>CM062368.1:15960433-20760433 GCA_031216125.1 Dalbergia cochinchinensis | reverse complement strand
CAATAGAAGAGGTTAAATTTGATGCATTATTGGTGTAAAAAGTTATATATCTTAAACCAATCATCATATCTTGTTACAGACATGATTTTGCAGTAACTATTACAATAATCAAATAATTTTTTTAACATAAAATGTCAAATAATTTTAATGTGGCAATGTATAATTAAATAATTATGTAAATTGATTTAATATTAATAGTGAATCAAAACTAAATTAATTAATGATGAAATAAGAGTATGAGTATAAAATAAAATAAAATAAGCTCAGTTAAGATTAAATAATTAAAACTATAAAAACGTTGAAATAATATCAATGTAAATAGAATTTGATCTTGATATATTGCATATAAAAAATAATTTTATTTAATTTCATATTTATAAATTAATAAAAATATTTTTTATTATATACAATTATTTCAAAAATTATATAAAAATAGGATAAAACTAATTGACATTATACAATACAATTTATATTAAAAATACATCAAGGTTAATATACTATAAATATAAATATTTATATATTTAATAGAGTTTAATTTTAATACATTAAGTTTTACACAATTATCTAGTCAAATATCTTTTCTTATGACTTTTTCAAGTATTAGGATTTGAAAGTAATCATATTTATTAATGTATAATTACATGATTAGATAAATATATAAAATTTTTTATATTATTAATGTATTTCAATTAAATACTATTTAATGTTATATAAGTATTTAATATTATATTTGTATATTTATGACTTTTGTCTTAAATTAACAAAGAAAGTGTGTGGTCACGTCAAAAACAAAGAAAATTGGTAACCGTCCGGAAAAGAAAGTGGCACAAATATTTTACCTTCCCAAGCAGGCAAAGTCGAGTCAATTGAAGGTTTTATTGATAACTTAAAAGTTGGGGCTAGGATTACTTGTCAAAATCGAATTCAAGACATCGAAATCTCTTGTATAGTTTCCCTTACGGTTTGGAATATACCCTTGATCTCATGTATCGCCTGGCAGAGATAAGTTTGACCCCTGCCACTCTTAATATCAAACCACAAATAAAAGTGTGAACTGTAAAGTAGTACCATTGGCAATTGCTTCAGCCACAACATTGATGGTTTTGCACTGCAATTTAAAAAGGTAGAGCAACATTGTGTCTTTTTTTTTTTGTCGGGTTTTCCATGAGCACCGGCCATGTGAGCTTAGTCGGCACAACTTTTCGTCTTATTTAAATTATTAGTCATTGTCGATAATGTCGATAAGGATAAATGATAAATAATGATACGGCTCAATTCTTTTTTTTTTTTCTGCAAAAAATTAGATATTAGATATCCAATTATTACCACGTCAATTACCCACATGATAAAAAATTCTCTGTTTAAGTATAGACCACAATTGATTGAGGCACACTGATCTAACAAACTTATAAACTAAGTGATAAAAGAATACTAACTTTATCATTGGCTTCACTGCAAGCTTTCAATCCTTTAATCCAATAGGAGAAAAATATACACACATATCAATCTGCTTCGTAGAACTTTCTGAGTTTTCCTGTGATTAATCTTCGATATATACTCAAATTGGATCAACTTCTTTAACTTTACCATATATATAACTAGTTCAAACAAGCAAGTTAGGCACATACATATCTAGGAACATAACATAGACGATCACAAAAAAATAAATAAATAAATAACAGAACATGGACACGACAAGATACACAACTTAGAGGCCTACAACGTCAGAAATTGTGCAAGCTCCATAAAGACAATTAAAAACAAATCAGACCCAACCATACTCCTATTAGTAGAGACAGATTAATCATCTGATATTAGCATAGTCATTCGATCTAGCTAACATAACAACCATCAGTAGAACAACATTTCTTCATGGTCTAGACGTTGCTACCACCAAGAAAACTTCCAAGTGAGATGTCAACCACACTTCTTGCAATGGAAGAGACTCGGAAACAAAGAGAACAAAAACAAAGGAAAAAAAGGTAAAAAACAAAGACGGGATTGAGCCATTTCCATGATGCTAGCTCCCCCTTCAAATAGAAAAAAGAGGGGAAAAGAGATAGGGTTAAAGGGGTTTGTATGTGAAGGTTGGAGGTTGTAGATGGGGAGGAGAGAGGGATAAAAGGTGGCATTAGGGTTCCTTGCTGTTGCCAAGCAAAACTCCAATTCTTGTCAATGTATATGATCTATGTGGGTTCTCCATCCATCGGCCATTCACATTAATAGTAAGAACCTTATATATCCTATAAACATCGCTCTATAGTAAGGTTTAGGGAGATTTATCTTAATTCAAATATCATATTCATCCCTCTTTCTTGATCTATCTCTCTAAACTGAGTAATGAATAATATATTTTCTACACATTGTTATGATTTGAGTACAATTCTTAGGTTTTGCTATTAATGGGTCATTTGTAACTATTTTTGTAAATGCTTAATGAACACATAGACTTAATCACGAATTAGGGGGAGCTTTGCTTTGATCTACCTTCATTTATGTGTTTTGGTGCAAAATAGTTTAGGTTATGAGAAAAGTTTGTTCCAATCTAAAGTCTATCTATAACTCCTTTTTCATGAGTGATTTCAAGTTGGAAAACCATAAAATCAAATGTAAATCGTGATGACATGAGTAAATGATCAAGCAAATGAGTTAAGCCATAAGCCATAAAAATATTTCTTGGTAATACATTTAAGTGTTATTTATTTATTTATTTATTTTGTGATGAGTACATTTAAATACTTGTATCACACATTTCTAACTAATAACATTTCTCAACATGTGTTGCCTAACAATCATTGATTGCAATGAAAGCGGATTATGACATTAGGTCAGTAATTAACAACATCGTTACGAATTTTATTCATTAGAAAAAAAAATGTTACGAGTGTTAATAATTGAATAATTATTACTTATACGAAAACAAAAAAACTTGTATAACATGTACCTAAATAAGTATAGTAAATAAGTGGGTTCTGTTGGGATGGTAACGGTGCATTTGTTTTAGAAAATATTATGAAACTTGAATTTTATATATAATTAAAAATATTGAAAATTAATTTTTTTAAGCTATTATTTTTAGCTTATACAAAAAATGTAAATACTAATTTTTTTGAGATTCTGATTATTTTTAAATAATTATTTAAACACACGAAAAATAATTTTTTTACTCTAGAATCATATCTAAATGCACCCTAAATTTTAGATAGTGTTAGCTTTGAATTACTTAGTACATATCAAGCTAAACATGAAGATTTCAAATTTTCCTGCATATAAGATACTGTGTTATCTTAGGTATTTATTGTCGATAATAGTAATTAATCCTCTTTTGAGATGTAGAGATTATCAAAGTAAGTATTGCTGCTATCAACAAAGTCATCTCCATAAGGCCATGGATTGAACATAAGACATCATCGTGTTTATTAAAGAACTCAGTTCTCTCCCAATTATGCCGGATTTTGTTGGTAGATATACATTTGAATCTCCGTTTATACTTTATACCATTTAGTCTCTTCCAGAGAAAGTACCAAACACGTTAAACATAATTGAATAAGTATGGCTTGTGACTTGTTAATTACAAATTGCATCTCTTGCAAACTTTTTGTCAAACTACGGAGGATCCATGTTCCTAGCTAGTTGTAACAAATTATGAGATACAGCGGCTTGATTGAAGGAATTACATAGTATTTGCTCGAAACTATTCTTGTTGAAAGGCTTAATAAAAGGTTTACAGCTAAGAGTCCATGGCCATATTAATAGAATATACCATAGATGGTTTTGGTATAAGGGGTAAGACTCCTTTTTGGCACACCAGTAGTGATTTGATGATAGTCTCCTTTCATGTTTCCTCATATTCACAACAGTTTCAAAGACCATGTCTGGCTTCCTTTTTCAATTGATATTATTATTATTATTATTATTATTTTGGACCCACCTTCTTAGCCCCATCTATATATTTTTCCAACTTGTAGCATTTGTTTTTAACAAAAAACTAAATTAAATTAAATGGTAGTTTAAGATGGTCAAGTTATTATTATTATTATTATTATTATCAGACCGAATTTCTTGAGTAATGTCACCAGCTGTTGCAGCAACCTACATGCAAATCAGAAACTAAACTTATTCATAATGTTAAAACTGAGTTATTTAATCAAGCTTTGCCTACAAACACTGAAACCACCTCGCTTAAAAACCCAACCGAGTCTCATTCATATGCAGAAGCAGTGGCCAAACATTTCATTATAAATTTATATTCCTTTCCTTTCTTATTAACATCTATTAGAAAACCAAATGGTGGGCTACATCTTCCCATCACAATCATGAATACAAATACCGTTTAAGACTAGAATTCCTATTATTTACAATGTTGAAAGCAATATTAGAGACTCACTGGAACGAATTGATCTTTAACTGTCACTCAATAACAAAGCTCTAATTGATGGAAATATAATCTGGTGTTTAGGTTAGGGACCTAGCTGCAAGTGGATTTATCATCTCCACTTTCAGAATCTGAGTTGGCAGCATCCATGTCCTTTCCTAGAGAGTCAATTTGGACACATTCAGCATCTTCATTGTTGTAACTTTCAGAATCATGACTCGTACTTGAAGGTGTTAAGTCTTCTTTCTTGACAACATTAAACACAATCCCATTATGGATCCTTTCAGGCTGCAAAATATCACCTTCAGCTACCACTATACTAGAACCATTAACAATCCTGTTGCCAGTTTCCTTCTGATCAGATTCCATGCTCTCGGAGCTCCAATCCGGTGTTGTGTGCCTAGGACTAGGACTATGATACTGAAAATCATGAGGGTTAGAATGAGCTACTAGACATCTATTTGGTTCTGAATCAACATCTAAGTTTTGGAGAAAGTCGATGAACTTATTTGCTGACGTGGTTCTCATCAAAGGCCCACCGGATCTGGTCCAGGAACTCAAATCAACATTTTCAGAATCATTGTCGCTTCCATCATGTATGCCACGGTGGGTCTTCCAGTTTTTACCATTGGCTCCATTGGAACCACTAACACCTTGATGCAATGACGAAGGAACATCTGTAAGGTCTTCAAGGGAGCCTGTCGAATTCTCTCGAGCAATGCAATTCCATGAGGGGATTCTTCTTGATGCATTGAATTTTACAGTACTGGACAAACCATGCAAAGCAGAAGCAGCTCTCTCGGCACTTCTTTTGAGTCTTCTCATATGATTCAGAATTGCAACACACTCATCAAGGGCAAGCTCAATTCCACAATTTGCTTTTATGGCCGAAAGCTTCTCCCAGGTGCATCTTCTCCCTTGGTTGGCTGCCTTTTGAAGCTCCCCATAAGAAGGGTTCTGTAGAAGTTTTGAGTACTGAAGCACGGCACAACGTACGCAAGTTAATCATTGAATCACTGAATCATCCCTAATATATGATGCATAGATAATTCCCGAAACCTTTTGTAAAAAAGTAAGAATATTGAGAACTTTCATCAGGTGTTCCTCAATGTTTCCAAGTATATTGAAATTTCATCAAGTTTTGTAATAAAAGATTTGATGTTAACCATTAGCACTTTTCTTCAAATTAAGGTAGCATTTGTTTACTCTTTTCGGGACAGAAATACGAAGATATTGGAAACACAAATCTGTCTGGTAGTGGAGACATGAATAGGGGGACAGAAAAACACAAAATTTATGTACCTCCAAAATATAAGGACAGGATACGGAGACAGAAATTTAATATTTTTGTCTTCTAATAATACCTCTATACATATTTATTATTTATGTCTCCGTCTCTACTGTATGCATTGTCCCTGTATTTCTACCTTTGTCCCTGTATTTCCTGTCCCAGGACAGTAAACAAATGCTACCTAATAGATAGCTGAGCTGAAGTTGCTTTGTATACTCAAAACTAAATGCATAGATGATATTTAAATGTTCTTTATGCACATACCTGAGCAAGGGTTGCAGGCATAACAACAGTTATATCACCTTCCCACTCTTGAGCAAAGAGCTTGGCAAGTCCACCTAATGGAAAGCCAAGTTCAAGGACTTGACTACACCTATGTTTCACCTCCATCTCGACAAGATGAGCAAGCTGCAAATAAAAACCACATTGGATATAATCATTCCATTTAAAGAGTATATTGTGGATGCAACATTAAATACGTATGACGCCTTAGAATTTAGAAATGATGAATGACAACTATCAAAGGATACAACCATTAATCCAACCAAGTGAGGGTAGCAAACCCAAATAGGATGTTGTGAATTGAAGAATCCTCAAAGGCATGCCTGCTACTAGTTTAGGGAGGGAAAAAAGTAGCATATTACTCAGAAAATTTTACCAAAAGAAATCAGTAAACATTTACACCTATTTCAACACATAGCTTTCCTACAAACATAGCTTGTTACTGATTCTTTAATTAAAAGAAAATGCAACGTTGCTAACTCATTAAGAATCCACCAGCACAAAGTACTAAACCTTTAAAAAAGATGAGATGTTATTGTGTTTTATAGCAAATAGGAGGGCAGAGATCTCTTCTAGCCAACCAAATCTGCAGTGATGAACTCCCCCTAGATGCTGGCAGGCAATTGGCGTGGAAAGGCTATAAAACTCCGCAGGGGTTTGTCCAATAAACAACAACTACATGGTGCATGTTATTGCAGAGACACAAGCAGACATACAAAAGCACACCCAAAGGACATCCATGAGTAAAGCATTGAAAAGCTAAGAGTATAAGCAGAAATGAAAAATGAAAATGAACACATGTAAAACTTTGAGCTGACTAACAGTTTAAATAGTTACTTCAAATGGCGAGGAATTATTTCACCCAGCAACTTAGGGCTTGAGGAAAGGAGGGGGCACTCTATCAGGTAATGGGAAACTGTAGAAGTGAAAATTCATTTAGGAAACAAATGTATGCAATGACAATAAATATAAACATGCATATGAATGTATTATGCATTGTGGTGGTAAAATGGTTGGAGTCCATGAATATGTACCTTGGCAGCAAAATTGCCTCCATAACTTCGCACAAATTCTTTCAATCTCAATAATGGTGCAATATGAGGGTTGGCCTGACTGACTATAAAGTGATTGACATTGAACAGCTCTTTCAACTGAATCATAGGTAAATCAATCTCCAAGCTACCATCCCTCCAACGGCGTGCTGGAGTGGATCCCTCCTCAGGACCCAAATTAAAAGGAGGATGGTAAGGGACAATTTCTCCACTTCTATCCTTCGCCATCAATTCTTGAGCCTCAAAAAGGCCAGGAAAGGCACAAGAAGCAGTGACAGCACTCCATATAACAACATGGGGTGAAGTCAGGTAGTTAAGACATCTTGGTGGCTCATGCTTTCTTGGGGAGCAAACTGTAATCGCAAGAATTCTACCCGTCATGTCATATGCTTCTTGAAATGTAAGATTGCTTGTTAGATGCCTCAACATCATTTGCAACTGTCTGATCTCATGAACAGCACCAAAGGTTGTGACCCTCTTGACAACCGTAAATATCCCACCCATTTGATCAAAAAATTGCAACGAGTGCCATGAATCCTCGAAAAAGCTTTGAAGCTCAGGCCAAGACCTAGTGGCAACAACAGCACACATAATGGATCCAACACTAGAGCCAGCAATTATCCTAGGCAATAATTTATGTTCTACCAGTGTTTTAACTACACCCACGTGAAAGGCTCCAAGAGAAGCACCCCCACTTAGCAACAAAGCTGTCCTCCCAAATGCATGTCTGGTTTCATGCATGAAAGCAAGCTTTTCCTCCAATGAGAGCTCCTCTGAATCAGAGTCACAGACCATTCTCAATTGAGTCGATACCTCATCAATGTACTCCTTGATTAATCTGGGCACCTGAAGCCTACCCTTGTGGAGCTCGGGGTTACACATATTACCTAGATTTCTAACAAGATCGGCACGCATACAAAATATTATATCTCTAAGAGATCCTTCTTGCCGACGGTGGCGTAGCTCTTGAAGCTTGTTCCTCACCAATTCTACATCATAGAGGTCTGATTCATTCATCTTTGGAGTCACTTTATCAAGCATCTTCGCTGCATGAGCCCACTCCTCATGAGTCAATGCAGCTCTCATCATATTCCTCCAAAACTTCCTCCTATATGCCATTTCAGCCCTCGCCTTCACATTTGTATATCGTTTCAACAAGAAAGCAACTATTGTCATCATCGCTAATATCCCCTGCGGGTTCCTTGGATGCAACCATGATGCAAGGGGTGCCAAGAATCCCTTAAACCTATAAATGAGATCCAACAAGACATGAAATATCTGGTACCTCAAATGCGACATAGACTTGCAGAAAAGAACCTTAAAAGCAATTGTCCGGCCAAGAATCCCTGAAGGGCCAATTGGAAAACGGTCAACACTAGCCTCATTACTAATATGGTCCATCCCTTGAACTAGATAAAGCCCTTCTCACAAGTCACAACTAAAAACCCCCCAAGGATTAAATAATCTACAGGAGAGTTGGTATAGGTGAGTGCTGCAATTTCAATGTGAAAAAGGCAAGGTTTTAACAATTGGGTTATGCCTAGAACACTAAAGAAACTGAGAGCAAGGAAACTGATCTACACTGTGATGCTCATAAGATGATAAACTAAAGGATATTTACTAAGTTTAACTACAAATCTCATACAATTCCCAAATCAAACTAAATTAAGAAGATACTATGCATCAAAAGTTCAAAACAGTAGCACAATATTTGCAGCTGAAAATCGTTGTTTTTTCTTCCAACTGCAAGAAACCCAACAAGAGGTACGAGCTCAGCTCCAAAACCAGACGCCCTCCCCCCCAGAAAAAAAAGGATAAAATCTTTCACCAAACCCAGAAATCAAATCGTGGAATCCACAAGAACCAAACTTTGTGCAGGCCAAGAAAGCATCAAGTTTCTGGTCTTAAAGAGAGGGTGGATGGGAGGAAGGGGCATTGGGAACTGGAGCAAGATAATAGAGCAATGGATGAGATAAAGATTCGGATATGGCGTCGCAGAGGCAGAGCCCAATCACAAAAAATGATGACTTGGACAGAATATAGATATGGACACATACATGCACGTATATGCACCATACCACAATATCCATTTGTAGCATTATTATAGTTAGAGGATTTGTTTCAGATGATAAGGAAGAAAGGAAGGTGGTGCAAACTAGCAGACAAATGTTGTTTTAGCTTTGTTACTTGTTGCAACTTGCAAGTTTGGAACTTTCTAATCAGAGAAAGGCAGCTACTGTTCAATTCAAGAATGGTTAGCAGATTGACACGAGGGGATAGACAAGGAACAAAAACGTGACGGAAATAGTTTATTTATTTATTGGTCGAAAAGGAGAAATTCAAGAACACGAAATGGTTTATTTGTTTAGTGACGGAAGTGGTTTTAACTTTCAAGCAAAGAAGGCGGAAAGGGACAGCTTTTTGGCCAACATGAGAAGGTCTATGACCCATTGGAATGAGAATGGACCTAAATTTAATTGGCCCGTCAATATTAGCATATGTAGTCATTTAAATGGGCTTGTTCTGTAGACACCCCAAAATAAAGGGGTTCTCATGGGCCAACTCAGGTACCAATTGTTTACTGCTAGAAAGAAGGAAGGGGATCCAATTGGCTGGGAAGAAACTAGGAAAAAATAGTCAGACCCAAAAAAAATAAAAAAAGAGTCATGCATTAATGGAAAGATATTGACATAGTGATGGAGTTGGCTGAAGCTCGCAGCACTCTCAATTAACATTTTTGTAAAAAGGGAAAAAAATAAAAGAGAGAACTTAAAATTGTATATATATGCATGTGTTTGGTTTATAAATTTTCACAAGAAGTAACTTTTGGAGGTAAAATTGTAAAACAGTGTGTTCAATTGGTAGCAGCATTAAAGAAAAAACAGATAACAAGATTCTCCCACCATTATTCTCTAACATCTGTCGTGTTATACAGTAACACGAGAGAATTATATTATAAAAAATAAAAATAAAATTAACAAACTTTACATTGCACAAACAAGACAAAGGAATCCCTTTACTATTGTGTATAGCTGATGATGAGTTTTAACATTATAAAATTTGTATATTTCTTTACAACAAGTGACATAATCTTTTCTTGTTTATTCATTAATGACATTAGAAAATCTTAGTCCGAATAAAAAGAAAAAAGTGAGAATTCTGAGTAACATTGCCTAGTCCTTTACAGGTAATAGGGCCATAGGGGAAGACTTTCACGTCTGCTGCGCGGTGTGGAGAGGAGTGACCAACTTGGTGGCCCTCATCAGTTTCATAATGCACTGACACGCGTTATGTTTCACTGCACACCACTCCACAACTGGCCGCTACAAGTGCCAACTATTATTTCCCAAATCATTGAAAATATATATTAAAAAAAATGAAAAAACGTGGAGACAATGACAGACAATCACTGTATTCTATGTTGGGTGTAATTAATGATTAGTACACTTTTTTATATATTTATTGTAAGAATTGATAATTAATTATAGAAAGATATATTAATTTTTTAATATATTAAAATTATATGATTTTTTTAGAATGATATTGATAAGAAATAGAAAAAATACTTTTCACCTTACAACAAAATTAGGAAAAAAAAAAGCAAAAAAAAAAAGACAACAGGCCGAAAGGAATATTTTAATTACTCTATATTTTTGGAATTAAATCTTCGAGTTAATGGCATTAAATATGGCTATATAACTTTCTATGATATGAGAAATGTGGGGCTGTAACTATAAATGGGAAAAAAAAAGAAAAGAAAAATATTCTTCTTTTTTACGACGAAAAGTATCCTTTCCTGCTTACTGGTCAAGCACTCCAGGGTCCCATTTCACACTTCATTATCTTTTGACACATTCAATTCCAAACACAAATCCAAAGCAAAGGCCATAGCTGACTTTATTTTGTTATAGTCACAACAAAGAAAACAGATACAACTGTAGCACAAGGTACACACTCTTCCCCCATCAACTAAGGAAAGAAAGAAAGGCCATTTCTCAAGCATAATCATAATTCATAGTCAGGTACCAGACCATTATTTTTTTATTTAATTTGATTTGATTTTCCTTGATAGCGTGCCACAACTCAATCCAGGATTTTGATTCAATGGATTGAATCTGTTCTGCAGAATGATCAATACGAAGGTTGAAACTGGATGCAGCAACAGTAACTATGCTGCATCCGAGAGTGTTCTAGGAACAGAGGACTCTGTTTCTAGTCAGCAAGAAAACAGAGGAAGGTTGGAATCCATGAAGAAACTGAAGAAATTGAGATCAATAAGGCTTAAAAGATTGTCAAGCATGAGATCATCCACAAGAAGAGGGAAAACCCAGCATGAGAATCTCCCCATTCTCTCATCCATTGGCACAGAAACTGCAGAAGGGCCAACCCCAATTGAGATTTCAGATGCATCATCTCATTACATGAAGGGTACTAGTAGCTCTCATGCAAAGGAAAGTTTCCAGGTAAAGTTTTCTTGATTTCGAAAATTGGGCATCTGTAAAAATTTGATTTTGAGTAGTTTCAACTGTTGAGAAAAGGAAAAAAAAAATAAAAATAAAAAGCATGCATTGGTTGTTTCTTGTGGGCAGAGTACACAAAGGCTTTTCACAAAGAAGACTTTGGCGAGAATGTCTACTTTGAAATTGAAGAGGAGTCTGACCAGAAAGCTATCTGGAAGGACTGATCAGAGGAGGAAACTCAAGTCATCAAGATCAATCAAGCTTGGAGCTTTCAAGGGCCCAAAATCAACAAGAAAGGTACCTGAATTTGTTCATGGCAGTGATGATCAGGATTGGAAAAGTACTAGTGATACAAAGACATACTCAACCCATGATGGTAACAAACCCCAGAGAGCTATTACCAGAAGATTGAGCTTCAAGCCTGTGAGGATCCTAACAAAGATGCCTACTTTCAAATCAAAGAATTCTTCCATGGAAAAATGCCATCATATATCTCAATCCCCAGAATCAAGCTTGCATAGAGCCACGTGTTTCTCAACTCTCAAGGATTCCCAATTCCCTGATCACATTGAGCTCTCACAAGAAGGAAATGGTTCTCTAGGAGTATCAACTATGAAGGTTTGCCCATACACTTACTGCTCCCTTCATGGCCATCGCCGTGATGATTTGCCTCCATTGAAGCGCTTTGTGTCAATGAGGAGGCGTCAGTTGAAGACCCAAAAGAGCATGAAAATGGATGGTAGACCTGTTGCTAGATCAAAGCAGTCTGGTAATGCAAGGAAAGCCAGTCAGAAAACCAGAAATTTTGACCGCGAAAGTGGCATATCTCATTTTCAGAGTGTGAAAAATCTGGCAAAGGACTCCGGTAAAGGATCCACACTTGCTAAATGTGGCACTTCTGGGGGAGAGGATGAAGAAAAGTACAACTTCAGATACAATAGGATCAATTTTGAGGAATCAACATCAAAGGAGGTAGCCAATTCTTCTGCTTCTGATATTGGGATAGTGAAAGGAGAAGTAGCTACGAAAGGTAAAAATATGGAAGGAGATTATGAAGTAATGCAGATGACTTCTGTGCAGAAAGAAGCTGAGCCTGCTTGCACTACTAATGTGCTATACAGAATCCAGGAAAGAGATGATAAACATATGAAAATGTGGCACTTGGTGTATAAGCATGCGGTATTAGCTAATACAGGGAAAGAAGAAAATAAGCCTCCAATTGATGGGAGTGACAAGAAAGGAGGAGGGAAAGAAGCTCAGTCGTTTGATGGAGTAAACAGCTCCTCTAGTCAGGATCATTGTGAAACGGACCAGGATATGGATTATGAAAATAAGAGGTTGATTGACTTGGTGCAGAAAGCATTTGATGAAATTCTTCTCCCAGAACCAGAAGATCTTTCTCCTGATGATGATCTCAAGTCTACAGGCAATGGCTCGGATGAGGAACTCTCAGAAAAGAGTGAAGATAAAAGAGAGGATGGGAACATCTCAGCATCCAGAGAATCTCCTCAAGAAGAGACGTGGCCGAAAGATGACAACTTAAGAAGTCATGCAGAAGACATGACAGGACAGAGAATGGGATCCAAACCTGATCCAAAAACACCAAAAAGCTGGAGCAATCTGAAAAAGTTACTTGTCTTGAGAAGGTTTGTGAAGGCATTGGAGAAGGTGAGAAAGTTAAATTTTCGACGACCAAGACATTTGCCTTTGGATGCTGGTTTTGAAGCAGAAAAAGTTTTTCTCAAGCACCAAACAGCGGAAGAGAAAAGAAGAACTGAGGAATGGATGCTAGACTATGCACTTCAAAAGGTTATTTCTAAACTTGCACCTGCTCAGAGACAAAAGGTGGCTCTTCTTGTGGAAGCTTTTGAAACAATTCAGCCATTCCAAGATGCTCAAAATGGCTCACTGTCTTCCGCAACAATGGAAACTCAAGCAAATCCAATTCAACCTCTTTATGACTCCTCAGATCATGGCAAGGAAGAAACAGACAAAGGTAGGGATTATGGGTATTCTTCTAGGCTATTGCTTGGAAAAGCATCATGTTCTCATATTACTATTATGGAATTTGCAGATAATGCTAGTGATAAGCCAATGCCTGAATTGCACAATCCTATTGTGCTCCAAGAAAGATGTCTTGACTATCCTGGGACCAAGACAGTTGAGAATATGCCTGCACCTAGAGCTGTTGAAGAAGAATTGAATTCAAAGCAAAGTCTAGCTAGCAGTTATGATGATGGGGAGAAGGCACTAAATGGCAATGATAATATTCATCTTGCAGAGATAAAAGATTCCAGATCAAGGTCCTTAAGCAGGCCAGTTGAAAATATAAGCAGCTGTCATGAGGAGGCTCCAACCCAAGGAATAATCAATGAAGTTCCAGAAGAGTTGATCCCAAATTCAGATAAAGGAAGTTTGACTAGCCAATCTGAGTCATCTGGAGGAGATTATGAAACCAAGAATAATATTGGTGCTAATAGTGGACAATTTTCTTTGTCTAGAAGTTTACTCCTGAAAGGTCTTGCCAGGTCACTTGGAACTAATTTGATTGGGTCAGGAGAATCTTCAGGCCAATTAGATGAAGATGAGCGAACAGCAGACAGAAAAGAAAGGATTGAAAAAGCTAATCCGGTTACTAGCGCTCTTGAAGAGTTCCCTCCACGTGAGCAATCTGAAGGTCCTGTGAGTGCGACAATAGAACCTGAGAATCAGCCAGAGAAACAGAACTACACGGGACTGTGGTACTTGGTGTATAAGCATATGGTATCAGATTTAGCAGGAAATGATTCCAAGTCACTAAGTGGTGGGGCAGATGAGAAAGTGTCAGAGTATGAAAGCAACAGCATAAGAGGAACTTATGTCCCGCATGAAAGTACACACGTGATGAATCAAGATATGGACTTCAAGGATCATAGTGTAGCTGATCCAGAAGTTGAACTCCAACAGATTGAAGCCATCAAGATGGTAGAAGAAGCAATTGATTCAATCATTCCTGATGTTCAGGATCACACTCCAGACAGACAGTTGCTTACCGACAACACAATTTCAGACAACACCAAACAATCAAGCAGAACTGAAAGAGTGTGCAGTGAAGGCCCGAGCCAAAAGGAAGAAAGGATTGCGTCAGGAAATGGAATAACTCGAGAACAAAAGGAGGAAGAAGGAACAGCATCAAAGGAGGGAAACAACCCAAACCAGCAATTACCTAGAAGCTGGAGCAATCTTAAAAAAGTGATCCTGCTAAGGAGATTCATCAAGGCATTGGAGAAAGTAAGAAAGTTCAATCCAAGAGGGCCTAGATATCTCCCCATAGAGCCTGATCCAGAAGCTGAAAAAGTTAACTTAAGGCATCAAGACATGGCCGAAAGAAAAGGCACGGAAGAATGGATGCTTGATTACGCGCTTCGACAGGTTGTTTCGAAATTAACACCAGCAAGGAAAAGAAAAGTGGAGCTGCTAGTTGAAGCTTTTGAAACAGTCACGCCAACCATAAGAAACTGAAACTGGCCAAATAGCATCATAGCTTTGCATGCAAAGGGAATTCAAGCCAAACAAGTTCAAAAGGTAGGGCATCACCCTCCCCAAGCAGGAACTTCCAATTTTGTTTTACCTTTTTTCTCTTTACTCAATTACACAATTATAACTTTTTTCTCTTCCAATCTTGTCAATCTGTGTAAAAAATGAAAATGCCTGGGGATAAGGAAAATTATGTCCAGTAAGAAATATCAAGCAGACACTTCTATACCTTGTGATATACTCAATTTCAACTGTGACAAAAGCAGAAAATGAAGAGTTTTATATGATCAATAATATAAACATCCATGCAATAATTTTCCAAGTTGTATATATGCTACTGTCTTGAGAAGTCTGATTGCTAGTTTCCTTCAAATGTACAGGTCAACAAGGAAATCTATTCAATCATAATCCTTGGGGATGAGTCTGCAATTTTTTGTTTGTCGGAACGTTGCATGAGGTGTGATGCTTATATATATATATATATATATTGCAATGTCTTTCAGGGAGCAACTTTGCGAAAAATGGAACCAGTCATGAACTTATGGTTCAGCAACAAACAAAATTTCACACAGCGCATTTTCCTTTTTTTTTTTTTAATTTTTCTTCTTTCCCTCTTTATCCCCATGGTGTTAGATGAACAGTATGGAATAACTTTGCGTTACAAATATCACGGACAAGTATAACAATGCATATCTTCTATTTGGGAATGAATCGAATGGCCTAATTTGCATCATGTTGATTTGCATGAGTCCTTTGGTTAATTGTGACGGCAGTTAAGAGTAATGGTATTTTGACACTAAAAAAGTAAATGTCTATTCAGGATAAGTCGAAACTATTATTATATCCAATTTGGTGCTATTTTTTTGTGTTAAAATATTATTACTTTTAACCATTAAATCTGACGGAGTAAAGTGAGCTCTTGCTGCTGTAGTAGGTCCTATTAGGCTATTACCCTTAGCGAGCTAGATAATGATATTTGTTTTTGCTTCACCCTTTTAAAAGTGGAATGGAAGGGTAAAGCCACACAATCAATCTTCTGCAATTGATTGATGCAATAATCCCAACCGCAAAACAAAATTTATTCGAATGTTAACATTTTTTTAGAGGGAGCCAAATTAAAAAAATTAAGAAAATTATTAAGAAAGTAGAAATTTTAGGAGGCCCACCCAACAAAAGGAGCCTCCCCTGCCTCTAAGTCTAACTATGTATAAACGTGATAATCATTGTGTAAGATTTATTTTACTATTTTTTAAACTTTTTTAATAGTAAGAGGTTTACTTGCTAAATATAACATTTTTAGCGTGTATTTTAGTGTTGTGATCAAAGCTCAAGTGAATTTGGCTTTTCTGTTAAAGAATCATGTTTTTTCGAAAAAAATGTTTTAAATTTAAAAAATAATAATTATAGATTTTTATTCGTTCAATCTGTTACTAATGCAATTTTATATTATTAGCTAATTATGTAATGTTATATTTGTGATTTTTAACCTAAAAACTTATCTTTTTATATGTTAACCATTTGATTTGAATGACTACTTTCTAAGATAATTATTATGCTTGTATAACTTTTATATGTAAATGATTTTAAATAAAGACTTAAATATGCTTTTAGTCCCTATAAGTCTTAGTTGGTTTGATTTTAAGCCCTCTAAAAATTTTATTTTAGTTTTGGTCCCTCTTTTTTTTTCCATTAATTCTTCATTTTTGGTCCCTATCATTTTACATTTTTTTCCCTATGAATATATTTAAATATGCATTTAGTCACTGAAAAAATTGAAAATATTTTTTGTTTCCCCATAAAAGAAAATTCTCTTAGTCCTCATATATATCACCATTTAACATCATAAGCCTAAACAAAAAAGAACAGAAAATAAAATAATGAAAAAAAAGAGAGACCAAAATTAAAGCAAAAATCCTAGACGGATCAAAATTAAATCAACTTATATTTAGGAAGACTATAAAACATATTTAAGCCTTAAATAAGTAACTAAAACACAAAAATGCAATTTGCCACGCACGCCAATGCATGTAAATTTGCTCGCATTTATAAAATATATTTGTCCACAAATTTCAAAATTTCAATGCTTTTGAAACTGCAATATCTGCAGTTATTTTCTCATCCGTAGAAAATAATTAACGTAAAAATTCCTTGAAATCTAGAACACAAATGCCACGGAAGAGAAACTGCAAATGAATTCTGAAGACGAATTTCAGTTTTTATTTCTCGTTTTAATATAACTAAGACATTACAGTTGTCACCTATAAAAATCTGAATATTGGTTAACAATTACGAACAAACAGCTAAGCAAATGGATCGCTTTATCCATTACCTTCTCAATCTCACCATTTTGAGCATGAGTATTGTTATTTCAATACCCAAAAATGAATGTCTAAGTGAGACACTGACTTTATTATTATTGGATTTGATGGATAGATGAAAAATAGTAGGGATCACCATCTCATCTAATGATGATAGAGTGAGTGTCTTATTTAGACATTCACTTTTGGGGGGTTAAAAATGACATTAATGTTTTGAGCCCAATGGCAAGGCAACAAAGTAAGTTACAAGTGGAGTTGGCTCACACAACGCTTTTGGCTAATGTTAACATTTTCGTTGTGTACCCACGTACCATTAATTAATGGTGTGATTCGTTTATCGTTATAGCCATCAAGTCGTTGCAACTAAAACATGTAAAGCTCTCATGTCTCAGAACAAAAACAAGTTGGTGAGGAACCGGCCACTTCATTATTAATTCCTCTCGAGACCCACGATGATTCCATCATTGGCCAAATCTCGTTGTGAATTTCTAGCTCCCCAATATTCTCAAGAGGCATTGTTCACTTTCACAAAGTCACATTCTATTATCAACAATGAAGTATTCTCAATTGATGAGGAATGTGAAAAGGGACCATTCAAATCATAGCCCTTCCATAATCCTCGTGTCAGAAATCATGGGGGTCATCATTCTCTTCATGTCATCCATAATGATAGTGCTTACTTGTGCCCCAAGCATCCTCATAGAGCTTTCGGGTCAAGCAAAAACCCCCACCATGGAAATTCTTGGTGTTTCTGTATCCGGGCTCAATGTTACGGAGACAAAGGTTTCAGCCAAATGGGATGTGATTTTGGCAATCCAAAACCCAAACCTCTTCTCAACATTGTACTTTGATCACGTGGAAGGTATGGTGCTATACAAAGATGAGGTTTTGGTGGTGAGTTCATTGATGAAGCAATTTGTTTTGGGACCAAGAGAGCACAGAATTGCTAGCTTTAGGCTGCGGAGGAATGAATGGGGCATAGATGGGGATCAACCCCTGGTGAAAGGGTGGATTGTGAAAATGATCAAGAAGGACAAAGATGGGGAGAAGATAAAATTCAGTGTGGAAATGGGGGTGTGGGCTAAAATCAAGTGTGGTTGGCTGTGGACAAAGCGTGTGATCATGAATCCTCGTTGCAGTGATTTGAGTATTGATCTTGTCCCTAAGAGGGGCTTTGGAATATTGCTAGATGATGAGCCAAAACAATGCTACGTTCCTATGTTGGATGACTAGATGATTTTTTTTTTCTTTTTATTTTTTTAAATGGTACATGTAATAGTAGCATGTAGTATGTAAACAAGAACGGATAGATATCTGCATTTTAGCCTATTGAGTTTCACTTTTCACACAATGTAGTCTTTATAACGTTGCTCCCTTGCGAGTTAGAATTAGCATTGCCAAAACATAAATATTAATTCAAAACCTTGCAGAGTTCAATTTTATGAATAATGCTCACGCGATGTACGAGGTTAAAATTTGCTCTATAACAAATATTGCTTTATAATTACCATGTTTTATTATGTAGCCCTTGATTACAGTGAAGTGACGTAATTTTCCAAATAAATTGTGCAAATTTCTTCGTATGATATGTAGCGGTGCTGTAATTTTATGAAGGACGAATTGCCCTAAAGTTTAGGGATGATCGCCAGTAATTAGTTACGTTTTTGCATAACTTGTTACCTGATCCTATGGCATAGAACCGAAGTTACACGGCTGGTTAAATGCCTGTTACCGCTAGCTGTCAGTTAGTTTTCCACTTCATAGGCTGTCAAGCTAGTTATTCAGTTGTATCTTGCTAATTGTGGCCCATGCTCCTTATCTCCCTCGGCCACACTTTTGATGGTTGAAATTTTGCTGAGTGAGTTAGAGAATTAGCAATCTCATTACAAATTCTAAGGACGAACTTGAGTCCTAGAAAAATTCAAAACTCAGGTCCAAAGAGTGCACAAATTCCATGGACCAAGGTTCCTTCGTAAGATATATCCATGATAGTTTAACTAAACTCTTCAGAAATAAACCTCACATTCCCCTCCACTATAATTGACTTGAGCGCATATGGATCCTCTAATTTTAAAATTGCGTATGATTGTATCGTGTGTAATCTCTCACCATTGATTTTAAAAGTGGGATTCAACTCAAAACATTTAACATAAAAGAATTAAGGGTGAGAAATTACACAAGAGAAGATCATGTAAAATTTTAACATGAGAGGATCCATTATTGATCAGATGCTCAAATCATTTTGCCATTCTAACCCTTTCTAGTCCAATTTGGTGTGGTTCAATTATGTCTCTCCCTCTCTGACACATAGCTCCTAAATTTTCTCTTTATGATCCCACTCGTATCCCCTTCATCACCATATCCAATTAGAATATTATAATCTGGAAATGATTGTATATTGCATTTATCAGAGCATAAAATGACATTACTAGGGGACACCTGCTTTCTAGCATCTTTCACGATATGAGCATGGGAAAAAGTGATGCTATATCATCAATTAATTGTTTCACTATCAGAACCCTGCCTGATTACACTCGCTTGTTGTAAGGCAATATCGATCATCTTGAATCATAGTTTTAATTAACCATCTTAATTCTTGTTACAAGGATGACAATATCCTAATTTTCTTACAGAATAGCACCCTGAGATAATGTAGGAGCATTACGTTCACAACATGCCATATCAACAATGCCATGATTGCCAATGTCACAAACAGTATAGTTTTCTTCTGACCTCAAGCCAGCAACTCTACCACTGACAGAAATAGAATTATACGCAGTTAGAAGATGTGTGTTAATTAAATTATCAGCTGAATTCTATGGACATCCTACATTTGAACTTTTCCTGGTGATAGAGATTAGCGACACTTCATTTTGACACAAATGCTTCTCGTCATCATCTGTGTGATTGACTTAGAAGTACCGCCATTCAATGATTTAGTTGGCTTGTCAGTATTTGGCATGCTACGCAAGCCAAGGGCAGAATTATTTGCATCTAAACAATCACGATTAATCCTTTGATCTTTCTTACTAGAATCCCAAGAGGGAGGCTTTGAAATGTTACCAACTCTTCTAACATAACGCTACTCGAACATCTAAAAGTGTGCGTCCAATTGGGACACTAATTCCATCACTATTTTATGTGATAGTGGACCCCACTATTCCCACTCATCCATCACATGGTGATGGAGCAGATATCGTAATTGGACATTTATTTTTAAGAGTTGTAATAACATTGCTAAGGTACAGTGCCCCTTCTCTAGGTAAAGACCGGAAACAATTCGGAATTGACACGTTGTCAACTGTGGGATTTTTGTTGTGGATATAGTTCACCAATATCATTCTGCTAATGGCAGATCTTATTCAGGCAGAGGTCAAAGCACCAAGGTATGCTCATTTTATGGCAAACCCAGTCTTCTAGGTTATTCTTTTTATAAGAAGAATGGCTTACCATCTCACCTCAAGAAAAGATTAGCTCACAATGTAACTACTAGTGATGATTTTGATGAAACTAGTAGTGCCACTTCTGAAAAGGATTTGGATAAATTTCCCGATGTAGCATCTACTCCAGAACAAAAGAGAGCATTAATAGCATTGCTTCAGCAAGGTGAAACATAGTCTCACACCATAAACCACCTTGTTGCTAATCCTTCCAATAACACCTTAAACATCTCAGGGGGGGTTTTTGACACAAATAAAATAAACTGAATATGATATTATGTTTATGTCTATTTCTCAATCCGTTTACACATATGTCCTAATCCATATATAATAGAAGTCGATTAAAATCGACTTCCGTGTAAAAGGAAAGTTGAGTATAATCGACTTCAGCTTGCCCATCACTGTGCCACTACAAACTCTCTGCATGCATCAGATTCTCTAGAAGAATCGATTATAATCGACTTTGGTTCATTGTTATAGTCGATTATAATTGACTTTCCTCTCTATATTGAAGTCGATTATAGTCGATTTTTGGAGTGTGTCAGAAGGCTGTAGTGAGTCGATTATAATTGACTTTGGAGTGCTGCAGTGGTCGACTTTAATCGGTTGCTATAAAAGCCAAGGCTTTCCTTCCCTTCCAAGGCAGCCAAGGCGTTCCTTTCCCTTCCGAGGCAGCAAGCACAAAGTGAAAACCTTCAGAGTGGGTAGTGAGCAAATACTTCAAAAGAGAGGAGGTGGAAGAGAGTGCTCTAGTATTTCCACGGTTGAGATTGCAAGTTTCACCGCTACAACTGCAGACTCCATGGCTGTGGCTGAAGGCTCTACAGCCGTGGAACTTGCAATTTCAGTCGTGGAGCCTTCAGCCATCACTGTGGAGCCTCCAATTTCAACCATGAAATTTGTAATCTCAGCCGTGAAGCCTTTAGCCACAGCCATGGAGCCTCCAATCTCAGTCATGGAACTTGTAGTCTCAGCCATGGGGCCTCCAGCCACATTAACTAAGACTAAAACTAAAATTAACTAAGACTAACATTAGCAAAGACTAAAACTAAAATCCCAGTACCCTAGAGTTTCTTTAAAAGGACTAAAAACTAAATACCCACAAAACAAATCTAACAAATACTAAAATTAAATATATTAAGGTTACAAAGAATAAAACTAAATTAACTTTGTTAAATTTTGCCAATTATAACAAAATGTTCGCTAAGCTCTAGCGCTAAGCCTATATATCTATTACAATTTATTATTTCTTTTTTCAATTAAATACTCACAAAATAAATTTAACAAAGACTAAAATTATATTTACAACATTCTACAAAAATGCACTAAAATCAAATAAAATAAAAAATTAAAGAAACTTCAGCTTACTTTTCACAAATCAACTAACATAGCAACCTAATTGCAAAACTACAATAAAACTAAATATAAATACTAATTAGAATAAAAAACAATATACATAATAAAAATTAAATTGACGCCTATACATCTTTCTAAATAGACAAATTAAAATTTATTGACATATAAAATCACATTAACTCATAAAATGAAATACAATAAAAAAATTTAAAACTAAATAAAGTACTTGTATTGTCAGCTTGCCTGCAATGTGGTCTACAAAATTAAGACGATATAGGTAATCCATAGAAATACTATAGCACTCCCTTTCACCTCCTCTTTCTTTAAGTATTCGTCCACTGCTCCCTGAAGGTTTTCACTTTGTGCTTGCTGCCTTGGCTGCCTCGGAAGGGAAGGAACGCCTCGATTTTTATATATAGCAATTGATTAAAGTTGACTACTGTAACACTCCAAAGTTGATTATAGTTGACTCACTGCAGCCTTTTGACACACTCCAGAAATTGACTATAGTTGACTTCAACATAGAGGGAAAGTTGATTATAATCGACTCTAACAATGAACTAAAGTCAATTATAATTGATTCTTCCAGAGAATCTGACGCGTGCAGAGAGTTTGCAGTGGACGTAGTAATTGGCAAGCTGAAGTCGATTATACTCGACTTTCCTTTTACACAGGAGTCAATTTTAGTCAACGTCCATTATATATGGATTAGGACATGTGTGTAAACAGATTGAAATACAAACATATACGTAATATCATATTCAATTTAGTTTATTTGTGTCAAAAACCCTATCTCAGGTATTGGCTGTTGCATATTTGCTACTCATTCTAAACAAACTGATCTTTGGATTCTTGACACAGGAGTCACAGATCATGCATGTTTGTCATACCCTATCTCTGTTTCATTGCCACAATTCTATAAAACCTATTGTCATCAATTTGCCTAATGGGTCTAACTGTTATATCTATTTCTGGCACAACAAATTTTTCTGAAAACCTTTATCTAGTAAATGTTCTGTTTATTCCATCCTTTACCTTCAATTTAATATTAATTTCCAAACTCACAAATAACCTAGACGGTCAATTAACACTTGTTTTGTTTTAAAAATAATTTTTTATTTCTTAATTATAGTATTAATTACAAAATTATTATCTTATTTTTAAAAATTTTATACATAAAATAATAAAAAATAATAATGAAACTTAATGTTTTCACAATTTTTTTTATAAAATTTGCAAAATATAAAACAAAATAAAAATAAGATAATATTTTTAATTAATATTTAAATCAGTAAATAAAAATATTTTCTAAAGCCAAATTTCAGTTTTTTCTTTCCCATGGGAGGGGGAATTTGCTGGAACTTAAGAGGCACTATTTTTTTTATCGGTCAACAAACATTTTCATTGATGAGTAATCAAAGACAAAAGGCTCATTACATCAGATGGCTTGACATCGTACAAACTAATGCCCCCAGTTACATGACCATCCATGAGACTATACATCATCAAAATAACACATCAAAACGTGTAAACGATTACACATCACACTATATGCAACCACACGAGCACCAATGAGCTCGCAAGATATTTGGTCCTGATAGAACTTTTACAAGTGGAAGGGATGAAAATAGACAGAGATAGGGTAGATTTTAGCTTAAATAGGATAGAATTATATTCTTAAAAAGGAGTTTGAGTCTCAATTTATTACTTGATATAAGTATTTTTTATAGCTTTAATTTGACTTTCTTAAAAGTCTGATCTAGCTTATCTAGAGATTTATTTGATTATAAAATATTTTGAAATAACCAAAAAATTTATTATTAAATAAGTTAAAATATTACTAAATATGTTAAAAAAATTTAAATAAATTAAAAATATATTTTAAAATAGATTAAAATAATTTCATAATAATAATAATAATAATAATAGGCCAACCTATTAAACTTAATAGGTCATTTTTTTTTTGCCCGACTAGTTAAAAATATCTTTTAAAAAGTCCTAACTTAACTTATTTATTAAAAAGTTCGGACCTAATTAGGCTGTGTGCAGGCAAAGTCAAAAGTGTACCTTAGTTTCACCCCTAAGAAAGTAACAACCATATTAACTAAAGTTCAACCGAGCCATGTTAACTAAAACTGCAGCCGAGCTGACGTCATGATAAATATTTCAGATCAGCAGAAAAGCATAATGGTTAGACGACTGAAAATAGAGGCATATCGTCGCAACTCTCTGCATCATCCACACGAGGCAATAAACATTAAGAGCATGTTTGGTTAGAGAATATAAATAGAAAAAAAAATTTCATGAATAAAATTTGGGGATTATTTTAGTATCCTATAAAATTTATGGGTATCGAAACCTTTTAGATAACTTGTGGCTGAAAGTTTATCACGTGTCCCACTAATTAAATTAATTACTATTTTAAATATCCATGGTTAAATCACAATCCTTAGATTTAAAAGGATACCAATACCCTTAGGGTACAAAAGTAAAAACCATAAAATTTATATGTAATTTTATATATAAAATTTATTTATGAGAATTTATTTTTTATTTTTATTTCCTAATTTTTTTTTTGGACAACATTTTCATCCCTATCACCAAATATACAGTAAAAAAAATATTTCCACTCTAAGCAGGAGTACCGCTCATCAACAGGGATCGCAAAACAACATAACCCAAGTTCAATCTTATGGTTTAAAGGCACTAATTTTTTTTTTGGTCTGAGAGGCACTCAGTGTAATTGGGCCTCCAGACATACTTTGCCATAACGCAGTGTTTATATTGAAACGAAGTGTCTAGAGAGAGACAAGAAGAAGAAGAAGAGGATATTCCTCTTACATCCATTTGGATTCCCGTTGAAACCCAAAAGATTGCATTCTGCACTGCAGGGCCTAGGAGGGGTTTATCCACAACAACCACCACCATTAGAGTCAAACTCACCCATTTGACTCTTCACTCCCCACTTCGCTCACTAACTCTCTTCTCCAATTCTGTTGTTATCTCAAAGGTAAAAAATCAGTTCCATCCCTTATCATCTCTTGCAATTCCCATTATGTTCTCTTAGTTGTTGTTGTTGTTAGGTTCCAGCTGGTTTTCCTGTCTTTTCAGCTATAATTATTGTGATCAGTGCTCTCTGTTCCATTTCTCTAACTTGGTCTGTTCCTTTTCTTGATTCTAATTAACCATGTTTGTGCTGTACTGATGCTTGCTCATGAAATTATTATTATTTATTTTTGGTTATTTGCTTGGTATGATTCACAAAGCTTAGAACTTGCGTTAGTGGCTCCATGAATCATTATTACTCCCCTGAGGAACAAGGTGTTTTTTATTCTTATTCTTGATAAAAGTGTAATAATGCAAAGGACTGGCTTTTAAATAAGAACAATCTATATTAACGATATTGGTAAGAGAGACTAAGAGCTTATGGCAAACCTAGCTCTACAAAAGAGCTTTTGGAGTAATTTTGCATGACATTGATTTTTTAAATGGTCAGTCAATGATGTTCAAGGTCTTAAAGCATGAAAAAAATGAGCAATATATACCCTATCCAGCTGGTATTCCTGCCTTTTCAACTAACCATGTGGATGGAAAAAACCAGCGCTGGTACAGCTTTATCCCGTAGTGGGCTGACACGGTTCAAACCTGGAAATTGGTGTTTGGATGAGAGAAAAAAGAATTATGATATGTGTCTATCATCCATTTCCCTAAGTGGGGGTGTTCATTTTATTCATCATGATTGTTGTATTGATGCTTGCTCATTGCTACAAGTTCGCATTCTTTGTGATTTGCTTTTTAATCCAGATAGTATGAAATTATTTTAGTAAGTCCATGAATCATTGTTGGTGCCTCATGAGTTAAGTATTTAATTCTTGTTTGGAGTGAAATAAGAATGACAAGCTTTTTAATTCTTGTTTCAGGAACGTGTTCAAAGTAGTTGTAGGAGCTCTAGATTGAGATGGCTCAATTACTATCATCTTCTTGCTCCCTGACTATCTCCTCTAGAAACAAACCTTGCTTAAAACCTCTTAACCAATGTTCAACATCATTTTCTATCTCGGTTGCTTGCAAGAATTCCGGATCTCCGTTTAGAAGGCTTTTTCTGCAACAACAGAAGAGAAGAAAAAGTTTAGTAGTGCATGCTACTGCAGTTTCAACTAGCCGGGAAGCCCCAGTTCAAACTAGCTCTGGTGACCCTTTTAAACCACAGCGAGTCATGGTCATCGGTGGAGATGGTTACTGTGGTTGGGCAACTGCCCTCCACCTCTCTAACAAGGGCTATGAGGTTGCCATTGTTGACAACCTTATTAGGCGCCTCTTTGATCAACAACTTGGATTGGATTCTCTAACACCAATATCCTCGATCCAGAATCGCATTCAATGTTGGAAATCTCTCACTGGAAAAAGTATTGAGCTCTACATTGGTGATATATGTGACTTTGAGTTCTTATCTGAAACCTTCAAGTCATTTGAACCTGATGCTGTTGTCCATTTTGGTGAACAGCGTTCTGCTCCTTATTCTATGATCGATCGGCCAAGAGCTGTGTTTACACAGCAAAATAATGTTACCGGGACCCTGAATGTGCTCTTTGCTATAAAAGAGTTCAGAGAGCAATGTCATCTGGTTAAGCTTGGGACCATGGGTGAATATGGGACTCCAAATATTGATATTGAGGAAGGTTATATTACCATTACTCACAATGGAAGGACAGACACTTTGCCATATCCAAAGCAAGCCAGCTCATTCTATCATCTGAGCAAGGTTCATGATTCAAATAACATAGCCTTCACTTGCAAAGCTTGGGGGATTCGAGCAACAGATCTGAATCAAGGAGTGGTATATGGAGTAAGAACGGATGAGACTGCAATGCATGAAGAGCTGCATAACAGGTTTGATTATGATGGAATATTTGGAACTGCATTGAATCGGTTCTGTGTTCAGGCTGCTGTTGGTCATCCACTCACTGTATATGGTAAAGGAGGCCAGGTAACATACCCATCTATTTATTTGTCCATTTCTTATTCAATAAGTGGAAGAGTGACTTTTGATGATTGATATGACAAGAATACAAATTTTGGGATATTACAAATTGGTATGTGTGTAATAGTCTATTAGACAACTGAAGCAGAATTGAAGAGCATTGATGGAGCTGCGCAGAGGTGGCCCTCACATTTTTCTTTTTTGGAAATTAACACTAATTATCTTAAAGTTTATAAAAAAAGTGTATTGCCTCACAAAATATGAATTGATTCATATGATATGTTTATTGACTATAAAAGTGTCCATTTCAACAGGCCATTACAATTGATTTTGCCATTCCACCAACTTATTGAGCACAGTAACACAGCCCTAAGTAGTGTCAAAATTTGCTAGAAATAGGAAAATTAAACAAATACTACTTTATTGAATGATTGGTTCATGGAATCATGGAATCTTAACTTTTAAACAAATGCTCATTTTCAATAATGAAAATAATCAAGTCATATTATGTATAGAAATGGAAGTGAATTTATTGCATACAATGCTGATTCATATGAAAAACGTTCATTAAAAATGTTTTAATTTTGAATCAGTTCTTAATTTTTCGCACTTTCAATAGAGTAATCTTCAAGTTGAGGTTTTTATTATCTCAATTGTAGATTTATTAGTATTAGATTAATTAACTATTCTAACACTTGAAATATTTTGTTTCAAACAAAAAAATGCTAATAATTTTGTATTCCTTATAAGAGAAGCACACGCATATAGAAAAATCAACATAAGGCTTGATCTCCAAAGAGGAGGTTTAGTAGCCCCTTCAAAATTTAGGTCAAGATCTGCCACTTCTGTTTTGTTCGCTTCATTTCTTGGAGATACCAGAAAAAGTTTATATGTCCTCCATGTTGTGATCCTGCAAACATTTTCTGATTAATGGAACTGGCTATTGCTAATAAAATGTGTGGTAGTACACCAAGTAAGGCCTTATAACCAAATTACTTAGTTTAATTAAATATAGTCACAGTTGCACTTGTATGTTTGTTTAGTTGCACCATGTATAGTTAACAGTACTGCCAGTCAACTGGCCCACCCTCCTTTTTTTCCCTGCATATTTGTGTGACTAAGCATTTGGCTTAGAGATTTCTGTCTAGTTTTGAGTTTGCATTTGACATGTTTGATTTAGCATCAACTTATTGTTGCCACAGTCGAAAACTTATGCCTGCATTAGATGCTTATCTGAATATTAGAATTATCTTCTCTCAGCATCAGTTACCCCTAAGATTTTACAGCATGCGGAAATAGTGAATTGATCAAAGTCTGCAATTTCTTAGGCCTCGACATTTTTCTTTCATACTTCAAAATCTAGCCCCCTTTCACCATTATTGTAGCATTGTGGTGTTTGCACAACTCACTCTAGATATCTGGGAGCTATTGAAGAACTGTCATTGGCCACTTCCACTTACACATAGTGCAATGTTAATTTTATCTCAATTCCACGTGCACCTCGTTCCATGGAGATTATAATATATTGGCTTAATTCTTTTCTAGCCATCCCTTGTTTTGGTTCTCTTACTTTAGTTGAGTTGATCTGTGTGTATATGGGAGAAATTTATGAAATGCCCTCCTAATATTTTGGAAAGCACATATTTCAGACTAGGGGCTACCTTGACATAAGAGACACAGTTCAATGTGTTGAGCTTGCCATTGCCAACCCCGCAAAGCCTGGGGAGTTCCGAGTCTTCAATCAATTTACCGAGCAGTTTTCAGTCAATCAACTCGCAGCCCTTGTCACGAAAGTGGGCGAGAAACTTGGCCTAAATGTGGAAACCATAACTGTGCCAAACCCGAGAGTGGAGGCAGAGGAGCATTACTACAATGCCAAGCACACTAAGCTAGTTGAGCTTGGACTTAAGCCACACCTCCTTTCAGATTCTCTCCTTGATTCTCTGCTCAACTTTGCTATTCGGTACAAGGACCGTGTTGACACAAAACAGATTATGCCTAGTGTTTCTTGGAGAAAAGTTGGGGTCAAAACAAAAACTGTCACAGCCTAATAAGGTGGGTTCATTCATGCTGGCATAACTGTGTACTGCATGATTATTCGTCTGGTGATATGTTATGCTGCTTTGCCTTGAATGTGTCATATTGCTGTATTCTAGGATTTTCATGCTGCAGTCCTAGGAATGATCCATCTTGTATAATTCTCATACCCTTGTGTAGGGTTGATCTTTGTGCTTCAAAGTACTTTGCTAAGAGAGTTGTGTGTGTATCTGTGCACTGCTCTTTTGTTTACTGTTGAGAGCGTATGGAAGTATGTATCATTATTGTATACCCATGACACCAGTCTACTTGCGATATAGGAAACCTGGCTAATAATGAATGCTAATTTATTTTTTTAGTTTATTTATTTACTGGAAGTACCTTTAATTTATTTATTTCTAATACACCTTATTTTTCATGTATCAGGAGACAAAATCACTGTACTTATGTAAAACTAAGAAAATTTATACTACCAGAATTTTTGGCAATATTGTTTTGGAAGTGAAGGAAATGTGAAGTTGGTGACACTATTTTCTAACCCTTTTATTATGACATATATTATCATAATTAATAAATTTAATCATTGAAATAATAAATAATTATAAGTAAATCAGGTAAATCATCGGAAAGGACCACATTATTTTTCTATGATTGATTTGTCATGTATTATTTTCCTTTGTCAATATATTTATTTATGCAATACATCCAGTCTCACTTCTTGAATTTTAGAAATGGTGATGCGGATAATTTCAATTGTAAATCTCTTGGAGTTTGGATGACACAATATCCATGCAAGCCATTCCATTAGATATATTGGAGAAGAGAAGCTCATGCATACTGACATACACGCATACACGTTGCAGACATCATACAAACATTACATAATATTTAATGGAAATAAAAATCATATAACATTAATCACACCATCCTCGGATTCCACAATAAACTTTGAGTGCATTTTGGATACCCTCAGAAGCGTGAGGAAACTTCATGAACTCACTGTGGACAAAGGGCTTAAAGAGCAAAGGGTGATCTTCAGTCACAAGCTCTAGTGGGGCTTTTATTATGCACCCTGGATTTGAAATTGTGGATAGGCCCATAGAGAACCTTGTCTCATTTCCACTGATCATCACTTGGTGCAAGGGCACATGTAGCCATCCATTTGTCCATGCCTACAACAAATTTCAATAAGCCCTTGGATTAATTAATGATCAAATTTTAAAGAGTAACATTTTTTTATAACATATTCTAATTGCTCTGAGAAATTGGAATCTATAGACATTACATGGAGGGATTCCCCAGCAATAGCAAAGAAACTATGTGATGATGAGGGCTTGCATTTGATCCATTCTCCATTCTTGGTCTGTACGTCTAAACCGTCAACTTGATTTTGACACAGAATGGTCAATATGTTCTTGTCTGTGTGTGTTGGTAGGCCAACTTGTTTGTCATTTGTTTGAGGGCTTTTGTACTTGATAAGCCCAGCAAGGTAATATGTTGATTTCATGTGCTCATCCACGAATTTCTCAATGCCGAAACTAGCTAAAATCATCTTCCGAATGATCTGATCCAACCTTGACACTTGCTCCGTGAAGGATGATTGTAGATTTTTGCTGCCAAGTGACAAAATCAATAAGTGCATGAATTGTAGTAGAATCTAGGGAATTCAAGTGGAAATGATGCTCTTATAAGGAAGAATTGGTAATGATACCAAATTAATTTAGACTTCTAATTAACCTGTTATCATTTCCTATCAATTATTAATTCAATCGCCACCCGTTATTGCTGGGCTTTTGTCAACCAAATGTCATACACAACCGATCCATATATATATATATATAACCAGAAAAGAATCAGCTGTTCTATTTTCACATCAAAATTTGACAGCAAATATCATACATAAAAAAAATAAAAGAAAAGAAAACAATGTATTTATCTTATTTGACATGCGCATGCTTCAATATCCACACGTACTCTGCTCACATTAATATACAGTATTCCATATATGTCTATATGTACATCTCATTCTTAAAAGACATTTTAAGTAGTACAGAGAATAGACTCGATCATTATGTTTTGTAGACCGGGTTGACCTCCCAAATAAATCACACGGTACCTCCTCACAAATTGCGATTATAAATAACATTTATCTTTTGATTACTCTATATATTTCTATCTCTGTTCATTAAGATCATTATTCTATTGCATAGAAAGTATTTTAACTTCGAGATATCTAAACTCTAAACCATTCAAAATTTAAAACCATGTATAGCTAGTTAGTATATGAAATTCATTCATTTCTAATGCATACCTCAAACTTGGCTTTCCTTCCGGCAATAAGATCTTGGCGAAATTTTCCACTTTCTCAGAATCATCTGCATCTTCAAGCCCCATGCTCTCATAGAGTTGAAGTGGCCCACGATATCCATGGCAGGGCCTACTAGACACAACCAGCTTCTTAGTTTGTCAAGGGAGATCAAACAGCTCTTCCAGCTCAACAAAATAGGGCTTTCCGAAGGTCCAAAGGGACTTTATCATTCACAGCCTCAAAGCAACCATACTCCACAAGTGCTTTGTGGACTTGGGATTTCACTGATTCCCACTGAGCACAATTGGATTCCAAGTCCAGATTGGAGAAGCCAATAATGGGAAGTTTCACTTCGGTTTCTGATCCCATTTTTTTCTAGTTAATTTTTTATATCCCTATTGCTCTTCTTCACTTTGTCAATAGAATTTGGAAGAAGATGCTTTAATATAAGCTGAATAATCTGAAGCTTCAAGCTTGTAACTTATTGAATAATATTAATTAACGCGTAGCTATTAATCATTGGGTAGTTGTGTGATTAAAAATTTAAAACAGTTGTTACAGATGAAAATGACACAATATAATAACTAATTAATAATGGAGGTTAAGATTTGCTCATGTGTTGGGCAAATTGTTCTCGACAGGGAATTTGATTTTGTTGTTATGCCTTTAGATCCCTCCATGCTGCTTATTGCTGGACTAAATCTTATTTTATGAGCCGTGTGAGCTTTTTGTTGAAGTGACTTGGCCTTGGGGTTAACTACATATGTATGTAGTTACCATATATAAAAGCCAAGATATAGTAAGTAGTCTGAACTTTTTGACTTGCTTTTGAAAGAGTGAAATGGGATTTAATTTCATTAACTCAAACGACAGAGCATCACGTTTTCTTTTCTGGCTGATTGAGTTACTTGAATATTAAGCTACCGCACTATATCCTTCATTTAATTCGAGCATATATGATAATTTAGTTTGTATATATAGCATTATCCCAAAAAAATAAAATGCATATATTAATATATATTGCCATTATAGTTACAGACTATATCCAAGCTACTTTATCATCATCTGAAATATGATCCGCGACGTTGGAAGCAAAGAGTTGTCACAGAAAATTTCTGAAGATTAGGAAAAAGAAATACCACACAACCAAAAACATATTATTAGCATTTTTAACATATATATATAGGATGAAATTAAGTGATATCATCCATTTATCAATCTAAAGCTCAGGCCATTAAAACGGGCCAAATCTATCGAGCCAACCCAATTGCCTCTCCAACTTAGACAGTTCAAGCTTAAATTTTTTTTATCTGTTAAACTTATTCATTTTCGATTCAGGCCGTTTAACTTGCAAATTAAACGGATTAACCCACGTAACTCGTCAGGTTGGTTCACTTATTTATTTTCAAATTTTAAGCCTAATTGGCTTATAAATTACAATTTTCAAACCCAATATTCACCATTTTCTCGTTTATTTTTGCCTATTTTTATATTGTTTTAATTAAAATGAGCCAATCTGCTAGAGACAAATTATCTGCGCCTCCAAGCACCCTGCCATTAAGATAGGTTTGGAGTCCTATATAGTTTGGCTGGAAGATTTTTTTTTTCCCTTTCTTTCGATATTAAACTTGAAGAGTCAATTTGATAACAATAACACTATGGTATCTATATCTCTTCTGGAAAAGACAATGGAGATCTTTTTTCCGAATAGAATATATAAGACATGACACATGTAAAAAAGCTTGATGGCGAAAATTTTAGTTAATGCATTTTTAATAATGAATTATTGTAGAAAGGCCAAAGGCCAAAAGCGCAATAATTGGTTTGCTGAATGTTACTTCCCTCCTTAAATAACTGTCCAATTATAAATGCACACTAAAATTAAGATGATGATTGAAAAAAAATATTAATATTAGAAAAAATTTAAAATAATTTACTAAATTATCCATTTAATTTTCAACTTCACTTTTCTCTCTTTTCCTCCACTAATTTCTCTCATCTTTTTCCCTCCTTGTTTAATAAGGACATTTATAAAAAAAAAAAATTAATACTATTAGAGTTTTTTTGAAATAGGTAGTTATTTTTAGATAAAATACATTTTTAAAATGGACAGTTATTTAAGGGATGAGAAAGTAAATAATTAAGGATACTGAGAATCGTATCATATACAATATATTAAAAAGTAGACATCCAACAAGTGATGATGGTACCAAAATCCAACGTGGCTTGACGATGAAACTTGATGTTGCCTCCAAAATGTCAGATTCATTTTTAGCGAGGGCATACTCAAGCTAAGGGCCACTTAAAGAAGCTTCTAATACCACATTGTAATAATTGTCGAAGGAGGGACTTGTTTGAAACAAAAAATAAGAGTTTCTTCTTCCCTTTAATATGGCGAACACATTTCCAGCAAATGCAAATTTGCAATGTACTTCCTCCATCCTTTAATTATAGTCATTTTACAAAATAAAATTTTTGTTACGATCCAGGATCCAGATCATATATCTCAAATGGAAGACAAGATCACCTTCCTCCTAAGCTACTGGAATGGCCTAGAAATCTCATTCCGAGGTCTATTTGTCCACCCAAGGACCACCCGAGGACCATCGGGGAATGACCACCGATGTGTACCCGTGGTTCAACGGAGGTCTAGAAGCAAGTAGTATCAAGCCCGAGCTCAGTAAAGAGATCCTCCTGGAGGACGACAAAACGACCCCGGTAATGTCGGGAGAAGTGCCTAACGAGCGCGGATCAAGTACGAGCATATAGGATAAAGTCTAAACAGCCCGTCATAGCTCATAATGAGCACATCATACCAAAGGACATGCTAGCTCAGCCCTAAAGGAAGGTCTAAGGAATATAAATAGGAGGAGAGGAAATCGTCTCAAAGTATGTTATTCATTTTGATATTACACGTATCTCTTACCCCCCCTAAAACTTACTTGGGCGTTGGAGTTCCTTTGCAGGTACCCACCCCTGGTGCTCCAACCACCATTAAAAGGAGGAGGAACGCCGATAATATCGCCCTCTATACGTTGGAGCGTGGAGGAGGAAGATTAGCAGCACATTCATGCTTTGCACACCAGGTATACTCTATACTATATCGCAACAATTTTATTTCATATTGATTGTCATTTTAGCATTCCAATAGAAAATTAATTATTTTATATCAATTTTATCCACTTATTAATAGTTAGAAAGCAGAAAGAGAAAAAAAATTAATAGTGTATATATGGTAATTTAGTAATTTAAATCTATTTTTTTCTAAAATCAAAAGTGTTTTTGTGCCTTCTTAATATCCATGCTAAAACCTTAAATGACTATAGTTAAGGAATAGAGAGAGTAATAATGACACAACAATTGGGATCCCCTCAATAAATGACACAATCAACCAATAATGTAGCAGCATTTTTAAGTTCAAAAATGGGGTGAAACTTCTGGCAACTCCCCTCATTTTCAATTTGAAATTCAAAAATTGTACCAACTTCTTCATTATTGCTTGTTGTCATATTCTTATGCATAGGAGAAGAGAAAAGATCTCACCTCTTCATTTTTATACATTCCAGAGTGTTCTTATTCTTCCATGAGTTTCATTTCTCATCATATACAATATATAAAAAAATGGTAAATTATACTCACCTCTCCTGAGATTTGTTGAAATGTAACAGACACATTTTCTATTTGTCCACCTGACATTTAACTCCCTAATATAAATGAAAGCAAATGGAACTAATCACTGTTAACAGAAAATGATCTCTATTGGGAGAGGAAATATAGCTCTGTCAAAGGAGGAGGATATCGGTTGAGAGAAAGTGAGGCTCATCCAAGAGAAAATAGAGCTCGGCTAGAAGAGAAGGAACTCGGCTGAAAGAGAAAGAGCTCGGCTGACAAGTGGCCGAGCATGAAAGACATGTGACGGAGCTCCGCGATCTGTCAGCCGAGATCTGCCTCCTCTTGGCCGAGCTATATTTTCTCTCAGATGAGCGCCACCTTCACCCAGCCGAGATCTTTTTTTATCTCTGCCGCCATGCCGAGCCTTGACACAAGAGGCAGATAGCACAGTTAAAGCTCTATTTGTTTTTGTTTAGTTCAGAGGAGGTAAATGTCAGGTGGATAAATAGAGGGGGTGTCTGTTGCATTTCAACAAACTTTAGGAAAGATGAATATAATTTACCCATAAAAAAAGGACATCGGGTGACTATTGATTAAGCCAAAATCCAATGTGGCTTGACGATGAAGCTTGGTGTTGCCTCCAAAGTGTTGGAATCAATTTTAGCAAGTGCATTTCAAGCTCAGGGACACTTAAAGAAGCTTATTCTAATCCCACATTGTAATAATTATTGAAGCATGGACTTGTTTGAAATTAAACGGTAAATGAAAGCTTCTTCTTCCCCCTAATATGCGGACTCACTTCCAGCAAATGTAAAATTATTGCAATATGTTATTACCCAAATTGGCTAATTAGGTACAACATATAAAATTCTAATTATGAGCATTTGGCAAGTACTGGCACGTACACCCAATGGAGAAAAATAGTTTGTGTTTTAAAATCTCAATCATGCAAGCCAAATGCAAATGGGTTTAAGTGAAATACTCATGAAAAAAGAATGGTTAGTTTCAAGCTACGAGCGTTGGATGTTAAGAGCAGCTCGTGGAAACATGAAGTTATCTCGACGTGGATATCCATGTAGCGGATGATGGATGAGATGTTTTTAATAATTTCTGGTCTATCTAGGTGCGTTCTACAGTTTAGCGGGCACAAATTGATGGATTGTTCGGCATACATGTTGATGGAGGACAATATGACACTTAAGAGTATTTGACTAAAGTGTTGACTTTGATTGAAAAATACAAAACTGAAATGTATTTCATTTTACTCTTTTATCCTTCCTCTTTTTTATGCATTAGTTTATTTCAATTATTGAAATACCGCTCTTTATCTCCTCTTCTTTCATCTTCATTCTCTGGTGTAACTCAACAGTGATAGGTCACAGTATGTTCTCACTCTTTCTTGCTCCTATGTTTCCGGTTGCCAAATCTAAAACTTTTTTCTTTAAACTTGTCATTTCATTTTAATTCAAGATTTACAAAAGGAAAAGCAAAAAAAACTTTTCTTCTTTCTCAGCACTGTTTGATTTCACTACTTATGCCACCATCGACTCCACCTTGTCTCCACCGGAACATTTATCATGAAAAAAAGGCCCCAAATCACCACAATCACTCTTTATTGAAGCATAACATGGCAGCAATTCAAGGAAGGAGAAGTAGGAGAATATTGGGTGTACACGTGTCTTCTCTTGTGATACACACCGTCGACCCATGATTCACCACATCTAACGCCTCACTTTGTCCATGTGTCACCGTGGTATGACACAAATTGAGAAAACCTCGTTTATGAGCTCCAAAGCACATCACCACATGATTTCAAGCTTCATGGTTATGACGCTTCAAGGAATTGTGTAGTTTTTGTTGTTGTAAAAGTGCTTTTATGGGAGAAGAAGAAAAATTACGAAGCATATTCAGTTGAGTTAAAGGGGCTGAAGTTTGGAAGTGATGAATAAGATACTGGAGAATAAGGTGAAAAAGTAAAATGAAATATATTGAAGTTTTAAATTTTTTAAATCAAAGTCGACACTTCTGTCAAATATTCCAAGTGTCATGTTATCCTCTACCCATATCAATGCTGAGTGGTGCATTAATTTTTGTAAGCTGCACCAAAGAACGTACTGTCTATTAATAATTGTTTAAGGCAAACTTGCAAGGACATCTCTGAGATCACAACACAAGCCTTCTCTTTATCTGCTCTTTATCCTTTGTTTCTTTTTCCTAGTTTAGTTTAGTTTAGTTTATGTAAATGTAGTTTATCTTGGCCAAATTTTATTGTAATATTTTAATGTGAAAGTGTTGTAATTAATCTTATTTATAAATAAATTTTTCATTCCATATTTATCTTTATTCAAAGCTTATATTCTTTTTAAACATTTAAAGGACTTATGATTAATGGGTAGATTTTCCCATTAATGTAATCATCTATATTTTTTTTTGAATCAAAAGTAAAATTATGTTCGTGACTTTATTTATTCTGTTAAATTACGTTCAGCTCTCCTAAAATTTATAAAATTATGTTCGTGACTTTATTTATTTGGGTAAATTACATTTATTTTTCTTGAGATTTGTGAAAATGTAACTCACACACCTTTTAATTGTCCAGCCTAAAATCACATCCCCTTTGTTCATCAAATTTTAAATATTTATATTACAGTATACTCCTTATTCACAAAATACCATTAGTAAACTTAATGAAATAACATTGTATAATATTAATTATTCCTAATTAATAAAATTATAAAAATATCCTTAAACTTAACAGAATGAGTAAAGATATTTGTATCATTTTATTAATTAAAAGCAGTTAATATCACAAAAATATCATTTTATTATGTTTACTACCAGTGTTTCATGAATGAGGAATGTGACTGTAATATAACTACTTAAAATTTAACAAGCAGAAAGGGTATGAATGTAAGTTAAATAATTAGAGGATATGTGACTTGTATTTCAATAAATCTCAAGAGAGGTGAATATAATTTATCCTATTTATTTTAATATATTTAGTAGAACCCAATTTTCACTTTAATACAATGCAATGACACAACATGAGTAACGTCGTTGGTCAGAGGAAGTATTGTAAATGTAAGAATAACAGTTCTTATTATTACTATCACGCGATCCGTGCCACAGACCGAAGCAAGAGAATTTCAATGCTGGCACTCACTTTGCTACGTAGGCCATCAACTTCCACAAGCACCTCTGAGAATAATTTACGCGAGCACGTTGTGACCCCACAAGCCCATTATGAAGTGAGCAAGAATATGAACCTTTTTTTTTTTCTTCGGTGGAGATTTGTACAGTTGATAGATCGATGTTGCACCTTGAAAAGAAATGGTAGTGGAGTTTGCTATTGATCGAGTGCTCATGGCAGGCAGGACAAACTCCAATTGAAAGTAAGATCATTGGACATTCACTAGTCAAAAGAAAGCAATAACGACGGCCAGATTTATTTTAGTCTCAAAAGATAATTTTCATAAAATAACTTTAAAAAAAATTATACTCATTTCTGACTTTTTAAAAATTCCTCTATTTGATAAATCTATTCAAATGTCATCTGAACCTACCTCACTTAAGTAAAGTAATTCCATGTTAGCATTTTATGTTAAGTTTAACAGAAATATCTATTATAAAAACAATATTCAGAATGATTATAAAATATCATTTTCACAATCTCAAACACAAGAGGTAAATATAATATTTTTCGATGAAAATCTTCATATTCAAATATTACAATTTTATAATATCAAAAAATAATAAAAATGAAACCTGAAATATTTTGTGTATTTTACTCTTGGAGAATAACACACTTCCTGTGCATCTTTCTCAGTACGCAGCTCTTATAACTTCGCTGCTTGCTGTTCCTTCAATTGATCAAAGTACATCTTTTTTTAGTGTAAATGCACACTGTAAAGTTCGGTTGCAGGCGAAAATTTTCTTTGCCCATGCACAGCATCGACCTATGAGCAGTGGACCATTCGCTTTCAACCAAAAAACACTGTTGGCAAAAATTTCTTCTACCTTTTTCCTTCTCATCACATGACTGGAATCAACAATTCTCCAATGAAAAATAAATTGGGAGCAATCATTTGGGATTCATGTTAATAATTTTGGTATAAAGTTAAAACTTATCTTATACTATAATTTTTGCTATCATATTAGTAAAATTTTCATTAGTGTGAATCTTTTTTTACTTGAATAATTCTTATTAACTCTAGAATCCTTCAAAAAGCGCTAATGCAAAAGTTTTAAATGATAACACAATCAATTTAAAGAAAATATTTTGAAGCAGAGCTAATGTTTTCTTTGAGTTTTTTGAAGTAACAAATGGGTTCTTACGTTAACATAACACGGTACTTGAAACGAAAATATTTTCACATGATATGTGTAAATATGTTTTATCTCGTTTAAAAAGATTGAAATTTAATAAAAGTGAAAATTATTTGTAGTTATTTTTTAATTAATTAGTTTTAGTTGATTTAATTAATTTCTTTGATTTAGTTATTTTTGTAGTGGTGATGATTAGAAGCCCAACTTTATTTGTGGTTGATTTTTTAGTTAATTAGTTTTGGTTAATTTAGGTAATTTCTTTGATTTAGTTACTTTTTTAGTTGTAGTAATTGATTAAATATACAGTTTTATTTGATTTAATAATTTTTTAAATTGATTATTTAATTTCTTTGATTTAGATTTTTTTTTAGTAATGGTGATTAGAATTACAATTTTATTTGATGTAATATTTTTAAGTTGATTATTTGTAGTTGATTTTTCAGTTAATTATTTTTAGTTGATTTAATTATTTTATTTGATTTAGTTATTTTTGTAGTGGTGAAGATCAGGAGCACAATTATATTTATAGTTGATATTTTTTTAGTTGTTTTTTAAGTAGATTATTTGTAGTTGATGTTTTAGTTAATTTTTTTTTATCCGGGGACAACATATTTCTTTTCTTTTCAAACTCTTACAATTGGGAATCTTCGCTCAACTTTGTGATCGATTAATTCCAGCCTACCCTTGCACGCTAACCGTCTTTTTTGTTATTATTTTATTCTTCTTTCTCTCCTTGTCTTATTATTGCAGGTCGTCAACTAGCGCGTTACAGGTAAAGAAATTTCATCACTTTTTCCTTTACCAGCTGTCTCTCTGCGTATGTGACCCGTTTCTCTCTATCTGATTCATTACTAACCTAAACCTTTGCCTACTATATGCCATATTCCCCACAGCAATTTCTATACCTGCAAATAAAAGAAGCTAGAAATGCGGAAAACCATTAACTTGATTCGAACCTGGTAGGCTGGTAAGATTCGGACACTCTACCATTCAATTTGGTCTGTCCTGAGATTCATTTTTCCTACCTTAAAGCATGGAGGAAAAGCTTCACCTTCGCCTCTGGGTTTTCACCTTCTCATTGCACTGCTTCATGGCCTTCTTAGCTCTAAGTAGGACCAACATCACCACAGATAAGCAAGCACTTGTTGCTCTCAAATCTTCCATAAGTGGAGACCCTTACCATTTCCTCACTAATAATTGGTCTTCCAACTCTTCCTCTGTGTGCAACTGGGTTGGTGTCACTTGTGATGCTCAACATGGAAGAGTAAGGACCTTGAATCTTGGTGACATGGGTCTTAGTGGCACCATACCCTCCCATTTGGGGAACCTCTCCTTCCTCACTGAACTTGACATTGGCGGAAACAGTTTCCACCATCAGTTGCCTGAAGAACTAGTCCAGCTGCGTAGATTGAAGTCACTCAACTTGAGCTACAATGAGTTCAGTGGAAATGTTCCAGCATGGATAGGAGGCTTATCTTCACTCCGATACTTGAACCTTGCAAATAATGGCTTTGGTGGTTTTATTCCAAAGTCTTTATCCAATCTGACAATGCTAGAGGCCTTGGTTTGGGGCCAGAATCAAATTGAAGGATCCATTCCACCTGAGGTTGGCAAAATGACCCACTTGAGGATTTTGTCTCTCGCTGCAAATAGTCTTTCAGGGGCCATTCCTCGAGCGATTTCTAATCTCTCTTCACTGGAAAAAATCAGTTTATCTTATAACTCTTTATCAGGTAAAATCTTTATAAATTATTTAAGTTGTTGAATAGCGAGACATATGTATTATTTCATATTAGCTCGCACACATATCTTGATTGGTTTGTCCTATAACTTTCATCAATTTATCTGATTATCAGCATCCCATTATTCAAACATCAAACGAGATATAAGAGAGATAAAAAAAATCAGCCTCACAATAATATACGCACACCAATATACACGTTGTAAAATATGGTATGCCCATTATAACTTCGTTAAAAAATAATAATAATAAACATTTTTCTCGTGCAAAATAATTTAGTGTTGTCAATGACTGTTTTGTTTTGTGAATTGAAGGAGGCATTCCAAGGGAGGTTGGTGAACTTCCACAGCTAAAAGTAATGTATCTCGGAAATAATCCACTTGGTGGCTCCATACCATCAACAATTTTCAATAATTCAATGCTACAAGACATTGAACTTGGGTCAAGTAATTTATCTGGCAGTCTTCCACCAAACATATGCAGTGGACTTCCAAAAATCCAAGTGCTTTATTTAGGTTTCAACCAGATTTCTGGAAAAATGCCATCTGTTTGGCATCAGTGCAAAGAGTTGACTGAAGTAGACTTAGCAAAGAATAGTTTCAGCCAAGGAACCATACCACGAAACTTAAGCATGCTTCGCTCCTTATACCTTGACGGAGACAACTTGCAAGGTATTTTCCTCCTTATTTTAGAAAACAAAATAAAAAGATTTTATTTATAGATTAATAAATTCAGAAATAAGACTCTTTATATTCGATTGATCTAAACATAAAATTCTTTACTTTACTTTTTAAAGTAAAGTACACGCACACACATGCACTCATGCACATAAAGAGATTGAGGGTTTATGTAATATTTTATTGATGATCAAGCATGCTAAATTTTAGAAAAAAAATAGATGAATAGATATGTATTTTATTTATTGATATTTACTTATATTTTGAAAAATATTATTCATTAAAATGAAATATTAAATTATTTTTAAACTACATAGAATTTGATATATTTAATCTACCTAATATGAATTTTGAATTTTTACTTGTATTTTTAAAATATTATTCACCAAAATGAAATATTAAATCATTTTCAAACTATATAGAATTTGATATATTTGATGAGAACTTTGAATTCAATGGTTAAATTGATGAAATTTTATATCCAAAAAAAATTATTGAAGGATGTAAGTATACTAAGACTTATATTTGATTGAAATTAATCCCATTTTATATATGTATATATAGGGATTGCTAACCTCTATAAGCTTCACATTTTGGTTTTGGTCAAAAACTCTTTCCTATCTTTTGTGAATCAACTTTTAATTTAGAATAATTACATAATTTTGTTTAATTCATATTTTCTGTTAGTTTTACTTTTTCTTTTGCCTCATTAATGTCTTCTCTTCATTAAACTTTTTTTGTAAACTAACTTATCTCTCTCTGTCCTTAAATAATTGTTCAATTTTAAATGCTTATTGAAATTAAAAAAATATTAATATAAAAAAATACTAAAAATAATTTACTAAATAACTTTGTATCTTTTCAATACTTTAACTTTCTCTGTCCTCTTTTACTAAGTATTTAATGAGTCTACGATAATATTTTGAATAAATAATTAATACTACTTAATTTTTTTAAATGAATAATTATTTTTAGATAAAGAAAATTTTTAAAATAGGCCTCTAACTAAGGATGGAGATAGTAATTTTGAATTATTGATTATTTTTTTCCCTCCCATCTCAATAATATTTTTTCATATTTTTCCTGGAAAAGTGCTTCAAATTACATAAATAACGGCTGCTCTCAATTTATCGGGCCACTAATGAAAAGTAGCGAGATAATGCTACTAATGGAGATCAGTACATAAAACCGTTCGGACAATACTTGTATTTTAATTACATAATGAGTGCGATAAGATAACTACAAATAGATGGGAATTCTTTTCATTGATAAGATAATTAAAATTTTTAATTATTAATACTTGATCTGATTATCATAAACTTTTAAAGATAGGTTTATCCCAAAAAAAAAAAAAAAGCTTTTAAAGATAGATTTACATATGGTACGCATTAAGATACACAATAATGATAATAATCTGGTTCCCCCAACAGTATTACTTCTCTCTTTTGTGCACCGATTTGGTTGAAGCTATGTATAAGAAGCGACGTCGCCTAATGCCGTAAAATCACAACGAAGGTAATGGAGGTCCCCTCGCCTATGGAGCCCGGTAGAAATATATATATATCAGTAAATATTATACGGTTAAATAACTTTTTATTTGTCTCATTTTCTTAAAAAAATTCATGATTAAATTAGAAGGTAATATTATATATATCATGTCTATAAAATTTTAAATTAATCTAAAATCATTTGGTATAGTTTTTATATTCATTAAAATCAACATAATATATATGCTTAAAATAAATAAAAATATTAGCTATCGGATTGTATTGTTATTGATATTCATTTTTTATGAAATTTGACACAAATAATTTCTATAACATATAATTGTAATTCAACAGTTAAATTGACTAAAAAAATTATAAGTATTATAACTATACTTAGGGCTTGTTTGGCACATTGTATTAGGCCAGATAGTATAATCTTATAAATACATTATGATCTTATCCTCCTGTGTACACTGTATATTTTATTATATTATGTGACATAGTTCCCTTATGCACCATTTTAATATATAACTTAATCATGCCTGTAGAAGTGGGATTAGAGCTAATAAAATTTTGAGTTACCCATTCTCTATACTGCCCCAACCCCCATACGCCACTCTTCCATCTCTCTTCTCTACCATTGTTGTCTTTTCACTTCGAGAACCCTTATCTCTTCCATGCCACTGTTTTCTTTTTCACTTGTAGCGCATTGCAGCGATAACATTTATGTTGTCTCTCTCTAGAAAATTTATCTACTTTTCATTTCTAATCATTGACATTAGTATGGAATTTTTTGTAGTTCCCTTCTACACCAATCAATAATGAAACTCCAAAAAGTTCCCAAAAATAAAAATAATAAGAGGGGGAAATTATAAAATCTAAGCCAAAAATAAAAGACAAACAATATTTTCTTTCCCATTCATTTCAGTTTTCCAACCAACCAAACAAGATCCATCAATGGCAAAAGCTAGTCAATTAAAAAAAAAAATTGCCATCAGGCCTTGAGAAAGCCAGTCATCCTGAGAATGGACTTGCGAACCTGGCTCAGATCCTTTTCCTTCAATGTCCTGCCTTGCTCAGTGCACACCGAGAGAAAGCTATCTCTCTATCGCACAACCTCTATCGCACTTCCTGAAGAATAGCATAAAGGGAGAGCACATTGAAGGAAGTGGAGTCTCTTTGCTGTTAACCGTGATTCATTCGTAGTGAGTATTTTTTATTTTAATTTTTTTTAGGGGAACATTAGGTTTTAAGAAAAGGGCATTTTTGTCATAAAGATAATTTTTTTTTTGGGTAAATTACACTCACATTTCCCGAGATTTATGGGAATGCAACTCACACATCTCTAGTTGTCCATCTTACACTCACACCCCCTCTACTTATCAAATTTTAAGTATTTATATTATAGTCACACTTTTTATTCATAGAATATCGTTAGTAAAGTCAATAGAATATCATTTTTATGATATTAATTGTTTTTAATTAATAAAATTATAAATATACATTTACACACTCTGTTAAATTCAATGGTATTTTTATAATTTTACTAATTAAGAACAGTTAATATTATAAAAATATTATTCTGTTTAGTTTACTAATGTTATTCTGTGAATAAGGAGTATAACTATAATATAAATATTTAAAATTTAACAAGTAGAGGGGGTGTGAGTGTAAGGTGGACAACTAGAGGGAATGTGAGTTACATTTCCAAAAACTTCAGGGGAGGTGAGTGTAATTTACCTCTTTTTTTATCCTATATGATCTATTGTCAAACAGTGTATGGTATTAAAATTTTATTCAATCTTATCCTATTATGTTTTATCCTATCATCCATTATCCTGTCCAGCATGTCAAATGGGGCCTTAAAGTTACACTCATATAACTTAATCCTATATATATACTTCAAGGCAATTTCATTGGGTGAAAGGTACAGCTGATTACAGCAAGAATCTACAAAATGATTGACAGTTCAAATTCGCTAGATGATTAGATAGATGTATTACCCTATTGACAATAATCCTATTTAGAACGCTAATTATAAAACAAAGGGAGCTTTCTATTCTAATACACTAATAAACTTAATAATTTGATTACAATCTTTTGTTACTTTAATAATCCAATTTAAGTAAAAAAGTTTTGCACAGGTAATCTGTCATGTAAAAACTCTCTGAATTTTTCATATGACTAGTATTCCTCGCCCTGTTTTGGACGGTGATTTGATAATAAATCAAGTTTGTTGTTCCACCCCCCCCCCCCCCCCCCCAAAAAAAAATCCAACTTCCTGAGGGGTGACGAACACACAAATAAAAAAGAAAAAAGAACACACAAAAAGCCACCATTATAAAAAAGAACATACAAATAAAACAAAGAAAAGTAAAAAAATATAAAGCCTCAAAAAATGACCATTAATATAAATAGGTTGTCGATTCTATGGGGTTGTTTGGAAGTGTTTTTATTCTTAAATTTTTTAAAACTGTTTTAGAAAATAGATTTCAGTTCAATTTTTAAAAATAAAAAAATAGAAAAACTTATTTAGCAATTTAACTTCAAAAATAGTTTTATAATGATAAAAACCAGAAAACTTATTTAGATAATTTTTTTAAAAAATAACTTTTAAAACTAATAAAACCAGAAACTGTTTGGCAAATTGCATTATTGAAATGACAAATTTTAACTATTATATTTTATAGATAATATTTTTCTTCCAACAATTCCAATTGAACCCATTTCCATTTCCACCAATTAACCAATTAAGTCAAGAGAATGATCAACACTCAATAACAAGAGAGATCAACAGAACATCAAGCTGGAATTAAACATAACAGGGATTTATCTGCTCACCCAGATTAAACAGAACATCAAATGGAATTGGTTCAAAAAGGAGAAAAAAACAAAGAACTAAAGATCCATCGTCATAGTCACTTCCGAGAATGGTTTGGGAATTCAAGCTGGAGTTTTACATGGTAAACACGCAACGAAAAGAGAAAAAGAGGGAGAGGGAAGGTGGAGCAAATCGTTGGGGCAGGTGCGGATGGATCTAGTGAAGCTAGTCGCCAGCACTGGGTCTCTAATCTGGCGAAGCAATTTGCGTGTAGAGGCCGATCTGGCGGGGAAAGCTTGCGGGTGTGCCCTGGGTTAGTCTCGGAAGTAGTCATGATGGAGCAGCTCGCATCCACCTACAAATGGTGGAGCAGCTCGAATGCTAGAGCTAGTCGCGGCGCTGGGTCTCGAATGTTGGAGCTGGTCGCGATAGGAGCTCGCCACGTGAATGGGGGAGCAACTCGTCATGCGATTGTGGGAGCAACTAGCTGGTATTGTAGTGTGGTGAGAGGGCGAATGGGTTGTGTGGTGTCTCTGTTGGATGGCCTATAGAAAGGGATGAAGTGAAACAAAAATAACATGAAACGAACAGCAACAAGGATCGAAGACTGGAGAAGAACAATAAGTCATGGTATTTACAAATATACCACCGTGTTTTGGTTGTTTTTTAAAACTCAGACTCAAAAAACACCTTCAAAATGTTTTCTTATTCTTGTTTTTAAAAACACATCTTGGTTTTCAGTTTTTAAAACCAACGTGAACAAAACATCCCACCAAACAAGTATTTTCATTTTTTTTATTTTAAAAACCAAAAATAGTTTTTAAAAACTTTGCCAAACAGGCCGTATATTATGATTGTTCCCTACCATTCTGGATGAAATGAATTGGATAGCATGACCAGGAAAACCTGGTGGTTTGGGCTCCGTTAGGCCTTGTGTTGAGCCCATGAGATTGATGGGCATATGGATGAAATCCACCAAGGGAAACGTTCATGGGTTGAGGATAGGGCCTAAGGGGAACTAACTTTTCAATAGCTTGGTGGGTTTAGGTGATGTGGCCCCCACCTGTCTAGAGGTTCTTGGGCCTGCGTAGAGGAGGCAATCTAGTGGGAGTATGAGGAAGTTCTCCTCTGATCATAAGAAGGATGCCGTGAGGAGGGAGGAGAGTTACACCATTGAGAACAGGCCCTATTTTAGGTAGTCATTTAAACATTATACACGCATGTACCTTTGCAAAACAACCCAAATATAGTTCAGTCCCCACCTTTAGCCTAATATCTGCAACATCCATCAACCCATGTCACAAAAAAGGAAGATAGATTTTGTCATTTTGCAGTACCACCTTTATGTCATGTCTCTATAGAACCAAGGAACCCCCACCTTTACTAGAGAGACACGTAATGGAAAGATGAAAGGAGAGGAATGATGGGATGAGAAAAAGGAATAACATGGTCATAGAAGGGGTAGGGTAGGATAGAGGCAGCGTTCTTATGGTAAAAAAGACAGAACTTCTCACATCATCCCTCAGACTCTCATATCAGATTCACATAATCGTTCAAGACCCAAGCCATTCCAAAAGGAGTTCCTGTTACATTGCTTCCCTTCGCCACCATTCCTCGTAAGTGTTACAAACTCCATATCTTTTCTCTGGCTAGCGACAATGACGCAATACTCCGAAGTCGACAAGAATGTAAATAATTATAGGAATACCAAGATACAAGTTTATTTTATTGCTTATGTACATTTCAAAAACTTCTACCAAGAAAAAATCAAAGTAAAATCAAAACAAATTTAATGTGCACAAAAAAAAGCAATATAATGAAAATACAAGACAAAACAATAAATAAATAAAAAATTAACTAAAGAAGGGGGTCATTAGACCACCAACTTGCTTATTTGACTGAAAGAAAGGTTACCAAACCACCACCTTCCCTGACAAAATGCAAGTTGGCCTCGTAATAATCTAACATGATTGCCCATGCAGAAGAGCCAATGGCTCACTGGTTAAGCTGCATTAGCTTACGACCAAAAAAACAGGTTCCATCAGCTTGCTGAAAATAGGTCGTTGATTCCATTCTCATGGGGCAATGATACTTTCCACCCACCCATCCTTGAAAAAAATGATAAAGACAGGGAGATATTGCCTATTATTGACATTAAAAAAAAAAACATAATTGCCCATTGACCAAAATAAATACAGAATTACCTGCACAGAAATAAATACATATGTGTGTGTGTGTGTTTTTATCGCAAGCATAAATAATTTCTTTTATGTTTAAACTTTCCATCTTACTATTTTTTCAAAAAAAATTGTGATTGAAGTCTCAAAATCAACTGTACTAGCATGTAAAAAAATAAAAAAATCAACCTTTCAAACTTTCAGTTTAGCCAATTTCTCTAACAAGTAGAGAGAAACAAGTACTAAAGAGCAAACTAATTTCTGCAAGAATTTTAGTTCGATTCATGTCACTATTACAGTTATTTTTTGCGGCTTGATCCATATATTGTTTATATTATAAAGCTTGTGTTGTTTACAGGAGAAATTTCATCATTTATTTTTAACACATCTTCAATAAGAGAACTCAACCTTGGAGAAAACAACTTGAATGGTAGCCTCACAGAAGATATTTTTCATCAGCTCCCTTCACTAGAATACTTGTATCTGGATGATAATCAGTTTGTGGGAAGTATTCCAAAATCTATTAGCAATTGTACTGTGCTTGAAGAATTACACTTGGGGTACAACTCTTTCACAGGTGTTCCACTCTTTCAATCTATCTAAATACTCATCTTAAATAATTTTGTTTAATGAATTTTCATCAACATAACACTTAAATTGTTCTGTAGCTTAAATATGTTTTATTTTTTATTAACTTACACATTTGTCAATTGATTAATTTTTTTTGCTGGTTTATTGATTCACGTTATGTTTACCTTCTCTATGTATTGCTATGTTCCTTTCAGGTTCTATACCTAAGGGGATTGGTGATCTACCTCTACTTACAGAATTAGATTTGGGAGGTAACATTCTAAGTGGATCCATTCCCCCAAATATCTTTAACATGTCATCTCTGAGTTACTTGTTTCTAGCAAATAATTCCCTCTCAGGATCTCTTCCATTGCATATCAGCCTAGAAGACTTGGAAGAACTATACTTGTTTGAAAACAACCTTAGTGGAAAAATTCCAGCTAGCATATCCAATGCTTCTAAGCTTAACACTTTGGACTTGAAAGAGAATAAATTCAGTGGAGCAATACCCAATGCTATTAGGAACTTAAGACATCTTAAGTGGTTTGATGTAGCATACAATAATTTAACCACTTATGCTTCCACTATTGAATTGAGCCTTCCTACTTCTTTGAATGCTCTTTTCATATTAGGGAATCCATTCCATGCAAAGCTTCCCAAATCCATTGCAAACATGTCCAATTTGGAACAGTTCGCTGCTGACTCTTGCAGTATCTATGGTAACATTCCTTTGGAAATTGGAAATTTAAGCAATGTGTTTGCACTAAGTTTGTACCACAATGATTTAAGTGGGCCAATTCCAACTACAGTAAATGGTTTGCAGTCTCTTCAATATTTGAGCCTTGGCAACAATAACCTACAAGGGACCATCATTGGTGAAATTTGTGAAATAAAAAAGCTGAGCGAGTTGTACATAACTGAAAACAAGCTAATCATTGGGGAGATCCCAGCATGCTTTGGTAACCTGACTTCCCTAAGAAAGCTCTACCTGAACTCTAACAAACTCAGTGGAGTGCCCTTTTCTCTTTGGAGTCTCAAAGACATCCTTGAGCTAAACTTATCTGACAATGCTTTGACTGGATTTCTTCCACCGGAAGTCGGGAGCTTAAAAGCTGTTACATTTTTGGATCTATCAAAAAATGGGATTTCTGGAAGCATTCCTAGGGCCATTGCAGGATTACAAATTTTGCAAATTCTCAACTTATCACAGAATAAATTGCTAGGGGACATTCCTAATTCACTTGGTAGTTTGATAAGTTTGACATCCTTGGACTTATCCCAAAACTATTTGTTTGGGGTGATTCCAAAATCCTTGGAATCACTTCATTATCTCAATTTCATCAATCTTTCTTATAATACACTAGAAGGAGAGATTCCCAATGGTGGACCTTTTAGAACTTTCACTGCTCAATCATTCATGTTTAATAGAGCACTTTGTGGAAATGCTCGACTACAAGTCCCACCATGCAGTAAAGTGAAAAAGCAAAAGTCAAATGCAAATATGTTTTTCCTCAAATGCATATTGCCTATAGTAGTGTTAATCATTTTGGTTGCTTTGTGTGTATTCCTTCTAATAAGGCATCAAAGAAAGAATGCTGGCGACCCTAATGAAGGACATTTATCAATATTACCAACAACAAGAATGGTCTCGTATTATGAACTTTCACAAGCAACCAATGGATTTGATGAGAGTAATTTACTTGGTAATGGCAGCTTTGGCTCTGTGTTCAAAGGTATACTTTCAAATGGGATGGTAGTTGCAATCAAATTATTTAATTTGGACTTGGGATTAGGATCAAAGAGCTTTAGTGCAGAATGTGAAGCATTGCGCAATTTGCGTCATCGAAATCTCATCAAGATCATCAATTGTTGTTCAAGTCCAGATTATAAGCTTTTAATAATGGAGTTTATGCCTAATGGGAGCCTTGAGAGATGGTTGTATTCTCATAACCATTATTTGAATTTCTTACAAAGGCTTAATATAATGATAGATGTGGCATCGGCATTGGATTACTTGCATCATGGGTCTTTACCAAAAGTGGTCCATTGTGATGTAAAGCCTAATAATGTCCTATTGGATGAAGACATGATCGCGCATGTTAGTGATTTTGGCATTGCCAAACTTTTAGATGAAGGACAATCCAAAGAATATACCGAGACCATGGCTACAATTGGCTATATTGCACCAGGTAGTTATCCTCTATCAGCATGTGATTTTTCGTACATTGGTTATTTGGATTATAAACATATGTTTGATTAGGATGCATGCACAATTGAAGATCACTTATTGACGTCGTTATGAAAAGTGCTTTTAATTTAAAAATCACAGTTGAACTGAAATTCGTTAATTTAAATTGTCCAGTTGAAATTTTCATTAATTTCGATATTTACTTTCTATTGGATTGATAGTATCTTAGAATTTTGTTTCTAATTTTAATGGCTTCTCTGAGTCATATATGCCTGATCTCTTAGTATACCTCCTAGCTTTTTCCTATAGTTTTTATTATATATGTGTGTGTGTGTGTGTACACGCACAAACCTGGGTTTGAAGTTGCATGTGCATAATACTTTGTGATATTTATACCTGGCTTGTAGAATTTGGATCCAAAGGGATTATCTCCACAAAAGGAGATGTATATAGTTTTGGGATAATGTTGATGGAAACATTCACAAGAAAGAAGCCAACAGATGAGATGTTTGTTGCTGGATTGAGCTTGAAAGGTTGGATCAGTGAATCATTACCCTATGCAATTACTAGAGCTGTGGATTCCAATATGCTACGGGATGAAGAGCATCATGTTGATGACATAATAGCATCTACTTCATCTATCTTCAGATTGGCCTTAGATTGTTGTGTAGATTTACCTGAAGAACGGATGAATATGACAGATATTGCTACATCATTAATCAAAATCAAGGCCTTGTTTCTCAAAAGTGGTGACAAGCACATTGGAAAGTAAGTTTTAATAGACATTGAATCGGTTTGTAATTTTCAACCTTTATATGTTTAAATGATTGCGCCCTTATATTTTCTACTTATTTGAATTTTGGCCTTTATAATCTTTTTTGTTTACATATTTGTTTTCCTACATTTTTAGTCAAAGATTTTGATTACCTGTGGTAAGAGAATATCTTATCAAAATGTCAAAGATTTGATCTCAGTTGTTTAAGATTTTGGCAGCAACATCAAGCAGTCTAGGAAGTCAAAGCCGTTATTTTATTCTATGTATGAAAGGATGTTATGTACTTACGTTAACATGATTAAAAGAAGCTCACCAAATATAATTACAGAACATTTACAAGTACTAGCTCGTATGAGGGTCAAATATTAATACAAAGAAATCACGAAGTATGGTCATAGCCATTAGCTAGTATATCAGTCGTAAAGAACATTTATTGTGCAACTTCAACAATACAAATTAGGGTTAAAATGTGTTTCACCTTCCTGAACTTTAGCTTATATATAGTTTACATCCTAATTTTTTCAAAACGTACATTATGACATCATAAATTTTGCAAATAATATAAAAATTAAATATAAGTATTTTTGTAAAAAAAAAACTATGATAATGATTGAATTTCGCGTATGCAGAATAGTTTGTTTAGAGAAAAAAATGGTAAAATTGTCTCTTAAATAATTAACAAATAAAAAAACAAAATGAAAACCCGTTGTTGGATGGATCATTGAATGTTCCATTTTATGCTTGGAGCATTGTAAACGTGACCGAGATTATATTTGATAAGGAAAAAATGATATTATTACTGAATTTTTCTTGCAAAAATAGGGATTCTTAAAATAATTTTTTTTTAGATCAAGCTACAAATAATAGTGACTAATCTCATGAGATTCTCTCCATACACATTGATGAGATTCAAACCATTCGCTAGATGCTTAAGAGGAGTTGATGAGAAGTAGTTGCTACCCCTCAACAAATTAACTAGTTATTGTGAAAACTCAATTATACTAAATATAGTATAATGCAACCAAGATCATCTCTCAAGGAAGTTTGCTAACTAGTTGGGAAATTAAGGTTGGGTTTGATTGCATATAAATGACAGGCACAAAAACAATAAGAGAAATTAGCAACAATTAAACACATCTAGCTTGAAGAACCCTTAGGTAAAAGAGTTATGTGTATCACTACCCCGATCATTTAATCAAACACTTAGCATACAATTGGTTCAACCCAAAAGAGAGAACTCTCAATTGAATTATGGAATCCTACTTAATATTCACTAAGCATATGACTAATCATAATTAGTTGGAGGATTAAGATCTTAACCACCATACCTAACCATAACTAGCTTAAGCATCAATTCCACCAATCCTCAAATATATTGCAATTCCATCCTTGAATCCAAAAACCCACCAAACCCTTATCAATGAACATCAACAAGAGCTAACCCAAGTCACATTCAAAATTAATATACAATAACTTACAAAATTAATAGAAAATGTAAACACTTGAAGACAAGATAGCTAAGCATATTCATTAAATGATAAAAAAAGGGTTCATCACATAATCTCTCCCATAGGAGTTCTACAAGCTAGAATAAACTCAACTCCTCCATATATAGTCATAGAGATTACAACTAAGAACAAGAAGGAAAACATAACTACTATCTAAATGAGAAAACACAATTTAAATGATGAAAATGAATAAAAATGGAAGAGAGAATGTAGAGATAAGTGTATGAAATTCTAGAGAGAACGAAGGGAGTTCTAGAAAGAGAAAATGCTTCTAAACCTAATCTTAACCTAATATGGTAAAAGTTGTTCCTTTTGTTTTTAGTCAAGATATTTATTACATCATGAAAATTGCCAAAACAGGGTTGTACAAGAATTAAAATGCAAAATTTCAAATTCTAATGCTGACGTGATGTCTCGCCAAGTGAGCTCAATGGCTTCACTTGGTGAGCCCTGAGAAAACATGCTCGCAGACTTCATGTGTTTTCTCTAGGCAAGAATGACAAGTTCACTTGGTGAGCTGTGCCGAGTCTTTAGGATTGAGGGAGCTTGCTCACCTAGAGAGGATAGGATGCTCACTTGGCGGCCGGTTCTGCGAAATTACCTCGCAGATGGCTTCTTTTCTCATTAAGCGAGCTCAGCAGCACTCTAGGCAAGTTGTCCTATGCATGGATGAGAATTGAGCTTCTAATCTTCCCTCTTTTTCTTCCATGTTGGCTTCCTCAAGTGAGCTTCTTGCAATACCATTCTAGCTATCACTTTGAGTGTTTCCCTGCATCACACATACTTCAATCCAATGCAAACCAATTAAGAACATTTAGAATCAACATTCCTCTACATTTATACAAACTTAGGAGCAAAAATTGTATGCGATGCACGGTGAAGACAAGTGCAATTCTTTCACAATTAATGACATTTTAGCACACAAAACTTATGCAATTTCCAATAGGGGAAAACGATGTTAATAGAACTGGCTCTTATCAAGAGTCAATTAGCTACTAATTGTGCTAACTTTTGTGGTTAATCTCTTAAAATAATTAGTTGATAAGAATTTTTGTTTGAAGATTCGTATTTATAAGGATTGCAATTATGAATCCATATCTATATATATGGACCACAATTATGGGCTTATATCCATAGTTAAGAAAATCGGATTGGACTGGCCGATTGAACTGGTTTAACTAGGAACTAGTTGCCTATCCAATCTAGCTACTTGCTAAAACTGGAAATTTAAAAATCAGTAAACAATTGGACAAAACCAGTCAATAATTGGCTAAACTAACGCCAGTTTCATGGGTTTCCAATTCACTTTGTTTTTTTTTAAAAGAATTTGACTTTCTGAAACACCCAGCCCACTTGCAACCATCAGCTATTGTTGTTGCACACATGTTATGCACATGGGCTCAAGATTCTCAAGTTAAATGCAACATTTCTTTTTAACAAAAGGGACTTGGATCCCTCTTAGTTTCAATGTGGGACTTACAAGAAATGGAGGTGCAGGACCTATTTGTAGCAATGGTGTGCTTCAAGAATCATCCATGCATTTTATTTACTTTCTTTCTCTTTCTCTTTCTCCAGAGAAACCCTTTTTTAACACGACATTTATTTTTCTCAATGAAATCACGGTGTGAGAAGTTATGGCAACCTATACAAGAAAAAGTAAAAGACCAAAAACCACCCAACAATGCACAAAATGCACTAAAGATAACATCTCTAAATTCCCCAGTAACTAAAAGATTATGTAAAATACAATAGAGTGCTTACAAGATTAGTACATATGCCATGCAACCATGGGCAGAGCCTCTTGTATGGCTGGGGTAGCCATGTACCCCTTAAAATTTTTATGTCTTATATATATATATATGGTCCTTTCTAAAATTTTGTATGTTATAAGGATTTGCAGGATAATATATTATTATTTTTTATAGGTACATTATTTTTTGGTGTTCGCTCCCCCTAAAATTTGGGTCCAGCTCGGCCCCTGCATGGAACGCCAATCACAGGTTATGGAAATATCCATACTCATATCATATTAGGCCTGTAACATGTGATGTGTTAACATTGCAGCACAATGTTAAGGGATGAGCATGGGGGCACTATGGGTGTTTCAATGATGTATCTTTTATAACTTTCATAATATCATCTTTAATAGGTTGAAGATATAGATGGACTAAAATGCATGGTTCTGAAAATCAAACCAAATTGGCCGGTTGAACTGGAACCAGCTTGATGTCTAATCCATGTATGCTTAAAAAACTGACAATTTAAAAATCGTTGTAAAACCACCTGAACCGGTCTCAAACCTAAAAACTGATGAACCGTTTTGGTTGTTGCGGTTCAACGGTTTTGTCAATTAGACTTAGGGAAAAAAAATATTGGTCTTCCGGAGAGAGAAGAAGATCAAGGAACAACACAGTTGCTTTTGGGTCGTCCAGCATAGTTGCTACTGAGGAAAGTACAACCACCATGAGAGGTCATCAAGGATGAAGAAAGGAGGAGCGCCATGGGCCCATGCTAGCTATCCTTGCCATTGTTGCTAGTCTTCAGGTTCATTTGCTTTGATGGGTGGAGAGAAAATAGCAAGCAGGAACTCCACTGTTCATACAATGTGTTAGATGAAGAAAGTGGGTGGCTGCCAAAGTGAGCAGCATAATAGGAATAAAGTGAAGGTGAAGCTTAAATATCTAGGGTTTATTTAAGGGAATTATTGGGATTGGGTTTAGGTTGGACCCAACTTTTTTTATTTTTTTCACACAAGATAGTTGTAGGCTCATAAAAATAAAAATATTGATGGCTCTTCAAATAATTGAACCTCTGAACTAATACCTCATCCGATTTGATGTCTAGTTCACTTTTCAAAACCTTGCTTATATCTAATATGAGCTTATAGTTTAATGGTAAATGGGCTTCAGCCCAAGTGATTAGTTTGTAGCAAAAGACGTTTTGTACTAATACGATTTTTGAACATTATTCTCAAGTTTTTCGCCAACGCCAATTGCTCAGTCTTTTTTAATATATATTTATTTTAGTGAAATACAAATTAAGTGCGTCTAGACTCACACTAATGCTGTTCAGAAGTGGCTCAGCCCCTTCGTGTTGGGTCCAGTAATCCATTCCCTGTAGCACGCATTTTTTTTGTCTTCACCCCAGGGGCAGAGGGAGGGAAGGGGGACCGAGAGAAATATTATTTTTACTCATACTTTATGGGATATTATATGTACACACTCACATTTACTATTAGATAGTGTGTAAGATCTAAACTAAATAGGATCCACATCAAATTCAATGATCGATATGAGTGTGTTGACACAGTGTCCCACAAAGTGTAAGTCAAAATAACATTACTCGAGAGACGGGAGGCTGCCACGATCCCCAAATTCTGCACTTTTATTTTATATATATATATATATATATATATATAATTTTGATATCTTTATAATAGTTAATTATCTCTACACATAGTATAAAAATAACAAAAGTCTCATGACGTAGTAGCATATATGATATGATAGTATTTGATATATGTGTCAAGAATATAATCTTTAAGATTTTTCTCTTATTAACATTTTTTATTCACTTAGCAGAGTTGCTGCTTACTAGTTTATTATTTATAATGCTCTATTTTGATGTTGATGATATATTGATATACATATTATTTTTAGGTTGAGCTTAAGAGATGTATAAGAAGAAAATCATTCACTTATTTTTTAAAAGAAATGAATGAATTGATAATGAAATAAACTATAATTTACCAATAATTTAGATGGAGAAAACTATACAATAACCCTATATTTTCTATATGATAATTTATTTTATTTTATATTATTTATATTAACTAATTCGGCCACTTCTTCAAAATTCCTGCCTCCACCCATGCTTCTCCTCCACTTTCCCTGTTGCATGATGGCATATTGATATTCTACTAGCAAGTTCTTTATTTTTTTATATGACAACAATGTCTAGACTATGAAAGAGCTCAGTTTCTCGCGATGGTCGTTACATTAGCCGTATAGATCAGAGGATTATTGTGCTAGTGTCAGCCTGTTTGGTGAAAAACCGGCTTCTCGAGATGGATGATTGGTTGAGTCTTGTTTTTATTCTCTTTTCGGTGAATACACAATTTCTGGGTGTAAGGCCTCTAACTTTGACATTCAGCGATACTCTAAGGTTGCTAATCGATTGATGTGCCCCACAATGTGGGTTGTTAGTGAACAAATGTGTACCTCAATGACAGCTTGGGTGCCTCTGTGATCAGTGATCTGGGTACATGTCCTGTATATTTTTACTACGAAGGTCGTGTGTGTAAGATGCTGAGTCAATGGTTTGCAGTGAAGCCGCTTTATATATTTTAATACCTAATTTTTTTAAACACACAAACACATTACTCATAAAACCAAGATAAAAGGTGTGTATATATATATATATATTTGTATTTTCTTTAATTTTATTTACTAGTTGATTTAGTTAACTTGAAAGATGATGTCAAAAGCTTTAATTTGATCGGTGTTCTATTGTATAACCTGTTGTGTTATGTTCCTTACTATTAATTTCTAATACCCATGATCTAGCTAGGTGGCATGACGATATTACAACAAATCAATGTTTGTTAGAATTAATTTCACCTCTATATTGAAGATAAAATAACACAATAAAAACCCAATACCAAATTTAATAATAAATTTTTCTATTAATGAATCTAATTGTAACTCAAATTTAACAAGTCTCTTACCCTTACTAAAATCTTCACCAATAAATTAATAGAAACATAATTTTTCTACTATTAAAATACATGAAAAGTGAATATATACAATGAAAAAAAAAACTTGGGACTTACATATATAAAGAACATTTTTTTCCCACTGATATTACTAATATTGATTAACAGTCAATAGATACTTAAATATTTGAATAACAAAATTTGCTTGTATTTATTTATTGATAAAAGAATATTTTAACCTCACTAAACTATAAAAAAGAATCCTTAATATGAATAAAATAAATAATTTATAAATAATCTCGTACATATAAAAAATGACCTAATTTTGTATAATAATGATGTCAAAAGTTCCATTTTATCCAGGTTTGTCTCATCTCTCATCCAATACTTCATTGCCAATATATGCTAACAAGAAGAAAACAATCGAAATGAGGTTGCTTTCAATGACTTAAAAACAGGATCGATGGTTTTAATTATTTGTTACATGATATGATATAATGCTAATTATGAAGGAATTTATACAAATTAAATAAAATACCTTGATCACATACATCATAAATTCACAATACATATAAACGAAGGAAAGAGATAGAAAAATACGTTAGTCGTTTTTTTAAGGATAAAGGGTCGTTCGCGTCCTTTATGTTTCAACAAAATTTAGTCTCAAATACTTTTTATTATATTTATGTTTGTAACATTTTCAAAACGTTTCAATTATGTTCTTTTGTTAAAAAAATGCATCCAAATTATAAACCAAAAAATTTATGTAAATATCAAATTATAAGGTTAGAAAATCATAATAAAATATAAAATATCATATTATAATATTAGGAATCATAACAAAATATAAAATATCAAGTTTACATTCATAATTTAAGTTTTATTTACTAATATTTTAACATATTAAGGACAAAAATAGAAAAAAAAATTTGAAACTAGATCGAAACTCTAATGAAATGTGAGGGATGTTAGATGTTTAACTTTGTTTAAATAATTTTCATCTAATGACGCTATCATCTAATGGAAATTAAGGGAATTACCAAGATATATTGGATCAATATATGCAAACTTAATTTCTTTGAAGAGGATGACCTAAAATTTCACTTATTTTTATCAGATAACGATGTGAAATTATTATAGATTATCAATGCATTAAAATTATTATTTTTTCCATCTTTTCTCACTAATTAACCATTGTACTATTCCCCGTCAAAAAAAAAAACCATTGGACTATTCGGTGTCTTGATTCATCATATAGAAAATTCTGTTTTCGTCCTTTCAAAATTGTATCAGATTTGTCAATATATTAATTCATATATGATTGAAGGGCAATGTAGAATATTACGGTCAACTTTGATCCCTCCATTCCAATATTAACAACTAACAACTCGTACTGAGACATTAGAGTCATAGCTTTGGAGAAAATATAATATGAGTGAATTACTCAACTCTCCCTTTAAAGGTTTAGAGTAATTATATTCGATACTTTTTTATTTTATAAAATTATATTAATCTTTTTTATATATGCTAATTCATTAAATTAACTGATAAAAAAAAGACAAATATATGATTATAGGTGATAAAATTATAATATTTTTAAAGAATATTTAATATATATATAGCCTAAAATATCTTTTTTTAATCTTAAATTAATTAAAAATTTCATCTTCATACTATAAAAAATATTTTGTTGAATTAGTGTATTAAATAATATCAAAATATTATAATTTTTATTAATAATTAGGTACATATATGTCTTTTTTTAATCATTTAAATTAATAAATCAGTATCTGCATGAGAGTTAGTGATAATTTTATAAAATAGATAATACAATTTCACTAAAACTCATATAATTATACTACATTTGAAGGAAGTTAGTGTAGTTTCCTCATATACTAATAACAGTAATTGAATAAAAGGAAAAAATAGTCGTGTTGGTTTATATATCCTAAATATGATGACAAAATACTTTGTTAAAATAATATTACCCCTAATATGTTTAAATTTAATTATCCTTGCTAAACGTTCTAATTACTTTATTTAGTGTTTCAGAGATATATGTTAATCTTTGTTGACTTTATGTTAAGTAAACCGAGATGATGGGCTGGAGGTTTAACATTTCTGTATTGAAGCCAAAAAAAAAAAAAGAAATGAAGTTCAGAACTAGCTTTTACTGAAAATGATAATTCTCGGATATCAAAATGGTTGCTTGCTGGAATCAACAAGAAACGTGTGCTGATGTTACAAATAAGGCTTCAGACTTGCTGAAAGGAAAAATAAGTCTCTCTCTTTCTCGTGCCCAAACGGACACTTCCTCATTTGTGCTATCTTGGACTGCATTTTACAAAGAAGAAAAAGGAGTAGCAGCTCTCTTCACCAAAAAAGGAAGAACCTCATCAGAAAAGAAAGGCTACGGTAGAGAGTGATGTGCCACAGCTCTCCAAGCCTCACCAACGGTCATATTCTCACCCTCGTATATAAGGTGACCTTGGAAGACATACAAGACAAGAGGAAAGAATCAAAAACAATAGCTTACATTTTAGCAACATTCAAATTCGAAATTCAAAGTCAAAGCTGTTCCTCTTCTCTCAGAATTCATTCATTGTTTTTATAATATTTTGAGATTGTTTATATAGTTGTTGTATTGAGAGATTTATTTTTCTTGAGTGAAAAACAGCAAACACTTTCTGTTAGAATCCATCTTTGTAAAGTTTTATCTTGAGAGATAAAAGCTAGGGGATTGAGCTTGGAGAGACTTATTGAAAAACTACTTGGTTGTGAGCTTGGAAAAGCTTGGGAAAAGAATACTTAGTGTTTTTGTATTGGTTATACAAGAGATAATAGTAGATACACTCACCTAGAGGATGGGGACTGGACGTAGGATCTGAATTATAGATCCGAACCAGTATATATATCTGTGTTAGCTTTTCTATCCCTCTCTTTCCATACATGCATATTGGTTAACCATTTTATTTCTGAAAATATCTAACTGAGGCTTGAAGTTTTAATCATCTTTTTACGCATGTATAACTGTCATATTTGAACTAGTCTCATATCCTCATTTCAAGCTTCGTTAGAATCATTTGGAAAACAATCAATCAAAGTCTTATCAACATTATCTCTAATAAAGCAGCATCTGTCCTGTATACAAGGATCAAACATACAACATTTGTCCTTTTTGCATATCTGTGATGAAAATCTCCTATGATAGTAGGAGACACTTGACTGAACTTTCTAACTTGTGTGTTAAAGTATATAAATTTTTTTTAAGGAATACTTAATTCAACCCCCCTTCTTAAATATTTTGATACCACCAAGTCGTAATATAAGTTAGTGTAATTTCCTGGTACAATAATAACAGTAATTGAATACACGAAAAATAGTCGTACATTACGCTATATTGCCAATAATGAGGCTGGGTTCACTTGATTGAGATTTTGTTTACAACTATTATATGATTTTTTGTACAGCCAACTATTAGATGATTTAAGCACATATAATTTTTTATTTATATTAAAATAGATATTCGTACTGCACTTAGCCAATTTCCACTGACTTTATAGTTTCGATTTCAAGAACTGATCGACAATTGAGAGTGACGGGCTACAAATATATGCTTTATTAGTTAATATATTGAAGTCTTAAATTTCGATATCACATAGATGTGTAGTCTCTGTGTTTTTAAGTGTTCCTTCGTTCCTTTGTTCATGCGAAGAGACTTGCAAAATAGCGTTAAGCATAACACCTATGCCAAGTTTGCTTGCTTCAGTTCCAACTTCGTACATCTGCGCACCAATATTTTATGACTTTTGATACAATATATCTTATCTCTCGAAAGGTTAACCTACTCTTGTGATTGTGACAGTCGTATATAAATAATTTTATATTTAATATGTTTTTTCGTGTAAGAACATCTAATATTAAATTTTGGGTTATATGTATCTTATTTCTCTGAATTTTAGATTATGTGCAATTTAAACTTTGACTCTTCTGAATATGCATTATGATACTTTAAATTTTTCAAATTGTGTAAAAAACTCCTTACTTTTCAAATAGTATATTACGACACCTTAAACTTTTTAAACTGTGCAAAATATCCTCCCAAAATTTGAGTCATAGTAGGGTGTCGGATTGTGTATAATAAAAAAATTAAGGGTATTAATTTCACATGGTATTCAAAGACCGGGTATTGGGTTGTACAAATTAGAAATATCAAGGGATTAAGTGCACATAAATCTTACCTTTATTAGCTGTTAAAATTATATTGAGGGATTTTTTACATAATTTTAAAAATTCAATATGTCGTGATGCACATTTTGAAAAGCCAGGGTGTAAATTACACATCACCTCAAATTTAGGAGGTAAAATGTATTTATCCCTTAAATTTTTATGACTAAAAGATGTAGAGAAGTGCAATCTTTACTATCTATCATTCGTTTGAACCATTCACACTTCAAATCCAAAATTAAAGAGATTGCTAGAGACATATTAGATAAAAAATTATGAATTTAATTTTCATATGCTGACTATGTAAAAAAAAATTTTATAATCATTCAATTATCACTGCAAGAAAAACTCAAGTTTCCAACAGATTTTACCGATAGATTTTTTCCGTCCATGTTTCCAACGAATTTATCAATGAAAAATAAGAAATTTTGAGAATTTTTTTTTTGGAGTTTCAGTCATTACCGATGGATTTTTCTGTTGGTAACCCATCGAAAAATTTGGCGCCAACTTGAAATGAATATGGCGCGCTAATTATCGATGGATTCTTCCATCGGTAAAAATTAAGAATTAATTTTAAAGGTGAAATTAATTTTACCGATGAATTTTTTCGTCAGTAATTATTTTAAAGAAAAAATTAAATTACTGAAATTCAATTTACCAATGAATTTTTTCGTCGGTAATTATTATTAAATTTTTTGTTTTTGAAGTCAAATTTACCGAGGGATTTTTCATTGATATAATTAATTTTGTGAATTTTTTTTTTAAATAATTATCGACGGATTTTTTCATCAATAAAATTAATTTTAGAAATTAAATTTTTCACAGAAAATAATTACCGACAGAAAAATTCGTCAATAAAAGTTAAATGGCATTTTTGAGAAAAACCAAAAAAAGTCGCCTTTTATTTTGATTATCGGCGGATTTATTCTGTCGAAAATTAAAAAAATCCGTCAGTAATCTTGTTAATGTAATGAAGAATCGATGCAGACTCTCTCTCTCTCTCTCTCTTTCTCCCCATCTCATACACACACACACTCTCTCTCCCCCATCTCAAAACTCTCTGTCTCTCCATCTCAAATCGATCGCCGCCACTGGCCGCTGCCCGCCGCACACCAGCCCACTGCCATCGCATGACGCTACAGTCGCCATCCCCAATCGCCACCTCACGATTTGTGCACATTCCTCGCCACCTCACGCATCGCGATCCTCGCCGCTTCACGCCTGTCCTAGCCGGCCCCTCCCCTGCCCGTCGTGCCAACACATCCCCGCTATCCCCAGCACAACCAGGTGCTCTCTCTCTCTTTCTCTCCCTCGCTTTCTCTCTCTGCCTAAATAAAACCCGAATTAGAAACTCCACAATAGATTAAACATTTTAAGATCAAATGCCAAATCTATATCTACTATATTATCTATTCACATCTACAAATATGGAAGAAAAAAAAGAGAGAGAGCGTCAGTTTCAGGAGATGCAAAAGAAGGTGGAGCACAAGGAAAAGGTCATAGACATGAAGATGAAGAAGCGGATGGTATCTTTGTGGAAGAAGATACAAGCAGGCTCATCCGCACGGCCTAATGCTGATGATGATTATTAGGGTGGTGGTGATAGTGATATTGACGATGATGCTGCTGACTGCTCCTGATTATAGTTATTGATTTTTTTTATTTCCTATGTTATATATTGAACTTTTATACTTGTGATTGTACACTTTCTGACACTTCTATCTATTTTGCATTTTGAAGTAAAATTTATTGTGTTTATTATTTATTAGAATTTTTTTATAATTTTTCATTATTATATATATATATATATATATATATATATATACAATTACCTTTAAATCATCAGGTAACACACAAATTATAAAAATTACAGTAAAAATAAATTTTAATTACCGACAAAAAATATCTGTCGGTAAATTAATGAAAAAATTAAAAAAATATTTTACGGATTATTCGGTATGTAAAAAAATAAAAAATAATATTTTTTAAAAAAATTATAATTACTACGGACTTTTTCGTCTGTAAAAGAAATAAATAAAAAATAAAAAATTACAATTACCAATAAAAAATCTTTCGATAAACAAAAAATAAAAAATAATTTTTTCAAAAAATTATAATTACCGACGGATTTTTCCGTCAATAAAATAAATAAATAAAAAATTTATAATTACCGATGGAAATTCCAATGGTAAACTAAAAATTAAAAAAATGAAATTTATGAAAGTTAATGATTACTGACAGATAAATCCGTCAATAATTAAAGGAAATCTATCGGTAATACAAAAGTTGATGAATTTTTTTCGGCAATTTTTTGAGCTTATTACAGACGAATTTTTATTAAAAAAATCCATCGGTAATTCTATCGATAACATTTTTCAATGGATTTTTTCCGTCGATAATATTTCCGATTACATTATTTGCGGTGGTCAAAATCCATCGAAAAATCCAATCTTCAGTCGGAAATGGTTAAAAATCCATCAATAACAGCATTTCCGTATTAACACATTAGTGCATATGGTTAACTTCTATCACATTACTTGAAATGTCATACAAGTATAGAGATTAGATTGAATGACAGTAAAAAAACTCTTTTACATTGTTTATGTATCAAAATTAAACTTTAAATTTATTCATGTCTCTATTTAGTAATAACTTAAGCCTTTAGAAGACATAGTTCATGATAATATATACTTCTCTCTTTTAACTTATATTCAATATAGTTCTACCGAAAAAAAAATCCACAATTTGTAGTCAACTAAACTCAATATTTCGATGAAATCTTGAAAAGAGATCAACTTTCAAAGTATAATATTGATTATGAATTGGTCATTAACTCAAAAGGTTAAACTAATGTATAGAGGTATATCAATAATTTTACTTCTAACACATCCACTCATACAAATGTTGTTTCTAGGGCTTCAAGCATGAACATTTTATCATGATGGAGAATAACAAGATTTGAACCTCTGACCTCTTAGTCTTGATGACATTGATACTATATCATGAAATCATTTTTCTCTAAAACCTAAGTCGATGGGTAGAAACATATAAATGATTTTATGTATAACAGATTTTATGCACTTTTCTTTGATCTCTAGAGAAGGTACATAATGATAGAAACTTAGTTTATTGGAAAAAATAATAACTGATAGCAACTTGTTTCATCTCCAAAACATCTCTACTTATATATATAGCTTGCATGCATAATAGCATTAATGGCTCCTTAGCTTTTGAGGGTATTTTGGGTGTTTTGGAAAAATTTTGGAATGCAGAAGGTGCTAAACATGTTTGGTCAAGTGGCAAATGTTGTACTAAAGGTGGAGTTTTGATAGGCAAAGATGCCTTTGTTGAGCAAACATAACTTGCTTAGTTAATTTTATGATGGTTGACCATTGTTTCATGTTTGTAGGAGGCAAACTAATGTCAAGTTTAGTACTATCATTCACAGGACCAAGGGTATTGTTCTGATTTGTTGAACTCGATGCCTGTTCAATAATTACCGATAAATAATTCCATTGGTAAAACTAACTCAGATATTAAAAAATAACAAATTAAATTAAAAAATTACCGATGGAAAAATCCATCGGTAATCATTAATCCATGACGAATTTGTTGGTGAATTGTCTAGCTCATTACCGACAGTAATTCCATCGATAAGATTTATCGACAGATTTTTTCCGCCAATAATGATTTCTGACTACGTTATTACTGGTGGATAAAATCCATCAGTAATGGTATTTTTTCTGGTAGTGGATAGTTTTAGAATTTGAGTATGCTTGTTAGGCATATTGGAGAAGGTAATTTTGAAATTTTGAAGTTTGATAAAATTCAAGCCAAGATAGAGATTTGTTGATTTGATGACTTTGAATTTTAAGCCAAATAAAGAAATCAAGTTGGACAAATTTGTCAAGCGATAACAACATTAATTGGTGATGGAAATCGTCAAAAGGTGGACATGGTGGTGTCTTGTTTCGTTTGTTTGGAGTGCAAAGGAACAGTACTATTTAGTTGACAAAAGCTAAGGAGCTATTAATGCTTCTGTGCATGCAAGCTCTTTATAAGTGGAGTTACGTTGTTGTGGAGCTAGCAACTTACTCCTAAATGCATTTGGTCTTATGGTGTTTGGGTAGTTAGAGAGGATTTTAGCTTCCCCTATTTTATCTTCTCATTGTAGACCACCACCATGGATGACCATTCCAAGCTCACTCATGTTGTAGAAGTCGATGGCCATTAGAGAATTTTGGTTTGTTTCTCTTGTTACTTCTCTTTGTTTGTTTCATATATACACCAATGAGAGAATATTCTGGGTGTATTTGGGGCTTGGCTTTGAGTGGAATCTTACCAATTCTGTATCCCTATTATTTTGGGTTTGAGTTTAGTGGAGTGTGGCTATTTCTATATCCCCATCATATTTTCATAATGAAATATTTGATTGTTACCTTTGTCCATGGATGTGGGCTATTTTTTGAACCACATTAATTTCTCATTTAATTTATTTTTATGCTTCTACATATTTATTTTGTGCTATTCTATTCTTGTCTTCTGGCTCTGCCATTTCACAAGTGTAATTATAACATTGAAGTAAAGCAGACAAAGAGACATTAAAACATAAAATTATTAGAACCCAAATCTCCAACGGTCAAACACCAAACCACATCCAACTCCTTGATGTCCAAGTGCAATAGTTGTGTATCATTCTTTGCTACCATTTATCATCATTAATTAGTTCTCATGGGGACGAGACATGGTAGCAAGATAATCACGTGAGGCAAATCTATTCATGAGTTAAGTGATGGACATACTTGGTTGTGTGGTGGGTTCTAATACTAGTGCTTCTGCAATATGACGGTGATCCAAGATATGCTTGCTGGCCATGGATCGAGGAACGCAATGGCTTTGTCCAACTTGGTGATAGTAATGATTTGCAATCGAGGCACACAGTCATTAAGACGCAAGGCTAAGTGGTGTGTTCATTGTCTCGATACCTACTAAGAAAAGCCCCAAATTGGATGTTCCAAAATTGATGGGTTGCAGAATTGCCACATATGAAATCGAGCACAATTTTAATTTGCAAAGAAATTGCCCACTTGTTTCCTACTAAACCTAGAAATCGATCACCAATCCAATTTAAGTATCTTTACAAGATAGACCTCAACAAAAACTAAAGAGTAATGACAGCAAGGTGTTCAGGAAGACCATCCAATTATCCTGAAAAAATAAATTTAAACCCTCTAATTTTCTACTAGACCAGTCTAACTCACCTCACTTCCCTTTTTCTTTGTGGGTTTAGGGAGTTATATCCCTTCCCCTGCCTCTATCGACAAATATAGTTAATTAATCCTAAATCCTAAGGCAAAGGGTCGAGAGACTCAATGCTACTCTATATCTTCAACCCGCAAGAATGTCGACTTGAGTAATGTAAATACTGGTGAGAATCTAATACCTTGAAAAAACCTAAGGTTCCTCCACATCTGCAAGGTTCGTCCACGGAGGATGAGTCAAGGCTTGCGCTGACGAACCTGTGCCAGGGTGTGTGTTGTACTCATTCATATCATAGATTAAAACAGAAAAAAAGGAAAAAAGAATTACCACTATCAGTTGATCGATTAATTAAGATAGTGAATGGAAACCCAATTTTTCTAAGTGGCCAGTTTGATTTATACTATGATTTATCATTCATTAACAAAGTTCGAGAATTTTAAGAGCGATGGGAATTGTAATTCTTTATACTTGTAGAGGTATAATAACAGGTCAAGAGGTTTAATAAATAAGTTTGGCCAAAGCCTTTCAATGAATTAAACTAAAAAAGTCAAAATTTAGGCTATTAAAAAACATGTTCGGTCTAATAGATTTTACCCATATATTATGATGTAAATTTCTCTCCGTATTGTTATTATTTTTTTCCCAATCACAAGTTTATAACTTGAGACTTTACTTTTGAAAAAAACAAGTCTCAAAGCTAAAAGTTGGTTGCTAATATAAGAGTATACTGTGTGCAAATTTGATTAACTTAAGAAGAATAGTATAATTCTTATGGATTAGTAAATTCCTTCCGTGGTGTGCGGATTTAGTTATTATTTATTAAGGTGCAGCAACCATTATTATTTAATTTATTAAACACGGTAGGGACATGCATTACATCGTTTGCAATAGTAAATAGCACACTAGAAGAACAAACATAAGGTAGCAACCAAATCGTAAAAGTTAAAACCCACTTATACGATGACAAGAGCACCATGCATTTTCTTTCCCTCATATTACTGTAGGGCTTCAGATTCCACAATAGGCTTCGATTCGGGTATCAGCCTCTTTGATCTTCACTTTATCGAAGAAACGAAGGTATTCGTAATGGTCGAATATTGGTTTGTAACGCAAGGGATGCTGCTCGTTGACTAGCTCCTCCGGTATGTGCACCGCCTTACCACTGAAAGAAAATAGTCCCATGGAGTACCTGGTTTTCTCTGCATTCATTATAACCCTGTGTACGCATGGCCGTATCCTACCATTGCTCCACACCTACGCCATGAGAACGCATGCATCTATATATGTTAAGCCTTAGTATCTTAGATGTGAAAGCTTAAACTTTTGGACAGAAAATTCATGGCATAGCTAGTCAAATTAAATGAGAGAGATTAATTAATAGGGCACTCAATTATTCCTTTTGCCTTTTTAATTTTAATTAATCAGAATCATAATCTCATGAATATACAAATAATACCAAAAAAAGAATAAATAGCAAAGAGTAATGATGTCATTAAAATTATTAACTATATCTTTTATCGAAATTCAAGTATAATAGCTAGATAAGAACACTTGATCAAGTGATACATGTAAAATATTTTTATGTTGATAATATATTAAAATTAAATTTTAAATTTAAATTCAAATTACTGTGACAGTTATGATGACAAAATTCTGACTATATATACTTTCCTAATCAAAAAATATAGTTACTGTGAGTTTTGATCCTTTATGCAATAGAATATAATTATTTATTTCAAAAGTTTAAATTGATGGGTTTTAGATGTACATAAATAATTTTATATTAAACTATTTGATCATTGTGACTCTGATACCATGTCATAAAATTTTTTTCAAATGTTTAATTAAGCTAATAGGTAGAAGCACCATTTTATACCCTAAGTCTCCTTTGAATTTTAAAGGTGAGAATATCCATGCTTGCAGGTTAGAAAGCCATTGACAAAAGTGGACAATAGTACCTGATGAGGAGTAACGCAAATTTATTGACAAACCTTCCCTAATAAAATCAAGTTTTTGAATATATATGCTTAAGAATATGAAAGATTATGGTAAGGATCCTACCTTGAATGCATCGCCGGCCATGACCACAAACGAGGTGGGCGAGGCATCAACCCCCGTCCACTCCTCTCCATCCTTCAATTTGATTTCCAAGCCATTTAGATTGTTGAGCTGATGAATTATGGATATGATGGTCAAGTCCGAGTGAGAATGCATTCCCAAATCGTTCTCATCTACCCTGGGTGGTCTGTATTGGAAGCATCGAAGGAGAAAATCGCTTGATTCTATGAAAGAATCGCATCGTTGCATGTCCACACCATAGCTTTCAAACACCATTCTTTTGGTCATATGGTCTATTTCCCCCAACAGCTTAGAATACTCATTCGCGCTTTCACTATATATAGAAAATAAAACCAGCCATGAGCAATTGTTCATAATCTCAACGCGTTTTCTTGTAGTGAGAAAAAAAAAAAAGCTTGAAAATCTCTAAATATTGTACGTGACCTGATAACGTGCATATCCCTTATCATTGGTCAAGTCATATTAAAAAGGTCAAAAATTAAAAAAAGATGATCAATTGCGAAGTTGATCATGTGCAATTTTTCGCCTACCAAATTAGTTGTAACTTGTAATTAAATCATTATTATTATTATTATTATTATGACGTGGGAATTAAATCATTATTATTTCTGTCCTTAATAACATTTTTAGTGTGAAAGTTGAAGTGTTATGCATTCAATTTATATATTTATACACAACAAAAAAAAAAATCTTAATTTGGACGACATATTCTGTTAATTAATTTCTCTCACAACATGCATAAATTAAACAAAGTAATTTACCATGATTCAGTTACTTGGCATAAGCATGTGCAAAGGGTACCTACCAGAAAGGCTTGTTCCCTTCCGGCCACATGATTTGCGCAAACTTTTGGCATCCTTCCATAGTCAATGGATCGTCAATGCCCAAAGACTCATACAAGGGAAGCCAGGAGACTTGTCCCAAGTAGCCATGGAAAAGCTTGTCACTAGTCTTTTGTGCTTTTGTTTCCACGGGGAGGCCAAACAGTTCTTCCATTGCGAATACCACAGAGTCGCACAGCTCCTGGCTAACTTTGTCGTAGCGTGCCATGAAACAACCGTGCTCCTCCAGCGCTGTCCTCACAACTTGGCACCCTGACAGCCATGCATCAGTGCCAGGCTTCATGTTTTCATCAGTGAAATCAACCACATGAAGTTGAGATTGTGTTTGAGATCCCATGTTATGCACGCCCTTAATTTCAATGAAGAAATAAATATCCTTTGCTCTCTCACTGAGAAGAATGTGTGCTTGGAAAGCTAGTTGGTGTTAATTAGCTAGCTAATCATCCCCTCTGATCTTGTGTGATTTTGTAGGTGACCGGCCACTAATGTTGATTTGGAGCAATCAAATATTTTTTTAAAAAAAAGGAATTAATGTTATTTTATTTACGACCATCAACCAAAAGAAAGAGAAAAGGAATTAATATTATTTGAAAATGAAAAAATCGACACGAGGAAACAATCATCTTTTTTTTTTCCCTCTTTCAACATACATCATCACTTTTGTACTGTTCCCTCTGTTTAAGTCTCATAATGTCCAAATATTATTATTCATTCTTAATTAGAGGCTAAAACTTATCTTCCAGCTTGTTGGTCCCATATCTCTCCAGATTTGTGAAAATTAAATTGATCTAAAAAAGGGAGCTAAGAGTGGACAGGCAGTTGGAGACAATGAACCCAAAGTAGGTGTCCATGAATCTAGATTTTTCATTTTCTTTTTTATGAGGCGTGCATTATGTAGAGTTGGATAAGGCCTCAATAACCTCACTGTTGTCACTTTGCGGGATGAGATCCAACACACTGCAGTCCAAAGCGAGTTGGAGCCTCAACAAGCAAGCTGGAGCGAGCTTCGACCAAGAGAGGGTCTTCCTGGGGGATTGTTCCCAGAGAAATGCTATTTGTGCTTACAATAAATGTGAGAATCAATACTGATACACTCTTATTTATTCTTAGATAGGATGTGGACTCCAATGTAAGTCCAAATACCACTACTCTTGTTCTAATATATACAAAGGTTTAAAAAACAAACCTGCAAATATAGCTATTTACGTGCTGCATAACTTTTGCATACCTATCATTGGGGTTGGTACTATGTTAGTTTTGATGGCCTGGATATGGTTTCAAAGTGAGTAATAACCATGAGAACTAGTACAGTTGATAACTAGTTAAGCTTAATTTTTAAGCATCTAAGGGTTCGATTCCTGACCATGTGTGTAGAAAGGGTCTCATGATCAGAAATATACCCCTTAAAAACACTTCATGTCTTGAAAAGATTAGTTACAATTGTTGACAATAGATAACATAAACAACAAATAGTTACATGAAATTGCACACCAAAAATCGTTACACAAAAAATTTAAAAAATGAAAATTACATAAATACCATGATAATTCTCAACGGGATAGAAGAGAAAAAAAATTATTATCATTATAAAGAGATGAGTAAACCTTTAAGCTGATCTCTGATAATTTTAGTATCGGACAAGTTGGTCATTGACAATTAAAAAGTGAAGTGTCAACTTAGTCATTGACAATATCAAGTGTCGAATATTTAGTAATCCCTAAATAAAAAATGCTAATGGTTAGTATGCTTAGTTAGAAAAGCGGCATCATTTTGCTCTATTGGTACCCAAAAATAAAAAAAAATCTTCATCCCTTTATCATTACCTTCCTTCCTTCACCCTCTTTATCCCTGCTACCACTACCATCATGCTCACCACCATAAACCAAAGTAAAATAGCCCCATAATCAATGGCCACAACAACAGCCATAATGTCACCAACACAACCACAACTTAGTCATCAAGAACCCATCCCAATCCCAAACCACAACAAACCTAAGCCCAAATCCTCAGCCTCCACCATTGTGCTCGGCCTCCATCATGCAAAGCAACAATCACTACTGCCAAGATAGAGCAAAACGACATTGTTTTGTTTGAGCATACCAATACTATTAATATTTTCTATTTAGGGATTACTAAGTGTTTAACATTTGACATTGTCATGAATCAAGTTGATATTTTTCAATTGTTAATAACCAACTTGTCTGAGGTTAAAATTATTAGAGAATAACTTAGAGGTTTACTCTAGAAGATTGCATAAAATCTACTGAATTTTTTTTATTTTTATATATATCATTAATAATTTCGTCTAAGAGATGATTGGTTTCTTCTCTTAAATTTAGTTGACTGCTTTTACTAATTGAAACAAATATAAGGTGCGAATCACTTGATTGATTGCTGGTGTGGTCCTACATGAGGACCACAATGTTTATGTCATGTCTCACGTAAGTTATGAAAATGTTTCGGAGTATTAAAAGCTAATCGATTCCATAATGCATGTTAGTTAAGATCACATGATGACATGATCGAAGGCAACAGGTTAACTTCATTGAAATGGTTGATGCTCTAGGATCTGGTTTTGCAATGCCCTTCGAGGAGGTGATTCAACTTGCCAAAAGTACAAGTCAATTTTTCCATTTGATAATAAAATTAGCGAGATTGTTTTTGCTTCTGATTTTTAAAAGATAGGGAAACTTTTGAGAGCCATTACTTTCTTGAGTTATCTTGTATTCTCTGAAATTTAAATGACTAATAATATTTCACTTTTTTGATAATATATATTTATTATATTTGTTTAGTATTTTAAGAGTAACATTATAATAGATTTATCAAACATTATTCTAGTGACTATTTTTTCTTAATAAAAATAATTTTTATAATATTTTATCAAATAATACTATTATGACTTTTTAAGATCAACTTTTAAAGAGTTTAAAGAGCTCAACAACTCTAGAAAAGTCAAAACACACGTGCAAACTTATTGACAAGGGTGGAGCCTCGTGTACCTTAGGGGAGACAATGGTCACCCTTCGAGTTTTTATTGTAATTTTTTAAAAAATTATGTATACTTGGCCCTACTCTTGTAATTTTTTATATTTATATTATGATAAAAATAGAAGAAATAGATATCTTCAATATTTTAATAGCCCAATTTTATTAACCACTCTTTTATTTTTCCCTCTCATTTTTATTTATTTATTAATTGTTTGTTTCTATCTAAATAAAAAAATAAAATTCAAATATTTGAGGTTAGTTCTTATAAATCCTTCATTTAATTGGATATTTAAGTGCTTGTTTGTATGCCATATTATTTTGATTAAAAAATATTTCTTATTATAGAAATTAGATCTTTTGCATTTTTCAATATATTCATGTAAATTTTTTTAGCAAAAGTAGAATCATTAGAAAAAATACTAAAAAATATTTTTCAGAAACTATAATTTCTATCTTTTGAAAAATATATGTTTTGTAACTTAAAAAATATGTTTGATAACAAATAAAAATATTTTAATATTACATTCAAACATAAAATAATATTATATCCAAACATAAGTAAAAAAACTTTTACTTTTTTAAAAAAATTTATTTAAAAAGATTAATTAACTTCTACTTTTTGAAAAGATTTCATTTAAAATGATCAATTAGAATATTTTTTCTTCCCTAAAACATCATCCAACACTTAATACTATAAGAGATAATATGTTGTGTATATATATGCACTTATTGAATTTTGACTGTAAATGGAATTTGTATTTTTTTTTTTTAGTAAAAATCTCCTATTTTATTCTTGATAAAAAATTGGTCTCTCAAAAAAATTCGTGATCACTCAAAATTAAAAATTTAGGATAAATTATTTTTTTTCTTAATAAGTTTTAAAGTTTTATTGGATAAATTAATTCTTAATAATTTATAAAATGATTTAAAGTCATGCTAATAAAAACATAAATAAAACAAATAAATTTACCAAAATACTTAATAGCTAATAACTTCTTGCATTAAAATACTAACCCCTGTAAAGGGCGTGTGCTTACTGAATGCTCGCAGAGATTCCAATTGTCTTGGAAATTTGAAAAACGTAACATCATCTCAGCAAATTAATTTTAAATTAATATTTATTTTAGTCCTACAGTTTTAACTTATTAGTTATTTTAGTTATTGGTTTTTAAAATGAATCAAATTAGTTCTTATATTATAAAATATGAGTTAAGTTAGTCCCTTATCCCACTTTTATTTAACACTTTATTAATTAAATGTTGATCTGTAATATTAAGTGATATCTTATCTTATCATGTGTCATCTGAAGTAGAATCAAGTTTAAAATAACTTTTTTAATATCTAAAATTACATACAATAAGTTATTTTATAATTTAAAATGAATATTTAAATGACTCATTGTGTATAATTTTAAATATAAAAATAAGTCATTTTAAATTTCATTCTATTTCAAATGACATATAATATGTTAAGGTATCACTTAAGGTTACCTATCATTATTTAATTGATAGAATATTGAATAAAAGTAGGTTGATAGATTAATATGACTCATATTTTATAATGTTGGGGACTAATTTGACTTATTTTAAAAATTAAAAACTAAAATAACTCGTATGTAAACAAAAATAGGGATTAAAATAAATATTAATTTATTAATTTTTTTTTAATTATTCAAACGAAACACGGTAGGATATCAGAGGGAAAAAAAAAAAACACGAAACACGGTCTCTGCAATTTATGATACACTCTCTAGTGTCCTCAATCATTTGACATTATCACGCTTTTGGCCTTTGGCCTTTATACAAATAATTCATTATTAAAAATGCATTAATTAAAATCTTCGCTCTCAAGCTTTCTTACAAATTAAATGTCGTGTGTCATATATTCTATTCGGATAATAGATCTTCCATGTCTATTCCAAAAGGCATATTATTTTGACACCTAAAAAATAGGTGTTTATTCAGACACTCATTTTATAATTACTAGATGTTATGGTGGTCTTCATTTATCCTTAATATTCATCGTATTCAATGGTTATAGACACTCATTTTTTGATGTCAAAATAGCATTACTCCCGTAGTAATATTCGGTGATATTGTTATCAAATGACTCCAAACCTCTCTCTATGGCAGTGGTTTATTTTAGTTTTAATCTGTTGAGGGTTTGGACGGATGCAGATCATTTGTTTGCAGTGTGATTCAAACGAGCTGGGCCACTTTATTCGCAGTAGTCTAGCTCTTTTATAATCAGCTCGCCGGTTTAAATAGACGAGAGGTGTTCGTGGCTCGATTTTATTCGATTATGACCTGGAAATTCACTTTGACAGTGGGAGAATTATGCTGAGATATCACCTGGGAATTGATTTATCCAACACTAGAGAGATGCTCCTAATGAGGTTTTGTTCCCTGTTATGCTAATTGTTTGTGATTTGGCTCATTCTATTTACCTTGGTGGGATAAGCTTGTTTATCGACCCCACAATAGGCGACAATGTTCTTACCTATGAATAGAGGTAAGGTTGCAGGTGTCTTCAACATCCATGCGAGTGAAGGTGGGGTATCTAAAAAGATACTTCAATGCTTAAATCAGTGAATGTATGAGACATAAAATGGTATAAGTGTAGTGTGTATTAAGATTATATTACATGAGGCGTTGAGCGCCTTGAGGGTATTCCATGATAAATTAGGATATAATCCTCCCTAAATGATGTAGATATTCTTAGGATTTAATGGATATTGGATATATACTGTATTTAATAAGAGATATGATCCGATATGAGAGATATAATAAGATAATGGGAGATTTCATGAGATAATTGGAGATCTTATTCTATTTGGTAGGTAATCTAGGAGATATCCCAGGCCAAATTGGTCAAGAATCTCTATGTAGCCACCATACTTTGTGGACGATCAGTGGGATCCTTTGGTCGAGCTCTATGTGGTTGAGACGAGGTCTCGGGCCCATATTTTTAATCCAATACAGGTAACAAATGAATGATATAGTATGATAAATTAATATCCAACTAACAGAATCATACAGAAAGAGAACATGATGCTCTATCGTTTGGGTTAGTGAAATTAGAGAAATGATTACTACTTAAGCAGCCTGACGACTCACCCAAGAAATACAGAAGATAAATTATTGGTGGAGAAGAGTGTAGGTCTGTACGACACACTGCCTGAAAGTGAATCCCGCATCTTTTCTGTGAGTGTGTCAGCAAAGTCAAAAATATGAGTATATATATATATATATATATCATGAAACTAAATCTCATGTCACTCTTTCAAGAGTAAGTGACGAATAAGTCAGGCTCCACAGTACTTAGTACTGAGATTTATTATTTAATTAGGAAATATGAAAAATAATAATAATTTACACAACTTGTGTCAAATAACATATAGTACATAATCAATTTTTAGCTTCTCTTAAAGCTCATAAGAGCTTCTCCTTTTATTTGAGTGAGTATTTCTTCAATGTAAGGCACAATTTTATTTTGACTGTAGCTAAAAATGAAGTGTTAGATCTATACTTACAAAAAAAAAGTTTCCCCTTCTACATAGGACAGATCAAGTGAACTAAAATTGTCACATCACTATATCGGAATTGAAGTGCATCAAATTAGTTTGAACAAGAATATGCAGAAAACAAGTAATAGATACAAGACTAAAACAAGAGAATCTGTAGGTGAATGCAGCTGATTTGTTCTCACAAAAATGACTAGAAATGGGGTAGCTTTTGTTTAACTGAATGCAATTCCATTATAACAGCTTTTATGTTCATTCGCTGAGTGGGGAGCTCTAAAGAACATGCCACTCCAATCCTAGCAAAAGAAACGAGACACCCTCGAATGTTGTCTTCCATATTTTGTTGCCACATGACCCTTGTCTCTTCTTCAGCTGATGGAACAAGCAACCGTGAATCAATTATTTCAGTGACTCTTTCTGGAATTGCCACATTACAGAACTTGTGTAGGCTTAGAGTCTCACTAAACATACTATCAGTTGCTTTCTTTCCAGTGAGCATCTCCAACAGAAGAATTCCATAACTATAGATATCCCCTTTTGGTGATATTGGCCCACCTGTTCCATACTCTGTTTAATTTGAATAACAATTCTTTAAACAAAAATGAAGAGTATAGATGGATATCATTTCTAGATTATAAACCAATCATTTTCAGCTAAATTTTTTAAAGAGTTGTTTCCCATAGCTAAGGTAATAAAAAAGTTTTGTCGATGTTTGGACTTAGAGAAGTTTGAGTTTTAAGTTAACTATTGTAATAATGATGCTATCCTAAATCTAATATAAATGATAATAGCATATGTCACTAACAAACACGAATTTAATAAAATACCTTTTCCAATTGTTGTCACGATCTAATAAAGAAATATAGGCAAAACATTTTTAAGGGATAGTAAGAGAGTTTACCTGGAGGAACATATCCAATAGTCCCGTTAATTGCATAGGAACTAGCTTGATCTCTACTAAAATGACCCGTGGCCTCCAGGAGTCTAGCCAATCCAAAGTCTCCCAAGTGGGCAACCATGTCATCATCAAGAAGAACATTACTTGGCTTGATATCACAGTGAACTACAACTTTCTCACAATCACTGTGAAGATAATCCAATGCATAAGCTATATCAAGTGCAATATTTAACCTTTGTGTAAGATTGAGATTTAAATTTTTAGACTCGCTATATTCATTATTGTGCAACAAGCTTTCAAGACTCCCATTGGGCATGAACTCAAAAACTAAGGCCTTGAAATTTTCACCTTTATAATCAACACTTGAACAAGAAGTCAGTATATTGAGAAGATTCCGATGCTTGATCTTTCCTAGAGCTTTGCATTCAGCCATGAAACTCTTTAATGCCCCATGAGTTTGATGATTCAACACCTTCACTGCAATAGGCCTTTCGAAATGGACAAGAGCTCCTTTATATACAGAACCAAAGCTTCCTGTACCAACCAAATTGGATGAAGAAAATCCATTGGTTGCTTGATGTAGCTCTCCATAAGAAACTCTCAAGTACCTATATTCCAGTGATGGTGAAGAAGATAACTTTCTGGGTTTCTTACTGAAATAATAGATACTGATAAAAAATATGAATGAGATCAAAACCACACCAATTACAATGATGAGGATAACTTTCTTTTTACGAGAGCTCTTGTGTCTGTTTGAGGGAGACATTAAGCATACAGGAAGATCTAGCTGAGGTATCCCACCACAAAGATTCTTATTTCCAATCAATGATATTGCCGTGATGTTGTTAAAGATTCCTCCTATTGGGACCTCACCATGGAGTTGGTTAAAAGACAAGTCCAAATTATTCAACAATGTCAGATTCTCTAGTTCATGAGGGATTGTGCTTGAGAAGTTGTTGTTCGAAAGGTCCAAGATTTTGAGGGATCCTAGAGAGCCCAAGAATGAAGGTATACTTCCATGAATGAAGTTTCTTTCTACTACAAACTCTGTCAATGCAGAACAAGCACCAAGTTCAATGGGAATTTCACCAGAGAACTTGTTTATGCTTAGATACAATGTGGAAAGATGCTTCAAGTTACCAAATTCTAAAGGTATGGAACCAGTCAAGGAGTTGGTAGATAAGTCAAGATCTACTAAACCTTCTTGATATCCAAATGTTTGATTGGGTATATTTCCACTTAAGTTGTTTGCTGAAACATTAAATTTCTGCATATACTTGCAGTATCTAAGAGTAAATGGAATGCGTCCTTCTAATTTGTTATGGCCAAGATAGACTTCAGACAACATAGTAAGATTGCCAATGACAAGAGGAATATTACCAGATAGTTTGTTATCGTACAGGGACAATCTTACTAGACTTTTAAGCTTTCCAATTGAATCAGGAATTGTTCCCTCAAGGGAATTCTCATGCATAGTAAGGGAAGCTAAGCCAATCAGGTTTCCAATTCTTTCAGGTATCCTTCCAGATATTTTGTTATTCCGCATACTAAGCAAATAGAGATGGGTAGAAAAGTTGCCAATGAGATCTGGCAACCCACCACCTAGATTATTTTCATAGAAATATATTTCTCGCAACTGAGTGCAGTTGGTTAATGAGGAAAGGAAATCCAAATCATGAGCTCTTCCTCTCCCAAAGCTATTACCACCAATGTGAAATATCTGAAGTTCGTTTAGGCTTCCCAAAGTAGGAGGAATTGGTCCATAAAAACTATTTCCAGGTATTTGAAACCATTGTAATCTAGAAAGGTTGGAAATTGAAGATGGGAAAGTTCCAGTGAATTGATTAAGTGCAATATTCAATATTTGGAGATTGGGAAAAGCAAGGTGCAAATTTAAAGGAAGAGTACCCATCAGCTTGTTATGAACCACTTCAAAAATGTGAAGATTTGAAAGGTTGTAAATTGAATGAGGGACTTCTCCCGACAAACCATCTGAACTCAAAAACAACTCTTTCAAATTTGACAACATACCAAGAGTATCAGGTATACCTCCTTTCAAATGATTCACTGCAAGTTCTAAAGTCTCAAGTGATGAAAGATTTCCCAAAGAATGTGGGATACTACCAATTAAGTTGTTGTCTGCAAGACTCAACAGAGTAAGCTGCATCATAAATCCAAGCCACGAGGGAACTTTTCCAGTGAGATTATTAGATGACAAGTTAATTACCTGAAGAATTGAGCAATTGGTCAGCTCCATGAGAACCTCACCATGAAGATTATTCTTCCTTAAGTCAAGAATCTGCAATCGCTTCAAATGACCAATTTCTATTGGAATCTCACCGTGAAGATTATTATCCCTTAAGTCTAGAATCTGCAACCTCTTTAAACGACCAACTTCTTTTGGAATCTCACCATGCAAGTAGATGTTACTGAGGTTGAGCATTCTAAGAAAGGTTAGATTTCCCAAAGATGGTCCAAGCGTACCACCCCAGAATTGATTTTCTAGATGCAACATTGAGACTCTCATGTGTGGAGAATTGCATGTAACACCCTGCCATTCACAGAGATGGAGTGACTCATTCCAAGATGATAGAGACTCAGGAACTCCATTCGTAAGCTTTTCCTTCAAAGCAAGCAAAGCGAGCTTATCAGTCTTTGAACTCAATGGCATGTGAAGTGTAGCTGAGGGCATGTACACCAAGGATTGTGAACTAATACAGAGAAGAAACATGCAGAGAGCCTTCATTTTGCAGGGTGAGAAGATACGTGCGCTGTGTCAAATACAGAACACGATAGTGAAGAGAGTATTTGGTTGAAACAATTAAACAAAGCACCTAATTTATAGACTTTCTACTTTGCTACGTGTGGGAGACGGGTTTAGTATTGGATTTACTCATATGTATCATTCAATGCAATGAGAACAGATTCACTCACAAAGCTATTGTCAAACGTCGTGGCTTTGTTTTTCAAGCCAATAACATGCTATTGGACAAAAAGTCCATGCTCTTTTCGTGGCTTTGTTTTTCAAGCCAATAACATGCCATTGGACAAAAAGTCCATGCGCTTTTCCGTGGAGCCATGAATTATTGAAAACAAATGTCAAATGTTGCAAACCAAAAGCACATGCATGGACGGTGAATTGATTAAAGCAAGTGGAGACACCAAAAAGTGGTTTGAAAATTATTGATCAAATGGCTCTATAAATAGAGCATCAATTGCAGCTGTAGCTGCAGATCAACACATCTTCTCCTTTTATTAGTAAGGGTAGAATTGTTTGTTCTTTATAAATTTTTCTCTTTCTGTGAATTGAAAGTATACGCCAGTGAAAAAAAATATTATAAAATACTCCTGGTGTATCGAGAATTTGGGTTGAGTGGAGTGTGTCCATCTTTTGTATCTCTATTATATTTTTATAGTGAAATATTTATATGTTATTTTTATCTGTAAACGTAGGCTTTAAATCGAACCACATAAATTTCTGGCATCAATTTATTTTGTGCTTCCACATATTTAATTTTATGCTCCTCGGATCCGTCATTTTCGAACGACTATTCTCTTTTACTCGTTACTCACATGTACCATATCTCTCCTGGAGTTAAATCATTATTATTATTTTTTTTTTTGACGTGGTAATTAAATCATTATTATTTCTCGCTATAAAAACATTTTCAGTGTGACAGTTGAAGTGTTATGCATTGAATTTATATATTTATACACAACTAAAAAAAAAATCTTAATTTGGATGACATATTCTGTTAATTAATTTCTCTCACAACATGCATAAATTAAACAATGTAATTTACCATGATTCAGTTACTTGGCATAAGCATGTGCAAAGGGTACCTACCAGAAAGGCTTGTTCCCTCCCGGCCACATGATTTGCGCAAACTTTTGGCATCCTTCCACAGTCAATGGATCGTCAATGCCCAAAGACTCATACAAGGGAAGCCAGGAGACTGTCCCAAGTAGCCATGGAAAAGCTTGTCACTAGTCTTTTGTGCTTTTGTTTCCACGGGGAGGCCAAACAGTTCTTCCATTGCGAATACCACAGAGTCGCACAGCTCCTGGCTAACTTTGTCGTAGCGTGCCATGAAACAACCGTGCTCCTCCAGCGCTGTCCTCACAACTTGGCACCCTGACAGCCATGCATCAGTGCCAGGCTTCATGTTTTCATCAGTGAAATCAACCACATGAAGTTGAGATTGTGTTTGAGATCCCATGTTATGCACGCCCTTAATTTCAATGAAGAAATAAATGTCCTTTGCTCTCTCACTGAGAAGAATGTGTGCTTGGAAAGCTAGTTGGTGTTAATTAGCTAGCTAATCATCCCCTCTGATCTTGCGTGATTTTGTAGGTGACCGGCCACTAATGTTGATTTGGAGCAATCAAATATTTATTTTTTAAAAAAGGAATTAATGTTATTTTATTTACGACCATCAACCAAAAGAAAGAGAAAAGGAATTAATATTATTTGAAAATGAAAAAATCGACCCAAGGAAACAATCATCTTTTTTTTTTTCTTCCTCTTTCAACATGCATCATCACTTTTGTATTGTTCTCTCTATTTAAGTCTCATAATGTCCAAATATTATTATTCATTTTTAATTAGAGGCTAAAACTTATCTTCCAGCTTGTTGGTCCCATATCTCTCCTGATATTTGAAAAATTAAATTGATCTAAAAATGGGACCTAAGAGTGGACAGGCAGTTGGAAACAATGAACCCAAAGTAGGTGTCCATGCATCTAGATTTTTTATTTTCTTTTTAATCAGGCGTGCATTATCTAGAGTTGGATAAGGCCTCAATAACCTCACTGTTGTCACTTTGCGGGATGAGATACAACTCACTGCACTCCAAAGCGAGTTGGAGCCTCAACAAGCAAGCTAGAGCAAGCCTCGACCAAGAGGGGGTCTTCCTAGGGGATTGTTCAAAGAGAAATACTATTTGTGCTTATAATGAATGTGAGACTCGATGCTGACACACTCCGATCTATTATTAGATAGGATGTGGACTCCACTTGTAAATCCAAATAATACTACTCTTGTTCTAATATATACAAAAGGTTTAAAAAACAAACCTGCAAATATAGGTATTTATTACATGCTGCATAACTCTTGCATACCCATCGTTGGGTTTGGTACTATGTTAGTTTTGATGGCCTTTATATGGCTTCAAAGTGGAGTAATAGCCATGAGACCTAGTATAATTGATAACTAGCTAAGCTTTTTAAGCATCTAAGAGTTCGATTTTTGACTATATGTGTAGAAAGGGTCTCATGGTCAGAGATATACCCCTTAACAAAACTTCATGTCTTGAAAAGATTAATTATTGTTATTGACAATAGATAACATGGACAAAAAATAGTTAAATGAAATTGCACCCGAAAAATCGTTACACAAAAATTTTAAAAAATGAAACTTACATAAATACCATGATAATTCTCAACAAGATAAAAGAGAAAAAAACCATTATCATTATAAAGAGATGAGTAAACCCTCCAAGCTAATTGTTGACAATTTTAACATCGGATAAATTGGCCACTGACAATTAAAAAGTGAAGTATCAACTTGGTCATTGACAATGTCAAATGTCGGTCACTTAGTGATCCCTGAATAAAAAATGCTAACAATGTTAGTGTGCTTAGTTAGAAAATGACATTGTTTTTCTCTATTGGTACCAAGAAAAAAAAAATCTTTATCCCTTTGTCATTACCTTCCTTCCTTCACCGGCCTCTTCATCTCGACTACCACTACCATCACCCTTACCACCATAAACCAAAAGTAAAATAGCCCCATAATCAATGGCCACAATAGCAGCCACAATGTCACCAACACAACCACAACTTACTCATCAACAACTCATCCCAATCCCAAATCACAACAAACCTAAGTCCAAATCCTCAACCTTCATGGCTCTGCCTCCATCATGGAAAGCAATCATCACCATTGCAAAGATAGAGCAAAACAATGATGTTTTGTTTGAGCATACCAATACCATTAATATTTTTCATTTAGTAATTACTAAGTGTCTGATATTTAACATTATCATGGATCAAGTTGATATTTTTCAATTATCAATAACTAATTTGTTTGAAGTTGAAATTATTAGAGAATAACTTGGAGGTTTACTTTAGAACGATTGCGTAAAATCTCCTGGAATTTTATTTATTTTTATATATATCATTAATAAGTTCGTCTAAGAAATGATTTGTTTCTTCTCTTAAATTTAATTGACTGCTTTTACTAATTGAAACAAATATGAGGTGCGATTCACTTGATTGATTGCTGGTGTGGTCCTATATGAGGACCACAATGTTTATGTCATGTCTCACGTAAGTTATGAAAATGTTTCGGAGTATTAAAAGCTAATCGATTCCATAATGCATGTTAGTTAAGATCACATGATGACATGATCGAAAGCTACACGTTAACTTCATTGAGACATAATGACACGGTCGAAATCTAGACATGATGACATGATCGAAATCTACAGGTTAACTTCACATGATGACACGATGTGTAGATTGATAGTTAGCTAAACTCTTTAAACATCTAGTTAGAAATTCAATTCCTAATAATATATACGAAAAGCGTCTCGTGGACAGAGATGATACCCATATCTATCAGTTTTATGTCTTAAGGGGATTGTTTGTTGTGGTGAATACTCTTGGTGCATAAAAAAGAAAAAGAAAAAGAAAAAAAAGCATGTTGATTACCTGCAAATCAATAAACAGTCATCAGTTATTCTAGAGAAAAATCATAAGGTGGATATGCAGTATTTTGGACCTTTTAATGTGATTAGCACGATTGAAGAATTGGCTTATATATTGGATTTGCCAACTGATTCAAGGATCCATCTCGTATTCTGTATTTCTTTAATCATGAAACTGAAGGGAAAGTCCACTGTGCATTACATACCCTTGCCTTTAGCAATTACTGATGCAAGCCTAATTTTGCGACTAGAAAAAGCTTTCGCCTCCAGGACAATAATGTAGCTAGGGATCAGTGCCAATTATGCAAATTTTGATTTATTGGGAAAGCATTCCTCCAAATGAAGGCACCTATGAGAACGTTGCAGATATCATTGCAAAATATCCTTATCTCAACCTTTGGGGACAAAGGAGCAACTGTAACAAATGGCAAGGAGGATGACAATTGACAAGTCAAATGCTGACATGGAAATGGGTGAACACATACATGTGTGGAGAAGCAGTTAGTCCTACAGGACATGTGGAGATTGATCTTGAAAACAAGGGAAGAAAAAATAGTAGCAGGCAGAGTAGGGCTTAATGAATAATGCAAGGTTATAGGAATACATTTTTAGATAGGATAACAAGATTTAAATTCTGAAGAAAATAATTGTTGAGTGTGTCTCTGAGTCATCACAACAGTGCCAAGGTAGAAATGCGCTAAAAACCAAAAAAAGGTAAATAGATATATACCACTACCATAGGTGAATTTTTATTCAATAAGTTCATTCAAATACAGAGTAGACGATGACAGACTGCATTAATAAACCTAGAAGCAGCATAAACGAAGATAGAGTTTATAGCAGAACAACATATTCGGATCACGCTTTGGACATACAAATTTAACTGTTGACTTCTAAGTTCTAACATGGTATCATACAGAGCCAAATACACTACTGACTTCATAGTCATAAGATGGGCTCATCAAATACCGCAATAAGCCTTGATTCGAGACGCAGATTTTAGAGCTTCTTCAGTGAGGTAGAAACGAAGATATCCATAATGGTCAAATGGTTTATAACGTAGAGGATGTTCCTCGTCCACTAGCTCTTCCTGTGGCACCATCACCTTGCCACCATATGAAAGCAGCCCAACGGTGTATCTTTCTGCCTTACAATTCATCGAGACTCGGTGTACACAACCACGTATCCTGTCATTACTCCACACCTGCAAAATGAAATTTTTAGAGCAAGAAAAATATTATTTCGTGACATTGCATAAATGCTATTTTTGTCTGGAGTCATTCTTAAAAAATTTTGAAATATGGGTTATCAAATTTTTTTGGTCTTGAAAAATATATACGCAAGTTTTGGTTTAAGTTCATGAAAAAAAAAATGGTTATGTTTGGATTAAGGATATTTTTTTCAAGGATCAAAATCAAAACTAACTTGTTTTTCAGATGACAAAAATATTTTTAAGCATTGTTTTTTTTTTATTATTTTGAAGTCTAAACTATCATATATGTTTATATAGTGCATTGAATCCTACTAATGGCTTCAAAGATATGTCGGCCAATTATGAGAGTGAAGTTCGATTTTTTTTTTTCATTTTTGTGGTCAACAGAGTGAAGTTCTTCGAACACTAGTTCTAAATATTTATCTACGTGGTCTCATTTTTATGTTATCATTTTGAATAAAAAAATATTTTTATTAAAATATACTTTATGTTTTAAATATGTTTGTGTAATTATTTTAGTAAAAACAGAATCATTAAAAAGAAGAATATCATTTTTCAAAAGTGATAATTTTTTTCTTCTAACAAAATAATTTTTTATAACATAAAAATATGTTTGAAATAAATAAATATATTTGAATATTATATCAAAATATAAATTAATTTTGGATCTAAGTATAAAAAATAGCTATTGTTTTATTGAAAAAAAAGTCCTTTTAAAAATGAGCATTTATGAAAGGATATTTTTCAGAAACTTATCCAAGCCAGCCCTATGACTCAGACACAACATTTTACTTTAAAAAATGAATGTCAAATTCAGCCAACTTATGAGAATATCCATCTTTATATAGTAAAACAATTGTGAAGGCCTAATATATAATTTAGTGTGGTGATCACGAATCAGTATAATTTTGACTTCGGAGATTACATTCGCATTAATTATGGATTATTATAACTAGCGAACTTAATCATTGAAAGTTTTGCAATAATTTGAATTAAATAATTAACGCAACCTGAAAATCAATAGATAAAATCTAATGAATATTGCTAAATGCTTAAGCCACAGCACAACACAGGCTAAATATAAGAGTTTAATTTTTATGTAAAGAAAGTACATATAAAAATATTTTATATTATTATCTAGTCAAAATCTTTTATTTTGTATACTTTTTAAATAGTGGATTAAAAGTTAACTATATATAACAATATATATAATTGGATAGCTATCTGAAAAAATGTACACAGTGTGAGGAATATAAAGTAAAAGTTACCATGCATGCAACACCAGCCAAGACCGCAAACACAGAGGGTGAGGCATCAACCTGGAACCATTCACCATCCTTCAGTTGGATTTCTAGGCCATTTAGCTTTGAATTTAATATAGTTAAGAAGCTCGAGTCCGTATGAGGATGCACTCCTGTATTGGTCTCACCCTCCTTTGGTGTTCTGTATTTGAAGAATCTCAACAGATAATCAGTTGACTCAAGAAATGATTCACATTTCTTATTGTCCAGTCCATAACTCTCAAATACCATTCTTTTCACCGTATAATCCAATTCTACCACTTTCTTTGCATAGGAATTGACACTTTCACTACATGTACAAAATAAAATCACAAACACATAGGCATCATCAACATGAGAAATAAGAATGTAATTTTGATATATTATCGGTGCATAAAACAAGCTATATAGACAAGTCATGTCAGTAAAAGTGTTTGACTCGACAATTTACAACTTAGTTCGGGAATAAAAATGAGGGTAAAAATTTACTAGATGAGTTTCATGCACAATTTTATATATAGAGTTTGTTTTAAAAAAAAATTATCCTCATTTTTCTCCAACAAAACATATCTTGAGAGATTTGTAAATATAAACATACAAATAGAAGATAGCGTAAAAGTATTACATCAAAATTAATCTCGATAAATGAATAATATACCAAATGAATAGGGGTTGGAAGGGGTTAATTACCTGAAACGATCATCCCCTTGTGGCCACATTATAGTTATGTACTTTTGACAATCTTCAACACTCACCGGGTTATCAATAGCCAATGATTCATATAGAGGAACGTTAGGGAGTTGACCAATATAGCTCTGGATAGGCTTATCAGTGGTTTGACGCATTTTGGCTTCTAATGGAAGGTCAAAGAGTTGCTCCATTGCGGAGAAGACAGAGTCATGGAGCACTGGATCGACCTTATAGAGTGCTAGGAATCCACCGTGATCTTCAAAAGCACTTCTCACGACTTGACATGCCGAAACCCATGCATCAGTGCCAGGCTTCAGGCTTTCATCAGCGAAGTCAATAACAGGCAGTGGCCGATGAGGTTGTGTTTGGGACCCCATGATCTATCCCTTCCAATCTATCTTTTCGCTCCTTCACCGAATGAGTGTGTATATGGATTATGAAAAGAACACCTATGTTAGTGCATTATTTATAATTTGTTTTGTGTATGATAATTCAAGTCGAGACACTCATATAAGTTTAGAGTCAAGATTTTTTATTATTATTATATTATTTTTTCCTTATAACTTGTTACATTACAGCTCACACTCTCTAAGTGAGAGCAACGAGAGGAAAACTAAGACCGCAAAAAGGCGATAAAGATATCATACGAGCTCACACCAAAAAGAAGCAAAAAAGAGACAACAACAGAAGAAACAAAATCAAGTCACAGTAGAATGATATGATTTCGAGTTAAGAGATAATCCCTCTATTTCGGGTTAATTGTCAAGGAAAATAAAACACAAATTAAGAAAACATTAAATAAGCATTGATAATGGTATAAAGTTATATAAATGAACTAAATTGTCCCTATTTAAAAAAATATAATTAATGCTCTCTTGAAATGATAAGTAGACAATTAATCTAAAATATCAAAAGCTCCAATAAATAGGCAGTTACCCTAAGGGAGCAGTACTTTCGAGTAAATTAACTGTTTATAAACAAAAATTAAAGATAAAACTATCAAATTTGTCCTCTAAAATTTCACGTCAACCAAATTGGTTTCTACCAAAAAAACAACTCTCAAATTACTCTCTACAAAATTGAATAGTCAGCCAATTTAGTCTCTGTTAAAAAAATTCTCAAATTAGTTCCTACAAAAGTGAATTATCGGACAAGTTAGTTCTCCTTGCTTGATTTATTAGAGGGACTAATTTGGCCGATTATTCAATTTTTTCAGTGACCAATTTATTTGATTTGAAGTTTTCACAAGGACTAATTTGAGAGATTTATTTTTCAGGGACTAATTTATCCGATTATTCAATTTTGTAGTAACCAATTTGAGAGTTTTTTTTCACGGGGATTAATTTGGTAGATGCGAAATGTTTAAGGGATCAAAATGGGTGTTTTGTCAAAATTAAATGCAAATTACAGTGTACGAGCAGAAGTTCGACCAAGTAAAACAATTTATATTTTTCATATTATGAAAAACTTGTACGTATTATTGTAAGTTTACATGTAATGCATTTTGTTTATTCTCACTATGGGCACCATAATTGTATCAAATTTACAAATGGGCAGCTTTTGTTTCGTGTTATTTAAAACAATTAATTAATTAATGTGAAGTGGAATATGAATTAGTGTTTGGTATGCATTCAATGATTGCGTACCCACAAATTTGGTATGGAATCATTGAATTATGCATGAACTATGTTTGGCACCATATATAGATTTCCACCCACAAATTTTCAGTTTTTCCTTGTTCCTCCAAGAACTATGGTTGCATGAAATTTATGCAAGTCTTTTTTTGGTGTGTTTTTCTGGTCAGCATTTTGTTGTTCATGTAAAATGTTAATTGTGAATAAAAAAAATGTTAATTGGGCTGAAAATGAATATATCTTGTGGGCTAGTAATCTATCCACTAATTTAATAACCCTGAACTAGCAATTTAGTTCCTCAAAGATAATGACATCAATTTAGTTCTTGAAAGATATATATGACAACAATTTATAAGTCACTGAAAAAAAAAAATTACACTACTAGTTTAGCCCCCTAAAACATACGTGTGACATCAATATAGTTCTTAAAAGATATATGTGATATTAATTTAGTCCCTAATTTTTTTTTTACACCAGTTAAGCCCCTAAAACATACATGAGACATCACTTATTTCTTGTAACAAGGCATTTGATATCAAATGAGTTCATCAATTTATAATAAAAAAGGATCAAATAGATATCATATGCATTTTCAAGTAATAAAGTTGTCATATTTATATTTTAGGGTCTAAACTAAAATTGAAAATCTTTCAGAGACTAAATTAATGTTATGTATATCTTTTAGTGATAAATTAATATAAAAAATCTGTCAAAGACTAAACTAATAGTATGTTTACTTTTTAAGTGACCAAATTGATACTTTAGTCTATGACTAATGCAACAGCTATAGGATAAGGAGGTAAGACCATATAGAACTTTGGTTAAATTTTGAATTGTTTTTTGTTTGACATAATAATTATGAAAATTTTGCTTACATATTGTGATTGTAATAATTTTGGCTCAATATTTAGTCACTGGTTTTAAAATAAATTTTAATAAAGATTTTGACATAAATTATTGATGAATTTTGTGATATGAAATGGTGTCGTGCTCACTTTTGATAAAGATATGAACGTTTGATTTTTTAACTATGAAACTTGGAATGATGATAAAAATATTAATTTTTAAAATATATTTTTATTAAAAGAATTATCACAAAATATTAACAAATTAGTACACTATATAATTATTATCTGTAGTTATAAATTATTTGGAATGATACAACTATTTTAATTAGTTAAAGGATAAATTATACATTGACATCTAATAAGTTTTGATTGGTCATATAGAAATGGATCCAGAAATCATCTAAAGGAGGGGTTGAAAGTATTGAATAATAATTATATTATTGAATAATTTTTAAATTTATATATATAAACTTAATTATCAATAATTAATAATAAGATATATTCTAAAAGTCAAATTATAAATTACAAATTATAAACATTTGGCTTTGGTGCTTGAAATTTTCAATTAGATATTTTTAATTTGCTATGTATGTCTCTACCATAAAGTAACTATGAATTATAACATATTTCTCTTAAAAATATTATAGTATAATTTTTTTATAACAACTTTTAAAATCAAATTTTATAAACTAATTAATATATCTAAAAAGAATTAGTAAAACTAAATATTTGCACATGTAAAAATAAAAATAAAAGCATAAGTAGCAGATCTTCTAATTTTTTTAATATATATTAATAAAATATTGAAGGGAGGGGGCCAAGGCCTTGCCTGGCCCCTCTTTCTCTCTCTATTCCTGATATCATATATATATATATATATATATATACACACGCAATTATCTAGTGCTAAAATAAATGAAGTATAAGTAAGAGATGGCCTTGACATCTAATAAGCTTTGATAAAATTATGCTACTCTTTCAAATTTGAAAGCAAACCCTACCATACTGATAGATTTTTTCAGCTTTAGAACCTATACAGAACGATGATGTCATTGTTTAAGTTTTATCTACTAGGAGTATAAAATTAATTTATGCCGTTATTTGATAGAAATTCAGAGGCGTGTCAAATCATAGTAGATATTTATCATAATAACTAGTTATCCAGTATAATTTATTTTTTAATCAAATTTATGTTGGTTAACGGTGTAAAAAAATTTTATACATAGAAATTTAATTCATAGTGTAAAATAAAAATATAAAAAATAGGAGTCTAAAAAATGGAATAGAAGGAGATTCATTCTCGATCTTTTTTGTACATGATTATTTTTAAAAAATATAAATTTAAGAAAAGGGTGTTATTATAAGTTTATTAATGCATATGAAATTGAACATCAAAGATATTAGGATTGGAGTTGGACTAAATAATAACAGATTTAGATAATGTATATGAAGTGATAAGTTCAAATAAATTTTTTATTATCTGTAAATTTTGATGTAAAAAAATAACATAAGCTATTTTGAATTGAAATTACACAACTATTTGGCTGCTATTGATTTCAGGGCATATTCTTGACCAATGATTACAATGCTTCATATCTAATTGGATTTTAGGGGACGAACAATCATTCAATAGAAAGCATTCTTAATATATTTTTGGCGAACGTCATTCTCAAACAATTACGAACAAAAGCATTTGAATATTGTAGTAATGGCAGTGCTTAAGAACAGCAGGAAATACACGTCAAAATGAATAAATAAATCACAAGAAATTGAATCAACTTACATCAAACTAAGAGTGCACAAATAATACAATTACATTACGACATATAACAATATTCAATCACTTGAAGTTAGATCTTTCGTTATCTTGCTTACGACGTATAATATATTCAATCACTTGAAGTTAGATCTTTTGTTATCTTGCTTACGACATATAATATATAGTATTTTTTTTGTTTCTAATATATTTTAAATTATTTTTTTAGGATTATGTTATTTGGCTTGTTTATTAAAAAATTATTTGTCTTAATGTATAATCATAATATCTTTCAAATATATTATAATTCTATATGAAACATGTAATTTATATAGTATCAATGAATATAAAATTAAAATTAACTTATATGATATTTCTTAATCAATGTGTAATTATCAATTTATAATTAAAGTAATCTATCACAATGATGTCAATCATAAATAATAATAGATGTATATTTTAAAATTATATATTTTATTTGAAAACATGCCTACCAAGATAAATAAATTAAAATCTTTTGGAATTAATTCAATACTTATTTAAATAATTCAGTTTACCTTTTGAAATATATTTTTAATTTTCAAAATATAAAATATTTACTATGATATATTTAATTTGACTTAAATATAGAGAATTTTCTTTATTTAATCCTTGAGTATTTTTTTATAAACTCACATATACTCTATTATTATTTAATTTTAATATGAAATTTTCAAGTATGGAAGTTATTCACTTATTTTAAATAGAATTTATGAAGTTTTTAAAGGTTTTTAATATGATTTAAATATAATATTCTTTTTATTTTGGTATATTCAAATTATATTTAAATGTGATAATTAGTGTTTGAATACTTTAATTTTATATAATTAAATATCTATATAAAATATCTTTTTACGTTAACAATGCATTAAAATTAAATTCTTCGAACAATATATTGTAAAAATTAATGAGATATATATCTTTTAATCATAATCTAAGTTAGCTTTGGACAGGTCCATGAATTTAGAGAAGAGATATCAAATCGATATTATTGAATTAACTTTAAATTTATGCTATGATTTACATAGTAATTACATTAATTTAAAATTATTTTATTAATTAAAATCATGGTAAATATTATCATGGTCAACAAATTATAACTAAAAATTTAATACCACAAATTAACACATAAATATAATCAAATAATCACTTTTTAATTAATCAATCACTCTCAAATTTAAATTAAAAAAATTAAGGAATAACCTTAATTACATATCATTTTATTTTTGCATGTTAGATTTAATTACTATAATATATAATTTATTAAAAAATATTATAATATATAAAATTTTCCACGATATACTATTAATGATATTGATAGTAAAAATATCATAGTTAATAATATATAAAATTTTTCACGATATACATGTTATACTATATTAGTTTTGATATTTTAATAAAACTTAATATCATAGTTAAAGTATTTTTGAAGGATTTAATGTAATCTATAATCTATCTATAATACTAATAATTAAGATTTATTATATGGATAATTTTCCATGCATCATTCATAAAGAAAATTATAATCCATCATTTTTCATAATCTTAATATTTAAATTAAGTTTTTGGATTTAATTTAATTTCTAATTATTAATTATTTTTTCCAATCATATCTTCATATTCCACTTAATTAAAATTATTTAACAAATAACAAATAATATAAACAAAAGGATAATTGAATGTATTATACCATAAAATTTTATATATATAATTATAGTATTAAAGATAACAAAGCTATTATAATTATGTTACCAAAAAAATATTATAATTAATGATTATAATTATAGTATTAATGATAACAAAATAATTGTAATTATAATATTTGATGATAACAAGAAAATTTTAGCATACATTTAGTTTTTAATTATCTTTATTGGATTTAATTTGTATCATGTATGTATTTTTTTTAATTTGAATTATGTTGCATTAGCGGTATTTGTTATTATGGATATTTGTATTTTGAATTTCAAAGCATTTTGAATTTTTTTCCTTTAATTTTTTTTTTAATAAATATGTGAATACCAATAAAAATATAAATCTTTGCGGAGAATGAGAAATAATGGAGACCCGTTACTAAGATAACAATAGGGATAATAAGCGAAATTTTAAATGAGGACGAGGTCAGGGAAAGAGGAGTTTATAACTTCAAATGTAGACTTTTTAAAAATCATAAAAAAATATATGTCTGTCAGTCTTACTATACCATATTTAATTTTTTACGGTCCAAATATTCTAACTTATCAATTTCACAATTATTTCATATTAATTTTTTTAAAAGATAAAGCTTCAATTCTTTAACATTAAAATATTAAAAATAACAATCCCACAATTTACTTTTCTTTGATAATGATACTAATTATTTATTAATTATTTTAAAAAATTAAATAATTACATCACTTTTTTATGAAAATAATTGTGTAATTGATATACTACTCCAATAATTGGGATGACATAAATTAGGATTATATGTGATTTTTTTACTAACTATAATATATTAATTATTAATTATAACATATATTTTAAAATTGATATTTTAATTTACTAAAAGTATTTACAAAGAAAAGGGGTGTAATTGTAATCACATAAATTAAATTTATCAATTATTTTTATTAATTAGGAAATATATTTTTATGTTTTTATAAATAAAATATTTTAATTTATCAAAAAGATATAAATAACTAAGGATGGCAAAAAAGAAAAATCGCTGAAGTGAGCATACGTGGAACAGGATTACCCATAAGAGAATTGAAAATAGGGATAAATTTTATCTTCATGGGGTGGAGTCCCGGTTTGTTAAACGGGGAAAACACATCTTTTTTTTTCAATTATCTATATTAGATTTACATTATATATGTATTTTTTTAATTTAGATTATATTGCATTACTAATATTGGCTATTATAAATGTTTATGTTTTAAATTTCAAAATATTTAAAAAAATTTAAAATTCTTTTAATATTTTCCTGAATATATGCCGGGATTCAAATTCCCATATGAAATAAAGAATAGGGACCTGTGACGGTACTGAGGATGCAGAATGATAATTAAAATTCTAAAAGAAAATGGGGGGCATGGGATATTACCTCTCTGCTATGGATACTTATTCTCATCCTTATAAACAACTCATGATATAATAAAATCATCAACTTATTTTTTTTTTTATTTGACAATTTCAATTTTCGACATATGTAAAATTTTCATAAAATAGGTTCTTTATTGTTATAGTCATCTAAAAAGATTTTTTGCACTTATAAATATGATATTCAAAATAATTTATATTTTGATGTATTTATATTTTGCACTTATAAAATGATATATTTATATTTTATCAATTTATTTAATTATTTAACTATTAACTTGTCTTCAAAATAATTTTATATACTAAATTTTTCATAAGATATATTTAAATAAATTATTTATTTTTTATAATAATTAACAAACTATTTTTATTGTCCTTATGCATCGGCATGGATTATCTGACTAGTTCTTAATATATTTTTGGTCGAACGTCATTCTCAAACAATTACGAACAAAAGCATTTGAATTTTGTAGTAATGGCAGGAAATACACGTCAAAAAAAAATAAATAAATCACAAGAAATTGAATCAAGTTACATCAAACTAAGAGTGCACCTGCACCAAAAAAAAAAAACTAAGAGTGTACAAATAATACAATTACATTACGACATATAATAATATTCAATCACTTGAAGTTAGATCTTTCGCTATCTTGCTTACGATATATAATATATTCAATTACGACATATACAGTTAAGCATTTGATTTTTTTTCCCTCTTGTTTTCTTAGTAGCATTTAGTAAATATTTTGGAATAGAATATACAAAAGCATTAAGAACATATACATATTTAGAGTAGGGGATGGAGACAAATTCTGAAATTATCTCCACCCTAGGATAATTTTTTAACCAATTTTTTTACCTCAAAAAAGAAACGATGTTAAGGACATGCTGAAACATAAACTTTTAAAAATATTTATTTAAACATTTTATATTATATCTTTGTCCTCATTATTTTTTAATTTTTTATTAAATTATAACTTAAATTTTTTATCAATCACCATGTTATGTCCGTCCCTACTAAACATAATTCTATCCTCATCTCTGCAATCTCACTGTTTTCGTCCTTTTTGTCGCTGGAACCAAACGCTCCTATATGTGCTAATCGGGACGACCAACCTTGTCTCTAGACTTCTCAGTTTCTTCGCTCATGTAGAGCTTCAATAAGCTAGCTACCATTTCTATTTTTGGTCCGAATAATATACTTTGGTAGAAGTTAACTAGCATTAGTGTGTTCGCGTTTTTTCTTTGGTCAGAGTATGTTCGCCTTCTGAAACATCGAGAATTAAAACTACTGAAACTGGGCCTAAACGGGCCGAACCCAGAAAAATATAAGCCCATTCAAATGTTGAAGTCATGACTCAAGCCAAAGGCCCATCTAAGCCCAGCATAAACCATAAACCCTCACTTCTCCTGTTAGCCACATTTACCACTCCCACCACCACTACGATGGCCTCCATGAAAGAGATCCTACGGCGCCCCGTGGCGGCGACGATCAAGCTCACGGTCCCCGCGGGCGGCGCTAGGCCCGCGCCGCCAGTTGGCCCTGCGCTGGGTCAGTACCGGCTGAACCTGATGGCGTTCTGCAAGGACTTCAACGCTCGAACCCAAAAGTACAAGGCGGACACGCCGATGGCCGTCACGATAACGGCGTACAAGGACAGCACGTTCGAGTTCATCGTTAAGTCGCCGTCGGTCACGTGGTACCTGAAGAAGGCGGCGGGCATAGAGTCTGGGAGCGGGCGCGCCGGTCACGTGACTGCGTCGACGCTGTCGCTGAAGCACGTGTACGAGATCGCGAAGGTGAAGCAGAACGACCATTACCTGCAGAACATGTCGCTCGAGTCCATCTCCAAGTCCATCATTGGAACCGCTAATAGCATGGGGATTAAGATTGTTAGGGACCTCGATTGATCTGTGCTATGGTTCGTAATTTTTTATTTTTTTTTTTGGGAGTGACATGGTTGAATGTTAGGTTCTGTGGGTGTGCTTATATTGCTGCTTGGCTATGGTTTCCAATTAATTCTAGAAATGATGCTTGTCTTTTTTGTTTTTGTTTTTTTTTTGGTCTTCATTATTTGTGGATTATAACTCTGCTTTTGTGGGCAGTTGAAAGCTACTGTAAGCTTAATTGAATTTTCATGGACATGAATCAGTCATTGTTTGATTCTTGTAGCCGGGTTGAGTCATTGTAATAAAGCTGAGTATTTGTTGTTGTATTGCTTTTGGATTGTGGGTATGTTAGGGGAAAGGGTAGTCGTTTTGTTTCGTGTAGCTTAAATTTCAGGGAAAATTTGCCCTTTTTTATCCCCCTTGCAAAGGCTCTGTCGGGACAATTTTGAGTATAAGTCGGTTGTGGAATAAGCTAATTCAAACACATACCTGATATGGGTTGTCATTGATGTGTGGTAAATCATTTGAATTTTAGCTAATACATGTTTAGATTTGACAAGTATATGAATAGTTTTCATTAGATTTCTGAAATTTTAGGGACTCTTGGCCGATATGGTTTCCATGCCAGCAGTATCTTATTTGATTTATTGGACTCCACTGAACATAATATTGCTCTAAATGTTTCACATCTAATTTGAGCTTAATGCGAAATACTGATTATCCTGTTCCTCAAAATAATAGTCCATCTCTGTCTTGTTTTCGGCCCCTTATTGGTGAAAGGGCTGCTGCCAATTACTATATACTTATAGGTCTCCATGTTGGACAAGTAACTGCAATCTGTTAGGTCTCTTCTATTTCATGGATTTGAACTCCTTGTCTAGGAAGCACTGACATGAATATGAAAGACACGTCAAAGTTGAAAAATTATAGGATAAGAACACGGCATATATATAATTAAAAATTTTAAAAAAATAATATATTATTCAAAATATTATTTTGTATAACCTAAGCTTATGTTTTATTTTCTTATAAACTAAAAAATTATATATTATTTCCTTCCTATAACCTTATTTATATTGTGTTATTCTATGTTAGAGTATGAAAAATGTAAATTTTAAATTAAATATACATGTATATGTGTCATTAGTGTGTCATATGAGATTCGACACGACACTCAAATAGTGTCTCTGTGCTTCATGGCTCCTTGTATGTGGTGGCTGCATCAAAGTCCTTTTGTGTATAGTTATTATATTTTACTTTTATGTATAGAAGTCTAGGAGAAAGAGAGGCTATCTCATTCTAAGGTTTTTGGGCTAGACGGTTAGTTGTTATTAGCTAATTGCAGTTCAAATTTGACAGTTTGTAGCTATCATATGTATCCTGCTGCTTCTTTCTTCTTTTGATAAGTAGTATGTTACATGGCACAGTTCATCCTTACAAGAGTAGTGCCGAATCCTTCGAGCTATCTGGTATCAGCTCAAAAACCCACCTTTGCAATCGTATGATGATTATAGGGGTAAGGTCTTAAGTATTCAACAAACAAATCACATCAATAGGCTTGCTTGGGAATGGAATATCACTTCCTGATTTAGTCTATACTTTATTTTCTTCAAGCTAAAAGCTTGATAATAATCGGGTGGTACATACATTTGATTCTGGAATGTTTATTGGTTCACTGTTGTGTATATAGTGGTCGCCAATGTTGCATATCTATCACTGATGTTGAGAACTTATTAGAAGGCATTGAGAATAATTGTCATAAATACCATGGGAGTCTACTGATTAGTCTTATAGAGATGGCATTTTATAGATGTCTGCATATTCAAAGGATTGAGATGTCCTAATCTTAACTTTGTTGTTTAAAAACAGGTTAGTATCTGCTTATCCAGGTGAATCAAATGAAGAAAAGAGAGAGTATGCTGATTGCAAATTGAGATGGGATATTTGAAGCAACCACATTGCCAGAGATAAACCTGTTAAGAGTTTGACAAATTCGTCTATTGATAGAGCACCAACATGAAAGTTTTCCCATGTAAAATTTCATAAATGAGAATGGAAATCTATTTTAAAATTGAACACATTTATGTTCATTGTTGCATAAGTTAAATGTGTATTCCTTGTTGTGCTATTAGACTTTTTTTTTAATAGGAGTCAATTAGACTCTTAGTCCCTCAAATTTCGTTGGTCTTTGATTTTAGTTGTCGTTATTATTATTTTTTTTACAAAGGTATTAACACTAAGAATTCTTCTTAGAGGGTATAGGGGAAGGGAGGGTGGCAGGACGCCTGCATAAAGGTGCAATGAGATAACCACAATTAGTAAACTGTAGGTTCAATGGGATCATTGTTGCATTTTACAATGTTACAATTGATGATCGAAATTTTAATATTTATTATGTACTTTTGTTCTGTAAAAGGGTCAAACGCTTGTTCTCGGACCTCAGTCGTTAAATGTTGTATGTAGGAGGGGAAAAAGGACAATGGTATTTGATTAATTTGATGGTTGGTGAGGTAGATATCTAGGGCTTTTTGGAACAAACACGAGTTTAAGAAGGAAAGGAAGGAATGAAAAGAAACATATCATGATGTCGAACTAGTTCACTACGTAAAGATGGTCGTAGGTGTGACTGACTGCAAGTAACAAGTTTCAAACACGGGAGTTTTTGTCGCCCAAGATTTCTAGCTAATGGGCACGTAAATGAGGTTGGACAAGTGAACACTTGTGCATGTATCCAGATGCATGACTTGTTTATTCAAATGGGGGAAAAATGTTGTAGTAGTGAATACCAACACATTTTTTTTATTACTTCATAAAATTTATGGGACTAATCTTAATTCAAATACTCATCTCTAAGATAATTGATGGTTGTCACAAATGCATTATTACCCAACATTAGATTGGTTCAACTGGTAGAGACCCTAAGACTCAAAACATTTTTGTGTTTGAACATGACCTTGAACACTATTTGAAGTTGGAAGTCATCTATCTGTAAAGAGAATGCACTGATGGTATCCAACAGAAATCCCTACTCGGCCACTAGACATCAGGAAGGACTTGCTTTGTTGATCCTTACGACATGGTGTTTATGTTCGAAGAATTCTAAGCATGAGCTAAATTTCGTTTATATATATATACACACACATACATACATAGAGGATAAATTTTCAAAATCTGCCAAACTGATTCTAAATTTCTAATGACGCATTGTGTCTTGTTCTTACTTATGGTATAAAAGTGGGGTAAAAAGTTTCATGCAGGAGTTTCAAATATAAATTTATTGATAAAACTTATCCATAAAAATTTCTACACTATTTTCGCTTCCCAACCAAACACTCCCTTACAATACCATCTGGGTTCTTTTAGGTTATGATAGGAGTTGATAAATGTGGTTCAGACTCTATCTCATCTTTGATGCCAATGCCACAGAGGACGGGGATGGTATCTGTGGGCAGTTATGGTATATTTTTTTTGGAAAATGGTTTTTTAACCACCTTAATCTTGGATATTGTGTCAACATCTAATTATTATTGTTAAATTTTGTACGATTCCTATTTAAAAATACAAACTTTGATTTTCTATCTTTAGGTTTAATTGGGTGTCTATAAACACCAACTTTTTTTTGTATTGAAATAACACTACCCATATTTTTCTATTGGGCGGTTGGCAATAATTTGCTGCTATGAGGTGTTGTTTATAAATTCTGCTTTTATGCACTGACTGTTACTCTTTGCTCTGTCTCGCTTTGGGTATTGAGCGGTTTTGATAATTATTAAAAAAAAAAAAACTTACAATACTCGGATTCATTGCTATGGTTGTGGGATCATTGCAGAGATCAAGAGCACCCTCTAAGCAAATTGAGATGTTAAGGGAAGCAGATTTTTATGCCGATTACTTAGTTAGGCAAGGTGTTTATCAAAAAAAAAAAAAGTTTGTAACTTTTATTTCTGAAAGAATTATATAGAAATTGAACTTATTATAATCACTATGTAATGACCATACAAGAATTTGGCAATGATAATATGATGTATAGAATATGCTTTTCAAATCCTCCAATGTTAATTTCATTTTAATTTTTTCACTTTGAAGTGAGCATAGATCAGGCATGTTCGGTGGTCTCATGCCTTGTTCATACATTTATTGATTTATTATTAGCAATGTGACTGTGTGATGAATGAGCCATGAATGATGACATAGCATGGCATGCCTCTTCCGTTGGAGGAGTTTTCCGCTAATGATTCGTTCATTTGATGCATTAAAAAACAAACTGTTAATATACCATTTTACTCTCATATATTATTATGTCAATGACATTTGCATCAGGCCGAAGAAAAAAAAATGATTAAGGACGGTCAATTATCACATTTTGGGGCAAACTTATGTAGTGACCATTTGTCATCATAAAAAAAAAAATTATATGTTTAAATTGTGGTGATGAATGTTATTTTTTCATCATATATTACGAACCACCAAAATTTTAAACTTTGATCGCTGTCACGCGAAGTAGAATCTATCAAAATCCAATTATATTGATACTCCTTGGCATATGTATATATATTGAATAATCAAGTCCTTCTCCTACCTATATTGTTGTTCTTATTAATAATTATGTTTGCTAAAAACAAAACAAATATTTTTGCATGCAGAACTTGTGAGAAATCTTCTAATTATGGCTACAATGGATGGAATATTTATTAAATGAGAATATCTTTTCTAATGTTATCTTAATTTAATAAATGGACAGATGAAGTGAAATAAAAATTAAAAAAAAAAAGAGGTCAAGTAGCATGCAACAAGAGGAGTAACTTCTTAATAAATGTTAAGTTTCACTTTACCGATCCAATTCTTTAGTATGAGATAAGTTGTGATGATCACGCTTATAAATTTGAGATCACTTAGATATTTGTAACCTTAGAGTATGGTTGACAATGGAGAACTAGTTGTAAAGATATCCGTGGAGATCTCCATATTCGAATCTTGGATTTCCGTTTTTGAAAATCTTTTCCCATAAAGGCAAGAATGAGAACAGAAGTCTCCTCGATGGGGACCATGCCCCCTTCTCACCCCGTCCTACGGAGATCCCTGCCCTAAGCGCATTCTAACAATTGTGATGATATTGTACTATATTTGAAAACTTATGTTGTAAAATTAATTTAAAATTTGAGGTTTCAGCGTTATAAATTATAATGATGCAATGCATTTACCTCTTACGGAATTAATATAGATATCAGATTCAGTTTTGTAAATTATGAATGAAGCGTCCTTTTTTCTTTCAAAGGCACCCTACCCTAGCTTTCTTTTTCCTTGCTCTGCACAAGGGTCAACGCCAACATTCTTTGGCTTGCACTGAGCCTCATTCCTCTGTGATTCTTATCGTCCCATCACCATCACCATCACCATCACCCTCTCTGTCTCCCCCTTCCTTCCAGCCCACTCCCTAATCCCTCTTCTGTTTGGACGGCTGCTTCTAGATTTTTCCAACCTTCCTACCTTCACCACTAGCTGCCACCATTCTTCGGTCGGCCTCTCTCCCCATCCTCCTTTCTCTTGGCCTTTTTGCGGATGCATGTTGATGATGCTGTGAGTGTGATCGATGCCTTGACTGAGCTACACATAGAAAAGAATGATGGAACGAATTGGGCTCGTGCGAGAGGCAATAAGAGGAAACAACGAAGATGCAACATGAATCTTGTTGCTTGATGGTGTGTCTCTTACAGGCTTTATTTGAGTTTTGCTTTATCGTTCTTTGTTTCCTTTTTTATTTTTTTTGAGTTGCTAGTATATATGTCTCCGTAAACTTTATGTACTTAAGCTCCATCCTATCCATAGGGCGTTTTGAGCCTTTTATCAATTATCGAAAAGAAATAATATGTGATACTAAGAAGAATCTAAGACTTGGATCAACTTCATCTATTTATTGACAAAAATTTTTAAATTAGTTTTTCTTAAATTTTACATCGGATGAATTGATTTTTTTAGAAAAAAATTTATCCAAATAGATTATGATCAATTTAAAATATTAAACACATTGGTCCCTCTGAAAAAAAATATTGGGAATGGGGATGGGAAAAATTTAGAAGCATGGGGTGAAATTAGAGGATTACTTTCTGCTCTTGCCATGACCGATTGTCATCCCAACCTTAGAGTTGACTTGTTCCATGTGAAAACGGGAAAGTTTTTATAGGTTAAATCTATAAATAAAATCTTATGTGAAATTAGTTGCCAAATTTTTCATTTTTATTTTCACATTCATGACAAACTCATTTGTATATTGTGTAGGTATTTAATAGAATATGAATTTAATTTTGAAATCTCATAAAACTTTATAAGCTTGATATGTTTTATGAACAATTTAATCTAATAGTTTTTTTTTTTACAAAGTTATTAAAACTATAGCAATTTTTCCTATGGAATTAGGAAAACAGGGAATATGAGGATTAAATATGACCTCCCACTTAAATGATGTAGAAGGCAATCATAATCATTAGGCAAATAAATTTAACCACAATTTAATTGTTAGATTAATAAAATTTAGTATTTGTATAAATTTTACTTGATATTTAACATAAATGCTCCAATTCCTACTCTTTTACTTATTTAATTTAAGATCAGATCGACAAGACAAGATACCCCGACACCTCTCATCATCTTGTGGAAAATATTACTACAATATTAACAAATCGATTGAAGGCAAATTTACTTGTCTTTAGCAATAATAATGAATGATTGACTTCATAAAATATTTATTTTCTTTTTACGACCATAAATAAATAAAGAAAGCACTAGACACAGAGGAAATTGTTGCAGTGTGCAATTAGTATTATGGGTTCAAAAAATATATATATATAATATGAGTGGAGGAGGTTTTATTTTATTTTATTTTGGGTTGTCAACTGTCAACGGGGAGAGGAGTGCAATTTCCAATAAATTAAAATTGGAAGAATATATTTTTTGTTTAAAAAATTGGAAGAAAAATGAATAGTCCGTACGGGGCCAGTCGCCGACTTTGTGGCCCAGATGTGACCTGTGGCCCGGATCCTGAACAATTGGCAGTTCTTATTCCACAAATTCTTACCATACATCTCGAACAAATAAAAAAAAAAAGCTTACAACATGAAAACCGAAACCCAACCCCATTAAAGGTGGCTCCATTTATTGTTACCATTATTATTATTCTTTTTTATTTTTGGGTAGTATTCATTTTGTCCTAAAATGCTGTATGAATAAGCACAAATCTATCACTTTATTATTCTACACATTCGTATTAAAATAGATAGAACGCACAAATAAATAAATATACTAAGGAAAGTTAGGCTCGTAGCCAAGTGGCAATCTGTTGGCTCTAGGAACTTGGAAGCCACACAATGAGGGTGCGTGAGTTCGACTCATATTTAGGTAAAGACCGCACAGCCCCCTCCCCCTTTCCTCCTCGTGAGTGTGCGTGAGTGATTTGAAAAAAAAGTTTAGTGAGACTCTTTAATGTCAGTGTGTATAAAAAAAAACATGATAGATCTGTATCCACTTAAAAATCTCTCTTGTGTATTTTAGGCTGATGAAAAGTATTTATAATATTAGGGTCCTTTCACTTCTATTTTATTAATGTATCAAAATTAGGTATGTATTTGATTATCAATACCTGCCTATGATAACTCTGCACGCTGTGTGCATGGAGGAGAAATTTAAAGAAGGGAGGGAATAGGAAAATTGTCATGCTTATGTTATAGAATATCCCTTATTGTTTTATGAACATTTTGAATTTTTCTTAATCTCAAAAATGAAAAGTCTCTTTTTTTTCATTATCATGCATCCAATATGGTCTACAAAACATAGTCTTAAAAATCAGATCGAACCAGCCAATTTAGACCAAAAACCGATGAACCAGCCACTGAATCGATTGAGTTCATTAACTAAACCAGTTAAACAATAGAACCAATGAAACTAGTCAACACCCGATTGAACCGGGTGGTTTGCATCGAACTGGGCAAAGAATCGGTCAGTGACTCGATTTGCTTTACCACCATACTAGTCTTAAGGTTGTGTTGTTAAGCTTCATTATTTATATATATTATTTATTTAGTCAGATTAAATTATATTTTTATATGTGAATTTAATTAAATCTAGTTCAACCAATGATTTACTGGTTGAACCAATAACCTCTTAATTGAGTCAATCACTAGTCCGAATTTGAAAACTAGGCTATAAAGAATTGGATAAAATGGGTTTGGCTCAAGAAAACATATAATTTTTTCCCACTACACTCATATTCCCGCATATAATTTCTCCCTATTAATAGATACGTGTATTTATATAAATTTCCTTGTGAATGGCATAATCTTAGACATAATTTCTTATGCTCTGCAAAGAGTCACAGTTCTATTTTAATTTTATTCTTTTAAAGCTTAACAATTATGTTATTTTATATGCAAAAATATTATTGAAAAAAATACTTTCTTTTCAAAATTAAATATTATAACATATATATTGTCATCACACCATATTTTATTTATAAAAGCTATTAAACTTTTTAAAACATAAATTCAATTAAAAATAAAAATATAAGTGTAAAATGTACTTTAAGTCTCCTTAAAATATAGCTCTTTCTTACTTGTTTGTTTTGATTTTTCATTCTTTCCTTAACCTCTTTTATATTTAATTTCAGAGAAACTTGACTTTTTCAATTAAATGCTGTTTGGTTTGCAATTTCAAATGTCCAAAATGAAAATGAAAATACAAAATAGTTGAAGTATTTGCTTATGAATAAATTTTTTCAATATAATATTTTGGGGTGTTAAATTAGCATAAAATCATTTGATTATGGGGTTTGACGGGAACAATAAGAGCAATATGAAATTTGGGGAAAAATTAGAGCAATATGGGTTTTTTAAATCTCAATTCATGCAAGATTAGATAAGAACAAAAACATAACTAAAAAGTTTCTGCAAGCCTGTGACGTATAATATGAATTGGAATATATATATATATATATTTGCACAATAGTATGAATTGGATTAGAAAGCTAGATGATAGTAAATTTTTTTTTTTCAAACTGGAAAAAGATATATTGAAACCCCTCACTTATTAATTAATTCACCTGAGGCAGAGATACATGATCACCTACGGTAGGCTGATTTTTATCGCATTGTTCAAATTTACCAAATGGAGATAAATAAATATCTTTGAAATGCATTAGTGGAAAAATGAAGACTGAAAATTAAATGCACATATTTTACTTTCCTTGCAAGGAGTGTTCACTGACATTAGAGAATGTTGTCATTTTGCTTGGACTTCATATTGAAGGTTTGCCGATCAAATGTAAGAGCTGTTTCTTTGAAATTGATTTACGACTCAATAGTAGAAATTTTTGCTCGATAATGCTGGTATGCTTGAAATGTTTATTGCATATTGTCATCGTCACTTATTGCAACTACTTTATAATGAGAACCCATAAAAAATTGAGATTGGACTCCCTGTATGTTAATTTTTTTAGTCTTTGGAGTCTCAAACACATATGCATTGGCAAAGGTAAATTCCACCCTCTAACACTACAAATGACAATGTACAAAATAGATAAACATATTGGATGTGACCCCTTCACTCATACATGTAACAATATTGTCATTAAAATATGGCGTATTCTCACAAGCAGAACATTTTATTTTCTGCATACTACAGAATAACGTGGTTCCATTCAGAATTTAACATGTGTAAGTAATAAAGTTGTTGATATAGTGTGTTGAAGTTAATGTACGTGAAACTTGACATTTGCAGTACCTGTAGCAAAATAGTTTATTTGTTTCTCTTTCTCTTGTTTCTCTCTCTCATCCAGGTTTACAACATGTTACATATAGGTTTACAACTTTTTGCGTACAGGTTTACAATTTTTTACATACCGATTTATAACTTTTCTGCATAAAGTTGTTATCCTGACATTTGCAGTACCTGTAGCAAAATAATTTATTTGTTTGTTTCTCTTTCTCTTGTTTCTCTCTCTCACCCAGGTTTACAACGTTTTACATATAAGTTTACAACTTTTTTGTGTAAAGGTTTACAATTTTTTACATACTGGTTTACAACTTTTCTACATATGGTTTCACATTTAATCCTAAACTTGTTTAGTATATGTCATCAATTGATTTATAACTTTTGCGTACTGATTTATAACTTTTTATATATTGGTTTATAACTTTTTGAGTATTGGTTTACAACATTTCATAACTTGTATTTACAAATTTTTTTTCGGAAACTGAAGTTAAATAAGGTATAAATAATTATTTCGGATAAAGTTCAAATCTAGCCTCAAGTTGTAGCTTTCATATTTCAACAGCACACTATGATCCTCGTTTAGCAATTTAGCTAACTAATACACTCGAACATGCATAATAGGAAGACAAATGGAACACCTCTAAACAAGAAAAATAAATACAACATATATCTAGAAGCCATAAGAGAAATTCAAATACTACAGCAAGTAATACTAAGAACTCAAATGAAAGTGCAATCCAAATATATCAATCTTTGTTGCAAATATGCATCTTCTGGGAAGACACATGCGAGTGGAATTTTTATTTTTTTGGAAATTGAAGTTAAAAAACTATAAATGCAAGTTACAAAATGTTATAAATCAATACTCAAAAAGTTATAAACTAATATGTAAAAAGTTTTAAATCAATATGCAAAAGTTGTAAACCAATTGATGACATATACTAAACAAGTTTAAGATTAAATGTGAAACCATATGCAGAAAAGTTATAAACCAGTATGTAAAAAATTATAAACCTGTACACAAAAAAGTTATGAACCTATATGTAAAACGTTGTAAACCTGGATGAGAGAGAGAAACAAGAGAAAGAGAAACAAACAAATAAACTATTTTGTTACAGGTACTGCAAATGTCAAGACAATAACTTTATATAAAAAAGTTGTAAATCAATATGTAAAACGTTGTAATCCTGGGTGAGAGAGAAAAACAAGAAAAAGAGAAATAAATAAATAAACTATTTTGCTACAAGTACTGTAAATGTCAGGACAACAACTTTATACAGAAAAGTTATAAATCAGTATGAAAAAAATTATAAACCTGTACACAAAAAGTTATAAACTTATATGTAAAATGTTATAAACCTATGTGAGAAAAAGAAACAAGAGAAAGAAAAGCAAATAAACTATTTTACTACAGGTACTACAAATGTCAAGTTCTACATACATTAATTTCAATACACTTTATCAACAATTTTATCAGTCAAATTCTGAATGGAACCATATTAATTCTGCAACATGCAGAAAACAAAGTGTTCTGCGTCTGAGAACGTATATTAAAATATATTATTATATTTGCACTGCTGTCCATTTTTGCCTCTTTTTTTCCTACTACACTTTTTTTTTTTGACACACAGACCGCAATCTCTTTTTTTTTTTCTAGACTACCAACACTAAACCAACTGATCAAATGAGCAACAGAAGAAGGGGTTACTTTCTTTTTTTTTCCCTCTCAGTACTCTTTTTCTTTTTACTCTACCTTTTTTTTCACACACAGACTATTCTCTAATCATTTTTTTCAAATTACTAACACAAACCAACTGAATAAATGAAGAGGAAGAGAAAAGGCGGCTACCCTTTTTTCACCTGCTCAGTGCTCCTTTTTTTTTTTAATATATATATATATATATATTATATAGACACACACACGCCATGCTCTCTCCCTCTCTCTCTCACACACACAAACTCTAGCACCACAAAACTAATAACGTATCAAATGAGAAGAAAGACGAGGGACTACTCTTTTTTTTTTTTCCTCCTTTCAATTAAGTACTACTATCTTTTAAATTTCGGAGTAACAATGCAAAACTTTTATGAAATGAAGAAGAAGAGAGCTACTCTCTCTTTTTTGTTTCCCCATTCCTCAATATACTATTTTTTTGGAGGACACACTGTTCACTCTCTTTCAACATTTGGACCTACAATGCAAAGTAAACATGATGAAACGAAAATGAGGAAGAGAAGGATGAGGGGTTTGTATAGAATTATAATATTTTAACATTTTTCACAAAATCTTGCACCGTGCCACACTTGTTTTCAAATATTTTATAATTTATTCTTCAAAATCTTACATAATGCGAGAATTCTTTTAGCAAATGTTTTAATTTTTTTGAATATCTTGTTTTATGCGAGATTTCATTTGTCAAATTTTTATTTTTTGGTTCTCATTTTTTTCAATTATAAAAATTTTAAAATCATTTTTTTTGAATCTCGCTTTGTGGGAGACTTCATAAACCTATACCATCCAATTTTTTTTCAAAAATGTCATTTTATTGTAAATATAAAACTCAAAAACCATATTAAAACTAATGACCCGTTAAATTACGTAAATGTAGTCTTTTGAAATTATTTACGAAAGCATGATATTAAGGAGTGAGAGGTATTTTTTTTTAAAAAAAAGAACGTGATGATTTCTAGTAATAACAACAAAAATAGAATATTTCGGTAAATAATGTCCAAAACGAGACTTTATATAAATAATATTTTTATTTTAATTTAATAATAAAATCTTGAAAAGTAGCTAATATTTTTTAAAGCTATTACCTTTGTCCACTTATAAGTATCTATTGTGTTTAAGTACATTAAATTTTTAATGTATTAAATTTCTGCTATTTTCTAACAGACTTACAAATAGGTGGAGGAGTAGTATATTTAACCCAAAAAAGGACAAAGAATTGGTTGTTAGTTAAAGGACCAGAACAAAGCTAAGCATTAAATCAAACAAAAAAATGAAAAAGCAATGCGAGTGAAATGATTATTTTTGTGACATTTAGCATTTTTGTGTAAAAGATCCAACAAAAGCTTATCGGGCGAAGGGACAGTAAGAAACCCGACAAGAGCACACCGTAAATCGAATACATCGACGAGTAGCACACTAACGAGAAAAGTCACACACACACGCATTAGCACCTGCCCCTTCTCCAAGGAAACTCCCTTGATTCTCAAGCCACCAACACATTGAAAAATAAATAAATAAATAAAAGGGGTTCAAATTAAAACCCCTCGACTCTGTGTGTCTATAAATACAAGGTGCCAACCCAAGCAGTTTGTCGTAAGTTAATTGAGATACTCTTCATTTCAACTCACTCTTCAAACCATCATAACCCAAACACACTTGCCTTTCTATATTGTTCTATGGCTGGTCTTCAACAATACAACTTCTTCCCAACCGATCTCTTCTACCCAAAACCATCTTCTAAGCCCACAGTTCTTCCTCTCCAAACCCCCACTACTGAAGATCTTCCTCAGCAGCAACACTTGGTCAAGGCCACCCCTTCCTCTTCTGCTCCTGCGCTTGTTCACATCCACAAGAGGCAACAACCCCTTATTATCAACAACAACGACAAGGTGGACAAATTCTCCACAACAACAACTACCCCACTTTCTTGGGTGACTTGGCTGGATCAAGAGGAGGAGGAAGGCTCCGGCTATTTTTGAATTGTCCCTTCTGCATGCCCCCAGAGGAATATATATGGCCTTTTCATGTTAATTTCATCGTAATCTTGTAAATTACTTGAGGGAGTAATACAATACTAATCCCCCTCTCTTTTTTTCAATTTATATATTTCTCTTGTTTCATGTTTTTCTCTATTTTTCCAGCGTTAGATTGCTGGCTTCTTTCAACCCTTTTTAGTGTTTGTTTTTATTAATATTCTAGGAGCTTCTATAACGTGAAAGGTCATAATAGAAGATGAAGAGCAATAAAATTGAAGCTTGTTACGTTTGTACTACACTTCTCTCTGCTACTCCCCCCCTCTCTCCCCTTTTTCTCTTTCTCCTCTCTCCCTCCTCGTCCTTTAAAGGTAATGAAATTCTAATCAGCAAAACTGAAGCTTAAGAAATTGTTCACTTTTATGCTTGCCTTAAAAAGTTTCAATGATCTTATATTATACTACTACAGAAAGTTTGGCCAAAGGAAACATAAATTAAGTGCAATCTAGGGCATATTGAGTACAACGGATGTGCTCAAATGCTCAGTTGAGAATTGAAGAGTGTTTGAGGGTCAACCATGTTGTAGCCAATTAGCTTATAGGAAGAAAGTCAAGTTTGGCACGCTTCGGCCATCACGGTTCAAAGAATGTCCATCACATCAGCCAAATACTACTGCTAATAAGTAACAATTGAATAATGAATAGTCACATATGACTTTCAACATTGGAGAACAAGAAGAACATGCCGATTCTCACGGCGTGCATCTCACGCAGAAGGCTCTTTCTGGAACCGAATGCGAATATGCCACGAATATGCTTTGTTTTTTCTCGTGTTGGTTACAGTAATGAATTAAAGCCCTTCTATGACCTCGTTAGATTAACGTAGTAGTTCCTCAATTCACGCTGTTGTAGCTCATGGTGCACGTGTTAATTATTAATCACCAAATCAGTAACCTTTTTTTTTCTTTTTATTTTATTTTATTTTTCCGTGTAAAATGAATTTGTTGAAGTCTTAACGAGTGAGTGTCTTTTCTAGAAACGAAATTAATAGCATCTAATGTAATATGCTGCAATAATCCTATAAAGATTATTTTTTTTTCCTGCCGTATAAAGAATATGCTTTAGTAAAAGAAAACGATAATCTCATTGGCTTATCAAAACTTAAATTATATTATTTTCTTCATTGATTTTTTTTTCAAGGAATGATTTTTTCTGTAAGTAAGAATTACAAGTCTCACATATTAAAAAAGAATCAATTTATATATAAGGATTGAAATGATATAAAATTATAAAATTTAATATATAGGACGTCAAGTTGAAAACAGTATTGCATAAAGTTTATAATCTAACTGAATCTTCTGCCTACAAATTCTATAATAGCTAATTTGAACCGTCTATGTATCTGTCTAAAGTATTAATTTATTATAGTTGCTACAGCTAGAAGAAGATGAATGAGGACCATGAGTTCTATTAAAAAATCTAGCATGCTTTTATTTCGTATGATGGGTCATGGGTGGTTAGCACTGGCCTAGAGCATGCCACCTAACAAAACCGACTCACGGAAATTAAATCATTGATGAAAGGCGAACCTACCTTTCCAATTTCCATGTCTCTGTCTACTTATCAATTATCATGCATAAAAAAGTTGATACGCTTTGCTTTAAGGATGACCCAGGCTCGGGGACCTCACCTAACATTTGTGCTGAATTCCAGCAGGAGTTAATACCATGATTAATTAAAATATTTAAATTTTCTATGCTAGTGGTTGATTATATTTGAATTTATTCAAAGCTCATATATATATAACATTTTTTACTATAATTATTTTGAGTTAAATATATATTGACAGTATAAAATAGTTATATACTATACCAATCAATATAAATTCAAGAAAATATCAAATTATGGTGAGTAATTTTTATAATGGATATTTATCTAGTATAACTTTGCACTTTTTTCAATTCACATATGTTGATGGTATAATTTTACGCTATGAAACTTCACACTATCAATGGGAAAAAAAATCATCATTTTTAATTAATTTTGATCAACACAAATTATTGATTATAAACGCAATTAACATTCTTTTTCAGTTGAAGTCGTGCCAGCACTTTGTCGTGCTTGAGCCTTGAGGAGACAATGACTCCTTCAAATTAAAATAGTTTATTTTAATTTATCATCTTAATTAAAGTTTTTTTTTTCTAAGTAAATTCTCAAATTGATCTTTGATAATTTTTTTATGGACAGATCGATCCCTAACACAAAAAAAGTATCGAGCACCCTCATAATTACAAAAGTAGGACAATATAGGTCTCTGACAATTTTATTGATGGGCAAATTAGTCCCAGATAAAAAAAAATTAGTGTTAAAATCTCTTACAATTGCAAAAATAGAATATTATAAGTCCCTCATTTAGCTACAACCATAGTTTTCAGAACCGAATCAGTGATTGACACGGACAAGGCACTGGGTCCCTAGGTTAACGGTTCAATCGGTGAGTCACAGGTTGAACCGGATATAATTAAATTAATACATAAAAATATAATTCAATGTAACAAAATATATGTTATATATTAAAAAAATGAAACATAACACTAAAAGTTTGCTAGTCTAGTGATAAAAAGTGGTGTCCTCCTTCCCCATCCCTACTAAAAGGGGTTTGAACCCCACATTTGATGTTTTTGAGGAGATTTAAAATTTCCTTGGATGCATTTGAGTTGATCTGCGATTCACCTGGTTTTGATCGGCTTGCACTGGTTCAATTGCAGAACCAATCCAATGGTAGAACCGAGCCGACCAAATGGCCGGTTCACCGATTTTCTAGTCAAACCGACCGGTTCGGTTCAGTCTGATTTTTATTACTATGGTTACAATCAACTAAATATTAAGATGGACTTTAATTATTAATCTATGTAGCACTGACCAATCCAAATCATCATTAATTTACTAAAGTACGCCCTTTCAATTTTGCAAAATTCCTCCCTAAACAATCACTGTACTCTAGCAGACAGCTCTTTTAGGCAAATGATTATAAATTTATGATATTGGTATCATAGTGTCTTAAAATAAGATGGTGATAAAGCATAAGAAATAACTTCAATTCCAAATCTAATTCCTTTCTCAAAACAACAAGCTTGGGGCAAGGGGTTTCTTTCTTCATCATGTGTACCGTAAAATATTGGAAAGATTCGGGAGGAATTTGCCAAAAAGAAAAAATAAAAATAAAATGGGGTGTTTTAGTAAGTATTGATTGGGATTAGTTGGTATCATATAAATCAATTAATAATTAAAGTTCATGTCAATATTTAACAGGTTGCAGGTGAGTTAGAGACTTATGTGCCATACTTTTATAACTATGAGGGACTTCAACACTAATTTTTTATTATCAGGGATCATTTTATCCATGAATGAAATTAAGAGACCTATAATATCCTATTTTATAATTGTTAGAAATCTCAACACTAATTTTTTTTATCAGGAACTAATTTATTCATTAATGAACTTGTTAAGACCAATTTAAATTGTTCCTTTTTTTTTTTTCCTTTTAGTTCAGATCAATAATAGATCAATGGTAATGTCAGTCGCTTGCATTGGCAGCAGGAGATAGTTTGGGATCCTAGATTGTAGGAGCGAGTGTCCCCTCAAATTATGCATTTTTCTGAGCAATCGAGAAAGCAACTACAATTAACCATACACAATTTTTTTGTAAGATTTTTCTAAATTTGGTTTTTATATCCTTTTCAAAAGAGTTTAATTGAATGCACTAGTATTATCTAATTAAATCTTTTTTTTATATGATTTTTAAATTAATAATTATGTGATAATACATAATTAAATGATAATATAAATTTTGTTTACATATCAATATATCAAAATTAAATCAATTTTAAAAAATGAAAATAGACTAATAAATGATTGATCTAGGTAGAAGTGAACACTATATAATATTAAGTCAATATATATTCATAATATCAAATTCTAAAATTTTAAAATCGCCACTTCAGAGATATTTTGCTTAACTATTATTTTCAATTTAAAATTACGTCTGCAAATGCTAATTTAAAACATAACTTTAAAAATTTTAAAAATTTATACTTAAAAAATAAGGATGTGTCCTTAAATATATTTTACTTATTACTAAACTGGTTGTGAAGAACAAATCACTTAATATTTCCATTTTAAATTTGCTGATTCAGTAATGGATTCATGTAGTGGTGATTCGGAATCAGATCCGTGAGGATGATCAAGCTGCGACATGTCACATGTCCAAAAGTCTCTGCTAAGGAACCAGTTTTGGTTGTTGTTCAGCAAGTTTAATAATAGTACTAGACTACTAGTTAAGCAAGGAAAGAGATAAAACAAATTAATGTAAAGAAAAAGTGAGTTATGGCATGTGCTGTGGACATGGGGGAAAAAAAAACTTGGTCACTTTCACACTCACTAATAAACAATTCCAACCCCAAAGGCGTCAACTGCATCACTGGATATTTTGATGGTGTTATAGACTTCTAGTTTATGCTGAGCACTGGGGCCTAATTCGATTAGAAACAGACTAAAATGAACTTTTCGGTACGTTTGGTTTATTTTCAAAAGAATTAAGTTGAAAAGAATTATTTTTAGAAAAATTAATTTTAAAATAATTAATTTATATTTAGATGGAGTATATTAAAAATAATTTTAAGAGAATGATTTTTGTTTGGAAAAGATATTTATATAAGAGTAATAATAGGTGCTTGTTTGTTCTTAAATTTTTTAAAATTATTTTATAAAACAAGTTTAAGTTCAATTTTTAAAAATAAAAAAAAATCTGATTGGCAATTTAACTTCAAAAATAGTTTTATAATTGTAAAAAATAAAAAACTTATTTCAATAATTTTTTTAAAAAATAACTTTTAAAACTAGTAAAACAAAAAACTGTTTAGCAAATTACATTACTACAAATGACAAATTTTAACTATTATGTTTATAGATAATATTTTTTATACATACTTAATAAATAAAGTCTTAATACAACTTCATATTCTAAAAATAGTCTTCATATAACTTGATGTCAATTTATATTTATAAATTTATTTATAAGTTATGTATGATTTTCTTGTAACCACATCTAATTTATAATTTAGTCACGATGTCCTGCTATTTCCCTTACAACTTCATTAATCAATTTTGTTATGTTATCCCTATGGAAATTCACATCTAAATTTACATTATCGTTCATTCCACCAAAGGTGTTGGTAATTACTGGGAAATGCCAGTAATCCTACAGATCTCTTCAATTTTTTTCCTACTCTCATAAATCTTACTCAATGTAATTATAGACTTCCTTAGCCTGTAACCTTTTTTTAGGACCGCTATGAACAAATACAATGATACCTGTGTGTATATATCCACACACATAATCAATATCAACTTAAATGACTTATCCATTGTGGCTTTGTGCCTAATTATGATAATCTTGGGTTTTCGGTGGACCTCTTAACTCAATTCATGATCTCTACAAACATACAATGTTAATTAATTTGACAAATAAATGCTATTTGAGAATGACCCCAAAATAATAGAATAGTCATTTTGAGCCAATAAGAAGCAATAATAATTCACAAGCAAATCAAAAGTAACATTAAATCATATAACATATAAAAGTAAAATCATGTCCCCTTAGAAGAACTTTGGTTGCAGCCTCAGTAGCTGCTTTGCTTTATTTCAATCTCAGCCACAATGTCATCAATTTTTTAGCCTCACTAAGTACTTGCCAACTCTTAGGTAAGAACAATGCTCGCACAATGCAAAACAAAATAAACAGAAAACAACTTATGTCTCCTTAAATGGGGCTTTTTTTGCACGCTCAGCAGTTGCTTTCTCAGCTTCAATCTCAACTACAATGGCATCAATTTTAGCTTCGTCTAGTTGATGTAGGCCATGCTCCTTAGTCATCAGAACAACTTCAATGTTCTTGTCTCCATTCTCAATGACCTTATTTCATATGCCAACAAGGAAAAGTCATAAGTGAAGCATATTCATAGGGTCCAGCTCCAAATATATAATGATCATGCAACATGCATAGAGAGAAACATTAACCAAACAAGGGACAATTAACCAAAAATGATCATGAAAACTTTTATAGGTCAATATTATATATTAGTACATAAAACAAGTTGAAGTTCAGAAAGATCGGATTAAATATATGAAATGTTTATGACATTCATACAATTGTTTAAATGAGAAAAACAATTGCAAATTGAGACTAAGGTGTGTTTACTTGCACAAATAGCAAAATAAGGTGCCACATAATTTGCAGGAACATCTATCAATTAACCAATTTTATGGTTTCTTGACCGAAGTTTCCTTGTAGTTTTTTTATAGGAACTCCCAGATAGAATTTGAGTCTTTACTAGTTGCATTAGCTTTCCAAGGTAGATTGAAAGACTTATCCTTTTGTGTTTATAGTTAGTTTTTTTTTTGGGTAGTTTCTTAATAAATTCTAAAAATTTATAGAGTGTAAAATTGACTGAGGGAAGTAGGATTTTCTTGATCTTCTAGAGCATGAAATTCATTGTAGGGGTGGCACAAGTTTATAGCTAACAATGCAAAATCAATTACCGTTGAAAGGTTTTCACAGGCCCCAAAAAACTCAGTTTTAAAATAATTTCTTCCATAGATTTATTTAATCACCAATGTTGAAAAAGGTACTCTGCAATCTGCATTGAAAGTATGCAACATATGGTAATAACCATATCACATACGTAAAGCATTGTAAAGCTAGCTATTAATCTAATTAGAAAAGCGAAATAGAATTGTCTTTACCCTAAGTTTGCAACCTATCTTCTTGTCATCACTCCTCTCAAGACCCTGGGAATCTATTTGAACCAGTTCACAATTGAGGAAACCATCTCTAACCATGGACACCAAATCAGCCTAATAACCATTTTTTGCTGCAATTCAATTCACAGTCAGTAACATTTGCAAAATTAAATAGGCAACAGAAATTAGAAAGCATAACGAGCATATCAGGCTTTCTTAATGCAGGAACAGCTAGTCCTCTCTTCCTCATTTTGTTTGTTTCCTCAATACTTAGGCCTTCAATTGTAGGCCTGTGTTTGGGATTATAATTCCTGCCTCTATAATATAATTGTACCCTATTCCTCAAAATGATTTTTCCATATGTTTTGTCCTGAAACAAGCACAAGAGAATTGCATATGCTTGTATAACAAGATAGATTTCAACATAAGAATGTCACATAATTGAAACTACCGTCCAACTAACATAGGGTCCGCATGTATTAAATGGAATAATAGAAAAAATCACTTTAGAAGGCAAGGGAATTAGATAAAAGTGAAAGGGCAAGCATAGACCTCAAGCTAGGCGCAAACATTTTTCTTGTCAACAGTTGGAACACCCATGCATTTGATCCTAATCGCTTCAACTTACAACTTAGAACATTTCATCAATCTAAGAGCAACACGCAGAAGCAATTTTATATTGTCAACTACAACTACAACTTAGAACATTTCATCAATCTAATTTAGATATATTGTCCACTGGTTCATCAATTTTTAGTTACTGTCAACTACAACTTAGAAACAAAGAAGCAGAGAAAGAGAGAGGGGGGGAGGGACTCACTACTCATTGTGCCGGCATTTGGAGGCTACTCGTGTCGCCAACAAATATGGGATTGTTCGCGTCGTCGGTGGATCTCGGGGCTGTTCGCATCGCCGGTGAATAGGGGAGCTGGGTCTATTGATGGCATGAATGAAGTTGTGTGGTTCCAACAAAATAAAACACAACAAAGCATCCAACAAAAGTCGAAGCACGGGAGGGAATAGAAAGTCAATTTATTTACGGGTGTGCCACCGCATTTTCATTGATTTTAAAAACTGAGTTTTGAAAACTACTCAAAACTGTTTTCATTTTTCAGTTTTTAAGAAGAGAACTCTGTTTTTCTATTTTTAAAACATGTGTTGAGAAATTCTTCTTCTAAACAGGATTTTTTGGTCTTTTTTACTTTTAAAAACTGAAAACAATTTTTAAAAATCTTTGCCAAACAAGCCCTAAGATTTTAGCTCAGAAATACTTTTTCTAGAAGGAAAAGTATTGTTTATTTACTTTCATTAAAAGTACTTTTTCTCATCTTAAAATGAATTTTTGTGAGCTTATGAGCAAATCAAATGCCTTTTAATTCTTCATTTTTCATTTTTATTTGAATAAAAGTACTTTCAAAGTGTATCCAAAGAGGCACCTATTTGTTAAAAAAGGGAAATGCAAGAACAAACTTTATAATTCAGTGAAACTGCAAGCACTAGAAGTTTACTAGATATTTACACTTTGACCTTTAAAAGCAGTGATAGATCTAGAAAAATTATATAATGGAAATAGAATGATACATAAGTATATATAGTATTAAAATTTTATATAATTTTTATCTTAATGTGAAGTCAACTTAGTAAATAATGAGGGTAAAATATGTATGCATCTAAACACTTCTAAAAGAATTTTTAAATTGTAGTAGAGCATGAGTCCCAACAATTTATAGGTTGATCCATCTCTACTTAAAGGTGTGTTTGGAAGGATGGCAAAAGAGGAAATAAAAAGGGATGACATGGTTAAATTTAAGTAAAGCTTGTTTAGAAGCAATTTTAAAGGATAAAGTAGAATATGCATTAACTAAACAAAATGCACAGACAAGTTTGAGCAGATAATTAATGAATAGATAATTAAAGATGTAAACAATAAGGGATAAAATACATTGTGCAAGAGACTTTAATTATATTAATTCATTCTCTAACATGGAATATGGATCCACTCCCCACCAAAGGTAAGATTTTCACTATATTTGAATTTCCTTTTGCAATCACTTTTCTAAGCTCACAAATCACTCAAGCACGAGAGTTCTTTCAGCCTTACCAATAAAGATGGTGACCGATTTGTTAGTTTGGCCATTTGTGGGACTTACCTTGTGAAAATACAAAGATAACCCCACTTCAAGTTTTAATTTCTTTTCATGGCACTCAATTTCTAAAAGAAAACCGTGTATGTTTTCTTCACAACCACCACCACTCCACCACACATCCTACTGCAAGTAAAGACTCCACCTATCTCTGCAAATTCACACAAATCAAAATCTACCTCCAAATTTGTTTTGTTTTGTACTGCATGGCTAGAGTCTCCACCAACATTTGTTAAGAGCTAGATTTAATTCTACAAGGTTAAACTATTGGTTAGATTAGCAACCATATATGAACTCTGCTAAAAGAAAAAGGCAACTAGACCTTTCTATTTTAAATGCACCCATGAGAAATGCAACTAGAAACAAATTTTACCAATGTTTTAGTCACAGACTCACAGTAGTAACCAACAGTTCAACATGCATAGAAAAGGAACCCGCTTTATGTATATCATTTATCTCCTTTTAAAGCTCATACTTTTAATCTGGAGTATATGAACTTTGCAATTTTGGTTTAATGGGGTCTTGCTACTAGATGAAAATGCCGAGAGAAAGAACCTAATAAAATCTTCTACCTATTTGTGCTCAAGATCTATGTTGGTCAATGAAGTGAGAAAAACAATTTGTGGTCTTTTGTAAAGTTTTGCTTTGATGATGATCTTAATGTTTAGAACATTGCAGCTACAGCTAGTGACATGCGTGGTCATTGTTGTTGATGGATGTGGTTGGTCTGGGCGGATCTCTCTCTGCCAAAAGGGGGAGGAGAGTAGGTAGAGAAGGGGAAGGGCAAAAAAGGAAACCTATAAATCTATTTAATAAATTGTCTTTGAGTTATGTTATTTATACCCATAGGGTGTGGGGTACCGTGTCAACTCACACCTCATCTATCATTGGATGAAATGTGGATTCCATTTAAACAGGGTTCACATCCCATTCAATAGTGGATGATGTGTGAGTCGACACGGTATCCCACATCCTATGAGTATAAATAATATTTTTCAATTATATATTGTATATAATAAGTATTGTATTGAGCTTATAGATTCAAATTATATTGGATAATAGTGAGGGGCGTGACATTAGTACTTGACTTGAAAGGACCAACAAATCGTTCACCATATAACATAGTACACTTATCAGCTTTTATTACCACTCTTACTCGGCCAAGGATTAGTTGGTGTAATACCCGAAGTACACGCATCCGCAGGTAGGTTCCGTACAGCTCTAGGGTTCCCCAAGGCCCACGTGGGCAGCCAGATCGGCCCCAGATGCAGAAACCAAGTTGCAGCACCAGGTTCCATAGAATTATGCAGAACAGGTTTGCTGCAGTGAGTTTGACTCGCTACATCAAACAAGTTAGCCTTTCTGTGCCTGTCTGGTGACACAGGCTATTAGCATAGTATCAGAAAAATGACGGTATTTCATTTTTTGTTTTTTACCCAAAATAAAATCCCATTGGGCTCCCCTCCCCTAGCAGAAACAGAAGCTCTTCCCCCTAAACCCTCATTTCCTCTCTTTTTCTCCAATTCCACTCTAATATAGCTTCCCCTAAATCATCAAGGTATATATATGTTGTTAGTTTATGTCTTCATTCTCTCCATTTTTTCATGATCTTGAGTTGGGTCTTGCTATTTCTCTCATTATTGTCAGGTAGGAATACTCCCCCAAAGTTGTTAGTGTATGTTTAGAATAATCTAGAGTTCCTCATAGGTTGTTTATGAGTTTTGTTGTTTCAATGGCAGATCTTGATGTCATCCCTCCTTCCCGAAGTCCTCATGGTGTTGGTGCTTCACAATCTACCTCTCCAGGAGAGTGAGTTTGATCTCACAACCTTAGTTTGGTCATTATATTAATATTTTCTAGTATTACAGAGTATTTTAGAGATTGGAAGAATGTATTCTTACATGATATGGTTTTACATGAAAATGTATTTTAGACAAAAAATGCTCCATTTGAAATATTGGATGAAAAAGATGATTTTAGAAAAATGCATGGGACCATAATTGTTTTATAAAAGATTTTGTTAAATTTAATTTGAAGTTATTATGAATATTGAGATTTGTTATGATTGATGAAATGAGACTTAAGACTCTATGGTTTTTTGGAAACTGAGACATGTTGAACGTAGAAAATATAGAATTCCTTTTTTGACTTTAGTTGGTTTAGATTAAAGAGAGTTACTGAGAGGAACAGAGCTGCGAGTTAATGACAGTTACTCCATTAACCTTGGTATACCAAGGCCCACCAAAGGCAAGTCATTTTTGAGTTAGATCAGTCCGCTAGGGACGCGGTTCGCTAGGACGCGATTCGCCAGGGACTGTTAAGATCTCATTAGTTAGGGGCTCTATCCGCCAAGGACTGAGCACCTTCCACAATTGATGGATATTCTGTTCCTTTTTGTAATTGTTGAAAAGATAAATATGATAGTTATTACGTAAAATAAATAGAAATGTTTATGAGTGCTACATTATCATTATTTATGTATAACGTTTCCTTATCCCATGCACGGTTGTGAGTGAAGATCCACCCACTGAGTTTTGTTGCAAAACTCACCTACCTTTTCTTCTTTCTCCTCATAGATACAGGTGTAGAACATGATCCTCCACTCCATCATCCTTAGCATTTGATACCTCCAGTTTGGGTGAGCTTCACACTGGCGTGAAGCCATAGCATTTTGTTTATATTAGAGTGCTCCAGTGATGTGACGGGCAAAGTCCTGGACCACATATAGTTTTATTTGCATTTTGATATCACTATGATTCTTTGTATTTAAATGATATATCATTCATGGTTTATTTTGTAAATGAGCAACTCAGTTGAAATGTATATCACAGCTACAGTTTCAGATTATATTTATGAGAAAGAGGTTTCACTCATACTTAGTAAGAATTAATAATTGATTTGATTTATGATTTACAACACATTTTATGAATAAAATATGCATATAGTATGGTACAGAAATCATGATGCTTACGTGAAGGATGAGATTCCTCACATGCTGATCACGATCCAAATCGGGTCATAATAGTTGGTACCCCTATGTTAGGGACCAACATTAATCCACCCCAAAACACATGCAAAATTACAAACTCAACCTTATTGTAATTTTTTATTTCCATTTTTAACCTTCTCTCTTCCCCCCTCCCTCTAACTCACCCTTCTCCCAGCAGCGCGCCCCCTCCCAGTCCACCTACTTTCAGACCCTTCCATATACTTCCAATCTAACTGCTACCTTTGTGAAAGCCATGGTCAACTATAAACCATTGCTTGGCTAATAGACTGGAGTTGACAAAAGTTTGAAACGGAAGCATCTTTCGGAATAAGATGTTGTTCACCGAACAAATTAACCATATTTTCTAAACCAACATACATCTACAATGGCTAACTGATATGATTTGCCATAGTATTTTTTATCAGTCTTTTTTTTGTATTTTTTATCAGTCTTTTTTTTCTACACCAAACAAGTTCAAGTTTTTAACCTATCAAAAGAGGTGCCAATTTCATCAATGATTTTTTTTTAGGACAAATTCATAGTAACCTATCTATGAGCTGCTTGGAATAAAAAAAAAACTAGAAAATAATTAAGCAATAGTCACTTGAATCTTGTGCATTTTGTGTTTCAGTACAACCAACCAAACAAAAATGAGCGCTTGACAGGAAAGGAGGAGGTGGTGCACAATGGGGCAACACGGGAGGCAACTGTATTGGAGCTCTAGTTGACAACAATAGTGTTAGGGCTCTTGCCAGTGGCGGCTAGTGGTGATGGGGTGAACAACCACTGGCAGCGTGGATGTGGGGTCAATAGTTGCCAACAGTAGGTGATGGTTGGAGGGCTAGGTTGAAGAAAAAGAGAAGATGGTTAGATTTGAAAATTCATAAATTTATTTAGCTTTTAATATTTTTTCCATCTAATCTCATCCATTCATTTATTTTAATACTATATCTAGTGATATGGAAAGGGTAGACTAATGTTGGTCCCCAATATAAGAGGGACCAATTAATCCTTGGCCCTCTTACCCTTACTAGATACTCACTAGTATCCTCTCATAGTCCTTTCACTTAGCAAAAAATATGATGAATTTTATGGTAAATTTCTTATATTTGAGTTTGTCATGGGTTCTTTATTGATAGTTATTGGATCAAACCATTAAATAAAAATAGTAATCATCCAATAGCCAATAATAAAGAGTCTATGATAGACTTTAAAATTTAATGTCCATCCTATAATTTGCCACAAAACACACTCATATTATGCTTTTGCTAATATACTACAAGAATAAGTAAGGAAAGAGTTAAAAGTAAAAAACCGAATACAAGCTCAAGTCACAGACATGGTGCATATAAAAAGCTTAAAAGGAAAGATAATTGTCTCTTTTCTGTCTTTCAATTTGCTGCAGAAAAGGTTGCAGAATGTTCAGAGAATAACTTTTTACCGTTTTCATGAGTTGTTATTTTCGTATATTCTTTTTAGTATCCTTTTAGCATGAATTTGATTTTGTTTTTCGCATTTGCCTTTTATGCCACGCTCTGTCCATCCTTTACTTTATTCTTCATCCATCCATTGTGTCCCATTTGTGTTTTTTCCAAAGTTCTGAAAATCGGATCGAATTGGACCGGTCGGTCGGATTGGTTGAACCGAAAATTGGTCTGCTATCTGATTCAGGTTGGATCTGAAAATCACTTTGTAAAGAACTGTTCAAAAATTGCTGAGAACTGTCCGAGAACCGGTAAACCGGGCAAACTGGTCCGACCAAAATATTGGTCCAACTATTTTTTTTTTGTAAAAAAATATAAAATTTCATTATTTTGGGTTTTTTTAAAAAAAATGCCTAAAATCTCATATTTTCTAATTTTTTTCTTTTTCTAATATAGAAAGTAGTAATTGGAGAGATTTGATCCATATGGATGATGTTTATTTTGATTAAGAGATGAATTGTATTATATTCTATGGGTTTTGTTAATGCCTAATTTAATTTTTAGTTATTTTATGACATATATTTTATTTTATATTTTTATATATTTATATAAGTACATATTTTATTATATATCGATTATATTCGGGTTGGATCTCTAAACCTTTACCTCGATTGGTTTGATATCCGGTCCAATCTTGAGAAAGTTGGTTTTTTCAATATGTCATGCTTCTCCATTTGACAACCTTCCCTAGCATTTTCTTTCGTGTCATTTTCCTGCAATACTCAAGATAATAAATAACAATGATTGGTATCGTAATTGGAATATTAGGCTCAAGTCTCAACAGTGGATTAACCTTGAAACGACAAGCATCTAAGTAAGCTATTTCCAATCACAAAAACGCAAAAATTAGCATGCACTAATCAAATCTAGCTATATTATGAGTTATCTCTCTCAAAAGTTTAAATTGTTAGTTAGAGGATAGTTTAATACTCTTCTATAGTGACTCTAATACCACATGATAAACTATCTCCTCTATAAGCTTAAGATATTGAATAGAGATGGATAAATATTTTTACACTCAAGCTCATTCCAGCAAATTTTCAAATGATTGTATTAATCACTTTATAAAGGGCAATGTGACATGTCGCGTTAACTTTTTCGTTGAACACGTGACACATGTGAAAAGAGATCAAAAGGTTGGTTTTATATTTTTTTAACAGATAAAAAATGAAAAAAAAAATGAAACAACAACAAAATGAACGGTTTGAAAATTTCGCACGGAGATTCGTGTAATAGATTTCGAGCCATACAGCATTTTGGTCTTATAAATATGTTAATACCCAAAATTGTTTATATAGCCGAGGATAGACACAAGACGCTCAATAACCGAAGAAATATTATAGCCGATAATCGAGAAAATGTCTCCTATTGGGCCTTAAGCTTCGGTCTTGGGCGAAAACCAATTCTGAAGAAAGAAGAAAGAAAATTTCACCTAGTCCATAACTACTTCCCTGAAAAATAGTAGCAATGATGAGAATGGCAGTTTTTGGATCGTGAAAAAGGGGAAAGAATTGAAGCAGAATAGTGGAGCAATTACATAAAGAAGTAGAGAAACACATAAAATTGGACATGATTGAGCCATCGGTTGGCAGAAACAACAGAACTGGACAGAATTATGGATCAATTTAGCCGAGGCAGTGTTGATTAGTATTAGATGAATTGGGAACTAAGCTAGGGAAGCGATGGACAGTTGGATTTAATGATGAATAACCGTTCTTTTGTAATTATAATATAAATATTAGACAGTCAAACTCAATGAGGATTAGCTCAATAAAAATGGGTTGAGTCCTAGATGAGGTTTATCCACACGGTGAGTGGTTCGAATCTTGAGGAGGGCCATACCGTCTACTGCTCCGAGAGAGAGGCATAGTCTTCCTTCCTTGCCTATATATATATATAATTCCCTTTGTGGTACGGAAATATTGTTTTCTTCGTTGTGTGGAACAATTTATACTTTATATTGCTTTGCTTATACACTCTGCGACGTAACATAATTATTATATACACAATACTAGCATCACCAATGTATAATATTAATGTTAATCTTTCATAACGACAACGCATACATTATTTGCATTTTATATGCCTTTTCTTGTACCTGGTATTCCTATTTCTAGAAAGGAATTTGACTACAAGTTCAATACGGAAATTTTAACGTCTTATTCAAGAGGCCAGAATCTTACGGCACACAAGGACAAACATGATTAAATTAAGGTGATTTCATTCTTGTAGTTATATGTTGCTTGTACACTACATGATGAAGTGGTAGTGAGTAAGGCACTAAATGGACTTGATAGGGAAATTTTGGAGTTTTCAGGGGCATTTGGGTCCTCCCCTTTTGGTCTTCCAGTTGTTGTAGCAAGGGCAAACTTGCTTGTTGCCATAAGTCCCAGGAGGCACACACAAGCACTTGGCACAGCACTTTTGACAGAAGAACATGCACGGCTTCTTGTACTGTGTGTTTGAGCATCTATTTGTGCAACGTGGCCCACATTCTGCAGTTTCATCCAATTTTAATTAATTTTTCCATCATCAAAATCCTTAGACGAGTACAAATGAGAAGAAAAAAACAAAAGAAGATTTGTTGAAAATTTAAGTCAATCAAACATGAGTTAGAAAACTGATAAATGACAACTAGTGAATTGACTTTTGATTAACTAACTATTTATCATTGATCAGTTCCTTGAGTTTAATTTAGCATCATAACATGGTTTGACTTTTCAGGAACTGATTAAAAAAAAGGAAAGAAAGAAAAAGAAGCCTTCTTTGCACTGGTTGGTTTTGAATTTGTGATAGAAGCTACTTTGATCAGATAACATGCCCTTAATTGTTACCTTGTGGTTGAAGACTGCCTTCAGTTGCGCCATGCTGAAACTCAAGAAAACAAACACGAAATCAATAAAAAAAAGAAATTACTGGCATGGAATAAATAATAGGAGTATAAGCAGATCGAAAATTGTGAAATAAGCTTTATGAAAAAGCTTTTCACAAACAAAAAACAGAATGTATGGGAAGTCTCACATTGGGGAAGTGGGTACTGCTTATGTTAGTGTCAGGCTGAGGAGCTGGAGCCTCAGTGTTGGTGACATCAATCTTAGCCTGAAAACATAACTATCATGGTGAGTTACATAAATATAAATTATTGTAATTAATATTGTGCATAATGTCAAAACCAACAGTAACAATAAAATGAAAGTCGTGTATGAAATGCAAAGTAATCATGTAAAGATGCTTTGCTCAAATGCAACCAACATCAGAAGGGACCCATATTTAAAGTCAGAGGGAAAACATGCCAGGGCGGTGTGATGGTAAAACAATAAACAAAGCAAGTGGCATTATTAATTATTTATGACTAATATTGCACTGCTTCAATTCCATTCCGAAAACATGATTGTTTTTGTTGCCACCATTGAAGGTCAAAGGAAAAAAAAAACACACATACATTAATAAACTTCAACTTGAAACAAGGTCTCTTATGGAGAGAAAAAAATATAATCAAGTGGAAGCAGCAATGTGGAGCTTAGAATAGAGTAAGACTATTGAAGCTTAGCTTGAAGTTATTATCAGAAAATGAGTGAGAACACTATGAGAGTTCTGTTTGGCTTACATTATTTTCTAATGGAAGCAGCAGCATTGCAACCAGGAAGAGCATAACTATGCTTAGTTTTCTCTCCATTGCTCACAGTGGCACTCCACAGAGAAAATGAGAGAGACAGAGAGTGAAAAGTTATGTGAAAGTGTGATTTTCAAGAGCTTGTGGGTATGCGTAATTATAGACAGATGAGATTGCTATCATTTTTCTTTTTGCCGCATGAAACGTGGATCAATGTTAGCTATTGTTCTTGGTCAGCAAAAGTCCAACATTTATCTTCCCAAAAAGACAATTATAAGTTGAGATATTCTTGGATATTTTGAGAGCAAGACATATTTTGTCCCATTTATTAGTTAATACATTGATTATTGCATTAAAAATGCAAGAAGATTGAGAAACAATGATAATTCACAAAATTAATATGTAAATTATCGAACGTTGCAGAGTAACTTAAGAATTTTTCTTATAAGCATATCCTTTCCTAAGCTTCCACATCATTACTCTTGATATAAGAGTGATGATTTCTCCTGCTTCTCCACAATCTACTTTGTCAAATTCTTTTCCTTTGGCAAATGAATATACAATATAGTTGGAAAAGCAATCATAAAGTTAAAAAATCCTAAAGAAAGTACGGCATGTTTGTTTTAGCTGCACCGTGCCGTTTGAGATGGTCCAACGGAAAAAATATGTTTTGTACAGTGTTGGTCAAATGGACACTTAACTCCTATGGCCAGTAAAACAAAAAGGCTAGTAATTGTTGGAAGGAATTTCTAGTCACAGAATTCGAAGGTGGAAAATAGTTTGAAGATTATGTATTTAGGTTGGCTTATTTTAATTTTAAAATAATTTATAATCCAATGATTATTTAGACGAGTATTGAATTTGCAAAACATGCTCCATTTAGTGTCATTTATACTCAAAAGTTGAATCACTATGAAATGGCAACTAAAAATGAGGATGAACACCCGGGCAAATGATGAAAAGGGGTAAAAAAAAATAAGACTTCTTTTAAGCTAGTGAATTTAATTAAGTGAAGCCATAGATTACAACAAAGGAATTAAATGAAAGATTTAAAAAAAAATTACTAAAAAATCTACCAGTCCTAAAACTGTGCTGACGTAGTTCCTTCATGTGAGCGGGTAGAGCATGAAAAGGACAGGTAGCCATCTCACATGTGCATTCACATGTGGTTTCCCAATGCCCCCGCAGAGTAACAAGCTCAGAGAGCGATAGAACAAGTGGGAATCACCATACACAAACCTCTTATCCCTCTCTCTGCCTTGTCTTTTATCCTAACCAGACAGCATGGGAATCCTAGCTTCTGGATAGTCAATAGCTTTCCCGTGAACTTGTTTATACATTATTTTCTTTTGGCCTTTCATGCATACGCAAAGGGACATTCACATTTCATGCTAATTCCCTTTCAACCGTGGCATGAAATTAAGCACTAATTACTGTTCCAATTTGGTTTTATCCTGTGTTAGTAGAAAGATACATGAATCTATTCTTACGATATATCATGCTGTGGTCCTCTAATGAATTTAAGTCAAATAACACGTTTGCATTAATTAGTGATTCTATCTGTGAGATCTCCGTTTAACTGAATTCGAAAAAATAGCTTTATGCTGCCATATATTCCTTTCCTTTTTACTATAAAGTGCGTTTTAGTTTTTGCATAGAAAATGTGGAGGAGTAAGCCGTCCATTTCAGCCATTGAGAGAGAACGAGTGTTAGGTTAGGTATTCAGTTTGTTCTGTTGGATTGCTCTCGTGAAGAAGCATTTGTTTGTATCTCGCAGAGTTTGTGAGGTTGACTGAAAAGCTAGAATTTCTCTGGCTGGTATCAGACATCCTTTCAGGACCACATCAAAATGTGTCCGAGACTGAGAGTTCTCCGCCACAAGAGATCGATGACATACTAGTTAAAAACTTTCAAATATGCCATCGTCGATTACGAGATTAATGCTAAAAAGAAATAATGCAACGGAAGTTGATAATGTATCCTTAATCCAGAAACATTATTAAATACTAAAGTCCAAAAAGCTGCACCTACCAGAAACTTTACTTCTTGGTTTGATTCGTTTAGTTGGTAAATTCAACTTTTGTCATTCTAATCATAACTGGAGGAGGAAGACAGACACACTGTTCTGCTTGGACGCATGGACAGTGATGCTGCACCTTTTTCTTCAATGGGAAACAATAGAACAAAAGATATCACTGAAGAATAAGGAGATGGGCATGAAATGACTGACAAGAAACTCTCGAGTGGCTTGCAGATTGCACGATCCTATCATCGTTTATGCTATTTAGTATTTACATAAACTAACACTAGAGTACTCCTCTACTGCAAGTCACTAGCTAACATTTTTGTCCCAGCAACATTTTCTAATGGTCCAAATTTTGTGGGTACCTCACAAGGTTAGGTTTCTTCCTTCACGAATTACATTAAAATTTGACAAAAGTTTGTGTAACATGTTACGACAATTACAGATTTCATCAACCCACTTGGTCTCAAATTAAGTTTATCAAATGGGAAGTTATGTAGTATAAGGCGCATCCCTGAGCCAAATTGGTGTCCACAGTTGCATCGAATCTTTTCCTTATCACAATGAAATAAACTTTATAGCATGCATACCTGTTGAACTGAGAATATAAAATATCCGACCCCGAACATAACAGGACCACTTATCTCTTGGATCCAGGATCCAAAGACATGAATTTGATCCAATCCAAAAAACACTGGCAGTTACAGCGCTATCATTCCACGATAAAAAGTAAAGAACAAACAGTGAACCATATAATGACCAACCAAAAAAAAAAAAAACAGTGAACCAAATATGCTTTGGAATAAGAATTAGACAATGGATTCACAAACAAAACGAAACCAAAGTAAAAATAAACGAAAGGCTATCTTCTAAAGCACGCATCATTCTCTCAGTATCACAAAAGCGAGAAAATTGCCTACCTTAGAAGAGTTTCGAACACACGGATGCTGAATTAGAGCTGAATTAATATGAAGAATTCTCAATGTTACCCATGAAAACTAGAAAAAGTCGCTAACATGGGAGAAAGCCAGTTGGATGAAATGTGTGGAATTAAACCCCTAAGCTAGTTGCACCCCACTCCCAACCCCAGAACAGAAAAAAAGAAAATTCCTGACCTAATGCCATTATCATCTGAAGCATGCAATAAGTGAGTCATGGCAAAGGCACCAATACTCTTTGTAGGGCAGGGACATCCATGGCATTGGAGAAGGGAGAAGAGTTCCACGCATAGATGGCATTCTGGCCAATGAGTAAAAAGAAAGAAATACAAAAGAGGGAAAAAGAGTGTTATTAAACAAAGAATCGGAGAAACAGGAAGGAGCATCAAAGCATGAAAATCATAAGAGCAACTAAGCACCAGGAAATATCACCTTCTCCCAATGAGGATTCCGTATGCTACTGTAGAGATGGATGACCCAGAAATACCCAATAAAACACTGTTGTAATGTGGCAAGATAACTTTCCCTGAAATGCAATCCATTTAAGTTAGCACCTAATGTTTATATATGCAAAAATACAGTAGCAACATATAATGCGAATTGTTACAGATCCCAAGTCACAGTTATCACAATCATTTAGAGGTGAAGTCTGATATTACAACTAAAATTTCAATCAAGCCTTAAGATTTAACTTTCAAGAGATTCTTGATGATTTCTGTGTCTATGATATGTTAAGTAAGCTTTCACCTTGGTACGCAAGCAGGCAAAGAGGAACTTAATACCACAAAACTAAAGGCAGATCACTACTGCCTGATTACTAGTTTACTACGATACAAATCATCACAGATGATACTCGAAAATATTATATATCCAAATTGCTCAAGTAAAAGCCCGCAGGCATCAATAACGCAAGTCTAGACATTCTGACAAAACATTCTAGTCATTGACCGCATAATGCCACTGATAGATATCCCAAGCCCGAAGGGAAGCCCAGTGTGACTAAATTATATGAAAGGAAGAAGAAGAAATGGCTGGAACTGTTCCAGCTGAAATATGAAAATTAAATTAATTAAATGGGGGACAATCCAGAGTCAACTATGCTAGGCTGTCTCTGGAAATACAGAGAGCATATTGTGGAGGATATTTCAGAGTCAATTATAGAGTAATATATGAGACTGAAAGAAGAAATACCGGGTGTTTGACTACAGAAAAGAGAGGTAGGGGCTGTGGAAGAGGCTGACATTTTTTCTGAGGAAGTCTATTGGCAGGTGAAGGGTCTCTTACAATGCCCAGGCCAATTATTTGTTCTCTGCTATACCTTTTCTGCACATTTTACTCTTACACACCTCATTACTGTTGGGGGCTGAATCCAAGGTTAGGATATCATCTCAATCATCAATAAAACAGAGAAATTATACACTTCTTGTGTGCTTTAGTACCAGTCCTTACAGCCACAAATTAAATTTAACTAGTAATCAACATAGAGACATATATTTTCAAAAACAAAAAGAAGAAAACAAATGGAAGCATCACTCTCAGACCACAAGAAATAGCTCCAGGACTCACCTATGCTCAGATAGTTGCTGTGGAGAACTGAAACCAGAATACTAGATGTTTTTCTACTGAAATCCTTCAGATGCAATGATTCCTTGGAACAGGTCATTTTGTCAGCAAGATTAGTCTTTGGAGAAACAGTACTCTGACAACCACAAATTTCAAACCATATTCCAGAAGGGAATCTCCCTAGTCTTAACAACCAAAGAAATATCTTGATGTAAGGTGTAGCATGGATTACCGAAATAGTTACTTCAATCAATACACAGATGAGGTTAATGGTTGTGTCTACGATACTAAAGAATATATAGAAAACCGAAGTAGTTGGTAACAGAAGTAAAAGTGGCGTAAACAAAAGAGATCCAACAATATGTTGCTTCACAGTGTAGTCAAAGCTATCCAACCTCTGTCGAAGAGGATTCCATTTCCGGCCCCTGCCAAAATGATCAGCAACTTCATTAAGAGAGTTGAGAAATAAGAGCAAGTATGAACACAAAATATTTGCGCATCTACAACAACTATTTTTCCAAGGGATATTGGACCATACATAGAGAAGTACAGCAAAGATGACAAATACAAAGGACACCCCATATCTCCACTTCTATAGTAAGTTATCCTCAAATTTACAAATGTTTCAACTTATTTACAGCTAGCTACAATTGACTCCCTAAACTCATTGCCAATGTTTTTCTCTTTCAGATATGCATGATAGCTATTACAAAAAGGATTACATACCTATCAAAGGATTACAAAAAGTAAAAATATTGAGCATGAAACCACCTCAATAAGATCGATTAGGTGAGTATATATGCATCCACCTTGTAGTTGTTTAAAAAAATTGTGCCATGCAGACAACAACCTCTTAAGTGACCAATTTATATTAAATAGTCGAGAACCAATTATTTTAGAAAGTTTCATCTATGAAATAACAAACTAAATTACGGTGTTCAATTCCCCTTCAAATCACTTCCTTACATTTAGCTAATCATCTTAAAAGGAACAATGTTTGGTACCTGAAAAGCCGCCACAATGCTGCTAGTGCCTGTATCTGTGATGAATATACAAGTGAAATCAACCAATGGAGAGTTGAAACATGTAAAGTTGCCAACACAATCATGTCTATGATGAATGCAGCAAGTGCAGTGAACCCACAAAAAATTCCTAAAATGGCAAGCCCTTGAATGATATAATTGGAGATTAAACCCACAAATATCCAAAGTGTTGACCATATTTGTATAGCATTCAAGGAAACCATGCCAAGTACTCCAGCCAGCTCACCATTCAACTTGAAGCCCGCAGGGTTTCCCATTAACCAAACACACCCCGAACGCAAAAATGTGGAAAATCCATGGATAAAGTTCAAAACTGACAAATAAATCGGTTCTGCATGATATAACAGTGGCCAACCAACCAAGTTTCCCAGGAGAATATCAACAACTAAAGTTGACCATATTGAATGCCTATGCATTGCAGCTTTCTCTGCAAATTCAACACACGATCGTGACCTTGCATGCAAAAAAATGGTGTTAAACACGGAGAAAACATTAATACAAAAAAGTTGCAGATAACAGGAACAGTGAAAAATTGTCTCAATAAAGAAAACTGAATATTTAAATTTGGATGGTACATTTAAATTACACCTGTCAAAAAATAACATGCATTACAAACTTCAACCAAAAAAAATTGTTTTGAAATAAATAGTACAGTGTACCCAAAACCAGGGAGGTTCTTGTTCAAGTTCAGTTTGGTACTTTGGGATGAGGCTCAACTGCAAACCAAACCATATTTCTCAACTGACAAGTATAACAAACAACCAAGACTTTTTAAGGAGCTACCAGAACCAAAACACTGTTCTAGGTTTGGTTCAGTTTCAAGCACAGTTCATTGGTGTTTCAGGCCCTAATAATACCTTGTCAAATAAAAAGCCACTGCCCAATAACAAGAATAATTTTAAACAACAGCAAACATAAATGCAATAATCCAATGTAAAAAAGCAATATAATAACACAACAATTCCAGTTTTATATTTGTAATATACATAAAATCTCGTATTTGTAGCATGTGGGTGTGGAACATGTTAAGTGAGAACAAGGGAAGGAATAGCCCTGAGAAGGAGAAACAGAATTGCTCAATTGAATCTCAAATTCACATCACGTCAATAAATCTCGAAGCATAGAGCAATCCTGATGTAAGCAAACCCCAACCTGATAAACTTTTTCTAACCAAGAACCCTAAATTACTAAAAGCCCCAAAGTTATAATAAATTCTCTCTGTATATTCTATAAACCTAATAATCCTAATATGAAAAATCCATGTCCTGTGATTTAAATCCCATACCCTATCACATTTGTACATTCGATACGGCTGAGTTAATATGGTTTTGATCAAACATTCCTTTTCTTCTCTAAACTGCACGGAAAATAAACTGAACCAAATCACAGTTTGATTCAGTTTAACCAGTTTAGTCTGGTTTGGTTTCTTGAATGCTCCTACCAGTTTTCCTCTATAAGAATATAAGTTACATGGACTTCATCAAAGACTAAAGCCTGATATCTCCAAAATTTGAAATCTGCCACAAATCAGACAAGTGACATGTTGTGCCTAAAACTTCATATTACCTGAGGTCATTCTCCCGAAGAAAGATTGGCCAATATAATATCTGACAACAATGGATTTGGATGTTTATCCATACAGTCCTGAATATGCTTGCTGAGGTCACATATATCCATGATTCTGATTTGTAATTAAAATGTGTTTGGAAAAACTGAAGAACAATATAGAACACAGTGGAGAATGAAGCCATCAACTTTGAAAACAGATGCCCTATGATAATAAAAAACCTGAAATATCAGCAGATAGATCATCAGAGCTTGAAGATCAAGAGAGAAAAAAATGGTGGATAAATTGTGAAGTGTGTACATAGAAAATAAGGGGAGCTGGCTCAAGGATTTCCTTGGGACTACATGTCTCTCCAAAATTCTCTTAGCAGCATCAGTGCAATTAATTGCCAAAATAACTGTATCCTGGAGTGAAATTTTGAAAAGGCATATTAGCAACTAGGAAAAAAAAAATATGCATACACAAAAATGAACAAGTTCCATTACCAATTCAATATGTTGTTGCTTTTTATGAAGCTCATCCACCCACTTGGGATTCTTAATGGAAGTTTTTGCTTCCTTATTTGAACCCAAATTACGCAATGAGAAATGATGAGCACCATAAGAGGGTGTTTCATAAATGATTACCTACAATAGTTAAAAATTATCATATATATTTGTTTGTGAAAGGAGATGCAGGTAAGACAAATGATAACTACTTGCAGAAAGGCAAGAAGCAGAAGAAATAATGACTTACATACGTGAACATCATATTGAGACATAATTAGTCCATTCCAATGAATGTGGTGCAACTTCGGAATCCCATGAATTCCTGCATCATTCTGTTCAGTAGAATCATACATCAGCAGGACCCAATTATTTTTTCCAAGAAAAGATTGGCAACTTTTCCTCAATGATCCATCTAATTGGAGTAAACTGCAGCTCCTACATTTATTCTCTCTACATACACTTGTACTTCCCTCTGCCCAATCATTGCCACAATCAGAGAACTTTTTTTTATCATCTTCTGTTTCAGCCGTCAAACTTTTACTGGTAGGACCCATGATACACAGACCAAGTACAGAGAACACAGACTTATCCTCTAGAATTGCAGGCATGCTCCCACGTGTGTCATGAATGACCTCCTGATAAAGTAGCAATTCATACCGTTAGTTATTCTCATTACCCTTGACCAGTTCCAGAAACCACCTAAGGCAACTTGTATGAAGAATTAGGGCCTGTTTGGTTTAAGTTATTAGTTTTCAATTTTTATTTTTAGTTTTTCAGTTTTCAATTTTTCCTTCACAAATTTCTAAAAACTGGAAAACTGAAAATTGAAACCCTAAACCAAGCAAGCCCTTAGTGGATATAATAGTCGGATTTTTACCCCCACAGTCATACTGTCATGGAACAAGATTTTCATGATCAAGATGAACATAATAGCTATACATCATGTCATCATCCAAGTTGTTAATTAGTGCTCATCCAAATAGATTTCCTTTCCCATTTACCTTTATATATCTTTTCCACATTTTTGCAAATATATGCATAGAGTGAGGAAATTAGTAAAGTGAGAAAGTGAGGAGCTAATCATCCTTAGATCAATAACTTTCATTGTGTGTGAGTCCCACCAAATGATATAATTTTTATCTACTCACTTTCTCACTTTACCAACCTACTCACTTTAGAGAAGCCAAATCCCCAAATCTGTAAGTACTATACACATTGATCTAATCTTTAGGTGAAAATCAATCAAGACACCAATGGAGTGGATCCTCTCAATTTGAATTTTGACATGATAGTGGTAAGTTTCAATCCTCACCTTTGATCAAGTGAAGAGAAAATAATTTGAAAAAATGACTTGATAAATGGTCATGATTTAACATGACACCATCATGTCAAGGAAAAAACTGAGAGAATCCATTCCCAGAAACCGATACCTAATTGGGCATTGTCAGAGGGGAAAAGTTAGTTTCTCTTTAAGCTCTAAAGCTATCGTATGATCTTGACTACAACATAAAATTTAATAATACCATAAAAAAGGAAACCCAAAATCTCATCAGCAATTAATAGTTGTAACACAAAAAAACAACCAATCATTTCATAGCCGCACTACTGTTATTACGTTTGCCTCACTCAAAATTGCATGCAACAGAATTACGAGCTCAAATCAAGCTCCTTACCTCAAGGCCAGGACTAGAGCTAGAAAGCAAGACTTCACTGCAAGTAAAGGCCACAACAATGTCGAGACACGAAGAAGAGCATGTGATGAACCATCCCAGTAAAACACCGAAGGACGACGACGACGATGATTCTTGATTTGTTAAGAGCTGCTTTGGCCACCAAAGCCTACAATGTCTTCTCATTTTTCAAGCGTAGAAACTCACCACTCATGAATTCCTACAGTGAAGAACATTAAGAGAAACAACCATGTCTCCACCCTCTCTTACATGTTCCCAGAATTTAAAGAAACAGATAAACATTAAAAAACCAATCTCGGACAATAAATTAATAAACTAGAAGATTTATAGCTTCAATTGCATAGTTTACATGTTTTTTCTTTCCACATAATAATATCAAGAAATAATGCCGATCCACAGAGAAAAAGGCAAAGGCACCTATCAAATGTATCATATCACGGCAATCACACACATTTAATTAACTAACAATGATTCTGAAGTTTTACGAATTATGCAGCGCGGTATCTTCGAAATGCGAGAATTGAGTGAATCGAAGGAAATGAAATCCTTACCAGATATAACAAGCGATTCCTCAATCGTATGGCGAATGGTGAAAGGGCGACATTGACGCGAGCGAGCGAGAGAGGATCCGAGGAAGTAGCGGTTGTTGTTGACGGTGGCCGAGGCGGAGGAGGAGAAGAAAGTGAGGGTTCCGTCGTGTGCGGTGGGTGGCGGGAAGGGTTGCGGCAGCGGAGAAGCAGGTGGAAGTGAAGGGAGGCCGAGGGTAGCCGTAGCCTAGAGTGCGCGAGTGACTAGGAAGCTATGTGAACTGAATGATTACCAAACGGGCAGAGACAGCAATCAATACAATTCGTGTAATGGAGTCCTTTTGTTAAACAAAAATAAATTAAATTAAATTAAATTAAATATGGACGCCCCAAACCGTGTTTTTTACCTTTTTGTTTTTTTAAGAAAATTGCACATGAGAATACAGTCCGGCAAGAGAGAAATTTAGGACCGATTTTAATTTTCAATTTTAATTTTTAATTTTTAAGATTTTACAAATGAAATATCGAAAAATTTAAAATAAAAATTAAAAATTAAATTTTATACTTTTCATAATTTTTAATATTTCTTTTCAAAAATCTAAAAAAATTGAAACCAAATAGACTTCTATCTTTTAGTACCTTAAGATTTAAGTTATAAAACAAATTAGTCCCTACAATGTTGATCCATAAACCTTTAACCAACTTGCACATGTGATTCGTTAATACAGTGACACTAGACATTATATAACACATGCAGAACGATGTGGTTTTATTTTGCTATGAGTAAAAGAGATTGAGAGAGGATTGTATCTCAATTTGATTTAGATAAAATCCCAAGTGGAAAAATCTATACTTTTACCATTTGAGTAAAACGTTGTTGTTTTGGTACGGGAAAGATGTTTCAAAATGTCGTTTTGATTGCAACCAACAATATTATGGTGTATTATTATTATACTCTATTACATGTGTGATTACATTAACAAAGAACTAATAATAGAGAGACAAAATGTGTCAATCGTTCGCAAATCTTGAGGGACTACAGGACGGATTTTTTTTCTTATGGAACTAAATTGGTCCTACACGAAACTTTTGGGGGCAAAATTGGGTGAGTAACAAGCGAGAATATTTTGTATGAGTAACAAGTAATTTGTGTAAAAAAATTATAATTTCAACAAATAGAGGATTAAAAATTGGATTTAATTTAAATACAGTGCTAATCATATTTCACATTCTCATTCATTCAAAATTTCCCATATATATAAATTTTGAAGCAATGGGTTGAGAGTCAACCATATTTTGCTGATATGGCAAAATGTGATTAGATGACTCTATAGAAAAAATCTTGCACTATTAGTGCATTAAATTAAAGTCTTAAAAATATATGATATCTTAAATACTTGAATAATATTAACTCTACTGGATGATAGTCATGCAAAATAAAATAAAATAAATACAATAATTCATAAAATATATAATAAAAAAATACTTAAATCAAACTATGTATATTTTCTTATATTTATAATTATTTATTAATAAGTTGTATTTGACTATTCTTATTACACTTCAGTTTGGATATGCAGATAGTGTAAAAGAATTTTATGTTATTATCTAATCACATATTTCTATCTGTAATATTTTTAAGATAGTATGTAACTGACTTAAATAATTTATCTCATGCAACAATCATTGTCGAATGCACATTGATAGAATTGGAGGGCTATGCCCCCATAACATTTTTAAAATTTTATAAATAATTATGTAGATATATAGATTTTTGACTCTACAAGTTTATTGAATTTGACACCACACTATTTATAATTGAAACAAAATAACAAGATATGATATAATTCACTTATTCTTATAAAAATATATGACTATTGTCGCCATTATCAAAATTTTCTAGAACCATCACTAGCTTATTAATAGAATAAATTATATTGATCTCTCTGAGATTTGGTGAATTTTCCTCAGCTCCTCCCTATTTATAAAACTTACTCAGAAGGTCCTTGAGTTTGTAAAATCATTACACTGATCTCTCCTGAGTTTGTAAAATCACTTCATTGGCATCTTCTCTATTGCATAATAAATAGGGTATCCACGGGAGGTTATGTCATCTGAACAATAGAAGAGAGTCTAGATAACTGTTATCAAATCTCATAAAAAGTCAATATAATACACATTATGCATCTCTTTAGAATGAGGGGGAAGGTGTGCTAGAATTTGGGGGCCTTAGCTTGATCAGTCCCAACTCGAAGCTTGCTACAGTTAGGCTATCTGGATTAATTGTGCCCATGGTTTACACTTATGAGTGATGTTATTTAAATACCCAAAAAGTGGGTGTCTATTGAAACACTCACTTAATAATCATTGGATGTAATGTGATGGATGGAGTGTGTGGGATTCACCACATTTAATGATTGTTGAGTGGGTGTTTTAATAGACACCTACTTTTGAATGCCTAAATAGTATTTTTTTACACCCATCTTGCTCCGAGCTTAACATACTAGAAAATGTTTATATCCACTTGTCCAATTCCTCGAGTACTTTACTTCAAGACTAGAGTTTCTTGCAAAAGTTATTTATATGATATGTGTTGGATTGATTTATTGACTAACATGAATTAATATTACATTTAATTTTACAACATATATTAATTAGACGTAAACATAATTAAAGTATATTGCTTAATAAGTCCAACATTTAAAGTATATTTATTAGTGAATTGCTAGGCACTTGATTAGGTGCTTATTGTAACACCTTGAAAATTTTTCAGAAATTAATTTAAAATTTATTAACAACAATTTCAATATCTTGATAGACGTAGTGAGAATAAAGACGACCCTGTAATAAAAAAAATGAATAATAACCTTGTGGGTCCCACAGCCCATCAATACAGTTGAAACTTTAGGACCTGGACTAGAAGATGACCAGGACTGAGATATGGTCATATAAAGGCTAGAAATGAGACTTTTAGACCTACAATTTAATTTCGGGTAAGTTCTATTTTATAGGCACAATATTTTAACCGTTTGATTAAATTATGATGTGTACTTTTACACCGTATAAAGCTTGCAGTGTAACTTACCACCTAGTGTGATAAGTTAATGATCCAAATTGAAACACCTCATCATTTGTAAGAGCCAATACAAGTTACACAAATATTACAATTTCTATTTTTAATTAATAAATTGTTATGGTAATAAAACTATACACATGTCATCTTAAATAAATAAATAAAACTAAAACCTTATCTTTTCCTTAAAAGGAGGATCGGCCAAGACTTCTTACAGCCTTCTCCATCCTTCTCTATCTTTATTTTCTTCATCAACACACCATAACATAGCTAAATCTTCTACTTCAAAACCAAAACATCCAAAACTTAGGCATAAATCACATACTAGTTCCTAATATCTCCAAATCAACTCTTCATAAACAATTCTCATCTCAACATATTATCAAGTTGCTACTATCTCTGTTGTGTTATCAGAGAAATTAAGAGAGTTGGATCAATAATTAGGTGTACAAGTCCTTGAGGAAACCAAGAACAAGATCAAGAACTTACAAGAGTCAAGTAGAGCTTTACTTACCCTCTTCTCTTTCAAATTTTACTTTGAAATTTGCTGATGGATAGAGTCTGAAATTTTTAGTTTTATTAGTTGATAATATATGAATATAGATGTATTAATTTTGGTATAGAGTTTTGATGATGTTAGGAAACTCTTTTTGCTAAAGCATGTTGTGACTATGTTGCTGGAAATCCCGATTTTAAGCACGCAGGTGAAATAATTCGAATTTTCTGACCTAGTTAGAGACATTATATTGAGCTAAAAATTTTATATGATGTAGCTAATATATTAAGGTATCTTCAGTAAAAATTTTGAGTCATTCTGGGTACTTTTAGTATATTTAAAAATTCAAGAACCGAACTAGTCAAGGTTGCTGCCTGCACAGCCCAGTTTGTAGTACTGAATTTGTCTAATTTTATTATCTTATCAAATGAGCGAATTATTAGTTGAAATTTTTACAGGATGTTGAGGACATATTGACGTCCAACTATAATTTTTTATACGAAGTTCTGGATTCATTTGGTAGGGTAGAAAAATTGAAACTTCTGACTGTTGGCTGAAACAGGATATTTCCCAACCTCCGAAAATGTGAGAATTTTTAAATATAGCTAAAGGCCTTTTTATACTTTGAAAATTTTATAGGACTTGATAATACATTGAATTACCTCTGAAATTTTACCTTGCTCTGTTTTAGTGAAATTTAGTAGCTGATTCATAATTTTCTTTAGAACTGAAATTCTGGACAGCATGCTGAATTGTTAAATTTCTAAATAAAATACTAATGATTTGATCTCATTTATGTTATTTAAATCTATGAATGATGCTGAGCACATATGAATGTGATCACTTAGTACAATTGCTTATATATGAAAGAAAGTATAAGATTATGATTCTTGAGCTGGAGAAAGCAAATCCGGTCAGTTGGGGAAAGTAAACCTGACTACACTTGAATTGAGTCGGGGAAAGTAAACCTGACTAGGAATAGATCTGTGTGAGAATTGGAGAAAGTAAATCCAATGGTCATGTATAGGAATGAGCTCAGTCCTGAGAAGCAGTCTATTACCCAGGAGTGAAATAATTCTCCATAGTCAAGGGTCAAGACAGTTAAAGTAGCAATTATTTTAAGTTACTCTTTAAGCTATGTGCTATGAGAATGAGTTTTATTATTCAGTTGAGATCAAATACTTATGTAGTAAGTTAACATCACAAATTCTAAGAATGATGATTGCATAAAATGAACCTGCTTTGGATAAAGATTTTATAAATTAATATATCCATTATTAATTAGGTTACTTGCATGCAACATTTTTTTTATAAATTAAACCGAAGCAGCTGGGGTAGATAATGATGACATTTATATGTGTATGGGAATACCCTACTGAGAATTTTAGAATTCCCATCCCTATGTGTATTCCATGTCTACCTCAGGTTCAGCAGATGATGCTCACTAGAAGATTCAGTAATACTCAGTAGCCGTCAGTCGACTATATGATACTATAATTAGAAGCTTAAGTACTTTTTAATCATAAGACTTGTCCTAGATAAATCCTCATGTATTTAAAGCAGGTTTATATTCTGTAGTTGATATGTGTACTCTAGCTACTGGATGACTGTACATTATACATGTATCGTGAAATGGCATGACCGCCTACTTGTAAATAAATAAATTACCGCTACAATGTATGAGTGTGATACAAAGTACCACATTCTTAATTACAGTGTTTAATCCTAGGTAAAATACTGTAATTAAAGGGGTGTTACACTTATCAGTCTTCTTTTTAAATTTTTGTTCATGTTTTCTTCGTTTTTTTATTACTTCTCTCAATATTCTCTTTGCATTATGGGTATTTTGAATAATATAAAATTTAGGCAGAAAAAAAATAGTTAAAAGGGATAATCCGCTTTTTATATAGTAAGGAGAAATGACTATTGCCACTCCATTTTGACAGTTGTCACTCCGTATTTATTCAACTTTCCTTTCATTGTCCTAAAATATCTTTTTAATCTAATCTTATTTATAGTTTTATTCATATTTAATATAATCAATGTTTTTGTTCAAAATTTTGCTTTTGTAATATTTTATTTTAAGAAAATTAAAAATGCAAAAAAAAATGATTCTATTAGTTTTAAATATACCTTTTAAATTGAATTAATTTTTTTTTCTGTCATGGACACGGTGCTTGTGACTTATTTTAGCACAATGAAAAAAATGGGCGCTCCGTCCAAGTCCCCTGCTGTATTCATTCCACGTGGAGCCGGAACTGTTTGTGATGTAGCAACTAGCAAACCAGATTCGTTAAGGACTTCTTCAAGGCTGTGTGTTTACTTTAGTGATCTTGTTTCATTGTGAGTTCTGTGGTGGGAAGAAAGGGGGTTTGGGTCAGGTAGTCCTGGATATTATTATAATGATATTAAAATGTTAAATTACTTCCTTATCTTTTTTTTTATTTCAATTATAGTACCCCATCTTCTCTATCGGGAACCCTGCTTGCTGGACCACCTATGCCTCCTTCACTTCCGTCGGCACCACCGTAGGGTCAACAACGTCATTCCTGTCGATGGCGGCGTCTTCTTTCTTCTTCAACCTCTAGAGTGGATTCCCATCTTCTTAAGCTCCACGCCCCCTATAGGTGGCCTATTCTTCTTCATTCTCTTGCCAACTACCATGAGAGGTGAATCAGATCTCCCATAAGTTCCCACCAAAATTATAATAAAATCAAACATTAAACTTTGTAGTTCCAGTCTTTGGTGTTGATGTGATGTTCAAGTTGTTGCTGCAGATCCTTCATCCAAAGTCACCAAATAGGATTAGCTATTGTGAGGGAAACTAATTTTCTGTACCCACTTGAAGAATTGAAAGGACTTTGATTCAAAAAAGGTTTGAAATTAATGAGATTAGCTATGGTTTTAGATCTTTCATTTGAATTTCTTGTTCAGGGTTTTTCATTTTGGTGTTGTTCTTTTACTATATTTATATTTGTATTCCACTCCTCACCTATATACGTGATATTCATATACCATTAGAATTTAAGGTTTTGGTTTGTCGGAAAAAAAAAGTCTAAAATAGTGAGAAACCTTTTATCCAAGAGTGCCCATAGATACCCGAGAAATTCAAGAAATGACTACACTTCCCTTACAAGACCTCATGGCACCACAACTTTGGTGAACAAGGTCAGCCTAAGCCCTCCTAAGAAGACGTTATTCTCAACCGTGAACAGGTATAATAAGTTGTCCATTAAAACTATGCACATGCCTTAAACTACGTGGGAGGAGTTTATTCTCTTACTTTATAGGATCTCTCATGTATGATTTAAAGTCCATGTGTACCATTGTGTTATACTAATAATAATATTTATTTTTATACCTAAAGTGTGTTAAATTATTAATTATCTATGTTATTTTATTTTGTTTATTTTAATATATATTTATTTGTTTATATTTGATTCAGTCGATACCAATAATCCAACAACTTAATATCTTGATTGAGTCAATTATCGAGTCAAATTTAATAAGTAGTAACTATAATGCACAACACAAGAACAAGATTGTGATAATTATCTTTATATATATAGTAAAATTCACTCTATTTACATTCAATGCTCACACTAACACGTAATAATTATATTGTTTACTATATTTTATAATTAAAATTCATTTTAATTTATAACTATCATAAATAATAATATAATTTGTAGTGAAAATTTATTCTAATTTATAATAATTTATAACTATATGATTATTCATTAATATTTTTTTGAAACAATTAAATAAAAAATTCTATATATATATATATATAAATTTGCTCCATTTACATTCAATGCTCACACTAACTTGTAATAATTATTTGATTTACTATCATTTATAATTAAAATTCATTTTAATTTATAACTATCATAAATAATAATATGTTTTGAAGTGAAAATTTATTCATTAATATTTATTTTTGAAACAATTATATAAAAAATTTAATAATTACATTGAATTTTAACTCATGGAAACACAATTTTTGTAATTTTAATTTTGAGAATTAATCTATTTAACATTTTAAAAATTAATTTAATTTTATTCTTAAATCATTTTTCTTAAATGACCAACTTTAAAGGAAGTGACCACAGCATCTTAAAAAAAAAAAATCCATGCAATATTTTATTTAGTTTCATATTCTAATTTTAAAAATATAAACAAATCCTTGCAACGCACAGGGTTGACCTCTAGTATATTATTAAGATTCGGTTTTCATATATTTTCATTGTAAAAGTGTTTGGTGTACAGTAATTTAATTATATATTATTATATTATTAAAAGTATTTGAATCTATAATAATTAATTAATTATATGAATTATTTTAAAGAATTTAATTTGACACATATGCTGTCACTATAAATGGTTTAATTATATAAATATCCAATTATATATTGTTATATAAGTAAAAATGTTTAACTCAACTACTCATTATTCTAAAGGTCTTATAAATAAAAACATGTAAAAAAAAATTACGCTGATGGCACATTAAAATTAAATTTTATTTTAAATTAACAATGAATAAAAAATAATACCTTATATATAAGTTGGTGTTTTTCTCTTTGAAGATATATAATTACTAATTTAAGTTTGAGATATTATCATTTTAATTTTTTATATAAAAATTATTTAATTATATATAGTCATGTCACTAAAAATGCTGAGTTTTTAATATAACTATCGTAAAAATCAAATAAAAAGATCATATATAAGTGATTGACATCGTAAAATATTTTACCCATTAAATCTCTATAATTGATCACATATGATGCATATTTGTTTCTGCTGGACAAAGAATTAGTGGCGTAGTAGTGCTTTTGCATATCCCTCTAGACTCTAGCTAGTCCTGATTTGGCCGCGAGACCAACAAAACCATGTGCACTGAACAAATTATTACGAGATTTTGCATAAATACCTCCTGGTTGCTCCCACATCATCAGACATGATGGAATTTAGTATGCGTAGCATCAAATAGAATACTTGAACATGGCAAAAAGTGACAACTAACAGTGCTTGACAATTTAATTATGAAGTATATCTTCCCGGCTTCCTGCCTTTCTCCTCTTCTATCTTCTGGATTCGACCTGAGAATATATTATAGGATGTGTTTGTTTTAAATTTTTAAAAGGATAATTATAAAATTCAAATTTTATATAATTGAAAAAGTTAAAAATTGATTTTTTTTCCTATTCTGATTAATTTTTTAATAACTATCCAGATATATAAAAAATGGTGTTTTAGCTAAAACAAACGATTTTGGCACACACAAAAAATACCTAAAACATATACAACACGATTTGAAATGAGATTTTGTCCACCACTTCTATCTTCAGATTTAGCTAATCAAATACATGATATATAAAAATATGGTATGCGTCAAGCATCCATAGGTAAGATGAGATGATAGGGTCTTCTTTCTTAACTAAGTGAATATGGATCGCACAATCATACATAATGGTACCACCCAAAAAATGAGTAGGCGGAGACATTATTGGGACCATAAAGAGACAAGCCGTGATGTAAAAATCAAAGTGGAGGACGGTTAAAATGATCACTTTGCGGATAGTGGAGCAGTTATATGGGAAGTCATGATCCGGATTCAAAGAGAATCACATATAAAAGCTAGAAGGAACTCAATGAAAGGACACAACAAGTCATTTACACAACGATTTCAACTTATTCTCTTTGCATTCTAGTTTTCTCTTTAGGAGTAGTGTAGTTCATGTAATTTTCTTCACTTTCAAGCTATGCTTCATTATGGTCAATGTAGTACAAAATTTGTTCGCAGTGATATAATTTTCACTTCTACCTATTTCTAAAGCTAATTGCGATTTGGTGTTTAGAGAATCCATAACCAAAGAAAGATTCCCTACTTAATAAATTCATATTTGTGTTTTTTGGCTGAAAAATTTCTATGATAACTCATGAGTAATTAGGATTAAAAAATTTATGACTTTATATTTTAATTTTAATAATTCATATAAAATCTAATAATGATTAAAATTCATTTCTCAATCTCACAATTAACCACTCATATCAAGAGATCCTCAAAAGTAATTATTTATTGATGTAAAATCCACACCCACAAACCATGTTTTCATAACGATAATTAAACTAAAATATCTAAGAAACCATTTCAGTGAATTAAGCATTGTGTTAACCACGTGAGCATGCTCGACACATTGCACCATGGAAGGATAGCCACGATTTTATTGTTAGGATTATCTTTCTCTTTTTCCTTTTTATACATGATGCAGTGTTGCGATGTGAAATCAACGATACATTTCTTTCGAAAAAAGACTTTTGGATTTGTGGCAATGAAACTACTGCCTGCTATGAACATCAATTTTTTAAGACATGAATGGGCAGACAAAAATCTAGCCATCTTTTTCACAAAACAAGAAATTATTATTCGGAGTACAAAGCAATTCATTTCTCTTGTGTTATTACTATCATGAGTGACATTTATTTGAAAGAGTAAGGTTATACATTCACAAAAATATTAATAAAATTTTTGCAGAAAATCATAATAATTACATAATTTAATTATTAATTATCTAGTGCTTTGGTAAATTTTTAATTATCTAGTATTTTCCTATTTGAAGTGGATGAGATCGAAAATGATAGCTAAAGAGAATAAATGGGCAACCTAGAGGGTTAATTTCTAATTATAGTATTTCCTATTTTCCTAACGCGCATATTGTTTAAAGAGTTAATTTTTATATATTAATAATATGAAATTTATTTCATAAAGTCATCTAATTATATATTGTTATATTAGTTATGATAATTAATTCTTTTATTTACCATTTAAAAAGTTATCCAAATAAATAATTTTGATTAGATAATAATATAAAATATTTATATTGTCAGCATATCAAAATTAAACTTATTGTTTAAACAGAGAATCACCTTATTTTATTGAAAAAAACGAAGAATAATAGTAAATGGTATGTGCACCACTTCATATTAGCTGTGTGAATGAGAAGAAAATTATCTATCGCCACTCTTAAGATTTTAATGCGATTACAATTAAATACTTAATTTTTAAGTGGCAAATAATTGAATGTCGTCTTTCCCAAAAGAACTAATCTTGTACAAAAAAAAGAAAAGAAAAGAAAACATCCCCGGCCCATTACACTAAATGGCCATTGTCACCTTTCTTTTCTATCTATAATGTTAAGGTCACAATTGGCCTTCCTGAAATAAAATTTTATATTCACCCCTCTCACTATCTTCGATTATCTCAAAGTATTATCGTATGTCATCATCACATAATATAACCGTATGTACTGTCTTGAGTTGTCACCCTCATTATGTGCCAATAATCCCTTAGGGATGGAGTATTAATTTAGCCAATGTTGTGCGTATACAAAGAGAGCACAAATTTTGAGCTTTGATAGATTAAGCTAGTTTAATTAGTAAATCCCATAATTTTCCCCTTAAATCCCAAAATTCTGTGGCTGTGGCCAAAAAACCTAACTGGAAAATCAAATCCAATTAACAAGAACCGCAGAAAGGAAAAACCAAACGAGGCAAATGTTAGAAGCAATTAAAGCACTATATAAGACACCACAAGGGGTCAACAATAAGCAGCACCAATATCACACGGCAACGTTGACCGTTGACGACCCCCATTCGGCACCTTGCGTCGGTCCCGAACCAAAGACGCAACACTTTAGACGGTGCTTTCACCGAACCTAAACTCGTTGGGACCCACCCTCGTTTCCGAACCAGGACAGGTTCGGAGTTCTCACTCTCGCACCTTTTCTCTCTCTATAAATAACACGCGTTTTTGTGACTTTTCAACGCGTTCACTGTATTGCTCGTCGTCGGGAACTAATTTCTCGTAGTAAGAGAGGTAATTGTTTTTTTATTTATAAAATTTTATATATATATTTTTTGTTCTCTTTTATTCGATCTGTTCGCGCTTCGAAGGAATTTTTCTCGTGAAATGATATTTTCGTATTTTTTTTCTTTTTTTCTTTTTAAAAAATTGCTGTTTGGTTGTGAGGAAATAATTGAAGGAGGAAAAAGAATGGAAAATTTTGAGCGATCGGTTTGAGATTAGTGACTTTGTTCGATGATTTGGTTCTCGTGATGTTTGGATTCGAAGGATCCAGAATTTTGATGAGTCAGCGCTTTTTTTTTTCTTTCTAATTTCAGATTTTGTTATGTAAATTGTAACGATTGACTGATCTTGACTTGGTTTTGAATTTTGATGTGAGATCTGACCTTTTTTTCTGTTATTTATTTTTATGCATGATCGATTATTGTTGCTACAGGGGGAAATAAATTCCAAAAATTACCATATCGTGAAAACAATAGCCACACTATTTTCCACATAATTGATGGATCCCTCTGCATTTGATATATTTGAAAAATTAACGGAGTTATGATGATCTCTCCCAATGCAAATTTTTTACCATGGCGTTGAATTTTGACTTTTGAATAATAATCCCAGAGAGTAATTTAGCAGTTAGCTAATGAAGGTGTTGGGTTTTGATTTTAGGATAATCCTAATTGTCTTGAGCTTGTTTGGTTATTTTGATTCTTTGTTCATTATTAACACTGGTGCTGCCTTGTACTTGTTGATGATTATTGGTGACAGATAATAGAACAAAGGATCAGAGTGAAAGCTTAAAAATTCAAGATGGCCTTAGTCTCTGGAGGAAGATCAACACTGAACCCTAATGCCCCTCTCTACATTCCGGCGGCATTCCGCCAGGTGGAGGATTTCTCGCCGGAGTGGTGGCAGCTGGTGACAACATTGACATGGTACCATGACTACTGGCTCAGCCAGCAACAGGAGGGGGGCTACTATGCTGATGAGGAGGATGATGCCAAGGATGTGGTTGATTTGCTGCCTGATACATTTGATCTTGATGTTGGTGAAGATCTTTCCGTGATGGAAGCTCAGCTTGAAGAGTTTATTCGATATTCTGAAATCCAAGGTAAAAAGAATCTATAGGATCATTGGAGACTATAGGGAATCATTAGGATTCAAGTGTTGAACTTGAATTGAAATTCACTAGTGTTACTACCCCAAGGAAGCAATTTAAAATACTTGGAAAATCAAATTATCCTCAAAAGATATGCTAGACATTGAATTAGTTTTTCGAAGATATTTGACATCAATTTAGTTAACCAAGATATTTTACATCAATTTAGTTAACCACCCATTGAAGAATCAAATTGATGTCTAATATACATTGTGATGTGTTCATTTTACTACCTCCGTTCCATAATATCCTTTTGGGAACCAGTATGTCCAAAACGACAATATTATGCGACGGAGAGAGTAATAACTAAGAGGCTAAATTGGTGTTGAATATTGTTAAAGTAACTTCAATGCTGGGGGAAAAAAAAAATTCGAGGACTAATTTATGTGTTTATTCAATACTTGAGCTTGGCTTTCATTCACTGATGGGGGGCTTTATGTTTTTCAGAAGAAACTGGACTCAAGACTAAAGCATAACTGCATGAACCAGAGATGGAGCTTGCAACGCATCTAGCAAACGGGCTGAATGCCATGGCCTTAGCTTGCGGTCATTTAGCTAGTGTACCAATGTTTATTATCTCTAGCTTTTAACTTTCTGTAACTCATGTATAGGGCAAGGTTCCAACTTTTCATCTATCCTTCTCTGCCTTTACCAAAATCTCTTGTAAACCGGGAAGGAGGAGAAGAGAAGAAGATAAAAAAAATGAAAAATATGTCATGTACTAATGTTAATGTAAGAGCTGTTACAAGTGTTCAAATTACTAAAATGACAAAAAGAATTTTTCTTCTGTCAGGGTTTGTCTTCTCATGAATTTTTATCTGCCAGCTGTTTAGTGCTTGAAGAAGCTCAAAATTTCTGTCTCTGCTTGTCGGTGAATATAAGAATCATTACATAAGAATATTTTCCTCATATGTTTGTTCAACAAACAGCCAAAAAGAGGCATCACACTTTCATGAGCAAAGGCATAATAGCTATGGGTAAATTAAATCTTTAAGAATGATGAATCGGCCAAGAATAAATGTATTCTTACACTTCCTTTCTCTTTCACACCTCAAATCATATTCTGTCCTGTTCAAATGCAGACATTATAACTAACATATGTACATAAAAGACGCAACTCTTATGGCTCTTCTCAAAACTACATAATCATCTACTGTGACACCTAAACAATAAGGATTGCATCTATCTCAATTTGCTCTCAAGTTGGTGGGTCGTCCTCACTCCTCATACCAACTAGTAGAGAGAACTAGGAACAAAACTTCAAGCTGCAAACATACAATTGCCTCTGCAACACGTCAATTCAGTTACAGCTTCTATTTTCATCTTCTGTTCAAGCTGATAGCTCTACCTCTGCCCCCACAGATTCTGTATCTTGGTCTTCAAGTTTCTTCCTTCTTTGAGCTTCAAGTTTAGTTTGGTTGCCAATTGCATCAGATATGGCTTTTGGCAACCAAAAACCTGGCTTCTCAAGGGATGGGGCCCGGTCAAGGACCAACGGTTCTCTCAAAGTTACTTCAACACCATCGAAGGTCCACACTTTCATGGTTGCTTCACCTTTGAGACCCAGAGAGTACCAACCTAAGCCAGCTATTGCTATGTCAATGCTATTGACATCCCAACTGGATCCAGACACTTTTAATTCCCTTTCTTGCCATGTGCCTAATTCATCAATGCGGTCATTGCCAACGGGAGGCTGAAATAAGAACAGAAAATGAAACAAAATTAGAGGAAAATTAGACAACATAAATTTCAGAAGCAAGAAGATTAGAACACACTCAGTATCTTTGTCATATTGAGATTGAAGTAATTATACATGATGCACATCTAGGATCCTAAAACCTACACCTAAATGTGAGGGGATTGCCAGAATACGCTCGTATAGCTCCTTTTTACGTTATAAATAATAAAGGGTTATAGGAAGACATTTGAAGCAGTTTTCTTCTACAATTATTTATGTCAGTAACAACTAAGAAGCCATTGTACAACATATGGATATGGATTTGACTCCTATAAAATGAGGAAACTTGTAAAGTGAAAAAGTGAGGGACTATGACATGTAGGTCTCACCAAATGAAAGCATGCAGATTTAAAATATAAAAAAGTTATAATAATGTCCTCTCTTTGATCAGAACTTAACTGAACTGATGCCTCATAGCTTATGTAGATCATAATGGCTACTTGAATTTACTAAGATGGACTGCATTATGAATGAGCAAATTAATCATATGAAACACAATGGCCAAGCTCAGGAAAAATTCAGTTTTACACCTCCTCAGTAAAACAAATTATAACTCTAATATTGACTGAGCCATGTTTAGCTTGGCAGGAAAATAGGAGAAGGCTTACCTGCAACCTGACACCAACATGATTACTCCAAACCTCATCAGCATTTTCTACTTTACCCATGTGAAGAGAAACATTTGGTGAAGCCCAAACTGTCACATATATTGTTTCCATAGAGGCTTCAATAAGGCCAAGTCTAGTCAAGCCACCAATATGCACAGCCTGCCCTACCTGTAAGTTAATACCAGTATGTAAGATCCTAACCACATCTCCATTTTTGAAATATACATAATAATGCCAAAATCATTGCAAATTCAGCAGCCATATTCTTGGTTCAGAATCTTCATATTCCGAATAATGGCCAGAATCGAGCATATTCTTGGTTAAAAATATTCAGATAACAAATAATGGACAGTATTTCAATGTAATTAAAAAAAAAAAGAAAAAAAAACTTAAAATAAGAACTTTTTCTGTTTCTGTTAGCTTTGGACTGATGAAAGTGGACAAAGAAAATGTATAATCAACGCAAGAAAAGAAAAGCACCCTTGAAATTTACACCTGGATAGAAAGCAGGAATAGCAATAAGTAACTTGCCTTAATCCTATATGACCGAGGCCGAAGTTCCTTTCGTATCTCAACCATCTTTTGCTCATCCCGGTTCAATCTCGTTGACATTAAATAAGGATGCAGAAGACCTGGAGTGTCAAACATCTTAGCCTTGGCAGACAAAATCCCTCCAATTCTCAAGATCCCAAGTGTCGTCCCAGGAATTGGAGCTTCTGTGAGCTTTGTAACGTTAGCTCCTTCTTTCTTTGCAAATGCATTGATTAGAGTAGACTTCCCTGCATTCTGAGCCCCAATCACCCACACATTCCCACGAGGACCAGCCAAATCCTTCATGAAGGACAACAAATTCCTTACACCTAAATCCTTCCGAGAACTGACCAGATATACCCCACTTAATTTAGGTGCTCCTGCAGAACTCGCTCGGTGTCTAACCCATCTGTCCAACCTTGTCGGAGAAACCTGGGATGGAAGGAGATCAACCTTTGTCGCCACAAGAACAAGCTTTGGCAGTTTCTTACCCTTCTTCGAGTTATCCCGGATTCTTTCCAACGCCTTAAACAACGATTTAGCAGCCATCCTTGGGAAAGACCCATCAAAATCAACACAATCCACAACCATTACAACAACAGTAGCACTGCCATTACCGGAAGGATTCATCAACCGGGTTGAAATCAACCTGTCGAAATCAAAATCAGGTATCAAATTCTCGGCCGTCTGGTTTTTCACCTGCCCATAATTCCTCAAGGAATGGCACCTAGCGCATACAGTAACCTCTTCCTTCACCTTCTCAGCCTCCCTAGCCATCTTCTTCTTCTCGGCCTTTGACACCTTCTTCTTCTTAACCCTCTCCAGAACCTCCTCAGTAATGTTACCAAACCCAACACCTGCAGGTGCAAATCCATCCAAATTGGGGTCCCCATCATCATCATCATCCCCCAACAACTTAGCTTCCCACTCATCAGAATCCCAATCAAAATCATCTGGTAGCCCCTCAGCACCTCCCTCAAGCCTAATTACACTTCCATCAAATGAACCCACTTCATCATCATCGACAACAACATCACCATCATCATCATCTTCTTCTTCTTCTACTTCACCATCACCATCAGACACATCATCCTCATTTAAAAACTCACCTTCCACTTTCAATTTCCGCTGCTGGTAATACCCAGGAAGGTTAGGGTCTTCATCTTGCATGAAGACGCCACAACCAGGGCAAATGGGTCCACGTGTTTCATCTTCATCTCTCCCTTCACTCAAAAACAGGTTCCTACCATGTTTCCTGGGCTTGATTTTAGGGTGGCTCTTCTGTGCCGTTTGGACCGTGGAGTCGCCGTTTACAGCAGAAGCAATAAAGGAAGGAACTTTCTTACAGCGCTCGCTATTATCTACACTCAATTCATTGAAAAAACGACGTTTCAGGCAAATGGGTATCAGAAAAAAAAACAAGAGGGGTTGTGCCGAGAAACTAACGCAAATGAAGACGGGGTAGTTAATGGAGGGCCTTAGCTTACCTGTGAAATGGCGAAAACTCGGAAGAGGGTGGTGGTGCGTGTTGTTGAAGATGGGAAGCTTGGAGGTGAGGTTGGTCGTGGGAAAAGTAGAAGGAACTACAATTGTGGACATGAAGATTGCCATGGCTGACAGCTTCAGAGGCAGCAGCACAAGTCCTCCTACTGTGTCCGTGAAGACTGTAGACTGAAGAGGCCAGAAGGAACTCAACGGATGAATTAACCTTTTTTGTTTTTGGTGCGTGGGGTGGGGTTGGGGGGATGAATTTCACTATCGCACTTACCCCACTGTTCCCCTTTTTTTTCATGCAATATCAGCCTCTTTTTAGTATATAAAAGAAATATAAAATTAAAAAATTATTAATCATACTAATGATATATAAAAATTGATATATGAAATAAAAATGCGGCTTGATAAGCATTTTCATGCCGATGTGAGTGAGATGGACAGTAAGAGTCTTCTCCTTCCTCAATCAAATATCAATGATTTAATTCTTATTTTATTTTAGAAAATAAAATATCTTTAAAATTCTGACTAGTATTTATTATCTTTAATGAGCTTATACTACAAGAAGGAATTAATCCGTACATACTGAAAACCAAACAAAAGGGTCAAACCAGTAAAAGTATAAAAATCTTTCACTCACAGCTCCCTAAAGAGTAGTGTTAGTATTTGACAAACGCAAAAAAAGGAATGTTAGTATAAAAAAAATGGTGAACACAGTTATTTTATTCCATATTAATTAATATTAATATTAACATTAACATTAACATTAACATTAAAATTAAAAATTCCACAGTGATTTGACTACAATCTCCGCGGCGCCACCATTCGCTTCAGCTTCCAATAGAAGCCTTCTGTAAGTATATAAAGCGTTTCCAAGCTCAGTTTAGTGGCGAACAAAAACCAAAACAACAAAAAAAATGGCGCCAAAACGAAAGCCTTCATCTCCAATCTCCATTGGTGAAGAATCAATCCCTACGAACCCTAGAAATAATACATATGATATTCGCATTTCCGAATGCTCGCTCCCTTTCTAACATCGCTTGTTCTCATATTCTCGTTTCGCAGGTAACTGTGAGATAACCGTCGCGGCCAACAACTTCACCTGCAAATCCGATTCAAAAGGCACCGTAATCTCTCTCCTAAGAAGCGGAAAGATCATAGTATCAGGTGTTCGCCAACGCTCGCTTTTTCATCCATTATTCTTAACAAACACGGTCCCATTTGATTCCATTTTAGTATTTATTTATTTATTTATTTATGGTTGTTTTTGTTCTTTTTCCTCTTTAAACAGTGGCACAAGACGTGTCTGCAAACCATAGAAATGAGTCTGAGAATTTTAATTCCAAGGATAGAGGTAATTGGTTTGTAGTCTTTACGTGTGGTTGTGATGCTAGTTAATTTTTACATGTAAACATGATGCCAATTTGTGGAAATCAGCATAGTTTTAAATTGCGGCTACTGTCACCATTGAAAAAAAAAAAACTAAAAAAGATGTAGTATTGCGGTTGCGAAGAACACTACAACAGTAATATATTGTTGCCAGAACTGCGAACCACAAATTTAAACCATTCATTGATGTGATTGTTGAGTCCTGCAGAGGGTTTTTTTTTAGTAATGATATTTCTTATTCGGTTTATGACTGTGCAGAACACGAGTTCATGGTTGTTAGTCCTAAAGATGATGATGGAATTAGCAAATCGTTCTTGCAGGTAAAACACCCTCTCCATGCTTTCTGCACCTGTTCTCCTCACTTTGTTATAATGTCTGTGTAACTGGTTTTGCAGGAAGTCTTACAGATGTATATGACAGAGCTACCTGCAATGAATTATGCTGCTAATACCGGAAAGAAGTCAAAATTTCTTGAAAGATGTGTGACAAATGGGTAATCAATACTTCTGGTTGTTCTTGCTTCTCTTGCGTGCTTGTGATTGTTCCATGGTTGCATTGGTGCTTGTTCATTAAGTATGGTTAGTTAGAGTTTTTCGGACAATGTATATATTTATTTGCTGGTTTGGTTTTGGGAACTTTCTCACCATGTTTGTTGGCTAGTTGAAAGGTGGGAGAAGTTTTCATTTATTGTTTACTTATTCCTGCAGGAAATATCGTACACTACTTCTGACATCCAGTTCTGTTGGAAATTCTGTAAAGGTACTTCTGTCACAAATTGGAGGTCATGTTTTACCAAGTAGAGAACTGTCATGCTTACCACTATTTTCTGTTCTATGTATACAACTACTTTTTCAAGCATGCATTTTCTGGTCTTTTATTGTGCAGCCATAAGTAAATTATGCTCCACTATCCTATAAATTAAAGGACAATGCTTCTGATCCTAGCATGTTTAAATTGTATAGTAAAGCCTGTGTCTATTTCTTAGAGAGAAAACCTCTCATTTTTGGCCCCAGGATTGTTTAGAGTCTGTTTCTAAGTGTATTAAAATACAATGTATTTAGTCATGGTGGAGTGTTTTTGTTCTACTACTGGGTTGACATTTTCCAATGATGCATCATTGTGGTATAGATATTTTTTATTTTTTAAAGAATCTTGCCATCTTCCAAAACCGTACTTATCAATGGAAATTCGAGAAATATAATGGTATATGTACAACAATATCATAGCATATTATTGATTGATTATGTCATTTTTCAGGTTATAGCTGCAATTACATATCAAATCATCCCTGCAGATACAGAACATGCAGAGATCCCACTTGCAGCTGTCAGTGCAATCTATCAAGGAAAGGTCTGTTCTAATATCTTGACTTTATTCTTCACACCAGTTTTCAGTGTTGATTGAAAATGTCACTTCTGGGGTCAGTTTTAAGGAACAAACTTGCATTGGTTAATTACAGACCTTTTTATTTGGGTTTCAATTGCAAGATTTTACATATGGGCTCTGATTTAGTTCCAAACTTCCACTTGTAATTTGCACTTTTTTTAATCTTATAATAATGAAGTTAAGTAGACAGTAGATACCTTTACGAAATTCATTCTTATTAACTACATAGTGAAACTTATGTGGTCATCTTGTCTCCAATAGCTCAGTAAGTTTGAGACTTAATTGAATTTTTTCATGCTGATGCCAAAATAATGCTTTTGAAAGAAATGTTAAGACATGCAGTATTTTGGTTGTCTTGTTTCATCCCAATTATATTGAGCTGTAGCAACTTAGATGACATGTTAAGCCTTCCCAATTCTACTTCTCATGTTATCTGTTGTTGTATCTCTGTGTGTTCATATGGTTAGGTGTCCACTGTAAATAAAAGTATGATATGAACCCAGGGGTTAAAATTGTATATTCAAGAATGAAGTACCATAAGTTACTGAATGATGGAAGTTGGAAGATGTGTGTGTGTGTGTGTTGTTGGGAGGGGGGGGGGGTTCTTAACGTGCATAACAGAAAGATGGTCTGACAGAGAAAGGGAATAGAAAGTCGAGATCCTGTATGATTCTGTTAGATTGGGGTATGTTATATATAATGGGATGGGAGATGAGAGAGGTTAGGCAAAAATATGGTCTAGGCCACACTGAGCCTCTTGAAAGCTCAGAAACTCTCTTTTCTTTTCTGCATTTATTTTGCACTTTTCTCTTCTTCTTGACTAATATCACACTGATATCACCTCAAGGTTGTTGACCATAAGCAGTGTTCCTTCATTTTCTAGGTTATTTTATCAGTTTCTACCACAGTATAATTACTTCCTCAAGTAAGGTTTCTTTCTCAGTTAATTACTAGTTTATATCGTGCAGGGTTTTGGTCGTCTGTTGTTTCAAGAGCTAGAAAAGAGACTTCAAAGTATTGGCATTCGTTCTATTTTCTGTTGGGGAGACAAAGAGTCTGAAGGATTTTGGCTTAAACAGGTAATTTATGAATGAATTTTTTCTGGAGGCTTGAGCAGATTATGCAGCCTGTTTTGGCTGTTAGTTGAGGGTGAGCCTTGGTATAACGGTAAGCTTACTGTCTTATGATATGGACGTCACGGTTCATATCCTGGAAATAACCTCTCTGTTTGCAGGGGTAAGATTGTGTATATTTATTCTCCTCAAACTCTATTAGGTTGGAGTTTTGTGTATTAGGCCGCCCTTTTAGTTGTATGAATGCATGGTATTTCATTCAAGCCTAGAATACTTTATGATACACACACAATCAGTATATTAAGGATTACATTTTTTTTTTAGTTATATAATTATGTTACCGTAGTGAAAAATTAACATTTATGCAAAGAGGTCTCTTATTTAGTTAGATAAATATTCTATATTATCATGACAAATTGCCTAATTTTGAACCACAATTTTCATTATTATAAACGGTGCTCCTCTATTTATGTTTATCTTTGATCACAACTTCAGGGTTTTATATCAATAGCACAAGTGGACACCAAAGGTAGAGCCCGCAGGTTACCTGTAAAGGCTGATATTCGCAAATCATTATGCTTTCCTGGTGGTTCAACTCTCATGGTTTACCATCTAAGGAAGGAATTCTTAGCTGATGCTGCTAACTCTATGAAGTGTTTCTGCTCACAGCTTCATCAGAATTCCTTGACATCTGCCATTGCTCAAAATGAGCGGCTTGAACTTTCAGGAGAGCTACACATTGATTTGAACTTTTCACATCAATCATCCCATAGAACAAAAGATACTGATAAAAGTCAAGCTGAAGCTTTGAGGAAAGATGGATCTTCAAGGGAATATGACAAACTCTGTGGTAGTGCATTGATCTGTTTCTTCTGTCTCTCATACTCTCAATTATGATTATTTTCTAAACTTGATGGTTATTTTTGGACATTAGAATGTAACTAAATTATCTTTTATATGGACTATTTGATGTTTTACTGTATATTTATTGTAATATCTGACCCTATGAACAGGGTTTGATGATCACAATCCTGAGCTCTGCTGCAGTGACGTCACTCCTTTTGCCAGAGGAAATGATGACAGACAGGATGCTGTTGCAAAGCATTCGCAGGATGGAAATGATGATAATGTGAAGCCTTGTTTTCGATCTACAAAAGGTGCAAAAAGGGCCTGGGAAGCCTCTATATCCTCGTTGAAGTCAAAAAGAGTGAAGGGAAGCCAATTGGTTGACTGTCGATCAAATTCTAGCTGGGGTTTTACATCAGAGGCTAATAGGTCTAATCCTTCTTTTCTGGAAGGCCCTGATGTTGATCCTCTGAGTTTAGAAGCTCCCATCGACAAGGAACTGCTATCAACTAAACAATGCTTTAGAATCATGTTGATGAATATTGCTGATGATACTAAGAGAACACAGCTTTCAAAGGTGTGTTTAGTTACCAGAGAAATCTATAAATTCTTTACTGGTGAACTGATGGGGGAGCATATTTTGGTGTTTTTGTGTCCGTTTATGTGGAGACTTGATCTGATCCTTTTGAATGTATAAATATTCGTTCTTTTAAAAGATTGATATATGGACCAATTTGAAGCTTTGTAATTTTTTACCCTATTATTGGGATATCAAATTATGAGGTCATGTTTCTTTTTGGAACTTAACAAAAATTAGAGATTTGCTTCACATATAGGTGATTGAAGACCTTGGTGGAACTGTTGCCTATGATGGAAGCATGGCCACACATGTTGTCACAGGAAGAGTGAGGAAAACTCTGAATTTCTGCACCGCTCTCTGTTCTGGGTAGGTTTAAAGTTAAACTCATAAATCTAAAATTTTAGCATGCTTAGCTTGATACTGGAACTTTATGTAGTTGAAATATTGGTTCTTAGCAATGTGTCTTAGGTTTTTAAATAAATTTCTCAAACAGCATTTTTTTTCATCTCACGCAGTTGAATAAGCAAATACCGTTGTCCCAATTGATTTCCTGGAATGCTTTGGATTTTGCTTATGTTTCATAGACTGTCACATATGCCAACCTACTTTAAAGTGTTCTTAATTGATTTGTAATTTCCAGAAGATATATTTTTTTTATTGGGGCCATTTGAACATAACTTGCCATCTTTGCCAGAGCCATTGTTGATTCTGAATCTTCAACTTTCTTGAATTGTTTATCTCAAAATTTCAGTTATATACATTTTGCCCAAAACGAAGTAGGATGTACATTTGACTAAAATAGGATGGTGGATTTATATTCGAAGAAAGCTCAAGCATTTTTCTAAAGATAATAGTTGCTTTCAAAAACTTATCCTTTTTCTTTCTGGCATATTCTGAGTTCAGTTTTTGTCGACCAAGAGATTATTTCCTATTAAACCCTGTACCATACTCTGGAAAATGCCAAAGAGCCTCCTTTGTATTATCATTTCAGTGGGAAAAGAAAAATCAAATTACAGTGCAACTGAAAAATGTCTTTGTAATTTCTTTTATCATACATTTGGTATTGTAGAAAGCCAACGTGGTGAACTCTGACTAAGAGGATCCTCGTTCATAGTGCCCTAGGCAAATCATAAAAATACTAATGGAAGAGTTGTGATCTTTCATAAGCCTTGCCAGTGGAAAAACATAATGTTTTGCAGTTTGATTCTTATGACATTTATATTATTTGCCCTACACTGCATCCATCTTGTTGATTTAACAAGGAAATATTGGTATTTGGTAACTATACAGGGCTTGGGTGGTCTCATCAAATTGGTTAAAAGAGAGTTTTCGTGAAGGCAGATTTGTTGGTAAGCTGGATGAAATCATCTTGTCTATGACTATATCTGATTATTATTCATGATAGCTTACTCAATTTTAAAATTGAATATGCAGATGAATTGCCTCACATTCTGAATGATGAGGATTATCTGTTGAAGTACAAATCTGATTTAAAAAGTGCAGTTTTCCGAGCAAAAGTTAGCCCCCATTCTTTGTTTAAGAGGTATAATGTATGCATTGCAGCTCATGTTCCAACTCCTGCTGAAACACTGTCTGCCATTGTCAGGTCTGCTGGTGGTAATGTAAGTCCTTGTATTTTTTAGTGGAATTTGAATTTAAGGAACCTTAAACAGTGCTTAATTTCCCATCACTTGGACATGCTTAATGTGCTAAAAGCCTAAAACCTAAAAGCATGAAGCATTTGAATGCGGATTGTATCTATCACATATAATAACCTTCTTCAGACTTCTAATAGGAATGGAATGTCCACACAGATTGTAATTATTGTGGCAGTCCACCATGGTTACTTTCAGAAGAACTAACTAATTGACACAGTGAATTCAGTCAACCTAACTTTGAAAAAATAGAAAAGTTTCTTAAAGAGTTCATCAGTTCATGAGAATTTGTTGTCTTCTGGTTTGATCTAAGATTATGCTTGACTATATGTTGTCAGCTCTGTAGACTGATATTGTAGCACACTAATATGCATTTAATGATGCATCTTATTCGCATAACATAATCTGTTTACACTTTACATGACACACTTTTCCAGGGACCTTATAGGAACTGAACCTCACCTGTTATTATATTCGGCTTATTTGTGTATTAGGTTATTAGTGGGCTCGAGAAAGTAAATGAAACATCAAGTACGATATTTGTGACATGCGAAGAAGATACAGAAGAAGCAATGATGGCTGCCAAGATGGGGATACGGACTTTCAGTTGTGAGTGGTTTATGAACTGTGTCATGAGACAAGAGCTTGACTTGGACGCCTCCCAATTCGCGGAGTCCTTATAAGGATGTTAACATTAGGTATATAAGAATTTCTCATGCGTTTCATTTACTTTCATATATTTAAGACCTTGGGAAACAGAGCAAATTAACAAATTTGTCCTCCGGAAGTGGGATGACTGACCGGGATTTCAATGAGGTTTCGAAAGGTTCTGTAATAAGGCATCGAAATGTAGGAGCACAGGAAGAAAAGGCCCGGTGAAATTTAATGAGTACTTGGCAGTGAATTTTAAGGATTTTACTAGTGTTATACTACTCGAGCTACTGAAATTGGAAGGAGCTTAGACTTTAGATTTTTATTGAAACTTCATAATTAGGCGTGGGAAGAGATATTGCCTTTTTCAATTATACTTAGAGTTGGATTATTTATACTAATTGTGTGTGGGACATCGTGCCTATTCATTTCTTATTTACCATTGGATGAAATGTGAATCCCATTCAAATAAAGTTTACATCTCATCCAATGATAGATGAAGTGTGAATCAATACAGTATCTCACATATTATGAGTACAAATAATATTTTTCTTGTAACCATGCAGTTTAGCTCTGAAGACTCAAATTCTCAAAGTCTCAAGGAGATGAGCTGGTTGGCCTCTTTAGTGTTAACACGAAAAACATTGGCCCATTTTGAGTGTCCGCAGGCCCTCACGTTCTAGATGCTGACTTCAGACACCAGAAAAATGGGGGGAAAAAATGTCGAATTGCTTCATGCTTGCATCTTTTTCATAGTTTAATATTTATGTATGAAGGCTTGAACATTGCAATTCATTAAAGATTTCAAAGTGCATAATTTAATTTTATGGAGGGCTTGGTTTTTCTTGTAGATACGGGTATTAGTGAATAATATTTACTATTCCTTGCCCCAAAAAGCAGAAAAAGATTTGGTACTTTCGATCAGATTAGTCATCAATTTTTGTTCCCCTGCAAGTAGACTAATGTGTAAAATCATTTTACGAAAATGACAAGTTTGGTTCCACTAAATTTGAAAACTCCAAATTAATCTAATATAAATATATTGGAGATAAATTAGATCTTGAAATTGAAAGTCTCAAATTAGATCACAGAGGGACCAACTTATTCCCTTATTTTAAAATGTAAGGAATCAAATTAGGACTTTTAAATTTTTAGAAAAATACATTTATAAAGAGTTAATCATTTTTTCATTTTAAAAATTATATTAATTACAATAAAATTTAAACTTAAATGATATATTCTTTCCAAATCCATTACTACTCTATCAATCTTATTCCTTTCTGTCAATTTGAACATTTTGGGTTTTTTTTTATTATTTTAGTTGGCACGGCACTCTTTTAATTTTTTAGGGAATTTTTTTATTTGTTACCTTACACGCATCTTAAGAATAACTGCTGAATCGATGGATGTAAGTCTCGATTTAATAACGTTGTCATAACCTTTTAAATCAACCAAACATAATTAATTAGCCTGACGTTTAATCAGCCGAGATATGAACTCAAATCAAATGCTGAACCAAATATAAGAGAAATTTTCCCATATCAATTTTCGCACCTCACCTGTCTTTTTATTGTTTGATGATCCATCAATGATCATCTATTATCCTTTTCACTTCTTTCTAGTTTTTATGAAGTCTTTTCACTGTATAAATAGGATTTTGAGGATTCTGATTTCAACAGAAAATGTTTGCGCATCATTTTTTACATTTATTAAAATAGAGTTATGATATTTATACTCATAGAGTGTGGGACCCTATGTTGATACACATCTCTTTCATCATTGGATAAGATGTAGATCCTATTCAAATAGGATCAATATCTCATTTAATTATAGATAATATACGAGTCCACACAGTACCCCATATCTTATAAGTACAAATAATATTTTTCTTTAAAATAACATTGATATCTGTAAGTGGCGTAAAGCCACTTTGATTTTTTCAAAGTCTGTGAGTAGAATTTCTCACCGAGGTAGCCTCAGAAGGCGAAATTTTCTAACTGTGCACGGTAAAATTTTCTTGTGCATGTGTTTGGTATCTCTCACCAAACTCGAAATTCTGTGTGATTGCACAAAGAATCTTGCGCACATAAATAGAGGCCTCTAGGTTTATTTTATCCATCATAGAGAGAAATATATATGCATAGTGTGTTACGAGAGTTTCTCCTATATAAATAGAGAGAGGTGTATTTTTCCTAGTATAAGAGAGTGTTATTGTTCTCTCCTTATATTAAGAGAGGTGTAATTTTTATCTTGCATGGTGAAAATCTTTCTTCTTTGTAGTGGTTTCACTCTATCATTGGGGGTTTTCCACGTAAATATCTGTGTCGATTCTATTACCGACTATTTTAGGCTGCGTTGATCCATTTTAATTCTTTGAGTACCACGGATTAGTATCGAGCTTTGGTTCGTGGGATTTATTAGTATCTTTCTGTGCAGTTGATCGATCTTCCATCGAAAAGAATTTTTCCTGGAGATTATCACAGCCATTGATTATAGTCCGCTATGAGTTACTACTTTTGGTCACTGTTTATACGTATAGTTGTATACTTTTCTGATGTTGTTAACGTATATTGGATTGTTCCATATATGGTATAAATATCTGATCTTGTTCACGTATCTGATTACTATTTACGTATAAAACCGTTCATTATACGATCATTCACGATATGTAATCTTGCTATTCACAAAAAGTAGGCCGATCTAGAGAGTAAGCGGATCCGGTAAACACTATAAGCGTGAAATTTGAGATCAGAGAAGTTGATAGAGATAATTTTCACTGTGGAAATTGAAGATGAAAGCGCAATCTTGAGAAAGATAATTGGCTTATCGCAATGATTGGCGACCTGCTTGATATTACTAATGAAAAGTGGAAGGAGATGGATGATATCTTGCTGCTAATGTCTGCATCTTGCAATGGCGGTCGGTATTGTCGGTGTTGCGAGAAAGAAGAGCGACAAAGGAAATGCAGGATGCTCTTGTCAAAGCATGCAGGTCAAGTCTCTTCCACAATAGGATATTTCGCGGATTGTATACTCTTGAATGGTGAGTCACCATCGATGGACGGACATCAGCAATCTGAACACCTTATTCTCCCAGCTTTCACGGCGTCAGTTATAAAATAGTGGAGAATGAGCGTCTGAGCTTACTTCAAAGTTTACCTGATTCATATGATCAACTCATCATCAGCATCACAAATAATAATATTGCCAACTATCTATCCTTTGATGATGTCATGCGGTGCTATTCTTGAAGAAGAGTCGGCGTAAGAATAGAAGATAGATTGGAAAGCTCAAAGCAAGGCATTGTTGGTGACGAGAGGGAGATCAATGGGCGTGGACTTGATTAGAGTCATGGTCGGAGTAGATCAAAGTCAAGAAGAAGGAAGAACTTCAAATGCTACCAATGTGGCATAAGAGGGCATTTGAAGAGAGATTGTCGAAATAATAAGAAGAATATAGATAAAGCTCTAGAGGCATCAACTTCTCAAGGATGTGTTGCGAATACATCTGAGGATGGAGAAATCTTGTACAGTGAAGCAGCAATTAGTTCTAAAGGCGATGCTCACTCAGCGATATTTTGGATCATGGATTAGGAGCAACATGGCACATGACTTCACATCGTGGACTGGTTTCTGATTACAATTACGAACTCTTGGAAGGATCTGTGTTCATGGGAGATGATCATGCCTTAGAAATTGCGGTGTTGAGTCTTTGTTAAAATAAAAATGTTTGATGGTGTCATTACGTACAATTCAAGAAGTGCGACGCATTGAATGGCATGAAGAAGAATATGTTGTCTGTTGAGCAACTGGATGAAATTTGGTGCAAGACCTATACTAAAGGTGGGATTTTAAAAGTTGTTAAAGATGCTCTTGTGGTAATGAAAGCAAAAAAGACCATTGTAAATCTATACATGCTTCAAGGAGATACGTTTCAAGAGGCAATGACCATTAGTTGCATCCGCAAGTCGCAGAAGAAGCGGCGATGATGTGGCACCATGAGCTAGGCCACATGTCGGGCGTGGTTTGAAGGTTCCTGCGGGCAATCTCATTCCCAAGCTCAAATCGGTGAACTTACCGTTGCATGGAGCCACCGTATTACAAGCAGCGTATAGATTGACATTTGGTAGATCAAGCGCTCGAGGTTAAGCACATTCTAGACGATTCATTCTGATGTGTGGGAGTCACCAGAAATGTCCTAGGAGGAGCAAAGTATTTTGTATCCTTCATCGATGATTACTCAGGAGACTATGGGTATACCCAATCAAGAAGAAGTCAAGTGTGTTTCCAATATTCAAAGAGTTCAAAGCAAAGTGGAACTTGAATCTGGAAGAGGATCAAGTGTTTAAGGGACGGACAATGGAGGAGAATATCTGGATGGAGATTTTGTAGCATTTTGCAAGCATGAGGGTATTCAAGGCAATTCTTTGTTGCTACACCTCGGCAAAAATGGTATAGCGAAGCGGATGAACAGGACTCTCCTAGAAAGAGCAAGAGCAATCTTGAGAAACGGGTTTAGCCAAGTCTTTACGGGCGGAGCGATCCAAAAGCGCTCACACGTGATTAATCGGTCGCCATCAAGCGCAATTGGTCCTGAAGACACCAATGGAGATGTGGAATGGCAAGCGGACTATTCTTCTCTACAAGTGTTCGGATGTCCTACATATGTGATGTACAACACCCAAGAAAGAACTAAGTTGGACCCAAAGTCCGAGAAATGTATATTCTTAGGTTATCTTGTGATGTAAAGGTATCGCTTGTGGGATCCCACTTTGCCATAAGGTTATTGTCGACAAGGATGTTATATTCATGCAGAAAATGAAGCGCAAAGTGAAGGAAGAAATAGCAGCCTTGTCAGAAACAACTACGGTTCGATAGATGAGAAATCGGAGAAAAAGATTGCAGGCGAGAACTAGAGCATGATGAACAAGTACCGGATGAGGCCAATAATACTGGCGATCATCAGGCGATCATCACGCCCGACCATGACGATGGCATTCGGTTTATGTTATGGCAAGTCATGATGCATTTTGTCTTCTAACGAGAAGAAGGAGAGCCATCAACCTTTCGGGAAGGCTTTGAGTAGTCGGTCATCTTCATGGATAGCGGAATGCAAGAAGAAATGGAGGCCTTGCATAGGAACAAAACATGGGAACTTGTTGCACTTCCAAAGGTCGTAAAGCCATTGGCAACAAATGGGTCTATAAGATCAAGCGAGATGGCAATGATCGGGTGGAGCGATATCGCGGCAAGGCCCGGTGGTAAAGGGATTTGCTCGGAAAGGAAGATGTATCGATTTCAATGAGATATTTTCTCAGGTTGTCGGATTTGCCACTATCGAGTAGTCTTGGCTATGTGTGCTACATTTGATTTACATCTTGGCGGTTAGATGTGGCGCTTTCTTCATGGAGAACTTGAAGAAGATATATATGCTCCAAACGTAAGGCTTTGAGGAAAAAGAAAAGAAAACTTGGTTTGTAAGTTGACCAAATCTCTCTGTGCGGTCTAAAGCGGTGCAAGGTGTTGTGCAGGAGATTTGATTCTTCATAATTACTTTCGGATACAGCAGTTGAGTTCGGACCATTGTACATACTACAAGAGGTTTGATAACAATGTTTCGTCGTTGTTGTTGTGCGTGGATGACATGTTTGGTAGGCCCCAACAAAGATCGAATCGAGTTGAAGGCCGGTTGGCTAGGGAGTTTGATATGAAGGACTTGGGACACCTGGTAAAGCAGATTTTAGGATCTGCAAATTCACCGAGACGGAAAAGTCAGGAAGATCGCGCTATCCGAGAAGAATTGCTTGATGAAAATCTTGCGCGCTTCAACATGCAAGATTGTAAGCAGTTTCAACCCACTACTTCTGAATTACAAATTATCCCGGATATGTGTCCTAGCGATGAAGCGAGAGGATGGAAATGTCTGTCGATGCTGCATCAGCGGTGGGAAAGCCTATGTATGCCATGATTTGTACTGCAGGCACGATATTGCTCAGCGGTTAGTGTGATTAGTCGATTATAGCGAGATCTAGGAAATGAAATTGGAATCTTGTGAAGAGGATCACGAGATATATTAAAGAAACCTCAAGTCACTATGTTTTGGAGGATCGAGTTCATTGTCGGGAGATACGTTGATTCAGATTTTGAGTGATCTTGATAAAAGAAAATCCACTCTGGTATGTGTTCACATTTTGCAGGCGGAATTTGTGTGGTTATCAAATTCTGGTGTTGTAGCTCACATCTACTACAGAGGCTGAATATATGGCAGCTACACAAGCTTGCAAGGAAGCTATTTGGATTCAAAGGTTAATAGAGGAACTCAGGTACAAACAGTCAAAGTGCTGTGTATTCGCGATCAGTTGCCTTCTGTTATTCTGAGAATCGGCTTTTCGTTCCAGGGCGAAGCATAGGTGTTCAACATCGTTTGTTCAGAAGTGGTAGAAGAAGGAAATGTAGATATGCAGAAGATTCACATCTTAAAGAAAGCCGCAGATGTCGTAATAAGCCATGTATGAAGTTTAAATGGTGTAGATCTTCCTGTAAATTATCGAAGCATTAAGCGCGCATGGAATTGTGAGATGAAAAAGTTTTGAAATTCATAAAGTGGCTTTAAGTGGGAGATTGTAAGTGGCGTAGCCACTTTGATTTTGAACCGCGTCTTTGGTAGAATTTCCCGCGTACGCGCCACGTGAAAGTGGCAGAGGCAGCGAAATTTTCTGCAGTAAATTCTTGTGCATGTGTTTCTGTACCTACCAAACTCACGAGAAAACTATGCATTGATTAGTAACTTCCTTTTATAAATAAGCCTCACTCGCCATAGTTCATTTCATAAATCCTAGAGAAAATATACGTATAGTGTGTTACGAGAAGTTCTCTATATAAATAGAGAGAGTGTATTTTTCCTAAAGTATAGAGAGTGTTATTGTTCTCTCCTTATATTAAGAGAGAGGTGTAATGTTATCTTCTACATAGTGAAAATCTTTCGGATTCTTGCAGTAGTTTTCCCTCATCGTTAGGGGTTTTTACGTAAATATCTTTATGTCGATTCACATTCTCTCATTTATTTTAGTTGCGTTGATGTTTAATTCTTTTGATGCAATAATATCTCTAAAGAATCATATGTTAATTAAAAAAACATGTTTTAGTGACATTCAATAAAAAAGTCATCAAGCTAAGTCAAATCATTTTGAGAAAGAATCAATAATAAATAGCCCATCAAGTTTGTATACTCTGGACGTCCCTTTTACGTAAAATACTGTATCTAGCTCTTTTTTCATATAATATGTTTGTACTGGTTAGACAATTATCGATTGTTATTCTCCTGTCTATTGTTATTAGCAAGTATCTGTTAAAAAGTTTATGCATCAGTAATTAAAGGTTGAGAAAATTGCATTCACCTCCACTGTTATTTGATAAAATACAATTCATATATTTTCTATTTTCAAAATTTGAACACGGGTCCATGAGTTCAGAAAAATTCTACACCGACCTCTCCTATTAATATTACTCTATGAGGACTTTGACTAAACAATATACAAGTGCATAGCACATAATTTTTAATGATATTTTTATAAATATTAAAGATTGATATAACTATTGAATAATCATATTATCATTTTATTAAATGATAAAATCATACTTTCTTTCCATGCTAGGAAGAAGGGCAAACAAAAATACGATGTGTTTTTATTCCTTAATGAAAAGATAATATGGTTATTTAATATTTATAATAGTCCTTAATATTTATAACAATATCATTAAAAAATATGTGTTGTGTATATGTGAACTATTCCTTCAAAATCATTTAGGTAGCATTTGGTAGGAGGATAAAGACAGAAATACAGATACAGTATAGACAAAAATATAAATAATAAATATCTATAAGAGTATTATTAGAAGAAAAAAAATTTTAATTTCTGTCTTCATATTCTATCTCTACTATTCCAATATTTTGAAAGTATATAAATTTTATATTTTTCTGTTTTGGAGACAGAAAATTTTCTGTCATGAAAATAATAAACAAATGCTATCTTTTGGACTAACCTTCGGTGTACAATTTTTCAAAACTCGGAGACCTAGTATGCAAAATTTAAAAATTAAAAAAGTGCAAGTTATATTTCCCCAAGCCGAGGTGAACGTAATTTTTTCTTTAAAACTTTCCACCATCTTGCAATCCAATTTAACGTTAAACGGTGTATCGAAAATGATGACCTCCATCTCAACGAATTTACAATGGACCTTTCAGCTGCACGTTTTTCTGAGAGCTCGGATTGTTTTTGACTTTTTCCAATTCTGATATAGAAATTGTCTCTTATTTTTTAAAAAAATATAAAAATTTATATTTAAATAATTTTTAAAATAATTTTTTATTTTAATTAAAAAATTAACTTCAGAAAAAAACTAATTTCATCTTTTTCAACTTATAAAAAAATATGTTTATTTCAACTTTTAAAAAAGTAACTATAAAACTTAAATTTTATATATAACTAAAAATATTGAAAATAAAAGTCTTCATTTTGTTTGCTATAGGAAAAAGTTGAAAACAGATTTTTGTGTTTAGATTATCATTACGTTTAAAAAATTATCCAACCATACAAGAAGTAATTTAAAAAAGTGATTTTTTACCTGAAAAGCTTATCCAAATGCACCATTTCTTTAAATTTTGATTTTTTTAAAAGATAAAATAAACACACTCTTAAATTTAGATTTGTTACTTCATTGGGAGGGTGCTCATACTCCCACATAGATGGAGGAAGTAGTGTTCTTCTCATTAACTTATAGTTTTAATATATTATAAATTTGAAAAACTATAATTTTTTAAATTATATCTTATTATATTATTTAAATTATTATATTTTAATAATTATTATCATCAAAGTTATATAAAAACAATATGTAATTTGTTAAAAATTTAATTTTAATACATTAATAATATAGAAAATAATTATACTATTTTTTTACCACATATAATTGTATTAATATTAGAATTGATTTTCATATTTACTAATATTATATAAATGAATAAAATTTGATATAATGACAGCGTAAAAATTAGTTAATATCATAAATGCTTATATTAAAATTAAAATTTTTTTAATGCTACAAGAGGATGCAAAATACCATCATATATTCGTCTTACTAGTTATTAAAAAATAAATGCATACGAGCATTCATAAAATGGTCGCACCCAACACCAAGCAGGCCCTGAGAAGTTTGAGCAATCTTTAGCTAGGAAAATATATATCTCGAAGTAGGCCATTCCGATTAAGCCATTGACACTCTCACTTTCATTATTTTTTATTGAGGTTCACTGAACTACCCTCTTCTAGTATAATCAAAAGAACATATAATTGGCATTAATTATTTATTAGTTGTGATAATGATATTAAAGTCTTATTGTTGTTAGTTTATTGAAAATTGAAACATTTTTTGGTGCATTATTATTTTAAACTATTTAATATTATATCATGTCTTCGTTTGATCTCCAATTATAAAAGATAAAAGTATATATATAGTGAATGTTTTGGAAAAAAGTGTAAGTAATGGAAAAGGAATATTTTAATGAACATAAATAAAAGCAAATGAAAGTGAGAGTGATAATATGACAATAGTCACTTATCTTAAAATAGTAAAATGTTACAATGAACTCGAGTTCACCTTTGGTAGGTGTACTAGGCATGTGGTTGCAAAACAACAAAGGGTTCGTAAGTTTAACAGACTCAAAACATATCAAAATTTTGTTAAAATGTATCATTTTATATTTTATATTATCACTTAACCTATAAATCCAAAATAAAAATCTTAATTTTGGTAATTTCTTATTTATGGATTTTTTCTTTAGTAATTTTAAAAAATAATTTTGATATATACTTAGTATAAATTTTTTATACTACTATCCAACCATATATTATTATAGTAACAAAAAGAGTTGATTCTATGCTAATTATCTCAAGTTTTATATATACCAACAAATGAGTAGACAATAGTAAATTTTTCACAATGACAGCACATAGAAATCAAATTCTAAAGAAAAAAATTATCTGACCATAATATGAGTTAATTTCTAAAATTGCTTAGTTTTTCTATCATTAATTTGCCCACGTTAGATATGCCTGATAACCACTATTCCTATTAATGAGTTTGGTAGAATTATTGACTATCACGTGAAATTAATTAGATGATATGACCTTATATTAGTCTGTAAATATTAAACAAAGATTAAAAAATAGTAAAGATAAAATTTTAAAAGTTTTGAAAATATTTGTATAAAAAATATGTTTAAAAAAATTAGCAATAATACTAGTATAATAGTAAAAAAAATTTAATATGAACAATTATAATAATAAAATAACTTAATTTTAAAAGTCAATATTAATATATTGTATTCAATAATAATAAACTCAAAATAACATTTGTATTCTATTTTTCTTTTAAAGAAAAAAACAGCCACACCGGCCTGCGGGTAAGGCCGTCTCCATCCATCCACATGGACCGCTCAACCAATACAATTCCTGACGTGACAACAGACATTTAGTCTAATCATTTATTGGATTATTTCCCCACTTCCAAGTGCTTTGAAGGGATTTCACCATCAACTCGCCGAAGCATATCAACTCAATCCTCACCCTCTTTCAATTGTTTCTATTGATCCCAACTAACACTTGGATAAAACAGGTGATTCTTCAGGTATCACTGCTTCAAAATATCTGATAATTCATTTTTTTTTATTCAAAACCACGTATACTTATTAAGATGGGTAAGATTACTAAGTGGATAAAGATCTCATTTTTAAGTTTTGATACAGCTATATATAATATATTGGTTGGAACCCAAGACCTCTTCTTAAGCTACAATAAGCCCTATCAACTATTCTACGTGCTCATTGTTTATATGATAATTGGTTAATTTCACATTTCTATTACATTTTTTTTTTCAATTTATTGATATATTTATATAGTCCCAATAACCCATTCACTAGTGAGTCATGACTCATAAGTCGTATTCCTTTTCCTTTTTCGGTTAGAACTGTTGAGTCTTTTTTTTTTTTCTGCTTTCGTGGATACCACTCATAAGTCATACTCAAGCGCATTTTTTTTTCGACCCATGTATTTATTGCCAAAAATGATGATTAATTCTCTCAAAATATATAGAGCTCACACGTATAAATTTTGTTTCTGACATAAAACTAAAATGCAATTAAAATCACACTGAATTTTATTTGATAAAACAGAATTTGGTGACGTGCTTAATTTTTCTATTGTACTGTATGTATAAGATTTTACCTAATGTTATTTTCATTAAAGTTCCAAGTATCTCTCAAATGGTTTGGAATTAGCATTGTGAGTAGTCTAAAAATCAGTTGAGTTGTATTCTTGACGTATGGTGGAGGAATCCGTTTTAAACGAATTCTATGCTATTGTTGATCTTTAATGGATACAGAGGTGAAATATTACGGTAGTTAAGAATCAATTAAATGAGTAGTATATAAAATAAAAAGATTCATACTCTCATTATCTTAAAGTTTTTAGTTAAAATGTATTATCCTACCCATTTGTATGATTTTCTCACTTAATTCATTTGGATCTGTCCCATACTGGACTCCTGTTTCAAAAACTGGTGTCTAAGAGAAAGATAATGAGAGAGTCCTAGGCTATTTTTATGGATTTTTTTTACGAGTTTTTGAAGGGTGCATTTGGTACCTAGCTGGACAGAAAAATAGAGACAGTAAAATAATAGAGATGGAGATGATATTGGAGATAAAAGCATAAATATATTTGGTAGTGTTGCATAGGAGATAATGTTTGATCAAAAAGTAAATAGCATTAGATTATAATTTAAGGTAAAATTGAAAGGTGAGTTACTACTTTTAATTACTCCTTTTGGTTCACAATATAAGTTTTTTAAGATTATATATGAGAATTAAGGTGATAATTGGGTACCATTGATCTTTTAAAAAAATAAAACTAAAAAATGAAAATACTATTTTATCACTCATTATAAATTATTTTATATTAAATAATTATATTTATTATCCACTCATTATAAATATCGAAATAAAATAGATAAAAAATAATTAATGCTTTCTTGAAATGTGTAAAAATATTTTATAATTTGAATTAGACAAAAATAAATCCAAAAAGTCTTATATATCGGACCGGATGGAATATTTTATGAATGGCAAAGGAAAAAAAAAAAAAACAAACCCTATTTTCACATGCTATCTAAGAATTTTAGTGCACGTGTATGAGGTTCATTGAATTTTTGACTAATTAATGAATCCATTATGCGTTGAAATCTTGCTTAATAGCTAGCAGAAGCTCTATGGTCTCACACCGATCTGAGTGATAATTCGCGGAAAACTTAGAATTTACCGGCGATTTAATGTTTCTTTTGTGCAATAATATTGAATTAAATTGAATAACTAATGTGTTAAGAATTTCAGTTCATTTATTGAGGACATGAACAGTTCTGTACCTTCCTTGCCCACGTTCACACACTGGTATATTTTTAGATATGTGAACTAAATTTTGTATACATCAACTCGCAGTTCTTCAGTAAAAAATGGATGAAACATTAAAAGAAAAGCAGAGAAAAGGGCGTTAAATCCGCAATGAACATGTCAAAATTACCGTAAAGTGACACTCAATTTCCATTTAATTTATCAATTAATAAATCAACTATTATATAAAAAATACAGAAAAAAAAAGTAAGAGATCAATAATATTCATAAAATTAATATGTTAAATAATAAATAAAATAAAATAAATAATTTTTATTGCTGTAAGAGCTGAGCGCTTGGTATTTTTCATTCAGCGATCTCATGTTTAGCCGTTCATTTTTTAAATTAAAGCATTTTTTGAACCGAGTATGCGTTAAAGTATAATAGGTTAGCTTCCTGTGGTGGTTATTCCTTTTGGGACTGTGGCCCTTCTGCTTGAAGCTCAGTATGAATGACATCTGTAGATAAAGATAAACGCAATAGCAGTGCTTTTCCTGATGAAACTCTTCAGAAATCCAATGACAGAATTCCATGTTTCATGTGATGATGCTGGCTTGCCTTGGAGGACAAAACATTAGTGACAAAAGCTTTTGGCTTCTTTCAGCTGTGCATTATTATGTTTATTTATAGGCCAATCTTGGCCCTGTTGAAAATGATTTCAAGATGGCATGGCAAGCAGATCATAAATTTCTTGACGAAAATGCTTCAAAAAAGTGACTCAGCCATATCTACACAGGGCTTCATGTTACAAACGCAAATGTGTGGTATGGTAATTAATTCTTATAGATTAAATTAATAATTTGGTCCATCAAATTAGAGATATACGCATCATTTTAGTCTCTTGAAAACCTTTTATATCAATTTAGTATATACATTGATATTACACTTGTGGTTTTTAAATCCTTAGTAGGTGTTTTAAGGGTACTAATTAGAAAATTCCTATAAATATGAACACAATTTTTCATATATACGTGTCAATTTTTAAAAGATAAACAGGTCATGCAATTGTGAGATTTCTAATAAATAAATAGGTCATGTTTCTTTGTTTCGTTCACAATTCTATAATAATTATGTATCTTTAGCTGTGTTGTGCTGGTATTCTTACTTATGGAGCTAATTGAACCTCATATTTTATCTCTGTCATTCTGGTAATGTAACGTTTTAGACAGGTGACAATGAATTTTGCTTTCGGTTACCTTTTGCTAAAGGTGTGTTATAGTAGCATTTAGATCTTGAACACATCATCTCTTGATCTACCACTTTAATTTGTTCTAGATAAGTCAGCTAAAAGTCTTTGTATGGGTTAGATTAGTGTGTTCTGCTTTTATCTGTGCCTTCTCCATTTCGCCATTAATTGCATGTGTGTTATTTTGTAACTGTCACATTAATTGCATAGTGAAATAAAATGTTGAACGAAAAGGTCTTGTTGACACCTCGGTTAATTAGCTGTATTAATTTAGGTTATTGGCGACAAGAGCCCCCATAACTACCTTTTTGAATTTTTTTTTATAAATAAAAGTTTAGGTTAAGGGAAAAACTTACTTCAGTCCAAGATCAAGATAAGTCTCTCAACTCAGTGCTTATAGATCTTTTATTAACAGCAAAAATCTAATAATCAAGTTCAAATTATAACAGTGTATGAACAAAGAATAGATCGGATGAGCTAATCCCAATTGACAAGGTAAGTATGCACCATACCTTTTAAATATGATAAATTATCCTTTTTATTCTGTTTTAGCAAGGTAAGTAAGTATGCTGATGCATATATTGATGGGATCTGTTTTAATTCGCTGGAAGGTAAGTATATATGCTGATGCAGATATTAATGGGATAACGATAAGCTAGCTTGATGGCATGGCGCATTTTTATCTTGTTTGCTTGAGTTGATGTGTCTCTTATGTGTGTTAGCTATTTAATTTTTTATAACCCAAAATTGTTTATGTTAAAAATCATTAAGAAAAATTAAAATATAAGATGCATAATCGTACTTAAATCCATAAGGTGATGTTTAATTAATCAATGGTTCTTGATATTTTAAATTGGTATGTATGAATTTTGTAGAGAAGAACCCACTCTATTGTGAGATGATGAAATGACTCGGAGAGAGAGATACATATATCTTGAAGTCATAAGCTTTTATAGTTGTACAATCCCAACTTTTAATTTCGTCCATCGTAAAATTAGTAAGTAAATAATATGTTATGTACATTTAATTAATAAGCTCATATTTCATTGTATGATTTGAGTTTAATTAATTTAACTTTATTAAATTATTTCAATAACGAAAAGGGTTGCTTAGTTTAAATCTCGTTTTCATGGACTTTATAGTACATCAGCAACTAGGGCCTAGATTGACATGAATGCCAAAAAGAAATTTTTCATTTCTTATCACTGCTGGATAACTGCATCTGATTGGAGATATGAATTATGATTAAGGTGATTTGAATTGAACAACCCTCAATTTGTTTTGCAAACAAATTTTGAAATTTTTCAATCACTTCATCATAGTGTTAATTGTTGATGTGTATTTGAATTAAGTTATTTTTTTCGTTTAAATAGTTTAAAGTTAAAAATATCTTGAAACCGTGTGTGTAATTCATTTTTCTCCTCTTTATGGAATTTGGCTTCAGCAAAATGTGTTAATGAATAACAAAAAAAGCTATCTTTTGAACAAAAAAAAATCATTTTTCCAGCTATTAATGTCGACTTCTAGTTAAATAATACATTTTTTAACTTTTAAATAGAACGTGAAAAGTATTTTTTTTATTGGAAAAAATCCCTTTTCTATATAAAAAATCAAAACAAACACACCATTATTGAGATGCTTCTGTAATATTGACGATTTAATTTATAAAAACAAAAACTCTGCCAAAATCTCATTTTATTTTTCTATAGTCATTATTATTCACCTTGATAGTAATTAATACATTTATAATAAACTACAAAGGAAAGAAAAAAACTAATGCTATATAGATATTGTAAATAGATAAATATTCATTCTAAAACATAAAAAAGTAAAAATATCCATAGTTATTATGAAACGAAAGGAATATAAAAAAAGATAAGAAATATACATGAAAATAAATTATATATAAAAAGGAAAGGGGATTTTGAAACCATAACACAAAGATAAGATAAAAATAAAGTATGGGCTGCCCATATAGACTCCTGTCTTAAACCCAAGAAAAGGAATCACCGAAGTTTAATGCATTTTAACATTACCTTTCTCCCTCTCCAACGAAGGAATTTCTCACTTTCTCCGTTCACTGATAATGGAACCGGGGGAGAAAAATGTAATAAAAATAAAGGAGTTAATACGTTTTGGTACTACCATTAAAAAAAAAAAATAGCACGTCGTGATTTTTTCAAAAAATAAACTTAACAATAAAAATGTTACTTGTTACTTCTTGATTCATGGATCCTAGGGTGTTTGGGATTCTGTTGAGTTTTGATATATTCTGCCTTGCTGCATTAGGAGCTCTTTAAATTGGAGATTGTTTGAAAATCGAAAACCGATCACACCAAATCGAGTTTAGTTACGTTATATCAATCCATTGCTTCAATTCAATTGATTTTTCACTCAAAATGGAACAGAAATCGATCACGAACACTCCTAATTAAAATATATATTATAAGACGAAACGAATTTTGGTGAAAATGTACGGTAGAACGCCTTGGGGGCATCTGTTTCAAGACATCACATTTTCGGGAATGTGATCATGAGAATGTAAGGTTTGTATTATTGGTACATAGTTTAAAATAGTATTCTTGTATAAGTTATATTCTCTGGAATAAAAAATGGCCCATTTTCATCCCCGCCTCTTACTGTGAGAAAATAAGATTATCATGGAAAGGGAATGCATCTATAAAAGTAAAAAGATCAAATTGTCCTTAATCCTAGAACACTAAAATGAGTATTGGGCTTGTTGCCAATGTAGGATCACTGTCGCTAATATCTGACCGCTGCCACCAATGACTTTGGATTGCCTTAGCCATCACCAAACCACTGATGTTGATGTTGAATGGTCGACGTCAATGCTAGCTAGCCACCACCTGTCACCAGGTCATGGCCACTAGCCATCGACCACCGGACCATTACCATTGTTCGTCGGACCCCACTGTTGTTTGCCGAACTCCACTACCGATTGACAGACCCTTTTGTCGAATGTTAGGCCACCACTGTTGGACACCGAACCACCACCACTATCCCTATCATTTTGTTGGGGGTATTTCTGAAAAAAAAACCCAATATTCCCATGTATAATTTCAAAATTCCTAAGATTTAATCTAGGTACCAAACACGCCTAAATGTCTTGCTTGAGAATGTTATTCCCTGTAATATTATTCCTGGGAGTGAAAAATGAAATTTTGAAATAAACGCCCCCTTAAATTTTGACTATATGTCTCTATCACTACAATTTATTAGCCCAACACATAATTTTAAAATTAATTGTTTTATAGAGAGCATCAAACCCAAGTTGGTGCATTTGATTCATCTAATGGAAGGAGGCTGGTAAAGTGAGAAATTGAGAGGTTAATCATTATTAGATCAATAGCTTGTATTATGAGTGGATTCTAATAAGTGATCTAATGGGTAGTATTTGGTTTTTATCCTAAGATAATACATAATGTCTTTTATCATTATTTATTGTCTTATGTACGTGTTTTTAAATAAGATACGGAGATAATTGCCATGTCTAGTACTCCACGATAATCAAACATGATACAAAAATAATGTTTTTTATGCATTCGTCTTTATTGTTTTTACTGTCTTTGACTCTATTGTTTTGGGACAGAAATCAAACGCCATTATAGAAATTAATCTCTTATATTTATATTTTATTGATATCCTTATTTGAGAGGAGCTAAATTCAAATTAGGAAACATAATTTAAATTTTAATCTTGAAAAGAAAAAATAAGTTTTTTTGATTAGCAATCATGTGACACTTATATCTCTCTCCACATATAACAGAATCCAGAAACTTGACCATCATATAATTTTAGGCAGACCTAGGCGCACAGAAAGAAAGAAAACAAATTGTTTTTCCTTTTGGTCTCCAGGAAAACGACGCTCATTAAAGAACAAGCCAGCATGTAATAATATTATTGGCAATCTCAACATCAATCTAGCACGTTTCATTACATTGTGGATCTAGCCAATGAACATACAACAGCGAAGAAACAAAAGGGAACGGAAATTTTTTAATTGCAGTTGACGTTTATTTTGCTTGCCCATTTGTGGCCACATCATTTGAAGAGCCTTTTGTTTCTTGTGATCTCTATTTTTTTTATTTGCTTTGTAATCTCTATTTAACATTGATATTTATGCGGAATTTTATGTCTCTATCTTCTTATATCATCAGGTTTTTACATTGTATTTCAAACACAACTTAAATAGGACTATAATTTTGTATGCATTAACAGAGTTGTTAACAAAATGATAAGAGATTAAGTTTCAATGTAAGAGAGTTTACACTCATCTAATTATATGTTTTTGTTTATAGGATTTTTAAGGCAGTGGATGATAGAATCAAAGACCTTTATTGATGTAACGTGTGTACAACTGTTTTATATTATAAATTAATTTCAAACAATAATAAAGAACATCCCTTCTCACCTTCGAATCGATCACCAATATCTTCAGCACATAGCATTGCCATGTAGCCGGCACCGTCTTACACACAGAGATAACCAGACGAAGTAAAAGAAAATAAACCTTAAGAAATAATTGCAAATCAAAATTCTTCAAAATCATTACTATAATCTGTAATGAGTAGATTGTGACCTTCTTAAAAGTGATCAGGGAAAGGTTCGGTTAAAAGAAAAAATTGCCATAAAAGCTTTTAAAAAGTAGGCAAAAAAAAGCTTATATATTTTTTCTCTCAACCTGAAGTTTTATGCATGCCTTTTTATCTCTCTTCGAGTCTCCAAGAAAACCCATGTGAGGTGTACCTAAAGTGGGAAGGATGGTGTAATAAAGTAGTGTGTTATTCACTTATTCTTCAATCGTCTAAACATAAGAACCTTCAATCTAATTTTATGAGGGCCTTTATGAAAAAGGTGCATCTTGAATCATTTATTGAGTGCCACTTGTATATGCCAGAGGCCTTATTTGGCCCTGTCTGGGGATTCTGATAACTTAGGTTAGAATCATAATATTTTTAAGTATTATTCATATATATATATATAAAATTTTAAATGAAAACAGTGACGATTAGATAGCTTTTTCATCAAAATAATAATTCTAAAATTTAAAATATTTAATATAATAATCAAATCAAAATTCATCCCGATAATAATTTACTTTTGTCGTAACTAATTTTTTTATAAATTCTAATTCATTAATTCATTCACAATATATTCTTACATTTTATCCGATTTTTTTTCAAGTCCGATCGAAATCTTTTTTCTGACAACTCTTTCACACCATTTTGGTATCATTTTGGTATCTTTTTGAAATCTAATCACCAAATGTAGTACACATGATTTTAATTTGTTGGTACAGTATGCCCATAATACATGTCTCTATGTAATAAGAAAAACTGATCTCTCTTTCATTGTATTTCATTTGCTTTGTAATACAAGGCAAATAAATATGCATAACAAATAAAAGGCAAATAATAATACCATAAAAATAAAATGGAAAGATGCACTTCAAATTTTCAGCACACCAACTTATATTTGATGCTGCCATTGCTCGTACCATAATCCGATCCGGACAGACCCAAACCATATTGGGCCAGGTTCGAATCTTATAATTTAACATAATATACTTTTTGGGTTAAATTCAAGTCATATTTTAATCTAGTTTGATTTGACCCAAACTTAAATGATCTTTTAGAGTGATTTGTTTTGATAATAATTAGTAAAAAATTATAAGATTTAATATTTCAATTTATATTTTTTATATAATTTGATATTATTTTTATGTTAATCCAATTCGACCTAACCTTCAGGTTCAGGTTTCAAAAATTGACCTAATAAAAAACATGCCGGGTCTAGGTGGGGTCCAACCTAACCCAACCTGTCATTTGTACATCGATCCACATAGATGAGCTTCAAAGCAATACTAGCAATACTTGCAAAATTATGATGACACAAGATTTCATTCATGTTTAATTCAATCATACACAAAAACTACAATAATAAAAAAAAATAAAGTCTTATAAATAGATGGATTGCATAGTTGTGCACAATAAATTGAATATACTTCTTTTTTCACGGCAGATTATCTTGACCTTGGGTTTGATAAAATCGTCCTTGACTTCCTTTCATTTGTGAAAATTGTTTAGAGGTCCTTTTTTATATGCTTATTCTATTAAATAAGTTTTTTTAAATGTTAAATTTTATTAACGTAACCATTGAATTAAAAAGTTTTAAGGGGGCATTTATTTTAAGGTATGAAATTATGTTCCTAAGAAAGAAATTCCTGGAAATGTAATACCCAAGAGTGTTCTTCCTGTGAATTTCAAAAAAATTATTTGTTTAACATTAAACAATCCAATATTTTTTATTAAGATTCATAAGAATAACTTTAAAACTTGTTTGTTTTATAATATATATTCCTGAAAATATATATCATAATTTCCAAAACACCCCTAATACTTGTAGTGGCATTATTATTATTATTATTATTATTATTATTATTATCACTATTATTTATGGATATTTTAGGATTTGTTCTCAATAATTACAATTCTCAAGTTATGGGAATGTTATATTTCACCTTGATCTAGCCAAATCCATAACAACTCGTACAAAATTCAAGTCAAGTTCTTTTCGCTATTTCACCAATCAAATCATGACATGTAGTATTTTTTTCTTGATATAAGTGCATACTTTTAAATTTTAAATTATTCCTTTCAATTAAAATATATACTTGTCATAATTTGATTGGTGAAATTGATTAAATGAAATAAAGAACTTGATTTAGGTTTTGTTCTAATATCTTCATATACCAATTTCTCTCAGTTTCCTAACGTGACAAATATTATGGAACAGATGGAATAATTTTATAAAATTTGTAACAAATATAAACGCAAATCATTCCCACATAATTATTCCTGAAAATAGACTAATATATCTTAAAATAAATGCCTCCTAAATAAGTAGATCATGTTAGGGTGGAAATCCACTTAGTTAATTTCATGAGTAAGTTTTTTCCTTTGTACTTCTTTCATGAGTAAGTTTTAACATACTTATTACAAGAAATAATTTTTTAGACGTTAAATTTCATTAATCAAACAATTGAATTAAAAACTTTTTATGAGTAGATCAAGTGTAAAAACTGAGACAATTCGAACATCATTTGATGATACTTCCTCGAGTTTCATTAAATGGCTTAAGGTATGATTATGTGATAAGCAAAGGTATAGGTCCTGTCAAGTACCTGGTTAATTTCTAAATAGCCAATACAAAATAAATTCGTCAAAAAATTATTTTAATTTATTCTTAACAAATTAAAATATTTTTATGTTAAGGGTGTGTGATTGGTTTATTTATGAAAATGTCACAAATATGAGAAAAATATTAATATTAATTAGGTAAGAGAAAAAGTTAAATTTATAATTAATGTAAATGAAATAAAATTATCAAACTATCATAAACATCAAATTTATTTAGATAAGAGAAAGAGTAAGTTTTTGGTCTAAAAGAAAATGTGTAATTTACAAACCTGACCCTTAACAAAATTATCCCAAACAATAAGTTGATTTCTATTTACAATTTCAATAACGAGAACTAATAAATTCATCGCTTGACCACTTCTCTGAGAGCCTCAGACAGGATTGCCATTGTTCTTCGCTGGATTTAATTTAGAAGTTGAGCATCCTTGAGAATTCCAATAAAACTTAATCACTATGATTATTGTTTCTCAATTATTTTGCGCAACAGCATTTTAACAAACAGTTGATACTCTGTAAGGAGCTTGCATTGATGAAGGCAATTTCAAAAGGTTGACTTTTAAAATATATTTAAGCCTTTTAAAATATTTATTTGCAAATCAATACAATTGTTTATTAAAATTGATCATATGTATAAAAGCAATAATAAATACTTTGTTGGACTTGGATACAATTATTCATTCAAAAGGTTTAGCTAATTTGGAGTAATTGTATAGATAAAAATTCATTGAAAATATTTTTTATTTAAAATAAATCAACATGATTGATAACTGTAATTGAATATGAATAAATGTCGTGATGAGTAAATAATTCCTTTCACTCCATCCATAAAAAATAAAAAAACACATATACTGAAAAAATAATAGATGAATCTTTGTAATAGTATAAAATTATATAAATGAACAAGATTGCCTCTCTTAAAAAAGCAGAAGTGAATACAATTATTTTTACTAACAGTAATATTGATAAAAGAGTTAAAATTGATTTGATATGATAAATGAACAAATTGGATGGTAAGAAGTTTAATAATTCTTTATTTTATATAGGTCAGGATTTTCATTCAACAGTAATAATAAATTATTCATTTAAATAAACTACTTAATAAACTAATTAAAAATTGTAAGAATTTAAAAACAATGAGTGATAATAATAATAATAATAATAATGATAACGCCAACATATTCTGTCAAAACACAATAGAAGCGGGTTAACAGAGAAACAAAGTTATAGGATGCGAATAAAATAAAAATTTAATTCCTATGCACTTAATAGTACACAGAGGTTTTTAAGTATCCTCTAATTATATTATTTTATTTAGATAATTTTTTAAACAATGTGTATAAACTAAACTATTTTTACTGAAATAATAATATATGATTGAATTCTAGTGTATAGAAATTATACTAATAAAATAAATATTTTTTCTTTTAAGTCAAAACCTAATTAAAATGCACATAAAAAAACTCATAAAATTAGTGTGTTTTTTTCCCTTTTTCCGTTTTGACGAGATAAAATTAGAAAATGTAGAAAACTAGAAAACACAGATAAACAAAAAGCAAATAAAAAAGAAAAAAGGACAACGCTAGAAGGAGGGCTTGAACCTCCGACCTTGTGGTTAACAGCCACACGCTCTAACCAACTGAGCTATTCCAGCTGCCGCTTCTCTCTGTTTTATAGATATCTATATAATGTCATATGTCCTCACCCACACGCACACACCCGGTCTGAAACAAACAAAAGCGGAGCGGTAACGTGAAATGAATTGAAAATTCCATGAACTGAAATACCAACGACAAAACGGCTCCCACAGTATCTCTCATTCTTCCTTCCCTTCCCTTCTCTTCTCCTTTCTTTCAGTTTCCTTTCCTCTCTCTCTCTCTCTTCACACCTTCCTTTCACAACCGATTCCAAATCACAGCACATTATTATTATATAAACAAACACCAATACCAATTCCTCTTCTCTCTCACACACAGCATTCACATTTCATGCACCCACCACCTTCACCTTCCTCTTCCTCTTCCTCATGGCGGGTCTCCACTCTTCTTCCCACAGACCCACCCCTTCTTCTTCCTCCTCGCGCCTCCTCCTGCTGCTGACGGTGCTCCCTCTCACCCTCGCCTCCCTCGCCTTCGTCCTCCAATGGCGAGGCGGCGTCACCGACCCCATCACCCGCTGGACACCCGATCACCCCCACTTCCCCGGAATGATCGACTCCTCCTCCTCCTCCTCCTCGGCCGGCTCCCCTCCTTCCCCCACTTCCGGCCACCACTCCCACTCGGACTGCACCACCCTCCTCCTCGGCCACACCAACAACAACCCCTCCTTCCCTTACTACCGCGACTGGAAACTCGACCTCTCCCCCGATCTCAGGCCCAAGGTCGGTCAATCATCTTCATCTCCAAACCCCCACGCCACACCACACGTCGTTTTGTTCTTTTATGCCTGAGATCCCATTGCTCTCTTCTGCGTTTTGTGTTTAGTAATTGTTTGTGCGCGCGCGTGTGTGATCGTTTTTGGTTGACCGTTACTTTGGATCTGCCGTCCGGGTTCTTAAACCCTTTTGGCAGATTGAATTTCGATTTTTTTTCTGTTTTCATCGATTCACGGTTTTTGTTTGATTAATGCATCATGGATTTTGAATTGTGGTTGATTCTTAAACCCTTCTTGCACATTCAATTTTTTTATTTTATTTTGTTTTGTTTTTATTGGTGGCAGATATGTATTACGACGAGTACTTCAGCTGGTTTGGAGCAGACACTGCCATGGATCTTCTATCACAAGGTTATTGGAGTCTCTTCGTTCCTCCTTTTCGTCGAAGGCAAGGCTGCATCCCCTAACGTATCTAGAATTCTCCAAACCATTCCCGTGAGTCCAACCATTTCCCATATTATTATTACATTTTTCTGTGATTTTTTATTATTATTACAGCAGTTACTGTTTTATTTTTTATTTTTTGAAAAAAAAAAACCTTTATTAGTTTTGATGCTCAATTGAAAGAAACCCCTTTTGTTTGTAATTTTTTCAGGGGGTTAAAGTTATATATAGGACAAGAGAGTTAGAAGAGCAACAAGCCAAAAGGTATGCGTGTTTCTCACTTTGTAACTTGCCAAATAAATTGCCTTTTCCTTTGATTGAGCTGGCTTACTGTTCTGACAACTGTAACCGGCCGGGGCTTTAGTCATCACAATTCAAGCAATATGAGTTTGGAATCTTCCTCTAATTTGAAAGAGGAATTTTATTGGGCAATGTTGTTGACCATTTGACCAAGTAGGCTAGTTTGTCTTCTGGGTTTAAAGTTTGACTCCGTATTGTGGATCTGGCTTGGTTTGTCCCTCAGACCTGTGGTAGAGACTTGAGTTAGCTTTTGTCAGCTAAAAGTTACAATCATTCTTAAATATTTGGGTAAAGTAGTTCTAACATGTTTTTCCTAAGAGAAATGCTTAGTGGTGCGAAAAAGTGTTGCCACAATTGGTGAGTGTAGGTTCATTTTGGTCATTGAAATTGTTTGCGTGCTTATCTTTAGTCCTTAAAATTAGAAAATTAACAATTTAGTTCTTGAAGTTACAAAAAAAGTGATTTAAGTTGGTCCTTAATGTTCATAAGGACTAACTTGGATAATCAAAAAGACAAATTTGATTACCATTTTAAAATTTCAAGGACAAAGTTGTTAATTTCTTAATTTCAGGGACTAAAGTGAAGTATACATACAATATCATGCACCAAAATGAACCTTTGCTCTACGGATGGTTTACAGAGTGGCATATCATATTCCAATTGGTAGTTGTTTTTATCTATTATTACCCACCCTTGTATTGTAAACCATTTTTCTGGTGTGTGATTACCCAATTTGTGGCTTTTCAAACTATAGCACTCTGTCTGTATGACATAGAAGTGCTGTATAACTAAATCTGGATGTAATTCTAACTGTGTGCCTATTTGAAAATGATGAGATTCCAAAATAAATGTGAACGTGTGACCAAATGCTAATCTTGTACGATTTTACCATCCTATGAAGGCATTAATGTGATCAAAGATTTAGTCCACATAAAATTTTCAATTTTTTTTTTCACCTCTCAACTGTGAGTACTTGAACTTTTGCTTGATAGCTTGAACTTGACTGGTCAAATGATTCTTTCTTATTAGATCAAAGCTAACCAGTCTAGTGCTTCATTCATATTTCTAGAAAAAGGCTTGGTTTTCATTGTTGTTCCATTCTTGTAATCTTGTGATGCCTGGAAAGGTGACTTGACCATTTTTTCATGAATTGTCTTGTTTAACTTTTCATTAATTTCCTTTTCTTTCCTTTTTTAAATTCTCATTCATCTTTGCTAAATCTACCCTGTCCATAATTTACGTAATAAAAATAGTAAAAATTATAAATGATGGCCCTTGGCATAACAGTAAGTTTTTTGCTTTATGATTGTGACCCGGTGGTCATGAGTTCTAATTGCAAAAATGCTTATCTGCTGTCTCTCTTTGTGGGAGCCAAATGCAACTGGACTGCTTTCTTGTATATCAAGTATTAATTGTGATATGAACTGGTCATCTAAGATAACATACCAAATGCATCCCTAATACAAATACTTGGTTTGAAGTGTGTATTTTCCATTCTTGGGTCCTTGTTCTACTGCTTAAAATATGGGTTCAATAGCTTTTGATATTCTTCTTAAACATTTTATTCATATGGAAATTCTGGATTTTAAATAATGTGCCAAATTTTATGACCTCCCTGCAATGTTACTAAGTATTTTGTCACCTACCAGTCGAATATGGAATGAGACTTGGTTGGCCAGCTTCTTCTACAAACCATGCAACTATGAGTTGTTTGTCAAGCAATCTTTGAACATGGAAATGGCTATTGTCATGGCAAGGGTATGGATATGTTTTCTTTTATTGGATTATTTAATTATCATTATCTCTGTTTATGTTATTTACCATTTGAAGATCTTACATTTTTCTTTACAATATTTGTGTACTCAGGAATCTGGAATGGATTGGATCATTCATCTGGACACTGATGAGCTGCTACATCCAGCAGGCACTCAGGAGTACTCTTTAAGGCAGTTGCTATCCGAAGTGGCTGGAAATGTTGATATGGTTATTTTTCCAAATTATGTGAGTGTAGGAGTTCTATTTAGGCTCTAAAATTACTATCGTTTGACATAGTTAGTTGATCAAACTGTGTTCTTTGCTGGAATGTTATTTCTTTCAGGAGAGCAGTGTTGAGCGAGATGACATCAAGGAGCCTTTTAGTGAGGTATATGCTTAGATAGCTTTCCTTAGCTTCTGAGCAGATTATTCAACTATGTTAATTGGAGATAATTGTAAAATTTGTTCTCTTTGTCAATTTTTTTGGGGTCCCATATATCAGCAGTTTGTTGTCTTTGATGTGCCATATTCTGTTTGTGGAAAATAAAATATTCATGGAGTTACGAACACTTGTTGGATAGCAATCTCTTCCATTGTGTTTGTACTTTGTATGCTTTAAAAATAAGGAATGATTTTACTTGAATTGATTTTATTTGATTTCGAAATGAAAGCTTATGTTTAGAACTCACTAAAAAAGATATTGATTTGATTTCATTGTATTAAATAGGATATTTAGTAAGAGTAAAATGGTCAATTTATATATATTTAAATTTAAAATCAAATCAATTCCCACAAAATCTTTCAGAATTTGATATGATTTATGAAACACAAGTAATTAAATCTGTAGGATTTTAGGATCAAATCATTTCCTATGTTTTACCATTACAGAATGCAAGTTTTGATTTACAATTGAATAAAATCCCATTTTTTACTGTATGAATCAGTCTTTAAGAAATAAGCTATCTGAGAACTCTTGTACACATTTTATGAAGACAGGCATAGACATTCATACTTAAAATGTATTTTTTAGTACGGGCTTTTTAAGTAATGCATATACAGTGCAGAAATAAAGTTTGAAACAGAATCCAACTGGATACAACTATGTGATTCAGAAACAAACAACTAACTGCAATGTAGTTTCTTAAGCAGTATCTGCATTATACTAATACAAAGTATATAAATCCAATCCACATTGCAGACATTTTTACTTGGCTGGCTAAAGCTATATTTTTGACAACTTGTAAACACGGTGGTTGCATTTTCTAAGGTTTTTTTTTTTCAAAAAAATATTATCGAAAGAGAAAAATATCTATTTGGTAATAGTCATTGCATTGTTGTTTGGACTTTTTCTTTCTCATTCTGAAACTAAGTACTTTATTGACAGATTTAACTTACTATGTTGTCATAGGTTTCAATGTTCAAGAAGAACTATGACCACCTTCCAAAGGATGTATATTTTGGAAATTACAAAGAAGCAACTCGTGGCAATCCAAACTATTTTCTTACTTACGGGAATGGGAAATCAGCTGCTAGGATTCAGGATCATCTCCGACCCAATGGTGCTCACAGATGGCACAACTATATGAAGACACCTAAGTAAGTTGATTCTGCATATTCCATTAATTCATGAGCATGCATCTGTACACATGCATTTGTATGCATATTTACAAATCAATATTATTTTATAGATAAGGGGAGATATCTCTGTGTATTTTTGAGTTTAATTATATGCCCAATTGACCTGCTGGGAGACTAACCATCAGAAATTTATGGGCTTGCTGGTCTCATATCACATGTCACATTTGTGTGAACTGCTGATCTCATATAGACTGGTTTTACAATCTTAAAGCAATTTATGCCATCTTTGGCTTGCTTCCCTTATTCTTATGTGTTGACCTTTTCTGGTTTTGTCATTTTCTGGTCAAGTTACCTTCAAATCATTTGAATAAAATGTTTAAAGCCATAGCTATAGTTGGGAGGAATTGTGGGTTCTGTCCATAATTTATACCGACCTGGATGCCAAACTTTTAACAGTGAGATCAAGTTGGAAGAAGCAGCTGTTCTGCATTACACATACCCCAAATTTTCTGATTTGACTTCAAGACGTGATCGGTGTGGCTGCAAGCCTACAAAAGAAGATGTTAAAAGATGCTTCATGTTGGATTTTGACAGATCTGTGAGTTTCAGCGATCTTTTTCCATTCTTCTTTGCTTCTAGTTCTAAGTATTACTGGTTTCATCTGAATTTTGGAGTTGTGAGTAGATTATTAACTGATAACTACATTCTTATATCAAAGATTTTGTACATCGATTGGGATAGAAACATTTTAATGTTAAGTCTTGCACTTGGGTTTCCTGGTTAAATCATTACAAATCCCTGCTCTTTTTTTCTTTTTTGGGTGTACATGGTTGTATGACATTCCCTCATAATTCCTTATCTTTCTTAAAATCATAATTGTTTACTAGATATTCCCAAAACAACTAGCCTTAACATGTGATATGTCATGTGGGTGGTGAATTTACATTGAGTTTGTATTTAAATCTTATTTCCCTGTAGGTTTGGCTATGAAGTTGCATGGGGGGCAAGGGGGAATTTTTGCATTGTATCCATGTATGTATGTATATATTTAATTTAATCTGATGACTGCATTCTATGTCTAATGCAGGCATTCATAATTGCTTCAACTGCAACTGAAGAGGAAATGCTTCAATGGTAAGTTTCAGGAATATGAAAACAATTGCTTATCTTTTTACTAAAACCTCTGGATCCTTTTTTTAGGGAGCCAGTGGGTGGGATGGAAATTACATGTCCCCGTCACTGTCCTAACATTTACTTCTTGTCACATGAAAGATGAATAATATATATTTAGTGATTGTTTTAAAATTTTAAATGTTATCAACTGCTCATCTTTCATGTGGCAAGAAGTAATTGGTGGGATATGAAATGAGATATAATTTGGGAACAAGTGATATCCACCCTAGAGGGTGGGGGGTTGAGATACGCAGTTGAACTTTTCGATGGAGACCATAATTTATTCTGAAATGATAATTTCTTTTATAAATTATGAAAATTAGATAATGTCCATGCAAAGTGATATTTACAAGATAATAATTCTTAATTTTGCATACTAATTCTATCTTAAAATTATTTTATAGTTTTCAAACATAAAAGTAGCTTTCCTTAACTTTAGTTTACAGCATGCATCCATTCTAGTTTATTTTTCTTCTGAAAATGGCCTTTTTCTTTTCATTTAGGTATCGTGAACGTGTTGTGTGGACTGACAAATCACTAAACCTGAAACTTATGAGGAAGGGCATCTTGACTCGCATTTATGCTCCCATGGTACGCTCACTTGCCTGAAATTTGCTTTCTGGTTTCTCTCCAAGCAATTTTTATTCCATCTCATAGTTTATGAGAAAACAGTCTAAACTCTTTCCCAAAATGATTATTTTCTCAGGTTATTGTTCAAAGTTTGAGGGAATCTGGTGTTTTCCGCTCCGTGATTGCAAAAGCTGCCGAAACAACGCTTTCAAAGGACAACTTTTTAAAATCTGTTGAGAGTAGCAATTCAACTAGGAATGCCAGATCAGAAATTCTTTCTTCTAGGAAAATTGATGCTGGTGGGCTATCCCAAGCAACTGCAAGAAGAATCTTGGAAGTCATAGGTGGCTCAATCCCCTCTGCAATCCCACCATTGGCTCCACCCACCCTTGATCACACTGACTCCATTACATAGTTTTTCACTAACTCCTTGCCATTGCCAGAAATTATTCTGAAGATTCATACTTGAATTGTGGGGAAATATTAAACATGACAATGATGGAAGCACTTCTGGTATTATGGTGGCATTCCAGTTTTTGGTTTCATGGGGTTTTTCCCGATCATTTACCCAAGCGCTGTGTAAATTTCAGGTTTAGATTTTAGGCTTAGTGTAGGAACCATACAGAGCAGATTTGTTCATGATTCTTTTTTGTTTCCTTTTTTTTTTTTTTACCCCTTCTATTCTGTCTTCTTATTTCTTTCATACCCTCCTATTTTTAGAGACTTGAGCCAGATTGGCTGCGGTTATAATGGGAAATAGTGGCCTATTGTATTTTTTATATACACATTGAGAGAGATGATGTTATACAGGTCAATATTTCCTACCCCGGTTGGAGGTAAAGATGATTTTACAATGAAAATGGTGTACTGCCAATTTTTTGCTATAAGCATGCCGTTGAGGAATTGACTTTGTTGATGCTGTTCATCCAAATGGAAGTGAATGGGTTGAGGGTATGTATTTGTTATTGTTTAATGAATCGTGTGTTGGTGGGTGGTAATTTGAGACATAGTATGAGTTAAGGTTCATTTAGTCCTTGAAACTGTATATTCACTTTACTTTAGTTCCTAAAATTAAAAAATTATGGATTTGGTCTTTAAAATTATAAAAAATAATTCAAATTAGTCTCCATTATAATGTTTGTAGGAATTTACTTGAATCACTAAAAGAATTAATTTGAATCACTCTTTGTAATCTTAAAGACTAAATGAATATTGTTTTAATTTTAGAGATTTATATGTGTAATTTTAAGAATCAAAATAAATCTTTACTCAACATGTAGATCTACACAAGGGGAGGAAATCATTTGTCTTGCTCCACTATTTATTCTTAACCATTTATGACAAAATGATTGGACGTGTTAACTATAAGCAATCCACAAGTTGATCTTTTATGATGAGTACGGACAGGAATATTCAATTTACGTTAATGTATTAAACATTTGGTTTCAGGTCACATTTCCAAACGATTTTTGTTTGGTGTGTTTTTCTCTCTGATTGGGTGTATGTGGCTGTGTTATGGTTGCTCATCCAATCGAGTGTGTTCCTTTATGCACTTCAATGTTAGGTGTAAGTTCTTTGTCTAATCCCATAGTTGTTGTTCATAGATTTTTTTAACCAAATACAGACCCTCTGGAAATATTTTGCTTTCTATTTGAGTGTAGATGTTGACTTGCATTATGTTCTTTCCTAAGTATCTTCCATGAGGAATCTCCTCCCCTTCCCTCCCTCCTGTTTCTGTCTTCCATAAAATATTATAAAAATATGGTTCTTGAATAAACTATAACAAGCAGAAACCAGAAATACTTGAATGGATCAAACAGTACAATGTGAGGCTTTAGCAGATGACTTGATTGGATCAACTAGAAACAGGACAAGAGAAAGACAAGGGTCAAGAGTATGATGTTAACGTTAGAGCAAGATCTCCGAAATTGCATTATGAGATTATTAATTAATTTCTTATAAAAACAAATCATTTAAAAACTGTTTTGTGAGTTCTGTTGCGAAACATTTTATTTTATTTTTTGGTCTAAAAATTGAATTTAAACTTACTTTTGAAAACAGTTTTAAAAAACTAAAAAATATAGACAATTCCAAACAAGCCCAAATATTTATCTTCTCGCTTTCAGGCAATCTTCTCTTCCCTTTTCCTTGTAGCCTGTATTCTGATTTTATTCCTTCCTTTTCTTTTCCCCAGTGGAATTTGTTTTCATATTGCATTTTAATTTATGATTGAGATGAGAATGCATTATGCTTTCAAGTTTAGTCGACACTACAGCTGGAATTTGAATGATTAGTATAGTATAATGGTCATATATTTTCTTTCTTTCTTGGACTAGGCAACGCATGCTGTTTCTGTTTCATGCTTAGGTATTTCCTAGCTGGTTGGTATAAATAAAGCATATGAAGCCGGTGAGAGTTGCAAGTGGAAGCCACCAAGAAAGTTAGATGTGAAGGCCACCTTGGTTTTATTATTAACTATCTCCTCCGGAAACTTAAACTATTAAATAAAAAGATATCAATGATACAATATCTAGCACACATTCTTTCTCACTTTGAATATATTTTCAGGCTTAAGTGTGAACATTTTTTCCATAATGGAAGATAGCAATGATCTAATCCCTACTACTTGGTCATGGATATATTGATATTATATGATAAATCATTTCTTTCAAAAACTCAAGCTATTGTATAAAAGCAGATAAATGATTTTATATACAAGTTGCTGATTTTGTTGTACAATCATTCTTGTGGTCAAACTTTTTCTAGTGTTACCGTAGGGATATAAGTTTCGGTAGTCTGAAGGTTACATTTTTTATATTTGAATGAAAGCTAATCAACTGATTATTATCATAATAAATACACTATTCACCAGGAGAATTTTTGTCAGTAGAACATGAATACCTATGGTACATTTTTTAAAATTTAATTTTGATGCATTTTCATTGTAAAATTTTTGTTCAATCATGTATTATTTTTTTGATACATCATATATTATATTATTAACAAAAGTGTTTTGATCCTTATAGTTTTTACTTCAAAAGTCAGATGTAGAATGACATATGAATGGATAATGATAATGCAAAATTCCTTTTATTAACTATATATTAAAATTAAACTCTCCATCGTTTGGTCGAAAATACTAACTACTCCCCAAGTTCTTCTGCATCGGCATTCAGCAGCAAGATTTTGCTTAGGTTTGAAAATTCAGCATAACGTTCAGAAAAATTGTAACAAAGCAATGATGAATGACATGATCCAACAAGTTAAACCAAAAAGCGGGTTCAACATAGCAGAGATTTCACGGATAAATGAAAAAGTAAAAAGGAGTTGCATTTTGTGATTCGTGCATTTTTCATGAATCATACTTGGTACAAAACAACATTTTTCTTTGAAAATAAAATTCGTCTAACTAAAAACTAGATTAATTCAATTTCAGTCCATTTAAAAATTAAATATGTAAGGTGTGAAATATTCATCAAGTTAACGGCATATTAAAAGATTTAATTTTGATATACTACTAATATAAAAAAAATTTACTATGTCAATTGATCACATTTTATCATTCAAATAAATATGATTGATTATCACACTTATTCCTTGAAAGATTACACAAATATAAAAATTTGATTTGATAAGATCACAATATAAGATTAATACATCAAAATTGAACTTAAATTAAAATTAAAATTTAACTTTTCAATATATGGCATATTTTTCACATAAAAATAAATCACTTTTAAATATATAGCATATTCCTAAATCCCTATATTCTACATTGAGTTGAAGTTGGAGAAGTGACACTTAGGACATGCATGCATGACAGGCAAGGATGATGACGTGGTCTCCACAAATATAGTATTACATTACAGATTTGAGAGTGAGTATAACAATCCAATTCATAGGACGGTTGACTGTTACAGCCACCAAAATTACATAGCAGACATCACCTACAAAACAAGGTTGCGACATTCACAATCAGCAATAAGGTTGTCAGCAGAGTCGTTGACCCTACAGATTCTGGCATACAAGAACTATTGTGACCTCAACAACAACTGAGGAAGAAGGACTGTAAGTTATTAGGCATTATTCCTTTCTTTATCAAGTCTAGTCATTCAATTTGTGCATTTTGTTAGGGAACTTGATACGTGATTTAACAAGCAAAATGAAATCTTTAATAGTGATATCTCTCGCCAAATATCCATCCTAAAGAATCAAGCTACGCTTCTAGTTTCTAACTACAATGATGAATCTGATTCCCACCGCCAAGGTCCTTTCAGAAATTGTATTCCATCAGAGTAGCCTAATCAACATCCATAGCGCCTTGTTCACTAGTCATATTGCTGGACCACAGCTTTATGGTGCGATCATGGGAGACAGTTGCAATATAACTTCCATCTGCAAACAATAACAAGAAACGCCGAAATCAGAAAAAACTAAGGGGGAAAAAATAATGACACAAACCAAAAATTTTGGGCAATGGACTGGTAACAGGTTTTGGATTGTTGAATTTTTGCAAATTGCTGTACAGGTAGCTTGGTATTCAACATAAAAGGCACCATGGATTGTTGAATTTTTGCAAGTAGCTGTACACGTAGCTTGGTATTCAACATAAAAGGCACCATATATGGCCCCTTGAAAACAATGAACCTTACATTGTGAGTGTGTGTGTGTGTGTGTGTGTGTGTGTGTGTGTCTTCCAACACATAAACCCTAAACCCTAAACACATTATAAAATGAAAAATCATCCTTCTTCCTTCTGTTTCCATTCATTTTTGCAACAAAACATCCGAGTCTTTGAGGGAAGAGGAAAGGAAATGAATGCAAAAGTCAAATAAAAGAGGCCAATAACAAAAATGGTCCCCTGCTGGGCATTTTAAGAGTTCCATTGCATTTTCCATGTGTCCAATCCACTAAGTAGTTTACATTGACAGCTCAGAGCATATCCGAAGGTCATTGCATCTTGTTATTTTCTTTTTTATTCCACTGCAAAGTGCTGAGATAAATTAGGCCGTACTTCAAAACAGGATCATCCCTTTTTGATTCATCATTTAGAATTTGTGGATTGGACATAATAGCAGCAAAGCATGAACCAAATAATATAACAACACATAGACAAGGGGAAAGGGTATGTAAATCAGAGCCGTGGATCTTGAATGTATTAAGTCATTACTAGGAAAGAGACCTTACCTCCGAGAACATCCATAGAAGTAACTTTTGCTTCATGCCCAGATAGTGTCTTTACAGGCTTAAAATCACGGGCAGACCAAACCTGGTGTTAAAACATAAATACAAATAATTATACAAAAACAGAAAGTAAACTACTAAAGAATATCAAACTTCTAGTTTGGATAAAGGATTGTTGCATAGGAAGAATATCCACCTTAGCTGTCATGTCATATGAGGCAGTTACCAAAAAGTAACCCTCTTGTGGCTCAAATTTAACTTGTGATATCAAATTAGAGTGAGCAGGAATCGTGTACATGGATTTCTTCTTCCTCAAGTCCCATATGCGACAAGTGTTGTCTTCACCACCAGTGGCTAAATGGTATCCATTAGGTGAAAAGCTAATGCCAAGAACCTGATAATAAAACACAATCATAAGTCAATGTTTTGCAATTGAGAGTGTAAAAAACTGCAATCTTATAGATTATAATGTCTCACCGGCTTGACATGACCTTCCAGTGCAAGAATACTTCTCCCAGTTCGGAGATCCCAAACACGAGCAAGAGAATCCAGTCCACAAGATGCAGCTAATGATCCATCATGGTGGAAAGCTAAACTATATACACTCCTACTGTGACCCTCTTGAAGAAGCAACTCCTCTCCTGTTTCTATGTCCCATAATCTCCATGTCTTGTCAAAGCTAGCAGTGCCCAGGTACTTTCCCGATGGATGGAAAGCAATACGTGCAAGACGGTCAATATGACCCTCAAATGCCCTCAACAGAGATCCTTGATCATCCCAATACTTTGCAGTTCGATCAGCAGATGCAGTTGCCAAATGGTTGTGCACAGGAGAAAAAGCAACATCAGTAGCACGCTCTGTGTGTCCCTTTAATGTAGAAGATTTTGTAACTTTAGGCATGCTCCACAACTTGGCAGCTCCAGTTAGAGAACTACAAAAGCAAAAACAATACCACTATGGTTTCACAAAGGCGAGTTGTAGGCAAAAGGGAGCTAAGCTGCACAATTTGTAATAAAGACATACCAGGTAGCGAGCCATTTTCCATCCCGTGAGAAAGAGCAGCCAGAAAGCGGTCGATCATCTCCAATTTCACTGAACTCAAGACTCAAATTAGCAGCCTGTCTCAGTGCCCAATCCACCTCGGCATCCATATCTTCATCTGGATCATCCCTTCTTCTCCGAGCACGTTGAAGGCGCAATGCTGCCCTAACCAAAGAATATTTAGCAATATAAATTCTGGTATCCAGGAGGGACTTTGACCCTTCAGTGTAAAAGGGGTACTGTATGTCTTCATCTTCCTCGTCCTTTGCAGCAGAAGCTGCAGTCTCTTCCTCCTCATGAGCTTTCATCAGCTTCTCCAGCTGGCCTTCAGCATCCAGCTTAGCCATAATCATCCTCAACCTGTCTCTCCTCTCCATCTCCCTTTCACCAAAGAGAGTTATCGGCTCACCAAGGCGACGAAGGCGAGCACGCACGGCCATGTCATTAGTGGGAACAGCTAGCGCAGCAGCACGCCTCTTCATCATGAGCTCCTGCATTGCCTTCTCCTGCCTCTCTCTCACCAGCCTACTCTCCTCCGATATCTCATACTCCCCAGCACCCTGATTGATCCTGGCACCCAAGTCATCATTATCTGAATCAGAGTCACTCGATCCAACCTCACCATTCTGCGACACAGGTGGCCTAATAAGTGGTGGCCGAGCAGGGAGTGGAGCCAACGGGCGAACAACCGGAGGGGCGGGAATTGGGGCTATAGGAGGCACAATTGCAGGGGGAGGAATGGTGGGAATTGGAGCTATAGGCGGTGGCACAGCAGAAGCCGGCATAACTGGTGGAATAATAGGTTGAATTGAAATGGGCATAGTTGCAGCATGAACAGAAGAAACCGGGCTTTGAACATCAGAGGCTGGGGTAGAGGATTCACCAGCACTGGTTGGTGGGGCATTTTCCTCATCCACTTCCATTATAAGTAAATAACTGAAAATAATAATATTAAAACAAAAAACAAAAACTCAAAATTTTAGACTGTGAAATCGAACTTGGGTACTTTTAGCTATAATTCTTTCAGCAACTAAATCCAATTTCTGCGCCCATGTGCATAAAAGAGACTAAAACACAAGCTATCACTCGCTGAAAATAAATAAATAAATAAATAACTGGACAGAAAAATTATAAAAAAAAATATACATAGAAAGAGAAAGTTCTGAAAGCAAGGTTTGAGGAAGTAAAATAGGGAGTATTAGGGTTAGCGTAATATAGTTTATTTTGGTTGGCGTGGAGTGTAGCACATGTGAAATCTCATTTGCAAGCAGAGAATGAGGACGAGAGAGGGTGATTGGTAGAAACTGGGATTTCGAATTCCCTCAACACAAGGCAACACTGATGCATCATTCAAGACATGAGAGAGAGAGAGAGAGGGAGAGAGAGAGAGAGAGACCTGCGAGAAAGCGAGGACGGAGGAAGAAGGGCTTTCTGTGAGGCTGCGGAGTCTGCGGACCTTCCCTTGGGCTCTCACAAGTCACAATGTTGGAGGGCCTGGTTACGTTTTCCTAAAATATTATTTATTATTTATAGTCGCCTTCAATTCTCTCTCTCTCTCTCAATATATATATTTTTAATTATAAATATAGCTAGTTATTGAGTATGTATGTTTGTGATTATTTTAAATAATAATCACCTTTTTTATTAAAAAAATTAATTTTTATATATTTAAATATTTTTTAAAATTAATTAAAATTTCAATTTTTTATATAAGCTAAAATTAATGGCTTATGAAAAAAAAAATTAAAATTTTTTTTAGTTATATATAAAATCTGAAATAAACGCACTCTTAGTTTTAATTAATTCTTCTAAAATGCAAAATCATTATCCTATTTTTTTATTAATAATTATTCTAAATGTTGATCCTCACAATTACTACACAACATACATTTAGTTATAAATATTGAAAATTTTATTTTTGATTTTATGAATATTTTTAACAATCTTCTTCTACTTCTTATATCACCACTTAATAATGGGTCTTTGTCAAAGCGACCAAAAACAAAATATTAAAAAAGAATCAAAATCAAAATATCAATTTTAGAGGAATCAACACCAAAACGACTTCGATCTATCCATTTATGAAGACTGAAAATATATTACGCCTTAAAATTTTATTATTTCTTAACTTTTAATTTATTTTCTATTTTTAAGGAAGTCCTTAGGTAGCATTTGAGATATTGCCTAACAAAATTGGTGGTAATCTAAATTATCACAAACAAAGATTATATTTTTAAAATTATTGATAATATTACAATGGAATTGTTTCCCTTGATTTTTTGATTCATGAACAAACAAATAAACTCACTAACCATGTTTTGCTTCTTGATCCTATTTAGGGAACGGAAGTGGTTCCTCTATTGCGAGTTCTCGAGTAGTTTCAAGTAAAGGTTTAAAAACATGCAGAAATAGAACAAAGTACAAATTAAAGAGAATAGGCTACAATGTAGAATGTAAAAAAATATGATACAAACGTTACTTCAGGACCCTTGAGCAACAGGTGACTCATGGTAAGTGTTGAAGGTCAAATATGTGATTGCAATTCAAACACCTTCCTACTACTACTATCTGAAGTACTCTTTGAAATTCTAGATCTCTATTCAATCATACACTACTTTTATTTATAGACAAGCTATGTACACTCATGTTTGACACTTATCCCATTTTGTCACGACCTAACTGGGGAACGTGACCGGCACGTGAAGAATCTCATCCCCACGTAAGTCTCATAATCTGCATAAAATAATATAATTTTTATTCTGAAATCATATATTTGTCTAAATCTCTATTTAACTTTATATCTAAAATTATAAAACCAAAATACTTGATATATGAAACTCTGTAAACATCTTAATCATATTCTGAAAATCAATTCAACATGTGAACTAAATCTTAAATACATCTCTGGTTTATTGCATAAACTCTAATCAAACTCTACAATTTCAAATCCATATTTGTGAACTGAAAATATACATAGCTGTTCAAATACTGAAATCAAATACATAATCTGAAAATAATGCATGGCTCGAATCCTGCCTGCACATCTACTGAAGCACTCTACTCTAACAAGACTTTAAGCTAAGCCTTACTCCAAAGTAAGACTCAGTGCTGAAAATAATCGCGTCTGTCAAACCAGAGTCTAGGTTACATCTGTACCCAAAACTATGAGGAAGAAGGGAGAGGGGTGAGGCAACGGACTCAGTGAGTGAGCTCTCACCCATCACCCACATGAGGCAACCAAGGAATATACCATTATGCAATATACATGCAATAATCATAAACCATTTGATATTCATGTATATAATCTCATAGAAAATTTATCTCTGTATTCTTAAATTCATAGGAAAACATCTCTAAATTCTTTCTTACTCCAACAAGAAAATCATTTCCCATATATATAATATCTTTTAAATCAAATATTCTTTGAAAACATAATTAACAGTATTCTAATAAAGAAACATGAATCTCTGGTTATACCAAATTCATGTGACATAACAAAATCTTTGAACTCTGAGGCACCTAAATAGGTCCCATTTCTGATTTCTCTGGCCCTGAGGGCGACTTGGTATACAAAGTTAATGGAATAACTGCCGTTAACTCACAGTCTATTTCTCTATAGCTACCATATGTTCTCTAATTCAATAAATATATTGTTTTCTCTAAATCTTTGTTATATACTCTAATCTGGGTATCAAACTCTTTCATGCATAAATACTCTATTCCTTGAAATCATCAAGATAATTCATCAAACTCCAGATACAATCATACTCATACTCTAGCTTTTTATAAAACCGTTTAAATATGAAAACTTTTGAAACTCTAAAAGCTCTGGACTCATACAACTCTACCAACATGATTTAGCATAACTGTGACTGTGAAATCATGCCCAAAGGATCACCCGCTTGCAGGCATTCCGATTTCAAACTTACAAAATATGTATCTGGCAGTCACTATGAATAATGCTAAATTTCATATTTTCGGAATATCACAAAATTGAATTTCTAAAATCTCATTTCTCAAGATAATTTCTTTTATAACTTAATAACTCTAATATCAACTTTGAAATGGAAAAAGATTTGTAATCATGAAAACTTTGGCATTGTAATAACATCTCTATTCATAAAACTAAGTCATTCTCTGTTTGACATTTGTTGAAAGATCATAACGGATACTCTAAAATCACATTTCGAAATCTATAGTCTTGAAGTATTAAGATATCATAAACTCTTGAAACATGTTGGATATACTAACAACTTAATAAATCATATATTCCCCTAATAAATCTCTTCATGAATATGTATAAAACATTTTCATAGCAATCTATACACCAATCATGGTCTCATGGTTTTCTAAAACTCATAATTCATGCTCTTTGAAAATCATATTCTTTGTCTAGCTTGCCATACTTGCAAAATTATATATATATATATATATATACACACACACATATATATAGTCATAATTTCATCTCTAATGTCATAATTGACAAACATCATGCAAAAAACATATGCATAGTGATAAAACTAAGGATATGAGATTAAACTCACTCACCGTTTGGAGTCGGGAGTATGTGAGCACCACCAACTTAACCTCCGAAGCATGGAATGACATCAACAACTGTCATAGATCAATATTGGCTCAAGATTAGTCTCCGCTAATCTCTAAACAACTCTAATGTAGCTCTAACAACATTGGGGAGCACCCCTACTTGACAATAAGGGAGAATAATAACAACCCATGGCATGGGGAGGGAAGAACACAAGGAAAACTAATATAAACCAACAACAATCACTTACCTTGGATCTTGAAGGAAGAGGATTTGATGTTGGATTGAGTGGAAGAGAGTGGGGAAGGGTTTGGAAGAGAAAGGTTTCGGTTTCTATCCCAAAATCCGAGCTTAGGGTGTTTTATAGGGGTGGGGATCCCACTTATCAAAATTGCATCGTTTGCTACTGTGCTGACATCAGATACGTTCGCTATAGCGAGTAAAGCTCGCTGCAACGAACTTGGAGAACCAGCAACTCGCTACAGTGACAAAAACTCGCTGCAGCAAAGCTGGTCTGCAGAATTTTGCAGCAACAGCATCCAAACTTCATTTTTTCTGTCAGCATGGCATCTGGGTTGCCTTAACACTCACTTATTTACATTTATTAATTTGAAGTTAATGTCCTCATTTATTTTACCCTCCATTAACTTTAAAACATAAATGAAAATGAGGAAATACCCCTCATTTGGATTCAAATAAAATATCACAAAAATCAATATCCCAACCAATCAAAATCCAAATTTTGGGTTTTAGTTCAAATCCGATAATCTTCGAGATTTTCTAAACTTGTGGGCAAAAAATGAAACGTTTAAGGGCTTCATAAAATTCATTAAAAACCATTCTTTAACTTATTTTCCTCTTGGAAACCATTACCGGGACTTTTGATCCCAAAAAAGTGGCTCTAACATATAGCCCTTCAAGGAAGTGTAGGATCCAGACTTAGCAGAATCTAGGATCCAGCATCATAGAGGGGTCCCAAGGGACCCTAGGGCCACATGGAACTTGTCTACTGACATGTGTACCTAAGGTATCACATTCTTCCCCCTTAAAAAGATTTGGTCCCCAAATTTGAACTTGAGCAACTGAAAAGTCAAAGAGATGGAAAACTTAACCTATATAGGCCTTCAAGGATGGGCCTGATTGCCTAGAACAATCTGACATGATATTCCAGCTGTATAAACTGATACTCTGGCTACAGTGGCTGATATTCTAGGAGACAGTGCCATTCTGAAGGCCATTGCTCCATTACTCTAGCTAAGGATACTAGTTGTCACATCTGGGCGGCTCCGTCATCGAGGGCAGCCCTTTCCTATCAAGGTGACATTAGCTTTGATCGTGACACTTACACCTGGCAGCTTTGCCTCTAAGGGCACCCCTTTCCATGGTGTCAATCCTGGATAAGCATCTATGCTCCACCGCCTCTTGCGCACGTGAGCTCACAAAGATGGGGCTAAACGCCACTCACGTCCTTGCTCTAATTCTCTTTCTCTTGTGTCTGACATCAACTAATACCATAGGGATCCCCCAGTCCTTGGTTTCTAAACTTTCTTACTCTCTACGCGCATCTCATGCATGGAAATCAAACTGCTCTATATTCTCACATAGAAAGATGCAAAACAACATGGCATTCATATATATTATTTTCTATCAACATTTTTCAACTTTTCAATTCATGTTCATCAACTACATGCCTATACTTCTAGCATGCATACATGCGACACATCAATCATACTCATCATAAAGATTAATCAGATAGTCATAGCTTGCTCTAAGAACTCTAGAACATCATACGATGGTAACATGCCTTATTGGTTCCTGTGAACTACTCTTCCTGCCTCATGACCCTTAGTCCTTAACCAAACTTCTTCAAACGTAAAAGCATACAATCAAACATCCAATCATATCTACACATCATATAAGTTCATGCAATAAAGGCAAACAACACACTTCTCGCTTATCAACTTCTTACTATTATATTACTAAGCCGTGACTTAAACATGACAGATTTCATTTAAATCCTATTCATCTAACTTACCTACATAGGTTAAAGGAAGAGAACATGCGTCCCATGCATCCTAGCTCCTTAGGTTACTCTAATCATGTTCCTATAATGTTATCTCAAGTAAACTATCAAATGTGCATATGGGGTTTTATTTCACATTACACAAATCTTGGAAAACATTTCCTTATGAATCAAGCTACTCACTATGGTAGGAAAAAAATAGTATAAGAAACTCGTACTCAAATATCATAAATCTCATTCACATAAAACATATTTCTAAATTCTCTTTTCCATAAAGCAAACTAGTCATGGAAATACAAGGTTAACAAAACTTTTTGAGCAAAAGAAAATCCTTTTATCTAGAATTTTGCAAAACTTTGGCCAATAGCCCCAAATGTTCATAAAACTCCTTTCAAGGTACTAACAAGGTTCTCAAATCTCATGCTTAACAAACATAAAGACATCATTCATTCAGCCAAGTCATAAAGATGAAAAAACATGCTAGACTATCATAAGAATATGCAAAACCATGCACTTGGGTTCTAAATGTCATACCATGTGCAAGTATTCTCTAGTTCAACTTTTCAATTTCTGGAGTTCAAAACTAACTATCCATGTGCTTGTTTCAAATCAATAGAACTCACAACAAACACTAAGCATGAAAACCCATTACTTTGCAATAACATTTTCTAAACATCAAGTTTTTCTTATACTACTTATTCATGCATATAAAATCTTGCGACATTCTTACTTCATGCACATAATCAGGAAAAAGATAACAGAAATGGTTAAAACACTCTAGTGTAATCCACACACATAATCACTCACCATGGATGCTCTGACTAGTCTAGCAATGCATATCATGTCGTTATCATACAGAGCATGCATATTATACTCCCAGCATGCAAAGATACAAACTCTAACACAAATCATGCAACAATGCATCTTTAGAAACATGGCATACAAGACATTCATATTATCAAAGACTACTTCAACCATTTTAACACATCAAAATAAAGCATTACCCCTATGGTATGTCTATATGCATGTTTTGCGCTTCCATTGGGATCCTACCTACTAACTCTAGGTCACTCTCATGCGAACTCTCTTCCTCATTCTAACTCTCTTCCTCTGGATATCAAGTTTCTCTACTCTTTAGCTCGTTACCCTCTGAGATAATAGGAAATCCTTCCTCTTGTGCTCTCTGTGACTCTATTTGTAACTGGTGGGTGTGCCTATAGGCACCGACTTCCATGGGGTCTTTGTCCGTCTAACAAACTAAGCATAACCATCTAGTCTATACTGAACTTTGCCATTCTGGCTAGCTGTTGTCTTATCCTTTTCATTGTGTGAAAATGGGACACGTCAGGGAGGGCACTGAGAGGGGTGGCCCTGGCCAACGCTACCTGTGACTGACCTTTATTCGAGCTAGTCATTCTTACTTTTGTTTCCTCTTAATGCACACCAGCTTGGACGTGCTTTCTGGCTATCTCTAACATGTTCGAAATGGCCTACTCGAGGCGCCATATGCAACTAGTACAACTGACGTAGCGCTGTTATGGTGATGATGATCATAAGGTGGCGTAGCACACCTTATGATCATAGACAAGGATAGAAGGCTGAATCAAGAATTCCAAGGAAATGACAAAGACTCTAACTGAACCTTGACATGACTGACTCTTCTTAAAGGCCTCAAATAGCATCACGTTAGTGCAAACAGTCGCAGCTCCATTCACATAAACGTCACACTATTTGTGGATACTTGCTCCAGTATCATGTAGAGAAACCTAGTGCTCTAATACCACTCTATCACGACCCGACTGGGGAACGTAACTGACAAGTGAGGAATCTCATCCCCATGTAAGCCTCGTGACCTCTATGTCTCTCTATATGCATAAAATAATATACTTTTCATTCTGAAATCATATTTTCATCTAAATCTCTATTTAACTTTATATCTGAAATTATAAAACCAAAATACTTGATATATGAAACTCTGTAAACATCTTAATCATACTCTGAAAATCAATTCAACATATGAACTAAATCTTAAATATATCTCTGGTTTATTGCATAAACTCTAATCAAACTCTACAATCTCAAATCCATATTTGTGAGCTGAAAATATACATAGCTATTCAAATAATGAAATCAAATATATAATCTGAAAATAATGCATGGCTCGGATCCTGCCTGCACATCTATTGGAGCACTCTACTCTAACAAGAATCTAAGCTAAGCCTTACTCCAAAGTAAGACTCACTACTAAAAACAATCGCATCTGCCAAACTGGAGTATGGGTTACATCTGTACCTGCAACTATGAGGAGGAAAGGAGAGGGGTAGACTCAATGAGTGAGCTCTCATGCATCACCCACATGAGGCAACCAAGGAATATACCATTATGCAATATACATACAATAATCATAAACCGTTTGATATTCATGTACATAATCTCATAGAAATATATCTCTGTATTTATAAATTCATAGGAAAACATCTCTAAATTCTTACTTCAACAAGAAAATCATTTCTCATATATAATATCTCTTAAATCAAATATTCTCTGAAAACATCAATAATCTCTGAAAACATAATTAACAGTACTCTAATAAAGAAACATGAATCTCTAGTTATGCCAAATTCATGTGACATAACAAAATCTTTGAGCTCTGAGGCACCTAAATAGGTCCCATTTCTTATTTCTCTGGCCCTGAAGGCGACTTGGTATACCAAAGTTAACAAAATAACTGCCGTTAACTCACAGTCTATTTCTCTATAGCTACCATATGTTCTCTAATTCAATAAACATATTGTTTTCTCTAAATCTCTATTATATACTCTAATTTGGATATCAAACTCTTTCATATATAAATACTCTATTCCTTGAAATTATCAAGATAATTCATAAAATCTCTGGAGACAATCATATTCATAATCTAGCTCTTTATAAAATCGTTTAAATATGAAAACTTTTGAAACTCTAAAAGCTCTGGACTCATACAACTCCACCAACATGACTTTAGCATAACTGTGACTGTGAAATCATACCCAAAGAATCATTCACTTGCACGCATTTCGATTTCAAGCTCACAAAATATGTATCTGACAGTCAATACGAATCATACTGAATTCCATATTTTCGAAATATTACAAAACTGAATTTCTAAAATCTCATTTCTCAATATAACCTCTTTTATAACTTAATAACTCTGATATCAACTTTGAAATGGAAAAGGATTCATCATCATGAAAACTTTGACATTGTAATAACATCTCTATTCATGAAACTAAGTCATTCTCTGTTGGACATTTTGTCGAAAGATCATAACGGATACTCTAAAATCACATTTTGAAATCTTTAGTCTGACGTATAAAGATATCATAAACTCTTGAAACATGTTGGATATACTAACAACTTAATAAATCATATATTCTCACAATAAATCTCTTCATGAATATGTATGAAATATTTTCATAGCAATCTATACACCAATTATGGTCTCATGATTTTTTAAAACTCATAATTCATGCTCTTTGAAAATTATGCTCTTTGTCTAGCTTGCCATACTTGCAAAATCATATATATATATATATATAGTCATAATTTCATCTCTAATATCATAATTGACAAACATCATGCAAAAAACACATGTATAGTGATAAAACTAAGGCTATGAGATCAAATCCACTCACCGTTTCGAGCCAGGAGTATGTGGACACCACCAACTTGACCTCCGAAGCATGAAATGGCATCAACAACTGCCATATATCAACATTGACTCAAGATTGATCTCCGCTAATCTCTAAACAACTTTAATCTAGCTCTAACAACATTGAGGGAGTACCCCCACTTGACAACATGGGAGAATAATAACAACTCATAGTGTGGGGAAGGAAGAACACAAGGAAAACTAACATAAATCAACAATAATCACTTGCCTTGGATGTTGAAGGAAGAGGATTTGATGTTGAATTGAGTAGAAGAGAGTAGGGAAAGGTTTAGGGGAGAAGGGTTTCGATTTCTGTCCCAAAATCCCGAGCTTGGGGTGTTTTTATAGAGGTAGGGATCCCATTTATCAAAATTGCATCGTTTTCTACTGTGCTGACATCAGATACGTTCGCTGCAGCGAGTAAAGCTTGCTACAGCAAACTTGGAGAAGCAGCAACTTCATTTGCGACAAGAAAATCTGGTCATGCGAGGTACATTCTCTGAATTTTGTAACAACATCATCCAAACTTCATTTTTCTATCAGCATGGCATCTGGGTTGTCTGAACACTCACTTATTTACATTTATTAATTTGAAGTTAAAACTTTAAAACATAAATATAAATAAGGAAATACCCACATTTGGATTCAAATAAAATATCACAAAAATCAAAATCTCAACCAATCAAAATCTAAATTTTAGGTTTTAGTTCAAATCTGATAATCTTCGAGATTTTCTAAACTTGTGAGTAAAAAACGAAACGTTCAAGGGCTTCATAAAATTCATTAAAAATTGCTCATTAACTTATATTCCTTTTGGGAACCATTACCGGGACTTTCGATCTCAATAAAGTGGTTCTAATATATAGTCTTCCAAGAGGGTGTAGGATCCAAACTTAGCTAAATTCAGGATCCGGCATCATGCATGGGTCCTAGGAAACTCTAGGGCCACACAAAACTTGTCTACTGACACATGTACCTGAGGTATCACACATTTCCTAAACTCATTACTTGCATGATCCACTTTCTTTGTTTCTTTATTAAAACCTAGGCAACTTGGCATCATTTCGAAAAATAGGGATCTTTGCGTAACCACCACCCTCCTTTGCTTCAATGTGTTTCAGAGGGATCTCTTCGTGTTGCTCCTATCGGTTGTAGTCTTTGGATTCAACACCAAATGTGTGTCGAGTGTTGTTAATGACAGGTCGCGCTTGATCTACTTTCTTGATCGCTTTTCCGCACCTAGTCTTCGACTCTACTTAGGCAAGTTTTGGCTTCTATGCCTCGACTCTTTGTCTATTGGTCATTACTTGCTTTGTTTGACTAATCTTGCCTTCGGCATTGGACTTCATGGTTTGAACATGTTTCATGGTACTTGCAATTACTTTCTTCTTTGACACTTAGCATTGTTGAAGGCTTTCCTTTCACTTTCTACCGCCTCTTGAAGGACATAGTTTGTTATTTGATTTCATTGAAAAGTTCCGTTAACAAAAATGTTTGGTATGCATAAATAATTTAACTTACAATTCGCATTATCATGATTGGTATATAAAATTTATTATTAAGTAATATTTTTCTACAATATTAATAGGTAATATATATATATATATATATATATATTATTAATATAATAAAAGTAGTAGTTAAGTGTTTGCTTGGATAAACTTATATTGACCTTGCAAGACCTAATTTTTTTTTATCTAGTTTATTTAGTAAATAAATGGTTTTGTTATATTAATAGTTGCTGACATTATTTACGATTGAGAGTGATAATTAGGTAAAGTCCTTTTTAAAACGACGAGATTAAGATTATTTAACAAATAAGTTAGTCTCATATGTTTTAAAATGGTCTTTAATATGAAAAAATATCATTACGAGGGCTCTTCACTTAAACATCTGATGGTGTTTGAGAGATTAATTCTTAAGGGCTTGTTTGGCATGCCCAACAGAATAAGGTATAATAATATAAGATCTGATTGGTTAAGACCTGAAAATATAAAATCTGATAAACTTTTAATATTATATAACATTTGGTGTAACATCATAAAAGATACTATATTTTATATTACATAATACTATCATTTATTTACAAATAAATTTAATTATATATAAATATTAAAAAAAATTAAAATAATAATTTTTATTAATTATTTAAATTTTTAAAATTATAAATAAATATTTAAAAACAACTCTAACTATCAATAAATATTAAAATAATAGATTTATATTGTTTTTTATTATAATATTAAAATTTAATTTAATAATAAATATTAAATTAAATTTTTTATTACTAATCCTTACTTTAATATACCACATATTATTTATCATTAAAATATTTATTATATTATTTTATTTATTAGTGCATATGATTTCATTTTAATAATTATTTTATTATATAATAGTTTGGAATAATTTTATTGTTTTGCTTGAATTATTTTAATTTAAAAAATTATTATTTATTATTTTATTGTAATATATTATTTATTATATTTAAATTAAATAAAAAATAAAATCTTACACATCAAAAACTAATCAGGCCTTATCCTCCCTCATAAGGCGTGATTAAATTATCCATAGTTTTAACTTATAAAGGTAGTTTGATTGATAAGCTTATACAATATGTTCCTCGTACCAACAACGTATACAAGCCTTATACCATGTGCCAAATGGGGCCTAATTGTTAGGCAAGAGACATACTCTAGAAAATCAAAAGAAGATTTTTTTTAATTCCAAATGTTTATGCTTGGACTTTTAAAATAATTTATTTGATTGATTAGATTGGGCATTTATTCCATATTTATTTATGATAAAATAAATTATAATAATTATGTAATTGATTAGATATTAATATAATTTATATTTATGGAAATATTAACCTACTATATCTATTTATCCAAAATATAGTAATTTTAGTAAAATTATATTTTTCTAGGGTATAATTTTAATTTACGGACAATTGTAAAAGTATTTTATATAGTCATCTAATCATGTATTGATACATCAACAAATATGATTAACCTTATTCCCACTATTTAAAAAGTTATACAAACAAAGAGATTTGATCAGATGACAATGTAAAACTATTTTATACTATGAGTATATAAAAATTAAACTCTATTTTTTTATTATAGTCTACACGTTGTCAATGTAGTTAGTGAAATACTAAGTAATATCAACTATATTTTTTAGAATTGAACTAATGATCGACTCAGTTAAGGCATTGAGTCATTGATCCCTGATTCAACCGGTGAGCCACGGGTTGAACCGAATTTAATTAAATCAATATACAAAAACATAATTTAACACAAATAAATATATTATATATAATCAATATGAAACAATGATACAAATGTTAGCTTTGGCTTAGTGGTTGGAGCGCTCTTCATCTCCCTTTGGTATAGGGGTTCACTAGCTTATTCAGCATCTACTCGTTCAGTTGGACCCAAGTTTGACCAATGTATCAAACCGGACTATGGCCCGATTCACTGGTTTTCAGTCCGAAAAAATTGGTTCGATGTAGTTCTGATAACTATGATATCAACGCCTATAGTGTCATTATTTTCTTTTCTTTCATTTAGTTTTTACAATGCATTACATTTTAATTCATTTCTTTAAGATTTCATTTTTGTATACGTTTGTTTTATTTCAATTAAGCATTGGTTTAAATTTTTCCATTTATATTTGCTTGATTATTTGCTTAAGTTGAATTTGTGCTTTTTAAACAAACTTATGTCCTTTTAGATCAAGTGATTCCCTTCACTAACAGAGATCTTAATAGAACTAAGAGTAAACCTCAAACAATTTCTTGACAATTTTCTCTTGGATCAACTTGGTCCCTGATAAAAATAAATTGCTCACTTGGTCTTTAGCCATGCCAAACCTCAAACAATCATTATTCTCTAGACAAAAAACGTAATGGATGAGTAATTATATAGCTGTTGTCTCTTTTTTCACTATATATGAGGGTTGTAATTAGGTGTAGTTAGAAGTAATTAGGGTTCATTTGGGAATTTATTGATTGAATACAATTGTCATCGTAGGATTAGGTTGTAATTAGGTGCAATTAGATGCAATTACGGTTATTTTGGCAATGATTGTTCGATTATGATTGTTATCAAACAAAATGACGTAGTCACGCTTTTATACAGGGTTTAAATAGTTCAAAACCCAAAGTGACATTTTGAACACCAATAATTGCCACATTGTCATCCATTCTCATTATTCTAACAAGGTACGTCACCTTATCTATTATGTTTTTTCTATCTAGGAATTAGTGAGTGTCCGAGATTTAGTATTGTCAGAAATCAAGTGACTAACTTGTTTTTGCCAAGGATCAAGTTGATTGACAAGAAAATTATCATGGACCTAATTGAGGGTTTATTCTAGAATTGAAAGCCTAGTAATTGAAATTATCCTCAACAAGAGTTTTCTCAAAAACATGAAATAATATAAAGTAAAAAGGGCCCATACTTTGAAAGTAGTTAAAATTTTTTCCTTTTCGTATAACACATGAAAAAATATTAATGTCACAAAGTATAATAAAGAAGTAACTAGATTTTATTTTCTTTCAAGTCTTTCCTCAACCTCCAAGAAGATTTAAGTAGTGTTTCTCTAGTCATTAAATAAACCTTTACAATAGTAACGACGCTTTGTTCCACTAAATAGAACCTGCAACATAGATCAAAATGATAATATTGTAGACTAAATTTAAACATTTTTATCAAAACTTTTTCTCAAGTCAATGTGAATGGATCACAGATGAAATTTTAAACAGCAAACAAATAAACAAATGAAAGGAGCATAGACCATCAAAGATAAGAATGAACAAATTACCTACACTGTGCCATTTCAATAAACTTTTACAACAGTAATACTGAAGCTTTGTTCCACTAAATAGAACCAGCAACATTGATCAAAACGATGGTATTGTGTACTAAATTTAAACTCTCTCAAGCTGCTGTATACCACCTTGAGAAAGTTCTGCCAGAGTTCCCAAGAGAGAAATTACTCTCAGTACTAATATTTATATACACAATGTACAAGAAGAATCCCAAAAATTTAAGAATATAACAAGATCATCTCTAATCTGATATCTAATGTTAGATAACTTACTAATTGAATCCTACAACAAATAATATACAAGATAAACCATATCAACAGGATCACAGATGAAATTTTGAACAGCAAATACAAACAAATAAACAAATGAAAGAAGCATAGACCATCAAAGACAAGAATGAACAAATTACCTACACTTAAAAATACGATTTAAATTTTTATTTATACCTACATATACCTCTCATTAAGATAGAGATAATTCTCAAACTACCAGCACGAACGGACCACCCAAAATAAAAAAATCTAATAAATGTATTATAGCTGAAAATGCTGTCTCATCTTCTCATAAGCCAATCATATATTTTACAGGCTTCCCAGGGAACAAAACTTGTACCTCCAAGCTACCTTCACAAAACTGACCCCCCGTAGCTGTTTCATAGGAGTCCTTGCAGTCTTAGGCCCTTGATCCTTAGCCTCTATGACTTCACTTGCCATGCAGCAGTAGTATTAGGTACGTTGTCCTCATAAGCATGGTCATAAGCAAAATTTCCTCTTCTCCTTCCTCTGTTGTTTCCCCTTCCTCCATTCACCTGGTAACCATGATATGGCGTGTTCCTGGACCAAGACATGTTGTCTCTCCTTCTGTTATACCCATCCCATGTTCCCCAATTTGCATTCCCGTTCCCGCCAGCTCTTCCTCTGCCCATGTTGTGCAAGTTGCCGCCATGGCGCTCCCTCTGATTCCACCCCCAATAATCATTCTGATAAGGTTGCCATTCATATTCTCTTGCAGGCTCGACATGAGTAAAATGCTTTCCCCAAGAGTATGCTCCGTCATTTTCATGCGGATCATAACCCCAACCCTGGGCCACGACAGCAGAAATTGGATCAGAAGGCTTTTCTTCTTCAATCTCCCATCCAGTAGGGCAAATTGGCAGATCTTGGAGTTGCAATTGACTAAGACTCCCAACCTCATTTCTTGCTTCCTCCTCGAACCTTGCTTTCTCCAAGTCCAGAAGAAGTTCAGGGTCTACACTTGCATTCCAATCAACATCGTCGATGTACATGTTAGGATCAGGCAAAGATATGTTGCTAGGAAGGCCGTTCATCTCATCCCAAAACCTCCTTTTTGCATTGTCAAATGCCTCTTTGCCAGCAGAGTCATCCCAGTTCACCACATTGCTATGGAGATTCATATACTTCTTGCATTCTAATAGCTTTCGCCAAGGGACAGAACCAACTGTTGCACAAAACTTTTTTTCCCATGAAGGAACTGTTGAATGCCAGTTATCTGTGAAACAAAACGAATGAGACAATTAGCTGATAATTAAAGCAAGGATCTACTGTTGTCAACCAGAAAAAAAAAAAAAAAACCTACTATCATACCAAAACAACATATCAATAAACAAGTATCTGCACAGTAAAACAAAGTTAAACACATGGTTTGCACGAAAGGAAAGCAATGAAATAATGTGGAAAATCAGAAGCAAAGACAAAGCCTCAGAAAAATACCAAGCAGATGCTTCAAACATTCTCAAATAAAATCATAATACCAAGCAGATGCTTTAAACAAATGTGGCAAAAGCATGAAAAACCCGCAAAACATGTAGCAGAAAGGTATAAATAGTCCCACAATATACCTAGAGCAATATTGCTCTGCACGATTGTTTGATTTAAATTTGTCACAAGAAACCATTCAATTAATGAATATCTACTTTGCAATTGGCAAAACCTAGCAGCTTTAGTTCAAAACCCAACACAAAACACAACTTTTACATAGCAGAAGGTACAGATGGTAAATCATTAAGCTTATCTGCATCAATCATTGAATGACATAGGGATTTGTTTAAAACGTGCCTCCAAAAGATTCGATTAGTAGATACCTAGACAGTTCAGTTCAAAAAACGACAAACTGAGTTATTGTCAGGAAGAAGGAAGATCAAACAGGAAATTTAGTTATCTTTCAACTACTCCATTTCAATTCAATGACGTCATATCTCACTTGAAGATCTGGTAATAGATAACTTCTTAGAAATTGCCAAAAATAAGATAGTTTCCGTTCAAAACATGACAAAAGTCAAAATTTCTATCTGTACAAAAGATAGACTAAAAATCAGAAATTTAGTTTACTATAAGCTTCACCAATACAATGAATTAGGGTTTTGTTTCCAAAGTATTGCCAAAAGATTCAATTCACAGACATCCACCAGGAACTAAGCAACCACAGACAGTATGAGATCAAAGCATAGTACAAACAAATATCATTACATCGCAAAAGTCGTAGAAGATCATCGGCAACAGGAAGCTTATAAATCTGTAACCCTGTCCATTTCAATAATTCAACAACATAGTGACCAATCAAACTGATGAACACGCAAAGAACCAATAAAATGAAACTACAACCTTTCAAACAAAGAAATGACAGCATTTCAGACCCCATCACATTCATAACCCCCTCCTTCCCTTACCACTTGAGTCACACACAACCAAGTGTCTTGAAGCTTGAATGATCAAGCTCTGAGCCTCAGCTCACACCAGAGGCAGGGTTTCACTGTGGCACCATCAAACCACAATCCAAGCATATATCTAACATAAAGCTAGTTCTAAGAAACCTCTGACCATCACAGAACAGGTAATCCATCTCATGGCAAAGGGAAGCAACAAAATCACAATCGATCATTCAATTCAAAACCAAGCATTTAAAATCAAATAAATTAAAAATCAGAGAACCCAATTCAGTGAAACCATAAACCCAATTGAACACATTCAATTATTCAAAGGTAGGGTGTGATCAGGCCATGTTCTTATCAATCCCATCACCCACCGACTTCCTGAAGCCAATCTTCAAACAAAATTAAAACAGAAAAAAAAAACACAAGGTTTCACAAAGAACTAAGACATAATCCATGCAAGAACTCAAGAATAACAAAACAACAATTAAAAATAAAAAAAAAATCCAAAGAAACCAAGAGAATTAAAAAGAAAAGAATTTGATACTAACCCAGAGGTGGCTTCCTGTTGTAGCTGAATGATGATGAGGATCGCCAGTGACCCACCTGATGATGACTCTCACCTTGTTGTCTCCTCCAATTAGCCATGACAAAAGAGAGAAAAAGACCCAGAAGATGAAAACTGAAAATGGAAGAAGAAAATGAAAATTTGCAAGGTTTGGCAAAAGGAAGAAGCAGATACAGAATTTAAGGGAAATCCTCAGGTGTACGTAGTAAGATACAAACAAGAGAGAAACGGCGTGTGTGTTTTGTGTTGTGTTGGGGTGTGGAGAGAGAAGAAAAAGAGGTAGAAGAAAAGGAACGATAAGAGCATGAAATTAAGGTAGTTTATATGAGGAGAAGGTGCGTGACCATGAACAACAACAACAACAACAACACTGACCCCACAGAAAGAGGGAAACGCTACGAGGTTTCTTGCAACGCTTTTTTCTGTTATGTTCTCTTCTCACAGTGTTTGCTTCCCAGGGAGACTCCCTTCATATTCGCTTCAGTATTTATAGCACATGGTTTTCTTCTTTTTCCTTTTTCTTATTATTTTATAAATTTAATTTTGATACACAGCATGTTTTTATTTTACACTATCATTTAATTAAATAGTTCAATTTGTATGATTGCTCTTTTCAATTTATGGATGTGAAATTTAATCATATTTGATGATATAATAAACTAATAATGTATTATTGGATGACAATATAAAAAAGTTTTACAATTTTTATAAATAGAAATTAAACTTTAATTTTATTTCACACATATTTCTAAAACTATGTTATATGTCTGATGAATATATAATGATGAAGTATCAAATTATTTTAAAATTTTATAAAATTTTATACTTTTGATTTATATAATGAGAATTTATAATTTAACGGTTGAATTGATGAAATTTAGTGCTTATTAAAAGTTATCCAATTTAATAAATATACCTAAATTTACTCCTAGAGTAAATAAATTATCACCCTTATTAATATATTAATATTTTTATGACGCTAAAGTTTGGATTTTGGGAAAAAACTCTCATCCAGGACATATTTTTGGATTTATCAAACACTTATAAAATTATTTACAGATCATCCACCAATGAAAAAATCACTTAGAATTAAACTCAAATTATCATATTTATTAATATTTTTTTAGAGTGGTATTATTTATATTCATACTTTTTTGGATACTATACCAACACACTTTCATCTACCATTAGACGAGGTGTTGATCCCAAACTATATGAGATTCACACCTCATCTAATGGTAGATAAGAATATATAGATATGATGTTCCATAAATAATGAGTACAAATATTTTTTTTTTTAATTGAATAATTACTTTTATTAAGAATTGGACCAAATTCAAAGCATAATGACAACTTTCATATTTATTAATATTAACATCATTATTATTATACTACTATAATGATATTTGTTATTATAATATGCTTATTTTGAAAGATATCAAATCTTCAGAAATCTCAATAGGATTGTCTTCCTAACTTTGTCTCCAAGATAATTGGGAATTTTTTTACGAAATATTAATGATATAATGATATGAAGATGATATTTAGTGATATTAAAGAAAAGATTATTAAATTTTCATGGAGTAATTATATTTTATCATAACTTCGTTATCAGATTCAGTATTTTCTTTATCAGCTATTCTATCTTAATTGACTTAATGAAATTTAACTTAAAATTCATAGCGAGATATTTGTCACCCAAAAGGATTTAGTTCCAATCCTATTTTTAATAGAGGAATAATGTTAAGTCGTCAACTAACATTTCAATTAAACACAAGATCTAGCAAGTTCGATAGTTAGATAGATTCTTTTAACATTTAATCAGAAATTCAATTTCTAATGATATGTATGGAAAAGATTTTTTGACCGTAAAAGAGATTAATCATCAGTGATGAGCACCGTGAATTCATCCAAAAACTAATGTTTCACTTGGTGTTTAACCAAAATTAAACATAAATTTCCATAAAATTTATATAAAAAAAGAAAGAGTTAGAACTTAGAATTGCAATCAGATATCTAAGTTTCAATTTTTGACATAATTGAGAGTACAAAAAAAATAGTAAATAATCCTTTTTTATTCTAATACTTTCAATTTTAATATCAATTTAGTCCTAATAAATTTTTTTCACATCAATTTAATCATAACATTCTTAATTTTCAAATCAAGTTGATCATGACAAAAATTTTAACATCAATTTAATCTTGAATTGTCAATTTTAACGTTAAGTTAGTCCTAATATTTTTTTATTTCAACAACAATTTAGTTATTTCATTAAAATAGAGATCCAATATAATGATTAAATTGATATCAAAATTAAAAATATCAAGACTAAATTAATATCAACAATTTTATTACGACTAAATTAATGTTCAATTAAGTAAAGTAAGTGAATACAATTAATTAATTACACTAAGGATATTATTATTAAAAAATAATACTTTTATATTATAAATTAATAAATATTTTGAATAAAAAAAATCAAAATGTTAACAGATATAATGAAAGAGAGCATTTGCACTTTAATTTGCAAGTTCTGCATTTTGGTTTTAGACAAAAGAATCCACACTCCTTTTAATTGTCTTATAATTATTGGTATTTTTAATTTTTTAGTCACATTAATTTCTACTTTGACCATTTCTCTCACTTAATTAATGTCCCCTCTATTGTTTCTCCCGCTAATAACAATTGTTTTTACTTTTCTCTTTCCTAAATAATTATTTTAAATATATAATAATAACAATAATATGGAAATTAAAAAATATTATTTCATGGTATATTGCTTAATTGATTTCCATGTGATCCAACTTACACCTCAAAATAACTATTTTTTGATTGTATATTTACTTTCCACACCAACTTTTTGTCAAATTCAATTTTTAAAATTTTTTTTTATTAATAAAATAAAATTTATGAAATACGGAAATTTTTTTTATTCATTAAATTTTACACATAATTTTAATACCCTGCAATAAGAAATATTAGTCTAATATTAAGGCATTGATCTATTATCATATATAATACAGTAACACATTTGTTATTTGGGGGATCGGATCTATTATTCAAGTTTTTTCAATTAAAAAATATTAATTTAGTCTTAAATATACTTGTCTTGCAAATAATTATCATCTTAATTGAATATTTTATATCAATAAGATTTTATCTGAGAAAGAGGTAAATAAAAGAAAATTTTAAAATAGCAACTAATATGGATAAGGAAAGATTACAGAATCACTCATAATTATAAGCTATGGAGCAAAGAAAAGTGAAAGTTTTTTGGTCCCAAACAAAATATGTAGCTTGTCATTTTTCAACCCCCACAATAAAGATTAGCAATTTCTTATATGTATATATTAAAATATCATATTTTTTATAAAATATTATAACCTGAAAAATTAGCTGGACTTTATTTTTTATTGTATATAAATTTTTCTTACGATCAACGTCTAACTAATTCAAATGATTCGATATTTGTTCTTTTTAAACGAGGTTTGTATATATACTAGTGGTTTAATTAAAAATATAATTTTAAAAGACAAGTTACTATATATATATATATATATATATAGTATTACTAATCATTTGATTTGTGCGATGTATGGAGTGACAATAAGAATAATTTGTTGACTATTATCAAAAATAAATAATTTATTTAAATATATCTTATAGAAAATTAAGTATATAAATTTATTTTAAAAATAAATTAATATTTAAATAATTAAATAAATTGATCAAATATAAATATATCATTCTATTTTATATCTTATTTTGAATATAATTTTTATAAGAGTGAAAAAAATCTCGATAGATGACTATAATAATAAAGAGTCTACTTTATAAAAATTGTACACATTTCAAAAGTTAAAATTATTGAATAATAAAAAAATAAGTTAATCATTTTATTATATTATGAGCCGTTTATAAGGATAACAATGGGTATCCATCACATAGAGGATATGTCTTATGTCCCTATCCTCGTTTAAAATTTTATCTCTTATCCCGCATCCTCAATAATGTCACAGGTCCTCATTCCTTATTTCCTATGGGGATTTGAATCTCGGTGCATATTCATGTATTTATTAAAAGAATTCCAAAATTTTTTTAAAATATTTTGAAATTTAAAACATAAATATATATAATAACAAATATTAGAAATGCAACATAATCTAAATTAAAAATTAAAAAATACATACATAATGGAAATTTTATAGAGATAATTGAAAAAATAAAGATGTGATATTCATGTCATGTTTAACAAATGGGGACTCCACCCCTATGGAGATAAAATTTGTCCCAATTTCCATCCCTATTATGGGTAATCCTGTTCTACATATACCTATTTTAGTAATTTTTTTATCCTTAGTCATTTATATCTTTTTAATAAGTTAAAATATTCTATTCATAAAAATATAAAAATAAATTTTCTAATTAATAAAAATAATTAATAAATTTAATTTATATGATTTCAATTACACATTCTTTCTCTGTACATACTTTTAATAAATTAAAATATCAATTTTAAAATATATGTTATAATTAATAATTAATGAGTTATAATTAGTAAAAAATTACGTATAATCCTAATTTATGTCATCCCAATTATTGAAATAGTATATCAATTACACAATTATTTTTATAAAAAAAGTGATGTAATTATTTAATTTTTAAAATAATTAACAAATAATTAGTATTAATATCAAAGAAGTGTAAATTATGGGTTTTCTTCAAATATTTTAATGTTAAAAAATTAAAGTCTTATTTTTCAAAAAAATTAATATGAAACAATTATGGAATTGATATGTTGGAATATTTAGGCTGTAAAAAAATTAAATATGGTATAGTGAGATAGACAGATATATATGTTTTTTATGATTTTTAAAAGTTTTACATTTAAAGTTATAAAGTCCTCTTCCCTCGATCTCGTCCTCATTTAGAATTTCGTTTATTATCCTCATTGTCTTCTTTGTTATGGGTCTCCATTCTTTATTCATCGCAGAGATTTGAATCCTATTGTATTTACAGATTTATTAAAAAAATTTCAAAAAGAAAAAAAAAATTAAAATACTTTGAAATTCAAAACACAAATATTCATAATAACAAATACCACTAATACAACATACTTTAAATTAAAAAAATACATACACGATACAAATTAAATCCAATAAAGATAATTAAAAAATAAATGTGTGCTAAGATTTTTTGGTTATCATTAATTATTATAATTATAATTATTTTATTATCATTAATACTATAATTATAATCATTAATTATAAATTTTTTTTGGTGACATAATTACAATAGCTTTGTTATCTTTAATACTATAATTATATATATAAAATTTTAATGCTATAATACATTCAATTATCATTTTATTTATATTATTTGTTATTTGTTAAATAATTTCAATGAAGTGAGATATGAAGGTATGATTGGAAAAAATAAAAAATAATTATAAGGTAAATTTAATCCAAAAACTTATTTTAAATATTAAGATTGTGAAAATGGTGGAGTATAATTTTCTCTCTAAATGATACATGAAAAATTATCCATGTAATAAATCTTAATTATTAGTATTATGGATAGATTATATATTATATTAAATCCTTTGAAAATACATCAACTATGATATTAAGTTTTATATCAAAACTAATATAGCATAGCGTGTATTATTGTATTTTTATTATCAATATTATTACAGTACATTGTGAAAAATTTCACATATTATAATAATTTATATCATAGTAATTAAATCTAACATACAAAAATAAAATGATAGGTAATTAAGATTATTCCTTAAAATTTTAATTTAAATTTGAGAGTGATTGATTAATTAGAAAATGATTATTTGATCACATTTATGTGTTAATTTGTAGTATTAAATTTTTAGTTATAATTCGTTGACCATGATAATATTTACTGTTATTTCAATTAATGAAATAATTTTGAATTAATATAATTCTATGTCAGTGATATCATAAATTTAAGGTTGATTCAATAATGTCGATTTTATATCTCATCTTCAAATTCATGGATCTGTCCAAAGCTAACTTAGATTATGATTAAAAGATATATATCTCATTAATTTTTACAATATATTGTTCCAAGGATTTAATTTTAATACATTATTAATGTAAAAAGATATTTTACATAGATATTCAATTATATAACATTAAAATATTCAATCGATAATTACCATGTTTAAATTTAATTTCAATATAACAAAAAAAAATGAATATCATATTAAATCATATTAAAAACCCTAAAAAAACCTCATGAATCCCATTTAAAATAAGTGAATAACTTCCATACTTAAAAATTTCAAATAAAATTAAATGATAATATAGCATATGTGAGTTTATAAAAAAATACTCAATGATTAAATAAAACAATTCTCTGAATTTAAGTCAAAATAAATATATCATAGTAAATATTTTATATTTTTAAAATTAAAAATATATTTTAGAAAGTAAACTAAATTATTTAAATAAGTATTGAATTAATTCTAGAAGATTTTAATTTATTTATTTTGATAGGTATGTTTTCAAATAAAATATATAATTTTAAAATATACATCTATTATTATTTATGATTGATATAATTATGATAGATTACTTTAATTACAAATTGATAATTACATATTGATTGAAAACTATCATATAAGTTAATTTCAAATTATGCATTTATTGATAATATATAATTCACGTGTTCCATATAGAATTATAATATATTTGAAAGGGGTTTGAATTCTCTAAAGTGAGCATCTCACTTTAAGAGTAAAGTAAGGAGATTTTACCATTAGATCAGTAAAATTAGAAGTGTGGCCCTTTTCAGTCTATTGACTTAAAGATTTTACCATTTTCAGTTTTTTCAGTTTTTCCTTTACAAATCTGGAAAATCAAAACCTAAATTTAAAGCTAAACCTAAAACGCAAAAGCGCCTTTGGTATTGGTGTTAGTTTTCCTTTTTGTTCCCCTTTTATGTTTTGGCTTGTTTCTTCCGCGCTCCTCACCGCGTGTTTGGTGGGTTTATTTTCTGCCTTATATTATTTATCGAAAAAATGTATCTTCCATGACAGATTAGGGGAGAGAATTTCTACCTCTCAAACTTGAAAAGAAAAAATTATAAACTAAGTGAACTCAAAACTAAGATACTATCGACAATTTCTTTAAATATCCTAAATATTTTGTTATTTATTTATTTTTGTTTTATTTTCAAGTTGATGAGGTGAAAATCATCTTCGTCATAATCAAGAAAATCACATGAACAAGTTTAATCAACTAAGAAGAAGTTTCTTATGAACGAAAATATCATCAGATTATGTCTCTTTCTTTGTCCCATTAATCACTTCTTGCCACATAGAAGATGAGCATTTATTAACATTTAACATTTTAAAACATTTATTATATATATACATACACACACTTACTTTTTTGTCTTCCATGTGACAAGTAATAATGATTGATGAAATAGGAAATGAGACATAATTTGGGTACCAATAATTTTCATTCGTTACGAATAATTCCACGGAAGGATGGAAATGATGTCAAATTTTATAGTAGAGCTAAATTGACATAGAACTTTTTTCAAGCCAAGTTAATTTCAAAATTTACGACTACGAAGGATATCTACTCTATTCAAAAGCATTGACGATGCATGAAAATTGTTATGCTAATTTAACCATCAGCACTGTTGTGAATTTAGTTTACAAGAAGACACACGCCAAGCTGCAGGCTTAATACGGTATCAATTTCGCTTCCCGCCCTCCAAACACTTGGAAATTTGCGCTCAATCTTGCCTCCTTTTCTCACATTTTCTCTTTGTTTTCTTGGGATTTCTTGCTTCTTCTTCATCATGTTGGCATGGATGACATCTCCGATCCATACTTTAATTTCTCCACCAAATAACAGTGATAATTATTCATCATGGTGCTGTGTTGTTCTAGGTAATTGGTCTGTGATGAAGAATAAGCTCGCTTTCATTGATGGATCTCTTCCCTGCTGAATTTGATCATCAAATGCTAAATCTCTAAATAGGAGCAATAATGTGGTTATTTCTTGGATATTCAATTCGATATCCTAGGAGATTGTGGCCAGCATCTTGCACGCCACTATTGTTGCTGAGATTTGGAGAGATCTTTGTGATCGTTGTCAACAAAAGGGTGGCTTGGGGATCTTCTGATTGCGACATGAGAATTGACAAGTCTATGTTGGCTTTATTTGGCCCACGTTATCCTTAAGATTTGACAGGCTTAACATCCTGACTTATGATATCTATAATAATGGATAGTCTCTTAAGCTTGATATGGTTCTAAAAAACTATAAGGAAATAAAATTATACTCTTGCTACAAGCTATAGCTTTTAGCCTAATAATAAGTAATTGATCCAATAAGTGGTATCAAGGCGCGGTCATGGGTTCAAATTCCCCAACTAACACCGGGGGAGAATATTGTTGGCTTTATTTGATTGCAAGAAAATGAATTAAAGTTGCATCTTTTATAAGCTATAGATTTTGATTTAGTGATAAACGCTTGATTCAATGATACGATTTGTTTCAAGATAAACAATATTGTTAGTATTATTTTATGAATCTACATAGGATGAGTTAATTGCCTATAAGCTCTTCGTGAATGATCTAATTCGGAATTGAATGGAATGAATGTGACTTATATTTTGAAGGGTTTTGCAAATCTAAAGCTTCAAAGGTTTAGAAACATATTTATTGTAGTCATATTTATTGTAGTGAGAACTGACAAAAACTCACATTTTTAATACAGAATTTGTAACATCTCCAAATTCATAACTAGATTAAATTAATTATTAAGATGAAAAAGAGGAAAACCAATAGAAATTGACAAAAAATAACAAATAATACTAGAAGTGTGTCTAGAGAAAAATACAAAGAATTATAAAAATACATTTACTATGTAGAAAAAATTACAAAATTACTGTTGTCTTATTAATAAATGCCAAAGATAACTATTATTTTATAAATGGAATTAGAAGAATTCCACTATCAGTGTCTAGTTATAAAAATATCATTGTCTTGAATGAAAAAAATTACTACATATTAATCGTTTGATCCGTGCAATGCACGGAAAGATAATAAAAAATAGTTTGTTAATTATTATAAAAAACAAATGATAATTTATCTACATATATTTTATAGAAAATTGAGTATATAAGCTTATTTTAAAAGTAAGTTAACAGTTAAATAATTAAAGAAGTGAAAAAATATAAATGTGTCATTCTATTTTATATCTTATATTGAATATCATATTTATAATGTTGAAAATATCTTGATAGATGACCTATAACTAACAATAAAGAGCCTATTTTATGAAAATTTTGCACATTTTGAAAGTTAAAATTATTGAATAAAGAAAGAGAATAAATAGATTATTTTACTATATCATGAGTCATTTATAAGGATGCCTATAAGTATTCATGAGAAAGGAGACATGTCTCACATCTCCCGTCACCGTTCAGAATTTTGTCTCCTATTCCCATCCCTTTATAAGTCCTTATTTTTGGTTTTCCATAGGAATTTTGAATCGTTGTGGTATTCAAAAATTTATTAACAAATTTTAAAAGGAGAAAAACTTTTAAAATATTTTATAATTTGAAACATAAATATCCATAATAACAAATACTATTAATGCAACATAATCCAAATTAATATTAAAAATATATACAAATATAAATATAATAAAAATAATTAAAAAATAAAGATGTATTATCTCTGTTCTTATCCCATTTAACAAATAGGGACTTAGCTCCCATAGATTATCCTTATGAAGGTGAAATATGTGTCAATTCCTTTCCCTATTGGATAATTCTCGTGTGTATCTATTTTCAATTTTTTTATCACCCCTAGTCATCTATATCTTTTTTAGTAAATTAAAATATTTAATTTAAAAATATAAAAATATATATTCCAATTAATAAAAATAATATAAATTTAATTTATATGATTTTAATTACACGTCTTTTCCTTGTACATCCTTTTAATAAATAAAATATCAATTTCAAAATATATGTTATAATTAATGTGTAATAATTAGTAAAAAATTATTTATAATTCTAATTTATATAATCTCAATTATAAGAGTAGTATATTAATTATAATTTTTTCAACAAAAAATAATAAAATTATTTACTTTTTAAAATTAATAAATATTTAATATTATTATCAAAGAAGTGTAAATTATAGAATTGATTTTCTTAAATATTTTAGTGTAAAAAAATTGAAGGTATTTTTTTCAAAAAAATTAGTATAAAAAATTATGGAATTGATAGATTGGAATGTTTAAGTTGTAAAAAAGTAAATAAAACATAGTAATACATGTAGATAGATTTTTTTTTATTATGATTTTTAAAAGTTCTACATTTAAAATTAGAAAATTTTCCCTAATCTCATCTTCATTTAGAATGTTACCTCCATTCTCATGCACATCTTGATCATGGATCCCTATTTTTCATTTAACATGGAGATTTGAATCTTTATTGAAATTTACGGGTTTATTAAAAAAATTTAAAAATAAAAAATTTTAAAAATACTTTGAACTTCAAAACATAAATATCTATAATAACAAATACTACTAATGCAACACAATTATAATAGGTTTGTTATTGTTAATACTATAATTTTATATATAAAATTTTTATAGTATAATATATTAAATTTGTCACGACCCAACTTGAATTGTGACCAACGCGTGAGGAATCTCATCCGTATGTAAGCCTCATGATCTTTATACCGTACTATATGCATACTTTTGTTCATAAAATATGGATTAGTCATAAATCAATTCAACTACTGGTCCCAGCTAATTGTGAATAAAACCTCTTTCTCATATTAAATTATGGAACTGTAGCTATAAAATATATTTCAACTGAGTTGCTTAAATATAAAAAACCTATGAATGATATACCATTAAATACAAAAGAATTAGGGCATAAACAAAATGCAAAATAATCTATATGTGGTCTAGGATCCTGTCTATCACATCACTGGAGCACATCTACCATGAACAAAATACTATGGTTTCCCGCCATTGTGAAGCTCACTCAAACTGGAGAATGCTACTGTTAAGGTGGGAAGGGGAGGATCCTGAGCTACACTTGAATCTAAGAGGAAAATAAAGAAGAGAAGGGTGAGTTTTGCATTCAAAACTCAGTGAGTTGATCCTCACTCATAACCATGCATGAGACAAGAAAACATTATAAATAAATAAAAATACTAGTGCAGCATTCATAAACATTTCCATTTACTTTATATATTATTTATAATCTTTAGAATTTCAAGAATTACATAAGGAAACAGAGTATTCATCAGCTGTAATGAGGGTGCTTAGTCCCTGGTGGACAAAGCCCCTAGCTAATGTGATCTCAACGGTCCCTGATGAATCGTGTCCCTGGCAGACTGACCTAACTCAAGGATTACTTGCCCTGGCAGGCCTTGATATACCAAGATTAATGAAATAGTTGTTGTTAACTCATAGTTTTGTTCCTCTCAGTAACTCTCTCTAATCTAAAATCAATTGAAGTTGTAATTGGGGTTCTAAATTTCTAATTCAACATTTCTCAACTATAGTAAACATAAAGCTTTAAATTTCATTTAGTAAATCATAGTGAATTCTAATTTTACAAAATAAATCAATTCATAAATTAAATAATACAAAACTTTTTTATGGAATAGTTATGGTCTCATGCATTTCTAAAATCATAATTTTCATGCATAAGTTCAAATGGAGCATTTCTAATAAAACATAATTTTTACACAAAGCAATATGATATAAAAATCAATTTTTAAATTCTCAAAATACTCTGCAATGCTACCAAATAATTATATAATGACCAAACTAAAACCATGAGATTAAACCCACTCACCTGGAAGGGTAGACTGCTAAGTATTAACACCGCGAGAACTCCGGAAAGGAGGAATGGCACCCATGTCTACTATTGAAACCATGAAACTCATCAATAACCTATGGGAAGCTCTAGATTACTCTAAATATATACCAATAACTTTGAGGGAGCACCCCCCCATTTGATAAAAATGGGAGAAACAACAATACCCATACCAAGAATGTGAAAGAATGGAGACATAATCTAATAACATAAACATACCTTGATGATTTGGGAAAGCTAGATTGGAGAGAATGAGAGAAAAAGGGATAAAAAAATGGAGATTAGGGTGTGTGTATATGCGCGCTCGAGTTTCTGCTTCTGACTCTGCTGGGGGGAAAGCCCGATGGGGTTTTTAAAAGGTCAAAAACGAAACTGCATCGTTTTCACTTATACTGTACTGACTCAGGTTGGTCGCTGCAGCGAAATTTCCTCACTGCAGTGAGCATGTGGGCTCGTTTGTTTGCTGTAGCAAACCTGTTCCACATAATTCTATAGTACCTGGCAGCGCAACCTGGTTTCTGCATTCGGGGCCGATCTAGCTACTCGGGTGGGCCCTTGGGGATCCTAGGGTAGTACGGAACTTGCCCATGGACATGTATACCTCGAGTATTACAGAATTATAATTTTGTTTATGCTATTTTTATTTTTTATATTGATTTTATTAATGATAAGAAAATATGAAGGTATGACTGGAAAAAGAAATGATTGATAATTAGAAGGTAAATTAAATTTGAAAACTTATTTTAAGTGTTAAGATGATGAAAAGGGTGGGGTATAATTTTTCTATAAATAACACATAAAAGACTTTTTATGTAATGAGTCATAAATATTAGTATTATATCAATTATTATCATATTTGATTGAGAATAAATTTGGTATAAATTAAATTTTGAATTATCATCATATCAAAATCAATTAATTAGCAATTCATTAAAAAATTGATCTACCTGTTTTCTTTAAAAAAATTATGTTGATTTTAATACTTATTTATTTTGAAAATATTTTCTTTATAATTTTTTATATTACCTTCATAATGTGAGACTATTAATGGTTCTTAATTTAATTGTAGATCATAATTATATTAACATGGATTCTTTCTTAGTGCAAATTATAATATTTGATTATTGTAATATGAATTTAATTTTGATGCACTAACAGTGTAAAATAGTTTTACACTGTCATCTAATTAAAACATTTAGTTTGGATAACTTTTCAGATAATGAGAATAAAAGTCAATTATTATGGCTTATGTAACAATATATGATTTGATGACTGTGTAAAAAAGTTTTACACTGTCAGTGTATGATAATTAAATTCTTGTAATATTTGATTCTTTAATTATTGTAATATTTGATTTTATTTCATATGAAAAATAATTGATAAGTAAATTATAAATTATGTTTAAAAAAATCTTTAGATATAAAGAGTGAGAAAAGTGGGGCCTAAATTACTGTATGAATGACATATGAAGCCTAAATCACAATATGATGATATATGTAATAGTTTTCATGAAATAAGTCTGAATATTAATATAATAGATTTATATAATTAATAAATTTTATATGAAATCTTAATCATCAATAACTTCTAATTATAAATAAGATTATGATAAATCTCTATCATTTTTCTGTTCTTTTTAAAATCTTCTCCAATTTTTTTAATTTTTTTCAAACCAACACAAAGGGGATAGACATTTTCTTCCATATAATGCCTCAAATGGAGCCATGTCAATGCTAGTATGGTAACTGTTATTGTAGGCAAACTCCACCAAAGGCAAACACTTGTCCTAACTCCCTCTCTCATCCAGGACACATGCCCTCAACATATCTTCTAGTGTTTGTATGGTTCTTTCTGATTGTCCATCTGTTTGGGGGTGATAGGCTATGCTAAGGCATAACTGTGAACCAAAACCCTCTTGTAAAGCACCCCAGAAACGCGACGTAAATCGCGGATCCCTATCCGATATTATCGTCTTTGGGACCCCATGTAATCTCACAATCTCATCCACATATATCTTAGCTAACCGCCCCAAGGGATAACTAATCCTAATAGGTAAAAAGTGGGCCGACTTAGTCAATCGGTCCACTATGACCCAAATTGCATCATGACCTGCTTGGGTCCTTGGCAAACCACTCACAAAATCCATAGAGATGCTCTCTCACTTCCACTCTGGAATGGGCAGCGGTTGCAGCAAACCCGAAGGCCGCCGATGCTCTACCTTCACTTTCTGACACACCAAACACTTACTAACCCAATCCGCCACATCTTTCTTCAAACCAGGCCACCAAAACATCTGCTTCAAGTCATGATACATCTTCGTGGTGCCAGGATGCACGGTGAAATGACTTTTATGAGCCTCCTTTAGAATATCCTTTCGAAGGTCACCGAATGTTGGCACACAAATCCTCCTTTCAAACTTCCATAATCCATCTGTCCCCAAAGCAAAGCCCTTTTGTTTTCCTGTTTCCACACTTTTCACTAAAATCTTAAACTCCTCATCCTCACTCTGGGCCTGAGCAATCTGCACCTTGAAATCACTTGTCACTCTAAGTTGATAAAGTCTCATACTAGTGGGGGTAAAAGTAACTCCAAGGTTTAGGTCCCTAAACTTCTCTATGAGCTCATTGTCTTTTAAAATCATATGGGATACTTGCAAGTTCCTCCTGCTAAGGGCATCAGCCACCACATTAGCTTTACCTGGGTGGTAATTCAATCCAAAATCATAGTCATTAAGGAATTCCATCCATCTTCTTTGTCTCATGTTCAATTCCTTCTGGTCAAAGAGATATTTCAAACTCTTATGATCAGAGAACACCTCAAATCTTATACCATACAAATAATGTCTCCAAGCCTTGAGTGCAAAAACAACTGCTGCCAACTCCAAATCATGTGTAGGGTAATTAACTTCATGAGGCTTTAATTGTCTCGAGGCATAAGCCACCACTTTTTGGTGTTGCATCAAAACACACCCTAAACCCTTACCAAAGGCATCACAGTAAACTCATAATGCCCATATCGCGTCCTAAACGCAGTCTTGGGGACATCTTCTTCCTTCACCCTGATTTGATGGTACCCCGACCTCAGATCAATCTTTGAAAACACCACAGCTCCTCTCAACTGATCCATCAAATCATCAATCCTTGGGAGAGGGTACTTGTTTTTCACGGTCACCTTGTTCAATTGGCGGTAATCCACACACAATCGCATACTACCATCTTTCTTCTTTACAAACAAGACTGGGGCTCCCCAAGGAGAAACACTTGGTCTCACAAACTCCTTCTCTAACAAATCCTCCAACTGGGCTTTCAACTCTACTAACTCAACTAGGGACATTCTATAAGGTGCCATAGAGATCGGTCCCATCCTAGGGACCAAGTCTATAGAGAACTCGACCTCTCTCTCAGAGGGAAACTCTGGGATTTCATCAGGGAAAACATCAGGGAACTCACTAACCACAGGTATACTACCCAAGGGTTGTTCATTTTCAACTTCGCTCGCAGCTAGGAGGACATATCCTTTCTCTATACTCCCACAACAGTCAAGGGTTATAGCATTAAGGAAAAGACACACTGGCTTGATAGGTACAACAGGTTCGTCAAGGAAAATGACCGACTTGGTACAACAACGTAATAAAACATCATGTGTATCTAGCCAATCCATACCTAGAATAACTCCTAGACCGGTCATAGGTAAACAAATAAGGTCTGACACAAAGGACCTACCCCCAATGTTAAATTTACACTTGAGGCATACAAGACAAGTTTTTATAGGTTTAGCTGTGGGGGTAGACACATGCAAGTCATATGGTAACTCAGAGACAGGTATATGCAATGATTTCACATGATCAAGAGAAATGAATGAATGTGTAGCACCGGTGTCATAAAGTACAATTAAATCACAACCGTTCACCTCACAGCTACCCTGAATAAGATGATTGGACTGAGCAGCATCCTCTGCAGTGATGGCAAAAACTCGACCTTGGCGTTGGGGGCGGATAGGGGCAACCTGTGGAGCTTTTTGCAGTCTTTTGGGGCACTCACGAGCCATATGTCCTGGCTATTGACAATAATAGCACAATCCTTGGCCTGCTAAGCATGGACGAGAACCATGCTGCTTCCCACATCTCTGGCATGGAGTGGTGGTGGACGGAGCACTAGCTAGGGTGGGCTTAGGCCTCTGGGGTTGGCCACCCCTAAAGCTTTGTGATCCACTAAAACCTCCAGATGGATATGACCTTTTCTTGCCTTGATGTCTTTGCTGTTGTCCATGTAGGGGTAGTCTATACCTACTAGTCTCATATCGGTAGTCAGCAGTCTTCTTTTGATTGCCCTCCACTATGCGACATGTAGAGGACAACTCAGCAAAGTCATCAATTCCCAAGTGCTCCACTACTTCTCTGATTGGGGGTTTTAGGCCCCCTAAATACCTGGAACATTTGTAGCGAGGTCTTGGGTTCTCCTGGTATATGCCATGGAACTTGAGTAGCTCTTCAAACTTAGCCGTATACTGTGGCACTGTCATACTCCCTTGCTTGAGTGCAAGGAACTCCGCCTCCTTTATGTCCCTCTCGGCGAGTGGAAAGAACTTAGGATAAAACTCCTCCTTAAATATAGTCCATGTGATAGGAGTGCCTTCCACTTCTACGATCCTCCTAGCCTCTGCCCACCAATAGTGAGCCTCTCCCTCCAGCATAAAAATGGCCCACTTGGCCTTCTGCTCCTCAGAACATTGCAACATATCAAATATCTTCTCCAAGGATTTAATCCAAGCATCAGCCTCGCCTGGATCAGTGGAACCTGCAAAAGGTCTGGGGTGAGCCATCTTGAAATCAGCAAAGCGAGCACCTTCAGCCTCTGTAGCACCAGAGGCCTGGCTGCCTGAACCTTCATCACGGTGATTTAGCCTCTCAGTCATAGCTTGTAGGGCACGGGCCACATCTCGGAAGGTCTCCCAACACTTCAGGGTTCTTCGTCCTGTTCTGGCGCCTAGGTTGCCTACTTGATGCCATCAGTCCCTATGCACACCAAACAGAAAAGTTGAGGTGATCAGTCTCAATAAATCTTGTTAAGTGAGCTTGTTACAGTGACAAACAAGTAAAGCAAATCATGCATCTCTACACCTTATAGTCTACCATAAAGATAAACTAAGCAAAAAGCATGACATATCTATCGCTCTATGCAACAAAAGCATAGTAGTCCAACCATTCGGCTCCAATCGGGTCAAACCTGGCTCTGATACCAAAATGTAGCTCCCTAGTACTTACTTCTATGTACTCGAGTCACATAAAAATTAATACCAAGGAATTACGTCCTATTTCATGAATCTTTAAATATTAGACATAAATGTTGCTAAAAATTCTAACGAAAATTTGGCATGACAACAACATAGGTACCATGCCTCCTATAGGACAGAAAAATCATAAACAGAATAACCAATCATTCCTTAGCTCAACCTGCTGTTCAGAATATCACATTCCAGTATCTCACATATCATCAACATAATACACACAGTGTCACTCAGTCCACAACATAAATATAGTAATGTAATATCAGGAGATATGCGACCTCAGGCCACAAAATACAAGATATAGAAGAGATAAAGGATGTCATGACCCAAATCCATAAAAAGATTCAGTGTTATAGCACAATCTCCAAGTAAGGCAAAAAAAAGAAAACAACAATACTCCAGCAGCTAATTTTCTGCATCGGGATTTACCTGCTCATCTAGAGATGATGTAGAAAGAAAAAGAAAAAGGGGTGAGAAATCAATTGAAATCTCAGTAGTACATATGCAATTAACGTGACATCATAATCATCTCCAGTCTACCTTGGTTTCATTTGAAATCATTAGTATATAATTATGAGATTCAATTTTAGGATTTCACAATCGTTCTCTTCCAAGGTAGAGGTGTCTTTTAGCATGGTCTTAGCATGAAATGTACATGTATGCATGAAAGAAAGGACTAGGCTTATATATTAAATGTCACAAACATGTATAAATGGCTATCCTAATGCAAATCATTAAGAATATCATAGTTCAGGTCTTTTCTTTAGCCCTATCTACTTCATAATCTTTGTGTCTCTATCTGTTCCTATTGACCTAATTGTTCCTTTCTCTCACTTGATCTGGGTTTAGATACTTTAAAAGATATGAGCTCATACTTAACTGGTCATCACTGATTCCTTAATGCGAACCAACACTGAAACCCTCATGTGCACCATAAAGAAAGTCAATACCCAGTCGTCACTGGTCCTTAAAACGATTTAGTGTTAGAACCCTCTTTGTCGACATAAGTCGACCTTTAATCTTTATGTTTACGTTCTGATTTCTTATTATTTAGATTTTCCTTCCATTCCCTCTTTCGTCTAAGCCATTAGTTTCTCATAACCAATGCAAACATAAACTTTAATAAGGAATTCTACAATCCTTTTCTTTAAAATAAGAAATATCACAATTCAGTCAAGTATAATAAATTGTCACTAGTTATCCAAAACAAGTTTTTCATCCTAAATCCACTTAAGCACAGTTCCCCCATTTAGATTTTTAGAATTTATACAACAACCCCAAACTTTAGTGAAATTATAATTTGACCCCAAATTTTGTATATAATAAAAAAAATAACTCAAATCACATATATCCACTCCATTTTTCCTGTAGATTCCAAATATTTGATTAGTTTTAAAATAAAAATTTTCCTTATGGGAGAACTTGCCTCAACTAAACCCATACATATAGTCCTATACCAACAAGATGCATCTTCTTTTCGGTAACCCAAACTAAAAGAACTCTACAGTTAAGTGTGCTTGACTTGGAGCAATTTTGGGATGGGTGACCTCTTGGGAAGTTTTCCTAGGAAGCGTGCGAGTGAGGACAAAGCACGCTGAAAAGACCCGTGTTGGTTTGTGGGGACAGTCGTCAATCTATAAAGCAGCAGGGGATGTTACAAATGGTATCAGAGCCTGCACCTCTCCTAGTACGGTGTGGTTCGGGGACGAACTAGGCGGAAGCTGGTGGGCATGTAACACCCGGGGATTGCGAAGTCAGGGAATGATTGCCGGTGCAAGGAGGCACGGACAAGGAACGGCTCCTGGCAGGCTTCGAAAGCGGAGGGGTACATGAATGAACCGATTACACACCCGAATGAGAGGGATCCTAAGACTGTATAGGTATGGGACTATAGAGTTGAGGAGGGCTTATATGAATTGATTTGTACTACCTATACCAACAAGATGCATCTTCTTTTCGGTAGCCCAAACTAAAAGAACTCTACAGTTAAGTGTGCTTGACTTGGAGCAATTTTGGGATGGGTGACCTCCTGAGAAGTTTTTCTAGGAAGCGTGCGAGTGAAGATAAAACACGCTGAAAAGACCCGTGTTGGTTTGTGGGGACAATCGTCAATCCATAAAGTAGCAGGGGATGTTACATAAGTGACAACTAATAAAATCCAAATGCAAACTTAAGTGTAGTTAGGTTCTATTAGGATGCTACAGACTTTCCTTTCTTAATATCTTAACCAAGGCCTTTAGGGTACTATAGTTAGGTAAACCCTATTTTTAGTTAACTTATAGTTTATAAATAAAGAGACGTGTAACTAGCTATCTGAATAAATGACTTTTACAAGCTAACAACTCTCCTAATAAGGGTCCAGTTGGACATTGAAATTGAATTAAAATATTAAATTTTATGTTTGGGTTTATTAAAAAATATTGTTACATGATAATTGGAAAACGAATATAATGAGAAAGAGAAAAAAATTATATATACTTTAATGAGGAGAGAAATATTTGATACGTTTTGGAATTGACAATTTATAAGGATACAAGTTATGAGTTAAGAATGATCTATTTTAATTATTTTTGAATTCCATGAAATTAGATTGTGAAATTATACTTTCAATTTTATGTTTCACTCTAAACATAAAATTTAGAATTGAAGTCCCAAATTTTAATTCCAAACTCCTATTCCATTGTGAACTCCATACGCCAAACAAATCGTAAATGGTATCACATATATTTCGGTGAAAACGGATGAAGGAGGTGCGACCGTAAAGCCAGTGATCACATATATTTTTGCACTTGACATCCTAGGGCATTTTCAGAGGAAGAAATATTGGTGTCCTTTTTGTTTGATTTAATATTTAACATTTTAATCTTAGGATTATCATTGTTTCCCCTTTTTAAAAAGTTTTTAAGGTATGTACTCTTGGGCATTAATTATCTCGCGACTAGGATCCCTCACCATAATTGCTTTTTTAGGATTTCAACATTTATCCTCTTATTAAAAATGCAACTCATTTACCACTCTACCCAACTTTTAATATATTTTAAGTAAAATTGCCTGCTTAAATATTGAGTATCAAAACTATAGGGTGGTTATTGTCACTTCCATTTATCTATTGTCACTCCATATTTATTATATTTATTTGTATCATTTTTAAAATGTCCTCAAACTAATTTTTATAGGTAAACTTTTATTTATTTTTAAAATTAAAATTAAGAATGATTTAATTACATTAAGCTTTGTTCATGGAATTTATCTAGTGATTTTGAATACAAAGATAGGGATCTTTGAAGTGAAACATGAAAAATTAAAGGATAATAAACACGTGGAGCTGTTTATTCTATAACAAATCAATATATGGTGCTTGAAGCAGTCATGCTGCTACTCATTGCTCAATTCGATTCCTTTAATTTGGAAAAAAAAATTGATTACTGAAGATATAATACATGATAAAAGATTTGAAAAAAAAAGAAAGAAAGATCAGAACATAATAGATTGTAAGAGAAAAAAAAAAGTATGCTTAACATCGAAGAAGGGTATATATCCAAGTAGTTAAACAAAAAACTGAAACATTTATGAAAGCAGCCATATCATCCTACAAACGACAATCCCTACAATGAAAATGGAATAATTCGAAAACAAAAGCGTATCTAGAAAAAATATATATTTATGTTTGATTAAAGTTACAAGTTGTTTGAATTTTATTTCACTACACTTTTTAATTCAAGTTAAATATTATATTTAAATTAGGAATTTTTTTATGCTAGAAGTTTAATTGGGGTCTTTTTTTTTTATATAGAATTTGGGTTGTGCATTTACATCAATATGGTGTTTTGGAAAAAATCACGCAATATGATTTTTTTTCAATATAGAATCCGCCAAAGGCAGATTCAAAGATATCAAAGTCAAATTTAGTGTAAAAAAAAGTTAATATAGAATCCGTTAAAGGCAGATTCAGAAAAATGAAAATAGCACAGAATCCGCCACAGGCAGATTCTATAAACACCACATACAAGTAAATTTACCTGTTATCTCATATAAGCGTAAATCACCTGCTAAAACACCATATACAAATTATTTTTTTGTTTAATTGTAGTACTAGTTAATCTTTATGCTTAATATTAACTAGTACAGTTATTAAATATAAATTTAAAATATGATGGTAACAATAGACTATAAATATAAAATAAGTTTCAAATTAAAAATATTTTAAAATGTCAAAAATAAAAATAATAAATAAAGAGTATCAATAGATAATTGATCGAGATTCTAATACAAAATTCTTAATATAAAAGAATGCTAACTATTAAAATAAGCATAAGACTTTTTAGGAATTGTGCAAATAAAGACAATCAGTATGGAGTGACAACTAATAGATAGAAGTGGCAACAACCAATCCCAAAAATTCTTCAAAATAAGAACAATTTTTCTACTCTTTTTTTTTTGTCTCGAATCTTGAATGTCCACCATAGCAGACCTGGTTACTAATCTTATCAACCTAGCTATCGGGCCCCAATTTGGAGGGCCAGGTCTACCACCTAAACTCCATTCTCACCCATCCAAGAATCGAACCTAAGTAGTGATAGTTACGAGACACAACCCAGGCCAATCTAGTAAATTTTCATTTTGTAATATATAAATTTTTTTAATTTACATCTTTAGCCAGTAAAACTTTGTCAACATAGTCAATATTGGGATACTTTGATGAACAACCTCTCCCAAAAAAATTAACTTATTGGTTAGAATAGTAAAAGTACTTGGATAATTTTATATTTAATGTATCATTTCAAGTAAAACTTTTTTCAAGCTTGAAACATGAACAATCAACGGGAATGAGAGATAATAAGGATGAAACTCTAATTCACTTGATTATGGAAGCTCCAATGTCATATTATAAATTATATATCTTTCCTAAAAATCTAGTTGTTAGATGGAGACACATAAATAATTTTATATCTAACAAATAGAAATAACTAATGCGATGGAATTGATGATAAGAGTAGCATGTACATTATCGTTGAGTGTGAAAGGAATAATTGAATATATTGTGTATGTGATTACTAAAAAGGACATTATTTTAATATTATACTTTTAATATTACCCCTTTATTTTATCTTTATTATTAAGATGTTTAAATCAATAGTTTTTAAATTATTATAATATAAATAATATATAAGATTTAATTTTGATGTACTAGTAACGTAATAATATTTCATGGATACTATCAATATACATGTGATTGCATAATAGTATAAAGGGTAAACAACACAAAATACCTTTAATATTTGATTAAATTGCGCTTTACTCCTGTTCAATTTAAATAATTAATAAAAATTATTATTTTAATCTAATTTTTAAATAATTTTCTCCACAAGTATATGATCAAAAGTTAAAAAATATGTAATATCTATTTCTTTTATATATTTTAATATTTTGGTTTGCATTTTTTTATCATATACTGTATAAAAATGATAGTAAAGTTTTATGACTACTATTATAATTCAATTTTTTAAATTTTTATTATAATGTAAAATTTTAAAAAACTGTTATTATATTGATAGTGATATTTTATTTCATATCATATTTATAGAATATTAAAATATTCAGTATACAAATATCATTATGCTTAGAGAAATTTATTTGAAGTAAAAAAGTTAATTCAGTTTTAATTTTTTTTAAGATTAAGAAAATAAATTTGTTACAAAATTCTGTTGTCTTTATATGAAAATACAAATTTAATATATTTTATGGGGGAAAACGAGTAAAAGCAAAAATATTTTCGTAGAATAAAAGATTAAAAAAATAAACAACAATATATTAACAGTTTAATTGTTAAAGAGAATAAAAAAGCCCTTTTTTTGGTACTTCGATGATTATAGTATTTGCATTGATGTTTAAACCTAGGACCTTATACTCTACATAAATTTCTCACCACTAAATCAATTCCAATGGTATAATAAAGAGCATTTTAAACCTCTTAAATAATAAGTCATTAAATATATAGAAAATGATAAATAAAGAGTAAGGATAGGCATAGCTACTCTCTAAAAAACACATCTACCAAAATCTCTCTAAAAAACATATATAAAATATAAGTTTATGATGTAAAATATTTTACATTAATATAGTATAAAATTTTAATCTCATGTATGTGTCCAACTTTTCTTAATGAGGGACAATAAATTGGTCACACTAGTTTTCATAATCATAAGTACGTGTACTCTTCCTATGTCAAATTAATAGTCAATTTTTGACATTTTAATATTTCAGAACATCTTTTTACTTATAATATTTAGATAGTATTAAATTTTTTTTTATTTATACTCTTAATATAAATTATTAGTTAAATATTTAATATATTTATCAAGATGAGTAATAATAATTAGACAATAATAATCTTATCAATCCATATAATCTTTTATATTTATGAAGATATTTTTTTGGTCTTCATTGATATATATATTGTTTAATTTTTTATAATCCTTTTGAAACGGATGGAGTCGTTTGTTGTTGTCGCCGTGAGACACCGACGTTTCCCGTTTTCTCATCTCCGACAGTGGAACGTGGAAACGTAATCACAGTCGCTCGATGACGATGACGTTTCTAACGCACTTGTTCCTCGCTCTCATCACCATCACTTTCGGATGCGGACTCAGATCACAAGTGCTGCTACATACTATGAAAAATTAACACACGAGTCTCATAAACTCAGTTAATTTAAGAGAGGTACATTTTTTCATGTCTCGAAAAATTGTACTAGGTCACTGATTTTTCAATTTGTCAGATCGCGTGAGATTTTATGAGTGTAAATAGATTGAGTCAATCTGATGAACCCAACTAACTTAAATCGAATCTGTTAAATTGATTCAGATAATCGAGTCACATCGGGTTAAAACTAATTATATCCAATAATAATAAGTTCACGAAATGGATTTCATAAACTTCAATCCGATATTCCTATGACCCGACTCAATTCTATTTTATATATAATGTATTTAATTAATCAATATTCCTATGGCCATTGATGTTATTGGTTATATATGTATATGAAATTAAATTTTTTTTAGAAGATTTAAAGTTTGTGATTTTTTTAAATATTTTATGATTTTTTTCTATTTTAATTGAAATGTCATAAAATAATAATAATTAAGAAAACTGATCACCTGAATCGAACCAACCTAATTTCAATCTGTTCAGTTTGAATTTGATCACAACAACAAATCAATAACTCAAACCAAACTGATGAATTCATTTTTTTCCCAAACTCAAATCAACTTAATCTGGTTACACCCAATAAAATTTATATAACCACTATATCCATTTTCTAATAAGTTTCTATCCATAAAATTTTATTGTTTTACTATTATTTATCCTTTTAAGCATTATAGATGACATTAATAATTTTTTTTCATAATATCCTTATAAAAAAGAATTAGTGAATAAATCAAATATAATAAAAATTATTAAAATAAGTGATGATAAAAATAATATTATAAAATATACTTAGATTTTTCTACCTTTAAAACCATTCAATTTTTTTAATATGTGTTAATAAAGATGGAGAGTTATTAGAGAATGGAGTAACTGCTATTTATTATTCCCTTGTTTACTTCAGATTACCGCACTCTTTTAAGAAATTGCCTGTTGGGAGGACACGTGTAACGTGAAGCAAAGTCCATGAGGGGATCCCCAAATATTGCAATAAATTCGCGTTCATCCACTTGTGTGGGGTAATTAATGGTTGAAAGGACTTTATGATATGTACTATGTATATTAGATGTCTGTTCAGTTTATAAACCTAAATATTAACGATATTGATTTTGACATGATTAATTTTAGATAAAAGTGACTTTAAAACAAAGGAATTTATCTTTCGCTATTTTATTTGAAACGTGATTTTGATGAAATTAAGGTTGTTGGAATATTGCTCGTGTAAAAGAAATTCTTGCCTGAGACGAAAATCAAATTATCGTTTGAGCCATATATACCAACGTCCATTCAAATGTGTTATAATAGTTAAGAGTTTGTTGAAAAGAAATTATGAGAAGTACAATCTTAATATTTGAAACAAACAATATAACTCAACCACCTAAAAGACATAGCCAATTTTTGTAAAAGAATATAAGAAAAAAAAAACTTCTCTTCTATATAACTTTTAATCGCAAGATAATGGAAGGATGAAATGGTAACTTAAGAACGATATGAAATAGGGAATAGATAGGATAGGAGGATAGTGGGCAGAATGAAAGTTTATGATATTACAGAAGTAGGAGAAAACAGAGAAGAGGATGCCGGAGCGATTGCTTCATAATTTCATGACTTGATTTAATAGTAGAAAAACATTTTATTTAAATCATAATTTTAAATTTCTTTATCGTCCAATCAAAACTTTTTATTTACATTACTATTTAATTAATGAGTAGAAGATAAATTATTATGTCCATGTGATAATATATGATTATTAATTATATAGAAAAATAATTTAATTATCATGTACAGATAATATAAATTTTTTTTATACAATCATCTAATTATGTATTACCATATAAGTCATGATAGTTAACTTTTATATATACTACCTAAAAAATCATCTAAACTAAATATTTTAGTTAGATGACAGTGTAAAACTATTTTATACTGTTAGTGTATCAAAATTAAACTTATAGAAAATTTTTTAACATTTTCATTCCATAAAAATTAAATCCATATGTTAAAATGAATTAAATTTCAATTCGTACCTATCAAACTGCGATTTAGATTACGTACGCTGAAATTCAAACACGTTAGTAATGAGTCGTGGCGTTGGATTTTAATGTTTTCTTTTTTCTTTTAAATAAAAGATTTTACTAATGTTTTATCATTAACATAGTGGGTCTAGGATGAACACCGCATTCGCGGTCGCACTTGGACGCGTGCGTGAACACAACAATGCAGTGTTCATGCTCTTTCTTCTTGGGCAATGCATTGTTCATATTCTTCTTCTTATCCTACACGTTTAACACGTCCGCAGTCAAACTCCAAGGTTTATGGGCCCACTTGATCTTATGCATGACACTTTTGCTTTTTTAATCGCCCATTGGGGTTTTTTATTGGAAAAAAAAATCTTATTTAAAACACAGTCACGTTAACTATGAGCAGTTATGCACTTCTCTTGATAAAGCGCTAGAATGAAGTTACAAGGATGCAATTTTAATTAACTGTTATATTATTGAATTGCTTTTTATTGAATTAATTTCCAACAAAACTCATCATTAGATGGAAGTTCATTCCATATAGATTATCATGCTTATAAAATTTTAAATTAATCTAAAATTATTTGATATAATTTTTATGTATATAACAAATTAATGTAATATATATGTTTAAAAATCAACATTCAACATAACATAACATAATATATACATATATTCTTAAAATGAATAAAAATAAGAGTTTTATAATTATTTTCTTATTGATAATATTTTTTTTTATGAAATTTGATGTAAATAATTTTTATAGTAGGTAATTGTAACTCAACAGTTTAATTGATAACAAAAAGAATATTTTCTATAATGCTATTAAGAGTGTAACTCTACTTAAAGTTATACTGATATAACTTATTCTTAACTCATATGAAAATATTATTTAAACCCCACAAAATCCAAGATACCTAATATTCAGGACCCCAAAAATACATGGACCCATCACTTCATTTTTTTTGCCCTTTAATCTATCTCTCAAATTTCTCTCTTTTCTCTTTTGGGTTTCTAGAAAATATGGCAATATCTTTATGGATAAATTACATTCATCTCCCCTGAGATTTATGAAAACACAACTTACACTCCTCTAGTTGTCCAACTTACACTCACACTCCCTCTACTTATTAAATTTTAAGTATTTATATTACAGTCACACTCCTCATTTACAAAATACCATTAGTAAACTTATTAACATAATGATATTTTTATAATATTAACTGTTTTTAATTAATAAAATTATATAAATACCCTTAAACTTAATAGAGTGGGTAAAATTATTTTATAATTTTATTAATTTAAAATAGTTAATATCACAAAAATGTCATTCTGTTAAGTTTACTAACGATGTTCTGTGAATGAAGAGTATGACTGTAACATAAATACTTAAAATTTGATGAGCAGCGAGGGTGTGAATATAAACTGGACAACTAGAAGGGGTGTGAGTTATATATCCATAAATCTCAAGGGAGGTAAATGAAATTTATCCTACTTTTATTGATAATATAATATTGAATGTACAATGGTTTTTTTCTTCCTCTTCGAATTGGGTTGTTTTAATATCGACGCAAGTGGGATGATCCTGTTGAGCAGTTTTTTTTATTCAAAACCTTGGGCAATACTTGTTGGACACAGATACACAACCATGGATCGTGCCATGCTATGGCTATATATGCCGCAAGCCAAAATGCATGGGTGCGGAGGGCTATATAAACTGCAGCCTCTTGACTCCCGTGGTGATATTATCTCCAATGTAGAAAACCAATGAAGATTGTCATTCTTTGGTATGCTTGCAAGGATCCAATTGATAGAGCTCTCAATACCGCTCGGTTGGCTGTAGACGCCAGGTCATTTTTGGGTTGGACCACTATGGGCTAAATTAGTTTCGGACAGAGACGGATCTAGAAATTGTTCAAAGGAGAGGCCAAAAATATTAAATCATAATTATATTATACAATAAATTTCTATATTTTATCATTGATAAAATATATTTTAAAAGTCTAATTATAAACTGCAAATTAAAATATTTTACTAAGTTGTTTAAGAGTTTCAATTAGGTACTTCTTAAACTAATATTTTAGAAGGAACTAATAAAATTGGATATCTAAATATGTATAAATGAATGAAAAAAGGTGATAGATCTTCTATTATTTTTTCAATATACTATTTTTTAGTACATCAAGACTTAAATGCAATAAAGTTTGAATTTACAACTTCACACATATTATTCAAACTCTTTAACACCAGGTCAACCATAATGGCCTTTTTTTTTTCCAAACATGTAAGACTTAGGTATTTTTTTATATATGTGTGTGCGCATATATACATATATATATATATATATATATATATAGATTAAAAACATTGAGGAGAGGAGGAGACAAGGCCCTTACCTGCCCTCTTCCTCTGTCCCTAGCTTTGAGTGAAAAAAAATACTAGTCAACCCAACCTATTCAGGTCAGGGGTTGGCCCACGAGCCATTTTTTTGTTTGCTTGTTCAATTTTTTTTTAAAAAATTTTATGGTTCATATGAAAAGTAATAGATTAAAATGTAAACTATTAGTAAATAATGATCTTATTATTGCTTATGTGAGAATGACAAATGAAGCTTATTTTTTGATGATTAAATTGTGATAACTTCAATTAAACTTGATACAAAAGTGAAGTGAACGGATTAAATAGTCCAAATTTAAGTAGTAATAGCGTGTGCGCACACACACATATAGTTGGTTATTTAATTGAAAAATTAGTGTTTCGAGCCATCAAACTAGCTCACAGCGGGTTGCGCCTATTCAGGTTAGGCCAAGTTGGACCATGCTGAGTTGGACCAACTTTTGTTTTTACTCCAACTTTTTCAATACAGATATCAACCCACACATTTTTTACTCATTTTAGATGATTTGGATTTGATTTTCAGATTTTGTTCTCTCAGGATTTCAATTTTGGTTAATATTTTACTGATATATTATTATGATTTGAGTTTGATTTTGATTTTGATTTTTTCCTATTGATAAGTGATCTATATATACTCTTGTAAGTGTTTGATCAGCAGCAAAGCATGTCTTATCCTAATTGTGACAAACATTCCCTTCATCTAAACTTTAGTTTATTGAAAAAGAAATAATAAATTTTGTCAATATATCCATCTTGTAACTATCTCCAACTAAGAAAGGTGTAGATATAACCTTATTTCCCACCCTTTTTTTTTTTCGTTTCTGGGTTTAATTAGCAATTCAGATTCTGTGAATGATGTGGAATTAGAATAAGCCTTGTCCACCGGCTAGCTTCTTCCTTTCTTTTGTGAGATGCCAGCTACTGGCTTCTTGAAGCTTCTTGCTTTCTTCTCTGAATTACGTACTTTACAGCTCTCATTGTTGGGCCCAGCCCATTGCCAGGAGAGTCACCCTAATCTATCAACACATAAGATTGGAATTTATTTACCAAAAACTCTTTGGGAATGTGGTGCCCAAAAAAGGCTTGGGTGCGTGCCATTCTTCCAGCGTGTCCGAAGGAAAGCTAAATACTGACAGAGGGGCCATCCCATTGACAACCATGTCAAAGCCCGCTGTCATTCAACTATAAATTGAGTTTTTCTCGCACCATTTATAATAACTGTCAATTTTTTATTTTTTAATATTTTAAAATATTTATCTATTTATAATCTTTAAATATTATTAATTTTTTTATTTATATTTTTAATATAAATATGTTAGGTAAGTATTCAATAATATTTATAATATTTAGGTAACATTAATTTTTTTTCATTTACACTTTTAATATAAATGTGTTAATTAAGTATTCAATATATTTGTTAAGATGAGTAATAATGACTAGACAAAGATAGTTTTATCAAATCATATAGTTTCGTCAAATCATATAATTTTCTACATTTACAAGATGCTTTTTTATTTTTCTTGATATGTTTATTATTTAATTTTTTACAATTATTGTGAAACAGATGAAATAGTTAAGAAAGATGAGTGTATAATGTCTATCTTAATAAGAAATTTTAAGATGCTTACATAGATATATTCTAATAACAAAATGAAATTTTAGTTAAGACCCAATTTAAACTTTCATTTTTATTTGAAATGTCACTTTATTCCAACTATGTAAATCAAATTATGTGAAATACTCAAATGCTGATGAACAATTCCATACAATTTTATTTATAATATTGATGGGGGTGTTAACATATTTTATATTTTCATTAAATTTGTATCTTCTTATAATCGTTAAATTTTTTTATTGAAAAATATACTCGTTTATTAGTATTGCTACTTATTAAGTTTTTATTAACAAAATAAAAATATAGAAATATTGATATATTTTTGCTAAAATTTTTATATACCATTATATTAAGAGAAGAATAATGAAAATAGCTATAACTTGTGATGATTATTTTAAAAGTAAGAAATATGTACTCTTTCAATTTATTGCAAGATTTTTAGACTATAAGTTGTGATAATTATATGAATGTTAGTAAAATTTTAATATTAATTTATTAAAAAATAAAATGTCAATTTTATATTTTAAAAATTATTAAGTGAGAATTAAAATATCCCCACAATACAGTATTCTTTACTTTGTCATATCAATAAATTCTAAAAAAATTATATAGATGAAATAATTATAATAAAGTTAATAAATAATTAATAATAAATATTTTTCAAATATATTTATATTAATCAATAGATTACTTTGTATAATGGGTAGTTTTGTAAATTTACATATATAATTTCAATTAATAAAGTGTGCTGGACCGTTGGAGTCTGAACAAAAGTGTATGTTTTACAAATGGCAGAGAGAGTTGTATAATAGGAGCATGTCTTAGAGAAGATGAGTATAATTTATTCTACTCAATGCAAAACTAAATGAAAATATCAAATGTTAATTGCAAAATTTATGAAAATCTAACAACATTTATCAAAGAAAATATAACAACCTCTTCAACTCAAGATCCCGAAATTAATTTGTCGCTTTTCACATCCTAACTGTCAATTTCTTCTCTATTATTTAATCTGAAAATCTCGAATTTAATTTCATCTCCCCTTGACACCAAAGTTCCCAAAATGGAATTGAATATTATTGCACGAATCGAAGATAATGCTCCATTTGGTACTCCGCATTGAGCATCCGAATTTGAAAGGAATTGCTTGATGATCATTTCTGATGGACTCTCAGTTGCTGCCAAAGTTGGTCAATCACTACTGCCTTCGACTTCCATTGATGATCTTCGTCAGGTCATCGCTGATTCTAGGAGATAAATCAGTTCAATAATCATGAAATGCAATGAAGAAAATTCAACCTTATTGGCTTGTGGTGCCACCTTTGTTATTATTTGATAATATTGTACAATTGAGGGGAGATGAATAATGAAAATTTTTAGACTAGTTTTAGGATTATATATTGTGAAACATTTAAAGTTAGGGTTTGAAAAGAACAGATTGATTTGAAAAGATTCAGTTTAATTTTGAGTTTAGGAAGCTTTTGTGATTTTTTATTTATATTATGTTTATTTTAATTAATTAATTTTACAATTATTATTTTAGGATTTTAATTAGTTTTGCAATCAATAACCAGCATATATAAAACAATAATGCTTCACAGTTCAACAAACATTTCGTCAAAAGAAATATCAAGAACATACTATAAAGAAAAGGTGTTGCGTTTAGTGGAAAGTTTTAGGGCATGTTTGATTTGAGTTTTCAATTTTCATTTTTAGTTTTTTAGTTTTTCAGAATTTATGAAAGAAAAAATTGAAAATTCTAAAAGCTAATTCTGAAAACTAAGTTTTCATAATTTTCAATTTTTTTTTCATAAATTCTAAAAAATTAAAAAACTGAAAATAAAAATTAGAAATTTAAACTAAACATGTCCTAATTTTGTCACTCCACGTGTTCAAAGAATTTTTACTCCCCCATTGATTGTTTTCAATTTCATCACATTTTTTCACTCTTATATTTCAAGCCATATAACATCGGCTTACATAAAAATTGCACAGAATAACTCAGCATTTGAGTTGATCTAAGTGTCATTCATTGATGCAAATAAGATGAAAACCCATACCTTTCCGAGAGGGTTATACTCTTATATACAGATATAAAGCTCAGGCACTGGTCTTACCCTAACGCCCTTAACACTTACGAGTCACCTAAGGTAGCAACAATGACCAACATTTTGTGGTAGTTAAGCCAGCAAGAATACCAAACAAAACCGAAAGATCAGATTCAAAATAACTGTCTCCTTTTTCCCCTTTATTTTGACAATTATAAGCAAGCCACGCATCTACTTTATCAAACCGGGTTGGGGCAATAATAAGGCGTATGCACCCAATGAGTTTAAACAATGCTGCTATAATATAAATACTCTAGCTGTCAAATTTAATATTCAAACACGCGTGCGTTGGTGGTCAAACTTTCTTTTGACTAAAAGATGATGACTTGTTGACCCATACCCTGATCATTTTATGCATTAATTATTTCAATATTTAATCTGATAGCTTGAGGGAAGATCATTATTACCGTAATATATACTTATATCTGGCTTTAGAGGAAGAAAAAAAAAAGGCAAAAGAAAGTATCTTATTAAGCAAACAATGAAGTAAATGCATGATAACCAAATGATCTTCAGCTAGCTGAGACAATATTTTAGTGAGAGCTCAATGAACTTTACCATAAAAAAATAGCATAAACTCAGTTGCAGAAGTTACTAGACGTGGGGTTTTTCTTTTCTGTTTAGGAAAGGTTATCATTTTCATCAAAAGAAAAAGAGAAAGGTTATGATTCATGAACTTTAAGTATTTAACTTTGTTACGTGTTCTCATCAGATCATTAACACATTTATATTATCAATCAAAGTTTTAGATTGTGGCTCACATCATATAGTCGCAATATTGTGATTGCCCTCATTTACCTAAATCCACCGTTATCAAGGATGCAATAGATTGCATCAAAGCCATAATGGGTTATGTTCCAATTGCAAAGAAACAAAAATTTAACGCTGTATTAGTCGCAATGTGCATTGTAACAACCATATTTGCAACCGCAATCACAAGGTAAAAAAATGCTATTAATCATTCAATCTTGAGATAATAACTCATAAAATTGAGATACTAGACATTAAATGAAATAAATCGGAAGTTCTTTCTTTTTTTCCACAAAAAAAAATCTATTTACAGGCCAGAGCACCTAAAAACTGTTCACTTTAACAACGTAAACTGCAGAGAGGAGTGCTTTTAAAAAAATTCTGATTCAATCAACATGCTTATTCTGTCCTAATGCAAAGAAACGCACAACGCAACAATTTACATTGATAATACAAAGTTGGGTGGACTTCTCCATATGCAGATATCATGTTGGGTCGTTCAACAGCACCAAAGTAACTTATTCTCATTTTCTAAGACATCTCATGGAATAGAGAAAAAAAATGTTTTATTAGAATTTTGTGAACACGTGGCTTTCCTTGGTGCACAACAAACAGCTCTAAAGCCACATTGGCACCCTTGGGCCACTCTAAAAGCTAAGGCTCGAGAGTAGTTTCTAGCACTGGATAAAGTCTAAAACGTGCTCACATTAAGTATCATAGAGGAAATTGAGAATCTGGGACCAATTATTGTGTATATAAAAATAAAGCATGCAAATATGAATAGGATTGGGAAGTCATGAAATATATGTAACATGCCATCCAATCTTTTTGCTAGCTAGGTTGAATGGATTGCAAGGTGGTTTCGATATTTATTGATATGCTGTATCTGTGGCTAGCATGGATATAGATGAATGGAAATTGTCTTTGATATGTCACTCTCAGAATGCCATTGTTTTGTCACATTCACCGGAAGAATTTAACCCGCTCCACGGACCAACGCGAATTAAGACAATGCATGTGTGGAGAAACAATTGATATATGCGGCCCCTCAACCAAAAGCGTCGGTTAATGAAAAGCTCACAAAACAAAAGAAAATCCAAATTATTGGCACTCCTCCCTCATAATGTGAGAGATAGCTCATTAATTATTATTATTATTATTATTATGAATTTGAATGGGCAGTAAATATGCATATAAATTCCCATATTACCATATACTACAGAATTACACTTGTATATCACACATGATTATGAATATCATAGCTTTTTATTTTCACTCGTGACACTATTTTATTGTAGCTAAGCCAAGACAAACAGTCAGTTTAAGAACTACTTAAGAACTATCCTTATAGTGCCAACTCAAAAATTTCGATAAACTCGTTTTGGTGTAGTTAGTCTTAAATCATCGCGGGCCGTGAATGTATGATTAGTCTTAAATCATTGCGAGCGGAGATTTAAAAATCAAAGGAGGCAAAATATAACACTCATTATTATATGTTTAACAATAAATTATCTGATCACGTAGACAGCATGGTTTTTGTTATAGAAATAGATTAATTAATATGCACATGGATTGACCTTTAAACTTGCATTAATATGTTTGGTTAAGATTGTTTACGGTGCTTACCCAAGAATTGTTAAGATGCATAAAAACAAGTGTTTCTCCGGCATTACAAACTAAACAAACGATATTCCGATTCGAATTGTCCCATTTTCACCCTTCATGGTTTGCCAGTCTTTTTAAACATGATTGGTTGACGTTAAATCCAGTCTCATCATCTCACTTTATTTGAAAGAATAATGAAAATATAGTCTCAAGATCACGATAAACTCTACATGTAATACTATAATAATCATTCAAAACATAACTTAAAATTATAAATATATAGATTGTATGAAAACATTAATTTAGATTGAGCAACATATATGATTCACCATAAACTAAACCGGAATCTATATTAATATTTTCCTTATCTTAACTCTTGATTACCTTTAAACAAAGTCTAGAACCCCCCTTTAACAAAATGGAAATGGTCCCATGTATAAATATATAAGTTAAACACTTTTAGCAAGGTATCCGTTTAAGTAAGGTATTTTTATACCAACTTTGCATCAAAATTATTATTATTATTATTATTATTATTTTTTGGAAAAAAAAAAAGAATCTGTTTTAAGAATAACAGCTCGCGACAGGCTCCCTGCCCCTTCCGGAGGGAAGGGATGCCAGAAAACCAAATGGTTGTTTTTAGTGAATTGACGAAAGCAACGTACGTTGAAACCGACCGCATGACTTTGTTGAATTGACAGTTGGAGGAGAGAGAGAGAGAGAGGAGGGACCCCAAGAAGTTGAGTGGACTTTGGCTTTAAAGTCACCATTAGTCGTCATTGGAGAGTAAACTACATTAATCACATCGTTTCAAGAATCATCACTATGACTTTCCCTATGTAGTTCTCCCACTCTCACATTATGAATTAGTTATGGTACTAATGCATTCAGAAGATATAAAACAATGCTACAAACTCAGATGGCACATCAAAATAAGAAACCCATTTGGAAAATCATCAGCAGAGTGGAAGCTTACTGAAATATCATAAAATGGTAAGGACATTCCTGAGTTCCATATGTTTTCATCTGCTGTATTCTCTTTTGTCTTAGATAACATCAGCACACCATGTTCCTTATGTTCTTCATGCAACAAATAAATTCATATTGGGGCTCACTTGTTTAGGAATAAAAGGTTAATTAGTTTAATTTATTGAAGTGGCCTAGCTTGTGTTACTGAAATGACTATGCTTGAGATACATCTCTTTCTGCCTGCACTTTCAGGTTGTATTCCTGTCATGCAGAGCCATTAACTGAATATAGAAGTTTCTCAGCGTTGTCATAAATCTTCATGGCAAAGTGGAAGTGCTTGTTTGGATGGGTGAAAAGTCTATTCCCTTCTGACTCAAACGAAAATAAAGAGGTGCACATTGTAAAAGAATGCTTTTTTGCCAGTAACAAATTCATCTAACAGCACTACAATGCTGAATTTTGGTTTAACATTTCTTTTCTGTAGTCTCAGAAGCCAAAGAATTGGGGATGGAGTCTTGGAAGGATAAGGTTGAAACAACATTCTACAACTACAGCTACTACTAGAACATTAATTGAAGCCAAAACCATGCAGAGAAAGCATGCCTTGGCTATGGCTGTTGCAACAAAAGCTGCCGCAGAGGCTGCAGTTGCAGCTGCTCATGCTGCGGCCGAGGTTGTCCGGCTCACAAGTGCTTCTCGCTCTTATTCGTATCCATATAAGGAAGAACAAGTCTTGGCTGCCATTAAGATTCAAAGCGCATACCGTGCACAACTTGTGAGTTTTCCTCAGGACTTGGTTCCTCTTATGTGATGTAGTTGTCAATGTGGCTTCAAATTTCAACTGTGCAACATGCAGAGATTTACATAAAGCATGCAAGCTATAGTGGTTATGAGTAAATCCATTCTAACCATGGATTAAGGTCTTCTTTGCATTTCTGCTAGTAACATAATTATCCATTTTAGGTAAGAAGAGATGGATGAAATGCATTAACATAAAAAAGGTAGATGTGTCTCCCGTGTACCAATTCGAGCAGCCAGCATATTTGCCAGACTTTTGGTTCCAAATACAAGGCAACAACATTCTAGCATATTCTAGTGAAGATTAACTTTTAGAGCTCAAGAAGATTGTAATCAACCTTATAATAAAATCATATAACAAAATCCTGTAATAATCTGCCATTTGCATGTTGCTCCTCATTTGCCTTTTGTTCCTTCTGATCCTCCCCTTCGACAGATTTTGTGTTGTGAATTTGAGTTCTGATCAATTTGATTCTCTCTGCTCAAATGTATTTAGCTGGTTATCTGAGTGAATTCCAACAAACTTGCTGCATACAAGTACTTTAAACAAATTTAAACTCACATGAAGACGAACTCTGAACTCGGAATGAGGCAGGCTAGGAAAGCATTAAGAGCATTAAAGGGAGTTGTAAGAATGCAAGCTATAGTTCGTGGTCAAGCCGTGAGACGTGAAGTGTCCAGCACTTTGAAGAAATTGCCATCCAATGCAAGAAAGCAGGCAGAAATCCAAGAAGGAAGCAGTCATAATGAAGGAGAAAGCTGCAAAAGTGACAAGATCAGGCAGTTAACAATGCAAAAGAAGAAGTTGGAAGAGAAGGTATTGAAGGTAAAGTATGCAGCATTTTTATATAGTATGTAGACAAAACCATTAAAAAGGACTTCAAATATAACGGCCTGTCTATATGCATGATTTATGATAGCACGCAATCAAACGTCATTTGATTGATGTAGCCGACCCCCACTGCGTCCCAATAGTTCAGGAACGGTTGATTAGCTGCTTATAGTTTTGAAATCATAAGTCAGTAAATTAAGTCTGCATTGGGTTTGAGCAATTCCATTGTCTAATCCATTCAAGCATTAAGTTACAGACAGAATGCTCTAGTCAAAGAACTTGGGATTGCAGCTTGCACTCGAGAGAAGACATTGAAGCCATATGGTTAAGAAAGCAAGAGGCAATTGCCAAAAGAGAGCGCATGAAGAAGTACTCTTGTTCACACCGGGTATTCTCCTTGGTTCTAACAAAGCAGCACTGTTTTTGCTCCTTATTATTGTCAATCACAGGGAGATAAACAAATTCGAAAATTTTTAAATATAAATTCAACTCATTTGAAAAATGAAGCTATGATTTCAATCAGATTAAGCCAATAAAACTCTGCTATCTTTTCTATGAAATATGTATTCTAGGAGATAACGATTCGCCAAATGGTGGAAGAGACATGTCATAGGGATGTGTTTCCTAAATCAACCCTTCCTTCAAACTTGATCACCAAGGAATTGCATGCAACAACACAAGTTGTTGCACAAAGGAATCTGAAGAAAGAAGATTTGCAAGACCAAGGAACCAGTTCACAAACTTCAATCCCGCAGACATCGTTTTTTCATGTGAAGAGAAGTCCTGTTGTTGATGAAAGTCCCATGCCAAGTTCAGCAGTTTTTCCCACTTACATGGCTTTAATAGAATCAAGCAAAGCAAAGGCAAGGTCTTCAAGCACACCTAGGGAAAGAACAAGGCAACTGGATTTTGACTACAATAATCAGAGTGCTCCTCAGAAGGAGGGAACAACCATCTGGTATTATTATGATGCAACTTCCAACACCAATGTAGACAGTGAAGCTTCTCAGCAGAGATGTGAGAGTGCTAATAGCCTTTGTTATAATTAGAAGATGCTGAATATGGTCTGCATTGTGCAAATATTCGGCGTTCAGGCACATGAAGAACCTTCTGATTGCCAATTTTTTTTTGTTTTTTCTTGAAGTAAATTTTCTTCCCAGTAGTTGTAATGAGTAAGGCTGACAAGGTACTACAATATCATATATACATTATTCTCTGTTTTTGCTTTTTGTACTATTCATTTATTTATTTGGTTGAGTTTGCGTCTGGACAGATTTCAAACTGATAATATTTTACAAATATTATGGAGTGTATTGAGGAAAGAGGGTAAGTCTCCACGCAACCGTAAGATTCTTATCCTGTGACTTCTGATAATCTATTGTTTTGTACATCTGAGAGTGAAACCAATTTGAGAGTTGTTTTTGCTACTATCCTGGAAGCATCTTGATTACCATGTATTTGCAATCAATTGGATCAGGATTTAAGCAGACTAATAGGAGTGAAATGATTGTAGACTAATAGGATTTTCGGCTCACTCTGAGAGAAGAATTTTTTTTCCATATTAATAAATTATGAGATGTTGAGGTTAAGAAATATTCCACTGTCAATCAACGAATTAAAACATAGAAGCAAGAAAAGTTTATGGTTCTACCAACAAGGTGTTGATCCCAATAGAAGGAGTTCAAATTCCTTTCAGATTTGACTTCGAGATTTATGTGTATGACAAGAACACCCGTTGGAGAGATTAGTCCATTTCTTGTTTACTCTTACTCACATCATAATTAATAGGACTTGTTACCAACTATTTTGTTTGGAATTGAAGCTTCTTAAAGCAGTCTTTCATGTACATTTTCTCTTCTCACAACAACTCTCTTATTTTTCACTCTCGTAATTAATTAATTTTCTCACTTTTTTGGTGCAGCTTCATGCACTTAGTATTCATCCAGGAATAAAATATCTTAGATTACAATATACTAATTGTTCTTTGGAAACTTAGGAGAATTCAAGAATTTATTTCATCATGCCACTACATTTGTTGCTCTCTCCGAGTCTCCATCATGCACTATTCTCTTGATATTGACATACTATTGTTTTGCCTAACCGTAATTAATGTTCTCTCTTATGATTTGAAAGTTTGGACCGCCCACAAACAGCAACTTCCTAAAGACATTTTCCTGGTTCCTGGAAGGTTCAGAAAATTTTGTAGATTCAATGATGAAGGCATCATACGAGTATCATACATCATAAAATATTAATGAGAAAAAAGTTTGATTGAGGGCGTGTTTGGAGTGTAAAAATAAGGGTAGGTTTTCCATTTTGTATATAAAATTCATCTATGCCTCATTTTTAATCTCAACCAAACATAATCATATATTTGTTAGAAGATAAAAGGATGGGAGTAAATTTTCTTTATGGCTTATGGAGCTTAAACCTAAAAATTTATCCCCCATTTTTATTCCCAACCAACCATGAAGCTCAATTCGCCCACTGACATCCAGAGGTGCAAATAAAGCTTTCACATTATTTATCCCACCTTATTTCTTACTAAACCTACTTGTTTCTACTAATTCAGATTAATTGAGTATTTGGGCTGTTTATTCGGAAGGAAGAGCCCCCAAAACTTCTCATAATCTGGCGTCTTATTATTTTCATCAAACATTGCAAACACATAAGTCTCAATGGCCCTACCAGGCCTCTTGGGAGTCCCACGCTTCACATGCTGAACCAAATTTGTATTATAAGTCCTCGCATTGTCAACTGAAGTTGCTGTCCCACCAGCCGAAGGCCACCCACTCTCCGACACAACTATGTCCAACGACCCTCCCCCAGCACTCTCCAATGCAGAGTAAGTAGCATCCACAATGGCATCAAAGAGGTTCTGGTAACCAAGTGAACCATCATTCACCACAGTCGAAGGAGCAGTGAAAAGAGCGTAGTCGAGACGAATGCCCCGCGTGTTCCCGACGTAACTGAAATAAGGGTACACATGAACCAACAATGGCGACTTATTGCTCACAAGGAACCTAATGACGTTATCAAGATACGCTCCTCTGTAGTCATTCCTGAATGAGCCTTGTGATGGTGGGTATGATTGGCCTACTGCACCGGTTTCGATTGCGGTGGAAACTTTGATTTGGTTTCCAAGTCCAGCAGAATTGATTGCGCTCTGGATGTTGTTCATGGCAGGGACTAGAAACCGTGAGTATGAGTCCCCAGGCTTGACTTCGTTTCCGACGGCAATGTATCTGAATCTGACATTGGCGTAGTTTCTGAGGTTGTCTTGCACCCATCTGTTGGCGTTGTCCTGGCTGGCGGCTAGGTTTTGGAGGTTTTCTTTGGGGACATCTAGGAGGAGCTCAATGTTGGAGCCACGAAGAGCTTCGAGCACTTGTCGGTCTGGACCGTAGATTCGCATCCTGCGGATGTTGTATTGATTGAAGAGGTTCACCACTTCTCCTGGGGAAGGTAAGTTGTTGCCTAGTCTTCCATAACATACACCTGATTGTGCACCTGCATCACATGGTAGCACTTAGGTGTAGCGTAGGATTTGAATAGGGTAAATCCACGAGGTACATAAGTGCAAAAGTGAGTGATTAGTCACTCTATGCGCATATTCAATCCTCTTGTCCCCATTTCATATTTTCTTTTATACGTCCCTCCAATCAAGTTTTACTATGTATTTAAGTCATTGGTAATTAAAAAATAATAGTTGAAAAAATTATGGATGATATCATCATTATACATATTTTAGAATTTTATTGAGGAGACAGGGAATGAACTAGGAAAAGAGGACAAAAGATTTGATTCCCTCCATACACATGATTATCTTCTTACTTTTAAACTTTATCAATATTTTCATTTTAAAAGGAGTTAAAATCTTTAGTGATAAACTAAAGACATGCCACTATTCAAATTATGTTTGATTATGAAGTAAAAATAGGATATAAATTTTTTTGGACGAATTTTATATATAAAATTACATATAAATTTCACTCACTTAAAATTTGTCCCATTTTTACTTCCCTACCATTGATACTCTTAGAGATTAGTACACAGTAACTTGTTTAATTTTCTAAGCTTTGAAAGACAGCACGACCACTTTGCTAACTGCTCCCAAGTGTAGTTGTTTCCTTTATGACGTGCATTTTACTATTTTAGACAGTAAAATGTAGAATTTAATCATTAATGGGATACTTAACTATTCATGTTACTGCATAAATATGATGTGTCATTTCATATTATATATAAATACTCCCGCTAATCCTGAATTTCGTGACAGGAAATTGTTTTGGGTCATCATTTCATGAAAATATTAACAACTCGAGCGTACCGACTTGTCTCATCTCCTTGTGAGCCGTATGTAAAGACTAGTTGCTTTCGAACCAACGATGATTTGTTTGAACCATATACTTGAAAGTACTTTCATGTCAAATTCAAGTTATTCCCGTGTGTATGCAACTGTGAACTCTTCCAGATGGTGATAAAGAGAGGGATTGATAGTTGGGGACTAGGATCATGTCTTGGCAAGACTTAGAAGGGATCAAAAGACCAAATTGAATCCTAGTGTTTGTTAATGAATTTGAGTAAAACGAGTTGCATATTGACCAACAAGTATATATAACTTTTGTTCCCTACTGGCAAGCGATTCATCCAACAATAGGACGCTATGGGATTGTATAAACTGTTTGGTCGATCATGGATACTTAGTGAGACTGTTTAGTTATTGTTGTTGATACATAGGCTAAAGATATTATTATACATGCGCACATAGAGTTGTCACATACTTCATAAGTTGATCAATTTTTATTTTAGTAAAAACCTAGTATCCGGCCCATCAGCCGACTAATATGGATTCGAGTATTATAAAGGCCCATTATGAGGGCGACTCTCCTAACCCAGTTTGTTCTATTTACAGTTTTAGGATTCGAACCCTGAACCTTGTTTATAGGGGACCTAACGTCTTATTTTACTAAATCAATTGATAGTTGGTTGTGTTGATCACTTTAACCATTCATATAAGATCTACTGGTTAAATTTATTTGCTCTCGTTGTCCTAATTAAATAATCACTCCTCTGACATGATATGTTTCCTATATTATATATACAAGTTATTCAATTATATATTATTATACTTATGACTTTTAAGATAGTGATTGTAATGGTTACTATTGTAATCATACATGATTAGGTGAATATGAGGGGAAAAAAAAGCTTAAATAAGTTTTTAGTATCTGAAAAATAAGCAAAATCAATTGGTTTTGGTCTTTCTAAATTAAAAAAACTTTTGTTTGGTTTTGGTCTAAACATTTACGTTGTTTGATTTTAGTCCATGTCATGTAACTAAAATAAAAAATTTAAAAAATATTTGAACCAAAGTCTAAAATCAAAAGAAATTTTTAAGGATCAAAATAAAAATCCATTTATTTTTTCAGGGATTAAAAACATATTTAAACTAAAAAAATATATGAACAATTTATCAAAATTAAATCATACATGTTCCTATCAATCTAATAATAACACGAAAATGCAAGTATTTGATGCAGTTAGCATGCTGAATTAAACATTAATGCTAGGGCCACCATGCCAAAGAAGAAAAATAATAATAAACAGTGATAATATCATCTTATACTTCAACACACACAACTTGTGTATGGAGGGCCACAGAGAGAGAGAGAGAGGAAAGGTTGATGGAGCGACCTGTTGTGCCTGCGCTTGCAATTAGCAACACAAGTAGGAGAACTACAGAAGCCTTGGTAGAACTTTTCCCAATTGAGTGGGATTGAGCCATTTAGAGGGAAGGAGAAAAATGGTTTAAGGAAGAAGAAGTGGGATAATTAATAAGGGTATTGCAAGTATGGCTCCAAAGCACTTCGTTTTTATAGACACAACAAGGCGCTCTTGTTGACCCAGAAGACCTGTCTAATACAGTTCCATGGCGTGAATTAAGGGGTTGGTAACACGGCTTGATGTGCTAACTCGGCCTTACCTTTAGTTTATCGAGTTGGGTTCACGCCTTTAAATTTCACGCAGTGCACGGTCATATTTTGAATTCGTCACCTTGCTCGGTGTTAAATAATTTAATATTTTTTTATAAATAGCTTATATAATCTATTAAGAAAATTTTATAAGGCAATTTAGTTTCTTAAAAATTAAAACTAAATTTTTATTTCTTCAAAATTTTAATATTAGGACACACTAATATTTTTACATATTTAATATTTTAAAGATTAATAGAATGATACAGTAACCTCTTCATAAGATGTTAAGTGATGCATGTAAAATAAAATAAAAATTTAAAATGATATATTTTAGTGGTTAAAATTATATAAAATGAGTAATTTAAATCTTTATTATAAGTTATAAATAATTTATTTTATATAATTTTAAATATAAAGATCATTGCAATATATTCCAAAAAAAATTTGGATCTTCTTCTTTTGACTTCAAACAGGAAATTGTCATGTTCAGTTAATCTTAGCCGTCGATGCTCTCACATACAAATCGAAGCCTCACATCTAAGCAGCTAATCACTTAAACAAATATATATATATATATATATATATATATATATATATATATATATATATATATATATATATATATATATATATATGTCACAACCGAGATTGTGATTTTATATGAAAAGGAATTTTCATTTTTGAAGATCAATGGAGTCGCCACCAAGTTTATTAAAATTGGGAAAAATATTGGAAAAACCCATTTATTTTAAAGAAATGATCTTTGAAACCAGTTTTGAGTTCGAGAGTCGGTTATGCATAGGGAATGGTAGAAATTTAATCTTACGCACCCTTAGTACACCCTTCCTTAGACGGTATCTTAGAAAATTGTGCAAATTAATTAATAACCCTTTAAAAAGGAAAAACAAGAAAAGAGACAAAACATATTTACAAATTTAAACAAAACAAATTAAGAAAAAAAAAATTTGGCTTGACAGGGATCGCCTGCTCCTATGTATCTCCTAGTGTAATGGGGAATTCAAAGTCACGTAGTTCTGTAAAAAATGATTATGGGTTGATAAATTTTATTTATGAAAAAGAATTTATAACAAGAAAATCCGTTATCACACAGAATCCAAGATAAGACTTAGTAATACTCATCGAATTCCTACGATTTAAATAACAATGAAGGTAACATTTGCTACTCAATCATCGTTATTGATCATTACACGGATGAAAAAGACTTTTGTGAAGGGATGATTCTTTTAGAAAGCAATCCGATTCGCATGTGATTTAAGTTAGCATTTAGCTACTCAATAAATCCTTATGATTCAATAACAATACAGATAACATTTGTTACTCAATTATCATCATTGATCATTGCGCGGATTAGGAAAAATCTTGATGAAAATCCATTTGTGCACAGAATACAAGTTAGCACTAGGCTACTCAATGAATCCTTATAATTTAATAATAGTGAAGATAACATTTGCTATTCAACCACTATTATTGAACATCGCACAAATATAAAAGATTTAAAAAGGGTTATTAAAAACAAAAAATAAAATAAAATAAAAAAATATTTTATTTCATATTTTTTTTAAACAAAACCATAATTTTAACAAAAGTTGACCAAGATAAATCATAAATATAGATACACAAATAATTTGGACCAAAAAGCATAAGCATATAAAAGAATTAAAATAAACAGAAAATTAATTCATAAACATAGTTACACACAACGCATAATAATAATAATAATAAACACAAATACACACTTAATTCAAGCAAAACACAATATACATATACAATAATTAAAAAAAAACTCACTTCAATTATGAACTGACAAAATTAATTCATAGACAAAATTATTTATTTAAGTAAAAACACTAACATAATATAATAATTAAAGACTAAAAGTAAATCAAGGGTCCTAATTTCTAATTTTCTTTTTTCTTTTTTAAAGGTTTTAAACATAAAATTCACTAAATATTAAAGGTTTTAAACACAAATTATTACATCAATTCCTAAAACAGTTTATTTAATTCCACTCAAAAGAACATCAACTTTCTCTTTTTTAAAACTCAAACTAAACTAATTCCTAAATAAACAAATCTAAAAGCCAAAATTAAACAAGCAAATAAACTCGAGTTTAAACACATGATTTGAAAATCTACTCTAAAAATAATACTAACCCAAACTAAAATAAATCTTAAAACTTCTTTTTATTTTATTAATTTAAATCTACCCCTAAATTAAACTCTACCCACTCCCCAAACATACTCACACGTTCTCACCCACTCACACACTCACACATTCACACACGGTCTCTCATTCTCACTCATACACAAACACACGCATACACATGTACACACGTACACACACCCATACGGCTCCTTTACTCTCACACACACACACACTCACTAACACACTCATCACACACACAGATGCAAATAACACAGAGAGAGAATGGAGAAATGGAGTGAGAGAAAGAGATAGAGAGAAAAAGTGAAATCGGGGAAGAAGGCTGCGGAGAGGGGGAAGTGCCGCGAGGGGGAAAGGGAATATGGACGCCATGGAGGAGGAAGAGCGGCGCTCTGCCGCGCAAGGCCAGGAGAAGGCGCGACAGACACACCATCGGCGGAGGAAAGGGAAATCGAGAGAGGGAACGGGGTATGCGGTGGTTGCTTTCCGACGACTTGCGATGGGGCTGATGATGCCGACCATGGTCATGGGAGGACGGCGGAGCTGCGATGATCCTGGGAGGAAAGCCGAGAACGAAGAATGAAGGGGAATGTGAAAAACCTAAGTTTTGTACATTTTCTTCATAAGGAATGAATAAAGATATGAACATTGATTTTGTTCGGCAAATGCATTGAAATTGAAAATGCAGGAAAAGAAAAAAAATCAAATTCTAACAACAAAAGAAACGAAACATTCGAGAAAACCACATTCAATGATGCAATTCAAAAACCAATAGTGTATGAGTCATGCAAAGAAAGGTGAAGAGAAAAAGAAAGTGAGTAAATTGAAATGAGTTCAGGAGTGATAAGCAGTGTAAAGATGGGACTAAAGGGTTACAGATTCACCAATGACAAGCAATGCAACACAAGTTGACAAGAATCTAAAGGCAAACGAAGCTGACAGGAATTTAAAAGCTTTGCAACCAACTGGATATGGGTAAACAGGTGACAGAAAATCAAAAATCTTGTGACCAACTGGATACGAGTCAATAAAATCAAAAACCGACGAGGGTTGACAGGAAAATTTACAAGTTGACGAGACTGACAAGAATTTACAAGCCAACGGGGCTAACGGGAATTTACAAACCTTGCGACCAACTGGATAGGCCAATAAGTGACAGGAAAAATAAATGGTGGCAATCTAAAGCTGACTAAAAATGAAAATGACAAGCTGAGGCTGATAGAAAATTAAATTGGCAATCTGAAGCCAACTGACAGCAATCTGTAAATCGAAAATCAAATCGGCAAGGATACCAACTGGAAATGTAAACTGGCAAAGAAGCCGACTGAAAATTAAACCGGCAAGGATACCTACTGACTGAAAATTAAACCGGCAAGGATACCGACTGACTGAAAACTAAACCGGCAAGGATACCGACTGAAATGTAAATCGACAAGGATACTGTCTAAAAAAAGTAAATCGGCAAGGATACCATCTGAAAAGTAAATCGGCAAGGATACCGTCTGGAAATGTAAATCGGCAAGGATACCTGCTGCTGAAAATGTAAATCGGCAAGGATACCACAACCAAATCGGGCCATGCTCTAGGAAACTTCAACCGATCAAACTCGTAGTTCTTGCACTGGACTTTCTGGCATAACTAAGACTTTCTTTTTCTTCTATGACCTTGCTCATTTCTCCTCTTCTCCTCTACTTTTTCATTTTTAAATTGATGATTACTTTCTGCCAAGCTTGATTTGAGATTTCTGAATTGTGTTGCTAGTCATTTGATGTATTGCTATAAACATTGTTAAATCGTATAATTGACGCTTAAATTTATCCTACTTGAGACATCATAAATGAACATGCATTCAAAGAGAGAGTGAAAGGATTAACTCAATAAACATCTTTATTGCTTGGTGTATTGGATGACAAAAGCTTTTGAGGAAGACAACAAAATAAAAGTGAAATACAAAATTTGCGAGAGAAACGAAATTTTGCCCCAGTTTAGGTTCTTTATAACTCAATCAATTGACTTCTTGCAGCAAATTGAACACCATAACCATGATATCTGATAACATGTCTTCAAATCCCTTCTTCAAAATTTGCCCTAGTTTCGGACTTTGATTTGCTTGATTTATTGGGCAAATTCAAAAATTGCCCTAGTGTAGGCTGTATCATTGACATGCTCTAGCTTTTTGCCTAGGCCGCTCTTTCGAGTTTTCAACCTAGCGAGCCCTCTTCTTCTCTCTTCTTTTTTATATCTTTTTTCTTTCTTTTTTTTGTTATTTTTTGCTTTGCCCTAACTTTTGCTTAGGCCGCTCTTTCGAGTTTTCAACCTAACGGGCTTTTTGAGCATCTTTTCAAGCATAAAATCTTTTGACTGCATCACTGTTGATTGGCTTAGGCAATTCTTGTCCATCCATGTTTTGTAAAATCAACGCCCCACCTGAGAATGCTTGCTTGACAATATAAGGACCCTCATAACTTGGAGCCTACTTTCCCCGTGCGTCATCTTGATTAGGGAGAATTTTCTTCAGAACCAAATCTCCTGGATGAAAATCTCTAGGGCGAACTTTCTTGTTAACAACTCTAGTCATTCTGCTTTGGTACAACTGGCCGTGGCAAATAGCTGCAAGTCTTTTCTCTTCGATCATGTTCAATTGCTCATATCGAGCTTTTGCCCACTCGGATTCTTCCAACTCAGCCTCCATTAAAACCCTAAGCGAAGGGATTTCAACCTCTATAGGGGATACAACTTCCATTCCATAAACCAATGAGAAAGGAGTTGCCCCTGTGCTTGACCGTATGTTGGTACGATACGCATGTAAAGCATATGGCAACATTTCATGCCAGTCTTTGTAATTCACCACCATTTTAGCAATGATTTTCTTGATATTCTTATTTGCAGCTTCAACTGCACCATTCATTTGAGGCCTATATGGAGCTGAATTATGATGCTTGATCTTGAAAGTCTCAAAGTATTTTTGAACCACGGTACCATTGAGGTTAGGAGCATTGTCTGTGATAATCTTTTCTGGGATCCCATATCTGCAAATAATGTCTCTTTTGATGAATCTGAGAAACACTTTCTGTGTGATATTGGTGTATGAAGCAGCTTCCACCCATTTAGTGAAATAATCTATTGCCACCAAGATGAAACGATGTCCATTGGATGCTTTGGGATTAATTGGGCCAATAACATCCATGCCCCACATCAAGAAAGGCTAAGGAGATACCATGCTATGCAACTGAACTGGAGGAACATTGACTCGGTCTGCATATATCTGACATTTGTGACACTTCCGAACATAACTAATACAGTCACTCTCCATGGTGGACCAGTAATAACCACTCCTTAGGATTTTACGTGCCATCATATGCCCATTGGCATGAGTTCCACAGATCCTTTCATGGACTTCAGTCATGATCATTCGAGCTTCATGATCGTCTACACATCTAAGGAGAGTGGTGTCATAATTCCTCTTGTAAAGGACTTCACCATTCAGGAAAAAGGCCATAGACAGTCTTTGAATTGTCTTTTTATCCACCTCATTCGCACCTGCTGGGTATTCTCCTTGTTGAATATACTGCTTAATGTCATGATACCATGGTTGACCATCTGGTTCCGTCTCTACGTTGCCACAGTATACGGGTTCACTTTGCACTTCTACATGGATGGGTTGGACATTAGCATGTATCTCCAAATTAGTCATTACGGCCAAAGTCGCCAAAGCATCCGCGAACTGGTTCTTGTCCCGAGTTAAATGAGAGAATGATATATCATCAAAGCGTTCAATTAATTGAGACAAATGCTTCTGATAAGGTACCAACTTTGGGTCTTTTATGCGCCATTCTCCATTAACTTGATAGATTATGAGCGCGGAGTCTCCAAAGACCTTTAGTTCTTTGATTCCTAAGTCAATCTCAACTTGCAAACCATTTGCACATGCTTCATATTCTGCCATGTTGTTGGTACATTCAAAGTCTAGTTTGATGGAAACTGGGTACTGTTTCCTAGCTGGTGAGACTATTACAGCTCCTATCCCACATCCATTCATATTGGCAGCCCCATCAAAATACATCTTCCACACATTCTCTTCTTCCATTTCTTCTTTTTCTACTGTTAATACCTCGCTATCAGGGAATTCAAGCATGGTAGGTTGTCTACCCTCCAAAGGGTTTTCAGCTAGATGATCAGCAATTGCACTTCCTTTTATGGACTTTTGAGTAACATATTTGATATCAAATTCAGACAGCATCACTTGCCATTTCGACATTCTTAATGACACATGAGGACTATCAAATATGTATTTCAATGGATCCATTCGAGAAATCAACCAAGTGGTATAGTATAACATGTACTGCCTCAACCTCTTAGAAGCCCATACTAATGCACAACAGGTCTTTTCAATCGCCAGATAGCGGGATTCACATTCATTAAACTTCTTGCTCAAATAATAAATGGCCTGTTCTTTCTTTCCGGATTCATCATATTGCCCCAACATTGCCCCGAGTGAAGTGGGCAACACTGTAAGATACAGTATTAAAGGACGGCCTGGCATAGGAGGAATCAAAACTGGAGGTTTCATTAGATAGGTCTTTATTTTGTCAAAGACTTCTTGGCACTCTTCATTCCATCTTCCAGGTTGATGTTTTCGCAGCAGCTTGAATATAGGCTGACAAGTACCGGTTAAATTGGCAATGAACCTAGCAATGTAGTTGAGTTTCCTAAGAAAACTTCTCACTTCTTTTTCAGTTCGGGGAGCTGGCATCTCTTGTATTGCCTTCACCTTGTCTGGATCCACCTTTATCCCTTCTCTGCTAACAATGAATCCAAGCAATTTTCCTGTAGACGCTCCAAAAATGTATTTATTCGGGTTCAGTCGTAATTTGTATTTTCTGAGTCTTTCGAATAGCTTTCGCAAAACTGCCACGTGACTTTCTCCTTCTTTAGACTTAGCGACCATGTCATCAACATACACCTCAATCTCCTTGTGCATCATGTCATGGAATAGTGCAACCATAGCACGTTGATAAGTGGCACCAGCATTCTTCAACCCGAATGGCATGACTGTGTAGCAAAATGTTCCCCACGGAGTTATGAACGTGGTTTTCCCTTTGTCGTGAATATCCATAGGAATCCGATTATACCCGGAGTATCCATCCATAAATGAGAATCGGTGATTTCCAGCTGTATTATCAACAAGGATATCAATGTGAGGGAGAGGAAAATCGTCTTTCGGGCTAGCCTTATTCAAATCTCGATAGTCTACACACATCCTGACCTTCCCATCCTTTTTAGGTACAGGTACAATGTTGGCCACCCAATTGGTGTGTCTTGATACCTCCAAAAATACAGCTTCTAACTGTTTAGTCACCTCCTCTTTTATTTTTAAAGTCATGTCGGGTCGCATTCTTCTCAACTTCTGCTTTTTACGACTTGGGATACAAAAGGATTTTGTGTGAAGCGATCTTTGGGTCCAATCCTGGCATATCACGGTAGGATCATGCAAAAACATCCAAGTATTCTTCAAACAATGCAATCATTTCTGTTCGTTCAGGGTTTTCCACTATTTTTAGCTCCTTCTTCTCTTCTTCAGTGCCCATGTTAATCACCTCAGCCACCTCATTGTCTAAGTCAAACCCTTTTTTCATATATTCCAACAGATTTGAAAATTGCCCAATAGCTTCTTCATCATCCTCGGATTCATAATTATCGCAATCAGGTTATCAACCGGAATCGCGACGGGGACGGCGAAAAAAGAATTTTTTTGAAAAATGGAATCGCCACCAAGTTTATTAAAATTGGGAAAACATGGAAAAACTCATTATTTTTACAAAATAGTCTTTGGAACCAGATTTGAGTTCGGGAGTCGGTTATGCATAGGGAATGGCAGGCATTTAATCCTACGCACCCCTAGTACACCCATCCTTAGACGGTACCAATAATTGATTTGTGCAAATTATTAATAACCTTTTGAAATATCTATTTACAAGAAAGTTAGGAGATTTTTAAAAAAAGAAAATTTTGAAACATCAAGCTGTCACAACTCAGATGTCCAAAATTTTGAGTTAATAAGCCATCACGGCTGAGTTAACCTCCTTATTTGAATTAAAAAATGATAAATAAATGAACAAATTTAAATTAAAAAAAAATTATTATAAATATTCACAAATAGGAAAAGGAAAAATACATTTTTAATATTTTTTAATAAAAAAAATGCAAAAGAGAATAAATATATTTTTTAGAGGAATTTGAAGACCATTAAACTGTCACAACTCAAATGTCCAAACTATTGAGTTAACGAGCCGTCACGGCTAAATTAATATTTTTAACAGAATATTCCTCCATATATAAAAAAAAATCATTAGAAAAATATTTTCAAGTAAAATGAATTATGAAAATTTAATTTTGACTTGACAGGGATCAGAATCGTCTGCTCCTACGTATCCCCGGGTGCAATGAGGAACTCAAAGTTACGTAGTTCTGTAAATAATTTTTATGTTTTGATTAATTTTCATATTTTGAAGAGTTTGAATATCAAGCTGTCACAGCTAAAATATTCCAGAATATAAAATTAACGAGCCGTCACAGCTTAGTTGATCTTATTTTCAAAATATAATTTAATAATTATTTTTTTTATATATAAAAAAAATTAGAATATTAAGCTGTCACAGCTAAAATATTCCAGGATTTAGAATTAATAAGCCGTCACGTCTCAATTAATCCTATTTATTTATTTATTCAAAAAGCCAATTACTAAATTAATGAATTAAATAATTTTTAATAAAATAAAAAAAATTCAAATATTTATTTTAAACCCGAAGATGAAATAAAAATCTTTTTTGTTTTATAAATTTAAAATCAAGCTAAACTAATTCTAAGACAATAAGTCTAAAACCAAAAAATAAAAAATAAAAAATAAAAAATAAAAATAAAAATAAATAAATAAATAAATAAACACTAAGTTAAACAAATAAACTCAAATCTAAATAAATAATTTGAAAATTTGAAAAAAAATGTCAATTCAAACTAAAAAAAAAACTTCTTATTTATTTTCAATTTTACTAATCTTAACTCTATCCCTAAATTAATTCTACCCACATACTCACACCTCTAAACACACCCACTCACATACTCCCACAATTCACGCACAGTCACACTTGCCACTCACAGGTGTAACCCACTCACTAATATTTGCTTTTTTTTTTTTAAGCCTGGAAAGGAAACAAAAAAAAAGGAAAAGAGCTCTTCATCATTTATTATTTCCTTTTTTTTTGAAGGGCAGAGACACGGGGAGATGAGAAGGAGTGCAGCAAGAGAGAGAAAGCGAGAGAGGATAGAGAGAGAGAGCTGCCGCGAGAGAGAGAGAGAGAGAAGGAGAGAGGCCGCGCACCAGCACACGGCAGCAAGCCGATCTACCGCAGCCGGCGCGCAGCTGGACCACGCGCAGCGGCGGCGGCGGCGATCCGAGGAAGGGAAACGTCGGCCAAAGGAAGAGGGGAATGGAGGCCGCGCCATCAGTGGGTTTCTCCGGCGAGGGGGAGCGGAGATCGGCCACGATTTTCAAGTGGAGGAAGGAGATCGCGAGGGGAAGCGGAGATCGGCCACGACGGAGATCGCGAGCATGGGGGTTGTTGCTGGTCCAGCCAACGGCGGGGATGTAGGCACGTCGCGGTTCAGGAAGAGGTGCGGATTCTTGCTGGCGAAGGGAACTGGTGACCATGAGATGGCGGATTGGCTAGGATTCAGGCTTCCCACGGCGGTGGTGGTCTGGCGTCTGTTGCTGTGGCTTCGCAGCTGAAGTGGCTGTGAGATCGGAAATGGCCGGCGGTGGTCCGATCCGGTGGAGAGGGAGGCAATGGTGGCTGGGGGACGCCGGCGGTGGCTCCATTCTCCCATTTCGGTTCCTGTATTTTCTTGCTTATTCCTTTCCTCGTGTGTATTGCGAAATGTTCTCTGATGAAATGTGATGATGAAGGATTTTTGTTGGAAAACGGATTGTCTGTGTGAATCACGAATGGTGATCAGAGGTTTCGGGTCTGAAGATCATTTTTTTTTTTTTTTAGCTCTCCCCCTTCGTCTGAATTTATACCCCATTCTCCTCTCTATGGCATGTGATCTTGCAGATTTTAAGGGATATTGATGCCTTCTTTTTTGAAAATTTGGCTGGTATTCTTTCAATTTTTCTTCTCCTGCATGTGAGCTGTGCCACCGTTTTTGAATCCAGTGTATGATGACAGCGTGTTTCCCTTGTTTTGTTCGGCTATGCACGTTACAATGCTTTCTTCTTTTGTATTTTTCCTTCAGGTTGCATCGGTTCTCAATTTCCTCTTTTATTATTATTTTTATTTTTTTCTATTATTTTTACAAATAAATGAAAATGAAATGGGCTAAGATGGTAAACGACGACAAAAAGTGCAATGGGCTTAAAAAAAAAATGGAATGGGCCTTTTTTTTTATTTTTGTACAATATTGAAACAACCTACAATGGGTTTACCCAAACAGCAACAGTACTAAAAAATGGAATGGGTTGAAAGAAAAATTTTGTTTTGGGCCGGACAAAATCGGGTGTTCACACAGGTGCAGCAAGAGAATCAATTGATAAGCATCCGAAGTTCCTTTCACATGGCAAAATGTTCATAGTATTTAGGTCCTTGGAAAGCATTTGTGGGGGTTGGAATACCAAAACAAATAGTGGATAAAATGCAAATAATTCAAAAAATGTCAATTAATGGTTTGAGCAAATGGTGATAAAAATAAAAAGGAAACAAAAGAATAGAGGTTGAAACAAAGAGAATGGAAGACACAAAGAAATGTAAAAATTACTGGATAATCATGCACATTCATTCAAATGATGTCTCGAAATAGCATACATGAAAGCAAAAACAATTAATATAATCCCAAATAATTACTTTGAAGCAATAACATCAATCAATGGTTCGGCTGTCCAATTCATCAGCATCTTCTCACGATTGGCAGCACAAGCATTGTTGCATTCTTCAAACTTCTCAACATCCACCATATTGATAATTGGACAATAGCTAGAGGCACGACCTTTTTCAGCCATAATCACGGCCGGGTAAGGAAATGTCTCTTTCAGATGAGGGATTTGGTTCATCTTTTTTTTTTGTTTCTTTTGCTCAAAAGCCATGGTCTTGATCTGCTCTTCCAATGACGTCTCATATCCTAAATCGAATCGGTTAGGCTTCCCTAAGATAGGCAGAGGTGTTTTGATACCCTGCAATCGTAGTCCCAGTCTTTTGCCGTGCTGATAACCATTTTTGGTCATGATATGAGCCACCACTTGATTGACTTCTTGCCTTGGGAACTCATTTTGAACTTGTTTCAACCCTACTGCCTCCAGATTGTGTCATAAGCTGCTTTCCACTAACTCAATATTTTCAACATAAGGCAGTGTAACTGGTTTAGATACAAGGATCTCATTCTCCCCGTGGATTGTAATGACTGAGTCATTCTCAATGTGCTTAACCTTTTGATGCAAGGTTGAAGGAACAACACCAACATTGTGAATCCATGGTCTTCCCAACAGCATATTGTAATCAGACTCAATCTCCATTACTTGGAATAACACCTCAAATTGGCTTGGGCCGACTTCCAATGGTAGCACCATCTCCCCAAGAATGCTTTTCTTTGCTCCATCAAATGCTTTCACAATCATCATTTGCGGTGAAATATCATTCTTGCTTATTGACAAGTACCTTAAGGTCGACACTAGTAAGACATTTAATCCTGACCCTCCATCAATAAGGACTCTGGGCACTATGTGGCCTTTGCATTTGAAGGTTATATACAGTGCTTGTGGGTTAGTCCACGACACAACTTCTTCATCTGAAAAGGTGATCATATTGACGTGCTTCACTAGATCCACCATATTCACCATGTTCTCCAGCGAAGTGTCAGGCTTGACGAAGGCTTCCTTCAGGACTTTCAGCACTGCCTTTTGGTGGGATTCAGATGACAGTATTAATGACAAAAGGGATATTCTGGCAGGAGTCTTTTTCAATTGTTCCAAAATATCATATTTGCTTTGTTTCATGATTTTAAGGAACTCTTCTTCCTCCTCTTCTTCTTTCTTCTTCTCTCCAACATCCCCCTCGTCCACGAATTTTCCTTTTTCCAGTTCTTTGGGCCCATAGACCCTTCCACTCCTTGTTATTCCCTTTACCTCGGCCACCACTTTACTTGTTTGGGCTTTTGAGGTTTCTCCTGTATCCTTATTTGTTTCCACTTTGGTTTCGTAGTTCCAAGGTACCGCATGTGTATTCTCATAGCCAAAAGGCATCGGCTTTTTCACACTGAGCACTACTTTTTCCGGTCTCGGAGCTGGATCAAGTGGCGGTACTCGAAGCAGAAAGTGTTCTATCACATTTATTTCCTCAGGAAAAATTGGCCTCTTTTTCGCCTGAATTATGCCTTGGTTGAGCAATCCCTGTACACGAGCCTTGAAATCCCAGCAATTTTCTATATCATGGCCGAGACCTCCACAATGGTATAAACAGCTTGATTCCATGTCATACTTCTCATCTTCCTTCATTATGGATGCAGATGCTGTGATGTTGTATCCAACCTCCTTCAAGCCGTTGAACACTTTTTCCATCATTGTTTGAAGACTTGAAACCTTCTTAATTGAAGGTTCTTCTATCTCCAGAGCATTTATCCAACTTCCTCCTTCATGTTTTGGGATCGGGTTATTAACAATGTCTGGCTTCGAATCTTCCTGAAAGTCTAGCCTTCCACAAGCAATTAACCTCCTCACTGCCATTTTGAATCCTTCACAATATTCAATGGAATGTCCCGCAATATCCATATGATATTTGCAAGTAAGGTTTGGGTTATACCATGCTGGATATGGTGGTTCTAATGGGTGCACTGGATATACAGAGATCAGGTGGGCATCAACTAGTTTTTGAAAGAGGTCAGCATTTGAAATGGATAGCTTTGGAAAGGGTGGAAGGTTAGGAAATCGATTGCGGTTCTGGTTTTGAAAATTTGGCCGGGGTGCAGGGGTATATGTTGGGCGAGTTGGTTGATATGGCCTTATGTGGATGTTGTTAACTTGAGGCTGAGAATATGGGACATTGTTTGGGGTTGGTGTGGCTTGGAAAAATGAGTAAGGAGGGAATGATGACATTTGGGGTCGTGGACGTGTTGGTGTATATCTTGGGATGAAGGATTGCTGACCATGCACATAATTCACATTTGTCTCCTTCTTTCTGGGCGGGAAGCTTTTTCTTGTGTCTTCACTGTTCATGGGAAGCTTGCCGGCCTTTACTAAGCTCTCAATTCTTTCTCCAGCAGTTATTAATTCAGAGAAATCCTTGTATGCTGCTCCTGCCATTGCCCCGATGTAAGGGGATCCTAAGGTCCCTAAGAAGTAAGAGCACATTTCAGTAGGGATCAGCGGTGGTTGAACTTGAGCAGCCCGGGCTCTCCATCTTTGAGCATATTACTTGAATGATTCATCTTTCTTTTTCTGCATGGAGCTTAATTGCTCCCGGGTAGGTGCCACATCAAGATTAAACTTGTATTGGCTCATGAACAGGTCCGCCAATTCTCTCCAGCTAGAAATCTTTGAATGGTCTAATTGAATGTACCATTCCAGAGCAGATCCAGTCAGACTTTCATGGAAAAAACTAATGAGAAACTTTTCATCCTTTGACCATATCACCATTTTAGTGCAATAACTCTTTAAGTGAAAAAGAGGATTACACGTCCCATCGTATTTTGAGAAATCAGGGACCTTGAAGTCTTTAGGGACTATCAGGTCCATAGGCGGGCATAGTTGCTCGATCTCTACACCGCCATAGGAGCTAGGACCTTGGATGGCTTTAATTTGTTCTTGTATCTTCTTCATCCATTCTTCCTTAAATTTCCCCTTTTCTACTTCTGCACGACTATTCTCTGAGGAAAATGACTGTTTCTGGACGACAACACGAGGCTGCTCCTAAACAGGGGTAGCATGCTCATGCCCATCAGTATGCACATTTTCTAAGGAACGATAGCCCTCTCCAACTGGTAGCATCAATGGTATCGTAGGTGGCGGTTGTCCATGGAGGCTATTTGGGATTTCTCCCATGTCATTCATCCCTAAGGTGACATTTAGAGCTGCACTTGATACTGCAGGCATACCTAATGTTACGGCATTTGGTTGCACACTTGCTGGATGAGCTCTCAATAGGTTAAGCGACTCTTGTATAGCCCGTATCATATCTTCCAGTCTTCCTTGGTTGTTTGACAGTTCATTCAATTTTCCTATCACTGCATCAACCTCATTGGTCAAATCTCTTCCGGTTTCAGAAGTAGTTGCTGTTGGAATAGCACTTCTCGTGTTACCATTTCCTCCGGCCATTTTAGTCCGAGCTCTGGTATTGTGAATACAAGTTTGATCGGTATCCGTTTTCCTTGGGCGCCCAATGGTTGCAAGATTTTACCTATGCTCAAAGCAAAACCAAAATATTAGTTTTTTCTTTTTATGTATATGGAAAACTAACAGATAAGAGAACAATAGTCATCAAGATTTCCTTGTGCAAATGAGAATGCCCTGTATCCGTTCTTATGGATATATCACACTATAAGTCAAGGTACGGTTAATAGCAAAATCTCTAGGGAGAATCCACTCCTCTATAGATGCTATATAATGAGCACTAGCAATGCAGTTCTTCGTGACTGAGCTTCTCATTTTCTTGCACAAGGATGAACAATCTCAAGGCAAAAAATGATTGATCACTTTCTAAGGGAACATTTGATCCTCTATAGAAAGCATTGAGCATACCAAGAGTAATTTGCAATTGACACACAAACATTGAAAATTTTATTCACTTCCAGGCAAAGTTTTGAGTACAAATCATTTCAGAATATATCACACATTTGCTGACAAAGAAACAATTACATCAAAGGGGGTCTTGGGTAACTAAATCAATAGCTTCATCTTTTTCTTCTTAAGATTTTTAGTGATACTCTCACATGAATCTATGAACTCCACCACTTCTTGAGGTAATTTGAATGGGGGTATCTTATTGATTTGCTCACTCGCCTTCTCGAATCGATAAACAAAATTTGGAATGTAATGACTCAGCTTGTCAGTTAGCTTTCCATATTCTTCTTTCCACTCGAGGGCCTTTTCTCTCCATGATTTCCCAAATTCAATCGCATCAACAAACAAGTCATGATACTGGTTTGCCGAGGTCCATCCACGAACGACATCCTGTTTTATCTGTGCTAGCATTGTTGACAAGTTTTGTACTTCCCCTTCCAGTTCTTTTCTCTTGTCCTTTTCTTTGTTGACCTCTATTTTCAGGTTCAAAATGCTTTTGTCCCTGTTATTGACCTCTTGTTCTACCCTTTTGACCATGCGACTCCTTTTATTGATCTCTTCCTTTAACTTATTCCTTTCTTTCTCAAACACATGGAGTTTTTCTTTTAGCTCTTGGATCTCAGCTAAATGAGTAGTTGGGATCTTTTCTTTGCCTTTCTTGGACTTTGAAACTTCTGTCATGACAGGACATTCTTCTTTTAAGACTTCGATTCCCTTAGCCATTTTCTCGCATCGGCTTTGAAGGGTGACATTTTTCAGATCCGCCGCCTCTTTTTTCTCTTCCAAGAATCGCATTTGTGCCTTCATTATCTCTACTTGGGATGTTGATGGAGGTGTTTCTGCGATTTTTGTAGGAGCCAAGTTGCTTGCAATATTTTTTAGTTTCCCGATTCTTGCTTTCCTCCACTCTCTGTATTCTTGAGAAGAGGTCAGTCGTTGTTGCCCGAGTTCTTTTCTTCCTAGGATTTTAACATCATTCCATGCTATCTTGATCCTCTTTTCTTGCTCCATAGTGCTTTTATCCTTCTGATACAAGAAGCTGAACCCCTCAAGTTGCTTTTCTTGTGGTTTTGTTTGAGTCCAATGAAGTTGTCTGAGCATTAATGCAGGCGTGTAGGAGATACATCCCCTTGGACCCATTAAAGGAACATTGTGAAAATCACCACAGCTATATATTACATTTTCTCCATGGTACCAAGGACAAACCCACTCGAAGGAATTTGACTGGATCTCTGAGAACTCCTTTTTCCATGCCGGTGCCTCTTGATGGCTTATCTGCATATGGTGGAAGCTTCCAAATGGATCAGGAAAGAGACCCATGCGATTATTAGCATATACATAGGTCATAAACCAAACATATAACATCGGCAAACAGCACCGTAACCTACCACCATTTTTCTTAAGATAGACCCCCAAGGAAAGGAAGGTATCCGCCAATATGGCTGGAACCGGATTCATGCCTTGTGTCTCAAATTTGAAAAATACATCTATGGCGGCCTGGTCAACAATGTCTGGTGTGAATGGGAATAGGACCAATCCGTAAACAGTTAGTGCCAATGTTCGATTGAAGAAGTCCCAATTTCCTTGTTGGGCCAACATCTGCATATGGGCTTCAAGAAAACCCCTCTTGATTCCCTGAGTGGATCCCCTTACTTCCACTTCCATTCGATTTGCATCAACTCCAATTATCTTGGCAATCTTTTCTTTATTGACGTAATGCCCCTGATAGAGATACACACCAAATCTTTCTTGAACTGGCAGCCTTATCATAACGATGTACTCCTCTATAGTTGGTGTTGTATCAAAATCAGGTAGTTCAAAACATTAAAGAGAAGGATTCCAAAACTGTGAGAGAGCGCTCAATGTTGGTGCTTCTACTGGGATAAACAACAAATCCAATATACGTCCATACGTATTCTTGAAGGATGACCGGACTTCACGAGGCATCAACTGAATCATTTTCTTTACTTGCTCTAGCTCATTATTAGTCACTATAACTCTGATGTTCTTTTTCCAATCGTGTGCATTGCTAGTGTTCATTTGTAATGCTTCCATTTGTTTTGAATTGATAATGACTATTGCTTTATCAAAGTCCAACTGTGGGAAAGAAAAAGATAAATAAGTAAAATCAAAAAGATGAAAAGAAAACAATAAATAAAAATGCATGCTCCTATTGAGAATATAAAATGTTTCCCTAAAAAAATGATGATGCATAAACCCAGATAGAGCAAATTATGAATAAGAATAAGAAATGATAAAAAAAAACATGTGATAATTAATAGAATGCTTGTCTATGTTATGTATGCCTAAACACATAAAAAAACAAAGCATGACCACTTTATGAGATGATGAAATGGCTAATCCTAATTGCAATGTGATAATGTTTTAATGCGAGTGTAACTAATTTAACGTAAAACATAAGGAAGTACAAAGTATAAGGATGAAAGAAGCATGCTCCCTTTGTCCTAATAGGGTAAAATTCTAATGGGAGTTCTAAGGCCAAGACCCTACTTTCGGTAGTTGCTAGGTTCAACTATTCGTGCACACATTCATGGTGGATCTAGACTTCTAATCATCATGGTTCCCAGATTGCCCTTGTCTATAGGACGAGGATCCGACTTTCGAACCAACCACAAGTAAGGATGAACCTTCTCAATATGATTGATTCATAAAGCCAGTAACAATCTGAGTGGTGTCCCAACAACTATCAAGTGAGCATGAAGTCCCTCATGACAATGTCAAGAAACCCCCTATCCTTTGGTTCGTACAGGCTCGGGTATAGAGCCCAAAAAGGAGTGTGAGATAAGTGATTGTGAAGTGTGTGCAGGGAGCATACAAACCTTTCAATCCCAACACTACATACACTCCTACAAAACAAAACTACAAACAACAAATATATACAGAACGACAATGGTCATCTATCCTAAAGTTTTAACAAATAAAGCCAACATTATAAACCTATGAAATTATAAAGAAATAAAACATAAAAAAAAAACTGTACAAAATAAGAAAAGGAAAACAAAAATCAAAAGGCTATACTTAATTTGCACAACTAACTTTAAACAGGCTTGACTTTCTTGGAAATCCCCAGTGGAGTCGCCATCTGTCGCAACCGAGATTGCAACGGGGAAGGCGAAAAAGGAATTTTCATTTTTGACGATCAATGGAGTTGTCACCAAGTTTATTAAAATTGGGAAAAACATTGGAAAAACCCATTTATTTTAAAGAAATGATCTTTGAAACCAGTTTTGAGTTCGGGAGTCGGTTATGCATAGGGAATGGTGGAAATTTAATCTTACGCACCCCTAGTACACCCGTCCTTAGACGGTACCTTAGAAAATTGTGCAAATTAATTAATAACCCTTTTAAAAAGGAAAAACAAGAAAAGAGACAAAACATATTTACAAATTTAAACAAAACAAATTAAGGAAAAAAAAATTGGCTTGACAGGGATCGCCTGCTCCTACGTATCCCCTGGTGCAGTGGGGAATTCAAAGTCACGTAGTTCTGTAAAAAATGATTATGGGTTGATAAATTTTATTTATGAAAAAGAATTTATAACAAGAAAATCCGTTATCACACAGAATCCAAGTTAGCACTAGGCCACTTAATGAATTCCTACGATTTAAATAACAATGAAGGTAACATCTGCTACTCAATCATCGTTTTTGATCATTACACAGATTAAAAAGACTTTTGTGAAGGGATGATTTCTTTAGAAAACAGAATCCGTTCTCGCACAGGATTTAAGTTAGCATTTAGCTACTCAATAAATCCTTATGATTCAATAACAATAAAGATAACATTTGTTACTCAATTATCATCATTGATCATTGCGCGGATTAGGACAAATCTTGATGAAAATCCATTTGTGCATAGAATACAAGTTAGCATTAGGCTACTCAATGAATCCTTATGATTTAATAATAGTGAAGATAACATTTGCTATTCAACCACTATTATTGAACATCGCACAAATATAAAAGATTTAAAAAGGGTTATTAAAAACAAAAAATAAAATAAATAAAAAAAATATTTTATTTCATATTTTTTTTAAACAAAACCATAATTTTAACAGAAGTTGACCAAGATAAATCGCAAATATAGATACACAAATAATTTGGACTAAAAAGCATAAGCATATAAAAGAATTAAAATAAACAGAAAATTAATTCATAAACATAGTTACACACAACACATAATAATAATAATAATAATAATAATAATAATAATAAACACAAATACACACTTAATTCAAGCAAAACGCAATATACATATATATATATATATATACAATAATTAAAAAAAACTCACTTCAATTATGAATTGACAAAATTAATTCATAGACAAAATTATTTATTTAAGTAAAAACACTAACAGAATATAATAATTAAAGACTAAAAGTAAATCAAGGGTCCTAATTTCTATTTTTCTTTTTTCTTTTTTAAAGGTTTTAAACATAAAATTCACTAAAATATTAAATAAATTATTACATCAATTCCTAAAACAGTTTATTTAATTCCACTCAAAAGAACATCAACTTTCTCTTTTTTAAAACTCAAACTAAACTAATTTCTAAATAAACAAATCTAAAAGCCAAAATTAAACAAGCAAATAAACTCGAGTTTAAACACATGATTTGAAAATCTACTCTAAAAATAATACTAACCCAAACTAAAATAAATCTTAAAACTTCTTTTTATTTTATTAATTTAAATCTACCCCTAAATTAAACTCTACCCACTCCCCAAACATACTCACACGTTCTCACCCACTCACACACTCACACATTCACACACGGTCTCTCATTCTCACTCATACACAAACACACGCATACACATGTACACACACCCACACGGCTCCTTTACTCTCTCACACGCACACACTCACTAATACACTCATCACACACACAGATGCAAATAACACAGAGAGAGAATGGAGAAATGGAGTGATAGAAAGAGATAGAGAGAGAAAGTGAAATCGGGGAAGAAGGCCGCAGAGAGGGGGAAGTGCCGCAAAGGGGAAAAGGAAGATGGACGCCATGGAGGAGGAAGAGCGGCGCTCTGCCGCGCAAGGCCAGGAGAAGGCGCGACAGAGACACCACCGGCGGAGGAAAGGGAAATCGAGAGAGGGAACGGGGTATGCGGTGGTTGCTTTCCGGCGACTTGCGATGGGGTTGATGATGCCGACCATGGTCATGGGAGGACGGCGGAGCTGCGATGATCCTGGGAGGAAAGCCGAGAATGAAGAATGAAGGGGAAGTGAAACCGATCATCGCGCGGTGGTGACCGATCCGCGGCGCGCATGCGGCGGCGTGGCTGACGGATGGTTGGCCGTGCAGAGGTAGTTCCTGGCGGATGTGAATGATGATGGGGCAATGAAAGGGTTAGAGGAAGAGGAAGAAGATGATGGAGAGAGGAGGTGGAGAGTGGCGGTGATGATGATGGTGGTAAGGAGTGGAGGTTGTAATGGTGGAGATGGGAGGAAGAGGAGAAAGGGGAGGCCACGGCGTCCTTCTACTTTGCTTTCCCTTTTTAGTTTTTTTTTTAAAAAAAAAAGAATGATGATTCTGCTCCCTTTGTTACCTTGTTCTTTCCTTTGTTGCTACTGGATTTGTATCCCTGGACTGGCTATTGTTGATTTTGTTTGAAAATTTTTTTTGGTATTCTCTCAGTGTTTCTGATTACGAAGAGGGATGGATTTCTAGTTATGGCTTGGCTAGAAAATTTGGTTCTTTTTTGTTTTGTGTTCTCTCTGTCTCTTGGTTTGATACTAGTGGCTATATACACATGATTGTTCTTACCCTCATTATTGAGCACAGGCTGGTAACATGGATCCGTGAACCATCCCTTACCCTAAGAATAAAACGTCATCATTTGGCCAGGAGTGGAGAGTAGCTGGTGTCTGCCACTCCTGGCTCCCTTTTCTCCTTTTTTAAATTTATTTATTATTTTCTCAAAACAAAAAGGGAATGGACTGAATGGTTGGGCTTTTCTCTCTCTCTTTTTTTTAAAAAATTGATTTGTTAAAAAAAAAAAGTGACAATCCATGGGTGAAAAGTGATGATGATCTTTATTTATAGGCTACTAAAAAAAAAATTGTCAATTTTTGGGATTTTCAGTTTAAAGACCGGACAAAATCGGATGTTCACAATATATATATATATATATATATATATATATAAGATATATTTTTTAAATAAAAAACAATACAAAATCAATTGACCCCTTGCAATCGCTGAGCACACGGTCGTTGGCAACCATGAAGCCACAAACCAATGCTACTTATCTTCCATTGTCACCTGAAATTTCTGCTCCAGTAGGCTGCCCTCCCCAAGAACAAATGCAAGAATCACAAAGAGCCATAGATATGAGCAAATCTTATACCCGTTATGTTTGTGTGGTTGTATCGTTTCTTTCCCCTCTAATGGACACAATTATTGGTTGAACAATGTCTATGAATGAAACCCAACAGAGGTGCTTATTGGATATCTTTGCATATGAATGAGTTCTTTAACTTTGTGTATGCGATTATCGCACAGAAAAAGGAGCTGTACTATTACTATATGTTGATCATATACTGATTTAGTGATTCCATCATCCATTTGGATCCTCTGCGGCCAGGAGGTGGAAGTGGAGTTGGAATGGCACAGGACCATGGGCAAGGGAAACCGCAATCCTTATTTGCGGAGACTCGGGGGCAATTAATTTTGTATTGTTTTTTATTTTAAAAAAATAGATCTGATATTTTTTTTATTTAAGTGATGAGGTGTTTAAATGTGAGCCATTGATTTGTATGTGAGAGCAATAAATGGCCAAGATTAAGTGAACATGACAATTTCTTGTTAGAAGCAAAAAGGAGAGGATCTAAATCCGTTTCAAAATGGGGGCATTTAGCTTATATCTAAAGTTTTAATAACATACTATCATTGTACTTTGTTAAATATGAAAATTTATTAATGGAGAACTAACAAAGAGATTAATGTGTTTATTATTTTCAATCTTAAAGGATCATGAAACTAAATTCTTTTGATAAAATAGCCTGACATAAAATTATCAGATCAGACAGGGACTCCAATAAATAATACAATTTAAAATCTTTCGAGTTTGATATAACTCTACTCAACCCGCTCTTTGCACGCCACTGGCGTCAATGAGGGCAAAGAAGTCAAGCACTCCAGCAGCCACTAGAAGAGAAGAAATCAAGCCTGTTTTCATCACTTAGGAGATATCTCACTTATTGCCTAGCTACATTTTGATCATCTTCCTATGAAACGCTCTCCCTTTCCTGTGTTGAATTGTCATCCTAGCTAGTTTGTTAAATGGCCACTCTGTGCGTGCATTTGCGTTTTATTGGATTTTCCCAGAGGGGGCGTCCACTTGAGTGTTGTTGGATATATCCAATCTGACAATTTATTGGGCAGCCTAGCACCCTAGCAACGACGAAACATGCACACTGGAAGATGTTTGAGGTGATTATACATTTGTTTGGCTTCATTTCATTTGCATTTTCATTTATACTATTTTTGTGTGCATGTTAATTTTCCAAGTCTCACAATGAAGTAGTCAGGGATTAGGATGTGTTTACGTTTGCACTTATTTTGCAAGAAAACTGTCGTTCTATAAAAATCAGTCTGAAAATTTAGTACTTCCTAAAACAATTAGAAAAATGAAATAATTTTTAACTAGGTCGTTCGAATAAAATTATTGAGAAAATAGACTAGATAGTGAATAATTATGATTCTTCCAAAAAGGTAAGAATTACTTTTGAAAAATTAATTATAAAAAATCAGTTGGTGTGTTTATTGCTAGTACTATTAGAATTTTATTCAAAACTGAAAAAAATTCCATTTAAAAATAAAACATTTGAATTTTCAATACATTGAAAATAGTATTGTAAATTTTAATTTTAAATTTAATTTTTTTTAATCTTTATTTTAAGTTTCTTAACCTAGCAAAATCCTCACTATCATTAATAAATCTACACTTCATAGTCCTTGAAAATTTTGGTTTTAAAACTTTAGTTCTTAAAATATTGAAGACACGTATTTTAGCCTTCAAAATATTTAATGTTATAACTTATTACACATTAATCCCTTAATAAGAAAATTATACAAATATTAGTTCTTAAGATATTGATATATTAAAACCAATTTTTTCGGAAACTAAAGACTGATAGATTAAACATCATTTTTTAAAGGGGTGTATATATATATATATAGACGAAAATCTTTCGAAGAAGAAAGTATACGACACCCAATTAGTCTAGCTGGGAATTTGATCAAGTTGTTGATACATTAATCAGCCTAGCAGCGTAACTTGGCGGGCTACTAGTACATTAGATTAACTAGCGCCTTCAATAGCACTTTATTTTTTATTTTTAAATATTAATAAAATAAAATTTTTAGAATAATAAATTGTTAAATTTAATTAAATATTTCTTTTTTATAAATGACTTAAGGTGAGATAGTTACTTTTTGTCCAAAAGAAGAAGTGAGTGAGAAAGGAGAAAATGTGAGGAAGATTTGAATTCATGCACTTCAAATTAAAATTAAATAAAGTTAATTGATACTAAAAATTAATTATAAAAGTGAATCATCTTATTAATAGTATTAATAGTATAGATGAATAATGTTTGCTTGTCCAATAGGATGGATTAATAGTATAGATGAATAATGTTTGCTTGTCCATTGGGATGGATAAGTTTCGGAAGAGGAAAAAAGAAAAAAAACAACAACAACTTGGAAAGGGCTAATCTCACTCCCTATTATCTATATTTTCCTTTTCTTATAAAAGAAGATTTAAGTTAAGAGGAAAGCTCGTCCTAGTTTAGGATCAAGTATATCTTTGAGCTCATTGAGCATTTATAGGCCACTTACCAATTGGAAAAATCTAATAATTAAATCTAAGTCATGACAATGTATGAACAGAAGTTCGATCAGGTGAGCTAACCCCTATTGATAAACTCTCCATTGTCTATTATCACTCTCACTCATTTTTATTTAATTTTTCTATTCTTAATTAAATTAACAGTTCATCGTTATTTCTAATAATTCAATATGATTAACCTTTAAAAAAAATTAAAAACTATTCCATTGCTTTTGCTTCTCCATTTTTTTATTTTTTAAAAAATATTTCAATTTTCGCTTACCATTTTCATATTATGTACACGTCAAATTTAATTGTTTACATTGAAACTAAGAAAATGTGATCGTGCCTCAAATTGAACATCACAAGGCTTTCTTAAAGCATAATAGCATTTCTATATATGTTTTTCTATTTTAATATTCTATAATAACTATTACAAATGAAAATAACTTTGGCAAAATTTTACTAAAATGAGCAATTGTTACTTATATACAATAAAATTTGTTAATAAATTCAAATCTTAAGCAATGTTACCGTCAACATAAAATATCACATTATTTTATAAATAGTGTCTTATGTAATGATTGAAGTGATGGTATATCATCAAATATTAGTATAATTTTCTTTACTTCAATTGTACATGCCAATTCAATATATGCTTAATTATATCATGTTACCTTAATTTTTAAGAATAAATTTAAAATTAATAGATTAAAAATCAAATAAAAATTAAGATATTAATACCAAATATTTTAGTACACTATATTTATTTTTTATTAAAAATGTTTATTTGATATATTAAATAAATATTTTTAATAAATAAATAAACATACTATACTTTATAAGTGTCGCAACCGAGATCGCGATGGGGACGGCGAAAAAAGAGAAATTTTGTTTTGAAATATTGGAGTCGCCACCAAATTTATTTAAAATTGGGAAAACGTTGGAAAAACCCATTTTTAGAGAAATAGTCTTGGAAACCAGTTTGAGTTCGGGAGTCGGTTATGTATAGGGAAGAAGCGAAATTTAATCCACACGCACTAGACAACGTCTCTAGACAGTACCTTTAATTAATCGCAAATTAAATAAATAACCTTTTTCAAACATTTATTTTACATTTTCAAGCAATTAAAATAGATGAGCAAATTTAAATTGAAAATAAGTATATAAATTACAAATATTTACAAATAAGAGAAAAAGAAGAAAAATATATATTTTTTTTGTATTTTTATAAATCAATGGAAACAAATATAAAAGAGAACAAGCATTTTTAAGGAAAATTTTGAATCATTAAGCTGTCACAACTCAAATGTTCGAAATATCGAGCAATGTAAATCGCGGTTAAATTAGCTCTCTATCTCTACAATAACAAATGCTAAATAAAATATTTTGAAATAAAATTTAGGATAAAGAAATTTATAAATAAAACAAGATACACAAATAGTATAGAAAAATGTTAGAAAAATTATTTACAAATAAATTAAGTAAAAAAAAAAATTAATTTCGAAAGGGAATTTTTGAATATTAAATTTCATCAAATTAAAATATTCTAAAATTTAAAGTTAACAAAATCATGAGTTAAATTAACTCTATTTACGTAAAGAGACTTTGAATATCAGTATCATGTGTAAAATATTAGGGCGTGTGATTAACAATGTCATGACTCGAGTTAATTCAAATTATTAAAAAGGTTTTATTTGGTTTTTAGACAGAATTCTAATTTTTTTTTTTTAAAAAAAATTTGAACAAAATAAATAAATGTATATATATAAGATAATTGATCTAACAAGCAAAACTTATTTATAACACAAAAATAATTAGTTTAAATAAAACATATAGAATATAAAACAATTAAACTAAAAAAAACATAGACACATAACAAATAACTAAAAAAAAAAGTCACAAACATAAACATAAATAATTTAAGCATAACACATAAGTATATAAATAAAAAAAATTAAATAAAATGAAATTTACACAATAAGCAAAACACATAAAAAAAAATCCATGAACGCAAATACACGACCAATGCAAGTAAAACACATAAACATTTGCGATAATTAAATTAAAATAGAATAAATATAATTATGTATTTAATTAAAGCAAAATATGAACATAAAGTATTTAAACTAATTAAATAAGAAAAATTAAAAATAATTCATAAATATAAACATATAATTAAACTAAAAAAACTAGATCAAAATAGGAGGGCCCTAATTACCTCTTCCTTTTTTAAAAAAAAAACTAAGGAATACTAGGACTAAAACGCCCCAAAAATCAAGAAAATATTAAATCACTCTTTCTTTTTATTTTGTTTTTTATAACTAATTCATTTAACTCTCTTCAAATAAAAATAAAGAAAGAACACAATACAAATTAAAAAACGTATTTATTTTGAATCAAATAAGCCCCTTAATTCATTTTAGATCAAAACCATTTCAAACCCAACAACTAAACTCAAGAATTAAAATAAAAGGAATCACTAACCACACCAACACAATCCCAAACTCAAATTTAAAATCTAATTTAACAAAATAAAAACAAAACCTGGTAAAATAATAATAATTAAAAATAAAATAAAATAAAGTCCCTAATTCCCCAGTCTATTATCCCACCCACTCACTTACACACTCACACAGCACACTCTCTCACCTACCCAAACCCAAACTCACGGCCCACTCTCACTAAAAATAAAAAATCATCTCTCTCTCTCTCACTCACGAGGACATTCACACACACACTAAAATAGCAAAACAAAAATTGTTCCTTTCTCTTCCCTTCAACCACGGACACATACACACATGCACAGATACTTTTTCTCTTCCTCCCACTTCGGACACAAAGGTAGAGAGCTTGAGGAATGGCGAAACGGAAGGGAGAGGGAGCATGGAGGAGGGCCGAGAGGAAAAGGGTGGTTCTCGGTGAAGGGGACACTTCACCGCGTCGATGGTGGCTTGGAAGGAGGCCGTCCGAGTGAAGGAGAGGAAGGAGAGCAGTCCGGCGACGAGGAAGGAATCGAAGCCACCCAGCATGGAGGATCGCGCTAAGAGAGCGGAAGGCGATTGAGGGCGGAGGCCGAACAAATGCCCGAAAGCGGTGCCGAGTGGGACTCGTGGTGAGCAGCAGCTTCTTCACTGGTTCTCGCGGCTGGGAACGCGATGTGACGGAAGAAGCGGTCAGGAGCAGCGGAGGAAAGAGTGGAGCCCGGTTAGTGCGAGGAAGGGGAAGGCTTCAGGGAAGGATCCGCATGAAGGGAGGAGGAGGAAGAGGGCGGCGATCTCGGTGAGCTTGGGCGGAGGAGGCCGGTTGAGAAGCCGACCGCCGCGTTGAGCAAAGGAAGAGGAAAGGGGAACCGGTGGCCTTGGCGGTGGTTCCTTCCTGTTTTTGCTTTTCTTTTTTTCTTTGATAAACTGAGAATCTTGACTCTTGATTTGGGATTTTTTTTTTTTGTAAAATGGACTATTGTTGGACTTTGGGAATTGTATGAATTGTTAATGAAAATTGGCTGTGGCTTGGTCTGTGTTTGGAGGTTCACGGAGGTTGGAATCATGGGGGAAGGTAGAGAAATGAGGAAGAGAGAGCAAAGTGAAGAAGAAGAGGAGGGAAGAGGCATTGGGGGAGGGGGCGGCGGCGGTGGTGGAAGGAGGCCGCGGCCCCTATGCTTTCCTCTTTTTTTAATTTTTATTTTTTGATGATAATGATATGTACCTGCTTCTGTTTTATTTTTCTGCTGGATTGTATTGCTGGATTGGGATTCAGGTTTCTTTGCAGGTCTCTCACGTCTCTGTGTTTTTCATTTTTTTTTTGGTGGTCTTCTCCCTCTTTTCATTCCCCCTCTCCTCAATATGTAAATATGTTCTCTGGACACTCATAACTTCACCGAAAGAAAATTAACAAAAATCCAAGACATCATCATTCGTTTTTTTTTATTTTTCTTCTTTTTCTCCTTCCCATGCTTCACGGACTGAATTGGGTAAAAGGAGAATCGGACACAAGTCCGTGAACCTCCTGTTTCCTTTTTTTTTTTTTTTTAAGAAGTAATTAAAGAAACTGTAAATAAAATAAAAAGGTAAACTAGATACAAATTTTTGGATTTTATTATTAAAAGATTGAACAAAATTGGGTGTTCACAATAAGTATACTATGTTTATTTAATATTAGATTAAATAAGTCATGTAAAGGCTAGATGGTTAAGTTGAGTACGTACAACTGTACACCCAACGCTGGTTTCTTACGTTAATTATATAATATTGACTAGACTTAAATCAATGAGTTTTGGTTTTAGTCAATGAAAAAATTTTGATTTGGATTTAGTTCAAGTATTTTCAAAATTATTTAATTTTAATCCCTAAAATTAGTTTGTCTTTATTAAATACTATGTTGGTTAATGAAATATCCCATTACCTAGTCAATATAGTAGCCATAAATCGTACATGGGGTATCATAACCATATATAAAATTCTAATATAAAATGAGTTATTACGTCTGATAAAATGCCTTAATAAGTTTAGTCTAATGAGTTATCGAATAAAGATTTTGACATATAGGATCATGATATACCACGTACGATTATTACCTATCATATAAAATTGGATAATATAGTTTTTTTCACTTAACATTTAAGAGAAAACAAATTAACTTTGAGAACTAAAATCAAATAATTTTAGAAATGTTTGAACTGAAATCAAATGAAAAATTTGTATATATATATATATATTAACAACCATAATACGAACACAGCTGTGAATCCACTTCCAGTGGACTATTAATAGTAAAGTTTCTTGCTCCACTGAGTTCTTGAATTGATAGCGGGAGTGAAGTAAATGGCCACCGGTGTTTCGTCTTTTTCTTCCACAGGATCATGAGATAGGGATATGTGGGTGTCGTCTCCATCATGAATAATAAAATTATGATTTCAAATAAAAATAATAAAATCATGCTGCTACCTTAATATGAGCACATCTATGAATCCACTTCTTGTGGAATAATAGCAAATTTTCCTTCCCCAATGAATTCTTGATAACGTGATATGTGTACTTGATGCTTGACACCATTATATGATCCACTTCTTGTGCATAATAGCAAAATTTCTTGCTCCAGTAGGCCATTTTTGACTTTTGAATCCAATACGCTAACAGTACGTAGAGCATTTTCAAAAGAAAATCAAGCCGGATAATTAGTATAGAATGGACTAAGTCCCACATACTATGAACTTCTAATTTGACTGTAGGTTCCGAAAAAAAAAAAGTTGCACTAGTGAAAAAATATTCAACAGTATAGCATTCGATTAAAGTTGCATCGGTATAACTTAATCATAATTATATGGTGAAGATAATTTGCTTCCTCATGTCTTCTTGAGCATGTGATGATCCTCTTATTTAAAACGTTGAACCAGATTTTAATGATTAAGATTTAATATATCAATTATTGAATAAAACTTGTTAAATGATTTAAAAATATTTTCAAAACAAAACAAGAAAAGAAAGTATTTAAAATTACTAAATTACCCTAATTATCTCTTGACCCTTTCCTTTCCCGTCGCCTTCTCCCACCGCCACGCCCATAGGAACCATTGTCCTTGCTAATCCCCCACCTCCTCCTCGAGCCTATTGCCTCTATGCTATCTATGTTGAACCGCTGCCCCACCTTCAACTAAAGCAACGGCCATCTATCATGTGATGAGAGAACAACATATATTAGTCGTTTACTGTTAGAAAGCTCACAATTGTTCTTATTAGTGGATTTACAACAAGAATGGTGGTAATTATTGGATCCATTCCCTGTTAATTTTTGTAGCCATGGGTCTTGCTATTTTGAATGAATGTTTAATGGTGGTAAGGAAAAAAAAAGTACATAGTAATAAAAAATGACAATTTCATCTAGTCTTGTTTTTGCTATCATAGAAATCAACAAAAAAAGAAAAAGTCCCTTTTCAAATATGATAATCAAAACCACCAAAACTTTCCTTCTACAAGATCAAGAAAAAGAGCCACTTGGCCCAGGGGGTGTTGTAGCTAAAGTGGAGGTAGAGATTGACAGCATGTTAGGGAAGATAATAAGAAAATGGTTTGTGTGATTAGTATGTAATTGAGCTTAAGGGCTTTTAGCTTTGACCAACGGAGAAAGGTTAATATTAAAAATGTTGGTGGAAAAGGAGATGACTTTAGTGCTGGTGGAGAGCAACGGCAGTAGTAGGGAGAAGATAGCCGGAAGAGGGAAGGTGATAATAAGGTGAATGAGAAGACTGTGAGTGGATACAAAAAAGGAAATAAAATTTTTAAGAAGGTTAATTTTGTAATTTGAAAGTAACAATGTAAGGAACATGTAAAAGTCCAAAAGTATAGAAGACCAAATTATCAGCCACCTAATTTTATATATATATATATATATATACCATTTTAATAAATAATTTTTAACAAGTTTTAGTTTTCTAACATTTGTTTTCAACTTGACATTTGAAATCTTTAGGGCCTGTTTGCTTTGCATTTTCCGGTTTTCAGTTTTTAATTTTTTCAGTTTTTCCTTCACAAAACAGAAAACTGAAAACTGACAAAGCAAACATGCCCTTAAATTCTGAAGGTTATCCAGATTATTAATGATGAATTCGACGTCCAAAAAGAAACATGCAACAAATAAACCGACACTTCATTTTTGTATGTAACTATTTCGATTTTTTTTTCTGAACAAAATAGAGTTACGCTTCAGTTACGCTTTCTAGACAGACCAGACCATGTCTGTAGCTCTAGACTCTAGTCAAATCCTCGTTTTTTTTTAAACAAAAAACAAATAATAATAGCAACATACTCTACTCGACATTTTTACAAAATTGTGCTATATAGTGCAGTCCCGGAGCTCTGTGTCGTTTTTAAGGTAGTGTTTGGTTAGTTTCCTAAGACAGAAATCTGAGGACAAAGGCAATCTGAGAGCAGTGGAGACAGAGGCATAAAAATTATTATCCCCACTTTTCTCACAAAAGAGTTAAATTTCTGTTTTTGTGTCCTGTCTCCACTTTTTGGAGGGGCAGAAATATTGAAAATTTCTGTCTCTGGGACAGAAAATTTTTCTGTCCCCATATTCCTTCTCTGCCACCAAACATGATATAGGGACAGTCTATCCCTATATTTGTGTCCTAAGACACAAACCAAACACTGCCTAAACAATTAACAGCCCGAGAATGGGAGAAAAAGAGAAATATAGATTCATCCAATGGACCAATAGACCCACAAGATGCTAAGATTCTACCTTGAGAATTCTTTTCCATGGAAGAGTACTCTTGAGAATTTGGTACAGGAAAAAAGAGTTAAATGCAGTTCATTATATACATTGCGGCTCTATAATTGGCACGTTTTTCTAACAAATGAATACAACCACCAATTCCTAATAGACAACAAGGATTCTAATGGTTTTCAAGAGCAATCAAATGTCTCTTTTGCGAGTGTAATGTGCAGTACCGAACATACTATCTAGATGTAAAATGCTCACCTTATTGCAGCTGAGAATTTCTGCAACTTAAAATGTCGTCTTCTACTCTACTGAATGGCTGATGCCCATGCCCAATCAAGGCAATACTTAATACCTTGAGAATGTGTTTGCAGAGCTCAATCACGAGTCTGCCAAGCACACCATGAAAAGAGATTTGGCCGAATAAATCCATGCTGAACAAGTTTATGGTAAGTCCCATTTTTTGAGGGTCTACCAGAATTTTAACAATAAAGCCTTCTCAAGTCCATTACCAACTTGTCACAGACCCCCTCATTTTTAGCCAAATACAGTTCAGCTGCTTCTCTAGTATTAAAAGTTTTCCCTTCTATTAAGTAGCTTCTCTCATCTTTTACAATCATTCCATGTTCACAAGACAAATCTAAGACCTCTGCTTCATGGCAAAATCCTCTTCCAAACTTGATCCCCAGTTCAGCTTTTTTCAGAGCTGCTGGTGCTAGTTTATTTTTCATCACTTGCACAGAGACCAGAAGACCCTCTACCTAAAAAACCAGATGACACAAAGGAGGACAAAAGAACTAAAATAACCAAAAAACAAAGGTGTCTGCGAAAGAAAGGTTGACATTGCACAAGTTTCCACATTACCGAATGGCAATAACATTCAAAAGTAACACCATAGAGGTGGCAGGATTGAGAAGTCTTCCTCAAGAAAATAAATAGTCTACCTCGTTAGTAATAGTCCGAACAGTAGTTAAAAGTAGAAATTACCTTATCATCTGTTTTGATCAATCCCATTCTTGAAAGTCTCAAACGAACAGCTGCATAGAATCTCAAAGCATTTCCACCACAAGTCACCTCTTCCATAGGTCCACTACCCTTAACTGATTTCGGACTAAATCTAACCTGTATATGAATATTGAACGACAAATCCAATGGAAACATTAATATATCCTACAAATACATGTCCGAACAATAAGTTGCACAATTTATCAAGTAATATGGTTTCCACCTGATTAACAAAAATGATTAGAGTTTGGGAGTGAGATAATGAATACTGAATTTTTCGCAGTGCTTGAGTCATCAGTTGCGATTGAAAATCTTGTTTGGTGCTAATACCTATTTGATCAAGTTCACGTTTGGGGACAAGGGCCGCAACCTGGAAGGATAAACTCATCTTATTCATATGAGGATAAAATCAAAGAGGAAATGACAGAAAGCAATGAAAAAGAATAGAGAGAGGGAGGATACACAAAGCTCGTCCTAATATTGGATGAAGAACACTGCTGCAGTTGGCAACTTGGGATGGACACAAGACTTCTATAAGGCTCTTATCTAGACAGTCAAACACCACTTTTGGTCCTCTTGACAGATTGAATGCAGAGAAGTTCACAAAAAGAATTTGTTTTTACCAAGCTAAGGAGAATGTCTCCACTCTCCACAATAGGGGGTAATTTACATTTGGAGAGAGTTTTCTTCTACTTTTCTAAAATGATGCAGCCAGTTAAGCCAAGCTCAAACAGAAGTTATGAAGATAAGGGTCAACATGGCTAAAATTAAAGCCAGCATAATCTAAAGCCACTTCCCTCTACCAAATCCTTACATAGTATAAATGGATGCAAGCGATTAAACAGTAACTTACGCTATCAACTACAATCACATCTACAGCTCCACTTTTTGTTAGCGTATCAACCATGCTCAACAAATTTTCAGCAGAGTCTGGATGAGAGACAAGAAGGTTTTCAGTATTTACACCTATTGATTCCACAAGTGAAGGGTCCAATGCATTTTCTGCATCAAGATATGCGCAATACCCTGCCAACAGAATATGCAGTAGCTGTTCAATTCCACTCTTATGTATATATTGTGATCTCTTAAGCATCTACACGGCCAAAAAAAAAAAAATTCCCTACAGCATGCTCCAATATTTAGTTACTGTTGGTTGGCTAAGATTTGATATAAGCCCAATCCCTTAATAACGGCATCAATATTCATAAGAAACTCCAACACCTCTCAGATCCAAAGTCTCCATTAATTATTTTTTCTTGCATATTGTTGAAGCCAAAGTTAGATACACATAAAGAAATTCTTTGTCAATATGAAGTGTATTAAACAAACTGAAATATCACAAATCTGGTATATACCTCCAAGCTTTTGAGCTTCTTTAATTACTTGAAGTGCAAGTGTTGTCTTGCCCGCTGCTTCTCGTCCATAAATCTCAACCATCCTACCCTACAATGTTCAAATGTAATAAATATTATTAAGAAATTAGAAATCTCACGAATATGTAGGAAAAAGATCCTAAGCGAGAAGTACGAATCATCATGAGTCAACACACATCAGGAAAAAGTCAACTAACCAAAAACCAGATTATCATAGTGTTAATATAAAACTATTCACAAGCATCCACTTAACAGCTCAAATGTCAAGAAGATTTGGTCCTTGATGCTATATTAGAGCCTCTATCATCAAATGTCAAGAGTTTAATCCTTGCCACACCAATTATTGTAAATAAAAGTTGAATTTCAACACAAGATAGGTTACCACATTCATTTAACACGCTTCAAGCCCAAAATGGTTCTTGCACGAGGAAGTCTGGTGGATATAAAACCATTCATCAATTTTCACAAAATAACTTAAACTTTTAGAAGGACTAGTCCTTAACAGTTGATAAATGACAAAGGGTAGAGCTGAATTGACTTATTTTGAATTTTAAATGACCATTTATTATCCAAAGGTTAAAATCTGGGGGGAGGGAGCATATAAAAAGACAAAAATAACAATCAGAGTATGAAGATAGCCATTTTAAGCTTCTATCTATTCAGTTTGTGCACATATGACTCCAAGATTCTGTGTGTAGGATTGAATGGTGGGTGGTAAAAAGCAAACAAGAAAATAAGATCAATGTTGTAGAGACAAAGATGTTGCATTGGATGGGTGGATAGTGGACACACTAGACAAGATAAAATTAGGAATGGTAGTGGACCTCCTGCCAGCAAGTATAAGAGAGATGGTCAGACTTCTTCATTTCTATCCGCTAAGCAGAATGACTAGATTAGCAGTTGAGTGAGCAGAGAAGAAGTTGCTATTGTAGCTATGCCTTTGATTCTAGTTATGCAGATTGCAGAAATGATCCAGCTGTCTTTTTGAAGTTGGAATTATGCATTGTAGCCCTCCCAGCCGATTGTCCATATAAGTGGCTTGGACATGTATGGAGAAGGCCTATAGAAACTTCAGTAAGGAGAGTAGATAAGATAAAGAATAGCTCAATAGCTAGAGGCATAGGGAGAGCAAAAAAAAAAAAAAAGCTATCGGCAAAACCATTAAAATATATTTAGATTTTAATGGTTGGACTGTTGACATGGTTTACACTAGGACACTATAATGTCGTTTGATCCATGCCATTGATCCACCTAGTGGGACAAGGCTATGTTTTGTGGCCATAGTTTTGGTAGCCAAACTCATCCTGAAGTTGCTTTCCTTTCAAGGCATATTGCCAATAATTGTTTCAAGCTCCAGTTTCATTTTGACAAGGAGTTTCAGATCATTTGAGGCCATCCAAGAAAAGGAAGATACATGTGCTATGTGATTTCACCAGTGCCATCCACCAGCAAACCGTGGGCATGTTATTCAAATTCCTATCTTTGTGGATGTGTAGCACATTCTTAGTTTCTTATGCCAAACAATTGAATAAAGGGTAGCTGCACTAGTCCTATTGTCACCTTTGGTAATCCTCCAATTCCAAGAGCTAGGTCAAGCTTCAAGGAGCCTGTAGATATCACATGAGCACGACGAACGCCAAAAAACTTCCGCAAAGAGAGCTTTGACTCCTTGCTAAACTCCCCAGCAAGCTGTGAAATGGCCAAGCGAAGTGCATCATCTTTCTCTGTTGCTTTGACGTCATCATGGATCACTTCACATTCTAAATCTGATGCTTCAGCTGAAACTATAGAATGTTTCCAATATTATTTACATATCATCTACAATAATTTTGAAAATATTAGCACCTAGTATTTTCAACCGACGACTAAAAAATGAAAAAAAAACACATGAACACCTATATACACACATACAGAAGGTTGAAAATAATGCCCACAGAAGAAAGCTAGAGTATTTCCTGCCAAAAACAATACACATAGGTGTGTTAGGAGACACGGGACTATTACCAGCTGGAGAAAGCGAGCACATATTCATGCCAATCCTGGTCATTATTTCTCTACCTCCATTCTGGGAGAAAAGGACATATTTGTCAAAAAAGAGGAAAATGATTTAGGCAATATTCATTCAGGGGCAAAGGAAAACTTTGAAACGGGGGGCCAGGGGGATGGAGAGAGAGAGAGAGATGAAAAAGGAAAAAAATAAAATAAAATGAATTAAACAAATATAGTGCAAGTACAACGGCAACCAAATGCATATCTACCACAAACTGTCAAACTAAAGTGATAGATAGCAATATCCCTTGATATTTGTGTTAGGTGTGGTGCGAGTTGAAAACCAATTCCCAAAATACTCTACACCGTTTGCTGTTTTCTCACTATGGGGAATACCTGTCCAGGCCTTTTGGTGAATGTTGGATGCACCCAAGGTCCTGGGACCAATTTTTGGTGACTGCAGCTCCTGGTCTCTATGGTGATTGTTGGAAAACAATATCATAGTGATTCAGGCTCCAAATGCCAGTAGCAGAAGCTAAACTTAGAGGTTAACGTAAATGTAAAGAGAGTAAACTTTTATGGCGATGTGCAATCTATGCTACTAATTGGTGCATTTGGTTGGACTGCAATGCTCATATTTTTAACAAGCTTCAATGGCTCAGCAGCTGATTAGGGATTGCGGGAGGCTTCAGTTTTTCATCTGAAGCACATGACCTTTGTAAGGGAGTTGCCTTAACATATATACATCTTACTAATTGCGGTATACACATTCACGATCATGCTATAGTAACAACTTTAGACTTTGTAGTTTTAGACCTTCATGCATACTTGTTCAAACTGTAACCATAACTTCAACTCCAATAGAACATTAGGGCCATTTTGGTTTCTGTTTTTGTTTGCTGTTTACGGTTCAATTTACAAACTTTGTTTCCTGATTTCACGATTTTGTGAAGCAAAATCATGGAAACAGACAATACGAACAGGAAAACAGATTGAAAACACTGTAGCACTTTTACAATTAAGGCTGAAAACAAGAGCTGAATGCGGACACCCAACACGTCCTTAATATTCTGAAAAGAATTCCAAACCAACAGCTTAAACCTCGCACACAGTTAAAAATAATAATGCTTTGGTTAGAAGCTACAATTGAGAAACACTAAAGGGAAAAAAAAGGAGCTCTATTCAACTACCTAATCCACAAATTACACTTCAAAACCTGCTTCTAATTTTAACATAATTATTATTAAATGAAACCTAACGGCGTTTCATATTCAAGAAGAAGACATTCGCAAAAAGAAGCAGTTATTGGCATTGCAACTACCAGATAGATTTGTCAACCCGAGAAACCTATCAGTAATACTACCTGTTTACCAAGTTTCAAAAATGTTATGGTGCAAAAATAGAGACAAAAAGAAAAAAAATAAAAATGATAAAAAGAGAAGAAATTGTAGAGAGAGAGAGAGAGAGAGAGAGTGAGTGAGAGAGGGAGGGACCTGGCGCGATGTGGAGAGGAAAGAGGAGGAGGAGGAGGAGAGAGGCCTTGCGAAGTGATGGAGACGAGTTAGAAATGCCATGTTGCGAAGAGGGAAGTGGGAAACGGCGCCGTTTAATATCAGAAGTGGTAGTTGCAGCTGGGGAGTTCGAGTGTTCAACCCTGCATTTGAATTGAATATGGAAAAGAGAGGGACATGGAATGGAACGGAAGAAACAGAGAGAGGGGATCAATATCTGAGGTTGCTACTACAAAACAACCTCAGCCAACACAACAGCATCGGCAGGCCGTGGTTGCACTTTGTAATTGGGGATGCTGTTGGTGCTGGGTTGGTTCATGGTCGGGTGTCTTTCCCTCCCAAATGCCAATGTAGTTTCGGACTTGCCCTCTTTGCATTATCTCATGCTAAGCTTTAAGTTAACTTGTAATTTAATACTTCGAAATTTAATTTGTATTCACGGAAGGTCTAATAAAATTTAACACGTATATTTAATTATACATTGTTGCATTAATAAAAATATTTGATTTAATAATTATTGAATATTTTAAAAGTCATACGAATAAAAACAAGTAAAAATAATATATCAAAAGTAATCTTAAAAAACTTTAGACTCAATCTCAAAAAATTATAGAAAATTCTTTCAAATAATTATTTAATTATAATGTTTAATTTCTACATAATGTTAGTATAAATTTTTTTTTATACTGTCATCATATCAAATCACTTTATTTGTGTGATTTTTTAAATAGTAGATATGTGACTTAACTATTTTTACTGATACGTAATACATATTTGGATAACAATATAAAATAGTTTTACAACATCAGTACATAGAAATTAAACTTATAACTATATGTTATTGTACTAGCTAAAATGTTTAATTTTTGGATTTAATTTTCACACGCTCTCATCTAAAATGTTAATTTTTTTCATTTAATTTTCATACTCTCCCATTGTAAAAAAAAATTATATAGACATTTAATTATATATTGATATATCACTAAAACTGTTTCACTTAATCATGCACTGTCTTTAAAATATAATACTCTCTCTATTTAAGAATAACAATAAAAAAATCAAATAATACACATATTAAGTAAAACAAAAAATATCTTGATAAATTTAGAAAATTATATAAATTGATAAAATTATCCTTTTATAGTCATTATTATTTATCTTGATAAATATATTAATTACTTAATTAACATATTTATATTAAAGATATACTTGAAAAAATTAATATTATCTAGATATGCTAAATAGATAAATATTCTAAAATATGAAAAAGTAAAAAATTGACAGTTATTATGAAGTGAAGAAAATAAATAGAATAATGTGACTAAATGATACTATGTGGACACATAATTAAAAGTGTTTGACTCAATAACAAATGATCCTTAAATAATTTTATGTTGTAAGTCAAACAAGTTTTAACAAAGTTAAAAATTATAATAAATAATTGTTATTACAATAATCACTTACCATAAATTATCATTTTAGTCACATTTTATTAACTACTAATTGTGTATAAAAAATAAGTTTTACATTATATAACCAAATAAATTGTAGTATAAATTTACAACACTTCCTATATCACATAATAAAAATAATCGAATCATCCACTATAAATATATTAAAATTAAATATCATTATTAAATATATTTGTAACATATTTTTACACTAGTAATAATTCATCAAAATCTGCTCCTTATCTTGTCAGGGTTTGATTTCTGTAAAATGGGTAGATTAATACGGTATAAAAGTGATAAATAAATGTCAGGGTTCGATTTTTAATTTTGGGTATGAAAAATATAATTAAAAAATTTCAGATTAGTTCACCTTTAGAATAATCATGAGTCAAAGAGATGTCCTGGGAAATAAAAAAAATGATAAGTAAATTAATACTTAAATGACTAACTTTTATTATATATGAATTCTACTAATTAATCATCCAGTTTTGTACTTTACGTCATTTTAGCGTAGCAAGCGTGAGTGATTATTTCTTAGTTAATTTCCTCACTGGAGCAGTTCGTCGGCGGTGGAAACCATTGACCCACCAAACACTTTGATTTTTGAGCGATCGATCCGCCAACTCTTCGAGCAGAGTGTTGTGTTGCGGTGGCTGGGTGGGTGGGATCAGATGAGGTCAGGCATGGCTGCGACCATCTCTCACGCTCACGCTCACGCTCGGGCTCCGCTATCGTGCTTCGCCGCCCTTCACACTCGTCGGAGCCGCACCCTACTCCTTCACAGACCCTCCCTTCCCTTCCATCCTTCCCTTCGCTCCAACAACAAGGTACGTCTCTCTCTCTCTCCCACTCCTTTTCACTTCTCTATTTATTTACCCTCTCTTTTTTCTTTCTTATTTTTTTTTCAATTTATTCTTTTTGTTCTAACTAATTAGCCATGTGCTCACCCTGAAATTCAACATGTGTCATTCAATTCCAAACTCTCAGCTTAAAACACTGGCAGGGTTGGAGTTTTGCCTCACTGAATTGCCTGCAAATGTCTTCTAGGCAGTTTTATATTCTTTTTATTTTATTTTATTATAAAATGATGAAAAACTAAATTCCCCAGATCTAAAGCAACGCTTCCCCAATCACTGGTTACCAAACCTGAATTCTGGCCTCCTAGATACTTAAGCAGCAGTTCTGTTGAGTTTTAGGGATTTGGATTAGAAAAAACTCAAAAAGGAATATTGTTTGCTTTTCTGATCAAATGGATAATTCGCCTAAACTTTTACTCTTGGGAGGAAGGGCTCATGGATTGGATTGGTTCTGTTACTCCATTAAGTGTTGAAGATGTTGCTCCTCGATTAGTCTGTTGCTTTTCGAGGATCAGTCTGCACTGAATCTATGCAGAGTACTAATTTGCCTGAACTACGTCTTTCAAACTAGGTGTGGATAGCTGATATAGGGGCGTTTCTCTCCCATGTAATGGAAGAAGCGAAGCTTTGATTAAGAACTATGCTTTTATGTGTATGTAATTCTTGTGAGAATGCAGAAGACAGTGCTGGAATTGTGTAGGAAAGTGTTGGCATTGATGATCTAATCAAATGCACAGATTGTTTTGTTTTTTGCTCATCGGCATGTTTCTCTGCATTTAGTGGCTTTTGGATTAGGATCCTCTGAAGTGAGCGTGATCGTAAAGTGAGAAAGTGAGGGATTATTAACCACCCTTGAATCAGTAATTACCATTGTGTGTGGTGGGTCTCATCAAACGATCTAAGGGTAATTAACCCCTTATTTTCTCACTTTACAGCCGTCCTCACTTTAGGGTTTCTTAATGTGTGGCTGTAATATATGCTTGTATGTGTCACTTGTTTGGGATTGTGGGGCATAGTGCTAGACATTTATATGAAGTTATGAACAGACTTTTGTAAGTGATGCACTTTTGTTAAATCAAAGTCTGCTTGAGCAATTATTTGTTATCGTTACTAAACATTAAGCATATCTCGTATAGTTATCAGTTGTTATGAGTCTGGAGAGGCATGGCACAGATACTTCCGGTTCTGATACCAAAAATACACTAAGTTATGCAGCTGATGTGTCAGAATTGCATGTCGAAGAGAAGCAGAAGCCAGATATAACAAAGGAAGACCATGATGCTGAAAAGATAGTGTTGGAAGGGGCAATGCAGGAAGGTGTTAGTCAACCGAAAAGGACTGCAAAAATTCATGATTTTTGTTTAGGAATTCCCTTTGGTAAGTGTTTCTTGTTTGATATTTTGCTTGTTTGGTGACTTTACTGATAAATACAGCTCACTTTTGTGTTGGTGGATAAAAATTTGGCTTAACTGCACTTTAAGCCCCATTAGTTATCAATGAGTGAAAAGGATCTCTTTGAGACAGTATTGGCAAGTTGCATCTGATATACGTGTGGCAATTTTTATGCCCTGTAAACTTTTATGGGCTATTGCTTGTTTTCCTTTTGAGGAGAAGGGGGTGTATTCAATATGATATTCAGGTTGATGGAAGATGTAAAATGTTGATATTTTTCTTTTTTGTTAGATCAAGGTAAGTGGAAATTAAATCTAAGTGAAATAGAAGAAAAAAATTATTATACTTTCTGTTCAAAGGTTGTCGTACATGAAATGAAATATCTTTGAATAAGTTAGTGAATTGATTTACCTCTAAAAAGGCTTATGAAGGCAACTGTTCTGTAGATTATGACTTATTAACATTTCTACATGTATCTGGCAGTTTAAAATGGAATGTATGCTGAACACAATATTGAAGTTTTGGATGACCTTTTGATTGTAACATCTGTTACATGAAAATGTTGTTCGCTGTAGTGCAAATGAGAAAATTTGTGCCCTATTTCACTATTACACCCCTTTAAACAAAGATATGATATGTTATCTTGGTCTTTCATTTTAGGTGGATTTGTTTTAACTGGGGGAATTATTGGATTCCTTTTTTCACGGAGTACTGCAACACTGAGCAGTGGTGTGCTCTTTGGTGGTGCTTTACTATTCCTCAGCACCCTCAGCTTGAAGGTCTGGAGGCAAGGGAAATCGAGTTTACCATTTATTTTAGGACAAGCAGGTATATGACTTCAACATCATTAAGGCGTCATTGGTCTTACTAAAACGGAAGAAACTTAAAAAAGAATGCAGCATGATAATGTCAGTTCGATGATTGTTATTTCATCTCTTGACTTGCTTCCTTATTTTGCAGCATTGGCAGGGGTCCTTATCTGGAAGAACTTTCAGAGCTACTCATTGGTAGTACATCTGTTTTGACAAAGACTGCCCTTATCTTGTGCCTCATTTCAATGCTATGCTAATTTGCTTTTCCTGATGCAGGTGAAGAAAGTATTTCCAATTGGATTCAATGCTATTATAAGGTATCCCAATCACTTGCTTCCAACCTATTCATTTTACTTTGGTCTTTGAAATTGCTAATTGTTCTTTTAGCCTTTTGATTGAAACTTGCAAGATTTTCCTGATCTTGGTTTGACTCTTTGTGCATGCAATTTTTGTCTGCAGTTCTGCAATGCTCTGTTTCTATTTATATGTACTTATCTCTGGAGGAAACCCACCACCTAAGAAATTGAAGCCATCTGTCAGCGGGGCATGATGAGATACTGAAGGTTTTGCTAGCCTGTATGACATGGGAGCTATACTTTCTTGTTTTGTTGCAGACTGAAGTAAGGTTGTTAGCTAATTCGGCCAAGTCCCTTATGTGATCATTGCATTAGATTCCGAGGCATTTTAGGGGATTCTATATCAATAAGATGAAATTTGATGAAAACGCTGATTTGGAGTTTGTAGTTAAACAGTTTAGATACTGACTATGTGGCACATGCATTTAGATTTCTGGTTGAAATTTGATACTAAGAACATACGCATTTATATTGCTTATAAAATCTCTTTCTATCTACGCTTGAAAGTTAGTTGGATCAAGTCGTTCAATACTTATTCCTCTTAAGCAAGATTTAATATTCAATTTTTTTGAATGAAAAAGACTAACGTTGAGAGAGATTTATTCCCATGATTGGCTAACTCAGCTTGGACCAAATAATCGAGATCTAGCGAGTTTCGACTAGGACAAAAGTAGCTTGTGGTCATTGAGATGACATTGATTGATCATATCCTAGGCATAAGATTACCATTTTCATGATTCATGACATTGGATACAATAATGTATATTATACTACACTAGGATGATGAAGTAAATGTTTTCTGCAATCTGGTGTCTGATGTCTATGTTGTTTGTGGCACTCATTGATCATATCCGTGAGTTGTAGTTTGAGATTTTTTGCTTATACACAAAGCGAAGTTCATTTTCCAAAATGCATTTTCCCCCATGACTATGTGCTAATTTACCAATTAGACCCCATTGTTATGCGAGCCGCTATTTTGCTATGGATTATTTAGGCTGATTTTGTAAGCCACGGGATAATCCGTCTACAATTAAAAATCAATATATTTGGACCTAAAGTAAAGTTAACACTTTTATTTATAATTTAACAATCATACCAATAAAGAAGGCCTAGATTTCTGAAATCTCCCATCTTCTACTTATGTTCTAAACATTGAACACGTATTATCCTAACATTTTTCAGGATGCTTGTTTTGTGTCCAGTTATGATATTTTTGTTCTAGAGGTGTCAACATTTATACCCTGTTGTCTATTAGAATCTGACTGTTTATGTCCATAATCTGATTATCTCTTTTCATTCGTTTTAGCTACGCTTGTAAAATTTGACACCTATTACAATCCACAAGTCTGCCTATGGTGGATATTTCAATGATTTCTATTTTCTTTTTTATCCAAACTGATTTCTATTCAAAATGGAGTCACTTTATACTTTCCAAAACATCAGTCTTTTTTCTTTTTACCCTGCGAATTTCCAAAACGTGAGTCATGAATATATATATATATATATATATATATATATATATATATATATATATAGGGCCTCAAGGCCCAAAGAAAAGAAGAGATTAGATATGAACAAACCGGATATTAGGACAACTAGAAAGGTCAGCCAAATAGTATACCAACTTTTAAGGTAGAAAAACTATTATAAAAGGTAAACTGTAATTTATGGCCTTTTTTTTGGTACATAATTTATGGCCTTTTTAAGCTAACTTATCAACGCATATCTTAGCCTTATGAAATACATGTCAGATTTGATCATTCCAGTCCTTATACAAAAAAATCCTTAGCTGTTGAGACAAGGCTCGGCTGATCTGTGCATAGTCCTTAGCCTGTTTCATCACCCTGCATAACAAATACATATATTCATCATCTGGTTTTTCAAAAGTACTTTTTATGCTAACGAACGATTAACACAACTCAATCAATGTAAACAAGACAGCAGCCAAGGTATAATAAGATCGGTGGTAAATAATGCAGTAACTTAGCAACTCAAGCAAGCAGCTTTGGCCCAAAACAAAAAATAAAAGGAAAAAATCCTAATCATTAAAAAGAATAAAGAATATATCCCATCATTTTCATATGAAAGTAAAATAAATAAGAATTCCTGTGTTTTCTTCTACAAAATTTATTTTTAGGATATATTTGATTGGCAAATAAAAATAAAAGTAAATTTTTTATAAATAAAATTTATATGTAATTTTACATATAAAAATTATCTGTGAAAATTTATCTTCGTTTTTACCTCAAGTTATGTTTTGTTAAGGGGTAAAAAGAGATAAGAAATTTTCATAAATATATCTTATACTTATTTTATCCCTCAACTCAACTAAATACACTCTGGATGGTAAAAACAAATAACAAAAAAAATTGACATAAATTGAGAGTAGAAAATTTGTCAGTGAAAAATCAATCTCTGCCAGCTGGGGGGACAAAAGGACCGGTGCAAAATCAAATCGCGGTTTCTCTTTTCCTCGCTAAGATTTATCCTGTGTCTCTTCTTGTATCTTCCATTATTGACAATGAGACGTGCGGGGCCGGAAAAAGTTGGGATTTTGAAAACCATCCTGACCAGAAATCAACGGTACTAATGGTTTTAAAAAGAACAATACATCACTCTCCTTATCTTTTCTCCCATATGTGATTTAGGTCCTATTTAGATAAATTATTTTATATTTAAATATATAATAATAGAAGTATTTATTTTTAATATTTTAAAAAATATTTATCAAGAATTTAAATATTTTAATTTTTTAAAAGATACTAAAAATAATATTTAGAGAAGTGATAAGTTATTTAGCCAAATAAAATAAAAAATAAAAATATAACTTTTAACTTTAAAAAAATTAAAAAATCATTAATTACACTATCCAAAAAACTCTTAAATTAGTATTCACGAGCTTTTACCCTCCGACGTAATAACTAATAATCATGAGAATCAAACCCTGCAGTAATAACCATCAAAACCAAAACGATGAACCATGATTGAGTTATATCTTATGGTACGCTTGGATTAGAAAAGAAAATGAAAAAAAAATGAAGAGGAGAAAATGAAAAACAAAGTATTTTTTGTTTTAAAGTATGTTTAGATGAAGAGAAAATGAGAGGATAGATAATAAGAGTAATATTAAAATGACATATATATTCTTATTATAATACATAATACATATGTTAGTTTAATATAACTTTTTAATAATTTTATATAATATTTAAATTTAATTTACTAATATTTATATTATAAAATTTATTTTAAAATTGATATGTTTGATAAAAATAAGAATAATATAAATACTAAAATCTACTATACTAATAATTTAAACTCATTTTAGAAAAAACTTTTACATGTGTCATTGATAGAGCTATTTCGATCATATTGCATTCTCATTCTTTATATTTAAAGTAATATTTTGAATTTAATTTATATTTTAATTATTAATTATTTTTCATATGAAATAAAATTAAAGATTACAATTAAAATTATAAAATTAAAAATTAATACAAACTACTATACTAATAATTAATACAAACTGTTATACTAACGATTCAAACTCATTTCAAGGAAATTTATATGTATTATTCATAAAGTTATTTAGGCCTCACCGTTTCACAATCTTCATATTTATAGTAATATTCTAAATTTAATTTATATTTTAATTATTAATTATTAATTATTTTCATATAAAATTAAATTAAAGATTACAACCATTAAAAATTACAATCCACAAAAAAAAATTACAATGAAAATAAAATTATAAGGTTTAAAAAGATTACAATCTGCGCTAAATAAAATTATAAAGACTACAATTCGCACCCAAAAAATAATAAAGATTAAACCTTATCTATATTTCTTCACCACATAAGGTTTTTTATTCTTTTATTTTGGTTAACTCTTAAATATTATCCTATTTACTTTGTTTGTTTTGAATCCTTTTTAATATTATCTATCCATACTACTAATAATTTAGACTCATTTTAAGAAAAGTTTTGCTATGGCTTATTCAATTCATGGAGAAATTTATGCACTACCATTTTCTAAACCTTTTAAGTTTCTAATTATACTTTCACATCCTTCTTCAATTAACACATACTTACATTGAATATTATGTCATTTATCAATTCTACAATTTTTAAACATTCAAAATATTACAAGCCTTGAAATCTTTAAAAAGTTTAAAATATCATGAGTGAAATTTTTTATAACTTATATTCAATGATATGAAAGGTGTTATAACATTAAAATTTTATAATATTATTAATAAAATAAATTGAAAAGATAAAAAAATTGAACACATTCATATATTTGAAGAAAAAAAGTGCATAAATATAATTTTCAAAACCACCATAAAAAATAATAAATCAAACCAAAAATTTAAATACATTCCTAAACTTGAATATTGAAAAAGATTCCTTCTATTATTTATTGAGATTCATTTTGCATAGTTAATTTTTATATATATATTCTTTCTCAAAATCAGAGCATATTTTCTCCTAAATATGTCTTTTTAAAAAACATATATCAACAATATATACTTTTTCAATTCTTTTATTTTCCCAAAAAGTTTCTAACTTCAAATCTAGAGCTTTTAAAAATTATAAAAAAAAATTATCTACCTTTCTACTACACTACCATCGTTAATGTTTTGTAATTAAAACATTTCAAGTTATCAATTTCATAATTTTTCATATTGATTTAAAAAAATATAATTTTTAATATCAACATATTTTAAAAAATAGTTCCACAATTTACACTTCTTTGATAATCATCCTAATTATTTATTATTTTTTGAAAAATTAAATAATTATGTACATTAATTTTTTTATTGAAAATGATTATGTAATGGATGCATTACTCGAATAATTGAGATAACATAAATTAGGATTATATATGATTTTTTTTACTAATTATAATACATTAGTTATAATATACTTTTAAACTGATATTTTAATTTACTAAAAAAATGTATAAGGAAATATGGTATAGTTGAAATTGTATAAATTAAACTTATTCATCATTTTTTTTAATTATAAATTATTTTTTTGTTTTTATGATTTATTATTTAAATATTTTAATTTACTAAAAAGATATAAATGGTTAGGGATGATTAAAAAAACTGCTGAAACAAGTACCCACAGAGATTAACGGCTGACAAGGGTAGAGTTCTCATTTATTAAACAGGATAGAAACGATGAATAAGGTCCTTGCCTCATCAAGACCCGTCAATTCCCTATTTATATAAATTATTTAAACATCCACTTATTTATATATATTGGATTTGTATTATGTACTTGTTTTCATTTTTAATTTGGATTATGTTGCATTAGTAGTATTTGTTATTATGAATATTTATGTTTTGAAATTTAAAGTCTTTTAAAAATTGTTCTCTTTTTGATTTTTTTTTTTTAAAAAATTGTTCTCTATAAGAAATGGACAATGTTGACCCGTGTCAGGGATGAGGACATGAATAAGAGACAAAATTCTAAATAAGAATAGAAGGTGGGAGACATGTCACCTTTGTCATGGATATCTATTGTCATCCCTATATATGGCTTATGATATAGTAAAGTTATCCACTTATTTTTTCATCATTCAACAATTTTAACTTTTAAAATGTAAATTTTTTTCATAAAATAGGCTATTTATTATTAATCAAAAGTCATTTATCGAGATTTTTTCAATCTTATAAAAAATATATTCAAATAAAATATAAAATAAAATAACACATTTAAATTTTATTTATTTATTTAATTATTTAACTATTAATTTAATTTCAAAAAAAATTTATATACTTAATTTTTTATGACATATATTTAAACAAATTATTCTTTATTTTTTATAATGATCAATAAACTATTTTTATTAACACCTCATGCATTACATGGGTCAAACAACTAGTTTTATTAATGTTAAAATAATTTTTATTTTTGTTTGACATTATAAAAGTCATTTCAACATTTTCTATCCTCATTTCTTTTTTTATTTGGATTGAAAGTTCCTTAGAAAGGCGAAGGATTTGCTTTCTTGAACTCAGCAAACTTCTGGTATTCTATGTCCACTTCTACTCCCTTGGGGTTCCCAACTGGATTTCCTTCAGCATATCAATCCAACCTTTCCATCATCATGTTGGTTGCTATAGCTTGTTCTCTCATGGCAGCCGCCATTTCACAAAAAGTGTCCATCATACCTGCTTCGTGTTCGGCACCGTTTCTAGTATGCCGATGTGAAGTCATCGATTCCTATCATACCAAATAAGAATTATTGAGTTGATCTGACTCAATACCAAGCTTAGTGTGGCAGTAACCCACAATATTCCCAGCCAGTAGTCATACATATATATATATATATATATATATATATATATATAGAATTATAATGCATGACATTGACTAAGGAAGCATAGCCAGTCCATTCCTCAAGGTCCTATAAGGATGAACTGCTCTGATACCATAATGTAACATCCTCCCAAGTGCAATCTCATTCTTAAGTCATGACATCGTACTCAAGAGTTGTTACTTATTAATTAGTGGACCCTTCTTAATTATCTATAGCAAAATCAATCGAATCATAAAGTAACTAATTCTTAGTTCTATCAAAATATATAGCAAGAAATAAAATACATATTTAATACAAGTCAAGTATAAAAGAAAACTCTTCTATAAGCTTTAGTACACATCTGTTCTTTACTATATTTACAGACATATATATAATTAAGTACAATAGATACAAGTGTCCATTACTAAACTACAGAAATTCCAATTTAGTCTTTCGTGTAGTGCCTTCACTGTTCTCTAGAATCAACCTGGAGATGACACAGAAACAAACATATAGGGATAAGCATTCTAAAATTCTTAGTAGGGTATCCCCAAAATTTATAATAAAATTAATACCATCGTCATCGTCCTAGCCACTTCGGTTTATTAAGAAAATGTGAGCATGCAACATATATCAAAGGTTCATTTTAAAGTTCAAAAACCAATTCTCCGAAGTGAGTCTCTTTTATTATTCAATCACTTAAAACATGTATTTCATGACATTCAAGACATAGTAATTGTTTCAAGACAAATAATTTAATAAAATTATGTGTATATATATGGCAATTGCAGTGATCTTTTTGTGCCTTTATCAAGTCAAAGAGAATCTCATCTTTATCATTCTTATCATTACGTGCCCTTGGTGCATCAAAAAGGATCTCATAAACATCATCCCGATCTTTCCATGCCCTTGACATAATAAAGGGGACTTTTCCGTGCCCTTCTCATACTATAGAGGACTTTTTCGTATCCTAAAGAGGACCTTTTCGTGCCTTTGATATTTTACAAGGGATTTTATTTTTCACTTAGCACATACATCGTCCTCAAACTCTCATATACAAGCATCATATTACTATACGCATTAGCATAAATTTCTGAATTTCCTAATGCTTCAAACATATACATTATTCATTTATCACTTTTCTGTTTACCAATGCATGCTCCAAGAACACGTAAATTATTTATTCCTCATAAGTCAATCTTTAAATCATATAGCATGTACTCATATACATCATACTTGAACCAAATGTCATTTTATCATCAATTTAAAGCATCAATTCATTTTCAGCAGAATTAAAGATTTAACATATTTGTAGCGCAAATTATTCTGTATTTCAAACCATCAATTCCAAGGCTATAAAAATTATTTATAACACTTCAATGTGTCCCTAAGGTCCTATGCAAGTTTCAGAGTAAAAAGAGTTCTTTGAGCTATGTTAACAAAATTCTACAAATTTAATGGTCAGAGACTACCTAATCTCAGCTCAAAACCGTAATCCCATAATTTTTAACATTAACAAATGATTGAATCAATTCAGAATAAAAATCATGGTTGAAAATTCAATATGTTTCCAACATCTTGTAAAAATTTCAAAGGAAAAATCAATCATTTGCTATAGTAACAAAATTAGATATTTGCAGCTTCAAGACCAAAAATTCGGACAACACCAATATAGTCTTGGTTCATGATTTTTTTCAAGCAGTAAGAATCCAAAACAGAGCTCAAGAAAATTCCTGAACTAGCCTAGGATGTTAGCTTCAACATATATTTTTTTTAGCTCATAAAAATGCCTATAATTATACCAGAAAATTCATGATTAGTTGTTGTCTGGAATATAACCAAAAATCCAACAAGCATGTTTCAAATTCTCTTTCGCAAAATTAATTTTTTCACAAGACCAAATTACCCCACCCATGCAAGTACATCGATATCTAGGTATTACCTCACATTAGAATAAGAATTCATCAATTCAAATCAAGCAAAATCTGAAAGAAAAAAAAATAGAATCTCACAACAAGGCATAAAGAACCCTACTCTTGGAAACTAGTGTATCTTTGGCTCTAAGATGCTTCAAAATGGATTTCCTTCACTTCAAAACTCCCAAATGAAACCCAAACCCTTCCTAAATCAATGAGAAAGTGAGGTATCAATGTGAGGATTGATGTAGAATTGAGATTTTAATTGGTTAGATTTGTAAGTATTGATGAGTAGAATAACTTTAGTGAAGGAAGTTTGTGATTTTATCAAGTCTAGGCTAGGAGTTTGGGCATTTGAATCAAGTTTTGAGCTCTCAAGGAAATGGAAATGGAGGCTACTGCACTCTCCTTGGGTGGCCAAAATATGAGGCTTGATGGAGAAGCTTGGTGGCTTTTTAAGGCTTCTTAGATAAGCTTGTATAATAATTGAGATAAAGATTGATTTTTCTTTCTTTCCTAAACAAAAGGAATGGCTAGTATTTTAATCTTGTTATCAAGATTAAATCTTAGCCTTACACTTGGCCTCAAAAAGATACATATTATCCTTTTGTAGAAATTAAATTATCTTTCGATATTAGAAATCGCACACCAAAATTTTACCGAATGGGTAAAACACCATATCTGAGTAATCAAACATTGCCTGAAAATTAATTCCATATATAAAATTTTCATTTCTAACTATTTCTAATTTTAATCCTATAATTTCTCATTTTTGGACATCTCCAAACCCCAATTTTAGGGTTTTGGTTGTCCCAGCAAACCTACAAGGAACATAAGTTACTATTTACATTTTTTTACACATCCATTAGGTCATCCTTATCATTACTAAATCTGTCAAATTTTTAAAATTATGACTAATAAAGTTTAAATTAATTTTTAAATAACTTTTTAGGATGTTACATTTCTTATTTATTGTGAGAAGTGATTTTGACAAAAAGGACAGGGTATAATCACCAAAAAGGATATAAAGTTCATGTTACCTTTTCAAAGTTATCTTTTCTTTCATTATTTTTAAAGTAAATCCCATTTTGGTCACCCAAAAATATATAAGAGGTAAATTAGTCACTCAAAATTTGAAAGCCCTTTATTGGTCCAACAATTCAAAAAAAGGGATAAATTTGTCCTTATGTATAATAAATAAAAAAAATACTTTATTGACATATATAAGGGACTAATTTATCCCTAGATATTTTATTAGGGATCAAAATGAGCATTTAATCTTAGCTTTAAGTGCGAGTTTTTATCAAGGTGATTAGCATTAAATTTTTTAGGTGAACATAGGGTTCCACTACCACTAGTACTAATTAGTCCCCTCGAAGTATAGAGTTTAGATACATGAGTTTTGTCTCTAACCACAAAAGCCTCTCCTTACACCATTAAGAATTAAACTCCTAACTAAATGCTTAAAGAGTCCCTATAACTATCAACTATACTAGGTCTTGTGGTTATTAACATTTAGATTAAATGCAAAGGAGTAAATTGCATAATATTATTGAATAAAATATAAAATACACAGTAAATATTTATGTAAAAATTATAATTTAAATATGTTTTTAGTCCCGACAAAAATAGGTCATTCTAATTTTGGTCCCTTTAAATTTTTATTTTGATTTTAATTTTTTTATTTCCTTCGTTCTTGGTCCAAACTGTTCTAGATTTTGATCCCTTAAATAATTTCTTAGGAAAAATTACAACAATCTTTCTTAAAATTGATGAGTATTGCACTTAACTCCCTTTATTGTTCCAATATTATTGTTACAATAACCCACCTTATCAACAATAAGTCATTAAAAATAATGTAAAAAACAGTTTTAAAAAATTAAAAATCACATTTAGATGACTATTTTGCCCTTAAGTGTTTCTCAAATTTGTGTAGAATGCCATTCACCTCCATTAATAGATTCAAGCTTTATGACTTCTCTCCCTTCAACTAATTACCAACCAAAATCAACTAATCAGCTCAACCACTTAGAATATCAAACTTTGGGTTTCTATTTGGGACTACCCCGGCGACGGCGGCGAGTGCACGGCGGCAAGTGGATGACAGTTACGGCACAGCGGCGGGAGGAGGAACTGTGGACGTGGGTCTCGAGCTCAACGAAGGCACAATGCAGCTTGACGGCAATTGATGGCGCTGGGAACGGTGAAGACGTGGAGGATGCGGTGGTTGTGGAGGCGTGATGGCAGCAGCACCGTGCACAGAGGTGGAGAGCGCGGCTGGTATGCGGTCCAAAATGTCACTGATTTCCATCATCAGATATCTCGATAAAATGGCCATCAAGTGGAATAGGCCCTCAACAATTGCAGTAGTCCGATTTCACTAATTCGAGGCATGGGTTTAAAGCAAAAAAAATTAAAAGAAAAGTGAGTACCTACAAGTAATAACTCCACTGGGAAGGAGAAGAAAATGGAAACCCACAGGAAGCATTGATGCTTGCTTCGACAAGTTCAATTCTAGGACGAGCTGCAACTCGAAGAACAATGGGTCAACGCTTATTGTCTATTATGAACGAGGGACGGCGACGGGGTGGAAGGACACTGGTGGTGGTGGTGGCGTGTTGAAGGGATGGAAATAGAAGAGGACAAATCTGGAATCTGAAAGTTTATCCTAGTTTCTGAATTAAATTTATTTATTTATTCTTTAAAATCTGTTTTAATGTTAAATATAATGGTAAGAAAGAAGAACTATGGAACCCGGTGCCATGCTTCATAAGAAGTTAGAATTGGGGACTTAGGAGGTGGGTTAGGGTAATTTGGAAATTTAAATACAAAAATAATAATAATATATTATTATCATTTGTTTTAAGGGTGAGAAGTGTAATTTTCAAAATAAGAGGGGGAAAGTGTAATACTAACTAATTTTAAAGGAGGTTAATACAATTTGTCCTATTTTCTATTACATATTTAATTGTTATAAATATAAAAAAATTTGTGTTTACCCTTTGAATATTTTAAAAATATTATTTTGATCCTTATAAATATCATCATTTGACATCAAATTTATTAAAAAAAAAGGGAACTAAAAACATGACAATGGGAAAAAAAGAAGAACCAAAACCAAAATAAAAATTTTAGAGGAATCAAAACCAAAATGATCTATATTTATAGGAATTAAAAACATGTTTAAGCCAAAAATTATTATAACATAAGTATCACTTTTCTAATATTCACCATATTGTCCGATTTCAATTTGGTTATACATATGAGAATTTAAAAAGACAATAATTAAAAATTAAAAAATGATAATTATTTTTCATTCAGGACATAATTGAAAAATTCTTTTTGGATGAACCGTCACCGTGAAAATATGGACACAGAAGCAAGTATTTCTTGCTTTGACTCAAACGGGGGTTTGAAACCAAAATTGATTTTGCACCAAATATGCAAACATGGCAACGGCTACAATACTCCTTACAAAGGAGGGAGTATTACACCAATTTTTAACCACATTCTCAAATGTGATTAAATGCAATAGCAAGTGACAAAAAATGCTTAGTCTCAACAAGTTGTGAATTAGCATAGACCCCTCCCTCTCTTCCTCCTCATCACCAATTGCGCCCCGGCTGCACTCCCATCCCGTAGCTCGAAGGAGCTTAGCGGTGGAGCACGATGGCTATACTATTGCTCGATAACTCCGTCGAGTTCTTCATGGCAGTTTTTGTTTTGTATCGTCAAGGATGGCGGTGGAGATTAGCTACTCTAGGGCATCCAAGCAAGTGTCCTAGTTCGCGATGGCGGTGCTCAGCCACGTCTCAATGTCGTTGATCTTCGTTGTTAGGAGAAGCTTCACGCTACCACCGAGCTCTGACATAGAGTCATATTTTTCCTTTTTTATTTTTCGAACCGAGCTCCACCGAGCTCTTAAAAACTATACAAGAGTGGTGATTGGGGTGCTGTGAATAATGAGGATGATGAGGCGTATGGATAGTCTCTAAGGGTGCATGAGTGGCCTCTTAAGGGAGTGATTCTAAGGTGTTTTAAGTGTGTGACACACCACACTTGTCACGGTACATGGCAGAATTTCCCTCTAAGCATATTTCTTTTTCTCAAAATCAATTTCAATGGACACTTAATGCGAAATTGCCATTATTCATAACGTGGATCCAAACATGCTGAAAGTCCAATACTATTAATATTCATTGGTTCTTTTTTTGTTTTAATGTCTCAGCCGAATTATTGATATCCGAGCCTATTACTAGAAGTTCGACTAATTTGACCCAACTTGACGGAGTCTCTAAAGGGGATAAGGGTTTTGAAATTTTCTCATTCTCGTTGCTTAAACCTGAAAATATGACTTTAGATTAACATGAAATTCTTTATATATGATTGTCACAACGTGCTCGGAGGGCGTCGCAATGGGAAGTGATGACCGATTTTAAAATAAACTTGAATAAAATGGGAGTCGCCACCAATTTTAATTCTGACTAAAATTGGAAAACCTTTAAATTTGTAAACTATTCTTTTAACAGAGATTTGTGATTTGGGAGTCTGATTATAATTAGAGAAGGATAGAAACTTAATCCCACTGCACCCCTAATACATCCGTATAAATACGGTTACCCTAGAGCTCATTATGCGAATTAATTATAATTTTGATAATATTTATTTTTTCCCAAAAGTAACAATTATATAAAAAAAATAAAGAAAAGAAAATTAAATTAAAAGAGAATACAATCTAATGAAAAATTAGTTTTGACTTGATAGTTGTTGGCTACGCCGACGTATTCTCTGGTGCAATGAGGAACTCAAAGTCACGTCATTCTGTAGAAAATGATTGTGTGTTGATGGATTTTAATTAAAAGAAAAGAAGAGAAACTAAAACCCACTCTTGCATAGGATTTATAATAGTATAAACTATACAATAAACCCTTACATTCTTGTGAAACTTGAGGATAGCATGCTATACATCAATATCACAAATTGTTGCGTGGATTTTATTATTGAAACAAAAATTTTAAAACAGAAATATGTTGATCGATTTTAATTTTTGAAAGTGAATTTTTGATTAACAAAGCTAATTCATAAACGCATGACACACAATTAATTTAAACAAAGTATATAGACATATAAAATAATTAAGCTAAAAAAAAGGACCCTAATTACTATTTTCCTTTTTTTTGATTTATTATAAAAACATTAACACAAAATTTACCCAAAATTAAAGAAATAATTAAATCATTTTTTTTATTTTTGTTTTTGCATAATTAAATCTGAAATGATTTATTCAGTTCCACTTAAATGGTTTAAAAAAAACAAACCCTTTTTTTTGTCGAAGAAACATTTTTTTTAATACAATATAAAGACTAAACAAAAAAAAAACCTAAACATGCCAAAAAACGAAAAAAAAATCTGAACCAAGAACTAACAAAAAACAAAAAGCCTAAAATTAATAACCCAAACAGAGAAACATCCCAAACCCAATTAAATCAATAAATTTTAAAAAAACTAACCTAAATCCTTAAATCTAAAGACACAACACACACTATAACACACGCATAATCTCTTTTTCTTTTCTTGACACACACACGCTTACACAAATGGGGAGAGAGAGAGAGAGAAAGACAAATAGACACAGAGATAAAGAGAGAGAGTGAGGCCAAGAGAGAAGGAGAGAGTGAGATCTGGGAGAAGGCAATGGGAGGACCGGTGGCAATTCCAACGGGTTGGCTTCGCAGCGGGTCGGATTGCGATGGAGGAGGGCCGAGGTTCCGCGGCAGCACTGCTACCATATGAGGGAGAAGAGAGATCGAGAGTGAGAGAGGCCGTGGCTGGCAAGGTTGCTGCGGCCACCGCGCCGTGAGGGGAGGGGAGGCCGATCTGTGGCTGGTCTTCGCATGGGGTTCAGTTTGCGGGAGACAATGTGTAACGTCTCGATTTTTACTGCTATACAAAATGACCAAAATACCCCTAGGTCATTTCTACACAAGATTTGAGGCCAAAATAGTCCAGGCCATCTTCAATAGGATATTTTGATATTAGAATAACATTATATGATGATTAAATAGCAATATGTGCAAAAATAAATGATTTTCAATTTTTTCAATGCGACCAAAAATGCCTAAGGTCGTTTTGCCCACGAAATCAAGGGCGGCACCTGTCAGCTATCCTCAAGGGGGTTAGTTTTATGCTTGAAGGGGATTATGTGTGTTATGGATATTGTAGATGTGAAAATATCAACTTCAAATTTTTATAGTGAAATTACCAAAATACCCCTGGTGGTAATTTAACACGAGATTGATAATTTACGAACCTAATCATCGCCAGGGAGTTCAAAATGTTTATTACATGTGTAATTTGATATTTGAAAATGTTCAGAGTGGTTGGCATGAGGAATTTTCTGCGAAATTACCATTTGCTCTAATTAACAATAAATGAGCTTATTCGTAATTATGTAAATATAGGCAATATTAGGCTCTAATTAAAGATAAATTAATTTTATTTATTTATCTTGAGTCAAAATAATTATTTGAGATAATTTTAAAGCATAAAATTATTTTAGAAAATATTGTTTTTCTTTCTTAATTAAAAAGGGGTTCTTAAGACACATAATAGGAAATTAGTGTATTAAATTTCTTTTTCTTAAAAATATATTTTAGATTTATTTTTTTTTTATTACTTCAGATTATTTGCACTAAAAATTCCACTACATATGTTGGCCATTTAATTTTGTAATGGAGCACCTTAAATATTTGATTATTAAGCACTTACTTTAGTTTATCAATTTCTTTTCCACTAACAATTTCTTTTCTCAAAAATAAAATATATTTTAAATTTATTTTTATTTTATTACTTCAGATTATTAGCACTAAAATTTCCACTATAAATGTTGGCCATTTAATTTTGTCTTGAGGAATTTTAAACTCTTGATGGTTAAGCCACTTACACTAATTTATCATTTCTAAACCATTACAAATTAAATACCCATCAAATATATGTCTTACCACTCACAAAAATTGAAAAAAATACTTCCCATTATAGCCATTAATGCAGCTGCCTCACCCCCCAAAATCCCTATAAATATGTGTTTTTCCAAGCCTAATTCACACACAAACATTCATTCTTACCATTTGCATTTTTGGTTGTAATCTTGCTCACAAAAATTAGCCAAAAATCCTCTCTTCTCTCTCTAAATACAAAGCTCTCTTCTTCTTCCTTCTCCACCTCCAAGAGACTCCATTCTTGATATCCATCCAAGTTCCCAAGCTCAAACAAACACATACATACCATAAACCAACCCCTAAGCACCTAAACTTTCCATATCCAAACACAAGAACACAACAAAAATCCTCCCACCATTTCATCTTCACTTGGCCAAATATATACATCACTAAGATCATATTTTTGTCATTGATATCTCATACAAGATCAAGCTCTTGCTTTATTTAACAAAGAAACAACTTGGTAGGGATTTTATTTCATGTTCTTTCTTTTGTTCTTCCTTTATATTTTCGATTTTTATGATTTGATAATGACCATGGCTTGATGATGAGGAATCATGGTGGTGGTTGTGAATCCATCATTTAAATGTCCTCTAAAGCCCAAGATTTAATTCTTGATGATAAAAGATTTCTAAAGGTGTTACTAAGTCTTGAGTTTTAAGCTTAATAAGACATAAAAATGAACTTGCATCCATATTTATGTTATAAGTTCTTGCATATCATATTTATATTTCAAGCTTTTCATAATCATATTTATATTCCAAGTTATCACTTTAATTCTTGAAGATAATAATATGAACTTGCATATTCATATTTACTTTCAAGTTGTCACCTAAATCATAAATACCTAAGAATGAATTCGTATCTTTATATTTATATCTCAAGCCTTGCATTTCATATTTATCTTTCCAAGTTATCACCTTATAATGATAATAATAAGGTTACAAGACAAGTTTATGATTCTAGTTATCATTTAAATCCTAAAGTTCAAGATTTACTTGTTTTATTTTAAATGACAACTTTGATCATGGACACTTCTCATCTATTTATTTTTTGGCACTTATATAATTCTGATTTAAATCTTGATATACTTTATTTTTAGGTATGATCTTGTCTTTAAATTTGTACAAATAAATTTTGAAAGACCTACAAATTATAAAGGATTAAGAATATGGGTTTTCTCATGATTTTAAATGCTAAAATTTTAGTATTCTGATCTAATCCTTTAGAACTGAAAAGGTTACTGATTTAGGATGTTTAGATGAGTTTAAATCGCTAATAGTTATTGTAAAATTATTTTGGTACCATAGATGCATAAAAGGGTAGTTACAAGTGTTAGTTTGGTAGTTTTGCAAAATACGAAAGTTGTGTTTTGAACTATCAATTATGTTATTTCAGCCAAATGATTTTATTTAAAGCTACTAATGATGTTGAATGTGTCCATGAGTCCAAAATACCATTTATGAAGTTTATATAAAGATTTAGAAATTCGGTCGTCGTTAAATATTAAAACCAAGCGATTTTGCACTTTGACCCCTAAAATGTATTGGAATTTGGTTTATGGCCTTAAAGGTTTTTCACGATGAGTTTATGACGGTTTCTAATAGTTATATGTCTATTAAAAGTATTGGTTAATGTTAAAGATCTCTAGTTTGTGAGAAGGTGTTACAAAAGGGTATTTGCATTTTGACCCGTAACCTTTGAGAAATTGTGATTTGACCCTTTGGGGCTTAAGCGTAAATGTTGATAAATTTGATGGCATGAATGCGGTTGATATCTTATGAAGGCTATATTCATGTGTTGAAACTTATATGGCTTATGGATATATGCAATGAAGTATGATGCATGTTTATGTAGTTTAAGTTATGGTATGTTATAATTATGCTTGATAAATTGAGATGCATGATTCCATGAAGTTTTTGAGCATGAAATGTTGAAATGATGAGTTATTCATATTTACATCTCTATATAACATGCCAAGGTTAAAGGTGACATAAGACACATGGAAATGATCCTCTAGACTCCCCGAATTAAAGGTTATGAGAGGTGATTCAAATAGGAAATGATCCTTTAGACTCCCCGAATTAAAGGTTATGAAAGGTGATCCTAATGCCCCCTATCCCGTACCTTAAGAGTCGGGAATTTATCTTATCAAAAGGGATAAGAATACGCTAGTAACGACTAGTGAGGTATGAGCTCATAACCTAGAACTCTCGAGAAGAGAGGAATTATAGAGGCTGACCCCCAAGGAAAAGAGAAAAAGAAGTTTAAGTCACTTGTAAGAATGATGATCATGATGTTCTTTATATCATATGCATTGTTTTATGAATTTTATGATATTATGTATATGATATTGACATGCATCCATGATTAATATGTTGCATTCATGACATTAAGATTCATGCTAAAAGATACGGTCTCGGCTAATGATATTTAGAACTTAATAAATGAACCTTATATATATATTTCACCATTTTCATAATTAAACCGAGATTTCACGAGGCGATGGCGATGACACTTGTGTTATAGTCGGGAAGCCCTCTTTGAGATTCTTGTATAAGTTTCTCATCCCTTTTCTTTTTCGTGTCGTCTCCAGACATGAATGAAGGTGTAGTTCGTGATTTGTCTTGAGAGTGGACGAGGAGCTACGGAGATAACTTCCTTTTGGATATTTTTCCCTTAGAGTAATTGTATCTCAGTTATCAGTTTGTATATTATTGATGGATATATATTGATGTCCTTAAGATTACAAGACATCACTATTATGATCTGATTATTGATATGTCATCATTATTTGAGTTATGTTATGTTATGGTTGTATTACGTATTTACGATATTGCTTTCTAACATCTCTCTTACGCAGGTAAGGTAATGACGTTAGGTATTTAGTATGCGCGGCTCACGATTTGGTATTTAAGTTCCAAAAAAAAAAAATTTTACTCATATTTTTACTAAAGTATTTTAAAGAAGTTTGAGTTAAAAACTGGAACAAAAGAGTAATGACTAATAATTAATTTAAATGCGTCTTAGGCGTGTTGAGTTAAATATTAGGGTGTTACACAATGGGAGGCCATGGCTGGCGTTGTGGTGGTGAATCGGTTCAGAAAAGGGAGGCGCGGCGTCGCGGATCTGGCAACTGGGAGGAGGAGCCCATAGTGGTTGCATGCACTAGGGAGTTGAGAGGCTACGCGCAGCCGGACTTCAGATTGGAGAAGGAAACTGCCATCGCAGGGGAAAGAAAGGGAGGCCGGGTATGGCACGGCGCTTCACGGCTGAGGTGAGGAGAAGTGGCGGTTGTGAGCAATTGAGAGATGATGGTGGTGGTGTTGGGGGAGGAGCTTGGCGGTGGTCTTATGGTGGTTATTGGGTGGTGATGATGGAGGGATGAGATGATGATGATGGTGACATTGAGGGGAGGCCGCGACGGTGGTGGGTGAGGCCGCGGCCTCCCTGGCCTTTTTCTTTATTTGATTGATACTAATTGAAAACTACCTTGTTGCTGCTTTTGGTTTTTGTTATTGCTAAGCTATTTTGTTGGTTCTCCCTTGTATGTATTGGCTATGCTCGAATTTCAGTTGGAATGCTGCTGAATTTTTGCTTGAAATTCTTGATTGTTGCTTTCTGCTTAGGAACAAATGATATCTAGTGGTCACTGTATGAGTGTGTTTGAATTGATGTCTAAAAATTTCGCCTCTTCTTTGTCGATTTTTGCCTTATTTATACACATACAAATCAATCATACACTCCTGTAATGATGTTGCAAGGGATGGTCTGATGGTGATGACAGGCATGGTCTTTCAGCCTTTCAATTGTTTTTATTATCTCCGTCTGTAATGCGCTATCTGTGCTATCATTCTGTTGAGCTTTCTTTTCTTTTCTTTTCATTTTTTTTATTTTTTAATTTCTTTTTCTTTTTTGCTTTAAGTTTGAAGATCAAAGAACGTGGGTTGAAGAAAAAGAAAGAAAAAATCAAAATATGGACTGTAGCAAAATAAAATAGGTTGGGCTGGTAATTTAATTTAATTTTTTTACAAAGAATGGGCTAAAAAGGAACCCAAAAAAAAAGAGGCTGGTAAAATAAAAATAAAATAAAATAAAGTAAAATTTTTTTTTTGAAAAAAAAAGAAAAAAAATTTCGGACAAAATATGATGTTCACAATGATCTATATATAAAATCTAAAATTTCAATTTAACAGTGAATTTTATCAAAAAATTACTCTGATAAAAAAATATTCAATAGTCTAAAAGTGATTTTGACTTATATCGATATTAATTTATCCTAACTCATGTTAATTTTATCATATAAAAATATTTGCGAGCAACTCATGATAATTTCTTTGGCTCATCATCATTTCTCACCTTCATTTACTAGCTTAACTTTTCTTAAAATAAATAATTATATTACTTTAACTTCTATACTTAAATGTTCAAAATTTTAATTCTCACTTCTACTTTTGAAATCTAGTTGAATTTTAACATAAGAAGTAATATGAATATGTTTATCAGTTTATATAAGTCTAATGATCTCTTTAATTTCTTGAAAAGACTTGGTAAATATATATTAAATTATATATTCATGAACTTTTATTTGATATAACTCAAAACTTTTTAGTGGAATTATTGTTGACTCACAAGTATAACCATCAAACAAACATGGAGTTCATGTCATGATAATCAATTGCAAATTCATTTATAATTATCTGAGAATGGTTTTCTAAACATTTCGCTACTATAACAATGCTTGTTCAACATACCCATTACCCGTTGTCTCAAAAATGTTTATTTGTAAGTAGGCAGGACTCGAGATCCTTATGTATAATCATCATCTGGTCAAATGTTCAATGCACTTGAATTATTAGCAAAATAATTTTGTTTTGGAGATACACTATATCAATAAATTCCACATCATTGGGATTACAATGGAGCGTCTGGATCAATAGCAAATCAATGAGGGTAGATGTTCGAAACTAGCTAGGGACATCAATGGCAATGTTATGGTGGAGGGTTATCCCTTGTGGATGTGTGATTGCATTATCTAATTTGTGGTCCATACCAAAGAAACATTATACATTATAAAGAAATTAAGCTCCAGACCCCCCCTAAAAAAGAATGAAATTGATTACTGGATATATCCTATTTATAGGTCATCTATCCTTATTCCTAAGAATGTGGATGAATTGTTTTTGTTCATCATATCTTCCTCATTTTCTAAATCAAAGACAACCTTCGATGGTGGGAAGAACACAATATTGTCCCTGGCCAAATAAGACGAATGCTTTCTAAAACTATCATGCTGTGAGATGACACTACTAGCTATGGAGTTTTCAATTGTGTAAATAAAACATGTATGCCTAACCACTCTATCGGGATGAGAAAGAAAAGTCGATGATAGGGATCCCATAATGGGCGTGAACTATCACCTCCATGTAGTGAAATATGCGCAAGGAAGGGTCCATGGACCACATGGTCAATTAGGTTGGGCTTTTGCCACGTACATACATGTGTCTTTTCTTTGGTGTTCAGGCTTGAACAAGTGGCTCATACTTCTCAAGTCTACAAAGAGAAGGCCAATTTTTCATGTGTCCTTTTGTTTATAATTAGGTTGGAGGCCCTTTTGTGTTTGTCCCCCAATGTTGAATTTTTTGGTGCAATTCCTGCTCTCGAAGACTTTGTGAAAGAGAAATGTTATATGTACTATCATTTATGGAACACCGTGCCAATACGCTCCTATCTACTATTGGATAGAGTATGGATTCCACTTAGTTTGGGATCTATATTTCATCCAATGGTACGGTATCCCACAAAATGTGAGTACAAATAACACTACTCTTTTTGAAAAGTTATGCGTGTGCATTGTTTTTTATTTTTGTTAACTAAAAATAGTTAATTAAGGCCCTATTGGTGCATAGTATAGGATAATGCACGATAGTATTAAACATAATAATATAATATAAAGAATTTATTGTATAAATTTTTATACTATCAATTACTTAGTGCGCCATATGACTGACAGTGGATGAGCGAGTAGGCGGGCGGTGATCGATTGGTGACAGAAGACGACGGGTAGGTGGGCGGTGGGTGGCGGCAACCTGTGGATGGCTGGCCACTACCGACAATGGGTGGGAGTGAGGCATTGACATAGAAGAATAAGTCAATGTTAATTTGGGATTAGCTAATAAAATAATACTATCAAGCGTTTTCAAGGCTCTTGAAACCTGATAACTTAATCTTATAATCATAGAATAAAAATAGTTTAACCATATAATATTATATTATCATATGTGATACTAAATATATGATAAAAATTGGCTTTGTAGTATTAACTAATATTATTAGGTCTTATACTATGTATCAAATGGGGTCTAAAAGTACTTAGTTCTCAATAAGAGAAGCTGAAGAGAACAAAAGTATTCATCAATAATCAATAACAAATGTAGAAAACTAGGCTCAAGAGAAAAACCCTTGCCTTCTCTTGTATGTGGTTGATGAACTTGTTATCACAGAAGCTATGTAGTTACTTATATGGAGTTGATGAGTTTTTTACCACATGATCCTTTAAATGAAATGACCATTTTACTCTCAATTTATTTTATTTTTACTCCTTTCCCCCCCACCATATGCTCTCGCTGACTGTCACAGACACAGTCCACAATCGTTGCCAGGGAAATAAACTAAAGAAAGAACCAGTGGTAATTTCACCAATCAAGGATCATCCCTGCCCTAAGTTCATGAAGCTTATTTGTTAGGAAGAAAATCACATAATCCAAAGCTTAAATCTAAATGGTACTTGACAATTATTAAGCGACCCAAGGACTTGATAGGCATGGAATAATGATTTCATAGACTCAACCCAATGTTCACAATTTATAGCTGCACATTATAACCACGTTGTCCCTCCCATTGGCTTCTCTCTTTGAGCCAGCATCTATGAAAATTTTCTGGCATTGAGATTATAAAATTTGGGAAAAACTTCTTTTACTTCAATGAAAGCTAAAAGAAACGAGATCCTTTGTGGTGATTGAAACTTTAAGTTAAAGGTTCTCTACGGTGTCCCAAAAAAATGAAAGGAATAAGAAACTTTCCAAATCACCAAAATTGAGACCTAGAAATTGTGGGCAACAATTTCAAAATCTGTTTGCAACGTGAGGCCAAAAAATTGTAAGACTCAGATTTAGACACTTGAATTAAAACCGTGAAACTTTCGACGAAATGTCCAAGTAATGAGTGTTCTAGTAATTATTAGTTTAATTACGTTATTCGAAACGATGATTTTTTAGAGTCAAGCTAAATAGAGATCATTGAGATGCTTGCAACATTATTGGCATTGGCCCCAGAAGGGGTGGCGAAGGAGAGAGAGCCTGAGTTGCAGGAGCAAAGCAAAGTGTGTGATGTTGGTGAGGAGGCGAAAATGGGAAATTGAAAATTAAGATTAACTTCAATTACTCATCAAGTTAATTTATAATTATCAAGAATGGATGAGATTTAGATGAAAAACTCACTCATATATCTCCACTTAAGAAGCCACCATAGAAGTTGTTTCCCAAAGAAACTGAAAAAACAAGACAACAACAAACAACCAAATCCATCATTATCGGTGGAGAAGCCACGTGTTTTTAAAGATTAAATAAAAGAATTTTACACTCTCATTTAATCTCAATATATTTCAATGCGTAAGACTTCTAAAATGGTAGGGAATTGAGTCAGCTACGGTTGTTGTTAATGTGATAATGAGTAATCTGACGTATGTATGAAACTCTCTCACACCGAAATTGGATTAAACTTAAATTCACTTCGATCAAAAAGAAAATGGCGACTGCGTAGTGCGCACTTATCAAGCATTGCTATAAGGTTTTGAGGTGGGGGAGGTTCTTGCTTTCAAGACCCCCCTTTTAACCGGTCTTGTCATGCTTGGTACTGGCCACTGCACTCAAACATTGATGGGATGGCTACTTCCTTTCCTCAGATCAAAGGTATAGTTGAATGGTTGTCCCATGAGTTGATAATTTCTTCAATCTCAATTTTCTACACACTGATTTTTATTGTGTTTGGGAAAAATCTTCTATCTTTTTCTCTTCTCCAAACTTTTATTCAAATCGTGGATTTGAAACTTCAAATTTTATTGAAATGGAAACGTACACTTTGTGCGGTTTCTAAAACGAGAACGAGTGTTGAATCCACAATGAGAAAATTTTCCTAAATAATTACACATCTTTAGGGGTACGTACATACACTCGGGAGATGGGACATAGAATAGGTCTGTGGCACTTTTGATATTTGGATATTTTAGTTTCTGTTTGATTTGAACTTTTAATTTTTTAAATTTTATGAAGGAAATATTAAAAATTAGAAATAAAAATTAAAATTTATAGTTATCAAAACTTTTAATATTTTCTTCATAAAATCTAAAAAATTAAAAATAAAAATTTAAAACTCAAATTATACAGACCCCTAAATAATGCTTTGAGAGGTTTTTAAATTTTAATTTCTTATTTTTAATATAAATTTACTTTTGATGTATTGAAAGTGCAATACATTGTTATTTAATCAAAATTTTCTATTTATATGACATTTCAAGTAATTGATATAAGAGTCAACCATATTTATTGATGTTATAATATTGGATTATAGTGTAAAACCTTTTTACTGTATAATGCATCAAAATTAAATTATTTTAATATTAATAATGAAATTGTACATATTTTTATTTAATTTATACCATTTATTTCACTAATTAAAAAGCATAACAAGATGAAATGAAATGTTATTTTTGTAATTAAAATTTAAAAATAATGAATGAAAAGATTTGATGCTGCACCACAGGCTCCATGCGAGAAGTGACTCAACAGGTATTGGGGCAGCTTTTAGGGACTGAGAAGGCAACTTTTGTTTTCTTTTTCTTTTTTTTTCGATAAGCGAATAAAAGCTCAGGACCCCAATAAAACAAGAAAGGGGGAGCAATCTTTTGTTTAGGAATATTGAAGCAACTGTCATCGAGCAAAGCTGATTGTAGTCAGTGAAGAGCTGTCTTTAATTTTGTTTTGAAGTTGGATTCAAAAGAATCATTCTCCAAATGCAAAGTGTTATTATGAACATTTCCCCAAAAGTACAAGTAGTTAACGTGTAACGAAATTATGAAGTCATAATTCCTCTTATACCATATTATAAATCATCTTTCTTAAAAATTTAAGTTGATGGGCAGAATATTCACGTTTTGATTGTGGTTATACTCCTAGAATATGTAATCAAGTAGCAAACTCTTTGGCTCAGAAATACATTATCTAACTTCTTCAACCAAGCTGATTTTTCACATACCAGATATATTGCGGGTTAGAGGGTAATATTCCTGATTCTCCATACAGTATTGGTCTGCAATGATAATCAATAATTAGTTCACACGGCAAAACCTATTAACTACATGTCCAATCATAAACCCTAAATGATTTTTTTTGATGAATCATAAACTCAAAATACTATAGAATTGAATAATTTCCTATTTGAAAATTTTGTCCCCATCACCCTTTTCTGGAATAAAAAATGTTTATGCTTCTTGATGATGACGGATATAAAGGAAAGGAAGGCTTAGGCTACATGTTATGCTTTCCTATAGAGGATAAGATAGCATGTGAAAAATAGGGTCTATACATATTCCATATTCAAACCTCGATCATGTGCACGCAACTATCTTCATCTCCAACTAGAGTGACACAATGTCAGAAATGCTTGGAAATTTCTTACCTTCACGTGAAAGGGCTACGAGCGTAGATAGTAATTCTAAACTATTCAAGTTACTTGTTACGTGTTTCCCTGTTATCTTCAAAGATTTTTAAATAGATTATGTAATTAAATGGCAGCAAAAAAAAAATTTCTACACTAAAAATATATCAAAATTAACCTCTAAAAAATATATATTTTATTATAAAGCACATTTTCATACCAACCATATACAAAAGATGTGATTGGTTATCAATCTCTTGATTTTCGCCATTTTTTTGTCACATTTCTTCCTCCTATTCACTTTACTTTTTTTTTATTCATAAAAATTTAGATTAGGGAAAAGCTTGTCCCATGCAAGGTCAGTGCAGGCTACCAACCTCAACGAGGGTATACGGTAGGTTTACAAATTACCTACTAAACACGTTGCCTGAAATCGAACCCGAGTCTTGGCTAGCAGGAGCAGAGGACCTGACCAATTGAGCTACCTCACGTCAATCTTATTCACTTTACTTTTCACCTTAATAATTGTGATTGGTTTACAAAGCTTTCCTATTGTTTCTTCATGAAATAAAAATGTGCCAAATAGCACTACTCCATAAATAATAATAATTTATATATTTTTATTTAGTAAATTTTAGATTTCAGTTAAATTAAATACTATGTTAATTACTATTTGTCACACAAAGTTGTAATTTTAAAATTTTACTTTAACTTTTTAAATCTATTTTTTTTCTTATTTTTACTTATTTTTATTATAACAATATTTATGATCAAGTGTTAAATTTTAAAAAATAAAAGTTGCTTAAAGAGGTCATTGGATAAAATAAATAAATAATAAGATGAATGAATTGACTCAAGTACATTTTTTCAGATTAAATAACTAAAATGATCTCCCAAAAATATAGCAAGAAATAAAATAGTCCCTCAAAATTTAAAAGTCAAATTTTGATCCCTCACAATTTAAGAAGGGAGACAAATGTGTCCCTTTGTACAAATTTTTTTTAATTGTATGGATGCACCAATTTAATTCCCTTTTTTGAATTCTCAGTGACCAATATGCAATTTTAAAATTTTGAGATGCTAATTTATCGTCTAATATATTTTTTAGGGATTAAAATGTTATTTAATTTTGTCTATTTTTTAAACAGTCGAGTTTAAATAGCACATTTTTCACAAATTAAGTTTCAAGTGCTCGACTCTCACACACGCACATATTTATTTATTTATTTATGAATTTGCGTGCTATAAAACGAGGGAGGCACGGTTAAAAAGTAAAGTACCCGGTTTCAATGACTAATGATGAGAAAACTAGTGGTTCACATTCATGTATGATCTATCAACTAATCAACTGATGATGTTTATATCATCACACATGATCGCTATCAAGGGCGGTATTCTCTGTCGTCTTCTCTTGCCCACTGACCATCGCTGAGGTCAAACTGATCTCCACTAGCTGTATAGGCACTTCTGCTGTTCTACATTACAATTTGCTTGGTTGGGGATACTTGTATTTCTGTCTTTCTTTGATCAGAAGGGATGGAAAGTAACGTTGTTTATAAACCCAGTATTAAAGAAGTAGAAGAATGCAGCATCCATCCATATATAATTGCCACCGATTATCTCCCGTAAAAGTTTAAGCCGCTGCATGAATAATTTATCACAATATATCATAATAGAGACTTTAGCCGCAATTCTGATATCATGTCATAAATCATTTCTCAAAATGCTAGGCCTAAATTATTTGGATGAGGCATATTAATGATTTTATATATACTTAATCTTCTTAATAACGATGAAATTATACTTGAAATAATCCTTTTGGATTATTCTAGCTGTGAACTTTCATGACCTCAAAATCCTTTTCCCTTTGCCTGGCACACATACATATATGCATAAAATAAAAATATGGATTCGCAGAATTTAGTTTGATGTTGAAGACTCAGTGACTGCAATAGCGATAGTTAGATCAGTCACCTAGAATGCCCACAAATGAAATAAATTGGTTAGGCCTCAACACTGACTCATGACTAAAGTTTTAAAGGGCTTGAAAGTTACAAGCACGAGGATATACCCCTATCGCCATCACAAATTGAATTCAAGTCCAGAGACCTTGAATGTGGAAATGGTCCTCTTATTTGGCGCAACACTGATACTCTGAAAGCGAAATAAAGCATATGCAATCTTTGATACTGCAACATTATCTCAGCTTGCATTGCTTGCTTGACGCATGACGCATATTGCTGCTTGGCATGACTAGAAACTAGCTATAGCAGCGCAAGCACTTGTCTGCCAAAAGCTTAGGGCTTTGAGATCTCTTCATCAATCACTTTCAGAATAGCTGTAGTGATGCCTTAGCTAAGTATACATCGCCAATTCACCACGTGACAATGACTTCATACCTTATATTGAATATTTAATGTCCCCGCTTATAAACGTGACAAGTACTAACACAAACGGGTAAAAATCGTATGTCCCAATACCATATTTGATCCATGCTCAAGAAGGATAAATTGGATATTCCAACGTTAAAGGCATAGAGCTCATCAAGAATGGTCAAAGTAGAAAACACAAAAGTCAATGGACACTCACTCTAACATTTTGATTTTGTTTAGTTTATTTAGTTTATCAAGATAAAGCTCATCAAGAATGTTCAATGTAGAAAAGACAAAAATCAAGTGGATCATTCTAGCATTTTTATTTTGTTTAGTTTACTTAGTTTATGTATTTAATTTAGACTTTCTAAATTTATATTTATTTTAGGAAAAACCTTTAAATTGGTCCCCTCAAATTTTATGTCAAATAAATTGGTGTTCATCTAGAGAAAAAAAAAGATAAATTAATCCTTTTAGAAACAATATCCAAAGAAATCTCTATCAATTAAAAATATAGGACAAATAATTAGTGTATCTGTACAAGGATTAATTTGACCTATTCATGATTCCTAAGTGATTAATTTGTTCCATCTTTTCCTAAAAGGATCAATTTATCTAACGTTTTAAATTGTTAAGGATTTTTTTGATTAATTTTTTCTAGAAAGGCCAATTTATCTTATATAAAATTATTCAAAGGAAACCAATTTAAGAGTTTTGTCTCTATTTTATTTAACCTCTAGATTTATATTTTTGTTAAGTTTATTCATGTCATAATTGTTATTTTCAAAGCTCACTAAATTTGCATTTAGGTTTAGTTAAATATTTATCATAATCAAAGAAACTATAAATTTAAATATCTCAAGGAATGCAAGCAGGTTTTTCATAACTCCTCATCGTGGTTTTGTGTGATGCACCATTTTCTGTCCTTGTTATATGTGATTTAGAACATCTATATTTGTTTCAAGGAAGATGAGTGATGATATCCCTGTTTGTTTCAATGTTTATCTTTATCCCTATTATCTACGTTTCCAGAAATAGGTTTCTTGATGAATTAGTAGGAATATATATCTTATTCTCAATTACCTAGATTTCCGAGGACAAATTTTTTGGGGGTTTAATAGAGATTTTATCCTTAATCTTGTTTTTATCAAATTATTGTGTGTTTATCAAATTTTGATATTTTTATATATTTGCACTACAATATAAATGAGATTTATTAACACTTAAAAAATGTTACTAAATCATATAATAATATTAGTAAAACTCGTTAGCAACATAGATTATGTGTTATACTTGAAAAGTGTTACTAAAGATTTTAACAATGCTTCTCGTATTTTTAGCATCACTTTTTAAATATTAATAAAAAGTTTTAGCAACACTTCTTAATAATAAAATGTTACTAAAAGTTGAATATGATATAATGTTGGTTCCACATCATCCTCTCTCTTTCTTTCTATTCTCCCCCTCCCATCTGCTCTCAGCTTGATACCTTTTAACTAACGAAAAGCATATCTATAACCTCAAGTTATAAGTCAGATTTTTCGTTCCTTTTTATTAGAATAATTAACGCCACAAAACGTTGGCCTCCCACAACCCCATAATGTCTTCTATAACTTTTGCGCAAAGAAAAAAAAAATAGCAATCTTCCAGTTAACAACATATGCTAACCAAGTCTAATCTTATGTGAGTTACGGGCTAGATCTTGGCCCAAGACTCTCTCTCACTCTTCTCACTTAGTTCTTTTTTTCATTTTTTAGGTGGATGATAATTTTTACTCTAATGGTAAATGCTATCCCTCGTGAGAAACTGCATCAGGGAGTCATGTGTCGCGCGGTCGATCCTTTGCTAACATACCTCTTTTTAATTTAAACACTTTTAAGGTGAAGTAATTAGGCAAACTACTCAAACTAAAGTGATAATTACTCATATTTGTAGCTGATTATTAAAAAAAAAAGGGTGTTCATAGTAGAAGGGCTAGCCCTAATTGACCAGAAGGTAGCTGGACCAATTTGGGTCCGGTCAAATCAAGTCAGGATACATTAGGCCAATTATTTTAGTCCAATAATCCACATTTATTCGAGCTCTTCGTACTGTCCGTTAGGTTTAATCCATTCTCACTACTCTGCATATGTGAGATTAACGCTTTATTTGTCCAATGATGAATTCAACGTAGATCAGTGAGACTAAATGAGAATGAGGCACAACAATGCAAGTTTTGTTGGTGGAGCGACTATATAGTAGGCCAGGGGTAGCTAGGGTTCATCTAACTTCACTTATTAGGAAAGGCAGAGGATTGAAAGAGGCTAGAGTTCAGTTGGTAGACTTCAACATTTTGAGTTTTTGCTTCTTTTTTTTTTTGTTGTCTTGATTGAATATCGAATTCCAACTAATTTGAGTAAGGTTCTTTTCAACACTAAATTTTGTTCATTCACAATAAGACTTAAACTCGAGATTTTATTTAAATAAAATAAGTGTCAAACTACTTAAACAAATTAAATATTGGTAACACACATAGGGACCATTTTGGGGTTTATTTTTAAAAAATAAAGCAAATATGTGCAATTATTTTAGAATATAGAATGGAGATAGTTTAACTTCTTTAGTGAATGCATGTCTAAAAGTTTTTGTATACACATAACAAGAGTCATATTATGACCATTGTTGCTATTTGACTAGAGGGATGGTATGCTAGTCTTTAGGCTAAGAATAAAGCTACCTCTACCCTCACCGCGCTTGGGGGATATATATAGCTGATGAGGCCTTAATAATGAGAGTCATAATGGGAGCAGTTATCAACTCAATTAAGAAGGTGATATTTAGTATGTGAGTGGTGAGTCGATGAGTCACCACCAGGTAGGAGGGACAGTTGACCGACGGAACATTAGGATTGAGAGAGGATGCTCCCCTGAAAGGCAAGCTAAGCTGATCATCTAGTCCTTTGGCAATGGGAGTGACAGGTAGGCCAGTCAACTAATCCGCAAGCCCTTCAATCTCGAATGACAATAAATTAATAAGTTAAGAATTTAAGGAAGTCAATCGATCGATCCAATTATAATCAAATTAAAAATGAAAAATAAACTCGTTATGGATCTATTATATACTCATTTTATAGTTTTTTTTAAATAATAAGCAAGGCTCAAGTAATTATGCATCAATTTTTTTGATATTATCTTTCTGCGGTTCTCTTAGTTTTTACGTGTAACAGTAATTTAATAAACATTCATTAATAAGAATGTTCTTTTTGAAATGCTTAATTAAAAAGATATGCTCAAATAAATTTAGTTTTAATAGAATCTGGAAATTTACCCTGTGCGTTCGACGGATTTGTTATTTTTTTTTTTGTAATTAAATTTTAAAAAGATTGTTATAATGATTAATAATTATATGTAATAAGAATAGGTTGATTTTTCATTACTTATTGTGCACAATAAAATGAATTATATATTAGTAATTAGGGGAAAATATAAATTTAAAAACATGCAAATTGGTCTTAATATTTTTTCACATGTGAAGATTACTACATTTTGTTAACATGAATTAATTTTTGGATGAAAAAAAAAGGAATGTAAGACACAAGTACCAACTAAAAAGGATTATTGTGAGAAACATGTGAAGTAATAGTGGAAAATAACATTTTAATTACATGTTCTTTTTCATCCAAACACTTAACATCTATGAATAACATGTAGTGTTGTTTCGCATAAATGATAAATGACAAACTCCTGATGCTTGCTCAGGCCTTCATATTTTTATAATTTTAATTAATTATAAAAATGTTTATTTTCTGTTAATTATGACTCAGTTATCATTATTGCATAATTAAATTTCATAATTTTTATTATAATGTCCTGCTCAATTTTTATTTTTTTTGAATAATCAACTATATTTTCTAGAATCTAGAATGAGAATAAAATATGATTATTTAGTTCAAAAATATTATAAATAAAAACTTACAAACATAAAAGGAAAACATTGTTAGATTAGATTAAAAATAGGAGAATATAAAATTCAAAATACTATACTAATAAAAGGTGTTAATAAAATTCATAATTTATGAAGATAAAATATACCTAAATATAGTAATAAATTAAATTTTAATCTTTTGTATTATATTCATTAGTCTTATATTGTGGTGCTTAATTTTGATTTGCTCATAAACTATATTTTTTATTATAGAAAAATAAAATATGATCATTTAATTAACAAACAGAATATGAATATAGCGTTAGTTAACACTTGTAAACATAATCAAATTCAAAACACTTTAAACTTAGATCAAACAGGAAATTAAAAAATTTTAAAACTGTACTAACATATTGTATTAATAAAATTCATAATCTTATGAATAGAAAATATAACTAAATATAATAATAAATTTTGATTTTACTCACTTGTAAAATTGAATTTTAATCATCATTTTTATGTTAATTAGTCTTACAATGATAATTATATTTATATTTATAATAATTGAATTTTTTACTAAATTTACTTGGGTTTACTAAATTTAGTTTAGTGTACATCATCAAATAACTTTTTTAAAAGTTTTATAATTCAATATAAATACTACTAAAGAATTTGATCATGCAAAAAATTAAAAAAAAGTGCATAACATGAAAAAGAAATACCAATAATTAAAATGAGATAACATCATTGTTTTCACAAACTAAAATATATTCATTACAATAGATAGATTTAGTAGACTAATCGTAAAAACACCTACAATCTAACTCATCAATCATGTAAATCTTGCGAGGGCTATTTTTCATTAGAATTGTATGGCTCCTTGTCATATAATTAATAGCTTGAAAAAAATAGAAAGTACAAAATTGCGTGTAAGATTTGGCAGATTTATCAAAACTCATTTATAAACTAATATGTGTCATACCTTACTTTTCACCTCTTTTTGTTGAATCTGAAGGTACATTTGAGTAGCTAGTTATTTGTTTGTACGTGCTTTTTGTCGTTAGAATACTTGAATTTTCTAAGTTGTGATCCTTCCGATTATTGTTAATTAGATTTAGCAATTATAATGTTTATTCAGGAAGTTTGACAATAATAACAAAAGTAAATTTTATTTAAGTGCATGTGAAAAAGATATTATTTAAGTGAAAAAAAATATTGGAAATGATTTTTAATGTTTATGGTCATATTTAAACACTAAATTAAAATATAATATACAAAAAATCCAATAAAATTAAAATAAATTGAAAATTAATTTTAATTTGACAAATTACAAATTTTATATTCTATTAGAAATATATAAAATTACTTATTTTGTTTTGTTTTATCAACTATTGAAAAAATTTATTTACCATATATAATTGATTTAATTAAAAAAATAAAATATACAATCATGCAAAAAGAAAAACCAATAAAATATAGACACAAGTGCTTAAAGCAAAGAACTATTCTTTAATTTTTTATAGGTAATAACTGTGATCAGCCAACCAAATAGAGAGAAGCAATAGAAAAATAATCAGCACCTATCAAACCTGTTCACAATAGCTCAACCACTAAAAGATAGATGATTAATAGGAAAAAACAATCAACACCTATTAAATCTATTCACAACACAGAATACAACGTAATATAACTAGTTAGTAGAGAAGAAGAATGAATATCATACTATCAAAAACTCTAATATTCAAATTAAATCACCTTATATCAGTTGTTTTGGGGCTGTATATAACATACTGCCCTCCAAGACACATGTCAAATATAAAAGCATGCCATATTAAACATGAATCAAGTATACCACCATATACTACCCACCCATTGCAGCAAAAGGACCAAGGACTTACCAAGCAATAAGCATGTATATAAAAATGAAGGCAATAAATATTCATCTGCTGTCACAATTTCCAGTAGGTTCATTAGAGATACTTTATTTGTCCGCTGTTGATTAACTCCCTAGCAACAACTCTGTTGAAACGTCAAAGGTTAAAATGCATAATTGCAACAAATATTCATTAACGGCTGTTTCGGTGAACTGCATGATTATTATCACATTTAAGCTCACAATAATCTAATAAAATTGAGGGTTTAGAATGATAGTTATTTCCTATATGCGTGTAATAATTGATAGTGCAGTCAATTTTACACACACACACACATATATATATATAGATTGATTGATCGATTGAGGCATTATTGCAATAGATCTTACTGATTAAGCGTTTGGTTTGCTTAATTTTATAAATTAAGATATAAAATAAATTAATATAATAAAATAGCTAGCAAGAAAGAAATTTTATGGAAGTGATTATTGTTACTCCCAATTGTCTAATGTCATTCCACAATAATTACATATATTTACATAGTTCCTGAAATATTCTTAAAATATTTTTAATAATTAACTTCTTTTTGTTTTATTTTTCCAATTGAAAACCACTGTCCATCCCCTAAAAACAACAACTCAGTCTCTGAATGAGGAAAACAAACCATAACATCACTCTCTATCTTAAATATGACACATGGACAAAGGAAAAAGAAGAAGGACCTTCTATTGTGTGTTTCCTTTTGATTATCAGCATTCCAATCAGTTTGGCCAAGTTAGGGTTGTGTATGGCGGAGCAACACCACAAGACCATACTAGATTTTGGGTGGTTGGCAACCAAGTCCAATTCACTAGACTTAGCTCACAACCACTCTTCCTCCAACCTCCCCGACTTCCCCATTGATGGAAGCTCTCATCCCTAGAACTTAATCTCCATCTCTCTCTCTCTTAGTTGTTTGTGTATATGGGTGAAAGGCATTATTAATTAGCTTTTAGTCACCTCTGATCCATTCATACATCACGCTGCACCTACACCTGCATGGCTATATCTTACTTTTTTTTAACATTTTTGTTTAGTCGATGGTGTTTATTGATTTGATAGTGTTCTGGTGATCTTAGTGAAGGATAAGGTCGTGCCCGATTCTTTTCATGGACTACCGGATGAGACAATCATTGATATTTGTTGATTTTGAAAATGAAAAAAAAGAAGATAATTATTGAAATGATTTTGAGGCCATTTTAGGAACTGTCTAAATATACGGAGTGGCATTATAATTTCCTTGGTCTCAATGATTTCTGTTTTACGCTTGGTCTCCTCGGAGAGGGCAAAGGATTAGTGCTTGATTAAACTAATATTGAATAGCTCGCCACATATTTAATAGTTTATGATTTTAATTTGGGCTTTATACCGGGAATTTGAGACCAAATCATGCCCTATGGGAAGTTTATTTCCTTATTCCTCCCTATGTGCCTTACAAAACAAAATGCACTTCATTAGTTCATTGTAACATAATCTTTGGTCGGATTCTGGTCACCAGGCCACCATTATTACCTCTAGGGTCTTGCTAATTAATCAGTATCCTAAGAACAATGATTAAAAAATTCAAAGAAAAACAGATTTCAAAAGTTTTGAGTGAATCCCATGTATTAAAACCTTAAAAACCTATCTTTCCAATACGAAGCTTTCCATTCTTAATTCCTTAATCAGTACCCTAAACCACTGATCAGATAAACACTTCCTTTTATTTGGAAACAATATGTTCATAATTGAGACTGCTGCTTCAGTAAACACCAAAGGAAGTGATTCAAATGATACGCATATATGTAGTCCGTAATCAATGATCGTTTGCATGAAAGAAATTCTGCTCTTTATTAAATGTGCAATGACGAAAGATTATGCTAATTGTGACTAAACTAGCAAAATATATAGCTCAATTTGCAATGACGAAGATTCTCTCTTTTTTCATATTGTGTTCTCTCTTGTATTTGTGATGCTTTGGTGCTTTTTGTACTCTTTGGAATTTAAAAAAAAAATGAAATAATTTAACTTGTAAATCAATTTTTTAATCTTTAAAAAATGAAAAATGACATCTTTTATTAAATTCATGAGTCTTTTTTTGAAATAATATTAAATTTAATAAAATTTAGTAGAAATTAATTTGATTTCAAAAATTAAATATAAGTCAAATCAATATATTTCTTTTTTTAATCATTCTAACTAGGTCTATCTATTATACTTTAAAATAAAAATTGATTTCTATTTAACTATTTCACACATAAAATTTATCTTATAAATTAATTTAATTTAAATTATTTCAAATCAACTCAACGTTCCCACTAACCAATAGCGGGACATAAACAAAAAGTTTAGGGGGGCCAATTAGCCAAGGAGGTTGTCATATTTAAATTAAAATTAACATTATGTTACGAAATATAAATTTTAAAGTCCACACCAAACACGACAAATGTTAATGTATATTAATTTAGATTAATCGTGAGAATAAAGTCATTTCAATAATCAATTATAAATACAACTGTTTTTTTGTAATAGATTTTTTTTAAAATCAATTTTAAGTTTGAATGTATTAATCTAAGGTAATTTTTTTACATGAAAGAAAATTTTATTCATAAAGAATCCTGCTATCAACAATCTAAATGTAATTTTCAAGTGGAGTTTTATATTTGCACTATATAAAAATAATTACTCTTATATACTAAATTACCCAAAAAGTATGAAATAATTATATATATATATATATATATATATATATATATATATGTATGTATATATTAGAGGCATGATTCAAGTGAGACAAATAATTTATTATGAGAGAACAAAAAATAAATTTGAGCTGTATAACCATACATAGATTATCAAGATTGAAAATTAGTTAATAATAATTAATGTTCATATGATAATTTTAAAATATTGTATGATTTTAAGTTTTAATCTTAATCATTCATGTAAAATTTAATAATTAAAATGTACTTATCTCACTCTCAGAATAAAATAATTCCTCTTACTTGAGTCATCTCTCTCTCTTTATATATATATATATAGATTATTTTGACAAAAACACAACATTTTCAATATTCTTTTTCTTAATCAAAAGTTTTAGAAATACCCTTTCATTTATAATTGGATTTTAAATTTATCATTTTTTTTTACTTATCATCCATTCAAACGTTTTATGCAAACATATAAAAATATTTACTAGAATTTTTATTAAAAAAATTGCATTCTCAAACATACATCTAACATTGTCAACAAAAAAAAATTTGAGCGTTCTTAATTAAATATCAAAGCAAAATTTAGATTAACGAATTCATGAACCACTTATTCAACTCTTATGATTGCTTAGCTATGGCAACAAAATATATTTATCTTTACACCTAAAATGATACTTAACTGTGATATGATATTTTTAATTTTAATTTTTTAAATAAAAAAGATGCTAATGAATTTTTAAGTTGGAAACAAACATTTAGATACAGTAGCACCACTTATAAATCGTTTATATATATATATATATATATATATATATATATGATTAAAATAAAGTTATATTTATGTAACTTTAAGCATAGTTACGTCACTTATAACTTTTTATAAAATAATTATATTACTAATTCAACCACTAAATTATAAGTATCTATCATAAAGATTATTTGTGTCAAATTTCATAGAGATTAAACATTAGCAATGCAATTACATATCTCTTATTCTTATCTATTTAAAGCATATATATTATATTGATTTTGATATGCATAAAAATAATACCAAACGATTTTAGATTAATTTGAAATTTGATAAATATGATCTATATGATATGATCTTCTAATTTAATGGTGAGTTTTATAAAAAAGTATACTAATAAAAAATTATTCAATAATATAATATTTATTTAAAGTTAGACCAATATAAGTTGATTGTGACTCTCGTTTATATTTATATATATATATATATTTTAGAAGGGGGCATTGGCCCCTGCCCTTATAATTAACCCAAATTATTAAAATTTATAATATAGATGATTAAATTACAAGCACGGAATATACAAGAGTATCAGTGTACTAAGAAAAATCATATAAATTGTGGAATAGTTTTTGAAGAAACTTAATTTAAAATTACAAATATTGAATCTTCGGTTTGTTGTCGTCGTTGGACCACAAATTTTCTGACCAAATTCGCTATATTTATATTGACTATTTGCTAGCTTGTCAACAATATTTTATAATGAACGAATGTGTGCCACAGTTAGTGCTGAAAGGGCATCCATAAAATGACAAAAATGAATCATCTTTCCATGAAAAGAAGCCATCATTTGTATCAATAACATAGCATATGGATGTTAAATAAAGTTGCGACAAACATATAATAAGATGCAAAGCAATTGGAAAAGCTCCTAACCCCCGTATTAATTAGTGCTACTCATATTCAAACAGGATATTGATGATTGGTGCTCTTCAGATACTATTAAACCAACAAATTAAAGCACTGTGGAACCAATATCAATAAGGTAAAAATTATTTATGTGTTCTGTTAGAGCTTAGGAACAACCACGATACCGAATAAAGTATACATGTATGTACAAACAAATTAAATACATTAATTGATATATTAATGGTTTTGGCTAATTAAAGGGTATTGGAGATCGAAATATGTAAACGAATTATATCATACTGTCATCGCAGAAAAAGAAAAAAGAAAGGCTAAGATATTGGCAGACAAAGCGTGGAATCGACTGCAGTATTTGATCGACGCAATTCATTTAATCTACTTCATTCATGTAACTTGCATTAGGTTGCATTGCACATAGTCAAGGAATGATAGTAAAATTATAGTAATATATCATTAATGAAAGATTTTAGTTTTGATATATTAACAGTCATTCAATCAAATCATTTAATTTTAATGACTTTTCAAGTTATAGGTAAAAAATTTAACTACTTTTATTAATATAATAATATATAAATAAATAATAATATAATAAAATTTTAAAAATTAAACTCTTGAGGAAAAAAATAGTGAACTTTGAGGTTACTTGGATTCCATGTTTATCAGCTAGTTACACAGAAATATTATTGTCATCATTAAGCCAACACAAATAATTATATTGTCCCACCTGCCCACCTAATTAGGGCTAAGGTCAAAAAGATACATATGCAACTGATCTTGCAATTGCAACAAAACGCCAAATACTACATATCCACTATTTCTGAGAAAAAAAAAAGAAAACAATTGTCCGTTACTCTTCAAATTTAACCTGCATGAAACATTTCTTCATTTTCTTTAAAATAGTGTTTTTTTTTCACATAATGTGTAAACACTCAAATTGTTGACACCATTTAATTATGGAGACTCTACTATATCATAAAATTATCTCTCCTAAAAATTTAATTTGATGAGTAGAGACACATGAATATTTTTATTCTCTAATAGAAATATTCAATAGTTTATAAAACAAATATGACCTTTGACACAATGATATTTTATCCCGTTTCAACTTTACAAAGATTTAATCATTATCTCCTTCTCTTGTGGATTTATGTCAGTAACATCAATTTATTACCAAGCTTGATCTATGTGGCGCTTATTGTTACGCATATTCTGCTACCATCTAGAAAAATAGACGAGCATAAATCACAAGTATTTACGTAAACATTATCAGCTGCTGTGTCCACCAAAATCAACAACTTTCTAGTTTCTAGTGTTTCATATTGCATTACTCAGCCTGCTGACCATAAAGGTTTATATCAAAACTAACTATAGCCCTATGGTAACCAGATCAGCAAGAGCAAAGAGAAGTCACTCATGTCGACAAGGCCTAATTGCATGAATGCAGACCGTGTGATTAGTTATCTTTCTGAAGATCAATGAAAAAAAAATGCCCAACTTTTAAGCAGTAAAAGGAAAAAACAAAGCCGTACTAATAATAGATTTAATTGTAATACACTTTAAGTGTAAAAATATTTTACACAGTTTTCCAATCACGCAATAATACATATATAAATGTGGTTACTTCTCACCTCCCCTTCTTGAAAAGTCACATAAAAGAATATATTTAATTGAATAACGATCTAAAACTCTTTTATACTATCAGTGTATCAAAATTAAACTCAATAAATATTATGGGAAGTTGGGAACAGCCAAAGTTAAAATGTGTAGTCCTATTCCTATATGCGAAGTGCAAAGGCACCCATTTCAACAGAATCTGCATGGTATTCCAAATTGTGTCTGAAATTCAAGAGAAAACAAATGCAAGTCTCCACTACCTTTGGAATGTGTGTGTATACAAACACACTAATTAGATTGGCTCTTCCAAAATTCCTGTGTGTGTTTGTTATATGTAGGCACTCGGTCCACAAATTTGTTGGATACTTTAATTTTAAACAATTTATGGTGAAAAACTTCTAAACTTTTTCCTTGAAATTTTTGTATTAAAGTTTAATTTCGTGTACCGATAATATAAAATAATTTTATATTATCAACTAATAAAATTTAAAAAAATATTAAATTATACCAAATAATTGCTCATTATAATAACTATATCTACGACAATAATGTGACATTTTTTAAAATTTATATTAGTTCACAGTGTAAAAACTATTTCACATTATCATCTACAAATATTAATTTCTTTTCAACACAAATGAAAAGGGGTATATGGAGTGCTTCTATTTTGATGTGTATGAAAAACTTTTCTCAAAACTTCATGGTGTACACATTTATATCTGGCGCCATTTGCACCCCTTAATTCTCCTTGCGGACAAAAAGAGCAGGAAGGAAAGCTCTGCAATGTGCTATTTAATTGTTGTACAAACATAAATGTACTATATCAACTTTGCCATCAAGCTTTTTGAGAGCTTGATTTTACGAAAAGTACACTATCACCCCCACTGACCTCAGACTCTTTTTCATGACAGATTTGAGAGAAAGCATAAATATATGTACATAGACATAGACAACACATGCACCTTGTTTGTAGGGGGAGGTGCATGTTTTATCTCTAGATATCAGAATCAGTCAGAAAGAAATCAATAATACTTAGAAACAAACGCTGACTGATTTAGAAATCCCTTCAGATTAGATGAATCGATCATTTAGCGTTAGTGGAGATGGATAGATATATGTTAAGATTGAAAGTGGTGTTAGAGTCTTCATCTCGCATCATGTCAATGAATGTTTTCTCCACTTATTCCTGATTGATTCCTATTGATCTTTGGCTTTCTCTCTTGCACAAAGCCAAGCTTCGTAGGACCCTACATGGTTTCCAACACCACCAAGTCACCAAAAAAGATGGCAAGTGCTATAGTCGGTGATTTAATTTGTTAGGTAACCCACAGCTTTCAAGCTTCTGAGGGCCATTGGTCTGTGCTGTGACACTTGATAAAAGCAACGAGTTAATTAGCAAAGTGCTACACACACATATTGCAGAAATTAAGAACTGAATTGAGATATGAAGTATGGGAAGTACTACCCTATAGTGGTTGGTCAATGCCCACCATGCAGTTAACTAGGTGGTGAAAGATGTTTCATAAATTTAATTGCATTTAACCACATTTCACAAATGTGGCTAACTGAAATCAAACATATTGTTAAACACCATCTCCTCTCTCCTTCTCCTCTGCCACCCCACTTCCTCCTCAATCTTCACTTCAGCATATGGATGGCAATGGGGATCTATTCATGGGAATATCCATGGGTAGGAATTTTTTCCCCAAGGGGATGGGGATGGCCGCTACGTTGATCCCCACCCCAAGGGTTATTTTGTAATTTCACATATATTAATTATATTTATTAATTTTTTATTTGAAAAACTATGTAACCCTAAACTAACATATTCTCAATTCTTTTCCTCCCCCTAATCTTTATGCACCACCACACACCATTCACCATCTCTCATTCAATCACTTTTCTCAACTCTTCTCTTCTGATTCCCACAGCCACGCAGCACTCACCCACTCACCTCTCATTACGTCACTCTTAATCTTGGTTGTTGATAGACAATGAATGACCACTTTCACCACAACACCCTTGACGATCGACAGACAACGGCTTGCACTAGTGACTAATGGCACTAGGCGACTGTGAAGAAGAAGAATGTGTCTTCAACCTACGTTTGTCCTTGTTTTCTAGTGTAACAAGATGGAATACGAAAACTTTGGGCTAAATAAGTTTATTATATTGTTTCTAATTTGTTTTGGTTCTTTTGTTCTTGTTCTGTATCTTTTTTGGGTTCTTTTGTTCTTGTTTTGTATATGAAATTTGTAGTTGGAATGTTGAATGAATTTTGTTTAATTTTGGGGTATTTTTATTAATGAATTTTCTGGTTAAATGGATGCTTTTTGTATTTATTTTTCAATTTTGTAAATCTTTGTGGATCATTATGGGGGATCGGGGATCCGTTGGGGTCAGGGATGGAGGAATTTTTCTCCCCACTATATGGGAATCGGGAACAGGGATGGGGACACATGCAGATGTTTGGGGCAAGGAATGGGTTAGCGCTCTCCGCACTTGCCTCGCCCCGTTGCCATCCCTGCTTCTATAGTGCCAGTCTCCTCTATGCTGGCATCATCCAACTTTTTCTGTATTGGTTTGACCTTGAATCGGTTCCAATTAAGAACCATTAGCCACAAGAAGAGTCACAAGATCCCAAACCTTAACTTCTTCCAATAGCAGCAACAACATCCCAATTTCAAGTGAGTATAATCCAATCTTTCCACCACAAAACACAACCCTTTTCATCAACTCAAAATGGGTTGACATCAATTTTGCCATTTTTTTTCCTTTCCTTTTTTCTTCAGGAAAGATAGAATAATATGAAAAGTCCATGTCAAAATCAAGGCAAAGAAATGCTTGATCAACAGCAGCAAGATTGATTGGCTCTAATCGATATAACGAACGATTCTCCAATTGTGGGGCTTGCCAATGGAGGCAATTTGGAGACCCCATTAGGGAAGCAAAGGGTGAAGAAGTCGACGACTTGAGAGTGTGTAGTTGTTGAGGAGGACGAGGATGATGACTTGAATGCGGCGGTGACAGAGGGCAAGGAGGAGTGTTGGAGGATGGAGAGGGTTGCAGCCTTCGAATTGTGGAGGAAGGTGGTGTGGATCATCATGGTCATGTGCAAGAAGCGTTGCCTAGACCTACTCGTGCGCATGTCGCTTTTCTATTGGATGCCAAAGCCAACAGCAGGAATTGCATTGACCTTCAACTTTATATGAGAATCTACCATGAAATATACCATTCAATATCTTTGTCATAAGAAAGGGGCGGTGGAAAGACAAATTCATTGTTGAAGAGTACAGAGAAAAAGGAGAAGGGATGGGAAATGCAATAATGTCTATATTGCCTAATTTCTCTCTTGGTTGTCTCTGTGTTTTCAAAATATGGGATTCAAATATATATTTATTGTTAATGAATTAAAAGAATATTTCTAATGTATAAAGTGAACTTATATCACATTATAATTGGCGCTCTTTCCATGAACATTAGTTATTTACAACTGGTAAATAGAAAAAAAAATTCTAGACCATTTAATATTAGAAATTTTGATATTATGTCATCAATTATCTTTTTTAAAAGTTTAAGTTATTGAGTAGAAACATCTAAATAATGTTTCTACCTAACAGATACCACATTCTTTAAAGAACTAGCGATAATCATACTTACAATCATAGTACATTTTATATTTTGATAAATCTCTTATTTATTTTCACTTTCACTCATGCGCCACAGTGCCATATTGTGGAACATATATTTTACATATAAGATATCGAACTAAGAAAAAGAGTCTATGACTATGGATGCAGATTATCTATGCTCAATCCCCATAGTTTGTCCTGTCTTACCGCTCAGGTTTTGTCAACTAGTAAAAAAAAAATTAAAATAATTGTCTAGAAAATATTCCCGGTGGGCAGGTGAGACAGAAAGGAGACAGACTTAGGGCACAAATGATTTGCATCCCCTGAAATTATTGTCCTCCTAGCTCATCAACTTCTTTTGAGTCCAGGCAATTAAATTATGTTTAATTAAGTTTGAATAAATTGAGATATCAAGAAATGAAACTCCACTCTATTTGTTTGAAAAATTTACACTCCACCCAATTTCACTAAAGATGTGTTTAGTGTTTTCTCTTTTATAATTTTTTTAATAAATTATATACTAAATAATAAAAATAATTATAAAATAAGTAATCAATTTAATTTATATACACTGATAGTATAAAATAAAATATTGATAGATAACTTTTTACCAAATTTGATATTTTTTTTAAATTTTTTTATCGGTCCACGGTTAAAATTATTTTATATTGTCAGTTTATCGAAACTAAATTCATAAATAAAATTAGGAATTACATTAAAAGTTAATAATAATTATTATATTAAAAAATTAATAATAAGAATTTTAAATAAAGAAGATATGAAAATTAAATAAAAACTTATAGTAATATTAAAATATATAAATAAACATTAATTATTTTGAAAAAATAAATAATATTAGTAATAAATAATATTAATATAAAATATAATTATATGAATGTGATTCAAAAATATTAAAAAATAATTGTTATAAATCAATAATTTGACTATCATAGTTAATAGTTAGTTATCTAGTATGATTTGATACTATTTTAAATTTTTATTAGTATGCAATATAAAATATGATTTTATACTCTACACTAGTAAAAATTCAATAAATTGCCAAACCATGATCAGTAGTTATCATAATAGGCAGTTACTTAATAAGATTTGATACTTTTTTAAATTACTATTGCTTGATTTATTTTACAATTATTATTTTTATGAATTTAATTTTGATAAATTCACAGTGTAAATTTTTTTTATATTTTTATATAATTAATCATTTTATTTAAGTGTCTTTTCAAGCAGTGGATATAGGAATAAATTACTTTGGCTATGAGACAGTATATGTTTAAACTTTAAATATATTATAGAACTCATTTATACTATTAGTATATCAAAATTAAATTTATTAAAATAATAATTATAAAATGAATCAATCAAATGTAACCAAAAATAATAATCAATCAATAGAAATGCTTATTATTAATTTTTAATTAAAATAATAATTATTATATAATTCTTAATATTAGTTATAAATTTAGTTTCTATAAACTGATCACAATATAAAATAATTTAGTTTCTATAATATTACTATATAATTTATAAAAAATAAATTATAAAAGAGAGAACACCAAACACACCTTGAATGAAATGAGGTGGAGTGTAGATTTTTAAAATAAATGGGATAAAGGATTATTTCTTAATTCTTTAAAAGAGGTAAGTGCAATTTACCCATTAAATTTCCATCCAATATCTTCAGCTATATTACACTATCGGGGTGCATGCGCTCTCGATAAGGAATGCTGTTAAACATGCAATTGTATAACTTCAATATATATTCATGATTGAGAAAAAATAAATACATAATAACTTTAACATGTGAACATATAGAGTACATATACAGGAAAAATAATTTTATAATAATCTCGACATGATAAAATCAGTATTATCAAATGGAACATCATAAAAATACACAAAAAATCATGTGTAAACGCTGAGGATGGACAAGAAAACTATTACACCTCTTCCACTATGTTAATATATTTACATAAGACTAATGATATTTGAACATAGCAAAGAGGTCGTATACTACGGCAATATCAAGAAATAAAGAGCGGATCCATCATATATGCATCGGGTAATGTTATTTTGATATTTAAAAAGTGGGTGTCTGAATATTATTTTGACATTTAAAAAGTGGGTGTCTATTTAAACACCCACTTTATAATGATTGGATGTGATGGTGATCTCCACTTATTTTTAACATCCATCATATTTAATGATTATAAAATAGGTGTTTACAATAGATACCTACTTTTGGTATCAAAATATTATTTTTTTTTTCCGTTACTACAATCTTCAACGCTTTGCATGTGATATGTGCCTGTGTATAGATGCCGAGAAGCGAATAATGTCCAAATTTGTTTTTTCTTTGGATAAGGCGTTTATTAAGTTTCTCAAATTTTTCATTTCAATAAACTCTCTAATCAAATAATAACATGTGAACATCTTTTTAGATAATTAAGAAATACTTAACTCCATCGTGAGAGAAACGAAAGCAAACACAAAGTGTTTGACATACAATGGAATACCAAAATGAGGTCAAAGAAGAGCATAAACTAAAACAACAACAAAATTTCACAAACCATTGAACTAAACACATCTAAGCCTAACGCCATATGAGAGGAACCTTCACAAAAAATGCTAAGCATCGCTTGGTTGCCCAAAAAATGATTGCTGCAAACAAAGGGGGATACTAATGAGATCACTGCGACCCACATTACTGTGAACATATATTTTGAAATGAGTAATTTAAAAGTTAAAAGTATACACTTTCTTCAACAAAAAATATCCACTTAGCTTGTAATTCTTTGATTTGAGAATTAGATGCAATGGGTACAAGGAATTTGAACTACTTTTTTTTTCTTTTTATATAAATAATTAAATTTAATAAGATATATTTACTCTGACTATGACTTGAACCCATCATTGGGAATATGACAATGAAGTAGGTCTGGGAAGGTGACTAGGTACTAGGGAGGAAGGGAAGGGCAAATAGAAAGCAAGATGGAGGTGAAAATGTAGGAAAGTGCTCTTGAATGAGGAGGAGTAATCAGTGTGAGTGTGAGTTTTGTGCCACTTTCGGTCCACCTCTAGTCACAATTGATAATACTAACTTCCGTACGTAGCTATATGTATAGTCTACAAACCTAGCATCTAACATCTAAAGTAGGAAAAATAAACGAAGATGACAAGAAAAATGAATATTTTTTAATATTGAAAATATTAATAAAAGTATTATTACAAAAAAATAATTTTGACATAAAGTTAAAGTTCATAGTTATAAGTTTTCATTGGCAATTATTAAATATCAATAAAAATTTATAAATATTTTTAGCGATCTATTTATATTAAAATTATTGTTTTTCTTGACATGTTTTTATTAACAGTTTTAACATTTGAATTATCGAAAATACTCATTTTTTCTGTGAGTGTTGATCATGTGCTAGAATTACTACAGGACTCATACATGGGAAGTATATATGTTATGGTGCATTGGTGTGCTTTTGTTTTCACGTCAGGGCACGCTACTTCTATTAGGATCATTGAGGTGTTAAGAACCACACAAAGCATGATTTATGCATATTTGTTCTCCCGTTCGCTAACATCCAAACTTTTGAACAAAGCTTCTCTCTTATGACTTTTACCTATACTATAGCTTAAATTTTCAAACAGAAAAATCAAACATTTATTTAGAAACTTAAACTATTTTGTCTATTTTGTTTTTATTAGTCTATTCTTTTGAAATTAAAAGAGATTCCATTCTATTATGCTCTTGTTAATGGTTAGGTATTTTTATAGGAACTACTTATATTAACTTTTATTCGAATATTTTTAAAATTCTTCTTTAATTTTGGTTTCTGATTGAAAGTTGAGATGAGTATACTCTATGAAAAAGCGATTTTTTTAGTCAGTTAAAAGAAAATCAAACGCAATACTCTTAATAACATGAAAAATGTTTATGCTACTCAAAAAGTACGTCAATCAACTATAAAAGGAAATGCACAAGTTAATAGCGGGGAGTTTACGTTGATAAATGGGGAATCGAGGGGGTTGATTTAGTAAGTGATAATGGTATCTCGCAACTAAGGTTGTCATCCAAAATTTGTGAAAAATATCTTTTAATTATTAAAATGAATTTCCCGTTGTTAAATAAAAAAAAAATGTATGCACTTCTAGTGGTGATTGACATACTCATTGAGTATGTTCAAATAATACTTTCTAACAATGTTAATGAAGTATTTTAACAACATTTTTTATATTTTTAGTAACGCTTTTTAAATGTTAGAAAAAATTTTAACAATACTTCTTATAATAAATATTACTAAATGTTGAACATGGTATTAGTGTGTTAAAAGAGTTTCAATAGCCCTTTTTTGTTAAAACATATTACTAAAATTTAAATGAATAATGTTATTTGAACCCCACTTTTCTCTTAGTTACCAATACCCCTTCAGGCTTCTTCGGTATCCTCATTTTTTACTGTTCAAATATCTTTAATCAAACTATGAATGAGAAATATTATTTTAATACTCATTATCTTATTCTCTATATAAATAATAAATTTATCATCCTTAAATTTTATGGAGCTTTGCTTTAACACCCTCTTTCTTATTTTCCACCTTTATATGAGGGTCTGTGTCTAAAATAAATAGCAAAACTCCTAAATATGTAAGAGTGACCCCTACTCGTCCATAGGTCAACACCACCATACATATGCCCAAAAACAGATTGGGGTGGGGGACAAAATACGTACGACTCTAGATGCTTAGTAGTTCTTCCACTAGCATGCCCGTGTTGATCCCCTTATGAACATCACGTGTATTAGTCCCTACATGATTCCCTCTTAACGAGATCGATGTCAAGCAATTGGCAAAGTGATTCCCCAAATCATGTCTATGTCAGCATCGAGATGAAAACACAACATCATCAGACACAAATAAATATATCGTTTTCTGGGACGAATGCAGCGACCCAATTTGTCAGCACACATAATTTCCTAACATGTACACAATATTCTTAAGAAGAAAGGTAACAGAACCTGGAATGCATTCATGGGTTTGATAAATTGAGTTAGAGTATAAAAGGTCATTCAGAGCTTTGATACAACCCGAATCTACAACTAAAAAGAGCTTTAATGTGTGCAACTTGCTATGATTGATTACAATATGTTTAAGGGGATTTGATGCATTGATGTTGCAAACTAGGCACACAGATACATATTCCCACACGTACAAGAGCGAGGGTAAATTAATTGCTTCTCATAACCCCGAATGAAGTAGCTAGGGCTCGCCTGTACTCCTGCTTCAACGATTAGTTATAACAATAATGACAACACAGAGGTCTTGAAACAGTAATTAATACTATTTGTACACATGCAAGTAAACTGTTTATGGAGTTGAGAAATAATTATCTAAAAGTCAATATATTTAATTTTATTCTTTTTTATAAGATAATTGAACACTCACCATGAACCCTTTTGGAAAAAAGGGAGGGTGAGTGATGAGGGCCAGAGGCCACGTGACAAAAAAGTCCCATAGTAAAACATACAACAGAAACTGGGGAACTACAAATAAATCAATGTATCTATCTAGCTTATACATTGTATTACTTGTGAACAATTATTTCTGTACCGAACTAGTATATATATTCTGTATTCAATCGTTGGTTTGGCCGGGACTTGAATGAAACAAGCTAAACTAGCTCGTGAGATGAAAACCATGGAGATGGAGTGAAACCACAGAATAATTAATTAAACGAACCTTTTTGTTAGGTGGATTCAAGTTCTAGACAGAGTAGGGGACCCAGCAATTTGACTAACCCTATGATCACTCAAGTCATTAACGCAGCACCAAGAGGGGCTTGCACATATGTATAGTAGGGGCCGGACCCGGCAATCACTCCCCAAAGCCAAAAAGGAATTCAATTCTTCTGTGTTCCAAACCTGACAATAGTGCCTTCAGCTCAAGTACACAGTCATCTTCATGGGACCTCATTTATAGTCAAATGGTCCCCGATCTAGCAGCCAGTGCATGCCATGTGCACGAGGCCACTGATTCTTTACTTAATGAGGTAAAGAATATGTCAATTTGTGCATCCTTGTATAAATGCAGATATACTGTCCACACTCTACAGGTATAGATATACGATTGTGGGGATTGTGGGTGCATTTGTTTCTGATTATTTTTCTCACTTAAAAAAATTACTTTTCATATCTTTGAATAATTTTTAAAAAATATTCAAAATTTCAAAAAAAATCAATTTTCAACTTTTTAGTAGAAACTAAAATTAGTAACCTCGGTAGAAAAAAAGTTTTTAACTTTTTCAGTTATATATAAAATTTAGCTTTCATAATTACTTTTTTCAAAATCTAAAACTAGTGTTTTAAATTACAGTTGTGGTCATAGATGTGGTCGTCGTTGTAGTTGTTGCGGTAGCGGATAATGTGGTCGTCGCAACGCGCACTGCGGCTAATGCGGTGTGAAATTTTTGCATGTCTGCAACTTGAAAAAGGAACCCGTTGCTGCCTTGATGCGACCCGATGCGGTTTCAATGCTGTCCTGTTGCAATTACATTGTAGTCAACTTATATGAGAATGAATCACACCGCGATTGCAGTCTAACGCTAAGCATGTCATGACGCAATATTAATACACATCACATGATACGGTCCACAATTTGAAACCCTGTCTGAAATAGACGCACCCTTTATATACATACATACATATACATATATATATATATATATATATATATATATATATATATGCAAAATTAAGAAGGGACAATAATTTAAACTATTATATGTTATGCAATATTAAATATTTTTTGTTAAATTTATTAACAAAACCTATTGTTGCCAAGTGAATTGCAGATTATTAGATTTATATTTCAAAGATTATATCAAAATTGTACTTGTAGGACATGTTTGTGAATTTGGATTTTGGAAGGGAACAAACAATTTATAGAGTAAAATTTTCTCATCACTTTCTTTCCAACAAAATTTAAACTTATAAATATTTATAAGAAAATACCTCCAAACTAAATGCTGAAAACTAATTGTTAGACTTATATATATATATATAAAAGATAAAAACATCTTACATCCTTTGCTATATTTTTGTTCTTGTTACTCCTTTGGTTTGAGTTGACTTTATATATTTATCAAAAAAAAAAAAAACCACTTGGCATTTGTCTAGTGAGTGTTGAAATTTTGATTTAATTTGTGTGTAATGCCTTGGCATGTGCAAAGAGAAAATTGACACCTGTAGATGTTATGTGAAATTCCCCCACTTTGGCTAATAATATCTTATACTTTGTCCCCTGGAAGATCTGAATATAAAATTTCATGAGTTTTTACTTTAATATCCCTTTATACTTTACAATATTATCCATCACTAAATTTTGCATATACTTTAATATTGCTCACCATGCAAGTTACCTAGAAAACGTTCAACATGTTAAAATTTCTCGAATTAGTCATTGATGAAAATTTCTTGAGGACAAAAGAAATCAAATTATTAACCTGTAAAACCGTTTTTCATAAGATAAATTAGTTCCTTGAAAATGAGTAATTTGATCTATTTTTTGAATTTTCAGACACCATAATGAAGATTTCTATTTCTTAGACACTAATTTTTTTTTATATTGTTTATGTCAAGAAGTAATTTGAGAATTTACTTTGCGACTAATTAAAATGAATTTTTAGACTACATTATTGAGGAAGAAATGAATAAATCTTTTGTAAGAATTGATAAATATCATATCACTTTTATTTTTACAAACAGCATTACCAGAAAAAAAAAATGTCATAAAATTTATCAAGTAAAATATCTATTCTAGAACCTTAGGTTGAGCAATTATATCCCCTACTTTAAATCCACTAAAAAAAGGTCTCAAAACACCATTACTTCCACAATTTAAAAATATATAAAACACCAAAGGACAAAGGTTACCCGCGACAAGGTATCAGATTGTCTATAAAAGGGGTCACCCCTTAAAATTGTGTTCTCATCCTTCCATTTGTCCATGATCTTGTAAACCTTTCCTTCTTCTTCTGCACCCTGTCCCTCAGAAGAAAAAATACTCTACCCTCTAATCACCCTTTCTATAACTTACAAACCAACTTTCATAAAAACCATGTCTTCAAAACCTGCTAGTTTATATGAACCTGGTGGTGCTTTTTTCATCAAAATACTCTTCATACTTTTACTCCTTAGTTACATACTCCACAAAGCTGACTCAGGTTGCAACAACTCTGTTGCCACTTCATTAGTTGTTCCACCTTATGAGATCCTCTCATCACTGCAAACACTATCTCTAGATGGTTACTTGAGCTTAAGGGACAATGAGGATGTTGCCAAGGACTTTGGCAACATATACCATTTCCCTCCCTTAGCAGTGTTGCATCCAAAAACAGTTTCTGATATCTCAAGCACCATAAAGCATATTTTTGAAATAGGCTATGCCTCAGAGTTGAAGGTTGTTGCTAGAGGCCATGGCCATTCCCTCCAAGGCCAATCACAAGCACATGGAGGCTTACTCATCAACATGGAGTCACTGCAGGGTCCTGAAACAATAGTCCACACTGGGGAGCTTCCTTATGTGGATGTCTCAGCTGGTGAGTTGTGGATAAACATTCTTCATGATACTCTCAAACATGGGTTGGCACCAAAGTCTTGGACAGATTACCTTCATCTTACTGTTGGAGGAACTCTATCAAATGCTGGAATAAGTGGTCAAGCCTTTAGGCATGGACCCCAGATCAATAACATCTTCCAGCTGGAAGTGGTCACAGGTAATGCTCTAGCAAAATCTTTCCCTTTCCTTACCTAACTGGACTTTGTGATATGGTTTTGACCAAACACACAACTAACCTTTCAAAGGAGGTTTTGTTTTTTATGTTGTTATTATCAGAATTAACTAAGCTGAACGGGAATATAGTCCATCTTTTTGAAGTATGAGTCTTGCATTAAATAGACTAAGTATATATCTTGTTTTGGCAATCACTTTTTAACTCCCACCACAATATTCTGGTATGCAAATTACTTCATTGAAGGAAAAGGAGAGATAGTTACCTGCTCAGAGAACAGAAATGCTGACCTTTATCATGGTGTTCTTGGAGGGCTTGGTCAATTTGGCATCATCACCAGGGCTAGAATTTCTCTTGAACCAGCACCTACGATGGTGAGTTTAAATTCATTCATTCATGTCTCTAGATATGATGACAATAATCTCAAAACAATATTTATTTATGATATAATCTTTCGATGACTCTTGACAGGTGAAATGGATCAGGGTGCTGTACTCAGAATTCTCCAAACTTGCCAGGGATCAAGAGTATTTGATATCACTTGAAAACACTTTTGATTATATTGAAGGATTTGTGATCATAAATAGGACTGGCATCCTTAATAACTGGAGATCATCCTTCAACCCCAAAGCCCCACTTCAAGCCAGCCAATTCAGCTCAGATGGGAGGACTTTCTACTGTCTTGAGGTGGCAAAATATTTCAACCCAGACGAAGCAGAAGTCATGAATCAGGTATGTCATACCAAGCAACTTCTTTGATTGCATGTTCAGAATTTGAACATTAATTGTGTCCCAAACAACACAGTCCACCACTGAGCACACAAAAAAAAGAAAAAAAGAAAAAAGAAAAGAAAAGAAAAAGTTTTCATTTTCTACCATTCAAATGCAGATTGTTGATCACCTGCTGTCAGGGCTGAGTTACATTCCATCCACACTCTTCCAATCAGAAGTTTCCTACGTGGAATTTCTAGACAGAGTGCATGTTTCTGAGAAAAAGCTAAGAGCAAAAGGGTTATGGGAGGTTCCCCATCCTTGGCTGAACCTTCTGATCCCAAGCAGTGAGATTCATGACTTTGCTGAAGAGGTGTTTGGCAATATCCTTAAGGACACAAGCAATGGTCCCATACTCATTTACCCTGTCAACCAAACAAGGTATCTGTCTATCTAGCTTGTCGATCTTGATGCATACCAATTATGTTCTCCACTTTTATTCTTATGATCTTTTGGTCTAAACCACTAAAACCTGGAGTCCATTGGACCCCAACAAATTTGACTCGAGCTGGCCCAGCCCATTGTGGGGGCAAAATTCTTCCATTAGTTTTACAGCTAATTACATTCATTCTTTGAGCTCTGGTGAAATTCATTTTGACTCCTTTTTATTTGTAACTCGAGATCCTTGAGTTTGTGAAGTCATTAAACCGACCTCTCCTGAATTTGTAAAATCATTACACCACCCCTTCTCTATTGCACATTGTACAGTGCACCGAGGGGAGATCTGTGTCATCTAGATAAATAGAACAGAGTCGAGGTGAATTTCAGCGGAACTTATGTAATTTGCCCTTATTTTTAGTCTCATACTCATGATCTGAGTCCTATTCTCCCTTATGTTGTGCCAGGTGGAACAGTAAAACATCTTTGGTTACCCCAGAGGAAGATATATTTTACCTGGTGGCATTCCTATCCTCTGCAGTCCCATTATCTACGGGTGCAGACAGTTTGGATCACATTCTAACCCAAAACAAAAGGATCCTAGACTTCTGCACACAAGCCAAACTCAGAGTCAAGCAGTATCTTCCCCATTACACCACACAGGAAGAGTGGCAAGCCCACTTTGGGTCTAGATGGGAAGCATTTGTAGAAAGGAAAACAGCCTATGACCCACTGGCACTGCTTTCCCCTGGCCACAGAATCTTTCAAAAGGCAGTGTCTGCCTCTTGTTAGTTTTAGAGTGTAAGGTTGTAAGCTACTGATAATGATAATGAATCATATATGTTTCCTTGCTCTTAATAATTTTAAGCATGGCCGTTGCATTTTCTTTTTGAAAAAAGGATGTTTGCTTTTTAGGCCATAATTAGAAGACTGTAAAAGGAACACGCCAGCAATGAATTAGTGGTGTAAATATTTTGTAGTTTGCATGAAGTTATGAGTTCAAATCTTGATTTCACCCTTGTAAGCAAAAATAATCAAGGAAGAGAGGATTGTTAAAAGTAATGCAGAGGTAAAATGAAGAGAACCATTATTATCTTTTGCTTTTATAGAACTTCTCATGTTTCTAGAATAACAATCAAGGATGCGGTATCCTACATCACTCAAAGATTTCATTTACTCATCACAACTCAAATTTTCAGCTGTCACTTATGCTCTATTTGGTAAGGAGATAAAAGTAAGGTGAAAAGTTTTAGGATGAAAAGAACACCCTACTGTCTACCAAAAAAAAAAAAAAAAGAACACCTACTTAGTCCGCTAAAATTTTTACATAAGACTATTTAATCTTTGAAAAAAAAAATGATCTCGTGGCCTCTTAAGATTAAAAATTATAGATACTTTAGTCTCTTTTTAGTTATCATTAGTGGACGTGGCATAATATAATGATGACGTGCTATTAAAATGTTTGATGCATGGAAAATGATATCGATTTGGAATATATTTAACTTATTTTGATATTTAAAATTATACAAAATGAGTCATTTTATGATTTATAATGAAGAGTTAAATGATTTATTTTATATAATTTGAACCATTAAAACGAGTAATTTTAAACTTCACCTTTATTTTAGATGACACAAGTGTCACTTAACGTCGTGTTAATGAGTCACTTGCGTACTTTTATTAATATTTAAATAATTCAACATACAAAGAAGCTAATATGTCCTATTATTAAAATCTTAATGGATTAAAGTTTAGTTTTAAATTTTAAAGGACTAAATTGTCTTATAAAATTTTTTTTAGGGTTCTACATGGAGTATTTACTCAAAAATTTATGGATAAACTTGTAGTTACACCCTTACCTTTGACTAAAGGGTAAGAGTGAGGGAGAATTTTCTATAAATGAACTACATATATAAATTTTATACTTAAAATTCATTTATAAAAATTTTATCTTTACTTTTATCTCCCAACCAAACACATTCTTTAAAGTAAAGTTTTTCTGAATTGATTTCTTATTTTTCTCCTCGCGGAGTGAAGTTGCCTTAAGCTAGATTTTATCATTTCCCCATATTACTCCAACTAAATTATCTCAGGCTAGTTTTATCTATTATTCACCAGACATTGCCTCAACTTTCCCTCCAATAGATATTATACCAACATTTTTTCTATCCCTTCACACATCCATCTTCATCTCCACAACTCGTCTCTCCCCGCTTATACTTTATTCTTGCTAAAACTTTATTTCTCAACATTCACTATCACAGAGTAACTTTACTATTGGTATTATTCCTGCCCAATACAACTTTCCTTTAAGCTTAATAAGCACCTAACTACCACAAAATATACCCATGATATTTCTACATTTCATCTACCTAACCTATTTATGCCAGTCCCATTAATCTCCATCAATTTGTAAATGTAAAATAACAATAATAGAGCTGGTGACGTATTTGCCCACCACTGACTGACAGCTAATTGAAGTAATATTCCATATACTCCACCCCTAAGAGACTAATTCCAAAATCTCTCTTCATCGCTCAAGATAAAAGTTCATGCAATATCTCTATTCACTCATCAAGCATTGTATTTTCTAAACTACAAAAGATTACATATTTATAAACAAGGAGAGAGAGAATATAAACTATTATCAATTTATACTAGCCTTCCCTTTGAGACAATAACCCTCAAACAATAGCATATTAGCTCCCCCCTTTCCATCTTTTCTTTTCCTCCTTTCAAACAGGTGAAGCAATGCACTTTCTTTTCCAAATTTAACTTTGACCACAAGAAGAACAGAAGCAAGAATCCTAGAATAAGTTCTATAATTCATCAAAAAAAGAAAAGAAAAACAATAACTTTAGCATGTAATATCCTACCAACAAGCCAAACACTAGCTAACAATAAAAAAACAAAAAGAAGAAGTTGCAAAAAGATGAGCATATAACAGTAACAACAAACATATTTATTCCCCCTTAGTAGCCCCTGTCCAGCCAAGGCCTGGTCTGCTTGCTTCACCCTGTGGTTCCTCATAATCTCTTGCATCACGAATTGAAGCTTCAAAGTCAGTAGAATCACTTGCAACAGGAAGAAAGCTGCTGATATCATCTCTGGCACCAAATCCTCCAGCCCGAATAACATCATCAGTTGTTATGGATGCCTCCATGTTAACATCCCCAGATGCATCAGTTTCCTCAAGAGACGTACCCTTTGGACAACTCTCTTCACCTTTCCAATCAGCTTCTACCTTTGTCTCTGCATCATCATCTCCAGAGGCTCTCGTTGATTTTTTCGAGACATCTTTGTTAACAATCTCAGAATGTCTGCAGTTACCTAATATGTCCTCCACAGGAGTGCTCTCGTTATTATCTGCTAAACTCAAAACAAAGTTGATTTAACAAGGAAATAATGTAACATGACCAGTAGATCAAATGAAAGTAAATAAGGTAAAGAACATCTAAAGTACAGAATTACAAACTAAAGAGGGTCCTATTAATTAAAAATCAACTCCACATTAGCTCTAAAGTAGTCATTTGAACTTCAAACAAATGTATCATGCAGTGCAAGACCATGCACTCCCTCCAAGAAAAATACAGGTTAAATTAATCAGCAAGTCCCCATACTACTTGGGGATTTCCGATTAGGTCTCTAAATGTAATTGAGTCATACATATATATATATATAAAGTAATAAAGTAAATTATAGGGACCCAATTACAAATGTTATGGGCCCTAAAGTCTTCAAAAAAAAAAAATGATAGGGTTTTTGAATTTAGCTTTCCACTAGAAACTTATAACGGTGCTAAAATGACAGGGATTTGGTAAGAAATTTTTGAGATTATAGAGGGCTTAATTATAAATTTTCAAAATATAGAGGCCTAATTGAAAATTCTCAAATGGTCGAGTACCTATCGATTAATTTAGCCAAAAACTACACTACGCAGAAAGCAAAGGTCAAAATAGGTGGCTTATATCCACTTGAATGTATAGAAAACTTATCCAACTACTTAGTTAAAACAGTTACTTCTTACTTTAAAACAAATAAAAGGCTTGTTGAGACGGTGCTCTGAGATACATTATTACAACTCCACAGTCATACCAATAAACTGACAAAAATTAGGCAAAATACATATCAAGAAACTCCAACTAAGACTTCAAAAGCTCAAAACAATGATGAAAAGTTTGGATCAAGTATTAAGAGATTTCCATGAAAAGCATAATCTCTGGGTGAATGCTCTGAAACATGTTGCATGTTCTATTGAAAAAGTATTTGCATGTCATTGCCATGTTTCACTCACTGATTCTAGCTGTCATGCTCCTGCTTCACTCATTGATTCTAGCCTTTCCTTCGAAAACATAATAAACACAGAAATTTGATTCCCTCTCCTTCAATTGTAATGATGTCAACCAATTTTCATGGCTTCATCAAATTCTACTAGCCATTGTTCATAGTTTCATCATCAAAAGTAAATTGATTGACATAATTTACATTCCTGAATCCTGGATCTACTTAGTAATATCGAGCATTCCAGATGGTAAAGTGTTTATATTGAACTTCAGATAAAAGATGGTAATTATTGATAGCACTCACCATGCATCATTTTATCTGATTTGTACTCCATGATAAATTAAAACTTGCATTAAGGGTACTCCTATTTTGGCTCATTCACTGCCTTGGTAAGGCTGAATCCTCCACAAAATCTTCTGAAAAATCCTAACCTGCAGAAAGAAAGAAATTTAGATGGTAGCACTATGATATCCCAATCCTATCCAGGTGTATGTTGCAGGATGATCTAGTATAATTACTCTAAAATAGAGAAGGACTGGGGCAAACATCTTTGAAGAAAAAGAAAAGGGAACATGAAAAGAACGATGCCAATGCAAGTGCAACATCAATCAAGATCCACATCAATCAATCAATCAAGTGTTCACCTATTAAAGAAAAACTAGTAACTATTAGGATTGATCTCACCCCCCAAAGCTACTAACAGAAGTTGGAAAATTGGACTATTCCTGCTGAAATAATAGCCATCAAAGTTGATTGTATTGATTAATCTTTACTATATAGTGTTATTTGTATTCTTGTACCACGGTCCATACTTCACATCTTTCAAGTGGATAAATAACACAAAGGCATATTGTAACACACAAATATATTAACACCAATCATTTGGATCAAATTAAATATGAGTATTGAAGTGGCTCGGTCTACGGACTACTGCTGATGTTGCAACTTCCCAACAGAAATATGCATTAGACTTAATGGATCAGAACATCAGGGACCTACTTGGTTACTACTTTCATTTCCCGTTTCTATTTTTTGGATTTTCTATTTTCGGGATTTTATAAAGGAAATACTGAAAACAATAAAATCTTATTTTCAGTTTTTATTTCCTGTTTTCACTATTTCATTCACAAGATTTTGAACACAAAGAACACACGAAATGAAATCCGAAACCAAAGACCCTAGCCTCCTAGTGGGGAGGTCTCCATCAGACTCAAGGGTCATGGCAATATTGGAGACTTATTGAGAAACTAAATTATTTCACTATAATCTCTACCAAATACCTCATCCATCATTTCTAGTGAGCAGGGTTGGTTAGTTCCCACAAGCTCTACACCAAAATCACTGGGATGATGATTCACACCCACATATATAAAGGAGGGGGCGTGTAGAGAATTTCATTTTTATTAAAACGAGTGACCTAGTACACGAGACCCCCACCTGGTGGGACTGGAGAGAGTAGATGTACCAGTCTTACCCTCGTTTTGCATAGAAACTATTTTTAGGATTTGAACCCGTGACCTCCAGATCACAAGGTAGCAACTTTACTGTTGCGGAGAATTTCTTTTCTATTAATTAAGATAAAAAAGAAATATCAAAATATTTGGCTACACAGACGCAAATTGAGCCGTTTATACATCCACTACTCGTTCAAATCCAGAAAATCAAGGAAAACCTAGGGTACGATTGGTTTCAGAAAATAAATTTCAATTTTCATTTCCCGTTTTCCTGTTTTTTGTATTCTGTGAAGGAAATACTGAAAATTGTTATAAACGAAGTACTATGAAGAAATACTGAAAACAGTTTTCACTTTTCCTTTCCTATTTTCCCATTTTCGGAAACCAAACACACCCCTATTGTCCTACAAGACTAAGAAACAACAGAGTTGTTTCAAACTTGATTCTAACAGCAAAATATCAAGCCATGACATTGTAACAAGTGAGCTAGAATATCCAGCAGCAATGAGTATTAGCAACATGTGAACCTACAAGGATGGAGAAGAAGCAGCAGCTTCAAGAATAAAAAAGTAGGAGAACAAAACATTAACAGCTTATATGTGACAACCAATTAAGCAACCTTTCACATTGCTCTATGACCAATTTTTCATGAGAGGACCAAACAAATAGAAGTAGCTTGTCCATTCCATTTGAGAGAAGATTGAGGGTGTATCACTGCTAGTTTTGGACAAACTAGCAGACATAGAATGCATATGATGTACATAGATATGCATATGATGTACATAGATGGCGTACACAGATGTACCAGCTATTGCAGGGTGTACACATCCTCATTCATATGAGTAAATAACACCAAAGACATAAGGTATAGGTATAGGGCATTCGAAGTTCAAGAATTCAGCTGCCCAGTATGACTAAAATAATTTAGTTATGCAAACTTCAACATGGATCCAAGACAAAGAAACAATACAGCAACGGAATAATAAAAAATCATAAAACAGACACCAAAACAAACAAAGAAAGCATGAAGAATTAATAGAGACAAGGGGTTTTGGGGACTGAGAAGCTTGAAGAGGCTTGTTTCAATCATCACGACATGAGTACCTGGAAGTGGAAGTGAAAGCGGGTTTCTGAGCTGAGTGTCCCGCGTTTGGTGGCCGACTCGCGAGTTTCAAGTGCAGGTTGAGTGAGATGATGAGACGAGACACGTGTGTGTGCCAGACCCTGCGTCTAGGCAACGCTTGGAGAGGCTTCATTGGATCGCTGCTACACCTCAACATCTGTACTCTTCTTCTGCACGTGGCGATCACGGATTAAGGATATGTTTGGATCCGTGGATTTTGATGGAATAGAGTAGAATAAAATATGATAGAATTTCCTTCTTTCCTTAAATTGAATGGAATGAGATGCAATCATTGTTTATTTTATATTTTATTTATAAAATTATTATTATTTTATTATTAAAATATGTAATTAATAAAGTGAAATAATTATATTTCTTTGTTTTACTCAGCTCCTTGAATTGGTGGAGTTATTGAAATGGGAGGAAAAATAATGAAATCTTAATTAGATTCATTATTTAAATATAATAAATTTGGATAAAAGAAATGAAGATGAAAAAAGATTGAATTGAATAGAGTGAGTTGTTCTTTTAATAAAATTACAATTAAAACTTTTATGGTTGAATGTAAAATTAAGTTAGTTTTGGATGTAATATCAGAATATTTTTATTTATTTTTAAACATTTTTTTATGTTATAAAACAAATGATAAAGATGGAAATCATAACTTCTAGAAAAAAATTTCTTGTGTTGTTTTATTTTTTTAAAAAAATGATTTTATTTAAAAAAATTGTACATACATGCCAAAAAAATATTAAAAACACTAAAAGATTTTTTTTTATGAAATGGACAAATTATGTTTACCTCCTTTGAAATTAATTGACATAACACCTAACTCCCTCTAATTCTTAAGTTGATAGTTAAGTTCCTTAATTTATTTAATGTAATTACACCAACTACCCTTATACCTAAATTTTAATTTTTTTTTTAAATTTAACACATATAAAATGACTATTTTTTCTTATTTATTTATTCTATTTTTAATTCATGCCATTCAACCTTTCTCTCCATCTAGCTTTATAATATCCTCACTATTCTCTCCTAAACCTCATACTTTCCAAATCTCTGGAAAAAAAAGAAAGTCCCAAAAACCATATGCTCCAAGATCATTGCCCCCATCATTCACCGTAAGCACAAACAAAAAAAAGTCACTAGGAAGTCACAGCAACAACACAAAATGCCACTGAACAGCCACATCAAGACAACTGGGAAACAAACATTTTAATATAAAATGCAAACATACCAAATCTATTGAATCCTAAGAATATGAAACTATGAACAGTTAGGTGGCAGCTTCTTATGTGGGGAGGTCTAAGTTTGGGACCATGGCAGTGACAAGTAATTTTATAATTGTATAAAATGATAAAATGACTTTTTCGCCCTTATCTTCTCTAACTTTCCTTCCTGCATTGAAAGTTGTAACCAGTAATCTCCTTTCTCTTCTCCAACTTTCTTTTCTCCCTTAATTCCCATCGTTCTCCATTCTTTGGCTCCCAACACAACTACCATCACCAGCAGCTTCTGGTCCACCACCAACAAGCCCTAGCTCATATGTGCCTAAGCTCAGATGTGATGACATCTATCTCCACTAACATCCGCCATTTTTGTCCATGTCATCCAATTATCCTTGTTTGAGCCAAACGAAACAATTGTGGTTGCAAAATGGGTGGATGGTAGAACACCAGAAAGGGACAAAGACATTGATGATAAAAGTCTTTGGGTTTCAAGCATTTTTTTTGTATGGAGTAAAACAAAAAAAAAGGTCATGGATTAGGTGTTCTGAATTTTGTTGCTTATGATGGCTCTACTTGGTCTCTAATATTTTCTATATAATACCATCTGTAAAGCTCTATCGTTGCAATTCTTTTTTTGTGCGGTCTTGATTAATTTCTACTGTTCTACCACATTTGATGATCTAATTCTAAAATTATGTGATCCATTCATGACATATTGAGTGTTGAGCTCTATTTTAGTCATTCAGAAAAAAAAAAGGAAATAAAAACTAGAGCATACTGCAAGTTGTAACTCAATGGATGGGGAGTTCCTAAAAATTCAATCCTTTTGCAAATGGGTGAATTTCGTTCTTCTGAGTTGGAAGAAACAATGGTGAAAAGAGACAGTGGGCATTGCAATTGTGGCATCAGAGGTGATGCAGCCATCATCAGTGACGGTGATGAAGGTGGCAGCAGTGGCAACCAGGATACAAATAACAAGTGGCAGTGAACAAAACTATCCTGTGAAAGAAAGTGGAAGAAGGGCAAAATAGATAAATCACTTATACAATTATTTTTATAAACATCAAAGTCTAAATACAAGTTTTAATTTTATTTAATCTTAATTACTAGATTCAATTTTCAATAGATGAGATTCAGTGATCATTTGGTCACAAACTCATAATCTCCGTTTAAGAACTTACCACAGTTAGGTAAGAGGATAATCCATGGTAATGAAATGGAAAATCTAAGGAGAGAATTGATAATTAATGGGAGATGAAAAAACCACCATGATCAAAGCAAGAAATCTCCAACTAAAAAATATTAAACCAAAGTGCTTCTTGTGATACAACCCAATTTTTTATCTTAGCTTTAGCTTGTATTTTTTATGAAATTTATTTCATTTAATTTTAAAATTTTTTGTTTTATCGAGTTGTTTGTTTTCAGTTGTTTGATAAGTTAGAAGAAGCATTTGGAATATGCTTACTAAAAGAAAGAAGTTCCAAGAACACTAATATTAGGGGACTTCATTTCCTTTCATTTCTATCTCTTATTTGTTTTATTTTCATGCATTCAAGACAATGCACATTTCTTGTATAACACCAACAAATTGGAATCTCGTCCCAATTTCATTTCCAATGTTGAAAAAAATAAAAATAAAAGTGGCATGCCACTTTATGAAATTGAGATTCAAATAGCAGTTGGAGGTATTCTAAGAGTCTCTCAATGATCTCTCACCTTTTATAAAAGTATATGGGTTAATTTCTCTGTCAGCTTATCATTCCAACACAACATGGAAAAGAACAAATGGGTTATTGAATTGCTAATTTAACTCCATTAAGCTCCTTCGTGGCATGTTTGTAAACTTTCTAATCAAAACATTCGTGTTTTGATATTCTTCTTTGTTAATCACCATATTCTCAAACCTTAATCTCCCCTATTCTTTATCTCCTCCCTCGTTGTCACACATGCAAAGTCAAAACGTTGTTATTTAATGTTATCATAGAGTTTAATGAAACAACATTATCAATTTAATAAGCCTTAAATATTAAAATAACGAGTTAGTAGATAAATCAATATTTAATCTTTTCTGAAAGACGTGAAAGTATTGGTGAATTTTAAATCTTGAGCAATTAATTTGTCCTCAACAATATTAGTTAGAGACAAATTTAAATTTGTTTTAGTGTTTATTAATAGTGTATTTTTTTTACATAGTCAATAGTCAATTAATCACCTATTAGTATATTAACAAAACAAGTTTGAGAGATTTTATCCAAATATAGTGTAAAGCTTTGTTTTTCAATTAATTTTTTCTTAGATTTTTTTTTTGCAATTTAGTAGAAAGAACAAGAGTGCATTTGGATGAAATTATTTTGGCTCAAAATCACTTTTTTCATCCAAAAAAGTTATTTTTCATACATTTTAATAATTTTTAAAAAGTAATCAACATCCACAAAAATCAGTTGTCAATTTTTTTATAAAAATTAAAACAATAATTTCAAAAATTTTATTTTCAGTATTTTCAGTTTATATGTAAAATTTAAATTTTATAATCACGGGAAAAAATCTGAAATAAACGAATCCTCAAATTTGAATGATTTGCTTAATTAAAAACTATTTGAACTTGAAGAGACTTGTTGTATTCAATATTGCCACGTGACGGAACTTTTTACGATCGAACGATGATATAAATATCGTTTCCCCCGAGCTTATAACATTACATCAGTTCGCAAAATTTTGTGCGTTTGTGGTGCAGTATGGGAATTTGAACGGTCAAGTTTCCAAAGCATTTCCGCAGCCCAACCCAACGCAATTTCAAAAACCCTACTCCTCTACCATTCCACCGCCTTCAATGTCGCCGGCGGCGGCGGCGGCGGCGGTGCACCTCCGATCTCCGATCCACTCCTCCTCCTCCTCCTCCTTCCAAACCGCCGATTCCGTCCCCGATTCCCCTCTCTATAATCACACGCCTTTCCCCAACTTCAACGCCGACGCTTGCGGCGGCGTTGGCGGTGGCGGCTCCGTCTCCCGCGGCAGGTCGCGGCCCAGGCTTGCCAAGCTAAGGAAGCAGTCGGCGTCTCAGTGCGCGAGGTCCAGGACCAGAACCGCCGCCTCCGGCTCCGATTCATTTCGCTCCGATCAGGTAACCGGTAACATTGGCGTGTTAAACGATTTTTCGTTAGGTTCTGGTGGAGTAGAGAGTGGTGCCGGAGCTTGTGATGGTGGTTCTTCTTCGAACTGTTGTCGCAAGCTTGGGAGCGAGGGTTTTGTGTTTGGTGCTAGAAAGGTTGGTTCTGATTCCAGTAGGGGTTTAGATTCTGAGCTGGGAGGGAGTGTTCCGTGTACAGAAGGTTCTGGAAACTTCGGAGGGGAGGGTGCAACTGAGAGGGAAACGGGGGTTAGGAAGAGTGATCGTGTGGAATTTGTGTTTAGTGCTGGAAGGAGTGATGTCCAATCGAATTCTGGAAGGAAAACGGTTGCAGGGATGGGTTGTGGGGATGGAAGAAAGCCTGGATTGAATTCTGAAATGAAGGATGGAGGGTTTGATGTTAAGGGATTTGTTTTTCGTGCTGATCAGAATGGTTTTGTTGATAATTCAAATGCAGAAAAGGGGAAATCTAGTGAATGTGCCGACAATTCGGGGTTTGACGATGGTGGAGAGGGGAAATTTAGGGCTGGAGTTGAGTGTGGAAGGCAGGATAGTTTTGGCTTTGGTAACTGTAACGGTAAAACGTCGAGTTTTAGTGTGGAAAAGCAGGAGTCTCTTGACAGCATGGGAAATTTGGATCCTCAAGTGGGTACTTTTAGTGCCAAGGCTGAAACAGATGATAGTAGTAATAGTGATGATATGGGCAAGAGTGGAAATGGAAGTACCAATGGTGTTTCTCCTGCATTTAGTGCCATTCCTGCACATGAATTGACTGATGAGATGAAGAAACTGAACATCAATCATTCTGAGGGTGCTTATATCACTAGAGATTCAATGAATTTACATGTAAATAGTAGCACTGGTTCTGTGTTTGCAGGAAGTGAGAAGGTCTGTGGCTATTCTAGTGGTGATTCAGGAACTAGTGCTAGTAATGCTGCTTTTGAGAATATTAGTCGGCAATATTTCAAAGCATGCGAAACAAATGATCTTCAAAATGAAGCTGGCTGCGGTATTGCCTGTGATTCTGGAGGAATTCCTTGCCCTAAGCGATCCACTAGTGAGGAAGGCATCAATGATTTTGAGTGTGGCCAAACCCCAGAAACTTATGTACTTGGAGGTTCACAGGTGAACGGAGCTACAGCATCATTTTCCTCCTCATCAGTTGGTCTTGAATCTCATCCAGATAATTGTGCTTCTGCGGGCCATTCCTTGAATGCGGATCATGATAAGCACGATAATTATTTTACAAGTATTCCAGAGGCATCAGAGGAATCTTTTACAGACTTTAAACCCCCAACATGGGATCCTTCTTCTTTTAAAGACAACTTATTTCCTAAGTTAAATAGAAAATTAGAATCCACACGAAAGGTCAGATCTTCTAAGGAAAAAGGATTGAAACATACTAGAAGAAGGTTGAAGTCTCAATCCTTGAATGAGAAACAGACAGGGCTAGATCATTTGTCAAAGCAAACCAGTTCACTTGAAACCCCTGATTCCTGTGGTTGCCACTCACCCATGGATTTTTCTCCCTATCAGGAAACAGCCATAGATGATCAAGATGTAAAAGCTTCAGAGTTACATGATCATCACTCAACAATTCCTGCTGATTCTAAGGAGGAACACTTGGCAGCTGATGGGAGAGGAGTGAATATGTGTACAACTGATCAAAGATGTGGGAATCCTGATAATGACAGGTTATTTGCACATAATGGTAGTTCTTCTGCTGATGTTTTTCATTCTTCTGGTCCGGAAATAGTCTGGCCTAATTTGAAAACCGAGCAATTTGGCAGTAGTACTGCCAATTCTGGTTTTGATTTTAGCTCAAACACTGAAGGGCTTAAAGCTGGTCCATTCTGTTTTGTTCATGGTCTGGGTGATTCAAAGGAGAAAGATTTTGCATTTTCTGCATCATCTACTGTAGCAGGTGCTTCATCATTGTTAAAGAGTAAACGGAAGAAAAAATTTAGGAGGAAAATAGGCCGTGATTCATTTGTTATGTCTCCAAATCTGAATGGAAAGTTTGAACCTTCTGTACAGTTTTCAAATTCTGATGTCATGTATAGTTCTCAGATCAATGATCAGTTCAAGGAAGGGGGTGTTGCATCCTCATCTGCATTTGGTGAAGCCTGTGAAAAGTGGAGACTCAGGTGCTGACCGTAGAATTGAAAAGAAAAGCATTGTTTTATAATTTGTCTTTTGATATTTGACTATGCTATTTTTGTTGGATTTTGTTGAAATTGGCATTCTTTATTTATAGTGTGCAATTATGATTCTATCTAGGGGTAATCAAGCCTATAAAGATGGGGATCTTTCTAAAGCTGAGGACCTCTACACCCTAGGGATAAATTCTGTCCCTTCAAGTGAAAAATCAGAATGCTGGATTAGACCTCTTTCACTGTGTTATAGCAACCGTGCAGCAACACGCATGAGTCTTGGAAGGATTAGAGAAGCTCTAGGGGATTGCATGATGGCTTCTGCTCTTGACCCCGCCTTTCTGAAAGTACAGATGAGGACTGCTAAGTAAGGGTTTTGTTTGTAATTGCATTATTTTTTATTACAAGCATATTGTCTTATAAAATTTTTGCCCCCAATTAATGAAATGTGATTTTCTTCTCCAGCTGCCACCTTTTGTTAGGAGAAGTAGAAAATGCACAGCAGTGTTTTAGTAAGTGCTTAGAATCAGCTAATGTTATTTGTTTGGATCGGAGAGTTGTAGTAGAAGCAGCTGAAGGTTTACAAAAGGCTCAGGTACTTCAATGATTTTCTTTTATGTGAGTAGCAAAATTTTGATAATTTTTTCTTGAGGAATTTTTGAAATAATTTCAATTTGAATGTTATTGATTGTTTCTTTTTCGGGTAACTTCATAGTATTGTCCTTTCTCTTATAGAACATATTATTATGATAGGAACAACAAGGAGAGATACAGAAATGGAATATACTGATGTATTAATGGAAAAGTAAACTGAAGAAATATGCAGAAACAGCTTTAGCAGTTCAGCATTCTCCTAATCCCAGCCTTGCAAATGCCTGAATGTCCCCTTTCCCTCACACCCACAAATATACCCTTCTGCTGTAACAGAATTATTCCCCTGACCTCCTCACAACCGGCATGGCACATACCCACACTCACACCTCGGGAAGTTAGTTTTGCAAGTGGCCCACATGATTCACCTACAATCCCAACCCTACCATTTTCCCAAACTGCCCCTATACCTCTTTCATTTGTACATTTTTTAATCTCATTAGGAAATCGGTCTCAATTAGTATTTCTCAAGGATTTTAATCTTCAATTCTGCTCTTTAAATAATTTCAATTTGATTATTCTATCTTTCGTTTGCTTGCATGGTATGGATGCTTTGATTAGATGTCTAACAAGTGTTATTGTGTATTAACAGCAAGTGGTTGAGTGTTTAAACAATGCTGGTGAACTTTTAAAGAAGAGGACTTCTGATGCAGCTGGTTCTGCTCTAGAACTACTTACAAAGGCATTGTCAATGAGTTTATATTCAGAAAAATTGCTTCAAATGAAGGCAGAGGCTCTATTTTTGGTATTTCTTATTCCAATTCTTTGTTCTGGTCATCTTTATGGATCTTATTCTTCTTTTTTTGTTTTATTGATTTACTTTCTATATTATTGCTGATAAAGGGTGCCATTTATTTTATGGTTGACATCTTGCAGTTGCAAAAATATGATGCAGCAATTCAACTTTGTGAACAGAGTCAATATCTCGCAGAAAAGAATTTTGCGATGGCAAACAGTGCAAATAATTCCAATATTTCCACGCATGATAGTTTCTCATTTGTAAAATTGTGGAGGTGGTCATTGATATCCAAGTGTTACTTTCATTTGGGACAGCTCGAGGCATCGCTTAATGTTCTTGAGAAGTTACAGCAAGTTGTTTCTGTCAATGACAAGTAATTCAGTCTTTTCAAACAGGGCTAATTTTTCATTTCCATTTCAATTGAGATGCATTTTTTTTCAAATGCTAGATAATGTCTTATGCCCATTTCAACTATGTAGATGTGTGATTGATAACATTGAAGATTTGCTGTTGTTAGCTACTACAATACGAGAACTTCGAGACCACAAGGTAATTTCAGGATGTTCATCCTCCTAATTAATTCTTCAATGGCAATTAGTGTTATTGATGGTCCTGGATCTGGTTGCATGTCATGCATACTGCAAGAATGGGTAAACTTACTGTATGATGTCCTTTTTTTGGATCCTAGATCAGTGATGATGTGTACTAATAAATATTCCATGTATGAATTAATTTATGACAATCCCCAAGCATCCTAATAAAGCACCATTTGGTAGTTCTCTGATGGAAAACTATTTGAACCACTGGAGAAGTGGAAATAATTCTTAAAATGTTATTTTTGAAATCTATGACATGCATTAACTCCTCATTGATTCAGTTACATGCAAGAGAACAGATAGGGTTCCCTCTCACTCTTTACTTGAACCATTTTCAGATTTGTAGTTTTGTACAATTTGTTTGTAACACCAGTATTATTCTTAGTAAAGGTATGTTAATCTTTATTATTCTTATCAACAGAATGCAGGAAATGAAAATTTTAAATTGGGAAATTATACAGAAGCGGTGGAGAATTACACTGCGGCTTTATCTAGCAATATCAAATCTCGTCCTTTTGCAGCTATATGTTTCTGCAACCGTGCTGCTGCTTATCTGGCATTGGGCCAGATTGCTGATGCCATTGCAGACTGCAGCATGGCTATGGCCCTTGATGGAAACTATGCAAAGGTATGCCTTTCTGAAGTCCCTATAATAAGGTCAACTTGTTTAAATGAGAAGTAAGGTGAAATAATGAAAGTAGTGGGCGATGATATGAGGAAAAGGTCGAAACAATGTCTGATGTTCATGTTAGACTTTGAGAAAGCCTATGACAGGGTTAACTGAGGTCTGGAGCTTTTTGGACAAGGTATAGTAAAGGGTTTTGTCCTTGGTGGAGAAGATGGATCTCAGGTTGTCTGACCTTTTTGATGATTGTTAAGTAGGATCCAAAAGCTTCGTTTTGTGGTTAGAGGGATGTGAGGCAAGAAGATCATTTTTCCTCCTTTCTTTTCACTTTAGTGGCTAATGTTCTTAGTCGCTTGATTTTAGGGCAGTGACAAGTGGGTTAATTAAAGGTGTGAAGATCCGAAGGGATTGTGATATCTCTTTTTCTTGACGGTGGTAATGGTTATCATTTCTACTTTTGGGAAGATCATTGGGTAGGAGACACCTTTTATTTTCCTTGCCTTTATCACCTTTCTTTATTACACAATTCTCCTATCTAGAACTTATACAACGTGCATGACTCAACCTATTCTTGGGACTTCCACCTTTTTCAAAATCTAAATGATGGAGGGTCCTTGAATTAGTTGGTTTTTTGTGTCTCCTTGATTCTGTTCTCTTGTCCTCTAGCCTAGATAAAATGTTGTGGTCTCTTGATTGTTCAGGAGTGTTTACGTGTAAATCTTATCTTCAGTTCTTAATTCATCCCTTAATTTCAACCTCTTTCCTCTGTGATAAGCCTATTTGGAAATTTAGAGCTCTCCCTCCAAGGTTAATGGCATGTTGCTGGTTTGAAGGCTTCATAAGGTTATTCCCTTATGTGTGTGTTATATGTGGGGAAATTGAGTCTGTATCTGAGTATCTCACTTATTTTTGCACTATGCTGTGGCCAACTTTCTATGGGATACTTTGTTTAGTATTTTTGTATGTGTTGGGTGTGCACTGCAACCTTGGATCAATTCTTGCTGACAGGTTTAGTTGGTTTTGGGAAAATGAATGTGGCTTTGTGGCAATGTTCTATATATGCCACAATTTGGCGTATTTTATTGGAACACCAGTCTCGCACTTTCGATGACAGATTTTCAGACAAACAAGTTTTTATGGGATAAGATTAGGGTTTGGCCTCTATTTGGTGTAAAACAGTCTTTCTAGAGGAATATCTCTCTGGATGTGTTGAAAGATTGGAAGTTTATGCTTCATTATAGTTTCCTTCTCTAGCTAGTTTTGATCTTGTATAGAGGATCTCTTGTCCCCGCATCTTGTAAATTTCTATTTATCTTCTCAATAAAATTCTTCTTTTATCCAAAAAAAACAAGGTACTGAAAATTGATTAGTTTCATGAAATATGATATTTTTCTGCTCAACTCTAATTTACATAGGAGGAGAGGGGGGACTGATTGCCTTCTTTTTTCTCTCTTTTTGCAGGCAATTTCAAGAAGAGCCACCATACATGAGATGGTTCGGGACTATGAGCAAGCAGCTTGTGACCTGAGGAGACTTATATCCGTTCTTGAAACTGAATCCAATCGAAAGGCCAAACAGTCTGACTCACCCAGTGGATCATATGGTGTGAAAGAATCGAGACAAGCTCATCAACGTCTGCTTTCAGTGGAAGATCAAGCCAAAAAGGGAACCCCCTTTGACTTTTATCTCATTCTGTAAGTTCTTTATTCTATAGGGAATTTCCAATCCTGAAGTTTATCAACTATAACCCCTCCCCCCGGGCGGGGGGCCACCATTGGGGTCATCTGTCCATATGGTGGACAAGATAACCTCAGTGGATGGCAGAAGTTGGTGACTGAATTGAGAAAGATGAGAAAATTAGTTTTGAGTGTTAGTATCCCCAGATAAGGTTATCTTCAAAATTATATGCATATTAATAATTTACATGGGGATATGTAAAATAACTCAGACACTGTCTGTATTAACTGAAGCTGTCCTGTAAGCTGGGGTTTTTTATTTTGTTCTGCACAAGTTTAGAGGGAAAGGTAGGTTGCTCGTTTCAAGGTTAAGGCAATTGAAAATGAAGAAATGATTGCATGTATTATTTCACGTCAATTGCTTTGTTGTATCTGAAATAACAGCCCAGTTCTGAGGGGAAATAAAAAAGACAGTCAATGGAATTTACTTGCCTGAACCAAGCTAGTATGAAGCACGAGAGGCCAAAACAAGCCAACAACAACCCTATTAAATTTCCCTTAAATTATCAACAGAAGTTACTTTGAATATATGAGCATTCTGATCACACTTCATACACCAAATAATAATATCTTGAACAGCACACCATTATATAGTTTCCCTCCTCAACTTTACCAAAATCTGTTTCCCTATTCAGTGAGGGCTACCTCAAGCACAAAGCACCATCCAGTCAAGGGTAAAATTAGAACTTTACGACATAAATGATTAGAAAGCAAACTACTTCATTTGTTACTCCATTTGTGGCTTTCTACTGTTAATTGGTTCTACTAATAGAACAACATTTGTGTATTAGAAACTGATACGTGTAAAGTAATTTCACTAGGAAGAAACCTGTTCAGTGTTTTCAGCTGGCCAATGAAAAGATGTACCCATTTGTACTGTCGAAATAGTAATGTTCAGCATTGATTAATGCATTGGTCTCATGAGTTTTGTTCTACTGATAATTGATAAAGTCAGAGCATTCAAATCTAAATTATGTTCTTTACAATGCCAACCTCAGAGGAATCAAACTAGCTGCTACTGCAAGTGACATCAAGAAGGCATACCACAAGGCAGCTCTCAAACATCATCCAGACAAGGTTTGAGTCTTTCTATACCTGCATTGATCATTATGGTTAACTTAGCATTTTTTATTTTTTTTTAGATTTTGAATCTATGTTAAGAAGCTTTGATATATCTGATTTCGGTTTGAATGTAGGCTGGTCAGTTGTGGGCAAGAAGTGAAGTTGGAGATGAAGGCCGAGTCTGGAAGGAAATTTCACAGGAGGTGCAAAAGGATGCTGATAGGCTTTTTAAAATGATCGGAGAGGCATATTCTGTGCTTTCAGACCCAGACAAGGTTATATGCATGATGTTTTGCTAGTTAATGCACTTTCATGCTTCATTAACTCTAGCTTAGAGCTGGATAAGCAAGAGAGAGAGATGGATCAATAATAACTAAATGGCTCACATAACTATCTCTGTAGGCCTAAGTGTATGTGTATACAATTTACCAATATACTCTACTGAAATGCTCAACTTCACTTGTTATAAAAGCTGGAGCAAACAAATCGTACACAATAAGACTTTTGTAAACAAACCCAAGTAGTCAGTAGACTCTAATTTGATCCTATCTTTTGTTGTTTAATTGTGGAAAGCTGTGCTTTTTTCTTCTCGTAAGAGACTCGGGTCAGGATGGGAAGTAATGTGACAGCAGCCTGTGTTATTTCTGATATAGTTTGACTCATAAGCTTAATCTTAAATTTGCTTACTCTTTCAGTACACTAACCTTTCTCCAACTTAAAGCACCATATCAAATAAAAAGGGCAGCCAGTGCATGAGGTTCCCACCTAGTGGGGAGGTTGTGGAGAGGCTGTTTTTAGGATTTGAATTCATGACCTCTAGGTCATAAGGCAGCAACCTTAAAGTTGTGCCAAGGTTCACCCTCTATGTCATAAAGCACCATACCAAATACTTGACGTAAGTGATAAAGATCAAGTCCTATACATGCCTTTACGGGAATCAGAGCAAGTAAACTTGACAAGCACCATGTCAAAGTATGATTGTGTATGGGGGGTGGGTAGCTTATAGTAACAATGATCTTAGCCTTCAATTGTACTATGTTTTTGACTGGATTCTTTTTAGTTGTTAACAACCACAACAACAATATTCCTGCTATTAATTTTCATTAAGTGTCTATTATTTGTTATTAATATTAAAAACTTATAAGCTTTGCTTTCATTGATCATAGCGCTCTGAGTATGATTTGGAAGAGGAGATAAGGAAAGCTTATAAGCAGAGTAACAGAGGTGGCACATGCAGGAGATCTTCAGATGCTTATGGGAATGGAAGAACGTCGGATGGTTATAAATCTTCCTCTGACCGATTTTCTTCTAGACGAAATGGACGGGATCATTGGAAGACATATGGACCTTCATATTCTCGATGGTAATAAGATACTCAAACAAGGCATTGGCGTTCCTATGCCTGGTCTGGTTGAAATTGACATTCCATTTTCATTCTTGATGGACCTAAGCTTCATGAAAGCGGCTTAAAACTGCTTTTGCAGGTAATCATCACTCCTATACTTGGTCCGGTTGAAAGTTATTCAGGCCAGTACTGATTTTACTTTTTCCTTTTTTGGGCCTGATTTAGGCCATTACTGCTTTATTTTTTAGGTCTGATTCAGACCCTGACTCAAATAAGTTAGTACCTAGATATTGCAAGCTTGAGCTATAGTGAGTATATACCTTCCAAACAGCTACCAAAGGAATGGGAAAGTGAGGGCAAGAACAGGTCTGATTCGTGGTTCACTAACCAGGAAATATGGCATTGATGCTATACCTACCTGCCGTTCATCCCATGCTTGTTATTGGACAAGAGTTTTCCAGAAAGGGAAAAGGAGTCATGCATACATAAAGTCATGCTAACACAGGCAATGGAGCCGTTGCAGCTGTACTTGCTTCATTTATTGTACTAGTGTTTTATTGGGTTTGTGATTGTGAACATTAATAGGAAGTGTTTAAGCCAAAAAGGAGAAAAAGAGAGAAAAATGTAATACATTCAGAAAATCTTTTTTTTTTTGTTTATTTACCCAAATTACATATCTTTGTCCCCTGACAAAGTTGAAAACTGTTTGCCTAACTACGACATTATTTCCCCCCTTGGATACTAAAAACGAGCATAAAATTGGGTGCTGACAACAATTACGTAAACGGGAATGATTAATTTTGTGAAAAGCACTTTCGGAAACTGGGGAACAATGGTGCGTTATTCAGAAAAGTAATTATAAAATTTAGATTTTATATATAATTGGAAAGATTGAAAATTGATTCTCTTTTGGAATCAAATTTTTTTTAAAAAAAAACTATTTAAATATATGAAAAGTGATCTTTGGGGGTGAGAGAAGTGAAAAATCACATCCAAGCGCCTTCTAAGTTAGAAAGAAGTGGAATGATTAGAGAGTGGCGCCTTGTAGTGCGAAAATTTTGCCTGGTAAATAAAATCCTTGGAGAGCAAAGTTGTTGTGGTGCAAGTTCGGTTTGGCGTTGAGCTATATCAAACACACTCTAATGTTTGGACGTTTTGACTTGAATGAACCCGAACTTGTTTTTCGGGTCAAACTTTGGTTCACATCGAGCGTTTGCTGCTTTTAAATTAGACCAAAACAGTGTGACATTTTTCCAAACATTTTTACCCCTCTATGAAAATTATTGTTACCAGCCTTTTGCATTTTTTCAGTTTTTGAAAATATTTTAAATGCTTTTTGTATTTTATGTTATTTTTGGATATTTTAAACAAATTGTGTGTTTAGTATTAAAAATTATTGAATTATTTATTGAGATTTTCAAGAATAAATTTAAAATTTGTTTGCTCTATAATATATATATTCTTGTGAATATATGTTATAATTTTCAAATAACCCTAACACATTTATTATCATTATCATTTAAAATGAAAAGGACGTTTTCAGGAAAAAAAGAAGAAGAGAGATATATGTTGATCAATACATAATTAACAATTAATTTTTGAGTAAACCCTCCAAGTTAGTCCCTCACAATTTTTGGTGTCATTTTTCAGATACCAAATGGTCCCTAACGTTAAATCTATCGAACTAATGATATGGCAATTCATAAATATCTAAAACCCTCCAAATTAGTTCTTGCCCCACTCCAACCTACTCCACCTCCACCCCACCAGCATTGCCCCCACCCTCATCACACTCAATAGTAAACTAGGAAAAAAAAAGGTACAAAAAAAGGATCAGAATGAAGAATAAAAAGGGGAGGAAGGCTACAGTCCTATGCTTCCATTGTGAACCACCATTGTCGTGGGAGTCACCTCCTCCGCTGCGGCCTCATCATTGCCTCCATCGTGGCCTGGCCATGAATCAGTGCCACACCTCCACCGTAAAGACCTCTATGGTCTCCACCTTACTTGCTCTCGCCATTGCAAGCTGTTAGGACCACAACCGAACACTACTGTGGGAATAAACTCGGCATCACCATTTACCAGAGTGCCACCCCCGCACCCTGTCATGACCACGAGCTCTGCTTCTGCTCCACCACGTCTTGCCACCATGCCATTAGGATCTCTGTCATTGCTTGTGATGTTCCCATTTCTCCTTTCTTCCCATCATGCACTCCTTCGCGCCCTTAGCCACACCATCGCTTCGCCGCCAAGCCGTGGCCGTGGTCAAGCTCGTATCCTTCATAGCCACATGCACTGAGTAGCTGAGCCTTTCTCTCAGTCTCATTTTGACCAAGCCCCGATCCATTTGCCTCTGTTTTAAAAATTAAAACTGTGTCAAAACCAAACCCATGCTTTAAAGTCACAAGAACACGCCACTCGATGACTCTTCCTGTTCGCCACAGGGAATCATAATTACGATAAGGATCCTGCGAAGCTCGCCCTTGCAGAATCCAAACTACGAAGAAGCCTGTGAATTCAAAAACCAGCACTTGCAAACTTTTTCATTTTGAGGAAAAGGAAAAAACATGTTTTGTTCTAATAGTTTTTCAAATGGAGCATTGGCTATAGTTATTTTGCTGAATTGTTGTGTTCTATGGGTGAGTGTAGTTGATGATGTAGGGTAATGGGGCAATGAGAGGCGAGGTAGTGGTGGTGGGGGTGGGGATAGTGAGGATAGAGGTGAAAGCAGTGGGGTTGAGGGAGTATGGTGGGGTGGCTAGGACAAGGACTAACTTGCGGGGTTTTAGGCATTTATTAACTTGTCACGTCATTAGTCTATTAGACTTAACATCAAGGATTGCCAAGGACTAGTTGTCCGACGATGAAATTATTAGGGACTAATTTGGGGGTTTACTTCTAATTTTTTAAAATTTGTTCATTTCATTTAAATCTAATAATTAAATATAATGCTAAAAAAATAATAACTACATCAAATGAAAATTATACTTCAAAAAGACAAGACAAAACAAGCAATCATAAATTCAAAAATATTTTTCAATCAATATAAAATTAACAATTATTTTTTAAAATTTTTTTCTCACCCAAATCTAATAATTAAATAAAATTCTAAAAAAATAACAACTACGTTGATTAAAAATTACACATCCAAAAAATAATAATAATAAACAATCATAAATTTAGAAATATTTTTGATCAATATAAAATCAACAATCAATTTTCTAAAATTCATTCATTTCATCCAAATCTAATAATGAAACAAATGTTGGAAGGGGAAAGTCAAATAATTGAGTAGTATTTTTATATTTGTGCTTAATAATTATTATTTTCAAGTGATGCAAATTTTTTATTTTCACCTTTTATTATAGGAATGAGATTTCACTAAATTATGAGAAAATCTTTTTTCCAGAGAATAATTAATATCTAGAAATAATTTTGTGAAATCGTAACAAACACGAGGATACACTATTTCTAAGTAGTTATGCTTAGGAATAACGAGATACACAAACATTTGCTCCCTAATATTTAAATAATATTTTAGTAGGTGGTTTTTTATGGTAGGTGTTTTTTTATGCTCTCCCTACGAATTTTCTTTTGCTTTACTCGCCATATTAGTAGTGACCCCCTCCCGTCGCTGAAAATGTTGCCAGCAAGTTTATGAATCAACTCTCCAAGTTCTTCGGGATTGTGATATAGCCCACATGCTTCCTAGTCCCGTCTCATTGATGTTGCTTTGTGATGCTCCTGCATTTTTTTCACTTGCCCTCTCCGAGGCTAGATTCAGCTTATTCTATCATCGCCGTCAGATGCATTCCTCCTCTCTTCTCGTCGCTTGGAGCTGGATTCCAAAGCTGCAATTTCTCCCATTTATGCTTTCGTGGTGCTTAAAAGTATCTTCGTAAGTTTGGATCTTGAAGGGAAAAGATAAGAAGAGAAGGACTTATACCTCTCCCTTCCCTTCAAAAATCTAAATTCATAAACATATATGTTTTTTTTGTGTGATGGCTTGACTGAATTAGGGCCTAGTTTTGTGTTGTTGGTTCTGGCCCCACTTTCACAAAAAGAAAATATATATTTAACTTTTATAATAATTTATTTATATTGGTTTTAATTTTTAATTTTATACTAAGTAAGATTTTTAAAAAATATATTAACATTTGTATAATTTATTAAAAGATATGAAATAAAAAATAAGACAATATTAATATTGTAATATATACTCTTTTAAGTAACTTACAAACAAAAGTGATTTTGGTCTAGATAATCGAAATAACATTTATTTTATCAAACTCATTTTTAAAGTAAAAGTTTTCAGACATAAATCCTATTATATCGAATCCTTTATTTTTTTTAATCAAAACTATGTTGATTCAAAATCAATAATTTGGCAAACTATAAACTAAACACACCCATAGCAATGTGTCCCGTGATGCATCCACTTTCTCTGATGGCCGTAAATAAGACTTTCCCATTTTAATATTTTACGAACTTTTTACCTTTTCTTTTTCGTTCCTCATTCTTTTCCATGCTATTATAAACCACAAAGGGGGAAAAAAATTGAAACACTGTTTTATGCTAGAGAAGAAGGTATAAGGAAGCATGTAGCATCAAAATGAAATCCCCTGCTCTTAGAAGTGCAACATAAAACCATTCAGAACTTTTGCAGTCAGATTTGCTTGTGAAATCTCTTTTCTCTTTTATTTACAACATGGGCATTGGCCACTGGGGTTGCTTCGTTAAGGAGTGTCTGCATTTTTTTAAATCTGCAATGATAGTCCCTCCCCTATGGTTCATGTGTGTTGGAGACATTGTTTTACTCCAAGGCGGCGGGGTGTCTTGCCCTTGCCCTCTGCCTTGGATTACGCCCAAAAGTTGAAATCGGTTATTATCCCTATTAGTTTTATTTCAAGTCAATTTGAACATTAAATATATATATATATATATAAGCGAGAGTTATGGGGTTGTGGAATTTATGAGATGACATGATGCGATGAATTTGATTTCTCTCTATTTTTTCACTTTTCATTCACCCAATCATGTTCATGTCTTTAATGTTTTTGAACCAATTATTTTTCCCTTCATGCGAACTAATATGATTTAATATATATTTAATTCTCATTCAAATTTATATCTTCACCTTCCTCATTATCCAATCAATATTGCAATGAAAAATTGTTAATGAAACAATAAACACTTTTTAATTATGATAATAATGTTTTAATAATTTAATTAATTATTAAATAAAAATAATACGTATACACGTAGTTTATGTCTATTTATACTTGATGAAATAGTTATATATTTCAAATCATTAAGTAAAGGACAGAATTTTTAAAATTCCGATAATAATGTATTAATGGTTTAATTTATCATTGTGTCAAAATTATATATATATATATATAATGTTTATTTATGCATAAATAAGTTAGATGTTGAAACATTTAATAGAATAATGAAAAAAATTATATCTGCCCACAATGTATCAATAATTTAATTTATTATTCATTCAAAAAATAATATGCATATTACAAATCTAAGAATTTAAATAATAAATTATATTTACAATTATTTTTAATCTTATAATAAATATTTTTAAATCAACTTGTATAAAGGGGGTCGAGAACAAGAAGATTACACAAATTTATTCAATTAATATTAAATTTAAATGAAATTCATGAATTAAGTAATTTATATTTGTATATATTATTGGATTTGGCAATTATTATCAATTTAATTTTTTTAAAAATAAATGCATGGCACGAGTCAATTAAAGTGGAAGACGAGCATAAGAAGATACAATATGTTTTTTTGATCGAAGACGATACAATATGTTCAACCATAGACATTGCTATCAAGGCCACGTGTAAAGGCTCCACAGGATGCACACGTAAACAAAGAAACTAAATCAAAAGAATAGAGTAATGTTATTTTGACGCTCAAAAAATAAGTATATATTTAAATACTTATTTTATAATTATTAGGTATGATGGTGGTTCCTATTTATTCTTAATATTTATTACATTCAATAATTATAAAATAGATATCTAAATAAACACTTATTTTTTAAGTATCAAAATAGTATTCTCGAAAACAACTACTTGGTGGAAACTGATAAGACAACAAATGGCTTGATCCAGGAAATTAAACACGATCCAACGTGCAATAATTATATTTAGCCACGTACGAGGGGGATTATGTTGTGTATTCCATATTGATTTGAATGCAACAAACGTTGCCAGTGAGAGCCCATGATTTCTTCACACAACGAAAAAGTTCTGGCCAGTAGGAAAATCACGATTAGATAATCCCAAGTCATAAAGAGATGAGTTAAAAATAAACTTAAAATATACTGTACTAAGGTAAGAACGAAATTTAGTAAAAGTAGTAAGTAATATTACATTAAGTGCAAATAATTAGATATATAATTTTACAAACAAAAATAATAGAGTTCCTACAACAACAAAAAATTAAAACATATATATATATATATATATATATATATATATATATATATATATATATATATATATATATGTATCTGTATGTGTGCGTGCGTGTGTGTGCGTGTGGGTTTAGGGTTCAGAGAGAGTAAAAAGAGAGGAAAAAGGGACAAAAAAAAATACATAGAAATCCATAAAATAAAATCATTGTAGTGTAAATATATCATTTTATTTCTGCATCAATTTAATGGTAGAAAATAAATTTACTTTTATATAAAATAAAACTATGATTACAACTATTAATTATTATTATTATTATTTTATATATTTTCTTTTTATATTGAAGATACTCACTATTATTTATAATTATCATTTTATTTTGTTATTATTTTATATTTATGAATAATTATGAACATGAATATTGGCTAAAATAACACTAACTACTTAATTAAAGTAATTCTCTTCCCTTTTCATTGGTCCCTTCAATTTACCGTGCTCTGATTTCTTCTTTTTTTATCACTAAATTAAGGATTCTCTCCTCTCCTAATCACCAATCTCATCGATTTACCATGCTCCAATTTCTTCTTTTTATTTTACCACTCAAAGATTCTCTTCTCTCCTTACAGTCTAGTGCGGATTATCACTGCTTCAATTTCTTCTTTTTATTTTACCTTTTATTTATATTTGTGTGGTTCATTATTTAATTAAAGTTAGTCTAAATGTTCCTTTTTAATTATGTTGTTGTCTGTTACACATTATTTTATCATTCTTCTGTTTTAGAATATATCATATTGTTTATACAATATTGTATTAATTTGAGTTGTTAATATTTATAGGAATTTCTATAAGGGACGTAAATTGTTGGAATAATATAATTAAAATCTAATACTAAAAATAAGTGAAGGTTATTTTTCATGAATTTAGAATAGTAAATTAACTATGATTTTATGATGACATCAAAAGAAAATTTAATAAAGATTATCTTAGGTCTTTTCCCTTTAGAAATTAATGTTTAGATTGACAAGTCTATGGTTTGAGAAATTTTATTAAGATATTATTTTATTTTATCAGGCTTATATTATTTCAATTATTAGACACTTTCTTAAGTTTACACTCATGCATTAATTTATATTTTGTGCACTTCTTCCAGTTTATTGCCTAATTTTATGTTTTACTATTTAATTTGTTAATATTATTGATTATTTTATGATTTTTTTAAGTTTTATTTATGGATTAATTTATACATTTCTTATTGTGAATTTATGCATAATAATTAATTAATTTAAAAAGAAAATATTTGATCAAAATTTACCGCTAACTACTAATAAGGCAAAGAAATACATATAAGATCCTTTTATATTACTTGTATTGGTTGATGTGACATAAAAGTTATACTTTGTTGTCACGCTGTCAACGAACAACATCAAAAAATGGAAATTTGTTAAGAAAAAAGCTTTCAACTATGTGGAAGACAAGCAGACAAATGGAAGTAAAAACTAAAATAAAGAAATAATAATGTTTAGTAAGACTGACATGACATGCTATACATGGTATATTTTATTTATGATATGATATTTGATTATGTTTATATGAATTATAATGTTATTGTAGTCATATATGTATTTTCCATGCAGACACGACTAAAATCAACCATTGTTTAAGTATTTTTTTAAAAAAACCATTATGTATTAATTTGCTTGTGATCATATACAGTCTTAAACTAGTGGAAGACATTATTGTTCCGCATTCTATTGGTTGTCAAGTGATCATCTTCAACAACATGGATTTTTTTCTTTAATCTTGATCCTTTTCTATTATGTGGAGCTCGAGGACCTTAGTCTTGCTAATTGTTTTTCGAACATATGGCAAGGCTTAGCCTATTTTGCATGTTTCATTTTTTTCCCAAAATAATTGAACACATGGGAGGACTCAAGTGAGATGAGTAATTTATTATGAGAGTAGGATAAGTGGTTTACTATGACTCAAGTAATGATCATGGTTGTTTCCATACTCACTACTTGAAAAAGTATGTAAAAATAAAGATGATTTAATTGGAAAATAGTACAAATTTTTTTACAGAATCAATGTATAAAAAATAAACTCATATATATATATATATAATTTTCTGATTTTAATTTAACTAATAATAAAATATAAAAACAGAAACATTAAAAAGTTAACACGCCCTTAAATAATTTTACACAATTAAACTCACGGTTGAGGTCCTTCTACAGCAGTTTTCTGTAACAAAAATGCTAACGAACAATAATGGGCTTTTGGCCATCCCCACATTCTCATAATAACTTGTATGTGAAAAAAGTAGGCATGTTGGTTGGCAACCATAACAACAGCCTTTAAATAGAGCGTGGTTGTTGGCATTGACACTTCTCTGCCTAGATCTTCCAATAATATCCAAATCATCAAGCAGACAATATGTACATGTAACTATATATAGGCGTGAAAAATATTAATGATCACTTTCAATTCGTCACCGCCTCAGGCTCAGGGCCAATTTGTCAAGTCACAATGGCCCTTTCCACCAACCCCACCTTCTTGATCTCTCTAATCTTAGTAGTCTTCATTTTTTGTTCTTCTTCCAATCTCACAACAGCTGCTGATTCTAAAGCTGGTATAAACCATATATTGAACCCTTTCAATTCTCCATTTTTTTTATTAAATATTGTCAGCAGATATGAGAACTTAAAAGGTGTGATTGTTGTAACCATAGCATGTTCATATAAGAATTAAGTGTATATATATATATATTGTGTGATTTCTTGATGTTCCTCATGAACATTATGTTTTATCAGTTTTTACCTTCTTACTTTGGTATTAAGCATATTCTTTATTTACCCACTATTTCATGATCAAGCCTGATCTTTAGAATCATTTAATTTATTTAATTCCGCAATGATGAGAAAGAAACAAGGTAAAAGCAAAATACGGGGCACAAATCCTACAATTCGTGGAGCATTTAAAGCTCTTCTAACTGACATATCTTGAGTTCCAATTCCGAAAATCATGATCATTTAAGAAAAAAAAATTTTGCTAACAAGTGCCACTTAGTTTCAAAACTGAAGTGAAAAAATTTGAAAGCTTTTAAGCATTCAATATATTAAAAACTTACATATTTTCATTTTCAAGTAATTAACGAGTACACTAAAGGCACATTTAGCAAAATCCAAAAAATGGAATCCGTAGTGCTTCTCTCTTTATTGAGCTTAGCCTTTCTTTTGTGAACAGGAGATGAATATACCTATGTTGAAGGAACCGAAAACGGACCAAAGAATTGGGGGCATATCAACCCAAAATGGAAGGTTTGCGGGGATGGAAAATCTCAATCTCCTATAGATATCCCAAAAAAAGGGGTGCAAATGTTTTCTCAACTTGGTAAACTTAATATAGATTACAAACCAGCTCCAGCTTTCCTAAGGAATAGGGGTCATGACATTATGGTAAGTCACTAATTAAGATATACCATATTTTGGCTCATGAACATCTTATTTTATGGATACCCTCATATGTTTCTCATTGAAACATCAAGATGTTGGCGATCTTATTATAAAATAACTCTCCAATCATAATGACTATGCCAGAATCCTGTTGTCAGAATTAGGTGTCATGTCAGTGGGATATATATAGACACATCATATTTTTTTTTCACCCATTATTTCTATGTTTGATGTTTCCACTATGTTATTTTGGCGCCCATGGCACATTATTCTGACATACTATAATTCAAGCAAAAAATCTGGTCATATAGCATTGATGATATCTTATTAAGGTGATTCAGAATTTTTTCCAGAAAATTAAATGCTAGAATGACATGATATGATTGATAACCTTGGCACCTTTGCTTAACGAACCTATTATTTGTGCTTAATATTTTTGCAGCTCCGGTGGAAAGGGGATGCAGGGAAGTTCAACATAAATGGAACTGAGTACAAACTGCTGCAATGTCATTGGCATACGTCTTCAGAGCACACGTTGAATGGATCAAAGTGATTATGCCTTTTTTTTTCTTTTGCTTGTTTTATTATTGCTTGATGATGCGATGTTAGGGAAAATATTTGTAGGCTTGGTATATGATTCATGGGGTGTCTTTCATTTTGTTTTCAAGGTTTGACATGGAATTGCATGTAGTCCATCAAAGCTCTAAGGGAGAGAGAGCTGTTATTGGAGTGTGGTATAAAATGGGCAAGCCAGATCGCTTCCTTTCAAAGGTTTGGTACATATATGACTTCTGGAAATTCCATGTTGCACGACTTGTATACACTACTCATACATGAACTTATCAAGTTCAAATTAATAATTGAATATGTGCAAATATGTAAACTTAAGCACACATAATTTTTCTCATCACGCCCAAACCATCACAAGACTAGGGGTCAAACTCCACTTGAAAAGGTAGCTCAACGGAGAAGGAACATCCAAGTATTTATAAAGGCTATATCTATGGTTATATCCTTATGTAGTGTGGACTTAACTTCTGAAGATAGAACTATATATATAAAAATGTTACATTATACCGAAATCATTGCTAAACCTAAGTGGATTGCACTAAATAAAGAAATAAAATGATCTATTAGGATTATTAATTTAGTGACTTTATTTTTCAGATGATCCCTATAATAAATAAGAGATGAGTACTTTTGCTATCCCTTTTTTTTTCTAGTTTCTTAATTCTCTATTTCTATTTGAGAGAATCTTTAGAAAAAGAATAAGATTTTCAAGCTAAAAAAAATTGTCAATGTCTCTAGTAAACTAAAGCAATTGTTTAATAGGTCACTAAATAGATCTAACAAAATCCAATTTAGTGGTGGTAATGATTGTGTATCAGGGACTAGGTGACTCATTTCAACTATATTTTTTCCTTGCATTGTTTAAACTTTTGTTCTTTTCTGGCAGCTACTCCCTTACATAAAATCAATTGGCGATAAGGATATAGATGTAGGAACAATTAACCCAAGAAACATTAAGGTCGGGCACGGAAAGTATTACAGATATGCTGGTTCTCTTACAACTCCACCATGTGACGAAGGTGTTATTTGGACAGTAGTGAAGAAGGTTGTATATATGCTTACACAGGGTTTTAATTATTCACTAGCATATAGATTAATGTGTACAATTCAAGACACTATTTGTTAAACTCATATTTTGTTTATTACAGGTCAGGACTGTCTCAGTTGAGCAGTTGATCACCTTGAAAGCAGCTGTTCATGGTGTAAGCAAATAATTAAGCACACATATATACAATTTTACATTCATTCAATTATATATTGTTACATTAGTCATCATAGTTTACACTATTTATCCCACCACTTGAAAAATTATGCAAATAGAAGATTTTGCTTAGATGATAGTGTTAAAGAGTTATCTTTAATGCATCAAAATCAAACACACTCTATATATTTATGTTATAAATGTTGCATATAGAGTTGAGTCCCTATAAGTAACAACTGTGACTTACAGGACAATGCACGACCAACGCAGAAGCTTGATGGAAGACAAGTTTGGTTATATGCTGAGAACGCAAGTAAAAAGTCTCTGCAAGATTTGAGGGGATAAACTACTATAATTGTCCATGAAGTAGAGAATAGAGATATAAAAATGGGGTTTACTTGAACTTTCACTTAATTTAAAAGGGTCAATTGTGTTTTTGGAAATTGGATATTTCTATGTTTGGTTTTGGTCCAAATATTTCAAAAATCATTTGGTTTCAATCTTCCCATATAATTGTTGACTATAATGTAAGATTGAATGAATTGATTTTTGGTTTGAGGCTTCAACGTGTGTTTGCATGAACTGCAATTTCACTCTATTTATGATGCAAGATTAATGGGATGGTAAACAATATTCTAATTTGTGGAACATTTAAATGATATGTGATTGGAATTCCCTTATGTTCATTGATTAACATGAGAGGATTATAATTTATAATAAGCTACTAGGATTAAAATAGTGATAAGAGATTTAGGCAGTATATATGAGATTATTAGTTCAAACCTCAAATCTTATTGCAATTAATGCAATTTTTGAAATACAATGGAAAAAAAAAGAATGAGAGAATCATTTTATAGAAAATATGTAAAATATTGCATAAAATGGATAGACGCCAAAGCTTAATATAATGAAATTTGTCATTGGTCTCGCCAGCCTTCAAAATGTTTATTTACTTTCTCTCAATACCATTGTACGATTTTTAATGTAATTTGATATATCCGGTTTCTCTTAAAAAAGCAAAGTTAATTCCTGTTGGGTAGAAGTAATGGCTTGAATTTTCTTTATATATATGTATATATATAGAATTTTAGCCATATTACAACCTAATAATTTACTTTTTGCATTTTAATTTTGTAAATAATAATCAATAATTAAACAAAATAAAAGTAAAAGTAAAAAAATATGCGAGTGCATAAACCAACTGGCAAGAATTGTTTTATCATCCAAGGTCACGGGTTCAAGCCCTGTATGCAATTGTATTAAAAACTTATGAGGGAGAGTTTTACTTCTTTCAGTGATTCTACTCAGCATAAGCAGAATATCCTCCTAAAAAAATAAATTGAAAGCATTTGAAATATATATAATATGTACTAACATGTTAATAATATCATAACTTTGCTTCAAAGCTACTATAGAAGTGAGATAATGGTAAAAATTATAGGGAAATATAAATATATAAAATCGTAAATTTAAATCCCAATGTCATTGGTATGTCGAAAAAATTACTTCATAAATGATTTTATCTTTTAATTTTTAAAGTGTGATAAAAGCACTCGTAAGCAACTTTCAAAATCTTACAACTTAGCGTCAAGAATCTGTTAGGGCGGGGGATCCCGACAAGGGGAGGCACAACCAATGGGCTAAGTGAGAGTACCATAATCCCGGGCCGGACGCCACATCTTGACCCAAAACCTTAAGGCAATGAGTCATGGATCCTTCCACATTATATACTACTCACTTAATCCATTCTCAACCAATGTGAGACTTCACCTCTCACACTTAACCTCAACAATTTCCCCCTTAAGTGTGAGACCCACCACATTGCTCCCCCATCAGCCAACCGCTCTTCCCAAAGACTCGCCACCAAGACTCATGCCTTTCCGGGAACCGAGCCCAACCTTGGCTTTGATACCACTGTTAGGGCGGGGGATCCCGACAAGGGGAGGCACAACCAATGGGCTAAGTGAGAGTACCATAATACCGGGCCGAACGCCACATCTTGACCCAAAACCTTAAGGCAATGAGTCATGGATCCTCCCACATTATATACTACTCACTTAATCCATTCTCAACCAATGTGGGACTTCACCTTTCACACTTAACCTCAACAGAATCAACAAATTAAATATCAAATTTTGGATAGAAAAATATGTGAGAAGTATGTAATCTAAAAATGGATAGATTTTGTGAATTTCTTTTTGAGAATATCATCATTAAGTCATATGAGAGGCGCCTAACCTCCATAATCTCATCATTTCTCGAAGTTTAGAAATTGGCCTCTTTAGGACCCAAAATCTCCATAACAAAATGACAACAACCAAATAGCTAGTTGTTGAATGCAATTTGTAGAGTCGAAGTTCACAAACTTTATCCAACTTGTGGAGTCTTCAATTCCCCGGTTATAACAAGAAAATGGACTTAAAAATTATGCTTTGTTTTAAATTAAATCGAAATTATGTCAGGATGATACATTCTATCCTAACAAATGAAAAAAATGCCAATTTGGTTAAAAGAAAGAGTTTTAAAAAGGGGGAATTGGTAAATAATTTTTTTATTCTAAATTTATGAAAAATTCTATTTATGTTAGAGAGTAAACTTAAAAATAGAAAATAAGTTAGGGTGCAAATTAATTATTGCTTCCAAAATATTAACCAAAATAACCTAAAATTTTACGAGTTTAATTTCTATGTACTGACAGTGTAAAACTTTTGTACACTGTCATCTAATCATGTGCAACATCCTAATTTTTAACCTAATACTCTAGATCATATTTAGGTTAATCATTAGTCTATTACGTCATAGTTTTCTTTTTACTTTAAAATACTTAGCAGAAAATACTGGTAATTTTTTTTTGAATTATAAAGGCAAAGTGAGAGCCGCGCGACTTGACGAACGATGAAGCATGAAAGGAATGAAACGCAATCCAAATAAGCATATCACAAACATCTAATCATAAAACATATAAATGCACAGAATAATATAGCAAACTGCATAAGTGGATATATATATCATGCCCACCCAAGAAAGGCGGGGCTTAGTTTGGTACAACATAAAGCGAATACAACCGAAATAGAAATACATGGAAAATGAAAGTACAATAGAAGGCATAAAGGAAACTCTCCTACTTATGTGCGCCTATCTAGATAGCCTTAAGGCAAAAGGAGGCTATCCTGGTCTAGTTGGAGCTCGGGCACCAGAACACGACTGTCGTCTCCTATTACGGGCCTCTCTGGAAAGGAGGGACGTATCCGATCCACTGGGCTATCTCTGCCGGGGTAGCTATACGCTGCATTGGCCGAGCATGAGCTCCACGGCGGGGTATCATCCTCACCTGTCCTCTGCGTACTGGCTGAGTAACGGAAGCCTCGTTACCCTCCCCAAGGTCCATCGGTATAGTGGGGGAGGATCCCTCGGAAGGTACCTAAGTGGCAGAGTCCTCCGAAGGGTCTGTCTAGGAGAATGATGAAGGAGAGCAGGGCACATACAGTGGGTAGTCCCGGATGGCAAAAGCTGTCGGTGGGGTGCGGCGGATCCGCTCCTCTCGAGGGCGTGCGCGCTCGAACACAAAGTCGTTGCCGAAAGGTGAGGCAGGAAAGAATCGATGAGTATGTACCGGATGACTGAAGGGCCATCCAACGAACATGAATACACAGACGACATAGCGACCCACAAAATGGTATGACTCGTGGTCCGGATCATGATGCACCTCCCATGTCGGGGTATCCAAAAAAATCACGAACGTCACCATCTGAAGACGTGACAGAAGGAAAAGATAGAGGGAGTGAGAATCTTACTAAAGAATCTCAGTAGGGTCTCCTACTACCTAAGTGTCATCATCTACGTCCTCAGGAACCTTGGGTTTAGTGTATAAAATAAGTGATCATGCATTAAGTTCATTTTAAGCTTCAAAACATAGTTAACCAAGGTCCGTTCATTTTAGAATAATCCTTAATGTCATGGATGCAACATATTAAAGAATGTATGCATGGCATTACTTAATGCAAAAATATTCATCATAACATCAAGTAACATCATAATAGTGGCATAAAGTGACAATTGAAATCTCAGTGGGGAAAACTTTGTGACATATTCATCATACATTACTTTCTCATGGGACCACCCTAAAAAGACATTCGTTCTGGGGGTGCTCGGCCGAACCGGTGTCACCTAGAATGTGTCACATCTCTAGGTTATGAGCTCATCCCTAACTAGTCGTCATTAGTTCTTACTTATCCTTTACTGATAAACGTATCATAAATAAATCCCGACTTCCTAGTACGGGCTCAGGGGGCATTTTCTTGGGGATGCTCGACCGAATCGGTGTCACCCAAGAATACATCTTGGTACCGATATCACATGAGTTCTTTAGAGGTGCTCGGCCGAACCGGTGTCATCCAAGAACTTATCTTAGTACCTCATATCTTATAAAGAAAATCTCATGGGTTTTTCAAAAACTTTCTAAGTCCCCAAATTTGTCAGAAATTTGGTAGCATAACAGCAGCACGCTGGATTTCTTTCAAATTTATTTTATGCCACATAAACATATAGAACATGTATCCTCAATCATAATTTCATATGTGAACATAATCATTCTCAAATAAAACATACATCCTCATGTAACATAAAAGCTCATTATGTTTTTGAACTTACAATATCTTATGTTTTAACCTTTACGGGCTTTAAACTTGAGATGTCATTATTCTATCGTTCTCTATTAACCTCTTATACACCCGAGGGTTCACAACTAATAATTTTTACTACCATTTATTTTCATTAATAAATTTGGGCAGCATCATATTCTAAGCGCATAATTACCTCTTCATGATTACGAGGTTCTAGAACTTACGTTTTAGACATTTTTTCGGTTCCGTCTTTGCCTAAGGCGCTATAAATTAAATTTAAACCAATTATGAGGTATTCCTAAGCCTTTGAACTAATTATAAATCATGTTTACTACATTATAAGGGTGCTGTATAGAATCAGTAAATTAAATGTTCTAAGAGTTCTAGAATTGCATTTTACGGTTTTCTAGTTGCTAGTTTCTCTATAGGCTCTAAAAATCAATCCTACATCAAATGTTACCAAGTTTTTCATAATTAAACAATCCTAAACTGAAGGTTAACATACTAAAACAGTTTTGGCAATAGCTAAGAATTAATGGGTCAAAACTATACTAAAACTCAACTTTACAATTTTTCTATAAAGCTAGCTTCTTTCCTGACATGCATAGAAAGGTTCCTACCTCAACACATATAAATTTCATACATTCTAACATGTCAAAACAGCATCATACCACAGCAACCATGTCATGGCAGAACCGAATTCATGCATATACATATCTTACATAAAATCTCATTTTTCACAAGCATAGGTTGCTAGCTTCCCCTTGAATCGTTTTAGAACTTTTAAAACTCTTTTGCAAAATATTTTATCTTGTAAAAGAGGCTAAGAACAATCATGGGGCAGTGACAAATTTAGATCACTCTTGGAAGAGGTTAAATTTACAAATCTTGTTGATCATAACCTTATAGAACTCTTAAAAACATAGAAAACTTTTGAACAAAGATTGTTAGCCCTTGCAAGTAGATGAAGCTCATTTTAAGTTCATCCATACCACACGGCCGAATTTACACCCTTGGGGATGTTTCCATAATCAAACTTTAACTTGAGATAATGAGGGTAAGTCTTTGAGCTCTAGATTCCTTAAGTGATGACAAAATATAAACGTGTTATGCATTCCATTTGATTCTTCATTATAAAGTAAAGTGAGGGTTTTAAAGTAAATATGAAATGCAAGAACTTGAAATTAAATATGCAAGGTACAAAATAAATATGCGAAACTTGAAAATAAATATGCAAGTTCAATTCTTTATTTTAGTGCTCTAGGCCCAGCAACAATCGACTTTAAGGCCGAAATAGAAAGGCTTCGAGATTAATTAGGTGATATGCAAGCTCTTGTTTTAAATCTTTAAGTTCTTTAAGTAGTGGCTTGAAGTATAAACGTGCAATGCAAGGCTTGAAACTTAAACGTGATAATACAAGTCCTTTTCTTTAATCTTTAGAGTTTAGTGATGACATAGGAAAGTAAATATGAGATGCAAGAGCTTGAAATATAAATATGAGATGCTAGAAATATAAATATATAAGTTCATTTTTATATCTTTACTAGAGCTCTTACAAGACTTTGAAGGAACTTAAGCCTTAACCCGAATTTATCATAACAAGCTAAAGTAAACAAAATATCATTCCTTGAAGCAAAATCATAAATAGCATTTTGTTAAAACTCAAGCTCTAGAGGTCTCATTGTGATAAACACATGGTCATCATCTAGAAACTCTCATAATCAAGCTTCCATGTTGAACCATCAATGATGGCCGAAATCTTAGAGAAAGAAAAAGGGAAGAGGGGCTGAAATCATGAGCAAAGAAAAGAACCATTTTGAAACTCTAAAGACCATGATCTTGATGATATATTAACACTAACATCATGAGTCCTTATCATTGAGTTCATACATCCATTTCTAAAACATTTTCAAAACTAAGTTTTCCAAGACTAAGATAGAAAGAAAACTAAAAACATCTTTTACTCAAGAACCAAGATCAAGCTTTAGAGGCTGCTCAAGTGATAAATATCATTATAAGATCCTCATCATCAAGCTCTCATTTCCAAGTCTTTCAAGGCCCTTGGCTAAAAATGAAAAAGAATCAAAGAGGGAGAAAGAAGTTCTAAAAGATTCAAGAGAAACTATAAAGCATATAACTTAAACAAGAACTTTAATGGCTAAAACATTTAAAACAAAACCCCTACCAAGTGAAATGATGTTGAAGAGGATGAAGAAGATGAAGAAGCTTGAAGAAGAAGAACTCTTGGTCTTTGAGAGAAAATAAAAGCTTTGAGTGCTCTAAACTTAGCAAATGAACTAAAGGTATTTCAAGTTCACTCAAGTGTGTTATTTATAGATAAATGAAACAAATGAAAGGTGCCAAGGGGGAGGAGGGGTTTCGGCCAAGGCATGCAGTCCCATGAGGTCCATGAGGTGAGATGTTGTGATCTTGAGGCATGGTGGGGTATGGTTCAAGGTATGGCTCAAAGCATGGCTCAATGAGTGTTTAAAATTTAAATCATGTGATGAAACTTGGATGATGTGGCTCAAAATGTATCAGCCATGAGGGAGAGATTTCTTCCATTTAATTGTGGTTTAGAAGTATGTTTATATGTGTTTTAGGTTATGTTTAAGATTAGGAATTTGTAGGAAAGTGTTTAGGTGAGGTAATGGTTAATTAGAGGCTTGCAATACTAGATTTAGGAGGTGGTCTTGCTAAATTAATGGAGTCAAACTCCATTAACAAGGAATCCAATGCCAACACAATTCCTTGATTTTGGGAAATTGGAGAGAGAAAACACTGTTCAAGATTCCAAGACTAGGAATCTTGAGTTTTAAAAAGAGATTTAGGTTTAATCTAAGCAATTTTAGGTCCTAATTAATTTTATTAACTTATTTTGACTCTAGATTAATTATGAAAATTAATTAATCTTCGATTAGAGCTTAATATTGCTTAGGTTTGCTTAATTACGTCATTAAGCTCAAACGACACTATCCCGGGGCAAAATCGTAATTTTACACAAAAACTGCCCAGGACCACCGGGGCTTAAACAGACACTTTTAAACACATGAAAACATTGTTTTGAAGCTTCAGGAAAATTTTTGGGCTCAACGGCACCTTTACCCGCGTAAAAACGCTATAGGGGTATTTTAGTCATTTTGACCCGAAACTGCAGAAAATGAGATTTTCACCTCCGAAACCACACTAGGGCCATCTAATCCCCTTCAAACATTGAGTTAACCCTTCGAGGACTGCCGGGCCAGCCATCCTCGGATTCTGGGTAGAAAATAACCTCAGGGGCATTTTGGTCATTTTCCTCTCAAACAGAAAAATCAGGGCGTTACATCATATATTGCTACATCAACAAAAGAGGTTAATCTACACCCATTACTTGAAAAGTTATGGAATAGTGTGATTTGATTGGGTAACAATGTAAAAGAGTTTTACACTATTAATGCACATAAATTAAACTCAAATTTTATTATAAAAACTTTTTCTAATAAAGCTTATTGAAAGTCATCGATAAAATTTTTGAAAAAGATAAGAGTTTAAATTTTGTATGTTGGTGGCCATGCATGTATGATCTTTTAAGCAAAAGATATGGGGTTCAATTATGGATTTAACTTCTATACATGAATAGTATAAAACAGTTTTACATTGTCAGTCAATTGAATCTAATCAAAGTCATTATTTGTTGCATTTTCTGGTAACCTCTATCACTATGATAGGTGCATTAATTTTGATTTCAAATCTCAATTCAGGGAATGGAATTGCTTACTCTTAAAGAATCAATATTGAGTTTGTGTGAAGTGTTTAGAAGACTAGAATCAACTAGAAATATGCAATTAAGGATTTAAAGAAGGTAAAAATATAAAGACAAATACGTGAAAGGGATAACTTAATGTAAATTTTGACAAGAAAGTATACAATGCATAAAAATGAAAATGGAACAATTCTCACTCATAGACCAAAGTTTGTTGCTCTATATGTGTTGAGTAAGTTAGAGATTAAAACTTAGCAAGTGAGCATCGAATTGCGTGTCTTACAACTAAGCCCAAAGCTCTTATTTATAGATAAATTCTACCACAAAATCTTGCTAACAACCCACGAGATCTCCATTCTAATTGGTCTAACATGCTTGTTTCTATCTTTTATTTGCTTGCTCTTCAAAGACTTGAAGACCAATGATTTTGCTAACTACTTTTCCTATTTTTTGGAGATATTTCACCTCTTTTCTCAGAGCTCTAATACTTCATTATACTCAAAGTTCCAAGCCTTATTTCGATATAGGTTATTATCATCTTACGCATAGATCCATTTTCTAATTCAACACCCACTCATCTTTCAACACTATACTTCTTCTACACACCCTTGTCTCTTACTTACTAAAAGACAAGTGTCTTCACATTTGTTTTGAGATGAATTTCAAATGATATAGATTTGACTACCACATCATCAATGTAAACCTCCATTATTTTACCTATTAAGTAATGGAAAATAGTATCATAACACTTTGATAAGTGATCCCAGCATTCTTTAATCCAAAAGACAAAACTACCCACTCATAAGTCCCAATGGAACTTAGGCACCTAAATGCTATTTTTGACATGTCTTCCTTACATATAAAAATTTGATTATAACCTAAGTGGCCATCCATAAAACTTAATATTTCAAACCCAAAAGTTGCATCCACTAACATATCTACTATAGGCATGGGGCATTTATCTTTTGGCATGGTAGCCTTTAAATCTCTAAAACCAATGCATATTATAAGGTTTCCATTTTTCTTAATTAATTGAACTATATGTTAGAAATCCAATTAGCAAACCTGGTAGCATTGATAAATTTAGCTTTAAGTAATTGTAACAGGGAGGTGAGATAAATGTACCTCGTTAAATGTGATGAATCAAAGACACAAGATTACTGCTCATTCCTTGTTCCTATCAGATTGAGTGAAGCGAAATGGGAGGTGTACCTACAAGGACTCTACTAAGCAATAAGCAATAATTTTGGCATAATAAGGGTACAATATCATAACATAGAATAATACCTAAAGCCCACAGAGGTATTTATAGGAGCAGCTCTAGGAGCGGTTATCCGGGTCAAGAACCCCTTCATGCCCTCATATCCACGTCTTTACATTCACGATGATAAAGGAAGTAAAGAGGTGGGGCGTGTGTGCTGGGTAACCACCGCCACGTGTAAGCTTTTTGCACTTAGGTTAGTGATGGGATCTGACTCGTAGCTTCAGAAGTACTGTGTAACATCCCCTGCTACTTTATGGATTGATGACTGTCCTCACAAACCAACACGGGTCTTTTCAGTGTGTTTTGTCCTCGCTCACACATTACTTGGGAAAACTTTTTAGGAAGTCACCCATCCTAAAATTGCTCCAAGTCAAGTACGCTTAACTATGGAGTTCTTTTGTGATGGGCTACCGAAAAGAAGAGGCATTTTGTTGGCATAGGTAGTACCAATCAATTCATATAAGTCATCCTTAACTGTATAGTATCATACCTACATAGTCTCAAGATCCCTCTCATTCTAGTATGTAATCGGTTTATTCGTGTACCCCTCTGCTTATAGGCATTGCCATGAGCCCTTTCTTATCTGTACCTTCTAGCACCTGTGATCACTCCTATCCTCGTCACCAGGCATTACATATTGGGCCTCTATGTTAGGCCAACCGGATTGGGCCTATTATGAGTCTAAATTCATCTTATTATTGTCCGCGACAGTAATCTTTTGACTTCTTCTTTAATCTTTGACATTACTTTCATAGCAAACCTTATCGGAGCTTGTTTAATTGACTTTATTCCTGTCTTTAAAGGAAGTCTGTGTTCTACCAAATCTCAACTAAGCATAGGTGCATTCTATATATTATCTCAAAATTTCCATCAATATTTGCTTGCTTTCTTCTGCTAGCATTTGGCAAATATAAGAAATATGTTCTTCTCTTATGCCTCCAAGATTTACTTCTTCAAGTGGATCCTGTACTTTAATTTTTTGATTAACACTAGTTACAAAAGATCATAATCTGATAGGATCAGAGTTTAAAATAAAATCTCCTAATTCCACGGTACCCTTGCAAGTGCCTGAGTTTTTATTAGCCATATAGGTTGGTAGTCAAGCCAATTACCTCTCTAGATTCATTTATTCTTTAGCTCAGCTGAGCTAAGCTCAGCTTCTAAGATCAACTGATATCCCCCTGGTCTCAAGTGATATCCCTTGCTATCTTTTAGGGCAAAGGTGTCTAGATCTACTTCCAAAGGCTTCACTCCAAGGTGATACACCTTGAAGTTTACTTGGAATTGTTGGTGGTAGCAAGGACTGTTGTCATCTTCCACTATTTCAATTTTTCCTTTTTCATTCCGAAGGAGGAGTTTCAGATGAACAGTTGAGGGAATTGCCCTTACCTCATAGATCCAATCCCTTCCTAATAAAATATTGTAACTTAGATTTAGATGGAATGACCACAAAAAGAGTTGGCCTTTCAATAGACACAACCTTAATCTAAAGGAGAATAACTCCCTTAGTAGGGGTTGGTTTTCAACGTTAATCAATTACCAGTATGTTAGTACTTCTAATATTAGTTTTTTTTTCTTCCAAACTTCTCCAAAACCTTCAGTGGCAATAGATTTGTTGTTGCACCTCTATCTATCATCACTCTTCTTGCCTTCTTTCCTTCAACAAAAACTTTCACATAAAGCGGTTGATGATGGCTCCTCATCATTTCTTGAGTAGGGGTCCAGAGCCTTTATTACCAAACGAGGTTCAGGAACAAGAAGTTTGACAAGCTCATCTTCTTTTAACTATTCCCATTTGCCTTCCACTACGTGGGATAACATCGTATATTCTGCTAGAATAACTTACACTACCCCCACAAAAACTTTCAAAGAGGGCATCTTGGTTATTATTTTCAAAACCCATGTTGAAATTATTAGTTACCTCCTTATCCATCGAAGCTGGTTATTTTGTGGCAGATTGGGAAGGGAGCTCTTGGAGATGCCCCTAAGCCTTTGGACTTAGGCTTGGCATTACTTGCTGATCCTTGTAGGGCTATGTGCTTTTATTGATAAGGTTGAGGCAAATAACTTTGCTTGTTTTGTGCCATGAATCTGTCCTTCTTAGTCCTAGGATTACCCATTAACTGTTTCACCATTTTATAGACAGGACTCTATTCTTTGTTCCCCTTTTAACATTTGGAAAATTGTTGAGCCTTTATTAATGGGCCTTGCTGAAATTTCTTCCCTAGGTCGATCTAGTTCTCCCTTCTCTATATGTTCTTTTTGTGCTATAATGCTTTCTGATTATGACTTTTATGGTTCCTTCTGAACCATTTGTTATTGTTCCTTAGGGGAGGTGGGCTCCTTTTATTCAGTTTCTTAGGATTTTGAACCCATTTGTTGATCATGATATTGGCACATTGGACTCGTGCCTTGCTGGTAGGATGGCATTTACCATCACAATGGACCTGGTTCTTTTTTCAAAGTCCACTTGCTCAAACTTTGATATTTGTTTGTGCCCTTAACAAAGGGACTTGTTGGAATCTCAATTGACTAGCAACCTTTTGCTTGAAGATTGTACTGTGACTGTACTACATAGGGGACATAGTGAAATATTCCCATTATTCTTCATCTATTAAACAAGAAAATCCATCAGTTTTTCCCCTACTATTGGGAAGATAGGACCATATTCTACCTCAAACATGGCCATGGCATAGTCATGGTGAACTTTGCTCTGATATGCCATGACCATATTTACAAGAAGTGTAGGTTAGTGTATGTTTCTTAAATCCACCATTTGGATTGGGTCTTCTTTCATCCTTGCCATCCCCAAGTTGTAAGGTTTTTAAGGTAGTAAGCTTCCTATAAAAGGAGGGGTGCTCATTACAGACGGAAACTCTGGTAGGGAAGGATGGACTTCTAGTCCTATGTTCTCATTCCTAACTTGATAAACCACTTCGTCAGGATTCTGGTTTTGACTCATTATCATGACATTTCCTTGACATAATGGTGGGTGATGATCATTTTCCACACCATACTAGTGGTTGAGTTCATGTGGTGGAATTAGAGGTATGTTTCTAATTCTCCTTACTAATGGATCATTGATGTGAGCTGTTGCGACTCACAAATAAATTAAAATTTATAAAGTATTAAGTTGCACCAAAAATACAGTAAAGGGCACAACCTGGGTCGTTTCTCAAAAAGGATTCAATACTTAGTTGGAAAGAATTGGGGGTTTTAAGAAATAAATCTAATAATTTAGATTGAAAGATAATAGCAACAAGATAATAGTAATTATAGAGAAGGCACTAGTGCAAGGTATTCATAGGATTGGAAATCAATTATCATTGACCAAATATTAAACCCATTGGAGGCTATTAGTAATAAATTACTGGCAATTCTACTAGTGATTAATTAATCCTTAGAGTTGATCAATGAAATTAATAAATAAATGAAATCTCAATTTAATTAGTAATTACAATGATCCAAAGTACCAATTGCTATAGTTTAACTGTCAATCGGAAAGTTAATTCTAATATTTTTCCTCAAACATAAACCAATAGATCTACCAATTTATGCCCAAAAGGTTTCCCTAAACGACAATCGCCAATTTAATTATTCCAATAAAGATTATAGCAATCACCACAATAATTAAAGGAATAGAAACTGTAGAACATTAAGAAAACCAATGCATTTAACATAAATAAAGGGTCTCAAATGTCATCCCAATCCATCCGAAAATCCCTACACTAGTAAAGAAATCTACTCCTCCATCTTTGGAGGATTACAACAATAAAGATAAAAGAACCTAAAAATAATAGAAATAACCTTTGCCACGATCTCCAAGATAAAGAACCTTCATCAATAGAACCCTTAGAGAAAGAAGAATAAAGAAGGAAAAGAGAGAGATGTAGAAAGAGAATAATAGCAACTAAAGTAGCAAACTAAAACTGAGTAAAAGCTGAGTGAAAAGCTAGAATAAAAGTCTATAACAATTCCTTAAATACTGCTTTCTAAAATAGCCAAAATTGAGGAACAAAAATAGGTTAAATGAGCTGTTCTGCGTCATCACATGACCGTTGTAGTGCTCAACAGTGAGTTGTGCTGATGAACGTCGTTTTTCAGGTGCTGTTGACCGCTACAGCGGTTAAAGAGCACTATAGTGGTGGACAAAATTGAATCTGCCCTCAGCAGTAGAAATAGCAATTATAGCCTTTTGAATAAGCTTTCCAACACCACTAAAATCACCTCAATCGGACATCTGTAACTCTTGATATTACAAAAATACTAACTGAAGGTTAAGTTGGACAGTATCAGAACATCAACAATTTTTAATCTTGCAAATTGATTTTTACCAAGATGTTTCTAGAACTGGGTTTTGAGCTGAACATGAAAGTTGTAGAGGACTTCTTGAGCTTTTCAAAACATATTCATTTGTCTTAATCCAATCCCTGTAGAAAGAAATATAGATTTTCTCTTACAATGCTTTTTGCAATTTTATTCAAATAAGCGGCACAAATGTCCCTTATCAAACTCCCCCACACTTAAGCTTTCACATGTCCTCATGTGAAACTAGGATCAAACTAAGGCATGGATGAGAAGCAATAAACAAGGACTATACTAGACTCCTAACCTAAAATATATTATGCATGTAATTAAATAACAATACACCAATCCAATGAACCTAGAGGCACAATAGTAAGTTTTCACACTAACAATCAAGAGAATTACAACAAGCAAGGCATGATCAACAATATAACATACAAGGTAGAATCCATATATGATGCATGAATCAAGTACAAAATCCTCCTAAGGTCAGTGTTTGCCCCTCATTCACTCAAATGTTTTGGGTTATGATGCACACTTAATCACCTCAAATGAAAATGCATTACCATAGGTTTGCCACGGGTCTCATTCTTTATTTTGTCACACACATATGCATACTGAATCAAGAGGACTTACCTTTGGTTATAATGAGGCTTGGGTGAAGGTGGATAAAAATATAGGCCAACAGGGTTAAACCTCAAGTTAAAGGAGAACAAATGCATATACTAAGAATACAAGTACTTAAGGGTACACTTTGTCCAACTTAACACAATTACAGGCCTTTCTTTTACAATGTGGCACACCTTCAACCGAACTTTTTCCATAATTTTTTTTATCAACCTTGTATTTTTCCTTTTTTTTGTGAGCGTCACTTGTTGAGGTACACATTGTTCTTCTCCCACACTTTAATTGAAGCATGTCCTCATGCTCTCCCTCACATTTATACTCAAGCACATAAGAGAAATGCACAAATGCTCTCCTAAGCCTAAAAGATTGGGAAGTTTCATGATTTTTCATTTTTGGCGAAGGATGTACTAAAACAAAAGAATGAGCAATAAGGCTCAAATGGGCTAAACAATGGTAACATGCAAAGGCTGACTATATGAGCAAGTGAGTAAAAACAAGAAAAATGCCTTAATCATATTCAAGCATGCACATGAAAACATATTTTCAAACAAGATTTTAAGCAAGTTCTAGAATACAAATCCAAAAAGGGAAACACACATGAACAAATAAGGATGGCATATTATATTCCAATCAAAGAGGCTCAAAATCTCACTAGTAAAAGTGTATGTACTTAATCCAAACATCACAATGAATCCACTAAACATGCAACACAAGATAAAATCAATGCCAAGCAAGTTCATAAGGTGTATGTAGTGTGAGCCTATGCATGTAACCTCTAAGGTGCCAAAGGGATGGTGTAAAATGTAAATGAAAATAAATATGATGCAAGAATTAAAACTACAAATAAAATGTAGAAAAATAAAGACAAAGGTAAAGAAAAAAATATCTCACGGTGGGTTGTTTCCCACCCAACACTTTGCTTTAGTGTCCCTGAGTTAGACAGTCAAAACTCTCATGGAAGGTGAGTAGCTTCAACCCACAGATAGACTATTTAGGCCCTGAGATCTATGAAGGTCTCATGGAAGTGCATCAGCTGGTGCCCTTCAATATTACACCGAATCATCTTGGAGTTTTCCAACTCAATTGCACCACTAGGGTGCATATGGGTGACCAAGAATGGTCCATTTCATCTAGACTTTGGCCTTCCAGCCACCAGGGTGCATATGAGCTCATGCAGGAAGATCCACTGCCATTCATAGGGCTTTTTTACCTAACATGGGCTAGTCATGGAGCACCTGGCAAACTGATGACTGCTGCCTAGGTGGCCTACTAGTGTCTGAAAACTTGGGACATTCTAAAACAATAGGTGCATCATATCTCATGGAAGAAGAAAAAGTCAAGAAGGGGGATCTGGGTCCTTATAATCATCATCAACTAAAGAGCCTAAGACATCAATGCCAAACACAGAGTGTTCCTCATGGGGATGTTTAATAGCATCAGATAAGTTAAATTGAACTTTCATATCCCCACACTCCATGGATAATGTGCCAGCATAAACATCAATCATGGTTCTAGTAGTTTTCAAAAATGGTCTACCCAAGATCAATGTATGCTGGCTGGCATTGGTGTCATTCTCTATGTCAAGCATATAAAAATCAGTAGGGAATATTAAATCATTTACCTGGACAAGAACATCTTCCAATACTTCATCTGGTCTTATGATGTTGCGGTTCGCCAGCTGAATTCACAACTTGGTTAGCTTGAGCTCTACAAAGTGCAAGGACTGGTAAAGTGATTTAGGCATAACATTAATGTCTGGTCCAAAGTCAATTAGGGCTCTATGGAGGAAGTATTGCCCCTCATAGTCACTTATCCTCCCCACTGCCCTTGATCCTCTTCCCATTGGTGCATAGATCTTTCAAGAATTTTGCATATTTAGGAATTTGCTTGATTGCATCCAATAGGGGTATGTTTACTTGCACCTTTTTAAATATTTCCCAAGTTTCAAAATCCAATTCTGATGCAGCAAACTTTCTGGGTTGGATCCTTTGTAGAAATAGCAATGGGAGGAGGAATTCTAGAACCTTTACAAGTTTTGTAGAGCGCTGCAGTGCTCACCTGAGGAGTGTCCTGGCACCAGGCTTCCATCTGATGATTTTGTGGAAGGCTGCAGCACTAGTTGAGAGTTGCAGCGATCAACAGTGGGCTCTTCTTTAGAAACTGGTGGTGGATTACTCTCGGTAGACCGCTACAGCAGTGATGGAGCACTACAGCGATCATTGGTATCCTCTTTAGGCCTTGTTCTCTCCTTGACTCCATATCCTTCAGTCCTAGTCACCTTTGAAATTTTTATCCCAGACCTCAGAGTGATAACACAGACATTTCCCTTTGGACTTGGCACGATTTGAGAGGGTAACTAGGCAGTTGGGACATGTTGGCTCTGACTGTTTTTTATTTGAGTCGCCTCCTCTCTCAGCTGGGCGTTTTCTTTTCTAATTTCATGCATTTGCTCCATCATCATCTTCATCATCTCAGTCATAGTAGAATCTAAGAAAGGAGGTGCAAGAAGGGTCGGTTGCCTCTAATGAGGTGCCAAATACTTCTGCTGTAAAGGTTGGCCTTGTGGTTGAGAGTTATTTTCCTACTTCAAATAGGGGTAATTCTTCTAGTTGGAGTTATATGTGTTTCCAAATGGGAACTATGAGATTAAATCTAGAAAGGGGTTTGTTGTTGCTACCCCAGTGGCTGAGTTATCTTGCAATGCTGGGCACATATCAGTATGATGATATTAGAAGTACATATGCCACAGATCTTGAAAACCACTGGAGTTGCTAGTTGGCTAGCCATCAGTTGTTGCATAAGGCCAAAAAGTTATTATAAAGTCTAGGTCAACATTGGATTCTCTGGCTGACTCACTCCATGAAGGCCTCTAGTAGCTGTGGCTGCCCTAGAACCAAATTGCTGAAAATTGGCAGCCATATTCTCAATAAATGCATGGGCTTTTTCCATTGTCTTATCCAAGAGCGCCCCTCCACTTGCAACATCAATCATGCACTTATCAGCAGGTACAAGACCTTCATAAAAGTATTGGAGGAGGAGTTGCTCTGGAATTTGGTGGTTAAGGCAGTTGGCACAGAGGAGCTTGAAACGCTCCCAATACTCATGGAGAGTCTCATCTGACTGGTGGATTCTAGATATCTCTTTTCTGATAGAAGCCACTCTAGAGGCAGGAAAATATTTCTCCAAGAAAAGCCTCTTCATTCCAATCCAACTATTGACAACCCTATCAGGAAGGTTGAAGAACCAATTTTCTACTACACCTTCAAAGGAAAAGGGAAATGCTCTCAGTTTAATATCATCCACCTCTACCCCATTGGGTTTTATCCCAGAACACACCATATAAAGCTTCTTCAAATGCTGATGGGGGGTCTTCTCCAGAAAGCCCATGGAATTAGGCAAAGCATATACCATATACCCTTTAGGCTTTAAGCTCAAAATCATTGTCTAGCCTAGGGTAAGTAATGGCCAAGGGCTACTGGGTAAAGTCAGGAACAGTAACCTCCCTAAGTATTCTATTCCAATCTCCCATATTATCTGTAATTCCTGAAACACTAAACAGAGGATCAAAATTTTCAGATGGTTTCACTTGTTGACGCTTTGCCTTTTTTATTTTTCTTAAAGTTTTCTCAATTTCAGAATCAAGAGGTATCAAATTTTCAACAGACGAGGAACGCCTTATACAAGGGAGCAAAACCTTTTTTTTTCTTTTATTTTTGGGCAGAAAATAGAAACAATAAATAAATAAATAAAATAAAATAAAAAATGAAATAAAATAATAAAAATAAAAAAATAAAAAAATGAACAACTAAATTTTAATGTCTTCCCGGCAATGGCGCCAAAATTTGATGCGAGCTGTTACGACTCACAAGCAAATTAAAATTTATAAAGTGCTAAGTTGCACAAAAAATGTAGTAAATGGCACGTCTCTAAAGAGGACTTCAATACTTAGTTGGAAAGATTTTGGGGTTTTAAGAATTAAAGCAAATAATTTAAATTGAAACATAGTAGTAACAAGATAATAGCAATAATAGAGAAGGTATTAGTGCAAGGTATTCTTAGGATTGGAAATCAATTATTATTTACCAAATATTAAACTCCTTGGTGGCTATCAGTAATAAATTACTGGCAATTCTACTAGTGATTAATCAATCCTTAGAGTTGATTAATGAAATTAACAAATAAATAAAATCTCAATTTAATCGGTAATTACAATGATCCAAAGTACCAATTGCTATAGACTAACCGTTAATCAGAAAGTTAATTCTAATATTCTCCCTCAAATATAAACTAATAGATCTACCAATTTATGCTCAAAGGGCTTCCCTAAACAACAATCGCCAATTTAGTTATTTCAATAAAGATTATAGTAATCATCACAATAATTAAAGGAATAGAAACTGTAGAACATTAAGAAAACCAATGCATTCAATGTAAACAAAGGATCTCAAAAGTCATCCCAATCCATCCGAAAATCCCTACACTAGTAAAGAAATTTACTCCTCCATCCCTAGAGGATTACAACAATGAAGATAAAAAAACTGAAAATAATAGTAATAATCCTTGCCACGATCTCGAAGATAAAGCATCTTCATCAATGGAACCCTTAGAGAGAGAAGAATAGAGAAGGAGAAAAGAGAGATATAGAGAGAGAATAATAGGATCTAAAGTGGCAAACTAAAATTAAGTAAAAAGTTAGGGTAAAAGTCTATATCAATTCCTTAAATAATGCTCTCTAAAATAGCCAAAACTGAGGAACAAAAATAGGTTAAATGAGCTATTCTGCGTCATCGCACAACCGTTGCAGCGCTCAGCAGTGAGCTATGCTAATGAATGTCATTTTTCAGGTATTGTTGATCACTGCAATAGTTAAAGAGCACTGCAGTAGTGGACAAAATTGAATCTGGCATTGGCACTAGAAATAAAAATTGTAGCCCTTTAAATAAGCTTTCCAACACCATCAAAATCACCTCAATCGGACATCTGTAACTCCAGATATTGCGAAAATACTAACTGGAGGTCAAGTTGGACAGCATCAGAACATAAACAACTTTTAATCTTGCAACTCGATTTTCACCAATGCTTCTAGAACTGGGTTTTGAGCTAAACATGAAAGTTGTAAAGAACTTCTTAAGCTTTACAAAACATCTTCATTTGTCTTAATTCGATTCCTGTAGAAAGAGATACAGATTTTCTCTTACAATGCTTTTTGCAATTTTGCTCAAATGAACTCAAGATCTCTTCTATTTTGCTTCCAAATTCTTCCCAACAGTTTCCAACCTTGTTTTTGACATTTGCACTTGATTCGAAGCTCTTGTGCACAAAACGATACTCAGAGAGACAAGTCAAGTGCAATAGGGCATAATTACAAATTATCCCAAAATCAATATAAAAGTCATCAATTCTATCAAAATCACATAATAAGGAATAATTCAAAATCCTTATTAATTGTATCGACAACACATTAAAACTCATGTAAAAAACTAAGATTTAGAAGTAAAATAAGTGGCACAAATGCCCCTTATCAATCATCTTCTTCGTCCAAATGAAGCGCTTCTGCCATTCTATTTATTTGCCTACTATTGGCTTCGAAGTGCCTATTAGTAGTGTCCATGATAGGGTTCAACAATGTAACCATCTGCTGTGTCAGCATATGAACCAAGTTATGATTACTTTCATTTACTTATTATCAAAAAGTGGCTAGGTTTCGCAAATAGGTCCTATGGAATCCTATGGCATTTCCCTAGTCACTATGGCAAATACTAGCTCACAATCTAAAGGATGGGTTCATTCTACTGTCGAAATAGGATTTCTTCTTGTGTTTTGACTATTAACTGGTCCTCTAGCACCCATCATGGAAGACGGCTTAAAATTTTGGGGACTAAAAGAAGCACTAGTATCAAGCTAAGGCACTACTATTGGCATACTAGCACTATCAAATGATGCCATTGATCCCATGGATGCCATTGGTCTTACTACAACTTGCGAATTCAACCTATATGGCATTAGTAGCGCTTTGAATATCCATATATACATAAGGGAAAATGGGTTCACAAATAATGGGTTAAAGTACCAATTAGGGATTGTTCTTGCCTGAACCATCGAAATTGGGTTTATCGCTATAGGAAAAGTGCATCTTGGTGCTAACCTATAATGATATGACACATAAGCCATAGGAGTAGAGACTACTATATCAGTTTTTGTGATTGGGGCCACATTGGTTATTCTTTGAGAATAATTTCTCATGACTAGTATGTTCTTGGAACCAGCATTTTCGTTTCCACCCCCTTTTTGAGGAAGTGTGCTTGGATTGCTAGAACAAGATATAGTTGGCATATGAAGAGGTTTCCACATACTACTTCTTAAATGCATAAACACTCAACTCGGTCCCATTAGGCATGTCAATTTGTTTTTCGTGTTTTTTAGTAACCTTTATCACAATATGACAGGTGCAACAATTTTGATTCCAAATCTCAATTTGAGGAAGGGAATCACTTTCTCTCAAATGATCAAGAATGAGTTTGTGTGTTTAGAAGGCTAGAAGTGGAAACATGCAATTAAGGTTTTAAAGAAAGTAAAAATATAAAGACAAAGATGTGAAAAGAAAGGGACAATTTAATGTAAATTGTGACAAGAAAGAACACAATGCATAAAAATGAAAATGAAATAATTCTCACTGATAGACCAAAGCTCATTGCCCCACATGTGCTAATTAAGTAACTTAGAGACTAGAACTTAGCGAGCATTGAATTATATGCCTTACAATTTAGCCCAAAACTCTTTATTTATAGACAAATTTTACCATAAAATCTTGCTAACAACCCCCGAGTTCTCTATTCTAATTGATCCAATGTGCTTATTTCCCTTTCTTGTTTGCTTGCTCTTCAAGGGCACGAAGACCCATGATCTTGCTAACTGCTTTTCCTATTTTTTGGAAATATTTCACCTCTTTTCTTAGAGCTCCAATTCTTTGTTATACTCAATGTTCCAAGCCTTATTTTAACATAGGTTATCATCTTATGCGTAGATCTCTTTTTTCATTTAGCTCCCATTCATCCTTCGACACTATACTTCTTTTACACATCGTTGTCTCCTAATTATTAGAAGACACGTCTTTAAATTTATTTTGACACCCAATAGTAACATATTATAGAAATTAACTATTCACTGTCGTCACCACCTATTATGATTTATTGTTTTGGAGAAATTCTATATAACAATTTCACACTATAAATATATGGAAATTAAACTCTTCAATTATTACTATTTTTATTATGGGGATTCAATTATATTATATTTAACTAAGTGATAATATATAATCTATACATCTATAAAGGGAATTCCCTTTGAGTTGGTTACTTTTTGTGTCCAATTTTTATATACCAATTTTACCCTTCTTATAACTGTTATTTTAGTGTGTTTTGTTTTTTCACTGTAACTTTCTTTAGACTCCAAACCCTTCCCATGTTCCATACTCAATGACAATTTGATCTTTCAAATTTCTCTCCTTCAACTTCTTATCTGTCAATGGTGTGAACTTTTTTTTCCATATAAATGAATTTTGCTGAACCCAAATAAATATTGACTTTAATGTTACACAACTGGGTGAAGTTGAAGCATGCTCTAGTGGATGCACGGATTACGGTCAGTTTATGCACAATGTGTGACTCCACCATCCACAATTGTCTTCTTCGCCATTCCAGTATCAATATAAGTTTTTGAATTTTATTTTTATTCTCATAGTGTGTCTATACTGTGTGTTTATATAAGGTCATGATTGCTTTATTTGTAAGAAGGGTAGCACCACTGGATGTCTTTTTATTCTCATACAAAAATGATTATTCACTAAATGGAAATGTTGTTTGTGTTCTTTTTTTTAGGTCAGGAGGTTGTTTGTTTTCTATAACTTTCTACTTTTCCGTTCTTTCAAACCCATAATCTCAATTCTAGTGCCATAATCACTGTCAACATATGGACCATTTAATCAATAGGATGGTGCTCGACCTATATAAAATGTTAGAAGTTTGGAACCAACTTCATTGGACTTACATCATTTCTTATGAATCTACAACATAAGCATTTATAAGAAAATTCAAAGGTATTTTCTTTATTGCAAGATTCTTAATTCCTAAGTTGTACTAGGTTTTATATTATACATGCGTCTATAGTTCTTTTTTGAAAGATTATTTGCAATTGGAATAAGGATGTTAGCATTAAATTAGTGATATATGGCGTCAACCTTTGTTAATTTTGTGAATTGTAATAGTTTACACATTCCAAGTTTATTGACTTGCTAGAATTAGAGATATGGATTCGACTCACTAAACATAGGGTTAAAATGAGTATTTTTTTTCCCTTCTAATCATACAATTGGTGTTTGGCTAGATAAAGAAATAAATAAAATATATTTACTATTTGTAAGAACTTATAAAAAAAATACAAAACATTAATGAGATCTTTATTAAAAAAATGAAAATGCGACTTGACTGACACGATATTAAATTATTCTTAAATTATTTGATATATGTTGTTTATATCTTATTCTGCAATTATTTGTGTCATTTGATCATTAGAAGGTTTACTTAATATTTTTAACAACGACCAAATTGGAAAGAATATGCCGGACAAAAAAGCCGCATGATAAGCATAGAATAGAGGGAACAATATTTAGCTAGAAGGCGAGAAAGCTATCAAGCATGCATTCAAAAGGAGAAACAAATTAACGAATCATGTAATACAACAAAATTGCCATTACATGATATTACAAACAGTCATTCCACAAGTACGATGCGATTGACTTCAATCAGGAATTTGGCACGATCCACGAACCACCAACAAGTAACTACAAGTAAAATCTTAAAATTAAAGTTTAGACACTGTTATTTCTTTTACATGTCAATTCTAAAAAATAATTTATCATTGTTTTTAATTGCATAATGCTTAAACATATTCCCAAACTTACCAATAGTTTACAAAGACTTGATATTATTTTTTAAATTAAACATATACATTAAAATTTGCCTTTAACATGGCTTCAAGGAACTCATGACAATAAAGCTGACCCAAGTAATCATATACACTATTAATAAAGGAATGGGAGTAAGTAACCACTTCTTATATTTTCTCACTCTATTAAAATTTATTTTGAAGTCCACCAATCATTACCTCATTTATCCTCCATTTCTCCACATTTTCTTTTTTTTCATGCAATTAGCCTCTTTTTTATTATAATAAAAGGAATATAAAAATTTAAAAAATACTTAATTTCTATCAAATATAATATCAAATAATTTCACATAAAATCATATGTTTTACAGTAGATTAATCAGGATAAACTAAATATTTTCATCTTTTCTTATATATAAAATAAAATATATAATTTTATATATCTAATTAAGTGCTTAATATTGATATCAAAGTTGATTTATTCTCATATTTCTTTTTTATTCCTCGTCCCATTCTTTTTCCGTCTCTTTCCCGCTCAACCGCTCTCCCAGTCCCAGCCAACGCAAATTCCTTCTAAGTCCCCCACTCACTATTGACCGTCAAAACCCCAAAGAAGGAAAAACAATACCATGTAGCGCACGTTAACGCAATTGTCACCCACCGGGCGCACGTTAGCGCACACCAATGCTTTCCTACACCGCCCTCCGTCTACCTTCCTTTCTCTTTCTCCTCGCTCCCCCACCTTATCCTACGCACCCTTCCTTAGGGTTCTTCTTCTTCTTCTTCTTCTTTCTACTCTCTCTCTTACTTCATGGTTCGTCCGAGAATTAAGGTTTTCTCTCTCCACGCTTCCTAGCCACTTTCACGGCACATGGATCATCACAGAACAAAATCGAAGGACTCGCTCTCCTACTCCACTCTCTTCAACCTCGAGGTTTGTCTTGTTTCGTTCCCCCAATTTTTTTCGCTTTTATTTTTTTATTTTTATTTTTTGTGATTCTGTATGTTCTGAAAAATCAATGTGTTTCTTCGTACAATTGGTATTTTGCATGCCTTCATTTTCTGTTCAATTCGGTTTTTTTAGGCTTGAATTATTGTTTAGCTACTAATTACGTTTTTTTTAGGGTAAAATGTTCATTTTCAAGGAATTTGTTATGATTGTTTATTTTAACTTTTTTTAATTGTTCTTTTTTTTTTTCTGTTTCTTATTGCATTTTTTGTTTGTAGTCTTTGATGAACTTTCAACTTCCAGAACAAGATGATGATTTTGATTATTATGGGAATAGTAGTCAGGATGAGAGCAGAGATAGCCAAGGTAGGCATTACTCTTTTTTTTTTTTTTTGTAATTTTGATTTATCTGGTTGTTGTTGTTTATGCTTAGTTTTTAGCTTGAGGGAATCTTATCTACTTGGATTTATGTGATTGTGAGTGATGGTTATACTGTAAAGATTACTGTTTGGTTGGAGGGTGACTTGTTAGTTTAAGAACTTTGAGTTATACAAGTGTAATTTGTGTCTTTGGGATGCTTGTTAGTAGGGCGGGCAATTGCAAATCACAGTAATGGGAATATGCGTGGGAATTCGTTGAAGAAGAGGAGGCGGTCTCAAAACAGTGACAACGAGGAAAGGAGCAGTTTTTACGGGACGCACATGACTGAGGAGCGGTATCGATCGATGCTTGGAGAACATATTCAGAAATACAAGAGGAGGTTTAAGGATACCTCGTCTAGTCCTGCCCAAAATCATGTCGCTGCTCCGCCTCTCAAAAGTAGTGCAGGCTTAAAAGCTCGCAAGTCAGGGAATGAGCACAGGGGAGGATTACATGCTGCAGAGGCTACATCCGAATGGATTAATGGTTCCAATTCTCAGAAATTGGGAAATTACCGTGATTCGGACCTCATGCAGCAATATGGCACTAATAGGTTTTGCCTTTTCTGCTTTTGTGATTCTGGAGTAGTTGAAATTTTGAATGATGAATTATATTTTATGTTACCAATCACTTTACCTTTTTGTAAACTCCTTCAGGACTATATATGAACCGGCTTCTTTGGATATTGGGGACAGTATCACTTACAAGATTCCTCCAATTTATGAAAAGTTGGCTGCAATGCTAAACCTTCCAAGCTTCTCAGATATCCATGTTAAGGATTTCTACTTAAAGGGTACCTTGGATTTGGGCTCTTTGGCTGAAATGATGGCTGCTGATAAAAAATTTGGGAATAGAAACCGAATTGGCATGGGGGAAACCATACCCCAGTATGAATCACTTCAGGCACGATTAAAGGTCATGTCAGCTTCTAATTCAGCACATAAATTCAGCCTGAAAGTATCTGATGCTGGTTTGAATTCCTCCATTCCAGAGGGGGCGGCTGGAAGCATAAAGCGATCTATTTTGTCTGAGGGTGGTGTGTTGCAGGTTTATTATGTGAAGGTTTTGGAGAAAGGCGACACCTATGAGGTATCCATCAGATGATATGAGAAGAGACTTTTCTCTTTTATCGTTATACTTTTCATATCTATTTTTTAATTTAGCTTGTTTTTTAACTGCTTTAGATCATTGAACGAAGCCTTCCTAAGAAGCAAAAGGTGAAAAAAGACCCTGCTTTGATAGAGAAGGAAGAAATGGAAAGAATTGGAAAGATTTGGGTGAACATTGTAAGAAGAGATATACCAAAGCATCACAGGAACTTCACCGGTTTTCATCGAAAGCAGCTTGTTGATGCCAAGAGAGTTGCAGAGAACTGTCAAAGAGAGGCATGCACTGTTTTTCCCCTTTAATAGATTTTGTATCTGTTAAATTTTTCATTTGTTTGTGTTTCTGGTATCTAATCTAGCTGTCCAATTTAATAATTTTGATGGTTGGTTGTCTTTTTTGAATTTGCTCTTTAATATCTTATATGGTTCTATTTTTCTTTCAGGTTAGACTGAAAGTTAGTAGATCACTTAAATGGACGAGGACTGCTAGTATACGCACCCGGAAGCTAGCTAGAGATATGTTGCTGTTGTGGAAGCGAATAGATAAGGAGATGGTACATTTTAATTCCTTGCCAAATTTTATCCATGTTATGGTGCTAACTATTGAAGTTTAGAATAATATAATGGCTAGAAACTCTTCTTTGGGGTCCTTTATTTACTTTTGAACACCAACTTTTTAATGTGTGCACACTGTGTTTGTCCAATGCTTATTAGCCTTGTGTCACGGGCCTTTACATCTAGTTTATAACGATTGATTTGGGTGGTATTGTGTACTTTTTGAATTATGTAGTCTGAGCTGTTCAATTTAGATGGTGTTTGAGATTCATATGAGAAGAACTGGTATCTGTCCATTAGATACCATGCCACTTTGTTGGTTATGGTCAGAAAAGCAGTGTTCATTCACTAGACATGCTGATCTGATAATCTTACTTGGAATTGGATGTGAATATTGTGTTGTGGATGTAAACCTCACTTGTACATTTGACTTGAATATGCTGTAATTTTTCAATTTAGGCTGAAGTGAGGAAGAGAGAGGAGAAAGAAGCTGCTGAAGCTTTGAGGCGTGAACAGGAACTTCGTGAAGCAAAGAGACAGCAGCAAAGGCTTAATTTTCTCATACAACAAACTGAGCTGTACAGTCACTTTATGCAGAACAAGTCAAACTTATTATCGGAAGCTCTGCCCAAGGTTGATGAAAGTACTAATGACCAAGATGCACAGATTGACTTTTCAGATGCTGGGCCTAACGAGGCAGAAGATCCGGAAGAGGCTGAATTGAAGAAGGAAGCACTGAAGGCTGCTCAAGAAGCTGTTTCTAAACAGAAAATGTTGACTAGTGCTTTTGACACTGAATGCTTGAGGCTGCGCCAGGCTGATGATGCTGATTCACTCCCCCAAGAAGTTGCTGGGGCAAGTAATATTGATTTGCAAACCCCGTAAGCTCCCCCCCACCCCCCAACACTATATTGGCTTGTATAAATGTGCATTTGCAAATTTGTGTTAATTTTCATCTGGATAGCTTTGAGTAGTATGAGATAAGCAATTCATTTTGGATTCTACTTGAGTTTTATATTGGTATATTGCAGCTCAACCATGCCAGTGGCATCCACAGTTCGGACACCAGAATTGTTTAAAGGTCGTCTCAAAGAGTATCAGCTAAAAGGTCTTCAATGGCTAGTTAATTGTTATGAGCAGGTTGCTAACCAATCCTAAATGAAGTTTCCATGTTTTCCTTTGTTTTGGTTGTTAATTTGATGGCCTTTTGTCTCTTTCAGGGTTTAAATGGAATTCTTGCTGATGAAATGGGACTTGGAAAGACCATTCAGGCTATGGCTTTTTTAGCCCATTTAGCTGAGGTAGCTATTCATCCTGCTGTTTCTGTACAACTTTGTGGCTTTATTGTGACATTCTTCTCCTATGCAGGAGAAAAACATATGGGGGCCCTTTCTGGTTGTTGCACCTGCTTCTGTATTGAACAATTGGAATGAGGAACTTGAGCGATTTTGCCCTGAACTGAAAAGACTTCCATATTGGGGTGGGGTTGCAGAGCGGTCAGTGCTTAGGAAAAGTATTAATCCAAAGGATCTTTATCGTAGGTAATGTCAATTTCTTATGCATTTCTTCTATAGAAAAGCAAATTATTAATGAGAAATAAAGAGTACAAAGAGATAGGATAAGGTTTCTTCACAAGCAGAATGCAAAAGAAAGCATGTGGATCCTAAGAGATTAACCCATAGGATCTACATTTTCTACCTCTATTTGGGTATTTTTTGTGCTGGAAAAGTGACCCATATTTTTTCATTAATTCTTGTAGCATTTCATATTTTTGGTCTTCAGTTTTCATCCCTCTAATTACTATTGTTACTATTCCTTACTCGTCTTTTCAGGGAAGCTAAATTTCATGTTCTCATCACAAGCTATCAGTTATTAGTAACTGATGAGAAGTTTTTCCGGCGTGTGAAATGGCAGTATATGGTGTTAGATGAAGCCCAGGCAATCAAAAGTTCAACCAGGTATGCTACTATTTGTGTTTCTTGGGCTGCATAAGTGAATTTGTTAATTGTTCATTATTCCTGCCATTTTGTTTTTTTAAACTTCGATTAATTATTTTATCTGTGCATATTTTAAGGATTCAATTGTGCTTAATTGTGTTCATATTTGTTTATTGTGTTAATGAAATATTTCAAGTTATACTAACATTTTTTTTTTCCTGTGATTTCTGCTTTTCTTTTTAAACAATTTTTTTAATCTGATAGTATAAGATGGAAGACACTTCTCAGTTTTAATTGTCGGAATCGGCTTCTGCTGACTGGTACACCTATCCAGAATAATATGGCAGAGCTGTGGGCTCTTCTGCACTTCATTATGCCAACTTTATTCGACAGCCATGAGCAGTTTAATGAGTGGTTTTCTAAAGGGTATGTATTCCTCATTAAAGTCCGTAGACATTTTAGCCAAATTAACTACAGTCTAACTGTCTGTTATGACCTATCACATGCCAGAATTGAGAACCATGCAGAACATGGGGGTACTTTGAATGAGCACCAATTGAATAGATTGGTAAGTCTGTCTTTCCTGTTCAATTCATAGTAATGAGATGGTTAGTATGTATTATTATATTATATTGGATTTCTGATTTTATATTGGATTTCTTAATCAGAAAATGAGCATATAAGATTATAAGTAGCCCTTGTTGTGAAATGAGGATGGATTACTTTTGGTTTACATTCGGGTGATTCTTGCCTTTGTTATACTCATGATGTGTACATAACTTGTGAATTGTGTTACAACAGGCATATGATGATTAAAATCACTAGGATATATTATATTGTGGCTCTTATTTTTATTATTGCTTCCAATTAGATGAAGGGTGGGCCAATAGCTGAAGTAGAGGGAAACCAGGAAAAATTATAGGTGAAACCATTAAGAAAGATTTATATTCATCTAATTCAAATATAAACTTGGTTGTTGCTCTAATGAGCTTTTTTTGTTAAACTTGTAGTTTTATCTTCTAAAACATTTTGACTTGTATTTTGTTTATTCCTCTTCCAACAGCATTCAATTCTAAAGCCTTTCATGCTGCGGCGGGTTAAAAAAGATGTAATTTCTGAGCTGACTACAAAAACTGAGGTTACAGTGCATTGCAAGCTGAGCTCTCGGCAGCAGGCTTTCTATCAAGCAATCAAAAACAAGATCTCTCTCGCTGAGCTGTTTGATAGTAATCGTGGGCAGCTCAATGAGAAGAGAATTTTGAATTTAATGAACATTGTTATTCAATTAAGGAAGGTAGACAGTCCTTATTATTCAAGCCCTTTTTCTCTTTTCATATTTAATTTTAGTAGCTTAAAGTTTTAATTATTTTGTTCATTTTAAATACAGATTGTTCTGTTTGAATTGTGTGGTTTTTTTCTGTCCGCCAAGATTGGCCATAATAAATTTGGTTCCTTGAATTTGGTAGGTTTGCAACCATCCAGAACTATTTGAAAGAAGTGAGGGAAGCACATACCTTCACTTTGGAGCTATTCCAAATTCCCTTCCACCTCCTCCATTTGGGGAGTTGGAGGATGTATATTATTCTGGTGGTCACAACCCCATATCATACGAGGTACTTGCACGTGCCTTAACTACTGCATTGAAACATTCAATATTATTATTCTCTTTCATTTTGTTAAATTCTCTTGAAGTTAGAACTAAAATAAAATGTTATTACAGTTCATTTGGAGTCATGAGGTTTGGGTTTGTGTAGTCTGTATTGTTGAAATTGTAGGGTTTAGGTAGTGAAGAATGAAAAGAAAAGAGAGAAAGGAGATGTTCAAAAATGTTCTCTTAAATTGATGCTGCTTACAATGATGTAACAGTAATACAAAATACTGACCAATGGTCCCATTTATATATACGAATTGTTAGGTCAAGTACTAGTGTAGTGTCACTAGTATGCACAAGCCCAAGGTCACTTACATCCCTAATTAAATAACGAAAGAAATATGGGAACATAGTAAAATTAGGGAACCATGCCTAACTTTGATTCCTCAATTAGATAACTAATTGATTCCACAATATATTCTAGAGATTTTATATGATATTGTAAAGATTTTCTAAGGTAGTCTAAGATACATTAGCGATACCCAAAGGTATTTTATAGGTACTAACTGGCATAAATTACACAAGATTTTTTTAGCAATTCTTTTATAGTTGGGTCTTTCATTTACAATCAGAATTAGGCATTCTGTTTATTCATTAAAATTTGTTTCAATATCTTGTTTATCCATGGAGTGTCTCTGAAATATATGGTTTGTAAATGATCCAGTACATGATGCTGGTTGTGATTTTTGTGTTTTTGTATTAGGTTCCCCTTATGTGTTTGCGAGATTCCCTCTTTTTCCTCAGTGATTGGTTGTTTCTACTTCGATATTTTAATGGTGTCATCTTTAGTTATCTTGTTACTTTTCCCATGTTGTTTTCAGATACCAAAACTTGTATATCAAGAAATTATGCAGAGTTCTGAAACTCTCTGTTCAGCTGCTGGACATGGTGTCTACAGAGAATCTTTTCAGAAACATTTTAATATTTTTAGACCAGAAAATGTTTATCGATCTGTTTTCTCAGAAGACATGCATGTTAAAAGTGGAAGCTTTGGTTTTACACATTTGACGGGTTTGTCTCCACAAGAGGTGACATTTCTGGCTACTGGTTCTTTCATGGAGCGGTTATTATTTTCTATGATGAGATTGGAACAAAAATTCATTGATGAAGCCGTAGACTTTCTTACGGAGACCATAGATGATGATCCAGAGTGTAGTTACCTTGAGAAAGGGAAAGTGAGAACTGTTGCACGTATGCTATTGATACCATCGAAATCTGAGACTAAATTTCTTCAAAGAAGATTGCCAACTGGGCCCAGCCATGCTCCTTTTGAGGCCTTGGTAGTGTCACATCAGGATAGACTTTTGTCAAATGCAAGGCCTATTCACTCAGCTTACACATATATCCCACCGAGTAGAGCTCCCCCAGTATGTTGTGTTTCTTTATCATCTAGTCTTAAGTTATTTCATCAAAATAAGCGCCTTTATTTTTCCAAAAAATGTTGCTTCTTTTTGTCTTCATAGATTGGTGCTCACTGCTCGGATAGAAACTTCTATTATAAAATGACTGAAGAATTGCATGATCCTTGGGTTAAGAGGTTGTTTGTGGGATTTGCACGTACTTCTGAATGCAATGGGCCTAGAATGCCAGATTCTCCTCATCATTTAATTGAAGAGGTAGATTCTGAACTACCTGTTTCTCAGCCTGCTCTACAGTTAACGCACAGTATTTTTGGGTCTTCTCCACCGATGCGGAATTTTGACCCGGCAAAGTTGCTCACTGTAAGTGTTAACTTTTTTCTATATTTTGATGGAAGAAAATTTTGATTAGCAAGAAGAGAGAAAAAAACACGGGAATTTAATTCCTGTTTTTTCTTTCTTTGTTAAGTGCCCCCCAGTGCCCTCAACTTCATATTGAATAGATTTTCAAATTCTAATTTACGTGATTTTCATATAGGACTCTGGGAAGCTTCAAACACTTGATATATTATTGAAACGTTTACGGGCAGAAAATCATCGTGTTCTCTTGTTTGCTCAGATGACTAAGATGCTGAATATTTTGGAGGTATGTGGAACTTGTTACGGTGTCAAGCCTTTTTGACATTGGTTGTGTTTTATATATATTATATCCCCTGATTTATGTTTATGATGTCTTAAAAGGTGTGAATCTTTAACTAAATGAATAAAATTAGTTATTATTAGAGCCACTTGGTGTGAGTTTGATTGCCTTCAATGTAATTTTTACATGAAGTTAGCTTGGGAGATGACCTGGAAATTTTTTCCCCCAGTTGCTGCTAAAGCAACTAAATGACTTTGATGTATTTATTATTTTTCACTGGGAAGTGGGGCTACCACAGTAGGTTCAATTATTTGAAGCTGAAATATTAGTTGTTGAGGATCTGTCTACTCAGCAATGTAATTGTTCTACTTGTCTTGGCTCCTGGCCTTGAACTTTTGTGGGCTTTTTCTTTAATGTTGACATGTCATTTAATATTTCTTGCAGGACTATATGAACTATAGAAAATATAGGTATTTCAGACTTGATGGATCATCTACTATTCAGGATCGCAGAGACATGGTCAGAGATTTCCAGAATAGGTAATGTCTTTTTGTCATCTTATCTTACTCTTCTCTGGTTTAACTAACTATTGAACATTACTTTATTTGAAAGCTGTTTAAAATATTTTCAATTGACTTCTTTATAGGGCTGATATTTTTGTGTTCTTACTGAGTACAAGAGCTGGTGGACTGGGTATCAACTTAACAGCTGCTGACACAGTCATATTTTATGAGAGTGATTGGAATCCAACATTGGATCTGCAGGCGATGGACAGAGCTCATCGTTTGGGTCAAACAAGAGATGTTAGTTCCATCTCTCGTCCTTCCCATGCCTCCCTCCCATTTGCACATCTATTTATTTGGTTTATGAATGGCCTTTTGAATGGAATTTTAGGATCTTAGAAAATCTTGAGTTTCACTGCCTTGCATATCTGGAACTGTGGCTCATCCTCATTGTTTCTCTTCCGCTGTTAGAGATATAATAAAACTATTCATGTTTCTTCGCCCAAAGTTAAGTTTTTTGAAGAGATGCTTCATGTGATGGTATTAGTCTCTCTTGCATGAAGGGGCGATATAGGTGCCATTTGGATAGCCTTATGACATGTTTGAACTCTCCACTAGTTAGAAGTCACATTGCAGCTATTTGGATCAAATTGACTGTACAGCTTCCAACTTTCTGAAGATTCATTGTTAGTGCTTTTTAGAAGTTGAAATATCAAGCTTCTACAAAAAGTCTCTGCACAACTTTCTTGGAACAGGCACTACAAATTCAAATCAAATGCTTTAGTTACTGCTTCCAAACACAGAATGTTATTCATAAGTATTTTTCAATCAAAACCTTTTGTTGGAGGCTTCTTTCACTAAGGGTCTTAGTTAAGCTGTATTCCCAAAAAAAGACCATAATGGAAGTCACTCATGTGCTTTTACTTGAAAGATTAAGTTTCTGGGCGAAATGAGTCATGATATAATATCAGAGTATCCATGACCAAATGGTCCAGAATTTGATTCTTGTAATGCCTATCTTCTAATAACAAAATTAAATTTCAACTCATGGTGAAGATGGTCTTCTGCAATATCCATGCTCAGGCCCAAAGGGGTTTGATTGAGGGGGCCTGTCCAAGATATAAGACTGTTACCGTTCACAACTTAAATTTGAGTCTTGCCCCTCCTCTTTTTCTAAGTGCTTATATTATTGTTTTGCCTCAAAATTAACTTTGGATGTACTTTTTAAACTTGTAGGTGACTGTTTACCGACTTATATGTAAAGAGACCGTTGAAGAAAAAATTCTTCTTAGAGCAAGCCAAAAAAGTACTGTACAGAACCTTGTGATGACTGGGGGTTCTGTTGGAGGTGATCTTTTAGCTCCTGAGGATGTTGTATCTTTGCTTCTAGATGATCCTCAGTTGGAGCAGAAATTAAAGGAAATCCCTCTGCAGGTTGGTTGTGAATCTGGAAAACCAGAATTCATATATTTTACAGTATATTTTATATCCCACTAACCCCCCATGTGAAATAATAAGGAAAAGCATTAGTTCCAGAAAGCCTAAAAAGCATGGTGAGAATTTTTCTGATTATATTTGACCTCATCAATCCTTGCAGGTAAAGGATAAGCAAAAGAAAAAACAACCTGTGAAGGGTATCTGGTTAAATGAAGAAGGTGATGCATCCCTTCAAGATTTAACAAACTCTGTAACCCACGATACTGTAGATAATGATCATTACTTGGACCCAGAGGGATCAAAGGCCGGTAATAAAAAGGTATCATTATACTTCTGATTCTGAACTAACTAAAAGTGCTTGAATCTTATTTCAACTGGTTGCATCATAAAAAAATGTTTAATTTGTAGTGTATGTTTCTAGTTTCTTGTTGGTAAGGGAACAATCTCTTGCATAAGCCGCGTATGAATGTGTAGTTGAATCTGTTTACCAAACAAGAATAATGAAACCCCTCTGTCATAAGAGTTCTTCGGGTAGTTTCATTGCATTAGTTCTGTGGAAGTTCAGTCAGCTTGTGCTTCTATAATGTACAGCAGCTCTCTGATAAATCAAAATAGATGGGTTACATTTTAGTGGATGAGAAGAGGAGATAGACCTATGGTTTTGAGGAATTGTGGGTTTCGAATATAAAGGGTTTCAAATGTCACAAGCCTTTTGTTTAAAAAAAATAAAACACTATTTTAAGTGTATTTATAGCATGTTGAAGAGAGTTCTTCCCTGTTTGCCCCTAAGAAATGAGGAAAATAATTAATGAAACTAATCAATATCTCACAGACCCTTTCCATTTGTTGAGAAACAGAGAAAGAGAGAAAAACATAGGATGAATCCGTGTCTAAATTACACAACGGAGAGAATATATATAGACAATGTGTAAGAAGTACATAATAACTATAAAGATATTCACAGATTCTAAACACTCCCCCTCAAGCTGGGGCATATATATCATATGCACCTAGCTTGTTACATAGGTAACCTATTCTAGGACCTTTCAATGATTTGGTGAGAACATCTGCCAGTTGGTCATTTGAATTGACGAAGCCTGTGGAGATATCTCCAGATAGAATCTTTTCTCTGATAAAGTGACAATCAACTTCAATGTGTTTGGTCCTCTCATGAAAAACTGGATTTGAGGCAATGTGTAAAGCGGCTTGATTGTCACAAACAAGTGTCATGTGCTTGGTTTCCCCAAATTGAAGCTCTTTGAGGAGTTGCTTGAGCCAAATAAGTTCACAAGTGGTGGAGGCCATGGCACGGTACTCTGCCTCAGCACTAGACCGCGCGATTACAATTTGCTTCTTACTCTTCCAGGATATGAGATTGCCTCCAATAAGTATACAATACCCGGAAGTGGAACGCCTATCGGAAGGGGATCCTGCCCAATCTGCATCAGAATACCTAACTATATCAGTATGCCCCTTATCTTCATAAATAAGGCCATTCCCTGGTGCTCCTTTGACATATTTCAAAATACGTATAACAGCATCCCAGTGAGCTTCACATGGTGAGTTTAGGAATTGACTAACCACACTTATTGCAAAAGAAATGTCTGGACGAGTAACTGTGAGATAGTTCAATTTCCCAACCAATCTTCTATATCTCCTGGGGTCAGATATTGGTTCTCCCCGATTAGGTAGGAGCTTGACATTAGGATCCATAGGAGTATCAACAGTTTTTGCAGCAAGTAAACTTGTTTCCTCTAGAATGTCAACAGCATATTTCCTCAGAGAGAACTATGCCATCTTTAGACTGTGCGACTTCAATACCCAAGAAGTATCTGAGTTTGCCAAGGTCTTTGGTTTGGAAATGCTTGAATAGGTGTTGTTTGATCTCTGCTATACCCTGAGTATCGCTTCTTGCAATGACAATGTCATCAACATACACAACTAAGTAGGTGCAACCTCTCTGAGTATGACGATAAAACACGGAGTGGTCAGCTTTACTCCGAGTCATACCAAATTGCTGAACCATAGTGGAGAATCTTCCAAACCAAGCCCGAGGAAACTGCTTAAGACCATACAATGATTTTCGAAGACGACAAACAAGGCCAGAAGACTCCCCCTGAGCAACAAACCCAGTAGGTTGCTCCATATAAATCTCTTCGTCAAGATCACCATGGAAGAAGGTATTCTTAATATCCAACTGATGAAGAGGCCAATGACGTATAGCATCCATAGAGAGAAACAGACGAACAGAAGCTATCTTGGCAACAGGGGAGAATGTATCACCATAATCCAAACCAAAAATCTGAGTGTATCCTTTGGCCACAAGACGGGCTTTAAGACGATCAATTTGGTCATCAGACCCCACCTTAACCGTAAAAATCCATCGACAACCAACCACAAATTTACCTGGAGGGAAAGACACCAGTTCCCAACTACCACTATCCTGAAGTGTACACATCTCAGTAATCATAGCTTGTCTCCACCCAGGATGGGAAAGGGCCTCACCTGTAGTCTTAGGAACAGACACAGAAAACAAAGAAGACAGACAAGCAAAATGTAGAGAAGATAGACCGTGATAATTCAAGGCAATATAGTGAGGAGATGGGTTACGAGTGGAATGAATACCTTTACGAAGGGCAATGGGAAGATCAGGCGCAACCGACAGGACCGAAGGTGGCGGAGGATTAGGCACCAGAGGAGAGTCTACATCAGCCAAGACAGGCTCAGAGGAAGGAGTGAGCTCGGCTAGCAGACAGGCTCGACGATGGTAGACTTGAAGAGGGCGGGGTGCGGGTGTGGGTGGAGGCAGAAGGGGTGGCAAAGGCACAGGGGGAGTTCTTCAAAAGCAGGAGAGGGAGAATGGGTATATGGCTCAAAGAAGGGAACAATGTCAAAAAAGGTGACATCCGCGGAGACAAGATAACGATGCAGAGTAGGAGAAAAACATCGAAAACCCTTTTGAGATCGAGTGTAACCAAGAAAAACATATTTAAATAAACGTGCAGAAAGTTTGTCAAGACCAGGAGCTAAGTTGTGAACAAAGTAAGTTGACCCAAAAACGTGTGGAGGAAGCAAATGCAAGGGGTCATATGGAAATAAGATGGAATATAGGGAATTTGGTAGCCCAAAATAGAAGACGGCATGGGATTAATTAAATAACATGCTGTTAAAACGGCATCCCCCTAAAAACGAAAAGGTACATGATTATGCAAAAGAAGAGTACGTGTAGTTTCAATGAGATGATGATTCTTGCGCTCAGCAACCCCATTCTGTTGAGGTGTATGAGTACAAGACGTCTGGTGAAGAATGCCATGAGAAGCCAAAAATTATTGAAAATCATGAGATAAATATTCCTTTGCATTTTCACTACATAGAGTACGAATAGGAACACCAAAATTAGTCTTTATTTCTTGATAAAATTTAGTAAAAACAAAAAACAACTCAGACCTGTGTTTCAATAAAAATAACCAAATGCAACGAGAATAGTCATCAATAAACGTAACAAAATAATGAAATCCTAAACTAGACACGGTGCGACTAGGACCCCAAATATCTGAATGAACTAAAGTAAAAGGAGAGGTAGTTCGACTACTAACACTATCTGGAAAGTGACTCTGCTTGTGTTTCCCAAGTTGACACAATTCACAAGGCAAACTAGATAGTTTGGACAGGTTAGGCACCATACGCTGCAAGTTGGCAAGGTTGGGATGACCCAACTGGGCGTGTGGAGGGTGAGAGGATCGGTGGTAAGGGAGCAAACATTTGACGGGGGGCAGAGCCAGTATAGGCCACGAGACTCACATCCGGTGCCAATTATCCGTCCCGTGCTCCGGTCCTGCAAGTAAACAGAATCTTCAGTGAAGGAAATAACACACTTTAGGGCTTTAGTTAACCGAGAAATAGAGTAGATTGAATGGAGAACCGAGAACATAAAGGACAGAATCAACTAACATAGAAGATAGGGGATGAGCAGTGCCCATCCCATGAGACTGTGTGTGAGAACCGTTGGCTAAAGTGACAATAGGTAAACATCCAGAAGTAGAAAGTGTGGAAAATAAAGCTTTATTACCGGAGATATGGTCAGTGGCGGCAGAATCCAGAACCCAAGGACCCAATGAGGCTGACCCAGAGAAACAAGTAAAAGGATTACCAATGTGTGCAACAGAGGCAGTGGAACCAAAGTTCTGACGTTGCTCAAACCACTTCAGAAAATCGGCATAATCAGCTAGAGACGGCGTCGAAACACCCTTAGGTTGAGAGGTAGAGGCGGTGGCAACCATGGGCACAGAAGTACAAGAGCAGAAGCAGTATTTTCAAAAAACGACTTCTGCAAAGTGCACGGATGGTGAAGAAGAGGGTAGATCTAGAAAGGTCAGGTCCTTGCGAGCACGGCGGCGGCAAAATCGGCCGGAATGGTTGCCGGACGCGCCTGGACGAGCGGTCGGGAGAGGTGCGGGTGAACAGTACTGCGCAGAATGGGGAGGTGCGTGGAGGCTCAGATCTGGACCGGACCACTGCGGTTGGGCCACGCTTGGAGGGGCAATGCCGGGTGTGGGGCCGGAGGGTGGAGCCGTCGTCGAAAAACTTGCCGGCAGTGAAGAAGAGCGATGGAGAAGGCCGCGGATGAACAGTATTGCGCGAGACAGTAGTGGCGCGTGAAGGCGCGTGGAAGGCCGAAGCGGGACCAAATCACCGGGGGTAGGCCGCTCAGGGAAGGGCGAAGCCGGGGCTGGAGTTAGAGGCTGGAACGTCGTCGGAAAAGTCGGCTGGCGGTGAGAAAGGACGGCAGACTGAGGCTGTTGGCGATGGAATGGAGGCACAATGGAGAGGAAAGGCGGCAAACCGGAAACGAAACACGGTTTGGCCAAAAAAAAAATTTCTCCAGAGGGTAGTGGGCTCTCCTGACGGCACGAAGTATGGTTTTCTTTCTTTCTAGGCTCTGGGTACCATGTTGAGAAACAGAGAAAGAGAGAAAAACATAGGATGAATTCGTGTGTCTAAACTACACAACGGAGAGAATATATATAGACAATGTGTAATAAATACATAATAATTATAAAGATATTCACAGTTCCTAACACCCTTTCTAACACCATTCAAAGAAAGAAGTTCTGAAATTTCCGAAGCAAGAAGTTTCTTAGTTCTTGCGAGTAGCCTTATCTCTTCTGAGACAAAATAACAGTGGGGGAGATTGGTATGGATATGTTAGATAAAAATGTTAGTATCTTTAACCCAAAAAAAAATAAAAAATGTTAGTATCTTTAGGGTCTCTTTGCCCTTGGACATTCTTTTTGGGAAAGGATTACAGTAAGTTGGTAAGACTTTTTTTATTTGTTCATGGCTGTTTCATGCGTTCCTGTTTCTAACATGCCCAGAAACTGGACAAGGACGACCTTGCTGCACTTTTTTCATGGTCGTTGTTGAGTCTTAAATTTTTGGTTTTTGGAGTATACCTTGTCCTGTCCTTGTTGTATTCTACAGCTTTTCCTAGTAACCTGTCTGGATTGAATGGTTGCATATTGCAGGGTGTAGGCTGATAGCATTTTTACTGGATCAATTCAATTGTACATATGCACATTTGGAAATCCGTGGATCTGTTTGATAAGAAACTTAGTTGTAGTATTTGGATCGGATAATCTTCTCTTGTTGAATAACAGAATGGTGCTATTAGAGAGATACATTGTTGGTTAGCATAATGTTGCAAGTTTATTGTGAATTTGTTATTTTGTAATTTGGTTAACATAATGTCTCTGTGCAGAGAAAATCTGGGTCAGATAAGCAAACTTCGAAGCCAAAGAATTTTCAGAAGATGAGTGAATCCGGTACTACACCTATGGAAGACGAATGGGATGACACTGATGTCCAGAAGCCCAAGCGACCAAAGAGAACAAAGAAGAGTGTAAATGAAAAGTTTGAAGTGGTTACTGAGACGGCCGCTGCAATCTCGGAGCAGCCACAACCTCCACCCCCACGAGATTCCAGTGCTGGTGTTTCTAGAGCAGAAACAGGCCTAGACACCTGAAGATGTGTTCCTGACAGTAGTATTTTACCATAAACTGGCGAGTGACTGTTCTATCAACCCTATGGATTGACATTTTTGGGGACTTGTTGATCATCAGTTTCTAGTTCGCTTTTGCTTTTGGATATTTTCTGACTGCAAGCAGCGGCAACAAAGTTGAGGCTAGACAGGCTAAGCTGTATATCCTAGGTTTTGTATATTGTAGTCTTCAATATATGTCGGTAACAGATCCGCCCCTCTTCATCCGTGTAAGGGGCTTTGTACAGATTGTGATATCTTCGATAACTCAATTTTTTTGTGCCACAAGCATTATTTATAACTTCAATGATAATTAGTATATGGTAGTTGCTACGTGTATTGTGCACACGGATTAACAAACATAATCGGTACGCACGTTACGGACTCGCATAGGGAGAAAATATGGCGAATGTGATGATTTGCAACTATAATTTTATATGGTTGTTTTGACTTTCGAATTCGATTGCATGAATTTGCGCCCACTAATATGATGGGTGATAAAGTTAAGAGCAACGGAGTTAATTCATCTCATGTAGAGGGAATATTACGATCAGCTTTAACATTGGAATTATGTTGACGGAAGGAAAGTCGTTGGACGTTCTTAATTGTTTCATTACATGTGTGGGTTCTGAAAATCTTTTTCAATTTGATTTTATTTTTCACAAAAAACTTATTCCAATTTAATATAAATTCGAATATAAAAATAATATATTTAACATGACGAGCATTATCTGAAATAAAAATGATAGAACTCTAGGTTCTTTACGCAGGAAAAAGGTAAACGAATAGTTGTAGTGCAAAAAACATTAATACACCATGCATTTGGCATCATTTGCTGGTTAAATAGCGATAACATCTTCGAATAACACAATGCCTGTAAATTTCTCATTTAGTCTCAGTTGTCCCCCCTCCCTCCTTCAATTCGACGGGATACGAGACCATTTCTACTATCAATAACTGTAATGTTTTTGTAGCTGCCAATTTTCATTCTCCATTTCCAACAAAACCTAGCACAGTTAAGGTCAGGATTTCCTTGTCGCTTGAACAAGAAATATGGAAAAAATTGACAAGACTTGCAGAACAAGTTATAATTCAGCTGTTTTATTATCAGAACTCACAACCAACCTCCTGGTCACCAGTGATAGTTATATAGTGCATACATTACAGTCCTACAAGACTAGTCTTGAACTGGCATAGGGGCATTAAGAAATAAGTTCCAATCCATAACACAAGGGTATCGCAATTCACAGGCACATAAAGTAAATTCAGCACAGTAGGTGGAGTAGTTCTAGATCATCAGAGTGCACACAATTCAACTAAGTTGAAGAGCTTTGGCATGATGTTGGATGTGATCATCTATGAAGGTGGCAATAAAATAATAAGAGTGATCATAACCAGGTTGAAATCGCAAGTGGAGTGGAACATTAGCATTCTTGCATGCCTCCTCAAACTTGCCAGGCAGCAACTGATCAGGCAAAAATTTGTCATCTTCCCCCTGAAATATGCAGCAACCAGCAGAAGTGAGCAAAACCAACAAGAATTCAGCAAGATAGTGCATATCATGTCTGAAAATAACTCTTTGCATGTTTCAAGAAAACCTTACAAAAAACAGTCTCTCACCTGATCAATCAAAATGGGGGCATGGACAGCACTGAACTTTTTTATCAGACAAGTGGCATCATAATCCTGCAGTTTTCAATTGAACATTATTCTAATGAAATATCAAGATCATCGTGTAAAGTGAGCAAGTCAGTTTCCACTCAAATTTACCTCCCAATCAGATTTATTGCCACCAAGATAATTTGTGAATGCCTTCTGTCCCCAAGGACAATTTATAGGATTTGCAATTGGTGCAAAAGCAGAGACTGACTGGAACAAGCAAGGAAAAGGGGAAAAAAAAAAGGCCACGGAAGAGAAGGAATTAAGAATCATAATAATTAATGATGTTCTCAACATGACAAGGTACATTCTATCTTGCATTAGGGAATATATGGAGTTTTTCAAGCTTAAAACTACCAAACTTAGGGGAATTGCATTTAAAATTTTCCATGCTACTGCTTCAACTTTTAAACAACATTGAAGTATATTACACCAAAAGAATGGCATCATTTGCCGTGAAATGTTTATTATGATTATAAAGATAACAACAATTGCCATTCAGAATGCATTTCTACTATATAACTCAATCTAGCAAATATATATACATATAAAATAAGTGTTATGGGAACACAAATGCATACAGAATGCACAAAATATTCCTAACCACAAAATGCTTGTCTTTCTCTATAGAAGCCCACTTCACAGGATGATGCCAAACTTCCACACTAGGCATCACCTAGCAAGCAAAAAAGAAAATACCAAATTGCACAGTATGTGTGCCACCATAAAAGCATGTTAAAAGATGATCTGTTTATTACAATAGAACACCTGCTGAGCAACATAAGTTTATAAACCTAACCCTATTTCAAGGCGAGAGATATCAATAGAAAATGGTGGGGGCAGAAAAAGGGGATGCACCTGCTAGAAGTGAAAATGCATGAGTAAATTTTTTTGTCCAAAATGTATATATACAAATAAATCCAACAAAAGAAATACCCAACCTTGAAAGTGCAGAAGTTTATGTGAAGTAGCCTTGGATGAAGTTCATTTTCAACAAAACTTATAAACTGTTGCACTGAGAAGGTGTTTTTTTTGTGTCCTTTCCATATAATTCACACTACAAAATTCCTTTAAAAGTAAAAGATTATTGTTATTGCAAGATACATGAGAGAACATATGCCTACCTCCCAGATGCATTTGAAACCAATATCAACGAAATTACAATTGAATATACAAGCAGACCAGCATAAAATGCAGCAAACTCATAATCGAAACATACAGCCTATTAATTGTAGTATCTCAATTTTTGAAAGAAATTAATAACAAACAATCTGCAGATTGCAGAACACATAAATTTTGTCACCAGTAAAATGATCCACAATTATCAAAAAGATTTCTGAGAATTTTACAGTATCTCCTTCTACTATGTTAAAGTGACCCCTTTCCAGTAGCATAGACACAGCACCTTATATTTATCCAGATTCTTCAGGTAGATTGTTAAAGCACCATGCCCACCCATAGAATGACCAAATATAGAAGCCTTTGATGTTTCAAGCTGAGGAAAATTATCACTCAGAAGCTTGGGCAATTCCTTGACAACATAATCATACATACGCCAATTCTTCCACTTCTCTTGTGTAGCGTTGAGATAAAACCCAGCACCTGTTACGGAATGCAGATATGAACTAAGACACCTTCCGTAAAGAAATATTGATATGCACAATTCAAGGTAGTCCTTCACTATAGTCTATAGCCTATATTAAAATTGTTCCCTCCAACATTGCCGTCTACCAATAAAAATGAGTTATCCTTCTTCAATCTTTTTTTGAAAAAAATACATAGCACAATACATTCAATATTATGTGTAGAGCACAAGAATGGATTATGTAGAAAGCCCAGCCACTAAGTAACATCAGGAATCAAACAGCAGTCTTGCAAGAAATTGAACATTCACTGGTCCTATATACCTGCAAGGGCATCAGCAAAGGATAGAAATAATAGTAATTTCCAAAGAAACTATTAATCGCATTCTCATGTGACAAGGAATCTTTAACTGCCTGGCAGGGCACAGCTGCAAAGGCCAGGCTTAAGGTTGAATATGCCAATTTTCAAATAGGCTCAGCTTCAAGTCTCTGCTGATTAACCCAAAAAAAAAGAGTCTGAAGAGGCATACATAACATACCTACACCAAAGTCCCAGCTATCTGCTTCTCCTTCCACATTTAGGCCTCCTGCATCACCATCAATTTAACCAACTGAGAACACACACACACAACCATATCCAATATTGGAATGAAAAGGAAAGCAAATCCCATAATTACACTATAATGATCCACACAAAACAAAAAAACTGCAAAAACAACAATTTTACAAAGATATAACAAATTATTTATAAGGCAAATAAAAAAAAACGCAGAGAAACAACCCTAATCAGAGGATCCATTTGAACAAGCTTTTGAAAATAACTTGTAAGACAATTTTTTAAACAAGTACTTTTACAATAAACAACTCCTACATGCTCTTAATTTTTTTTTTCCCAAATTAACTGTTTGAAAAATCTTATCCACACAATCCAATCTTCATAGATTTAAGAAGCAACTTTTTTTATTTCAATTATTATATAAAATTACAAAAATAAGCGCAAACAAACCAGCTAGATCTAGTCCAAACATGCATTTGATGTAAGAACAAGAAATTGATCAAACCAGACACTCCCTTCCCAAAAAAAAAAAAAAAAAAAACAAATAATAACAACGCATGCATTGCATTTGAGTGTTTTAGCGAGCGTTGATTGGGGGAAGTGTTATACTTGGAGAAGTGTCGGGGGCAACGAGAGCGATGCCGTGAGCGGAAGCAGCGCGCTGAGCACCCGATTTCGCGATGAAGTTCTCGTCAGTGCAAGTCAGCCCCGACAGCCAGTACAGAACCTTCTCGAAGGAATTGCAATGCATCAAATAAATTGGAGTGCAGAAATTGAAATTGAAAGCAATAAGAAAGGAGAGAGTGGAGTGGTAGTAGTTACAGGGAATTTGCGAGGAGGAGAGGAAGGAGGGAAGTAGATGTGGAAGGTCATGGAGCATCCGAGGGTTGGGCTGAAGTGCTTGTACCTCCTGTTGTAACCGCCGAACATCTTCGAGCTACTCACCTCCTCCATTCTTCTACCACCCAACACCTTCTTCTCTTCTCTTCTCTTCTTCTGATCACCAGGTTTGGTTTCGTGTATCAGTGGATCACCCACTCACCACTGTTAGTTTCACTCGCTCCTCCTCTCTCACAGAAAGCCGCAAAGCGTCGTCGTTTTTGCGCACTGTGAAGCGAGGTAGCACTACTACCGCTACAACAACATCTAAGTGATGTCCCGCCACATCAGCTCTATATATATCAAGAGATGTGATAGAAGTAGAACTCTATGATATATTATATGTGGTATGATATTATCTCTAAGTTTTATTTTAAAGTTGAATGTGTATCTTTTGGCAAACTTGCATTCCATATGCTCTGTCTTACTTTTACTTGTATGAAACCCACGGATGTCCAAAACTTTCCTTCACAACTCTAACTTACTATTTATTTCTTCTTTTAATTATGCTATTTCTTCTTTTAATTCTGCTATTAGGACTATATCATTTACAAATAGCATACACCAAGGCACAAAGTCTTGAATATATTTCATAAGCACATCCAAGACTAGTGTGAAAAGATATAGATTAAAGGTTGACTCTCGGTGTAATTCGGTCTATGTAGAAAAATCCTTTGTATAGAACTTCCCTTGGCACCATGTCATATGCCTTTTCCAAATCAATGAAAGTCATTTATAAATCCTTTTGATCTCTCTCATATCTCTACATCAATTTTTGCAACAAGTAGATTGCTTCCACAGCAAACCTTCCAAGCATAAAACCAAACTGGTTCTTCATGATATCAATTTCTTATCTTAACCTCTAACTCTATCACTCACAACTTCATAATATGAATCATAAGTTTTTATCTCTATGTAATTTGCATAATTTTGTATCTCCCCCATTGTGGTTCAAATTGACCCTAAAAAGTGCATGCATAAATATGCTGGTAGTTCATATTTTGAAATTACTCCTTCCTTTTTAGTGGACCACATTACTCTTATTAAAATAGATTTACATTATTAAAATTTTATTAAAAAACAAACATAAATAATCACATTATAGGTAGCATAAGAAACAAAAATTTAACGCTTCTTCATATAAGAAATGGACAAGTGTTTTGCAACAAAAAACTAAGAACAAAATGGATAGATGAAATAAAAAGGAGCGAGTAATTTTTTAAGCCATTTGGAGAGTATGATAGTAGCGATGGAATTTGGTAATTTGCATAAATTTATAGATTCAAATTTCATTACTTCGATTTGCCCCAAAAAATTTAATTTTTTAATCCTTGAAGTTGGAAAAATATGAATCATATTAGTTGTTGATCCTATTTTTGTTATAGTGTCATCATATTTTTGCTGATATATCACTTTATTAGACATATTAATGGTAAGTTGTTGATGTACTTGACCTCTACCAATTAAATGGTATTTGGATAGGCAAAATTGAAGAATATAACATGAATTTTTATATATAAATGACGTTTTTAATATATTTGGGATTTGCTACCCATTTGAAATAATTATCCAACCATATAACTTTTGAGCCAAGTTGATGTTAGCTTATAATTAATATATCACTTAATATGAGCGAAAACGCAATGACAAAGTAACGAAAAATGAAGTTAGAGACTTTCTCAACTCATATTTTGCGATTTCAAAGAGTAACTGAGATTCAGACATGTTTCAAAAATTAAAATGGGCACTCACTCATTAAACAAATTTTCTATATCAATTACATCCTTCCCGAAACTTATCAACAACTTTTGTTATGAATATCAATGCTTTTAAGATAAAATCGATTAAATTTAGTTGTCTTTAACGAAATATATAAGGTTTTGTATATAACATGTATCATAATTCATTGGAAAATTACTCTCACATTCGATATTTATCTATTCATAAAATTGTTATTTTTAATTAACTGCAGGGCCTTATGACCAAAAGAAACTAAACACTAATGATTCTACGGAAGAAAACTCCGCATGGGAACAAAGCTAGGAATAAAGGCAAAAGTTTGGAAGTCACTATCCTGGTGATCGGCAGGCTTCGCAACAGCATCCGCACAACTATTAATCTCACGAACCACGTGGTGTAAATCAACCTGCTCAAACTGAGAAGCTTGCAACCAAAAAGCAGCAAACTCTCCTAAATTACGGTTGTAGTCATGAATACAGTCACACAGTTGTAGTTGCTGATTAGGTCATTGCAACATGCATTAATTGTGGATGATGTAGGATGAAATTTTTGCGTGCCTTCATATTTAAAGGAAACCTGTTATGGTTTTGATGTTGCATATTGTGGTCTTGATACAATCCATTACGGATCTCAGAAGACCCATTGCGGTCCTCATATGATCAATTGCAATTATGATTACTTTGTGGTTAATTTGTATAAAAATACGTCACATCACAATTACAGTCCAATATGATTATATTGTTCATTGCAAACACAATATCACCGTCACATCAGAAACAATTTCAGCAACCAAGGGATAGGCAGGGTAGGGATGAACCCCCCCTTCTTTGTTTTGGGGGCAATGCCCGACTAAAATGTAAGAACTTCAAGGGATAGGCAGGGTAGGGATGAACCCCCCCTTCTTTGTTTTGGGGGCAATGCCCGACTAAAATGTAAGAACTTCTATTAAAAGTGTATATATATATATATATAGCCCCGTTATTAAATTATGTTTAACACCATATAAAGATAACAATCATGTGAAATTTATTCTTATGTTTATTTTTATTCTTTGCCCCCGTCATCTTAATTTTCTAGATCCATCACGGAGGCAAGGTAAAGGTGCTGCCTAAGGTCGTGGTAGAGAGCAACCGTGCACATGGAATCCAGTTCAACAGTAACTTGGAGAGAGCCGTTGTTCAGGGCCATTTGAAGGCCAAAGAAGAGACCCCATAGTTGCACTAGAGTGGTTGTGCACCGTCCCAACTTCGCACTAAAGCCATGAATGAAATTGCCCTAATGGTCTTTAGCTAGGAATTCCAGTGTAAAATTACTATGACTTGCTAGAATTACACTATACTCATTTTGCTGTTAGCAATTCACTAATTTAAGTGACCGAAAAAACAACACATGACATACACATAGTTGTCGGTGATAAAATTATAATAATTTTATAATGTTCCACATATAGATTCACTAAAATATATATATATATATATTTTTTATCATAAGTTATGATTAGAATTTACATTCTCTCATGATAAAAAAGGACATTTTATAGTCAATCTATATGTTAAATATCACAAAAAAATTATAATTTTATCATTAATAATATGTGTGTGTCCTATCTTATCTTTTTTATTGTTTAAATTAATGAACTAATAACTACATGAGAAGTTAGTGTAATTTTTACAATTTTAATAATTTCTAGTGACAAGTTTGTAGATAGAGTGACAGTACTTTGGTTTCTGTTTTTATTTTATGTTTTAGTATGTTTTCTCTTTTTATGATTTATTGAAGAAAATGATAAAAATTAAAAACTGAAAAATTGGATTTTTCCCCCTAATTTTCACTATTTTATTCATAAAATATTAAAATATAAATTGAAAAAATAAAGGCAAAAAAGTATTTATGGAAGCTAAACTCAGACCCTAGCTCTCGAAATCCCTATCTCTTGGCTTAATCGAATTCGAATTTGAGCTCATCATTCTCGGGTCCACACCATCATCGTGAGCACATATACATTATTGCAGTTAGCTTATATATACCCTTTCTCCATATTATAAACCCACTTGCAAATATTAATCCAAACTAAGGAATTTTGTTATCCTGAATACAATGTTTACCTTGGAGGTCCTTAAATTGTTGATAGATTTCATCATGGGTCGTAGTATCTCCTTGGCATGCATTCAAGTTTGGTAGAAAGCTGGCTTGAAGCCTTTAATGATAGTTTAGGTTTCAGAGTTTAGACCTTAGTCTCTGCCTCATGTAAATCATAACCTTATTATAACATCTCTTGAAGCGGCTGAAAATTTTCTCATTAATAAGGGGGTAAAATTCTGCGATCGGCACTCTGCGTATGGATTTTGCATAGAAGCTCCTCATATATACATATAATATTCTAGCAAACTATGAGGCCCTGGCATTCTGACAAGAGCATGTTTTGTTAAAGGATAAAATTGGGAAATTTTTTTCAAAGAATAAATTTTATATATAAAATTACACATAAAAATTATTCATTGAAATTTGGTCTGTTTGATTTCATATTTCAGTTTTCACTTTTTTCAATTTTTAAGATTTTGTAAAGTAAATGTTAAAAATTAGAAATAAAAATTGAAAACTAGAATTTATAATTTTTAATATTTTCTTTATAAAATCTGAAAAACTGGAAACTCAAACCAATTAAGATAGAGGATATCTTCTCTAATTTGAATGGTTTTCACTCTTTTATAGAGAGACAATGTTTTATGCTTCGATCGATTTAGATTAGATTGTTTGAAGGGGTTTTATTTTTGTACAAAAATTGGGTGTATATTCATAAGGGGTTGAGATCACTTTTCAACTGATACTGTATGCTCCTAATGCGGCATAAGGGGTTTCATTTGGTGTACATTTATATGGACTTGTATAATTGTTTAAAGGTTTTATTATTATTATTATTATTATTATTATTATTATTATTATTATTATTATTTTTGGTAATAAAGGGGTTTGGTTCACATTCCTAAGGGCTTGTTCAAAGGAGTTTTACGTACATTTATAAGGACTTGTTTAAAGGGGTTTTATTTAGTTTACATTCATAAGGATTTGTATACTTGCTTGTTTAAAGAAGTTTTATGGAAGGAAAATGATGGATTGACAATAAAATATAACAATATTTATACAATTCTCACTTTGTTCTCATTTAATGTGATAAGTGAGTGCACATTCAATGATAACAAAATAAAAAATATAAAAATATTGTTATATTTTGTTTTCAACAAATTATTATCCTATCAGCAATTAGATGATGGGAAAGAGATGGGCTAGGAATATAAGGGATAGATTGTCAGGTATACTTCAAATGAGACATTCAATGTACCGTATAATCATTTATGTTAATTTTATTGAAATATTTTTAATGCATTAGTTACTTAAATATGTAACAATAAACTAATATTTAAAAATAAAATAACAATAACAAGTAAAGTGAATAATAATAACAATAATTCCATTGCCCTCGTTATAAAACAATTTGATACATTGATTTAGTTACATGTTCTATTTTTATTTATAATTGTTAATTTATTTAGGAATATTAAAATATAATTTATCTGATAGAAATTAATAATTTATCCTTTATAATATGTGAATGTTGGTAATAACGAGTGATAAAAGAAAAATTTTTAACGGTTTAAACTCCTTATGTGATTAATAAATAATTTAATGTATTAAATTACTTTAATTTTTGAGAACAAATAAATAAAAATTTTATACTAAAATTTGATTTTTCACTTGTAATAAATTTTGTTATCTTATGTTTACTGAATAATTATTTAATTTTGTTAATTATGTAAACACTATAGGTTAAAAACATATGTGTACGATGTATATTATAATTTGTTAATACATCTCTATTGTTATTTATTTTTATTTAATATTTTCTTTAAAAAGTGGTTACTGTTATATTATTTAGATAGTTATTAACCTAGAATTTTTTAAAAAACATTATTAGATAGATTGAAACGATTGTAATAAAAAACTTATAGTTATTAATGGTTATATTATGTTATGATCTTATAAAAAATTTAAACTGAGATAAATAACAAAAATTTTAAATAATTATATTAGAATTAATCGAACTAATAACATAATATCATAATAGTAATTTATAATAATTTTGTTGTTACATTATTTTTTAATTATAAGTGAAGACAGAAGGATATTTTAGATATATTAAATAAAAACCACTAAAATAGGAGTGACAATAAATATTTTGGATCCCTTTTTAATGTGGAAACTAATTTGATGTTTATAGTACAATTTTATGGACTAACTAAAAAATTAATTTATTGAAATAAGGACTTATTACAATAGGAGAACCATAACTTTAACACTCGAAAAAATTATATTATTAATGAATTTTTGGAGAGTCCTAAACACATATAATTATATTTTAGGACTATTTTGTTAATGAAATAAATTTTTTAGGGTCAAAATAGTAGTTCTTCCTATTATAATTAATACTTATATAATTGCAAGAATTACAATAAATATTTACACCATATCTATTATTTCAATCATATTTTTAAGTAAATAACAACAAATTAGTCAATTAATAATAAAGATGACCACCAGTTAAAATTGAAATATGATGTTAGTAAAATAAATACATCAACAACTAATGTTCTAAAAATATATTCCGTACATTCACTTGTAAGTATTTTTTATAAATAAAAATTGCCTTGAATTATTTTTTCATTTGATGTTTCTTTAGAAATATTGATTTTTTTTCTTCCTAACTTCACTTTTATTTTTCTTTTTCCAGCTAAGCACAATCTCTATAGGTAGTAGGAAAAAAAGGAAAAAAAAAATTTCCTTAAGAAATTTTAAAAGACATTTCTAAATAGACAAAGGGCAGAAGCAAAAATTAATTTATCTTTCAGAACTGTCCTTCGACTGCAGAAGAAGCACAAGGATTTAAGATGCAGGCAGAGTGGCCAATGGAGTGATACCAACTAAGGATGGGAACTGTACATCACATGAATGGATAGGCATAGTCATACCATATTGATGACCGATGGGGAAGTTGGGAACCCCCTGAAATCCTTTAATGCCAACAAAATTGATTGCTGCCACCAATGCCGATATGCCCCGACCGACCTTACATTATTTCCCGGTGAATGGTACGAGCTGACCTCGTCGAGTGAATCGAGTCAATTAAATTGCTTTTGAATTTGTTTGGTTATTGAGTCATATCGAATAAAAGTTAAATAAAATCCAAAATCCATAATAGTTCGTTCAATTATTGGATTTCATTAATAATGGGTACCATTTTAGAATATTATTTTATTATCAAATATAAGTACAACTTAATTGATATTTTATAAATATTTAATAATTTTTCAAAATTGATAAGGCACGGTATTTGATTTGAGCACCTTAATTTGATTATAATATTAATACCCTTTTTACTTTTCTCCTTGAAATATTAAGTAATAAGAGATGGGAATGTGAGTCAAACTCATGACCTCACATAATTTATTAAAATATATAGGAGTTTGCTATTGGACCGTGGGCTTACTTGTCCCCTTTCTTTCTTTTATGGCTAGTACTAGTATTATTAAGCATGAATATTATGATTTTTTTTTTAATTTTTGAAAGCTATACATAATGTTTCTTGTAGCTATTACTTCTTGTTAGATTCATAATACTTCGAGTCTTGTACCATTACTTACAATGTCATTATTTCTCAGAATATAAACTCAATGAATAAATTTAATATCACCTTTTTTTATTTGATATGTGTTTTTCACATCCTATGTTTATAATTTATAATGTAATGTAATGCATCGAACAACATTTTAACCATACAATATTTTTAAAAAAATATTCTATCTGTTTTAGTTTATCTGTCAAATTTTTTATTTTTTTCATAATACCTATCAATTTCTAATATCAAGGTATTATTAAATTTTTTAAGTTATATCCTTAATCTAATTAATTGTATTAATAGAAGTAATATATTAATGAAATAATATATTAGCTGCATTCCTAGAAGTGAATAGAGATACTCTCATCTATTTATACTATTTCGTAACATTATCAACACCTTTTTTTTTTTAACCTGTGATTTGTTGTTAATTTTTGGACAGATAATTTGTAACGCATGGAATCGTTTAAATCATATACATATTAATTAGAGGTATACACACGACGGGTTGGGTCGCAGCAAACTTAGATTTAGATTATTTTTTGATAGGATTAATTTTTGGGTCCAAAATTGAGTCAATAATGACTCGATTAGCAATTGATTAGATTGGGTCAACTCGACCTTCATCGCTCATGTAAAGATTTGAAAATTAAAGAGCTATTTCACAGCATATTTTTCAAATAGTTTAATTTTTATGAACTGATAGTATAAATTTCTTTTATACTGTGATGTAATAAAATTATTTCATTTATATGGTATTTTAAATAGTATATATGAGATTTAATCATTTTTATTGATGTGATAATATATGATTGAATAATAATATAAAATTTTTTTATACTATCAATACATAAAAATTAATTTTTTTAAAAATAAACTATATTAATATAAAAATATTATTAACTTATAAAGAGTGCATGTATTAAAGTGTAGAATTTTATAATTTATTATTAATTCTTTTTAAAAAATTAATTTTTTAAGAAATTATTTGATTTATGAATTCGATGACGACCTTAGCCCAACTTAAGTAGTGTTTCGGGTCAATTTTGTAACTTGACTCCAGTCCTATTCAGTTTCGAGCCACTGCGGGGGTTATCGGGTAGGATGGGTTATCAACCCCCTTTGTATTAATCGCTCATAACTTTGCCACCAAAAAAATTCACGTACAACTTTGAAGTATTTCTCTCTAAGCTGAGAAAGACACGTGTGTAACGTTTCATTGTAGCAAATGGTTCACCTTTTGATATTCGCTAGTCATTTAAATTTAAAATATTATTTTTATTTTATGAAAAGTCATAATAATTTTTATAACAATTTTGCCCGTGCTATTTGTTTTCAAATCCACATTTGATTTTTTTTATTTTTGTTTTCAGATTATATTCTTTTGTTAATAATTATAAAAACAACACATTTTTTTTTTACTTTGTAACCTTTGTGAAGGAAAGCATTAAAATATATTTTTTTAATATTTTTCCCATTTTTTATAAAATCTTTAAAATAATAAACAAAATCATATTTTATTTTATCAATAAAAATAAAAATATATCAGCTAAAATAAATAAACATCACCATAACAGTTTGGATATCAAGACAAGGTTCGAATAATTCAACTCTTATTTTTCTTAAATAATGCCTCGTGCTCAGGTTTTATAGATATAAAAGCTAATATTTGAAAAACTTTATCATCATAATAGGACAATCCAACTTGAACCAAATTATTTAGAGTTAAATAGACTCCAAATATTGTATTTTATTGTAGTTTAGACTAGAAAGGGGCATCAATCCTGTAAAATTTTATCCTCAACTTTATGTTCCTCTTAGTGCTATATTATATTATTACTATTTTTATATTAGTAATTAATTCTTTAACCGTCCTCATAACATCTTATTAGAGGACTAGCTGCAAAAGCTCCTATTCGATTTTTACTATAATTCAATTTTCATAGTGACATTCATACAAAAATTAATTATATTTATTAATTTGAAATGAATAATGATTATCATGGTCAACATTAACTTCTTACTATTATTATTTCGTTTCAAGTTTTTGACTTTGCGCCTTTGCCTCCCAACAAACAAAGTCGGCTCTCGCAATTAAAATGCTAGGAATTCCACATTCGGGCCATGATTTGAAGAATCGAACTCAATTGTCATGAAATATATCTAGTAAAAGTTTAAATTGATAAATAGAGGCAGATGAATAATTTCATACTCAAATAGTTCAACTCACGCGAATATTTATTTCTGACTTGAAAAGTAGAATATTTTTCTTATAATGAAGATAACAAGAATGGAATGTACAATACCAAATCATATCTCTCAAAATTAAGTTAATGAGTAGGCGCATATGAATCAACCCATTCACTGAAGGGCCACAACTTTGTAGTCCCCTGCACGAAAGTTTGGTTTTCTTATTGGTAACTAGCCGCGTCTTATCGTTGGGTGGATCAACAAACTCTAGACGGAGAAAACAAAGTTTTATTTTGTGTTTGTTTATTGTTCTCCCCCTTATCTCTTCCCTTTTCACGTGTGTACTGCTTAGGAACTACAAGAAGAAAAAAAGAAGTAAAAGGACTCCTATGATATACATAATTATTTGTATATGTGTACGCACTGACACATACATATCATGATTTCATGCATTACATGTTTCAATTAAATTCTTGAGTGGGACAGGCATCATTTCTTGGTCAGAAATTCTGGAAAGACCCAAATTAATGTCTTCAGCTTTGGTCAAGCAATATCTAGCTACCAATAAGGTTTGATTTTTCCAATGCATATTTTGTTAACGTAATCAATCTTATGGTAAAGAGAATAAAATCCAGTAGTTGGGTGAGGGGAAAGTGAGAGGCATAAGATTGAGCCAAGGTTATTTATATACAAAGTCTTTTAGCATAGTTTAGCATTTTATAGACATATAAAACCTGGACTCACACACACACACAAACACCTATTGAAGTTCATAGAAGCCATAATCATTGCTCATTCAAGGTTGTTATAGCCCTTGTTGGTTTTTAGACTTTGTACCTCTTGTGGGTTTTATCCATTTTTTCTTTGGCCTTTTAGAGCATGGTGGGAAGCATAATGGGGGTGGTTAGAAATACATATACAAATGGATCTGTTCAGAGTGATAATGGGTTAGAGGAGAAGCTTGATGATCTAAGAGGCCTTGTTGGAAAGGCTGAAGGTGACCCTTTGAGGATTGTGAGCGTTGGAGCTGGTGCTTGGGGCAGTGTCTTTGCAGCTTTGTTGCAAGACACTTATGGCCAATTCAGGGACAAGATACAAATCAGGATATGGAGGAGGCCAGGTAGAGCAGTTGATAGAGCCACTGCTGAGCACCTCTTTGAGGTCATCAACTCAAGGGAGGATGTGTTGAGGAGGCTGATCAGGCGCTGCGCTTACCTCAAATATGTTGAGGCAAGGCTTGGTGATAGGACCCTCTTGGCTGATGAGATTCTCAAAGATGGGTTTTGCTTGAACATGATTGAGACACCACTTTGTCCTTTGAAGGTGGTGACTAACTTGCAGGAAGCTGTTTGGGATGCTGATATTGTTGTTAATGGCTTGCCTTCAACTGAGACACGTGAGATTTTTGAAGAGATTAGTAAGTATTGGAAGGAGAGGATCACAGTGCCTATTATTATCTCCTTGGCAAAGGGTATACAGGCTGCATTGGAGCCTGTTCCACATATTATAACCCCAACAAAAATGATTAACCAAGCAAGTATGAGTTCTCTTAACTCTATTTATGAGTTATCTTTTCTCCATACATTTTTGGCTTCTGTCTATTTGATGAAAGTAAAAAAGCCCGATAATCATACTTTTCTTTCCTTTGCTTTTTTTACCTTTTAAATGGTTTTTGTGAACTCTGATGCCAATTATGAGAATGAATGATCTCATGAAATCTTGGTAAGGAAGGAAATAACCAATATTTTCTTTTCCTGTTAAGCCTAAAGTTAATTGATAGATGCTGAGAATCTTTCTATGTCTAGTAAAATTAGTTGATGACGTAGTGGCCTGATTTCTGTAGTTAGTTTGGTTGGACTTGTTTACCTAAATGCATTTGAAATTGATGAATAATCTTGAGGTTGTTCTTGACTCAAACTTCCTCCTGTCCAATCATGATGAATTCAATTTTCTAAAATATATACTATTCATATTTATGCTGAGGTATATGACAGATCAATTTTCATCTCTCTCTTGCTTTATTTCATTAGATTTTGTATTATCATATTGGTTTCTTTCTTTGCAATAAATTTGGTCCTTTGCTCATTCTTTATTCATTGCAATGTTAAATTTGGCAGCTGGAGTGCCAATGGAGAACATACTCTATCTTGGTGGTCCAAATATTGCCTCAGAAATCTACAACAAGGAGTACGCCAATGCTAGAATATGTGGTGCTGAGAAATGGAGGAAACCTCTCGCCAAGTTTCTGAGACAACCACATTTTATTGTCTGGGACAACAGTGATCTAGTCACCCATGAGGTCATGGGTGGCTTGAAAAATGTGTACGCAATTGGAGCTGGTAAGCTTTAAATTAGTTATCATAGCTTTACATATAATGTTGAACTTGCAGTAATCCATGTCATCATGTTCTGGTATGTTGTCTATTTCACTTGTTTATTCACTTGCTATTCTAGATAATTATGCACAAACTAGGAAAGCATGCTTATGTAGTTATGCATATCTTTCAAAAAAAGAAATCCACAATTTAAAGAAAATACAAAAGGAAGCATCAGTAACTGATAATGATACTATTTTTCCAGTCATGTTACACATTAAGATATATAGAACAGACTTCATGATTGATGATGCATTGATGCATCTTATTGTAAATTGAATCAGGACCTTTATGTGTCCTTCACATGCTAGACACAAGACAGCCATTAACTCGGAACTTGGAAGAGAAAGGGGTTCCAAAGACCACTATGTTTTTACAAAAGGCATCCCTATGGATTACAATTTTCTGCTTTAGGGGGCATTTGGATGGGATTTTGGAGGGTGAAAATCACTTTTCATATATTTGGATAGTTTTTTTCTAAAAATAATCAGAATCTTAAAATAAATCAGTTTTCAATTTTTTTACAGAAGCTAAAGAAAGTAACTTCTAGAAAAAAAATCAATTTTCAGTTTTTTCAGTTTTATAATCATTTTTTTTCAAATCTGAAACATATGCACCCTTATTTCTTTTGATGCTGGCAGGTATGGTGGCTGCCCTTACCAATGAGAGTGCTACAAGCAAATCTGTATACTTTGCACACTGTACCTCAGAGATGATATTTATCACTCACTTGTTGGCTGAAGAACCAGAAAAACTTGCAGGGCCATTACTGGCTGATACATATGTGACTTTGTTGAAAGGACGTAATGCATGGTATGGCCAGATGTTAGCTAAGGGCCAACTAAGCCCTGACATGGGTGACAGCATTAGTGGCAAAGGAATGATTCAGGTATTTTTCATTTTGTAATTTTCCTTTAGTTTCTTTCCTAAGCACATATGCTTTGTTCCCGAATTGTGCCAATTGCTTTTGGGATCTAGCTTCCTAGCCATTAGATGTCTTTTAACCTAAGATGATGATTGACATTAAGGGTGTGTTTTGTTAGGGGGCAAAAATGATGGATAAATTTTCATGTAAGGGTTTGTTTTCACCCTCCAAGCAAATACACCCTTACATGCAAAATGCATATATGATGTTTTTTGTCATATATACACAGTTAATGCTCAAGCAGATAGCAGCAAAATCCATTGCTTTCTAAGAATGTGCAAATTGGATTATATGCATGCAAAATGTGATAGTTATTCTCGGATAATTTGGCAGCATCAAACTGCTGTTTTTTGTCATTTGTACTTGTATTGATAGTTTAGCAGGATTTTTCTGTTTTTTACTTGCACGGAGAATATATGATAATGATAGTATGAACCACCCTTGCGGTTGCAATCTAAATTTACTTATCTTTAGAGTCTTTGAGTGGTCCATGGCCTTCTAAGCCACCCTTTTCCTTCAAATGTTGTACATTCACTTCTCTTGGTGCCAATAAAAGAAAGCAATATTTCATGCTCTAAACAACTTAAATGAAAAGAATGCCTTTGTCCCTTTAATACTTCTTACACTTCATTTCAGGTCAAAGCACGAACTAAATAACTGGATTAGTAAATAAGGACAATCTATCAAATATTCCATGCTCTAAAAAATCTAATTGAAAAGTGAATTCCTAGAACTGTAGTGCACCACATGTACCCTCCAATTGCATATTTTGTAAAATGTGAATTACTCATGCCTTTAAATAAACCACACAATATGCTTTTAAGTTTTGACCATTTTAATATTCTGCAACAACGAAATATAGTGGATATTTGGCTATCATACATGGCCTTGCTACATCAGTGGCGGAATTAGTATCATTCACATAAGACGGGATTTTCCTTTGTCAATTTCTCCTCTGACTCAGTCTGTTAAACATTATTCAAATTCCAATAACTAGACAAAAGAATGATATCCATCCTATTTATTTATAGGGTGTCTCTGCAGTGGAGGCATTCTTTGAACTTTTGAGCCAATCTAGCCTGAATGTGTTGCATCCTGAAGAAAACAAGCCTGTTGCTCCTGTGGAGCTCTGCCCTATCTTGAAGACACTGTACAAGATATTGATATCCAGGTAATCTCATGCAATGCAAATACAATTTATGGTAGGACACTATGTTGCTGTCTAATTCATTTAAGTGACTCTATCTAGTGAGACAAAACTTGGCATTGCGATGATTAATTCGAGTCTTGCATATTTACTTTACCCTTAAGTTTATTATCTTTGAACATGAGCACTTCCAAGTAGTACATTTGGAAATCTTTATGCATCTTGCCAATGCACTTAGTTATTTTTTCCATGTTTCTTGTGCATGCTGAATTTCTCAGGGAACTGTCAACACAAGCTATTCTAAAAGCTCTGAGGGATGAAAATCTGAATGACCCACGTGAACGCATTGAGATTGCTCAAAGCCATGTTTTCTACAGGCCATCACTTCTTGGACAACCATGATTGTGTTCTCTTGGCAAAAGCAATTGTGGATTCAACCATATATAGGAATCACTTGTCAAAGGGAACATTTTGATGAGCATAGATGTTTATCCTGTGACGGGTTTTGTTTTACATTATTGTGTGTGTGTATATATATATATATGTCAACATATAAGCCACTAAGCAGTTGTATCGATGATAGCTCGAAAACACTGCACTAGACTTGCCCTGTAGGGCATTCCATCCTCATGCAGCTAACTTAGCTGAGGAGTAAGTCACGGACTCACAGGCAAAAGAAAAAAGGAAAATGAATTGATAATTTTGGCTTTATTGTTGAAAATAGGAGGGTTAAAAATACCTAAGCTTGATTGATAAGAATAGTGGAAGAACCACACCACACCACAAAAGGTTAACTATTTTAATGGGAGAGCCCAAAACTTTATAAATCACCCACTGAAATCATGTACTTCCATTGTGGGATTCAAGTTCCATACCTTGCAACTGGATCCCAACACCAATCCTTTGTCATTAACTAACTGACGAGTCATGAGTCTATTCAACTTCTACTTCTCAATCTAGTAGTAACCAACCGAGATAGACTCCACTACCAAGAAAATGGACAAGGGTCAAACTTCTGTGATAAAGGTAAAATTAGCGCACTTGAAGCTGAATTTACTGAGCCTTAAGCCTTGTGATTTACAATGAAGTCACCTTTTTTAAACTCCCATAATATGGTTAGGCTTGCCAAGCAAGCACGTCAATCCTCTAAACTGAAGACTTGTCTATGGTCAAGATATGCACAATCACCCGAGTTCAACTAATAAGGCCTCCAAAACTAACCGCCCCCTCCCCCTCTTCTCTACAATGTCCTTCATAAGAACCACTAGTGTTAACTTTGACCCAATCTCTACGTGGATACCAACGAATCAGCTGTTTTTGCTTTTGATCAGGGGAAGTAATGAGTTGGTTCAAGTGCGTGCATGACCAGATGTCATTAGACGGGTTGGGTTGATGCATCATGCAACAAAGAAACAGTTCAATGCACCTGAAATTGGCTTTTAGAGGGTTATTTGAAAAAGAGGGTAAGTTAGCCCCACAAATGTGGAATCAAATAGCTCATTAAACTTCCTTATGACCAGAGTTCACTTTTCTTTCTCAGTAAAATACGACAACTTATAATAAAGAAATAACCACTTTACCAAGCCGAATAACTTCTTTTTGCTATAGGTCGATTTTACTATCCAGCTTAAAGATTCCTTCTAGTTACAATTAAAGATAGGTGTCCCAGTACAAGTAGGATGCTTAATCCCACTTTGTAACATTACAATCAAGTTCTTTAGACATTCATTGAATAATCAACGCATTGAAAAATTTAAAGGACCTATTTTTCAGTTGAGATTTGATTTTTCTATTCCCAAACCAATGTCTTTAGAACTGCCCATAACGATAATGATGCAACGGAACATATTGTGTTGTGTGGAATGGAAAGCCCCTATCTTATTAAGGAATTGTTTATTTAGCATGTGACTAATTCTGCAGTGCACACTTGTTACATGGATTTACTTGCGACAGAAATCTTACTCCATGGTGAATAATGGCACAGATCAAGTAACTTGTGTAAAGTTATGTCAAAGATTATCAACTAGACATTTGGTTTGGCCTTGTGCTAGAGCCAACATTTTCAAGGAATCCAGCGTTGACCTTGGACACAAGGCATCTCCAAATTCATAGCAGTCATCCCCAACACAAAAACTACCCAAGTTATGTATGATAGCTTCTTTATGAAGCAAAAGCTTAGTTGTTTCCCAAAATCAAAATTATATCATCATAATGGATCTTAGCAGCATGTGATGAATGTGACACCACCAAAGTCTTAAAAGTCTCCTATGAGGCCACAAAGACTACTAAACAGCTGCAAGGAAGAAAACCTATACTTCCTTTCATTTACAAAATACTGCTAGTGTTCTATCTATAGGCTGTACAATATCCTGTCAGGAAATCCATTTTGGTTTGCCTATGTATTATTCATGGCTATGTCAGAACCTTATATCCAATTCTCAGGAGGAAATGGACAGAAACCAAAAAAGATACCCCAAAAAAAGCATGGCAGAAAAGGGTTACCACCATTGAGTCCAATAGTATGTTCAGCAGTTACTGAGTTGCTTAACTAATAGTTCAACCAAATCTACTTTTGTAAGCTTATGGTACTTTTTCACATTGTGCTCCTTTGCAATGGCCTTCAAATTATTCATTTTGCATTTCATCAAGGTGTCAAGAAGCGAACCTGAGGTCTCAGCATGGGAACCTACCAAGCTTCCATCGTCTTTTGGAATTCTATTTGGATTTGGTATGTCCAATTTAACATTTGAATTTATTTCCATGGCGATAGGGAACTTGGAAACTCTTCTTTTCTTTTGTAACTCAGAAAATTCTGTGTCATAAGGAACAATTGCGCAAACTTCAGTTTCATGCTGACCAGGCTGTACTGCTGGTTTAGTCATCTTGCTGTTCATAGACTCATTTGGACCGGCATCATCAGTGATGGTTGTAGACTTCCGCTGCCTCTTGGTTTGCACAATTAAGGATGTATTTGTAATAACTTTTTTAGGGCTGTCATGTGGTTCTCCGGCTGAAAGAATCTCTAATTCAGATTTCCTCTGCCCCCGAGTTTTATGCTTTGACAGGAAACTCGTATTGGACTTTGTGAGATTGGCAGCAATTTTAGATTTAAGGCCCTGTGCTAGTGATTTCTCTTCATCTGTCAGCTGTAACCCAGTATACAGGGAACTTTTGGCTTGCATCTCTAACAGTGAAATCAATGCAGAATTTTCACCATGCACAAGACTGGTGTTTTGAATGTTCATTGCCTGTGGGGAATTTTTACCATTACTACCTTTAAAGGAGCATAATTCAGTGTCAGCAGGACACATTTCTTGAGGATAAACAACTTGTAGAGGACAATTCATAGAGTCCAAATCTTCAGCTGGAGCAACCTTGGATTCTATCTTGCAGCCTCTTTGTGCAGCTTTAAGAGCAAAATCACTTAATTTTCTATCAAAATCAGAATTTCTGCCTTTACGTTGATGTGAAGCACGAAAGCTGGAATCAATGCACTTTTTCCTCCCCTTGATGCCAGTAACAAGTCTAAGAGCATCTGAGCTGACATGATTTTCTTTGACAGTTGCAATCTCACTCTGCACAATTAAGGAAAAAAAAATGCACTGGACTAAATATGTTGTTGAAATATAAACTGAAAATGTAACTGCTGCCAATCCAAAATGTTAGGTTGATTGAAAGAGGGACAAAAGGGGCTTCCTGCACCTTGGCTGGGATATTTCCATTTTCCTTGGCAGAGAGCAAATTCAAGATTTGACCTGTATCAGTGGCAATGAGTTGGCTTCTTCTGACTTCCTCCTCATTTCCGGTAACTCCATCATCAGATGTTCCTGATAATTTCATCCCATCAGAATGAACAGGTGAACAGCTGATATCCCCCAAATCAGGACTTCTCACAAGAGCCTTTGGAAGCAATGCCTTGAAAAAATAACCAATCAAATCAGGAATCAGGATACATAGCTGGTCCACTGGCTAGGACAAGTTCGACAAGCAAAATCCAGTCCCAGGGATTCATAGCATTACTAGCATCATTTAAGCATAATAGTAATCTAAGCAGATGTAAGTTATCCTCTCTAAAATTGGTATGGCCCATGGGTTTTGCCTCAAATTTATCATGCATAAAAATGGTTGGCTAGCTTTGACTTTCATAACAAAGGCAGAGTAAAAACAAAAACAATACAGATTGGCTTTGCAACCTAAATGCGAAAAGAGCAAGAGCTTATTTAAACTAAACCAAATGCGAACGAGAGTAAGTGCTTATTTAAACTAAAATCACAGAACAACAGAAGTTTCCCGACCTCAACCTTTTCAGCATCATCTGGTCCCTTTTCTTGAAGTTCCAATTGGAGGTCTGAGGTTTTAGAGTTTTCTGAAGTTTCACAGAGTTCTTTCCCTTCCTCCTTTATAGTCATATTTGAATCAATGTTGCTAGACTCTTTGTCTGGTGCATATTCAGTAACATTCATCATTGGTATCAAGATGTTTGCATCTTGTAGCTGCTTCAACTTGAAGGGATATATAACATGTAAGTCATGTGTGATTTCAAGTTAACAGTTCAATATTGGGTGTCTGTGTTGAATCAATACTACCATAAGATACTTGAGAGTGAACAAGGAGACATAGGAGGAAATCTATGTGCTGAATGGTAAAAAATGGCTAAGCATGCTAGAGATATTTTAATTTCAGCCATAATCACGAGCACTTGCAAGCCAGAAAAGAATCATACATATACCCTTAAAAAAAAATACAAATAAAAAGTACAGTAAGGTTATAACTCATGTATGTAGCATCATAAATTCATAATTCATAATTGCTATTGACCCCTGCATAAATAATTCAATAGCCTACATTTGAACACACATTAACCATTATAGCAATCATTTATACACAAACCAAATCGCAATATTGACTATTTCAAAAACATGCCATCATCATCATGCCCAGCAGTGATGTACAAGTATATAGTAATTCAAATTAAGGCATATGTCCCAGTGCTTCATGCTTCGTGAGAGCAGATTATTTCCAGTTGTTCTTCTAACCTTATCTTTCAGCTCCAAAGTGATGCTGAGAAGTGCATTTTCCTTAGGAGGCGATCCTGGATTTGTTAGGGACCCAAGATATACAAGGGTCTATGTCAGGACGAATAAGGGGAGTAGTAGTGGGCCTGAATCAGGCCCAGCAGCACCTGCTGCAGGAAATAGCAGCAAGTCAGTTGCTGACAGTTGGGGATTGGTTGAGGGAGAGGGAAATTTGAGGGGGAAAGAGGTTAATTAGTTAGCCTAGTATAAATAGATGTAATAAGAGTTGTTTTGGTTGTTGAATTCTTTTGTACACTTATCACAGATTTGGGGAAAACTCTTCCTCTTAGGTTTCTTGTAATCTCCCTTTCTCCTTGGTGATTTACCAGGAGTGTTTCAATAAAGATTACCATTTCTCTCACCTGAGAATTAGTTCTATCAACTGGTAATCACATTCCTTGTGAATCTTGGGGAATTTTGGTGCTTCCATGGCTGCCAGGTGCCAAGACAGATAAAAAACTCGAAGCACTGGATGCTTCGACCTGTGCAATCCAAGCTCAGCATGAAGAAACCCGTGGGAATGTCACCGACATCGCAGCTTCAGTGACAAAGATTTCTGCAACATTGAAGTCACTCACGGTGTGGTTTGATGCAATGGAGAGGCACCTCGATTGTGAACCTTCTCCTACTCACGATCTAAGACAACAGCGCAACAGTGCCACCGCGATGAAAACCTGCAAGGTTTTCCGGATTGCAATGCGCAGTGGCGACGCGATCAACGAGGTCCGGGCAGCGATGGCGACAACTCCTCCTCCAACGGCGCGGGCTCCCATCACGAGGAGCAGTGGCGGCAACTTGACGTTCCAGTTTTCCATGGTGAGGAAGCTTACACATGGCTTGATAGCGTGAAGCAGTACTTTCAGGTTCGCAATGTACTTGAAAACCAATGGCTCTTTGTTGCCAAGATCGCGATGGAAGGGGAAGCCCTAATTTGGTTCCGCTAGTGGGAGAACGCTGTCGTCAACCCCACATGGTGGCGATTCCGGGATGCGGTCATCAAGTGCTTCCAACCTAAGCTAGCGCAGAATCCTTTTGAGTTGTTAACTGATTTGAAGCAGGAAGGAACAGTGCAAGAGAAAGTCAGTTGCTGACAGTTGAGGATTGGTTGAGGGAGAGGGAATTTTGGAGGGAAAAGAGGTCAGTTAGTTAGCCTAGTATAAATAGATGTAATAAGAGTTGTTTTGGTTGTTGAATTCTTCTGTACACATATCACAGATTTGGGGAAGACTCTTCCTCTTAGGGTTATTGTAATCTCCCTTTCTTCTTGGTGATTTACCAGGAGTGTTTCGATAAAGATTACCATTTCTCTCACCTGAGAATTAGTTCTATCAGGATTAATGGATTCCAATTTCCTCCATTTCAATTATCATCTTGAAGCTTCTATCTTTGACTAGACCTTAACGAGATTTTCTGCATCATCTTGGTCAAAGTCTGATACAAAAACATCCAGAAACTTATTCATGTAGCAGAGAAAACACCAAATATTATCTTATCTATAAGGACTGAATTCTCTTATGATTGGAAAAACAATAGGGACTAAATTTCTCTGATGATAAGCTATCTAGAGGGACTACAGTCCAATTGATCTCTTGCTCTTTTTGCCATCCAAAGCTACACAAAATCATGAAGCAGATAAAATTTTCCTCTTTGGAGGATGGGGTGAGGAATTGGAGAGAATCAGAGACAGAATGTCTTAATTCATAAAATGCTTTTTCAAATTCAGAGCAACAAATTTTGTGTGGTAAAAAGGATAAATGTAACAGTATCATATCAACCTTCAAAAGGAAACATAAAAATTACATTTTTCCTAAACTTGAAGGAGGATAAGGGATTTAAAAAGAGTCAAACCTGGCCATTTGTATCTTGACAGATACAGTGATCCCTTTCTAAGGCCTTCACTATTTCATTAAGTGTCTCAGGAGGTTTACTGTGTAACGGTAAGCGTGTCTCCACTTCATCATCAGCATAATCTTTCTTCAAATTGCTGATTGCGACATCAAGCCACTTTATTCTTTCAGTCAAAGCTCTACAGCATATTTCACTCCATTTTTCATGCTCAGTCCAGGCCAGTTCATTCTGAAGGGACAAGAGATCCTTTTCAAGCTCCTCAATTTCAGTATCAGCCTTAGTGATCAAAATCCTTAGAACCTGAACACAGTATCCCTCATTCAAGGCATCTTCCTCTATCACATCTACAAAATTCAAAAGAAAGCTAGAGTAAATCAATATAGGGCAGTTTCTCAAACAGAGACACACACAAAGGTAATTTCATTCAGGGTAAGAGAGCAAAAGAATACCATGGTCGCAGCCAAAGTAGAAGTCACATTGCCACTCAGGGTGCTCTGAGTAATTAACATCACAGGCAACTGAGACCAGTAAAATACAAGTAAAAACAAAAGCAAAAAAGACACATTATTAAAAAAAAAAATGAAAACTTTGATGCAACCCAGTTAATTACAGCTTCACACAATGCAAAATTAATCAGAGAGAGATGACAGAGGAGAGAAAAAAATGAGAAACCTTGATCGTATGAAGAACCCCATAGATCCCAAGCCATGAATTGTAACTACACCCTGAAACCGGAAAAAAAAAATTGCACATTCAGTAACAATGCAACTAGTTTGAAAAAGCTCACAGCTAAAACAAATGACAAAATGTGGGATAACACACTATATACATAAACGGGAAAGCATTGATTGCAATGGAAGGAAGATAAATGCTGACAGAGATAGAAGAAAATGTGCAAAAACAAAAGAATGCTGCTTGTAGAAAATGCATTGAATGGGAGAAAGTACAGGTGAATAAAGAAGAGGAGATCATGAAGAGGAAGCCTGAAGAAAACCCAACATGTCACAATGAAACCATTGCAATAACAAAGGGACCATTTTTTTTTTTGCTTTCTTTCTTTCAATCTCATTCAATAAATAAATTGAGAATCTTCAGAATCAGAAGAAGAAGGAAGGAAGAATTAGTGCGCACCAACTCAGTGTGTGGTGACCGCTAATTAATGAAGCATTAAGAATGATGGTCACATCAGATATCATGTCAACCGTAACCCATTAAAACAGGGCCAATAATAAATGCATCCCTACTACTACTTCTTCACCTCCTCCTTCTTCGCTTCCCTTACACACCCCAAATACACAACACAAAAACAACAACAATAATGATAATAATATTAAAATAAAAAAAAAATCCAGGTACACCATAAACTCATTTTTTTCCATTAAATAAATGAATAAAGTAGCAGCAGGAGTGTTAAGTGAGCACATTGTAGCAGCACTCTAGTTTACCTTAGCTGAGAGAGGGTGGGACTGGGAATGAATGTGAGTGGCAGAGTGAGAGAGTGAGTGAGTGAGTGTGTCTACTTAGGGTTCTCGGGATTCAGAGCCTAACTAAGAAGAAGGAAGGAAGCACGAAGGAGCCAAGAGAGAGAGAGAGAGAGAGAGGGAGGGAGGCTTTTATTGTGTGCGGGTTTGTGTTGCTTGTGCAGGCAGGGAGCCCAAAAAAAGCTGCTACTGAATTGCAGTGGGAAAGGGACACGCGCGGGGGCAATGAGGGATTTCCGGTGCCATTCCCAGGGGTACTCCCGTAAATTCGTACTATGTGCCGTGGGGTGGGGGGCTTGGGGCCCATTTGTGCGATGGGTTGTGGCCCGTTTCATTGGGTTTCAAGTGCTTCCTCTTTCTCTTTTTTGTGGGTTTCTTTTTATTAAAAACAATACATATGTCGGCGCATCGGTGGCTTACGTATGATGGGGGTCCACTCTTCCGCAGCTAAATCTATATTACATCATGTCTTTTTGGTACTTTATATTACACTACTGGCTTAACTAACACATATTAATAAAATTAAATGTTTTTACAATAATATATTATTAAATTTTATTAAATATTTTTTAAGTGATTTAAGATGAGATTTTTTTTTTTTAAAGAAGAAGTGATGAAAAAGAGAAAACTTTGGAAATATTTAAATTTATAGGTTTTAAAATAAAATTAAATAGAGTTGGGAGACACCAAAAAATAGTTATAAAAGTGAATTCTCTTTATTAATAGTATAAATTTAAAAAGAATTGTCCCATTTAACTATCAATTCCAAATTTTGTTTTTTTGGAAAAACAAATACTCATGATATATAAAGAAATTTGAAAAAAAAAATTACAAAAGAATGAAACAAATTAAAATATATAAAAAAATTTAAAAAACACTAAATGTAAAAAATAAATTGATAAACAGGAAATTATCTATTAATTCACTAGCGAGTAGTATAATAACTACGATGTTTCTTCGGTTTCTTTTCTCTGTTTCTTTTTTTTTTCTTTCATTTCTTTTGTTTTATTTGTGCAAAAGCACTTGGCTAAAGTTGGACACTAGTTGTCAAATTTTTCAGTTTTTGATTTTATTTTTTTTGGACAAAATGCTTATATTATGAGTGTAGATTGTGCTTGCTATATTTACATCATTAAATATTAAACTTTGTTAATCTAATTATTAAATTAAAAGTTTCCAATGAGTAAATCCAATGTATGAAGTTTGGTACGGTTTTAAAAATAATTTGATTCTTCGGCAATTTAATTTATTTTAACGTATAATACATTTTAAAAAAATTGAATAAATGTTAATTATTAGATTGCATATCTATTAATATCTATTTTTTCTTAAATTTAATATAGTTAATTATTAAGATAATATCACATATCCAAATATCAGATTGATGAAATTCACTATATATGAACAATTATTCAATGAAGTGAAATTAAATAATTTATTTTTTGAGTAAATAGATCTCCACCCTAAACTGTTTAAGATATGTTTGTGACTTTGGAGTTTAGAGAAGAATAAAGAGTTTGGGATAAAAACTTAAAATTTTACACTAAAAGCTCCACCTCCTCTCATGTTCCCTCAAAAATTTAAACTCACAAAAAATCTACCTTAAAGTAAGTCTTGTATACCCACTCTCCATTCAATAACTTTTTATGAAGATGAAATTTAATTAATCTGATTGTTAAATCATGTAACATTATATTGATGATCAAGTATGTTAAATTTAAGAAAAATCAGACACAATATGTGTGACCTAATAGTCAATATTTACTTTTATTTTTAAAACTACATTATATGCCAAAATAAGCTGAAAGTATGAAGTACCAAGTTGTTTCTTAATTGTATGAAATTTTAGAAGGTTGATCTCATTGATGAAAACTTTCAATTTAACTATTAAATTGATAAAATTTTATATCCACAAAAAAAATTAAAAGAAATAAATAAATCATAACATACTCTTAGGATAGGTTTGGTTAAGGGGTAAAAACAGGAGTAAAATTTTCATGAATAAAATTCATGTGTAAAAATTTCACATGAATTTTATTCATGAAAATTTTACTCCTATTTTTACTCCATAACCAAACATATCCTAAAAGTGAAAAATCACCACCATACATACATACATATACATACATACATACATATACATACATATATATATATATATATATAAAATAAAGTTGTTTATTGAATAGTAGTCATTCCATTCCGTATTCTCTTTTACCTGTCCATTTCCAAACATCGCGTAGCCTCTAGCCTCAGTTACGTTATCGACTACTACAAAAATCTTTGCCAATATATGCATGAGTCTCTAACTCTCTATGATTTTAGTTGACTGTAGTCATGACTCATGTGAACCTCCACATCAATCTCCACCCTTTGATTGCCATGCCTCTCGACCTTACATCAGTTTCTTTAATCGGTTGTTGAATTTAGGTGACTATAGTGATTTCCTGTCTAGCATGAACATTGAGAAGAATAATGCCACTCTCCCTCTTGCCTTTATAGCCAATCAAATCTCTTATTCGATTCAAATATGTCTGTAAGCCATGGTATGCTCTTATTTACGATACTCACTTTATAAAACCACATTTTGATCTTACTGTTGCACCTACCAATAAACTTCTCTACACAAAATTATCTAGTTCTGTAGCTAGAAAGGTAGATGTAGAGACATCAATTGGTCATGGTAGCGTTGTGGTTCAGCTTCCAATGCCTTATAATTTTAACCTTAAGATTAACAGTTCATGTAATGGCTTTATACTTTTAGTGAATCACTTGCATCTCATTCTTTGGAACCCATCAACTGGTGTTCAAAAGCCACTATCAGTACTCCCCTGTTGCTCAAATGTTCTTAGCAGTCGCCTTTACAAAACCACTTACTATGTTGGAGTGGTTTTGGGTATGACTCATCCAATGATGACTACTTGATATTATAAGATGGCATAATCTCTGTGAAATTGCTGAGTTGAAAACCCACTTGGAGGCTTTCTCTATTAGAGCTAATTCATGGAAAGAAATTAGAGGTGTCCATTTTCCTAATTGGGTTTCGTTTGTTGAATAAGTCTAGGGTGTTCTTGATGGGGTTATTCATTGGTTGACTACTAATTAAACAAGGTCATGCTCGAGCATATAGCCTTGAAGTGATTGTTGCCTTTGATTTGGCAGGAAAGAATTCATTATAGATACCATTGCCTGATAAGGCAACTACTTTATCATTATATTTGAAGAATTTGGGAGAATGCCTTGGTGTGTGTTACATAAAAGATAATAACTCTGAGATATGGATGATGGAATAATATAATGTGCCATTGTTATGGACTAAATGGTATGCTTCCTCTTATTGTTAGTACAAGCACCCCTCTATGTTTCATTAACATTGGTGAACTTCTTGTGACAAATGACCGTGGGTACACTTGGTGGAATTTAATGACAAAATGACCATTGGTAGAACTTAAACTCAATAATCATTATATATGCTCATTGGTTATGTTCATGGAAACTTTATTATCACTCCCTTGTGATTTTGGGGAAATACGGGAAGATAACCACGCGTAATAGATAAGAAGAGTAGGATAAGTCGTACTTGTTCTTAGCTTGAATCCTTTTTATTCCGATTAATCATGCAATGTGCAAGTTGAAAAGTAATACGTAGAGTGCATTATGCATGAAGTTGGAAGTTGCAAGAAAAGATGGGGTTTAGTAACTAAAATAAGTTGAGTTTACAAATGTATAAGAAAATAATCAATATCTTGTTTACTTATAATAATTTAACTCAATTTAGATCCTTAATCATAGTAGAAACATGGATAAATTTGGATGTAATGAAAAAAATAATTTTTTTTAGTGAGATTTTTGTGTCTTATTTCAAAGCTAGCTACATTCGTTTAGAATGATCAATATTGTGACTTTTAGAGTAAGCTCATCTTTGTTGCTTACCATGTTGATATAATGAATTGAGAAGTTATGTTGATGTCCTAGCTTTGTTTGTAATGAGAGTACTACTAGCAGAAAAAGAATTGTTCAGAAGTGAATGTCATATGTATATGATCTCTAACAATATCTTGTTTTAGTGAAGAGCTAATATTTGTTTGGGTGGCAATTTTTAGCAAGGGTGGACTGAGGATCACACTTCAAAATTTAAATATGTTTTGAACTATAGATTAGTCAATGTTAATTGCAGTTAGTACATGATTTATTCATCTTTATCTTATTTCCTTTTTATGTGTAATTACTCGTTTTCCAAATTGTTTTGTTTCCCTGCTATTATGTGACTTTCATGTTCAAGAACTAGTTAATGTATTTACATGTTTTTTTTTTATTTTTTCAAAATAAATTCATAATTTTTACTATGTTCACGTGCTCCCCTATTTTAATTGAATAAAGTATTATTGATATTAATTGTCTAGCCAATTATGGAAGTGATATGGCTAAATATCAAAAGTTTAAATATGATGTGCTATGAACTGAGCATACATATTCTTCGTTTAACATGTTTATCTTACTAATTTAGAATTTACAATTCTTATGTGACTTAGGCATGATACAATTACTAAAGCATTTTCAGTTTAATATAACTCAACTAATTTCTTTGTGTGTATTTTTAAAACCAAAATTGTTTTCTCCCTAGTCTCTACCGTAACAAACTCATAACATATATTTGAATTTCAATAACTTGATGAGTTTTAGTAACTAAATGAGCTTGTTAGTTTGTTACGGTAGAGACTAATAAGGAAACAATTTGGTTTATAAATACATACTATGAAATGAGTTGAGTTATATTAAATTAAGAGTGCTTTAGTAATCATATCTGTTTGAATCTTATAAAATTTGTACATATTAAATTAATGAGATAAACAAGTTAAACAAAGGATGTGTATGATTAGTTGGTAGCACATCATAAATGCTTTCAACAATTAGCTATATCACTTCCATAATTGGCTAGATAATTGATATCAATGTTATCTTCTTCGATTAAAACAATAGAGGACACGAACATAATAAAAATTAGGAATTTTTTTTTGGCAAAACAAAAATAGCATGTAAATATATCAACCAGTTCTTGAACATGGAAGTGATATAAAATTGGGGAAACAAAATAATGTGGTAAACAAGTAATGACAAGAAGAAATGAGATAGAGACGAATAAATCATAAACTACCTGCAACTAATAATGACTAATCCATGGTTTCAAACATAATTAAATTTGTAAATATGCTCCTTAGTCCAACATACTAAAAATCACCACCCAAAAAGACAATAGCTTTATCTACACTAAAACAAGAAATTGTTAAAGGTCATATATGACATTCTCTTCTAAATATGTATGTATGTATATATATATATATTTTGCTAGTGGTACTATCATTTCAAGCAAACCTAAGACATCAATGTAGTTTTTGAATTCGTTACCAACATAGCAAGCAACAAAGATGAGCTTATTCTAAAAGTCACTATTAATCATTCTAAATTAATGTAACTTTGAAATGAAACATAAATCTCACTTAAAAATCTATACATGTTTATACTATGACTAAGGATTCATATTGAGTTAAATTATCATATATAAATAAGCAAGATACTGATTATTTTCTCTATGCATTGGTAAACTCAACCTATTTTAATTACCAAAACTTTTCTTTTTCTTTTTTTCTTTTGCAAGTTCCAACTTCATGCATGATGCACTCAATGTATTGCATTTCAAATTGTACCATGCAAGAATAATCAGAATAAAAGTGATTCATATTACTCACCATACTCTTCTAATCTACTATTACTGGTCATCTTTCCTTATTTTCCCAAAATCACTAAGGAGTGATATCAAAGTCTCAGTAAACACATATAACCATTGTGCGTATATCACGATTGTTAGGTTAAAGCTCTACCTATTTTCCTTTGTCATTAAATTTCACCAAGTGTCCACAGTCATTTGTCACAACAATTTCACCTCCTTTGACTAGTGAAACATAGAGGGATGCTTGCACTAACACTAAAAGGAAGCATAACATTAAGCTTAGTCCAAGACAATTGCATATTATATTCTTTCATCAGCCATATCTGAGTGCTATTACCTTTTGTGTAACATACACCAAGGGATCCTCCCAAAAGCTCCAAATGATAAAAGTAGCCTCCAATATTGTCAAGCAATGGTGTCTCTAATAAATTCTTTCCCACAAAACCAAAGGCAAGAACCACTTCACCTACAAGACTACTATCCACTTGAGCATGACCTTGTTTATTAGCAAATCAATTAATCGCCTTATTAAAGACCATCCTAAACTCATTCAACAAACGAAAGCCAATAGGAAAAATATATGGACACCACTAATTTCTTTCAATGAATTGGCTCTAACAAAGAAAAAAATCAAGTGGGTTTCCTACCCAACAGTTCCATAAAGATTATATCATCTTATAACTATAAGTATTCTTCATTGGATGTGAAATACCTAAAACCACTCCAACAGTAAATGTTTTATAAAGGCTACTCCAAAGAATATTTGAGGCAATATGAGAGTATAATAGTTGTTTTTGAACACCAGTTGATCGGTCCCAAAAAAATGAGATATGGGCAATTCACTCAAAGTAAAATTAAAGCCTCGACATTAACTAATAATCTTAAAGTTATAAAGCATTAGAAGCTCAACCACAACACAATCATGACCAATTGGTGTCTTTGTATCTACCCATCTAATCTAGCCTTAGAACCAAATAGTGTTGTGTAGAAAAGTCTTTTGGTGGGTGAGATAGCTATATCAAAATGTGATTTTTTTTTAAAGTGAGTATTCAAAATAAGAGAGCACTATCACTTACCAACAGATTTGAATCGAATAAGGGATTTGTTCATGAATCTTTGCAAGATTTCTGCTATCGAATCAAGAAGGAAAGGGGCGCTATTCTTCTCAATGTCCATGCTCTTTTGGTCCCATACTTCTACTGTGTCTTTGAGTGTCTAATGTAAAGTGTGAGCACATGCAACAAAATGATGTGAATAAATAGTTGGAGAGCAATTACAATATAGACTCAGGCTTAGTGTATCGGCAACACATGATAATCTTCTCTCATGAGACATGATCTTTGTTCAATGAAAGGAAATCTTCTATAAGACAAAATAAATAAAAAAAATTGTTAAATTAATAATTGTGTGTGATATGCTTAAAAGTTTTCCTCTACTAAATTATCATAAAAGTAAATTATTAATATTTATTATTTTATATAAAACATAGTAATAATGTCTTAGTGAAAAGTATTACTTAGCAAAATATGATAAATCCTTTTTCCTTTCAAATTTTTGGCCACTCTTCACAACTAATAAGATTTTATTATCATTTTTGTATTTCAAAATCTTTATAATTTATTTTACTTAATGAGATTTTTTTAATATTCCATTTATAATTTATAATTTTTAATGCTTTCTTGATTATAATTTTCTTGTTTGAAAATCTTTATATTCGTCACGACCTGATCTGGGAACGTGACCGGCACGTGAGAAATCTCGTTCTCACGTAAGCCTCGTGACCTATTAACTATTTCTACATGCATGCTCTGCTCATAAAAACTTGAAAATTCCTCTTTTTCTACATATAAATCACTTATAATTTAAATTCAAAATAAACAAAATAATTGAAATAATTAGGTCTACTGATTCATAACCTGTCTCTGAAGTTTGAAACCATAATACAATATAAAACTAACTCTGCTTCAAAATGTTCGTGAAATTAATACGACTATGTCTTTAAATACAAAATATGAATATACCATTATAGTATGCTAAATGTAAAATAATATCTAAGGTTCGGGATCCTGCCTACATCTGCACTGGAGCACTCTAAACTAAATTGACAGCAAGACTTACCAACTAAGGCCTAGTGCCGCTAGAAGAAAAGGGTTGAAGATAGTCTATAGCAACTGCTCTATCTGTAAAAACAGGAAGAAGAGAGAGGGGTGAGTTTTGTTACCAAAACTCAATGAGTGAATCCTCACCTAAACCCCCTTTCATGGGACATCAAAGAATAATGCATAAAATTTTAATAACATCATTAGTACTCCAAGGTTATGCATAAGCTCGTACATATATATAGAAATCAGTATTTCATAAAGTATTCATAGTCATTTATGCATACCTATGTATATACATTCTGATCATTATGTTACAATTCAAAAACCATTTTCTTAACTTACTTTCATACCTAAAATCATATAAACTCATAGTATAGTAGCTCCTAGAGAAACAGTAATCTTTGCTCTGGTTACGCACAATATCTGTGACGTAACAAAACTTTGAATGTGAATCTCTTGTCGCATTTGGGCGTTATGTATTGCCATCTCCAGTGCGAAAAACTCTGAATGTAAATCTCTGGTCACATCTGGGTGTTACGTATCGCTGTACCCAGTGTGACAATAAATTCTCTGGATATAAATCTCTAGCCCGGGCAACTTGGTACCAAGGTTAACAGATTAACTGCCGTTAACACATGACCTGTTTCTCTATAGCTACCTTCTAACTTAGTTAAATGTATTCATTTAAATCTGAAACTCCTTAAAACCATTTAATTCTTTGTGAGCTCTGAATCCCCATAACTCTATAACAGTTTGACCTTGGCATAACTGCGACTATGAAATCATACATGATGATTGCAGGTCCACAGAATATGTATCCGCCAATTGTTTTGAGTCATGCAAAGATTCATGCTCTAAAATCCTTTTATATCTAAATTTCTATATTATCCTTTACCAGCAATAAACTCTGATGCTCTGAGAGCTATGAATCCACCTGATTCTAGCAGTCTGACCTTAGCATATCCGTAGCAATGGAATCATGTCCAAGGGATCACCCTGTGTAGATATTTATGATCTCATACCTCCATAGAGTATGTAGCCGTTAACTGTTCTGAATCTCATGAAGATTCATGGTGTAAAACCTTTTGATTAATTATCTAAAACATGTCTCAACTATCCAGCTTTTCATAATTAGAAAACTCAATATCGTGCTTCAAAATAGCAAAGCTTTCAATCATAATTCCATTTTCTTCTCTAAACTGTATATCTAGGTATAAAACCATTTCATATATATAAACTAGTTTCAGAATCCATTAAAACAACCATAAAAGCTTCTAACAATCCTATATATCATCAATTCTACATAAAATCAGTATACCAAACATGGTCTCATAAGTTTTATCCAAAACCATTTTCATGCTCTAAAACCAGAAGTTTTATCCAAAACCATTTTCATGCTCTAAAACCAGAAGTTCTAAAACATAAAAACCAACAGAAATCTCAAACTCCTTTGTAGAAATCCCTAAATCAAGCAGTAAACGATATCTTTATGAAAATAACTCTAATGTATAACATAGAACTAACAGATGCAAATCCATTCACTTGGAGGGATAACATCCACAGGGACAACATCAACAGGACACTTGAAAGCAAAAACGATAGCAATATCTGATCTAGATGCACCAGAGCTCTAAATCATCCTCTAGATAGGCTATCTTCACCCTATTCTTGATGAAGGAATTTCATGACACAAAACCCATGGAAACACCCCAAGAACCTTAGAGAATCAAGGAAAAAGGAGCAAAACCAAGAGGACAATATACCTTAAAGCCTTGGAGGATGAAAATTCCAAGCTATACTTGAAGAAATTGGAGTCTCTAGGGTGATAACCACGTTTTCTGGGTCAGAGCTTAAGGTTAAGGGTGAGAATGGGTGTGTGGAGTGTTCTAGACACCGAAGTGAGGGTTTTTATAATTCTATTGACTAATTAGCGCTGCAGCGCTCACCCGTGAGCCCAAAAATCATTCATTGCACCGTTTTACTGTTTTGTTGACCGCTGCAACAGTCATGAGCGCTACAGCGGTCTCCAGAATGCTCCAGAATGCTCTCTAAAATGCACTTATTTGTATTTACTAATTTTAAGTTAATGTCCTCATTTATTTTACTGTCCATCAACTTTAAAACATAAATATAAATAAGGAAATACGTCCCATTTGGATTCAAATAAAATATTAAAAAAATCAAAATCCTAACAATTCAGAATCCAAATTTTGGATTTTAGTTCAAATTCAGAAATTCTCACGATTTTATAAACTCTTAAGCTAAAAATGAATTGTTTAAGGGTTTCATAAAATTTATTAAAAATCACTCTTCAACTCATTTTTCTCTAGAGAACCATTACCGGGACTTTTGATCCCAAGATTATAACTCTATCATAGAGCCCTCCAAGGTAAGGTTTGGACTTAATGAAATCCAGGATCCGAACGATAGGTAACGATGACTGATATTGTTTTTAGTTCGAAAAAATTTTCTAATCCTTTTATTTAAAACCTGAGGTATTACAATATTTTATTTTATTACATTATTCTAATTTATAACCATTTAGCAGCCATCCTTATTCACCAATCGTATTAACGAAAAATTTTTAATTTATTTTTCTCATTTAATGTTGTCAATATTGCTTTCCTTTTTTTCAACACACATTTAATTCTTTTCAATGCTTTCTTTTTATGATGATTTAAAATTTTTAATTCATTACTTTTGAGTTTTAAATTCAAATAAATGAAATAATTGTTTTATTTTCAATTTAATTTAATTATTTTTTCAAATGCTCTGTGCTATACCAACCGCAATTACGTCTTTCTTTCCCAGACTTTTTCCTTTTCAACCTAACACTAGCAGAAGCATAGTAGCCGTTGCATTGCACGGTTTATCATCATAGTATAAATTTAAAAATTAATTTAAATAATAATTGTAAGATTAACTTAACAAAAAAATATAAAATAATAATTTTTAATTTATAAACACATAAGTAAAGTTTTTTAACTTAAAATAAAATACTAACATAAATCTATAATATGTAAAAAGATCAAATACTATATAACCTAAAATTTAAAATATATGCGTTTGTGTGAGAAATATAATGTGAACATATTACAATAAAAATTGCAATAAATTATACATCATTTTTTTTTCATGGTTCATAAGAAAAAAAGAAGGTAAAAGTCTCATTGAAAAAATATATATTTTATAGTAAAAAATTTTAGATTGTTCATTTTATTTGAATATATACTTATTTTTTTCAAGTTGAGATTTAACAACTAAGAAAATTTTCTTGCCTTTATTTCTTATATACATTTAAATTTAACTATATTGTACTCATAAAATGAAACATACAAAAAAAAAACTCATAAAATAAAACGTATATTTTATTTTTAATATAATAATTTAATTTTATAATGAATATCCAGATACAAACACTTTTCGGGTAACTTTTTTTCATCGTAAACAAAAAAAAATCAAATAGCCAATTAATTTTTATAATAATGTACCATCATTGTTAAATTTTTTCACATGTTATTTCTTTTATGGAGACACATATTAGTTTTTGAAATCACTAAACCCCAAATATACCAAAATGAATATAAAGTAACCACTTTAAAATTCATTTATAAATATACAAATTGATTAGATTAAATAATTATCTTAATAAAAATATTCGTAATTAAATATATTTGTTGTTATATAATTATATTATCAAATGACAAATGAATATTAAAAGTAAATATTTTAAAATTATTTTAGGTGTAAAAAATTGAGAAGCTGATGTCATATATTGATTTTATATTAACACAATACCTATAGTGTGTATATATTTGGGCCACCACCCTACGGTCTGTGCAAGAAGATGCTCAACCATGGAGTTGTTTGCCCATTCTACTAGATCCAAATTGGTAGCTCCTTCCCTTTGAAAATGAGTTTATTCCTTCCATGCCACATACTCTGAAAACAGATGCTCAGAAGCCCGAACTATTGACCTTCTAGATTTTCCCATAAGTGCTTTACCATTTGTGAAGTGATTGGTTTGGGGTGTCTTCTATTCTGAGCAAAGAGGGTGTTAGGATTCACAAAAACCTAGTCCAGGTACAACCGCTGAAGAAGTGCTTCGTCGACTCTTCCCTTTTCTACCGTTGAGGGCCCAAGGCGAAACAATTGACCACCAGTGGCCGAAGATAGTTAATATTTATATGATCATTAAGACGATTTGGTAATTAATATGTCATGTTATATGAAAGAAAAATCTCATTAATATATAATAAGTTGAAGACTTTTTGTTTTCAAAATTGTGAGGGGAAAGAAAAAAGTACCATAAAATTTTTTCTATAATCTCTATATATTGTCATCAAGAAATTTCATTTGCATATTGGTATTTAAAATTTATTTGGTTAATATATTTGTTGAAAAATGATAAATCTTTTTTATTAGAGTGTATGAAAATCCTCTTAATTTAAAATCTCTCTTACATGTATTTCACAGTGTCACGACTCGACTAGAGAAATGTGATCAATACATAAGAAATTTCATCCCCATATAAGTCTATTGGGTGACGTGTCCTTAAATGTATAAAATATAATATTATTATGCTTAATTTATATTTTGAAAACTTAATTTTCTCTAAATCTTTATTCAAATATTTATTCGATATCTGATATCCAATTTCACAAGACTGAAATACTTTAATATAGAAAACTATATGACATCTGCATTAAACATGTTAATCATGAAAACATAAACTGTTTCATCACTTGATTTAAATTTTAAATTTGAAAATCAACTTAATACTTGGAAACTGAACTATAAGTACATCTATGACTTGTTACATAAACTCAAATCAACTTTACTATTTTAAATCTATGCTTGTAAACTGAAAACATATACATAATTATTTCAAATATTGAAATCAAATACAATATCTGAAAATCATGCATGGCTTGGACCCTGCTTGCATATCTATTGAAGCCTTCTAATACTAACATAAACCTATACTAAGCCTTACTCCAAAATAAGGCTCACCACTGGGAAAAAGCTGCGTCAACCAAACTGGGCTGAAACTGAACCTATACCTGCAACTATGAGAGGCAGGGAGAGGGGTGAGTCAACGGATTCAGTGAGTGAGTTCTCACCCATCACCTACACGGGACAACCAAGGAATACATATAATACCATACATGTAACAATCATAATTAATTTGACATATAGTTATATTAGAAAAGATTTTTCATCCCATAATTTCATAACAATATTTGTTAATTCACAATCAATTATGAAACCATTTTAACTAAGGGTGCGGCAGAGTATTGGAAAACAGTATTTGCTGAGCTGAATAAATACATATATAATAACAAAGCTGTAAATCATAAACTATGTCAAAACAAGCTGTGGGCACCTAACTAGGTCCCATTTCTGTATATGCTAGGAGACGATATTGTCCTTTGACGGACAACTTGGTACCGAGGTTGACGATCTCATACAGCCATTAATTAACTGTATATTTCCTTATCTCTACTGACTAAACTAGTTTGTCAAAAACTATAGCTAAAAAATGGTACTCTGTCCCTAGCGAAGCAGAGCCCCTAAATTCTTAGCACACTAGGAGTTTTGGATTCATATAACTCTAACATTTTGACTTTAGCATAACTGTGGCTGTGAAATCATACCCAAGGGATCACCTGTTTGTAGGCAACCCGATCTCAAGCCCACAGAATATATATTTGGTAGTTGTTAAGAATTATACTAAATTCCGTACCTCTTGGTGCCATAAAATTAAAGTTCTAAGTTCAAATCTTAAGCTAACATAATTTTCTATATACTTGATAAATCTAAAATAATAAATCTAAACATAGGGTTCATAATCATAATAGTTGAATTTCTTTTGTCTAAAATTCTGTTTCATGCTTCACTTTAGGCTCAAAACTTTCTCATATAAATTTTATACTAGTCTAGAAATCATGATAACATACATTTGTATTTAAAAGCTAAAACACACTCTACTCTATATATTTTTATAATAAATCAACTTAACATTCTAAAGCTTTCTGAAATCCAGAGTCTGGAATATATACATAATGATATCATAACTCTTAAAACATATTTGTTAGAATAGCAATTGGATAAAATCATATATTCTTCCAACAATTGTTTCATTAGTATATAAAACATTTTTTGTGCACACAACACAGCAATCATGGTCTCATCGTCTTGTAAAGCTCATTCTTTCATACTATCATCATAAATCATAATTTTTCTAGCTTAACAGAATCATGAAAAATCATATTCTATATTTTTGCTCATCTTAAATTTCATATTTCGCAATTATCATGCATTAAACATAATTATAATGGCTAAAATAAGGTTATGAGTTTGAACCCACTCACCGTTTGAAATCGAGAGTATATGGGCACCACCGACCTGACCTAGAAAGCTTGGAATGATACTAACAACTGTTATAGAGCAATCATAAACTCTAGATTAATCTCTAATAACCTCTAAATAGCTCTAATATAACTTTAACAATAGTGGGGGAGCACTCCCACTTGACAACAATGAAAACTAAAGACAACCCAAACTCTAGAACATAAGAGATTGGAGGAAAGGAAGCATAAACCACAAACCAAACTTACCTTTGAGCTTAGGAGAAGAAGGAATGGACTGAGGTTGAAAAAGATGGTGGAAAGGGAGAAGGAAAGCAAGGGTTTCATAAAGGGGTGGAAAGGGAGAAGGAAAACAAGGGTTTCAATTTTGGGGTGTGAAATCCTGAGTTTGGGGTACATAAAGGGGTGGAGGGTTTCATTTAATTAAAGCAACATTGTTTAGTATGTTTTTGCCCCACTGATAGCGCTATAGTGGTCTAGGGTTAGGGTTTACGGTCCAGGGTCTATAACCACTAGTCAACATTTACAATCGCTATAGTGGTCTTCTCACCCACTATGACTGCTATCGCGGTGACAGTTCACCCAGTCTCAGCATCTTTCTACCATCTTGACATCTAAGTTGTTTCAACACTTACTTATTTATATTTATTAATTTTAAGTTAATGTCCTCATTTAACTTTAAAATATAAATGTAAATAAGGAAATACTCCTCATTTGGATTCAAATAAAATATCAAAAAATCAAAATCCCAACAAATTAAAATCCAAATTTTGGGTTTTAGTTCAGGTCCAGGAATCTTTAAGATTTTCTAAACTTGTGGGTTAAAAACAGAACGTTTAAAGGTTTAATAAATTCATTAAAAATCACTCTTTAACTTATTTTCCTCTTGGGAATCATTATCGAAACTTTTGATCCCAAGAAAGTGGCTCTAACATATAGCCCTCCAAGGAAGTGTAGAATCCAGACTTAATGAAATCCAGCACCCGGCAATATGGGTGGGTCTCAAGAGACCCTGAGGCTATACGAGGAAAAAAAAAAAAAGACTGACATGTGTACCTTGGGTATCACACATAGTCATTAAATATTATATATGTGTAAATTACAATTCATGTCATTTTGATTATAATTTAAAATGAGGAGAATTGATGATTAGAAAAATATATCATTATTCTATATCTCCTAATTTTTCAGTTATCTCCACCATTACAATTGACTACTCTCTTCCATAGATTAAAGGTCTAATTGGAAGGATAGTTGAGGAGAGTGTGGCAAGAAATGGGAGGGACAAATCCTAAAATTGTTTATTTGGAAGTTCTTTTGAGAGAGGGTGGGGCATGGCTTCGATGGACAACTAAACCCTTCTAAACCTCCATGAACAGTACAAAAAGTGACCCCCAAAGTGGGGGGACAAGGATGGCCAAAGTTCATTGAGTGTGATTTTCCTGTTATGCCACTTTGTAACCTCTTATATATAAAAGAAACTCATACAATGAAAAGGATAAAAATGGATAAGAAATTTTATGCACCTTCCATTTCACTCACTTATTTTATAAACTCTCAAACAATAAAATGACCTCTTATCCTCCACTTCATTTCTCACATTTCTTCTCTATTTCATTAATATCCATTCCCTTCCACTTTAAGTAAATCTCCCAAACATAGACTAAGCCTTGTTAGGAAGGCGCTGTTTAAAGCTTGCTAGGCAAGATTATAGGCTTTACAGTGTACGTTGGCTTTTCACGATTTCTTTTGATCCAAAGAATAACGGAACTTGAAGAATATATTTTTTTTTTTGGGGGGGGGGCATTCATCATGTAAATTAGATGATGATAATTAAATTAAAATTAATTGTATATACATAGGTTTTAAAGTAAATAACAACTAAGACAATATTAATGTGTATTTGGATTTGTTATGAGATTAAATTCTTCAAACAAGCAAATATACATATACTTATTTTTTATAATTGATTATTTAAAAATCAATTTTATGATTGAATATATTAATGTAAAAGTAATTTTAAAGTAGTATATTTTGTATAAATTACTAAAAAGATATGAAATAATTTTATATATTTGATACGTATAGGTATTAATTTGACAAAAAATATTAAGATTGTAAAATATTTTGTTTTTTTATCTGTAATTTAAAGCTTTAAAAGTATGCTTTTACTTATGAATAAATTTTACACTTTAGATTATATTTTTTTTCTTATTAACTATTCAAACTTTTTACCCAAATATATAAATTGTTTCAGTATAACTTTTAATTGAAAGAAAATTACATTGCTAAACATAAATCTAACATTGCCATACATTTTGTAAGGTTGCTTAGAAATCAAAGCAGAGCTAAAGTTAACAAATTCATTATTTGTTTAGTGAATTTATCATTCAACTCTTGTAATTATTTATCTATTATAGTAAAAAATATTTCCACTATAAAATGATACTCATTTGTAACCTAATTTTTTTCTTAAAAAATAAGTTTATGCACTTCTAAATTGGAAAAAAAACTTATTTAGATAGAGCAATATCATTTATATAAAACAATACATTTAAACTTAATTATTATTATTATTATTATATAATTATTTTTGTTATAAATTGGGCTGGGGGAGAGTGGCCCCCTCTTGCCCCTAAGAAGGTCTGCCTTTGGTTCCAAAACCCCTCCTCCTTAAGGGGTGTTTTGAATGTGATGGTAAGCATATCCAACTTTATACTCTCCATCCCTGATGCGTTTCCAATAGAAAACATTTTGATGATTAGAAATGGATACTGGGATCTGTAGGATCTACATAACCTCAAAAGAGCTCTTGGTGGGTTGTTGTTGTAGGTTCTAGGACATTGCATGGGCTCCATGGTTTGAAACCATTTGATTAGGAAGCCATGGGTCTCCTCATATCTTAACTGATTTTCCATTCCTTATTTGCTACAGACCCTCCAATTGGAGTACCTACTTACCTGGCTATATGCTTCTCTATATATATCTAGGAGTGTGCCCTATGGGCATTTTCAGATACTGATGGAAAAAAAATTTGCACATGAAGATGTGAGTTGTCTCAATGAGAAAAAGACATGTGGAGTAAGTTATTGTGTGGTGTATCATGCAACTAGTCATATATGATACAATACAACAATTTTCCCTTTCTCTTCTCAACAGCCCTCATCTTCTCTTACCTCTATTTACTTTCTCTCTCTTCTCTTCTGTTAGCTCTCTATTCCTCCCTTCCCCTTCCTTAAATCTTTTCATGCTACAACAACCCTATGGTCTAGTAGAAGAGTAAGGTTTAAATCATGGCAAGTAGTGTGAACAGAAAATTATGTTTAAAAAAAGGATAAAAATTTGGAAAATAAAGGTAACAAAACTTTTCATAAAAAAATAAGGCTTCAGGGCTTCAACTTTTTATTTAGAAAATTTTCAAACTCTATTCTTCAAGCTTAGAGAAGTCCTAAGCATGCTTCCAAAATTGCAAAGGAAGCTTATCAAGCTCTTGGAATGTCAATTGAAGTTTTGAGTATCCTCCCAAAATCGCAAAGGAAGTTCTTGATTTGCTCAAGGATCATTTGAAAAGAGTCACTAACGGTGGTCGAGATCAAGTCACTAGCGGTGGTCGAGATCGAGGTCAGAGACCAAACGGTGGAGATAGAAAAGTGGTGGCTCGACAACTGCTTCAAGACTCACTTCCGATCGCTTCTACTGGCTTCAGTAGCAACCTCACAATGGTCGCCGTTATTCGAAGGTCCTCTTTTGCTCTTACCGATCATCCTTGCAGCTACCAGAGGCCAATTACACCATCGAGGTGGCAAAGTAGACATCGATTTGAGGCTGTTGGTGAGAGAAAATATTTATGATGTGATTGTTTTATCTATTGCAATGGCCTACTACTCCACATGTGTTCTATTCATTGGGATAACTCATATTTTCATTTTTAGAGATTTCTTTTTCATTTGTATTAGAGAATGCCTCGTGTGCACTATGGCTGCATCTAGAAATCCCTTTCTTTTGAAATACTTTTTGCTGCCAAAATGTATGTGAGATTAAAGAATTCAAGTTTTTTACTCTTAGGAAATGTGTGGTAAGGAGATAAAAATATGTTGAAATTTTTTTATATCTATATATAATTTTATTTATAAAGTTCATCCACATAAATTTTAGCATCCAACTAAATATATCCTAAGAAAAACAATTTTAATATATTAATTGGTAAAATATCGATACGCTCAATAATTGACTGCTAAATTCATTAATATCTATATTCTTTTTTCATAAATCTTGTCCATAATATATTATAAAATAAATAAATAAACAAATACAGAATACGGAAAAAGATCAGACAGATTTCGTTTTTAATTATTTATAAATTTATGATAGGCGTATACGAAAAAAAAAAAAAGTATCAAGAATGAATACACAATAGAGTATGAACCAAAATTTACTCTGATGGTGTCGTGTCCACCACCCTGCCAACTCAGCTGCAGGACAAGGAACCCATAACAACTCTGCAATTTGTCACTTGTAGATCTACTCGTTTTTGTGCTGCACTGCAACACACACACATGCATATGCATATGTGACTCTTTATCTATCTCAACATCGCGCTAAAATTGGCAATTCTACCCACTAAGGCTGGCATTTCTCTGATTCTTGCAATTGGGCTTCCAACTCCAGTACTTTCCTCTAGTCAATTGGATGAACAAAATAATTTGATCTGTTAAGTGAACTGCATGTTTCAAATATGAACTATCACGATTGAAGAGTTGTGTAAAAGCTAAGCAGTGTACACACCGTTGATAAACTATGATTTAACTTGCTTGGTGCAGATTTTGTCTTTTTTGTTTTTTTTCATCATTCGCCCCCAGGAGGAGATGACGGCAATTGCTCACAGACCACATCTTGCGGGTTCGAACTCGTGTCCTAATGAGTTGGCCACGTTTCATGCAATTGATATTCTTATCTTATTGGGTTTAATGCACTGTAAAACTGTTTTATACTTTTATTTAATTAAAATATTTTGTTTACATGACTTTTCAAGTAGTGAATATAAATATTAATTATCATAATTTATATAATAATACATGATTAGATGACTGTATAAAATATTTTTATATTGTTGACAATTAAATCCTATGTTATTTTAGTACTTGATCCACGTAATTCTATCATTTCTATGCTATCCAATGAGCCCAACTAAACAAGTTACAACCTCGATTCAAGTTGGGCTCAAACTACGCAAAATAATTCACATCAAACTCCATCAGTCAAATTAAATTTCCATGCGAGTGTTATTATTGAGTCATGCTAAATTGAATTTCAGCGTAATTTAACACAGTTTAACTCATTTCTAACCTTGCGCGAATGGGTTGCATCATTTTGGTAGTTTTTTTTTTTTTGATAAGTTCTTAAATAGATTAATGAGTTACAACTTATCCATTCAGAACAATCCAAAATCTATCTTATCCATCCACATCCACTAGTCAAACCAGAGCTTTCAGGCGAATGAGTCACGAAAATCGTGAAAATGCGTCACATTCAAGGAATGCAGAAATAAACATTTAATTCGCTTGGAACCTTCAGCATAGAATAGAATAGGTGGTGGTTTATATATCTCTTCCATATTGATTTATGAATGCATAAAAAATAAAAAAAATATTTATTTTAAAACGTAATGGGTGCTAACTTGGAGATCCTAAAAACTAATGCTAATTTGCCCCACTTGATTAGAAGACAAAAATAACACAATAAATTATCTTTAAATAAAAAATGCTAATCAAGTTTAAAGCTAGATATCTTAAAAAGGAGTATTTGTTATTATATTATCTCTTTTCCTGATAAAATGTTAATGTATTTCTAGGCAAGGAAAGAAAGAAAGAGAGAAATTCTTAAGATAAACGAAGAACGAAAGAGTGTCGGTGTTGTTAATTCTTAATAAGCTCGTGTTAATCTTAATTAATTAATCCCTTTGCTTTTGGGATGAAGAGTGTCGGTGGTGGTAATTTCTCTACTCCTATCGGTGGGAAGAAGAGTTAGCGTTTGGTGCACAAATCCAACAAATATGAAGTTTAGACGACAAGCCCAGTCATTGTCGTTTTGCTCATAACGGGTCGCATTGCCACCGCTCTTCACCTTCACTACGCAACAGATCTCACCTCATTTCCCACCAATTAATAGCAATTATTGTCTTCCAACTTTTTAATTAATTAAATTATTAATTAAATCTTATTATCAAACCGAAAAAGGTGAAGTGAAATCAGGAATAGTTTACACCTCTCCTACGTTAAGGCGCAAATCGGGTGGTCGCAGGACCATAGAGATATTGTGGGGACTCTGCAAATAACGCTGACTTGAATTATTTACCTTTCATTGCTTTATTAGTGATTTGATTGTCCGCCCATTTGTTTTCACACACACAAGATAGCAACGCAATCTGTATAGCAATACAATTTTAAGATCATCAAATATAAACTTCAAATTGTCCAAATTATTGCTATGTTTTAGCGACATATAATTGGTTAAGATGATAGATCTTCATCTCTTAATTAAAGCTCTTGAAAATTTATTTAGAAGCCCTTATTCCTCAAATATCTTCATCAAGTTTGGTTGAATTGGTGCCTGCTCTGTTTGGCATGTTGAGACTCCAAAAGTGCTATTAATGGAATGAGAATGAAATTGTACAGTAACTCAACTAACTCAGCGTATTTAGTAAATTTTCTCATTATATTAAAAGTACTATTTGAACAATTAAAAATACTTTTGAGATAAAAATTTATTATTATCCTAACATTAATAACTAAAAGTAATTTTACTTTAATTATATCCAAATAAAAATCATGTTTCTTAAACTTACTCTTGATACACTTAAACTAAATACAAGTCAATTCTTTTAAAAATAATTTTTTAAATATAATTTTTTAATTTTATTATTTCAAAAGTAATTCTTTTGGTAGGTAAACCAATTAGAACCTTATTCGGATTTCTAGTAATATGATTCCATTAAGACACCAAAAATTATTGCCAAGTTTTGAGCACACTAGTATACTTTGCAAAATGAAATCTAAGACTGTTGCACTTTTTGCGGTGCCTCCTTGAAAATGTCAAACGGAAAATCTTCCACAAATAGCATCTTGCTCTAATTTAGTGGCTACTTCATTAGCAAGAGCATCCCCTAATTTTCACTTAAGAAGAAGAAGAAGAAGAAGAAGGGCCCTTTCTTTTTCATCTCCTATCATCAAAAACCACGCCAACAACAACAAACAAAAAGATTTCAAATGAGTACACATGCTTCTTACAACATGAGATCCAAATCACCCTATGAAAATGAAAGCAAAGGAACAGTGAAAGAAAGTGGGGTAAGTTTAAAAAAACAAACCAAACAGCAACAAATATATATATATAAATTTGAAAAAAAAAACGTACTTTTCTTTTTACTATTATCATTATCATTGTCATAGTTAAAAATGATGACAAAGTTGATTCATTTTGCGACAAGAAATCAATACAGGGACAAGGCGGTGGAGGAGGAGGAGGAGGAGGAGGAGCGAGGACAGGGAAGATGGTATCCCCAAACAGCAAGGAGAACCTGTTCATCATTTTCCTTGTGACCCTTTGGTACTCCTCAAACATTGGTGTGATCCTTCTGAACAAGTACCTTCTCTCAAACTATGGATTCAAGTTCCCAATCTTCCTCACAATGTGCCACATGTCAGCCTGTGCTGTCCTCAGCTATGTCTCCATTGTGTTCTTCAAGCTGGTCCCTCAGCAGATGATCAAATCAAGGTCCCAGTTCATCAAGATTGCAACTTTGAGCATTGTTTTCTGTGCCTCTGTTGTTGGTGGCAACATCTCCCTCAGGTACCTGGCTGTGTCATTCAACCAGGCTGTTGGGGCCACCACACCTTTCTTCACTGCTGTCTTTGCATATCTGGCCACCCTCAAGAGGGAAGCTTGGGTCACATATGCTGCCCTTGTTCCTGTTGTTGCTGGGGTTGTGATTGCAAGTGGGGTATGTTTTTGTTTTTAGATTTTTCATGTTTTCATGGGATTTGAATGAATCAATGGAACCTTGTCCGTGTGATATCTCAGTGTATTCAATTGGTTTTTATGTTACACTTCTTATGGGGATTTGCTTGTGTTGATTGTTCATGTTGATGTGTCAATGTTGCTTTTTGTTAGCGAGTGTGATTATGATGCATACATGTGTGGTTTTGGTTAGCATGTCAATGCTTTGTCATGTCTTTGGATGCCACTCCAGATCTGGAGTCCTGTTGAAACAGATTGGATGGTGGCTGTTTGTGCCGTTGGCTGATCTGTGAAGTTTGATAAGCATTTCATTTCTGAGGGTAACGTATGCTAAGTGCAATTGCCTGAAATTTAATGAGATCTCAATATTTCAAGAACTGCAAATATGGGACAATTGGGGTCTTCTTTTTGCTTTTTATTTTTCTTTCCTACTTGAAATAGAGAAAGTAATTTTTATCTTGGAGGCAAAACATTATTCGCTGTTGTCTTTCTTTCTTTCTTTCTCTCTCTCTCTTTGGATCTGCCTTGTAATAGTTTATTAGCTAATATCAGATAGCCAAGTTTTCTGGTATTTTTTTTTTTTTATCAACTAGCATTGAAGCTATTTTACTAACTATGTTACTTCATTGAACCATGTATAACTCATCTAAAACGTGTCATGAATTAGGATCTGTTCTAGTTATCTAGTGTGTATTTCTCCATACCGCATTATAATTTAACAATTTCTTATATGAGTTGAAAAGAATAGTTGTTCCTCTGGACCTTCATGGTGTATATTTCCTTCTTCGTTACGTCATTTTGCTTCTGTGAAGCTAAAAGATTTTCTTGGTGATGGCAGGGTGAGCCAGGCTTTCACTTATTTGGATTCATTATGTGCCTATGTGCAACCGCAGCGAGAGCTTTCAAGTCTGTTCTTCAGGGAATTTTACTTTCTTCTGAAGGGTAAACTATTTCATAACACTATGTCTATAACTTCTGAGTTCTTCTTTGCCATTTCACTTCAAAAACTATCCAGCTAAAATTTAAAATTACTGAAATCTGCTCTCCAATAAGAATACCCTCCCCTTCTTATTTATATTAATGTTTATTTGAAACCTGCATTAATGGGGAACTGGCTGTCTAAACATACTTTTCTTGGAAAGCAACCAATGAAGGGTGTTTGAGGAAGTTGTTTGTTGTTACCTGCACTGTGAGTGGAAGATGCATTGTATTGACTCAAGTTATAAAATAGGAGATTTTGTTGAATAAAATATCTTCAAAGTCTTGATAATGTTTTTATTGGTTGATGTTCTTAAATCAAGGTATTTGCCGCTAATGAAACTTTTACTGGGCTATAAGCCAAATATAGTACTGTCTAAATGGAAGAAGGTAATCAGATGATCAAGAAATGATGTCATTCTTTGTTGAAACCTCTGGACTGTAGAGCTTTCTTTTAGAAGTTCATTCCCTCTTTAAATTTCCTGTGATAGTTCTGCAATTCATCAGTAGCACAGGTTATGCTAGTTATTGTGAATGGTTGATTTAACAACATATATTTTAAGATATTATTGTATTTCTTTAATGGTCAGTGCCTATTTTTCAGCTCTTTATAGGTATTATTGGCTACTTTCTAATTGAAGGTTGTGTTTCTGGTATTGCTTGCTTGCGATTAACAATAGAAAGAAGCTAACCTGTTCCTTGAATCCCATTTGTGATCTGTGAGAAAAATGGAAAAACTTTTGGAATCTACATTTTCCTGCAAACCATGCTTCCAGGAACCAAAAACCATTTGGAAGAAGGAAATTATACCCTTTTCATATTTTTGTAATCAAGCATGTTTATATTTCATATTTACTTAATGCATGAAGAATGGGCTGGCAGAACACTTCTACAGCAGTGGAATATTCTTATGCTATTTTAATTCCCCGTTTTTCCTACTTCTTATACAATTGAAAAGAAAAATGAAAGTTCAAATGCCATGATGTTTATTTTTATGCAAGTTTGTTTCAATTGTATAAGAAGTAAGGACAACAGGGAAATTAAATACCCAGTTCTAATTGAGATAATCTTGAGTCTGATAAAGAACCCCTCTTAGTTACATGTAGTCATTTTGTTGATGTAATGAATGTTGTAGTTCAAGTAGTCAGCATCTTGATGAGATGTGGGGGAGGTTCTATAGAGCTTACATTTTGAAAGGTAGAATTATTACTTGATTGGAGACAGTCAAAACTTAATATTACTTTCCAGAAGTTATTTTTTACCCTTCATTATGATCGAAATCTTTGATGGTTCTAGATCTGAGTAGTCAGTATTGTGAAGCAAACTGTATCCATCATCTGTACCTCTCTACTCAAAATTGGTCAAGTCTTTTTTTTGTTTTTAATGGCATCAAACTACTTATAATGTTGCATTTACTTCAATTTAACAGCGAAAAGTTGAACTCGATGAACTTGCTCCTGTATATGTCTCCAATTGCGGTCGTAGTTTTGTTGCCTGCAGCGCTTATCATGGAGCCTGGTGTTGTGGATGTCACAGTATCCCTTGGAAGGGAACATAAATCCATGTGGCTACTTCTTTTGCTGAACTCAGTCACAGCATATGCAGCTAACTTGACAAACTTCTTAGTGACTAAACATACAAGTGCTTTAACACTCCAGGTTTGCCTTTCTTTTTGGTCTCGTTGTGCCCGCTACTATAAATGGCAAGAATGCATTTAGTTTAAAGCTACTATAATGTTGAGAGTTTCATCCATATTTGAAACTTCTCTTAGGTACGTTTGTGAGTTTGGGTGTTGGAGGAGAAGGAAGAAGGGTAGGACTTGTAATATAACTTTAGAAGTCCTTCCCTCCCCCCTCTCTTCTCCTTCAAAACCCAAACTCACAAACATACTTTTAGTTTCTTCATACATATACATAGCTTCTCTTTTAGCTGTTCTCTTAAGATGTGTCTGAGAATTTCACTAATGGAGGGCAACGAAGGGAAGGGATTTATAGTGTAATATTTCAAGATTTTATACTACAAGCTTCCTCCCCTCCCCTCTAAAATTAAATGAGCAAACACACCCTTATAGACAATTCTAATGATAGAAATAATGGAGATTCCATCCAGTCCTTTCAAGTATTTCACTGTGCAAGTTCCTTACTTGGATTTTTTACTTTCTATAGCATAACAGGCCACAAAATCATGTGAATAATTCATGTCAAGGTGTGCTTATTGCAAACATAATTTGTTAATTTGTGCAATGCATACTGAACAGGTGTTAGGCAATGCCAAAGGTGCTGTAGCTGTTGTAATCTCAATACTCATATTCAGAAACCCTGTCACTGTTATTGGCATGGGTGGTTACACAATAACAGTAATGGGGGTAGCTGCATATGGAGAAACAAAAAGGAGGTTTAGATGAACAATCTCTCACATTCACTGATTGTCTTATTTGTGTATTTTATTGTAGTTTATTTATATGAACAAGATTCTTTGTAACGTGATTAGGAGTAGGGGTGAGGGAAGTAATATTTTATAATGTTATATTCTGTTGTATCTACCACATGAAGATTTATGTTACTCGTATTTTTGTCCTATGCAAACGTCCCAAATTTTTTTTTTGTGGGATGACTTGAAGCATAAGAAATTAGTTTAGAAAATCTCGGAAACAATTATTTGAAATATTAAATTTGAACTAAATAATTAAGATCAGGTTGAGTTTCATATTGAACATCACTTCAGATGAAAATATATTCAAAATTAAAAAGAAATTGAGGTCGAGTGGACACATCATTCAACGTCAAACGTGTCTGATTGTGTTGTTCATGATAGAAGTTTACCTATTCCACTTAAATTAAGGGAAGAGTTAATACCACGTTTGGCGTCATCACATGATTCTTTTATAGTGCATTTCTTTATTTTGACAAAAAAGTAATTATAAAATTTAAGTTTTATATATTATTAGGAAAGGTGAAAACAAATTTTTTAAGATTATGATTATTTTTTTAAAAAAATCTAAGTATATGATTTATTTTTTTTGAAAAAAATGATTTTTATCCAAAATAATTAAATATAAATAATCCTTTAATGAATTCTAAGAACAATTATGTGAACTTTTCACAAAAGAAAATGCTTGTTGGCTCAATGACGAAAATAATAAACTCTTGTGTGCGCATTGTGCTGTTTCAGAATCATCTTATTTCATCAAACCATGTGTTTTTCAAAAGAACACTTCAGCATGCCTGTAATATCCCGCATGGGATACAAAACCTTGCATTCTTACAAAATTTAATAGAGTCATAATGCCATATATCAAGTATGAGAACTTATTTAAGTGCTTTTGGAGTTAGAACTTTCATGCTCAGTGTCATTGAATCTGAATCACCTCAGATATTACATCACAAGTATAGTTAAAGTCAGAAATAACCCAAAAGTAAGGTGACGCATATTCAACGCTAAAGAGCACCAAAATATTTCTCAATAAAACAATGACAACATTAAAAGTACTTTGGTTAGACCTTGTCAAGGTTAATCCAATTTCTGTATGTCAGATTTGTTTTTCCCAAATACTGGAAAGGAGGAGAAAACAAGTATTGATGCCCCAAAGGAAAGGATGACAAAACAAGACTGATCATATTTTATGCCTGCTCAGGACCAGAAGGCAGTGGCTCATAGCCATCTTCATGGTGCTTGATAGTGTCAACTGGGATGCACTTGAGGATAGCAGCTAGAGGCATGCTAACTGCACCAATTAAGACACTGAGTAACCAAAGTTGCCAGTTTAGAGGCACCGTGCTGGCAAATGCTCCCAGGAACTCAACTATGCCCACTTGAAATGCCACCGTGACGAAAACTATCAACAAAAATATCCAGCTGCCAAACATGCCTCTGAATACGTTTATCTTTTCAATATCTCTGCTGTTTATCTCATTAAACACCTGGCAAAGGAGACACAAGAAGGAAAAACAAGCAAAATAAGTAGAACACAGCGCACTTTTTCATTTATAAGCATGAACATGTTCAAATTTTCAGAGTTTGTATGTGTAGAGCTTTGAATAGGCTTGAATTTTTATTTTATCATCCATCCAACCATTATAAATTGTATTATTAGTTATTACAAGCTGCAGCTAGCACATGCATTCTATACAATAGATAGATTTGAATGAACAACTAAATGATATTCATTATAATTTCAAATTTTCCAAGTTTTTATCAATACGGATTTCTTGAATACATCATGTGGTTTCTTTTAACTGAGCCGTTGAACTTTTTGAATCTGAACCAAATAATGCTGCTATGGTATCCGATGCTTTTTGTCAGGGCATTGATAGCATTGATATCTTCATGTATTACCAAACATTGATTGGTTCCACTCAAACATTGATTGATATCAGTAGTTCAGTACTGGTGAGTTATCAAACATTTAATGGTTATTGATTATATTTAACGGACTTTCCAACATTTGATAACTCACTAGGGAACTAGTAAGATACCATCTTCCTACTCCTAGAGTACCAAAGAACTTCACATGCTTGGAGTCAATAAAGCATAACTATTAAGTAGCAATGAATGGATATATTACGACTAACCGAGATATAGATTAGATATCCATATTTTCTTTTTGAAAAAATGAGCATCTGTAAGCGTGCATAATGCATGCATACTGTACCTGGCAAAATACAAAGGAGTTGAATATCAAAGTGTTGAGCACTTTAGTTGCATCCGAACCGCTGATATTGAGAAGCCTCAGCCCATCAAAATTCAGAATAGCAAGGACAATTAATTGATATATACTTTGACCAATGATGTTCCTCCACATTGGTCTGGTTATAAAGCTTGCTCCCTTTGCAACTGGGGGTCTTTTCATAAGTTCACTGTTAGGAGGTTCAGTAGCCAGGGCTAATGCACCCAGAGTGTCCATAATCAAGTTGACCCAAAGCAACTGGACAGCTGTGAGAGGAGCAGATCCTGAAAGTAAATAAGAATAATATTATCAATGTCAACAACAACTATGCCTTATTCAACTAGGTGGAGCCATCTAACCGCATCATACAACGCCATAATATTCGGTCATGAATCATAAATCATAAATCATTTTTACATTCAATTCATATAGTTTGAAACAAGTTCAACATAATTTAAATGGGGAAAAAAACTTATAAACCAACAAACCAGTGATGCATGCAGAAACAAAGTTGATAATCAGAGCAACAACATTAACAGTTAACTGGAACTGCACAAATTTTTGAATGTTTATGTATACTGCTCGTCCCCATTTGGCCACATTAACAATAGTCGCAAAATTGTCATCCATTATAATGACATCAGCATTTTCTTTGGCAACCTGTAAAAGGTATTAATTCCCAACCAAAAAAGGTATTAGATATCGATTGCATCAAGCAGCCATTAATAAACTTAAAAAAGTAGTACAAATCTAGAAGAAATATAAAATGTACTATGAGTGCAACCCAGCTGCAAATATGTCCAGAAATTCAAAATGTCCTAAAATATACAATGAAGCCACCCAATGATAGCTCAACAAGCTATTCTGTTTTTTTACTAACAGGACACAGATTTGGAACACTATGTGGTATTACCTTTAGGCTATTATAACAGAAGTGCAAATTACACTTAACATGGAAGGAGGATAACTGGATCATCAACGGTTATGAGTTGCATGCAATCTTGTTTAAATTTTGAAGGTAAAAGGGTAAAATGAAAATGGAGAATATGGACTTGAAAGGCAACAATGTTTATGAATTGAAGAGAAAGTGCAATACAGGCCGCCAAAAACAATTGTTTAGTTTTCTGTACGGCTGGCTAAATAGACATAATACGGGATTTATATTATAGTTAGTCTCTACTAATTTAAGGATTTATTTTGTGACTCAAAACAGAAAGTACAAAGAGCAAGAGGGAAGGAAAAGTGTAACTAGAAGATAATATTTAATGTCTGAAACAAGATGCAGGGCAGTTATATTAGACCAATCACCAATCGTGGGGAATACTACTTAAACTGAGAGAACCAACAAACTAAACAAACAAGAGAAACAAACCTCCGTTCCAGCTATGCCCATAGCAAGTCCAATGTCTGACTCGTGCAGTGCAGGAGCATCATTGGTTCCATCACCAGTAACAGCTACAACCTCATCAAATGTACTCCTCAAATTGGTCACTAACTTATGCTTGTCGAGCGGTAAGGATCGTGCCATCACCTAAAAACATGTAAAGTACCAAAGAAAGTCAAGCATCTCAAAAGATAATTGAAAGTTACAGAATTTACAATGAGATTAGAACCTGAATTCTTGGTATGATATCCTTCATTTGCTGTGGAGACAAGTTGCGAAAGTCTCGTCCTTCAATGGCTACACCATCCTCTGTAAGTATACCACATTCTTTAGCTATAGCTCTAGCTGTATGAATGTTATCACCAGTGACCATGCGGACAGTTATTCCAGCAGCTAAACAAGTTTTAACAGCTTCCTTAACACCTGGGCGTACAGGATCCTTGATACCTACTATGGCTATAAGAGTATAGCCACTATCAGGGATGTTAATTTCCCCCTCAGATTCATTTATATCTTTAACAGCTAAACAAAGAGTTCTCAAAGCTTCAGAGGCAAATCCATTTATAACATCAGAGACATTATTTGCCCTGTCTTGAGGAAGGTCTACAACTTCTCCATTGCAATCGATAATTTTGTCACACATTTTTAGTATTATTTCTGATGCACCCTTGCAGAAAGCTTGGAACCCTCCATCAGGAAGACCAACAAGCACAGACATCTTCTTCCTCACTGAATTGAAAGGCTCAACCTTGAGTATCTTGTAAACTCTACGCTGGGCATCAAAATCAGCACCCAAAAGCAAGCCAAATTCCACCAGTGCTGATTCTGTTGGAGTTCCCAATATTGTTTTATTTCCATCTTTATTATTAACTACTTCAGCAGAAGTATTTTGAAATATAGCTCGAGAAAGGATGCTTAGAACTCCATCGGCTAAAGTTGTTTTCAGTTCTTCTGCACTCTCTTTACCTTTCATCTGCATGGCTTTTTCGCATATCCATATTTTGTTAAGAACCATATGGTTAGTGGTCAATGTCCCTGTCTTATCTGTGCAAATGCAACTACTTGAACCCATAGTCTCACAAGCAGAAAGATGCCTCACAAGTGCCCTGTTATTCATTAACTTTTTCATTGCAAAGGCAAGACTAAGTGTCACAGCCAATGGTAATCCTTCAGGAACTGCAACAACTATTATGGTTACAGCAATAGCAAAGAAGTCCAGTAGCTTCAATGCATCATTTGAAGACCAACTACTAAACTCACCATGAAGTGCCTTTTCAACTATAAACCTAACCGTCAGCACCAGGAATGTCACACAGGCAAAACCTAAACCAATTTTACCAATAATTGTAGCCACTCCGTTCAACTTCACCTGCAACGGTGTCTCATCCTCTCCTCCCTCACTTAGAGTTTCCATCAATCTTCCCCATTCAGTCCTCATGCCAACAGTTGTAACTAACATCTTCCCCTGACCATCCTGCACTTTGGTTCCTGAGAGGAGAAAAGGTTTTTCCTCACTTACATTTACAGGTTCGCTCTCACCTGACAAACTAGATTCATCTATAAGTAAAAAGTATCCAGATATATAAATCCCATCAGCTGGAACTTGATCACCAGTTGACAAATGAATAATATCACCAACTACTATATCATAAATTGGGATGATCTTTCTTTTCCCATCCCTGGTGACCTGGACAAAGATCTTCTTCTTCTCTTTGTCTAAATCTCTGAACTGCAGGGATTGCTGGTAGTCACTGACAGCAGTAACAATGACAACCAAGAATACACTAAGTATGATTCCGACACCATCATACATTCCTTTTGGAAACCCTTCAGTAGCAATCCCTACACCAATAGAAACTACAGCACAAACCATAAGAATGATTAGAGTTAAGTCCTGCAGCGCATCCCACACAAACATCAGGAAGCTTCTAGAAGGTTTCTCTGTATAACGGTTGGCTCCATATATCTTTTGTCTGTTATTTATACTCTCTTCACTGATACCTTCATCCACTGAGACTGTAAGTTTCCTCGCAATGGCTTCGACACCACCAATATGAATCAAGCTCTTATAATCATGGCCGCGAACAATAGAGGCAATCTCATCAGGATGAATACCAAAACCGGCTTCTCTTGCCTCTTCTGGTAGCCTGTATTCAACTCGAGTACCGGCTGCATAAGAAAACCAGATGAACTAAGAAAGCCTATAAAGAGAAACCACTAGTTCTAAAGCAATTATATGAACTTTGACTTTGAAATTTGAGCACCGTACCATCAATAAATTGCAATGCTGCCTTTTGAACATAGAGAGCAATCCGGATTTTTTCCTGAGGGAGTAAAAACAGATAATATAGGCAAACTGCTAACCACAAACTGACAATATACATAAAGATAGGAAGCCATATCCCTTATTATAAGTTAAAATACATCATCATGCATCATGGACCAGACAAGCATTATCCCTTTAGGCGAAGCTTGTAACATGGACCAGACAAGTAGTGTCATGTTGTAACCATTAAGGAGAATTGAACTTTGATAACATTAAGAAGAATTCTCTAATGAAAGTCTCTGTTAAAATCTAAGATCATATAATTTTGTTAATCCCACTTTTACGAACCATAACTACCTCTATCTTGTTACATTTTTCCCTTGAATATCAACAAGGGAAGCAGATGCAGAGTTAGAAGTTTACTAGGAGGGAGTTGGAACTTTGATAACATATATATGAAATTTTGATTTAATTTATGAATCATCAACTGGAGATATGAAGAGCTAAATTACGTGTATAAAATTACACACTGGGCGGCCCATATCATGCTATGTCCAATCCCCTTGTGTCCATGAAGGGATGGTTATTCATAATGCAGTAGATAATATTACAGTAGATAATGTTACTGTCCAGTAACCGCAGGAAAGATGGGAGTGTTAAAGAAAAACTTTTTAATTGTGTAATATTTAATTGATTTAGAATGTATGGCTGTTTGTAATTGTTACTATGCCCAGGTCGCCAGTGTTCAGGTTAAAATTGTGTGTGGACAAGGAATAGGATTGGGACTAAATCCTCATTTTGTAGGTAGTATGAATGAATCCCTTAAACAGTAGGAATTATCTACTCCCTCAACTAACATCCGTCATTGTTGAAATCATGAGCTGCAGTAGAACTTTCGGCACCATTATTTATAAGCAATGTCAAATACAAGAAATTTCCGTACATTTCTATAGTACATTTAATGTATGCTCCACAAGTATGTATAACTACCCATTTTATGCTTTTTTATATAGCTTTTAAAGCTTACAAATCAAAATGATTAATCGTACATGTTTATAAAACAAATTAAATGTGTTCCGTGAACACCTAAGAATCTTTTTTTTGGTCAAAATCGACAGGTAATTATCAAAACGTCAACGTGGCTTCGATCAGATTGAACACTCAATCAGGCGCATCCCAGGCCGCGCTTAAAGCAATTGTCAATTCAAATTCAAATTCAAAATCAGATTCAATACCAAAAAGATGAAGAAAGACAAATCAATGTCAGTTGCGTTATTCGATTCAAGTGCCTTCCGTGTCATAAAAGCATACCGCGTCCCAATTTTCAAAGGTTACTAGAAATACCCATACTTTTTCTATTTATTCGCTTTCTCTCCCACTATTTGTCTCGTTGTCTGATAGTATATTGTCGATATACTGTTACTATCCATAGTATATGTTGTCCTCGTCCAAGAAGTACCATATCTGTTTTTGCTGCGGAAATTTCGAGGAAGTTTCGAGGGTTGTCGCTATCACTTCGATAAATGCTAAAATAGTTGCTTCTACTATTGATTTAGTTCTTTCAAAATAAAACTAAATCTTAGTTTTCGATGTCATCGATCCCATCCTACACGCAACGAAAAAAGTGCTTGTCGTTTAGACGTATTGGACGTGAGACGTTGCCGACCAATGAGGTGAAGATCCTATAACATTTTTCCAATAAATAAGAGAAGTTCTTGGATGAGCAAACGTTTAATTTTCCTAACTTTATTTAAAATGCACTTATTTATTTTGGTCCCATCAATAAAAATAGGTGTTAGACTTGTGTTGCCTAGGAATTTTTCTAATAGTAATCGTACCCCAACTGACATTAAGCGAATAAATTTTAAAATAATTGATAAAAAAAAATAAAGAATTTAATTTGTATATATTGACAGTATAAAAATATTTTATACTGTTATTCAATCAAATCATTCCATTTGTTTGACATTTTAAGTAGTGGATAAAAAACTTAACTATTTTTACTAATGTGACAATTTACACTGTCAATACATATAAATTAAATTAAAAAACAAAAAACAAATAAGGAAATTCCCTTTATAAACAATATATGAACTAATAATATGTAATATTCATAACTTTAATATACTATTAGTATAAAGAATATTTACCCTATGAATCAATTATTTATTATTGCATTTACTAAAATATATTGTTCAAAAGTAACATATATAATATATGAAAGTGAGTTATTAAATGATAAAATAATAAAAGTTGTTTAGCAATTTTTTATTTTTAAATAATAATCGTTGCTTTTTATAAAACATTTCGAAGAAATACTTTAATTACAAACAGCATAAAAACCTTTATTAAGAATTATAATAATAATAATAATAAAGAACCACCAAAATCTTTAATTCACAAAGGAAAAGAAAATCATTCTAACAACTATATACTCCCTCCCTTACCAAATATACGTTAAATTTGAAGAATCATGAGTATTAAAAAAATTATAAATAAAAGGATAATAGAGTATTCTTATACAAAATAATGATATATAAACTAATATACCCTAATAATTATTAATTGTAGAGCACATCAAATGATTGAAAATAAAAAATTATACTAATGATCATTAATTACTCAAGAGTACTACTAGAATTAAAAAAAATATTTTATTAAAATGTGAAATTGATAAATATTTTGAAAGATGACATTATCTGAAAATGAATAGATATTACGAGAGGAATGGAATATTTTAATAGTAGAGTTACCCAAAATGAATCATAAACCGTTGAAAAGATATTAATCTTATTTATCAAATTTTCAAACTTTTATAACAAAAACAGACCAACAAAAGAGGGAAAAAAAAAAAGAACATTGTATGAAGTTTACATTGAAGACTTCTCATTAGACATTTTTATTTTTTTGAGGGAAAAAAAAGAAGAAAACACTCAAATTCAAATCTTGCGTTGAGGAGGCTCTGTCATTTACATAATCGTCACCCAAAAATTAGTGGAGCAATTTCTTACATCAAAAGAATTCAAATCAGACGAGTTTTGTGGTGGACATTTTATATTCGGGTATATCATAGACCTAATTGTTAAATCAAATTATTTAATAAAAATTATAATTATTCAACAGCTAAAAATAAAGATCCATAATATACCCAAAAAGACAAAATTCACCTCTCGTGACACTTGAAATTCAAAGTCACAAACTTTGTTCAGACCAAACCAAAAAAAAAAAAAAGTCACATACTTTGCCGTCCATCCAACGTGAAGTAGGGGCCCCCACGTTTTTCCGTTTTTCTTATTGATTTAATGGCAAAGGTCCATATATAATAGCACCGTCCAACGTGACAGGAGCACAAATGGCACTAACTAGTTGCCAAGAATAAATCATCTAATATGAAAATTTCAGATGAAATTGTCAATTGTTGATTTCTATTGTTAATTAAATAAAAATATTATTTAAACATCTAAAACCAAACATCTAAACGAGACACTCATAATATTATTATTAAAGGTGATAGTGATCTCCACCCGTACTATTACATCACAAAGTGGGTCTTATACACATACTCGCATTTTTAATCAATAACATAAAGGGTCTCTCTAACCAATAGGACACTACCTAGAAAAACCCTGATAAAAATGTGAGAAAGTTACGGGAAATTTTCAATAAGACAATCGTTAATCCACTGGCCCCATCCCATATCTGGTTGTACGTCCATGGATTCTTTACCCCTCAGAAGGGAGACAATGCCAAATGGTCAAGTGGGAGACCTTGACCCTCGAAACATAAAATTCATTTCATATATCTACATCCTATTTATTTATTTATTCATTACCTACCAAAATATTTCTCCTACCATACATCGCTCATCCTGAAGACATGGCTTTGCCCAAACACCCTCACTTGCAAATTGGACACACACACCAATAACCGGAGATTCAGCTGCAACAGCGCTCATTTCTATATTTCAGACATTCGTGGTGTACACTGTAAAACCCCAATGAAACCCTCCTATAACTAATGGGCCCCCGATTAACATAAATATTTATCATTACCCATATATAAACATCATTTTCAAATTCCTTTTCATTTCTTTTAGCAGTTATCAACTCCCCAGAATCAGCTCCTAAATAAATAATATAAACAATAACAAAAATAGTAATAACGTAAATTTATTTAAACTCCTTGATTCTCTTTTCCATTCTTTCTATAACTTTTTTAAGTCAGAATCGGAAACAGGATTATACGTTCCTCTTTATTCGGTAAAGGAGGATTGTTCTTTTAATTATTGACCATTATGAGTAGCTTTTTCCTCGTCAACTATGCTTTTTTAAAAAAAAACTTTCTATTAGTAGTAATTACATAACTTTTTTTTTATTATTCTTTTGAGACGGCGGTTAAGCTAAGCTCCGGCGACACTTAACGCGTTTGTAAGATCTCAAATACTCGGAACGAACACGCAGAAAAGGCAATAGCAGAGAAAAATAAATCAATAAAAATATAAATGAAATAGTGAATTAAGTAACGAAAATGAGAAGAGAAGGGAACCTTGATTCCCTGCTTAATCTGCTCAGCTTCGAAGCGTTTGTCGAGATCTGCGACCATACGGAAGCGGCGGCGGCGGTTCTTGACGACGAAGCTGACGGCGGTCCTCCAGCGGCGGAGGGCTTCGGGGGAGGGATTCTTGGGCTCCAATTCGAAGTCCTTGAGGTTGAGGAGGCTCTCCATCGTTGCGCAGAGAGAGAGAGAGTGCGTGTATGTGTGTGGTGTGTGTTGTGTGTTGAGATTCAGAGAGGGTTTCGAGGCAGGGAAAGTGGAATCAGGCACTGTTGGTTTGGTTGCGGTACCTAAAGGAAAGGGGGAAGCCAGTGGGATTCATTGGGAATTGATGCACAGAAAAAAGAACAGGCGCCTCGCAAGAGTGGACGGACGAACAAATTGGCGTGGAGTGGTACGAAAACTTCCTTTATAATCAAAGCACCTTTGAAGTTTTGAGCCTGACAGCAGCCATATGGGCCCCTATCTATTGAGGTCAACTTATGTAAGCGATTATTAAAAAATTAACTTTTAAAAAGTAATTTATAAATAATTATTTTATATTTAATTACATAATAATAATAATAATAATATTTATTTTTAGTAATAATAATAATAATAATAATAATAATAATAATAAACTGTTTAGCGAAATAAGATAAAAAGTAAAGATATGATTTTTGATTTTCAGAAAGTTTAAAGGAGTCACAAATTATACTATCCAAACAGATCCCGAAACCAAAAAAAAAATATATAATTTTCATCCAATCAAATATAAAATATATGAACATTGTGATTCAATCAAATTTGATTAAATAACTCCTTTGATTCAAAAAAATTTAATTTGACATTAATTCAGCTCTAATAAAAACTTTGCATTAATTTATTCATAATATTTTTATTTTAATATTAATTTAATCATTACATTAAAGTAGAGAATGGTGCATGCTTACATGCAAGCTGGTGTTTTATCTGTAGACTGTGGATGTGATGTGGGCCAATAAAAGAAGCACATGTGGATGTTTTACAAGTGAGGGTCAAACTGTATTAGAACCATAATTAGCTCTTCCTCCCAGCGAATTAAGTTTCCATCTAATTAACATTCAGGAAAACAAATAAGAGAAAAAAAGAGGCAAAATATAAAAAAAAGGGAACCGCTCACCCCTTTCTTGGTATAGCCCCACCCACCCTTCCCTAAGCAGCACAATCGCCACCCAAATCAAGCACCGAACATTCTGCAACTTTTTCGATTGCACAACCTCATACCATCCTTGCCTAAAGATGGGAGAACGAAATACCCAAACAATGATGTCGACCCATGGAGTGGAAGAAGGCCTCACATGTCATCCCATCGAGTTCGCATATGCTCCGATCATCTTCTTTGCCCACGATTCCGGCGATGGTTCGTTCAAATTTGGAGATCATCGGATTTGGTTCTTCCCTCATTGATCTGCTTCCTGGCTCATCACTAGCTGAAACTGATTGCTCAGTTGACAGAGGCCACGACCATAGTCAACCAACCCCCCCCGGCGGAGACTGTGCCTCGACAGCGAAGGAGGGAGTGGAAGCCCATTGCCATAATCAACCCTTGCAGCGGAGACTGTGCAAGACAATGGCCACAGTCACTAACCCCAACAGCGGCGACGAAGATCGTTCAACACCATGGCCTCGGTCTAACAACAGCGGCGGCGGTGGACAGACTGGAAGAACAAGTTTTTTCTACTATATAACAATAATAATTAAAAAAAAGGCATAGTGATATTAAATTTAAGTTTCCATTTAAAACTTAATCACATTCTTTACATAAAATCAACTTTAAATCAGAATCCACACTTACCATTTAAGTGGAACCCACAGTGTCCACTTGTCATATTTCAATTTGTCAAACTAACATCTGCAGCCTACATATAACTTTTCCTCTGCATGTGAGAACTCCCCAAATTGATATCAAAGATTTTGCTATGATCAAATTGCTGTAAAAAAAATATCTAAGGATCAAAATGAGGAAAAATAAGTTGTATATGGTGTTTCTAAGGATGATTTACTCATGTATGGAATTATGGAGGAATTTAAACGAAAAACAAATGGTGTTTAGAGAATCCATCAATGGTGCATTCAATTATAGAGATGCGAATCAATGGGACCCACTATAATCTGTGAATGACGGATTCTATTGCAGAAACATGAACCTATGGGACCCACTAGAACTCGCTGATAGTGGATTTTGTTGTAGAGACGTGAACATAGGCTGTAAACACCATAATTAGGACATTCTTTCAAAACTATGTGGTATGAGTCTCAAATTAATGTCAAATTAAAAATGATAGGACCAAAAATATTATTTACTCATCAAATTTTTTTATATATATGACTTTTGAATTAGTGGAGAAAAAGTCAAACATATTTTGATGATAAGGTAATATGTGAATATGTGATTGGATGACTTTATTAAAAAAATTGTATTATCAATCAGTCAAATTTTAACTATAATTTTGATTCCTAAAAAAGATTTAAACTATTCAATAAAATTCCAATGTAGTTTTTCAAGAAAATTGTATATGACAATATAGTTCCCAAAAAACATAAACATGCCCCATAATTCTTGAGGCTATAAATTATAGGATAAGTTAGTCACTCTATAAAAAGTTTTATCTCTGGCACATTAACAGAATTGCACATGTGTTCTATCAACATAGTCACATGGGACATTATTTGATGACACACGTGCAAAACAATATTGTTTTATTTTTATCTCTTTTTAACCTCATCGGAGTTTCAACATTGCAATATGTACCCCAGTCTAATCCTCTTCTCATTATGTCATACTCCCTTTTTTGCCCTAAAACCCAAAATTTTTTACTCCATCAGTAACGTCCCAAAGCCGTTAACCTGAAGCCATTTTGTTGTTTCCTTCATTTTCAAAGGATCAAAAAAGAAAATGAGACTTGCAAGTAGCTCAATCATGCTCAATTGCCCTTGAGGAAGGCAAATATGTGGAAGAAGTTAATTGTGCCACATGTGTGACTCAACCAATAGAGAACTAACGGATAGACTAGCGTGTCCATTCTTTTCAATTTTGAAGGACTATGTAACACCCCGATTTTTTCTCGTCTGGAGGAATGACCAAAACGCCTCGGTGATTTCCGACCCGGGAACTCGAGGTAAGAACCAACTCGGCCATCCTCGGGCTCAACTCAATGTTTGAAGGGGATTGAAATGGCTTTGAATGCTTTCTAAGCCGTTTAAAATTTCGCTTTCAGCTTTGGTCACAAATTCCACCAAAATACCCGCATACAAGCGACGGTAAGAAAGCTTTGATTCTAACTTTCCCCTAGAGGTTTAAAAACATGATTTCTGTCAGAGGCTCTGTTCAAGTCCCTGTGGTCCCGAAGTTTAGTGCAAAATTACGATTTTGCCCCTAGAATAGTGTTTTTGAGCTTAATGACGTAATTAAGCAAACCTAAGCAATATTAGGCTCTAAACGAAGATTAATTTATTTCCCTAATTAATCTAGAGTCAAAATAATTTATTAAAGTTAATTAGAACCTAAAATTGCTTAGATTAAACTTAAATCCTTTTTTAGAACTCAAGATTCCTAGTCTTGGAATCTTGAATAGTGTTTTCTCTCTCTCCAATTCCTTAAATCAAGGAAATGTGTCTAGAGTTGTTTAGACTCTAAATTGAGGATTTAACTCACTAATGATGCAAGACCACTCCTTAATTATGTCTAGACTAACCTTAATTACCCATTTCCTTACCTAAACACTTTCTTACAAATTCCTAATCTTAAGCATAATCAAGGATACACCCCAACACAACTCTAAACCACAATTAAAATGCAAACTAATCCTCCCCATGCATGATGAAGTTTCGGCCAGACCTCTTCCCCATTGACCACATGTTTAATTATTTTCTCACTCAAAGAACCATGCTTGAGGCCATACCTTGAACCATACCTCACCATACCTTAAGCCATACCTCACCATACCTCAAGAACACCTCATCTCACCTCATGGAACACATGGAACCCTCCAATTCTGCACCTCTTGGCCGAAAACACCTTCAGCCTTCATACCCTCCATTTGCTTCATTTCTCTATAAATAGATGGCCTTGAGGAGCTTGCACCACTTTTAGATCATTTGCTAAGTTTAGGAGCACTCAAAGCTTTTCCTTTTCTCTCAAAAGTTCTTGTGTTCTTCAAGTTCTTCAAGCTCTTCAAAGTTCTTCATCACCTTCATCTTCTCCTTCGATCTTCAAGTTCATCACACCAAGTAGTGGATTTTCTTTCATGAATTCTTTTCTTTAGAGTTCTTGCTTCAAGCTTTATGTTCATAGTTTCTCTTGATTCTTTTTAGAACTTCTTTTCCTTTCCTTGTTCTTGCTCATTTTCGGCCATGGGCCTTGGAGTTCAAAGAAATGAGAGCTTGATGATGAGAGTTTCATGATGATGTTCATCACTTGAAACAAACTCTAGAGCTTGATCTTTGTTCTTGAACAAAAGTGTTTCTAGTTTTTCCTTTCTTGAACCTTTGAGAACTTTAACTTTGATGTTGTTTCAAAATGGTTCTAATGACCCAATGATGAGGTCTCATGATGTTGGTGTTAGTATATCACCAAGATCATGGATTCTAGAGTTTCAAACATTTCTTTTCTTTCCTTGAAGTTTCGCCATTACCTTTCCTTTTCATGCTAGATGTTTGATTTTCTAAATATGTTATGTTGAGTTCTAAGAACTCTAGACTTTTACTTTGTCTTGGTTTGATGAGTTTGGGTTGAGGTTTAAGTTCCTTTAAAGTCTTGTTAAGAGCTCTAGAAGGATGAAATGAACTTGCATAATTTATTTTATGCTTGCATTCATATTTACGTTCTTGCTATGCATCTTTATTTTCAAGCTATCACCTAAGAACATAAAGATTAAAATGGAACTTGCATCATAACTTAATTTAATTCCTCAAGCCTTTCATTTCGGCCTTAAAGTCGATTGTTGTTGGGCTCAGAGCACTAAAATAAAGAATTGAACTTGCATTATCACCTAATTAATCTCTCGAATGCCTATCTATTTCGCCTTAAAGTCGATTATTGTTGCTGGGCCAAGAAAGCACTAAAATAAAGAATTGAATCTTGCACATTTACTTTCAAGCTTGCATGTTTAAGTTATGCCTGCATATTTAATTTTAAGTCATCACTTTACTTTGTAAGCAGATTAAAAATGAAAAGCATGAGCACGCTTAGTTTATGTCGTAACTTAAGAACCTAGAGCTCAAAGACTTGCCCATTTCATTCCAAGTTAAAGTTGAATGTAAACCATACTTTGAATGTATGTTTTTCGGCCAAGTAGTGAGGATGGACTTCCAATGAGTTTTCATCTAGCTACTAGGACCAATAGCCTATGTTTTAAGTTTTCCTTAAAGCCTTACAAATCTTTATAAGGTTATGTCATCACAAGTTGTGATTTTATCCTCTTTTAGGAGATGAAATATATTTTGGTCTTTAACCTAAGGCTTCACTTAGCCTCTTGATGATTTAAAATGTCTTGCAAAGAGTTTTAGAAGTTCTAGATTGATTCCGAGAGAAACTAGTTAACTTATGTACCTAGAAATGTCAATTTAACTTTCTTATTGAAGTTAAATGTTTTCGGTTCTGACATGATGAGTATGATGCTGTATGATGATGTTTTGATGTGTTGGAATGTGTGAAAATATCGTATGATGATGTAGAAACGATCCTATGCATGATAGGTGAGAAACTAGCTAACTAGAAATACCGTAAAGCTAGAATTTAACATAGTTTTGACCCATTTGTTTATGGAACTAATCCAAACTGTTTTAATGGGAACATAATCAGATTTAGATTGTTTAAACATGAAAAACATGGTATCATTTGAGTTAGAATTGAATTCTAGCACCTATGGGGAAACTAGTAACTAGAAAACCGTAAAAATGCAAATGTAGAACTCTTAGAACATTTAATTTTCTGGATTCTGTCCAGCACCCTTGCAACATGGTAAATATGATTAATAATTAGTCCTTAAGCATAGGAATGCCTCATAATTGATTTAGATTTAATATATAGTTTCTCGCTAAAACGAACCAAGAAAGCGGTCTAAACGAAGTTCTAGAACCCAGTATTCACATGTTAGGATTTCCACCCTATGCTATTCAGATTTAAAAGTAAAATGAGAGGATTATGAATGATGTTTAATTATGAGCCTTAGGTGCTTAAAATATGAACGACGGATGTAGAGAACTATATCTCAAGATTAAGACCCAGAAGGGTCAAAGATGGTCACTGTAAGGGGTAAGTTGGATGATTTTATGATGATGCATGAAGTATGCTAATGATGATGATGTTATTCATATGAGGAATTTATGATTATATGTTAATGTGGCATAAAGTTGGGCTTGAAGGAAATTCGTGTAATGACCGGCTGCACACCGACTTCCGACAAATTTGGGGACTTAAAGAGATTTTGAAAATTAAGGTACTAAGATAGTTCTAGGATGACACTGCTCGGCCGAAAGCACCTCCCATGTAACTCATGACATCGGTACCATTTTATACTCTTTAGGTGACACCGGTTCGGCCGAGCACCCCAAGAGATTTGCCCCCAACCCGTGCTCGGATAGTCGGGATTTATGATTTATGATACGCTATCGCTATGGTAAGTAAGAACTAGTGACTACTAGTTAAGGTATGAAATCATAACCTGATGTATGACACGCTCGGGTGACACCGTTCGGCCGAGCACCCCCGCTGATTGTCTTTAGGGTGGCCCATGAGGAAGAGAAGTTCATGATTATGATTATGTCACTAAGTTTTGTCCCATATGAATGTTACTATTGCCACTTTATGCCACCAATGATGATGATGCTTGATGTTATGTTTTATGTATGTGCATTAGGTAGTGCCATGCATACACTTTCTATTATGTTGCATTCATGACATTAAGATCATCTTAAAAATGAATGGACCTTGGCTAACGATATTTTGAAGTTTAAAATGAACTAAATGCATGTTCAGACTTTTCGATAATTAAACCTGCAATGTTCCTGAGGACGTAGATGATGGTACTAGGTAGTAGGAGGCTCCCACCGAGATTCTTTAGCAAGATTCTCACTCCTCTATCTCTTTCTTTCCGCACACGCCTTCGATGGCATGACGTCGAGTGTTCGTGGACACCCCGACGGAGGAGCACTATGACCCGACTCACGGTCATACCATTTTGAGGCAGCACGCGGCGGATTTTCATGTTCGTAGGACGCCCTTCGCCATCCCGCGCACACCCATCACTTCTCCCTAATCGCACCCTATGGCGACGACGAGCTGGAGCTGCGCAGACGCATGACGAGAGTACCCGTAGGCACACCGCCTTAGCCATGCGAGATTATCCGACCACGTGCTCGACCTACTTCTCTGAGACCGACCTGGTCCGGCGAGACCCGCTACCCATCCGTGATAGCGAGAACTCCGCCCCTCTCCACCACGCACAAGTGGCGCAAGGAGGATACCGTGACTCACCATGGCTTGCACGACGACCGGGAGATGCGACCATACCGTGGGGTCACCTCGATCCCCGATCCGCCTTCTTCACGTCCGAGAGCTCGCCAGCTTCCTGATATCTGCCTCGCTCACGAGATGGTCGCCAGAGGGAGGTCGAGGATGGCCCGAGTCGAGAGCACACCATAGATAGATGGATAAACCTTCTTTGTTTAGAGGTTATCCTATTAGATGCACTCGGGTAGGGGAGTAGATTATGTGTATGTTTGTGTCGTATTTCCTTTCTTGTATTTTCCTTGTACTAAATTAAGTCCCACACTTATAAGTGGGCAAGTTATATATATATAAGATGATTTTCAGTGATGTTCATGTTGTGCCTTATGTTATGATGTTGTGAGACATTTGTTTACCATACATGGTTCACCGCTTATCGCATCACGCGGCTCTCACTTTTATTTCAAAAAAAAATTACCCGTATTTTCCGCTAAGTAATTCAAAGTTAAAGGAGAATCCACAAGAATGCACTAATGATTAACCTAAATATGTTCTAGAGTATTGGGTTAAAAATTAGGATGTTACAGACTACATTATGAAATTTTTTCTCTTAATGGAGAAATTAGGTATTCACTCTAAATTATTCTATACATGTGTAATTGTTGACGACATTTTTAAATTATAAGTTTTTTACTCTTTAGACTATTATAAATAACTCAAGTCTTATATTACTTAGAGTAAAAGGTTTCTACTCTTAGGACAATTATAAATATACATGAATCACATTATTTTAGATTTATTTTTAGGCTCTTTCTAAGAGATTTAGAGGTTTAATAGTTGGGTAAATTATACTGATCTCCCCTGAGATTTGTGGAAATTTAATTCACATTCCCTCTAGTTGTCTAGCCTACACTCACACCCTCTCTGCTTGTCAAATTTTAAGTATTTATATTATAGTCAAACTTCTCATTCATAGAATACCATTAGTAAACTTAACGGAATGACATTTTTGTGATGTCAACTATTTTTAATTAATAAAATTATAAAAATATCTTTAAACTTAACAGAGTGGATAAAAGAATTTTTATAATTTTATTAATTAAAAACAACTAATGTCACAAAAATGTCATTCTGTTAAGTTTACTAACAGTGTTCTATGAATGAATAACGTAATTGTGATATAAACACTTAAAATTTGACAAGTAGAAAGAGTATGAGTTGAATTTTCACAAATATCAGGAGAGATGAGTGTAATTTATCCTTAATAGTTTTTTTTTTACTAACTGAGGGATAATCTTTTACGATATTCATAATAGAAGAGTTGTTGAACTTCAAAAATAATTGAAATTTTCATTTTTAAATAACTTGACAAGTTCAATCGATTTGTGACTGGTTCAACCAATTTATGATCGGTTCACACCGATTTCCTATTGGTTCACTAGTTTACACTAATTTTTTAAAATTCGATTTTTGGGCTATGATTGGACTAGCCATAGGACTAGTTCTCGGTCTAACCATCGGACAGATAGATTCAATTTGATTTTCAGAACATTTGCTTGTAATAATTTAACAATATATAGTAAATCAAAAAAATAATAATAACAACAATAATAAAATGTTACCATCAGATTTCACAATTTAATATCCCATTATGATTGCTACACTATACACGCCGAAATAAAGAAAAATGTTAAGCTCAGTAGATTACTTTTATTCTTGAAAAAAGAAAGTGGATTTTTGGTCATAATTACTGATATTTTTTTTGTTTGATTTTGCTACAAATATTTATAAAACTATGGTTTTACTTGTTATCGCCAGTGTGTTTGTGTTAATTACCGAATGATTACTAGAGAGTGAAACCAAACAAAAAATATTGACATAATCTTTAACAAAAATCATAGCCTCATTCGTCTGAAAACTAATGATCACATCTCACTTCAAGTTAGGAATAAAATTTGTTATATATATATATATATAACACAGTCTGTTTTTATGCTTCGGAATTCTTTGTTTATGATCACATCCAAAGAACTCTCTTCAGCAACATAAATAAGCAGCCATCATCAACCTCCGAATCCAAAAATAACCTCCACCATTCAAGACAATGAAATATTGAAATGCTCGAACCTTCGGAGATGGGAATGGATAGAATAGTATAGTACCACGTGGCATTGAATGAGAGCAAGTGGACATCCTTAGAATCCGTTGCATAAGAGGGAAGGAGTCTACGATACGGTGGACATTTAATTTACAAGGTGCACGTTGTTGAATATGCAGGTTTCATGTGGGAGTGTGTTCTGGAGGTGGTTCGCTTGAACACTACGAGCAAGAAGAGCTAATTTTGTCAATAGATAAGACCCGAGAACCCCCTTCCCCCAGGCCCCGTCCTTCCATTTATAAAGAAAAGTGAACAATTTTTTGGGGTCCTGGAGGATGCTTCCGTTTTTCCTTTTTTATTATCTTTTCATTGTCTTTCTAGGCGAAGGCTGTAATGCACATTATAAAGCAGAAAAAATCACACACCAAATTATTTAATAATATAAAATTTAAGGATATATAATTATATCAAAAATTTATAATACATTATATTAAATCTTCTTTACACACTTTCTCCTCTTTTTATCCTCTGTACAATATAATTAATTATTGAAAAATATTTTATAGCAATTGTTTAATATTATATTATATAACTTGTTCTTTTGTTGTTTCTTAATTATATTTCTCTTGTATTTTACTATTATTATTGAATTTCTTCATGTAGACTTTACAGAAAATGTTGTAAGTCAATATATATCAAAAAGGTGTAAACTTATTATATATTATTTTTACAACTATTATATTGTCACGAATTCGAAAAGATAAATAAATATTTTTAAGTATATTATACTAATTTTTCTATCACGATTTATAAGTTTTAATAGTGCAGTTTACAAGTTTTTACATGTGGTTTACAAGTCTTTCGGTCAAGATTTGCAAGTTTTCAGTGGTTATTTTACAAGTTATTTCAAACTCTAATGGAGATACTGTGTCACATGTTTACCAATTTTTTATCATAGTTTACAAGTATTTACAGAATGATTTACAATATTTTACACTATAACTTATAAGTTTTTATTTTCTTTAGGTTTAAAACTTTACGGGACCTATTTTTACAAATTATTTGGAACTTTTTTACATGTTTTGTAAACCTAGGGTAGAGGTGTTATGTGTCACAAGTAGAGATAAAAACTGTATCTTTACCTATTTTTATTCTCATAAAAACATGATAAATTTATAATTTTATTTTAAATAGTGAGATGTTTTTATTTAATTAACGATCACATATTTTTTCAATTTTGTAAGAAAATATAAATTGAGAATGATTGGGAAAAACTAAAGCAAGGTTTTCATAAATATCCCAGTGTAGAGGCAATGTGTATTACAGATTTACAAGTTTTTCTATCACAGTTTATAAGTTTTTATAACATAGTTTACAAGTTTTTATAGCATGATTTATAAGTTTTTTTTTGTTTAGGTTTACAAGTTTTCTATTCAAGTTCAGCACCATTATCACTTTCAATCATCACATACACTATTCTATCATAGTGAAGATACAAATAGCACTAAATAACATATTTTCCCCCCTTTTTTCTAAATAAGAAAATGAAAATCCTTCCAAAAAGGAAAGCACAATGACAATGGAAAAATCAAGCTCGACGAGCAAGGAAAAAAGAAGTAACAAATATTTTCTCTTTTTTATTTTTCTTATTTCTTTTTTGGCTATGATTGAAATCAACATAATAGAATTGGTTGAATTTGAAATTTATACAATGATCAATCTTTCTAATAATTAATTACAAATGAAATGATAATAATCACGATGATAATCAAATAAATTGTACAAGTATACTAGTGCAAAAGTATTGTGTGTCACAAGTTTACAAGTTTTTCTGTCACAGTTTATAAGTTTTTATAGCATGGTTTACAAGTTTTTACAATATAGTTTACAGGTTTTTTATTCTAGGTTTATTAGTTTTTATAGCATGGTTTATAAATTTTTACAGTATGATTTATAAATTTTTTGATCTAGGTTTATAAGTTTTAAAAGGCTTTTTACAAGTTATTTGAAACTTCTCTACAGGTTTTGTGAAGTGGTGTAGAGGTATTATGTATCACAGGTTTACAAGTTTTTATATCATGGTTTACAAGTTTTTACAGTATAGTTTACAAATTTTTTATTGTAGGTTTACAAGTTTTTAGGGAATAAAAGGTCATGATCTTACACCTACATAAGTGGATACAAGATAGTCATTCTCTCTTTTCCATCCCCCTTATCTTGTTCTTCTTCCTAACACCAACACAACCTTCTTGACCATTGGCTTCCTCACAGCAAACAGAACCCCTTTCCACCCTTCACCTTGACATTAGCTATTAGCTTGTGAGGACCCTGAAGTGAAATTTCCTCCAAAAGGAAAATTTGTGACATGTTCTCCATAAGGTCACTTACATATGGTGTGACCTATGAAGTGAAGTATGTGTGTGTGTAATTTCAACTTGAGTAAGAACCTGAGGGGATTCACTCAATAGAAATGATTGGGAATAAAAGGAACAAGACCAGTTGTTCTTATATGGAGATTCGTCAGCCATATTTGGCTTAGGTGCAATAAAATTCGAACTGTGGTGGCTAGAGAAGATTGAGAAAGATGGAGCATTCAATAAAAACTGTGTGCCAAGGGAATTAATATAGTTCAAGACTTTTTTTTTTCTAGGTCAGAGTCCAAGACTTTCTCAAGTTATCAGTTGCTGATCCTCGTAAGTTTAGAAAGGTATAAAATAAATTGAAAGAAAAACACAATTTTAACAAAATTTATAATGGATTTTTAATTGTCAAATGATTCATGTGATTTACATGAATCAATAAATTATTGTTCGTGTGGTTTTCAAGTTTTGCAATTAGATTTTAGGTGTTTGGGATGTAAAGGTTTAGCTATGATTGTTCATAGACCAGAAAATGAGAGAAAATAGGTGAGAAAGTGAGGGTGGTGAACTGGTGCTGTTGATAGCGACAAGTAAAAGATGATGTGAAGTGAGTAGAGATAGAGTGAGATGGAGAATTTTTATTGTAGATCACAAGTAATTAGAGCATTGATACACTATTGAATCTATTCCATTAAGATCACCAAGAGTGTGGTACACCATACTTATCACGGCACTTCACAGAATTTGCCATCTTTCTAATGTATTTTCATGTCACATTAAATGTGACTCTTTTATTCATTGGGTAATAATAATTTTATCTATCAGACAATGATCTAAATTAAATAATTGTGACCAACTTTTGAAGAGGATTTATTAGTGACATGCCTCTTTAGGCGGTTATTTCATTATATTCGTTTGAAGCTGCTTAAAGTGTCTAGATGGATATTCTTTTCTTATTTTATTCCCAAAACAGAGAATTTTAATTATTATTGTTGTTTTGGTCAGAAGTCAGGGGTTTAATTAATTTGAGAGGGATACTGTGATACCCTAGATACACGTGTCCTTGGACAGGTCCAGTACGGCCGTAGGGTCCCCCGGGACCCACCTATGTTATCGGGTCCTAAATTTCACTAATTCTAAATCCTACACCTCCTTGGAGGGCTATATGTTAGAGCTACTTTCTTGGGATCAAAAGTCTCGGTAATTGTTCCTAAGAGGAAAATAAGTTAAAGAGTGGTTTTTAATGGATTTTATGAAGTTGTTAAATATTTCATTTTTAGCCCCCAAGTTTAGAAAATCTCGAAGATTTTCGGATTTGAACTAAAACCTAAAATTTGGATTTTGGTTTATTGGGATTTTGATTATTATGATATTTTATTTGAATCCAAATGGGGGGTATTTCCTTATTTATATTTATGTTTTAAAGTCAATGGAGAGTAAAATAAATGAGTATAGAGATAATCCAGATGTCAGGAGCACCCAAGGGTGCTGATCTAGTTTTACTGTCACAGCGGTCCAGGATCGCTACAGTGGTCCAGGACCACTCTAGCGGTCACAATGTGTAAGCTGTAGCATTTTAGTTGTCTGTTAATCACTATAACGGTCCTGGACGGCAGTCATAAGTGTGTCTATGGGTGACATGGGAACCGGCTGTCAGTACAGCAGAAATAGTATAGAATGACGTCGTTTCACTTACTGAGAGCTATAAACCCTCCCCATTTTCTTCCTCCTCTATTTTTCACGAACAGAAACCCTCTCCTCCCCATTTTCATCATTTTTCTCTCATTCTCTTCAATCTAGCTCCCCTAAATCATCTAGGTATGTATATTTTGTTAGATTATGTCTCAATTCTCCCATTCTTTCATAATCTTGGATTAGGTTTTATTTTTTTTGTCAATGCTGTCAAGTGGGAAAGCTCCCCTAATATTGTTAGAGTTATTTTAGAGTTATCTAGAGGTTATTAGAGTTCAATCTAGAGTTATGATTGCTCTATGGCAATTGTTGGTCTCATTCCAAGCTCTCCACATCAAGTTGGTGGGGCCCACAAACTCCCGGCTCCAAACGGTGAGTGGGTTTGATTTCATAGCCTTAGTTTTATCACTATGCATATGTTTCTTGCATGATGAATGTCAAATATGACATTAGAGATGAAAATTATTATTATTATATATATGATTTGCAAGTATGGCAAGCTAAACAAAGAACATGATTTTCAAAGAGCATGAATTATGTGTTTTAGAAAACCATGGGACCATAATTGGTGTATAGATTGCTATGAAAATGTTTTATATACATTCATGAAGAGATTTATAGCGAGAATATATGATTTACTAAGCTGTTAGTATATCCAACATGTTTCAAGAGTTATGAGATACTTATACTTCAAAACTAGAGATTTAGAAATATGATTTTAGAGTATCAGTTAAGATATTCTGACAAAGAATATAAAGCAGAGATGTTTTATTATAATACTATAGATTTTCTGATTGTGGATTTCTCCATTTCAAAGTTGATATTAGAGTTATTAAGTTATAAAAGAGGTTATCTTAAGAAATGAGACTTTAGAAATTCAGTTTTTGTGATATTCCAAAAATATGGAATTCAGTATGATTGTAGTGACCGCCAAATACATATTATGTGAGCTTGAGATCAGAATGCCTACAAGCGGGTGATCCTTTAAGCATGATTTCACAATCACAGTTATGCTAAAGTTAAGTTGCTAGAGTTGTATGAGTCTAAAACTTTTAGAGTTTCAAGATTTTTTATATTTAAATGATTTGATTAAAGAGTTAGAGTATGGATATAATTATGTTTAGAGATTTGTGAAACATTATGATGATTTCCAGAGTAGAGCGTAAGCATATGAGAGAGTTTTAGAGAAATAAGTATTTTATAACCGAGAGAACGTATGGTAGTTATAGAGAAACAGACTGTGAGTTAATGACAGTTATTCTATTAACCTTGGAGCCAAGTCGCTCCCAGGGCCAAAGAAATCAGAAATGGGACCTAGTTAGGTGCCCCAGAGATTGAGACTTTGTTATGTCACATGAATTGAGCATAACCAGATATTCTTGTTTCTTTATTAAAATACTGTTAATTATATTTTCAAAGATTATTGAGGTTTTTCAAAGAATATTTGATTTAAGAGATATTGTATGTATGAGAAATGATTTCCTTGTTGAAGTAAGAATTTAGAGATGTTTCCCTATGAATTTATGAATACAGAGATATATTTTTTATAAGACTATATACATGAATATTAAACGATCTGTGATTGTTGCATGTATATTGCATTATGTATATTTTTCCTTGGTTTTCCCATGTGGGTGATGGGTGAAAGCTGACTCACTGAGTGCGTTGACTCATCCCTCTCCCTTCCTCTTCATAGTTGCAGGTACAGATATTGCTCAACCTTCGGTTTGGTAAACACATTTGTTCTTAGTGGTAAGTCTTACTTTGAAGTAAGGCTTAGTTTAGAGCCTTGTTAGAATAGAGTATTTCGGTAGATGTGCAGATAGGATCTAAGCCATGCATTATTTTCATATTATGTATTCGATTTCAGTATTTGTACAAGTGATATATATATATATATATATATATATATATATATATATATATATATTCAGTTCATGAGTATGGATTTAAAATCGTAGAGTTTGAATAGAGTTTATGCCATAAACTAGAGATGTAGTTATGATATAGTTCATTGATTTTCAGAGTATGATAAAAATGTTTCAGAGCTTTACATATAAAGTTTTTAATAATGATTTAGATGAAGTCATGATTTTAGAATGAAAAAGTATATCATTTTATGTATATAGAGAGACTCAGAGGTCACGAGACTTACATGGGGATGAGATTCCTCACATGCTGGTCACGTTCCCAGGTTGGGTCATGACAGAGTGGTATTAGAGCATTAGGTTTCCTTGCATAATACTGGAGCAAGTGTTCACAAGTAGCACAACATTTATGTAACGGAAGGGTGCCCATTTCCATTAATGAAGCGTTACTTAAGGCCTTTAGAAAGAGTCAGTCATGTCTAGATTTAGTAAGAGTCTATGTCATTCTTTGGAATTCTTGATCCAGCCTCTTATCCCTATCTTTCTTTTTTCGAGTGAGCTACACCACCCGATTATCATCGCCACCGCAGTAGCACCGCGTCAGTTGTATCAATTACGTGTGGCGCCTCAAGTGGGCCATTTTGAACATGTCAGAGATAGTCATAAAGCACGTCCAAGATGGAGTGCATTAAGAGGAAACAAAAGTGAGAATGACTAACTTAGATAAAGGTCAGTCGCGGGTATCGTTGGCCAGGGCCACCCTCTTAGTGCCTTCCCCAGCGAGTCCCATTATCATACAACAAAGAGGATAAGACAATAGCCAGCCAGAATGGTAGAGTTCAGTGTGGACTGGTTGGTCACACCTAGTTTGTTAGATTGACAAAGATCCAATAGAGGTCAGTGCCCGTAGGCACACCCATCAGCTATGAATAGAGTCATAAAGAGCACAAGAGTAATGATTGCCTATTATATCAGAGGGTTACGAGCCAAAGAGTAGAAAAACTTGATAACCAGAGGAAGAGAGTTTGCATGAAGAAGAGAGTTCGAATGAGAGTGACCTAGAGTTAACGGGTAGAATCCTGATGAGAGTGCGAATCATGCATATAGGCATACTATAGGATTGATGCTTTGATTTGATGTGTTAAATTAATTGAAGCAATCTTGGATATTATGAACATCTCGCATGCCATGTTTCAAAAAATAATAGTAATAATAATATATATTGTTGTATGATTTATGTTGAAACTTGTGCCTTTGTATCATATGAGTATGGTATGCATGCGTCATATGTTAACAATATCATAAGAATTGCTAGGCCAGTTTTGAGCATCCTTGGTGAGTTGTTATGCATATGGATTGCACCAAAATGTTCTTAACCATTTCTCATTTTCTTTTCCTGATTATATGCATGATGTAAGAATGTTGCAAAATATAAAGACTCCTTTGTTTATGATTAGAGTTATTAGAACACTAGTGATTGATTTTGTTATGGTGACAGTAGCTTGAAGGATAAAGAAGTAGAATCGCAAGGTTACATGTACGTGCATAAGTAAATTAAGAAATGTGATGTTCAGGAAATATTTCATTTGTAAGGTAATAGATTTCTCATGGTTAGTGGTTGCTAGGGTGATTAAATTCAAGCAAGCATGTAAATTGTTAACATTGAATTTTGTGGCCAAGAATTGAATCAAAGGATATGTACATGTTGTGTGGTACTTAGAGCTATAGTATTCGGACTCTATATATGTCCCTAGAAAACCCTATCATGTCTTTTTATTAGCTGAATAAATTGATATGCTTGAATGATGTGTCGATACCTGCTATGTGTATGGTTTTATTCATGAGCATGCCTATTGATTATGCCTTTTGGAAGGATGAATGGAATGATTTCCTTGGTACCCCATGACATTTAGAGATCATGTTTACTGCTATCAAGTTGCTTTAAATGCTTTACAATTGTTGTGTTTTATATGTTTGTCCTTTGATTTGAGAACTATGTTAGTACCTTTAAAAGGAATTTTATGAATACTTGAGGCTATTGGTCAAAGTTTTGCAAATTCTAGAGGAAAAGGTTTTCTCAAAGAAGTTTTGTTAACCTTGCATTACCACGATTAGTTTGCTTTATGGAGAGAGGAAATTTGGAAACATGTTTTACTTGAATAAGATTTAAGAGATTTGAAAGCAAGTTTCTTAGACAGTTTGTTTTATATTGCAAATAGCTTGGTTGATTCGTGATGAAATGTTTTCGAAAAGTATAAAACATGAAATAGAACCCCATATGCACGTATGGTAGTTTAATTTGAGATAGCATTGTAGAAACGTAATTAAAATGACATGAGGAGCTTGTGTGAATATGATGCACGTTCTCTTCCTCTAATCTCTACATGTAAGCTAGATGAGGAGGATCTGAATGAAATCTGCCATGGTCAAGTCAAGACTTGGTAATTTAATAGTAAGAAATTGATAGGCAAGAAGCGTGTTATTTGTCTTTATTGTATAAACTTGTATTTGGTGTGAACCTGATTGAATGTTTGATTGTATGCTCTTATGTTTGAAGAAGTTTGATTAAGGATTAAGGGTCATGAGACAGGAAGAGAAGTTCATAGGAACCAATAAGGCATGTTAACATGGTATGATGTTTTAGAGTTCTTAGAGCAAGCTATGACAGTTTGATTGACCTGGTATGATGTTTTAGAGTCCTTTGATGAATAGTGAAAGGATTGACATTGAAGATGATAATCGTGTACTTTATCTAAGTGCGTAGCCATTTCTTTACTGATTTGGTTTCTTGGCTTTGATCATTTAGTATGTTAGATTATTTCAGTCACTCCCTTTTTTTCCTTCTATTTGCACATTGGATCAACATATAACATTTTTCTAGTTCATTTATACCATTGGTGTTAGTATCTTCTAATCAGGCTTTCTGCCTAACTATCTATCAATCTGTCCTTTATATATCCCTGGCTCCATAATCAGGGCCTCTCTGAAAGGCGTGCTCGAGTAGGGACCCACACTATATGTCGACAGCCTCGACAGGAGAGTCCTGACGATGTTGACGATGCTGATGGTCATGATGGCCATGGTGGCGATGATGGGGGTCCTGGAGGGGAGGCCAATACTCAGCCTGAGCCTGCTAGGAGTGGCTATCCGACGGGTGACCCCAGTACTCAGCCTGAGCCTAGTAGGAGTGGCTACTAGATGGGTGAGCCTGGCACTCAGATGGGGGTTTTACAGGCGGCTGATACATATCTACTCAATCAGGTAGACCCAGTCGAGCAGATGTCATGGGGGGAGCTTTGTGGATTATTGGGTAGTCCTTGCTTGAGTTTGATCTAAACGCTCCACCCATGCAGCCCTCTTTGTCTCATGTACGTGGGAGTAGCATCACGGATGTGGGTGCGATTCTGTCCTTTAATCTTTTGGGCGGAACTCTACTATCGGGGTGATTACAGCAGGGCTCGGAGTAGAGCTGGGTATGCGAACCGGCCCGCTCCGTTTAGCTCGGTTCGCAATGGACCAACATTAAATGGACCAGACCGGATTGGTCCGCTTCATAAATGGACTAGCATTTTGCCTAGTTCGCATCTGCTCCGCCTAAGCCCATAAGTCCGCGGACCAGTCCGTATTTTTAGCCTGTGGGACCCCAGTACTCAGCCTGAGCCTAGTGGGAGTGGCTACTAGACGGGTGAGCCTAGCACTCAGATGGGGGTTTCACAGGCGGCTGATACATATCTACTCAATCAGGTAGACCCAGTCGAGCAGATGTCATGGGGGGAGCTCTGTGGATTATTGGGGTAGTCCTTGCTTGAGTTCGATCTAAACGCTCCACCCAAGCAGCCCTCCTTGTCTCCTGTATGTAGGAGTAGCATAACGGATGTGGGTGCGATTCCGTCCTTTAATCTTTTGGGCAGAACTCCACCATCGGGGTGATTATAGCAGGGCTCAGAGTAGAGCTGGGTATGCAGACCGGTCCACTCCGTTTAGCCCGGTCCGCAACGGACCAACATTAAACGGACCTGACCGGACTGGTCCGCTTCATAAATGGACTAGCATTTTGCCTAGTTCGCGTCCGCTCCGCCTAAGCCCGCAAGTCCACGGACCAGTCCGTATTTTTAGCCCAACAAAAAGTCCATGCACCAAATCACGGATCGGTCCATTGACCGACCGTGGACTAGCTTTTTTTTTCCTTTCATTTTTTTTACTTTGTTTAATACCCTAGATTATATATTTATATTTATACAATATATTTTATATCACAATATATATATATATACACATACATTTTTTCCTTATAGTAACCAATTTAAATTTTAAACAAATAACAGTGCTAATTACTAAACACTATAAATATTAAAATCCAAGTGTTAGTTTTTTCAAAATAATACCATACAAATTACAAATCAAATATGCATAAGCAAATTAAATAGTCATTATAAATACCAAAAATAGTAAAATAACTAGACTCACTAAACAAAAGTCTTAACCCTTAACATATCAAATTTAAATTCTTACAATGTCCATCTATCACTATCAAGCACATAAATAAAGTCCATCTATAAATATACAAATAAAAAAATAGTGTCCTTGCAAAGTCCATCCATAAGAAAGAGAAGATAAAGAACACAAATGTTTCTAAAGTCTACTAAAAGTCTAAAACCATTGCAAATCACTATTCTTTATTCAGTGACACCACTTGAAGTTGAAGCACCACTAGGTGCTTTTGAATTAGTGCCTTCTTTATCTGAACTTGAATCTCCTTCTTGCTCTACAACTCACAACACAAACAATGAAAAACAATTACCATCACATTTATTCAAAATATTATGATAGGAGAAAGATAAGAATTGAAACTATATTATTTATCTTGCATATCAAAGCCAAGCAACGAATTTCTAGCACATATCAAAGCTTGCACATTTTTGGAAAGAAGGGAACTTCTATATTTGTTGAGAACACGAGAACCAATACTAAATGTAGATTCAGATGCCACGGTTGTTATAGGAATGCTCAAAATATCACAAGCCATCAGTGATAAATTTAGAAATCGATGTCTATTGTCCTTCTAATAATGCAATACATCAAGATTTTGATGAGATTGAAAGTCCATTTTTTGCTCATCCAAATAAATATCCAATTGCGACTTTCCAACTTCAGTAACATTTTGATTCTCATATTCAATGTACTCCTATATCATTTTCAAATTATAACAACAATTAGAATTCTAATAAGCAAACACAAAAATGAAAACATAACAAGTGAAAAATAGAAACTTACATCCATATCAACCCACGGTGAAATTGATAGATCTCCAACAAAATTTCCACTCATTGCTTGATTAGCGTGAGGGTGGCTATTTTGAACTTTAGAATTATTCGACTCTACAAAAGACATTTGCACATACTTATTAAAAAGAGTAGTCAATTTATCTTTCACAAAACTCAACTTTTCTTGACAAACTATTAGGTCAAGACCGAGCTTTCGGTAGCAAAACTCCAAAAACATGAACTTCATGCAAGGATCAAGTATAGATCCAAGTGCACGATACTGTAATCACTCCAATACTTGTCAAACTTCACTTTCATCCTAGAAATCATATCCCTAATGACTACATCCTCATTACTCACATTTTGAATGAGTAAACATTCAATCCTCCACACTTGTTTGAAATACATATTTGATGTTAGATAGGATGATCCAGATATCAAGTTCGTGATTACATAAATGGGAGACAAAAATTCACACATTTTTCCAGTTTTTATCCATTTTTCCTCAAAAGGACAATGCTTTATAGTTTGGTTCATTCAAAGCATATTGCCAAAAAGAACGCCGATATGGAAGTGCACTTTCAAGCATAAGAAAAGTGGAGTTCCACCTAGTAGATACATCTAAACGCAAGCCAACACTAGCACCCCCATATTTTTTCACAATTTCTTTGAAAGCATTCATTCTTGCCTTTGATCCCTTGACAAACTTGATGCCCTTTCTAATTTTATGTAAAGCAGCACTAGTAGCTTTCAAACCCTCTTGAACAATTAAGTTTAAAATATGAGTACAACATCGGATGTGAAAAAACTCACCACCACATAACAAACCAATAGGCATATCACGAGGCCTATCTTTCAGCACTTCTTGTATATTGTCATTAGAACTAGCATTGTCTAAAGTTAATGAAAATTTTTTTTCCATCAATACCCCAATCGTGGAAAAAATTTAACACAACTTTAGATAATTCACATCCAGTGTGAGGAGGAGGCATATGAGAAAAATTAAGAATTTTGCTATTAAGCTTCCAATTCTCATCAACAAAATGAGCTGTCAATGTGAAATACCCTTCAGTTGTACAAGAAGTCTAAACATCAGAAGTCAAGCATACCCTACTTGGAATGTGAGAAAACACTTCCTTCAACTTCTTCTTCTCGCTCTCATACATATTAATCACATCCAAAGTTACCATACGCTTAGAGTAAACATTGGCTTCAAGATTTAGATAGTTCAACAACTCCTTAGCCCTCCTATATTCAACACAATTAAATGGAAAGTCATGCTCTATGATGCACATAGCAACCATGTCACGCACAAGTTTGTTATCAACCTTTCTAGATCTTACTTTTCCAGCTTGATCAAGTATTAATTTTCCAACCTCGTTATCTGGAAACCTACGTATTTCTTACATTTATTCAAATGACGCAACAATGTTGAAGTTCCATACCTAGTATTACTACTAACATATGCATTCCTACAAGCTTTGCATTGTGCTCTCTCTCTTTCCCATCCCCACTAACCGCAATTTTATCAAAATGTTGCCAAACACTAAATGAAAGACTTCTAGCCTTCTTATTTGGAATGGGTGCCTCAGATTCAACAGGGAGCTATGATTGACTATCATCTCCTGTAACACTATTAGTGCGACTTACTTCAGCAATAGACGAACCCCCATTTGACTTTGACATATTCATACTTGAATTTTAATCTAAATCACACCCAATAGGCAAACAATCACAGTAAAAACATTTTAAATTTTAAGATACAAATTTTACAAACGAATGAATAATCCAAAACTGATTCTCAATTCAACTAAACAAAGTATATTTTTTTAAAAAAATTCTTTAGGACATAAAGATAAATATGATAGCCTTAAAAAAAAAAGAGATAATCAATGTACATGATGAGATAGCTACAAGAATTTATGGCTTGAAAACAACAACATAACCCAAACGCAAGACCACCAACAACAAAAGATAGGCTAACATACCTAACAATGAACTAAATGCAACATATTGCAGTCTTTGAAGATGTATTGGGATTTTGTTAGCAATATCATGATGGATAATTGGGAAAAATAGTGGCCAATTATTCTCTTCAAGAACAATTCCAGCTGCAAAACAAAATGTAATTATGAATTCAAACAATGAAAGCAGAAATCAAGATTATTTCCCAAGCAAAAAGTATCAGTTCAAACTTTTCTACGAGATGATTTCACAAATGCAGGATAGGTGGAATAGTGCATGCAAGTGAATACCTATGGTTTGAAGTAGTAGTGTTCTTACACTATTCAAATACAAGGAAAAAGGTAAACCTAACCCATAAAAATCAAATATGAATATCCAAAAAATGTGAAATACCTCGTGCAGCAACTTATTCTTTCCATTTGACTTCCTGTATTTAACAAATTTAAATACATTATAAAGCAGGTGAACTTGAGGCACATGTAGTTAATGAGGAATCAATAATTCAGTAGACAAGGTTTCATATATACAAACTTAACTGAAAATAAGTATCAAGGCACTCATTCAAAACATGGAATATAAGACATCATTATTTTTTTCAAGAAAAAGTAACGTGGTAATAATATAGATTTCATTTAAGTATCCACCCAAGAAAAAAAAACTAGGGATAGAATTACAATTAAGAAATTCTAAGGAAAAAAAGCTCAATTCAGGAACAATCAACCACATAAGTGTTTAATTAAGTCAATATTTGTTTTCCAAATAGCCACTTCTCTGGCTAATTGTTATGTTCTTAAACTGGAAACATTTTAACCATGAATTAAAAAATTCTAACTTGGCAAACTAGTTTCTATGGACAAAATGATTTAATATGCAAGGGAATGAAGATTATATTATGTACATGATAGGGGGAAGAGAAGATAAAGGAAACCAAAAGACAACACAAAGTGATACAAGCAGCAGTGGTGTCAGTTGAATCCCTAGAGGTAGCCCGTGAGATCTGCGGCTGGTAGCTCGGAGATCGCGGAGGTAAGCGACGAATTAGTGGAGTGTCTTGGCGGTGGAGGGCCGAGGCAGTTGTGTCGTGACCTATGAAGCGCCGATGCTGTGACGTGACGTGAGAGACTGAGCAAAATAGAGACCCTCGAGTGAGCGAGATAGAGACCTACGAAGCTCCAAGGCTGATGTGTGTAAGGGAGGACCGCCGTGAAGAAGAAGAAAAAGAGAGATGAGTGAGGAAGGACTGTTTGAGAGAAGAGTGAAGACCCACCATGAAGAAGAAGAAGAAGAAGAAGAAGAAGAAGAAGAAGAAGAAGAAGAAGAAAGAAAAAGAGATGAGTGGGGGAGGACTGTTTGAGAGAAATCAGAGAATGAGATTTGAGAATCTTCATTCTTCAAAGTTCAATGAGTACTGAGTGTCTGAGTACTTAAGTAGTGGGGATTGGGTACTTGAGTAATGGGCACTGGCAGTGGCTAGTGTGGTAGTGCTGTTATTTTGTCGGCTGTGTCTAACATGGTTCATGGGCCACTACACTTTTGGCTTGGGCTGAGCACACTCTTGGGCTTGGACTAAATACTGGATTGAAAAAAAAAATGATGCATTTTATGCGGGTTAGGCAGGCTGGTCCACAAATCTGTGGGCCAGGCCTATTTAGCTCGCGGGTTAGAAAAGTTGACGGGTTAAAAATTTTCTGGTCCATTTTCGTGTAGGTTTTGAGTTAAATGGGTTGGTAAGCGGATTGCGACCAGCATACCCAACTCTAGCTCGGAGTCTTAGTAGCTTGAGGACCAGCAGCCTGATAGTCAGCAGCCTGAGGAGCAGCAGCTTGGTAGGCCTGTATGAGACATCCATCCTCGTCAGTGTTACACCGGAGGACACATTGGAGCTCCCATCCGTCGCAGGCAGGCCGCTAGGCTATAAGGTAAGGAGTAATAAGAATACATTAATTTATTGTTGTCTTTATGTATTACATTTTCCCTGCATTCTAAATTGTTAAACAAATTCTATACTATGGTATCTTTTGTAGGTGTGGTCGACAGACCAATGACTTCAAGGATTTGGCAGATGAAGAGAGCTTTGCTTTTTATGTTATCTTTTTTTAAATATTGCTTGTATGTTATTTTCTTTTTATCTTTTTTTTTTTTTATTTTGGTGTACATTCTCGATGTAATCCTCAAAGCCATTATCAGTTATATAGTACTATTTTTTTAGATTTTCGTATTGTGTGAATAATGCGTAAAAATAAAATGAACACAACTACTTAAGCAAAATAAGCATGCATTTCATTTGACTACTCTATGATAACTAGGCTAGATATTGAAAGGTCTCAAATGAGTGGATGATGGCTATGGTGCCAATAGTACATTACATTTGATCTCATCTTGTGAATTTTGAATAATTTCACAATTATAATAAATAAGTAAATAATATCTTCCAGATATTTTTTTTACAGATTAGAAAATATAACTGACTCACTCACATATAGCATAATAGGTGATAAACTCTCACGTATTATAATACATAATACATGAGACTATTTCATGTATGATGTTAATTTTACTTGCTTATAATACGTGGTATAGTGTCACATATTTTGTGAAAGATAAATGCAATAGATACGTGGCACTGCATCGCGTATTGCTTTTATTAAAAATGAGTATATATTTGTTAATAATATGCACACTAATGTATATCTGTAATTAATTATTATTTTTTTTTGGTAAAAAAACACCAACACAGCCCCATCTAAAAAAAAAATTTAATGATGACTAAATTAAAAAAACCCTTTGTATTTATCAACCATAAAAAAAGGTACCAAACATATAATCAATTGTAGAAGATTCAGTCAACCCACTCGTCTCCTGTATAAGTCTATGCCAACCCATCAAATTAAATATGTTAGGTTACAACTTACAACTCAAATTTTGAATTATATTGTTGAATTGTATTCAACATGTCCTGGCCCCCAAAAATATTGTATTAAACTAGTCATCAATTTTAAAAGGGATAATAACAACAAATAGTATGAATAAGAATTTATAATTGTAACATAGGTAAAATACACTCATCCTCTTTGAAATATAAGAAATGACACTCTACCTCATTTAGTCAAAAATCCTACACTCTACCCTATTTTATTAAAGGTTGTTTGGCCTTCTTTTTATGATTTAATCTTTATAAATTATATATTAAATAAAAATTATCTAATAAATAATAAATTTAATTGTCATACATTAATTTTATGTTATTTGATGCTTACAACGTATTAAATGAAATTATCTATCATAATGCTTTTTATATGTTAAAATGATAGATAATTTTAAAATACAGAATTATATAATTAATTCAATTAAAATTTTAATAATAATTACTGTAAATAAAATAAATGATAATTAAATAAATATTTAAAATAATATTAAAATACTTAAATTAATGAAAAGTAATATAAAAATTTATAATACGTGATAATAGTATAAAATTTCATATAAAATATAATTATATACAATAAAAATTTAAATAATTACTAAAAATTGATATTTTAATTATCATTTTTAAATTTATCTGTAAATGATTTGTAAATAATATTATTCTGGTGTATTTTCTATGTTCATTACATGCATTATGATAAATATGTAAAAGTTGAAAATATTATAAAAAATAAAATGATACATATTTTTTATATTTGATATTATATGAAAATAAAATATTTAATTTTGATGCTATAAATTTCTTTTATAATTTTATCCAATTAATTATTCTATTTAAATTATTTTTCAAGTAATGGATATAGGAGTAGCACAATATATATTTAAATACATTATAGAACTTATAGAACTCATTTATACTATTAATGCATCAAAAATAAATTCATAAAATAATGATTATAAAATAAATCAATCACTAGAAATTTTAAAAAATGTCAAATCATGCTAGGTAACTGCCCACTATAATAACCACTCATCATTGTTTGACAATTACTTGAATCTTTACTAGTTTGCATTGTAAAATTAATTTTACTCTGTCAGCTAATAAAAATTCAAAATAATATCAAATCATACTAAGTAACTAACTATTAACTGTGATAAGTAAATTATTCATTTATAATAATAATTTTTAATATTTTGAATATCATTCATAAAATTATATTTTGTACTAATATTATTTATTACTAGTATTATTCTAAATATTTATTTATACTTTGTATCTTCTTTATTTAAAATATTTATTATTACTTTTTTAATTCAAACCATTATTGTTAAATTTTAATATAATTTTTTATATCAATTATGAATTTAGTTTCATGAACTTATAGTATAAAAAAATTTTAATGTAAAATGATAAAAATTTAAGAAAGTATCAAATTTGATAAAAAGTTATATATCAATATTTTATTCTATAAATAAATAGAATTAAATTTATTATTCTATAATTTTTTTTATTATTTAGTGTTTCATTTATAAAAAATTAAATAATAAAAGAGAATGTACCAAATACACTCTTATTTTTTGTTTAGATAGATAATTGCATTTCCTTCATTTGTAAAATACTTTGTTTGAGTGAGGTAATTATATTACCTTGATTTTAACATATTTTATTCAAAAAATATAATTTATTTTTTCAAGATAAGTTTTTTTATTAATAATAAAAATTCAACATATCTAACATTAATTATAATGAGTTCATATTTTATAAATTATCTCAAATTTCATTCATAAAATATTTAAATTTGAATTATAAAATTTAATTTTTATATAAATAAAATTGAATAATATATAAATGTAACATCATGTAATATAAATTAAATATTTAAAATTTAAAATGAAATAAAATGAATTAAAAATAATATTAAATAAAAATCTCATAAATATAAAGAAATCGTAATAGAATATAATAAAAGTAAGACTTATCAAAATAAGAAAAGCGTATATTTGTGCATGAAGGGATTTCCAAAATTCCCTTTCTATAGGTAAAAATTAAAATTCTCTATTTTAGGTAGATAAAATCTCTCTTTAAAATCCTTTGAATTCTATAATTTCTTTTAAATGAATATCTAAATAAAATATTTTATCATGATAAATTTTAAATTCTTCTAAAAATTACATTCTCCTCTATAATTACTCTATCCAAATGCACACTCAATGAAATGTAAATTTTCAAACAAACGTAGCAAAGTATTATCTTTTAATACTTCAACAGGTAAGTATATTTTACTCTATAATAGCACGAGCAATGTATTTCTTATTCGCCATTCCTCTACTGTTTGACCGCACTATCTCGTTCTCTCTCGTCTTTTTTATTTTTTTTTTCCACCGCTGATTTGTTTTTCATTTCCAGCAAAATTAAAACATCTATATACCTCAAATTTTCATAACAAAAATTTCAGACCATATTGCAGTACTCTTTTATTTTAAAATTTATAACTAGTTTAAAAATTGAGTTTATTTTTATGTATAGTCAATATAAAATAATTTTATATTATCAGCTAATTAAAATTAAATAAAATGTTAAATCTTGTAAAATAAGTATCTATTACAATAATCACCCATCATATTTGATATTTTTTAAAATTTCTATTTTATTGACGGCATAAAATTACTTTATATCATAAATACATAGAAAATAAAGTCCTAAAAATTCTCGAGAACTAAATGTATCTAATTCAATACTTATTTATTTTTATTTAAAAGCTTGTCACCATTTAGCACGTGTGCTGCTCCGGTTGACACTGTGATTTTTATTTTTTTTTTCTTTTCGCCATGATAGTGAGATTCACATGTCTAATGGCAAGAAAGAAGTTACGTGATACAAAACCAATGTGGATGTTGACCCCAATAAAGGAGTAAAAAAAAAATAAAAAATGCGGATGTGGGTTATGCGCGCAGTGAAATGGTCATTCAAATCCACATATGCTTTGTTTGCAGTGAGTGACCACCATAAAATTATAAAATTACGGATATTTTGACATTCAAAAAGTGAAGGTCTACTCAGACATCTATTTTGTAATCACCGGATGTGATGGTGGTTCCTACTTATATTTAACACCCATCACATCCAATAGTTATACAGTGGGCATCTGAATAGACGCTCACTTTTTGGGTGTCAAAATAGCATTACTCTAAAATTACGTTAAGAAAACAAATATAATTCTACAATACATTAATGAGCATTTGACCCACAATGCCCTTCCCCCTGGAAAGCTTAGCACTACTAAGACATAATAAACCTGCATTTTAAAACCGATGCAGCATTCCACCTGTGTTGTGATATGCAAAGCAAAATAACATCAGCCACACAGTATGAGTGTACAGTAAGAGAACAGCACAAATGACTTTGCTGCAATGTTACAATTTGATGTAAGAATGAAACTATCATTTTGAATCCAATTTCAACAAAGAACAATTTATAACAGGTAAAGGCTACCGGCAAGAGCTAGCTAGAGTCAAGATGAGTAATCCTCCAAGAATGTATTTCTATTAACTGAGTCTACAGAACTATTGCTGGCAGCATGCCACCTAAAAAAACGATAGACATTGATATATGTCAACACTCAAGGTATGATAAAGGATAGATCACTAGATGTACATTTAAGCAGAGGGTCCTTGGCAATGAAGCCAAGGTATATGAAATATAGATGGACAGCTAGGCAGAAAACAAGCCTTGGAGATTAAGCCCTAAGGGTAAGGTGATTCATAGATCGTTACACTTTTGTGGTACAAATGAACTAGAAAAATGTCACATGGTGGTCCAATGTGCAAAATAGAGGGAAAGGGAAGAGGTTACTTGAAATAAGTGAGATACAGCAAATGATCAAAATCAAGCAATATGCACCAGCTATTATCTTCAACAAACACGAGACTTAGCACAGTTGGTAGTTAGTTGGATTTTTTAAGTATTTAGCGAGTAATTTGATTCCTATTAGGGGCATGTATGGAGAGAGAGTATTGTGACTAGAGGTGAAATCCACATATGTGACCTCTATGACTAGAGGGGATTAGTCAATGTTTTTGACGGGGTATATCCTAAGTTCGCCATTCCCTTTGGTGGAAAATAAATTATGAATGGATTGAAAAGAAAAATCCGTCGATAATTTTTTCATGAATAAAAATCTCGAATCAATATATTATTAGGAAGGGGAGGGGAGGACGGGGGGATTGTGTAACGTCTGATTCATTGTTATTTTGTTCATTGGGACAGTGAGTGAATGTTTGCATGAAGTTTATATCTCCAACAACGTCGTCTTAAAAATAAAATAACTGTTCTGGTAAAAATTGTGTTCCTGTTCAGCCAGCTTTCTGTTTGGGTCTATAATCGTTCAGCAACTTAATAAATAATAATTCAGAAGAGAAAGAACATGATTTTGTTTAGTAATGCTCACTGGTGCCAATATGAGCCTGCATTCTTATGGACAAATGTACCTGATCATCGAAATACTTAGGAACATCAAGATGTGGTTCCTTCCATTTGCTAATTTTCTAAATGCCCTCAATCATCATCCCTCTTGGCCGTCTCTCTTATGCGGTGGAGTTTGGTGAGTAAAACCCGCAAAGACTTAATGGTCTATTTGGTTACTGTTTTAATTTTTATGTGTTTTCTGTTTTTGAGATTTTGTCAAAAAATAAAAAATAAAACAAAAAAAATGAGATTTTATTGTTTTTCCTGCCTTTCAAATTTCAGAATTCCACGTGCATAGTACTTAGGTCTTTAGTCAACTACTAGGCAAAGTAAAATTCATTTGTAAGCTGTGCTTGAATAATCATTTCAACCTTTAATGTATGACATATTGTAGAATCACCAAACCCTTAAACATAATTTTACAGGTGAAAATATAGCTCTTAGTTTTAATATGGACCAAGAAGACAGCACATGCTTAGGATATTGGCTAGAATGGAGTCTAGGTAACCAATGAAGGGGAAGGGGAAGGGGAAGGGGAAGGGAAAGGCAGATATTGATTCCTTGTTTTTGGCAGACTCGGCAGTGGAAGAACAATTGAATTTTTTTCACTAACCAAACTATGTTATTCTAGCTTTCCATCCTTTTGCTGTGGCTGTGGTTTTTTATTATAAGTAGGTGACTGCATATGATGCATATCTAGGTTTCAAAGATTAGTTGATGGCTGAACATGTGTTAGTGATCCATCAAAACATGAATGTATTGCTAAAAGCTGTTACAGCTAATTGTTGATTTCGATACACTTATAATACTGCTCTCAGGGTAGGCCTCGCTCCTCCTCTATATGAATCATATCGGTTGGATCTTGTTTGACGTGTTTAGCCTACTATTATACTTAAATTTCCGTTGGAATTTCCCTTTGCCTTGAAGAAAGGTAACTGAAGAGAATGAAACATTCCTGTCTTAGTTGCACTCAAAAAAGGACTTGCTGCATTTATGACTCGAGTTTCTAACACATTTCATCACTCAAAAATTACACAGTTAGGGTGTGTTTGGTTATGGGAAGAAAATAAGAAAACTTTTCGTGGATAAACTTCGCGTGTAAAATCCATTTATTATTTTATATATGAAACTTATTCGTAAAAAATTTCTCCTTATTTTTTCCCTTAACCAAACACACCCTTCAAATTCCCTTATCCTTTCTTTCCTTCCTCAAAATTACACGGTTTGCAAATTTGACAACCTGTACCTGATCATCCGAAGGGTTATAACACTGAGTAAATTATTAGGCAAAAAATGAGCACTTGATCCTCAATTCCCTTCCCCCACACAGGTGTCACAATTGACAATAATGTAACTCTGCAGAACTATGTAGAATTTGCCTCAGAAGATTGACTCAATGGCTCGTTTTTCACCAAAAATGCTTCACCTTTTTTCAACCAGTTCACGTACTGCTGCTGCTCTCTTTTGTGTAGGTAGTGAAGGAGGAAATTGGTCAGGCTTGTCCCAATGCCCTTGGCTATCAGGTAGTCCTTGAGTGCATCTTGCAACTTACCGTCCAATTCGCTTCACATGGATAAAGAGAAGACAGTGAGCAAGATAATTATTGGTAAATAAACTCAAATAATTTATGAATTGTTTACTACAGATGGAAACTATGATATTCTGAAAACCAGCTGGTTTGTTAATCTGATAAAGCCATAAGGTAACATGGAAATGCACAATTGCAAATATGCTGAGCTAGCCAATTCAACTTTCTAAAAACCATGAAGAACAAGAACTCCATTATAGCATATAGTTTAAATCCTTACAGACATATTACCAAACTGCAAATGCAAAATAACTAGCTCAGAGAAATGGCTAACCAAGGAGGACAAATCACTGAGGTTGAGAACGTGGTGAGGGATTCAATTCTTCTACCTAGTTTCTCTGCCCTCTTCCCCCTTCCTCCAATAAAAATTTGCAATGTGTAAAAATCATGGGTGGTTTTAAAGAAGTTGGTTTGACAAAGAAACATAGGCGATGTCATAACTACTCACCCATCATGCTCAAGACTAGTCATTTGAATATTCACAAGCCTCACAACACCACGAATAGAACAGGATCTGATAACTACCTTAGAATTGAGGGCCTAACTCCACTCCAAAACTAGCTCAAGGGGAGAGGAATGTCCAAATATTATGAAGGATATTTTGGTCATATGTCTAGCCAATGTGAGACTTAACAATGTTCTGGAAGAATAAAATTATTATTTTGAATCAAATTTGAATATAGAACAATAACTGAATAACAGTTTAAGGCCTCCCTCAGTTACTTCTAATTTACCAGCAAGAACTAGAGTTAAGATGAGTAACCCTCCAAGAATGTATTTCTAATAGCTAGGAGAATTGCTTGTAGCATGCTATCTAAAAACCATATACATTGGTACATAGACGCCCGAGGTATATATGGATAGTTAGGCAGAGAGGCCCCAATTATGAACCAGGGATATATAAAGGATAGATGGATAGATAGTTAGGCAGAAAGCCTGATTAGAAGATACTAACACCGATGGTATAAATGAACTAGAAAAATGTTATATGTTGATCCAATGTGCAAATAAAAGGAAAAAGGGGGAGTGACTTAAATAATCTAACACACCAAATGATCAAAGCCAAGAAACCAAATCAGTAAAGAAATGGGTATGCTCTTAGATAAAGTACACAACTATCATCTTCAACGTCAATCCTTTCAGTGTTCATCAAAGGAGATCAGCCAGAACTGAATATGCTTGCAACGTGACAAACTCAGTAAAAATCTACTTCAGCCTAAAACTGGTAGACTAAATGTTGGAATTTGTATATCAAGGCTTCCAATGGGGCATTGCCAATCACCTTTACAGTTGCAAATGACGCACATACTATCACTTGGAAGTTTAAAATAACAAAGAACTCATTAGCCACGGCCTTTACAATAAAGTATGGTATCTTAAATTCCCCCTTCAATATTAATGGAAATCATATGCAGACAAAGCATTACTCAGTTCAAAGATCATATTTCTAAGAAGTCATACCATATGTTAAGCATTTGAAAGCAAATCACCATACGGATAAAAGTAGGAACACAACACTAGCTTACACAATGTTGTTAAAGCTTAAACCATAGATAAGAACATCAATAAGTGTTAAGCAGAAACAAGAAAATTACTTCCCCATAGAGATGGTATTGATAATAAGTAGATCAAAACAACACATCATCATGTGAATAATATAGCCTATGCAATAGTTTACCTGAATGAGGGGCCTTTGTAAATGGAAGGGCTCAAACATGAAGTCGATCTAAGATAACAAGCCTTGTTGATGTTGAATTCAGAGCCTTTATCAGTGTCCTCATAAACCTTACAATCAAACTGCAAGATGGGGCTGAAGGAGGGCTTCTTCACACAAACTTTCATGAGAACATCCCTTGCAAAAACGAGGCCTTTTGCATACTTAGGAGGGCCCAATAGAGCTGAGACAGCAACTTCCTCTCCTGAATCGAGTTTCCTACGCAAAAATACATCTTTGGACCGTGGCGAATCATAGTCCACCACAAAGTCCCCCAATGAACCACTTTCAACATTCTGCATCCACACACACACACACACACACACACACACACAAACAAAATTGTCATGTTTGTATAAAGAGACATGAACATTTTTTTTTTTTCCATTGAGAGAGAGAGAACCTGGAATGGATTGGAAGCAAGCTCAAAATTAATCTCGGATTTGAAGAGGTTGAGGAGTTCTAAATCTTCAACAGCTTTGAAACCCTTCGTGAGGTTTCTCGCCCTTGCCATCTTCCTCTGTTTTAACACCACCAACCTGATCTGAAGAGTAGCTGTGCCTTGTTTTTAAGCCGCAGTGGTGGTGTTGGTTTTTTTTCTTTTTTTGGCTGCTAGTGGTGGTGTTGCCTGTTTGCAGATTGCAATGGCGTGTGCTGTTTTTCTATTTTTTTTAAAATAAAGAAATTTGATTAAAAAATAAAATTAATAATAGGGCATTATTAGATTCCCAAATAGGTTTTTTTTTTTGAAATTTTTAATATGGTATTTTAATTTAACAATTCCTTGAATATGATGATATAGATAAATTTACAGATTTGATTTGAAAAATGATATTTTATTATGCAAATCGAGATTTGATTTAAAAAATAAAATTTTATCATCCAATTCTTGTCATTAGAGAGATTTGATTTGAAAAATAATATTTCATTATTAAAATATTATTATTGGCAAAGATTTGATTTACTTATTGAGAAATCATAAATAACCATAAAAATTCATATTGTGACAGATTTTGAATGTAAATCCTATATTGAAAAAAGACTTGTAAAATTATATTTTTCAAAGTAACCATTTTATTTTACATGTACTAGATAGGGGTATAAGTAAATCAAATTTACTGAGATTCAAATCAATTAATTTTATTGTGAAATTAAGACTAAACCAAATATTATTTGTTCAATTTCAATTTTTTTTTTTCAATTTGTTCACCCAAATACCGACCCAATAATCTGATTAACTGTTTTATTTATTTTTCTAAACTTTCAAATTTTGCACCTAAATTTTTTATAGTAGAATCACATTTTATCTTGTTTATTTGTGTTTGTTTAAGAAAATTTTCTTTTTATATTATTATTGAGTATATTAAGCAGAAATTATACTATTGTCAGTTCTTACATAAAATATAAAAACTTTAATATATATAATATAATTTTTTATTTTTTGCTTTAATCCAATGATTCGAACCAGATTAACATAATTTTGGTTGACTTGATTTTGGCAAATGTTGTTCATTGAATTCTCCATTTGGTTTTTTTAGGGTATTTTTTCCTTCACTTGCTTCTACATTTTAGTTACTCCATCCATCTTTAAATAATTATTTAATTATAAATACTTATTAGAATTAAGAAAATAATTAATAAAATATTAATGATAATTTACTAAATCATTTTTATTTTTTTAACATTTTCTTTTTCTTTTTCTTCTTTTATTAATGACTCAAAAGTAATGCAACCATGGATATTATAATTGGGTGTTAACTACAAGTTTACGAGCGTAGACTGCAAAATCGAGTTGACTCTTATTCAAACTTATTTCTAGACTCGGGTCAGAAACTTGGTCTAACTCCGGAGTTTACGGTCGAATCCACGAGATTACTACCGGAGGGCGAAAATGACAAAAAACGACATCGCATATGCATCAAAACGACGATGCATCCCCTCGTAATACTCTTAAGTTGGTCTTCTGCGCTCAAACGCGATTCCAAGCCTCAGGGGTTTGGGCTGCCGTTCATCACCCTTGAATCCTCCTTGATCGACGCCGCTGCCGGTCGTGCTGCCGGTCGCACCGCCATTCGTCTCGTCGTCATCTTGCGTGTCTGTCCGTTCGTCAGCGTCTCGTCTCGCCGCCGTGAGCGCCTCTGCTCGCGTCGTTCGTGCCTCTGCGCTCGTCTTTCTCGTGGTGCCTCACTGCCTCTGCATACCAGCTAAGGTTTGGGATTTATCAGTTTATTTTGGGATTTCTGCATGAAACTGAAATTCTGATTTTGATTCAAAACTGACAACATTCTGATTCTGATTTTGAAACTGAAACTAAAATTGGTATGAAACTGAGGATTTTTATTCTAAAATTTTATGTGAGATGATGAGATTGATGATGTTAGAGGATTTGAGTTTTAAGAGAATTTCCTTAAGTAGTGTCATTAGGATCTTATGCTTTGGTTTTATTTTACTTGAAATTTGCCTTTGTACTTTGTTATTGATCATTGTGTGTGATTTATTATGGATCTGTGGTGTTGTAAAGTACTAATATTTAACTTTGAAGTTGATGTTCTATTTCATTTTTTCAAGTGTATATGTATTTTAATTTTTTTTAATATTAGGTAACATCGCTCCACGAGCTCACTTAAACTCTCGAGTTTGCTTACCTTTAATGCAACTTAAATTTTTATAATGGACAATTATTTCTAGACAATGCAAATTTTTTTAAAATAGACAATTATTCAAGGACGGATAGAGTATTTAATATGACAAATTACACTAACCTTCCTTAAAGTTTAATAAAATTCACCCAACTCTCCTCTATGTATTTGAATAACATTGATCTCCCATAAATGTACCGTTCAATATGCAATAGAGGGGAGGACGATATAATGATTTTACAAGCTCAGTGGAAGTTTGTGTACTAATTTCAAAAACTCAAGGACCTTTAGAATAAATTTTACAAATAGATTGGAGCCAAGATGAACTTAACTAAACCTTGGAAGAGAACAATATAATTCACCCTACTTAATATTGAAGTTTATTTAATAATTTTTATCTATTTTATTTTAATCATATGTTCCATAATTATTTCATATTAAAATTTAAAAGTAGTCGTAAATTTAGAGTAAACCCCCAAAATAGTCCCTCAATTTTCAAATCTGACAATTAATCCCTAACAAATATAACCAGACAAATTGGTCCCATATTGTTATATCAGACAAATTAGTCACAAACAAATATAAACGGACTAATTGGTCCCTAATCTTTTAACAATTGGATAATCTAGCCCCTCTTGAATGACTAGGATGAGACTCCGATTAGGGACTATAGTGTTTGGTTTTGAAAAGGTTAGGGACTAGTTTGTCCATTTATTTTTATTAAGAACTAAATTGTCCAATATTTTAAAAGGATATGGAACAATTTATCCATTTATCTTTGTTAGGGATTAATTTGTCAGATTTAAAAATTAGTAGAGACCATTTCGAGGTTTACTCATAAGGTTATTTCTAATCGTATAGTGAATTTGTTGGGCATATAATTATAACATACCTTGTTCAACCAATTTAAACGTGAAGGTTACAACATTTCTTCTTTAGGAAAAATAAACAAATAAAGGATAAAATATATATTTTTTGTTCTTTATGCATAAGAAACAATGCTCCAACCCACTAAGAATGGGCTAGTGAAGAGAGATTTGGATAATTTGCATGAGTTTATAGGTTCAATCTTCTTTGCCACTAATGTACCAAAAGAGCATTCTCCTGCACCCACGTCCACCTTACACTTCATAGGAGGGCATGTAACCTCAAATTTATAACCTGCAGCATCACCAACCCACAAGGGTGTCCAGTACCTGCTCTGCTATTTATTTATCTCTAACCATAGTCAATATTGGTCTCCCTTTATATTTAGGTATAGCTCCATTGAATTGCTCATCACTATTATTAAGAAGGTTATCACACTTTGGGAAAGGGGAAAAACCAGCCTTGCTCACTGATCAGGTGGAATTTTGCATAGCCACTTCCAAGCATCCTCAGAACTTCTTTTAACAACCTCCATTTTCATATTGAACTCCTACACTGTTGTTGTCTTTGGCTCTTGGCAATAACCCAAACCATGCCTCTAAGATCTTTATTTTTGAATACCTTGCAAAAGTTTGTCCACATTGTCTACATACAAAGGAAAATCTCAAAACATTAGCCATCCCAATCCATTAGCATATTTATATAACACAAGACAGAAGGTGGAAACTAGTAAAGAATAATCTGAAATTTTATGTTATAGCAGAGAGTATGAATTAACAAGTCAACACATGTAGAGAAGTAACATCATTTTCAGCTCATAAAATGCAAGCTCTACATCAAAGAAAGAACTCTATGCTATGCTTAATGAAAGACACCGATTGACCCTGTAGGTCTCATCAGGAAATAAGTGAAACAATTTGTTTTAAAGTGCTAAAAATAAGCTACAAAAAGAAATGGCATGTGTTCATTATACCTGCAACAAAACCTGTGTGTTACTCTAGGCATGACATCACTCATATCTGGCAACAAGCCCTGCACAATGGCATTGTGATACCTTTTGTTGATTAGTCACAAATTCCCATCCCCTATGTCATTCAGCAGGATTTCTAGAAACCATTTCCATGACTCCTTTGTCTCCAAGTCCACAATGGCATATACAGAGAGACTTGAGGAATTGTGAGTCTAGTTTCAGATTTTGGGAGACTAAATTGTCTTGCAAAATTTTCATGGGGGGACTACGTGGAGTATTTACTCTTCATTTTAACCCAATTTAAAATGAGAGAAGCCTTCTTTAGTTAGGATTGTCTGAGAGAAGCCCTACTTGCTGCTGCAGCTGCCGTCCTCTGCTTCTTAGGCAACGCCACCACAACGGTCAGCTTTTGGTTGCGAGATCAGCCGCGGTCGCATCTGCATCATTTGCCTTACTGTTTCATTGCCACCATCGGCGCAACTGTCACTGCCCTCGCAGACCTGCACGCTTGCTAGGTACCCTTCAATCCCTAGATTATACTATTATTCATCTTGTTCATGCCTTTCATTTCTCTTTGCTTCCATTTTACTGTTAGGCTTTCAGATTAATAATTGCTTCAAACTCATATTAAACCAGCCCATTTCATTTTTAATTTTCAACCTCAAATACAAAAGGAAAGTGGGAAACTCAAAATAAAACTTTAAAAAAAAAAAATTAAGAAAACCAACTCCTAACCTCTCTCACTATCTCTGATGGTGCTCTCCACGTCTTTATTCTTTGGTTGTTGCTCTGTTGTTCCCACTTCTTTGCTGCTTTTCTGGAGCAACATTTTATATGTGCTGCAGTGCTACTCTTATGTGATGAGCCATGACCATTTTGCCTTTGGTGTCCTTCTGCATCCTTGGTGTTCCTATTTTTCGTGGGACTTTGAATTTCGATTTGGACAGAGTTTGTTTTTAGACAAAATACCCAAATTAGTCCCTAAAAAATATATCGGGTGACAAATTACTCCCTTAGAACTTCAAAGTCCCAAATTGGTCTCTCATATGTCAAAAAAGGGTATTTGCATTGTACGGAACAGTTGCTGGTTTTGAAGTGGCAGTGCTAGCCATTAAGGCCAGCTATATGTTTAGTCCTTTCCTTGTAATCCATGAGTTGAATGGACCAGGGTGGCTAGTTTAACAGCCCTACACTCCCTAATAACTAATTTTTCATTCTGATATTCCTATCATTTATTCATATTTGGTTTTTTAAAAAATACAGCTTTTGATCCATGGAAGGCAAGTTATGGGAACCTTCTTCAAGTGATGATAGTGATGATGAAGTGTGTATTCAAAATGCAAGTGATGAAGATGACCATGCCTTTTCATCTGGTCCCATGCCCAAGTTGCAGTTCAGGTTCATCATGATTATTATTATTATTATTATTATTATTGCAATGAGGATTTTAGTTACTTGTGAAAATATTAAAGTGAATCCTTTTGATTTTCATTAACCAGGAATGTGAAATCCAAAGGCATTTGGAATGATGAGATGGCAATGGCGGAAGTTGTTGAAAAGTGTGGTAAAATGTGGGTAACAACAGGAATAGTTCGAAGTGGCAAGATTTATTCTTCAATTGAGGAGTCTTTGTAGGTGATATGCCACCTTTCTATAAACCCCCTTTGTTGTTACCTCTTACCTGAAGAAAGATCAAATATTTGATTGCATGATTGACAATAAACTTGCATGAGAAAAAAATTGTGTATGTACATATATTATAAATTTATATTCAAATTTCATATTATGTTAGAAGAGAAATTAGTAAAGAAAGGTATTTGTCACGTATACTTGTCTTGCTGAGAGTTGTAAACTTGGGTGATTTTTATTTGACAGGTATTTGATGGAAATAGGAGCCTTAGATCTCTTAGATAATGGTGAAAGAAGTATGTCTCTAACAGACATGTATGAAAGGGTTGCAGGTGGGAAGAGTGGATATTGCTGGGAGCTGTTTGAGGTTTACAGGCACCTCAAGTCTCTCGGCTACATAGTTGGGCGGCATGGTGTTGCTTGGAGTTTGAAGGGAATTAAAAGTTCCCAAAAGACTCTTGATGGTGCTGAAGAAACCAAACAAATAGTAGATGTCTGTTCCAAAGTTGAGGTTTCAATTGATAAGTTATTCAGGGAGTTGCAGATTAATGATTTGAGGCCAGATTTTGATGTTTATCTTCCAAACAGCAGGTTTAGAAAGTCTTCTCCTGGTTATCCCAGTTTTCTGCTCTACTTGTCTAGGTAATTACTACTTCTCTTTTTATATCAGTATGGTTATTAATACGAACACACAATATAGAACAGCTAAGGATATATGAGTGTATATAATTTCTGTGAATAAAAGAGGAATAGCATGAACAAATACAAGGGAAAAAGTTGAGCACTGAGTAGCTCACTCACTCCAAAGCCTAAACAATGTAACTGCCTGAATATCCCTTATCCCCACTCATCAAAAGGATAAATATCCCTTTTTCCCATAACAGAAAACCCATAACAGAAAATACATGTAGCTCTTTGTTAGGGACCAAGTCCCTGAGGGTATCAAAGTGTACAAAAGAAAAAAATATAGGGACATTAGGAGTAATGCAAATGTGATAACTAACTAAGGCTGAGGTGGCACAGGTGAGTGCGGGGGTGTTGTGGTAGAGGTGTTGTGCGTGTGATTCTATAAGATTCGGTTAGGAAAAGGGGATATTTGTAGGGAGTAGCTGTACAGGAGAGGCTAGGCTGGAATTTGGGTTTTAGGATTGGGAGAGGAGACTGCTATAGTGTGTCACCCTTTCTCTCTTTATTGCATTTTCCTTTTATATTTCTCTTTTTCCCTTGGTCGATATTGGTTGATATAAGACTAAGGAGTAGTAATATTTCTCAGTTTGTCTTCTGTGATTATTTCCATTTAGTAGTTCTATCATTTTGGCAATAGAGACTCAGGTTTTGGGAACTGTGAGGCCAACCACTGAAGTTGCAATGGAGGATTGCGTAGGTGAACTGGAAAGGAGGATGGATGAGGTGGTGCAATTGTTAAGGAGGAATGATTGGAAGGCTCGCTCTAGGGGGCGTTCGCCACCTCCCAGGAGAGGACCTTATCGGGTGGACTCGAGGGACTGCTGGGATGAGGGTTATAGAAGAGTGAGGGACTTACATCAGTGCCCTCCTTTTCACAACGACGACGGAAACGGGCGATCTCACGACAGTACGCGACTGTCCTCCCCCTATTTGCGAAATGGCTCCTTGTCCTACCTTGACTACTCATGCTAGGGAAGCAGACCCCCAAACTCATAGCGAGTGAGTCCTTCAGGTCGAAAACGTTTCTCTGAGCAAAAAATGGAGTTACCCATTTTTTCCGGCGAAGATGCTCTGGGGTGGTTGCTGAGAATCAAAAGGTATTTCACCGTTAATGGGATTGAGGGGGATGAAAGGATGGAGTTGGTGTTGGTGGCGTTGGAAGGAAGGGGGCTGAGCTGGTATTGAGCTTGAGAGGACCAAGTCGCGTTTCCATCGTGGAACAAGTTCTGGGGAGCTTTGCTACGGCGCTTTCAGCCAGGTGTGGCGAAGGACCTGTTTGGGCCTTTATTGAAGGTTAAACAAGTGGGCTCAGTGATGGATTATGTTGAGTTGTTTGAGCAGGTGTTTGGACCCATGAGAAACATTGATAGAGAAATGTTGAAGGCAATTTTTATAAATGGGCTGAGGCCTAAGTTGCAAGCAGAGATTAAAAGTTTGGACCTCTCTAGCTTATTTGAGATCAAAGATCAAGCCCTTATGTTGGAAGAGCGCAACAGGGAGTGGCGGGGCAGTGGTGTTGGACCACTGGCCAAAGGATTGGGCCAAAATTGAGGCCCAAATCAGTTCCGAATGGGACCAGGGGGAAATCGGGCTTGGGAAAATAAAGGGAAGGAAGTGAGACCTAATTCTTCTAGAGGGGACGAAAAAGGAGGTGGCGGTGGAGGAAAGCTTTCACGGGAGGAGCTACAAAAACGTAGTAGAAAGGGATTGTGCTTCAAATGTGGAGAAAGATGGGGTCATGACGATGTTTGCAAGATGAAAAATTACAAGTTGATGCTGGTAGAAGAATTAGAAGTGGGGTCCGAGGAAGAAGGGGACAAAGAGGCCGAGGAAGAAATTGCTAAGCTTGAGCTGAAATCTCTGAAACTCTCTCTCTGAAGCATCAAAGGGTTGACAACCACGAACAAATCCTTTAAATTATTGGGAAAAATCAGGGACGTACAGATGATTATTTTGGTGGATACGGGGGCCACAAACAGCTTCCTTTCGAAAAAGAAAGCTGACGAGATGGAGCTCGCCGTGACAACTACACGGGCATACAAGGTGGAGTTGGGGACCAGGCAAGAAGCAACAAACCATGGTGTGTGCGAAGGAGTAAAGATAACAATTCAAGAGGTGGATATTGAATGAACGTTCTTCTTGCTCGAATTGGGAGATGTAGACGTGATACTGGGAATGGATTGGATTTCGGGGTTAGGTGACATTTTGCTTACTTCCAAAAGCTGTACATAATCTGGAAGGAGAAAGGGAGGTTGATGAAAATAACTGGAGACCCTTCTTTATGCCGGGCTGAAGCATCATGGAAGGCAACCCTTAAGGCACTCAAGGATAAGGGGGAAGGGTACTTTATCACTCCTATGGAGGACATGAGCCAAGAGGAAGCTGAAGAAACTTTATCGGAGGAAATACAAAGGGTTCTCCAAGAATTCACGGATTTGTGCTAGGCTCCGAAGGGGCTACCACCAAAAAGGGAACAGGATCATGCAATCCACCTTAAAGAGGGAGCTGGAATTCCAAATGTGCGGCCCTACAGGTATCCTTATTTTCAAAAAAATGAAATAGAGAGGATAATTTTGGAAATGTTGGATGCTAGGATTATTAGACGCAGTGTGAGTCCTTATTCAAGTCCTGTGATCTTAGTTAAGAAGAAGGATGAGGGATGGAGATTCTGTGTGGATTATAGGGCATTCAACCAAATTACTGTTCCTGATAAGTTTCCAATTCCGATCATTGATGAGCTGTTAGATGAATTGGGAGGGGTTAGAAGAGGAAGTGCAAGGTGATGACAAGCTGAAAAGAATTATGCAAGCATTACTAGTGGGAAAAGAAACTCAACCGGGGTTCGAACTCAAAGGAGGCAGGTTGTATTATAAAAACAGGTTGGTTATCCCTAAGAACTCATCTCGAATTCCTTTGATTTTGCAAGAATTTCACAACATTGTTATGGGAGGACATTCAAGTTTTTTAGGACTTACAAGAGGATATCGGGGCTGTTATGGTGGGAAGGGATGAAGAGCTCTATCCAGTAATATATTCAGAAATGTGAGGTGTGTAACCGCAACAAGTATCAAACACTATCACCAGCAGGATTGTTGCAACCTCTACCCACTCCTTTTCAGGGTTGGGAAGAATTGACAATGGATTTCATAGGGGGGTTGCCTAAAGCCCATGGGTTGGACTCAATTCTAGTGGTGGGTTGGACTCAATTCTAGTGATGGTGGATCGACTCACCAAATTTGCCCATTTCATAAGCCTCTCTCATCTGTATACAGCAAAAGATGTGGCTGCCATCTTTGTTAAAGAAGTTGTGAGACTACATGGCTTCCCATCCTCTACATTAGCGATCGAGACCAGGTCTTTATGAGCTCCTTTTGGTTAGAACTCTTCAAACAGGCTGGGACTAAGCTTAAATACAGTTCAACTTATCATCCGCAAACAAACGGACAGATGAAAGTTGTGAACAGGTGCTTGGAAACATACTTAAAGTGTTTTACAGGAACTAAACCAAAACAGTGGCCAAAATGGCTTTGTTGGGCTGAATCATGGTTTAATACAAACTTTAATTCATCCACCAATACACCCTTTCAAGGCTCTTTATGAGAGAAACCCTCCAAGTCTCCTTAGGGGTGATGTGACCACTTCCTCTATGGAAGCGGTGAATAGACTACTGGCTGAAAGGAATATGGTTTTAGAGGAATTGAAGTGACAGTTGACCAAAGCTCAAAACAGAATGAAGACTCAAGCAAATAAGAAAAGAAGAGAGGTAGAGCTAGCTATTGGAGACATGGTGTATCTCAAAATCCAACCCTACAGGCTGAAATCTTTATTAACCCGTAGCAACCAGAAATTAAGCTCGAGGTATTATGGCCCCTTCGAAGTGATTGAGAAGATTGGTACAGTAGCTTACAAGCTGAAACTCCCTCCAGGATTAGCAGTCCATCCTGTTTTTCATGTATCCTAGAAAAATGCTTGGCAGCTGATGTGGTGAGCCAACCACTGCCTGCTGGCCTCACAGATGATTGGGAACTGAAAGTCCAACCTGCAAATGTACTGGCTGTTAGGAAGAACAACCAAGGAGAGGTAGAGGTGCTGATTAAATGGCAGGATATGCCAGAATTTGAGAGTTCATGGGAGTCGGCTGAAGATATTAAGCTAAGTTTTCCACATTTTCACTTTGAGGACAAGGTGATAGTCCAAGAGAGGGGGGGTATTGTTAGGGACCGAGTCCCTGAGGGTATCAAAGTGTACAAAAGAAAAAAAAAATATATGGGCATTAGGGGTAATGCAAATGTGATAACTAACTAAGGCTGAGGTGGCACAGGTGAGTGTGGGGGTGTCGTGGCAGAGGTGCTGTGCATGTGATTCTATGAGATTCGGTTAGGAAAAAGGGATATTTGTAGGGAGTAGCTGTACAGGAGAGGCTAGGCTGGAATTTGGGTTTTAGGATTGTGAGAGGAGATTGCTAGTGTCTCACCCTTTCTCTGTTTATTGCATTTTCCTTCTATATTTCTCTTTTTCCCTTGGTCGATATTAGTTGATATCAAACTAAGGAGTAGTAATATTACTCAGTTTGTCTTCTGTGATTATTTCCATTTAGTAGTTCTATCACTCTCTTATCCAATTCACCCCAAAACCGTTAGCTCAACCCAAAAGGGCCCTACTCGAACCTATTTCAGCAGCTGGATTAGTCTCATTTTGCTCCCTAATTCCTGTACTGCCCTTAAACCTCTTCCTCTTATAAACCTTCATATTTTCAGGAAACTTATTCCTATCAATGCCCCCTTCTTGAACTACCACCTTGTCCACAAGGTGGAATTGAGGGAAATTAAGCTGAATGTCAAAGACCAATTCCCAAGTATTTTCAAACTCTGGCAAGAGTTCCAGTGAATTAGCACTTCATCTTTTCCCTGATTATTAACACGAATTGCCATTACTTCACCTGGTTCAACCTTTAACTCCCACTCCTCAGGGAGGCCTTGGGGTAAAGCCTGGCATTGCACATTAGGGTCCAAGCATTTCTTGAGTAATGAGACACAAGAAACCGGGTGCACCAGGGAATCAGTCGGAAGGAACAACTTGTAGGCAAACCTTGCCCACCCTTTCAATGACCTCAAAAAGGCCATAAAATCGTGGGCTCAGCTTCTGATTAATTGGCTAATGACTTCAATCTATACGGTTGAACCTTCAAGTACACTTTGTCTCCAACATCATATTCAACCTCTCTTCTTTTTTGGTCCGCCTGTGATTTCATCATGGCCTAAGCTTTGTTCAAATTCCATTTTATTTAATCCAAAATGAGATTCCTCTTAGCCAATAATTGATTTACTTCTTCAACTGCTGAGGGGGTCACATCTCCCCTAATCAATACCGGTAGCTCCCTCCCATAGAGAATTTTGAATAGGGAAGAATTAGTGGCAGAATGAAAGGTGGTGTTAAACCACAACTCAGCCCAAGATAACCATTTGTTCCATTGCTTCGGTTTAGTGCTGGAAAAACACCTGAGATAGGTTTCCAGACACCTATTTACCACCTCAGTCTGCCTGTCCATTTGCGGATGATATGTGAAATTGTATTTCAGTTTGGTCCCTGCTTGTTTGAACAATTCGGTCCAAAATGAGCTGATAAACACCTTGTCCTGGTCTGTCACTATAGAAGAAGGGAATCCATGCAATCGCACAATTTCCTTGACGAAAAGGCTTGCTACATCTTTGGTTGAATATGGATGATTAAGTCCCAAAAAATGGATGTACTTAGAGAGCCTATCTACAACCACGAGGATAGTGTCCATACCTTGAGCCTTTGGGAGTCCTCAATCCATAGAGATGTCTTCCCAAACCTTAGAAGGAATTGGCAATGGCTGAAGAAGACCAGCAGGAAATAAAGTCTAATATTTGTTTCAGTTACAAACCTCACACCCTTGAATATACTTCTAAATTGTTTGCCTCACGCCTTCCCACCAGACCAACCCAGAAATTCTCTTGTAAGTTCTAAAAAATCGGAGTGCCCTCCTATAATTGAATCATGAAATTCCTGGAGAATTAGTGGAATCTGATGTGAATTCCTAGGAATAACCACTTGCCCCTTGTAGTATAATCTTCCCCCTTTAATTCATACCCCTCCTGCACCCTTGTTCCCTTGAATCAGACTTTGTAAAATGCCTTTCAATTTCTCATTTGCCTAGATCTCATCCACTAATCCCTCCCAAGTCTGAAATGTTACTGAAGAAATAGCCTCTAGGTTAGTTCTACGAGACAAAGCATCAGCAGCTCCATTTTCTTGGCCAGCCTTGTATTTGATTTCAAAATCGAACCCCAGCAATTTGGTGATCCACCTTTGCTGCTCTTCTCCCATTATCTGTTTATCCATAAGGAATTTCAAACTCTTCTGGTTTGAATGGATGATATACCTTTTGCTCAAGAGGTAGTGCCTCCATTTTTGCACCACCATAACTATTGCCATGAGTTTCCTTTCGTACACTGACTTCTGTTGGGCCCTTTCTGATAGCTTTTGACTTAGGAAAGCTATCAATTTGCCTTCTTGCATTAACACCGTCCCTAGTCCCTTGCCCGAGGCATCGGTTTCCACCACGAAGGTTTTCTCAAAGTCAAGAATTGCCAGAACCGGGAGAGTGGTCATAGCTTCCTTTAAACTCTCAAATGCCCCTTGTGCTTCTATACTCCACTGGAAATAATCTCGTTTTAGGAGCTGAGTTAATGGCCAAGCGATTTTGCCATACCCCCAAACAAATCTTCTATAATAACTTGTAATTCCCAGGAATCCTCGCGCCTTTTCAGATCACTAAGGACATGCCAAGCCTCAATGGCCTCAATTTTCCTTGCATCAGCTGACATCCCCTTCTCGGAAATTACGTGCCCCAAATATTCTATCTCAGGCTGGGCGAAAGAACATTTATTTTGATTAATGTAGAGCTGGTGCTGTTGCAGTAGTTCCAGTACTTCCATCAAGTGCTCCTTATGCTCCTTTGCTGTTCTACTGTAAATCGGGATGTCATCAAAGAACCCCAGTGCAAACCTTCGCAAATACGGTTTCAGAACCGTATTCATCAGTGCCTAGAATGTCGATGGGGCGTTGGTGAGCCCAAACGGCATAACCAAGAACTCATAATGCCCCTCATGCGTACAGAAAGTTGTTTTCTCCACATCTTGTTCCCTCATTTTGATTTGATGATAGCCTGACTTTAAGTCCAACTTCGAAAAAAGGCTCCCCCCCCCCCCCCCCCCAAAAAAAAAAAACTCATCCAACAACTCGTCTATGATGGGAATTGGGAATTTATCTAGGATAGTTACCTTGTTCAACGCACGATAGTCCACGCAGAAACGCCATCCTCCATCTTTCTTGCGCACCAAAATGATTGGGCTAGAATACGGGCTTGTGCTAGCTCTGATTATCCCTGATGACAACATTTCACCAATGATTTTTTCAATCTCATTCTTTTGGAAGTAAGGATACCCGTAAGGTCTGATGTTGGGTATGGTTACACCCTCCTTCAGAGTAAATGAGTGATAATGAGCGTGTAGAGGAGGTAACCCTTCTGGAAGGTGACAGAGGTCATCATATTGCTTCAATAGCTTTTCCACTTCCACCGGTATTGTTTCAATAGGGTCTTCTTGTTGTTTCGGCTCTCCCACCGGTTTCTGTAAGCAAAAGGTGACGTAATAGCCCTCTCCATCAACCTTCAATGTCTTCAGTGTGGTTCGCCATGAGGCACTAGTTGTCCCTAATGCGGGGTCACCTTGGATGCTCATCCATTTTTCCCCAATCTTCCATTGTAGACATAATTTCTGAAAATTTCCCCTTATATCTCCCAAACTCGCTATCCATGTATACCCAAGGACCACATCCGCACTCCCTAAACCCAGAACGAAGAAAGATTGAGTGATGGAAACCCCTTGGACCTCTATCTCCAAATTCTCACAGAGACCTGACCCACGCCGAATTTTCCCCGTCCCGGCCTCCACCGTGAATGGCAGCTCTCGTTATAGCGGTTGGAGTTGAGCATCTAAGGGGGCTGAAATAAAATTTGCTTCAACTCCTGTATCCACCAAGATGATGATCTCTGAACCGCATATCTTACCTTGAACCCTTAAATGATTCATTGTAAGTTGTGAAGCCTTGGAGGCTATGTAGTGTGAGGTGAAGCGATTTCATGGATAGCTCAAGTCCTAGATCCTCCGTGTTAGTGTCTTCGTCCGAAGGACCCTCCTCCTTCTCCGAGTTCTCCACCAAAGCAAGGTGAAAGTGCCTGACTTTACACACATGCTCGGGATCCCAATGTTGGCCATACTTGAAACACAGCCCCTTACGGCTACGATCTTGGAGTTCTTCCTGGGAGAGGCGTCGAATTCCTCCTTTGGTCGTGGGTTCCATTAAGGACATTTGAGATAGTTGCATGATTCCCACCGCTTCTGGAAGGCATACAATGGGGTTTGGGCGTGTTTGGGCCTTTGGTGTGGCCCAAACTGCGTTTAGAGGGTCTATCGCCCCCTCTCCATTCTTGGTCCCATTCTTCAAGAATGAGGACCTTGTCCTTCACTTCAGCCAACGAGCCCAATTCCAAGCTTTTGATTTCGGCCCTAGTCCTCCTCGAAGCCCATTAATGAAAATCCCCTTTAGCATTTCCCTGTCCACCTGGCGCATGGGTCCTGATACTCGTTCGAACTCTTCAATGTAATCTAGCACCGTTCTCGTTTGTCTCAGTCGCAGCAGCGGGCCATAGGGGTCCTTAATCACCCGTGGCTGAAACCGACGTGTGATGGTGTCGCGAAACCCCCTCCACGACGGAAACTAGGTTTGCTTCTCCCACACTTGATACCAATATAACGCCTCCCCTTCCAAAGCAAGCATCACCACTTCAAACTTCTCTTTAGCTTCATTGCTGTTGATGCGAAAGTAGCGTTTGATTTTCATGAGCCAACCCAAGACATCATCACCGGCGAAAAGTGGGACCTCCATTCTCCGATCTCGAACACGATGCCGTGGAGGACTTTTGTAGATGTCGTCACGGTGCTGGTTTGGCCACAAAGGACACTCCTAATGGGGAGGATGGCCATCGAGGGAGTGGGGGGAGCCCCGATCATTGTGGTCCCAAGACCTTGAATCGCGGCGCTCGCTGTGAGGTGAAGAAGGGGTGTGGTGATGCCCTTAATCCCCTCTAGAACCCCCATTCCAGCTGTCATCTATGTCTACACTGGGAGATGGCTGACTTGGCAGTGGTGACCGGGTGCGCGAGCGACGGCGACAGGTGTCCTTCCTCTCCAGCAAATGCATCACACGATCCAATTTCATTCGCAGCTCAGCATTCCATATTGGCAGCGTTCACGAGAAAAAGGCCAACACAGTTCCCACGTCGAGGAGCTCTGGATACTAATGCTAAGGATATACTGAGTGTATATAATTTCTGTGAATAAATGAGGAATAGCATGAACAAATACAAGAGAAAGAGTTGAGCACTGAGTAGCTCACTCACTCCAGAGCCTAAACAATGTAACTGCCTGAATATCCCCTATCCCCACTTACCAAAAGGATAAATTTCCCTTTTTGCCATAACAGAAAATATGTATAGCCCTCCTATCCAATTCACCCCAAAACCGTTAGCTCTTCAACCCAAAAGGGCCCACCCGAACCTATTTCAACAGCTGGATTAGTCTCATTTTGCTCCCTAATTCCAGTACTGCCCTTAAACCTCTTCCTCTTATAAACCTTCATATTTTCAGGAAACTTATTCCTATCAGTTATTCTACAAAAATAAATAAATAAGTGATCTGTATACTGTTATACTATAGTTTATTTAGGTTGTGGAAGAACGCAATTTAAAGGAACACTTGCGTGCTGCCACAAATATGTTAGCTTATTTTTGTGTGTGTGTGTTGTTTGAGGGAGGATGAGGGGGTTGTTTACCAGGTGCAGGTGGGGAAAGCTTGGGCGTTAGCATCTGCGTAATTGTCGAAAAAAGCATCAGGATATAATGTCGTGATGTTACTCAATAGTATATACTAAGTTGATAAAAGCTGCTGTGGTTGTAGGTCTTCTGATGGCACATTAGATAATAGCCCTGAAATTTCTTACTGCAACAGGGAATTGCAAGCTTATCTCACTAGATAATTGTTGTCATTTAAGTTTGCTTTACAGCATCCATGAGAAAGTGATAGCCGTTCTGGTGTAATAGCTTTAATTCCCTGGAGAACAAGAGCAAGGCACTAGCTAATAATTAAGTTATTTGTATACAAGGAACCCTTAACCATGTACAGTATGGTTATTCATTTAGAAAAATTGAACCAAAAGTGAAACACTGGTTTGTTTGGTCCTTATGAATTGATAAATATATAAATTTTTCCTTAATTCTAATCTTTTTCCCCCTTATATTCTGTTATCTGGTTTGAGAAATCAATTTAATCAATTATATAACATGTATTCTGTAGGGGCCATTATCTACCATCCAGAACAGAAATTGAAGCCCTTGAGAAACAATGTGGTGGCATTCCTTTGAAAATCTGCCTTCTCACAGAGGGACGGGTCAGTTTCTTTTCCTTTGATAAGGTGCAACTTCCTGTTCTACTCTGAATTTCTGGCTCCAGTCTGACATTTCACATTGTGGGCTGAGGAGAAAGGAAGTAAAGGTTAACACTAAGAGATTGGGATGTTGTTACTTCTAGGATACAGTGGTGTGCAAGAAAACTTCAATTGTGAATAGCAGATCCAATAATAGTGGACTGCAATGTTGTGGGATACAAAAAATGTGCAAGAAAACTGCAGTTGGTGTGGTTAGTATGATCTTGTACAGCGATGGGCCTGGTGATCACATCCGGAGTTTATTTCTGACTAGACTGAGCTTGGTTCTGATGCTGCTCCATGTTTTGTTTACCATAACATGAATCTGAGGGCAATGGCCAAGCAGCAATACTTGCCTGAGTTTGTAATTTTAGGCTATAGAGAGTAAGAGTGCTAGAGAAGTGTTTGGTTGGATGGATTATGTATAATAATAATAACTATAACTAGAGGACTTGTGATTAGAGTAAAAAATAGGATATATGTGCTTACCATGCTCCATTGAATTCTTTTATTGTATTGTTGATTTCGTGGATTGTCTGATTTGATTTCTATCCCGTGGTTTCAGAATTCAGATCTATCAAGTCTTATTACAATCACCATTCTTGGATTTTGTTTATGTTCTCCTGTCATTTGTTAGGAATCCTTTGCAAATGAAACCGGTAAAGTGCGGTAGGTAAATGGGATGGTGGTGAGAATGGTAATTGGGGAAAGAGATTGAAAATGGCGAGAGTGTGAGAATCGAACCTCTTGAAAAGATTTATATAAAGGTTAATTGATGCTATTTATTAAATTTTAGAATATATATTCCAATATATAATGGGCATTGGGCAAGTACGGTTTTGGTATTTAGTGTTTTTTAAGTCATGTATAATCTTGATTGAAAACTATCATGAAGTTAAGTTTAGGGGAGTCATCATGCTTATGGTTTGGTTAGGCTTAGTTCGACATTATTGTAATTTTTTTGAAAATTGTTGAGCTCCTTGGATTTTCAAAAAGGTGCTTGTATTATTTGATAAAATAATATAAAAGTTATTTTTGATAAGGAGAAGTGGCAATAGTAGTATTTAATAAATATATTATGAACTTGCTCTTAGGATCTAAAATGATTATAATAGATGCGGATATTAAACAGAATAATTTTTATTTTTATTGTCATTAAATAAAATATGACTATATTAGTTTTTTTAGATTTTAGAGAGTATAGATCAATTCTAAAAAAATGCTATAGATGTACTTTAAAAGGCATTCTTGACTTTTAAAAGATAGCAATAAAAGCATATCAATTTTTCTATTTATCAAATAGAATTGATTTATATTTTTCATAAGTAAAATTATCTTTTTAATAGCAATACCAAACCAAAACTAAAGAATTCTAGGATAGTTGATAAAGAATGAAAACATTAAATGAAAAGTAAAACACTTTTTGAAAATAAAAAAGGTTCTATTATTATATAAATAACGTGTGCAATAATATATACATCTTTAATTTATGAGATAATACTTTTCTGTCACAAGGGGCAAAAATGAGGAAAAAGTCAAGATCATATGATTTCATGTGATAATGACGCTATTTACTTAATTGTTGCATGCATATCACTTGTCACATAAAAAATATTATCCGTATAATTATTGACACCTAGGAAATAATAGTTTTAACATATCTAGATAAGTATACAGAAAGAGTACCCAAATGAAAAATTTACACTTGCATTCGCTTTAGAAACTTGAATTCGATCTGCCGTTATCGAATGTCCCATACTCCTCCATTCGGAAGAATCATTTCGTGCGGTGTGCATGCATCACCGCGGGTAGATGATTCGAACATGTTACTGGGTGGCTGATTCGAACACGATACTTCTTAATTCTTTTGTCGGCAGATTGAAATATTCAGAGCGAGATGACAGCGTCTCACTCCAAGACAATAAAGGGGTGCATTTGTTTGAGATCAATTTACAAAAGATCAATTTTCAATTTCTTCATAAAAAGATAAAAGGAGTAGCTTTTTAGAAAAATCAGTTTTCAATTTTTTTAATTATATATAAAATTTAACTTTTATAATTACTTTTTTAAAAATGTGAAACAAACACACCCAAGGTCTTCATACGAGAATAGCATTTGTTTCATTTGGACGTTAGAATTGACTTAAAATATTAAATTTTATATTTGAGATTACTAAAGAATTGTAATATGTTTTTTAGAAAATAAATGAAAAAGAGAGAGAATCCTATAAACTTTGATGAGGAGATATCATTTTAGTTATTTTTCGATTCAATAGAATTGGATTGCACATACTGCTCCACACATGAAAAGATGAACTCAAATTTATCTCTCTCATTTCATAAACTCTTTCACTTTCATTTGGATTGCCACTATCTTTCCTGAAATTGGGTCGTCCAATTCTAATTCTAGCTTTCAATTTCATGCTCAACTTTAGACTTCAAACGCGATACTGCGGAAAAATCATATTTACCCGGCCTTAAGAATACGGATGGGGACTCGAACATTCGACTAGTATAGTGAGCTCTCTTGCTGTACTTGATCAACCCCTTAAGACTACGCAATACTTTCCTTTTTTTTACAAGTCTTACATTTTATACTTGTACACATTCGTCACAACAAAATGTACAGGATCCACCCCACGCATATTTGAGTATGTCGTGAACAAACAGAAACTAGTGAAAACTTCAACATTGTTGTTGTAATGTAAACATGTCTAAATATATCTATCTATACACAATTTCTTCTTTTCTCCTTTTCCCCTTTTTTCCCCCCATTTGAACCTCGTGAATGCGATTATAAACCAACCAAAAACAAAAACTATCTAGTGATGTGAGCAATGAAAGAATCCATTTCCACACGAGAAACACCTCCTTCACCCTTGGACTGATGGATGGCAATCTTGAGGCTAATTGCCCTCTGCCTCATCTCATCACCTTCTTTTGTAGCCATCAACTTTATCACCGCATTCACAACATTCCATGCTGTCACCAACTCCTCCCTGTGGTCCCAGTCCCTCACAACAAGCCCAACCTTAAGCACTTCTGTCACCAAAACTCTGTTCCTTGGCTGGTCAGAGTGCATAGGCCATGCTGCAATAGGCACCCCCATTGTTATGCTCTCCATGCAAGAATTCCACCCACAATGACTCATAAACCCACCTGTTGATTTGTGTCCTAAAATCTCCAATTGGGGTGCCCAATCTCTCACTACTAACCCAATGCCTTGGACCCTCTCTTCAAACCCCTTTGGAAGCTCAATGGCCCTTCTGAATTCTTCGTCTCCATTGTTGAAGACATCACCTTTGTCAGCATCTCTTAGCACCCACAAGAATTTTTGCTTGCTTTGTTCCAACCCAATTGCAAGTTCCTTGATCTGTTCTTGAGTGAATGCTGTTGTTGTCCCAAATGACACATACATAACTGAATTGGCCTCTTGCTTGTCAAGCCACTCCATGCAAGGGTGCCTAGTCTTTTTGTGCAACAATTTGTTGTTATTTTCAATGGCCAAAGGGTTGAAGGGACCTAATGCCCAGTGAGTTTTTGTGCTAACCATTCGCTCTATTAGCTCCATGTAAGGGCTCTCAATTGCCCTTGTTGTGTTGTATATGGTTCCATTGCTGAACTTGTGGAACTCATATTGTGATGCGATGAATTCTATGAATTGTGTTGTGAAGCAACCTTCTAAAGAAGGGACTTCAGGGATGTGAGAGCTTTGTACCAAAGGTCTTCCCATTCCATCCCAAAAGTAAAGGAACATAGTGAAGGCAGAGACACTGTGGAAAGTGTAGTTCTCACAATTGGGTATGTCAATGGCATCTTGCACAACAGATGCCATGAGGGAGTCATGGATCACAATGACCCTTCTGGCCATAGTTGAGAGGGATCTCAAGAGTGATGCAACAGGCTCACGGAGGTTAGAAGAGGCCTCAAAGGAAGGCAAAAGGTGTGAAGGGAAGCTTGTTTTTGCATTTGGGTTTGGAGGAGGGGAAACAAAAGGAGGGACCTTGAAGTCATGGATGTGAATGTTTGATGTGTTGTTTGGGTCCCAACCTTGGACTCTTGTCATGGCTTGGCGGTTGTGTGTGGCTGTGCCTACAAAGTGGACTGGTATGTTGTATGACAAGATCAGGCGTGAGAGGTGGAGGAGCTGGTTGAGGTGACCTTGTGCTGGGAAAGGAACCACAACCACAACCACTTCTTGGCTTTGTTGTTGGTGGTGGTGGCCATTGACATGGCCTTTTTCGGCTTGATGAAAGGCTTTTGTGCCACTACTAGTGCTGCTATTACTTCCATGGGTTTTCTTGTGGGGGTTGTAATTGGGAGCCCTTGTTGAGTTTTGGTAGCTAGATGCCATATTGGAGGAGAATTTTGGCAATAGAGTTAGGTGATTTGTGTGTTGGATAATGCTAGGTTGGTTTGTGTATCTTGGGTTTTTATAGAAGGAAAAATAGAGAACAATTATTATTCATGTCGATAGACACGTGATTCTATATGCTATTTTATTTCGGTTGGTGTTCCATGTAAGCAAAGTAGCTCCTTTTGTTCATCGGATGAGTACAGATATTTGGGCAAAGGCTTTAGGTCTCTGTCGATAAAGGCGATTTAAATGCAAACGAGTGATAATATCATCTGCTGAACAATTATGTGTAAACAAAAATGATATTCAACAATTTTTTTTTAAACCGAGACACCCAAAAGCGGAGAGTTTGGGAGAGAAGTCGGAGTGAAAATAAAAATATTATTGTAACACTTAAAAATAGATATCTCAATGTGATATTGAAACATTCACTTTATTATCATTTAATGTGATGATAATTTTTACTCATCTCATTAACTCATATATTCAATAGTAAAAAAATAGGTATTGAAATAATACTACTCAAAAAAAAAAATAGTAGGTTCTATGTGTTTTTGTGTGTTTGGTATTGGGTGTTTTGGGATATTATTATAGGGTTCAAATATCATTGTTGTATGTGTAAATGACTGAGAAATCCACGTACGATTAGAAAATCCGATGACGATGTTATCATTTATCTTTATAATCTTGATTTTTCGGTACTTATCTGCACTTAAATCTCCTATATCAATAGAATCCCAAAAAATACTATGTATAAATATAATTATTTTCATTCAAGATAAGAGCAAAACTGTTTAAATGAACTAGTTATTTGCAAGGAAAAAAAAATCTGGTACTCTAGACTAGGATAAATTAAGGATTTTTCAGGTGCATAACAATGGGGAATCCCGGCTGTTCATGAATGTAAACAAGTTTTGAATTACTCCACAAAGTCTATGCATGGAATATGCACCAAGTCCTTGGCCTTTTTTGTCCTTTAATATATTATTTTGGTTTTTTGTGGAAACAAATTGCTAGCTAATTTAAGCTAATTGCCAAATATTGCATAGGTTAGATATAGATTGGGCAAAAGCAAAACCCACTCCTATGAATTCCATGTGTCAAGAGAGTTAATCACCATTTCCAAAGATAGATACTCGAGACTCATCCAAAAAAAAAAATACCCTCTCTTGTTCTCAATATAACTTGTCTTGTGGTTTTTATTGCTTACTCTGTCCTTGAATAATTACTTATTTCAAAAATTTAGAAATAATTGTCTCATTTCAAAATTTAAGTAGAATTAATTATTTATTTTCAATATTATCCCTCTTAAATATTACCTCTATTCGCTAATAAGTGTTCATCTACATAATTTTTTTTTCTATTATTATTTATCTATTTAAAAATTGTAGACAATATTAATTATCTTTTTCTCATGATACCCTTATGAGAGAGAGAGTTGGTAGATAAATTAAATATGTGAGAGAATATCAAAATAGGTAATGATAAGGATAGTATTGTAAAATATACTTAGATTTATCTAACCTCAAGTCTATTTAATTATTTCCTTAATATATGTGTATAAGTAAGAATAGACACTTATTAGAAAATGAAGATAGTACTAGTGAAGGAGAAGAGACATATGGTGGAGGTGGAGAGAGAGATAGTTAGATTATATATTAAAAAGAAATAAGAACAATTCAGTAAATTATTTTAACTTTTTTAAATTTTGATATTTTTTCAATTATTTTCTTAATTCCAATGTGTATTTAAAACTATACAATTATTTAAGGACAAACAGAGTATAATTCAAAATATAGATCACTTTCACATTTCAATAACTTATTAATTATTTTACATATATTTTACCTTTCTATTTAATTGGAAAAAAAATAAGCAGAGGTAAATTTAGTAGAGTATTTAATTACTTAGATAAAGAATAGGTGACAGTTAAGTGATATATTAAGTGATATAAAGACATCTATATCTCTTACTATTATTTTTTAACATATCATATATAAAATCTGATTATTACTTTAATTCCCATGCATAAATCAAAGACGATTTATATTGATGATGGGAGGGAGTTCTGCTCTATAATTTTGTACGCATCGGGAGTGATCAACATGCATGAGATTTGGGATTTGAAAAGAGACGACCCACCACCGTAGCCATGTTGGGTAGCCGTTTGCCTGCCAATAACAATAACTAACTTGTCTGAGCAGCCAGAGAGAATCAGCGTATGATGCGCAGTTGATGTTGTTGCCATCAATGGAAAGGATCACGAGGCGCATAGTCGAACATAGATGCAGACTTGCAAACTTGTTTAAGAGAAATGATAATTGTATTCACGAAGTAAGGGATATCATTTCGACCCACATATTATCTATCATTAAATAGAGTGTGAATTCTATTTTAATAGGGTCTATATCCTATCTAATGATAAATATTTTATGAGTTAGTATGGTATTCTACGTCTCGTGAATATAAATAACACAGTTTCTTGTTTAAAGAAATGACATAGGAGTTTTTCTTAGACATTTTATTATTTCATTTTGATATAATTTTTAAAAATATTTTATAAGAGTCATCAAAACTTATAAGTTTGTCTTTCTTTTTTGACGGGAAAATGGGTCTTCGAGGTTTATTGCTGAGGGCTCAACAAATCCACGAGCAAGATTACAAATATTACTGGGAGCTCCTTCCATGCACACTGAAACTCCATAATAGCTTTATGTGAAGGATAACAAACAACTCCATATTTACCTTGGATAAAGAAACTCATCGCACTTTTTTTCTAGATAAATTTATAGTCGTTGTGAGGTCATATTGTCGTAATTAATTTCGTTTCATTAATTTTTTCACTTATAAAAAATTTCTCTCTTTTTTTCAATGCAGATAAAATTAAATTATAAAATCACTCATGATTATAAGTTGATTGAAAATTAGGGTAAGTGACTTAGAATTTATTTTTAAAAAAATATACATGATTTTTTTATTTTTTATGTAAATGAAATAAAATTACTTATTACTATATATAAGTTAATTCAGAAATATTTGTGATTTTTTCAAAAAAATAAATTGTGTGAAATATTGTTATCTTAGTCTAAGTAACAATTGCAATAATGGGAAATTCTCAAATACTTTTAAAATAAGATAAAACACTTACTTTGATCAGGGGTGAAGGCTAGTTGAAGGGTGAGGGCACTGCCCCCCCTAAAATTATTATTTTCCTTTATAATTTGTTCATCATTTTTAATTTTCCCCCTAAAAATTTTATTTGCTTCATTTTAATCAATTCTTTTATTTAACTTGAAATTTATGTATTATAATAGATAATATATTATGTGTACATATATATATTGTATTTTTCTTGAATTTTGATTGTAAAATATTTATTTTTTATATAATAATTTTTATTTAATTTCTAAATAAGATTAAAAATTATTCAAATACATATTTTTATATGAAATTAATTATTGAGTCTTGGTCTCCCCTGATATTATATTCTAGCTCCTCTTTGATTTTAATCCATTTATTAATTGACATATAAATTATTATATTAAAAATATAATAATAATAATAATAATAATAATTTATAAAATTTACATATTCCATCAATAAATGGATAAGAATGCACGGAAACGAGAAGGCAAAGGTTCCGTATCCTAGTCATCCTTAGTTAATGTACGTACCTCAAGTGGAGGTTGGACGTTTCAGAGAAGAAAAAAAAATTATAATATAGCCCAATTTTAGATGTGGCAATATATTCATTTTTTAAAAATATTTACATATGTATAGTTTTATAGTGTGCTTGGAATGGCGAATATTTTGTCACATATATGATTTATCATTAATTTAAATTTATGTTATTATCACTTTTAAATGTATGCTTGGCTGGACAATAAAAAATAAGAGAAAAAAAAATTGAATAGATAAGTTTTATGCATTATTTTACATATAAAATTCATTTATGTAATTTTTATTTTTATCTTTCAACTAAACACATCTAAAGAGAAACCCTGCCCTTATATCGAAAATTTCATTAAATATATTTCTTTCATTTTCATTATTTTTTTTTCGATAAACTTTCATTTTCACTTTCATATTGTATCACATGGAAAGCTGGCTTTACACATGTTCATGATCTACCCCCCATGTGCCTTCCCACCAGAAAATTAATTAGCCATTGGGGTAAGTACTGTATGATTCGTTCGTCCCACCCAATTTTCTTTCATGCATTCAAAAGTTGGCCAGCACGTACTGTAATATAACGTAAAAATCGTTGTCTCATGTCTTTTGTTTTTAATGTTGTGTGTGTTACATGTTTTGTTTTGTTGTGTGAGGGAAAAATTAAAAGAACAAAAAAACAGAATAGATAGGGATATGACAATATATGACATGGATATAACAATATTTTATGACTTTTTATATTATATTTTTAATTTTACCGTATAACTAATTTTCTTTAAAAATAAATTTTGGTCGATGAAAAACTCGTCCGAATTAAAAGGTGAAAATATGCCTTCAAACTCAATATAAATACTTATATCTATTCAAAAAATATATATAAATACTTATAAAAATATCTATATAGATGACTAACTGCTGGAGAAAGACAAAAACAATATACGTTATTGCCAAGAGGAATCAAAGGTGAGTGAATGTGGCTTTTGGGATGGACAGGAATGGATTTTGAGTCTTCAATGGAAGAGATCCTTATTGCCAAGAGATGAGGTAATGCTAGATGAATTACATCAAGTGCTGAATACAACAAGGCTTAAAGACAATAAGATGGATAAGTTGATATGGAAGTTTGACAAGAAAGGTGTCTTCTTTGTTAAGCCAGTGATGCAAAAATTGATTAATGGGTAGCAATAGCCGCAAGAAATAAGCAACTTCAACTATGCTAGTAAGGTTTGGAAAGGACTTGTGCCGCCTAGAGTAGAGGTGTTGAATTGGTTTGCTGTGATTGGAAGATTAAATATGAGAGATAAATTTTGTAGATTGGGCATTATCCAAGAGGAACAAAATATATGTCCAATGTGTGGTATTAAGGAAGAGGATTTGTGCCACCTATTTCCAACAAGTGAGTTTGCATGGACAGTGTAGGGAATATGGTTGAAAAAATGAAATGTGGCATGGGTTATTCCATTTGACATGAAAATAGCCTTAGAGTCTTGGCTAGGAATGAAAGTAAGGAGGGATGACAAAAAGAAATAGATAAGGGCTTTCTTTGTTTCTAATTGGCTGGTATAGAAATGTAGCAACAATACCATATTTGAAAAAAAAGATGTGCAGCCATGAAGAGGTTGTGAATATGGCTGATTTTTGGATAAGAGAATGGTCAACATAGAAGCCTTAAATGTTAAGCAAGGAATATGCATGTGTATGGAATCAATTGGATTTGTTTCTTTTTATTTTTTTCTTTTTCTTGTGGTATCAAATTATGACGAAATTATATGTTCACAAAGCTTTCAGATGCAGGAATAGTGTTTTTGTGTATTACTGAACACTAGGAGCATACAAGCCATGTGTTGTGGCACGTGAGTGATACATTGTGAGGTATTTGATTGAGTGTGGTGAGGTCTTAAGGAGTAAAATACATACACCAGAATGATACACATTGCCAGTATAGGAAACTGTTAAGAGTGGTGAGGTCAATCAAAGGATGTGGCTTCAAAGGTAAAGAGATTATCATGAACTAACAATCATGTTATTATACAAAAGTTTGTTTTTTGCAAATTGCAAGTTCATTATTTTGAGGTAGTGCGAAATGATGACAATAGCTTTAGGCAGGAATTGGAGTGATATATTGTGAGGAGTGATACACAGTGAGGAGTGTAGTGATATATTATGAGGAAGAGTGATACACAGTGTTGAGTGATACACAGTGAGGAATATAGTGATATATTGTGAGGAGTCATACACAAATGAGAAAAGGAGTGATACGCTATGAGGATTTTTATGTGCATATCAATATAAGAAAATATACTATGGGTACTACTATTGGGTGTGTAGAAGACAGTTAATTTCAGTGTGTGTCCAAAAATATTGTCCATTCATGTGACTTATATGTGTGTCAATGTAAAGAAGTAAGATATTTGGCCGACACTGCTCTATAAATGAGACTATGACAATGAATGTATTGGATGACATTTTTGAGTGACGATGTGGAAGAAATAGCATGTATGCTCTTTGGTTCTATAAGTGACCTTGATAGCTATGCCGTTGGGGTTAACTTATGGACATATTATTAAAGACTCTAACTGGCATGACCAACTGGGTGGTAACACTATATTGTGGGCACATACAAGTACAATGACGAGTGTTGTAGCTTGTACCTTATGCAGATATTGTTATTATTTGACTGTGCAATCTGCTCATGTGAAATTGGCCTCTGATCCACATGGAAGGTTAATAGGAGTTGTTTTGGTATTGATTAAGTATATGTGGGCTATATATTTTGATGATATTTTGTATTTTTATTAGAAAGTCTCGGAACTTTGACTAATAGTTTGTGATTGAGACTATTGTTATGTTGTTCTATGTCTTCATCCCCTTTTTGGTGGTGAATAATAATTATCGAAAAAAAAATGATAGAGAAAGACAAAAAAATATACATTAATTTAGACATAAAAAATGATATATCTTTCAATAGCGGTGATATGAATTTCAACAAAATAAATTACAAGCATTTACTTTGATATAAAATTTAATTTTGATACATCGACATTATAAAGAGAGTTTATATTGTTATTAAGTTAAATCTTTCTATTTTTATTACTTTTTAAGTATCGAAATGAGAGTTAGTCATGTTAACTGATGTGATATTACACAACTAGATAATTGTATAAAATATTTTTACTCTGTACATCCAAATTAAATCCTTGATATATTTGAGCTTTATTTAATTTTTTAATCATTTAAATGCAAACAATCAATGACCCATATGTATTGTTATCCATTTTGAACTATTTGTATAAAAATTTATCCCTTATTTCTATCTTTTAACTAAATATATTCTAAAAGTGACATAGTTTCACCTGTCTCATTCCCAAACATTATGTTAATATTTGGGTAGTTGCTATTGATATTGGATTATTATATTGCTAATATGACTATAAATGAAGTAAGCACATGATATTATCTTATTTGAATAAGCCATATGATTGACAATTTAGAACCTATTTTAATTTAAACTTTTAGATTTTAATTTTAATTTTTAATTTTTTAATTTTTATAAAAAAATACTAAAAATTAAAATTAAAATTTATAAATTTTAAAAATTTTAATATTTTTTTATAAAATCTAAAAAATTGAAAATAAAAATTAACCATGTGATTACCTCTGTAAGCGGGTGTATGTGGATTACTTCCATGAATTAATTTTAAATTTAATATTAATAATTAGTCAAGAGAGACAGAAAAAAAAAAGTCAAAGACACAAACTGCAGGACATCCCCACGCGGCTATCATGTGCCTCCACGAGGTTGGAGGTGTACATGAGCGACACGTTTAACATTCCACGTTTTAATCCCATTTTGCTTCAAATCAATAATTGACCATCATTCACATTCGAAAGTTTTAGAATCCACAACATTCCCGCTAGGAATGGATTGACCAGCGCAAAGGCTGAGAAGGAATATATACGGAAAAACAAGTGAGGGCATCTCCAAAGGATGTTGCATTTTGACCTCATATGAAGTCCCATTAAAGTGTCACTTTAATATTCGTGGGCCATTGCCTCATGAAAAATATAGGTGTCCTGAGATTCTTCTTTTAAGTAGAGGGGACCAAATAATTTAATTTTAAATATATTTTTTTTATAAAAGAATTATCCTTGTAATTTTAAAGGATAAACTATTATGGTCGCTTTCTAAAATTTAAACTTATGACCTTATTTTTTTCATGCTATTAAGCTGTTTATCACCTATTCAATATTTTGTTGGTGAATCTCACAATTTTGAAATTAGAAAAAATTAATAAATTTATGAAATATATTGCTATAAACATTTTGTATTGGATAAAAATATAATTTATTTTTCAAAAAAAACTTCATTTAAGTTGAAATTTTACTTGTATTTGAGAAAATAATTAAATTGGTTTTGATCCTTTCCCTTCTTTTTTTTTCGGGTTAGAGATAAGAAGGATAATTTGTGCGCAGAGAATTCAGTGTGTGTTGAGAAAGATTGAAAAAAATTGTGAAAAATAAGTTGAAATGTGTTGATATTTATAGATTAAAAATAAGGAAAAATATTATTATGCAACGACACAAAAAACGGGAATTGATGATGTACACGGCCATGCGTTCAACAGTCATTTTGCAACTGTAACTTTTACAAAATAAATGTTAAACAAATATGTCAGATGGACACTTGTCAATTTGTGGTTCATCTTTTTGAAAAAAATAAAATAGACGAACCAGGCCCACTTGCAAATAGATTTTATTTTGGGACGTGGGAGCATTTCATAGCCCCCATTCGTCCGAAGTATGGACATGGGGAAGTCGCACGGGAGTTGCTTAAGTGGATTACTAAGATTTATGTTTATTGGAAAAAGAGTTTTCCTTTTTTTTTTTTATAGTGCATTAAGCTAGGAATTCTTCTTAAAGAGTTAGGAAAAGAAAAAAAATAGAAATCAAACACAAAACCTCCCACTTAAGGAATGTAGAAGACAACTGCATCTATTAAGTTGTGGGCTTATCCACATTTCCGTGAGAACTAAGGTAATCATCTTTAGATAATTTTGATCTTTTTAAAAAGCAAAATTAAAAGACTACAATACCCACATATACTTTATTCATTAACTGATTGTAACTCACACTCATTAATTCTCTCTTCAATAAATACATAGCTAAAATGAGGATAAATTAATTAATGATGCATTGCAATGCAATCATAATAATTGATTTAAAATTTTTAAAAAACCCAAAAATAAGAATAGAGAGAATAAATAGTGGAGAAGATGACAGAATAATCTTATTGATTATCTCAAAGGTAGCGTATATGAGCATCCAAAGGGCTATTTATATCAAAGGATGAGAGATACAATATCATATCAAATTATAATCGATTTTTTCTAATATAATCAAATCCTAACTGAATTAGTTAAAGATATGGTTACTCATAAATGAATAATATTTCATAACACCCCCTTTGATATCCATCAGGGATATGCCTCATTAAAATTTTACTAAGAAAAATCCAATGGGATAAAATCTTAGTGAAGCAAATAGAGTACAATATCCTCATAGTGGGAACATAGAACTACCTCATTAAAAATCTTATCAAAAAAAAATTCAATGGAATAAAAACCTTAATTAAGGAAAAAAAGAGTACAGTATTTCTCTTTCTTTTTTAAGTATCACTTAAAATTTTATAACCAGTACATTCTGATTTTATACACCCCTTTTGTAAAGAAAATAGGTAGTGACTTGATCACTTAAACAAATTAGACATCAATTTCTCTCTTTAGTTGAGATATCTATACCATGTTGTCCTTATCTAAAGTTCCACAAGTTTCTTCTAAGATGATCTATATGATAGTTTGAAAATGTTGATCCATTGCCCTTAGCTATAAATATTCATGAGCTTCATGTATTGCATACAAATTTCTTCATGATTTGAAAAGATAGTGGTTATAGTCTATCTTGTATATCTACAAGATATGATCATGTCCCCATAAGTAAAAGAAACTTGTTTGATATCTACCTTTATGCACATTGGTGATTTATCCATATAATATTTTATAAGAGTTTTCTCTGTATAAATTGATTGACAAACAAATATTTTGTTTGTTAAATGCTCGATCAACAGGTTGAGACAAAACTTTATCCTTTTGAGATCTTTTATCTCAAACTCTTCCTTCAAAACTTTTACTATTACAGGAACTTCTTTAGGATTTCAACTAATCAATTTACACCTCAATTATAATAAACATAGTTGTAGACTTCTTTATAACCACAATATAACATAGCATAATTGATCAAATTATGAACTCTTAATAACATGATAGATCAAAACCAAAACATATATAATGTGTATTAAAAAATATAGAAATTTAGAACATGACATGGATATACCATCAATCCATAACTTCATTTTTCCCATATAGATACTCATTTGAATCCCACGTTGTCGCAACCGGGATCGCGACGGGGACGGCGAAAAAGGAAATTTTGTTTGAAAATTATGGAGTCGCCACCAAGTTTATTTAAAATTGGGAAAACGTTGGAAAAACCCATTTTTTAGAAAATAGTCTTTGAAACCAGTTTGGGTTCGGGAATCGGTTATGTATAGGGAAGGGAAAGAATTTAATCCCACGCACCCTAGTACACCCGTCCTCGGACAGTACCTATAATTAACTGTGCAAATTAAATAAATAACATTTTTCAAACATTTATTTTATTTCATTTGCGAGGAATATAATAAAAGAGATTCTCTTTAAAGAAAAAAACTGAGAATACCAAACTGTCACAGCTCAGGCATCCCCATTTACTAAGTTAACAAGCCGTCACGGCTTAATTAACATTATTTTAAAAAGAAATTTACTAAATAAATGAGCAAACTTAAATTGAAAATAAATATATAAGTTACAAATATTTACAAATAAGAGGAAAAGAAGAAAATTATTTTTTTTTATGTATTTTTACAAATCAATAGAAACAAATATAAAAGAGAACAAACATTTTTAAGGAAACCTTCGAATCATTAAGCTGTCACAACTCAAATGTTTGAAATATCGAGTTAACAAACCGTCACGGCTAAATTAACTCTTTATCTACAATAACAAAAGTTAAATAAAATACTTTGAAATAAAATTATTAGAAGAAAAAAAAAACTTATAAACAAAACAAACTACATAAATAGCATAGAAAAATACTAGGAAAATTATTTACAAATAAACTAAGTGGTGGAAAGTTAATTTTGAAAGAGAATTTTAGAATATTAAGCTGTCACGGCTAAAATATTCTAAAACATAAAGTTAACAAACCGTCGAGGTCAAATTAACTCTATTAAAAAAAGACTTTGAATATCAAGCCGTCGCAGCTAAAATATTTTGAAAGATAAAATTAACAAACCGTCACGGTTAAATTAATCCTTTTTTTAAAAAAACTCAAATCTCTTTTAGTAAAGAAAACTTATTCAATTATTTTAAACCCAAAATTCATAAAAACATTTTAAATTTTTCTTTACAAAACTCTAATTTTAACGGAAACTAGCAAGATTATATCATAAGTACCGTTACACAATTAATCTAAACAAAACACATAAATAATTAATACTAAACAAAATCAAAACTAATTCATAAACATAAACTTACAATTAAACAATATATATAAAATAATTAAATAAACAAACAAGGGCCCTAATTATTATTATATTTTTATCCTTTTTAATTAAAAGAACTTTAACACTAAATTCACTTAAAATCAAAGAAGTAATTCATTCATAAATATCAACACCTAATTAATTTAAACAAAAAAAAAGCTAAAGTAAAGATCACAAACACCTCTAATTTAGGCAAAATATATAAATATATATAACAAAGAAAGTAAGATTACACATAAGCAAAAACACATAAAATAAATAAAAAAAATAAGAACCATTACCTATTTAAATTAAACAAAACACATAACATACATAATAATCAAACTAAAAAAGTCCTAATTATTACTTTTTATCCTTTTTAGTTAGAATATTAACACTAAATTCAATAAAGAGACTCTTTTTATCCTTTTCTGCATAATTATTTTAGAATTAATTTATTAAATCACACTTGAATAATTTAGAATACTTAAAAAAAAAAATGACAAACCTAATGAACCAAAGTGCTTTTATTTTGAACCAAATAAAACTCTTTAACCCATTTTAAATCAAAACAAAACCAAATCCAACAAATGAAGTCAAGAACTAAATTTGACATAACATTAACCATACAAATCGCAAATTCATACCCAAATATAGTCAAAATTTAACTTAAAAACGGAATAACTACCAACTAAAAACATAAATAAGAAACAAAAACCTAAATTAACCTAATTCTATCTTTTTTCTAATCTCATTAACACAACCCATACAAAAAAAAAACAAAATCAAAATAAAAAAACACTCACAAGCTCTCTCTGAAAACACAATCATACACACATATACTTTCCTCACTACCACTCAAACATAGCATACTCTCTTACAAACTTACACGCGCACTCACATACACCCTTACACAATTCTCTTTCATCCACACGCACACACACATGCTTACCTCTCTTTTTTTTTACTTCCACACAAATACACGAGACACATTCTGTCTCTCACTCACACACACTCAGAACGAAGGAGACCGAGAGAGCATGAGAGAGAGGGAAGAAAGGTCGCCGCCGCTGGAAGAGATGGGAGGCTGATGGAAGTCCTGGCCGCGCAGCAAGGAGCAGCAGAGGTGAAACACGGCGCGGCTGGGAAGGAGGTTGAAGGCGCGGCATGTTCACCGACGCGTGGAGGAGCTTCGCCAAGGCGCGGCGGCCAAAGGGATGGGAAGCACGGATGAGCAAAAGGCTGAGGAAAGGTCGCCCAACCTGGCGGGTTCGCGGTTCTTTGCCGGAGGGGCTACACCGAGACGCTCGGCGGTGGATGGCATGCGGTTGGCCTAGATCGGTGATGGATAGAGCAGATCGGGCGGTCTTTGGCCGATCTAGAGCTCGGCGGCCATGAATGGGGAGATCGGCTGAAGAAAAGAAGGAAACCGCCTTGGGAGAGTGGCGGTGTGGCTGCGGAGCTGGTGGTTCATGGATGTTGATGATGGTGGGACGGTGACCGAGAGAGATGAAGAACACGAGAAGAAGATGCCGACACACGGCGGAGCTCGTGGTGAAGCAGCGCGAGGAAGATGGAAGCCGCGACAGAGTGGATCAGCTCTTGAGGATGCCAGGCGCGGTGGCTGGATGGCGGAGTGCTTGGGACGCCGGCAGTGGCTGAAGATTCAGTTGAGAAGGAAATGGAGGTTGAAGGAAGAGGCCGCGGGTTCATGGCGGGGTACGGTGGCTGGCTGGGTTTCAAGTGCGGAGGTTCGCGGTTCGGTGTGGTGGCTCGGTTGGCCCGTGGCGGAGGGGTATGGGATGATGATGATGGGTTAAAGGGGGAGGTGGTGGATCGGGAGGCCATGGAGGTTGTTGGTGATGGTGAAGAGGGCGGCTGAGGGGTGGTCACGGTGGCTTAGGGGATGAAGATAATGATGATGGGTTAAAGGGGTAGGTGTGGTTGTAATGGTGTTGATGATGAAGAAGACTGGGAGGCCGCGACCGTGATGAGGAGGCCGCGGCCGTGATAAGGAGGCCGCGGCCTCTGCACCCTCCTCCCCTTTTTTGTTTTAAAATAATATAAAAAAAAAAATTCCTTGATGATGATGATACTGGTCCTCTTGTTATTACCTTTTCTTTCCTTTGTCTTTGCTCTTTGGATTGTCTTGCTTTGGATTGTATTCTTGGGTGAGATTCTAGTTTCTTACTGAGTTCTTCCTCTGATGTTCTAATGTCTCCGTGTTTTTTTTTGTTTGAATTTTCACTGAGTGATTGGAAAAGATTATTGGTAATCTGAAAATTGTTGTGATCCCTTGATTATGGTCCCCGTCTCAAATGTATACTCTCTTCATTGTTGTTTTTTTCAACTCCACCGAAAGAGGAATCATAAATCAAAGACACCATCATTTAGTTTTGATTTTTCTTCTTTTCCTCCTTCCCATGCTTCACGGATTGAATTGGGTAAAAGGAGAATCGGACACAAGTCCGTGAACCTCCTGTTTCTTTTTTTTTTTCAAATAAGTAATTAAAGAAACTGTAAATAAAATAAAGAGGTAAACTAGATACAAATTTTTAGATTTTATTGTTTAAAGATTGAACAAAATCGGGTGTTCACAGTTGCCCCTCTTTATTCATTTCTTATGAAAAAATATGAAAAAAGTTTATATTTTCTTCATAAGGAATGAATAAAGACATGAACATTGATTTTGTACGATAATTGCATGGAAAACAATCTAAATCTAAACAGCAAAATAATATGCACATATGAGAAAGTGAAATACAAATGCACAAGCTAACAAGAATCTAGAGCAGACGATACTGACCGAACCTTAAAAACCGACAAGGGTTGACTGAAGATGTAAAATGACAAACTGGGATTAACTGAAATTAAATTTGCATCTGAGGCCGACTGGAAATGTAAATTGGCAGCTAAGGCCGATTTGAAATGTAAAATTGGCATCTGAGGCCGACTGAAATGTAAATTGGCAACTGAGGCCGATTTGAAATGTAAATTGGCAACTGAGGCCGGCTGAAAATGTAAATTGGCATCTGAGGTCGGCTGAAAACGTAAATTGGCATTTGAGGCCGACTGGAAACGTAAACTGGCATCTGAGGCCGACTAAAAACGGAAACTGGCATCTGAGGCCGACTGAAAACGTAAATTGGCAGCTGAGGCCGACTGAAAACGTAAATTGGCAACTGAGGCCGACTGAAAATGTAAAACTGGCATTTGAGGCCAACTGGAAATGTAAACTGGCATCTAAGGCCGACTAAAAACGTAAATTGGCAGCTGAGGCCGATTTGAAATGTAAAATTGGCATCTGAGGCCGACTGAAATGTAAATTGGCAGCTGGGGCCGACTTGAAATGTAAAATTGGCATCTGAGGCCGACTGAAAACGTAAATTGGCAGCTGAGGCCGACTGAAACTGTAAATTGGCATCTGAGGCCGACTTGAAAACGTAAATTGGCAACTGAGGCCGACTTGAAATGTAAATTGGCAACTGAGGCCGATTTGAAATGTAAATTGGCAACTGAGGCCGGTTGAAAACGTAAATTGGCATCTGAGGCCGGCTGAAAACGTAAATTGGCATCTGAGGCCGACTGGAAATGTAAAACTGGCATCTGAGGCCGACTGGAAACGTAAACTGGCATCTGAGGCCGACTAAAAACGTAAACTGGCATCTGAGGCCGACTGAAAACGTAAATTGGCAGCTGAGGCCAACTGAAAATGTAAATTGGCAACTGAGGCCGACTGGAAATGTAAAACTGGCATCTGAGGCCGACTGAAAACGTAAACTGGCATCTGAGGCCGACTGAAATGTAATTTGGAAAAGAAACAATCTTTTTTTCATTTTTCAAATCATATGCAAAAAGCCTTGAATTATTCACCTTCAGTTTATACAATATTGAAAAACTAACTGTAACTCAATTGAGCAAGCCTCGAAGAGAACTTTAACCGATCAAACTCATAATCTCAGCATTGGACCTTCTGGCACAACAAAGGCTTTCTTTTCTTCTGTGACCTTGCTCATTTTTATTCTTCTCCCATTTTCCTTTTCAGAAGGTTGATTACTTTTCTGTCAAGCTTAACTGAAATTTCTGGATTATGACGTTAGTCATTGATGTATTGCTGTAAACACTGTTAGATTGCGTAATTGAAGCTTAAATTTATCCTACTTGAGACATTATGAATAAACATGTATTCAAAAGAAGGTAGAGGGATCAACTGAATGAACATTTTCATTGTTTGGTGTATTAAATGACAAAATGCTTTGTGAAAGATAGAATTTTGGGAGACACAAAATTTTGCCCCAGTTTAGGTTCTTTGTGGCTCAATCAATTGACTTCTTAAAGCAAGTTGACCATCATAGCCATGATATCTGACAACATGTCTTCAAATTCCCTTCAAAATTGCCCCAGTTTCAGCCTTTATCTGCTTGACTTGCTGGATTATTAAGAATTGTCCCAGTTTCAGTTACCAGCGAAGATGCTTATCTTTTTTTGCTCTAACTTTTGCCTAGGCCGCTCTTTTGAGTTTTCAACCTAGCGAGCTCTTTTGTTTTGCTGTTTTGCCCTAATTTTTGCTTAGGTCGCTCTTTCGAGTTTTCGACCTAACAGGCTTTTTAAATATCTGCTTTGCCCTAACTTTTGCTTAGGTCGCTCTTTCGAGTTTTCGACCTAACGGGCTTTTTAAGCACCTTTTCAAGCATAAAATCTTTTGACGGCATCCCTGTTGATTGGTTTAGGCAATTCTTGTCCCTCCATATTTTGCAAAATCAATGCTCCACCTGAGAATGCATGCTTGACAATGTAAGGACCTTCGTAACTTGAAGCCCACTTTCCCCGCATGTCTTCTTGGTTAGGGAGAATTTTCTTCAGAACCAAATCTCCTGGATGAAAATCTCTAGGGCGGACTTTCTTATTAAAAGCCCTAGCCATTCTGCTTTGATACAACTGGCCATGGCAAATGGCTGTAAGCCTCTTCTCTTTGATCATGTTCAATTGCTCATATCGAGCTTTCACCCATTCAGATTCTTCCAGCTCAGCTTCCATCAAAACTCTGAGCGAAGGGATTTCAACCTCTATAGGAGATACGGCTTCCATTCCATATACCAATGAAAAAGGAGTTGCCCCTGTGCTTGATCGTATGTTGGTATGATATGCGTGCAGAGCATACGGCAGCATTTCATGCCAATCTTTGTAGTTCACAACCATTTTGGCGATGATTTTCTTGATATTTTTATTTGCAGCTTCAACCGCACCATTCATTTGAGGTCTATAAGGAGCTGAGTTGTGATGCTTGATCTTGAAAGTCTCAAAGAACTTGAACCCGGCACCATTGAGGTTAGGAGCATTGTCAGTAATGATCCTTTCTGGAATTCCATATCTGCAGATGATGTCCTTTTTGATGAATCTGAGAAACACCTTCTGTGTGATGTTGGTATATGAAGCAGCTTCCACCCACTTAGTGAAGTAATCTATTGCCACCAAGATGAAACGATAATCGTTAGATGCTTTGGGATTAACCGGGCCGATAACATCCATGCCCCACATCGAGAAAGGCCAAGGAGACACCATGCTGTGCAACTGAACTGGGGGAGCATTGACTCGATCTGCATATATTTGGCATTTGTGGCACTTCCGAACATAACTGATACAGTCATTCTCCATAGTGGACCAGTAATAACCGCTTCTTAAGATTTTTCGAGCCATCATATGTCCATTGACATGAGTTCCGCAGATCCCTTCATGAACTTCAATCATGATTATTCGAGCTTCATGAGCATCTACACATCTGAGGAGAGTCGTGTCATAGTTCCTCTTATAGAGAACTTCACCATTCAGGAAGAAAGCCATGGCTAGTCTTCGAATTGTCTTCTTATCCACCTCATTTGCACCTGCTGGGTATTCTCCTCTTTGAATGTACTGTTTGATATCATGATACCATGGTTGACCGTCCGGCTCAATCTCCACATTGCCACAATAAACTGGTTCACTTTGCACTTCTACATGGATGGGTTGGACATTAGCATGGACCTTCAAGTTAGTCATCACGGCCAAAGTCGCTAAAGCATCCGCAAACTGGTTCTTATCCAGAGTTAAATGAGAGAATGATATGTCATCAAAGCGCTCAATTAACTGAGACAAATGCTTCTGATAAGGTACCAATTTCGGATCCTTTGTGCGCCATTCTCCATTAACTTGATAGATTATGAGCGCAGAGTCTCCAAAGACTTTTAGATCTTTGATTCCCAAGTCAATCGCAACTTGCAAACCATTTGCACATGCTTCATATTCTGCCATGTTGTTGGTACATTCAAAGTCTAATTTGATAGAAACTGGATACTGCTTCTGAGCTGGTGAGACTACTACAGCTCCGATTCCACATCCGTTCATATTGGCTGCTCCATCAAAGTACATCTTCCACACATTCCCCTCTTCCTCATCTTCTCTTTCTAGTGTCAACACTTCATCATCAGGGAATTCAAGCATAGTGGGTTGTACACCCTCCAGAGGGTTTTCAGCTAGATGATCAGCAATTGCACTTCCTTTGATAGACTTTTGAGTGACACATTTGATATCAAACTCAGACAGCATCACTTGCCATTTTGACATTCTCAATGACACATGAGGACTATCAAATATGTACTTTAACGGATCCATTCGAGAAATCAGCCAAGTAGTGTAGTATAACATGTACTGCCTCAACTTCTTCGAAGCCCATACTAATGCACAACAAGTCTTTTCAATTGCCAGATAGCGAGATTCGCATTCATTAAACTTCTTGCTCAAATAGTAAATGGCCTGTTCTTTCTTTCCAGATTCATCATACTGTCCCAACATTACCCCGAGTGAAGTAGGCAACACTGTAAGATACAGTATTAAAGGACGGCCTGGCGTAGGAGGAATCAGAACTGGAGGTTTCATTAGATAAGTCTTTATTTTATCGAAGGCCTCTTGGCATTCCTCATTCCATTCTCCAGGTTGATGTTTTCGCAGCAACTTGAATATAGGCTCACAAGTACTAGTCAAATTTGCAATGAATCTAGCAATGTAGTTGAGCCTCCCAAGAAAACTTCTCACTTCCTTCTCAGTTCGGGGAGCTGGCATTTCTTGTATTGCTTTTACCTTGTCCGGATCCACTTTTATCCCTTCTCTGCTGACAATGAATCCCAGTAATTTCCCTGTGGAAGCTCCAAAGATGCATTTATTCGGGTTCAGCCGCAACTTATATTTTCTGAGCCTTTCAAACAGCCTTCGCAGGACTACTACATGACTTTCTCCCTCTTTGGACTTAGCGACCATGTCATCTACATACACTTCAATTTCTTTGTGCATCATGTCATGGAACAGCGCAACCATAGCACGTTGGTAAGTGGCACCGGCATTCTTCAATCCGAATGGCATGACTGTGTAGCAGAATGTTCCCCACGGAGTTATGAACGTAGTTTTTCCTTTGTCATGAACATCCATGAGAACCTGCTTGTACCCGGAATATCCATCCATGAATGAAAATCGGTGATTCCTGGCCGTATTATCAACAAGGACATCAATGTGAGGGAGTGGAAAGTTATCTTTCGGGCTAGCTTTATTCAGGTCCTGATAATCAACACATATCCTAACCTTCCTATCCTTTTTAGGTACAGGCACGATGTTGGCCACCCAATCTGTGTGTCTTGACACCTCTAGAAACCCGGCCTCTAGCTGTTTAGTCACCTCTTCTTTTATCTTTAGCGACATGTCGGGCCGCATTCTTCTCAACTTTTGCTTTTTCGGCTCAGCTTCTGGGTACAAAGGGATCTTGTGTGAAGCAATCTCTGGATCCAATCCTGGCATATCATGATAAGACCATGCAAAAACATCCAGGTATTCTTCGAACAAAGCAATCATCTCTCGTCCGCTCAGATTCTCCACTATTTTCACTCTTTCCTCTCTTCTTGGTGCCCATGTTAATTACTTCACCACCTCATTGTCTAAGTCAAATCCTTTATCCATGTGTTCCAAAGAACCACGAAAATCTTTCAACAGTTTCTTCATCTTCTTCAGATTCATAGCTATCACACTCAAGTGCAGTAAGAGAGTCAATTGATTGGCCTTCAAAATCCCTTTCATGTGGCAAAATTCCTACACTTAAATCCCTGGAAAGTAATTGCGGTGGGTTGGAATGCCAAGACAAATAACGGGTAAACATGAATAAAAAGGCGCAAATTAATGGTTTGAGGAAATAATGCTAAAGAACAAGAATAGCGGATAGAAAAGAGAACAATTGCTGGATGAACATGCAAGTTTATTCAAATGATGTCTCAAAGTAGCATCCATAAAAGCAAATACAATTAATACAATCCCGAATGATTACTTTGAAGTAACAACATCAAGCACTGGTTTAGCTTCCTAATTCATCAGCATAAGCATTGTTGCGTTCTTCAGGCCTCTCAACATCCACCATATTGATGGTTGGACAACAGCTAGGGACACATCCTCCTTCAGCCATAATCACCTCAGCCGGATAAGGAAAGGTCTCTTTCAGATGAGGGATCTGCTTCATCTTCTCTTTTGGTTTCTTTGGTTCAAGAGCCATGGTCTTGATCTGCTCTTCTAATGATGCCTCATATCCTAAACCAAATCGGTTAGGCTTCCCTGAGATAGGTAGAGGTGTTTTGATACCTTGTAACCGTGGTCCCAGTCCTTTGCCGTGCAGATAACCATTTTTGGTCATGATATGAGCCACTATCTGATTGACATCTTGCCTTGGGAGCTCGTTCTGTACTTGCTTCATCCCCACCACCTCCAGATTGTGCCATAAGCTATTTTCCACTAACTCAACATTTTCAACATAAGGTAATGAGACAGGTTTAGATACAATGATCTCCTTCTCTCCATGGATCGTAATGACTGAATCATTTTCAATGTATTTAACCTTTTGATGCAAGGTTGAAGGAACAGCACCAACATTGTTGATCCATGGTCTTCCCAGTAGCATGTTGTAATCAGACTCAATCTCCATCACTTGGAATAAAACCTCAAATCGGCTCGGGCCAATTTCCAATGGCAGCACTATTTCCCCCAGGATGTTTTTCTTTGCTCCATCAAAAGCTCTCACGATCATCACTTGCGGCGAAACATCGTCTTTGCCCATTGACAAGTAGCTCAATGTCGACGCTGGCAAGACATTTAATCCCGACCCTCCGTCAATGAGGACTTTGGGCACTATATAGCCTTTACATTTAAGGGTTATATACAGTGCTCGTGGGTTAGCCTATGATACGATCTCTTCACTTGAGAAAGTGATCATATTGACACGCTTTACCGGATCCACCATATTCACCATATTCTCCAATGAGACATCCGGTTTCACATAAGCATCCTTCAAGACCTTTAGCACTGCCCTTTGATGAGATTCGGATGACAAAATTAGTGACAACAAGGAGATTCTGGCAGGAGTCTTCTTCAATTGCTCCAGTATGTCGTACTCACTTTGTTTCATGATCTTCAGGAACTCCTCTTCTTCATTCTCTTCTCTTTCTTTTCCGTCTGCACCAGAACCCTTTCCCTTGTTCTCTTCTTCGACAAGCTTTCCTTTTTCCAGTTCTCCGGGCCCATAAATCCTTCCACTTCTTATTATTCCTTTTACCTCCACTACCACTTCACTTGTTTGGACTTTCGAGGTTTCCCCTATGTCTCCATTTGTCTCCACATTAGTTTCATAGTTCCAAGGGATAGCATGTGTATTCTCGTAATTGAATGGTCTTTGGTTTCTTCACGGTGATCACCACTTTCTCTGGTTTCGGAGCTCGATTCAGTGGAGGGATGCGAAGTATGAAGCGATCGATCATATTCACTTCTTCTTGGAAACTTAACCTCTTTTTTGCTCGAATCACGCCCAAATTGAGCAATCCCTATACACGAGCCTTGAAATCCCAACAATTCTCTATATCATGGCCAAGACCTCCACAATGATATAAACAGCTTGATTCAATATCACATCTCTCATCTTCTTTCATTATGGACGCAGGTACTGTGATATGGTACCCAGCTTCTTTCAAACCATTGAACACTTCTTCCATTGGTGTTTGAAGATTCAAAACTTTCTTAATTAGAGGTTCTTCCTCCTCCAAGGCATTCACACGACTTCCTCCTTTGTGTTTTGGGATCGGGTTGTTAACAATGTCTGGTTTCGAATCTTCTTGAAAATCTAGCCTCCCGCAAGCAATTAACCTTCTTACTGCTGTTTTGAAACCTTCGCAATCCTCAATGGAATGCCCTTCTATGTCCATGTGGTATTTACAGGTCAGGTTCGGGTTGTACCAAGCTGGGTATGGCGGTTCCAACGGGTGTACAAGATATGCTGAGATCAGATGAGCATCAACTAATTTTTGAAAAAGATTAGCATTCGAAATAGATAGCTTTGGGAAAGGTGGGAAGTTGGGGAATCGATTACGGTTTTGGTTTTGGAAATTTGGTCGAGGTGCCGGGGTGTATGTTGGGCGAGTAGGTTGATATGGCCTTATGTGGATGTTGTTAACTTGGAGTTGAGAATATGGAACGGTGTTTGTGGTTGGTGTGGCTTGGTAAGATGAGTAAGGAGGGATATGTGTTTGGTATGATCGTGGCCGGGTTGGTGGGTATCGTGGGACGAAGGATTGCTGACCATGCACATAATTCACATCTGTCTCCTTTTTCCTTGGTGGGAAACTTTTTCTTGCGTCCTCACTGCTCATGGGAAGCTTGCCGGCTTTTGCTAAGCTTTCAATTCTTTCTCCAAAGAGCTTATCAACTCAGAGAAGTCTTTGTATGCTGCTCCTGCCATTGCCCCGATATAAGGGGATCCCAAGGTTCCCAAGAAATAAGAACACATTTCAGTCGGGATGAGTGGCGGTTGAACTTGAGCAGCCAAGGCTCTCCATCTTTGAGCATATTACTTGAATGATTCATCCTTCTTCTTCTGCATAGAGCTTAATTGCTCCCGTGTAGGTGCCACCTCAAGATTGAACTTGTATTGGCTCATGAACAGATCTGCCAATTCTCTCCAGCTAGAAATCTTTGAGTGGTCCAATGAATGTACCACTCCAGAGCGAGTCCAACAAGGCTTTCATGGAAGAAGTTGATGAGGAATTTTTCATCCTTTGACCATATCGCCATCTTAGTACAATAACTTTTCAAGTGAAAAAGAGGATTACCCGTCCCGTCATACTTTGAGAAGTCAGGAACCTTGAAGTCCCTAGGGATTACTACATCGATAGAAGAGGCGAGTTGTTCAACTTCCACATACCCATAGGGGCTAGGTCCTTGAATAGCCCGAATCTGCTCTTGAATCTTCTCCATCCATTCTTCTTTGAACTTTCCTTTTTCTGCCTCTGCACGACTATTTTCTGAGGAGGATGGCTGCTTCTGGATGACTACACGAGGTTTCTCCCAGACAGGTGTAACATGCCCGTGCTCATGAGTTTGCACATTTTCTAAGGAACGATAGCCTTCTCCGATAGGGATTACCAATGGTATCGTGGGCGGTGGTTGCCCATGGAAGTTATTCGGGATTTCACCCATATCATTCATCCCTGCAGTGACATTTAGAGCTACACCTGGTACCACAGGCATACCCAGTGTCGTAGTATTTGGTTGCACATTTGCTGAATGAGCTCCCAATAGGTTAAGTGATTCTTGTATGCCCCGCATCATATCCTCCAACCTTCCTTGGTTGTTTGACAGTTCATTCAGTTTTCCTCTCACCGCATCAACTTCATCGCTCAGATTTCTTCCTACTTCAGAAGTAGTTGTGATTAGGATACCCCTTTCTGTGTCACCATTCCCTCCAGCCATTTTGGTCCGGGCTCTGGTATTGTGAATTCGAGTTTGATCGGTATCGGTTTTCCTTGGGTGCCCAATTGTGACAGATTTTTACCTATACAAGAAAACAGTTTTAGTGAAAAGTAAAAGATTAAAACATGGCTATTCGTTAGAAATCTTTGATCGAACTGAGTCTTGATGTGAGTATCTTTGATGATAACTGTTCCTCAGAACGTCTCGTTCAAAAGTACTAAGTCATGGGTATTGCTATGAGACCAACACAATGCAGAGACACAAAGATTTTTATTCATCAAGGGGCATTGTAACTGTCATTCCCTTTTGTTTTACATTCACTTCCAAAACGAGAAAAGAAAATACATCATGAAGCCATAAAGGCTTTTCTCAATATCTTTCAGCAATCATTTGTTTCATTCTCCCAATCAAGTCTCTACAGTAGTCAACAAAATTACAAATCTCAATCGGGGTCTTGAAAGGGATTATTCCTTGCTCGGCCAATCCTAAGTATCTTGGAACATCTTCGATGGCTGCATTAGCCAATCCTGTCAAGTTTGAGAAGCGAGTCTTCAGCTCATGAATAATGTGGTTCTGATGTTGTATTTCAGAATCCAAACTTGCAACTATTTCCTTTTCTTCTTCCAGAGCAACTTGATATTCCATGATCTCATCATGCATGTATTGGCTTAGTTCTTCAATCTTCCTTTGGTACTCATTGTTCAATTCTTCCATTTGTTGTTTCATTTGTTCTTCACCTTCTAACGCAGTTTCTTCAGCAATTTTGGCCTTTCGAAGTAGATTTTTCAGCTGTTGATTTTCGGCTAGCGCTTTGTCACGCTCCTGTCTCCAAAGTCCTAGCTCTTTGTTGGCAGCTTTGAGGCATTCCTTGGTTTTCATCATGTGTTCATGCCCCATCTTCAGCTTCTTGCTTGTTCCTTCTAAAGCCTGATCCTTTTCAGTGCTTTCTCGTTTTAACATCATGTAGTTATGGTGGACACTTTTCAACTCAGCTTCTATTTGCATCTTTTCTTGTTCAACCTTGTCTAGTTTCTCCTTCACTTCCTTGATTTCTTCATTTTCATGGAAACCCCAGGTTGATGCATTGTCCAAAGGAGTAACAGTTATGACCTTGAAGGGCAGCTTGATCTCTTGAGCCCTATTTTTTACCCATTGATGATAGCTTTCTTTCACAGCACAACTTCTAACTCCCAGTTCTTTTCCTTTCTTGACAACCTTGCTCCAGGCGGACCGGATCTTCTGGAATAGGTCAATGTCTTTGGAGTCTTGATAATATGAGATAAACGGAGTAACTGCAGCTTCAGAAGGAGGTCCCATCATGGGATAACCGAGTTGGCGTAATAACAAGACAGGATTGTAATTTATGCATCCTCGGGTACCCATGAGAGGTACGTTTGGAAAGCTTCCACACTGATAGATCAGAGTTTGACTATCCTCCCTCCAAGGATACCATCGTATCATCTTTTCATTCAATTTGGCCAGGTCTTGAGCCCACCCTTGTCCACTCTTCTTCTTGATATTATGCATTCGTAGGTCTTCAATCGGACAAGGCGCCTTGTAATTCCTTTGGAATATGTGCGAAGTAACCCATACATATAACATTGGTAAACAGCACAGAATTCTCTTACCATTTCTCTCATGGTAAAAATTCAAAGTACAATAAACATCTGCCAGGAGGGCTGAAACGGGATTATGACCGTGGAATTTGCGAGCAAGGAACACATCAATAGCCCCAAGATCTACAAGGCCTTCAATATTCGGAAATAAGACAGTGCCATAGATAGTGAGGGCCAGCACATCTACGAAAACATCCCAGTCTTCAACTTGAGCTAAACGGCGCATATGCTCTTCGAGATAATCCCTTGAGAATCCGTAAGTCCCATTTCTACATTTCTGTGTTTCGTGCAAGTTCTTTGCACCTACCCTTAGGACAGTTGATAGGTGCAGAAGAAGGATAATGACCTTGGTAATGATAAGGTTTTTCTCCTTCTAATGGTAACCCTGCATCTTCTCAAACTCTTCAATGGTCGGTGCTAATCGAAGTCTTGAAAAGTGAAACATCTGAGCGGAGGATCATAGTATCGTGCGATCTTTGTGATTGCTTCTTCCTGCTCTTCCACTTCTAAGAGATTCAAGATCTTTCCATATTTTCTGGTGAGAGACAGGCGTTGTGGTAATCTTCAAAGAATCGACCCAAAGATCTCAGACTTTTAGTGTCAGGTGTCTTGGCTTTGAGACGTAGAGTTCTTTTCAACTTTTCACTTTTCTGACTGTCTGGTCTCATATTTGTTTGCATTTTCCCAAAGATACTCACAATAAGATTTCAGTTCAACTTTCTAACAAACCTGTCGTAATAGAAAGAAAAAATTTGATTTAAACGAAAGAAGGAATAGTAAACAATTTAGGAAATGAACCGAAATTATGTACAAAGAACAATGATAGGAAATCATGTACAAAATAAAGGAGTTAAAGAAAATGCACGCTCTCTTTGTGTCCTATGTGAGGTAAATTCTGGAGGTTAATTCTATGGTTCTATGGTCATTCTACCTTGTGAACACTTTTACTGGGTGGGTCTATATTCTCAGAATTCTATGGTCTCTAGAGTTAAGATTCGTTTCAGAATGTTATCCACAACAGCAGGTGAACTGCTAGGTGTAGGGCATTCATGAAAGAATCACACTCTAGATGAGATTTTCGCAATAACCAAATAGGATGAACATCCAAAATGGCTACCACTACATAATATCTTACCTATTTCAAGTTACACTCAGACCCGGGTATAGGGCCCCACTCGTGTGTGATTAATGTGGAAGTGTTGTGTGTGAAGAGAGTATACAAACCTGAAGTCCTAAGACTACCCATGACTAATACCTGCAAAAACAACTCAAACAAACACGTACAAAGATCCAAAGAATAAATCATCTACCCTAAGGTTTTAACAAATAAAGCCATCAAACACATGAAATGTAAAATTTTGTAAAGAAACAACGTATAAAGAAAGAAATATTAGACAAAGTAAACTAAGAAAAGGAAAACAAACATCAAAAGGCTATATTTAATTTGCACAACTAATTAAAACAGGCCGGACTCTCTTGGAGATCCCTAGTGGAGTCGCCATCTGTCGCAACCGGGATCGCGACGGGGACGGCAAAAAAAGGAAATTTTGTTTGAAAATTATGGAGTCGCCACCAAGTTTATTTAAAATTGGGAAAACGTTGGAAAAACCCATTTTTTAGAAAATAGTCTTTGAAACCAGTTTGGGTTCGGGAATCGGTTATGTATAGGGAAGGGCAAGAATTTAATCCCACGCACCCTAGTACACCCGTCCTCGGACGGTACCTATAATTAACTGTGCAAATTAAATAAATAACCTTTTTCAAACATTTATTTTATTTCATTTGCGAGGAATATAATAAAAGAGATTCTCTTTAAAGAAAAAAACTGAGAATACCAAACTGTCACAGCTCAGGCATCCCCATTTACTAAGTTAACAAGCCGTCACGGCTTAATTAACATTATTTTAAAAAGAAATTTACTAAATAAATGAGCAAACTTAAATTGAAAATAAATATATAAGTTACAAATATTTACAAATAAGAGGAAAAGAAGAAAATTATTATTTTTTATGTATTTTTAGAAATCAATAGAAACAAATATAAAAGAGAACAAACATTTTTAAGGAAACCTTCAAATCATTAAGCTGTCACAACTCAAATGTTCGAAATATCGAGTTAACAAACCGTCACGGCTAAATTAACTCTTTATCTACAATAACAAAAGTTAAATAAAATACTTTGAAATAAAATTATTAGAAGAAAGAAAAAACTTATAAACAAAACAAACTACATAAATAGCATAGAAAAATATTAGGAAAATTATTTTAAATAAACTTGGTGGCGACTCCATAATTTTCAAACAAAATTTCCTTTTTTAGCCGTCCCCGTCGCGATCCCGGTTGCGACACACGTGATATACATCTTCCAGGTGTTTGGACTACAAGTCCAAAGACTTCACATTTTATAGATGAGTCAAGTTCAACTCGTAGGGCTTCTTTCAATTTTGACTAATCATTTATACGTTAATACTCATCGATGATTTTTGGTTCAAGATCCTCATCATATATCATGTGTAACGTTATATTATTTGTAAATATATTGCCAATATTAATAATCGTCAGTTCCATCCTTTTACTGTAGAAACATAGTTTATTAAGATCTCATTATTTTCAATGATTATTTTTAAGGTAACTGAATCTCTTCTGACATTTCATATATATCAAAATTTTGGATGACAATAAATGTATTTGTTATGTCTGTATTCTCTTTAACAGGAAGGGTATCATTTAGCTCTATAACTTTATTTGGCCTATTTGCCCATCTTCTTTTTCAAGAATTTTCATTTTTGGAACTGACTGGTCTATCATACTTCTGACGTGCGATTTTTACATTGATCAATTGTCAAACAGGGACATCAATTCAGATTGGAGCATTTTCAACTAATATATAAGATTTAATTATCATTTTGCATCATAAAAAGAAAATGAATCTGACAATTTATTTGCTATTCTTTGCAAATATATAATCATTTGAACTTCTAGTTTACATTGTCTTGGGTCAGGATCTAAATAGAATAATATTGATGTATTGTAATTTATTTTCTTTTCTAGCTATCTACTCTTTCTTCCTAATGTTGGAAATATTATTTCTTGTCAAATTGGCAATACGCAACCTGAGCCTTAAAATATCTCCCATTTATATTTCAATATATTTTATCATAAAGGGATAATCATATCTAATATATATTCCCAATTTTTTTTAGGGTCTCATTTGGAGCGATAAGATGGGCAATTGGACTTATATTGCACCTCCAAAGTTCTTAAATGAGAACTATTTGGCTGCAGGCCAAAATAATTATAGGGAAGAAAATTAATGACAATTTGTTGGCCTTATACAAATAAGTATTGCAATATATAGAATAATATGATCTCAACTAGAAATTAGGAGATTTGTTCTCATGAGTTAATGGTCTAGCAATGTTAACTAGAGGTTTTTTACATGTTAATTATACTAGCCAACTTTTTCTATATGTGAACATGAATAATTAGATGTTCAACATTTATAATGTTGGCCATGAAAGCTTAAGAAATAAATTCACAAGAATAATCAAGATAAACTGTTTTGATTAGATTATCAAGAAATTGTGCTCTTAATAATTTGCGCAATTAATATCGCAAGTTTCTGGTTGTGAAATCATGACGAGCACACATGTGACTACCTCATAGATGAATCTATTAAAATCATAAAATATTTGAAAAGTCCACATGGTGGATGAATTGATCCACCTATATCACCTTAAATTCCTTCTTAAATTCCCAGAAGGAATTTAAGAAATTTAAATTCAATTTTTGCTGGTGAAGATCATATAATTAATTTACTTTGAGAATAAGTAGCACAAGAAAACTCATTAAGATGAAGAATCTTCTAGTTCTTTAAAAAATGCTCACATGTAATTTCAATAATTCTTTACAACATTTTTTTTCCTTCAAGTTGTTCCAACCGATCATGTCAAAAGATAAAATCATTTGGGATAATAAACATCTAGTTTGAAATAGCATGCAATAATTCAATTGTACTCATATTAGTACCATAGGCCAGAAGAAAGTATAGGCCAAATTTTCTAATATAACTTTCTTACCTGAAGTATAAGTTGTGATAGGGAAGTACTCACTACTTTCCTCATTTACTATCATAATATAATATCAATTTCAACAAATATCTTTAAGACTTATCAAGTCTCTTTATTACTTTTGTAGCTAGTAGAAAATCATTTGTGTTTTTTCAAGAAACAAAATAATAGCTTTTTTGGAGCATTTATTCATTTTGTTACCAAGAATGATATTAATATTTTTAATTAATTTTTGTTTATTCGAGAAACGTAAATAGTAGCTCTTTTGGAGCCTTTGATCATATTCACTTACTAATAATCATCTTAAAATTTTATTATCTCATTACAAGATGGATAAAAAAATATAAAAAAAAAATGTCATCATAGCATTAATATATCATGTTAGTGAAAAGAAACTTGTCATGTTTAATCACTACACAAAGATAAATCATCAACAATCATGATATGATAGTGATGATATACACACATGTATCACAAGTATTGTGAAAATATCAATATCATATATTATTGTTTTGTAATATATTAATCATAAGAATAAATAAAATTATCTTATGACATAAAATGATAAAGTGAATGATATGTTAAATTTTAACAATATCACATAAAAATATAATTAATAATTGTGAAATATGCCATAAATAGCATAACTATTTTTATTCAATATTAAGAACAATCAGATACTAATTTTTTAAAATAAAATATTACTAAAAAATACATCTAATAAAAACTTTATTTATCAAATCAAATAATTAATATTTCTATCAAAATATTTAATAATAAAAAGATACATTCAAATACCTTATACTAATCATAAAATGATTTCATACTGTATTTTGGGAAAAAAAAACTTCTAGCATTTTTTTCTAGTCTCCTTTAATTATACTTGATAAAGGTCAAACAAATGTCTCAACAAATGACAGGTACATGGCAAATTTACTTTGATGTCATAACGACAATATTTATCATGTTCACTTAAGAAACTTGACTATTTCAGGGGTTATAATTTTTGTCACATTCACTTTAGAGAATAGAATAGAGCCAATTAGCAAGTTTCATGATTTTTTCCCATGAACAACACGTTATTTTATCCAACCATGATAATAAAGCATATTTAATTGATATATATGTGTTGTAAAGCCCTTTTCTTGATAGTGTTGCTCTATGAGCACATTTGAGACACTAAAAAGTCAAGAACATTTTCAACATATATTTATCAATAATATAACTACAAGTGCTTCGTAATGAGCTCTTAAAAATATAATCATTTTTTTCGATCACACCTTTTCTTTGTCCTTTATCAAAAAAATATTAGCAAAATCTTATAAAAATATTTAGACATTATTATCCTTTATAAGGGTAACAAAGAAGGAAAGTGAATGAACCTATTATCTTATTCTCTTTAGGAGAATATAAATACTTAATTACAAATACTCAAAATTATCCTCAACGTTATATTCTCCTTAGGGAATGATAAATATGAAAATATTAATTTTAGAAATGTATAAACTTATTTTATATAATGACACACACTTTAAGTGATGCAAATAATAAGATTCATTCACTTTAGGAAATGATTTTCTGACATATTCACTTCTTAAACAGGAATATAATTATCATTCACTTCTAGGAATGATTATTGCTGCCATTCAAAGGTAATATATATGGAGCATGAATAATAGAGAAGAAGAGAGAATAATCTTATTGAGCATCTCAAAGATACTATATATAGAACATCCAAAAGGCTATTTATAGTCAAAGAATAAGAGATACAATATTATATCAAATCATAATAGATTCTTTCTAATTGAATCAAATCTTAACTGAATCATTTAAAGATATGGACATCCATAAATTCATAAATAAAAAATATTTTATAAAAAATAATATTTATTTTAAAATGAAAGAGATATATCTTAAGTACAAAATTGAGATTCAAACTTTGGAGAGAGTAATGGTTAAAAAGGGTTCTTATAACTGGAATAATATCTAAATGTAGTTATATCTTAAAGGAAAGAAAAATGAAAGATGACAAAATCTCTAAATTGGTTTTTGACTAACATTGGTCAGAAGACAAATTGATTCTTTAAGATTCGAGAGTCTCTCAGTTTTCAGGGGGAAAAAAAACATGTTAGTCCTCCTTTAATTTATCATTTCAATACTTGGCACAAAAACACATATAGATCATTTCTTTAAATTTGTTTATGATTCCTGAATAGTTAGCTCTTAGTTTTGTTTTACTTATGGTCTGCTAGGCCGCGTCTACTATGAAAAGAAAGAAAAACTCTCCACACTAGCACTAAAGAACGTCCTTTTTTTCCTGAGATATGAAAACGAAGAATAAATTAAAGAATGAGCAAGATTAGAGTTTGAGAATATATAACCACAGTTCAAAAAAAGAAATACTAAAACACACGATTGTTTCAGTTAAAGAGATTGTAAGACTGCCTCTGTTTCATAATATTATGAAAAATAGGAAATATGTCATTATTGTGAATCTTAAAGGAGTCTAATCAATAATTTAACAAATCATATATACTTTTTTCATTAAATTTTGGAATGATAAGTTAATAGGAGGACTAATATGTCACTCATTATGAATAATGAGAGACTAATTTGTCATGAGCAATCAATTATTGTCCCCTACAATATTAAATTATTAATCAAGGACCAACTTGAAAATTTAGCCATAAAATCAAAAAATAGTTATTCGTATATTAATTTTCAACACTGTGCTTAAGAAGATGTTACTTTCATAACTAAATGATTCTTAGATACATTTTCAAGGTGAAGAGGAAAATGTACTATTCCAGGTTGAAAATATCTGATTAGATCCATGGAAATTGCTCTTTTATCTTTAAATGATGCTGTAATAGCATTATTATTAATTCAATTATCAGTATTCTTAATTATTTAATTTAATTTAATTTAATATAAAAATAATAAAATATGTAAGAATTATACTTCTTATTTAAATATTTTGAATAAACACGACAAAATATAAATTTTAATTAATTATTTGCTAGATATTTGAAGATAAATATAATTATTTGAGTAATTTATTCTGCAACTACAATTGTCGTCACACACTTATCAATTTTTCACTATATAATTATGATTTATCTTAATTATTTTTTTTTAATTTTAAAAATAAAGAAATAAAAAATTAAATCCATAGACATAATGCATTATTTAACTAATTTATTAATTTTTGTATAATAATAATGAATTATTTTCATTTTTTATGTATTATTAGTTTAATTGAAATAGACTTTATTTAGAAGTAGTTCTAATGTTTTAACAATGTATTTAGTAGCAAGACAATATTTGGAAAATGTAGGACGATAGAGTTTAAGCAAGATAAAACATCAAAAAAAGACTCACGCAAATGATTTATATATTCCTACAGCACATTGTCTAGGACGAAAATATGGAGCTTTTAGGACAGAATATATCCATTAGAGGTGTTCAAAATTTATCCTTGAATTCAATTTTATTCGAAATTAATTAGGTTCAGGTTCAATAACCATTTTGCATGATTTGCTATTTTTTAAAATTGTATTAGCTGATTATGTAAAATAATAAGCATAGAAATCAATCTCCTTTTTTTTCTTCATATTATTATTTTTTTCTTTTTGTGGTCTGGCTATTTTTATTTTTTTTCAAATAGCATTCTATGTTATCCGTACATGGGTTGCGTACGTACAAGACGTGGCCGACAACAAAAAGACTTTGGCTTTCTGCAGTGGCCGTCCCAATTCAATTCCACATATGTTCTTGTAGAGAATCATTTTGGAGGATAAAACTTCTTCGGATATACTTAGAGAAGCATGTTCGAGAAATAATAAAAAAGGAAGATATTCTTCACAAAATCAAAATAACAAAATTGACAAATTGCAATATATTTTAGCGTAACTACTTCATAAAGTTATGAGAATATAGACTCATTTGCTGATGGCCCCTCAAGCTCGAGGGTGGAAAATGCATGCCACCAACTCTAGCTTCCATCCTTTAGCTTGGAATAAACAATACAATCTGAAAAGTACGAAGAAGTCTTCAACCTTCCTTTAGGTTTTCTCGATTCTCCTTATGACATTTCCACAAAATGCATAGATGAGGTAGTGTTTTGGAACGATTAAAATTGGAAAATAATTCTCTTCAACTCTGATAACTCTTAAGAAGTAACCATGATGAGTGGGCAGCACTTCAGAACTAACGTATTTAATTCCAAATTAGAATTTGACAAATTGATTTGGATTGAAAGCAACTTCAACTAAAAATTTAGAGTTAATCAATATTTGAAAGCGTTAGAATTTTGGGTTGGTCTAAACTTTTTATAGGATCAATTGAATTAATTATGAGTAATTGATTGTTTCAATTCCTTGATAACAACAGTTCTCATTTTTTTTCACGATTACAAATTGTTTTCTCAACTAAGTTTGAACAAACAGATGATTTAAGCACACAATTCTAATCCCAAAATCCACACAACCACAAGATGAATTCTCAAATCTTGATGATCATGTAGTTTATCCCAAAACCTATATAACATACAAAAATTTCCTAATTTACGTGTGAACTTCTAACAATTCTTGAGACGTCACATCACAAATTGCAATAAAAACAAAGGGTAAGTTTTTAATCTGTAAATTCCAACATCAAGTAAGCAACACTCAGCAACAATTTTTCCCTAGTTTAGACTCCATTCAACCTCTAATTAATAAAAGAGTTTCGAGACTCATGACGAAAATAAAACAAAAAGATGAGAAGAGAATCCATGGAAACCGGATGAAGTAGAATGGTAGAATCTTCAATCACTCACCCTCTTGTTGTCATTAGTCATATTCCCAAAGCTTTAGGGTTTCTCTCTCATTTCTTAACCTAGTTTCCTGACAAAGGCCCTATTATGGATTTAAATGTAAAAAATCCGAATAGTTTCACTTGGAGCGCCTTGGCGTCTTGGTGCCAAAACATCTAAAATAAAGACCTCTTTGAAATGTGAGTGCTTAGGAGCCAACTCTTGAAAATGCTCACTAAAACAGTGTTCTTGCTTATGAAAAATGTAATCTACTTCATTTTTTTTTTTTGGTTTGATAAATAAAAAAACTAAGATGTTTTTGCTCTTGACTTTTAGAAGCCATGGATGCTTTTGAGATCCTCATCTTTACTCTATCTAATAACAATAAAAGTAGGAATCATTATCTTTAATTTAATATCTATATAAATTATAATAATGTTATATTTTAAGAACAATTTTATAATATATTTATCAAATATTACTATTGTAATTTCTTCTTATTAAAAGCAATTTCTACATTATTTACCAAACAATACTATTTTGACATTTTAAGAGTAGCTTTTGGATAGCTCAATAACTTTTGGAACTACCAAACCAAACCTAAGCAAGTGAAATCAAATTGTGACCCTAATATATAATAGGAAAAATTATACTGATCTAATTTGAGGTTTATTAAAATTTAACTTGATTTTTTTTATTTGTATAATTTTTTCAACAAATATTTGTATTTGTGAAATTAGTATATATCATCTTCCTTTAAATTTGTGAAATAATTATACCACTCTTTTTTGAGTTTATAAAATTATTATACTACTCTTTCCTTCATTGTACACTAGAGGAGAAATTACTATCCCTTGAATAATTAGAAGGCCTTAAGATAAATTTTAGCAAATCTCAATATAATTTACCCTATATAGTATGAAATAAGATTTTAGTGGCCACACATTGCTGTCTACCGGATAAGAACCTTCATAGGGAAAATACCAACGTCATCATCCCCTTGAGAGCATGTTTGGATTTGCCCCTACGATCGATTCTATGAGCTGGAATTAATTCCATGTGGCTTTGAGTGTGTTTGGGTTTTATCACTTTTGCGGTTGGTTTAATATTAATGTGGGAGATGAAGTTGTTAAAAATACTTCTAGAAAAATTTACCAAATATAAATTATTTTACCTTAAATTTAATTTAATATAATCAGTTTTATCTAAAATTAATTTTGCTTAAAAGCAAAATTGAACAGGCTTTGGTTTGACGTTTGCCCAACGAAAGTCACGTTCACATCGACATAGAATCAATTTTGAGAGAAAAACTTTTGCTTGGCTGTTTCATCACAAAATCAGCTGTGGTGCCAAATCCCACTTAGGGTCGGTTATGATAGTATAATTTATAACTTTTGTATAATTTTTTAAAATTAAAAGTTATATTTTTATTTTGTTTGACCAAATAATTTAATACTTTTTTAAAAGTTATTTTTAGTAATTTTTTAAAAATTACTTTTTAAAATTATAAAAATAAACACTTTTAATATGTATTTAAAATATAAAATAACTTATTTATAAGTTATTTTTTCAGACGTTAATTTTATTACCTTAGAGTGAAAACAACTATAAGTTACTTTTTCTTTCAGTAAATCACGTTTAAAAATATTTAAAAATTAAATTTCCAATACCATCTTCCAATAACAAATAAAGATGATGTTACGGGGAAATATAAAGACAATTGTGTCCTTTTCTATAATTATATATTTAAAATTGATTTTGGTCAATATTATCTAAATAATATCAATTTTATTAAATTTTTTTTAAATTAAACAATAAATATAAATTGTTTTACTTTAAAATCAACTTTATCACAATTCATGTTAGGTGTGGAATCCTCATGTATCAGGTATCTTTACTCCAGGAAGAACATATCGTTGACTTTTGGAGAAGGAGCGTGATTGCAAGTTTCGCGAGGCTGGAATTGGATGTGGAAGCTCCCTTGCCAAGAGAAGATCAAATTCTTTGTTTGGCTTTGTTTAAAGGATGCAGTGCCAACGAATGAAATATGCTTCCATTGCCATACAATGGCTCCTTTTTGTTCCCATTGTCACACTGAGTTGGAGACTATTATTCATTGTGTGCGAGATTGCGTAGCCTCTCGTGCGGTGTGGTTGCAGGTTGGGTTTGCCATGACCCTGCTTTCTTCTTGTTAGATGGAGAGGACTGGTTGAAAAAGCATTCAACGACTGAGGAGAGGAACATGCTTCTGGTTTGTCTATGGTAGGCTTGACGCTAGAGAAACAATATGGTGTTGGCTTCATGGGGTGATGGGGACAATTTATCAAGCTATGTGCGATACTGACTTGTCTTGCTCTCCCATTGATTATTGTAATAATTTTAGTGGTGTGTGTTGGTTTTGACCTCAGGAGGGAGTGTTCAAGCTGAATGTCGATGAAAGTAGGTTTGATAGTAGTTATCATTGTGGTACTGGTGGGATCATAAGTGACCATGAGGATATTTGGCTGTGTGGCTTTTCCTATGTGACCTCTTGGAATATTGTGACTATGCTGGAGCTCATGACTGTGAGGGAAGGGTTGCGTTTGGCTTGGAATAGTGGTTGGCGGCGGGTTATTTGTGAGTGTGATAGTGCGGAGGCTACTTATCTGGTGAGTGGCTAGGTGGGTTGATGTGCATATTGTTTATATGCTTTAATAAGCGAGTGATGTGGAACCCCGTGGATATCAAACACCCAGAAACCCCAACACACAATTGATATGGAAGATAGGATTGAAAACCAAATAAAAATATCACAAGGGAATCACTCTACCTTGTAATCTCCTATTCAGCTTCCTGATGCAACAAGCTAAGTGAATCACTCAACCTCACTTGTACACACAAAGTTTTTGAAAAGAAACTAGAGAATTTCAATTAAGATCAAAACTGCGTCCCATGGTGGTTACCAAGTTTGGAGGTATTTATATCTCTTATTTAGGTTAAATTAATTTCTTAATCCTACTAGACTAGGCCTAAATTACTATCCTAACAATTGGGCTTAACAAACATAAAATAAAACAAGTCTTGAAACGTTTTTAAATATAAACTAATAAACTAAATAAATCAGATTTGGCCCAATATGACCAAAATATATTATCAATACAAATTCACTAATAATAATATTTCTTTCTTCTGATGCTAAAATGTCCATTTTGCCTTCCTAAGCTCGTATCATTCCCTCCTTCCTCAAAAAAGATTCGTCCCCGAATCTTGTAGTTATTTCTTCCTGTCCTAGCTAGCATTGAACATGGTCCAAGATCAAACTTAACATATTCAAATTCTTGCAATAAAGAGACAAAATGACATGAAAAATTTGGATGAAATGTAGTAGCAGATAGTGAAAAATTTGGAACAAAAACCCGAATGCCAAACAAAACACCTTGCAAATCCTTCTCCTTTGCATATAAACATTGTATCCCCTCAACTACAGCGCCCTGCTCATTTCTCACACGCTCTACTTCTGTTGCACACACCAATGAGCCTTTTGTTGCATGCTTTTCTCTTGTGGCCTCTATTTGCACTTCATTTTCTAGGACCTCACGCTCTAAATTCCCAAGAGAAGAATGCTGACTGTAGATTGGAGCAAGATACACCTCATTGGGAGATGATGGCACAATAATAATATGTGCATTATGTTCTAGGGTGTCCTCCTCATGAACTTGTAAACCTACTGTAGGCCTAGTAGCAACAGGTTCACTATGCTCAACATTGTCAACATGTTCATCATTAGTGGAGCAATCCTTTAAGGATGGTGCAGCATCACTTTTAATAGACTTAGAACCATCATTAGAATCAGACACAATTTCACCTTTTCTAATATCCAAGGTTCTTTTTACTGGGCAATCATATACACAAGGACCCAATTCCAAACATCGAAAGCACATAATATCATAATGACCCGAAGTGGTAGTAGGAGAAGATGAATGAGAGGTACCTTTGTCATGGTGTGATTTCGAATACTTCTTCTTCATATTATCCCTAACTCTTTTATGCCAAATAAAATTAGCTGCATCAAGCTTCCCCACAAATTGCTTACGAGAAGAATCACTGTGACGATATTGGTTTCATGGAATAGCCTTGATACTTCCCTTGGACTTAAATTGTGACACCTCATGTAGCCGCGCTTCCATATCATCTAATCTGCTATTAATTTGTTTAATGGTCTTGTACATGAGCTTTATGGCATTCACTTTATCAGCATTTTCATCACTCCCAGATATGTTAATAGTCATTTGAACAATCTTCAAAGTAATAACAGAGACAACCTCACAAAGCACTCACTCAAGTGTTTCACTCAAAAGTAGACACTTGTGTTTGTACTCAATATGGCTTGTATCCTCTTTTGTATTCACTACTCTTGCCTTTTATCACTCTAGACCCCTTATAAATGTTGCACTTCAGAAACTAAACAAACTCAAACAAGATAAAGTCCCAAGTAATAATCAAACGGTATAAGGAACAACCAAAGAATAAGAAAAAAATAAGAAGATCAACGCAAAAGAAAAAAATAAATAAAGAAAGAAAAGAAATGACCTAAAAGAGGCAAAATAAAAATTTGAAGGACCCAAAATAAATAAAAAAAATAGAAAAAAGGAATCTGGAATTTTTTTTTTGCTTAACTTTTTTTTTGTTCAATTTTTTTTTCAGCACAGGAGCGCTGCCTTTTTTTTTTTTTTGGGTTTTTGCTCTTGTGCGCTGATGCTGTGGCGGTTTAAGCCACTAAACAAAGAAAAGGCAAACACAAGCAAAGGACGCACGGGTAAGCAAGGTAACTTGGTTTTGTTTTTCCTTTTTTTTTTTGGAAATTGAAAGAAGACGAGGAAAAACAATCGACCAAAAAGAAAAAATAAAGATGATGCCGAAACTGAAAAAGAAAATCAAGAATAGATAAATAAGAATTTATCTAATGTCATATCAAACATCCAGAAACCTTAAAGAATTTCAACTTGTAATCTCCTATTCAACTTCTTAATGTAACAAGTTAAGGGAATCACTCAACCTCACTTGTACATACAAAGTTTCTTAAAAGAAACTAGAGAATTTCAATCAAGATCAAAACTGGGTTCTATGGTGGCTACCAAGTTTAAAGGTATTTATACCTCTTATTTAGGTTAAACTAATTTCCTAATCCTATTAGACTAGGCCCAAATTACTACCCTAATAATTGGGCTTAACAAACATAAAATAAAATAAGTCTTGAAACATTTTTAAATATAAACTAATAAACTAAATAAATCAGATTTGATCCAATATGACCAAAATATATTGTCAATGCAAATTCACTAATAATAATACTTCTTTTTTCTGATGCTGAAATGTCCATCTTGCCTTCCTAAGTTCGTATAAGCGAGATTCAAGAATTGTTACATCAGTGTTGAGAGGTGTGAATGTGCTGGGTTCGGACAAACCAATGGACTGAACAATTGGCCAAGATAGCTACTTTGCCTATTGCTAATGATGATTTAGCGTGGGAATCTCCTCCCTCATACCCTGTTATAGTAAAACCTGATGTAGTTTTTTTTTTTTTTTTTGTTCAATTACCCAAAAAAAAAAAGGTGTTCTGAATACAAAACCAAACGCATGGCCAATCTATTGCGCCCAGCTCGAAAGTTTACACAGTTCTCAATTAAGACTGAAAAATGGACAAATAAATGCAGGGCTCAGGGTCCAAGGACATGTGTGCTGACGGAAAGGCTTGTTGTCATTATATAATTGCCATTTGAGGGAAAATTCAAGGTCCACAACTGCTTTATGTACAACCTATTTGATTTGATGGGTGGACCAGGGTTTCGGAATAGCAATTGTTAACTACCATATGAGGTGGCGCCAGCCATGATTTGCGTCGTTGATCGACCTAGGAGATTCAATCTCTTTCGCTTTCACACTTATACCGAAAAACTGTGCAAACATAAAAAAATATTAGGTCATAATAGAAATTTTCTAAAGGGTAGTGTCTATAAAGAACTATAAACATTTATATTAGTTTTTTTAATAGTTCTAATTAATAGTCCCTAAGAACTATAAATGTTTATATTAGTTGCTGAAGAATTAATATGTCCGATGGTTTAGGATTAAAATGATTAATATTTGTGATTTTTAGAAATCAAGTGAAAAGTTTCTATTTTAGATATTAATTTAAATCTTAGCTTACGCTAATTTCAGCGTATGCAGAGAGTTTGCTTTGGCAAAAAATAAGGGGCTCGAATTCTCTAATTACTTTTGAACGAAATAATGAATACAAAGTTTGTTATCACGCATGACACTTGAAATTTGAAAAGGTCAGTGTTAAATGTGTAACCAATAAAGCAAGTTGGTGTTTCACATGTGAATGTGACATTAATTTTGTAGGATTAGTCAATAAAATCTAATAAAAAATGACAAATTATATATGATTGTTATAGTAAATAGTCATCAGTATGACTTGATATTTTTCTTAAGTGTTATTGTCTGTATGTAGTAAATAGTTGTTTTGTGTCGGCCGAAAACGATCACAGAAAAAAGACATCTAAGTGCGTTAGGTTTTATGAAAAAATTTCATTTTTCATTTTTTAAATTTTATTAAGAAAATATTGGAAATTGTGAAGACACTAAAATTATATTTTGTATTTTTTATTTTTGATTTTCATAACTTCTTTCTGAAAAAATCAACAGATATGCATAGTGTTAATGTTATTCCGACAATTGTCTTAAAAATTGTCCTAATTTAAAATTTAATTTATAATGACATAAATCTCTTACAAATGTTATGGTTATTTACATGAAGGGTGTGTTTTATATAGAGTAAAAAATGAGAGACAATCTTTAATAAAAAGTATTCATGTATAATTTTACATGCGAAGTTTACTAATTAAATTATATGTGTAGTTTAATTAAAAATAAAAATTTATATCTATTTTTATCCTCATATCATTACGTACACCCTAGAAAAGAAATTGTTAAAAGCTTAAATGTTAATTCAATTGCTGATAATTGTAACTCTTTAAAAGGGCAAAAAGTAATTTTATAATTAAGGTATTTTTTAGTTCTCTTATTCAAAATCATTTCTTCCTGGTAGTAATCTATTTTAAAGTTTACAGGAAATATATTAAGTAGAATGAGTGATTAATTATAAAAATGACATAAATAGATTTTATCTATTAAATCTTATATAAATAGTCAAAATTTAAATATAAAACCATATGACTTTAAATTATAATAATTGTGTAACTTTTAAATAAATTTTAAATTTAATCATCTTTTAATTAATGAAGATTAGATGATTTTCTCCTTTCACCTGACATGCAAAGATATGCTTCAACATTTATATATATGTAATATATAATTAATTTAAATTTGATCATCACATCGATCTTATTTACATGCTGAACTTTTGACGCCATAATCCGCCACTGAAAACAGATGTAGTGTGAAACTAAACGGAGCTATGAATGTGTAGTTCTGCCGACGACAGAGGCAAGGATGATGATGTATAAGTGAAGCCGTTTTGATTACGGCAGTGACACTGACAGAGATGCATGGAATCAGAAACTAGCTTGCAATACATGCAAACATGGCATGTAGTTATAGAAACAAAAACATGGGTGGCGACAAAATTGGAATGTTGCTGAAGTAACAATTAAGGCGAACCGCAACAGTGATAAAGGGAACAGACAGAGGGGCAGGGGCTAATTAAGGCGATAGAAATATGTACAGTCATACAGAGGAAGACCCCATGGCCAGCACTGAACCGGTGCTGATGGCTGTGGCGAGGAAGCGAAGGTGACAGCAACAATAGAGCGGACGTATAGGCACTGGTAAAAAATTTATAGGGGGCACATTTTCACCTTTTTTAAGACCTTATTATTATTTTTTTATAAAATTTAATATAAATAATCTTTATGATAGATAATTGTAATCCAATGGTTGAATTATAAAAATTACCCGTGCCAAATCATTCGGCACCATTGAATTACAATACGTATTATAAAAATTATTTATGCCAAATTATATAAAAATTAAACATAAATAAGAATATAATAGTGAACCTCATATTTTTTATTTATTTCAAACACATATGTTGCTTTGATTTTAATATATATAAAAATCATGTTAAATGATTTTAAATTAATTTAAAATTTTATAAATATGATCTATACGATATAGAATTCCAATCCAATGATGGGTTTTGCAAAAAATAACACCAAAAAAAGTTATTCAATGATGTAACACTTGATTAAAGTTACACCAGTGGAACTTGATTCTAATCCTATATAATCATACTTGGATGGTTAGGATTGAAAGTTATTAATAGTAATTAATAATAACGTGATTATTTAAAAATATTACATGGTATTACATTTTAAACTTGACCATTTATATGAGATCCAGTAATCTAGATTTGCTCTCCTTACTTTCACAACAAACTACCATTTCACTTGAGTCATTCCACACATGCACACATATATATACCACACACACATACATGTTTAATTATAAATAGAAGCTTAATTTTGACGCATTAAGCTCTATACTATATGCTACTATTTATGAGATTTTTAAAATAATGAGTGATTGCATCAAATACTTTCATAAACATGACAATACATGGTTAGATACTTATATAAAATATTTTTGCACTAAATGTGTATATGAATTACTATTAATATCATTATACATAATGGGGCTTTTTCAACTAAAATGTCCATTAGCTTATTGTTTTTAATTTAAAAAAAGTCATGTACTATTATACAATAAAACATGAAGAAAAGTTTTTTTAAAATAGTATGGTTATTTAGATTAAGTGTGTTTGGTATGTGATAAAAAAGTGCAAAAATTTTCATAGGTGGATTTAATGTGTAATTTTATATATAGATTATAGAGTACTTATCATTATATATGAAGTTCATCTATGAATTTTTCTTTTCTTTTTTTACCTCATGTGAGACATACTGTAAAAGGAAAATTGCTTATAGCTTAAATTGTAATTAAATTATTTAATATTGATGATTTTAAGTCGTTAAAAGAGCATGAAACAACATAAAGTATTTAGTCCTTCTTTTAAAAATGATTTTATCTTGTTGGTGATTTACTTTAAATTTTACTACAAGGACGTAGTCATCGCGGTGTATGGTAGATATCCTGCGAAACCTATATATATATATATATATATATATATATATATATATATATATATATATATATAATAGCTATGCATTTGTTAGAGAAACGACCGTATCCATTTTCATATGGCAACCAAACAGTCTCATTTGATTCCTCTCATCCAGCCACCTAAAAAACGTGACTAAAATGATGATTCCAATTATATCACTGTGTTTGTGTCTACATGGAATGGATGACGATGGAACAAGATATTGTTGCCTGAGATCTGGTGGTTCAGCCGGATGGATGGTGATGATCGTTTCCATTGCCATGACCCATGAGCACGAAAGTGAGTGTGTAAGGAATTTTAATGTGAGCATTAAGGAATGTAATGTAAGCTTGGATAAACATTCTGACCTTGGTTGTTGAGATACCTTTTGTACGATTCACGCGTTATAATTTGTTTATTTAACTCGTAGTTTCTCTTTTTGTCATTTTCAACTTATCATGGGTTAAACAATCTGAACCCGTAGACCTAACCTGTATATGTTGCAAGTTCAGCCAACCACTCCACAAATCGCCATTCCAATACCTAACTCTAGTCAGTAGTCACTATTCAGTCAAATGTAACTTTTTTACCTCCGACATATATTTTCATTGATATGCAGTCAAAACAAAAGTATAACTGCATCCAACAATTTGACACTTCACAGCGTACAAACTAATTATGTGATCATTACAATCAATGAGACTACGTAAATTTGAATAAAAACATAAAAAGATGCAGAAAATTGTGCATTACACTACAAATAATCATAAGAGCACAAGTGACCTCGTCAACATCTCTATTCTTCAGTCTTGATGAAACTTTTACAATTAGTTGTGCAGAAACCGGTGATGGAAGATGACTTAAAAGTTAGAGGAGGGAGACATTAATCAAAAAAAATTTAGAAGTAGGATATTAGAGAGGTAGACATATTAACCAAATAAATTTTAAAAGAAGTAAGATCTGTGTTAAACTTGACACATATCTTACACTTTCAATAACTTATACTTTCAATAACTTTGCACTGAATTTTTTTTCTTTCATAGAACCAACTGTTTGATTGAAAATTCATATGTTGTAGACCATTTGATAAAATTTGACATTAAGTCAAAATTATTTGATATAATTTTTTATGTAAATCTAAATCAATATAATAAATAATTTTTGAATGTGTGCAAATAAAAAAAGTACTATTTAACCACACCCTTATAGATGACCAATTAATTTTAAATTTGACACATATAATTACCAAGATATATAGTTATAACTCAATAATTGGATTGAGAAAAAATATATTGCATAAAAGATTATTAAAGGAGTAAGTGTATCAAATCTTATACCGACAATGTCAACCAATCCTTGCTAGCTCATTTTAAAACATTAACATGCAAACATAATGAATTAAATGTTTTGAATTTATTATGTATTAGTGAGCTTTTTCTTTACTATAGTATGACATATTAACTCTTTCATAGTCATAATAATCATACATAATTTTTTTTTATAAGACACTATATGCATAAGAAAAAAACACACTTGGGCGGGGCAGCTGCCCCTTCGGTCCCAAAGATCTTCCGCCATTGGTAGTAGCTAAATTATCTTAACTAGAATTTAACCATAATGTAATATCAAGCCCATATTGTGACAAAATATCAACATAGGATTGGTTAAGCCCATAGTCTAATAGTTGTGGTTGTCTCTTACACCTTTTAAGTGAGAGGTCTCATGTTCAATCCCCACCTTTCCCCTTCCTCCAATACCATAAGAAGGATTCCTAACTTTAATACCTTTTGCACACTTAAATACCTTTTGCACACTTAACAATCAAACATGCTAAATTTTAGAAAAAGATAAGAGCTTTAAATTTAACGATTGAATTAATAAAATTTTATACCTATAAAAAGTTATTGACAAGTGTAAATATGTAAAAACTTATGCTGGGTTTAATCAACATAGGAAGGTAATGATTAGACAGTTAAAGATTGAAGCCGATTGCCTTAGAAGTCAAGAGCGCCTCCACAAGAGTGCAGAAAAAAGTAAACCCCAATCTTTCCACCATCAATAGAGATTGTCAAACAATCTAACGTCAGAGACAATCTTCTAATACTACCTGACGTGTTAACAATAACTAGAATCACAAAACCAACCCTCATAACGTTTCAAAGTATTCGGACAATGCTGCCATCAAGAAAAATTCAACAAATGGGATAAAATCATAATCAGTCACCATGTGATGAAAAAGTGGGGAATAGACCAAGAGATAAAACAAAGAAAAAAGGTAGGGTCACCAAAAACCACATGAAATAGTAGAGATACCTCCATGGGGTCGCTGACCCCTTTAAGGAGGAGGATGACGGATGGGGACGGGTTTGCCTTATTAGGATGTTGGGTATGGCCCAATCCGTTGGATAGTAGCAGATTGATCCATTTTCCAAAGTGCCTATCGGGCTCAGTCAGCATTGAAACCCCTCCTGATCTTTTGGTTTCCAGGTATTATATTGGTCCAAAAGGGCATTCGTAGACCAAACAGAAAAGGGCGTTCGAAAAAATATGACATTCCAGAGCCATGGCTGTCGGCCCTGGTTTCCCCAACATCTTCTGCCAACAGCCTGAATCCGTTATGCACGAATTTTGTGAGACCATCATCCACTCACCTAAATATTGCTTATTTGACGCTCTGGCCAGGAGGAACTAGCTCATACATTCCTCAAAACAAGAAGTTCTCAACATTGCTCTTTCTCGTTTTGGTTGGAATTCTTTTGTATAAAAAATATGAACATTAGAGCATCTTTGGTTGTAACAATGTAACTATAATGGGGGTAAGAATTTTTATTAGAGAAAAATGTCCTAAACACATAGTATACATTATGATACAAGATCTGCTATAGGCATCACTTTCATTCGGCATTAAAAATAAAAGACGCCACTTTTCAATTATTAGACATTGGCAGATTGCTAAATGTAAATAAATAAGTATAATTTTATACAACCTACAAAATTACACAGCACAAAACTATCTTCATCGTCAGTAGTGTGCCAAGTGAGGATTGTGGTGTCATAATTCAACCGCAAGTGATACAAGTCAACCATGACCAAAGTCACGCTTGTAGTGCGCTTAATTGATTCACCAAATGGCTAACACTAGTTTTCAAATTCCAGGAATATCCCCATCCTTCTTAGTTGACAGATGAGAGACTAATTTCCCAAGCTACCATTAAGTACCTAAATGGAGATCCCTCCCAAAATTTTTTTTTTTTTTTTAATACCAGAACAAAAAGAAAAGGAAGTTGAGAGTTCCATGTTCTGTAAGAAGGGGCTGATAAATTCTACACAACCTAAGATTTTACAGGACCTAAGGGAGGAACATTGTGCAATCGGTTCACATACCCAGGATGAAGTAAATCAAGCAGTTCCAAGCTTTGTTAGTTTTCAACCACAGCTGAACTCAGCATGTATCTAATTTAATCTACTAAAGTATAAGGCAATGACAATAATATGGAGAACACGAACTCTTTACTTTCATCAAGGTCGAGCAACTTTTTATGTATATGGTCCCTCTCCCCAAGAATATTCGTCAAATCGGGAGGGTGAACCAGAATGAACAGTGCTTTGCAAGGAAAATGGGAAAAAGTAAAAAATAGTTGAAAAAAAAAAAGGGTGCTTTCTTTTTTAAGAGAAGTTTAAGAAGAGTTCAGTACATCCAAAACAGGATGCTCCAACAGCATCTAAGATGTTAAATATGGCCGCTATGTTCTGCTCTACATTCAAGGGCTGCAAAGATTCTTCAAATCCTCCTCTTTTGCATACCAGTTTGGTATTATTTTTGAAACATGAGGATAAAGATCCTTGTACGAGTTCCTAATGGTTCCTTCTGCAACTCCTGTGGCAAGAGATATATCTGCACCAAAACACAATAAGTCATATACAGCTATGCACTAGCAAATCAGTTTAAACCGTATAGCAAAGGAATAACTACAGAAAAATGCTGGAGAGTCAGAAATGTTTGTCAGAATGAGCTGCTTTCTTTGGATGAATGAGTGACCCTTATCAGTTCATTTCATCCAACAACTCTCGTGATTTCTGTCAAGCGGACAATTTAGTTCCAAATAAATATAAAATTCAACACATCGACAACCAAAGAGACAGTTTTCACAAATAATTAAACCAATCAATATGGTTGTATTTCATGCTTTCAAATCTCATGTTAACCTCTAAGAAGTGGCACCAACCTTTTAGAGGTTTTTTATCATCCGAGAGCTGAGTTATGATGTATATAACTGCTGCAGCAATTGATATGGGACTCCTCCTGGAAGATTAAAGATGTCACTAATATCAACGACAAGAGTATAATACCATCTAATAGTGGATTTGTGAAACATCAAAGGTGAAGTGGAACAGACTAAGCGCTAATAATAATGAACCCTAAAAGATAAGAATGGATTTGTGTAAAGGACAATGCAGTTATTTATGCAATTCAAAAGTCATTTTTGGATATTTGAGGAGTGAATCAGTTATAAATGTTGTAACACAAAGTGACACATATAATGCCTTGATCTTTGATAAACGAAAGTTTCAATTTGAAGCTAGTTCTATACAACCCTCAACATATCCTCCTGTAACACCTCAAAGTCTTCCTTAACGCACAAACACACTCTTCAGGGTTCCACTTCTCTCACACATGCCACACACTCCTCACATTTGCTTCTTCCCACAACATGTCATGCACATCTCAAGAGTTTCCACGTCTTTATCCCAAAGGTACAGCACAAGTCATGTAAAACACAGATTTCAGAACCATAGTCACGCCCTTCACTCTTTTCTCAAACAGCAACAGGGTTAAAATCTGAAGCTAATCAGCACAGTCTAATGCTTATAAAGACATAATATTAAGAGCTGATATTCTCAGTTCATTTTAAAGCAGAAACAATGCCAGTGTTTTTGCTTATGCCACCTAAATTTCCTCCACAAAGTGACAGTTTTGTTGAATTCAAAATCTAGTATTAATATAAAAGAGTAAACAACATGAAAGACCAACCTTTAGCAGTGAACATCTATTTTACTCTAAGGAAATACAAGACAAATAAGAATTTACCTTATATCAAATTCTTCTGATTTTGTAACAGCTTCTTGAGCAGCTTTGACAGCTTGATTATTCATACCAAGATTAGAACAAAATCGCCTCTAAAGATTGCAATGAAAATAATGTTAATGATACACCAATATAAGATTTAAACCTTGATTAAAATATCAAGTTGTGTTTCATGTCAACCAAGAAAATACTCACCATAAAGTCTCCAGCATGTATTGTTCCCATCTCCACAGACTGACCCTTCTCCAAACCCAGTTGTTTCACTATGTACTCTTTTGCTCGGCCAATTTCCTTCTTTGTGGCTCCATTGGCAACAGAGCAAATTTCTATTTGAAATCCATAGGTTCAGGGAAGCTCATTTACATAGGGAAAGATAAATCAGGAAGCATCCAGATGTTAAAAGAATCATAGGCGGTACCCTTTACAGTGCGCGGCTTGTCCTCTTGTCGACAAGCAATGTAGAGGCAAGCAGCCAACAATGCATCCTGATTTCTTCCTCTACTAGACTTCTGATCTTCAACCCGCTTATATATCTCATTAGCCCGATCCTTCAAATCAGTTGCAAGTAACATATGAGGATTTAAAACACTAGTCTACATGAAAACTCAAGTTGAGAAAGAACCATAAATATTAGTTTCATGGTGAAATAGACACAATGGAAGGCATAGTAGTCAATCCCAGATACCAGATAGCGGCAGCTATAGCAGGATAGCGTATAGCAAAATAACCGCTATATTGAAAAAATATGGAGAATTTTTGTGTAATTACACTACATGAATTCAAAAAATAAAAAAGATTACCCCCAATTTTACATATATTTATTATTAATAATAAAATGTAATGATTTATACTTTTGAACATGTAATTATCATTAAATCAGTGAATAAATAACAAGTCAATACGCACGAAGTTTGGGAGCATAAGAGAAAAAAATAAAACACAACATCACCCGTAAAAGAAGTTAAGCCTTGAAGACTTGAACAAAATAGAACTGGCCCAGTTCTATTTTAAAGAGAAATAAGTCAAATAAAGAAGAGAGAATAAACAAGCCCGGCCCAAATAATACTTGCCCAAACAAAGATTTCAAACGGACCATAAAATAAAAAAGGTTCCAGGGGAAAAAAAAAGGATCTCCATCAACATAAAAAACCCTAACTAAAAGAGATATAGCAGCTGTGCCGCTATGGAACTAGAAAACAAGATGAAGGGCGAAGACGACATCCCTGTTGGGAACGGCAAAGCTACAGGGATGACAAACAAAGAAGAAGCAGGTCACGAGCAAAATAGAGTGGGCTTTTCCGTCCTTGCCCTGGAATCACGGCTGTGACACCGCTATTTTGACTGCAATCATTGAACGCGTTGTGACGTCGCTCTTATAGCGGACCCATGCCGCAACACGCTGCAACAGTGCTATAGCGTCGCTATCGCACACTATTAACTATTCTGATGGAAAGTAAATAAACATTGTTCTGACAAGTTTGACATAACAGGATGGTTTGAAGAAACATTATCTGGACCTTTCTCTCCATCAGTTACACCCAGCCATCATTCATCACCACTTGCTTCATGAATAACCTAGTTTTAAACAGCATGCCCAGCTATGTTTCACCAGCTTCTAGCACTATGAACTTCAGGGACAAATTTAAAACCATTCATAGAGTTTTTCAAATGTAAAGTTTTTAAGTTTGGCTCCCACTCCCAGCATCTCTAAACCATGGATAAAGAATTTCTTGAGAAAGTTCTAAGGTTAACTGATGCAAATCACACAAGAAGTAGAAGAAAGGTCACTTATCAAGCAATGATGAAGTCCGAGTAACCAGTAAAATCTAATATAACAAATGCTTCAATAAAAGGCATAAAATTTTTAATTTAATGAACTCTGCATTTGAGCTTCCATGCCTAGACCCAACCACAATATAACCACATAAACAGTTCCATGACACGTGTCCAGTATTGATTAAAACATCAGTTAGAAAGAAATCCCAAATGAGAGCACGTCGTACCTTGATCGTTGCAACAAGTCCCAACCTGAAATATTATCATCTTACATCAGTAAATCTTTCAAATTGTCTAATCATTAAAGACAAAAGTTGCAACCAATCACATCTTATAAGGTAAAACAGGTTAATATCGAAATTCTGAGTTGCAACCAATCACATCTTATAAGGTAAAACAGGCGAATAACGAAATTCTGAGATTTTAGCTATAATAATTTCCATGTCATAAAACCTAAATAGAACAGATAACAATAAAGACATCATGAAGATTAGGTTAGTACGTAGTGTGCCCCTATTAATAAAAACCTCCAAAACACAGCTTCTACTAACTTTTCCTCCATGTTTCAGACAATTCAAACTAACATCTTTAGCTGCAATGAGTCTACAATCCATCCGGAAAAACCAAGCGTTAAGGTCACACCCAATCCTGCATTACTCATCTCAGTCAATACCGAACAACCGAAAAAACAAAAAAAATCTTATCCATAAACCATACAGAACCATTTTTTTAAGCTTCCAATTACATAGAACCATTCCATCACAACAAGACAACAACACACATACTTCCCCATCAAGAATTCCCAAAATCAATATATATATATATAATCAAATAAATAAACAACACGCCGATCCAAGGATTCTGAATCATCAACATAAGAAAAAAAAAACACCGCAATTCGAAAACATAAAAGAAGAAAGAAAAAAAACGCGTGAACCCTATGGTGGGAAGGAAGGTGGATGATTTCTTTCTCTGACCTATCGGACATGGTGGCGATGGTCTTGAAGGCGAGGATGAGGCCGCGATCGGGGTTGGAGCCGCGGTTCTGCCAGCGGCCGAGGGATGAGGAGAGGAACTCGCCGGAGGCGCCGTTGGGCTTGGCGATGACGGTGGAGAGTCCGCCGTCGGTGAGGAGAGGGTTGGTTGGTCCGCCGACGCGGACGGGGTCGTTGTCGCCGGACTCGTTGGCGAAGGTCCTCCACTCGGAGGTCTCGTCGATGGAGTGGGACTCCAGCACGAGGCCGCACTCCGAGCACACCGTGTCCCCCGCCGAGTGGTCGAACACCACCTCCGTCTGCCTCTTGCAGTCCGAGCAAAACGCATCCGACATTCTTGAGACTTCTTCTTTTCTTTCGGTTTCTCTCCTCTCTTTCTCTGTCTCTCTCTCTAAATTATGTGGGGAAAGATCTAGGGTTTTGTTTTTGTTTTTATTTTGGAGTTGGATTAGACGAAGGTTACGTTACGATTTTTTTTTTTGTTTTCCCCTGTTTTTCTTTGCTTTGGTGTGTTTCTGTCTGTGTTATGAAGAGGCGGAGAGGAATTGGCTGTGTGCGAGAGAGCAGAAATGAGAAAATTGGATGTGGGGGGTGTTTGGCATTTATAGAAGGAGAGGAGGAGTGCGGAGTTGAATGAAGGGAAAAAGGGGTGAAACAAATAAACAAGTACCATATGAAAAAGAGGTGTGGGCTGTGGGGTTTATTTTGCGTGTGTGGTTTAGGATGGTCATGTGGTTTTCGTGGGAAGGTGATGCGATGGAATTGGGGAATTTCCTATTGGTTTGGGCTTGGATTTGTTATTTATCAATATGATAATGTTACTGACCAAAACAAACGCAAGAAAGAGATATACGTACTCACAATATGGACTCGTTTGAGACCAATTGGAGAGAGATAGACACAAAAATCATGAGTTCATTATCTTTTCTCTTTCTATCCAATCGATCTTGCATATGTCTTTTCCTGGTGAATGTCAAATGAGTCAATATTATGAGCACAAATTTTATTTTCTAGACAAAAATACGATAACAATATATAAAGAAAAAAAATGATTTTAATATACTGAGTAGATTAAATTTTTAGAAAAGTTTTATATTAATAGTTAAGAATTTATTTTTTTTCCACTAACAATGTAATTATATATATATACTATGGGGCATTAAGCCCAAAAAGCACATAATTACATAGATGCTACACAAGGATCAAACACTCCCCTCAAATCACCGTAGAAATTCATAGATAGAAAACTACACAATGAATGGTAGGCGGTGGCTGTGGTGCACCTGATTAAGTATGGTGTACCACACACCATAAATTCTGAAGGCCAAGATTTGACAATCTAATCATAGACCAATTAGTGTCAATGCATTGTAAGAAGTCTCATTTTCTTCTTTTTCACCTCTCTCTCTTCCTTGTCATCACCACCACTGACTCCTCTTCACGTTCAGCACCACCCACAAGTTCAACACCTTCGTCCGCAACTATTTCACCATGATTTTCTCATGGAAGAGTTCGTCTAACTCCCCCCTAAACATTTTGCATCCTCCATGCTCTTCAGATTGACCCCAACCCACACTCTTTCTTTCAAGCTTACATTCTTAAAGTTCTTCTTCTTCTTTTATAATGTTTATTCGTATAATCTATGCATTACCAAGGAAGAAAAAAATTTAATTTTTTTCACATAATAGCGATAGTTGATGAATATTGGATGATAATAACCTTGTTGCAACTTGGAATATAATCATGTTCTGACGATAGATATTTATGTGGTTTGTTCATTGCAAAATTAAATTGCTTTTGTAACAATTTAAAAGTAAAAAGAGACAGATGCCTTATCGTTTGAATTTGGACAATATTTTACTTAGAAGGCAAAATAGAGGAGAAAGGGCTATTTTTTTTTCGAAGCTGTCACTCATCCCCATGACACTAATGGCTCTACACCCCAAACTTGCATTTCCCCAGCACTTCTAATCTTCCTTAATAAAGAAATTCATGTGAGGGAGCATTTTATTCAACAAACAAAAAATGAAACAATTATATTCTATCCTTGATAGAAAAATTTGTAAACCTGTGATATATAATACCTCTACATCAAATTCCAAAAACCTATAAAGAAATTTCAAATAACTTGTAAACTAGTCCCTGAAAACTTGCAAATCTAGGCCAAAAAACTTATAAACCATATTGTAAAAATTTGTAAACCATGTTGTAAAAACTTATTAACCGTGATAGAAAAATTTATAAACCTGTAACACACAATACTTTTGCACCAGGATATTTGTACAATTTCTTTGATTATCATCGTGACTGTCATTATTTCATTTATAATTAATTATTAAAAAGATAAATCATTGTATAAATTTCAAATTTAACCAATTTTATTATGTTGATTTCAATCATAGATAAGAAAGAAATAAGAAAAATAAAAAGAAAAAATATTTGTAACTCTTTTTTTTTCCTTTCTTATTAAACCTAGTTTTTCCATGTCGTTGTGCTTTCCTTTTTGAAGGAATTCATTTTTCTTATTTGAAAAAATGGGAGAAATTTGTTATTTAGTGCTATTTAATTTGTATTCTTACTGTGATAGAGGAATATTTGTGATGATTGAAAGTGACATTGGTGCTAAACTCGAAGAGAAAACTTGTAAACCTAGACAAAAAAATTATAAATCATACTGTAAAAATTTGTAAATTATACTATAAAAACTTGTAAATTGTGAAAGAAAAACTTGTAAACCTATAGCACACAATACCTCTGCACCAGAATACTTGTACAATTTGTTTGATTATCATCGTGACTATCATCATTTCATTTGTAATTAATTATTAGGAAGATTTATCATTGTATAAATTTCAAATTCAACCAATTCTATTATGTTGATTTTGATCATAGCCAAGAAAGAAATAAGAAAAATAAAAAGGAGAAATATTTGTAACTCATTTTTTTCCTCACTCCTTGCCAGATTTCTCCATTGTCATTGTACTTTTCTTTTTTGGAGGGATTTTCATTTTTTTTATTTGGAAAAAAGGGGAGAAATTTGTTATTTAGTGTTATTTGTACCCTCACTATGACAGAAGAGTGCCTACGATGATTGAAAGTGACAGTGGTGCTGAACTTGAAAAGAAACTTATAAACCTAGACAAAAAAACTTGTAAATTATACTGTAAAAACTTGTAAATCATGCTATAAAAACTTGTAAACCATAATAGAAAAACTTGTAAACATGTGACACATGATACCTTTTCACCAGAATACTTATACAATTTGTTTGATGATCATCGTGACTATTATTATTTTATTTGTTATTAATTATTAGAAAGATTGATCATTGTATAAGTTTTAAATTCAACTAATTCTATCATGTTGATTTCAATTATAGCCAAGAAAGGAATAAAAAAAATAAAAAGGGAAGATATTTATAACTCTTTTTTTGTCTCGTTTGTCGAATCTAATTTCTCCATTGTCATTGTGTTTTCCTTTTTAGAGGGATTTTCATTTTTTTATTTGGAAAAAAGGAGAGATATTTGTTATTTAGTGCTATTTAATTTGTATGGTACTGAACTTAAAGAGAAAACTTATAAATCTAGACAAAAAACTTGTAAACTATATTATAAAAACTTATAAACCATGCTGTAAAACTTGTAAATCGTGATAGAAAAACTTGTAAACCTATAACACACAATACCTTTGCACCAGGATACTTGTACAATTCGTTTGATTATCATCATGACTATCATCATTTCATTTATAATTAATTATTATGAAGATTAATCACTGTATAAATTTTAAATTTAACCAATTTTATTATGGTGATTTCAATTATAGGCAAGAAAGAAATAAGAAAAATAAAAAGAAAAAATATTTATAACTCTTTTTTCCTCTCTTATCGAACCTAGTTTCTCCATTGTCATTGTGCTTTCCTTTTTGGAGGGATTTTCATTTTCCTTATTTAGAAAAAATAGGATAAATTTGTTATTTAGTGCCATTTAATTTGTATGGTACTAAACTTGAAGAGAAAACTTGTAAATCCAGACAAAAAACTTGTAAACTATACTGTAAAAACTTGTAAACTATGTTGCGAAACTTGTAAACCATGATAGAAAAACTGGTAAATATGTGACACACAATACCTCTGCACCAGGATACTTGTATAATTTATTTGATTATCATCATGACTATCATCATTTCATTTGTCATTAATTATTAGGAAGATTGATTATTGTATAAATTTCAAATTCAACCAATTCTATTATGTTGATTTCAATCATAACTAAGAAAAAAATAAAACTCCATATACAGAGGAATTTTTTGCACATTTCCATTGTCTAGTAATCATCCATAAGTAATAATATTATATATCCAACAATCAATTCCCCAATTTCAAAGATCCATAACAATATAATTGAAGAGAAAAAAAGACCTATAACAAAGCCATATGAAGAACTACCCCCCAATTCACCATTATGATATCAAAGCAAGCGAGCATGGTAAAAATTGATACTAACAAGAACTAAGGACTAAAAAAATGAAGCGAAAACATGGTTTTGTTGCTGTTGTCATTCTTGTTAGTAGTGTTGGTGGTGGTTTTTCCTAGAACCCTTAATCTTTGAGCAGATTGTGTTGTTGAAGCTGACTCGTTCATGGAAATGGGCATCACTTTTGTGGTCTCGGAGCACCTATATTAGAACTCAATGGGGGTACCAGTCATGAGATGATGTCATTGTCGCTGGTGAGGAGCATGTTGTAGTCGGAATGGTTGTGGAGTTTGACGGTGGGGGTAGGGGAGTTTATGTGGCCGTCTATTGTTACTTTTCAAAACTTTTCTATTTCACACACTAAGCTCTTCTTCAATAGATACCATTGTCATGGATGGTGAGGGAGATAACAGGACGAGAATGGCACATTGAGTAAGACAGAGGGGCCGCAATGGATGGAAAGAGAAAGATAAAAGGAGTTGGTGCTTCTAACTTGCATCCTATTATTGGTGTAGGCATATTCCAAATATAACCTCAACCATTGATATTGAGATAAATAATTAAGAGTACAAGGAGTGTCATACTCCATACTTATCACGGAGCACCATAGAATTCGATTGAATGGTAAATAACAAAATCATCCAATTACAAGTGGCTAGCTTTGGCTAGTGCACCTATGCAACTATTCATCTCATGAAAGTTGTGCTAAAACTCCATTTTCCAATGTCTTCTCACTAGATCAGGGGTACCATGCACCACTACATAGGAAGAGTAGGACTTTATGTGCATAGTCTTTACAAAAACCAAGGGCATACTTAAGAGTCAGCTTCAAGGATAACGTGCTTGTATCAAACCATGGAATATGCCCCAAAGTTCAATAGTAGTGACGGAACAATTATCAAGTTTGGAGATGAAAATTTTCATGATGATCTCACAAGAACCCACTGCAACCCATTTAGTGAACATGTCTAGTTTAATTGTATATTTTGTTTGCACGTGAAAAGAAAATAAAAAGGTGAAAAGAAAATTTAAAAATAGAAAGAAAAGAAAAGCAAAGACAAAATAAAACAAAAAAGAAAAGAGAATTAAGCGAAAAAATACATTTTCTTAAGTTATATTTGCTTAAATAAAAAAGTGATGTGGAATATAACTATATTTAAATGACATCTTTATCTTTTTATTTTAATCAAGGATAGTATTATAAATTACCATCATCTTTACTCTTTTCCTTCATGTACTTTTCATTTTTATGAAGACAAGTTTTTAATAGATCTCATATATTTGTTTTAGCTTATTTTATTTTTTAACAATATTTGGTGTATAATAAAATTACATAACAAATACACACCACACACTTTATCACCACTAGATATGGTATGTGGCCCCTATTCATCTCACCCACTCATCACATTCAATGGTAGAAAAATGTGTAGTGTGCATTTGTTATGCAGTTTTGTTGTATATCAAATATTATCCTTTTTTTTGTGAGACCTAAAGTTTATATGCTGAATAATTCTAGTATGAGCACAAATATAAGAGTTACTTTTTTAGGCACACTTACAAAAAAATGAAAAAAAAGTAAAATTTATAGATTAATGAGTATATGTTTAATAAAATTGGAAGGAGCTATTTTTACTGTAAGTTGTACCAAAATATGATTTGTTGAATTTGTGTTTACATAAAATAATCTGTTATATGTCACCTTTTGTTGTAAAGGTAGCATGTATAGAGAATACTTCAATGAAGTTGCAAAAATAGCTTCATGGATAAAGCTCTAATGTGGAGTTTGTTCATGGATGACACTTATTGTATTTACTATGTGTTGATATACTAGCTTGACTTTTCAAGCCTTCAATGATAAGCTTTTTGACAAAATTTCCAACAAGGTGGCTACAACTTCTTCAGGTTTTAGTGCCCACCATTTTGCTTGTAGGTTGTCATTAGTCAAAAGCCATGTTAATTCAGTTTGAAATGATCTATCAAAGCATTAAATGAAGGTGTGGATTTTATGCACCATCAAGCTTTATAAATGGAGCTTTATTTGTAGCACTTAAAGATAAACAAATGGAGAAACCAATAACTCAAATATCTACTCATTTTTATGCGACAAAGAAGAGTTATTTATTACTTATAAATTATTTTCTTTTGTAAGTTGAGAGTATATATACGTGAGAAAAATACTGCAAGGTATTTGAGTATATTTGGGATTAGAGTATTGAGTGGAGTGTGTTTACATTTTGTATCTCCATTGTATTTTCAGGGTGAAACATTTGATTATTACCTTTGCCCATGGACGAAGGCTTTAAGCCTAACCACATAAATTTCTAGTGTCATTTATTTTACGATTCCACATATTTATTTTGTATTACTCTATTTGTGCCTTTTGGGCATACCATTTCACAACAAACTGGTATCCAAACTCTTATAGAATTTTGGACTAATTTATTTAAAAATATCTATTACAAAATTTGGTATTTAGTAGTTTGATGGGCGCATTAATTTTAGAATGTAAAAGGTCCTTATAATGGTTGTTCTTGAACAACAAGTTGTAAAAATAGAACTTTCTGGCAAGGAAAAGAAGCCTGACACAATGAAGGACTCTGAATGGGAAGATGCTAATCAAAAAGCTCTTTTTATTATTCAGTTATGCAATACAGATGATGTGTGGTAGGAGGTCCTTTCGAAGAAAACAGCAAAATCGCTATGGACCAAGTTGGAGTCATTATATATAACTAAGACAGTAGCCAACTGTCTCGGATATTTGCAATGTCTGTGTATGCTTCACATGGTAGAATGGACATTAATCCAGTCTCACATAGTTGAGTTCATGTCACTCATCACTGATTTGAAAAATATGAACGAGACATTTTCAAGTAAGCAACAAGCAATGATGTTGTTGTGCTCATATATGGTCGTGAAAGTCTCAAAATTGATGAGGTTAAATCGACACTTTTAAGTTGTGACAAATAAAGCACGATACTGGCAATCATGATGATACTGCATTTGGCTTAGTCCCCAAATGGAGGTAAAAAAAGATTGGATCAAGTGGTAGAAGAGGAAAGTCTAGATCTAAGTCTGGATGTCATAAAGACAAGTGTCAATATTGCAAGAAGGAGCACTGAAAAGCAGAATGTCTGAGACTCAAAGATAAAAAGGATAAAGATTCATGTAATGCAGCAAGTGTTGTTGAAAGTATTATAATGTTCTCGCAATATCAATTAGTTCAATTGGTGATGCTTGGATACTTGATTCAGACTGTTCCTACTACATGTGTCGGAACCAGAATAGTTTTACAACTTATAGGTCAATTGATGATGGTGTTGTCCTTATGGGAAATGATATGCCCTGGAAGGTCATTAGCATTATAGTCCAAATCAAGATGTATGATGGAGTTGTGAAAATGCTGATTGATGTTTGATACATACCAAACTTGAAGAAAAATCTTATATCCTTAGGCATTTTTTATTCTCAAAATTATAAGTATTCTACTGAAGGTGGAGTTTTAAAAATATCCAAAGATGCTCTTATTGTGATTAAAAGCAAGTTAGTCAATGGTCTTTATTTACTTTAAGAAAGTACAGTTGTTGGCGCTGCCTTAGTATCATCTTCATTTGATTCAGTACTCATTTGTGGTATTGCGTCTAAGGCATATGAGTGAAATAGGAATGTCAATTTTGAGCAAGCACGACTTGTTAGGTGATTACAAAATTGGGAAGCTTGACTTTTGCGAACATTATGTGTACAAGAAGCAGACCAGAGTTAAGTACAGTATTACTATCTACAGGACTAAGGGCACAGTAAATTATACTCACTCTGACTTATTGGGCCTTGTGCCTGTTCCATCACAAGGTGGTCCTAGATAACTATTGACATTCATTAATGATTTTTCAAAGAAGATATGAGTTTATTTTCTGAAATACAAGAATGATATGTTCCATACTTTCAAGAAGTAGAAAGTGCTTATTGAGAACCAAACTAGCAAGAAAATCAAGCGCCTCCGAACAAATAATGGTTTGGAGTTTTGTGAAGGTCATTCAATGAGTTCTATGATAATGAAGACACAGTATGACATCATGCTGTGTGAAAGACTTTGCAACAAAATGAAGTAGTAGAATATTTGAACAGAACTCTTTTGGAGAGGGCTCGTTGTATGCTTTCTAATACCGATTTGTCTAAAGATTTTTTAGTTAAAGCTGTCAATATGGCTTGCTATTGAGTGAATCGGTCTCCGTCAATTGCAATCAATTTGAAGACTCCTATTGAGGTATAGTCTGGTGCTCTTGCTAATTATTTGAATCTAAGAATTTTTGATTGTCCTGCATATATTTATATTGTTGATGGAAAGCTTGAGCAAAGGGCACTAAAATATGTATTTCTTGGATATGCAACTGGGGTGAAAGGTTATAGATTACAGTGCATTGAACCTAAGTCATCCAAATTATAATAAGTAAAGATGTCAAGTTTAATAAATCATCCATGCTTCATTCACAAAAGGAGGTTAATGATGTAGAAAATGACCAAGATGATGGCAAGTAAGTGGAGTTTGAAGCTGAACCACTAAAGCATATGCAAGAAGATGCTACTGATCAGCTCATTCAAGAAAAAGAGCAAGATGTTATTGATGATGTAGATGCATGATAATAGTTGCAACAATAAAGTCTTACTAGCGATAGAGAAAAGAGGCAAATAAAACCACCACAAAGGTATGATCATGTAGACATGATCTCTTTTGCATTATTGGTTGCAAAGGATATGGAATTAGAATATCCTACCATATACTATGAGGCTATCTCAAGTAATGAGTCTATACAAAAGATTGCTGCAATGAGTAAAGAGATGGAATCTCTTCATAAAAACTGGACTTGAGTGTTGGTGAAACCACCTAATGGACATAAAGTCATTGATTGCAAATGGATCTTCAAGAAAAAGGAAGGATTCCCTGAAGTAGAACTAACTCAATACAAAACATGCTTAGTTGCAAAAAGTTATAACCAAAGGGAAGGGATAGACTTCAATGAGGTACTCTCTCCTGCTGTGAGACATAGCTCCATTTGTGTGTTTCTTGTTGTGGTTGTATTGTTTAACTTAGAGTTTGAACATCTGAATGTTAAGACAGCTTTTGTTCATTGTGAGCTTGAAGAACGAATTTACATGCAGCAACCAAAAAGTTTCATCGGTCAAGGCAAGGAGGACCATGTTTGTTTCTTAAAGAAGTTATTATGCAACTTAAAGCAATCTTCTCGCCAATGGTAGAGACATTTGACACTTTTATATTAAGTCGTGGTTACTCAAGGAATTATTATCATTGTTGTATTTACCACAAGAAGCTCTCAAATGGTTCATTTGTCTATTTGTTTCTCTATATTGATGACTTACTGATTGCTGCTAAAAGTATGTCTGAAATCAAGAAACTGAAGAAGCAACTTAGTAGTTAATTTGAAATGAAAGACTGGGGTGTCGTTAAGAAGATTTTGGGCATGGAAATACATAGAAATTGGCATGTTAGCAAACTATATTTGTCTTAGAATAAGTATATCAAAAAAGTACTTAAGCACTTTGGAATGTAAAATGCAAAGCTTGTAAGTACTCTATTGACAGCCCATTTCAAATTATCAGTTGCACATTCACCACAGTCCATTGAAGAGAAAGAACAGAAGCCATATGTTCCCTATGATAATGCACTTGGAAGCATCATGTATGCTATTATATGCACCAGATATTTCACATGTTGTTATTGTTGTTAGTAGATATATGGGGCCTCTTGGCAAGATGCATTAGTAGGCAGCAAAATGAATACTTTGATATCTTTGGGATATAATGGACGTTGGCTTAGTATATGACACAAGTTCTAACACTGATGGCAGTATTACTGGTTATATTAGAGATATTGATAAAAGGAGATTTCTAATAGGATACATTTTCACCTTTTCGAGTAGTGCAATTAGTTGGAAAGTGACTTTACAGTCTAGTATTGCATTATCAACTATCGAAACTAAATACATGGCAACAGCAAAAACGATGAAGGAAGCCATTTGGCTCAAGAGTTCGGTAGGCAATTTAGGTTTGTAACAAGATGTTACAACTATTTATTGTAATAGACAAAGTGTTATACATTTGACCAAAAGTCAAATATATCATAAAAGAACCAAACATATTGACGCCAGATACTATTTCATTTGAGAGATTATTTCTCAACGTACCATTGCAATGAAGAAAATTGGTACCTCAAATAATACATCAGATATGTTGATTGGTCAATCACGATAGCTAAGCTTAAGCTGCTTAGACTTAATTAATATCTACAATATGTAAGTCTGCCCTCATGGGCATATTACTTCAATAACTTGATGAAAAATTAAGCCAAGATGAAGATTTGTTAATATACTGGCTTGACTTTTCAAGCCTTAGATGATAAGCATTTGGACCAAATGTCTAACAAGGCAACTGCAGCTTCTTTAGTTTTTGGTGCCCACCATTTTGCTTGTAGGTTGCCATTAGTCAAAAGCCATATTGATTTGGTTTGAAATATGCTATCAAAGTATTATATAGAGGTTTGGATGTTATGCACCATCAAACTCTATAAATAGAGATTTATTTGCAGCGCTTGAAGATAAACAAATGAAGAAACCAACAACTCAAACACCTTCTTATTTCTGTGTGATAGAGAAGACTTATTTGCTACTTATAAATTCTTTTCTTTTGTGAGTTGAGAGTATACACCAGTAAGAAAAATACTGTAAAGTATTCTAGGTGTATTTTGGATTTGGATATTGAGTGGAGTGTGTCTATATTTTGTATCTCTATTATATTTCCATAGTGAAATATTTGGTTATCGTTTTTGCCCATGGATATAGGCTTTAAGCCGAACCATATAAATTTCTGGTGTTATTTATTTTACAGGTCCATATATTTATTTTGTATTATTCTATTTGTACCTTTTGGACCCACCATTTCACAACACTATGTTGGACATGTTTTATGGTATATGCTGTCAAATTTAGTGCATCATGCACCTAACTACATTGTTTTGATTTAAATTTAAAATTTTAAAAAATCACTATTTCCCCTTGCCAACTACCTTTTGCCTTCACTGCCACCCCCTATCTATAGCTACATTATCCAAATCCTAATCTACATTACAAAAAAATGATATTGCTTACACACAATTCCTAAAACCAAAAAATGAATCTAGTACTCTGTAAAATTTGAAAGAATAAATACAACACTTCAAAGAAATGATATCACATAGAGCATTTCTTATAGGACTTCAACGAAACACATCAAAGCATTAAACACAGGGGGGAAAGTCATTAAAAAACAACTTTCCTCATTTCTAGTTGAGCTGCAAAATAAAGGAAGTGGAGACCAATAGGTCAAGGCGGAGATCGATAGACCATGTAGTTGTTGGGTGCCTAGTGGTGGATCTGCTGCTCATAGCGATTATGCAGATGGCAGGCACTGCTCACAGTGGTTGCACATTTGTAGGACACTAGTGATGGCACTGCGACATTATTCATGGTCAGTCTGGTCGCAAACATATATTTTAGCTACGAAAAAGGGTGGCAGTGGAGGAGAGAGGTGGGTGGAAAAGGAGATGATGATTTCTTTTTTCAATTTTTGTTTTAAATTTAAATTAAAATAATGTAGTTGGGTGCATGATGCACCAAATTTTATAGAATGTACTGTAAAATATGTTTGACACCGTAAACACAATAGGTGTCATCAATGAAGACATAGCTCTGTCCATGAAGCTATTCTTATAGTTTCATTGAAATATGCACTAGCATGTAAATATGTACGAGAAGGAAAGTTGAAAAAAATGCTAAACTATTTTTTTAGAATAATATTTTTTAATAAATTTTTAATTTAATATAGAGTTTGCTTTACCATTTGCAAAATGGAAAGAACAAAGGTTTGGATTCACTTTTCGGGATTGAATTTGGTCTTTTACAATTTTACACCAAAAACGTGTTATTAGAAGGCCATTGCAATCTCACCAAAAAAACAAAAGAAGGCCATTGCAGTAAAGAACTAGGCATGTGGAAATCGGTTTCATTCAACTAATAATGAGAAATGTAGCATTGCAAGGCCATTGGCATCTGGTGGACTACATATGATATGTTCTTTGTATAGATGTTATGGTTACTTCATAGGGATTGTGCCAATAGGAATATTGTGGTTACCTCTAGAAAAAGAAATGGGTACAGTTTGGGGATTGCAACCCCTATTTCTTTCACGTCCAAGCTATCATACAAAGGAAACTGACCAAAATTAATGGGCTGCTTATTGATAATTAGTGAACAAATGATATAACATCCTTCACCCCAAATCTCCTCTTTTAAGAAGCTTATTATCTTCTAATGATGAGTGCCAAGTGCCAACTTCTCATCGACTGGACCTGTATTAACTTGAGATACTTTGTTTGCATAATGAAATTACATTATATTATATTCTTTATCGATAAGAGTAGATGATGATGTGCAATGATGGGCAAGAAGTGGTGGACGAGCGATGGACAAGTAGGGACGACTGGTAGACGAACGAACAATGACCAACAGATGGGTAAGTGCGATTAGTAGCCGGTGGTGATGCTAATGGTAAGGGGGCAAACAGTTAACGGTGAGCAAGCATTGGTTGATGATGGAGAGGGAATTAAAAGCCCACTCTTTTTTACTTTTCATAATACCTAACAAAAACACTTGGAGTTTTTAGTGTGTGTGTGTTTAGATGGAGCATTTCAAGGAAGAAATATAATTTTTGAGAGAATTTTAAATTCCTTTCTATAAAATACACTGTTTAGCTATCTAATTGAAAAGATTTACAAATTCCAAGGTATTTGTAAAAGGTAATTTAATCAAGGATTTAAAATGACACCAAAACAGGTGGAATTTCTAAATTCCTCCATCGACCCACCATGTGCTCACCAAGGATCTGTCAATTGCATTTGTCAAACCATCATCTTCTTTGTTGTATGTGTCCATCCAGCCACCATGAGTAATTTAAGGAATCTCATTGCCTTCCATGTCTACTCCAACCTCATTGTCCACATCTTAAGCAGGTTATTTGGGTCTTTTCCACTCCAACGTTGGTTGTTTTCAACTCAAAAATCAATCATTTGCACTAATAATCCTCCACCAACCTCTTCTTACATCAGGATTTGGCAACTATCAGTCATTTTAAACAATACATAGTTGTTTCAACCAAATCATTTAACTGGTTATTTTAAACTCAAAAATCAATCATTTGCACTAATAATCCTCAAACAACTTCATTCTTAACCCCAACCTCTTCTCGACCCAACTTTGCCATACAATCAGCATACAAGTTGATCTTACGCACCCCATGAGACAACTGCACAACCTAATCCCGTGACAATAGATGAGCAACCTCCATGAGAACGGCAGTATAAAAATTATGCTTGGTCCAAGATTGGCTGGTAAGCAAAGTAATGGCATGGAGTGAGTCACTCTCACACCAAACTAAAGGATAGCCGTTCTCCCAAGCTTGCTCGAGACCAACTCAAATCGACATGAGCTCTGCAAACAAAACAGAAGCCTCCCCAAGGAAACCAAAGAACCCTTCAATCCACATCCCATGGAGTCATACAGGATGCCACCAAATTTTGTACACACTGCATCTGTAACCCAACAATGGCTACCATCAGTATTCAACTTCACTTCACCCTCTTGCGGCCGGACAAAAAGGAATAAACGATAAATATTGAATTTTAAACAAAAACAAAAAAATTAATGCATTCATTTTTTTTAACAAACCATCATAAAAGTAATGAACTAAAACAAAACATTAAAATTTATTTCTTAATTTCAATCTTGAGGGAGTTTCTTTAATATGTTCTTTTCAAATCATTTAAAATTCTCTCAAAAAATTAGAATTTAACAAATATATTTTTAGATTTTAAAAAGTAATTTTTAACAGCTTTAACAATAGTCTATAATGCATTTTTTTCCCAATATACCATAATAAATAACAATTACTATTACAAGAAAAGTTATGTCAAGATTTTGTGTTCCAATTATGCCTCTACCATAAAAGATATAAATTAAAACAAGAGCTTTTAAAAATATGAAAAAAGCTATCAGTATGCATTATAATCCATACTTATTTCTTGAAAATTTTAAGCTTATGAAAAGTCTAATGTGATTTCAAAATAAGAATTCATTTATGCAATCAGACCAAAAAAGGATGAATATTTGAATTAGCATAACATTCTTTGTACATTATCTATTTAAGTTTTATTGTACCTTAAAACATTTTGTTTTCAACCTTAAATAAATTTGTAATAAATTTAGATTTTAATACTCAATTTATATTTTTTTGAGTAAAATTTTTCATGCTAATTTTTTTATCAATATAATTTCTTATCATAAGTATAATTAACAATTTCTTTTAGTTATGTCCATCACACAAATAAAAAATACTAGTTATGTATACAAAACTTAATATACCATAAGCATAAGGTACAAAGTTGGTAGTTAGTTTGACTCCTTAAGCATCTAATTAGTGATTCGATTCTTGACAGTGTATATGAAAAGAATATTGTGATTGGTAGTCAGCTTGACTCCTTAAGCATCTAGTTATCTAATATTCGAAATTGGTAATTTTGTTTCAAATGGCACGCTTATTCAAGAGTTGTTGGGTGGTGTTATATTATTGATATTGTTGTTTCACAAAGGAGGGGAGTAAGAAGCAGGAACTAACTTATTAAATTTTACTAACTCAATGTAAGAAGACTAAAATGACTTATTTTATATAATATCAAGGATTAAAATAAGCCACTTAAATTACTATTACACACTTAATATGGCATGTTATCAATTAACTGACAGAGGGTTAACATATATGAACAGAGGGACTAAAGTAATTTATATTTGTAAATATTTGGGACAAAAATAACTTAATTTAAAAGTCAAAAACTCAAATGCTTATATCAGGAACTAAAGTGAGTATTAACTCTAAAAAGTACCATAAATGACATTGAGATATTTCTAAAAAGTCAACATTATATTTTATAATTTTTAAAATTTAAAAATGGAAAAGTCAATATCTTCCTCCATTTTATAATTTATTCTTTGAAGTTTTATTTTTGTTTTGAAATAATTGTGATTTTATAATTTTAATGAAATATTAATTATTCTATACCAATTTTATATTCATCTACATTAAGTTAGAACGTTAGATAACATTTTTCTTCTTTTTTTATTTTTCTACTTTTGAAATTACATTATTCATGATGAGTTTTGAACCTTGGATCTGCTGCATACTTTTCAAACATTTTACTACTAGATCAATCTCAGTGACTTACTTATGTTTTAAATAATCACAATTTTCCCTTCAAAATGTTAATTTAATTTTTTAACTTTTTAAATAATCAAAACTACTTAATCAGTTTTTCAATTTCTGTACGGTGATATTAAATTATATTTATTATAAATCGAAGAAAGCATATTTCCCATTCAAAACATTCCATGACAATATACGCCAAAACAAGAATGATTATTATTATTAGGCACGAGATTAATTCATACTCGATGTCAAATATAACAATTCAAATTAACGGGACGAGGGGAATAAATAATCAATTCTTATATATTTAAAATGCAATAGATTGTGTTTGATATAATTAACAAAAGAAATAAATTGGTTTGATTTGTGTTTTAATTTTAAAATCATTTCCATTCAAATCCTAACAAAAATGAAAGGAATAAAATAACAAAAATTAATTACATGAAATTACAATTCAATTTACTTCTTTAATTTTTCATCCAAACAAATAATTTAATTTACAAATTTCCATTTTAACTTATTCCAAACACACTCGTTGGTTTGGGAACTAAACTGAGTTGACATATTTTAGTTGCCTACTAGGCTGGGGTCGTTAGATTATCAACAGTGAAATGAAAAATAATAAACAAGGTAAGAGGAATGATATATGACTATTTTTATATCTATACCAAATACTTACATTGAGCTAGATGACAAAATAAATATGTAGGGATTGTATAACTATGGAGGGACAAAGTGAGAAGAGGAAAGAACAAAGAAAAAGTAATATCATTCCTTCTTTACCTGCTCTCTCTTTCTTATTTCTCTCTCTCACCCAAAAACTTTCATTTTCTCTTTCTTGTTATGTTTCTCTCTCTTGTTCTTCATCTCTCTTATTCTTCAGTATTCGCAAGAGGAAAAAGAAGAAGAAGAATAATCAAGATCTATTGATAGTGCACGAAACTAATTCTCACAGATGAAGCTTAGCTCATTTCATTTAATTTCTTACGTGTTTTTGGTTTATGTCTCGACACATTGATGATTTTTTCTTTCTTAGTTTTTTAAACAACCAAACAAATTGAGAATGACTTTACTAGAAGCTAAGATTTGTTATTATTGTTGAAAATTGAAGTTAAAAAATTGTAAATGTGTGTTATAAAAAGTTGTAAACTACTAGCAAAATGTGGTAAACTAATTGAAGACACATACTAAACAAGTTGTTGAAAACTGGAGCTGAAAAACTATAAATACGTATTACGAAAAGTTATAAATCAGTATGTAAAAAGTTATAAACCATTACACAGAAGTTGTAAATCAGTGGCAAAAATGTTATAGACCAACCGAGAGCACATACTAACTAAGTTGTTGAAAACTAAAGTTGAAAAATTGTAAATGCATGTTACGAAATGTTGTAAATCAATATATAAAAAGTTATAAACCATTGTATAAAAAATTATAAATCAATAGCAAAATGTTGTAAACCAATTGAGAACTCTATGTTTTCACCTATTCAAACTCTTAAATAGTATTTATATATTAAACTATAAAACTTTTTTAAAAAATATTTGATTATATATAAACAAAACTAAATTTAATAAACACAACAATCTCATTACTAAATAAATAAATATAATTGTCATTATTAGACTGATTAACATAACACTCTCGATTAAAATTAAATTTTTACAAACAAATAAAAATTAAATTTTATTAGTATATTGTTTAGTTCCATTTTATATTCATACAATTATGAATTTTATTAATATAATATTATTAGTACAGTTTTAAAATTTTAAAATTTCCTATTTGATCTAATTTTAAAATCTTTAAACTTAGATTTTGTCTTTAAAAATGACGTTATATGTGAAAACATTTAAGAGTTTAATATAAACCAATTCAATAGGTGAGATTGTTATGGTTACTAAATTTAGTTTAGTTTACATAACCAAATTTTTTTCTAAAGTGTTATAATTTAATATAAATACTATTTAAGAGGTTGAATAGGTGAAAACAGAGTCCTCAATTGATTTATAACATTTTGCTACTGATTTACAATTTTTTATGCAATGATTTATAACTTTTTGCATATTAATTTATACCATTTCGTAACACGCATTTACAATTTTTCAACTCCAGTTTTCAACAACCTGGTTAAAATGTGTCTTTAGTTGGTTTACAATATTTTGTCACTAGTTTATAACTTTTTGTGCAATGGTTTATAACTTTTTCCATACAGGTTTACAACTTTTTGTAACACGCATTTATAATTTTTCAACTCCAGTTTTCAACAATATGTTTAGTATGTGTCATCAATTAGTTTATAATTTTTTGTGCAATGAGTTATAATTTTTTGCTATTGGTTTATAACTTTTCATAACACACATTTATTATTTTTTAACTCCGGTTTTCAACAGTAATAGCAAATCTCAGCTTCTAACATAGTCATTCTCAATTTGTTTTGTTGCTAAAAAAATTGAAAAAAAATTCATCCATTTTGAGACCTAAACCATAAACACATAAGAAATCAAATGAAATGAGCTAAGCTTCATTCGTGAGGATTAGTTTTATGCACTACTAACAGATCTTGATTCTCCTTTTTCTTCTTTCTCCTGTGAACGATGAAGAATGAGAGAGAGACAAGAAAGAGAGAGAACAAGTAAAGAATGAAGGGCGTTGCGTTTTCTTTCTTCTTCCCTCTTGCCACTTTGCCCCTCCGTAGTTATACAATCCCCATACATTTATTTTATCATCTAACTTGGTGTAAGAATTTAGTGTATGTATAAAGATGGTCACGTATCATTCCTCATAAGATAATTAAAAGGGACAAATGTTAGGTGAGTTGTGGAATTGTGGCTTTTGTGAGCTGAGCTACCTGTATGGCGGAGTTGGCTAGCTACGAGCCTGCAAATAGAATATCACTACCAAAGCGTTTGGCATATCAAAGTAGGCTTGATACCATAAGTTAATAGTATATGCTATATTTTTTATTTGTTATTTTGTACAATTAATGTGTAATATAAGCTTATCAATCATAAATCCCCTTATACGTCAAAATAACATATAACTTAATCATGTCCAAGAATGTCATATCAAGCCTTATTAGCATTTAACGTATAAGGACTCTTTTATTTTTAAATTTAAATAATAATCGTAATGATAAATAATATAATGAAAAAATCATTTAATAAATAAAAATAAATAATAATAAATAAAATAATAATTATTTAATAACAATGAAATATTTAAATAAATAATATATAGTATAAAAATCAATTATAAATTATAAATAAGTAATAAATAATATGTAATATGTAAAAATAAGGATTAGTAATTAAAATTTTTTAATTTAATATTAAATTAAAATGTAAATTAAAATTAAAATTAAAAGTTTAAAAATATTAAAATATATAGAAGAGAGTATTTTATATTTTATACTTAATAAAATAATAAATAGTTATAAAATATTGAAATAGATAAAAACATTTAATATAATTAAAACTTTAATTAATAAATATTTTAATATATTTATTACTTTTTATTTACTTTTTACTTATAAATTAAAATTATTGTTAAATAAATGATAATATTATAGAATATAAAATGCATTTTCTTATACATCCATCACTTGTTGCTGTCTGTTATCCCTGTTGCCGCATGCCGCTTGCTAGTCATCAATCACTGCCCACCATTCGCTGATCATCGCTTGTCATCCCTTGGTTACTGCCTGCCACCCACTAGTCGCTGCCCGTCATCCCCTGGTCACTGCTCGCTTGCTTGTCCACCACTGGTCATGTGGCAAACTAAACAATGGATAATACAAAAGTTTATACAATGAATTTCTTATATTATGCTATCAAATATTATACTATCATGTCTTATATTATCAAGTTTTATCCTATATAATTGTTAATTTGCGGTTGTAGTCTCTCTTTCTCTCTCTCTTTTTTTTTTTGGGTCAAAGGTTGTAGTCTTATTGAAATCAATCCAAATCAATTGATGATGCTTTGTGTAATACTGGCCTCCATAAAAAGAATCAAATCACCTGGAAAAGGTAAATGAGAGATAGTCCAGCCAAAGAATGAATTGATTATCAAACTAATTCAAATAATTTTTTTTATGAATAATTCGAATCAATCTAATTGATTTGTTTGGATTTTTAAGTTTATTGGATGAAACGACATATTAATATTCCTAAATACTTGTATCAAGTTATTTATATTCATTTCAATCAATTCTCAATTCAAATAATAACATGTGATCATTTTTCATTAAGAAGTACATGTGTCTTGGAATTTTGTTTTTCACAAGAAGAAAAAATCTTCAAAAAAGAAAATTGGGCCTATAATTTGGTCTACTTAGCTCGTGTGGATTAAAGGATCAGTACATGAACAAAGAATACAGCACAACAAGACCAGCTCAGCTAGTAAAGCCAAATGCCTTTGCAATAGATGCACATGAGACAGTGGTGGAGGATTATGAGTTCAATCTTTGGAGTCAGAGACTCTAGTCAACCCCCAAACCTGACAAAAAAAGAACAAAGAATACACTTTTTTTTTAATAATTTGGGCTTGGTTCATTTTATATGTATTAAGTTTATGATAAGATTGAGACCCAAAATAAAAATTTTACGGCGTAATTAAAATGTTGATTCCAACCTTGAGAGTATTGCGAGTCACAAATGTTTCTCATTTCAATTGTTTCTAATTGATTAGAATAGGAAGATATTCTTAACAAAAAAACAAAACAAAAAATAGGCTACTAACAAGAATCCCGTTATTATTAAAACTCATTATTATTTCTCATCGGATCTAATTGGATAATCCCTAATGCAATTTTTTACGTGATAATTATAATGCATTCTGAACGGGCTCCTCAATAGAGATGGCAGTGAGGATCTATAGGTGGAGATAGCCGCGAAGATATCCACAGATAGAAGTTTGAATGTGAGGATTTTTACCTGTGAGAATGCGCATGGGGCAAAAGTCCCCCCCGTAGTAACTTTAGGCATGGGAATCACCCTTATTCCATCAAGATATCCACCTAGAGGGTAGATTGATAGTTTCAAACAAAATGACTAAATATCTCATACTATTTGAGAATATTGATGTTAGGATGGGGGAATCGCCGGACACGAGTAAGTGGTGGTTCTTTTATAATATTGTATATCTATGCTTTAACTTTGCCTATGTTGTGCTTCATTGAAAATCTATTTACATATCCGATCCCAAGCCTAGGTAAAAGAGGAGGCCGGGGTTATGTTAGACCGTTGATAGCCAACATAAAAAATTTTGTTGAATCTTTGTGATATGGATCAAAGACGAAATAGACCTACTGCTAGGTTGTTACTCAGAAGCAACATGTTATGTTGCTCGAGTACAATGTCAAATAAGCAAGAACGGCTTTTCGTGAACAAATACGAGTAAATAAGTTAGTTCACAATGGTAAGTTATATTTTGGAATTTAGAACATAGGCATACTTACAGATAAATCGATGGAAATAGTTAATACCACGATATGAGGAGGATAAATTTTATGTGCCTACAAAAAGTAAGTGGGCGCGAGAGAAGGCAAATGAGTTAGATACTTTAGGTTAAGTTGTGGTACACCGGTAAAACGAAATCTAGAAATAGTACGGGTATAATTGTGGATAATTCTTAGAAAAAGAAGGCTGTGGAAGTTAAAAGGTTGAGAAAGAAGATTACAACACTAAAATTGGTAGTTGAAGGAGACACTTTTAATGTCATTAGTGCCTATGCACCACAAGTGGGATTAGAAGAGCATCATAAAATGAAATGTTAGGAGGATCTAGAAGGTTTAATCCAAGGCATACCTTAAGGAGAAAATATTTTCTTAGAAGGAGATCGAAATGGATATATGGGTAAGGAAGCCAGCGAATATAAAGGGTCAGATAGAGGACATGGTTTTGGATAAGCAAGTAAAGATGATAAGACTATTTTAGACTTTGTGATAGGTTTGGATTTTACCAAAGCTAATACTTGTTTTTGGAAATGGAAGGAGCACATTTTAACATATAAGAGTAGGTGCGCATGCTTCCAAATTGATTTCTTTTTGGGTAAATTATACTTGTCTCTCCTAAGGTTTGTGGAAATACAACTTACACCTTCTCTGCTTATCAAATTTTAAGTATTTATATTACGATCACACTGCTCATTCACAGAACACCATTGGTAAACTTAACAGAATAACATCTTTGTGATATTAATTGTTCGTAATTAATAAAACTATTAAAATGCCCTTAAACATAACAGAGTAGATAAAGATATTTTTATAATTTTAGTAATTAGAAACAATTAATATCATAAAAATATCATTCTATTAAGTTTGCTAACGGTGTTTTGTGAATGACGACTGTGACTGTAATATAAATACTTAAAATTTGACAAACAGAGGGTTGGATAATTAAAAGGAATGTGAGTTGTATTTCCACAAATCTCAAGGGAGGTAACTAGAATTTACCTTTTCTTTTTTATAAGAAAATTAGATAAAAAACTTTGCACGAATTGCAAGGTTATTTCGGGTGAGAGTTGATAAAGGGCATTTGTGCCACTTATCTTACTTTTAAACCTTAGTTTTTACATGAGTTTTAATGTGTTATTGATACAATTAATAAGGATTTTGATTTGTTCCTTATTGTGTGATTTTGATAGAATTGATGGCTTTTGCATTGATTTTGGGATAATTTGGAATTATACCCTGTTATATTTGACTTGTCTCCTTGAGTATCATTTTGTGCACAAAAGCTTTGATTCAAGTGTAAATGTCAAGAACAAGGTTAGAAACTGTTGGGAAGAATTTGGAAACAAAATAGAAGAGTTCTTATGTTTATTTGAGCAAAATTGCAAAAAGTATTGTAAAAGAAAATCTGTATCTTTTCCTATAAGGATCGGATTAAGACAAATGAAGATGTTTTGGAAAGCTCAAGAAGTCCTCTACAGTTTTCATGTTTAGCTCAAAAACCAGTTCTAAGAGTATCTTGGTGAAAATCGGTTTGCAAAATTAAAGGTTGCTTATATTCTGATGTTATCTAACTTGACCTTCAGTTAGTATTTTTACAATATGTGGAGCTATAGATGTCCGATTAAGGTGATTTTGGTGGCGTTTTATTCAAAGGGCTACAATTGTTATTTCTAGTGCGAAGGTTAGATTCGATTCTATCTAGCACTCAAGTGCTCATAAGCACTGTAGCGCTCAATAGCACCTACAAAATGATGTTCATTAGCATAGCTCACTGCTGAGTGTCGCTGCAACGCTAGTGCAATGATGCAGAATAGCTCTTTTAACCTATTTTAGGGCCCCAATTTGGGCTATTTTAGAGAGCAATATTTAAGAAAATGTCATAGCTTTTTACCCTAGCTTTTACTTAGTTTTAGGCTGTCACTTTAGTTGCTATTATTCTTTCTCTACATCTCCCTCTTCTCATTCTCTATTCTTCTTTCTCTAAGCAGTCCATTGGTGAAGGTGCTTTATCTTGGGGATCGTAGTAAGGATTGTTACTATTAGTTTTAGGTTTCATTTATCTTCGTTATTGTAATTCTCCAAAGATGGAGGAGTAGATTTCTTTACTAGTGTAGGGATTTTCGGACGGATTGGGATAGCATTTGAGACCCTTTTATTTATATTGAATATATTAGTTTCTTTAATGTTCTGCAGTTTTCATTCCTTTAATTATTGTAGTGATTACTATAATCTTTATTGGAATAACTAAATTGGTGATTATCGTTTAGGGAAATCCTTTGGGTATAAATTGGTAGATCTATTAGTTTATGTTTGAGGGGGAATATTAGAATTAACATTCCGATTAACGGTTAGGCTATAGCAATTGGTTCATTAAATCAATGTAATTTCTGAATAAATTGGCAATCGTCGTTTATTAGTTATTTACATTGGTCAAATTCTAGAGGTCGATTGATCACTAGTAGAATCACTAGTAATTTATCACTGATAGCTATCAATAAGTTTAATATTTGGTCAATGATAATTAATTTCCTTAGGAATACCTTACACTAGTGTCTTCTCTACTCTTGCTATTATCTTGTTGCTATTATCTTTCAATTTAAAAATTATTTGCTTTAGTTCTTAAAATCCCCAAATCTTTCCAACTACGTATTGAAGCCTCCTTGAGAGACGAATTAGGTTGTGCCTTTTACTACATTTTTAGTGCAACTTAGCATTAAAATAATTTCTAATTTGAGGAGGTAGGCGACAACCTCCGTTCAAGAGTCTAACTACTCAATATAGGATCTTAGTGATGGATGTATGGTTTATAAGACAAGGGAAGATAATGGATGAAAAGAAGATTCCAAGACTTATATGGTTGCATCTAAAAGATGAAAAGTAAAAAACTTTTCAAAAGCGGATTAAAGAAAAATTAGGTTGGGAGACACAAGGAAATGCAAATGAAAAATGAGCCAAGATAGCAAGATGGATTAGGAAGATAGCAAAAGAAATCCTTGGAGAATCTAGAGGTTTTAGTGTAAATGGTAAGGAATCTTGGTGGTGGGATAAAGACTTACAAGAGACGATTAAAGATAAAAGAGAGAATTTTAAAACATGGTCTTTGGATAAAAGTGCTAAAACTTAGAAAAAAAACAAAGGAGCTTGAAGCAAAACAAAGAATGCGGTGAGCGAGGCAAAAACTAAATTTGAGGAGCTATACCAATCATTAGACACTAAAGAAGGGGAAAATGGTATCTATAAATAGGCAAAAGTGACGAAAGCAGGATAAGAGATCTAGATCAAGTGAGATGCATAAAGGATGAAAATGGTAATGTTTTGCTAGACAAGATATTAAAGGGAAGTGGAAAAGATATTTTAACAAGTTATATAATGAAGAACATGAGAATTCTTTGTAACTATGGACCAACTAATTCTACCGTAGAATTCAAGAGTTTGAAGTCAATGAGGAAAAAAGAAGAGCAGTAAATCCTAATAACATACCTATTGAGATATGGAAGTGCCTAAGAAAGAATGACATAAGATGGCTCACTAAGCTTTTTGATGAGTTTCTAAGATAAAAAGGATGCCTGGTGAGTGGAGAAGGAGTATTTTAGTAACAACTACAAAAACAAAGAGGATGTATAAAACTGTGCAAATTACAGAGGGATAAAACTTATGAGTCATACTATAAAACTGTTAGAGAAGATAATAGAGTTGAAATTGAGACGAGATACTGGTATCACAAGGAACCAATTTGGTTTTATGCCTCGAAGGTCCATTATTGAAGCGATCTACTTGTTGCGAAGATTGACGAAGTGATATCGGAGAGATAAAAAGGATTTACATATGGTCTTCATTACGTTGGAAAAGGCATAAGATAGGGTGCCAAGACAAGATCTATGGAAAGCCTTGGAGAGAAAGGGAGTTCTGATAACCTATATTCAAGCAATCCAAGATATGTATGATAGGCTCACAACCGGCATAAGGACTCAAGATAGAGTAATAGAGGATTTTTCTATATGAGTCAAACTACACCAAGGGCCAACCTTAAGTCCTTATCTTTTCACACTAGTCTTGGATGTGCTTACAGAACATATGTGCCTTGGTGTATTATGTTTGCAAACGATATAGTCCCCATAGCAGAATTGAGAGAAGAAATAAACAGAAAGTTAAATTTATGGAGGGAAACTTTAGAGGTATGTGGGTTTCATATAAGTAGAAGTAAGGGGAAGTATATGGAGTACAAGTTTTCCAAGAGACACACATCCTAACTTTGAAGTGAAACTTAGGGATGATATCATATCACAAGTCACAAAATTTAAATACTTGGGTTCTATCATTCAAAATGATGGAGAAATAGATGGATACGTTAACCATAGGATCCAAGCATGATGGTCAAAGTGGAAAAGGACTTCGGGTTTTATCTGTGATAAAAAAAAGTATCATTAAACGGTAAGGGTAAATTTATCGTACAATGATACAACCAGATTTGTTGTATGGGACTGAATATTGGGCAATAAAAGGTCAACATAAAAATAAGGTACATATGACAGAGATGAGGATGTTATGATGGATGAGTGATCACACGAGACTTGATAGAAAAAGGAGTGAATATATTAGAAAGAAAATTAGGGTGACGCCTATCATAGAGGAGATGGTAGAATCTCGCCTCAGATGATTTGGGTATGTTTGGATGGGACATATAGAGGCTCTAGTAAAGAGAGTGGACCAAATAGAGAATAACAATATAAAATGAGGTAGAGGAAGACTGGGGAAAACTACAAAGGCAATAATCAAAAGAGGCTTAAATGTCAATATTTTTAACATAAATATGATATATGATAGAACTTTGTGACATTGGTTGATCAATATAGTCGACCCCACTTAGTGGGGACAAGGTTAGTTGTTGTTAATTTGGTGGCTTATTCTTGGTTCAAGAGGACATATGTTCAATATAGAATATTTTGGAGTTACATTGAAGCAAAAACCTTGACAATGTACACATCTTAGGTCATAGATTTTTTAAGAATTGTTCACACAAATAACTTTTATTTTATGAATATAGATTAATTATTGAATAGTAAATTTAGTATCATATTTAGAATTATTATATAAAATAAGATTTAGATTATTTCAAACCCTAAAATATTTAAAAATACATTAGATAGTAGTAAAAATGACTAAAATAAAAACTAATTCAATTTGATTTGTGTTAAATTATAAAATCAAATAGATTCTTATTAAATGTCATCAAATTAATAGAACTTCAAAAATAAAATAATTAGCTTTCATAAGTTTGATAAATATTTTTTTACAGTGAATACCTCATTTGGTCCTTCAAAATTTTTTTACGTTGAACTATTTTGTTTCCCAAGAAAAGAAATTAATCTCGTAATTTTTCAAAATTAAAAATGATAGATACATTAATCCTTCTATTAATTCTCCATTATTAGACTTATACACATAACACAGTACAATAATAATATGCTATCAAAACGTTGAATGCAAATAAAATGTCATCATTTTGGAACACATTACATTCATTTTGTATAATTTCAACCACCAAAATGAGTCATTTTAAACTTTATTTTAAACTCCGTTGTACTTCTAATTACACATTCATGGCTTAACATTGTCATTGTACAATTCTATTAGTATTTAAAGAATCAATGACACATAGAGGGACTAATATGTGCTTTTATTAAAATCTTAAAGGACCAAAGGTTTAGTTTCAATTCTTGATTGACAAAAGTGTCCTGTGAATTTTGTTGAGTGACTACATAAGCTATTTATTCTTTTTTTAAAAACTTGCGAGCATAAGATTTGATTTATAAGCTACTAGAATAGGGGCTAGGGGTATGGGGTTTGCTTAATTCACCACGATATCATAGATTCAAATTTCATTGTCATTCATATATACCCGAAAAAAAGAAGAAGTTTGATGTATAAATGAAATCAAGTAAACTTAGCTAAGGCTATGTTTGGGAGTGTCACAAATAATGAAATGAATTGACTCATAGTGGAATAGAAAAGAGAAGCAAGGAGTAGAGTGGATAGAAGTACAACATTCTCTTGTTTAAGAGTTTAATGATGGAATGGATGAGAGTCTATTTGCTTTTGTTTGAAAGTTACAAATTTACAATATCATTAAATGGAATGGAAAAGATATAAATGTAGTTTTCCAATTTTATCCAATAACGTGATATAATAAATGATAGATTTATTACCTTCAGTATGTGTTTCATTGATAAATTTCATATATAATTTTACATATAAAATTTATTTATGAAAAATTTTCCCTAACTTCACTCGTTAATTAAACACACCATAAAAGATAAAATAGTAATTGGATTAAATATAGAGTGTTTTTGTTTTTTTTCCTTCTTCTGGTCCCTCCTAGACCTTAGAGGGTTGTTAACCTCCATATCTAATAGCTTTTTATGGGGATCCATAAAAAGCTACACATTTCATTGGGATCCATTTACCACAAGAATAAATTATAATATACTTTCTTCATCTAATAATATTTTATGAACATAAAATCATACTACTCTAATTGCTAAATTTGAAGTTCTTAAATGCTTCACTATTCCACTTTATTAAGTAAATATCAGTCATGAGATTACATACATATTATTATCTAATTTTTCTGAAATTTCATATACCAGATCAACAATAAATATTATATAATTTAATAGTTAAATTGATTAAAATAAATGTCTATAAAGAGTTATTGAGTAAAGTAAGTATATAATATTTACTTTTAGAGGGGTAAATGGTAGGACCCTTCCCCAAAAGAATTCCCAAATTTCTAGTCCTCGATCTTGCTGGTGAAACTCACTCATAACTCAACCCATTTTCGTTGAGTCATCGATTAGGTAACTAATTGCACTATATTAATATGAAGGGAGGGACTCCAACACCCTCCCTTGTTATTTCCTTCCCTTGCTAATTAGGGAAATTACAATTTACCTCCCTAAACTAAGGTTTTGTACACTTTATTCTAAAACTTTAAAAATATACAAATTGATCTCCTACCATTTTCTTAATGTGCAAATCGACCATTTTGCTATTTTTTCATCTATTGTTATTAAAAATAATATATATTTAAGAAAGTTTAAGGTATCAAACTATTGAGTTATAACTGATCTAAAATTTAGGAGAGTATAATGTATCTTCTTTTTAAAAAAATAAGTAGCAAAAATTTGACAGAACTAAAATGCAAACTTAGAAAATAATAGTGTCAATTTGTACAATTTTAAAATTTTGAGAGATAAAGTACATGAAAGCTATAGCTTAAGAGATAAAATGCAAATTTTCATGCTACTTATAAGTTTTTAATTTCCAAACACACATTTTCAAAAAATAGCCTTCTCTTGCCAGTGCCTTCCTAACCATCCATCCAAACACTCAAAAGTTTTCAGCCTCGGGTATGTTTGTGACACGTAGCCACCCCATGGACATTCTTGTAATTGTGGTGAGTGTGTGGGAGTGGGATATTCTAGTCTTAACATGGCACGTTGCAGTTTTACCTTTTGGACTCAAACACAACTCTACATTACTACATATGTATATGCCTGCCAGCAGCTGAGATGTGAGAAGGAGTTCCAGAGAGATCTGATAAGAAATCACCCAAGCTGATGAGGATTTAGATTCTCATGTCTGAATCTGACACTCACACTGTTACCATTTTGCAACCCTTTATCAAACACTGACACAACCTTGGGAATCCTAGGTAATCAAGGGTGTTTTGTTAATTGTACTTTACTATATGTATATGTATATTATGTTACATGCTGTATTTGGACTTTGATCATCATTTTTAATAAATGGTTCAATGTTTTCTTTTATGTGTTGGGGTTTTGCAGTACCAGGTTGTTGGGATTAAACAAATTGATATTCTCTTTTTTCATCATTGAACCAATAATGGGGTTTCAGTTTTTTGACTATTTTTTTTTTTCGGTATCCCCTTTGATTGTTGATCATAATTTTCTTTTCTGGCATTCATTTCATGGATTCTCTTGCAAAAATTAGCGCAAAGGATTGGGTTGTTTTTGTTGATTATCTGTTTTTGTGAAATTGCTGCTGATTAGTTCATGGTGTATGTTGAAGCCTATGTAATCTTTGTTGATCATTTGATTGTACAGAGATTTGTGAATTTTCATGCATTGGTAGATTAAAATGAGATTTTGCTGATATCTGGGATTTCAATATCCCTCTAATTTTGGTGGGATCTTCTCCAATCTCCATTTGTTTTTTCATTTTTTATTATTATTATTATTATTATTATTATTATTATTATTATTATTGAATTCAACTAATTCAATTTCGGGTTATACAATGTAAATGCACTAATCCCTCATTTTAATAAATTGCAGCCCACCAGCCAAAAATATATAATTTTTCTGCAAATGGGAATGTAGAATCGGGTTAGGGAGTTGGGACAAGGAAAAATGGTGGCCTATGTAATGAGTGCATAACATATGAAGTTCAATCCCCTACTTGCAGCAGGCTGCTTCTAGGGAGGGTTGCTTTGTGTTGTGTTCTTCCTCTTCTGTCTTTCCTCACTGTGCCATTGCATTTTTGTCTGTGTGTCTGAATTTTGTACCATTATGGACTCTGTACTCGGCAATTGGCCATCATATGACCCTCACAACTTCAGTCAGCTTCGACCTTCGGATCCTTCTAGTTCTTCTGTAAGTTCCTTTATTTTTACTTTAAAGAGTTATACATAATAACGTAAGGTCTGTTTTCATTTTCTGTTTTCGCTATTTGTTTTTCACAAAATTCTGAAAACAAAAACCACAAAAAATCAAGACAGAAACCAAACAGATCATGTATTTGAGAATCCTGGTTGAACTCATTCAAGATATGCAAATTCAAAGTCTATTGTTTATTGAAAATTCGATTGTGTTTAATCCTCAGTTTTGCTTTGCTATTATCATTTGCATTTATCCTGGTAGAAGGTTTAGTGAAAACAGAATTGCCATATTTTCACCCGCCCCCCGCGCCCGTTTTCCTTCTTCCAATATAAGACTTTCTTCTACTTTGAAAGACTTGTATATTTGAATGGCACCACTGAGTTATGATAATATTTTGGGAATTTTGAAGTTGGAACTTGGTAGAAAAGTTGTAAGAAAATTTATATCGCGGTCTTTTCATTTTCAAGCTTGTTTCTTTTTTATCACATGGAGGAGTATGTCATGACATTTTGATTTTATTTGGGACTTAGTTGGATAATCATAATTCATGATAGTAATGGACTAAAAGTATGGTGTAGTTTGTGGTTGGCCTGAGGTTGAACTGTTCAGAAGTGCTGTTATACTCAGCATTGCCTCTGGAAAGATCTCCTTGTCATCCCAATAGCTTCACTGCTTATCTTCTTTTTTTTTTTTTTCGTATTTTACTAGTTTTGTCGAGAAACCATAAAGCAAAGTATTGTTAGTTTAAAACTTTCAAGTAAGGGATGATTTTCTTTTGCTTCATATTTCTTGACATTTTGGTGTCTTTATATAAAACTTCAAAATTTGGCTTTCTTGCCTTATATTGCAGCAATAATTAAATCTTCAGTATCAGAGGAGGTTTACTTTTGTTCCTAATCAGTTGAAGAAAACTAGAATTATACTTAATTTGCCATTATATATTTTAAAGATGACTCTTGACTTTAGCCATTTCAGTTCCATGATACCTGGACATTATTAAGTATCTTTACGATTTTTACCTTCCGATGAATTTAATTGTTCTTAATTCTTATCCTGTCTATAAACTTGCTTAAACTTTTCCTTGAACTATTTTGGTCCATGAAATTGCAATCTAAATATGTATTATGTATGAAATGGTCTGTTAACTATTGACATTGAAAGAGTTCATCTGATACCTTTGAAGTATATAAGTATGGTTACATGATAATATGTACATAGTTCTTGCCTTATTTATGTGTCACTTCTTTAACAACTGTTGAGTTAGAGGAAAAGTTATGCATAAGTTTGTGCAAATCATGTGTCTAAATACACACAGGCAGATGAATATATATATATATTATTCACATACAAGAGCATGATGTTCAATTAGGCCTAAGTACCAAAACTAAACCAAAGTGATTGCCTTCTAAATGCATTCAGTGAATACGGATTAGTACTGACTTAATCCAATTTACATGTACCTTTGAAACCACAATGCTATCAATTATATTTAACGCAATATTAAGTAAGAATCCCCAAATATGACATATATGATTTCAGAGGTAAAGATACTTAATAGTCACTGTTTTTCTTACCTCTTTTCTCACCAAGTCAGGAAGAAACTAAGTTGGAGAGCAGTTTGTCTGTGTGTGTCTGTACTTAAGTGAAATGAGATTTGCTATCTTTTAAGATCATTTTTAGGACCAACTTTTTAAGCAACATGCTACTTTTTTTTTTCTTTAAGCATATTTCTAATCATCTAATCATATATTTCCATTCACTTCCTAAAGATGAAGTTTCTATTTTCATTCAGAAAATGCCGCCAGTCACTTACCATCCTACTCACAACAGGACCCTTCCACCACCTGATCAAGGTAGCGAAGAAAACTTTCTTCCACTGACTTATATTGTACTATATTGCTGTATTCGCTTGATTGATAATCTGATTGAACTTTGTCAATCATATTTTCTTGGAGGAGGATCCAAGCTGCCATTGCTTAAAAATATTTGGCTGGTACATAAAAGGGAAGAATTGAGAAAAGATTGTTAGGGGGTGTTTGGATGAGCTTTTTGGAGCCAAAAAATCACTATTTTTGTCTCAAAAAATCACTTTTTGTATACTTGGATAATTTTTTAAAAATAATCAGAATCTCAAGGCTTTTTCATAGAAGCTAAAAAGAGTAACTTCTGGGTTCAATTATATATAATATTTAAGTTTCATAATCATTTTTTTTTAAATCTGAAACAAACACACCATTAATCTTAGTTACAGTATTTGTTTTGATATTGGCCTGCATTCAACATTTCTTCTGACTCAATACATGTTGAAATTTCTTCTGACAGTGATAAGTACTGAAGCCAAAAATATCCTCCTAAGACATATCTATCAGCGTGCTGAGGAGAAGGTTAGTCATGAAAGTTAAAAACTCCTATAGATTTGGTTTAGGTAGGTATGCACATGCTTGTGATCTAAATAGTTGCATATCACCATTTTCATTGCAGTTGAAACCAAAAAGAGCTGCATCTGAGAACCTTATACCTGAGCATGGATACAAGCAACCAAGGGTTTCTACCTGACACTTCTCATTGACCAGCTTTTTGGCATGTGGTTGTGAACTACTTTGTTCAAAGATGTATACTGTTGTTTTACAAAGAATGAATACTTTGGCCTGTTTGGTGTTGTAAACTATTTTGTCAGCTCCAGACTTACAGATTTTGAATCTGAAGTTTGCTGAGCCTCATCAAAAGTATGCAGTGAATGAAGTGATTAGTGGTTATGCTTTTGACTGTATCTATCTTTTTTGTGCTATGCTTCGTGTGCTACACAGCTAAAACTGCTTGTCTACATTAGTTAGAAAGAGGTGCATGCTTTGATTCAGGTTTAAGGATTTGAAAAATGTAACCTTATGTTATGCTATAAGGGTGAATGCTTGCTTTAGATATTGAAATTGTACCGTGAATCCATGATTCATAGTAATCTCTAAAATTAACAAATCCCAAAAATTATAAAATTTGAGTTAAATTAGTTTCCATATTACAAATAGGGATGAAAGTAGGCTAGACTAGATTTTGACTTAAATAGATCTGGCCTTTATTGTCAAAAAGTATCCTGAGATCAGTCCTGTTACCTGACATAAGTTTTTTTCATGGCCTTAACTTGGTATTTTTAAAAGTCTAACTTGGCCTATAAGTCTATTTGAAGGTCTTGTTGAATATAAAATTGTTAGTTAAGTTATATTTACCTTTTTTGAGGTTTAGTAAAATTTACCCTAGCTCCCTTCTTCTCATCTAGGTAATACTAACTTTTCTTAGATGCATTGCTCATTTTATGATAGAGGGGAGGTTAATATAATTATTTTACAAACTTGGAGAAAGTTAATGTGATTTATTCAACTTTTTTTTTAATAAAAAAGTCACAACATTTAGCTCTTGAATAAATCAAATGGCTTCTAAATATATATAAAAATTATTTTAAAATTGATTAAAGGCTTATTAATTAAATTTAGAAGTATACTTTTAAATAAATTAAAATATTTTTATTATCATTATATTTTTAAATAATAATATTATTATTATTATTAGGTTAGTCTGTTAGGCCTAATAGGTTATTTTTATTAGCTGGAGCCTAATTTGTTTAGCTAAAAAAGCTTTTTAAAATGCCTAAATTTAGTTTGTTTATTAAATAAAGCTAGACCGAAAGCCCCCGGCGAACGGTCTAATCTATTTCCATCCTTAATTGCAAATGAGTCAAATTAGTCTTTCAAATATATCTTGTCTAGGGATGGAAGTAGGCTAAGCTGCTCGTCAAGGGTTTTCAACCTCACCTATATTCAACTTAACTTGGCCTAATCTATTTAGTAAACAAGTTAGGTTTAGACTTTTTGAAAAGTCTTTTTAGCTAAATAGACTAAGCTCTAGATAATAAAAATAGCATATTAAGCCTAGTTATCAGGTTGGCCTATTAGTATTATTATTATTATTTAAAAATATAATAATAATAGAGATATTTTAATTTATTTAAAAATATGCTTTAAAAATATATTTTTTATACTAAATTCCTTTAACTTATTTAAGAATTTAACGTTTTAGTTTTCCTTAAAAAAAAATTAGTAAATTACATTGATCTCTTTAAGTTTATAAAATCATTACACTACAAATAGAGAGAAATTGAGGTGAATTTCATCAAATCTCAGAGAAAATAAGTATAATTTGCTTAAAAATTTTATAATCAAATAGGCCTTTAAGTAGGCTTTAGAGCCAAATCAGGCTTTTAAAAAGGTCAAACTAAAACTACAATAAACATCTATGTAGGGTAACAGGCTTAGATTCAAGCTACTTTTTAGCAATACAGTTCATATTTGTTTAAGTCAAAGCCTAACCTAGCCTATTTCCACGCCTAATTTTGTCAGATCAAATTAATCCTTCATATTTGAAATAATTTTGTTGAGTTTAGGGATTGCTTGACTCAATTTAAATTTTGAAAGTCTTAAGACTAATTTAACTCTTGTTTTCTAAATTTGGAAATTACAAGGTTAATTTCTTAATTTTATGGATTTAAGTAGTTTATGCGTATAATTTAAGAATGAAAGTGAGAATTCTTCATGATCTTTATTTTATATCACCACTTTTATTCACATTCCTATAGATTTCTATAATTCCTAGAGGAGTTCCAAACTCTCCTTAATATTAATTCCATTGTTTAAATAGTTATATTTAACAGGATCAATACAAATGACTGCCTCCTCTATTGTACAGAGTAAAAGAAATTTATTTATGAGTAAAATATAGTAATTTTGTAGCTATATTAAGAGAGAGCACCAATACTTCTTACTTATACAAATTACTTTTCGCTGTAGAAATATCGCATTATGATTAATCAATTGTTGTAGGGTGTGTTTGTTTTAAATTTTGAAAAAAGTGATTATGAAAGCTAAATTTTATATATAACTGAAAAAGTTGAAAACTGATTTTTTTCAAAGCTACTAATTTTAGCTTTTACAAAAAATTGAAAATTGATTTTTTAAAATTTTGATTATTTTTTAAAAATTATCCAAATATATGAAAAATAATTTTTTTAGGTATAAAAAGTAATTATTAGTCAAAATAATCACAAACAAATGTATCCTAGATTCTTTTTGCATTAAAAATAAAATCATAATTTCATTTCGCATTGTAACTCAACCGTTTGATGGATGGAGGGTTTTGTGGCCCATTGGCTCTGGGACATGGTGGCCATTTGTGGACCAATCTTGATGAAACACTTGAGCTAAGCTCTCTATAAAACCCAAGTTTAATGTCCAAGCCCATTTTATAAAGTTGAAACTTAAAAATGAAAGATGGTGAGATAATCTGAAAAATTATTATATAGACATAAGTATATCAGTTCACATTTAAAAATGAAAGATGGTGAGATAATCTGAAAAATTATTATATAGACATAAGTATATTAGTTCACATTTAGATATATTCATAATAAAAAATGGTAAGACTCATAATTAAGCGATTGTATTTTGAATAAGGCTAGCAAGGCCCAACTTTATTGTAGGTCCATCTAAATTTTACTTGTTGAAATTTTGTCCATGCAAAAATCTCTCCCACCGGCCGAAAAAAAAGGAAAAGAAAAGAAAAAGGAAAGATGGTGATATACACCGTGCCATCGGACCAAAAAAATTAGGTAGAAGAAGTGTGCCTCAGCTAACAAACAGAACCGAAAAGATTCTGTGTGACACAGGAACAAAGTTGATGTTCGTCTTTTTGTTCCTTGTAACGTTGAGCATTCCATCAGCAAGGGCAACTGCTATTGTACATAATTTTTATATACATTTTTTTTTTTACACATGAAGAATTGCAAATAGTGTATTCTTGGGGGATCTAGCTATCGAGAATCATGTGTTAATAAATGAAGACTTCACTTTTCTTACAGGTGAGTCCAGTAGTAAGTAATTGATAATAACTATTGATATAATATGATTTCTTGCACGCATATTCACCAGTAATGTAATTGAAATAATCAATTACTAATTATAATACATGCTTTCTAAGTGCTAATATTGCATATAAAACTTATATACGTATATCATTGCTTCCAACTGATTTCAACAATCTCTAAACAAGTCTTTTGTATGAAGTTTTATTTAGAGCCTTGGAGAGAATAAAACATTTGAATGACTAAAATATTTATATAAATGGACTTCTAGGAAAATCAAATGTTTCATCAAATAAACAGGCGCACCCCCCCCCCCCCCTCCTTTTTCCTTTCCTTTCTCTCTCCTTCAAAGAACACAAAACAACAATAAAGATTTTTGGCGAGGTTGAAGCTTGTTATCGAACCAGCTGACGCATAATCTTGCTTGGGGGTCATAATCAGTACCTTACACATGCAAAGATGTATAAATATACAAATAATACTTTGCATAAAAAGAAATGTTATGATGTATGTTCTCATTGCGCTGTTGGAACCACAAATGGTCAAAGGTCAAAATAGAGAGGAAGCCGCCATCACCGCCTCTGCTTTTCAACATTATTTTTTGCTGCTTTAATTTGTAGGGTGGTGGCATTTTTTTCTTTTATTAAGTATATATATTGCGCGTAACACACGTCCATCAATACTTTTGGTTCGGCATTATGATTGTCTTGTATATTTGGTTGCTTTATTCTTTTTTTTTTTTATGAGACATCATATTTATATTAACTTCATAATTTTGGTGTTAGTTGAGATTAATCGCGTTTCTCATATTTATGATTTTGACTGTACTTCCTATTTTCTTACACATTTAAACAAATTAATTATCTCAAATTAAAGTATTAATAATTTCAAGATCGAACAGGTCAAACCCAATAAAGAATAGTGTCTGTTGCAGGCCAGATTAATTATGAGTTAAGAATGAGTAGTCAAAATTAATACGAATTGCTTGTGCAGCCCAGCCCAGCTAACTCTATACTGTTCTTCAATTTTCCATATCATAACACAAAATTTTAGTCTTACCTTCATTACTTACAAAAGATAAATTGCACTGATTTTTTTTTCCCAGAGTTGATGAAATTTACCTTGACTTTATCTATTTATTTGAGTGAAATTGGTTACAGTTGACAATGTAATAATGTACAACTTTAGCAGAGGATAGTAAAATAATTTCATAAATTTAAAAAGAGTGAAGTAATGATTTTACAAGTTTAAGAATACGTTGATCATCAACAAATTTTACAAATAAAAAAACTCAAGACTCACTAAGTCTCAAAAGAAGTTAATATAATTTAGCCTAGTTTTTATATTTAGGTTTTTTTTTTTCCATTTCTTATACGATGAAGTAGCCCTGGCCAAGTTTGCCTCCTGGCCGGGTAGGTTGGCTCCGCGATTGGATATATATATATATAATAATTTTTGGTTTATAAAAGAAGACATTTTTGTATATAGTACTTTGTAAGTGTGTGTGTATATATGTATACTCTACAGAATTTTCATTCCTCATTTTGAAACAAATATATTAATTGACAATGATTTTGATACACTTTTGGTGTAAATAAATTTTATGTAGTTATTTAATTATATAATAATGTCATTATTTGTGAGATTTTAATTTCAAGTATGAAAATCAAACATTTATATTAATATAATAATATATAATTGAATATTTATATAAATATTTATATTTTATCGGTACATTGAAATTAAATCAATATTAATTTATTGTAAAGAGCAACTACGAATGAGTCCTCCTCATATCATATACCATTGCCGATTAGTTTTTGATAAAACTTGTCAGTAGTCCATTTTTATTTGTTCAGTGGTGTAGGAATTTGTATTTTATTCATAACCATTGAATTTTTTTGGTAAAATTATGAAACTGCCTAATAATGTGATGATATATATATATATATATATATATATATATATATATATAATGCACATAGTTATTGGCTTTCAAATATCTAATACATTATTTAACACGTTAAGAATTTACTATAATATACAAAAGTTACCTATTATATTATGAATGTAATATGGGGGATTCTCACATGGCGTTGAGGGTCAATGCCTATCCTACAATTACTTTGGTGGAAGCATATGGGCGCACCATGTTTCATGACTGCTGGTGATTTTACCTAAGTTTTACAAATGTGGCTGGACGATTTGAAATATGTAGCTAAACACCATCGCAATCTCCACCCTTCTCCCTAGCTCTCTCTTCTACTTTCATGGCTCCACTTTTACTCGCCCACCTCCGCCACACCCTTCCTTCCTCCAACTACCTCTCCTTATCCCAAACATCTTTATTTAAACTCTCACAATCTTAGTATATTTTATTTTCACAAAAGATGACCCAATTGAAAATAGTTTTAGTCCCAAACATAAAAGGGTCTCTAAGAAAAACATTAACTTTATAAAAAATAAGAAAATCACGACAAAAATAGAGAAAGAACTACTAAAAAGTTGCAGAGTTTGATGTTGGCCTGTGGACGATCGGCATTGTCGTAACCGGGATCGCGACGGGGACGGCGAAAAAAGGAATTTTCATTTTTGAAAATCAATGGAGTCGCCACCAAGTTTATTAAAATTGAGAAAACATTGGAAAAACCCATTTATTTTGAAGAATGATCTTTGAAACCAGTTTTGAATTCGGGAGTCAGTTATGTATAGAGAAGGGTAGAAATTTAATCATACGCACCCCTAGTACACCCGTCGTTAGACGGTATCTTAGAAAATTGTGCAAATTAATTAATAACCCCTAAAAAAGGGAAAACAAGAAAAGAGACAAAACATATTTACAAATTTAAATAAACAAATTAAGAAAAATTAATTTTGGCTTGACAGGGATCGCCTGCTCCTACGTATCCCCTAGTGTAATGGGGAATTCAAAGTCACGTAGTTCTGTAAAAAATGATTATGGGTTGGTAAATTTTATTTATGAAAAGGAATTTATAACAAGAAAATCCGTTATTGCACAGAATTCAAGTTAGCATCAGGTCACTCAATGAATTCCCATGATTTAAATAACAATGAAGGTAACATCTGCTACTCAATCATCGTTATTAATCATTACACGGATTAAAAAGACTTTTGTGAAGGGATGATTCCTTTAGAAAACAGAATCCGTTTTCGCACGGGATTTAAGTTAGCATTTAGCTACTCAATAAACCCTTATGATTCAATAACAATAAAGATAACATTTGTTACTCAATTATCATCACTGATCATTGCGCGGATTAGAACAAATCTTGATGAAAATCCATTTGTGCACAGAATACAAGTTAGCACTAGGCTACTCAACGAATCCTTATGATTCAACAATAGTGAAGATAACATTTGCTATTCAACCACCATTATTGAATATCGCACAAATGTAAAAGATTTTAAAAAAAGGTTATTAATAAAATAAAAAAAATTATTTTATTTCATATTTTTTAAACAAAACCGTAATTTTAACAAAAGTTGACCAAGATAATTCACAAATATAGATACACAAATAATTTGGACCAAAAAGCATAAACATATAAAAGAATTAAAATAAGCAGAAAATTAATTCATAAACACAGTTATACACACAACGCATAATCATATAAAATAATCAAACTAAAAAAAATCATAAAAACAAATATACACTTAATTCAAGCAAAACACAAATATATATATATATATAATAATTTAAAAAAACATAAATACAAGCACACAATTAATCCAAGCAAAACATATAAATATATAAAATAATAAAACTAAAAAAAATAATAATCACAAACACACAAACATGTAAAATAAATAAACTATAAATGCAAAATTATTACAATCACATAATTAATTTAATCAAAACATATAAACACAAAGTTAAAAAAAAGAGTAAAATAAACATAATTAAGCAATTAATTTAACCAAAACATATAAATTAAAAAAAAAATCATACACGTAAACATAATCTTACAATTTAACAAAACATATAAAATAATTAAACTAAAAAAAAGGTCCTAATTACTATTTTTATTTTTTCTTTTTTTTAAATTTTTTTCAATTAATAGTTAACACTAAATTGATAAAAAAAAAGAACTTGTTTTTGTTTTTGTTTTTAATTAATTTATTTAATTCCATTCAAACAAGCATATTATAAAATCCTATTTTTTTTTTATTAAAATACCCAAACATTTATTATAAACTCAAAATGAACAAGACTTTTTATTTAGACTTAAACTAAATCAAACCCAAAAGTAAAAAAAAAATCATTTCATTTATGAACTGACAAAATTAATTCATAGACGAAAATATTTATTTAAGTAAAAACACTAACAAAATATAATAATTTAAAGACTAAAAGCGAATCAAGGGTCCTAACTACCATTTTTTTTGTATTTTTAAGGTTTTAAACATAAAATTCACTAAAATATTAAACAAATGATTACATCAATTCATAAAACAATTTATTTAATTCCACTCAAAAGAACACCAACTCTCTCTTTTTTTAAAAAACTCAAACTAAACTAATTCCTAAATAGACAAATCTTAAAGCCAAAAATTAAACAAATAAATAAACTTGAGTTTAAACACATAATTTAAAAATTTATTCCAAAAAAAAAATAATACTAACCCAAATTAAGATAAATCTTAGAACTCCTTTTTTATTTTATTAATTTAAATCTACCCCTAAATTAACTCTACTCACTCCCTACACACGCTCACACACTCACACACACATGCACACACGCGGCACTCTCACACATCCTCACCGACTCTCACGCGCACCCACTCACTCTCACACATACACTCACTGAGTCATCTATCTCTCTCTAACACACTCAACACTGTCTCATAATCACTCACACACGCGTGTATACGCTTCCACCTGCACACTTTCTAACCAACACTAACACACATCTTGCACCGCACAGGCAAGCTTGAGAGAATAGAGAGAGATGGAGAAACGAAAGTGAGTGAGGCCCGAAAGAGAGAAGTTAAGAGAATGAGAGAGAGATGGGGAGGAACGGAGGCACGGAGAGAGCACCGCGCATGCGGTAGCAAGGAAGGGAGCCGGCGCCGCGGGGGGAAAGGGTGGAGTGTCGGCAAGTAGCGGCCTTGCAGTGGAGAACCTCACAGCGTGGTTTGGTAGCGGGTCTTGGCCTTGGAGAACCGTAGAAGGGGATGGAAGCACGCGGCCAAGGTGCAAGGGGGTTTCATATATGAAATTTGTGATGGGGAAGGAGGCCGCGACTAGCTCGCCGATGGACATGGGTGGCTCCTCGGCCACTTGCGAGAGAGGGGCGTTTGATGGGTTTCGCGACAGGAGGGAATGAGCGCAGTGGTGCTATGGTTTTCCTGGCGGCAACACCAGGTGGAGCTCTCACATGTAGCGGCGGCTAGCGGAGGGGAAGTCGCGGCTTCTTCACAGTGAAGAAAGAGGAGGCAGAGAAGGAGAGAGGGTCGCAAGGGGAAGAACGGTGAAGGGGAGGACTGCGAGTGGGAGCGCGACTGGATTCGCAGAGAGGGACGGCGCAAAGGGTGGAGAAGCAAGAGATCGGCCACGATCTGCACGCGGCCCTGCAGAGGAGCGTGACCGTGACCAGAAATGGGGAGAGTGGCTGGTGGCTGGTGATTCACGCGGTGGAGGAGGAGAATGGGAGGAGCTGTGAGGGTGATGATATTAAGGAATAGGCAACGATGATGGAGGTGGTACGCGGTATGTAGAAGTGGTGGTGGTTGGCCAGGAATGGAGATGATGGAGGGGGGAATGATGGGAGGAGGAAGATGGTGGAGGATGGATGATAGAAGAACAAGCAGAGGCCGCGGCTGTGGTGGTGGAGGCCGCGGCCTCCCTCCCTCTCTTATGAAAATTTATTCATAGCTGCTGCTATTACCTTGTTTATTGCCTGGGTTGAATTGCTAGTCTCGTCCTTTGTATCTGAATTGGCTATACTCAAATTTCAGATGATATGCTGCCCGATTTTTGTTTGAAATTCTTGGGTTGTTTTGCTCTCTGAAGGAATCCTCTCCCTCCCCCAATGGTTATATGGTTGTTTCTCTCTTTGCCCAAATCATTGGTCACTTTCTTTTTGGATGGTAAAAAAAAGTATCCGAAGCTCACCCCTCCTGTAAAGACAGAAAACATCCATAATTGTCCAAGCATATTATTATACTTTCTGGTCAACAAAGGAGAGGGACATTATAATGTCCGCCACTGTCCTTGCTTTCTCTTTTCCTTTTATGGCAGAACGGCTAAAGAAAATAAAAGGATCCAACATTTTTTTTTTGAATCTGAATTAATGGAAATCAAAGTGTGGGCTGCAACGAAAAGGAAATGAAATAAAATGGATTGGATAAATTGGAATAGGCTGAAAAGAATCAAAATGGGTAGAACAAAAATTTTGATTTTTATGTTTAATGAACCAGACAAAATCAGGTGTTTACAGGCATAGAGCTCTCCTTGGTTAGGTAATTGGCCTGAGTGAGAAGCTCTACCGCGAGCTCGTGGTGTTCTTCAATGAACACCTCTTTCACTTTCACTACGAAGTCAACAAGGGAGGAGGAAGGGCGCTGGTACAATGGTGCAGCGCGACACATGAGCTCTTCCGATGTCGTGTTGAAGGCCAAAGCGATGGCGCTTCAGGAATGGGTTGAGCTCATGGATGGCAGCAGTGCGCAGCTCCAGCGATGGGAACGGCGCAACGGTGACGGCGGCTACACCTTGAGTGGTGTGGCTTCCATGGTAGTGAACAATTGTGCTGTATAATTATTGTTGTTTGTTTTTTTTAAAAAAAAACGTATTCTAAGGCTTTGATCGTTTGATTTGTTGGTTGGGGTTTGAAGTGTGATTATTTGAGTTAGGGTTTAGCTTACAAAGTAGTAGAGGCATTTGGGAAGGGGAGAGGTCATCAGATGAGGGAGGGGTTTGGTGGAGGTGGGCGTAGTGACGGTGGAGCCATGGAAGTAGAAGAGAGAGACAGGGAGGAAGGGGGAAACTGTGATGTGTTTAGCTACATGTTTTATATCGTTTAACCACATTTGCAAAATGTGGCTAATAGCACCTGAATTTCTTTTTTTGAGAAGTCAGTTGGTCCGACTTCTATGTAATGTACAATCCCTTTTAAACCATTTAGTGATATTTACAAATTGTGGCTAAAAGCACTTGAATTTTTTTTTTCAAGAAGTCGATTGGTCCGACTTCTATATAACCTACAACCATTCACGCCAATTGCAGCGTAGGCATCGACCGGTAAATATAAGGGAGCGGACACCATGTAATATACCTGACTTTGAAAGTAATCCAAAATTTCAAGTGTGTATAATCCGTATTTGATAAATGCAATCCACTACAAATAAATGGAAAATGGTGTTTGTTTGATTGATGATGTCCGTCTCTTGGATCTATGCGAGAAACTTGCGGCCCTCTGTAAGGATGTGCAGTGGAAAGTTTGGCACATAAAAAAATCAAAATATAAACTAGATTTTTTGCCATAGCCCACTGACATGAAGCACATGGAAAGTTTTTCTTTGTTGCTTTATATCTCATTGTTGATATTTTCAATTTTCGAATCTCAGAAGACAATAACGCATCTGAATCTGTTTATTCTCAAAGACCCGCAGTCCACAGTAGTCCCACACTTAGATTAGCTAAAATAAGATAATGGTTCAAATGATATCTTATATAGTCCCAGTAGTGCTCTGCCATTTTTTTGCATAATTATTTATAGAAAAGGAGCATATTACATAAGAAAAATGTTTTGAAGAGAGTTGTATATATTTCACCATCACACTAATCTGATCTGAAATTGTGTGATATTTTTTGGTTTTAAAAAGAGTTTTTTATATTACTTCTTCCATTTCATAATAATAATTGCTTTGAACAAATTGGGTTCATTGAAATATCAATATATTTTACTACAAAAAAATAGATAGAATGAACGTATAAAAGTAGATACACTGAATTTTCAATGAATCCAATTTATACAAAGCAACTATTATGGAATACATGTAGTATGAAAGTTAAAAAAGAAGGGGGATAGACATTGGGTCAATGCATGATTAAGATTAGAATATAAAATTGCCTCACTTTTTCTATAAGTTGTTGTTTTAAATAAGTCTAGCAGACCAAGCAACATAAGAAGTAGAGGTGTCAAAACGGACTGAGTCAAAATAAAATGGACTGAAACAACCAATCCAACTCTTTCAGGGCGGGTTGGCAGGCAAAAATAAAAAAATTCTAAAATTTTTTGTAGTGTTTTAATGAATTTTTTTAAAAAAAGATTTTTAAATAATATTTTATATTAATGTATATTCAATTTTTCAAAATCCATAACTACACACCAACTTTAACTAAAAAAAGGTTATTGTTAATAGTGTTGTTTGTGAGTTATGACACTGTTTTATTTTTAAATTTTAGCTTTGAGTGAATAATATTAACTGTACAGTATTTCTATGTTGGTGAATGTATATATTTCTTGTTTTTTCATTTTTAAGTCACAAGTTTTTATTTTTTTACCAATAAATACAAATTTTTTCTAAAAAAAAGAGACTTGATCTGCGAGCCAAGCTCACCTAACTTGCTAAAACTCACGGGCTAAGTGGGCAAGTTAGGCAAGTTAGGATATGTAAGCCTTTTTCATTGTCTTCAGGCTAAACATCACTTAATAATCACATATGCTACTCTGCATATTTTATTTAAATTTTGGTTTCTCTAAACTTGATATCTTGATTAAATTTATAAAAACTACTTAATCTAGCAAAAAAAATTCCATAAAGACTAGTTATTAATTAAAAATACTCAGAATTAATATTTTTATAAATAGAAACTCATATAAAAGATAAAATTAAAATAAATTAAAATATAAAGACGAGTGCTATAGCAATGGGGATCATATTTAAAAAAATAATAATAATTGATGCACTTTCCAAGTTTCCATGCAAAAGAGTTTCATGTATTATCATTCAATTATTTATTTTTATAAAGATTTAGGGTCCAATGATCGAGGGCACTTCACCCAACACACCTGAAATTGTGATGTAATAATGCAATTATGCATGAGAAGCATGATATTGTTGTCTCTTAGATCCAAATTTCAACGAAAAGTGCCGACCTCGATATCTTAATTAGCGCGTCTTTTGATCAGCTTTTGAACTATTTATACGGTTCCCAAAACCTAACGAGATGGACTCATACAGCACCCTTGATTTCGCTATTTTCATCTTGTTATTCATTTCCTTTTGAAAATGCTTCTTTACCTTTCTTGAATACTCTGATCGAGTGTAACCAAAATCTATATTTATTCGGCAACTTTTTTAATCTTAAAATCGAATCCCAACACCTCCAACCCCATCTTATATATTCCGTTCTTTCCACTTCATATCCACTTTTTTTTTTTATTGCAAAATATGAGAAGTGATACACAATTACTACCACACTTACATCATATATTTATATTAAGTTGAAAATTATGAATCAGTATGTAAAATATTATAAATCAGCATATAAAAAGTTATAAACCAATATGCAAAAAGTTATAAACAAGTATGTAAAAACTTTTTACATATTAATTTACAACTTTTTGTATCTAGATTTATAACTTTTTATATATTGATTTATAATTTTTAATTTGATATAAATATATAGTATAAATATGGTGATAGACAAGTATCATTTTCCATCCATTTATTATACTCCTCCCTCCACTTTTAAGTGTCCCAGATGAAATATATCAAAGAACATTTAATTATTCATTTTTAATTCGACTTATAATATAATTGATTGTCATTATTAATGGTAGTATACAAGTTTTTAATAGGGATAATTTAATCCACTCATATAACATTTTATTATTATCAAGATATATTTATTATTTTCTTAATTCTTTTATTTTTTAATTAACTGTCCATTTCAAAAAAAAATTATTTATAAATAATTATTTATTTAAAAAATGTAAGTAGTATTAATTATTTCTCTTCAATAATATCCTTGTTAAATGCTATTAGCAAATTAGTGAATGAGAGAGCAGTTAGAGAGCAGTTATTGGAGGATGGGTGTTTAGGAATATGGGTGGAGGTGGAGAGAAGAGACGATGGTTTCGAGAAAAGGAAGCAATGTAGCAATGAGTTTCTGTGAGTATGGCCACCAGAAGCGAAGCAACAACGGATGGAATGGAACTGGTGAAGTGGCGATTGTGGTGGGGCAAGGGATGAGTGAGAGAGCAGTAGCACTGGATCCATGAATATCCCTATGTATGACTTTTGCAAAAGATTAATTTTGCTTCTATATTGATCGAATAGCCATCGTATCTTTATGTATATATCTTTGTTAACATACGTTTACAGATATTATGTTGTCTCTTTATTTATTTATTTTATTAACTAATAATTGATTTACTTGCTACTACTTTAATATTGACTATTATGAAGAAGGTGTTGTGGCCAGCAAGTGAAAAAATTCGAATTGCTTAAGTGAGTGATTTTATGTTCGATTTTAGAACTTACGTATATGGAAAAAAAAATCTCATTAAAAAGAATCTTCACTTAAGAATATATATGATCATATCTCAAGAAATTAATTGGAGAAAAAATATCGAACTGGCTATTATAGTATTTACCCTTTTGAAATAAGATTGTTTATTATAAAACTGAGCCTTTATATTTATGGTAGCTAATTGGCGATTTTGGAAACAAACCTTGCACTGACAATCTGGCATTATTGTTAGTTCTCCATAACCCCCCAATAGTTGCTACCACCCTACCGCTGCGCTTTCTGGTGGAGGCCCTAACTTTCCTCATGCCATTTTAATTCTTATTTTTCTTTTATTTTGTTGGTTTTTCTTAGAACATCTGGTGTATACGTACTTATGAGTCTTTTTTGGGGTACATACTTATGAGTCTTTAAATTTCAATATTTTGTGATTTTCTTTCCAAGTTGTTTTGAGGCATGTATATGTTTTGAGGCAGCATATTTTTTTGTTAACAAAAAAAATATATTTGTCATTTTTTATATTGCATTTTTTTTATTATTCTCAGGATGAAGATATAATGCCTCTTATATTTTGGAATGCACAATATTTCTTACAAGAAAGCACACTTTTTCTCTATCATTACTCATTAGATTCTCTAAGAAATCAGTATATATAGATTAATCAGTATATATGTTTCAATAGATTCTTTCAGTGCTGAATCAAAGAAATAATAATTGTTTTTACCAGTTCTACTTCTAATATAATTGTATTTACTTAATTTTATTTTTTAATAGGAACAATCTTATTTAATTATATAATTTTTTACTATAATTAAAATTTATTTATTGATTTTTTAATATATGTGCTTTGTTTTTTATGGATAGATGGAATGGAACGAAAGGACATATTATAAACACAGCATTATTGATAACAGTTGTTTCTCCCAAGTGCTTCGCTTGTGTGTGAGACAATGCTCAATGTGTCATAAAAATAATATCAGCCAGGTCCTTCTTTGTTTTATGAAACCAAAGTATTGAAATGCTTAATTTTTATTTTCAAATTAAATTTACACCTTCCAAAAGTTTACACACGTGTTAAAGATGTTTGTTACCTGAAGTAACTAATAAAGAATTTTCGTTGACCTTAATTACCGATTGAATTTGATGCAGTGAAAAATGAGTACTCCTTGCAGTTTGTTTGGTTTGCAACAAGTATCCCACTGCGTTCGTAAAAATCTAAGTTGAAAAAAACTAAAAGCGTTTGATTTGTTATTTTACTTCTAACAGAAGTACTTCACTTTCAAAAAATTAGCTTTTACTTTTTCATTTTACATCAAATTTCTTAAACTCATTTTTTTAATATCTTTTTTAAAAATAAATCAATTATTTCAAAAGAATATTATACTAAAATCTAAAACAAATATACTCCAAGAGTAAGTGAGTCTATAGTCTAACAATAGTTTATAATATGCCTCAATGAGTTATGAGATATTACTAATTTAACTCCCATTTTCTAATATCTTAATTAAAAAAAAAGATCAACAAAACTCTAAGATAATAACATAACGCTTAAAACAAATTAGACGAGGGTATTCGAAGGATATGGGAGACCCAAAAAAATTAGGTATATGAAGGATATCTCGTGTTGATGATCTTAAGCCATATTCATATTTTGATTAGACGCAATACAAAAAAAATTGATTGAAACATATCACGTGACAATAACAATCAATGAATTATTGAAGATAATAACTATTATGGGCATAGGTTAATCAAGGATCGCAAGTTTGTTACAAATCAAAAGTTTAGAATTTTAATACTTGTTTATTTAAAATTTATTGGCCCTTTAATTTATGATGTTTGGACTCTTGTCATACAAGTAAAGCAATTTTTTTCCCTTAACAAAGAAGAGAGTAACAATATTAGATTGATAATTCATAATAAAATATAACGTTGGGTGTCGAAGGAGATTGACGGCTTGTTAGCAGTTGCCAATCGATAGTTAAATAATCAACATATACTAATGTATAAATGTTTTATAAATAAAATTAAAGAAGAAATTTCTTTAAGATAATCAGTGTGCTGACTTTAGCTTAAATTTCAGGCAAAAGAAAAAATGACACGGAGTACAGTATCTATCTATTTTATTGCAGCTCACGCCCCCAAAAGGCGCGTAAAGCAACTTGGTTCCGCGCATCCCATGTGTGATTTGGCAGAGAAATAGTTAGGTTGATTTATAGGGAGACAACTGTTGCTGGCTTTTTGCTAGTGTTTTTTATTTTGTTTGATAAACAACGGGGCTTAAGAGCCCAACTTTTTGCTAGTGTTGGACATAAGATTAATTTTGATATGTTTGTGATGTAAAATATTTTTATATGATTATTTAATTAAGTATTGTTGTTTATAAGATTTATAAAGTAGTTGGTGACTTAGTTTAAATATTTTTGTTTAATAGGCTATTGGATTAGATATTTTTATTGATATAATAATATATGATTAAATATTTATATAAAAAAATTTTATCATAAATTAAATTTGTATATTTCATAGAGTTTAATTTTAAAATACTATCATTTTATTTATATGAATATTTAAGCAATAATTATGTGAATCAATAATATCTGCTAGTATATCAAAACATGATTGAATCACGCTTCAAATAAGTTCATTTTCATATTTATGTAGAAAACATTGATAATTGAACTTTTACTATATTATAAGTGATGCTATTTATATTATTATTTTTATTAACATTTAATAAATTTACTTTTGTTAACAGTTATATGAAATATCAATCTATGAAATGATATGGTTTTTCAAATCACTTGTATTTAGAGTTCACTGCTTTCAAACTACTTTAACTCGAGTTGTGCGTGCTAAAAATAAGGTTTTTCAAGTGCTAAGTTTTTTATTCATAATAATTGAATCCAAAACATCCTTTTAAGGGAAATAAATATCAAACTTTTCAAGTATTTATATAAAATTACATATTAAAATGCAAATTTTTAGACTAATAGTAAAAATGAAATATACATTTAAAATAATTTTCTTCTTCAAAATTCTTAATCATACAAATAACTAAAGTGATAGACATTAAATAACAAATTTATTTTCATTTATCATATAATATTAATTATTATTTTATTTCATAAGTTTGTAAGGGTATGTTTGTAAGTTTGAATTTTGGAGAGGAGTGGAGGAGAGGGGAGAACTTGTTGTATAAAATTAATTATATTATTACAAGTCATTCCCTTCCTTCATTTTCCGTCCAAAATCCAAAACCATAAACGTACCATAAGAATTTAATTTTAGATAACACATTTTGGGGAGGGATTCACTTAACCATTGTAATATAGTTTTGATTTTTAAAATCAGTCTTTTTGATCTATACAAAAATTGATTGAAACTTTTTCTTATTTAGTAGAGATTATTATTTTTATTTGAGTTCAGATATTTTTTGTGAATAATAATTAAAGTATCATATTATTTTTATTCAATTTTATATTTATAAAATCATGTTAAAGAAACACTGAAAATAAGAAAAAAATATTTTAATAATCTTATTCACAAAATGTAGGAATGAAAATAGAAAAATAAGAGTATTTTTGTAAATATCAATAAAACATATCAACCAAGAATAGAATGGGAAATAAAAAAATACCCTATTAAAATTTTTTAATTGCTAACTTGTTTAGTACTTGAAATTTCATAGAGGAGTGACCTAGTTTATGATTTGTTTGAATGAGAAAAGAAAATGGAAAGAAAGAAAATAAAGAGATGAGGAAGTGAGGAAAAAAGTGTTTCATCTTTCTCTATATATATGTTTAAATGAAGAGAGAATGAGACAAAATAAAATGAGAGTTGTATTAAAATAACATATATGGATTCATTATATTTAAAAATAAAATAACTATTTTGATTTAAATTTTATGTTTAAGTGCATAATGATCTTTTTTTTTCCTACAATCTCTTGCTTACATGACCCTTTATACTCATACGAGGAGCAAACTTTTCTATTGGACCTCACAAATAGTTTTAAAACTCAAATTGGTGACTGACTGGGCCACATTACTGGGCAATTGGTTCAACCAGTTGATTATTAATTGAGCCGATTAAATCAGATCTAATTAAATAAGTATACAAAAATATATCAAATATATAATAAATATAATTATTACAATATTGTGGCATGACAATCCAGTTGACTTGGGGGCTAGTGAGCTTAACCTCTCCTTCCCTACATTGAGTTTGAAGCCAAGGATGGAATTTTTGAATTAAATCAACAATTCCCTTTTTGATATGGTTCAACACCAGTTTATTGGTGGCTAGTTTCGTCCAATCTCCACTAAATTTGACCATTCATTGACTCAGTCAACTGCAAGTCCTATCTACATGAAAAATTGGACTAGTTTAGTGGCCAATTTGCTGGTTTCTGATTCGAAATCGGCCAATCCAGTCCATATTTCAATGCTATGGTCTCACATACTAATTTTTCTTCACCTCATTTTATTTTGATCCAAACCAAGGGTTGGTGAAAGAGAGTTGAGGAAATGGACACTGAAATCATGAAAATCGATATAGCCGAAATCACATCAGTCATCTACTCATTGACATTTGAGGTTCAGCTCAATGGCTGCTTGCCTACTTCTTAATTTCTTAATTTAACATCTATATGATATGCGTAATGATATATCATCGTGTATATTTTTCTACATACTAAGTAAAATAACAAAATACATGTAATTTAAGTCTTGATACCTTTAAATACAGTTAAAAGCTCACTTCGTTTAATAAACAAGGAAATTTGTCGGAAAAATGTAATAAGAGGATATAAGTGGTAATTGTCACTAGAATTCTTTAAAGAGATGATAGTATAGCAAGAATATTTGCGGTTTAAGACAGCAGCACTCTAAAAAATCGTGGTGCGCGTGAGAGCCAACCAGATTAGAGAAACAAACGCAACATTAAAGTCATCAACATTGACAAAGACACACACACGCAGTGGTATTCGCTAGCTAGCACGAGTTGATGAGTTGGCTCTTCTTAAACACGCGGCTGACGTTGTTGAATGAAACCACGAACCGAGTTGGAAGTAATCAAAGCAACATTAGAAAAACCAAGTTCCCCAACCGAATCAGACACTTGCAGTTTTCAAACGCTTCATTCATTCATTCATTCGACCCCCTCCTTTCCACGCATTCTCGTATTCCCTTTCATTCTCACTCTTTCTCTTCTATCCATAAAAAAAATAAAAACTAGAAAATATTAAAGCACCTCAAAACAGCACCAAGCAGAGCACTTTCTCTCACAGCCTTCTTACTTCTCTAAAAACCTCTGCTTCAGCCATTAAAAAGTTGGGGTGCACCCTTTTCTTCTATTCCTTTTCTTTTTTTGGACAAGAACAATATGGTTCACTACCACAGGTACCACCAACCCAGAAAGGCTTCAGAGTTCGTCATCGCCAACAAAGACGAGGAGTCCCAACAACAGAACCTTGTCTTGGATTGCTCAAGCTCTGGTTACTACAAGAGAACAAGGCCAAAGCTCTTGTCTTTCCTCCTTCTCATCACTTTCCTCTCATGCTGCTATGTCTTGGCACCCCTTTTCCTTCGCCCTCCTTTCACTCTGTCTCTTCTCTGTAAGCAACACCCCCACCCTCATCTCCCTCGTGTGTGTTTGTTGTTGTAACAAAGGGACGTCGTTTGTTTTCTTTTGTGCTTTCTGCTGTGTGCTGGTTGTTAGAATATATCAGACCATTCATGTGCCTTTACCTATCCGGTTAAGCTTTTGAAAGAAATGGTTTTATGATTACTGATGTTGTTTTTCTTGCATTTTCAGACTCTTCTGCAACTGAAAATGATAGGAACGAAGATGGGGTTGTTGTAAATGCTTCTAAGTGCCCTTCAGTTTCTAGTGGTAAGTGTTCTTAGTTAGCCCTTTCCCTTCTAGCTAGTAGAGTTGTTGTTTTTGTTTGCATGTGTATTATTATTATTATTATTATTTTCCATTTATTCAATTTTAGATGTCCAATCATGTTGTATGAACATATTGAAAAAAGTAAAGGTTTTTTTTTTTTTTTTTGTGGGTGGGTGGGGTGGTTGACCTCATGGATTCTCCTTGTTTTATTTGAAAGTAATGAAATTTATGTATTTTTACCACAGAATCAGTTATTGTGATTGGTCTAGTTGAGCAAGGAATTTAGCCAAATGTCTTATGTAACCATAAACTTGATAAACAGTTAATGTTTAGTTTGGTGTTTCCTTGTTGTTCACTTCAAATAAATTTTCATGCTTCCTTGTTGATGCAGGAATTATATGTTGTGACAGAAGTGGTTATCGGTCAGATATATGTATGATGAAAGGTGATGTAAGAACACACAGTGCTTCCTCTTCAATCTTCCTCTACAACTCCGGAACCTTCAATAATGTTTCAAGGAATATTAAAGGCAAAAAAAGCGTTGAAGAGGATCAGCTCCTCCAACACGAAAAGATTAGGCCCTATACTCGAAAATGGGAGACAAGTATCATGGAAACCATTGATGAATTAAGCCTCATCTCAAAGAAAGTGAATTTGGGTGGTGCTGGTCATCATTGTGATGTTCAACATAATGTTCCAGCAGTATTCTTCTCCAGTGGGGGATATACCGGCAACGTTTACCATGAATTCAATGATGGAATCATCCCTTTGTACATCACCTCCCAGCATTTCAACAAGAAGGTTGTGTTTGTGGTCCTTGAATATCACGATTGGTGGATGATGAAGTATGCAGACATCCTTTCTCATCTATCAGATTTTCCAGCAATTGATTTTAGAAAAGACAATAGGACTCATTGCTTCCCAGAAGCAATTGTTGGCCTCAGAATCCACGATGAGCTCAATGTGGATCCTGCATTGATGGAGGGTAACAAGACCATTGTTGATTTCAGAAACCTTCTTGATCAAGCCTATTGGCCCCGGATTAAGGGCTTGATTCAAGATGAGGAAAGGCAAGCCCAAGAGAAGTTGAGAACTCAAATCTCTTCACCCCCATCATCAGAATCCCCACAAAAACAGTACATCAAGCAAATAGTGCAAGAGAATCCATTGAAGAAACCAAAGTTGGTTATTCTCTCAAGAGAAGGATCAAGGGCCATAACAAATGAGAATTTGCTAGTGAAGATGGCTGAGGAAATTGGATTTCTAGGAGAAGTCTTGAAACCTGACAGAACAACAGAATTGGCCAAGATTTATAGGGCACTCAATGCAAGTGATGTCATGATTGGTGTTCATGGGGCTGCAATGACACATTTTCTGTTCTTGAGGCCTGGTTCTGTGTTCATTCAAGTGGTTCCTCTTGGTACCAATTGGGCAGCAGAAACTTACTATGGGGAGCCTGCAAGGAAGCTTGGTTTGAAGTATATTGGCTATGAAATTCATCCTAGAGAAAGCTCTTTGTATGAGAAGTATGATAAGAATGATCTTGTTCTAAGAGACCCCGGAAGCATTACAAAGAAGGGGTGGGAATACACAAAGAAGATCTATCTTGATAGCCAAAATGTTATATTGGACCTCAGTAGATTCAGAAAGAGGTTGCATAGAGCTTATAAGCACATAATCTCCAAATCAAAACCTGAATCTTCAACATAGGCCACAGTAAATTTCAATTGTTTCATTTATTCTCTTATGTTCATTCTTTAATGTGAAAAAGTTGTAGTTTTGAAGTATTGAACATTCCTGAAATATGATTTGTATAGCAAAATTTAGAAATAAATGATAGGAGGATGTGTAAGTATAAGTAAGAGCAGCAACTTTACTTTCTGGTGTGAAAAAATAGTTTATATGATATTGTTCATTTCAGATTCAACCCACCAATGTGTTTCATTTCAGATTCCTCCAATGTGTTTGATTCAAATTCTATAGGGGTTGAAAAGTGCAAAGCCTTTTCTTCTTCATTTTTCTTTCTAAAATTTAATCCATTGATGTGGGCTATATGCATTTATATTGCTTAGGAATAAACTTTGAGAGGCTTATTGGGGAAGTCTATGCATGTTTCAATGGGACCAATTTTTCGGTACACATGTTACTATGGGATTTGAGCTTGATCTGCATGTTCTTTTGGAACTTGGATATGCCACTAGCATCTGGCCAATGATATCAAATAAATGTAGTAGCTTATCTGTGTAAAATTATTTGCTTTTTTAATAAAGGCACAGGTGAACCTGAAAAAAGCAGTGCAATGCTGCCATCAATTTAATATATCGTGTACAAAAGTTTTCTCAGCAGATTTATGTATTCTTTATAATTCTCACTTTTCAATATTTCTGATTCGAAAAAGAGCAATGTTACATTTAAACATATTTCTGTGCAAAATATTCATAATAATCGGGCTTTCCTTTATGCATATTATGAGTTTAACTCTGTTAATCATGTTTGTTTAGGTGGCAATTCATACTTAAATAATGTAAAATAGTTTAATATTGTTAGTCTATGAAAATTAAATTATATATAGAACAATTTTGATAGATTGATGGTGTAAAACTGTCATTCAATTATGATGTATAATGTTCTCTTTTTCTTTGCTATAGAGGGCTGATAAATTGGTAAAGAGTTAGTTTGTAACTCATAAGGAAGCAAGTTTTATTTATTTATTTATTTTTGGTTGATGTGAAGACTTCTTTGATAAGTTTATTTGCAAGTGTTGTGTTAGCTCTGGATCTTTATCTTAACCTTAGTAAGATGATAAGCGTCAAATCTGATTAAGTTTATTGTAACAAAAATTAATAAATAGTATTTTCTCTCACATTGTATGTGAGGTAATGAGCACCAAGTTGGTGTGGGCAGGAACAAACATAAAAAAGGCTACGTTTTAAGAAGTTCTTAAATGGACAAAAGAGTATCTAAGTGGGTCTCACTCTGTGATGAATCTAGCCATGTGAGTGCTTTTAGGAAAAATCCCCATTTTGATTCAGCACTTGCATAGCTATTTAGCTTAAGTCAGAACAAAAGAATTTCGGCATTCAAAATTGTACTAGTGTGGAATGTTTAAATTCTAAAATCACCATTTTAAAAATAATTTTTATTTGATCATTCAAAATTGCATAAACAATTTATAAAGAAAGAAGAAAAAAAAAACATATAATGTAGAGTACGAGTATCTAGGTACAGTTATGTGGAGATAGGTGATTTTATGATGGGTCTCGTATCTTTGAATCTATCATAAACTCTATATTTATTGATTATTGAATCAAACCATCCAATAAAAATGATATTCATCTAATAACTAATAATAAAGAGTTCATACTAGGCCTAAATATTGATATCTACCTTATAATTTGTCTGTGGAGATAATATAATTTCTAAACAATTATTCAATCTAATTACTTCCGTGTTTGGAGATTCGTAATGCTTGCTTCTTCTCATGGTTTAGAAAGTGCACCAAAAAATAGATCAATACTCCAAATTAGTTCCTTAGGTTTATAGTGGGAGATAAATTAATTTTTTAAATTTAAAAAATTTTATATTAATCATTCAAATTTTATAAAAGAAGATAAATTAGTTTCTCTATAAAATTATCATTTAAGCTGTGTCATATTAACTTACTTATGCGTACTGTATCTTATTTGTATATACTATTAACTTTTATAGTGGATCATAACTTATCTCACTCCTCTAAATGAAGTCATTTAGACTTTTTTTATCTGCTATTTTATCACAGCTCTTTAATTAGAAGAAAGATTTTTACTTTAAGTTGATATTTGTTCTGTTCATAATAGAGAAGTGAAGCAAGTTATGACTTATTATAAAAATTAACAGTATATATAAATAAGTTAATAAAATACGTAAATATTTTTATTAATAATTTAGATAATAATTTAATAGAAAAATTAATTTATCTTTTTTTTATAAAATTTAAAGAATTAATATTAAATTTTTTAAATTTAAGTCACTAATTTATGTGTAGTATGAACCTAAGTGACTTGGATTTTAGTTACAAAATATTTGTACAAACTTAACATTACTGGAATCCAAAACTAGCACCTACGATATGGCGATTCAGTCATGTGACAAGGTTAACCTCGAGGGTTGTGCAGTGCATGTGAAGATGCCCCAGTGCAAGCATTATTGTATCTCAGTATGGCAAGTACCTTATGGACATGTGCCATGTTATGCAGTTTCAATGGGGACCGCTAACGGTTACTTATGAGCCATGGAATGGAGGGACGGTATGGAAACAGTCAAACATGTATTGTCGCCAAACTACAGCAGTCTAGATATTACTGAACATGCTTTTTATGATAAATTTTTACCATCATACTTATATTATATATTTATATCAACTTAAAAATTATAAATTAATATATAAAAAGTTATAAATTAATATACAAATTTTTTTTACATACTTATTTATAATATTTTACATATTGGTTTATAACTTTTTATATATTAGTTTATAATTTTTAACTTGATATAAGTGTATGACATAAGTATGATGATGATTGTGTATCACTTCTCTAAATATATCCTTTATCAATTCTTATAATTATACTGATTGTATATAGGACATCATACTAATTTATATTAATTCATCATTAGACAGAATATGGACCCTAACACACTCTATTCAATAATAAATGAGATATGAATCGACACAGTATTTTATGCATAAAAAATGTAAATAACCAAAATTCATATAAAATTGTCATTATAATTAATGTTAAAATCAAGTTCGGACCCTTTAAACTCTTCAATACTCAAATAGGATTGCCTTCGATGGAAAAATATTTTCAAAAAAAAAAAAAATCAGGCTCTGCTAGCTTATTTGTTAAGGTTGAATCCTAAATGCTTTGTAATAATAATAAAAATGTGATATTTATTGTTGCTCAACATTAATTGTTAGCAAATGATATTTTCACTTTTTAGATTTGAAAAAAAAAATGCAAGTTTAATTTTTTAAAAAACCTTATAAAAGAATTTTTCTGTGCATATGGGTTTTGAAGCCATACATACCAAAATATGATCTTTCTAAACAATTTCCTAGCATGCAAGGCCTAGCCCGAGTGACAAGAGAGAAGCAGCCTGAGGCTTAATGTTCCTCCCACAAAGAAAAATCTGTAATATGGAACTGAAATCACCAAAGACGATTTCATCGAAGCATCATACCTTCATAAATTTCCTCACAATCTCATATCTCAGCGTATAACTTACCTAAACATTATATATAAAATAATTCACCTATAAAGGATTGCATAATTTTATGTTTCAGGAATCCAGTAAAAAGTTATCAAACTTTGTAAAAAAAATAAAAACTAGTAAAAATTCACGTAATTCTCAAACTTCTATAATTGAGCTTGAATTAGTTCTATGAACAATTCAAGTAACTTGAACATGTGACAATAAAAGTTATTTCTAAGAAATCTACATTACTTGGTTTAAAAATCACATTTATTTATGTATAAATAACTTACAATGGATGTTCATTTTGATATCTAAACATTTAAAAAGAGTGACATTATGAATTTGCTATCTTCTTTTCTCATATGATTTTTTGCTTGACTTTGGGAGTATTTAGAACAAAATTTTCTAGTATTTTTCATGAATAAAAGAACTTGTAATAAATTTTCACAAAATGCTATAAGTATGTGTAAGAAATCCAAGAAGGAAGAAAAAAGTGATTTTAAAAATGATAATTCAACACATTTCTTATCATATTATTTAAATTTAGCAATAATGTGTATAAAAAACCATTTTAAAAATAAGGTGATAATGAAGTTAACTCAGAAATTCATAATTCAAGGGGGAAATGACTGAAGCTTCAACCATCATGCGATTTGGTCAGGTCACATGAAACTCATCAATTTTTTTTTTTTGCTTTTTGGGTCAAGAAAGGCATGTGGGCATGTGCCTATCGACCATAAACTTAGTTTGATCCTACTTTAAGAAATTTTTATATAGACACAAGTCTAATGCTTCATTTGACATACCATGTCTTGATCATAGATCAAGATATGAATGATCAAGACATGGTATGTCATAATAATTTATAGCCTACTTTTACCAGTCCAGTGAGCCAATGGTTAATAAGATTAAGATGAACCTATCAAATTATACTGCCAAAAAGATTTTTTTTAAAAAAATTGTTCTCTGTTTTTTTATGATCCTAAATTCATATTTGCAAGCATCTCCCTTGAATATCTACATGTACTTCTTCTGACCATCTAAGCAAAATCTTAATTAAAAATAAGGATAATCACCATGTTACTTGAACTGAAAGCAAGAACTCCCCCTCACTAAATTGGAGCTTGTCCTAAACTAGAGTCAGCATTTTTGGTGTGCTTCGAGTCAAAGCACCACTTGCACAGTGCACAGATCTTTGCTTGAGCCTATAGCCACCGTTTTGAAGTCTTGGTTGTTGGAGGAGGCGTTCTAGCTATTCTGTCCTTGTCATCTACAGATAAATGAAACAAAACAATGGACTTAGTATGATGAACTAACACATGATATGGTGAAATAACATATGATCGATATCTCTTTCATTTGATATCACTCTAGAGACGAGAAATGGCAGTTCTAGAAGTTTTACTTACATGGTACTGGCTTTCCTCCTAATGATGATCTGCGCGAGTTGTTCGGCCCTGGCGGTTGAATACCAGTTAGAGATTGCCTCCTTTGTGTCCTCTCAGCAGCTGTTAGTGATGATTTTACATCATTTGTATGGCTAGTGCCCTTGATGGGAGACTTGACTTCAACCAAATTTTGTTGGCTCCTGCAATTTTTCACATTGAAAGATTGAGAAAAACTTTACACTGCCACCACCACCAAAGTGAAGCTTTTAAAACACTATGCTTGCTGTACACACCAACCTCTTTTCGGGGCCATTAATAAGTTTTCCGATTGTTCGCAAGGATCTTCTTATCTGGGACCCTTTTCCATTTGTGCTACTGATAACCTTTGTTGTCTGCACAGCTATATGTGCATCACTTCTATCTATTGATGGCGGCTCAGGTGTCTGAGGTAGTGTAAGAGGATGAATTTGGATTCCATTGTCTATTTTTATCAGTCTCTTCTGATGGGGGATACTTGTAGGACTTGGAGGAGCTTTTGCCGGCAGCTCTGACCTGGAGTTGCCATTGCTGAAATGGCCATATAGCTTTGACACTGATTCCGGATCTTGCAGCGGACGATATTTCTGCAGAAGCACTGACTCATACTGTGAAGTTTTGCTAACATCAGCTGTTACTTTTGGTTGTACACTCTCTTTCTTGATGCTTTTTGAACCTTCCAAGCTTAGCCTTCTTGATCGAGGTATAAAAGAAGGCGATTTACATCCGCTTTTATCCTCAGGATTCACAGATTTGTCAGCCCTTGTGGCACTGCAATTCTCAATGCTGAGTCTTCGAGAGCGCAATGGAGTTTTCAGTGTTTGTTTCTCGGATGGGGTGTATGGTTCTTTAGTTAAATAGGACATTGGTCTCTGAGCTTCCTTGTTTGCCAATGCAATCTTAAGCTTCTCAACCTGATACCACACGTAACAAAGGAAAACCAGTTTACTCTGACTTCATTTGGGTTTTTGGAAATCAGTGACTATAAATACTGAGTGACTGTCCAACTCATGCTCAAGCAAGTGAAGTATGCATGGAATTAGCCAAATGGTGTGGCTTTAGGTAGATATTCTTACCTGATCTTTAAGTTGCATAATCTCATTGCTTTCTTTGTTTAAATGCGCTGCCCCAAGTTCCACGGTAGAAACCCGCTGAGCAAACTTCAGAGTACTCACTGTTTCACCAAAGGAATCTGCTTCCGGACTCACATGAGCAAACATCAATGTTTTAGCATGTCCACCTGTGCCGATTTTTCCCAGCAAAAAACAGTGTTAATTATTGCCAGGTGGTAACAAAATCAAGAGTCTCCAAACCTTTTCTGTGACCTAATCTTACCTTATTGTATACAGATATGATATATGATAAATGGAATTCTAAAATAGAGGAAAAGCTGGAAATGGTAGGACACTAGTAGTGTGTACCTAAGGAGTCCTGCAACAGAAGTGTGAGTTTGCTATTTCTGTAAGGGATGTGAGAATTCTTTTGAGCCAGGGCTGTGATCACATCCCCCAAGCAAGAAAGAGACTTGTTAATAAATTGTGCTTCTTTTAGTCTTTCCCCTGTGACTTCGGACTTGTCAACCCTTTCACTTCCAGCAAGGTCTACCAAATGCAGGCAGCTGCGAATGGTGCTGCCAGATGTATCTTTGCCATGAACATGCACAGTAAGTACACTGAGACACATGTTAAACAGCCTTCTGAGTGTCTGCACTAAACTCAACTGGAAGCATTTAAAAGAAAAATGCAACACTAGAACTCTGGAAAACTGACCTGTGCGAACGACTACTCCTATTGTTGATTGCAGTGGAACTGACAGCACGATTAACCTCACCAAGTTTCATGAGGGTCAGAACGTCAGTTGTAGACTTCACTGACTGCAATGTTGCATCAGGGAGGCTCAATCCATCACCATTGCAACTCCGAATCTCTAATTTGTGGTTAGTTAAGGAAACAAACTAGTTGCAAATAGTAAGATCAAAGGAGAAAGACATTAAAAAAAGCTTACTAGTTTCTATGATTTCAAAACATTGTAAAAATGTTTGTGATCCTAAGGAATAATGAATATGAAAAGGATATTTGTTGTCTGTTTTGTCTTCTGCCAGTAGGTCTCTTACTTGTTCATTGTAAATCTCAACCATTTGAACATGAATGTCATACTTCATAATGTCCTTCCTGTTGTTAGACATTTGAAACAGATCATTAAGAGCCAGATAATTGATCCCCATATCCTTAGATGTTCCACCTGAAGGACCACTCTGTCACAGAAGAAGGACCATTAGATGGATATACCCAGGATTTCAGTTTGCAAATATAGTAAACAGTCATTGCTTGTTATTGCATTGGCCAATGTAATAATACAAAGGAACCAAAAATAGTAAATTTCCTGCCCGAATTGCTATGTTCATCATGTCTTTTTATATCTTAAAACAAATTTAGACAAAACAGATTCATGGTGCAAATGAAGAACAAGGATACAAGTATCTTACCATGGTGTGAGTCTTCCCGGAACCAGTTTGACCATAAGCAAAAATACAAACGTTGTATCCATCCATCACAGATCTAATTAATGGTTGAGTGTCCTTAAAAACTTCATCTGAGTATAAAATAATAAATTTCAACATCATGATGGAAAGACAGAAAAATGTAGTCGAATAGGTGAACAAATTCTGTATGATTAGCTCGTGGAACTCTACCTTGGCTAGCTGTTGGACCAAAAACCCTATTAAACTGAAAAAGTTTCCTTCCATCTTTTAGTGTTTTGGATGGATCTAAAATGAACAGGGAACCGTCCTCCCCAATGAAATCAACGACATTCTTGGATTCAGCCTGGAACAAGGGCCTGATTCTGCAGTAAACTCGAATATTACCTGAGTTTTGAATAAAAGTTGGACAAAATTAATTTAGAGGTCATAAATATATAAAAAAAAATTGACCTGGAAAATTAGATATAATTAAAACTAAGTTAATCAACCTTTCAAATCTTGAACCATGTTGTATAGTTTCCTATTCTCTTCTACTACTCTCTGATATCCAAGAGCTTTGGTTGACATCTCCTGCACTTGACATCCTGAATTCATGAAATAATACACCAGTAGACTATCAATGCAGTTTTCAAAGGCAATATGTCATTACATAAACAGGTAAACAAGAACATTTATCTGTTCAAACCACCAAGACATTTCTTGCACCTCATCCTTATTAATTTTTCACTTATTCTCTTCTTATTCCTTAGAGAGAGATATCTACCCACATTAAAAGCTCAACAATTGAAAGATTAAACTTAAAATCATAGGCATATATAGTGGATTAGAGCCCGTGTCATTTACTTGAACAACATGACGTCCCTTTTAAAACTGAGAGAGATATAACCAATCAAAGCACAGAAAGAAAAACAGCTATATGTTACTTTGTCAACAATGATGTAAAATATAAGAAAGTGGTAAAGTTAACAGCTATTCATACCAATATTTTTAAAAAATCTCTGAACGTGCGACTGCATCTGTTCAAACTCATTCTTGATTTTCAACTTCAAAGCCTTGAGATCCTGGTAAAACGCATGATTTTACAAGCATTATATCAGTGAATGCAACAGACCTCTGTAGTAGGCTGTGCCATACTTTATATGCTATACTATCCTCCTCTAGTGGGAACAGTAGATCATACATCAAATAGGAGAACGTGCATATTGCATATACAATACTGAACTCTATACTATTGTGCTAAGACTATCACTGTCAATATTACCTACTATTGCTTTTAATTTCTTGCAAGATAGGTTACTAACTTACTATACCAGAACTGGATTTAGACAGGGCTAAATCTGCTGGTCCTCTCCCAAAAACTTATTGACAAAATAGTAATTTACACAGGAGTATGATGTTAAGTAAGGTCCGAGTTCTATTTTACAAAAGATTGGTTACTTTCTGCTGTCTGTTAAATTGTTTTTTTCCCTTCTCAACTAAACATAATATAACTTCTAACTAAACCACAAATAATTCATCAGTTAAAGGTATGCAAACAAGCTGCACAAATGTCTACCTGAAGTTCTTTTTCTTGCATTGCTAAGAGGTGCTTTTGATTGCAAGTACACTTTCCGGTGCAACCCCTGCAACACTGTGAGATGCACAATGGCCATGTCAGAATACAAATTTAGAAATTTTATATTGAATTGGTAATAATATCAATTATCTACATGTGGTAACAAACAAAAATATTGCATTTTAAAGTGAAAAAGAATTTAATTATGAGTCATCTTTGATTTTCAGAGAAGCAAAATATTAAGGAGAGGATATTAACATGTCAAACTAACACAAGCATGCAGCTCCTTATATATATATATATATATACAAACACCATTATATAGCAAATATTATTCCAAAAAAAAAAGGGTACCTTTGAATTTTCAGGCGCAGATGAAGCATCAGATAGTGAGGGTGTCGAAATGGATTGTGGAGGTGAGATACTTCTTTCTTTTACAGAATCCTTTAGCGGCAATGGCAACTGTGTTTTGTCAAGCAGACGTTCGGTTAAATATCATTGCAAAAGCTTTGGCAAAGAAAGAAAATGTTGACAAATAATGCATGAAACAATCTTTTTCAAAATATTTAAATTGTTTCTTCATAATGGAAAAAGCAAGTGTTAAAGTTTTTGAGGCAGGGTATGTAAACAGTCAAATCATTCTCACTGCAATATCGGCTAATGAGCTTAAGAAGACCACAACATATATGTCGAGTTTTATAACTTTGATGACCTAGGGTATCCTTCAGCCAAAGAATTAAAACCAAGGATGATTGTTTTCAATTATTTATGTTAATCTCACAGAATCTGCTGCATGAAGGTTTGAAAAGAAATTTTTTGTAGTATTGGAAAAGACAAACAAAGCATACAAAAGGCTCACATTTGATCATCTCAAACTAACCTCAGGAGACTTCATTGTTAGCTTCTCGCCACAACTTGTCATGATCTGATTAAATAGCTTTATTGGATCCTGCAGTGAATACTAACTGATTAGGAGGCAGACAAAACACTCAACTGTCAACCAATACGCAATGATTTTAATTGAAGCCATGTATTTGCATGTTTGGAACTTATCATTACCAGGTGGTCATTACGAAGAGAAGCAACAAAGTTTCCATCAATATTTTCTTTGGCATCAAGGATGCGATCAACCAGTAGCTTCACAAGTGACTCTACCATTTCTGCTGCATCCCATAAAGTTAGTAGAAAGAATAGATCATCCAAATGAAGTTGAGAATAAAGGACAGTATATCAAAGTATGAATGCATATTCTAACAGCAACATTTTGATCCCTTGCAACCGAAACAAAATATATTTTCTTTCTGTCATCGAGTAGATTATGATAATTTCTTTCTTTTCCAACATTAAGAGATGAATGAGCAAGATTGAGTGGTCGAACCTTCTCGTTTCTGAAAATTACTCTCAACAGGAGGTGTTTTTTCCAATGTGGCGGACAAATCCAATCGCCTACAGGCATCGGAGGGGAAAGCAGCTGTGGCTCTTGAATGGATTCTACTGGCTGACTGCATAAATAAAGGAGACCTTGTGTGTTTATTGGATCCAATCTCATTGCTCAAATGCTTCAACTCTTGAAATGCCTTTAGTGATAGAATGCAATCAACAACTTTTGATGCTGACCCCATCTCCACACTATCCTGAACATAAATAACCAGTACAATAATGTTCACACATACTCATCTATAATCAAAAGCTTGAACCAAGAAGGTGTATGCAAAATTACATATAAGCAACGCAGTTTGCATAGCGGGATTATGACACGTGCATATGCAAGATACACAATCTATTAAATAACTTACCCTTTCAAGATCAGAAGCTTCGAAAGCTGGAAGCTTTAGTTCTTCTGCTGCAACCAGAAAGTTCCGGACATTTTCAAAGTACTGGTAGGCAGGCAAAGGCTGGGAATCCCAGGTAAGTGATTGTGAAACCACTTGATTATCCACAACCTTCAAAACACCACATCCAAAGGTGGCATAAGCTAAACATTTAGGGTGGGAAAAACAGAGAATGAAACAAATAAAAATAGTGCAACATTCAAAGTTCCCAATTTGAACCTTTCATTTATACACATCAATCAATCATTGAATATGGTATTAAAAATTTAAAATGCAAGAATGTGATATGGAATTGAAATTACCTTAGGCACTGCTCCTGGATAAATCTTGTTGATGGCTTTGCAAAGAATGAGACCATTTCTCAAGCAAGAAATCAGTTCTCTCTCTGAGGGCTGTTTGGATATGCCAAGAGGACCCACCTGGCTTTCTAGCCACCGAGTTGCCTCATAGCGCCTCCAAGCTGCACACAAGTTTTCATGACAGATTTTCTCAGATAAAAAATCAATAGCACAGGAAAAAAAAGATAGAAACACGAGAAATAAAACAAGAAAAAGGGAAAAAAACCTTCACTGCCACCAAAGCATATAACAAGCATTCAACTTGGAACACAAAACCAACGGAAATATTGTGATCCAACAAAACGCAGATAAGAAAATGACTAAAAAAGGAAAACTAACCTGCTTCTTCAGCTTTTCTTGAAGCCATGTTGAAATCATGAACCCCACTTCTTAAGCAATTCTCCATTTTTTGTTTTTCTTCTTCAAGAGGAACAAAGAATGTTGGTTCCTACAGTGTTTTTCATGCAAAGCATAAAAAGGCTCAGATAATGACAAATGAAGAAAATGATCACAGAAGGAAAATTAAGACAAAGCCCATGATAGCATTTTTATTCAAGAAACTCAGTAGATACCAAAGTTGAAGAATCAGAGGGAAGAACAAAACAAAAAAAGGGAACTTTTTGATGTGGGTCTTCAGCAAAAGAACCAAGGAACCTTGGGGACAAGTGAGATTATAGGAACAGTGTTGTTTTGGGATGGGACAGTGTGTTTTGGCTTCTGGTGCGGTTTTTGCTTTGGTTCGGATGATAGTGAAGGGGAACTGTGGTGTGGGGTTAGCTTCGGTTTCCGAACCTAAGGTACGGAATCGTAACGTTACTTTTTTGTTGATTTTGAATTCAAATCGGTAGGCCACGTTTGTTGGGTCAGCGAAACGAAGTGTTACGAGCCGTCAGTGTTGCATACTGAGTCAACTAATCGAACGGTCGGGATTTATCTGATTGGGGAAATGCTGGAAAATCAGGTCAAGATTTGTTGGGGAACTGAACATGTGTGTGTATATATAAATGAAAATCTTGTGAAATATTTATGGGTCAAAATGTACAAGAATTAATAATTGATAATGACAAGAGTAGGACCATTTTTCTATAAAAAAAAAGGGAAAAAGAAAAAAAGAGTAGCACTATTTAAGTAGTAAGACACAAAGTTTACTAAAAATTGATACAAAATAGTTTTGACCAATTGACCAATGAGGATCTTCTATGACTATACATAGAAGATAAAACTTCAAAATGTAATTTAATTTAATTAAAAAACAGAACGTAATTCAGGTTAAAAAAAAAAGAAACAGAACCTAATTCCATATATATGTGCATACTTTATTTTTTGTGAAAAAATGTACCATTTAGTATTATTCTATTGATAAATGGGAGGTAATATTGATAGACCAAGAGTATAATTCTTTTTCTTTTTAATACCGAAATGTTTGTTTTTAGAGTTTTATTTTAATACACTATTAGTTGATATAATTTTATTAAAATAATAAATTATGGTGAGTGATTATGGTAGTGAGCAATTATTTTATATATTTTCCCCTAAAAACATAATTTATTATTTTAATTGAATTCTATTAATTGATAACATAAAACTATTTTATTCTCTTACGAAAATTGGTTCTAAAATATTTAAAATATGAATCAAATAGGCATTCAAGTCGTTCACATGGAGGTTTATATTTCATATTATAAAAGGCGAAGTCAAAACTGTCAATTGTTTTCTATATTTATAAAATCTAATTTACTAGATTAATTCTAAGAAGAGGAGAGTTTAAGGTGTGTTTGTTTTAAATTTGTTTTAGGGAAAAAAATCACTTTTTCAGCACTTTTTACATGTTTCAATAAATTTTTGAAAATAATTAGAATTTTGTAAATAATCTGTTCTTAGTTTTTTTAAGAAGCTAAAAAAAGTAGCTTCTTAAAAAAATTAATGAATTTTCAATTTTTTTGTCGTATACAAAATTTAAATTGTAAAATTATTTTTTAAAAAATCTGAGACAAACATTAAGGTCAAAACATAACAGAAAAGCCTTAACAAAGACATTTTTTTAATGCGTTTCTTGATGACTTACTACTATTCTATGCTAAAATTCTACAGGCATATAGAAATTGTAAATTAGATGATAAGAAAATGCTTATAAAAATATAGAAAAAATTTAGATGCTTTTAAAATAACAAATAATATGAAATAATTTTTATTATTTTACATCTCATTTATTATATTAAAATATCAAAAGGTGAGATGCCATAATAACCTATAAAAGTTGATATGTTAACTTAAATGGTGTTAAAAGTATATCTTTTTCATGCTCAGCTTGAAAAGGCATAAGCATATATCCTTGCCCAGGTATGAGTAAAATAATTGAGCCAAAATTATGCTACGGTCCACTTGTTGGTACTTTTAGCTAGTATTTATTTACTAGTTCGGAATAGGAAATATAGGAGTATAGTTAGAAATATAAGGATAATGGAGACAGTAAAAATAGAGATATAAATAATAAATATGTATAAGAATATTGTTAAAAGATAAAAATATTAAATTTTTATTTTTGTATTATATTCCCATATTTTTAAAGTATAAAAATTTTATATTTTTCTGTTTAGATTTATATAGATTTACATCTCAAATATTTTTATATTTTTATTTTAGAGATAATAAATAAATATTACTTTAGTATATATTTGTAAATTTAAATTTTAAAAGGAAAAAAGAGGCAGGGAAGGTTATGCTCTTTTCTGTGACAAAATGATCATTTCATTTGGAGTTTTGCACGTGACTATATTACGTGTAAATTTATACTATTGATTATATTTGGTGAGACCATGTCATGTTATAAGTAAGGTTTATTTTGTTAATTAATAGTAAAAATTTACACATCATATGATCACACGAAATTTTCATATAAGAGTATATTTTTCCGTCTCTACATCTATTTTTTATTATGGAGGCCACAAGTGAGAAAGTTGGGAAAACTCTTAGATGACCCTAAGTTATGTTTATCACCTGATTATTACACACACTCACAATAAAATTTATAAAACCCACTAATAAGAGGATGCATGTTCTATAAATTAGTGGGACCTATTTTTAATTATGAATGTGTATAAAAATGAGATGATAAACCTATGACAAATTACAATGGCCTCCTATAAAATAAGTTGGTATTATATTTATCCTCTTTTAAATTTTAAAATTACACTTATCATCCCTAAATAAGTAAATTTAATAATTGTTAAAATAATCTTTTATAATACCCAAATTACTCCTAAACCTTAACACCCCTATCTTCCATGCTTTATCCCATTCTGCTTCTTCTCGAGCAATGCTATAGCACCCCATTTTCCGTCAAGCTTTTTTTTTTATTTTATTTTTTGTAACAAAAATATTGGTGGATAAAAGGAAAGAAGAAACCTAGGATGAAGGTGGAGAGGGAGGTAGGGAGAGTTAGCAAATAGGTTGGAAATCGTCTCTAATAGTTTACCTTTCGGATAGAAATATAGAAATATTGGAAAAATTTTATACCTCCAAAAAATGAGAACGAGGGACAATATACAGAGACAAAAATTTAATATTTTTTCTTCCAATAATATCGTTACACATATTTAATATTTTCTAATGTGTCTTCAAACCCAAGGGTAATGCTAACAGTCGGATCGCCAGATAGGTTGTTGCAGTAGCCGGCAGCTGACAATGATGGTCCAATGGTGGTTTGACGAAGGTACATATGTCTTTTATTATGTATTTATTGTATTGTCCCTGTGTTTCTGAATAAAATATGAAAATAGTTATTATATCTTATATTTCATAATTAAATACGATATAGAGATAATATTTTTTATTTCTCCATTCGCTATCTAGATACAGGAAATAAATGCCACCTAAAGTGGTATCCGTTTTCTTATTCTTCTACATCCTCCGCCCAAAAGAAGAAGCAATGTCGAAGATACAAGAGGTTGTTGGGTATTCCCAAAGTGCCATTGTGTCTGAACCTTTGGCCTGACCACGTCGCTGTCAAGTCCCTTCTCTATGCCCATAATAGTCTTTTTGTACATTTTCAAATTTGGGAAAAAATTATTTTTGATTTATTATTAATGGTTGATTAGTAGTAAGGAAAGTTGTTAAAACAGCTTTTAAATAATTAAAAGAGTTAGGTATAATTTTCAAATCTAAAAAAAGAAGTAAGTGTAATATCAGCTAATCTGAAAAAGGATTGTTGTAACTTGCTGATGAACTTATGCTCACAGAAGAAACTATGTGAAAGTCGAGGAAGTGAAATCACATATGAAATTAGCAACATAGGGTGGCGATCAACTCCTAAGCAGGGTGACAATTCGATTACTGCACGACTCTCTCTCTATCTCTCTCTTTTTTAAGTTTTATTTTATTTGTTTTAATTGTTTTTCTTTCAATATTTATTTATTTTTACCTTTGTATCACTTTTAGTAGACTTACAGCTTTGTTATATTTTTGTATTAAAATATTGTTTTTAATTTTTAATTTTTTTATATCATAAAAGAGAAAGGGAGAATAAAATAAAATGAGTGATTTGAAGAAAGGGAAAACCAAAAAACGGAGATTGAAATTTAAGAAACATGTATTTTATTTTCATATTTTTAACTTATGGTGTTTTGGAACAAAAATCGAAAAAGATATAATAAAAGCCAGTCATTTTCAAACCCAATACAAAATTAGGTGTCGATAATAATTAATATTTTTTTTAATATTTTGTTGGTATCGATTGGAAAAGTAGTTAGTATCAACAATGTGAATATTTAGAGCTGTTAAAATAGGTCCGAACATTTTTGACCACATTAGTTTTGGGCCAAAAAAATAATGGTATAGCCCAATTTATTTGGGGCACTGGCCGGCCCATGGGCCGTAATTTTTTCTTATTCATTTTTCTAATTGTATAGTTCATAAAATGTCAATGAAAAATCATTTTTATTTTATTATAATGGGTTGAAAAACTAACTATTAGTAAATAGTATTATTATTTTGGCTTTATTTGTGAGAATGATAAATAAAAATTGATATTTTAAAGTAAAAAATAGATTAAAAAATCTAAATTCAAGTAGTTATAACTCATATATGTAATTTATTATTTAATAAAAAATTAACATCCAAGTTATTGGGTGGGGTCGACTCGGGTCAATTTTCACTTTTTATCCTATTTTTCATCCTAGTTTGCATATTTTTTTCAGGATGGCCAGTCCATTTTAACAGCTCTTGGGGATACTTTTTATTTATTTATTTTTGATAAAGTGTGGTTGTTTCTTTTTACCAGTAAAGTACTGGAGTTGATAGTTGGATTAAGCATAATATCATGAATTTGATTCGTATATATGAAAGGACTTTATTAAAAGTGAAAATATTAATTTATTTCAATGATTTCTACATCTTGAAAGAGATTAGGCATTGTTTTTGACAATAAACACCTCATGATAAACTATTAAAAAGCATGGAAACTCCTTTATTTTTTATCCCCGCCATAATTTCCATCACACACACAGCAACATCCAATATCAACTTATAATAACATTTCAGCTTGGTGCATTCTTCCTTTTTGGTCCTGCCGAATAGCACCACTGTTGATTTTACATGGAGTCATCCGGCCATGGATTGGAGAATGACAAATCCCCATTTTTTGTTGGTAGCAATCGCAAGTCCCCATAGAGTTCAGGGCAGAATAGTTAACTTGTCACACTACGAATGCGGCTTGAAAATCTACTGCTTCTGTCCCATTGCGACCCTTAAATAATTTCCAATCTCCGAATCTCAATTTGAACAGTTTAGGGTCATGCTCGTTTTGGATGGTTGGTTCCTTCAAAACAATAGTTAGGTAGTATTATTTATCTTCAGTTGCAACTACATAGTTACGGTAGTTTTGATAGCTCTACGACCCCCAAAATGATATTCACGCTTCACGGTAATAGGTAGTCATTGTATGAATTTTTTTATAATTCCAAGCTATTGTTTTTTATTTTCTTTTATTGTCGCGAATCATTGCTAAGGAAATAGGTATAAAAAGGAGAATATACACAGCCATGAACCATGTGGTTGGAATCCGCAAGTTGGATCGGCTAGAACAGACTAGAAATTTAAGACATTGTGAATACATCCTTAACAAATCTAAAAGCAATAGTTTTTGACAGCACAGCCCAATCTCTGTGAAAATATATTCACATGGAGTCACCTTATCCGCTTGATGGACAACAATATTAAGATATGTTTGGTTTGAGTTTTCAATTTTCTAGATTTTATAAAGAAAATATTGAAAACTCTAAAAACTATAAATTTCAGTTTTTAGTTTTCATTTTCAGTTTTCAATTTTTCCTTTATAAAATTCTAAAAACCAAAAAACTAAAAATAAAAGTTAAGGGTTTGTTTGGTTTACTTTTTTTAATTTTCAGCTTTCAGTTTTTTAGATTTGTGAAGGAAAAACTGCAAAAATAGAAAACTAAAAATTTCAATTTTTTAGTTTTTTCAATTTTTCTTACACAAATTTAAGAACTCAAAATCTTTAAAGAAACCAACAGCTTAAAGTTTTTTTAATTTTTCTTTCATAAATTTAAAAAATTAAAAAATAAAAACTGTTCTCAGCAAACTAAATAGACTTTAAAATTTAAACCAAACATAACCTAAATTCCTCGGGAGAACACAGCAAGTTTTCGATAACGAATCCATTCTACATTGGAAGACCTTAGTTTACGAGGAATAGGCCGCGGCTCATGTCCTCAACTGTGAGAGGTAACATTTTTATTTTTTTGTTTTTAGTCGCACGCAGCCATGTTTTTGGGTCAGATTTTGTAGTGGGCCATTGGGCTTTGATCAGCCCAAATTCTTCCAAACTCACTTCCACTCACATGCTTCGTTCTTCCCTTCCTTCCTTACCTCCCTTCCTTCTTCCAAGCTTGGGGGTTGAAGCAGCCACCACCACTCACTCACTCACTCACTCAATACCCACCTGAAAAGGAAAACATAAAAAAAAAAAAAACGGTGAGACCTCAATGGCGGGGCTGAGGCGCTTATTGAAGAAGGATTTAGGAGAGATGGGATTCAACGCAAGCGGAGGAGCCATCAACTGGTTCCCTGGACACATGGCAGCCGCCACGCGCGCCATCCGCAACCGCCTCAAGGTGTCGGACCTCGTGATCGAAGTCCGTGACGCGCGCATCCCCTTGTCGTCCGCCAACCCCGACCTCCAGCCTCATCTCTCCGGCAGTAAACGACGCGTCGTCGCCCTCAACAAGAAAGACCTCGCCAACCCCAACATCATGCACGTAACCTAACCAACCACCCACAATTGCCCCCCTTTTTATCACCATAACATAAATAAACAAAATATTATGTATAACTATTAATTGAATTCGTAATTATTATTGTTGTTTAATTTTGGCAGAAATGGGTGGATTATTTCGAGAGGTGCAAGCAAGATTGCATCCCAATAAATGCGCATAGCAAGAGCTCCGTTAAGAGGCTTCTGGAACTTGTGGAGTTGAAGCTGAAGGAAGTGATCTCTAGGGAGCCTACTCTGCTGGTTATGGTGGTTGGTGTTCCTAATGTTGGCAAGTCTGCTCTCATTAACTCCATTCATCAAATTGCCCACTCTCGCTTCCCTGGTAGTACAATTTTTTTTTTCCCCGCTTTCTTAGCAATTGAATTGAATTGTGACGTTTAAAATTGAATGAATGATGAGCATTTGAATATTTTGAGCTTAATTAATAATGTGTTGTGCACTTCGGTGTCGATTACATCTAGTGGGATAAGGCAGGCTTAGTAGTTGAATTAGTAATGTATTACTGTGTGTATGGTTCTTCGTTTGTAGAATTGATCATAGGTAGAATACTAGAATTGATTTTAAAGTAAAGTGATATATGTGTGGTAATTTCTTTCAAAGTGATTTTGACAGAAAGTAAGAAACTGTCACTTCTCCTAGAATTATTTCTGGAAGCAAGAATTGATTCTGATATAAAAATAAAAATTAGAATCAATTTTTTTTTTTTGGAAGAGAAAGAGGGGGGGGGGGGGGGTGGATCAGTTCTAAGCCCCCCAAACTAAAATCCAAACATGCTGTAGTCAATCGTCTGTCGGCACATATTAAATTCTCAAAATACTGCATTCTGATTAAATTTTTATCTTATTTTTTATTGCTAGTAATTTTGGTTTCGGGTGTGCTTTTGATGATGGTTGGGTTTGGTTTCTAGTGCAGGAGAAAACAAAGCGAGCTGCTGTGGGTCCACTGCCTGGTGTTACTCAAGACATAGCTGGATTCAAGGTCTTGTGATTTTGTTTCTGTATTTTTTTCTGTCTTCAAATCTCACTCTCCTCGATAAACATACTCACACTCACGCATTATGACTTATAAAATTTCACCACGGATTTGAATTTTTGTTGATTTTATGAATTTTGAATCCTGGAGTCTATTGTTGTGGGGTTTCTGCAGTGACAGTCAAGCTATTTGTTTTTGGTTTACAACTTGCATAATATATGTCATTGTTTCGGAAACAGTTTGTAATTTTCTTTTATTTAGGGATATACTTCTGAGACAATATTCAAGTCCGTCCTGAATGCTGATAGTTTGTAATCATTGATTTAGTGAAATCTTGTTTGCAAAAGGGAAAAGGTGGGAAAGAAAGAAAGAAATGCCTTTATTGGTGGCTGTTCTATCTGTTCTTGTAATGCGATAAAGACCATGCCCATTCCTTCTGTCTCCTCTGTTTAGATTTCTATTATTGCTCTGCCATGTCTTTCTACTACGAGGGTGATGGTTCTCATAGTTAAACTCTGGCTCTTGATGTTTCAGATAGCAAACAAACCCAGCATATATGTCCTAGATACCCCGGGGGTGCTGGTTCCGAGTATCTCAGACATAGAGACAGGGTTAAAGCTGGCTCTTGCAGGTATTAAATCATTTAAAGTTATCTTTTCTAAAACTGTGTTTATTGCCATTTTTATTGATGAAATTTGGCGTGTTATAATATCAATGCAGGAAGTTGTCTGCTATAAGTAAGTAGCTCTGGAAATGCATTTATTTCAACCTCATGTTTGATTCATAGATTTCTCCAAAGTTCAAAGCCTGTTTGTTTAGAACCTCTTCCATGAATGTCGTGCATTTATTGACTATGATGATTGTGTTTTTTATCCTAATGTATCTTGGATGATCCTGAATTTCATTGACTTGAATGAGGCAGATTGTCCTGTATTTTTTTTTTAAAATTTTTGTGAAAAAAAAAAAATCATCTCTAGTGTGGAAATGCAAGACTTTTGTCTGCTATAAGTAGTTCTGGAAATGCATTTATTTCAACCTCCTATATTTGATTTATAGATTTCTCCAAAGTTCAAAGCCTGTTTAGAACCTCTTCCATGGACTCCTGAATAGGCATTATTATTACTCTTGAATGTAATTAGGTATTATTGAATGTAACTTCAGGTCAAACAAACTGTTATAAAGTCAATTTGGTATGGGGGTTTTTAAACAGAAAACAAAATTATGAAGTTTCTATTCACTACTGGTGATTGAAGGGGTACTTGTGCATTTAGCAACCATGATGATCTTTTTCTTTTGTCCTAATGTATCTTGGATGATCTTGAATTGCATTGTCTTGAATGTGGCAGAATGTGTGCTGTATTTTTTCTTTTAAAGAAAATAAACAATCAACCATCTCTAGCATTCTCAGAACAGATTAGTTGTTCTTAATTTTTTTTCCACGTCTTACATTATTATTATCTCATTTGCCTAGAGTCGTCCCCACATGAGGTTCTTCTTGAGCATGAGGTATTCAAATTGCCATGAATGGGCTCTGGATGGTGCATCTACATCACATCTGTTGGGTTTCTGATATCCTTTGTAACGCATGTCCCGGTCTAGTTTTTCTCATCTGAATTTGTTGCATTGATAGGGTCTGTTAAAGACTCAGTGGTGGGTGAGGAGCGCATTGCCCAGTACTTACTGGCAGTTTTGAATACCCGGGGGACTGCACTTCACTGGAAGCACCTTCATAACAGGAGAATAGACGGGATTGAATATGATGCTGTGGAAAAACCTGATTATAATCTGAAAAATCTAAAGTCAAAGAGAAGAGTTCTACCAAATAGATCTGACTTGGTCTATGTTGAGGTAATAAGCAGCTTTTTCCTGTAGTTTTCTTCTATGTACAATGGAATAATACGATGCATTTAACTTCGAATCCTGGTAATTTTACACATTGGTCAATGAAGTCCAAATTCTATCACATTTTCCTAGTGTGGAATAAGATGTCTAATCCTGAATTGTTTCATCGTTTATTATTTTGGCCGAGTGATGTTAGGTTATTACTTTGTGGGTTTTAACTTAAATCCTCTGATAGTGTTGAAACTAAAATGTTTCATTACACCATCAGTGAACCATATGATGCTGCTGCCAATTTGAAAAACAATTTAGAGCTTTTTCTAGTTGCAAGAAACCTTTCATACCACACATGCCTTGTTGTACTTCTGTTACCTTTCTTGGGGATGTCTACTGATGACCAATGAATAAGGTGTTGCTGAAACTAAGAGATGCTTATGATTCCTATGCTTAATTTTATCTGCAAAAGCAAATAATTTGATTTGTATTTAGAATGATTGGTCATCTGTTCCTTTTCGGGTTACAAATAAAGGTTTAGTGAATTATTTCTGACATTTGATATTGCATTGTGTGTTATGATGGCACTGAAGACTTATCAACATGAAACGCTATGCCATCATTATTTTCTTGTTTGCTTTGGACTTTATCTTATCCCTACTCCATCATAGGACCTTGTAATGGAAGTTCAGCGTGCACTCTATTTGACACTAACAGAATTCAATGGCAACGTAGAAGATGAGAATGACTTAGAGGGCCTCATTGACCTGCAGTTTGGTGCACTGCAGAAGGCAATGAAAATCCCTCACAAGGCATCAGAAGCACGGTTGATGGTATCCAAGAAGCTTCTTACGTTATTCAGGGCTGGTAAACTTGGACCTTTCATTCTTGATGATGTTCCCAATGTCAAGCCTGTATCGTAAAGATCTACCACTACCACCTTCCTTTCTCCCATTTGTACCATAATCATAATTATTACTCTAAAATTCCTGTAATCTGCCATGCAATATATATTTTGAGATTGAACTTCTGTCTTATGGAAGGTGGATATATGTCCAATTTGCCAGCATTTCAGTTCCCCAATGCCTTTAAGCATAATAGCAGTGTCATTGGTACATCACTCTTTTCTCCATTGGGATATTCAAGTAATCATTTACAGATGATTAGGAATTTTAAATTCATTTACTGGTAAATCTATTTGTGGAAAATGTGATGATCCTGTAGATTCATATGTAGTATCTTTGGGAGTCTATCCATTCATATAATTTGGGAGAAGAGTAAAACCTCCTTAGACTTTGATCCTTTTGCAAATTACCATCACCAAATTTAAAATATTCTCAATTAATCTAAGTCCTTTCGTTAATTTGTCATTAACTTCCTAGCCAATCTAGCACATTGCACCATCCTAACCCTTTGTTTATGTTATATCTATGTTAGCATGATATCGGAGATATTATATGGATTTGTGCATAATTAGGTTGATTGTAAACTGACTATTATTGATGATAATTTATTGTAGGCTGATGCATTCTGTATTTTGGTTTACGCTCTTGGTCTATAAATAGTGACCTCTTTGTAACCATTTAGTGTACAAAATACATATGCAAACTTGTCAATTTCTCTTTGTATTCTTTCTTTCATTCTTAGTTCATAACATGGCATCTAGAGCTTAGTTTCTTGATCTTGTTCCGTTGTTTGAGTGTTCCAGCCTCCAATTTTTTCCAGAATTTTTTGCTTTCTTTGTGTCCACCTTGGTGCCTTCGTTTCCATCCTTGTGCCACCACGTTTCTGAGCTTCGACCACAACATTACCACCATTGCTGTCACCATTGTGCCCGGCCGACGTCTGTGTCCAAAGCTTAGGCCCGTACGATATCTTTCGCCCTTTCACATGCCCCTCAACCCACTTTACATGAAAGCCATGCGCTACTATCCAGATTTGTGATTGCGCCTACGACCTGCTCGCTTCGCATCTGTGACCTGACCTACCTCCATGTTGATTGTGCCTTGACCTTGTTGTTGACATGGCTACCATGTGTTTTTGGTGATGACATGGCATTGCTGATGTGGCACATCAAATACACATTCCTTATGTTTTTTTATGAATTAATTCCATTTTTGAGGTCTTTTTTTTTTTTTTTTTGCAATTCCACTCCAATATATATTTTTTTGTGTGATTTTTGTTGTTGTTTTGCTACGATGGACAAGTTAGATGTCTCCTAACCTATCCCTGTGGTTCTCAATGGCTCCAATTATGCTCACTGGGCTAAAGATATGCATGGTTTTCTGAAGGATTGCAAACTCTGGAGATATGTTATTGGCAGCATTGTTTGCCCTGTGAAGTCTAATGAAGATACCACTGACAAGTTTGCTAAGATATTGGAAGACTGGGATAGCAAGAATCATTGGATCATCACTTGGTTTCGCAATACCTCCACTCCCAGCATTCACCTCCAATTTGGCCATTTTGGCATTGCCAAAGATGCAGGGGTTCACTTGAAACATCGTTGCACTATCTTTGACTTGTCATCCCAATATTAGTTGCTAAAGGATATTCATCGTTTGAAGCAAAAACCTGGCCAAGCAGTTTATGACTTCCTTGCTTAGATGGAATCAATCTAGGATCAGTTGACCTCTTGTGAACCAACCCTGAAAGATGCCAAGGATGCTAAGCAATATGAGAAATACCGTGATCTCACCAGACTCATTCGGTTATTGATTTCTTTCATTGATGATTATGAACCTGTTCGAGCATCCTTGCTACACCAAGATCCTTTGCCTATACTTGAAGATGCTCTTCCTTGCCTCAAGTTTGAAGAAACAAGATTGGGACTTACTTGACCTACACCAAACTTGGCTTGCTGTTGATAAAAAGGAGTAAAATTTGTTGCCATTGTCACCGAATTGATCACATTCTTGTAGAGAGTCCCACCATAGAATGTTGTATTTGCAAGAAAAAGGGACATATTGCATTCAATTACTCTAGTCTAATATGTTGTTTCTGTAAAATGTTAGGTCACTTGAATAAGAACTGCCCAACACATCTACCTAGGTTAGATTAGAGTAAGTATCAATTGCGTCCCAACTCCTCCAAACCTGTACTTGCCATTGTTATTATTGCTACCAATAAGTCTCCATCCTCCTTGACCACCACCACTTTAGCCATTGTCTCCACTGGTGATATGGAGTCCCTTCTTAAGAAAATTCTTTCCATTCTCAATAACACCTCTACTGGCTTAGCCACTACCTCAAGTAATAAATGGTACTTTGATTCTGCTTGCTCCCACCACATGACATCTGCATCTCGTACCTTCTCCTTAATGTCTATTATCGATATTGCATCCTTTATTCACACTGCTGATGGATCCCTTATGCACGTTAGTCATGAGGGCCCTATCTCTACTTTCAACCTCACCTTGCCTAATACGTATCTCATCCCTAAATTGAACTTCAATTTCATCTCTATTGGTCAGCGAGTTGATCTTGGTTATGACATTAACTTCTCTTCCTCTAGTTGTCGTGTGTAGGATCCACAGATGGGACTAGTCATCGAAACTGGATGTAAGGTTGGAAGGCTATTTGAACTCACCAATTTGCATGTTCCTTCTTCACTGAATCTCTGTGTTGCTTATGTTCCTACTTTCCTCCAACTATGCCATCAATGTTTTGCTCATACCTTACTCAGAAAAATGCAATGTCTTATCTCTGCGGGAGTCTTAGAGTCTATTTTTAATGAGTCTTTTAATTGTATTTCATGTCAAACTGCAAAACAATCGGCTTTATCATTTAATGAAAATGATTCAATTTCTGATTCTCCTTTTGACCCTGTGCATTGGAATGCTTGGGGACTAACTTTTACTCTCTCTATGGGAGGGGCTCGCTATTTTGTGATAGTTATTGATGATTATTCGTGGTTTACATGGATAAACTTAATGAAAAATCATCATGAATTACCCCAAATCTACATTAATTTTGCTACGATGATCAAAACCTAGTTTTCTAAGATAATAAAAAAATTTTCATCAAGATAATGCTATGGAATACCGGGATGCAAAACTTTTAAACTTTATTGTTAAGTAGGGAGCTCTATCTAAATTTTCCTGCCCTGGTACTTTTCAACAAAATGGTCATGCTGGGAGAAAACATCATCATATTCTTGACTCTATTCGTGCTATGCTTATCTCTTCCTCATATCCTGAGCGTGCCTGGGGTGAAGCTGCCCTTATTACTGTCCATGTCATCAATCGTCTCCCATCTTCTGTCCTCGGTAACATTTCTCCTTTTGAACGCCTTTATTATATATTCCTCTAGACTATTTTTCCCTCAAAGTTTTTGGTTGTGTCTGCTTTGTTCTTCTTTAACCCTATGAATACAATAAGCTTGAATCGTGTGCTCACCTTGGTTGCTTTCTTGGTTGAGGGACTATTCATAAGGGTTATCGTTATTGGGACCCCATATCTCAACATATCCGCATTTTTCATCCTGTAATCTTTTCGGAACACCACAAGTTCTCTTCCATGTTCTCCTTTAAATCCATTCTTTCCACTCTAAGCCCATTCTTTACTAACTCCTTTGTTGACTTTTTCCCTATTGACGATGATGCAGGTTATCCTAGTGTGCCTCCAACCCTTCCTGATACTTTGACAGTTCCTAATGACCTAGTTGTAGCCATAGATTTTGTACCTGTCCCTAGTCCACTCCTTGATCCTCTAACTAGGGTAACAAATCCACCTCTTTATTTTCGCAATTATCATTGTTCTTTGCGATACTTCACCTTCATGAACCTAGGTCATATAAAGAAGCCTCCATAGACCCTTATTGGTAGCAGGCTATGCAAGAGGAGCTTCAGGCATTGGAGAAAACCCATACTTGGGACGTGGTTGATCCTTTCTTCGATAATACCCTTGTGGGATGTAGCTGGGTATACAAGATCAAGGGTAGATTGGTTGCCAAGGGTTTTACCCAAGAATACAACATTGATTCTAAGAAGACCTTTGCTCCCATTACTCGTATCACGTCTAGTCATGCTCTTCTTGCCATTGCAGCCACTCGTAAATGGATGCTTAGCCAGATGGATCTGAAGAACGTTTCCTCAATAGTGACTTGGAAGAAGAAGTCTATATGCAACTCCCTAGTTACAATTGCCCTCCAAATAAGGTTTGTCTTCTCTGTAAGGCTTTGTATGGTGTTAAGTAAGCTCATTGAGCATGGTTTGACAAATTCAGCTCCATTGCTGGACAACTTGGTTTCTCCTCCAGCCTACATGACTCTGCTTTTTTCATTCGTAAGATTAATTGAGGCACTATCCTCTCGTTGCTTTATGTTGATGACATGATAATTACTGGGTTTTACCCAAGAATACAACATTGATTCTAAGAAGACTTTTGCTCCCATTGCTCGTATCATGTCTAGTCATGCTCTTCTTGCCATTGCAGCCACTCGCAAATGGATGCTTAGCCGGATGGATTTGAAGAATGTTTCCTCAATAGTGACTTGGAAGAAGAAGTCTATATGCAGCTCCCTAGTTTCAATTGCCCTCCAAATAAGGTTTGTCTTCTCTGTAAGGCTTTGTATGGTGTTAAGCAAGCTCATTGAGCATGGTTTGACAAATTCAGCTCCACTGCTGGACAACTTGGTTTCTCCTCCAGCCTACATGACTCTGCTTTTTTCATTCGTAAGATTAATTGAGGCACTATCCTCTCGTTGCTTTATGTTGATGACATGATAATTACTGGGTTTTACCCAAGAATACAACATTGATTCTAAGAAGACTTTTGCTCCCATTGCTCGTATCATGTCTAGTCATGCTCTTCTTGCCATTGCAGCCACTCGCAAATGGATGCTTAGCCGGATGGATTTGAAGAATGTTTCCTCAATAGTGACTTGGAAGAAGAAGTCTATATGCAGCTCCCTAGTTTCAATTGCCCTCCAAATAAGGTTTGTCTTCTTCGTAAGGCTTCGTATGGTGTTAAGCAAGCTCATTGAGCATGGTTTGACAAATTCAACTCCACTGCTGGACAACTTGGTTTCTCCTCCAGCCTGCATGACTCTGCTTTTTTCATTCGTAAGATTAATTGAGGCACTATCCTCTTTTTGCTTTATGTTGATGACATGATAATTACTGGGGATGACGCTTTGGGTATTGCAGACTCAAGGCTTCTCTTAATCGTTACTTTGAAATGAAGGATCTTAGGCCTCTCAACTACTTTCTAGGTTTGGAGGTTACTTCGTCCGATGTTGGTCTTTATCTTTCTCAAGCCAAGTATGCCTCTAATCTCATCTCTCAGGCCGAACTTACAGATAGCCACACAGAATCTACCCTAGTTAAGACCAATGTTCGCTTCACATCCATAGGTGGTACCGTGCTTGATAATCCTACTCTCTATTGATAGTTGGTTGGGAGTCTGATCTATTTGACAGTCACATGTCCTTATATTGCCTATGCTGCGCACTTGGTGAGTCAATTCATGTTTGCCCTATGATCCATGTATTTTGCTGCTGCACATTCTCCGCTATGTCAAAGGAACCTTGTTTAATAGGCTTCATTTCTCTGCTTATTCACTTTTGATCCTCCAAGCTTATTGTAATGTTGATTGGAGAGGAGATCCTACTAATCGTCATTCTACTATTGGATACAATATCTTCCTTAGTGACTCCCTCATCTCGTGGCACAACAAGAAACAAGCCTTGATTGCTCATTCTAGTACTGAGGCTGAGTATCGAGCCCTCACTGACATTACTTATGAACTCCTCTGGATATGTTGGCTTCTTAATGATTTGGGAATCTCTCAATTTTCATGCACTGATCTTTATCATGATAATCGAAGTGCCATTCAGAACGTGTCTTCCATGAATGCACTAAGCACATTGAAATTAATTATCAATTTATTCGCCAGCACCTCCTTCGCGGTGCCCTTCAATTCCTCTCTATTGGAACATTAGCTCAACCTGCTGACCTATTTACTAAGGCTCATCATCCTGGTCGCTTTCGTACTCTGGTTTTCAAACTCAAGTTGGTCTCGCTATCACTTACTTGAGTTTGAGAGGGGATGTTAGCATGATATCATAGATATTATGTGGATTTGTACATAATTAGGTTGGTTGTAATCTGATTATTATTGATTATAATTTATTGTAGGCTGATTCATTCTGTATTTAGGTTTACTTTCTAGGTTTATAAATAGAGACCTCTTTGTAACCATTTAGTCTACAGTATACATATGCAAATTCCTCAATTTCTTCATGTTCTTTCTTTTGTTCTTAGTTCATAACAAGCTAAATGGTTGATATAATTTTTATTAGAGTGAGTTTGGTTAAAAGGAAAATTTTATGGATGAATTCCGCATGTAAATTTACACATGAAGTTTAATACAAAAATTATTTCTACCTTCTAACAAAACACATTCTAAAAGGTAAAACATAAATTATAATATAAGCCTTTCTGGTTTTCTTTATCAATCCTTGTCACTAGCCAATGATTTATACACTCGTCATGTCACGAGACCCGACTTAGGAATATGACCGGCATGTGAGGAATCTCATTCCCATGTAAGCCTTTTCGGTAATGTGTCTCTCTAAATATATAATTCATCAAAATATCATACTTAAAACATAATTTTATGCTAAATCAAAATCCAGTTCTCTATTTAAAACGTCGCACTTTAGTTCAAATATTTATCATATATATATATATATATAAGTATGAAAAAGTCTTAATCAAACTGCTAATTATGAAATCATAAACCGGTTCATCACGTGATACTAATTTAAAATCTGAGAACATACTTAATACTGGAAATCTAAATTTGAAACACGTCTCTAGCTGATTACATGAATCCTTAACCATAATTTACATTTCAAAATACATTCTTGAACTCTAATCACATATAAGGCAAATATATATAAACTCTGAAAATAGCTACAATATCTCAAAATACATGCGTGGTTCGAATCATGCTTGCACATCTACTGGAGCACTCTAACTCTAACATAATCCTACTCTAAGCCTTACTACAAAGAATGATTCACCATTGGAAACAATCACACAACTAGATTGGCGACTGAACTATAGCTAAACTTGCAATTGTGAGAGGAAGGGAGAGGGGCGAGTCAACAGACTCAGTGAGTGAGTTTTCACCCATCGCCCACATGGGACAACCAAGAAATAAACGTAATAAAATATACATGCAGCAAACATAAACCATTTGATACTTACATACATAACTATATAACAAAACACTTAAATACATGCATGGTTTGAATCATGCTTGCACATCTACTGGAGCACTCTAACTCTAACATAATCCTACTCTAAGCCTTACTACAAAGAATGATTCACCATTGGAAACAACTGCGTCAACTAGATTGGCGACTGAACTATAGCTAAACTTGCAATTGTGAGAGGAAGGGAGAGGGGCGAGTCAACAGACTCAGTGAGTGAGTTTTCACCCATCGCCCACATGGGACAACCAAGAAATAAACGTAATAAAATATACATGCAGCAAACATAAACCATTTGATACTTACATACATAGCTATATAACAAAACACTTTTTATTTCATAGATTCATAAACAAGCATTCTAAATCATAATCAATCATGAAAACATTTTAACTAATGGTGTGGTAGATTTTCAAAAAATAGTATGTTGACCATAACAAATAATTACATAAATATAATAAAAGCTATGAATCATAATTGTAACAAGATGCTCAGTCCCTAGAGCTTTTGTTTGTAATTTTAGTAGTCCCTGGAAAATCGCGTCCCTGGTGGACTAGTATGAAATAGAATAAAGTTTTTCCTGGCAGGCCTTGGTGTACCAAGGTTAATGGAATAACTGCCGCTAACTCACAGTCTATCTTTTTATCTTTACTGACTAAACTAGTTTGACCTAAATCCATAACTGAAAGGTGGATGCTCAATCCCTGACAAATAAGAGCCCCTCTGATATCTTTAAACTCTTAAATTCTTAGTACTCTGAGAGTTCTGGATTCATATAACTGTAATAATCTGACTTTAGTATAATTGTGCCTATGAAAATCGTGCCCGAGAGATCACCTACTTGTAGACATTTTGATTTCAACCCACAGAACATGTATCTGGCAGTTGTTATGAATCATATTAAATTACGTACCTCTTGGTATCATAAGCTGAAGTTCTAAATTCATATTTTAAGCTAACATATTTTCATAAACTTGGTAATTCCAGTATTATACTTTAAAATCAAAAGGGTTGATAATCATAAAAACTCTGAAATCATAATAACACTTCTGTTCATGAAAATAAGCATACTTTGTTCAACATTTCTCCAACATATATAAATATCTTAACTGAACATTCTAAAAACATAGCTTGAAATCTTAAATTCTTATAATCATAGCGATATCATAAACTCATAGGAATAGGTTCAATAAATTAGCAACTTGATAAATCATATATTCTTCTAATAATCATTCCATGAGGACATAGAACGTTTTTATAGCGTGTATTTATCCAATTCATGGTTCTATGGTTTTTTAAAATAAATTTGTCATGCTATAATCAAAAGTTATAATTTTTGCTAGATTTGCATAACTTGTAAAATTATATCTATATCCTATTTTCATTTCTAACTGTATGTTTAACAATCATAATGCATCAAACATAATCACACTAGCTAAAATAAAGATGAGTTTGAACTTACTCACCGTTTGGAGCTGGGAGTATGTGGGCACCACCGACTTGACCTGGAGAGCTTGGAATGGCACTAGCAACTATCATAGAGCAACACAAACTCATGATCAAACTCTAATCACATCTAGATAACTGTAAAACAACTCTATCAATATTGGAGGAGCACTTTCACTTGATAATAATGAGAAAAACAACAAACTCATACTCTGGAATAAGGAAGGGAGGAGAAAAAGAAAGCATAGACCAACGACCAAACTCACCTTGAAACTTGGAGGGAGTGAATTTGATGGAGGATGAGAGTGAAGGGGAATAAAAAGGAGAGGAAATGACATTTTGGCGTAGGGTTTCGAAAATAGGGAGTGAAACTCGAGTTAGGGGTTTATATAGGGGGTGGGAGTTCATTAAATAAAACTGCGTCATTTTACATTGTTCAAGCATCAGGGGCATTGCTATAACAATCTAGGACCACTATAGCCGCCAAGGAGCTTCAGTTGGGGTGATCGCATAACAAGGCGACCGCTATAGCAGTATACAGGACGCCGAATGCCCCCAAACACCCTTCTGTGACCACTATAGTGATCCTGAACTGCTACAGTGGTGACAGTAAACTCTAGTTCAACACCTTTTGGTTATTTTGGCATCTAGGTTATCTCAATACTCACTTATTTACATTTCTTAATTTTATGCGAATGTCCTCATTTATTTTATTCTCCATCAATGTTAAAACATAAATGTAAATAAGGAAGTGCTCTCTATTTGGATTCAAATAAAATATCATAAAAATTAACATCCCAACAAATCGAAATCTAAATTTTGGGTTCTAGTTCAACTTCGGGAATTTTTAAGATTTTATAAACTTGTGGGTTAACAATGGAATGCTTAAAGGTTTCATAAAATTTATTAAAAATCATTATTTAACTTATTTTCCTTTTGGGAACAATTACTGTGATTTTTAATACCAAGAATGTGGCTCTATCTTATAGCCCTCTAAGGACGTGTATGATCCAGACTTAAGTGAAATTCAGGACTTGGAGCAACAAATAAGGGTAATTGACATCTTTCCACGAAAAAAAATTTCTAATATTTTTTATTTAAAAACTAGGGTATTACATGTCAAGTGCATTCTCTAGTCTGCAAATGGAACCGCCACACCAAGTGGTGTTTTTCTCTAGTATAGCTCATTTGACCTTAGCAATTCAATGCTTTCCCTTCTCACTTGAAACGACAAATTGCACAATCGGGTTATTTTTTCAAGGGTGATTAATCTCTCATTATTGCATACCGCCTGCCTCATTTTGGAAGAACCAAATTATTTTATTTTATTTTTTATAATTGACAATTGGGTTTGTTCTTGCCTTTTATGCTTCAAATGTAAAAAAAAAAAAAAATTGATAGGAAAATGTGGCTTAATTTTACAGTTATATATTTATTTAAGGCTTAAATTTTTTTTGTCCCTATATATATATATATATATATACCATTTTGGTTTTGGTTCCTTTAAAATTTTTGTTTTGGTTTTAATCCTTCTTTTTTCATTTTCTTTGTTTTTGGTCCTTATTATTCCAAATTTTGGTCTCAATAAATATTTTTAAATATATATTTAATTGTTATAAATACTAAAAAATTTATTTTGTCCATATTTCAAAAATATTCTTTTGATCCTTATAAATAATTAAGTATCATAATTAATTTAACATCAACTTTATATGGAAGGGACTAAAAGCATGACGATAGAAAGAAAAAAAGAGTGACCAAAACCAAAACAAAAAGTTTAGAGGGATCAATATCAAAATGACTCATATTTATAAAGACTAAAAACATATTTAAGTATTTATGGTTAAATGCAGTTTACCCCATGTATATTAGGTAATGTGTAATTTAGACCTTCACTTTTTAAAATGTGCAATACGATCCCTATGGTTTCCACACAGTGCAAAAAGGCTCTTCTGTTAATTTTCCATCCATTTGTACTGTTAAATTTACATGTGCGAGTCACATGGCCATAATTTGGACAAAAATACCTTTTAATTTCAATCTAATTTTCCAAACCTAACCCAACACTAAACCCCCATCCTTCTGCTCTCTTTCACCCAAAACAAAACAACACCCACCTGTCATAAAATAGATAATTCCTACAATCCACAACCAAAACCAAAATCCAAACTCATCCGAAATAAAAATGATACCCATCGCAAAACCTAACTAACTGCAACCAAATTTTTACATACCATAACAAAAAACAAGAAGCTAAAATACAGAATCAGAATGGGGCTTTGGAGGAGGAGGAAATGTCTTCCCCTGCCATGACTTCACCATGAACTAACCGCCAATCTCTTAAGCACCGCGTTGCTCACTGCCACCTACCCGCACCGGCACTAGCAGCCGTCGACATCAATGCTTCGCGTGCAAATGGCCACCGCGACTGTTCCCTCTCCCACAATGCATAGCAATTGTGAAGACCACTACGATCTTTGCCTTGCTCGCACACATCACAAGCCACCGCAAGCCACCACGTCCAAAGTCCAAACTAGATCTTCCCCTCTGTCATGGTGGAGCTAAGGGCAGGCATGGAGATCTCTCAGATCTTGAAATGCATGAAGTATAAGGATGAGTGGTGACGAGGGAATGAAAGGATCAAGCGGTGGCATGGGAGGAGGGGGTAGAAGAAGAGAGATGGAAAAAGAAGCCATTTGGGTTGGGTGTGAAGAATTTGTGAGTGAAAGAATTAATTTGTGTTGTGTGAGTGAATGAAGAAAGAAGAATGAAGATCTCAAGTAAGGTGACTGGGTAGAGAAGACGAGGGAAGAAGTGCAGGTGGGAAGGGTTGGATAGGATTTGGATGGGAAATTTCTTATAAGGGAAGGGTGTTTTTGTCAAAAAAGTGTCACCTGCATGTCACGTGACTATTTAACAATGAGAATGGAAGTCAGTTTAACGTAAGGGCTTTTTTGCATAGGTAAAAAAGTCTAGGATATCGAATTGCATACTTTAAAAAACCATGATATCATCTGCACATGATTTAAAGTATATCCCAAGTATTTATTTAATATACATTGAACAAACTGTAATGGAAGAGTATTTCTTTTAAGGGTGTGTTTAATAGTAAAAGAATAAAAAATGGGAAGAAAATTTTATAGATGAGATTTCTTATGAATAATTTAACATAAATTCCATTCTTAAAGTTTTCTCTACCATTTTTACCCAGACCAAACATTCTCCAAGAATTAAAATGTTGTTGTTCTAAACTGAATTATAGAGAATATGCTTTCTATGTATTCTTTAAAAATTCTTAGATGTTTTTGGAGCATGATATATATTTTTCTTATTTTAATTCATTCATTATTTGATATGTTAAATTTGTGGGTTTATTTTATCGCCTTGATCATTCGCTTTCATGATTAATTTTAATGAAAAAGAAAGTCACATACAATTAAAGAAATAAGAGTGACTCACAAATTGGCGAAACAAATAATTAATAGGTGGATTGAACACCACCTAAAAGTTTCTCTAGATATTGTGTCGTGGTCTGATACCTTATTATTTGTCACTGGATTAATAGAAATTGCGCCATGTATCATTTGATTGAAAGTTTTTTGTGTGTATCATTGAGAGTGACGCACCCCTAATATAGCCTGCATATGAGTTGGTCCTTATGTTTGACTAATCAACGTATCGTTCAAATTCAAAATATTAAATGTTTTATGGATTCAATTTGACAAGTCGAGCATGAATATCATATTCAGTATGTACAAAAACTGACAGTGACCCATACTACGCCATGCTTAGAATGTTATCTTATAATACGTAGTTTAATTTATAAGTGTTAACAGTGTAAAACTTTTATATATTATCATCCAATCATAAAGTTAGTCAAAATAGTTGAGTTTCACACACTATGTGGAAAGTTATTAGAATAGAAATAATTAATTAAATAATAATGTAAAAATCAGCATATCAAAATTAAATTAATAGATATATAAAATATTAATGTGCTATGAATATACACAAATGATATATACATATGAAAAATTTAATATTAATAAAATTAAAAAATAGAGAAGGGCATTAGACACTTAAAAAAACAATGTCATCTTATAAAAATTAAGTGCGCAATTCTTTTGCCAAGTAACAAAAGAGCTACATTTTATTATATCTTATATTCAAAACAACTTTTCTTTACAATATATTAAATGTGATTGACATGATAATACCTTTTATATGAAAGTTTTTTTTTCTATCGTTCACCAAAAAAGAAAAAAAACTAGCTCCGCTTGATATGCATTTGCTTGAGGTTGATACTTTGTTAGGTTGAAGTTCACGGTAATCAAATATGGCATATATATACTTAGAAGGCATTTTGCAAAATGACTGGAAGCTGCGCATAACAATATAAGAAGCAAAGCACAACAAACTGCAAGTGCATTTTGGATATTTGCAGGTTTAACTGCGTTGTATTTGTTTTTTGTTGTTCTGCTAGTTTGATATGACGTATTTGATAGTGATATGTTGGTTTGATTTATGTTTTCTGCCTTTTTATTTTACTGGTTTCTTTGTTTGTAATGGTTTAATCTGTGAATTCTGACTTTGTAACTTTTGAACTTGTTCCCTTCATAATGAGTGGTTTAAGCTTTATCATTATATATAAAATAAAGGAAAAAACTGCAATTGATGACAATATTGTTGTATATTTGTTGTTGTCCATCTATATAATAAAGGGTAATATTTCTCTCATATTTTATCAAGGTTTCAATTTAGTCTCTCTTTTTTTGTTTTATTTACATCATTAATATTTTCAAAATGTTTCAATTTTGTTCTTTCGATGGACGGAATTCAAATTACAAAAGAAAAACTGAAAAATGATGAATAGGTCAAACCACAACGTTTAAAAAATGATAACAAAATATAAAATATCATATTATCATGTTAAAGGGGCATAATAAAACATAAAATGTCAAGTTTTCATTTATAATTTGAATATCGTTTACGTTTTGAAAATAAATACAGCAAACAAACTTTGAGACTATATCAAAATTTTAATAAAATGTTAGAGACAAAAAATGATGACTACTTGTAATAATTATTATGTTGATTGGTTATTTTTTTCTTTCTATACAATAGATTATTGAATTGAGTCATAAATTTTGAACTTATAAAAGGCATTCCAACAAAGGCCTTTGAAGATTTTTTCATTACTTAAGCATATTTTCAATTGCAAATAAACACAATGTCTTCAAATCTTAATATGAGATTTTCAACCCTATATAAAAATATAAATATTTTAAAAAAAATCAGACAATAATTACTTACAAATTAATATTACTTGCATGGGTCAAATATTTTCTTTATAATAAACAATATCATTTGTTAATATATCTCAAGTTTAATTCCACATATGTGATGGATACTCATTATATTAGATATTAGCAATTAGCAATGTAACAAAAGGTTTTCTTAAGTAATAAATCATTAAATTGTCTTTGACCTCTTTTAGAAAAATGAGTTCATTAATCTAAGTGACAAAAATGATATGATTATTAATGAAAAATGTATAATATTTTGACAATATTTTTGACTCAAATACCCTATCTTTTTTTTATCATGAGTTGTAATTATAAATTTCTTCTGCATGTAATAAAAAAATATTTATTCAATCAATATGTTAAATATTGTCAAATATTATTTTTTATCATTTAAATTAATGAATCAATATTTATAGGAAGGTCAATATAATTTTAGTAAATTTTAAAGACCATCAATAATAATTTTATAAAATAAAAAGGTGTCAATTATGATTACACTAAATCTTAAAAGGTCAGTGGAATTTTCTAAAAGAAAAGTTTGACGCAACTATATATATATATAAATATATATATATAGAGAGAGAGAGAGAGAGTTAAAATCAAATTATATTGGTGTAACTTTAATTAAAATTACACTCTTTATAACTTTCAATTAAATAATTTTTTTATTGATCCAACCGTTGAATTTCAATTACCTATCATAAAGATTATTCGTGTCAAATTTCATAAAAATTGAATATCAATAGCACTGCAATCATGTAACTCTTATTTCTATTCATTTTAAGTATACATATTACGTTGATTTTGATGTATATAAACATTATGTGAATAATTTTATATTAATTTAAAATTTTATAGACTTGATCTATATGACGTGAGCTTTTAATCCAATGGTGAGTTTTGTAAAAATTTACACCAATAAAAAGTTATGGAAAAATTTGAGAAGTTAACACGGGTGTATAAATAATAGAACTACCGTGGATAGTTATCAACATTATGCTTCTCCTGTTCTACATATGTGTAGCTATCATTTTAAGTAGCTCTGATATAAGTTACACTACTCTGATATAAGTAGCTCTTAGCTGACAACAGAATGGGTGCTATGGTACTGGCGTGATGGATGGACCCAGTATATACATGGGCGCCATTCAATATAGTTGTTGACTTGTGTTTCATCATCATTCATGTCAAATATTTATTAGATTTTTTTAATATTTAAGCCCATATTTCTTAATATTCTCTGAATATTTCATAGGGCTGGGGGATCAGAGTTAAAGTAATGTGACTGCTCTGGCATGTGTACCTTGAATTTTAATGCTAGAATAGCAGTTTACATGGGGTATTTATTGTGATGTGTTGATTTGAATCTATTAGCTGTTATGCATTGGTAATATTGTGGCGTTGAACTTACATGCTTTATGGTTGCACCGTACGTTCCGATATAATTCCTAGTCATGTACCTCGTAGCTAATGGCTCCTCTCATGTTGATTAGGATATTGAACCATCCTGTGTTGTGTGTCAATTCTGACTTCCATATGTTTTAATTTGTGTGAAACGGGGTTGTGGGTGGGTGTTAGTTTATCCTTTAATATTGGTTCTCTTTCTTTTGCTAATTATTTGGCTTCCATTACTTAAAAAACATCGTCTATTGCTTCTATCGGTTCTGGTACCCCTGATGGTTTTACGGTTTATCATTTGAAATATTTGGCAGGCACACAAAAGGATGTGGGAAAGCTGCCTTGCACTTAGTGATAATTATTTATTTATTTGAAAAAACGTGTTTGCAATTGTGGCTAATGTGCAAGAGAAATTAAATAAGAAATCTCAAGAGCATGAAGACGAAAGAAGTAAAAATGAGGATGTTGTGGAAGTTGGTGGAAAACAAAAGGAAAAAAAATGGATACAAATGGAAATATTTTCAAAAGAAAACCACTCAATCTATGGTCAATCAAATGTTCAAGAAGATTTTTTTTTAGGGAGAATGGATGACAACGAATTGCTAAATTTTTTTTTTCCAAAAATGCAGCATCTTTTATGTGGCAAAAAGAGAAGATTTATCACAAAATGTGTGAAATAGCATCATATTCAACTGACTATCATGAAATTAGAAATAGCATCATATTCAACTGACTATCATGAAATTAGAATGAAGTATTTGAAGGAAGATGTGATTTTAACCAAGGAATAGATTGGAGAGCACAAAGCTGAAGAGATGAAATTAAAACTGGGTGCATAATTACGAGTGATCGTTGGACTAATAGAAGGAAGATAACTATATGCAACTATTTAGTCAACAATTAATCATAGCAGAATAGTGTTTGTAAAGTATGTTTAAAGGTGCGTTTTGTTTAGATTTTAAAAAAGTGATTCTACAATTTAAATTTTATATGTAATAGAAAAAAATTGAAAATTGATTTTTTTTAAATTTTTATTATTTTTAAAAATTTATTGAAATATGAAAAAAGTGTTAAAAAAGTGATTTTTTTTCCCTAAAAGATCAAATACAAACGCATGAATCTCACGTCTCCAAAAGAGTAGATAAAATTTTTATGATGCGTCTTGAGGATGTGCAAAAAGTTAGTGAAGAATCAATATTGCAAACTACAAGGCAACTGAGAAATTGTTGATGTAAAAAAAAAAGAAGCTTTATTGGATACCATATGCTATCCGTTGAACTGAGTTAATGTTAAAAGATTTTATAAGAAGCTAAAGGTCTATCAAAAGATGATCAATTGCAAAGGAAAGAAAAATTACAACACACATCTATCATTGATACAACTAAGTTAACACTTCACCAATGCGAAGGATTTAATTAAGCTCGGTATAGCATTGTTTGCCACTTCCTATCTAACTTTGAATTGTCTTCTTAATTAATGATAAGGAAGTATTAACTGCAATTAATGTTCACATCAAGACAATGGCCCTCACGGAAAAATGCAAGGACTAGAGATGGAAAATATGTTGAACACGTGGTTTTGGATTGTATTGGAAAAGTGTTGCATTTTGCTTGAAATGAACATTACAACTAATTAGAGTGCTTCGTTTGTTGATTCAGATGAGCAACCAACTATGGGCCAGGATTCATTTATGAAGAAATGGATCAGACTATAAAGCACATACAAAATATCTTTAATTAAAGTAATATTAAATCTATTTTAATTTATACTTTCATAGTCTTTGTTTATTACTTTGAGTTTCGAAAAAAACAATAATTTGATTAATTTAATTTTTCATTCATTAACTATATGACTCCATGGAATTATCATAGATGAAAGGTGGGACAAGAAACTTCATCACTCTTTGATTGGAGCTACTTACCATCTCAACCCCCAATTCCATTTAACGATTGACACAGAGAAGCTATCCCATGGCTTTTTCTCGATACTTGGATGTCTCAACACTTGGATGTGTTGATAAGTGATATTGGGACAAACCCATATGAGGATCATACGACTCGACGGTATAGCCACGTTGTCCTGGACATCAGTCCCAAAGGTCAAATGAGTTATTAATTGTTTCTGCCCTTGAAAGATTCTGTTGTGTTGTGCCTGTGTTATCTAAAATTTCTCCAGTGATCCACCTTTTTTTTAATGTACACCGACCAATTCTTATTTGTCAAATAATTGAATGAATCCAAGAGCGCTAAAAATCGGGGGGAAAAATAACATAGTGCAGATGGCGTCTGGAGATAATAACATTTTATTCTAACTTCTCATTATATTAGATATTTAATATTAAATACTTGTAATATTTAGTGTCTAGGTAAATATTAAATACCTTCAATTAATTGAATTATTTTTAATTAAATTAAGAACAATAAATTTTGATATATATCAATATGATGAGTAATAAATAATTGTTAACTTGCTTTTCTTTTAGTTAAAATAGAATAAGGACAATTTGATAAAATTCAACAAAGATTAATAGGAGTAGGATTGGCAATAGCCAAAATGGAATGGCTATCTTTGAAAAAAATGAGGAATGATGTTTTTATTTTGTATATGGTTATAAAAGAATATGAAAAATATTCATTTGGAAAATATTTACTAAAATTATGCGGAAGGAAATGAAGTGTAATTGCAATCCTGCAAATTAAATTTATTCATTATTTTTATTAATTAAAAAGTATATTTTATATAATTTTATAAATTAAATATTTTAAGTTACTAAAAATATGTAAATGGTTAGGATGATTAAAAAAATCATCAAAGCAAGTATCCACAGGGATTACCTGAAAAAAAAAGACGAAAATGTGAACACATTTAGTCTTCAAGAAGATGAGGGTAGAGTCACCATTTGTTAAATGTGATAGGAACAATGAATGAGGTCTCTGCCCAATCAAAATCTAGCAATTCCCCATTTATATGTGTGTGTTTGTGTGTATGAAAGAAAATCTTAGTACACATTTGTCTTTTTAATTATCTTTATTGAATTTACATTATATATCTATTTTCATTTTTAATTTGAATTATATTGCATTAGTAGTATTTGTTACTTCCTTCCTTTCAAAATATCTGTCAATTTTGGACAAATATAAATATTGAAGAAGATAATAAATGATATTGGTAATTGAGTAAACTATAGTAAATGTACTAATATATCCCTATATATTAGTTAATATAGCACACTAATATTAAATAGAATGCTTTGAAAATGTGAAATTAGTTAGGGATACTATTCGAAGAAAAAAATTACTGCTTTATTAACATGGTAAACTGATAGATATTTTGAAATATGAAATTATCTGAAAGTGGATAGATATTTTAAAAGGAAACAAGTACTGTGCATATTTATATTTCGAATATCAAAATACTTTATAATTTTTTTTGAAATTATTATAATAAATCTAATTTGCAAATTCCCTATACGAATTCAAATCCTCGTGAGAAATAGGGAATGTGGATCTCTAATTGGGATAAGGATGGGAGCAAGGGACAAAATTCTAAATGGGGACAGGATGTAGGAAGCATATCCCCTCTCTCATGAGTACGCATTGTTATTCATAATAATGATATATAATATTCTAAGTTTATCCACTTGTTTTCTTTCACTATTTATCAATTTCAACTATCAAAATGTATAAAAATTTTATAAAATAGGTTTTTTTTATTATTAGTTGAAGGTCATCTATTGTGATTTTCTCAACCTTATAAATAAGATATTCAAAATAAGATATAAAATAGACGACTCATTTCAAATCTTTACTCATTTATATTTTATTCATTTATTTGATTATTTAATTGTTAGCTTATTTTCAAAATAAATTTATGTATTTAATGTTCTATCAGATGTATTTAAATAAATTATTATTTATTTTTAATAATGATCAATGAACTATTTTTTTTTTATCATCCTACGTATCACATGGTCATATGACTAGTAAATAATATATAATATTGTTGTTTATATCAGATTGTTGCTTAATGCTTTTAACTACTGCATTCAACCACTCTTGCCTCTGTGACACGAACATTGTCATATTGTGAACAAGTCACCTTAATCAAACCGCCGTACCCAACACATTGACCTTTGCTTCAAACTCCTAGAAAAGTTAAATAAAAAAATTAGAAACTAACTAAAAATTAAAAATTTTAAGGGGCCACCGTCACTTTTATCCAAGGAAAAGAAAATCGAACTGGGTATTAAATCAGTCAAGGTGCTAGTTTAGGGGTTTAAAGGTTCAATCGGGATTCAACTGGTTAAACTAGAATAAAATAAAATGAATATTTATATGTATACATTTATTTGGTAAAACCTAAACATTTTTTTCACAATGATAAAATATATTATATTAATAATATGATCCCTTTTCTTTGTTTTTGTCACAGATCATCTTCTTTTTCACTTTTTCTTTTTTTCTAGGAACTTTTTTCCTTTTAAAAAGACAATATTTTTTGTGTTGTGCCAATGTTGAGCCCATAAACATAATGTACTAAACAACTATTACTAGTGTACTGGGCCTAAAATAGATAAAACCCAATAACACCTAAATAGAAAACCCTAACATATATATATATATATATATATATATATATATATATATATATATATATATATATATATATATATATATATATATCTGTAACTTCCCTTTTGCCTAAGACAACAAGATGTTGTTGTCCCCTCTCTTTCATTCTTATCACAAGTCACAAACTCACAATAGTGGAATAGCCATGACAGTAGGAGCATCTTGAGGTCCACATCCAAACCAGCAACAAAAGGAGAACCACTCACCTAAAGCAGAGGACGGCAGTACAATGCAGAGCAGAGCAGCTTTCTGGACTAGAGGACGCAACAGATCTTGCGATGTTGCAAACAGGATGGCGGCAGCGAAGCAGAGCACAAGGCAGAGGTGGACGAAGATGAAACATAGGCAGACGATGGTGGTGCAGAGCTTCTTCCCTTGACTAATCATCAGCAACCTTTATGCAAGAAGAAGAAGATAAGATGAGGGTGGAGAGAACTGGCCATATCTAAAAATCGAGCCGGTCCACTGGTTTATCTAGTTTTGACCGATTTTGATCAATTCTTGACCAGTTTTGGACTCCTCTAGTTTCAAGCTCTCAACCGGACTGCATAGGGAGCGGTTTCCAATTAACCCAGTCCGGTCCGGTTTTCTCTACTACGCTTTTACCTATATAAGAGGAAGCCACCCCAATATAATGTGAAGCAAGCGAGATATATAAATATGAATATCTATACGTCTATATACATATTTGATAAACTGGAGGGTCGAAGCCTAAAATAAAACAGAAGCTTAACAGTAACTATCTGGGGGAATAAAGAACTCCTCAAATCATTATTGAAATCAATAGAAAGAAAGCTCGGGAGTGTATCATAAATCAAAACATCTCCATCCTGATGGTGTGCATGCCTAGCCAAGGTGTTCGAACAGAAGTTTTTTCCCTGTAAACATGTGATATGTGTACTGTCCAGTTCCTTCCTGGGAGGGATTTGATAGCTCCAACTAAAGCAAAAGCAGAGTAGGTAGTGCGATCCAAACTTTGGCAAAATTCCCACGCACATCTCAAGTCAGTTTCTACTATGATTGGTCTAAACCTCATGTCTCACGCCACTTGAAGTCTGTGGATAATGCACCAGAGTTCCGTTATGGTGATACTACAAATACCAATTTGAATACTCTAACCTCTGATGAAACACCCTCTTTGATCTTTCAAAATGCCTCCACAGGTTGCCACTCCATCTCCGATGACCAAGCTATCTATGTTCAATTCAAACTAGTTGATAGGTGGGGGACCAAACAATCTGAACCAAAGAGATGGTAAGTACCTTTCTCCTAGCTTCTTGTGCACTCCTCACAATCGTATGACAGGTAGAAATGGGGTCTAACCTCTTCCCTACAAAAGTTGCCTTATTTCTCCTGTGCCATAGCTCACTACAAGTAGTACTGAGGGAAAGAGGCCAACTGACCCCATTGAAAGTGCGAGTCATCTCTTGAAGGTTAAGCTCCAACCAAAAGGGAAGGGAATGGGAATCAAAACCAGAGAGGGAGTGACTAATGGCAATGCTGGACTAGATACTCATCGCCAAAGTGCAATCTCAGAGTACATGGAACACTGTTTCAAGATGATTTTCACATAAGGAGCATCTTGCCATGGTGATCAATGTTGGGTCCTTCTCTAGTTAGTAAGAAGAGCACTCCTCACTACCAACCAAAGGAAAGCCTTTAGACGTTGGGGAACATTAAGTTTTCAAATGAACTTGAAAAGGGGAGAATGTCTAGAAGGCAGGTAGGAATGACATACAAGAAAAGCTGATTTGCAAGAAAATATTCCTGTAGTTTTCAGAAACTAGGCTAAGCTGTCAGTAACACCACCTATACGTGGAAGGGCAATTGGTTTGATTAAATCCACATCATCTTGAGTGAGAACCCGAGAGAATTTCAACCAGTCCCAGCCAGTATCCTTAGTGGTTTAATCCCCAACCTTAGCAGAGATTTCTTTATCACCCAAATCAACAGTAGAAAAATTCTGTAAATTATAAACACTAGGAATCCAATGATCTAGCCAAAAATTAACTTGACTCCCATCACCTAATCTCCAAATAAGATTATGAAAAAAGCTTTTTCGGACATGGCAAATACCAAGCCAGGCATTGGAAGATTGGGTTTTTTTAGTTACAATGGGAACTAACCCAGTTCCACAATCATATTTTTTTTCGAAGAACTTTCACCTATCGGGCATCCATTTTGAATAAGCTGCCAAGCAAGCTTCATCAAAAAGGTAGCATCAGTGTCTTTATAGTGCTTGAAACCCAAACCACCCTCACAATTTGGTTAGCAAATTTTATCCCAACTAACCAGATGGGTCTTCCTTTTATTTTCTTATCTACTCCAAATGAAATTTTTACAAATTTTGTCAATTTTTTCACAGACACTAACAGGGATGCGAGTGGTTTGCATGATGTAAGACAGGATAGTTGACAGTGTCGAGTGGGCTAAAGTAACCTGACCTGCTAGAGAGAGAGGGCAAGCTTTCCAACCATTCAATTTGTTTTGCATACGGTCTAAGATATATTAGAAATCCTACTGCTTTATTTGGTCATGCTACAAGGGAACACCCAAGTATTTACCAAGATTGGTTGTTTGTTGCATACAAGAATCTCACAGATCTCCTGACGCCAAATCTGATGGACATTGTTCGAGAAAAAAAATTCAAGATTTGATTTGGCTTTCCTTTTCTTCGGAGCTAGTGCAAAAAAGAGTTAACACCTGATTGAAAACCTATGCTTGATCAATAAATTCTTTCGCAAACAACATAAGATCATCAGCAAAGCATAAATGAGAGATTTGTAGCCCATCCCTACTCAAGTAAATCGGCTCCCAAATGTCATTAGATGCCAATATGGAAATAAGCTAGGAAAGCCTATTAATACAAAGAACAAAGAGGTAAGGAAATACAAAATTACCCTACCTTATACTTCTACTAGGAGTAAAATCACCAGTTTGAACTCCATTCTAAATCAATTTCATCTCTATCGAAGATACACACCACCAGATTATATCGAGGAGCTTCTGTGGAATATTAGCATCCTGGAGGGCATCCAGAAGAAATTGCCAGCTAAGTCTGTCATATACTTTCTCCAAGTCTATCTTAAGAGCCATATAGCCCTCCTTACCCTTTTTTATTCTGCATAGTATAAATAATTTCCTAAGCTACCAGGATATTGTCTACACTGTGCCTTCTCAGGATAAGTTTATAAGTCATATTACATAATCCAATAGGGCGAAACTGGGAGATGTGTTCCGACTTCTCAGATTTCAGCATAAAAGAGATAAAAGTATTTACTGATTGGATTCTCATAGGTTGATCAAAGGCATTAGTTACCCACTTTATAATCGAGTCTCGGACATAGTCCTAATTGCTCTGGGAAAATAAGGCTGGAAGGCCATTTGGGCCTGGAGCCTTCCAACCTTCATGGAAAAAACGACCTTCTTAATTTTATCTTCTGTTATTGGTACTCAAGAGCAGTGACATATTCCACTGCAAGCACTGAAAACATCCAAGAAAGTTCACATGGCACATAAACACCCTTAGCAACATAAAGATTCGAGAAAAATTCAACCCCCATCGCCTGCAAAGCTTGTTGGTCTTCAATACACTCACCTTCATTATTTTGAAGGGCCATTATATTATTTTTTCCCCCTCTTTCTAGTCGTAGCCAAACCATGAAAGTATGCAGTATTCTTATCACCATAGTTTAACAATTTACAATCGGAATTCTGTTTCCAATAAATTTCTTCCTGAATCAAGAGGTTTTCATAGTCTATCCATAAAGTCTTTTGAAGGTCTCCTAAAAATCGATTTTCTTGAAAAGAAAGCTTGCTGGAGATGCCCTCAAAAAGCAGAAGAACATGATTTTTTTTATGCATAATATGACGAAAGACCTCGTTATTCCAGGTGCGAGCAGCTGTGGTAAAGGAAGGGATGTTATCTAAAAGATCACCATTGGTATTCCAAGAGCTCGTAAGAAGAGCATGGAAATTTTCATGAGTTTGCTAGACAGCCAAGAACCTGAAAAGGCACTCCACAACATTATTCCCAAAGCCACCAAAGTCAATAAGTAAAGGAACGTGATTAGATTTAAGCTTTGGGAGGTGTTTAATCATTGCATTCTAAAATAAAATAGAACAAGAATTATTGCCTACAACACAATCTAGGCATTGTTTAATATTACAGCATTGCCAAGTATAAGGTTTCCCAACAAAACCAACATCATGTAAACTACAATCTAACAAACATTGATTGAAAGAGGAAGAGTCACATGAGAACTGAGAGGTGCCCCTGGTGTCCTCCATGGTAAGAGTAGAATTAAAATCACCCCTACACACTAAGCACCATGAATATTATCAGCCAGGTTCCGTAGAATATGCCATAAGTCTCTACGCAACCAAGAATAAGGGCTACCATATATAACTATATAGTGCCAAGAAGAATTTCCATTGAACTATACCATCAAATGAGCAAATTGCATATGCTCTTGAATGAGTTGAACCTTCCAACTGGACTTCTACTAGAAGCACCAGATGTCCCCAGAGAACCCAACTCTATCAATAATATGAAATCCATCAAAACCAAAGCTTTGAAGGATTTTACATGCTTTATTCCCTGCAACATGAGTTTCAAATAAGTAAATAAAATAGGCACTATGCCGAAGAGCCAGATCTGTTATCATCGTAGCAAAACTTTTACCAGAAACACCCTTACAATTCCATAGAATAAGATTCATGGGAAAAGCATGAAAGATATCAACAAAATATAGCCAAACAAGACTAAGCTAAGTTTGACATGGAAGTAATTCTTTCCACGTCCATACTGACTTCTCCCTGAGTTATAGTATCCAAAGCTGGTGATTCTTCCATGGGAAACTTACCATCCCCAGGGTCAATTGGGTTAGCAGCACCCCCAACACTCTCTCCTTCACTAGATAGTTTATGAGCCATCTCAATGTGATAACTTGAGGGAAGGTAAACTTGAGTTGCCATAGATAATTCATTCACATTACCTGTGGTATAATGTTAGTTTAAAATCTTCTGCATAGTGTGGACCTCATGCCAATATTTAGCATGGTCAGATTTTCCTGTTGCTTTGAAACTGTCAGACTGATGGCTATCTTCATTTGAAGTAATAGCTGGGGCCTTCCCTTTGTTCACTGTTGTTCCAACAATAGGCTTCACATTCTTAGTTTGGGTCTCCTTAGGCCTGGTCTGTTTTAGGATCGAAATTTGTGAAGTTTTTCCTTAGATCTTGGGCCCATGTTTGCCTCCCGTCCTTGTGGCCTTACTCTGTTGCTTAAAACCACTTGAATGGGCCGTAATCTTTTGGGCTTTGTGATTAATCAACATCCTTTCATCCTCAGGTCTATCTTAGAGATTCAGCGTCGCAAATCTGGAATGGTCCCTAATTACTTCCCCACAGTCATCATTTTGTTGCGTAATTGATGTCATACGAGTTTTGAAATTGATTCTCTTCGATTTTTCTGTGATCATCCAAGGCCCAAATATCGTATGATCCTGATTAGAGATTTGATCTTCCGAAGATTCAGGAGGAATCTATTGTCTAGAGATTCAAGGCCTAGAAACCGAATCAGATTGATCATTGGATATCTCCATCTTCTTTGACGAAGTGCCACCATCACCTGAATTAGTCTCAACTCCCTTCATTGCATTCTTATTTTGAATATAGTCATCAGCTTTATGCCCATAAACACCATAACTAAAACATATTTGATGGAGACCCTCATACTCGACATGGAAATTCATTCCTAGTGCCTCAAAGGATGGGATAAGTTATCTTCTAAGGTCCACCTCTACATAAAGTCGAGTGAACTTCCCTTTTGAATAAATCGATGTCAGCTCATCCACCTTTAGCATCGTTCCGAGTTGAGACCCCACTTTCCAAAGGAAGCAATGGTTGCATAACTCTACTAGCAACTCCGGAATTCTAACCCATTCAGAAATTTTTTCATCTCCTTATCAGAATGTTTGAAGAGAGGTCGCCATTGCTGAGTGAGCAAATAATGATCAGTAATCATCCAAGGGCGCTCAAAAATAGCGTGCCTATAGTTTGTATCCATAGCAAATTGCACCAAGAAGAAATTAGCATTTAGATCCATCACTTTGACTAGGCCATCCTTAGCCCATCTTCATTTTACCCATGCATCCATTGCCTTCAAGCTGATTCATTTTCCTAACAACTTAACAATTAGAGAACTTTTCCAAGGCTTGCACCAATCATCCATCTCCTCCAGGGTGACCTCAATCCTAGGTTTTGGGTTAAAAATTGGGACCTTGTTCTCCATCGATAAGACATTTGTATCATTTTCCATATACTCCTCTACCATTACCTGTGCTATTTCCTCTTGGGTGAGGTTCATCCCTTCAACCAAAATAATGTCCTTGTAAGACGGTTTATCCGTGACACCTATGTTCCTTTCATGTTATAGGACTCTCGCTTCTTCCACCATCATATCTGCTTGATCAACATGTGAACTCCCAATATCTTCAAGTGTCTTAACCTTTTTAGTACTTCAAGCCACTTGATCGTCCTCCTCAGTTGACTTCTCTCTCCCGGCAGTCTTCTCACTCTCTCCCATATTTCTTTGAATACAAGTCATTTATGTTTTTATTGTTACGTTTCTATATATGATCTATCATAGCTTGGAATAATTAATTAGGATAGCTTCGTGGGCATGATAACGTGGAGTCTTCCATGCTAACTGTTTGATTAATATTTTGATTTCTTGGCCACCAGACAGCATTAATTGCTTCCAAACTTTGCCTTTACGATATGGCTACGCTGTACCATAGTTGCATTAATTGCTTCCAAACTTTGCCTTTACGATATGGCTACGTTGTACCATAGTTATTAAATTCGATCTAGAGATCGATCTGGTTAGGACACTAGATTATTGGGTCACTGGTTCAACTAGTTGAACCGGCTATAATTAAATAAATTTATAAAAAAATTTATTAATCGAAATATATATATATATATAATTCTTTACATATATTATAACAAAAGATCAAGCTTGACTTAGTGGAAAGTAGGCACTCCTTACACCTTGTAGGCACAAGTTCGAACCTTGACAGTCAAAGGCAATGCTTGGTCAAAGCTGGCAGCGCGGTCAAAGGCAGCTCGATGCATCGGTTCAATGGGCCGATTCAATGTAAACTCGCCGATTGTTTCCTGGTTTGATTTAGGTTCGACCACGTTTGACCGGCTCACATGCAGAACTGGTCCTATCAAAGAATCGAACCGGATCAGTGACTAGTTCACCGGTTTCCAGTCCAAGCCGTTCTTATAATATGCGCTGCACAACTCATTTGATTTTTTCTTTTGTTTTTTTAAGCAGATTTGCAACATAATTAGTTTAAATATACATAATATTATTCTAATACCAAAAAAATGAATGTCTATTTAGACATTTACTCTATAATCATTGGATGTTAAGAATGATAGAGACCATTATCACATTTATAAAATGTATGTCCCAAAATGGGTGTCCCACTAGACTCAATTTTATTGGCTTAACCTGCTTGACCCTCAAATGCATTGACTTGGAAGTAGGATAGAAAATACTTGAGATTTGATAATAAAAAAAAGGGTAGGAAATTTATTATTCGAATTGGATCACTTTAATCGTTTGTGACTTTGTTAAACTATTAAAAATTTAAAACTTTCTCATATTATGTACAAATTGTATTCGGCTGAATTTTCGAGCATGTTATAATTTATTAAAAAATATAATAAAAAAACGAAAGTAAAATTAGTGAGAGAATATTGCATATCCAGATGGATCCAAAAAAAATTATGTATTGGGAACAAAGATAGTACATAGACATTATAAACAATTCCACATAATTTTTTTTGTCAATGTAAGATCAAACTAATAAAATAACGAGTGCAAAATATTTATATGTACTTGCATACATCCAAATGAAATTGTCAATCTTTAATGCGGGACGTGAGCGCCCAACATCCAACAAGAATCCGTCCTGATGCAATCAAAGTGGGACATGAAATTGGAACGTGCATTATCAGCTCATGGTGATAATTTTGTTCGCGAGTTTTCTTTTAATTTAAGTGTTAATTAGGTGAAGTATTTTTTAAAATGGCAACTTTTAAGATCCGAATCTATAAAATTGCACTAAAATTTGTACGCATCATAAGCACAACAATTCAAAAAAAAATATTATAAAAACAAAATTATTTATTACTAAAATAGTTTAATTTTTATATAATATTAAAAACACTTACAGCCATCTAACCATATATTAACTCAAAAACTAAATAAATTTAATTCATATTTCACCATTTCAAAAGTTATATATATAGAATAATTTAATTATATGACATGATATAAAATTATTACACCGTCAGTATGTCTAAGTTAAAATATAATTAAAATTGTTGTCAGCATGTATCAAAATTTATAAACCAAAAAGTGCGTACAACTTATCGGGGGGAAAAGTAAGCATGTGTTTAGTTTCAAATATCAATTTTTAGTTTTTAGTTTTAATTTTTTATTTTTTAAAATTTTATAAAAAAAATATTAAAAACAGTAAAAACTACACATCGGTCTCGTTTCAGTTTATAGTTTTTAATTTTTATTTTTAATTTTTTAATTTTCTAGATTTTATAAAATAAATACTTAAAATTATAGAAACTATAAAATTTAGTTTTTAATTTTTATTTTCAATTTTTTAGTATTTTCTTTACAAAATCTTAAAAATTAAAAATTGAATCACAATATCATAAAAATCTGAAAAATAGAAATTGAAAACTAAAATAAAAGGCACTAATTTTTTGGGAAAAGAAAGGGAATGAAAGCGATGTGTAAAATGGATCAGTCATTTGATTGTACTAATTGACTTCTATTACAGTATATATACATCTCAATGTATGGCTATATAACTAGCTACAGTAACTAAATGTGGTTTGGAAAGCTAGTCGTAAACTTAAAATTATTATTATTTTAATAATTACATATTTATATAATCATTTTTTTTATATAATTGATCATGTACAAATTGATTTTTATTTGGATATTTCAATTGAAAAATGGTTTTAAGATAATTTATTTTGTTTGAAGGACATGAAAAAGATTGTTTCTGTACAGTAAGCTACCAAAAAAGATATTGAATGATTTATTTATATTGTATAATAGGGTAAAATTTCATTTACTTCTCTCACATTTTGCCAAAGTATCGATTTAATCCCAAATTTTTTCTTTTTATTTTATTTATATCCCTATCATTTTGAAAATGTAAATGACAATGAAAACTTAACATTTTATGGTTTGTTGTGGTTTTTCTAATATCGTGATTTGACTTCTCTGTCAACAATTTCCATTTTTGTAGTTTGGATCTTATTTATTGAAAGAGCAAATTTGACATGTTTCAAAAACATTAAATACGTAAATAGAATAAAAAAAATTTGATTCTAAATTGAAATTTGGATATAACATGAGGGACGTAAATGAAGCTTTATTCTGTATAATATTCAATACTTAGGGTTAATTTTATAGAATTTTTATGATTCTAAATAATTAGCTCATGTTTATTCTTAAAAACAAAACTTAAAAAAATGTTTATGATTATAAGTTGTTTTCCAATTTAAAAATATTAGCTTTTAATTATAATCCGTTTACATATTTTTACCAAACATAATTCGAACTATCAGCTAAAAAAAGCTGCTTCCTCTTAGTTTACATATATGCTATAAGTTATATGATAATCACCGGTAAATGAAACGTAAGCGCATAAGCCTGATAATTCGAACTTTCAGCTATCTTTTTTTTTTCCTCTGTGGGTAGGCAACATAGTTCAAACGCTGATGATGAACATGAGGAACGAACAGCATAAGCAAAAAGCAAAACGAAAAAGCATAACAAACACGTGGATATATAAACTCATACTCCAACAACTAAAGACCTATTTAAATTGTGTTTTCAATTTTTATTTTCAATTTTTTAGAACCTGTGAAAGAAAAATTAAAAATTTTGAAAATTAAAATTCGTAATTTTCAGAATTTTCATATTTTTCTTCACAAATTTTAAGAAACTGAAAAATTATAAATGAAAACTGAAAAATAAACTAAACATACCCTAAATAGTCGCCGAAATTTTCTCTATCTGACATTTCCTTCTAACTCACTCTTTGTTATGAGACCACTTAATTATTATATCCATCTTTTATTAGGTAGAGACCACTTATATCCATCTAAGATCAAAGAGTGGCAAAAATATGAGAGCGAGAGCGAGAGAGAGAGAGAAGTGTATTCGATTATGGTTTTATAGAATTAATTTTTCATGACTTTAAAAATTTGATCTAAAGATTGATTTTGTCAAAATTAATAATATTAATTATGAATCAACTGCAGAAGAAAAAATATAAATGGTGTATGCTTATTTCAATTTAATTTTTCCAATAAAATGAAACAAATACACCATTAATTTTGACCAAAATACCTTTGTTCCTTAAAACACCCTTTCGGGACTGCAAGCCTGTGTCGAAGGTCGAAACACGCTATTATCGTTTCGGTTATACGTCTGTTACAAACATCTATTCATAACATTTAATGTTATTTTTGACGAAATTACTCATACACGATTAATGAAATTTATTTAGTACTATTCTATTCAAAATATTGTCCTATAACTGACAGTGATCTGACATTTTGAACCATCAGACTCGTGCCACCATATAGACGGTGCCATAATGAACTATGCAAGCATATACGAACGAAACTCTATTAGAAAAATGTCACTTACATATATATAAATGTCATATATATATATATATATATATATATATATAGAACTAGGAGGCAGATAATATATGTTGCCTTGCCTTGCCTTGCCTCCAACGATGGAGTTGCAGGGTGATGCAGTGGAGAGTAATAATAATAATAAGAGGGAGAGGGAAGAAGTGTGTTTGGTTTGGGAAGAGTTGACAGTTGTTAGCACAAGTCGTCCAGAAAGGAAGGTCTTAAGTGGGTTAAGTGGTTATGCTGAACCAAACAGGATCATGGCTCTCATTGGCCCTTCAGGAGCTGGCAAATCCACCTTACTTGATGCACTCGCTGGTCTGCCTATTTCTCTCCCTCCATTCCACTCTATCTCCACACAAAGCACACCACCACCATAATAATTTGTTGGCATTTTGGTTTGTAAAATAATGTACTAGCTCAACGTATTTACATAAAAAGACCAACCGATATGATCTTCTTACTTAATTCAATGATTTGTAAAATTTTTACTTTTTGAAACTTGGTCGACTTGTGCTTAAAAACAGCGCACAATTCGGTGAATCATTGATTTGAGAGAGTTTCATCTAGTGCATGATTTAATCAGTGATTGATTTTGTGTAGTCTTTATCATGTCAATAGCTTGCTTTTTAACCGATTTATTATTATTATTATTATTATTATTATTATTATTTGTGTGTGTCTAAGCCGTAGTTTACTTGCGGATTCATTTTTGTAAAGTTTTTTTCATCCAACTAATTCTGACGCATGATTTAATTAACGATTGATTTATTTTAGTTTTGATGCTGAGCCAACTATTGCATGATTTATTTTTACACTGAAAATATAGTTTTTAAGACCGGAGATTGACCTGATAGCCACTGGATTACTAGGTCAATGGTTGAACCGACTTACTGATTGAATTAGATTTAATTAAATAAATATATAAAAATATAATATAATAATATACTTCAAATAAATATCTAATATATACTATTATTTACACATTATATAACACAAAAGCATAAGTGTAGTGGTAGAGTGTGCCTTCACTCATTTGGATGTCTAAGTTCGAACCCCGTTAACAACTTTTGTGAAACTCGGCCAACTTAAACCGAGTCAAATTGGATTTGACCAGGTCAAATGCAGATCCAGTCCACTAAGAGAACTGAACTGGTCAGATGGCTAGTTCACGGACTTTCGATTCAAATCGTCCAATCCGATTTGGTTCGAAGACTATAACTAAAACACTTTAATATCATGGTTTTGCTGCTGCTGTTGTTATTGTATAGTAGCCTTTTTTCTGATGTGTTATATGTAACCTTTTTTTTTTTGGTGGTTTACATGGAGCTTTTTTTTGTTTTTCTTGGGTGGTTTATATGTAGCCTATTTGAGTAAGGTGCTCTGTTTGTAGCTATTTAGTGGTCAATGCTTATAGTGATTCATATCATATGAAGGGATCATGTTCTGTAATCTACTCATTTGTGTCAAGATCTGTGCCTGTGTGCCTGTTATATTGAGGTTGCTGGTTTTTGATGTAACAGACGGCATGCTCCCTAAACCATATCATAATAATTAATAATACATCTACATTCCAATTCAAGTGTGTTATATGGCGAAGCATACGGAGATTTGTTTTCGTTTTACATCATATAAGTTTTTTCCCCTTTTCAAAAAGAGAAAAAAAAAATACACTTCATTCTCCGATGCATAGTTATATACTAAATACCCCTATATTTACAATATTATCAGCAAAAGTATCTACTAATGTTTACCAAAGTCTACATTGATTTCCTCCGTAATTACAGCTCCCTTAATTTAAGGGTGGAAAAGACCATAAGTGGCATGTTCAAAATTATCAGTGTTTAAATTTTACTGTTTTTTTTCCCAATATTTGACAAAATTGTCCTATTTTGACGGTATTTGACTAAACTACTTTTTGTATCATGTGAGGAAGGAGTATACAAATATAACTCAAGAAAAAAATATTTTATTCAGTCTATATATTAAGTATTAATAAAATATTATATTTTACCACCACTAATAATTATGTAAATATCATATGTTATGTTTTTATTATTTAAGTTATAATTAACTAAGCTTTAAGGACTAATGGGGTCAAGTTTGCAATTAAAGGGTGTTGGGTACAAAGTACACCTAGGAGGCGAGAGCAGTTAGTGTAATTCACCAAATTTTTATTTTGAAAAAAGGAGTATTTTTAATTAGATAGGGGAGAGATTTAAGTTTAACTTTGATGCAAGTATGAAAAAAATTTATAGTGTCATCCAATTAAATGATCTCATTTGAATGATTTTTCAAGCAGTGAATTTGATAGTCAACTACTTTTGTTGATATGTCAACATATAATTGGATGATAATAACAAATGTTTTTATACTTTTAGTGTATAAAAATTAAACTCGAGGGATTAATATCCCAAATAATCTCTTTTAAAGATTTTTTTTTCCATATGTACAAATTTCATGAATAAATCCAAAAGCAAACTCTTACAGAATTTAACCCTTCTTGCTCGTAATGCTATTTTTTTAGCTAAAATATTAGAATATAGAGATGGGGGTAGAAGTTAAACTCATGGCCTTCCTTGATTTATTGAAATATGTAGGAGTTTATCACTACTGTGGACTCACTTGCGTATTGGTATTTTTGATAAAAGATAGGTTTACTGTGCTATCATAATTCTGTAATCTACCATAAATCCATCATTATTTATTTTAATTAGTTCATCCACTTTTCTACTATTTTAACGAAAATACTGTCGTACCAATCGACATTGCTCTTTGGACAAACTTTATTCTTTTAAAAATTAAGTATTCATTCATATAACTATAATTGATTATAAAAATTTGATAAAAAAATGAGAATATTAAAATAAAGAAATTAATTTCAATATACTAACAATATAAACTAATTTTATACTACTAACCAATGACATTTTAACAAAATGACAAATTATGGTAGGTAATTGTGACTTGTGACAGACTAGTTATTTTCTAGGACTTGTAATTTTTGGTAAAATTCTATTAGTAAATAATATAAAGTTAGTTTACATTATCAGTATATAGAAATTAAATTTTAAAATAAATTTTGTGTTTATATATGTTAATTGAAAAGTGATTTTAAGATGGTCAGTTTCGTTTGAATTATATAAAAAGTTATTTTTACATAATCAATCACTAATTAAATGGAGTATAAACCAATTAGTTAATATATGATAATTTATATTCAGTGTAATTTAATAAAAAGCTATAATTTTTTGAAATAAACTTATAGTTAAAATGCTAAAAAATAATTTTTTTGAAAAACTTTCTTAAATATAAATAAAATATGTTAAAGATTATTATCAATTTTACAAATATTTTTTAAACAAGTCAAACGTGCACTAAGTATATATTTAGATGTGTTATATGAGTTCTCAATTCTTTCGTTCTTATCAGATAATCAAATATAAATTATAATTTCTAAAGAAACAAGTATTGAAAACAATTTGCTTCATTATACAAGCTATATTGGTGTTCTTTTTGTTATAGGACAAATTACACTGACATCCCAATAGATTTGATAAAATTTAGCCCAATTTTTCTTTATTTGTTTAGATGACATTGACCTTTTTTAGACAAATGCACTATGTAATGTGTAATTGAAGAAGAGAGATGTATTAATTTTATAAATTTAGAAAATGTCGATGTATTAATTTTAGAAACTCATGAACTTACAAATTGATGAGACTCCGGGAGAACTTCATCCTCAATTGAGTGAATTTACCCTTTGTTATAGGCTTCCATGACCAATGTTCCATGTTTTCATGACCATATTATTTCCCCTTTTAAAATGGCTTTCCAACAGGAAGACTTCCCACCAATGTTAGCATGACTGGAAATGTACTACTCAACGGGACTAAGAGAAGTTTTGGTCGCAGAGATATTGTAAGTTTGACAAAAAATTAAACCAAGATTTAACTAGATAAGGAAAAAAGAAGTCTGAAATTTGAGACATATTATTAGCTTGAATGAAAGCAGAAGTGACGTACCATTATAAGCCGTTATTTAACAATTAAAAGTAAAACAGTTACTACAGAAGTTTAAGCTTGTAGAAAGTATAGGAATCCATTGTTAATACTCCTCTGTACTCTTCAATGCACTTGATTTTAAGCATGGAATAGCACCATGAACAATTCAAACTGTCAATTGTTTCTGATCAATATATAGTACCAAGCACTCAAGATTACGGAAATGTGTTAACTTATTTTAATATTTTACTAGACATCTCCTCTTTGTCTAATCAATTTTAACATAAATTCTTTCATGTGAAAATTTCAGGTAAGTCAATCATATGTAAATATTCATTATTGATTAGATTTCTCAAATACTCTTGTCCCATCTCAAATTTATTTATTTATTTTTTAATCAATGGTAAAAATATACACATGACAAGGTTATAAAATCTTTACATGAGAGGACGCATTTCCCATTGAGCAATGTGTTTCAGTGAGCAGAGAAGCTTATGTGTAATTTAGGCTTAATAAATATGGATGTAGCTCCTCAGAATTGGCATATAAGTTCTTAAATTTCTAATGTTTTTGCAGTCTTATGTGACACAAGAAGATTACTTCTTGGGAACTCTAACAGTGAGGGAAACCCTCACATACGCTGCTTATTTGAGACTTCCTTCCAACATGACTAGAGATGATATTGACAAGGTGGTAACCAAGACATTAGCAGAGATGGGTCTACAAGATTGTGCAGATAGCAGACTTGGGAATTGGCATACAAGAGGCATAAGTAATGGAGAGAAGAGAAGGCTTAGCATAAGCATTGAGATCTTAACTCAGCCTCATATACTTTTGCTTGATGAACCCACCACTGGGCTGGACAGTGCTGCTGCTTTCTTTGTGATCTCATCTCTGGAAGGCATAGCCCATGATGGAAGAATAGTCATCTGCTCCATTCACCAGCTCAGCAGTGAAGTGTTCAATCTTTTTGATGATCTGGTCCTCCTTGCAGGAGGTGAAACTGTGTATTTTGGAGAAAGAACTAAGGCTGTTCAGGTATTTGAAGAAAAAGCTCTCCTAACAATGATAACACTTGGAAAAGGGCCATTTAAGGAAGTTACTAAAATTCTCTTCTTCCATTTCAGTTCTTTGCTGATGCAGGTTTTCCTTGTCCAACAAGAAAAAATCCTCCAGAGCACTTCCTTCGCTGCGTTAACCCGGAGTTTGATAGTGTTCTAACCTTAATACAGTCCAAAAATGTCCATGCTGTACATAAAACTCATCCGATATATCTTCATCTTTTCTTAGAGATTCTTTTGTTGCTGCTCATTTATATATATAAATATAATGCTGGTGTGTGTGTGTGTGTGTGTGTGTTTTCTTTTTTAATTTGTTCAGGAAGCCCCATCATCATGGAATAATCTAATGAATATGACGACAGAGGAGATTAAATTGAAACTTATAGAGAACTACAAGAATTCCATGCATTCAGAAAATACAAGGAAAAAAATCAGAGGAATCAAACCAAATGTAAGTCAACTTACATGATGACACATATTAAGTTATTAACCAACCTTCTCACATTTCTCTTGCCCCTTTCCCCAAGTTGTGACCTCTGAGCCAAAATCAACATAGCATCATAGAATTGAACTTTTACAGCTCCATTTTATGCCAACTAAGGGAGAAAAAAGTAAAAGCAGGAATATGACTATGGATGGTTTTAAATTGCGGATTTGGTCTTTTCTCTCCTTTCATTGCAATTTGACTCAAATCAGCTAAGGGACTATACTGATTGAAAGCCAATGTGTTGCAGAAAGAACCTTTAATTGAGAGGGCATATGATACCAGCATGCTGAAGCAGCTATGCACCCTGACTCATAGATCATTCCTCAACATGACCAGAGACATCGGTTACTACTGGTTGCGGATTTTGTTCTATATCTTGGTATCATTGTGTGTTGGATTTCTTTATTTCAACATAGGAACAAGCAATGATGCAATCTTGTCAAGAGGCAAGTGTAATGGATTCATCTATGGCTTTATGATCTTCCTTTGTGTTGGTGGCATACCCTTCTTCCTTGAGGAATTAATGGTACACAAATATTAATTTCATTTACGAGCCACACATATGAATTTCAGTTTTACATGTAGAAGGGGCTAAAAGAGACTGACTCCATTTATGACACTGAAATGAATACCAGGTCTTCAAGCGTGAAAGGTTTGGGAGGCATTATGGTGTGGCTGTCTATGTGCTGTCAAGTTTCATCTCATCATTGCCTTTTTTACTTGCCATTTCCCTCATTTCAGGAACAACACTTCACCACATGGTGCACTTTCACCCAGGCTTCTCTCATTACTGCTATTTTTGCATAAACCTGTTTTGCAGCATTTCTGTCACAGAAGGGTGCATGGTAGTAGTTGCAGCACTAGTGTCCAACCTATTGTTAGCCGTGGGAACTGCAACTGGTGTAGCTGTAAGCATATTCATAGATAATCCGTCCAAAGACCTTTTATTTATTTATTTATTTTGTTTCAATAGCTACTATCTATTTATTATCTTACTAGAGTTGAGCAAACAGGTACTTATGATGATGCCATCAAATGTATTCCGGAGGGTGATAGACATTCCAAAATTCTTTTGGCGCTACCCTATGTCCTACATCAGCTACACTGCATGGTCAATAGAGGTACAAGTGTCTGTACAACTACCATCATTTTCCATATAGTTGTTATTTCTATGGAAATTTTAATAACTTATGATCTCTCATGTGCATCACATGTGCTTTTGTCAATATTGGGGGCCGTGGGAGGGTAATGGTTTGGTGTGTCACATGATTACATTGGTAAGATGCAGCAATTGTAAACAATTTATGTCACTTTTGAACAGTAAGAGGACAGAAATGAGAAATTCCTATTATAGCTAATACAAATTTTTGATAGCTTAGGGAGCATAGACATATGTACGACCTTTTTTATAAGTGAGTTCGTCCCTGCCCTCAGTTACTCGAAGAGGAAAGAATTACTCGAAGACCTATATCATTTTTTATAGGTGCTTTTTACAAAAATGATCTGACACACTCTACCCTAGCAACCCTCTCTTAGTTAGGTAAGTGGAGTATTCTTGGACTTGCTCATTTTGGACTTTCTCTGCAGAGGAAGAAAGAACAAACCCAACAACTCGAGGAGAGAATTACCCTGTGTCATATTCTGCACATCTTATATAAAGAGCATTACAAAATAATTATTCTGCACACAAGTTACTTTTCTCATAGTCAAAAGTTATATTTGTTTTATTTGACTATATAGCTTATTGCTTCTAAGAAAGTCATTTTTAGTACATTTTAAAAAGTTAAAATATCTAATTTCAAAAGAAATACTTTTCAAAACATTTAAAATAAATATTTATTGCTTCTCTGTATCTAAATACAACATAACTTACTGATAAATTATATTTACATAAGGACTCTAATAAATCAGTTATCCAAACGCGTCGTAAGACCCTCATGTCACCAATAGGACAGAAGAGTCACATACGTCATCCATAAGCCAAGTCGCATTACTCTCTCCTCTTTTCTTCGTTGGTCCATTAAAATACCCCTTACCTTCCCACTGTAACACACTGAACATTACAGTACTAGAAGTTTACCCACCCTTACGTACTGGTCATTTTCATACATAAAACATGGCAACCTCCTCAGAAGAGCATATCAGAAAGATCAATAATGACAACCTCTTACACTCATAAGACATGGCAACCTCTCAATGTCACTCAGTGTTAATTCCCTCATTTAGGAAACCCCCCCGTGTCCGTTTGTTCCAATCCCAACATACAAAAATGTTTTAGAGCCACAGCTATACCATGCTAATGCGTCATTTTATTCATTTATATATATTGACACAAACTATTTGGAGTATGCTGTTAATGCTGCTTTTCTACTGTGAAACACAGGGCCAGTACAAGAATGAACTAATTGGACTTGAATTTGAGCCACGTATGCCTGGGGGCACAAAGATAAAGGGTGAAGTGGTACTTCATCATATATTTGGAATCCGAACGGATTATTCAAAATGGTGGGACATAGGAGTCCTGGTTTGCTTGCTAATATCTTATAGGCTGCTCTTATTCTTGGTTCTTAAGCACAAGGAGAGAGCTTCATCACTATTACACACCAAAAGGACCAGTCTCCTAGACACTTTACCAAGAAGGCCCTCCCTCATGAACAAATATATTTCTTCCGAGGGACACCATTCCCTGTGTCCTGTGTCGTCTAAGGAGGGTCTTCGCTCTCATACGCAGCCCAGCCCGACAAGAATGGTCGAAGCATTGTCCCAGGGCACACATTGAGTAATTTGGCGGAAATCATAGGTGGTTAGAAATTTAAAATACTTCAATTATATTTTGTCGCAAAATTCTAGCAAGATGTTTTGGCTACCAAGTATTTTCCTAAATTTTGATTTGTCTCCCATGCCTTAGCTATGTACTTGTCTCATACGGGTAGGGAGTTGTCTTGATTTCGGGGTTTTGCATTTTATCTGTAAAACTGCTTGTGTAACATAAAATGTGCAAATTCTACCAGCTGGGTGTTAAAAGAAGTAATAATGAATAGAACAGTCATTCATCGGCTTGGATGATGATACGGCGTAAAACTCTATAGGCGTTTCCGAAAAAATAACAACTATATGGAAAGTAATGGGAGTTGAAGAGACACTTGTACATGTAATGACCATGCAGTTTAGCTGACGTGGGACATTGGGTAGCGCCAAAAGAATTTTGGAATGTCTATCACCATCCCGAATACATTTGATGGCATCATCATAGGTTCCTGAATGCTGAATAGTTAGTTGTTCATCTGTCAAAACGGAAAGCATATTGTTTAGCTGGCCAGTTTGGAAAATAAAATTGAATCACATAATGAGGTAATCAACATCGAATGTTTTAACTGCTTTTATCTATCAGTTCACTTCATTGAATTCTGTGTGTTCTTTCTTCATTTTGACTGCTGAGTTGCGTGAATAATTTGATCATTATAGAAAATAGGGATAATATAGAGAATAGAGATAATACTCAAGTGAGAAGAGACATTTTACTAATAATTTACTTTCATGACTTACAAAATGACACTACTCCTATTTATATTAGAATTATCTTCCATCATTACTCTCTCCTTCAGTCAAGGTTGCTAAAAAAAAATTTCATACTAATTCCTAATTACAATGAAAGAAATATAGTAATTATTCCTATTCTAATGCTTCCAAAATAAAATTTCCACTAGGATCCCATAATGTTATTGGGCTGACAAGAATTTGATCAAAATCCATAGAAAGCACAAAATAAAATTTCCTAATATTTTCCTCACTTTGCACTATTCCCAAAAGTTTTAGCACATGTCTACGGCCCACTAAAGTCTCCTTTGCGGTTTGGGCTTAGCCCACTAGGACTAAGGTGAAACTCGCACCCCATTCTTGCATCTTCACTTATTGAGCCCCATTCCAGAAGCTTCTCATCCTCCTCATGGTTGCTGCAATGGCTGCCTCCACCACACCCCAGCCTATGAAGTCAACGGCCATCCTCTCTTTCTTGGAATTGCAAGGTTTTTCAGAGAGTTCTACCATCGCCCTCTCTTGCTTTCCACCATCATTGTAGGCGACGCTACTACTTGGCTTCTCAAAGACGGGGACCTGTGGCCGGTCACCGAAAACGCAACATGTCTACCTCAGTATGCCGCCACCATCGCATAAGCACAAAGCATTGAAGATTTTTCTCGGTGATTGCAATCCTCTTTCGACAGTGGTGGTTCTCCATTGTGATATGCTTTTCCAGCTTTGACCGTCGTGACAATGAATAGTTCTGACGACATCATGCAAACTAGATCCGATGGCATAGTTTTAAAAATCTGCTTAAACCAGTCGGTTGAACCGATGGACTAGTGAACCAGTCAACTAACCGGTCCGAATCAAGCTTCAAACCATGAGAACTTATTTGACTCAGCCGGATTTGATAGAAAAACCAGTAAACCAGTAGCAATTTATTAGACGGCTGAGCCAGTCATGTGAAAAGTTTTGACTCCTGTTTTAGTCAAACGTTTTTTCAACTCTATACATGATAGGTTTCTGGCACGGTGGCCCAATGGATTGGACTTCTACCGCCCATTCACCCAAACTTTTAAACGTGGAAAAACAAAAGTGTTATTCACTTTTATAAGAGAATAAGCTGGCTCTGCTCCCAACTTTCATCAATGCGGGACTTCATAATTTATACTGTGTAGTTGCTTTGTGAGCTTTTTCACCAGCATTAGTGAATGACTGAATGGACGAAGGTGACAAGTATGGTTGATGTGTGAGATCTTCCACCAACCATTCACCCAACCAGTACACAATTAAGTAACCAGTCCTTCATTGATCATTGCCAATTACGATTACCTCTCACAATTAAGGCTTGGAAGTTGAGACTCTTTGCATTCAAATCATGCGCCTAAGCTAGCTATATGTGCGCTGAATGTGCATGGCTGCTATAAATACATATTATTTGCATTATTTATTAATTTTTATGCATTTTATAGTATATAATAAATCATAAATATATATTTACCAAAAAAATCATAGATATATATATATATATATATATATATATATATATTAATTCCTTATACTATATTCGAGTCAACTGATTCAACCAATGACCCACCGGTTGAACCAGTGACTCAGTGACCCAGTGCCTTAACCGAGTTAATCACTGGTCCGGTTCTGAAAACTATGTCCGGTGGCGTTTCGGCCACTGTCGACGGCTTCTCCTAGTTCTCCATGCTGGATGACTCTTCCCCCCTCCTTTTTGCGTAGTCGTCCTTGACTCCGCTGTGGATAACAGGATTTCGTGGAGGAGATCTGTAAGCTCCGCTTGTAGATCTAGTGCTCATTTTCTACCAGATCTGTTGCTATGATTGTTGTTTTGTCGCTGATGAATTATTGGTTTGAATCCAAACTTGAAGCTGGCACCATTGCTTCAAATGTCTGATTTTTATTTGTTGAATTTTGAATTGCAATTCTGGATTTCTAAATGGTTGATCTGTAATTGGTTACATCTGGACTTTTAAACTATTGTTAGGATATGGTTGTCAAATGCCTATCTGCAACTGTTGAAATGTTGTGAAGGTGTGCTGCTTTGCAAATTTTTCTTCCTATATTTTTGTAGAGTACCATGCTCAAAAGAGAGATTTAGAATTTTCATATAAAACCTCTCTTTGAATCTGCATTTCCAATACATTCACAAAGCAAGGGACCAGTATTTTAGGATCATGCATATGAACATGATAAGCATGAGCCACAAAAGCTAGATAATGCTCCGTTACGGTACTGGTTTGCTCTTTGATTGAGCTCGGTAAACCCCCATAGAAATCGAGTATAGAGTTCAATGAAAGCACCATTTGAAGCGTGAATAATTTGATAATTGTATTGAAGAGAGATAATAGAGAGGATAGAGAGAATAGCCAAGAGAGAAGAGGCCTTTCACTAGCAATTTACTTCCATGACTTATAAAATGACACTACTCCTATTTATATTAGAATTATCTTCCATCACTGAGACAGTCCTGTACAATTAGTGTACAAGGTAGGGGTGTTCATCATCTGATCCTATCCGACCCGATCCGAAGTTTATTGGCTTGGGTTTGATTTTTGAAATTTGACTTGGTACATTTTTTTGGTTAGGTTCAGATCATACATCGGATTGATCTGACCCGACCTAAAGTCAAATAATTATTCTAGAGATATATTTTTTTACAATAATTAATGACAAATTGTAAGATTTTACCATTTAATTAATATATTTTACTTAACTTGATGTTACCTTTATATTGATATGGTTTGTTTTAAAATATATATATGACGAAATATGTCTTAAATTTTATTTCTTATTTACAAAATTTCATAATTTTTCTATGTATAAAAATATTATTTTAGCACGTAAAAAATGGGTGTCTAATAGCCTCAAATTCTCCATTTTTTCCTAACATCCATCATATTATCTAATGGGTATAAGGTAAGTGTCAATAGACACCCTTATTTTGAGTGTTTGAATAACATTATCGCTACATCTAGTGTATAAAGTACAACAAATAACAGCCCAAAGATGTTTGGTTTGTTGCTTCTTCGTCCCTCACACAGCATGGCAGTGCATTCAAATGACTGAATTTCAATTAGAAACCAATAAAGTGATATGGCATGATGGCCATGCGCCGAGAGTAGAGGGCGTTAGGGAGGATGGAGATGGTCGGTGACTCGATGATGAGTTGGAGTCCAATTCCTATCTTCGCAGCAGCCACTGGTTTCTTCAACGTGTCGGACCATAATTAATACAATGCAACTCCAAAGAAGAGTATAGGTTATTTACTTAATTTTGATCCTCTACATACCTACTCCACTTTAATCTTAGGAATTAAATATATATAAATTTCAAAAAGTAATCCAAGATAATTGTTAAGATAATATTTGCAATAACTTGAAATATTAAAAAAATCAATTTAAATATTTTTTTTACAGTTTCATGAATTAAATTAATAATTTTTTAATTTTAAGAAACAAAGTGATACATGCATATAATTTAAAAAATCAAAATAAATCATTATCCTTAAAGAGACCTATCAACTGTTTTTATTTATTTGTTTTAGGCAAACTGCACTAAGAATCACAGCACATTTGACTCGGAACACTATAACTCCCGGTTAAGTACAATGGAGAAATGTGTGTAAGAAAGTATAATGACTTAACAAATTTTAAAAAAATAATATAATGATTTATAGGTTTAGAGAGAAAATTTTACATATTAGAAAGAGAGAAAATTTTATCGATAGCCACGGTGAATTTTAACAAATTCAGTAGGATACTAGTGTAATTTATATTTTATTTTTTTAATTTTATGTTTCTGAAAATGTAGAAAACACATCTTATATGTCAAGTCATAATCTTATGTGTCAATTTCTTACAATAAAATGGGTTACTAGCCAAGATCGGATGACAGAACATTCCATTTAATAATCAGTTCAATATTTAATAGACGTAAGCTAATGATAAATAATAAAACTAAGTAATTTTTAAAATATTTTAACCGAAACAAATATAATTAAAGAACAAAATTAAGATTCCAAAAATATATTCAAGCTTCCGAAAAGTATATAGCCTATATGTGGCACCCCTACAAATACCATGTATGAACAAATAAACCGTGAAGAAATATGGAATTGGTTTTTCTTTTTTATTTTTGCTTTGAGCGTGGGGTTGATTTAGTGTACAATAATATATAATATATAATCATACTTTGATAAGTATTTTACAATAAATAATCGAGAGAGCAGCGCAGCCGACAAAGAACGAGTGATTAGGTGTTGGATCAAACAGTTAGACGGCATGTGTTGTGGTTTTGCTAAACCCACCACAAGAGTGGCCGTCATGGCTCATGGGCCCTTCAATTTACACTGGTTGACTTCCTGTGTGCGTTTCACAATCATTTCATACATGTCACATTAAACATTCTAGATGTTTTTTACCGGCTTTCATCTGTTTATACCGGATCTGAGTCTTATATAGTTATATATTTTAATAACTTTTTATATAAATTGAATTTAATTTATCTGATCATTGAATTATGTGATATTATATTGATGATTAAACGTGCCAAATTTAAAAAAAATCGGATAACAATGCGTATGTATTTTAATAATTGACATATTTAATAGCATTTTCAAAAATATATTATCTGTTAAAATAAAGTAGCATAATGAGATATCAAATTATTTACAGACTGTATGAAATTTGATATATTTAATCTATCAAACTTTGAATGCAACGATTGAATTGATAGAATTTTATATCTATAAAAAGTTATTAAAGGGTATAAGTATACCAAGACTTACATATGGTATAAATGGATCCTCACCCATTTTTCAATATTTAGCAAAAGCATTTTTCTAGTTCCTCTATAAAATTCAATGATACTGTTACCTTTTAGTTATTTATGGCTAAAAATGAGTCAAATGTCTCACTAATTAAATTTTTTTAAAATATATCCAATCACAACCATCAATTATACAAAGGAAATAGATATCCCATAGGTATCAAAACAAAAATCCTTAAGTAATTTTAAAATATATACATTAGTATAAGTGAAATATTACACAAAGCAATGTTTTTCAAACCAAAAAGAAGTGTGCTATTGATCTCCACTCAATGAATTGGTCCCAACTAGGAGAACAAGTTAACCCTGGTCTGATTCATACAAATGACTGATCCAAACATTTGTAGTCTAATTCTTTGGGCCCTAATTTGTTTTAAGTATGGCAATGGAGGCGTATGCATTTTGTTAGCGCGCGGATAGCCCACACTCAAGGGCCAAGAAAGATATGCATTGTGTCTCTTTTCTTCGTGGTTTTTCTTTTGAATTGCATTATCCTTCGAAATTTTCTTAACTATTAGCAGAACTTTCATCGTTTTTTAACTTTCCTTTTTTCCGAATCATTAATATATAGAAGTTTATTAGATTTTGAATAATTATATTCAAATTAATTCAATTTATTATGAGATTAAAACTCTTTTAATTTAATATTAGTTTCTTTTTTCATTCACGATATTTAAACCGAAACTTGGAGAGAACAACTGCTGAATGATTTAATCTAAGTAAATATTGATAAAATATTTGATTAGAATAGTACTAAATTTCTTTACACAATAATAGAATATCTTGAATTATTTAATTAGGAGTTCAAATTCTATTGAAGTATATTTGCCTCATTTAATCTACACCTCTTCCTCAAATCAGTTCTTTGACATCTTCTGAAACTAAAGCAAAAAGGAAAAAAAGTTTAAGAATTGTTTAAACTTAGATTGTTCTTTTTTTATTTATTTTTTCAATAATCATTACACCATGTTTAACTTTTAGCAATATTTATTAACAAAAGGTAGTGTTAAAACCTGTTAGCAACACTTAAAAAGTATTGCTAAAAATATAATATTGTTAAAACTCTTTAATAATATTATTATAAATGTAGTATATAGAATTTTAGCAGCACTCTTACATGTTTTAGAGATCACTCGTGCCACATTCTCAACATGCAAATCAGGGTTTGATATATCTATATTTATATAATATATAATAAGAGAACAATTGTTCTGAAATTATCTCTTGTTTAATTACAATGATAAATGCATAGAATTATTGGCAATTAATAGCTCTATAAAATTAACTGATATTTAGATAATGATAATTAATTGTATATTATAATTTTAAATCAATTTTTGATCCACTAATTATGAAAATAATATAATACTATTTGATTATGGTTGATATTTAGCATAATGAGAATTAAGTTTTAATTTATCAAAATTATATATTATTTATTGGATATAATGCATAATATTATATGATTTTGGAAAATCTTAAATCTGGTACATATATCATCATCATAACATAATAAATTTATACTTGTCTACTAACCTATGGAATGAAAAGAGTTTTCCTAGCTAGCTATGTATGTAAATATCAAATGATTTATGCTTGCTGCATATATACTGTATTCATGTATATCCCTTAGAAGTTCCATGTGGGTTGTAGGTGAGAATTCACTTACTAAGTCCAATAGCTGACCCCTTTCCCTTCCTCCTTACAATTGCAGGTCCAGTATTCATTTAAACACTGCTCTAGTAGACACAACTGTTTTCAGTTATGAGCTTTACTTTGAAGTAAGACTTAACTTAGATTCATATTAGAATTAGAGTGCTCTAGTAGATGTGCAGGTATGATTCGAGTCATGCATTTTGTAACATCCTAATTTTTAACCCAATACTCTAGAACATATTTAGGTTAATCATTAGTCTGTTACGTTATAACTTTCTTATTACTTTAAAATACTTAGTAGAAATATTGGTAAATTTTTTTTCGAATTATAAAAGCAAAGTGAGAGCCGCGCGACACGATAAATAATAAAGCACGAAAGGAAATAAAGCAAGCATCTCATAATAGCATGACATAAGTAAGTAAAGACACATCACAGTAGAACTGAACTGCATATTTATATAATATTATATGATATGCCCACTCATGGAGAGTGGGGCTTAGTTTAGTACATCATGAACAGATACAACTAAAAGAAAATACAAAGGAAAGTATGACGGAAAATATAAAAGCAACTCCCCTACCCAAGTGCAACTAAAGGGATAACCTCTAAACAAAAGGAGGTCCATCCTCATCTAAGTGGTGTGTGCTCTACCCGGGTACTCCATCGGTCGTACGTCACCTCCTACTGACATCCATCTCACGAGCGAGGCACATATCCGAGAGACTGGGTGAGCTCCTCGGGCGTATAGAGGCGGAATGGGGATTGAGAGTGACCCCCGCGACGTGGCCGCATCTCCGGTCGTCGTGCAAGCCGTGGCTGAGTCACAGTATCCTCACTGCCCTCCCTCATCAGTAGTGGAGTGGGGGCGGAGGTCTCACTGTACGGATGGGTAGGCGGGTCCTCCAACGGATCGGTCTCCGAGAAGTAAGTCCGAGGCACGTAGTCGGGATAGTCACGCATGGCGAGGCGGCGGTGTGCATGCGAAGCACTCTCTAGTTATGCGTACGCACGCACTCAAAAACCTGCTCGTCGTCGCCGTAGGGTGCTGTCGGGGAGAAGCGATGGGTATGTACGGGGTGAGTGAAGGGACGTCCAACGAACATGAAGACTCGCACCGTGCACTGTCCCTCAAAATGGTATGATCCATGCTCCGGATCATAGTGCGCCTCCCACGTCGGGATGTCCACAAAAACCACGAACGTCGCCATCTGAAGACGTGACGGAAAGAAAGAGATAGAGGGAGTGAGAATCTTGCTAAAGAATCTCAGTAGGGCCTCCTACTACTTAGGTGTCATCATCTACGTCATCAGGAACCTTGGGTTTAGTATGTAAAACAAGTGAGCATGTATCAAGTCCATTTTTAAGCTTTAAAACATAATTAGCCAAGATTCATTTTAGCATGATTCTTAATGACATGGATGCAATCATATTAAAGAATGTATGCATGGCTCTACTTAATGCAAAAAAGTAATCACAACATTAAGAATATCATAATAGTAGCATCAAGTGGCAATTAAATTCTCATATGGGAAACTTTGTGACATAAACATCATACTTTACTTCCTCATAGGCTACCCTAAAAGACAATTGCTCTGAGGGTGCTCGGCCGAACCGGTGTCACCCAGAACGTGTCACATCTCTAGGTTATGAGCTCATACCTTAACTAGTCGTCACTAGTTCTTACTTATCAATCCCGATAAGCGTAACATAATCATAAACATAATCTCGACTTATCCAGTACGGGCTAGGGGGCATTTCTTGGGGGTGCTCGGCCGAACCGGTGTCACCCAAGAATTCATCTTGGTACCGATGTCACATGAGTTCTCTGGAGGTGCTCGGCCGAACGGTGTCATCCGAGAACTCATCTTAGTACCTCATAAAAATCTCATAGATTTTCAAAAACTTTCTGAGTTCCCGAATTTGTCAGAAATTCGGCAAAGATAATCGCAAAGATGCCGAATTTCTTCCAAATTCTGCTTTATGCCACATAAGTCATTCAAGCATGCATCCTCCATCATAATTTCATGCATTCACATAATCATTCTCATACGTTCACAAGTAACATTAAAAATTCATTATGCTCTTGGTTCTATGGTATCTTATGCTTTGACCCTTACGGGCCTTAAACTTGTGATGTAATTAACCTATCATCTTCTATCAACCTCTTATGCACCTAAGGATTCTCTTCTAAAAAATCTTATTATTATTTATGCTCTCTAATAATCTGATCAACACCATTCCTTAGGGGGCAGAATTATAAACTTACAATTACGGGATTCTAGAACTTACGTTTTAGACCCTTTCTTGGTTCTATCTTCGCCTAAAGCGCTATAAATTCGACCTAAACCAATTATGAGGCATCTCTATGCCTAAGAACTAATTATAAGCCATGTTCTCTATATTATAAGGTCGCTGGATAGATTCTAAAAATTAAATGTTCTAAGAGTTCTAGAATTATGGTTTTACGGTTTTCTAGTTACTAGTTTCCCTATAGGTGCTAAAATTCAATCCTACTTCAATTGTAACCAAATTTTTTATGACTAAACAATCCTAATCTAATTATGTTCCCATAGAAACAGTTTGGGCTGTGTCCAAAAATAAATGGGTTAAAACTATGCTAAATCTTGACTTTACGGTTTTTCTAGAAAGCTAGTTTCTCCCCTATCATGCATAGAAATATTCCTACCTCATCATACATAATTTTCACACATTCTAACACATCAAAACATCATCATTCAGCAAAAAACTTGTCATGGAAGAACCGAAATATTAAGTCCCAAAAAGATGCATGTCTTGATATTTTCCAAAATATATAAGTTGCTAGTTTCTCTTGGAACCATTTTTAGGACTTCTAAAACTCTTTTGCAAACCATTTTATTTTGTCAAGAGGCTAAAAGCACCCTTAGGTCAGTAACCAACTTGATCCCTCCTTAAAAGAAGATTAAATTCATAAATCTTGTTGGTCTTGATCTCATAAAATTCATGAGGCATAAAGAGAATCTTAAAATTTAGATTGTTGGCCCTTGTAGCTAGATGAATCTCCTTCCAAGTTCATCATCACTACATGGTCGAAATTATACATTCAAAGAATGCTTCCACATTAGACTTTAACTTGAGATAAAATGGGCAAGTCTTTGAGCTCTAAGGTCTTTAAGTGATGACATAATTTAAACATGCTATGCACTTCATTTTTATTCTTCATTACAAAGTAAAGTGAGAGCTTAAAGTAAATATGCAAGACTTAAATATAAATATGCAAGGCTTGAAATAAATATGCAAGACTTGAAATATAAATATGCAAGTTTGTTTCTTTATTTTAGTATTCTAGGCCCAACAACAATCGACTTTAAGGCCGAAATAGAAAGGCTTTGAGATTTAGTTAGGTGATAGTGCAAGCTCTCATTTTAAATCTTTATGTTCTTTAGTGATGAAAAGTAAATATGCTAGACAAGAATGTAAATATGAGGTGCAATCTATTCTTTATTAAGTGATGGCTTGGGGAAATAAATATGAATGCAAAGCTCAAAGTAAATATATAATACATAAGCTTGAATTTAAATATGAATGCTAGTCCATTTTATTTCTTATTAGAGCTCATACAAGACTTTAAAGGAACTTAAACCTCAACCCAAACTTATCATGGCAAGATAAAGTAAAGACAAGAGTGAACCTCAAGGGTTCTTTAGAACACAAGTTTCTTTTCTTGAAATGAGGTCATAAATAGCATTTTTATTAAAATTCAAGCTCTAGAGACCTCATTGTGATGAACACATAGTCACCATCTAGGAGCTCTCATCATCAAGCCATTATGAATCTCATTGGCCATCATGGCCGAAAACTTGGAGAAGGAAAAGGAAAAGGATCCGAAACTTTTAAAAAGAAAAAGAAACATTTGAAACTCTAAAGACCATGATCTTGATGGTGCATTAACACCAACATCATGAGTTCTCATCATTGAGTTCATGTAGCCATTTTAAAATATCATCAAAGTGGAAGGTTTCAAGGTTCAAGAAGAAAAACTAAAAACATCTTTAACACAAGAACAAAGATCAAGTTTTAGAGATTATACAAGTGATGGACATCACCACCATGAAACCTCATCATCAAGCTCTCATTCCCTTGTCCTCATGGCCCATGGCCGAAAATGATGAAGATAAAGGAGAGGGAAAGAAGTTCTAAAAAGACTTCAAGAGAAACCATAAACACATAACTAGAAATAGAACTTAAATAAAGAAAATACTTGAAAGAAAATCCCTACCAAGTGATTGAAGGTTGGGATGAGAGAAGAGGATGAAGAACTTGAAGAACTTGAACACTTGAACTTGAGAGAAAAAGGAAACTTTGAAGTGCTCTTTGAAAACTTACACTTAGCAAAACCCAAAATGATGCAAGTTCACCTAAGCATGCTATTTATAGAGAAATGAAACAAATGCAAGGTGTAAGGAGGAGGAGGGAGTTTCGGCCATGAAGAGCAGCCCCATGAGTTCCATGAGGTGAGATGTTATGATCTTGAGACATGGTGAGGTATGGTTCAAAGTATGGTGAGGTATGGTTCAATGTATGACTCAAGCATGGTTCTTTGAGTGAGAAACAAATCAACATGTAATGTAAATGAGAGAGAGGGGGCCAAAAGTGCATCAGCCATGGGGAGGGCTTTCTTGCATTTTAATTGTGGTTTAGAGTTGTGTTTAGGTGTGTCTTTGATTAAGATTAAGATTAGGAATTTGTAAGAAAGTATTTAGGTGAGGAAATGGGTAATTAAGATTGTCAAGACATATTTAAGGAGTAGTCTTGCATCATTAGTGAGTTATAAACTCATTTTAGTGCATAAACAATTCTAGACACAATTCCTTGATTTAAGGAATTTGAGAGAGAAAACACTATTCAAGATTCCAAAAGTGAGATCTTGAGTTTTAAAAAGAGATTTAAATCTAATCTAAGCAATTTTAGGTTCTAATTAATTTTAATAGTTTATTTTGACTCTAGATTAATTATGGAAATTAATTAATCTTCAATTAGAGGCTAACATTACTTAGGTTTGCTTAATTACACCATTAAACTCAAAAACACTATTCTAGGGATAAAATCGTAATTTTGCACTAAAACTGTCTGGGACCACCGGGACTCAAACATATAATTTGCAACATGTAAAAATATTATTTTAAACCTTCGGGGAAAGTTTCGGGCTCAAACGGCACCTTTACCCGCGTAAAAACGCTATAGGGGTATTTTGGTCATTTTGACCCGAAACTGCAAAAAATGAGACTTTCGCCTCTGAAACCACTCAAGGGCCATTCAATCCCCTTCAAACATTGAGTTGGCCCTTCGAGGACTTTCGGGCTGGCCATCCTCGAATTCCGGGCCAAAAATGACCTCAGGGGCATTTTGGTTATTTTCCATTCAGACAGAAAAATCGGGGCGTTACACATTTAATTTAAGATTATGTATTTATTTCAAAGTTAGAAACATCTACATATGCTTATAGATTTCAAGTATGAATTTGAAATTGTAGATTGTGATTAGAATTTATGTAATGAGCCAGACATAAAATTATGATTCAATTTTCAAGTGTTAAACAGGTTGCATATTATGACTAAGATCGTCGAATGAAATAGTTATTGTTTTCATGGATAATAGATTTGATTACAATGTTTCTAGAGCTATGTATGTTAAATATTTGGATTTATGAATTTGAACATTATGTTTTGAATAGAGTTTGATGATAAGTAAGAGTTAATTATGTTTTAAGGAGGAAAATCATGTTGCTTCATGCATTCAGTAAGCCACGTTATCCACATGACTTACGTGAAGATACAGTCCCCATTTGCATGTCACGTTCCCAAGTCGGGTTATGACACTTTTCCACACAATTGACATTAGGGTAGATTGGTGATTAGTGAGCCCACAAGTAGCTAGCAAATCAACCACTTTCTTAATCTTGAGCAGCTAATCAGACGCATGACCTTCTTTCTTGATCTTTTTTCAGTTGAGTTTTCAATTGCCTCACTTTGCTTCTGGTGTGAGAAGCAAATAAATTCTCTACTTTTTCCCAAACTTCATCAACAAACTTGTAGCTCACCATTCTATTTCTAAATGCAGAATTCATCTATGATAGTAGCCATGAAATTAGTACCTTATCTTGCTGAATCTAGTTGGTGTAATCTTTTGATTGAACACCTACATCACTTTCAACATTAGTCTTGAATTTTAGAGATACTTTTTCAACTTCAAGGTGATCTTCCAGCTCATGACCTTCAATGGTGGCCAAAGTTAGCTGCTACCATGTGAGATAGCTTTCTTCATCCAACTGATCAGCTATTGGATTTGCAAACATTTTCAAAGTAAAAGTTGCTGCAGAGCTAGTAGTGAATGTGTTGGAAACTTTAGGCATCTCCATGGATCAAAATAGCTCTTATACCATGAAAGGTATCAAGCTAAGACTGATAAGAAAATAGAGAGAAGCCTAAGGCTTGAGAGAATGATCGAATGTGTAGAGTTTATGTGAATTTGATTTTTCACCTTAATTGCATTACTAAGCATTGGGGTATTTATAGTACAGGTGATAAAGATGAGTTTCTCTTAACAAACTTCTAACAACTTAACAGATTAACAAATCATTACAGCTGGCTAACAAAGTTTACTAGCTCAATCTTAACTAGAGTAACTCATCCCTTATTAGTTTGTTTTAGATTCATGCACCATTTGGATTAAAGATATTTTGAATATATCACCAGAATATAATTGTCATATGTTTTGAGAAAATGAACAACTTTAATATACAATAGTTTTTCAATGTTTAACTTAAAACAAATTAATCCTGTGCATTGCACAAGTGTTGTATATATAATAGCTAGGTTTGGAAATATATATTTTTAACCAATTATATCCGCAGGTGATCGTGATGACATAGTCATTTTACTATTTTATATTTGATAAATCGTGCCAATAAATGTTTTGAAATAACTAAAACGTGACTACATAACTTGAAATAATCTCTTTTATAATTATATAAATATAATAAATAAAAAATTATGTTAAATGTGAGTATGTTATGTTATTAAATTATCAAAATTAATTAAGTGGGGTAGCCAGTGAGCCCTTAGCACACACCATCCCTAGTCTTTAATACAGGAGAGGTGCTAATTTTAGTGAAGGTCACTCAGCAATAGATCGAATACGATTGTCACAGAAGGGAATTCAAACTCGTCGGTGTAAGTATATTTAATATTTCTCTTATATTTAATTATCCTTATCTCATGCGATTGGGGTATATGATAAATAGCTAGCTATAAATATAATAATTAACAAAGAAGGAAGAATAATGCTGGCCACGAGACATATGATAAATAGCTAGCTATAAATATAACTAACAATTAATAAACTATAATGATTTGAGTTCAATTATTAGATTTCCTCTGATAATTGATGATATTTAAATAGCTTTATAAATACTTAATGAGTCCGTAAACATATTCTGATCTTGAATTAAGGTGAGATTTTCTACTGACCTAAACTTTTTTATAAGAAACAAATAGTTAATAATAAATACATACATAATCAAAAAATATTGATAAATTTTTTTATAAAATTTATAATAATTATTAAATAAAATACACCAAATAATTTGCCTAAAAATCAATAATCACGTCATATCACTCACTCAGATAATAAAATTCTCATAAAATTCTCGCCATTGTAACAATTTTTTACGAAAGGAGAGACCATTACCTACACAATATATCAACTTTGGAAGACTGACAGGTCTGTACTCTGAAAGCAGGTATATAGATCTATATATCTATCATAGCTTGGAATAATCAGAATTTATTGGGATAGCTTTGTGTGAACTTGCCATTTTCAAACAGCATCACTTGTTTGATTGAGATTGATTGGTTTCTTGGTGCAGGCAGCACTAATTGCTTTCAATCTTCTCCCTTGCGGTATGGCTACATGCCTATACAGCTCAACTTGTTTAATCCTTGAATGCTCGTCACTTGTGACTTGCCAGTAGGATTTATTGCACAATCTCAACACGCACAATGTTCTGAATCTTTTGGCGCTGCGCACATGGATATATTCGTTTTAATGTATTAGGGATGCGGTTGACATATTTTTAGTTTTTATTTCAAAATTTGTTATCATCATTAAAATGTCATATAGATGAGATAAAATATTAATTATATAAATCAAAGTGGTAATTAATGCACATGAAACAAAATTATTAAATTATCCTAAACTAACATGTTTCATTCAATTAGAGTAGTGGTTTATTGGTCCAAAGGTGAATGTGTGCATTGTTGACCTCTTCATGAAGAAGTGGAAGTTAGCACTTTCCATAATAATAATAATAATAATAATAATAATAATAATAATAATAATAATAATAAAAGGTGTGAATTTATTAAGAAGAAATGTCCTCAATTACAAGGTCCCTAATACCAATTGGTATTTCTCCTAGCCACAATTTAGATATCTCAAATCTGGTTAGATGAGTTAAAGCACCAACTAGTTTATTGCAACGTCTAGGAGTAAACTGAGTTTAAAAGTACTCAAAACTAAGATCAATTATACAAATTTCATCGCTGAAGATCCCATTGTAAGACAGGTACTCTAAACTAGACTCAAACTCCTTAAATACTAATATGAAATCAGCCTCCAAAATGACTGATTTGGCCCTAATTATAGAGGTAAGAGTGATTTGGCCCTAAACACTCAAAAAACAGGTATTTATAGGAATATCTACTTAATAATCATTAAATATAATGTAATAGATGGAGTGTGTGGGATCCACCATTTAAGTGGATGTCTCAAAAGACATACACTTTTAAATGTCTAAATAGTATTTTTGTAGAGGCAAACTCCACTCGGCAAAGTCATCCCAATGATTGATGACATCACTTGCACTTCCTCTGTTTCCATATCGCCTCCCATAGCATGCATAGCTATCTCTTCGAGTTCCTCCTTAGAGAGCTGCTGGAATAGGTCCTGCAAACACATCAACCTGTCATTAGTACCTTGAATCGTGTTACTTATTACTACTTGTGCGAAGGGGCACTCCATCATCAAATGCCACACTGATTCTAGAATAGTTTTATTTGCATAAATTTTAAAATATTAAATTATATAGCTTTTTATTTTATTTTGTAAGTAAATTACACGTTGGCCTCACTGAAATTTGCGCTATTTTTTATTTTGCACACATCAACTTCAGTGGCTAGCTTGATGTTTGGGTCTAAGTCAAAAATGCTATGTAGCATTTATTTTAACATTTAAAAAGGAAGCCATCAGCTGAAACGATTGCCAATTGGATAAAAATATCCTGTATTCAAATGATATATAATTTCCTATTTTCAATAATTTATTGATATATAAAAGATATATATTCAATATACAATAACTCATAAAATTTATTTTGATTTTTATATGGTAATAGATAATTGGAGATAGACGATTTACATACATTGTCAATATGCTTGTTGAATTGAATGTATATCCAAAATATAAAAAGGGACTGTATTAGTGTATTAATATTTTTTTGATACATTAGCAATAATAAAGTTTGAATCTATAATTTTATATAAACTATCAAAAGTTCTTTGCACTAGCACATTGCTAGTGACTTGTATAAGTGTATTATTTTCAATACTTCATTTTGAGTACCACCCAATTATTTATCCCCCCAAACTTTTTAAAACCAGAAGAAATCATCAAAAAATTTTAGAAAAAAACATATGAAACTTAATAAAATTTCATTACATATAGAAATGGTATGATGGAGAAGAAGGTTTCACAAATGTTTTTTAAAATGGATAAGCATACGCTTTAATTCTTAAAATATTTTCATTTTTATACTTTAATCTTTAAAAGATTAAATATACAAATTTAATTTTTTAAGAAAATTCACATTATAACGTATTAATTTCTTAACTGAAAATTTATATATACGTTATACAGAATTAACGATTTTAAATATCACAAACTTACTTTTTAGAGACTAAAGATTAATATGCTTAAAACCAATTTTCACATGAACTGATATGTTAAAAAATGATTTTTTATCTATTTTTTTATTATAGAGATTAATGTGTTTGATGTGAAATCTTTAAAATATTCAATTATACGTATTTAATCTTTTAATAATTATATTAAATTAAAATAGAAGCTTCTACCTTTGTCAGACTTGTGACATTGTAACTTCAACACATTTGCTCTGTGCTGTAATAAATGCTACTGACACACAATAACTTAGAGATGTAAGTCAAACTAAAAATCAAGTTCTCTTGCCGGTTATGGAATTGGGATATGATTCGAAAGACCCTTTAAAATTTAAGATTCAAACAAAAATCAGAATTTTTTAATGTGGAGAAGTCAAAATATTTATGTAAATGAATAACTATATGGTTTTGTGCAATTTAGCCATGGTTTTATGCTATTAGCTATCTTTTAAATTTAGACTGTTTTACCATGTTAAATTTTGACAGGATGAAACATTTTCCAGTTTCTTCCAAATTTCTGGATATATATTGGTGGGGAGGGGAATTTATTATGAGAGTGAAAATAGTAAATTAGAGTCATATAATGATTTATAGATAACTAAGATTAAAATATCACTAATAATAATTAGAATTTATATAGTCATTTAAAAAGGTCATATAATTTTATGTTTTAATCTTAATAACTCATGTAAGATTCAATAATATATATATATATATAGGTAGGGATGAATGATTTATTATGAGAATAAAAGTAGTAAATTGGGAGCATATAGATGATCAAGATTAAAAGTTAACTAATAATAATTAAAACTTATATAATTATTTAAAAAATCATATAATTTTATATTTTAGTTTAATTAATTTATGTAAAATCTAATAATAAAGATTAGAAGGAATTAGGGGCACGTCGTAGAGATGAAGTGGACAAATAAAACTAGATTATTGCTATGATATACGAATTGGTTTTGTAGTATTAGAAGCCTATTTTAATAAGAAAAAAAACATTTTTATTTATTTTTCTTTTACACTAGAGCGAAGCTATTTATATACTCAATAAAAAATGGTAAAAATAAACAAAACTGTCAAGTAACATAAACTCAATCAATTCTTATGCTCACGGGGTAATTCAGCTGGTCCACTTTCAATTGTATTGTCATAATTTGAATTTAATTTGTAGATTTTTTTTATGGTTAGATAATTTATAAATACTTACAAAATTTATAGATATGCATGTGTTGACGTACTAATCAATTAAATTATTTTTTAAGCTTTCATTCCTAGCACAAACATTCATATGTTATTTATGAAAATCAGTTCCTACTATTTAGTGTTAACTATATATATATCATACACAATTAACACATTTTATTTTGAACAACTCATCGTTATCCTTTTAAAAAAGAAGGTTCAAGATAGGAAATACTCTCAAATGACTGATTCTGATTTGACATTTTCAACAGTGAAAATCGTGCCCATACGGTGCCATAATGAACTATGCAAGTAAACAGGCCTCATTCCATATAAAAAACTGTCAATTGATCGTTATACACTTTTATATATATAGTAATCAATATAGTAAGCTTTCCCTCCAACAATGGAGTTGCAGGGTGATGCAGTGCATCATAATAAGAGGGAAGAAGTGTGTTTGGTTTGGGAAGACTTGACAGTGGTTAGCACTAGTCCAAGGAGGAAACTCTTAAGTGGGTTAAGTGGTTATGCTGAACCAAACCGGATCATGGCTCTCATTGGTCCTTCTGGAGCTGGCAAATCCACCTTACTTGATGCATTTGCTGGTGTGCCTCTTTCTCTTCCTCCCTCCACTCTCCACACAAAGCTCAAAATATTGACAACCGACCTTCTTAATCCAATGATTTGTAAAATTTGCAGTTTTGATACTTTGTCTACTAGTGCATGCTTTACTTAACCAATTGTTTGAGAAAATTTTATCTAGTGCATGATGCATAATGATTGACATGTGTAGTTTTTGTATAGTGTATGGTTTACTTAATGATTTATTACAAAAGTTATAGTCTAGTACTGCATGATTTAATCCATGATTGATTTGTGAAGTTTTTTTGTACAGTGCATGATTTAAGCAGTATCGATTTCTGACATGTCATTTACACCTTGACCGATATTATTGGAGTAAACTATCTTTTATAATCTTATTCAACCAAAAGAAAAAACTTTGGTTGTGTTTAGTCATTAGCCAAACTTAACGTCAACATTTGATAAGCTAGGGTGTATTTTGAATTAGATGTGAAAATAAGATATCTCAATAATTTATTATAAATATATTTGATTTTTTATTTATAATCAATTATGAAAAAATAAATTTTATGTTTAAATATATTCATCTCAAGGCATCTTCCTCTCATCTTGATGGCAATGCTGAAAGAATTGTGAAAAAAAACTATCTAAGCTCTTTATATGCTGAATTTTGTTTTCTTTTCGGTCATTTCTGATTTGTACCCAAGCAACTTTGGTTGTACTTTTGTTTGTTTTTTCTTTTGTTCCTTGTATTGTAAGCTTCTTCTGATCACCTTCCTCACCTGGTGATTTGACCATCTTTTTATGGAGAAAAAAAATATATCAATTGAAAAGCGATTTTAGGGTAGCATGCTTTGTTTGGATTGTACAATTTTTTTTTCACTTTTACATTAATTTTTTATAAGAATTACGTTACATTATAAATTATTAAGAAAAGTATGAAATAATTATGCTTATAATCAAAATGATTAAGAAATAATTTTTTTGAAAAAAATAGTATGAATAAAATGAGTTGAAGATTAAGATAAATTTTGCATGTATTTTTCAGACATCTTAAATCATATTGAAAACGGTCTTTTATGAGAAAATAAATCATTTGTTTTAGAAAAAAACTGTAAGCTTTTCCAGACATGCACTCTGTACACATGTAGAAGCCATGATATGAGTCCTAAATTCACTCTTTACTAAGATATCGAATTGTATACTATAATTTCTCAAATGCTTTCTGGTGTTTTCCGCAGACTAAAAAAGAAGCATTTGAAAACAGTTTGCTCCATTATACAAGCTCTATCAGCCTACATTTGGTTACATACTTCCATGACCAATGTTTGATGTTTTACTGACCATATTCTTTCCCCTTTTAAAATTGGCTTCCAACAGGAAGACTTCCCACCAATGTTAGCATGACTGGAAATGTGTTACTCAATGGGACTAAGAGAAGTACAGGCCGCAGAGATATTGTAAGTTTGACTATAATACCAGATTTTTACCAGATAAGGAAAAATAAAATATCTGAAATTTGAGACATATTATTAGGTTGAATGAAAGTCCAGAAGGTAGGTATATCAACTTGACACAAACAGTAAAACAGTTACTTCAGAAGTTTATGCCTGTAGAAAATATAGGATTTCATTGTTAATATTCCTTCATACTTTTCAATGCACTTGATTTTTTAGTATGGAATAGCAGCATGAACAATCCAAACTGTCAATTGTTTCTTAGACCATTATTAACAAGACTCAAGAATCAAGTTGTGGCAATTGTGTTAGCTCAAAAAATATCAAAATGACTAGGTGTATCCTTTCTATCTTGTTGTTACCAATTCACTTTGAATATGAGAGTGAATTCTCTCGTGCGAGGATTTCACACGATTTAGTTATGCGTAAGTTTTCACTATTGATTAGACCTCTCAAATACTCTTGTCTGGGCTACACCTTTTTGATCAATGATAAACTTTATGCATAACCAAGTTATATCAAATTTTCATGTTAGAGGATCCATCCCCTTGATTATTGTAATTCAGTAAGCAAATGAGCATAGAAGCTTTTGTGTAATTTAGGCTTAATACATATGAATATCTTACACATATAATCACGTGTAGCTCCTCAGAATTAGCTTTAAAGTTCCTAAAATATTTGGAGTGTGGATAAAAAAGGCTTTGAGGCACAGTAAAAACTTTAAAGCTAAGCACTGATTAGTGATTAGTCAATTTAGCCCAGCTTCAATGTTGCAACTGAGCCGTTTGCATATCTACAACTCTGATTCATATAAAGTATCATATCACCGATTGAATTTCTAATATTATTGCAGTCTTATGTTACTCAAGAAGATTACTTCTTGGGAACTCTAACAGTGAGGGAAACCCTCACATATGTTGCTCACTTGAGACTTCCTTCCAACATGACTAGAGATGATATTGACAAGGCGGTAACCAAGGTGTTAGCCGAAATGGGTCTGCAAGATTGTGCAGATGGCAGACTCGGGAATTGGCATTCAAGAGGCATTAGCAAAGGGGAGAAGAGAAGGCTCAGCATAAGCATTGAGATCTTAACTCAGCCTCATATACTTTTGCTTGATGAACCCACCAGTGGGCTGGATAGTGCAGCTGCTTTCTTTGTGATCTCATCTCTGAGAAGCATAGCTCATGATGGAAGAAGAATAGTTATCTGCTCCATTCACCAGCTTAGTAGTGAAGTGTTCAACCTTTTTGATGATCTGGTCCTCCTTGCAGGAGGTGAAGCTGTGTATTTTGGAGAAAGAACCAAGGCAGTTAAGGTAGCATAAAGTTCTCTGAAACTAACCACTTTGAAAAAGGCTATTTGAGGAAGGTACTGAATTCTATTCTTCCAATTCAGTTCTTTGCTGATGCAGGGTTGCCTTGCCCAACAAGGAAAAATCCTGCAGAACACTTCCTTCGTTGTGTTAACCCAGAGTTTGATAGTGTTCCAACCTTTGTACAGTCCAAAAACGTCAATGTTAGTATATAAAACTCATCCAGGAGATTGTTTCTGTATTTTCATCTTTTCTTAGAGATTCTTTTGTTGCTTCTCATTTGCTGGTGGATTTCATGTTTAGGAAGCCCCATCATCAAGGAATTCTCTAATGAATATGACAACGGAGGACATTAAATGGAAACTTATAAAGAACTACAAGAATTCCATGCATTCAGCAAATGCAAGGAAAAGAATCAGCGAAATCAAACAAAGAGTAAGTCAATTTACAGAAAGGACACATATTAACCTCCTGAAATTTCTTTTGACCCTTTCCCCTTGTCACTACTTCTGAGCTGAAATCCATTTGGAATAAATAGAACTGGTCTTTTACAGCCAAATTTTATGCCAAAAATGGAATATGACAATTCCAGTATTGGTTCTATTGCATTTTTTTCTTCATTTGCCTTTTGGTTTGTCCTTCCCTCAGTGCAATTTGACTCGAGTCAGCTAAGAGACTATATTGATTATAGGCCAATATGTTGCAGAAAGAACCTCTGATTAAGAGGGCATATGATACCAGCATGCTGAAGCAGCTATGCACCCTGACTCATAGATCATTCCTCAACATGACCAGGGACATCGGTTACTACTGGTTACGGATTTTGTTCTTTAACTTGGTATCGGTGTGTGCTGGTTTTCTTTATTTCAACATAGGAACAAGCAATGGTGCAATCTTGTCAAGAGGCAAGTGTGATGGATTCATCTATGGCTTTATGATCCTCCTTTGTATTGGTGGCTTACCCTTCTTCCTTGAGGAACTAAAGGTACACAAATGTTTCTTTTACAAGCCGCACATATGAATATCAGTTCTACATATAAAAGGGGGTATAAAAGACTCACTAGGCTCTCCCTTTGTGACACCAGGTCTTCAAACGTGAAAGGTTTGGGAGGCATTATGGTGAGGCAGTCTATGTGCTGTCATGTTTCATCTCATCATTCCCTTTTGTACTAGCCATTTCCCTCACTTCAGGAACAACACTTTACCACATGGTGAACTTTCATCCAGGATTCTCTCATTACTGCTATTTTTGCATAAACCTGTTCTGCAGCATTTCTGTGACAGAAGGGTGCATGCTATTAGTTGCAGCACTAGTGTCCAACCTATTGTTGGCTATGGCAACTGCAGCTGGTGTAACTGTAAGCATACATATTCATAGATAATCAATCCTCCTTATTGTTCATAACTTTGAAGAGCTATTTACCTTAAGTTGTGCACTCAGGTACTCATGATGATGCCATCAAATATATTCAGAAGGGTGACCGACATTCCAAAATTCTTCTGGCGCTATCCAATGTCTTACATCAGCTACACTGCCTGGTCAATACAGGTACAAATAGTAAAAAATGCAAACTATTATCATAGTAAAATGCAAACTATTTGGACTATGATGTTGATGGTGCTTTTTTTGCTATGAAATTCAGGGTCAGTTCAAGAATGACCTAATTGGACTAGAATTTGAACCACTCATGCCAGGGGATACAAAAATAAAGGGTGAAGTGATACTTCATGATATATTTGGAATCAGAACTGATTATTCAAAATGGTGGGATTTGGGAGCCATGGTTTGCTTGCTTATATCCTATAGACTGCTCTTTTTCTTGGTTCTTAAGCACAAGGAGAGAGCTTCATCACTATTACACACCAAAAGGATTATCCTAGACATTTTACTAAGAAGGCCCTCACCTGAGGACAAATATATTATTTCTTCCAAGAGACACCATTCTCTGTATCCTTTGTCATCTCAGGAGGGTCTTAGCTCTCCAATATCTTAGTTCTTGCTCTTCCAGTCTTCCTCTTCCTATTAATTTTTTATTTGTCTCTCATGCCATAGTTTAATTATCTTATACTGGCAGGGAATTGATTTTGTGGCTTTCCATTCTATTTGTAAAACTGCTTGTGTAACGTAAAATGTGCAAATTCTACCAGCTTAATTGTACTATATGCAGGGCTTGATTTTTAATATATCCCTCTCCTAGTACCTATGATTTTTAAATTTAGCACATGAAATTGCAAAGTAATGCCATAGCCCAAATAAAAAGTCAACAAAATTGTAAAACAATACCTCACCATAACGTGAGCATAATACAACAATAACAAGTATGGCTTGTCCTACCGAACAAGATTCGCTACATGGATCAAATATATGGATGAAGATAACTAGAGACTATAATACTCTTTCCAGTTTTCAATATAAGTCATTTTTGGATTATGCACAGGGATTAAGGTAATAGTTAGATCTTATTGATCTTCGAAAAATAAAAGTAAAAGACACAAATATCTTTCTATTACTCAACATTCACTCATTCTCTCTAATTAAATACTCCAATAAACCCACTTTCGCCTATTATCTCTCTAATTAAATACAAGGGTACAACATGCATGAAATGATTAATGACTTAATGAAAAGCAAAAATGACCTATATTTTATACCAGAAAAAACCCACAAAAATGACTTATATTAAGCATAGGAGGGAGTAGTTTTGAAACTTCAAACAAACTTAGATTAGTGTATGCAATAGATAGTAAAATAGAATAAGAGGAGAAAAGATAAAATAAACCCAACCTAGCTACCTAAGGATCTCCTTACTCTTCAAAAATTGTACACATCATGGCGTACCTATTATTCCAACTGCTTCTGCTATTTCCGGATCTTCCTCTACATCAATTTCAATATAATGTAGATTCTAATCATTCATCAATGACCTGCCATACGCGAGGTAAGAATAGGTTAAGCATTGCTTACCATTCAATTTATTTATTATTGAAAATAAGTGACATTGAACAAGGTAAACAACTCTTATTCAGTACCTATTTCATGCATCAGAACAGGAGTGTTAAGGTTTCACTTCTTAGGCTCTCTTCATGTTAGAGTGGTTTCTCTCGTTTGGCACGCAAAGAGAGTGAGGGACACTGTCCTTAGTAGTTCATTCAGCCTCTTCTTTGACAATGTTTTTGCTCTTATCCAAAGACATAATAACTCGCAAAAATCTAGGTGTCTTATGCAAGTGCCTTAAAAAAAGAAAAGAAAGGGAAAAGTTAATAAAATTAAAATGTCAAAATATAAATAGAACGAATACAAATCTATATTCCACGTAGTTTCTCTTTACTTTTGTGTCTCTTCAACTCTTACCCTTCTTTGTGTTCTCATCATTCAAACATTTCTCATAATTCAAAGCTTCAATTCATTAATATCAGCATTTTTTTATGATTATTATATTGTCTTTAATTATGTGTCTTTGATAGAAACAAAACTGAATATACTTTTATCCATTAGTTTAAATCTTTTTTATTTTTATTTTTCAGGGTATCCCCACGGCTGGCAGCTGTGAGATTAATCCCTTTGACCATGATAGGCACCTCGAAGGATGAGAGAGTTGACTTGGGATTTTTTAATTAGCTTTCTGTACTCAAAACCAAGGATCGAACCATTGACATTTGGTTAAGGGAGATGAATCCTTACCACTCAACCACACCCTACGTGTTCCATTAGTTTTAGTTTTTAGAAAAAATAGTTTCAACTTTCATGATATGATATAAAAGCTTTTTTGACCAAGTGGTCAAGTTTCAATCTTAGTTATCCATATTATGAAAAATTTGATCACGCTTTAAGTCCAAAATAGAGATCTGCAAATGTGTTAAATTTAAAACCATCCATGTAGATTTACATTTTTTTATTGTTGTACTATTCAATAGTCTTCAAGGCCATAAACTTTTCAAACGCAACTGTTTCTAATCCTATTAAAAGAACCTCAATTGGCAAGCTTTGCGGGTAAAGCAAGGCAAAAAGAGATTGTTGAAATTCACCAACATTTTACCATATATTCTTTGTTGTTGTGCTCTCTATTGTTGGTTGGGTTCAAGGATGTCAACACAACAGCAGTATTCTAGGCTATGACCTGGACAAAATGGACATCCGCGTTGATGATGGGGAGACACTGCTATCTTGGTCTTTGAGGATGACAAAATAACATTAGTTTGGCTCATGTTTTAAAAAAATAAAATCAAATGAAATAACATTAAAAAACTTGATTTAGTGGAACATGTGATTTATTTTTAGCTACAAATAGCTAAGAGGTATCGGTATTCTTGAATTTTATAGGGGTATAGGAGAAACCCGTCCAACCAAGATTGAGTTGGTTTGGTTCAAGTCATCAAATTAAAATAAAAAATAAAAACTTACATGCTTATGAAAACTAGCAGTGTAACAATTATTTATGAGATATTTAATAAATAACATAAATAGATAACCATCTTAAGAACTACAAACTAAAAAGAAAGAAAGTGACTTAACTACATTAAATTTAAAGTTTAAGTACAAAACTTTAAAAATTTAGAATTAATCTTTAAAATATAATTAATTGAACGGTTGGATTGAGTATTAGGGTCTCGACTTTCCAATTTAAAAAAGATAAATCCAAGAATTGAACCCGAGATAATTGATCTAATTTGGTCTTGACTAATTAAGCAAATTGATTACTCGTACCAATTGATCAAACTAATTTCATTAGTTCAGCTTGAATTTTTAAGTTTATCGGGTCAATGACATCCTTGTTAAATGTTGTTGAGAAGTAAGAGCAGGAAAAAATATTGTTGTAAGTATGAAAAATATTACATGATATTAAAAAAAAAATTTATAAATAAGATCACTCCTTCGGTGCTGAATTCACCTCATATTTTCTTGATTTTTTTTTTCAAAATCTGAGCCAAATCTATCCAATCAAATTTGGCTAGTCAGGGTCATTGGATTTACTTATTTATTTCCTTTCTCCAATTTTTCCCCAAAAAAGATAAATAAAAATATGATAAAACATCAAAATTTTATATAATCAAATTTTCATATACTATTCTAATATATAGAGGCTAGAAGCCTAGAAGATAGTAACCAAATATCACAACATTCAAATTTAAAGATCCTAAATATAATAATATAACATCCAAAAAGCACAATTCTAATGTCACAACAATTCTAAATTCAAAATATAAAATATTACATATCCATAAATTAAAGCCCAAATTTGAGTTGGTTCAGATTGAGCCTCGAGTTGGGAAACAAATTTAATAACTGAATCAATATATAATCAGTTCTAATTAAATTCAAATTGATTGATCCTACAATTCAATTTGTACCGAACCAATTTAATTGAATCAGTTCAAATTCATCAAATTTATCAGGTTATTACGATATTCTTATCCCTATTTCCTTTGTTTTCGAGTTTTGAAAAATAGAGTGTTTTGGGGATAACTTCAATTGGGATATACGCAACATTACAAGTGGGTGTGAATCTAATGGATATATATGCCATGTAAGCGACTTTCCCATTTTCTTCTATATCCCATTTATGAAGAGTTTCACACTGCTCCTAATCTCAATTTTGTTTTTCTCTTGGCCCTTCTGCCCTTCTCCATTTTAATTTTTACTTCTTTTGTAAGTCATAAAACATGCTTCCGTATTGCCTGGCGATCATTCCTAGTATTAGTAAAGATGATGAATTCTTAATATTTTTTGGATAAAATATAAAAACCTTAATTGAGGTTTGTTAAGAGGATACTAAACTTCAATGTTCTCTCAATATTGCACTTTACTCCATAAGCTCGAGGGTGGATTAATTTTGGGGGACATTATTCAGAGCTCACCACAATAAACGGCGAGTTATGAGGTGGTTCATCCCATCTCATGAAGTATAAACTATGGTAGTCCATTAACTTCTGATCGTTAAATGTTGTTTAAATAGTCTAGATTTAAAAATATAATAATAACTATATAAAATAATTAAAAAATTGAAATTACTAAATTATCCCACCTTTTTTTTTTTCCTTCCCGTTATTAAGAGGGTCAACAGGTCATACGCAAATATTACAATGCAACTGTTATTATATAAATTTAATATAAAATGCAAGCATTTTTTTTGTTCATTTGATTCTCTTGATGTAAATATATTCAATACTCTATGACCAAATGAAATTTATAAACAGTTTTATTCATCAACTCAGGCATCTGCGTGTTCATACCAAATTTAATTTTGATTTACACTTACAGAATGATAAAATAATTAATAATATATTAAAATAAAAATTAAGTATTAGATTAAGATCGAGTAAAGGAAACGGAAATGCTTTGAAAATCCTTGTAAAAAAGAGAAGTCTAGAGTCTTTGCGTAAGCATGACAACCTACTGCCAAAATTCTTTAAATTTCAAACTGATGACCCCCGGTTAGTTATGGCGTTATAAGAAATTGTACCATAACTATTTCCCTACGGCATTACTACTCCGGCATGCACGAAATTATTCATTTAATTTTTGGTTTATAAAACAGCTTTACTATTATTTGAAGAGTAATATTATTTCAACATTATTTGTCACCACCATTAGATATCTAGAAAATTATATACAAATAATTAGCAATTTTAAAAGCATTTTTGAAAAGTCTATCCATAAAATACGAAGAACCGTGTGTTATTAATTATAATAACTATAATTTTTAATTACGTTACCGTTAAATTTAAAGAAAAGAATTTATATTTAATATTAATTACCATATCATATTAATTAGAAACGTAAGTAAAATATTCTTCAGTTTTTCATATATATATATATATATATATATATATATATTATCCCTATAGCTATTCATGCACCTCTAAAATTTTGGGTATAAATCAAATATAATTTCTCTTACCAGAATATATTCTCGTCGTGTATTCAAACTCTTAAACCCATCCTAATCATTTATTTACCTTAACGTGAAACTTTCTTACTATTATACTCCCTCAATTTCATATTAGTCACTTGAAAAATTGAGATAATTTGATACATTAGCAAGTTAATAATGTAAATTGTGTATGAGCAATAATGTTTAGGGAAATGATAAACTTTACTGAATGTTTTTTTTAATAAAATCAATAAAAATGTCATTCCCGTACGGTGAAACTAAAGAATAAGAGACTTATATAGATATTTCTTCACTTAATATCATGCATCTTGAACTCAAATGATTGGTTATTAGCTGCGAAGTTGACACAGGCGATGTGTTCATATGTTGGACACGTGTTAGTATTTGATATCCACACGATATCCACATGACACGTATTGGATATACGTCTAATTAAAAAAATAATATTTTTAAGTTTGGACACACTCTGAACATGATTGAATATTGCTCTAATTCACTATGAACGCAACTTGGGCACCCCACAGACACGTTTGAGTTGGTTTCTTTATTTTTTTTCAAATTTTAATACCAATATAAGCTCAAAATTAACCCCAGTTATTTAATTAGACGTGTGTTGTTGGATCATTTTATTTTATTATACAATAAAATAAAATAAATTTTATATATATATAGATATATATTGTGCCCATGCCTAATAATTTTTTGAATTTATATGTCTCTGTGTTCGTGTTACTACCCCTGCTTCATAGGTTATTAATGTTTCCTTGGTTCCGTTTGAAAACAGTAGTGTTGCCCGGGAGAACTAACATGACGTGGGTGACTTCAGCTCGTAAAATTGATGACACATAGGAGGTTCGGGATTACTCCCTCCATTTTTTATTATTAATCATATTAAAAATAAAAATATAATTTATGCTTATTATTTATGAAATATTATATCAATATTCTCATATACACTATCAGATGGATATGGATCCCATTTAATTTAGGGTTCACATCTATAGTATCTTGCACTATATGAATACAAATAATAATATTCTATTGAAAAATTGATATAATTTGATAAAGAAATATTAATTATGCTCTAAGATATGGTATTGACTTACAACTCATCCACTATTAAATGAGGTGTGAACCTTACTTAAATTAGATACACTCTCTATCTAATCATAAATAAATTATGAGTCGATATGTGTTTCACACTTTATGAGTATAAATTACACAGCTAAATTTGTATGCTAAAAGTTAATGTATCTTAGCACAAAACTCAAGATGAGCATTAATAAAAAAGCAAAGGAGTATAAGCGAGCAAGCAAGCAACTGGGTGGCGAAGATCCTTGCAAACTGAATAAGAGGGGTTGGTTAATAGTTGGAGATATTCATACTGCTTTCATCCAACGGAGACAGATTTTAGATAGGGATTTTACAGCGAATAAAGTGGCTTATTGGATTAAACGCAGGAAGAGAGAAGCGATTCTTTTGAAACTAGATTTCCAAAAAGGATATGACTTGGGGTGAGCATTTGGGGATCAGGCATTACCGCAAATGGGCTTTAAGGGCATGTTTGGCGTGGGTGGATTTGGAACCATCTATCCTCAGCTGAAATGTCATTTATAATTAATGGTCTCCAATAAAGCCATTTAAGATGAAGTGTGGGCTCAAGCAAGGCTAATCCACTGTGCTTGTTTCTTTTTGTTCTTGTGACTGGTGTTTTAAATAGATAAACACATAACTGGGAAAGGCGGTGGAAATTGCACTGATTGTCATTGAAGGAATTTCATTTCCGCGGGATGTCAAGACGTCAGCTTATCCCATCTATCCGCTTTTAACATCCAGCCTTGATGTTGGCCTTCTCTGTTACCGCAATTTCCCTTTCTTTTTCTTCTTCTGTTTGCTATCATCCTCTTTTTTCATGAATTCTTCAGCAAGAGCTTGAACTACTTTCAAATCGTTTGCCGTTGTTAATAAAAATAAAATTACCAGGTCTAACGCAATTGGTAGTTAATAAACAAATAAAAATCACCCGGCTCAATGCAATTGGTAATTAAGTAGCATTTAGTCAGCTATTCAATTAGATTTCTAATGATGTGTATAGAAAATATTTTGTAGCCAAATATTTATCCCCTCAAGAGGAGCTCCATGTCTCAAAAAATTAATCAATACCACTGTCAACGGTGGCTATCCTATGAAACCAAAATAAATAAATAATTAAATAAAGCAACTTATTCATGTTCACATTTCATGTTGAAATCTGGAAACAAACAAACAAACAAGACGTGGTTGGAGTGTCTATATGGCCAACGGGAAAAAAATAAAACATAAAATAAAAGGTGCAAAGAAGGAGAACAATAGGAAGAATACAAATAAATTAACTTAATTAAGTGGAAACTAAGGAGCCCAAAGAATACGGAAGGTTTTAAAAATGAAAGTCAAGAAAGGCCAGCTGCACAACCGCATTCGGAATCTTCCAAAACGTGCACATCCCCTGAATTGGCTGAATATATATATGCCCACGCCCACAAGTTTCTTTTCAATTCATATTGATCTTATTGGCACATATAGCCGTGCTGATGTGATGTACACTAATCAACTTATAACACCATGTTGTGGTGATAGAGATCATGATGCTTTTGAGCCCAATATTTCCTATTCGCAAGTGAGACTTTGGCTTGGTCATGATTGCAATTTTGTACTTTCGTGTGTGTATATATATATATATATATATACACACACATTTTCTTATTCGTAAAAGCTAAAGGCATATTTTAGACTATTTACGAGAACTTAAATTTATAATTCAGGAATAAAAATAAAATTACTACGGGAAAAAAAGATGGATGTAAAACATATCACTTCCGCTTGTTGGATGTAAAATAAAATAAAGTACAGTGAAAGCACTGTTTTCTCTAGGATATGTGAAAGAATCTATTATATGATGTGAACTATGGGTACTGCGCTAGTTAGAAATAAGGTCAAGGGTATGAGTAGGTGGGAATATGATAAAAGGATAATAAAGGCCTTAATTTGAATCATGCAAGCTGAGAAAAACAGAGAACTTATCAGTATTGACTATTTTCTTGACACGAGGGCAAGTGGGCAACAGAATGGGGACAATTGGATCCTTGAGTCATTGTCGTCATCTCAAATCCAGTTAAAAGACTTAGCAAGAATGGACAGCTGATAATACTCCATTTATTACACACTCATTCATTTCTATACTCTGACCATATGAATTTAGGGGCTTCCACCCTTTTAATATAAAAAAATTATTAATCATATAAATATACAATTGCATTTTTAATTACCAATTTGTGAAGTTTTCTCATTATAGGAGAAATCGCTATAAGTTGTAGCCATTTCACATGAACTAGAAATCATTATAAATTACAAAGATTTCTAGTTAATACGACTGACTAATATAAAATTTATATTATCACACGTATATTACGCGCATCATAATTATTGAATAGTGCTACAACCATAATTACTTTATACATTAGTGATAATATCTTTATTTTTAAGAATAATACTTTTATAAAAGTAGTTATTTTTTGATAACTTTAAAAGTAGTAATTATTTAAATATAAGTTTATTAACTGAAGATATAATTTTTATATATTATTTTGAAAATAAATACAAGACATGGCTTAATCTTAATTACTAACTAGTTATATATCCATACTTTAAAATTGTCATCATATAATTATCAAATAAGTATTTGTTTCAAGCTACATCTTTTCTACAGATTATTTTAAATTCAAATAAATGATAATAATATTGATAACATGTTACAATAATTCGACATGTAATAATAAGTTACACTTATAATGATTAAAATTAAGTAATTAAATATTAGTATGTTGATTTAATTCATTATTGATATTTTATATCATTATTTATTAATTTAATTTATTATACTCAATCATATCTATTGTGTGATTTATTAATTAATTAAATATTAGTATTATTAAAACATAAAGGTATTGTCACCTATTGTGTAAAGTAATTATGGATGCAACATTATTCAATAATTAAGATACGTATAGCATAAGTGTGGTAATATGAATTTTGAATTAACCAGAAAAATCCTATGAATTTACAATATTGTTAACTTTTTTTTTCTTCAGGCCTTTGTACCAAAACATAAGAGAAGAGAAAAGAAATTAAAACAAGAAAATAGAAAAAAAATAATTAACTTTTAATTTATTTGGATAAGCGAAAAAAAGAGAAAAAAGAAAAAACTTGAGTGTGAATCCACAGTCAAATTGAAACTAGGGAAAAGTGTATTGGGTGTGAATTTATAACGTTATATTTTCAATATCTTCTTTCACCATAAAAGTATTTCTCATAAAACAATTTTCATATAATTATGTTTTCTTTTCTTTCAAATTTCTTCTTAAACAAATGTTAGAGAAAACACAGGACATGTCTGGTTTAGGGCATGTTGTTTGTATTTTTAATTTCTATTTTCATTTCATGACTTCAATTTTAATTATAAAAATGCCACTTTGTGTTCAATTAGATTTTTATGTCTTAACGATTTTGTGAATAATACAATGAAATATATATATATATATATAGAGAGAGAGATGTATCACATGAAAGGGGTGATTTATTATGAAAGTGAGATGAATAAATATGAATCGTATAACTATATATGGATGATCATAATTAAAAATTGATTAATAATAATTGATATTCACATGCTCATTTAAAAAGGTTATATGATTTTATATTTTAATTTTGACTTTTCATGTAAGATTCAATGATCTAGATTCAATATTGTCACAATAAACCACTATTATATATATATATATACTGCAAGATCTTAAAAAATAAGATACATATTGAAAGTGAAACGGTATTTTTTAAATTAAAATTGAAAATAGAAAATAAAAACTCGAGTCTAAACGATTTTTTTAAAAATTAATGCAATAAATCTAGTTAAAATTGTATTTTGAGTAAAAAAGACAATTTTTCACATAAGAAGATTGATTTTGGATTTTTGTATTGAAAAATAATTATTTTTAGAATAAAATACATTTTATCCCATTGAACTTTAGGTCATGTACAATTAACATATGACTTTTTAAAATGTATATCATGATACCTTAAACTTTTCAAACAGTAAAAAAATCTCATAGTCTGATTTTGACAACTATTGAAGGTATGATTTATATACATTTAACCCTCTGATATTTTCAATTTGTGTAACATGATATATTATTTGTGAATTCTCATATGCACTTAACTCGTTATTATTTTTATATTTTTATGTGTAGCCTGACACCATATTATAACCTAAAGGTTTGTTCCATTTGGAAAGTCAGATTGTTTGCACTAAAAACACTTTTCTTTAAAAATTTGCAACTTCAAGCTGTTTGGTTCTTAATTCTTGATTGTAGAAACAAAATTCTTATTTATATTATACTTTAATTTTTAAAAATAATTTCAAATTTATTTTAGTAATTTAATTTAAGTAAAACCTTAGATTCATTTCACAAGTTATTGTTGTTTTCAAATTTACTCTATGAGTAATAATCGTTTCAAATCTATGCTCCAATTAACCTTTTAAAACTAAACACGTTGATCCTCTTCGCTAACGTTACTTATTACAATAATGGAATGAGTCTACCTGATTTTTTTTTTCCCTCTAGGTGGGAGTCTACCTTATACTTGAGTTGGCAAAAGTAATTCAGATGACATTTCACATAACGAAGCAGAAATCTTAAATTTGTTTGCTAACTTATTTTCTGTCAAATTCCCCACTAAGTAAAACATGTTCCAAACTTGTCCTCAAAATTTTAAAAACCCGTAACCAAAAAAAAAAAAAAAAGACCAAATATATTTATCCTCCTTATAAATGTTGTTGTTGTTACGTCCTATAAGAGAGAAGAAAAAAAATCCACTAATATATTATAATTCTAGGACTTTTTTATTTATTTATCCACACTTATCTCAAAAGTTAGAATAAAGCATACCCTGATTTTTCTCTGTTTCAAACTTCATCCTATTCTTTTTACAGTACTCCCCATATCGAACACACATGTGATTACCTTGTCTTCCCTTGATGTTTCATGCTTCCATTGCTGATTCCCGAAGTACCCACAAAGCCACTCTAATCATTCAAACACTCTATGCAACCCTCTATTTGCCTTTGGATAAACTAAATAATTCCATATAATTTCTAATAAACAAGGACAACATGGACTCAACACATGTTCTCTTGTTCTTTTATTCTTTAGTCAACTTTATTTTTTGTACTTAATCAAGTAAATTGCTTAAAATATACTGTTATAATAACAGCCAAAGAAAGTTGATATAAGAGAAAAAAATATAGTTCAGTTTATAACCTACATCCACACATCAAACTTCTATAATTGACATAAAAGTATAATAAATGTTTCAAAAGAAGCTTATATACTTCTCACTATCTCAAATTCAAATACACCTCACAAGTGTATTCACTCAAAACTCTCAATCTAGTGGAAAAATAAAAAGAAGAAAAGAAATAATCTTCTTAACGAGAGAATTTGTTATATGTTTGAGATGGTTTTACAGATAAAAGAAAACTTGAATTTATAGGCAATAAGCAACACCACATAACCATTCATGCAACCAATGGTAGAGAGTCAATGTGACCTCCTTAGCCATCTGTGCAACTAATGGAAGAGAGATAAAGTGCTCTCATAATCTCTCAAAATATGGGAATGGTAAAATAGGGGAAAAAGACCTTTTCAAGCTACTAATTACATATACTATATGAAATTATTCATTTTTCATATTAGCATTTAAATTTTTTTTTTGATTAATTTGTTTTAACCCCAACGGTTAGTTGAGTGAAATATGACAGGATCCCGCATTTGATAAGTTGTAGGTTCAGATCCCCCCATCAATGTTAGATGATATAAATATAAGTTTCTTTGTAAGTTATCTATTAACTCAAAAGTTTTTCCTATCTTGGATTGAAGCGCTATTATCTCATCTTAAATTTTTGTTCAAAAAAAAATATATTTTGAGTCATGTTTCGCTATTGTTCCAACTTACATTGACGCTCGTTTGAACTATATTCTCAAATTCAATACATAAGATGTTTCATTCACTTGGTATTATATATGTCCCTAACATGAATGTAAAATATGCACACACCTGAGTCCTATGCATATTTTGTTGCTTGGTTTGCGGGTGATTGCAAGTATAACGCTTCAATATGTGTTTTTTTTATTTTTTGGGAATTGTCGACATGGTAGATGGGAATTGGGCTGGAGTCTGGGATTATCCGCCCGCGATTTTTGAGGAAGGCGCTGTTTTAGCATTGGGCAAGGCGTAGCTTTGTGTTTGTTGTGCGTAGGATCTACTTTGGTAGGTTCTTTGGCTCTCTCGATTTCTTTTGAGAGCTTGCTTATGTAGATTTATTTCGATGAGTTGTGTCTTGGGGTCGACATTAGACGCTTAGTTTGAGTTTCGTCTTGATCTTTTGACATTCGATTAAAACTTGGTGTTATCTTTGCTTTTTTATTTGAGAGTTGAGCTTCTTTTAATTATTGAAAAGAAAAACAAGAGCTTGTGATGGAGGAGTATAATGCATTGTTTCTTTATGGCTTTCAGTTTGTGACCCTATCTTTTTTTTTTTTTTTTGTATTCTATTATTTCTTTTGTAAGGATAACTATTACTTGACTTTGCTTAAGAGGGACTCTGTTGGGATTAAATGAAATATTATCACTTAATCCTTCAATAACCATTTGGAGTGGAGTGAAATATGTGAAGGAGTTTGAGTTATTTGCAATATTATGAAATTTTGTGGGTGTAAATGCTAATTAACCTTTATTATTATTATTATTACCAATCATATGACCCCATCATGATTTCCGTTAATTTCGGTCTGTATGCAGTAATATTAACACTCATATTTCGTGGGCTATTAACAGGAAGGATTTTCAAGCTAAATGCATATCTCATCTCGTAATACCATTAAAAAAACTTACAATTAAAATCTTTCACGTATTGAAAAAGTTAGAAAAAAGGACCATGATCTTAACTGCTCCAATGGGCTCTAGCTAGTGCCTGCAGCCCAAAATCCTCTTCAATACTTCACATTTGTTCTAGTAATGTGATCCATGGCCTTCTTTCCACACTCCATTGACCTCTTGTGTTGAATGCCATGGAGAAATTTCCTTGAGAAGTCATCACGATTTTGGGTGTAACGAATTGCCAAACAAATAAGAGGGAGAAAATCACATATAGTTTAAATAAAGACATTGATTAAAGGTGTTCATTTTTAAAAGTTGTAGTGTGGATTTAGAACGTTTATTGTTCATATAGACGTGATGAACCTTAAAATATAAATTTATTGTATTGCTTTTGTCAATTCCAATGTTAAAATGACTCTATTTTTGGAGACTTACCTCCTTAAAAGAGCTTTCATCTCAAAAAACTAAGAAATAAAAATAAAAATAAAAAACTCCATCGGTCTAACAAATTATGTTAGTAAAGATAATAATATTTCAATTTTAATGAGAAGTGATATTTGTATCCATAATTTTTGTCTGCCTTGTTATATATTTTTGTCCCTAACCCAAAAGGTGATTCTCAAATTTAATGAAAAGTGATATGTGTATCCACAATTTTATACATCATTTAAAGTGATGTGGAAATCAATTTATAAATAACTGAGGATTTTCCATTCTTAATGAATGTGGTATATGCGTCTATGATAAAGTAATTATTTAATAATAAATATGATTTTTTTCCCACTAGATTGATTCTTAATATACTTACATTCACAATTATTAATAAATATTTTTTTTCATTTTTCATAACCAGATTTGCCAAAAATATAGTTTGAATCACCAATTATTGATACATTTTTTTATGTTAACCCAGTGTATCTATTGTCAGAAGCAATGATTAATCACCTTTAACCATAGCACTCTCGGACATGAGCTTTGTCTCTATATAGCCACAAGATCTTTTCTATACACATTACTAGAAATTGAATATTTGACTAAAGACTTAAAAAATCCAACTAACTTTATACATGACTTTGTTTTAATATCTAAATCATGCACACAAAAGTAATATTCAGATAATAGTGATGAAAGTTAAGGCACATTTGTTTTAACGTCATTTGTTTCAGATTTTGAAAAAATAATTGTAAAATTTATATCTTATATATAACTCTAAAATTGAAAATTGGATTTTTTTTTTTTGCATAGGCTACTCTTTTTATTTTCTATAAATAAACTGAAAATTGATTTTTTTTAAATCCTGATTAATTTTAAAATATTACCCAAATATATAAAAGTGATTTTTTTGAGTGAAAAAATGATTTTCGGGATAAAAAATCCCATGCTAACGAAGCCTTAAGTGCGTTTAGATGGAGCAATTATAAGAAGGAATGTAATTTTTAGAAGGATTTAAAACTCATTACGATAAAATATCCTGTTTGGATATTAACTTAGAAGAAATTATAAAATCCAAGGAATTTTAAAGAGGGATTTCACTTACCTAAAATAAAGGATTTTAATTTTCACCTATAGGGAGGGAATTTTAAAAATCCCTATATGCACAAGTATATAATTTTTTTCATTTTGGTAAGTCTCACTTTTATTATATTCCATTACAGTTAATTTATATTTATAAAATTTTCATTTAATATTATTTTTAATTCATTTTATTACATTTTAAATTTTTTAATATTTAGTTTATACTACATGATGCTATATTTATGTATTATTTTACATTATTTATATAAAAATTAAATTTTATAATTTAAATTTAAAATATTTCATAAATAAAATTTAAGATAATTTATGAAATACGAACTAATTATAATTGATTTTAGATCGGTTGAATTTTGATTATTATTAAAAAAATATTATTTCTTAACAAAATACCTTATACTTTTCAAATAGAATATGTTAAAATCAAAATAATATAATTATCTCATTCAAACAAAGTATTTTATAAATAAAGAAAATATAATTATCTATCCAAATAAAAAATTTAAAAAAATTGGAGGAAATTTAATTAAAATATTTTAATTCCTATCATTTTAAATTTCCTTATATTTTAAAAATGCTCTATCCAAACTTATACGAACAATTTGCTTATGATCAAAGAGAAAATTTCTTGTCACTATCAACATAAAGTTTTTCTACACGCGCTTGTGCTTTTGGAGGGAGAGAACAGTCATGTTTGAATGGAAGAAAATGTGCACCTGGAATAGCATAGAAAGTCAAATAAAGTCGCTTCTTTTATGGAAAACCTCCAAAGCGCTATTAATCACTTTGAAGGAAGAAAGCCTTGGATGGAGGAATTTGCACGAAAGATATGGAAACAAAAGATACATATATCTAATGCAGAAAGTATCAACACACCTAAATGGCTTAAACTACTATTATTTTCGTAGAAAAATTGTTGCTTTAAGACAATCCCACCAAACACTCCCACGTGCTAGCTCTATCTTCCTCAATTCCCCATTCACAATTTTAACAATATCTTATTTGATGGATTGGTTCCCTCACTTTTTTTCTGATGTTTGTTTTATTCAAGTTAGTCAAGCTGATTGACATCCGTGCAATCTAAATAAGATATTTACTGGCCATTAACACACGACGGAGAATTTCTAACTAGGCTAATACAAATGTTACCATGTAAATTGTAAGGTAGGTTCCAATCAAGGTCAATTCAATGAATGAGATTTGGATCTACGTCAAATAAAGAATTTTTTATTTACTAGCTTTTGGTGTAGACATTCACCAATTAAGGACAAACTTTAATTATCTGATCGCTCTTTAATCTTTCAACCAGAAGATAAAAAACGCGTTGTCATTATCATTTGCCACTTGTGGCGAGAAGGTAATTACCCGTTAAGGCGGGGTTGAATATAAATTTTATTTTTTATGTATTTCGAGGGGGTATATTTCCATATTATCTTAAAAAACAGTACATATTTTTAAATATTTTAATTTATATATATTAAAAGTGTAAAAATTCTCTACATAATTATCTAACTATGGATTGCCACATTTCTCACCCATAACTTGAAAAATCACGTAAATAAAATATTTTGATTGGACTATAATGTAAACTTATTTTAATTATGTTGGATTCTTAAGAACAAGTCTAGATACCAGTTGGTTCACAAAAAAAAAAAGAAGAAGTAGTGTTAAAGTAAATATCCTATTGTGAAGTATATATATATATATATATATATACACACTATGTGTTTAATTTTGAAGTGAAACTCTTTTATACACGTATTCAATCACTTATGAGACATATGAAAGGATTTGATTTGATGTCAATGGTTTAAAAATATTTTATATTATTCGTTTATCAAAATCAAATTTTTATAACTATTATCAACTCATGTATTAATGTATAATTATTACAAAAGTTATTCAAATGATAATTATTTTAGATATAATATAAATTTTCGATTTAATATTGATGGACTGACACTATCATTCAATTATATATATATATATATATATATATATATATATATATAAGTGAATATGGTTAACTTCTATTATCGCTGCTTGAAAACTTATATGAAAATATATAAATAAGTTAATATGGTTAACTTCTATTCTCGCTGTTGGAAAAATCATATGGAGATATTTAATTAGATCACAATGTAAAATTTTTTTTTTACACCATTAATATATCAAAATTAAACTCATAAGTTTTTTACACAATAATATATCAAAATTAATTTTTCCTAACATCACCAATAAAATAATACCCACTTCCAATTTATATCCAATTAAAAGAAAGAAGAGTGATGAAAGCAAAGTGCGTGACTGCATGCCATGAAACCCTCAGCGAAGTTACTATATATAAAGAGGGGTAGGCATAGTGCATACGTTTCAACCATTTATTCATTGATAGAAAGAAAGAGAGAGAGAAAGGAAAAACTAAGCTCTTGCAATTCTCATGAACTGTGGAGTCGTGTTGGGTTTCTATTGTTGGGGTTGGGAGTTCTTAACTGCCCTTCTTCTCTTCTCCTCTCATCAACCATAGTTAATTCGCCTTCATCATAAATTCTTCTTCTACTTCTTCACAAATTATCAACTTCTTCCACAAACAAACCAATAGAATATAGAGAGAACACCCACAAGAGGGAGAAAATAAAAATAATTGCCAAAATGGAGGGAGGAGCAAGTGAGAAAGGGTTATTGGAATGTGCAAGGAAGTGCTCTCCACCACCCTTCTTGTTGAAGACATACATGCTTGTGGAGGATCCGGCCACTGACAGCATCGTGTCGTGGAATGCCGACGGGACGGCGTTTGTCGTGTGGCAGCCGGCGGAGTTTGCCCGTGATCTCCTCCCTACGCTCTTCAAGCACAGCAACTTCTCTAGCTTTGTCCGGCAGCTCAATACCTATGTACGTACTTGTACAAAAATACACACACACTATACATATATATATATATATACTTGTCATATAATTAGGTGATTTATTGATGAATTTTATTGATTATTAAATGCTATTTTTAACACGAGAGTGTCGTGATAAGACAGAAAAGCACAATTTATTATAATAATAAAATTTATCATTATTTACATTGATACTTCAATTTTATTTTTACGTATTTCTTTCTTTATAATATGACACTCTCTCGCTCTTGATGAGAATGGTCTTAATCTTAGTATTGTTATTTCAACAACCCATTTTAAATTAACACTTTCATATAACAAAAAATGGTGAAGTAGACAGCCTGAAACGGCATCTATGATCAATAAGTTGACTACTAGAAAGTTTTTGTCATGAAAGGAAAAACAATAACCTCCGTTTTCTTGAGTTCAGGATGGAGCAGGTGAACTAGAATTCGTGACCTAGAGTTTTGGCTTCAGTTTAGTATTATTCTTGAGTGATGAATGAATGGCTTGACTTCAAGTTTCTCATTAAGGAATAAGGAATCCGAAGGTAGAGAGCTAATGTTTTATTTGTATCATTCAAAAATGGAATATTCGCGTTTATTGATTTAATAAGGTGTTGTTGTTTCGGTGTGAAATGTTCTAGAAAAGATCGAGTATATATGTCAAAGTTATAAAGTATTAGAACGGTAGTGTTCAGATTCTTTTTTTTTTTTTTCTCCCCCTTCCAGCTAGCTAGTTCATGATGGTATGCATCTGCATATGACGGATCAGGTCAGAACCGGCCGGGCCTGATAATGAAATTCAAAGCCCTATCAACCAAACCATAACTAGAGACAAAAAATCAACATTAGTGGGCACGCATGGTTTAATAGCACAACGAAATACTCATATCGACTTAAGTTTTTTTTTTTAATTATTATTATTATAATTATTTTATTGCAAAATGTCTTGCCTTCTGGTAAGGTGGCTTCAATTTTTCAAAGTCTTAGATTGTACTTTGAGTAGAAAGTTTCTGGTTTGACTAATCCATAAATGCGATTTTCTTTTTGAGTGGCCCACATATGTGGATAAATCTTAGCTTAATCGTAGAGCACCAACTAATGCATGCTCTAACAACTTTCATCATCTTTTGAGTATGTCTAAATATATGTTAGCACATCTAATTAAACTTAATGATAAAGATGACATGCATTTGTTGCTGTGTTATGAATATGTTCCCAAAAAAGAAAAAAAAAAGTGAGATGAACCCCCCCTCTCTCTCTCTCTCTATATATATATATAGAGGTTTTGAGTCAGAATATAGTGCGTTAAATAGAGAGATTTCCTTTCTTTTGGCCTTCCTAACCATCCGGCAATACATGGTTCAATGGGAGAGTATATTAATGTTAGGACTTACAGTAATTACGAGAAAAATACTGAAATCTGAAGTGTGAGTAATGAAATAATATCTTGAACGAGCACTATATGTGAGATGATTTGTAAACTTATTGTACTGAAGTTTTAAATCAATATGTGTGATATTAAGTCTATTATTATATCTAGTTTCTTGCTTAAGTTCATATTGATGGACATATGATTAAGATTATATGGATCATATTGCATAAACTTAAAAAAAAAAGAAAGAGATAATGTTTTAACATATATCATCTAGAATTTTTCTAATAAGTGATTTTGTTGATTAAGAATACCAAAAAGAATAAGTTACATTATTCTTGCGTCGGTCTCATTTTTTAACTCAACATGGCTTTGATTGGATAAATCTTATTCTCTATTGGTGTGAGTAATTACATTGCTTACCTAGCTAGAAGTATTTCTTGTGGGTCTATTCATAGTCCTTGGACCACATTTTTAACCGAATGAATAAGCAAATTTAAGGTATAGCGGTAAACCAATTTTCCATTTACGTGAAGTTTATCTTTTTTTAAAGTGAGGATTTCACTTTTGAGAGTAAAATAAATGGATTTTATCTTTGGATCAATATAGTTAAAAATAGAGCTCTTGTAACTCTATTGATTTGAAAATGAGATTGTCCACTTTACTTTCTAAAATGAGATCCTCACTTTAAAGAATTCAAATCCATTTTGTTCGATATCACATTATTTCTCTTTCCATGTTGGCACCTAAATTGACAATGCTTTTCATTTAGAGATTTTATTCTATAGACATAATCAAGTGATTGAATTTTGAAGAAAGTTAGTGGAACCTATTTTTATTATGATGAATGTGCTGAAATTTGATGAGTTGCTAGAATTATATTCATGCAAGTCTCATTTTGATTTATTATCCGTATATCTTGCAAATATACACATGCAGGGATTTCGTAAGGTTGCAACAAGCAGATGGGAGTTCTGCAACGAAAGGTTTAGGAAGGGAGAGAGAGAACTTCTATGTGAGATCAGAAGAAGAAAAGCTTGGACAACCAAGCAACAACCAATTACTACTACTACTACTACTGCACCGAACCAAGCCACAATACCCCAAGACTCAGATGAGGACCAAAGGTCCTCATCAACCTCATCATCTTCTGGTTACACAACTCTTGTGGATGAGAACAAGCGGCTCAAGAAGGAGAATGGGGTGTTGAGTTATGAGCTCACAACCATGAAAAGGAAGTGTAGGGAACTGCTTGATTTGGTGGCGAAATATTCGCGCGCAAAGGAAGAGGAAGCGGAAGAAGATGAAAGGCCAATGCTGTTTGGGGTGAGGCTGGAAGTGCAAGGAGAGAGGGAGATGAAGAGGAAGAGAGCTGAGATAAGTGAAAGCGCAAGCATTTTGCTGTCACAGTCATGCAAATAGATGTATTTTATATATAGTATACGTGATTAGGTTCAAAATATATACAAGTCTTGCTACTGCAAAGTAATAGTCAAATGTTAGCTAGATCTGCAAAAAAAGTTTTCTTTTTCTTTTTCCCCCATCTTGTGTTGGTGATCACATCCGGTTCATCAAGGAGTTAATTGAACTGTGAAGAAGCTTAATCATATCAGCGTAGCATTGTAATTACGCAGTGCGACATAGGAAGATGATCTACACATACCGACATGTAAATTTATAGCAAGTTGCAATTATTACTGGTTTATAATAATATATTGAACACAGATAGTAAAAGATGTAATGATTCATTAAGTAGTAATGTATGGATTTAAGTGTGTTGAAAATATTTTACTGCTTACAATGGTTTAAATCATTTATTAGGTAAATACTATAGGGTTTTGGCCATATCGATCAAATGATGTCTAAGTTTTCTATCAGAACTTAACTCTTATTTTTTTGGTTGTGTGTGAGAGAAGAAAGAAAAAACAAACAACTATTGCCACAAACACAGCACCCATGCAATCCTCATGCAGCATTTGCATAACCTCGGGAGGAGGATGATCCTAATTCCTTATTGAATCAAACCCCTCTCTTCCCATCTTAGCCATGGCATCAACATATTGATTTCCTTCTCTCCAAATATGTGAGGAATGAACCTCCCATTCCCTAGCCACAAGAAGAGCCCTTATGTGAATTTCCAAATATGTATAGATTTACACATATAACTCATTCATAAAAATTTCCCCTATATTTTTATCCTCAATCAAAGTCACCTTTAGTATGACACAAACTTTATTCTCTCTTTTTTTTTGTCATGACAAAAACTTTGTTCTGTAATGGAAAAGCAAGATCAACCTATGATGCACAGACACATCATTTGGATGGTGTGTCTACATGTCGAATATGTATCCACGCCGAATCTTGCATAACATACTGATGACACATGTTTGTATATATTTAATTTAAAATTTGCTTTTTTCTTACTCTAAAATAGAAATACATAATATAAACAAGGTTATAAAAATAAAATAATATATAACTTTTTAAGTTTATAACAAAATAAAATATAACAAAAGTTATATATGTAATATTCTGAATAATATATTATTTTTTTAAAATTTTTAATTATATGTATGTCATATCCATGATCTATAATTTTTCAATTTTGAAATGTCCTGCTGTTCATGTTATTTCGTATCCCATGCCGGTGCATGATTGTGATAGGGATCAACTAGTTCTATAGGAGCCTTAGAATCCATTTCCTTCTTGCCGTTTTAGCCAATCTCAGTGGGCGTCAATGTGTTAAGTCGCACCTTTTCTTTCTCCTTTTTTATGTTTAAATATTTTTCCAATCAATCTTCATTTTTTGGGCCAGAATTTCCAATCATTCGAAATTTTTGGAGTCAAAAATCATTCTAACATCAGACAATACAAAGCTCTACAACTAAATCGAGCAGACTACAAAAAAAAAAAAAAACCCTACGTTGAGAAAAGGGAGTGAATCTGGCCCCGTCAGTGAACTGATTTGATATTAAACATATTTGCCCCACATCAGCTCCATTTTTTCCCCCTCTTTCGTTGGGAATCACAAGTACCAACAGTGATCCAATAACCGTTCAAACAAAGGATTGGTACTTGGTACTTAATTCTAGTTCTTACATATGGGCTCGATCGAATGACCAGAGAATTGAAAAAAGCGCTATATGTTCAACATCATCAATTGATGCAAGCTAACAAAAATAAGAACCGCATAACAAGGCAACTACAAACAAGCACAATAGCAACAACAGCAAATTTGCATTAAATAGGATCAACTATATGACGGTACACAACAACATCGGCAAGTTAATTTTTCTTCCTTAACGGTTCATCTATTATTAGCCTTTAACCGTGATTATTAAATCAAGATTCGAGCTAAGATTGATTTTTGAATTGAGAATCGAATCACATCGAAAATCCTAAGATTTAAGGTTAATAATTAAACATAAACAAATGTTTTTAAAATCATTTGTAACCGCAGCTCATTGTATAACTAAACCCTAAACCACATTAGCATTTTAAAATCATAGCTCATTGTATAACTAATACTTCAACCTAAGCCAAGACTGCTCATCAAGATAGTCACGAATCACATCGACAAATATAGTAACTACACATTCTGCAACAGAACCCCTCAAAAAATATAACGAAAATTTATAGAAATCCCTATTTACAATTCCTAATTCCTAACAGATTAACTAATGACCATCATTCTTCATTGTAAGATTATTGTCACTTAATTCATCCTCAGCTTCAATATCAGAAGCTCTTCGGTCTTCTTCATCCTCTCCATCTCAGTGATCTCTTCATTTCGGCATATCATTCTCATCTATACAACATTGAACTTAATCACTTTATTTAGCTTTTCACCACCAAAAACATTCATTCTTATACAACATCGCACACCTTCTACTTGTGGAGTAACGTTTTCCATTAGATTTAAATGACTAATTTTTTCCCTCCACTTGGCATTGAAGCGGAGCTACAAGGCCAAAGTTGCCAAAGCAGCAAGACTGAATGTAACGATACTCAACAGCCAAAAACAAAAAAAGTGCTCTAGTGCCACAATTCCCTTGCAGGGAATCTATTTACAATTCAATGGCACCAAAATCATCGACTCCGCAATATACGTGGCCTTAAATTTTGACAAAGCCATGCTAAGAAATTAAAGAATGTTATCATTTTGATACCCCATAACACACTGTAACTACTATGCAGCATTTTATGCGGGAAAAAAATATGATAAAATGCGGGCATCTCATGAATTAGCTGCAAAATGATTAAATATAGTCTCCAGAGTCGACTGGCTGATGCTGTACTCAGCAATCCCTAATCTATTTCTGCAAAAAGGTTGAGGGAGCATTTAGTCACTTTGAGAAGCGAGATTACAGAAAATAGATCACAGTACTTGTACTTTACCTGTTTCCTTCTAGGAGTCCAAAGACATCTGCTAGAGAGAAGCCTTCATCATATGGTAACTGCAGTACACAAACTGTGAATTACTATATGCCATGCAAAAATCTAAGTCCATACACCACGGCTTGCACATGAATATGCAAATATTCTGTTCATGGCAGAACAAAGTGAATAAGAAACAATCTAGGACCATATCAATCTAGGAACAAAGTGAATATTCTGTCCATGACAAAATATGTCAACATTAATTGAGATAAAAAGAAACAATCTAGGACCATCTCTCCTAAAAGGTTAGGCTGTAAGGTGGAGACTCGTAAATAGTTTAATTTCTTTAAACACACCCTCCCATGCAAGAGCCCTTTAGCCTTAAACTCCAGTCAATTCCAAAGCCAATTTTGACTTGCATTTAAATTCAACTTTAAGTAGAAGAATGTGTGCAAGTCAACGAAAACCAAATTGACTTTGAATATCAATTATAAAACCAAATGGGATACACCGTTTTGCTCTGCTTATCACTTACAATAAGAAGAAATGAACTCTCAAATATGGGTGGCTGACTGCCATGCACGAGAGCTAAAAAGGAGACGAGACAGCTCTTGGGGATTTGAACAGATAGAACAAGACACTAGACGCTTCATTAACAACAGATCAAAAAAAAAAAAAAAAGCCTGCCTCAAGTAAAATTGAATGAAGATAGCAACATACCAACTGCATTTGCCTCACTCAAAACAGAAGTCAAATAAAATCTAATGCAGTCAATAAGTAAAAGCATCAAGTAGGTCTTAGATTTACAGTATTGTAATAAACCCCTTTGGAAATTCAAAGATCTTCGGAGGTCTTGTCTTTTGTTAGGACAGTGTAGCATAATAGAATTAATAATAGCGACATGTTGCAGCTCCTTAACACAGATAAGGCACTTTCCCTAACTCAAATCTGTTTCCCATCTGTTTTAAATTGTTCTGCTGCTGTTTCTTTATGGAATTCTTTCTTTGGACTTCCTGGTGAAATTGGATGTGACCTACGTCATTGGATCAGCTTTTTATGATTAAATTTGATTAAATTTAATAGTCTTGGTAGAAGTAAAGAGGCTAAATTTTTTATCCAGAGCATAATCTATGTCACACTTTGGTTCACGGATTGAGTGTTACTCTCTTCAAAGTTTATTCTACACGGTAGCTCATACGAGATAAGATTAGGCATTTGGTTTTAGTGGCACAAATAAAGAGTTTCTCTAACAGGCATGTTGAGGATTTGGGTAGCATTGTTCCGCTGATATTTCATTTTTGGTCTTTTTATCGTTGGTGTTTACTTTTAGAGTAGTAGACGACCACTTATCCTCTAAATTATTTGTAATCAACTTAATCAATTGTCGCAAACCATGCAGAAATCACGGAGGAGCAGAGGCCTTTGATGCTACTAGACACACTAGCAGAGTGAGTTATATGGTCACCATATCAACTCACTGGAGGCTAAATTGCAGCTGTGATGGCCGTGACTTTTACCAGGGATGAAACCTTGCTCAGCCCACTCAAAAACTCACCTTGCACGATCAATCAAGCAGCCCATTTGTCTTCATTACCCGTTGCATACAGAAGCAATCTAGATTTAGTTCCTCTTTTGTTGCTTGATCACATAGAGAAGGGAAGTTTGCACACCTCCGCTTTGCAGCCTATCCTTTCCCAGCCATATCCCTTGGCACCTATGTTGTATGTTCTCACTTTCTTGGCAGCTTCTACAGCCAAACCCCTCTACTCTCCAGCCTTCACTATCGCCTTAACATTACTGGCTACGCCTTATATTATGATGGCTGTATCTTCAAACAGTAACTTTGGAGGATTAATGATGAATACTATACATTGAATGAGCTATCTTTGGTGTAGCAGCTGTTCTGTGATCTGCAACATTGCTATAGTGTTTTGTGGGTTGGCTGCTCCGAGCATACATCTGGAACTAATTACTACTTTCTTTGTAATTATATTTTCTTTTTCTTAAACATTTTCTTCCTTTATGTATATATAGCCAAGAAATCAGAAGAAAACTAAGACTGGGATTTTCATTTCTGTGCATATTAGTTTAAAAGTGAAAATATTCTACTTCAAATTTAATGGTTAAATTATGTAGAATTACATTCAGAAATAGAAATTTTCAACCATAATGCATGATCTTCCCATAAGAAATGCAATGCAGTAGCTCAAAAATACCTGGTATCTGATGCTCAAACCGTTGCACCCTTGGCATCTTGCTCCCCAAAATGATGAGATAATAAATGAATCAATTTCTGAGAATTTTTGCTTGGACAACCACCACTCAGAAAATACTGGTAATGGAATACCACCTGTAATACAACAGAAAAGAAGAAAATTTAACACTAGAAGAGAATTTATGCATTATGCATTCTCATGGATCAACTCTCCTAAAAACTTAAGCTAATATGTAAAAGCTTATCACTGATTTTATACACACTGCACATTAGAGCCCTCTAATAAAAGTGTGGACATTACCCATGCCCATTTTACCTCATGACAACATTATCTTAAAGGCTCTGCTACCATATCAAGAGCCAACTCTTCTGAAAGTTTAAATTACTAGGTGAAAGTTCATGGTTGGTTTTCTTCTTTTTTCCTGACATATATGAAATCTGTGTGTCTGCTTCTTTGTCTTTCTCCCTTTTCTGAAGGATGGATGATTGCATATCAAGTTCAGAAATGAATTAAGCAAGGAAAATTTACAAAGAACATTAAGCAGTATGACCTATGAACAAAATATTTGTTGTCGTCCATGACAATGATGAAGATTTGAAAAATATCATCTGATTGATTCGCAAGAATTTTTTAATTTCTAAAGAAATAGACTTATGTTATGTATGCTTTTAGTCCCTAAAGATATGGTGAATTTCAGTTTTGGTCTCTACAGAATTTTTAGTTTGGTTTTGGTCATTTTTTTTAAAAGAAAAAATGTTCAGTTTTGGTCACTGTTGCATTAGCCCAGTGGTTACGTGGTGAGATCTATAAAGAACAAAAGATTCTTCAAATATTATAGGTACCAAGCCATATGAGTGAGTATTATGTGTATATTGAGAACAAACAGAAAATTCAGAGTATTAGAGAGACTCTGAAACTCTCCCAAGCCTAATTCCAATTCCCAGATGTCCCTCTCAGATCCCTCCCCTTGCCTATATAGGCTCTCCCCTAACCAATTAAGATATTCTCTCTCTGTCTAGATGGCAGAGTTAGTTACAAAACCCTTACCAATAGCTAACATACATCAGCAGCCCCTTAAAATATAAAGAGAACTAACAATACTTCCCCCCTTAAAATTCACCTTGTCCTCAAGGTGATGTACATAAAGGAAAACAATAGTGCTGAAAAATAAAAGGCTTCCTCCTGGGACCCGTATCTTGAGGAAGAAAGAAAGTGAGCTTGCATTGTTGTAAAGTCCTCCAGGGTCCCACGGAGCTGACCCAAGTCCAATCTCCAGCCAGTCATGATTTTCAAAATTTTGCAGCAGATAGTACTCTTGCTCACTACGCATAATAGCAAGCATTCCTTCAAAACCATTGAAGACAACTGTCACCTCAGCTTTTGAGACCTTCCTTGCTTGCTGTGGTATCACCCTCTAAGAAGGCCCTTAAGAGCATCATGGGTATAATTTTAGAGAGATCTTTAGCCTGTTGAAGTTTTAAGGTTCTTACTGATTGCCTTAAAACCCATTGCTCCGGGACTCCCCTATCAGTCTCAGTATCCAAAATTTCCACAGCTTCAAGGAGATCAACAATTTGGTTCCACCCTAAAAGACCTCCCACCAGTAACAAGACGAACTTATTCCCAGGACAAGTTCTGACATCTCTAAATAATGTGGGTGTTTAGCAACTATCTGTCTTTGTTTCTTTCGAGCATTGAGAACACCAACTAAAAGAAGCAATAGGATACACATTGTAACGAGTTTATCATCAATAACAGAGCCTTCAATACATTCAGCTCCTTCTATGATTAATTCAGAATCTGAACCCACCCTTCCCACAGTCAAGACAATATAAACTCCCAATTTCTCAGTTTGTAATTCAGCATAAATCATCAAGGCTAGACAAACTACGTATCCATGTTGTGCTTTAGAGATTGAATCAGAATTAAAATGAAGCCATAACAACACCTTTTCAGTCATTCTTCTAATTGTCTTCATGGAGGGGTGATAAAAAAAATGCCCCAAAGATACCCATAAGAACATAGTCCCAAATTGAGTAATTATCCCCAATCCCTGACGCAATGTTACAACATCAAACTACATGAGGATGAAACTCACAAGCAGTGCAATCGGATTTGTGTCCAGCAAGTGAGTAAATCATTGAATTGGGCCATTGTCCTATTGTCAGTCTTGGCCAGCAATTGCCTTTTCCTTTTGAGTCAAAACTTTTATCCCAAAATTCTGCACAACACCTCTTCATATTGATTTTACTAGCTTGGCCCATTTCCTCTTGAAAACAAATTTTAAGTCCAGCTTCCCAACTAAATGGTTGATTGTTTTGGGCTTGGCCCAATAAGTCAAAAAAGTGTACCAGCTCAGGTCTTACCCTACCCACTGCCCATCCCACCTCCTCTGCTATGCAGTAGCTTGACCGATCTAGCTTAGTGGCCACCCTCGTTCCCAGCAGCTCCTTTGTTATGATCGCCGCGGCCACGGGTTCTAGCGGTTTTGGTGGAGGTCATGGGTCGATTGGAGTTTTCGAAACCCGGAACCCCTCCACCATCACGTGCTCTTCTCCCTTGTTCTTCTCACTTCCATCGCGACCTGTAATAGTTCGTTTTGCGAACATCTGCGGCGGCTCCTCCCGTGCAATGGTCACCACGGCGTTTGATTTGGGTGGCTCCGATGGTTCTCGCGGTGGGATCTGAATCGTCATGCGCGAGAACCCGAGCTCAATCACGACTTGTATCCCCCCTGTTCCCGCTGGTGAGGCTGAGCCCAGCTGATTTGGTGGCCCAAGCGGTGGGAGCTCAGTTATCATGAGCAAACACCCACACTCCGGTGAATTTGGTGTTTCCGGCGGTTCTGACAGCGCAAGTTTGGCAGATTGTTTCTGAGGCCAGAGCTTCCTAGCGACTGTGAGCTCTTCTCCCCTCTGCTACTCACCCGCTGGATTCAATTGCACGTTCACTTCGGTCAGATCTTCTTTCGAATTGGGTGTCACCACCAGACCTTCGTCCATTAGCTGCTTGACCTCCTTCAAAGATTCTTCTTCGTTCACGATCTCCAACTCCAATGCTTCCTCAGATTTGTGTGTATCGTCACCTTCCTCATCATCTGGTTCAACATCTCCATCCCCTTCCTCCACTTCATTCTGCATGCTTTCAAAGAACACGCGAACATTAGGAGACCAATCGGCCATGGAGGATCTCTTTCTTCTCCTCCACCACCAATCTTCATCCCCCTCCCAAATAGGTAGTCGACGACGCCGCCAGTGAGATCTTCCTCTTTCTAGATTTTTAATTTTCTTCAGATGTTGCTCCATCTCTACCTTCTGCTTCATTTTCTTCTCCAACTCTAACTCCATGGCAGCAGCAGCAACACACATGGTTTCTGGCACAAGGCTCCCAAGACCGGGAGCTCTGATACCATTTGATAGGTACCAAGCCATATGAGTGAGTATTATGTGTGTATTGAGAACAAACAAAAGATGTAAAATAACTCAGAGTATTAGAGAGACTCTGAAACTCTCCCAAGCCCAATTCCAATTCCCAAATGCCCCTCTCAGATCCCTCCATTGCCTATATAGGCTCTCCCCTAACCAATTAGGATATTCTCTCTCTGTCCAGGTGGCAAAGTTAGTTAAAAAATCCCTTACCAATAGCTAACGTACATCAGCAGCCCCTTAAAATATTACGAGACCTAACAAAATATTTAGAAGGATCAAAAACAAATTTCCAATATTTCTAGTCAGACTATTTCTTGACAGAATATGTACCCTCCTTAGACCCTACCTAGTGAGAGCCTTGTACACTGGGCTTTAATATATCAAAATGATAAGATGAATAGATGATAATATTTAAAGAAAAGGAGTAAATTGCATTTGTCTATGTCGAGATTCTTACATGGGCACAATTATAACATCTCAATTTAGGTACGCTCGCAATGTAAGTGAGTTCCGCTAGCTTTATGGAAGATACATTCACTTGTTTATGAGTCGCACTAACTTTATTGTGAGTGTTCCTAAATTGTAAGTTGTTAGAATTGTGTCTATACTATAATTTTTCAACCTCCTAAGGCTAATGAAATTCCTGCTAATGTTATTACACCAACCTATGTTAAAATGCAAAATAAAGGGAAGTTCCTTTAAATTTAAAATGACTGATCTGTAATTTCAAAAAAATAAAAATAAAAAATAGGGGAACAATATTATGTGAAATTTTAACATAAGTGACATTTTTTCCCATTCAAAACAAGATGATTATCGTACTTCTGTTAAATCTGTGGGGAGGACTGTATGGTCAAATCTCAAATCATTTGCCAGAATTGAAGCATTAAATATTAGAAAGAAACACTGTATCAACATGTAAAAGAGGAAGCCGGTACATAATGAACTAACACACTCAACACCAAATGAAAATTCATTGAAGACAAATAATAATTCAAGAAAAAGCATTGGCAATACAAGATCGATGTCCATTTTCAGCTACACACATTTTCTAACAAGAAAAGGACCATCGAGTCACAGAAAAAAATCTCAACAGAACAAAGAAGCAGCTTTCAGTGGGAAGTTCAACATACCGTCTCGAAACAGTTGTTCTGATAATTGTTCCCTAGAAGCTCCATCAGAGACAGGTGTCCAAGATATTAGAGTCTTTACTCTTTCTTCGTTCCCAAGCCAGCGCCCAATTAAGCCTATCATTTCTCGTGTCAAGCTAATCTCTGCAATGGAGCTATTTTCTGAGGTAATGGAGTCAGTGCCCCCAATGCAAATTTCAAGGTCATTAAGCAAGCTTCTAGGATGAGAAGGGACATCAAAAAGTCTTTCCTGAATAGCTTGGCAGAGTGTTTCCAAGTCCACAGAACTCACTTCAGTAGGTTTGACCTGGAAACAGCTGAATTAGTAATTACATATATGAATTATTAAGGTGCTTTTATAAGTGGAAAAAGAGGAAGCACAAAGAAAATGTGCTTCTCGTTATTGTAACCCATGAATACCTCTAGTTCAAGATGATTCCCAAATCTTGTTTTCAGATGCTGAGGACTTCCAATGCATTTTAATCGTCCGCCAACCTTCAAACAAACACAAATAGTATAAAGCAATGGGTATGTCAGTAGGTGCATGCCATGGCTTCAAGAATGTAAAGTGAAAAGAAAATAAGCTTGTACCATTATCCCTATCCTGGTACATAAGGCTTGAGCTTCATTCATGCTGTGGGTAGTAAGAATTACTGCAGTCTTTCCCCGTCTGGTCGAGATCCTCGATATCACATCCCACATAAATCTTTTAGCAATGGGATCCATACCTAAAATTACCAAGAATCAGACCTGAAAGCTGACGCTTCTGCAATTCATCAAGCATAAGAAAGTATGCAATATTCTTACATAGCGATTCTGTAGATAGTTTCAGAAACTATTTTGCCTCATATGAGAGGCGCAGTTGCTTTCTGTTGAAAATCACTAAGCTTAATAGGTTTCGAAAGGGCCCACAAATGCGTTGCATGCCCCTTTACTTCGAAACTCGCCGGGAATGCATGATACATGATAAACAATGAAATCATATGAAACTACAAATTACTCTGAAACAATGTTTTGATCATAGAATTGAATGTGAAGGTATTCTAGGTCACTTGGCGAACTGGGTTTTCTTGACATTTCAAGAACCATTTTAACTAAAAGTACAGACTTTTAAAGCAAGGGAAGAATTTCTTTTGTAAATATAACAGTTAAAAAGGATAAAGGAAAATCTTCATGATGTTTAAAGAAATATGAAAGAGAGTATCGGAGTTATTATACCTGTGGATGGCTCATCAAGAATGACAATAGGAGGATCTCCAATCATTGCAATTGCAACAGACAGTTTCCTTTTATTACCCCCACTAAGTGAAAATGATGGTTTGTTAGCATGCTTCAATAAGTCAAACTCCACCATCTTTTCCATAACAACCTATCCAAGTGATCATAGGCAACAATAAAGGGCAATGTTATACATAACTATGATCGTATCACTGAATTTAAAATGTCAATCTAAGTCTTTTAACGTTCATGTAAAGAACAAACTATCCTTAAAGCTTAAGCTGGTTGTTGAAGGGTAACAAATGGGCTGATATCTATCATGTCCCCTTATACAAGAGCCCTTAGGATTTCAAGCATGTATAATGGATAGACCAATCTTAGCTTATACTTAGATTTACTTTGGATTTCAATTCTGGGTAAACTGGTGTTAGGCAACCATTGAGTGCTTTTAAGTCACAGGCAGTTTAACACACCACAATTCTGACTTCTGAGAGTAAAGGAATGATTATCAGGATGGAAGATTCATATCTATCTTAAAGAAGTAAGCTAGTTGAGATTAAGAGTACTCTATACAGCTTTCATATTTTTGTACATGTCTGCATCCTTAAATGATCCATTAGCAATGAAGTAAGAGAAACAAGAAAGGTAGTATCTATGTAAAGATGAAGAAAGAAGTGAATTCAACAGTGTTTTTTGCACAAATTTCTTTTATGGCATCTTGTGCCGTGCACGCATAGATCTAGTGGCGCACAGTTTAAGGAAACAGGCATCCAGTTAGTCTCATCCGTAAACGTATAATTTTCCCTTGGTATAGTTGAGTTCAGTTCGTCCACTGTCTCATCTGTATTGTGGTTATTCGGAAGGACTGACTACCAGCATTGTGTTGTATTTAATGCTTGAGCTGAAATACCTATTAACAAATCTTCAGAGGCAGAAGAGGAAATTTATGCATGGCCCTTTTAATTTAGAGTAGTTTCATTCATTTTTTGTTTCAATGATATTTCTAGACTATATAAGGAGGTGTAATGCTTGTTTGGTTTGTATTTGCTTGGCCTTTTCAAAGTTGGCAGTCTAGAGTACAAATTGATTAGCTATTTATATGCACAACAATGAATGTCATCACCGTGAGTTATCTTGACGGCAACAAGCACTGAAGGGATTAGATACTGCTTACATACATTGCTTATCATGTAATCTGGAACACCTTTTATTCTAGCGTAAAGCTCAAGATGCTCTTGAACAGTCAAAAATTCCAACAGAGCATCGAATTGTGGACAATAACCAATCTGAGAGTAAAGAATTGAGATAAACAAGAACTAGTCAGATGGATTTAGGCAAATCTTCATTCTGTCATTGTATGTTATTGTGTACATGTAAGATGAAAAAATACATACATAGCGACGAGCAGCCTTGGGATGGGAGCGTATATCTTGGCCAAAAATAAACGCAGTTCCATCAGAAGGAGATTCTTCTCCTGTACGGAAAGGGAACCACAACTTTTAGCAATAAGCCCACATGAATCAGAGAGAAATGCCAAGTTAACAGCTATTCAATGGAGAGCATTTATAGTTACAAAATATCCACTGGTTTAACTGAATGAGAACTGTTAAAAAATTTTCCTAACATCATAATTCATCATCACCTCATATTTGTCTAAACTAGAAGACTGTACCTGTGCAATGAATAATAACAACAATATTCACAAGAGAAAAAGTAGTGTTATCAATAATCACATAAATAACAGTTATCTCATAACAATCCAGGTTTTCATATATTTTAATGAACAGTTAAGTATGCTAGCCAAAGATAGGCCTATGGCATGAGTAAGCATGCAGTATTAGATGATGTATGGAAATCTGATATACCGCATAACATAGAGAGTGTCGTGGTCTTTCCAGCTCCATTAGTTCCTAAAAAGCCAAAACATTCTCCTTCCTGAACTGAAAAGGTTAATGAATCTACTGCAACCTTTTTCCCACGATACTTCTCTTCAGAAAACACCTTAAATATAGAAACAACATCACTATAACTGAGTATTGAGTTGCAGCGGTTTTGAATGCAAAACATTTTTTGTAAAGAAACACATTCAGTAAATAATTAAACAAAATACCTTACGAAGATTCTGCAAGTAGATAATGGAATTATCAAGGGAACCTGAAAGTACTCTATTTCTCTCTGTTTTTACATCTATATCTTCATCAAGGTCCACAGAAACAGTTTCCGAAGAAGGTTCTAACAGAGGTTCCAGATAACTAGTATCATGCTGGAAGATATTCCTCCACCACTTCTTGATCATGAACGGAGTTAATTTGAGAGAGGGGAAAACTTCAAGCGCAAGTGTCAACAAAAAGTAAACAAAGCTCTGTCATACAGGAACTTGGATTAGATAGAGCAAAATATTTTCACACATTTCATGTGTATGTGTGTGTTTTATTTTAAGCTACCACTAATATATTACTACTTAAAACTAGCATCCAATGTCATGCAGATTTAAACTTCGAAACTAGGAAGAATCATAATTCATATTTCATAAGGAACACCAATAGCAGCAAAATTTGATGAAAAGATTTGCACCTCAACAGCAAGATAACAAATGGAGGCACCCGTAACATTCCAATCAAACACCCCATCACTTGTTTTATCTTTCATTCCTTGCCGCAGAAGAGCTAATGAAGCAAGACCATCAGCAAAACAAAATCCAGGAGATATTCTGAAAAAATTCTGAAAGAGAACATCAAATAATTAAAAACTTAGGTCAGGTAAAACTTCAGAATGCAGTGCTGACCACAGTGAATGAACGGAAAACATTTCAAGCAATTGAAACAAAAGTGGCATATCACTGCTAAGTGCATTCCTTTACTTTGTATCGATATATAGTTAAATGACTCTTAACATTCGGCCCAGATGTACCAGCTATACTTATCCTGGTAGCCCATTTCATTGCACTGAAAGGATAATCCAATCCCTGTTCATACTAACAGTGCAACCCAAGAAGGTGACCATTTACAGTAATACCATATAAAATACAAATAAATTATTGATCACATGTGAGAGAAAGTAATCTGTCTCTTATTGAGTAGGAAACAACAGGGTTGTCTTATTTATATAGCTGATCCCACCTAATTAAAACGTTGCAATCATAAAGTATGACAGTACTAAACAATTCAGGGAATACAGAATTTGAAGCCAAAAAAGTATAAAATAATTCGATAATTTTTTTTTTTTTCTCCTGTGAGCCTACAATGATTTCCCATCTAAGGGAAACAATTAAAAGGGACTTAAATGTTAATTGGTTAAACATAAATATAATATATGATAAAGCACTATGACGTTATTTGATCCATGTAGCTAACCACACTTAGTGAGACAAGGCTTGCATGTTGTTGGTAGTGGTTACATGCTGTGTAAGAGCGTGTAATTCATGCTGCTAACAGCCAAAGAAAAATAAGGGGTATACCTTAAGAATAGAATTGGCAGTTGTCGTGGTTGGTATGATTCCCATAATGAATGAGATAACCATTAGTATCAATCCAGTGAAAAAGTGGATCAAGAGTACTACGTTCTGTAAGATAAATGAATGTCTTAGCAGTTGTATGAGTGGAAAGTAACAAAATGAAAAATACATGTCAACCCATACCTGAGCCATGGTATGGTCAAAAAAGAAAAATGTAAGGCAATACGTCGATGATGCAATTGCAAGTCCATATTCCAAAAGCATCACTGTTGTTGGGAACAAAGACAGCCCTCCGACAAACTGATCCAAACCTATATAATAATATTTAGTAGGCAAGAATTAGCATTGAACACGATGATACTGTAAAACCAAACCTGAACTAAGATTAAGTTGTATTGTGACACAACAGAAATCATGTATATGGTCTCTACCCAGATTCAGGTGTAAAACTTGGTACACTTGCAACTTCAATACATTGTCATAGAATATAATTCTTATCACTCCAACCACTGAACTATAAATACCATCATGTTGATCATTTGTGCCAAATTTTGAAAAACATTGGACATCAATCAAAATATGATTAAATAGTTCTTATTTTATACAACTAAGAAATATTAACTAAGTTGATTTTAATTATATAAAAAGTATATTAATTGATTTCGGACAGATGTAAAAGTTTATGTACAATCTATAATATAGGTACTTCCAATCCAACAATGCGTTGTGTTCTGCCTGAAGTTTCATCAAATACAAACTACTCAATGGTGTAAAGTTTGTTTTTGGCTTACACCTGTGTAAGTTAATCTCTTCTTTTCATATATATATATATCTATATTCTGCAATAGATTGTCCGGGGACGGGGTTTGAAAGGATAATATTTAAGTAAACAATTCATGCCTATATCCAAATCCTAATGGACGCAAACTGTCCAAGAATATCTATATTATCATGTCTTGCAAAAGTTCTCCAACATGAGGGATGGGCAACGCAACACTACTACATTTTCCTGAAATTTAATTAATATTTAAAGAACTGATATAGGAGAGAGACCAAGGATTTAGACGCCTAATAACACATCAAAGAACCAGTTGATCTAAAAGAGAACTTAAACGAGGGCTAATTGATACTAGTTAAAATAACTCTATAACAAACTTAACATATATACTAGGCGGCCAACATATTTTCTCAAAGAAGTTAGAGAATTAAGATTGAATCTGTCACCAAGAAATATATATATATATATATGGAAAAGAAGTTTTAATCGACAAAAAAGATGGAAATAGGGAAGATACGAAATCCTCCCAATGTTGAAGAAAATACAAAGAAAAGTTTCAGCCTTCAGGTAAGGGCCAATGAACAGCAAATTGGGAAATTTACTAGATTTCATGTAGCATTGGCTAACAATACCTAAAACAACAAAATAAGAGACCTAAAATCATTTTCTTTTTGATAGAAGAAATTTTATTGAAGAGAAAGAGACAAGTACAGAGCTCTGATAACATTCCCGCATAGAAAAGGAACAACAACAGAAGACACCTAAAGCAAGCAAAGTTTCCCAACATTTCTGTATGCATAGAGAATAAATCTTACTAAGTAATCCATTAGCAGAGCCTACAAATAAGCTATTGGGCTTGAGTTTGTGATCAATGTTCATTTTCTTAGCCAATTAAATATTCAAGTACACAAAAACCAATACTCATCAATAATGAATGGGAAACATACCAAATACATAAAATAGAATTATGGCAAACGAGGCCGGAAACAAGAAGCTCACAAAGTCCCAGATAAATGTAGAAGCCCAGTATGAAAGGACAGAAACCTGATTAGTAAGACCAAAATCAGATGATATTTGAAAGAAGCATATCTTGAATGCAATTTATTTCAAAAAAACTAATATACCCCACTGATTAGTTGCTGGTGCTTAGCTTTCACTTCTCGTTCCTGCACCCACAAAAAATTTAAAAAGAAATGCGTTAAAGAAGAGGATAAGGCATCCTCACCAAGAAACCAACAATTAACTAATAAGTCCATTGTGCATAAGCCATGCAACAAAACACATCAATCCCTTCTATCTTGGATAAAGAAACATCATTAAATAGACAATAAGTATAGCACCAAAAGGATGCCAAAAAGGTAATCCAATCCCAAATAAAGTCCAACAATTCAAAGAAATCATTAAAAGTTTCAAATTTCCTCTCCTACCAAATACACCAAAGCATGATATAAACTGAGGACTGCGGCAAGATCTTTGCCTCTTTACAATAGTCAAAACCTTTGAACTTAGTGATGAGAAAATTATGCAAATCCATATGGGCAAATCCAGGACTCACCAAAGAAAACCTATTCTCAAAAGACCTTGCCATAGGGCAATGCAGAAACAGATGAGTCACAATTCAAAATCTAAACCACACATTATAAACATGTTCGAAGACAAATCAGCGAATGGCCTATGCTTATGAAGCATGTCATATACGTGTTAATCAAGTTAAGAATAGCAGTCCAAATAAAAGCTACGACCTTTGAGGAGGTTTATCCAAGGGAAATCTTTCTATTTTAGGATAGGAAGTCAAGCATTGAAAATGAGTTTTACAAGAGAACATTCCCGAGGAATCAAGAAATCATAAATTCATAAGGCAAAAGTTTTCCCTTGGAATATCATAATAGCATGGAATATTAGGACTTCACTTCTGAAAAGGAAATGAGGAGATGAATTCATTTCTCATGGATTGAAAAGACAGAAACTTCCAGAAAGGAAAATGTGGGGCTTGTTTGGAAGCGTTTTTATTCTGAAATTTTTAAAACAGTTTTAGAAAACAAATTTAAGTTCAATTTTTAAAAATAAAAAAACAAAAAAAATCTGTTTGGCATCCCATCTTCCTCACCACAGCCAAAACAGAAACCACCAGCAGCTATCAGCATCCCATCCTCCTCACCACAGCCAAAACAGAAACCAAAAACCAAAGCCACAAGCCAAAAATCATCAAAAACCAGAGAAGAAAAAATCAAAACCACCATCATTATCGAGCTCAGAAACCACCACGGTCCCCCTCCATCTGCCGGTCTCCCCCGCGCACAGCTCCACCGCTAAGCTGGGTTGCTCGCGAGGGTAGATCTGGGTCGCCTACGCCAGTGGAGCTGGTTGCCATGCGTCTGCGAATTGGGGAGGAGCTGGGTTGTGCATGGGGGTGGAGCTGGGTCATGTGCGGGGGCGGTCGCCTGTGCCGATGGAGCTGGTTGGTGTGCGTCGGCGAATGGGGGAGGAGGTGGGTGACACTGCTACAGTAGATGGTGTGAGGCGTGAATGAAGGGAGTGTTTTCAGGTTTCACAAAACAAGTCTAACCTGTTTTTGGTTTTCTGTTTTAAAAACACATTTTGTGTTTTTCAATTTTTAAAACCAACATAAAGAAAATAACTTCCTAAACAGGTTCTTTTGATCTTTTATTTTTCAAAACCAAAAATTGTTTTGTAAAACAGTTGTCAAACAGGGCCGTGGACTCTGCCCTAGTGATTTTTTTTTTTTTGGGGGGGACAAAAAAGATTTTTATTAAGATGAAGAGAGGAAGAATACAAAGATGTAAGAGGAGAGGACAATAGATCCTCTTCTCAGAAACAAGAACTAACAACAAAAAACTCCAAAAGAGGGCATTTTTTGTTTGTTTTCATTTTCTTGTTCTCATTTTATATTTTCAATTTGTTTCCTGTTTTTAATGATTTTAGGATTTTGTGAAGCAAACTGTAGAAAGTAAAATGTTCGAGGAGATCAAAATAGATAATGCAACACCATAGAACTAAATAAGATGTTTGCCTGTTATAGAGGAAGAGTGCAAAGGAATAGAAAGACACATCTTTTGGACAAATGGATGATGCAACACATGGATGCCCTTTCAAGATTCTGATTTCTGACTTCTGACTTCTATTTAAACAACATTGTTACTCTAAATCTTGAAGGCAGAATGTTATCTTGCATTAATTTCTTTTGGATGAAGGAAAACCATTATTGAAAAAGGTTACAAGCTGAGAGCAGTGAAACACAACTTACCTTAACAATGGAAACAGCAAATGAGGCAGGTATAAAAGAGAAGGCAATATTGACAATAATTGCAGCAGAGAAGGCATCCAGGTCCTACAGGATTTAATCTGCAGCTCATCAAACTTTTGGTTTCCATTCAAAAATGTTGAGAAAAAGAAAATTATAAATCAGAGTTTTAAGCACACAAGTCAGGCATCTTTAGGCTCAGTATGCAATATGTGCTTTGCGTGAACATATCAAATATGAACCATGATATGTGAATGAACTGCAATATAATTAAGTGATGCATCATTAAGCACAAAGTATACCCACTGTCCCTTCTAGTTGGATCATGTACCATGATGCTTGAATGATACAAACTTTTGTGAAATAAAATGAACATGATAGCTAGTTGAAGTACCAAAATATGTGAAGTGAACATGGTAGCTTACATGACGTTGTAAGCGCTGGCTTTGTGTCATTGGTAGAGGGTGGTTGCGTGTCTGAATTGTCATATTTGTGTCACCAGTAGCAAGTCTAAGAATTGCAGCATTCATCACATTGATATAGGTAGGAGCAGCATGTTGACAAGAAAAGTTGTGCAATACAGTGTAGCCTAAGCTTCCATCATTATTCTGATCATCCATCACAATGGCCCCATACCTGCATATCAAATCACATGGCCATTATTTGTATCCTACATTTGGTATCATCATAAAATAGTGTTTAGTTGTATTTTCCGAGTTAAAGAGTAAATTATAAATAAACAAGCACAGATTTTAGTCATTCATCATTGCATAAAAAATTATTAAATAAATTCATACTGCACAAAAGTTTAAATTTGACGAACTAAAATCGAAAACTGATCCCCAAAAAAAAAAAATTGATCAAAATCAAAATAAATCAGTATAGATTGGTTCTTTTTGTGAAAATTGATCAGTTCGGTTTGGTTTTCAGTTATTATTTCCAAAATCAAACCAAACCATTAGCATATTACAATAATAATTATATATATTAATGAGACGTATAATGTATTACTTGTTAAAATTACTTATCCACACACACACACACATATATATAATATTTTAATACTATATAATTCAAATATTCGTATCATATTTCAACTCAATAATTTAGATTTATTGAAAAAAAAAAAAGCAGCCTAGTGCAAGAAACTCCCGCCTGGTAGGGTCTGAAAATGGCAGATGTACGCAGCCTTACCCCTGCTTTGCAGAGAGGCTGTTTCCAAAATTTGAACCTGTACTTCTAGGTCACAAGACAACAACCTTACCATTGCACCGAGACTCACCCTCCTTATTTTCAATTATCTATTAATTCTTTTAATTTAATCATCATGATTTTTATTCAAATATTATATTATTAGTTTAATTTTTTAGTAAGTAATATTACAGATCAGTATAACTTTCAAAAAAAAAAAAAGATTTCATAACTATACAGTTTTATAATAATGATTAGTCTAATTTAATGTTGTTAAAAGTTACTCTCTTATATTTTATAAAACTTCTAGCAAAAACCGAAAATAAAACCAATCCCAACCAATTTAAATTGGTTTGGTTTGGTTTGGTTCTTCAAATATAATCGAACCGAACCGAAGTAAAATTTATTGTTTAGATGAGTTTAGTTTTGCCCTCAAAGCCAAACCAAACCGTAAGCACCCCTACTTGATGTGGTTATTGGCGGAGCAAGTCTATCGAAGAAACAAACACCAATCTTACACATTTGTTTTACAAATAAGACTTCACTAAGTGAGTAAACTAAAAGAGGAACAGGGAAGTTGAACCAGGAATCCTATTAACACAAAGAAAAACAAACAAAAATGTGCAGCAACTCACAGAGCAGAAATCTAGGTCAAAATTATTGGTGAGCTATATTGTTTTGAGGAACTTTGTTATTCTTATCCTTTTTTCTTTGTAATCCTTTCTTCTTTTCAAATAGATTTTCATCCTCCTCTATAATAAAATCACGAGAGTGGGAAAGAGAGAGAATAGTTAGGAAAAATATTAACTAAGAGCTGCCCTCATGGCAACACCAATATCAATACTGTTTCTTTGACAACTGATAACAATATCTACCCATGGCTTGCACAAAAAGAAGAATCTTTCCATGTTCGATATAATTTTTCTTGATTGCTTGCACATCTGAAAAATGATAAAAAATCAAAAGTGGAGCAGAGAATTCAAGTTCACAAACCTCGATTGGTAGGATTCATTAAAGCTGGACATTAGATATTCACTCATTGAAAGTAGAGCAGGTCCTAGAGTTGGCCCTGCCGCTTCCACTGCATCAGCTAAGGCCTTTTCTGAATTAGGGAATTTGTATGAGCTTGGCTTGTACCTTTGAATCCACCCTCCTTTGACATTTTGTGCTACCTTCAACACAAATAGAAATTCCAGTAAAACTCCATCAGGGCACTAGAGCCGACTTTTGACCACCCAATAACTCCAAAACTACAGACACATGTTACAAACTAACATAGTTTTATGGAAAAAATGAAACACAAATCAACAGTCAGTGACTAACCTTTTCAGCAATAGGCAAAGATAGATTGAAAGGAATTGGACCTCCGCCACCGCCGCCACTCAGTAGAGGATTAAAATGTGAAGTTGATAGGATCAGACCCTGCTGATCAGGATGTGGCTTGAGCTTGAGAAAAAGAAGACCAATAAACAAGAATAGAGCAGGAATCATTAGCTGGAATATGATTGTTTTGTGATCTTTCCGAGCAGATATTGCCCTCTTAATGAATAAAGCTTTAGAATGTTGCCAAAATGTTGACCTACTAATTAGACAACAGCTACAACACAGCATACCCAGGAAGTTGATGAAGCTTATAACTGTAGCAAAAATCAAACCACAAGCTCTTCCCACTATGCTAGATATGAAACCAAGAAACTTCTTATAATTTCCATAAAAACAATTTTTTGTGTACGGACTGTCATATGAAGCAAGAGAAGCCACAGAGTTGGACATAAGAGAATGGTTGTTTTCCTCAAAACATTCTACTCCATCATAATCGTGCCCTGCTACTCTCAAGAATACCTCCTCCAGGGTTGTGACAGATATACCATAGCTTTCAATACCAAGACTGCCTTCGTTACTGCTACCACTTAATTCCATGTTCAAAACTGGTTTTTTCATGCAACCTTCAATTTCCCTAAACATCCCCTCGAAGGCTGATGAAGATGCCAAAGGAAGCCTAAAGGAAATCTCAGTTCCCACCTGGAAATGCATATCCAGGAAGAGAGTAAAATGTTATAAATAATCACATAATCAGCTATAACTACTAGAAAAACTTCTGCTGCAAAAGTATTTTCTAATTGTGTTCTAATATGGTTATGCAAGACCACAGAACTGTTAATATTGAAACCCACCATTAATAATGAAATCCAATGTTCAAATCCACAACACTACATAACCTTTTATGCATATCAAATCAAATGATATAGATAATCAAATCCTTCACAAAAATAAAAGAAAAGAGGCAACCTAGGCTCGATCTCATCCATAAAGTTATTCAAAGGATGGTTTGCATCAGAATGAGTGGGATGCCAATGCTGCAAGAAAAGCTGCTCATGCTATCTGTCAAGGCTTTAGCTTTTTTCTGAATATAATGCCCTACTTGTCGATTTTACTCTTCATCTTCATCTAACATCTGTTGGAATTTCCATTGATACAAGAGCTCACTTTACAGCTGTTAGAATCTGTAAATATCTGTAATTATCTATAATTAGGGAAGATATATCTTTGTAATTATTGTGTATTTATTGCGTTAATGTCTATATTTTCTCCAGTTGTGTAGTTTAAGACACGATTCATTCTATGGTTTTTCTCCTTCTACTGTTTCTCAACATGGTATCTAGAGCCTAGGCAAAGAAAACTCCCTACTCGTACGTCGGGAGAGGCCCTTTGCCCTCAGGAGAAATTTTTTTTTTCGGTCCCAAGCTCCTCGCCTTGTTGTTTCTCCACGCCGTTGCGTCGTTTTCGGCAACCTCACCTTGACCTCGCCTCACGATGCGCGGCCAACCCGGCGACGCGGCTCCATCCGCGTCTCACGCGCTCCCAGCGCTCTCTCCTCTGGTGTTTTTCGCCGCCGCGTAATCCGGCAGCTGGGCGTAGCGTCGACGCCGTCTTCTGCGTTTGACTCGCGCCGCTCTCCTCTTTTCCGGATCTGTCCTTGGCCCGCGATCCGTGCCCGGCAACAGCGTGACCTTTTTAAAATTCCCATTCCCGCCTCTGCCTCCTTGTACCCATGGTCAGCCACTCTTCCTCGATGATAAGGGTGTTTCAAAGGTTGATCCTCCGCCTTCACGAGTTATGTTAGTGTGGCTCTTTCCAGCGATAAACTTGATGGCAATAACTATGATACTTGGGCATCCGACATCAAACTTTGGTTGGCGGCGAGGACTATGTTGACCACCTCACCACAAAGAGTACAGCCGACATCGATTGAATAAGCGCCCCATTTGGTGTTAAGATTGATGCCCAACTTTGTAGCATCCTCAAGTCCACCATTGCTCCTTCCATCAAACAAATCTTCAGACCCCATGTCACTTGTGAATGTTGGCGAGCAAAGACTCCTCTTCACCAATGACACTCAGCGTCTGCACTGGTGTTTATCAGATCTCATGGGCATCATTGCTCTCGCCGCCTTGATGGTTCTATGTCCTCTTATTTGGGTAAGATTCACGATTGCACTCCATGACTTCAATGAACTCTTGCCCCCTGCCGATACTCCGAAGAAGGAATTGAGCAACGTAGCTCTTTCTTTATGCTCTTGGCCCTTTATGGCTTACCTTGAGTGATACGCTGCTACTCGTGATCGCCGATCACCGAAGGTGCCTACTCTCTCCATGGTGTTCCACTTTCTCTCCTTCGGGTTCACCGCCAAACCACCTGATTGCTCCTTCCTCCGGCCTCGATTGATACCTCTGCACTCGTCACCCAGTGGTACCGGTCGTGGGCGTTCTCGGAAGCCCGCCTAAGTGTGACCATTGTCATAAGCGAGGCCACACCATTGATCGTTATTACTCTTTGCATCCTCACCGCGCCCTCTTTGTTAATGTTGCCCAGGCCGGTGTTCCTGCTCCCTCGGACTCATCTGCTCCACAAACACCGTCTCCGGCTGACTATGCTGATTTCCTGAAGTGGTTTGAGCAGCGTAACTTTGGTTCCCTTGCCTCTGTTTGCACACTCTGGTAATTCTTTGCTTGTCTCTCTCGGCCTCTTTGGGTCCTTGGGTTCTTGACTGCCTTGCATCATATATCTCATTAATAAGACTTTATTTTCTCGCTTTCTATACGGATATTTGCCCTTTGTCACTTTAGCTAATGGTTCTCACACAGTCTCACGAGTGAGCCTGCCCATCCCCTTCCTTCTATGTCAGTTGATTCTGTCCTTTATGTTCCTGGTTCTCCCTTCAACCTACTCTCTATTTATCGGTTAACTAAAGCCCTCAAATGTGTTATTTCATTCACTGAAGACTCTGTTTACTTGCGGGACGGAGACGGACGGACGATTGTGCCGGATCGCGAGTCTCGTGGCCTCTATTGGCTCGCCGGTCAGTGTTTGCTCCCTCTCACCGATCCTCTCACCCTCCATGCCCGCTTAGGACATCCGAGCCTTGCCAACTTGCAGCGCATGGTGCCTAGCCCGACCAAACTCTCGGTTTGCCTTGTAGTCGTGTCAACTTAGGAAACACACGCAGTCATTTTCCGGATAGTGTTAGTCGTCAGCGCCAATTTGGTATGACTCGGAGTGAAGCGGCCACTCCGTGTTTTATCGTCATACTCGGAGAGGTTGCATCTACCTAGTTGTATGTTGATGATATTGTCATTACAGGGGCGACACTCGAGGGTATAACAGATCAAACAACACCTATGCAAGCATTTCCAGGACTAAAGACCTTGGCAAACTCGGATACTTCCTAGGTATTGAAGTAGCACAGGTAAAGATGGCATAGTTCTCTCTCGGAGAAAATATCGCATTGACATTCTAGAGGAAGCAGGTTTACTTGGTCGCAAAACCCGCTGATACTCCTATGGATCCTAATGTCAAGCTTCTACCAAATCGAGGGGGCCGCTTCCGACCTTGGGAGATATAGACGATTGGTTGGGAAATTGAACTATCTCACGATTACTCGTCCGCACATTTCATTCGTGATGAGTGTGGTTAGTCAATTCCTAAACTCACCATGTGAAGCTCAACTGGGATCTTTGTCATGCGTATTTGAAGTATGTCAAAGGAGCACGGCAAAGGCCTTATTTATGAAGACAAGGGAGCATCTTTGATATAGTTGGGTATTCAGATGCAGATTGGGCGGATCCCTTCGATAGGCTCCACTTCCTATTGTATACTTATTGGAAGCAATCTCATATCCTGGAAGAGTAAAGCAAACTGGTGGCACGGTCTAGTCTTTGAGGCGGAAATCTGTGCAATGGCCTCAACCACATGTGAACTTATCTGGCTTAAGCAACTCCTCAAAGAACTTCAATTTGGGGAAACCAAGCACATGACACTTGTGTGTGACAATCAAGCCGCTTTACACATTGCCTCAAATCCAGTTTTTCATGAAAGGACCAAACACATTGAAGTTGATTGTCACTTCATCAGAGAAAAGATTCTATCTGGAGACATCACCACAAGTTTCGTCAATTCAAATGACCAACTGGCAGATGTTCTCACCAAATCATTAAGAGGGCCTAGAATAAGTTACCTATGTAACAAGCTAGGTGCATATGATCTATATGCCCCAGCTTGAGGGGGAGTGTTAGAATCTGTAAATATCTGTAATTATCTATAATTAGGGAAGATATATCTTTGTAATTATTGTGTATTTATTGCACATTGTCTATATATATTTTCTCCGTTGTATAGTTTAAGACACACGGATTCATTCTATGGTTTTCTCTCCTTCTCTGTTTCTCAACAACAGCGAATTGAGTTACAGTCTCTTTTGCTTCTACTCAAATCTTTTCATCTTTCATCAGAAAATCAATAAAACCAAATTGGTCTCTTGAATCTTCCACTATCTTCTCTTTTAAATCTTAATTTTGGTCCCCTAATAGAGAGAGTTTTCTTTTGGGCAAACACAACTTGAGATCCAAAGCTGCCTGTAATGTTAATGGGATTAACAATAATGACATGCTACAGAAGTGCAAGCCTCTTACTGGTTGCTTTGTTGCCTCCATAAGGCACTTTATGGCTTAAAACAGGCCTGTGGTGGTTTGATGAACTTTCCAAAGCTCTATTAGGTTTTGGATTTAAAGGTGGTAAATGTGATCCATCACTCTTCACTCACAACATCCATATCATTTTGTGTGGTGGTATGTAGATGACATTATTATCACTGGTATTACCATGTCATTTATCCAGGCTCTGATTAAAAAGCTTAATGCTTTCTAACCCTTAAAACAATTGGGCACCCTTGAATTATTTTCTTGGAATTGAAGTGCGCTCCGGGTGGCTCTAGGCTTTTAACGCTACGAGAGTTCCTAACAAAGGATAATATGGCTGCTTCAGAGAGTTTACCTACACCTATGGTGAGTGGTAGCAAGTTCACCAAGAATGGAAGAGACAAGCATCATATTATTTATGTCAGAAGTAATGAGTTCTCTGAATAAATTTTATATATGTACAAAAATCAGACTCGTGTGCAGTCTAGAACCTTTTTTGTCATATTAATTGCATTTTTTTCCTGTTCCACTACATGCATTATCCTGCACCAATCCTGTCCCACCTTTCTTTACAGACTGACACAACTAAATAAAGGATATTAATCCAATTCTTATTTTTCTTTCACACTAGAAAAATAAGAATGGCAGTTCTGTTGATTATCTAATGTTCATGCATATATGTATTAAGTTCATGACATTAATGTTTTCAACATGAATCACAATGATATATATACAATGAGGGAAGTACCTCGCTCACACAGGTTGCTGATGGAACATGACGGTATACTATATCATTAGCTATAGAAGCAGTAGGAGCTGACTGAAAGACAAGGATACAAAGAAATCATAATGAGGAAAAAAAAATTAGTGTTTTAGCTATGAAGCATCAGCAACTAGAGGAATCAAAGACAATTATCAGGATGAAACTAACCTTCACAAGAGTTAGACTATAACCAACTCCATAATGATGCTTCAAAAAAAGGGAGCTGTCAAAAAAATAATACAAATAAGGTGAGAGAAAAAATGTATAATACAAGCATACCAACATAAGCAGGAAAAACGTAATAAACCTTCCATCATTTCACTTCTAAAAACCAACTCATCAGAGAGTTCAATAACCAAAAACTGGAACTTCATTCAAAGTTTCAATAACAAAAAACGTGTGTGGGTGGGTGGATGTTAAAAGGGCATGCCATATCCATTTGGTACAACAAACAACTAATTCAAAAGGAAAGCAGCTTCCCTACAATGTAAAAATCAAAAGGCTCTGAACTAGTGTTGCACAAAACACAAATATCAGGGGAGAGTTGTGCAAGGACTGCAAGTCTACAACATGCCAATAGCAATTAGTAAGCACCCCTGTCTAGACAAAGGACTTAACTTTCAAGTGAATCTTAGATTTCCAAATGAACTTGTCAAGAGTAAACATCTATCAATTACTGGGAGGAAAGGGAAAATTATTTGATTTATAGCAAAATAATTTTATTAATATGAAAATATAAAATTATAAAAAGTGAACAGGACAAGCAATCCACCTAAACTAAAAAGTAGAACAGAAAACAGACAGGAGGAAAAAAAATATTAATCTCCACAGAAAATCCATAGCTTTCAACCAAATAGACGCAAATCATCAAATCTCATCCCAAATCAATTATGAGCCAAAGAAATTCACTTAAATATTCAAGAGTCTTTCGCTAGCCAAATACACCATTTTGTCACATAACTGAAACTTAAGATACCAGGTGTTGTTCATAATTGATCCAAGACATTAAAAAATCTGAGAGAAGCAAGGAAATTAAACCTTCCACAGCATTTCAGAGAACCATTGGCCATGATAGCTATCCGATCACCTAGTTCATCTGCTTCATCCATAGAATGTGTTGTTAGTAAAATTATCCTGCCCTTCTTAATTTTTTTTATTAACTGCCAAGTCAATCGCATTGAGTATGGATCCATTCCACTGGTAGGTTCATCAAGAATTATAACCTGCCAATTAAGAACATGAGATTCCAGTTTTTTTCAACAAATGAATATGAAAGCGTGCTGTCAATATGTATACTACCTTACTGTTTCCTATCAATGCAATACCAAGAGACAATTTCCTCTTCATACCACCAGAAAGAGCTCTCACAACACTGTTGATTTTATCAGCCAGGCCCACCTGCTCATGCAATAGCAGTTATCCAGAATCCCATGTTGATTTTTCATAAAACGGCGCAATCAGAAGGGAAAATTGAGGGAGGAAGGCAGGATAATATCCAATAAAGTAAAATACAAAATGCTCAAACAATTTGAAATTCACACTATGGCCTGCATAAAAGAGCAATCATGTACATTGACCAATTTCCAATACAGAAGCATCGGGCTAAAACGAATTCCACAGCAACCTTATTCAGTATTAGGCATACCACAGCCCTAATTCACAAAATATTATTATCAAATGTAAAATATTTATAGGAAACATTCATATGACTCCTAATACCCTAAGCCTTTTGGAGTAGCTGATTATAACAGTATTTGAAGTGGAAAAGAGTTCAATCCTAACCAAATCAATTCTCCCAGTTTAATTAAATTTCAACAAGCTAGTCTGAGGCATGTGCTTTGTCCACTCTAAAAGCTCAACTAGCAATTGCATTAAGCATAGCAAAGGGTGCAGATCAGGAACTTGTTGACATCAACCCCCCACAGATTCTACAGGTTATTTTCAGTTGTCACTCAAGATTCAGGTGATTTAAGTCTTGCACCAGTGTCTCCACGTGCTTTGAGCCTACTTGCACCATCAAATGATCTACCCCATAGCTCTTCACTAAGGTACTCACTCTACCCGTAAACCTCGTCCATTTTCAATTTCTCGAGTTATCATAGTTAGTCCTCTGCCATTGTGCCTTTGTATCTAACTTGTCCTTCGTTTCTGTACCTAAAAATGTTCTGGAAGCATTTTCCCATCCAAAATGACAACAGGCTATGTTTGATGAGATGGGTACCTTGGAAGCCAACCACAAGTGGACTCTTGCTCCATAAACTCCGGTAAAATCTACAGTTGGTTTTCAATAGACCTATTGAAAGCTCATCTTGTGACTAAAGGGTATAGTTTGGGCTTGACTACAATGAAACCTCTCCTATCCTTAAAATGGTATTTGCCTGACCCAAAAAAGGTATTTATTTGTCTCTTCTTATCTCAGCTTCCATGAACCATTGGTCATTGTATCAGCTGGACATAAAAAATGTTCTTCCCCATGATAACTTAGAGGATGAAAAGTACATGGAGCAACCAAGTCTCACATAGTTTGCAAACTACATAAATCCGTATATGGTCTTAAACAATCTCCTAGTGCATGGTTCAGCAAATTTAGCAAAGTCAAACAAGAATTTGGTATGGTTTGGAGTGAATCTCACCACTTTATGTCTTATAAGAATTCATCTTCCAATAGGTGCATCTACCTTATTATCTATGTGGATGATATTGTCATTATACGAGATGATTATGAGGGTATTAAGTACCTAGAGCAGCATTTATTCGAACACTTCCAAACTAAGGCCAGCCATGATATTTTCTTGCGATTTAAGTGGCTCAATCAAGGACAAGTATTTCAATTTCTCCAAGGAAAAAGGCTCGAAATTATATTTTAAAAAAACAAAGAAAAACCCAGGATGCTAGATTGTAAGCTAGTGGATACACCTATGGATCCAAATATTAAACTTCTACCAGATCAAGGGCAGCCTTATACAAATCCTGGCAAATATTGGAGATTGGGGGGGAAGCTAAACTATCTTTCTATGACCAAGAAAGGTATATCTTTTGTAGTCAGCATTGTAAGTCAATTCCTCAAATCTCCATGGACATTCACTGGGATGCAGTGATTTGAATCTTAAGGTATATCAAATCTTCTCTAGGAAATGGGTCAATCTATGAGAATAGAGGTCATGACGACACTGTTGCATATACAAATGCTGATTTATCCAGATCTCTCCCAATGATACTGACAAGAGATCAACTTGTAGGCATGATGTTCACATTGGTCATTGGTGGTAATCTAGTCCATGGAAAATCAAAAACAAAATCTTAGTACAAGATCGAGTGCAAAAGCAAAATATCAAGCTATAGCTCTTAATAAATGTGAACTTGTTTCATCGAAACATATACTGAAAGAAATAGAATTTTGTAAGATCGGTCCTATGAAACTCATTTCTGACAACCAAACAGCATTGCACAATGCCTCCAATCCATTCTTTCATGATAGGACCAAACATATAATGATTGATTGTCACTTCATTTGTCAAAGAGATTTCTAGGTGATATTATTTCCTCTTTTTTGAACAATCAACTGGCGAGTATATATACATATATATAACAACTTGGATGCATGATATATATGCTCCAACTTGATAAGATTGTAGGAAATAACATTAGACATTAATAACAACGTAAGTTCATGTGCATGGGGAACAGATGTACCTATAAATTGTGCACTCTTATTGTAAATGATTAATGTATTCTAGATGTATATAAATATGATGCATGCTAAGTGTTGAACAACTAAGCAATTAAGTATAAACACTCTTTTTGCTGAACAACTAAGCAATTAAGTAAAAACACTCTTTTCTCAAGAAATTCAATGCTCTTTGTGAATATAAAAGCCATAGTAAAGTAGGAACGTACAGAGAGTCCCCCTAATTAGTAAACAAGCTGAAACCTAAGCACAGACCACAGTTGTCTTGATTCTTTATAAACCTTTTACTAGAGCAATCAAGCTTAAATATTATTTACACTTAGCAGAATTTCTTAATAATTTTTGTACTCATATTTTTTTTGTTGCAAAAAAATTCACTTGAATCTTTAGCTAGTTTGTCAAAGTAACTTCATATAATTCTGGTATTTTAAACTTCTTTAGAGAAGCTTCAAATCTTTACCAATCCAATTTCCTTGAAATGGTCAACAAGCTTTGTTAATCATACTTACTTAATTTTGCAGTAAAAAAAAGAGTCACAAATATAACCAAGCTCACCTCATCAGCCATATTAGTAACAACACTCTCCAATGAATCTTCATCCACACCCTTTAAAATGGCAAATAATTCCAAGTGCTCTCTCACCTGCATAAAGTGAATGCAAGAATTTAGCATAATGTAAATTTTAAAACATAAAAGGCATTTATAATGAAACAATAAATCAAAAAAAATAAATAACATGGCAACTAAATCAGAAAGCAAAGCTAGTTATGTATCTAATTTTGGATGATGATTGTGATTTCCAGAGTGATAATAGAAAAAAGAACAAGAGGGGGAAAGTTTTACTAGAATCATTGCTGTGAGGAGTGAGAAGATGTTGGAGGGGACCCTTGATTGTGTATATGCATAATTGTGGCACTGTGTGGGCCACAGTTGTCAAATGACAGCCATGGCATGGCAGATTTTGGCCTTACCACCATCGAAGGATTTGTTCATTATGGCGGTGCCATGGCAGTCTTAAATAGTGGATTTTTGGTCCACTGACAACTTTGCTGTGTGGCTCAGTGTGTTTATAATAGGGAAAAAGTCCATGTATAACCTGTAGTACAACCAGTGATGGACTGATGAATTTTGGGTTCTGGGGCAAGAACCACAAAAATATGTGCACACAATTGTTAATATGGCTTTTTAATACACATAAAACTTAAAGATAAAGTTAAAACTATTTCTTATGCCTTTGCATAAAAGAATATGCCACAACTCAGAAGTATATATAAGTTGAAAGCCCACCAAAGTGAAACAATAGAAAATGCTCAAAAGATTTTCCAGTGATGAATTAGGCGGATAACACGAGACATACATTTAGCTATATGACAAACAGTAGCAATAGATTTCGAAAATCAGCATTCAGCAAACATGCTGAAAATAATTAGTCAGAGTACATAGAACAACATAAAACCAAGCTTCTACTTACAGTCAATTCAGGAAAGAGTATATCATGTTGTGGGCACACACCCAAAATCTTCCGTATCTCATCCTACAAAACAGGATAATTGCATTTTGAATAAACACAAGACTAACTAATATTCAACCAAAAAAAGGGAAAGCAACAAAAAACTGAAAAAGCACTCAACAGAGAAAAGAAGTAAGCAAATCCAAACTTAGATATATTACACCTTTACTAACACAAACGTGATATTCACAGCCTTGACAGCCCCGAAAACCATGAATTGACAAGTTTGATTAGTTCATAGCAGCATAACAACTATGTAGTAAAGAACATTTGAAATCATGGATTGACAGATTGGATTCTTGTTTTGTAGAAACAGAAATTTTACTAGAAGAGAGACAAGTTGGATTAGATTTACTGGCTCACCTTTCTTTGTTGAAAGCATTGTCAATGCTAGCAGAAAAACTCAACATATGATCTCTAAACCTCGTTCTAGTAAATAATGTCCATGAAATATTTAAGGGCTACAATATATAAGTCTTCATTTTGTGTATGTTTGGATTCGCATATTTGGTGTTCAGAAAAACATATAATCAAAATGCTAGAGAGCTTTAAGCAGAAAAGTTGATTTTATGTAGAATTAATTAAAACCAAACACACAGCTAGTATCTACTTACAATAAAAGCTTTTAAGTAATTTAATTTACAAGAAAATATGTTATTCACCATCGTTGATAGATAAATAGTTCAAGACCTTAACAGCAAGGCTGATAGAATTTGGGAGAAGAGAAGAGGTCAAGATTCTGTGGAACTATGCAGTGTTAGCAATTATGTGGCAAACAAGAGTACATAGCAAACAACTCACAATATCCGATACAATGTTCTTTCCAAACACCAAAGCATCCCCTGATGTAGGTGGAAGAAGGCCAACAAGCATTGAGATTGTTGTACTTTTACCAGCTCCATTGTGACCTTCAAAAAGACAAAATCAATGAGCAACAACTTTTTCTCCCAAATTGATATAGATAAAGCTATTAAGATATCCCCCTAAAGCAATAAATATTAAAACAGAAGGGGATTATAATCTCTCTGAATATCCATCAAAGCCATTGCTTATTCAACCATTGACTAAGCATTAAACAAACCAAAAGAGACAATGTCATCCACAGAAGATGGCAACCAATTTTATGAAAGGAGAAAGACACTCAGAAAATGAAAGATTGTAGAAGTCTTAAAAAGGAAAGAAAGTTAAAATGTAAAACTTCTATCTTAACATTTTAAACCTTTAAAAATTCATGCTTCTGCAAACCCAAATCAAATTTTTTAAGACTCCAAGTTGCATCTCTATCCCTCCATTACTCTATTATACCCTATCTCTCCCCACCATACTATCCGTCTCAAATTTTCAATTAATAGACAACAATTTTATTTTTGAAGATATTTGATTTTCAGTTAACAAGTCCCAAGACCTACACAAATCCAATTCTAACACTACTGAGCAACAAACAATCCCTTACTAACACTGAAGTCCTCAAACCACAATATTCAAAGGAAAACTGAGAACAAAAAAAAAAAAAAATTATCTGATGGCACTTCAAATACATATATATATATATATATATATATAGAGAGAGAGAGAGAGAGAGGGATTGTTCAGAGAAACACTTATTTGTATGTATATATCAATGTGTAGAACTGTACAAAGGAGTTAATTGTTTATAACAGCAAAGAATAGTACAAATCATTAAAACCATTTACAAGTAACACGGCTACACATCAGAATAATACAACAGTAATTTTAAAACAAAGCTTTCTAGAAGAAAGAGAGCTGATATAAGAAAAAGTGAATAAATCAGACTGAAAAGCAATTTAAGAAAGAAGAATAACTGCACTCACCTAGAAGAGCAAGTATCTGATGTTCATACAATGAAAGCTGTAATGAGTTAACAGCACAGCAATCTCCTTTTTTCGTAGCATACACTTTATGCAAATTCCTGATCTGAATGCACCTGAAGTTTCAAAGCAAAAATAAATCAGAAAGAGACATTGTATCACATGATACCAAATTGATGCACTTCAATTGTACATCATATACCTGCCATCAAGCTCTTGTTGTTTCATGTCTAAGCTTATTGCTTCTACAGAAGGTTTGGAAGTATCCTCCCCTAAAAGATTTCCATTTGACTCAGGTTGCTTACCAGGAATTTTTTTTCCAACATTGGAGGAACAAAGTTTTGCAATTTTTTTCTTCCTCCAAAAGTTTTTTTGGAAAATAAAACTCCATGGATATCGTGGTCCATACTCCCTTGGAAGAACCTTCAACATGAGTGGAGTTTGAATGGTCTTATCATATACAAGAGAAAATAGAATGATAATGCTTACAGTAAGAAACATAAATTAGCTGCGATGATCACCTAAGTAATTTTGCTATAATTACATGGCAAAAGCAGCGTGTAACAAATATAAATAGCTATGATGATCACCTAAGCATCTTTGCTATTGCTATAGTTGCCGGTAAGAGCAAGGTTCAAGCACTAATTGTCCAGACACAACTGCCACAGCTTGTCTATGGCAGCATATGGTTAGAAATATATCCATTTTTGGAGAAGATATGTAACTAATTTGTCGTTTCTTAGTGTGCATTCATATATGATGGCACAACTGGAATAAATTGATAAAAATAAAAGTCTAAAAAGAAATACCAGACGCAAATGACAAAACTCTGGGGACTTGTAGGAAAATGAATCTTCAAATGATATTTGTACACATATATATAATTTATATACAGATAGACAGAGAGCAAGAGATATTAGTAAGACTCTGTTGACACTGTAAAACAAAAACAATCTTGCAACACTTAACTTTATAGGATAACTTTCTCCCTGTTCTTTCCCCTTCCACATTTTTCCCCTCTAATGATATCCAAAAAAGTTATCATACTAATTTGAGACTGTTCTAACAGTTCTTTATTTCATCAGCATGTACAAAAAGTAGCAATAAAATATAATCTATAAACAATAAATAAATATGTTACTGCAGAACCAGAATTTCCCTACTTTCTCCCTATCTTAAATTTCCTAAACACCAAAGTGATATATTTTTTCAGTAGCTCGTGGCAAAGGACAAAAAAAAACCACAGTAACTAAAGGGATAAGAGAGATTTGTCACTACAAGGAACTCTTTTTTAGGAATTTGGACAAAAGGAGGATTTAATCAAGATGAACAGTGGAAGAATACAGGCAGAGAAGAAAAAGAGATCTTTACAAAAGAGAGGAACTAAAAAGGTTAAAAAATCATCAATAAAGCAAAGTTTTACAATTTTTCAACATATCTGAGAGCAAAATCCCTCTTTATAAGTAACTCTTCTCATAGATCATATTTTATATATCACAGTTTGAAAGTAGTTTTGATTCAGTTGTTGGATTTGAAGAGAGAGAAAATTGCCTAGCCATCAATTAGTTTAAGTCAATATTCATCCAACTTTACATAAGAACAGTTTACACATCATGACAAGAACAAGAAAGGTGAAACAAACAAAAAATGCATGAAAATACAGCCCGAACACTAAAGGCAAAAACTTAAGTTTAAATTGTTTCAAAGCAAGAAAACTCTAAAAATTGAGTAGGCTTAACTCAATCCCAAAAGTTAACTCATGAGGGGAGGGTTACCTAAGCTCTTATAAAAACTATCTATCTAGACCATGTCCTTAAGCAATGAGAGACTCTAATACACCCCCTCACACCCAAGACTGGACATCTGAAGCGTGAAGTTTGCAGAACTACACTTCTGCAAGTGGCCCAGTAACAACCACAAGATAGACTTTTAATACAATCTTTGAACAAAGTGGGCTTAGCTTAACCCCAAAAGTTAGCTCACGGAGGAAAGGTTGTCTAAGTTCTAATAAAGGTTATCTAAATCATATCCTTAAGCAATGGGAGACTCTAAGAAAAACTATTTACAGAATCAAATTGTTCACAAAAGCTGTCAAGATTATCTGCTTCTTCCTCATGAAGCATTCAATACATATAATAAACAAAAGCTGCTCCCTTCTTGAAGGGTCTTCATACATATCCAATTTTTTTTAATAGAAAAAGAAATTTTATTAGAAAATGAGAACAAAAGAGGATAAGACATCCTCAAATAGATACAAAATATACAGCTAGGACCTACAGGGATGAAGCATGTAGCAAAGCATGCCAACCCCTTAATATTTGTTGGAGGAACACTATTGAACAAGTCATGCACTAAACACCAAAGAGAAGCCAAAAAGGTGATCTTATCCCAAATATAATCAATAACCAAAAAGGAATCATTAAAAATCCTAGAATTACTTTCCAGCCAAATACACCAAATCACAGCAAAAGTAGCAGCCTGCCATAGAATCTTTGCCTCTTTATGCAAACCAAATTCATATACATTCATACTTCAGTAAGTCTGTCATGAATCATGTGCTTCTTTCTGCTGGCAAGCAACAGATGGTTGAAATGGACTTCATCTAGTTAAATGCCATATTCTAGGTAGGACACAAGGAGGACACACACTAAAGAGTGATGTACTACCATTATGGCCTAACTACTCAAATTCTAAAGGATTTACTCAGATATTAAAGTCATACCTTATCAAAATATAGACCTATTGCACAATATAGCAGGGTATCAAGTATCATCATCAGGAGACATATGGAAAAATTCACTCCTGACGATTCCTGCAAGATAAATAATCTTAGATATTGGCAGAAAAGATAGGTCAAAATAGCGAAGGTCACATCCACACTGCATAAACTCACCCGCCATATGTTGCTCCAACGAAGTCCAACATGAGCACGCTCATAATCAGCAAAGTTTACTGACCCCAGAGCAAAGGCCGTAGGTGAAAGTAAAGAAGCAACAACCTTCAATATCCTGAGCAGGCAACCTCAAACAAATAAACTCTACAGACAAATATGAAAAATTGGACTACTAAAATATGATTTATTGGTAGGAAAAGTACTCACATCGAAACTCCTTCATCATTGACAGTGTAATAAGGGAAAAAGGCACCAAGAAAAGAAAGAGTTCCAACAGCTACAGCTGTTTTGGCCCGTTTGAAAAATGTTGATATAAAAAACGACAGCATGATCGCACTAAGACCAAAAATGAAAAAGTAGGTGAAAACCAGTGTCTTATCACTATACTTGAATAAATTATCCATGGTGCAAGCAGTAATGATCCCGGAAGACACTGCAAACTGTAATGATCAAATTATAGGAAAATGAGAACAAAATAATTTCTTGATATAGACAAGGAAATAACCAAATCATCACACTGTCAATTACATAATAATTTAGAATAAGATCCAGCAAAATAAATATTTAAAAAAAAAATCTCCCAACCGCTCATCCTTCCAAGACGGGAAATGGTCACCATTCTCACAAGGAGAAAGCAAAACAACAAAAAGGGTATATTTTGTGCCAAAGGGAATAATGTTCCCAAGGAAAACTCAACAACCATTTAGCCACTAAAGCACTATTCTTCGAAACTGGATTCCCTAGGCCTAAGTCATATTCCTCAATAGGCTTGCAACTCACCTCCCAGCTAACAAGATGAAAATGCAATCCTTTTTCACCAGGAAAAAAAAAAGTTAGGCAAATTTTAAAGATACAGCAAACAGTGATGCAAAGATTTAGGGCCTGTTTGGTTTTAGTTTTCAGTTTTCATTTCCAGTTTTCCAATTTTTAGGAATTTGTTAAGGAAATACTGAAAACTGAAAATAAAAACTAAAAATTGGAATTTGCAATTTTCAGAATTTTCAGTATCTCCTTCACAAAATCTGGAAAACTGAAAACTCAAACCAAATAGGCCCTTAGGCGCTCAAGGAATCAAGCCCAGAAGAACTTGAAAATTCCAATAGATTTTAACCCTTCCCTGAAACATCTTTCCATGAAATTCGAGCTCAACCATCTAGAAAGCTTTATCAAGCTTGAAAGCCCAAGCTTGAGGTCCAGCTCAAGCATAATTGAAACTACATTTCTCAATCATTTTTAATCTTAAATTTTGAAATTATGCTATACTACTTAAAATATAAATAGATATAATTAATCATAACAATTTTATAAAATATAACAGATTATTATAAGCAATCAATCTCTAGTCAAGTTTATCAAGCTCAAACACCTGGTATCCATGTTTGGCTTAGTTAAATATCACACTAACATTGAAAATCATTGAGCTTCAGATCGAGCCAAGATGAGTCTGTCAAGTTTGTCAACTCAATCTCCACCATAATTAAGGTACAAGCTTCCATTTTGTCAACTCAAAGTCCAAGTTCAAAACTAGACATTGTTCTGACTGTTTCCTCATCTCATCAACTAACTCATTAGCTACCAAAGCAACATCCCAGATTTTCCTTCGAGCAACAAAAGCCCTTTGATTCTCTGAAATAGCATCTCCTAAAATCTCATTGAGACTAAGAGAGAATACCTATGTAATAATTTTATACAAACTTGTGAAAAGGCATAGTGTTCTACAATTATTAACTCACTAGTCCTCAAGAACCATGAACCATCATTCTTAAAAGCTAGAGCTATTAAGAACAAGCACATGAATGGTTTTTATATCTAATACACCCCTTTCACCAAGGTAGCTAGGATTGTGCTTTAAAACGTAGAATCACATGATTTTACGACTTCAGCAAGCCTAGGCGATCCTGATTCCATCCCTCAACTCGCTGCCGTCGAATCGCCGTGTAAGATCGTGGGCTTGGTGGAATCGACCATGTTTTGCGAGCTCAGCACGTCTAAGGGTTGAGAAGCTCCAACCTAAATATGAGACATAACTCTGCCCATTTGTGACATAACCCGGTCTCGAGCCCAAAGGAAACCCTAGTCAAATGAGTTTCTCACTCTCCGCCTCTCCACTTTTCTCCAATATCTCCTCTCTTTGTTCTTCATCTCTTCCTCTAGTCTCTGTTCTTCGAGGACGATGAGGCTTCGAAGGTCAACGGATTGGAGTTTCTCTACCGCATGGCTTGGTTGCACTCTATCTTCTCTCCTCTGATCTCATCTAAGTCATCATCTCCAATGAGCTAACAGTCGGCGGCAAAGCTAAAGCTAAGCTCTTCTTTCTTTTAAAATCTCTTCATTTTGAGATAGCTAAATGGCTTGGTTGCATGATGCCTCTGTTATTTCAACTCTCAAAAAGTTTTGATTTTATGATTGAAACTTGAGAATATTTCTGTGATTGGATTTTTTATTAGGATTGTGTTAAAAAATGTCATCAAACATTGCTGGTGAGGGAACAGAGTTCCGCATCTGCTGCTGGACATGTCTTTTGTGCAAGAAACTTCCATTTGGGCTGAGCGCAAGTTTGTTTGGGTTGTTTTTACTTTTTCTGTGCTTCTATCCTTGTTAAAAAAATTGGTGAGCCTTTTAAGTTAGAGCTCATGAAAATAAAATAAAATAAGTCTTCGACAAAATTTGAACCACAGAAAAAAAAAATTGAGATATAAAAAATGGGTTTATCTTTTTTTTATATTTTATTTTGCTTAATTATGGTATGTTACATGCCTATATATTTATATAAATTTATTTATTTTTGGTAGCATCTTACAATCCGTGTTACGATCTCGCACTTTTCGTGTTTGCATTCCCCTTTCGATCCTACATAGGATCTCAAATTTAGCAACCTTGCCTTTCACACAAGCCACTGGACTGGATCTTCGAATGTGAACAATACACAAACCCACTTTACCATCTGCTGAAATTTAACTTTTATTTAGAATGGGGAGGCAACAAGAACCAAGCTCTAAATCATTTGGTCATAGAGGCTCTAATAACATCTTAAGGACTCTCTCTTCAAAAAGCTTAAGCTGGTAGAAATAGGCAAATAAATGGTTTATATATCTAACACTAACCTATCTTTCTTTGGAACCAAAAAGATAAAAGAGAAAATTAGTGTCAATCTTTCCATTCCTATGGAATTCCTCAAAGATCTTGAAAAGATCAACAAGTCCCAAATTAAATTCCCATAAAGCCCCTAATATCATGACAGGCCTTCCAACTTATTCATGTAAGAGAGCTAGTGTGTGTAAAAGTGAACACAAAAAACAACAGAGCCTTTTTCCACTAAGTGAATGTGAACACAAAAAACCATATGGAAAAGTGAACACAAAAAAGCAAAAGAAAAAACTATAGCAGATTAAATGGTGAAAGACTTACCTGCAAAGCATAGGTAATAAACCAAGAGAGATGAAATATACCATCTTTCAGGCCCATCATATAGAGCCCTTCTTTAATCTTCTGCTCCTGAAATATTACATTGATAAATCAGGAGGCGAGAACTTAATAGAAGAGGACGGCTTTCTATTTCCCATAAATATTTAGAAATAAGGTAAATAAAAAATTAAGAAAAGGAAAAAAGCATGCAAAGTCGCAAACAATGAAGGTTCTTGGTAAATCAGTAAGCTTTCATCAAAGTATCAGATTACCAAACCTTCTCAAACACAGAATAACTGATAAGGCGCGAAACGGGATAGAGGAAACCCAATAGGTACCTGTACAATGATGTACCCATTCAAAATATTAATATATATTACTAATTACTAATACTCCGAAAAATATAATACTAAAGTTTCCAAGATAAGCTCACAGTATTCCCATGACTGTCTTTATGATTGACTGGAACTGGTCATCAGTGTACTCTCGAGTGGGAAATGGAGCTATTCGTATCTGAGCAGGGTTGAACTGAGTCCATGGAGTTTTCAGAAAGAAATCAGTGTCAGGAAGCCCTACGCTTTCAGTGCTGGAATTTAGGTCAGACTGTTGAGCGATGAATATTATGAATGAATCAACCATTTTCTGTAGCTGCAGAACCACAAAATATCAATGCATTAATATTTTAACAAATTACAGATGTCAATTCCAGAATGCAAGTAATGAAGATACAAATTTATACGAGGGAATTAAGGACTGACAAAAGAAAGCAAGATAGATTATAAAGAAAGTTTAGGTGTACAATACAGTAAAAACACTCCAGTACTATTCAAAATAACTTAAGAAAATGAATTGCAATGGATATAATGAAAAAAAAATGCATTTTCATATACCATTAATTTTCAAGCTAAAACATTTTCCCAAATTTATATCACTATATAGCATCGAGCAAGCAATTCATTCTGGCTTGTTTTTCTTAGTCTCTTATTTGCAGTTTAATACTCACTCTCCCAAGAGGATGATGTCTCCTTCACAAGCCCATTTAAAATTCTAAAACTCCAAAGTCAAGACTTCTGCTTGGACAAATGCACTTAATAGGATTAACACTAATCACATGAAGATTTGCGGGCCTTCTCCTGACACTTGTGTCAACTGCAATTTAGAATCAGTGGTCCGTTTATTTATACATTGTTGGACAATTACTTGCATTTGGAATCAATTCTTCATTGTGCTTGATGAACATAGAAAGTTCCCCTACATTTTGGATCAGTTTCTTATGGTTTAGTCTAAAAGTTTTGGTGGAAAGAAGGCCATGATTCAGCACGTGGATCATGCAATTCTAATGTATATTTGGTTGGAGTTCAAGGATGTCTATTTGCCCTAGAGTTGCTTTGAAATATGATTTTGTTCATGGCTTCTCTATGGTGCTCTGCTCATGGCTGTTTCAAGGGACCGTCCACCTTGATATGCAATGAAGCTGAGAAGTCTTTCTTCATACCTTATTTTCTATTTTATCCATTTTTGGAGATATCCTATCCCCTAGCAGTACTTCCCCCTATGTCACAAATAAAAAAGAAAAAAAAAAGTTTATGAAGACAGAGTTGTCTTATCTGTTTTGAAGGAGACGATGAGCAAGCACTACTATGAGGTTCTGTGTTGCTATGTTGCATGGATACGGGTATTTATGAATCCCTACAGCATCCAAAGTGGCTTGCTGCTGTAAAAGAGGAGGTGAATGCTCTAGAAGAGAACAGGACGTGGGAACTCTCAGACTTACCCAAAGAACAGAAGCTAGTCAGGTGCAAGTGGGTCTTTTCTGTGAAACAAAATGCAAATGGAAGTGTGAACAGATACAAGGCACGACTAGTGGTCAAAGGATTCACCCAATCACATGGAATAGATTACAATGAAACCTTCACTCTAGTGGCTAAACTAAATTCGGTGCATGTCATTTTGTCCCTTGCTACAAATCTTGACCGGCCCCTCAACCAACTTGACATCAAAAATGCATTCCTTAATGGAGAGCCAGAAGAGATCTACATAACCGTACCCCCAAGACCAGAGACACCAAATACAATAGGCAAAGTATGCAGACTAAACAAGTCCCTATATGGGCTCAAACAATCAACTCGAGCTTGGTTTGAGAGGCTACCCAGGGTAGTCAAAGAAAATGGCTTTATCCAGTGCCAAACAGACCATACCATGTTTGTTAAGCACTCCCAAGAAGGTAAGATAGCCTTATTCAATGTCTATGTGGATGACACAGTCATCATAGGGGACTATGAAGAAGAAACTAATCGGCTGAAGAGACTCTTAGGCAAAGAATTTGAAATCAAGGACTTGGGAAGGCTACAATACTCCCTGCGGATGGAAGTGGGAAAATCAAGAGCTGGAATTTCAATATGCCAGAGAAAATACACAATGGATCTTCTAAAAGAAATAGGAATGCTAGGATGCAAACAATAGGCCCAACAAGGAAAGTGGGAAAAGAGGAGGAAAGCCCTCCAACTGATAAAGAAAGGTACTAGAGACTTGTGGAAAGACTAATCTACCTTACTCACAGTAGGCCTAACATTGGCTTTGCAATGAGTATGGCTTGCCACTTCATGAATAAACCCACTGAACTACACATGAAAGTTGTCAACCAGATCCTTCAATATCTAAAAGGATCCCCGTGCAACGGACTGCACTTTGGAAAACACCATAATAGGAATATTGAGGTATTTACTAATGCTGATTGGTTTGGATCCCTAATAGACAGAAAATCCATCACTGGATACTATTCATTTGTGTGGGGAAATTTGGTCACATGGAGAAGCAAGAAACAACCCGTGGTCGCTCGAAGCAGTGCTAAAGCCGAATTTCGTGCCATATCTCATGGCATATGTGAAGGAATTTGGCTCTAAAGGATGCTCATAGAACTTCGATTCACTTCAGACCCTAAGAAGATCTTATGCGACAACAAGGCAGCCGTTAGTATCGGAAAAAATCCAATGCACCATGATTGAACCAAACGTGGAGATTGACCGCCTTTTGATAAAGGAAAAGATAGACAATGGGACTGCTGTTTGGAATACATAACCTCAGTCAACCAAACAGCCGATATCATAACTAAGGGACTCCCCAAACCCGCATATGACGACCTCATAACCAATCTGGGAATGATAGATATCTACCACCCAGATTGAGGAGGAGTGTAGGAATATCCTGATAATATCTTCTGATTATAGGAGATTATTTGATGTGCTTTTCCCTGTAATATTCCCTTATTAGCATATCCTTGTAATTTTCCCTTTTTGTACTTCATCGAGGGGATCAATTCACTCCTTATTTCTAGGAATAGGGTCATATCAGATGGGATTCTGTTTGCATATTTCAGCCTATTTATACTGGCCAATATCTCAAATGAAAATATTACCTTTCCTCGCAGAGGGCTACATATAGGGATTTAAAGACTCTTTGACTTTTCCAAGAAACACAAGGAAGAGACAATAAATTCTTACAACACTTGAATATTCCTCTAGTTGTGTTCTGCTTTCTGACTAAACAGTCCAGAATAAAACAAAATGCACAATTCAGCCTTCCAATATTCAATCAAACATATCCTTCCATCCATAATACTTGCTTTTAGCCAACAAGACAATACTTTTTATAAAAGAAGAGATTTTATTATAGAAAACGAGAGATATAGAAGTACAGAAGGTTGTAGGATAAGAAATCTTCATTAAAAAGAGAAAAAACAAAAAAGAAAACTCTTAAAAAGTAGTCACTTTAGAAGAGCTATTCAATCCCGTTGGCTATCTGAAATACTTATAGTGTTAAAAAATACCATGAGTTGAACACCAGACATAAGCCACCAAAACAATTCTATCCCATAACAAATTCAGAGGTAAGGAAACACCCTTGGAGATGCAAGCATTTCTTTCTAATCACAAAAACCTGTAAACAGCACATTGCCACAAAAATTTTAAACCTGTGACAGATTTAGGCATCAACCAGCAGATCCCCAAAAGTGAGAAAGAAAATAAGATGTCACATGCTTGATTCTCTAAGTCATAGTTCCTTCAATACTAATCATTCTAAGCTATAAATGAAAGATTGAAAAAAAACAAACAAATAACAATCTTGTCTTCTAATTGTTTTCTGTCATGGAGCTTGTAGTTTTAATAAAGCACCAATAACAGACACTTCATATAATCGACTGATGTTGTGGTTCTTCTTACCAGCAGTAACAAATATTGCGAAATTTTGATACATAATTGGACCAGTGGAAATTTGCCACCAGCAACTTTCTGTATTCAATGAAAAGATCATAATAATATGCATGTGAAAGGTTTGAACAATTTGTTCAGTATTTTTCAGCTTTCACAAGAAGTTTTAAAAAGGTTAAGAATCTTGATAACTAATCATATCACATAACACCTATGCAGACTAATATTTCCTCAATACATATGCAGCAGCTGATAACCATCTATCTTCCATAAGTTAAAGCAAGAAACATCACAGGGTAACAATGTCCTCGCCCAATTCAAGTATGCTAAAAAAATGACTAGTATAACTTCAATATACATTTTCTAGAGGTAACAAATAGGGGAGGGGGTAAAAGACAAGAATGAATAAGAAATTAGGAGAATAAGAATTAAGCAATCATACAGTTAAAAATCCACTGAAGCTGTATTGCATTGTTGGAACAGCACTAACACCCAGTTCCAAGTCATTAAGAAATGGGCCATTTGTATCCATTATTGTTTTTACATCTGGGAAACCTGAGAATGCCCATGTATGATTGAGTCGTATGCTATAATCAAATGCCTGGGGACCTTGTTCATAAAATACAACAGCTCCTTTTATTTTGGGATTTGAACAATTCCTAAACAGGTAGAATGGAAATAAATAAACAATAATCAGTAAAAGCACCATTTGCTTATTATATTTTACCAGACATTAGCTATTAAAATTTTGTGCAAAAGCATTGCCAGGACTAAATAAAGTTATGATCTAAAAGAGTTACTCATATGAACAATTTCCAATTTTATAGAAAAACAAATCTCACTAGAAAGGAGAGGAAGAAAGTAATTACAATGCAGGAGAAGAGAAAGAACATGATTTTTTTTCTTTTTTTTCAACAAGGAAAAAAATGCGACATGGAATCTGCATAATGATCACTTAACATACGTGTCAATGTATTCATGCAAAGCAAATTAAAATCAATTCGTGCACAAAATAGTACACTACAAGAACCAAAAATCCAAATGTCAAGTAAGAACAGAAGCCTTATTTAATAGAAGAGAGGTTATGTGAATGAAGCTTTATTGGATAATCAATATCTTTCATGTCTCCTAGCTATGTAATTCAATGTACTATTATTCGCCACAAAACCATTGTAATGTCAGTGATAGTAGACCTTCAAACCCCATGTAAAGCCTTTGAAGCCACAAAATGATTTTACCTTGCTCGACTGCAGGTACCATAAGCATCTGAGCGAATGTAGGTTTCCAACTCCACCTCATCTTTGTATACTAAACTAACATGCTGCATACAGGAACCAAATTTGAATTAGCTGGAATCATGACAGCTCTTTTCAGAAGTTAATACATATATACCTTACTATTGCAACAAGCTTAAGATTTAATATGACCGGCTCACTCCCACCCTTAAATACAACACACAACTTCTATTACAACAACAATTGTTGAATTTTTTTGAAAGTTCTAAACACAACACAACAAAAATTCTGTTTTGCTATCACTACTTAACTTGTTTAAATACCAAGATTTCTTCTTTTTATAGTAAGACCGGTATAATCTCAGGGCAATGGTAAAGTTGCTGCCTTGTAACCTGAAGGTCACGAGTTCAAATCCAAGAAACAGTCTCTCTGTCAAGCAAGGGTAAAGCTACCTACATCTACCCTCCCCAGACTCCACTGGGTTGGAGCTTTGTGCACTAGCCTTTTACAGTAAGACCTGTATAACTATAAAACAAACAAGTACAAAAAGGTAATGTGTGCTTTAATATAGATCTACCACATAGCCACTGTCTGAATCTTTTTCTTTTAATTATTTTTTCTAGGATATTATTTACTTAGATTGAAACGCACTTGAATATCCATGCTTTTCATTGAATTTTATCTTCCAAAAAAAGCAGTGAATGGAAACTAAGTAAGTCTAATGCCTTACAAGTGACAAAAACAAAGATAAAAATGGGGTAACAAATAAAAAAATAAGAGTTACAACAGGGATAGATAGACAATGAATAGCAAGAAATGTATGCAAGGGGGTTTGGAGGGATGGAAGGAAGACAGCCAAAGAAAAGCTGTAGGTATGCATGGCAAGAGAACTGCATTCAATCAAGACAATGAACAGCTACCTTCAAGAGTGGAAATTTCATTGATACCACATCTATCATCAGCTTCGTCTCCACGGTATCAGGCACAAAAGCTAAATGCTCTCCTTTCTCCCTCAAGGATTCCAAAACGAATTGGAAGTTTGGGGATATACCTTTACCCACCTCCACAAAAAAGTCTGTTGTAATGTGCCTGCTCCATTTCCACATAAAGGGTTACTCCTCAAAAAAAATATCAATGTAAAATGAGTTCAAAAAAGAGATAGCATTTGCTTCCATGTATATAACCAGTTACCATAACCCAATTCTACCCACTTTTACTACTACATTAATAAAACAGTGCTCAAAACGGAATCAAAATTAACATATTGAGAAACAATATGAAGCAATGAATAGAAACACTGACGGTTCAGCTGGATGAATTTGTGTATCGACTTGTGTCCTTACAGCCACCAACAGCAACAACACAACCGTGGGGAGCAATATCTGCCATGCATTGATGAGCCAATATGCATCAGAAATTCCATTATCCATGATTCAAATGCAATCCGAACCAAAAACAATCCAACAAACAAACGCATACACAAAACCCTAAACATATGATAAAAAAAATAATAATGATAATAATTACATACCATAAAAGGAACAGAACAAAACCGTAAGAAGAATTATCATAAGAATTGTACCAAAGCCACAAAAGAAAACCGTTAAAAAAAAGGAGTAAATAAATGAAGTGAAAATCACGGAACAGAAAAAAAAAAAAATATGCAGAGGATCAAAGTCAACAAAAAAGGAAAGCAACAAAACAGAGTGAAAGGAAGAGAACAAGAGTAGAGAAGAGAGTGAAGGTTGAAGAAAACCTCACCTCAGCGGCAGTGACGAAAGGGTGACGAATTTTGAGGAGCCAGTTCTTGCGGAGCATCACCTTCAACTGCCTCTTGGCAGTTCCCATGGCTGCTCCACGAAACCCTAGAAAGAGAAACCGCGGCGAAACGGTGCCGTTCTAGTCCTAGAGAATAACAGAAGAAGAAGAAGAAGAAGAAGAAGAAGAATGCGAAGGAGACAAAAAAGGCTTTGGTTCGGTGGAATGTGTTTTTGTTTGAGATCAAATTATATGTGCAGGTGTACTGTTCAACTCAGCTTGCAGGTTGGCGTGTCTGAGGGAGAGTCCATAACTGAAAAGGCCAATAACTGGTCATTTTCTTTTTTTTTTCATGAAAATAATTTAGGTGGATTTGGCAGGTATCATCCCACCAAAGTATAAGCATCGAACTCGCGTCTTGTGAGAGATGAGTCCGCTTTTTACCACGTATGACAATTTTTATTAGCTTTACTTTGTGAAGAAACAAAAAACTCCAAAGAAAGGAAGGATAAGTTCGGCTACTAACTATTTTATTTGAGTTATATTATTTATACTCATTATTTATAAAATATTATATTAACTCATATTATATTTATTATTATTAAATAAGATACAGACCTTATTTAAGTACGTCCATATCTCATCTAATGATAAATAAAATATGAATCAATACGGTATCTCACACGTAATAAGTATAAATAGTACTTTTATTTTATTTTGTTTGGACTTGGGAAAAACGTTTGGGAATATTTATGAGAAAAAAATTCATTAAAGAACTTTATTTAAAAGAAATATATTACTTACATTCATTGTGTATGGGATATCATGTTAATTCATATTTCATCTATTATTAAATAAAATATAAACTATAGTTGAATGGAGTCCACACCCTATTCAATGATGAATAAAATATGTATCAATATGGTGTCTCATACATAATATATACAAATAATACAACTCATAAAAAAAATAATAATGAATAATTGTGGGGTGGGGTGTGGCTGCGTTCTGGCACGATTTACCGGATTTCGGTTGCGGGTTGGCGCGCCGGTGTGGTCTTATCGTCTCGTGAGAATAAGACAACGGGAGAAGACATGCAATATATCTTGAGATAATGTAATAAATTAAATTAAATAAACAAATGCTGCGACAACAACAGCCTTTGGACTTCTGGTCCAAAATATTATTATCAAATAACTGCAGCAAGGGGGTATACCTTGGGAGGTAAAAGAAGAGAAAACAAACGGGGGCTATGGCGAGGAGAAAAGTAAACGAGTTTTGCCTTTTATTTATTTAAAGGATTTTTCTAAGGTAGCTAGGGATACTAAAAGAAGTCAGATTTAAAACTTTTAGTGAGTCCAATGTTCTGAAAATATTAAAATTCATCTTTCTAATGCTAAAATTTTTATATTTAACTCTTTAATCAATGTTTTAAAGACACTAATAAGATAAATTCTTATTTAAATAGGTGTTGATAGGTTATTATTGAATAATTGAGATACAATTGATGACATATTATAATTGGGTAGCCACCACTCCTTATCTTTAAACTGAAGTCTAACAACCCCTTGCTTAATTAGTTAAAGAAAAATTGAAATGAACTAAAACAAAATGTAACAAATTGAGAGAATTTTTACGGTTTTTCTTTATATAGATATGGATAAAACATAGAGAAAAATAAGTAAATGTAAAACTCACCCAAAAATTTTTTCTTCACATTTGGAAAAAAAAAAGAGTAAATAATGATTTTATTTAAAATAAAAACTCTAACTTTATTTATTTCTTTATTCATTATTATAATAAAGATTAATACACCATTTAATATAATTATATTTTTTAAAAAAATTATCTATTTAACCAAGCAAGAAAGAAAAAGTTTCTCAGTGTATGGAAGAGGTATCATGGCCAAAGGTTTAACTCCTTGGGAGAGTTACTGTTTCGAAAGAATTAGTCATTGTTGTCAATGATAGATACCCTAAAAAACAGCAAAGAGAAAGTTTCTTATTTTCTTTGTCTTAATTAATTAAAAAGACACAACCAATCTTCTTCTTTACATTTATATAATTAGGATTTTCCTAACCAGAGCACTGGTTAAGAGCCTTAAAATGATAAGTTTTCATTGAAAATGAGTGATTTTTTAAGTTTTAAAGTATAGAATCCACCACTAAATTTATTGCTTTATTTTTATTGGAACTGTTATGGCTAAAGTCTAACCCAACACAAACAAGTCTAATTGTCAAAGGTATGAAATAAGCCCAAATTGGTTGAGCCCAAATAAGCAACAAACTTGTTTAGCAAATTGTTGCTTCGTAAGTTCATGAAACCGCTAGGGTTGAAAATATGGGATGCTAATGTTCAATTTAAATTTGAATAAAGCATAAACCTAAAAACAATTACATGAGAAGCCCTGCAATTTGAGATCCTAGGCTAATAGCAATGCAAAATCTCAGCTGTTTAAAGAGGCAAACCACATCAAGTAAGCATATTCTAAACCCAAATAATTAAAACTTGCAAGATTCATACTCACACAATTCATTAGAGTCCTTGCAGGTACCCCTCCACTATCTACACTGAGGAAAAAGGAAGCTATGGTGCTATCAACCAATCTACTTCACAGGTCATTACTTGGTAACAGAAACCTTAACCAGTGCACTATAATTATACTTAACTTCAAAGCTACCTTTTCTGATGTAAAGCTAAATCCTTGAATATATGAATGGTTTCGTCGTTTGGCTTTGATGGTAGTAATGCACTTGAGAAAAGGGAATTGAATCTAGTGTATTTTTAAATTTTTTGCACACTTAAGTAAAAGTTTAATAGGTTCATGAAAAGCTCTTTTATTTTTAGGATATATTTGAATGAATGTCTCCCAACAATTACAGGAACAAAAGCAAATTGAATCCTAAGCAGAAGTGCACAATAAATTTAGCATTTTCAGAGTATATTTAATAATGCAATGCCATGTACTTCAGATATAAAATTATTGCAAAAGAATAAGATTTAAAGATAGTGCACTAGAAACTTATATTGATTCGATCTCAAAGTGAGATCTACATCTAGTTCTCGCCCTAAAGATGAGAGTTCCACTAAGTTCAATGTTTTCCAAATACAAATCAGGTCTCAACCAGAGTTCACACTCTCCAAAGAAAAGAAGCACATTAACAAGATAATCTTCAAACAAAAACCAGTCAACAAGAACAAAAAGAAAGAAACACAACCTCAATAACAAATGACGAGTCTCTCACTAAGTGGCTTTTATAATTAAGTCTCTGAATATAGCTTTTCCTTTTCTATATAAGAAACTTTTTAGCTCTCACACAAAACATAATTGAGAACGAGAAAAAGAGGTTTTGCAAGCAAAATGAGTATTTTTTTTTTTTAATTATTCGATATCAGTATTCTTTTTTCGGATTTTCTTACTATTCCCATTGTTTCCTTAAATAAGGAAATGCTTTATAACCATTGCAGGGCTGTGACAGGTTGGTGCATGTCCTATTGGAGTGAGGCATTATTGTGCAGTGATTATATTGCCATATTTTCCTCATATCAACACATTTTCTCTTTCCTCTATGAGCTTTCCTTATCCATATCATCTCTCATTTGGCCTTCTGCCTCAAAATAAGAAATAGAAAGAGAGTTTGTCTTCATCTAAGGATTGGATATTCGTGCCATGCTAGCATTTGGAATGTTGATCATTGAATTCTACTCTGAATAAATGTCCCTGTAATACCCTGGAATTATTTAGAAATTAATGTAATCTTCATTAACAACAATTTCAATATTTTGATAGACTTGGTAATAATAAAGATGACTTAGCAGTCAAGTAAAAATAAAAAATAAAAAAAAATTAAAAAAAATGAAAAGATGAATAGTAACCTTGTGGGTCCCACAGCTCAAAGCAGTCGAAACTCTATGATCTAGATCAAAAGATGCCCGAAACCAAAATATGATCATATAAAGGTTAGGAATGATTAGAAATGAAATTCTAGATTAGGAACTAAATTTAGAGCAATATCTGTTTTTCCAAGTATGATATTTTACCCGTTTAGTAAAATATCGATGTGTAGTTTTTACATCATATGAAGCAATCAGTGCTAGCTTGCCACCTAAAATATGTCACACCATTACCTTTATTAAGAGCTAATAGGAATTTTACAAAATTTCATCTAATTATCTTTAGGAAATTAATTTTATCATGGAAAGTAATATGGATAGTTAATAAAAAAAAAATCAAAACTTATCTTATCTTTTCCTTGATGTCTCGGCCAGCTTTCAGAATGTAGAGGCTTATCCATTCTTCTTCAATTAAACAACATCACAAGCTTACAAAAAACCAACCTAACCTACAAGATCAAACACCAACAACTTTGACACAAATACAAACTCATCTCTTGAAAACTTGAATCAATTACTTATCACAAACTCTCACCTTATTATATCAACCATCTTGGCTGCTGTTTCTGCTTTGTTGGAGGAGGATTTGAGAGGATTAGATCAAGAATTGGGTGTAGGAACTCTTGAAGGGAAGTCAAGAACAAGAATTAGTATTCCAAGAACCAAGTAGGGCTTTATTTACCCTCTTCTCTTTCAAATTTTACTCTGAAACTTGCTGATGGATTTAGTCCGAAATTTTTAGTTTTATTGGTTGATAATATATGAATATAGATGTATTAATTTTGGTATAGAGTTTTGATGATGTTAGGAAACTCTTTTTGCTAAAGCATGTTGTGACTATGTTGCTGGAAATCACGATTTTAAGCAGGCAGGTGAAATTATTCGAATTTTCTGACCCAGTTAGAGACATTAGATTGAGCTGAAAATTTTATATGATGTAGATAATATATTAGGTATCTTCAGTAAAAATTTCGAGTCATTCTGGGCACTTTCGGTATATTTAAAATTCAAGAACCAAACTAGTCAAGGTTGCTGCTGTACAGTCCAGTTTACAGTACTGAATTTGTCTAATTTTATTACCTTAGCAAATGATCGAATTCTTAGCTGAAATTTTTATAGGATTTTGAAGACATATTTAGGTCCAGGTATAAATTTTTGTATAAAGTTCTGGGTTCATTTGGTAGGGTAGAAAAATTGAAACTTCTGACTGTTGGCTGAAACAGGACAGTTTCTGACCTCCGGAAATGTAAGAATTTTTAAATATAGCTAGAGACCCTTTTATACTTTGAAATTTTTATAGAACCTTGTTAATACATTGAATTACCTCTGAAATTTTACTTTGCTCTGTTTTAGTGAAATTTAGTAACTGATTCATAATTTTCTTTAGAATAAAAATTCTGGACAGCATGTTGAATTGTTAAATTTCTAATGAAATACTAATGATTTGATCTCATTTATGTTATTTAAATCTATGAATGATCTTTGAGCACATATGAATGTGATTACTTATTACAACTGTTTATATATGAAAGAAAGTGTAAGATTATGATTCTTAGGCTGGAGAAAGTAAATCCGGTCAGTTGTGGAAAAGTAAACTGACTACCTCAATTGGTGGGGAAAATGCGACTAGGAATAGATCTCAGTATGAGAACCTGAGAAAGTAAATCCGATGATCATGTATATAGGAATGAGCATCTGGCGGATCTATTACCTAGGAGTGAAATAATCCTCCATAGTCAAGTGGCACAAGCAGTTAAAGTAACAATTGTTTTAAGTTACTCTTTTTATGCTATGTGCTATGAGAATGAGTTTTATTATTCAATTGAGATCAAATACTTACAGTATTAAGTTGGCGTCATAAATTCTAAGAATGATGATTGCATAAAATGAACCTGCTTCGTATGAAGATTTTATGAATTAATATATCCATTATTATTTATGTTACTTGCAAACAACATTTTTTTTTATAATTAAACCGAAGCAGCTGGGGTAAACGATGATGACATTTATATGTGTATGGGAATGCATCTGAGAATTTTAGAATTCTCATCCCTATGTGTATTCCATGTCTACCTCGAGTTCAATGCAGATGATGCCTACTAGAGGATTCAAATGATACTCGATGGCCGTCGATCGACTATATGATACTATAATTAGAAGCTTAAGTACTTTGTAATCATAAGACTTGTCCTAGATAAATCTTCATGTATTTAAAGTAGGTTTATATTCTGTAGTTGATATGTGTACTCTAGCTCTTTGGATGACTGTACATTATACTCTTTTCTGAAAATGGCGTACGGCCCTACTTGTGAATAAATAAACGCCTTACACAATGTATGAGTGTGATACAAAATCGCTTTTAGTTCTGATGTTTAATCCTAGGTAAAATACTGTAATTAAGGGGGTGTTACAGTCCCCCTTTTGATTTAGGATATATTTAGCCTTGTTAGGCTTTCCCTTTTAAGAATAATTTCATTAAGAGATCAAAACACTAACACACCTATTAAATGCAGTCATATGTAATTATTTACCATCATTCAAGGTTTTATATACTAACAAGTTTATTACAATGGATGGCATTGAAAATTTTGGAGAAATAGCAATATTAGTGCATGTTTGATCCATATTGCGCACTCTCGTCTGTTGTTAGTTTGTGTCTGCATCGAGCACACTCATCTCTAGTCATCATTGGTAATCCTAATTATCAAAGCAATTTATACCGCTTCCTTTTACTATTATTGCTATTGTTGTTGTTATTATTATTAATTAATTATAATATTAACAAAAATTTATTTTATACATTAACAGTGTAAAAAAAAGTTGTATATTGTTATCCAGTCAAATTATCCCATTTGCATGATATTTCAAATTGTGGATGGGATTTAACCACTCTTACTAATTAATGTGGCAACACATAATTAGATGACCATGTTAAGCTTTACATTATCAATATATAGAAATTAAAATCTATTATAATTATTATTAAGTATTATTAATATTTATGTTAGTATAATAATTAATTATTAATAGAGAAATGTGGTAGACTGCAATTTTTTTTATTAAGATTGGGGTGGAATGCAATTTTGCCCAACCTCAAAGGTGATTTGTGTTATTTACTTTTTTTCTAAACTAAAAACATTTTTTTTTAATTTTCAAATACTCTTGAGATATTTTTTCCCAAGAAAATATGCTACCCAATTTAGGGATGGAAAAAAATTAAAGAAAAAACATGAAAAATACAAATAAACTTCAATTTGATGGCACATACTATCTTTGTCTTTGAATAATTATCTATTTCAAAAATTTAATTTGTCTAGAAATAATTGTCCACTTTAAAATTTTAGGTAACATTAATTACTTTTTACCAATAATATTTATATTAAATAATATTGACTCATTAATGAATGAAGAGAAAGGAAATTGGAGTATTGAAAAAAAGCAAAGACAATTCAGTAAATAATTATTAATTTTTATTAATATTAATATTTTACTAATTATTTTTTTAATTTTATTATATATTTATAACTGAATAATTATCTAAGAACAGATGAAGTATATTATTTAAAAATAAATGTATTGTCATAAAGTGGGTCATCCTTTGCTTGCTACTCTTGCCGGATTTCTCTTTGACTTTGATCCTTTTCTTTTTAGAGAGTTGTCAAAATAAAAATAAAGATTTATTTCAAATTTATAAATTTGAGACTTGATAACTGTGAATGAGTTCGATAAATATTTTCTTTCCCATATATATTTTTTAATTTTATTTTGGTATTCTTTTAATGATCACCATAAGTATAAGGAATTCTAAGATAATTACTAAGCACATTCAGTCTAAGCAAGGCACAACGAGGAGTTGAAGGAAGATTCAGACTTCAGAGTCAATTAAGGCAGATTCGTTACGATTGCAATATATATTTTTTTTTGTGCATTACAATTACAAATTTTAGTTTACGTTATTTGTGTTCGTACATCTCGTGCTGTGTTTATGTTTCTGACTGTCTGATTAGAATAAGATATATTTGATAATTTCTTGCGCATGTCTAACACGTTATTTTTATACACAATTATAATAAAAGTAAATTTTATCAATTTTATTTCATATATGCTTATATATCTTCAAGCCTCACTGACTTTTATAAAATGTCTAAAAGAAATGTTTAGAATTGTGGCCATACAAATTTTTTTTTATAAATTTATTGAGTCAGTGCTCATTTTAATTTATAATTTTTTATTTATGAATAATTTTAATTCCTAACTTTTAAAATAAGTAAAATTAATCCCTGATATTATTAAATATGTGTCAAATTAGTCTCTAATATTATTAAATATGAGTCAAAATAGTCCATTATTCCATTTTATTTAATATTTTATCAATAAAATGATGATGTGTAACGTTAAGTAATATCTTATCACATCATGTGTCATCCAAAGTAGAATGAAGTTTAAAATAACTTATTTTAGTATCTAAAATTACATAAAATGAATCATTTTATGACTTAGAATAAATATTTAAATGACTCATTTTGTATAATTTTAGATATCAAAATAAATTATTTTAAACTTTAATTCTATTTTAGATGACATATGATATATCAGAGTATCACTTAATATTACCTATTATCATTTAATTAAAAGAATATTAACTAAGAGTGAATTAAAGAACTAATATAACTTATATTTTTGTAATGTTAAAAACTAATTTAATTTATTTTAAAAATTTAAAAATAAAATAACTTATAAATAAAAAATTAAAATTAAAATAAATATTAACTCTAATTTATATGAGATGCTCTTCTTCTGAATCTTCTCATTGCTGTTTTTATCGCCAAAATGCCAATATTTCTTGCAATCTGTGCGGTCTATTCTTTTCCAAATGCCAATTGGCAATTGCCATTGGGAGACAACCAAATTTGACTGACTCCTAATTCCGACCAAGCGCATACGGCACGCCACAGCCGCCACCCGGACTGTGACACCCACCACTATGAGGTGACAGGTTGAATCGTATAGGTTTTTTTGGTTACAGGTTGAATTGGATAGTTATATAAACTTTGCATAAATTTATCACAAAATAAACTTTGCATAAAATAAAATTAGGACTAAATTTCCAATTCAATTCCTCACCTTCATATTGAGGAATAATTAAAATATTAAATTTAAAAAATCTCATACTAATTTTATAAATAGAGACAAATTAATCTTTTCATCAAATTATCATATGAACTATTAATAAAAATATTTACTTATTTTATTAAATTTTTTACGTATACTATATTTTTGAGATGGGTTCTAACCTGTCTCATTCACCTGTTCTGCATATAATAAATGATAATTTAAATCAAAATCTTTCTTCTGAACATAGAACTGTGATGAGAGAGAAGATAAAAAATGAGGTTTAAATGATTTCGTTTAAAGGAGTGAAGTCACTTATGATATATTATGAAAATTAACAGTACATATAAATAAGTTAACATTATATGTAAGGAAGTTAACAGCACAGAGCTCATATAATAATTTTACAAAATAACTAACTTGTTCCTATTTGTGAAATTTGAAAAAATAATATGAAATTTTTTAAATTTGAGAGGTTAATTTGTTTCTCATTATAAATTTAAGGGACTAAATTGAAAATTTAATATAAAATTAATACCAGGATAAAATCAAAAAATTGTAATAATTTCAGAGTTCTGAAATGGGAGCAGATATCAAGTCAAATGAGTTAGTGATTAATATGTTGATTGATATAATCAAAATTTAACCGATTCAATTGAAATATATATAACATTAACATGTAAAATAATATATATATGATATTTTTATACGCATAATTATTTATAAACGCCAACCACTTTTACGAGATAAAGACAAAAAATAAGGAATGCCAATTCTTTTAGAGATATCATAGAGTACTGTATCGTATATTATATATTATATATTGTTGTATAATTCAATGAGATTTTAATTTTTTAACAATGTTATTTCAACATTCAATTTTTCTAAATATCTGAACGTCCTATTTATAAAATATATAGATCCAATTATTTATTTTTTCTTCCAACTTAATTTCTTTTCTATCATTTCTCTCACACTATACTGGGTGTCTATGGCTGTGAGCATTGAAAGAAAATTTTCCTAATTTTTTTATTTTTCCTGTTGCTCTCCTTTTATCCTGTCATGTATTATAACACTTTTTCAATATTGAAAAGAATCTAGATATCAGGAAAGGAATGAACACTAACAGGAATATATTTACAAATCATCTATGGAGAGACAAAACCTAAAAAGTGAATTCAAATTAATACGATGATGCATAAATATTAAACGAATATTTAAAAATACTTATAAAAACGTAAATTTAGAATGCGAACAGCAAAACCATAATATTAAAAAATAGAAAATCAAATTTTTTTTCAGGGAAAATAAAATCAAAATAATCTATATAAGCCTATATGAAGACTGAAAAAGATACTCAAACAAAATTATTTCAACGTCAATCATCCAAAAGCTCCTTGTCTTCTTAACCACGCAAGTTCTTTTAATTGGATAGAAATCTCCTCTCCCTAAATTGCATCCCATTTCTTATTTCCTAATATTTTTTAACACATAGTAGATAAGTATTATATATATAATAACTTGTAAATTTTTAAATCTATTTTAATTATTATTTTTTCAAATATCAATAAATAATTAATTAATTGGACAGGGAAAGAAGCATTATTTGGCGATAATAGAATTTCAGTCTGTCTTTCCCATCGTCGGAAGACACGTTTAATCTACTCAAGACGCAGGCCCGTAGCTCACATATTCTGCAACAAGTTTTCTTCCAGTGAAAGCGAAAGGAAACAACACCAGCAATGTGACACAATGAGACAACCAACAGCTGGCATGTGCACCAGATTCCTGACAGGAGAACACTGAAAAGTGGAGGAGACCTGTGATTTCCTTCAAGGAATCAATGAAATACAAGAAGAAGCCCGACATGAACATGAAGCCACAGACACCATATTCATTTTTCTTTTGGGGTGAAGTAAATGAAACTAAGAACAAGACTGCCTAAGAAAGCAAATTAAAATCTCTGAAAAAGGGTGAGGCTCCCTCCAGATCACTCCCTGGGTGATATTGAAACGAATGCTTCCACTAGCGGAGGACCAGCTCCCCATTACGCAGCAAGACCAGCTCGATATGCGGATCATGGGGAGCTATGGATAATTACACTGCTTTTTCCTCTCAAATTTGGACACACTCATATGAAAGTAAGTGAAAAATCTCTAGATGAGCACAAATTTAATTTAACACACATTTTTGCACACTCGGAATAAAACCTGTGGACCACAAATAAGTGAATATATATATATTCAATAAAGTTAAAAAGATCTACTTTTATTATGAATGTATGTAAAAATAAAGTGTTAAACTTGTGCTCATTTAAGAACTTTTCAAAGTTAGTGATCATATATTAAATAAGACTAATAGACCCCATTTTTATTGTAAATATATGTATAAATATGAGTTGTTAACCTTGTGTCTATGCAATAATGTTTCAGATCACCATTAGAAATGGTGAAACCGCTAGTAATTATTGCACATAAGGTTATTCGTTAGGTGCTTCTTGGCAGTTCAAAACCCCCACTAGCAGTGATTGTTCCAGTGGTTCCCTCAAACCGTCGCGAATATTCACAACAGCCTGGGAACTGTCGAAAAATATTTTGTGCCGGTTAAAAACCATCACTAAACCCAAATAAAACTGCCACTAAATATTGTTTTTCTAATGGCGATTGGCTAAACAGTAAAGCTATTTTTTAAAACAAAAAGAAGGAAAGAGAGCCTCCTATATTGTTGTTGCCTCTAATTTTTTTTAAGGTTTAATTACACTAGTAGTTCCTCTAATTTCACTTAATTTTTAATTAGGTTTTTATAATTTAAAAAATTATAATTAAGTCTCTATACTGTATAAATTTTTTTAATTAAGTTCCTATAGTTTAATAATTTGTAATCAAGTTTCTATATTTTATAAAAGGTTTAATTAGGTCCTGTTATTTTTTAAAAATTTTCTATCAACTCTTTGGAAGTTATGTACAATTGGAGAGTTAATTGAAAATCCTTGCACAGTACAGGGATTTGATTGAAAATTTTTATACAATATAGGGAGTTGATTAAAAATCTTTGCATAGTATAGAGATTTGATTGAAAAATTTTATACAATATATGGAGTTGATTGAAATTTTTAAACTATAGTGATTGGACCTAATTAAAAGTTTCTATTAAATATAGATATTTGATTACAAGCTTTTAAACTATAAAAACTTACTTAAAAATTGAATGAAATTATATAGACCTTCAATAATTAAACCTTTTTGTTTTATGGCAGAGAGAAAACTTTAAAGGTCTCTTCTTGTTATGGATGGATGAATGGAGAAATCCAACTATTGAGATTATCGATCTCATTTTCATCAAGTCATCTAGAGAGAAAGCATTTGAGTTTTCTTGACAAGTTTTTCCTACTTGATTTAAGGTATATTTAGTTGGGGAGAAAAAAATGAGAGTAAAATTTCAATGAATAAATTTTATTTGTAGTTTTACACATTAAAATTATCGATAAAAATTTCATCCTTATTTTGACTAACCAACCAAACACACCCTTAAAAAAAGAAATGTCAAGAAAGATAATTGTGCTAAGATCGATGTAGCTGTTAGTTGTCAAAGGAAATCATCCAATTCTTTCTTGATACTTTTATATAAGTTTCTATTTTCCTATCTCTGTATTTGTGAGTAATCATTCTAACTCAATTTATACAAAAAATAAGTGGTAAATAATACAAATTAAACCACTCTTAAAGTTGGGTTAAACTGTACTTCACCACATTCTTTCACAAAAATTGCACTTCACTCCATTCAATTTAAATAATTTATAAAATTACTAATTTAATAAAATTTTATTTTTTTTATATAGTATATGATGAAAAGTTCACATCATCTGGGCAGGGGAAGGAAACATAGATCATAGTTACACAATTAATTAAAAAACTTTATTTTTTGTCAGATTTAATTGGAAGACTCAGAAAATGTGGTGCGCAAATTCACATGAGGAGCGCTATTGATTGTATGCCAGTCCAATTGGAGAATAATTCCCCAAGTCCAGTGAAGCTTGCTAGAGCACAAGAAACTTTGGATTAAGATCCAATGATATTTGTGAACAATACTGAGGAAGATATTTTCGGTTGAGATGGGGATTCAAATTGATTGGGAGTAATGGACGACTCGTACTCAAAATCAGAATCTCATTCCTTAGTTCATCTCGTGAGTTAATTCTAAAATTGTGTTTGGAAGTATTTGGTTACTGAATCCTATTTACATCTATTCGATTCTTCCACCTAATTTTTCCCATGGGAGAAGGTTCTTTAATTGTTTAAAATTATCTTAGTAAACAACTTTTTGGTCTTGACAAAATTTTTGACAATAATTTTGTTATAAAATTTTTAATTTCTACATCAATTTAGTCATACTATTTTTTATTTGACATTAATTTAATTATTTATTTAAAGTTAGAATCCAACAAAATAACAAAACTGATGTCAAAAATAAAAATATTATGACTAAATTTATGTAAAAAAAATTTGTTACAACCAAATTGATGTTAAATAAAAAAAACTGGGAATTAGGATCAAAGAGGTTGTTTACTCAATGTCAATTGAATAATAAGTAAATTTGAGCTTAAAAGAAAACATTGGAAAGAAAAGGACAATTTCAGCATTTGAACAAGATTAGTCTCAAAATCTTGCAGGAAAAAACACAAATATTTTGTTATGGAAGAGGATGTCACCATTGCATCTTTTTTGCCACGTAGTTGTAGATGTTTGAGGAGTTGTTGAAAAATCCAAGATAAGAAATGTTCAACCAGAAAGAAATTACAAAGAATTGGTCAATTAAGTAACGTAACTTATGGATCACAAGTTGGTTAGTACATGATTTAATTACTTGTATAACTCATTAAGCATCACGTACTATTAGTATGTTGCTTCAAAATCTGACTCGACTCAATATACTTTTTTGTTTGGTACAATTACAGACCCTTAGTTCTCTCCTACTTGTTCCAACATCATAATCACGTCAAATTTAATTTATTCTCCAAAGGTACATTTAATACACGAGTCGGTAATAAATCAGAATATAATGAACATGGCTGTAATAATGTTTTGCAAGGGGATTCTTTCTTTAACTCATCCTGCTCGAGGGATCTTGAATTCTTAATGGAGTCGTTTTAATGCAGAATGTTACTATGTAGCTTTGGAATTAGGCTCATTTAAAATGATGAAATTGATAAAGTATAAAAGTAAGGAATTAAACCCCACTAAATAATCCAAAAATGGTTAATTTTTCACTTTTGAAATTTACAATCCCCCTCACTTTCATAGTTTTGAGCTTTAAATAATTAAATACTTTTATTTTGGGCTTTTTTTTAGTCAGCTTTTTATTTTGGTCAGGCTTTAAATCATTTAATTTTGGGTGAAGCGTGAGGAGTTTTTAAGGGCTTAGGGTCAGTTCCCTCATCTCAAGTAGGCCTGCAAACCAAACACCGCAGTTATGGCTTCATCGGCAGCCTTTTACTCCTTTTTAACAAGGCTTTAAGAACAGATCAAATCCAGACCAACAAAAAAAGTACGAACAGATCAAATGATGCTGACATATTGTTTGGGATTTTGTTGTTCTCAGGCCAAACCGTTCATATGTTATCGCATTTTACAGTTTGTTTACAAAATATGTGCATGATATCTTCACCTAGTTTACATAATTTTATCCCGACCGAAAAAAAAGTTTACATAATTTTATTAATTTGTTGCTCAATGCCTTGGCAATACAGAAATAATCAACATAATAGCGCCTCTAAACTCCTATGCAAATCAAATCATATTCTGGCATAATTCCACTTCTTATTCTGTACAGAGCGTTCCGGATTAAATCAAAATTTGTCTAACGCTGATTGCATATACATGATAGAGATATCAGCTGATACATGTCTGTCTTGAATTAATTTATGCTAATCCTATATATGTATCTATATCATCAATGTAAATTTATGCTAACACTTTCGTTTCTCTGACCTCTACATCATCCATGCAATATAGCGAAAAAGCCGTGGGAGCACCCTCTCTCAGACCTGCTTGAGCCCTTAAACGCTTATGCTCGGTGTTGGTTTGATACAAGCTCAGCTCTTCAGGCACTTGCTTGCCTTTCTTTAATCAAAAACTCAAAATGTCCAATCACTCCTCTGGCTGAAAGATAGTGTACGTTGAACTGGTCTCGGTCTTTGTAACCTGCACATCAAATCCAAGTGTTCTTGGTGAGGTGAATCTACAAGCATGTCTTAAGTAATATTTATCTTACCATATCCAGTCACCTGGGGCTGAAGGGAGGTTACATCAATTGTTTCGTGTTATGCTTTTGAACAACTACTGTCCCTGCCACCTTATTATTGTCAGATAAAAGTTCTATTGCCAAAGGCTGATTTTCCTCTATAAATTGTTAAATGATAATTAGAAAAATATTGGCAACCAATCTTCAGCAAGTAACGTAAGTCTTAAAATAGTAATGATGTATCTAAAATTGCAACTATCTGCCTTTATAATTTTAGATTTCATCCATAGTGTCGCCATATCTCCTTGTCAACTCATCAGCAAACATGTGACAAGAACTGTTTGCTTAAAACTGCATTCACTATATTGTTCCAAGAAAGAACATTAAATTTTCTGACTAGTCAGCATAAACACGAAATGATCTGACATACAAAAATTTATACTATGGTAAATAATTCAAAAAATATTTTAGTGAAAACATATATTTTAGTTTTACATACTTCATTTGAATTTCAATAAGACATTATTTATAATATGGATTACTATTTAAAACTACTATAAACCAATTGGACTTTTTAGCACTACCCATAAAGTTTTCATTTAATCTCGATCTTCCTAAAGCAAGTAAAGCACTATAGCAATTAGACCAACCTCAGCCGTTCGAGGAAGGCCAGCAGGGAGTATAGGAACGAGAGATGTCCAGAGAACAGGATCTACCAATGGATCAACAGCATTGTAGGCTGTCAAGAGCGGGGCGGACAAGAATGGAGTCAATGGGTAAACATTTCTCTGAAGAGACAATGCCCCGCTCATCCCCATTGTAATTTCAAGTCGGTCATTGCCACCATCAGTATTTGAAGATTTCTCAACAGCTTTGCCATGATCCAACTTATTGACTGTATTTTTGTTTTCATTCTCATCATTATCAGTACTATTCTCCTGTCTCTTTGCTGCCTTCTCTTGCAAGCTCTTGTAAGCAGCAGATTGTGACAAAATACTTATGGCAGAGCCGGCAGAACTTTTATGTTTTTTCCCATTGTGGGGCCTTCCTAACTCCGGCATCTGGTATGGTTCAGTAGGTTGGACTTTCTGTTCCAATGTTTTAAGTTCGCTGCAGATATCTCCAGCAAACCCATGTTTCTTTTCTTCTGATAATCTTGTTCCACCATCAGGTTGTCGACTTTTATTAGATGCCCACCACTTGACGTGACTTGTCAAATCAATCTTTTTTTCCATGCAGATACCACTTACATATTCACTTTCTGCTGCTGAATCATCACCTGTATCAATGTTGAAAATCAGCGAGATAAGTGATAGTGATCTTGCAGATAAAACAGGTTCAATTAATTAAATATTTTATTCATTTTTCTTTTCAACAGCCAAAGGAGGTCCCCATATGAATATGGTTCATAATCATATAACTCTGTTCAATATAAGATTAGCTTGAACCTATCAGAACATACCATACTGCATACTAGTGAAGTAATCAGATCCAGCCATACGACCATATGATGGCTCCCATCGACTAATTTTTAGTACCACCACATGCAAAATGAAACATTGTTAAGGTTAACAATCATACCCAAGTCAGAATCTATATATTGGATGACAACTACATCAGATCATAAAGGTTAGATGTGTAGCAGAGCATAGAAAGAAAAGTCCGCTGATAAATGAAGAACCAGCCCTCCATACAAACCCATAGATAGTTAGAAATGTGAAAATAGATAAATGGTAGAACTTAATTTCTATGCACTGATAGAATATCTAATCATATATTGTTACATTAGCAAAGGTTGTTAAATCTCAAACCCCTTGAAAGGTTATATAAATGGGATAATTTGATTGGATGATAATATAAAAAGGTTCTACAGTTTTACATTGTCAAAGCATCAAAATTAAACTCTAAATGTTGTTTGTCAGATAATTTCTGTATAAATAAACATAAACTGGATTAGAGGATAACATCAAATTACTGTATAAGTTTAATTGAGGCACAAAATAATAGTACGAACCATTCACTACTTATATGTGTAAACTTCAAATTGATTTTTTCCTCCCCAAAAGTTACTGAAGAAAAATAGCTATCCTCAAGTCTAACACTCCTTAATATTAGGCAGCAAGGAGATTTATGATCCAAAATGTGTGCCAAAAAGCTTAGAAACCACGACTTCCATAACAAAATCTATGTAATAGCTTTCTACCAAAGAATGACCGCTAAAGCACAGAGACAACAGATATAAATTTGTTTTTGTGCATTCATATTTATTACTGAATGCATTTGGCAAATTTTTCATGGTTTCACACCTGGAGAGTGCACGATATTTTGATATTCCTCTTGAAAACCCACTGCTTTTCCTGCAGAAAGCATCACAGGTGTAAGCAACGGTACAATTGCACGTCAGAAAATATTTTGGTGAAGTAGTTACACACCGCCGCAAAGATGCTAGGTAATCCTCCCTGGAAACATTCTGCATTTCTTCAAGATCTCTTGTATAATCAGTCACCTGCAGCACACAGATCAAACGTAGTATAAAAACTACGTTATTTACCAAAAGAGAATAGCTAATGCCCTTCTCCTATCAAATAGCACTGGATTTATCGTGTCAAGTGTCAAAACCTAGTTGCCAACAAGATATCTCCATATTATGCAACTGATATCTTAGGGCATTGTGTATACTATACACAATAGTTAACATGCAAAATAGAGCGGACTTTAGAATCACCAGCTCCGATTAACAAATGTTCAAATTCAAGCCATTTCGAAAGCATGTTTTGATATCAAAATATGAAGCAGGAGAAAGTAAGCAGACATCATATCCATCTAGGAACATTAGAACAATAAGCACAAGGCTCAACAGCATCCTTCAAATTAATACAATCATCCAACCAATTATCTTACTGGGAAGTTAATGAGAGTCCCAGGACCCCAGTATTTCAGAGCAGCAAGGTCATATGCTCTAGCTGCTGCCTCCTCGTCATCATAAGCCCCTGTTGAAAACCCGTTAGCAACAAACACCATTACGAACGATAGCAAGTTCTCATCAAAAAGCAGAAGAAGAAGAAGAAAACCAGAGAACAAGAACATCAAGAAGAAGGGAGCACCCTATTGCCAACTTACCCAAGTAAACTGGCATCACAAACGAATTGTTGTCCAACCAATTCATGCAGAACATAACAATAAACCACGTAAGAACTACCTTCAAATAAATGCAAAATTAGAAAGAGACAAAGAAAACAAACGCAGAAAGCTCAGAACAGAACCTTGCTTCCCTTTCTTATTCTGATTCTGATTCCACGTACTCTTATCCCAAAGATGTGCCTCGTAACGACCAGTCCATCTATGCCTAATAATAAATTATTGAAGAAACTATAACAATAAGTCCAAAATTACAAGGGCAAATTAAAAAAAATAATAATAATAAATCAGTAGAACAAGCGCGTGTTTGGTTTATAACTTGCAATCCATGGTTTTGTCAGAAAAAACAACTTCTTTCACTTTTACTCAACGTGATCTTGCAAAACCAAAGCATATTTGTCAACCACTTTTTCTCTAGATAATTGTTTCTTTTTTAAAAAAGGTGTCTCATGCAACTTTGGATTACTATCATTAAACTTAAATTAATTCAAACACGCACTCAGTTCACACCATTCGAAGCATGGTTTAGCCACCGAAACTGAAATCCAAACACACTCTTAAGATTACAAGCAATCCAAAACACCAAATCCTATGCAAAAAAAAAAAAGAAACCACAAAGCAATTTCAATTTCAGCACTTCAAACCTTCTGCTTAGAACAAACTACGAAGTAACACGCAAGCTGAAATCACACGGTGGCGCACGTACCTCGTGACGCCGCGGTATATGGAGCTGCGTTTTCCGGCGGCACACGGAGGCATCTTGCTGATGCGCTCTTTGGCGGTGCATCCTCTCTCTTTCTTCGCTTTCTTCAGTCCTCTGTACAGCAGCAGCTGATCGTTCGCCGCCGCCACCGTCGCCGCAGCCTCCGACGTCTCCGCCGCACCGCCGCCGGCATCAGACTTGCCGGGATCGGAGGAAGACGAAGCCATGATGATGATAACAACGGAACCAAAACCCTAACCCTAAGAGAGAGAAACAACGCTATATCGAGAGAGAGGGAGAGAGAGAGTGAAGAGTTCAGTGAGTTCAGTGAAAGAATGTGTTTTGGTTTACAGTGTAGAAGAAACAAAGGTGCAACTGTTAAGAGGGAAAGTGGGTGCGGGTGGAGTTACGGGAATGCCCTTTACTGTTTTGGTGAGTTGGGTATTGTTGTGGGGGGTTCGGGAGGGCGTAACGGCTAGGACGTGGTGAGGGTAATAAGGTCATTTGATGGGTTTTGAAAGTATTATGAGTTGTGAGGAAGATGCATGTTCGGTGCCACATGTCTGCTGCTTCCCTTGCGGGGGCTCTGCTACCTGCCCACGGTGCCGCCTCTCAAGTCTCAATCGAACCTTTATTTATTTATTTTTTTTACTAGTAAATTGGCATGCGTTTGCATGTCTATCCATCCATATTTTTTTTTATTTTTCTAACTTATTTCATTTGAATTTATAATTTTCTCTGACTTTCTATACATTAATAATATTTTAGAAAATAGAAATTTTAGACAATAAAGGAACTATTCTCTTTATATATAGTATAGATTTTTTTAAAAAGAAATATTATATATATGATTTTAATTGTTATGTATTGACAGTGTAAATTTTTTTTATACAGTCATTCAATAATGTATTACCACACAAGCTATGATAGTTAACTTTTATATCTATTACCTGAAAAGTCATCCAAACAAAATGTTTTGATTAGATGATAGTGTAAAACTATTTTACACTAGTGTTACATTGTCAATGCGTCAAAATTAAACTCTATATACATACTCATTTGATACTCATCATAAAAAGAAAAATATTAATTTTAGGAATTAATTTTGATTTTATTGTAACGATAATATATAATTGACTAGTGTGAAGTTCTTTTTATATTGATAATATATTAAAATTAAATAATTTTATATAAAAATCAGAATAATATGTTGATAGTAGTATAGGTCGCTTTATAAATGTTAACCCTACAGTTAAATAGAGTAAAAAAAGGGTTTTTTTAATTATTTTTTGAATTTAATTTTGAAAAACTATAAGTGTACAAATTTTTTTCAATTATTGAGTAATCTATTATTAAATTAACAGAAGTATATTCATCACTTTAGTGGCTGAAGTAGGTTTAATTCGTGTGGAGCTGGTGGGAGTAGTTGGATTTAGTTAAAATCATCTTAAAAAAATCAAACAAACTAACCTTAATTTACTTCAACAAAGTGAATCATCTTCCCTTTAAGAAATATATGAATATGAATATGAAGAAAAATGTGTATACCCTCATTCATGTTGGGGAAATGCTGGAGGAGAATTCTGTGTAAACTAGTATGTCCATCGAAAATTTGAAAGAGAAACGAATGAAGTGGAATATATGTTGTGCAATAGTGTTGGGATGAGAAAATGAATTATAAGTTGGGAACGTAGATTGGATGGCTAATTACTATATGCGTGCTTATCCGTTTGCTTTAATTAAAGAATAAGGTCTTTAAAGTGGATCAACGTTGAAGGAGATCTTTATCAATTGGAGGATAGTATTTTGATCTTGTTTTTATCCCTACTTGCTATGATGAGTGGTGACAAACCATTTGAGTATTGTTTGCCACTGAAAAGTTATTTTAATAATTGTCTTCTTCAAGATTTAAACACTATTCGATTTTTGAAAGTGCAACTCGTTTAGTGTATAAAAAATGTCTAATATAAATATTATTTAAAAAATTTGAATATCAAAATAAAAATTTAATTTTAATATACTATTATTAATATAAAGATTTTACATCATCAATCAATTATATGTTACTATATAGAATAGTTTGTATAATTATTTTTTTGATTAATATATTAAAGGATAGATGATAGGGATGAGAATCGAATTCATAACTTCTCTTATCTCATTAAGATATGCAGAAGTCTACTACTAGACTTCCAGCTCACTTGCATATTTTGTATAATTATTATGAGAATTAAATATTATTAATTATGTGATAGTGTATGATTAATGAATGATAAAAAACATGTATACTTTAAAATTAAATCCTTTTATTTATGTGTCAAATATATCATTAAGTGATAATATAAAAAAATATATTAATACTGCCTTAAATTTAAATTAAATAATCTTTATGATGATATGAATAAAGTGAAAAACAAATAATTTGTATAAAATATATTCATATCCATTTCGGCACTTCCTAAGAAAAATTAATTAGGTTAAATTTTAAAAAATGGAAAGAAAGGAGGGAAAAAAAACAAAGGGAAGGCCGGTGAAATATGATGAATCATTCCTATCCAAATAGAGCTTGCAATGTTATTGAGAATATTTTGATAAGGATGCCATAGCATTGAGTGGTTTGGTCGGAAAGGTGCATAGTTTCCAAGGAATATGTTATGATGGTGATCTGACTGAAGCTTCTATTGCGTGACCACTATATTTGAACACCCTCCAAAATTAGGTTTACTTTAAGGCCAAATTTTAACACATTTTTTCTGTCAAATCGTAAGATTTTAATATAAGAGATATATAGTACGGAAGAACTTTATATCAGTTCTTTGTTTCTACAGTACTGCAACAAATGATATTTATTCATATATAATAATTTTTCGCTTAAAGCGTTTTATTTGAGGTTCTCTAACCATGCAATTTTGACGAAGTTTGTGATATAAACCTAGTCAATAATTGTTAGAATGCAAAAACACTAAACTGATTACGTACAAATTCATCAAAACTTAAATAATATAAAAGTCCAATTTTGATATATTATTACTCTATCAATTACTTTTTATAATGTGTTGATGTAACGCTAAATGACAAATTGTTGATCAGAATAATTTTGCGATTCTTTAAATTTCTTATTGTAAAACATGCCAAATTGTTGAGTTTGTCAATTTTAAAGTAAGTCATTGAAAGAATCACACCCACGAGACACCAAGAGAGAGGTTGGTCAGAATTTGTAGTGACTCATGGAGTTATATTGTTGGTGGGGTTGGAGGGTAAGAGTAATATTCGGTGTACAATAAAATTACATAATAAATGCACACTATATACCTTATCACCATTGGATGTCATGTCACTATTGGATACGATGAAAAAGTATGTGATATACATTTGTTGTGTACTTTTATTGTACATAAAATATTATTCGGTGAATAATTTGGACTACTTTTTGGTGAACCGGTTGGGACGGGGGACGTCATTCACAAAACGTGAGTTTAAGATGCCACATGATTGCATGCAATAATACTTTAGTAAGGGGGAGGGGAGATAATAGTAATATTTGGTGTATAATAAAATTACATAATAAATATACATCACGTTTTATCACCATTGAATGCCCATTACTATTAGATATGATGATAAAGTGTATGATATGTATTTATTATACAATTTTATTATACACAAAATATTATTCAACGATTAATTTGGACTACTTTTTGGTGAACCGGTTGAGACGGGAGACGTCATTCACAAAACTTGGAGTTCAAGATGCCACATGATTGCATGCAATAATACTTTAGTCAAAGTTTGAAGTAACGGTCATTTTGAAGGAAATTCAGGACTCTCATCGTGGCTTTATTATTCTTTAGCAATGCCAAGTTCCAACTGCCGAGCAAGTGTTTTTACTTTTACAGACAATTTTTTTTAAAAAAAAATCTTTTGACAAGGTATAGAGTAAAAGTGCTGATAGGCCTTCATTCACAAGACAAGGCTTTGAGTTGACAGACTTCGAGGAGGGAGATTTGAACCCCGACCAGAGCGTAAGGGAGTTAATGCTCAGCTTGCTACGCCACCAGGCCTTTAAAGAAGAGGAATGTAAACCCACACATGAAGTTCCCGATGAGCTTTATACACGAGAACATATTAAATGATCAAAATATAATATAGAGTTATAAATATATACATATTAAAAAGTTACTGATTGATATTGTATCATGTATACTAACATTTTCTTTATAATAATCCCTACTCCACAGTTTCTTCAAGATTACTAGTGTCACGCTCAACACTTGCACTTGGACGGGAAAAAAGGGATACTTTAACTCATTAAATTTAACTTTAATATACTAATAATATAAAATAACTATACTTAATCTTATATTATCATATCAATAAATATAATTAATTTTTATCTCCATTATTTGAAAAAATTAAACAAATAGAGAGATTAAATCGAAAGATAATGTAAAATTATTTTACACTAACAATATATCAAAACTAAACTCAATTTCATTTCACTAAAAAAAAAAAATACAAATAGCATAATTATTCAGGATATTTGCAACTAAGTGTGTGGATTTTCATTGGTTTGAGATCTCCAAAAGAAAGTCATTAGGTAACATGATCAAGCTTATACACATTCCAATTGAGGTCATATTTCAGTCCACACTTACTAGAACGCACAAAGGAAGTAGATCATAAAAGATTATTTACACAATTGCACTTGGTATAATATGACAAGTAAACTTATACAAGAATAGCTGATTTAATAAATGGAGGTCCAACTTTGATTTTCACGAAATCTCAGACTCATTACTCCCAGAGCAGTTTAGGTTCGGGACAGCGTTGTTAGCTTAGAAAAATGCTATTCCATGAGAATGGTCAGCTAAGTACAGTGGACTCATACGGTTGGCTTGCAGATATTTGATCCCTGGATTTTCTTTTCAAGGATTCTGCACAAGTTCATGACCAGTATAAATGTTAGGCCTGACTCTAAATACCATGAGAAGAACACCCAAAAACTATATAATGGAGTAGAAGTAAGAGTACATAGATCAAAGATGAGCCATCATAGCCATGCTATACCTTGACAATACGTCAGAAAACATCAGGGCTTTTATGGGGAAAAAAATGATACCAAGAAATGCGAGCTTAAAAGAGGCGTTGTTCCTTATAAAACAAACCATTACTTTGTGAAAACTGTTTTTCAAGCACCTCCCTTTTAATTTCCAGCACTGGCATGAGACAGAGGATCAGTTATTTTATGGCTTCTGTCAATCATGTTCAATGGAGAGTGGTGTGGTGTGGTCTGTTTGTAAATTTAAATCCAGTCAACAACGTTGATCAATACCAAAATTTTCTTCTGGTTTCGAACAGGTTGATTTGGCCATAAATGGATTGTTTTCCTCATTCAAAGCTCGGATTCAATTCCCACAAGTTGCCTTTGTTCTAGTGGCATATCTACCTACCCAAGGTATCCCCATCAAAGTGACGCACAGTTACCTATCCTGGAATAAGGTGCTATCAGGTTCCTCCATATGCATGGTGCTGAAACGGAGCACCGATTGTAACTGTGAAATTTACTACCCATAATGGCATAAAAAAAAAGTAAGGCAAGAAAAATGTTCTTCGATGAGAAACCAGTTTGAGCATAATCACACAGGTTGACTGAATAATATGAACCTCTTCAAGCGCAGATTGCATATATAAAAGAATGCAATCACATATACACACAGATTAGGAAACACAATGTCTTGATACGAAGTTACTATCCATACCAAGTCTTTCTTTTATGACTGCAGCATTTTCAGCCCCACAACATCTTTGTGAATAGGAGGATATATCATGGTACATTTCATCTGATGGATGAATTCCTTCATCCTCCATCCATTGCAGTACCTGCATCAGAATTTGCTCAATTTTCCAGATGTGGTTTCTTACAACATAGTGCTCAGAAAAATGGAACTACACATTACTAAACATCTGATGCAATCATGAAAAACAGAATTCTCCACAGGACTAGTATAAGTGGCATTGGAGGCACTGGCCACTTCGGCAACAAGAGATTGTATTTGTTATAATTTGGTGATCCTTATTTTGTAAATAGTGTTATTAGGCTTGGCTTATACTAGTTGTACTGTACAAGTTCTTAACCAAGATAACGAGTATAAAAGGAACTGTTAGTACCATTAATTATATACACATCTCACTAGCAGTGAAATATAATTGTTTTTCTCCTCTTTTCCACCTTTTCCATCCATTCCCTATACTTTCAACTATACTAAATGAGTTAAATTAAACCTGTAAATACTGTAACAAACCAAAAAAAAAAAGAAAAGAAATAAACTCTTATATTTATGAAAAAGTATGCATGCAACAAACCTGACAATCTGTTGTTGCCCAGTTGGCAACATACAGAAAACCCCCCTCCTCTCCCACCAACACAAACAAAAAAAAAATGAACTTACAATCTGTTGGTATCATCATTAAATTGAAACTCAGAGAGAGAGAGAGAGAGAGAAAGAGCACTTACCTCTAAATATTTCCTCCAATTTCCAGAGGATAAGAGGTTTTTCAATAGAATAGAATAAGTATTGAGGTTAACATCAGCACCTGATGCCAACATTTTGTAGAATAACTGCATGCACAGAAAATAAGGTAGTGGAAAGAGATACCAAGGTAGTAGGAAATCATATTTAAGGTGCTTATCAAAAGTGTATGGGAGACAATTAGAGATACCTTCAACATGGTTTCAGTCTTTCCACTTCTTCCTAAAGAATGCAGGAAAAGATTCAAGCATCCAGATGAAATTACAGGAAGTGAGGGCTCCATGTACTTGATGATATCAACAGCTGTCCTCCAATCATGTAATCTTTAAAGCAAAAGGCACATTAAGTTTGATAGCAATATGATAATAGAATACAATAACTGCAGAAGAAAATATCCTACTGTAAATATGGTATCAAATCAAAGCAGTTTAAGCAATAGGCATTCTATCACCCACTGTTTTAATTAAATCTTACGAACTTTAGTGAGGACAAATAATATCAAATGTCCCAAAGGATCATATATATTGTTGGAAGTCATGATTTCATACTAAGAACATGCTATTCTAGTTCAAGTTCCACCACTGATAACAAAATTTTAACATAATGTTATTGGGCAATAAATATAATTTCTACCAAATAAAAATGACCATAGTGTGTGTGTGTGTGTGTGTTGGAGTTGGGGGTGGAGGGGGGGAGGGGTGCAAGAATATGAATTTCATTGAGTTGTGTTCAAAGAATGAAGCCCATCTAGAAAGAAGGCACTGTTGGTAAGAGAAGAACATTTTAGGAAGCTTCAAAAAGGCCTATGATAAGAAGAAAGAAAAGGAGAAAAAAATAAAATAAAGAAAAGAAACAGGTAAACACAAGTTTAATGTGTTCTAACGCTTCTTCAGGAGATATAAAGACAAATTTGAACTTACAAGCTACAGGCAGATACCATTTCAAAAAAAATGGCATCACTATAAGGAATCTCTTTTTCTCTCATACTTTCTGCCAGACTAAGGACTCTTCCTGGTTGGCCACCTTTATTAAAAGCTCTCATCAGGGCTGCACATGCAATAGTATCTAGCTTGATGTCATTTACTTCCATTTCTTCAAGGAGTGCATAAGCTTTTTCCCAATTCTCTGGTCATAAAATACAGCTAGAAAACTTAGGTATACATTTCCAAATACTATCCTAATATTTCAGTGGTTAAAAATTTATTTTACCAGCAGCATTATATGCATCAAGCATTGCAGTATATGCAACCACATCAGGGTAGCAGCCAGATGATTTCATCATGTTGAATGTAGATTCTGCTTCTATGACTTGTCCCTAAAACAATATCACAAAGAAAAACAAGATATTAAGAAAAAGAAATACAGGTCTCAAATTTTATAGATTTAGACACCCAATCAAAAGGCATATTAAAAAATGAAGCCCTTGCCTGTTTGCTGTAGGCACATATGGCAGATGAGTAGACCTCTTTGCACAAAGGAAGTTTTAGGCGCGTCATTTCCTCCATAACAGCTAGGGCTTCACTATATTTTGACATCTTACAACAACCACTTATCAACACAGCGTAAGTAACAGAATCAGGTTTTATTTTTTTTTTCCTCATAGATTTATACAAGCCTATAGCTTTATCATATTCCCCTACATTCATATAGCTTCCTATAGCTGAATTATATGCAGCTGTATTCAATTTAATGCCTCGCATCTCAGCTGCTGATAGGATTGTTTCAATCTTCACCTTCTGACTGCACCGTCCACAGGCAGCCAAGAGGGTGCATATTGAGACAACATTTGGATAAATTCCATCCTGTTCCATCTCACGCAAGATTTCAATTGCCTCGGCCAACAAACCATTAGATCCATAGGCATCAATCAGTGCATTGTAAGTGACAATATTTGGCTTCAAGTTGTTGCTCTTTATCATTTCAAATACTTGCCTTGCTTTTCTAGGCTTTTGTGATCTTCCATAAGCATTAAGCAGCGATGTATGAGATACAATATCCGGGCGGAAACCATTTTGTTTTATCTCATTGAAAACCAAAAGAGCCTCATTTTCCATCCCCCGAGCAGCATATGCACCTATAAGTGAATTATATGAGACTATGTTGGGTTTTAACCCTTCTGCAACCATCATATTGAATGCAGCCACACAATTTTCAACTTGCCCACACATAGAATACAAGTGAATAATGCTAGTGAATGTTACAACATCAGGGTGACATTCTGACCTCTTTTCCCTCATGGAATTGAAAATATCCATGGCTTTGTCATACAGTTGAAGCTTCACTAGACAATGGATAACAATGTTAAGGGTAGTTGTGTTAGGACGAATGTGAGTTCCCTTCATTAGTTCAAAATAAGACAGAGCTTTTGAATACTGAGCTCCACTTTTAAATGCGGATAACACAATATTGTGAGTAACAAGATCAGGCCCAACTCCATTGTCTGTCATTTTCTTGCAAACATTAAGCGCTTCTTTCCAATTTCCACTAGACCCACAGGCATTTATCAAGTTGTTATAGGTTGACCGACTTGGTGGAATCTGCAATGATATATCAAGTGTCACAAACCACAATCACAGTTAAGATACCAACTAACAAAGAGCTTATATTTATTTTAAATTTCCAGTCACAAGCAACAGCGGAGTATCTTTTAAAAAATTGAATAAAAACTAAAAAGCTAGTAAGATAAGTGGATGATGCATAGAACAAACCAACACAGACCAAATTGAAACCTATCTATGGCTATGTGATTCCCACAAACCAGCAGCGGGAGGGAGAGATTTTCTACCATCAAATTAAATAAATTTAATTTATATGTATATGTAACTAATAATGGAATCTCAAGTCAACAATGTGCCCGAGAACCTGGATGAACCTTTATTAAGTATGAACATGATAGGATATAACATATAACAAGCCAAACTAAAAAGAAAAAAAAAAAGAAAAAAAGAAGAAGAAGATCAAGAACAAAGCTCCAGCAAAAAGTACAGCAACCGCAAGCATGGCACCATGTGATGCGATATTCTGAGAGTGTTTATCCCCCAATAAAAATCTAAAATTATAATAGAGGGAAGTTATGGAAACAAAAACAAAAAGAAGGTTGCTCCCATATCAAGCCAGACTCACTAAAGAATAAAGATTGACAAGGGAAGAAAAATACTGAATACACACAGCAGCACGTAGCATGGCATCCATGATATTCATAGCCCAACGCCACTGTCCACTTCGACCATGTGCATTAATAACAGCATTATAAGTCTCAGCATCAGGTTTACACCTTCAAAAAAAAAAAAAAAAGGAAAAAATCCAAAACCAAAATAATAAGCTAACAAAGAAGGATTAACTACAATGGCACTAAATCAATCAACATTCACAAAATCAAAGTCATTAGCAATTAATTATGTTTCACAGATTCCTGTAGGAGTATCCTGTATGGCACGAGTACAATACAGAGATACAACATAAATCAAATTTAAAACATATAAAATATAGTTAAAAGCATCTAAAAGTACTAATAAGATATGTAACTATTTTGAACTATCCGTGCTTCATAGTCGATTAATCATAGCATAAGTAATCCACTCAGTCCAAAAATAATATTTTATAAGCATCAGAATTTTATCAAAGTAACTATGGAATTGAAAGTATTATTATACCTCCATTCTTGCATCTCGAAGAACAAGCCGCGTGCCTGGTCAGTTCGGTTATGCCTAGCATGCAACCTAATCATCATGTTGTATATATCGTTACGCGCACAGTAGTTCCTCTGGTTCTTCATCCACCGGAACACCATGTTACAATGTTCAATCGACCCTCTCTGCGTCAACTCCTACAACAAAGACACAAAAATCGATGAGCGCACAGCACAGATTGAACGAACACAATTCAAACGAAGATGGTGAAATGAAGCAATCAATGAATATTGTACCCTAATTAGGTAAGGGAAATTCTTGCGTGCGAAGCGGCCAACCCAGCGGTTGAGTAGGCCGTCGATGTCGTCGCGAGGGGTGAGGGTGAGGACCTGGTCGACAACCTCGGAGACGGTCCAGTCCCTCTGGAAGCGGTCGCCGGCGACACGGAGGCGGTAGCGGGCGGGGATATCGTCCTTGCGGAGGCCGGAGAGCCTGTCAGAGACCTCGTGCTGGCCGCGGTCGTAGTCTACGAAGCCCTGCTTCGTCTCCTCGAATGCCGTCTTGCTCGCCTTCTTTTTGCAGGAAATGATAGTTCTCCGACGAGCGGACTCGGCGGCACCGCCGCCGTGTTGGTAGACGCAGTGAGGTGCTGTGGTGGCAGTGGCCATGGGTTGAAGATAACCGCGCTTTCAGATATGAGTGAGATATTTGTATTTGTGAGGGGCCTTTTTTTTTGTTCTATTCATATTTGCAACCACATTAAACATTAATTAATGACTTATAATTAGTTAATTAAATTTATTACTGAAAACTGGGCCAGAAATATACGGGCCTGAATTGGGCCATGGGGATTGTGATTAGGCTCGTCAGCTGGAGTTGAGACGGTGTCAAAGAAAAGGGGATGCTAGAGTTTCAAGCCAAAACAAAAAAATAATGAGGATTCTCTCTCTCTTTTTTTTTTAAGTTTAATAAATGCTTGAGTCTGTTTGTTAAGGTTGAAAAGTAAGCTAAGTGAGTTTGTGAGTCATTTCCAGCTCAGATTCTTACTAACTGTATAAGCTCAACTCATGAGTTTATATCTCAAGTATGAGTCAAAGGCTGTAGCTCATTCAAAGGGCCAAACATAAACTTTCGGACGTTCGATTTAATGGTCCGTGAGTTGATTCAACATATAAAAATTATATTGTCATTATTGAAGCTATAATCTTATGACTAAGAGTGTGTTTAGTTAAAAGATAAAAATAAGATAAAAAATTTCATGAATAAATTTTATGTATAAAAATACATATAAAACTCATTTATAAAAAATTTCATTTTATTTTTATTCACTTATTAAATATACCCAAAGACTATATTTGATTAGGGGTAAAATTGAGATGAAAATTTCCATGGATCAATTTTATATTTTTTTTTATGTATATATATATGAAACTTATTTATGAAATTTTTCACTAAGTTTTTATTTCTCAACCAAATGCACCCTGAATGTTATAGTTTACTAAGTTTAATTTAAATGGTTTAACTTGTATTTGATTCAAACTATATCTTTGATTGAGCTCGAATTGCTCCTCCAGTTTGAGAAGGTTCAGCTAACTAAAACCATCGAGTCAAACCTAAGGTTTAGGGTTTAGGGAAATTTTGAGCATGGATATGGTGAAAAGCGCTCACGTTTTTCAAAGGAAAAAAAAAAAACTAATATTTGAACTTTGTTGCCAAAACACTTGGTGGTAATGAATAATGGAATCCTTCATCTAATCTCCACGGTTAGTTATTCTTTCATTTTAATTTTTATGTGCTGGAGCCCCGAATCACCATCCTCATATTTTAACTAATTTATCTCTTAAATTTGGTCACAGACACATTATTAACGTATGAAATAATCGATAGAAATGACAATAAGTATCTATGGGATAGGAATATACCTCCTATCTCATCCTAGTTTGTAGTTCTCCCTACCCATTTTTATCACAGGTCTTTATTCTCTGTTCCTTGCAAGGAGTTGAATCCGCACTTATACCTATAGGTTTACCGAAAAAAATCAAAAAGTGGCAAAAATAGAAAAAAAAAACATTGAAATTAGACATATAGATGTTCATAATAATAAATATTACCAATGCAATATAATTTAAATTAAAAATAGAAATAGATATATAATACAAATTTAATAAAAATAATTTAAAAATAAAGGAATGCTAAAAGCGCATTTCTTTCTTGAGCTTTTGATTTTAGGTTTTACATTTTTCTGTTGTGAAGAAAAAGCGAAAAATCGAAATTTTCGCTAGCTTTTTCAGTTTTTCCTTTACAAATCTGGAAAAAACCTAAACCTAAATCAAAATCAAAAGCAGCAGTAAGATTTTCTTTATTTGCATGTATATATAAGTGAATATTGAAATAATTTATATAAATGAAAAACTACTTAATCTTCATAGGATGGAGAACTCATTCTCTGTCCCCGCTCTATTTAATAAATGGGGACTTCGTCTCTATTTTTGTAGAGACTAAACTTGTCTCTGTCTCCGTTTTCATTGCGGGTAATCCTCGCGAGTACTTACTTCAACTGATTTTTTTTTGTCATTCCTAATCAATTATGTGATTCTTAAAAGATATATATGCTTCATGAACCCATAAAAAATTATTTGAGATGGCAAGAATAAGCTAAAAAATTTATGAGGAGATTGCATAACTTTACACGAGAATTAATTTCATACGCCCTTCATATGAGTTGAATTTGTGAGGACACATCTTATTAGTCTAAAAAAGTATTGCGACTTGTTCCGAAGAAATTGAATTAGCTAAAATTCGAATGAATAAATTTTTAGCTACCCACAAATTATAGCATGTTTTTACGTACGTTATTAAACCATCCTCGTAAAGTTAGATAATCATATTCTCCATTTATTAATCATTCTTCCATCGTACAAAAGGTGTAGTGAGAAAAAATGTGAGAATCTCCCCCTTGTCCCTCAAAAAGTTCAAAGAATCCAATCCGTAATCTGAATCCCACTCACCACAATTGAAAAGAAGAATTATCAAGACAACAAAGTACCAACGCATGCTAAACTTGGAAAATTTGTTTAGTGTTAAGTAACTGTAACTAATTGATAATTAAGCTATAATCATAACAATGATCATGGTTATGAATGATGAATCCCACGGCCCACCCAGCCTATAATTTTCCTTTACAATTTATATATATATTCTCCCACATGAAAGTGCAATGCACATAAAAGGTGATACCATTTTCAATAACATAAGTATCTATGACCAAATAATAGTGCCACCCGCAAAGTTTCATTCGCATGCTGATAGGAAAGAGAAAAAAATTGACACATAGTCGCAAGTTTTCTGCCCATAAACGTGCTCGAATATAATATAACAACACGCTTCCCACTTTCTCAAGTGACGGTTCAAAATTTTCTTTAAAAACAGTGCTTATTTGGTCGTTTCAAAACCCACATGATTGGTCAATTTGATCTGGTGACTTCATAAACAGCACAACTGCAGGTCTTCAAATTGACAATTGTATAAGTGCAAGTGCTTTGCACATTACAAATTGGAGTAAGTACACCAAGAAATTTATGTAACAAGCTAGAGGAAGGAACAAATTGTTAAGGCTGTTAGCTGTCAAACCAGTTAAAATAACCCAAAAGGCTGAAAGAAACTTGTTGGTGAAGGTTTTGTCAATGAAGCAGCAATATTTGGCGCACATGCATGGGCACAAATTTTAATCACTCCCCTGGAGATTCCATTTTGTTTATATCTTACTTTTGCATTACAATTGCACACAATTCATCCTATGTTCCGGGTGTTGCTAATCATTGATTTGTGAATTGTCATAATTTATATGTATGTGACATGTGGATAAGGCATCCAAGTATGTTGATGAGTTTATCATTAGAATTATGTGATCACGATCTCGTTAATTAAAACTCGTCATTAATTTATTTCTCTATCTTTAATATTGTATATCCAGAAATACTAAAGCCTGGATCCATTTGACTTTTATACTCTAGATCTTTAAATTACTGGGGAACACTGCCAATTTCTGTCCTAGTACACCATTTTGTTTCCGAAAATTGAGAAGTTTATAAGGCGTTTTGAAAGAAAGAAAAAATATTAATTTCTAAATTATTATTGTCTTCCACTTTTGTTGTACTTATAATATAATAATTAATGTCTCAATCAATAAACCACATATATCAAGTGCTTTGTTTTGCTTTCAAAGTATAAACAAAACAATCTTTTGAAAAATTTTACATGCGAACTAGAATTAAATTCGCATTGTCTAACGGGATATAAGAATTAAAAAAATTGCAGGATTTATTTTTTTAAACATATATTCACTTCACGTATTTCATAAAAATTCATAATTTATTTTAAGAGTTCATCCAACACTATAAATTCATTTATAAATTTGTGTGTCTAACTTAATAACATAGCTAACTAACAAACCAAGATTGGTGACATTAGTTAGAGTTAATTATATGAATCAAACGATGCATATAATGTTTTTATCGCAAACCATGTTCGCGGTCAAATCAAGAAATTAAAATCTAAATTTTTTTTAATCTACATCATAAAATGTGTTAAGCAGTAGATCACCAACGTAAAATTTTGTGACCTAGATATAAATTTGGTCTATAGAATGAAAAACTAAAAAAAAAAAATTAAATATCCATATTGAAAACAAACTACACATATACTCCAAATTTTGTTACATTTTAATTATAATATTTACTAAGAGGTGATTCATAAAATAAAATTAATATAAGATTTTTCCAATTATAATATTTTCATGAAGCAATATTAATTATAAGATTTTTCTAAAAAATAAAAGCACCGAATAAGGAATCAAAAATAGAAAATTTTAATTGAAAACAAAAAGATGTTTAAGTTTCCTTTGCATTAAATATATTAGAAACAATTAAAGCTTTGTTGTCTTGATTTCTTTGATTATGCTTTTAGGTCACTAACAAAACTATAATTTTTTGAAGAATATTATATGACTTCTAGCAAAGGACTCATCATAAGGAGAAAATTTGTAAGGAGTAAAAAAAAAAGTAAAATTTGTATTGAGAAAATATTTTTTTAAGTTTTCAGTGTATTCAATATATTAAAAAAAAACTTTTATTCCTTAGCAAAACCCATTCATGGATGCTAAGTAGCTAGTTATGTTGCTTGTTATGTCGGTTGGACCAGATAGTTAATGATCTGTTACTTCCGTAGGTGATCTACTGTGTATAAATACTGTATGTAACTTGTGCCTCATTCCAAGCAATTTCACGTTTATTATTCACTCGCAATAAATTGCTTGATCAGAGCTGGTCAGACACTGTGCAAAGTGAAGCCCGTTTAACTTACTCCATCCTAATTTTATACGAACAAATAAAGTGTAATTTTAATCTCTAAAATTATAAATATATTTTATTTTAATTATTAAAATTTTAAAATTAATTTTTTTAATTGTTGAAATTATACTTTATAGCTTACTTTAATCCCCGATCAAATTATTGGCAGCCAACTATTATATTTTATTAATATAACATATGGCATATCATTTGTCGTTTACAATTTTATACCACATGGCATGCCATCATTCACTTAATATGTCATGTCAATAAAATATATTGGTTGATTGATGGTTATTTAACTATGGACTAAAATGACCTGGAGAATGTAATTTTAGGGATTAAAGAGTTAATTTCAAAATTTCAGAAACTAAAACGACGCCCATTTACAATTTTAGGGACCAAAATGACGCTTTATTTCAAAAATAATATTTCAATACCCAAAAATAAGTATCCAATTAAAACATCCACTTCATTATATACCTTTAAATGTGATGATAGTCTCAAATTTTTCTATTTATCCATCACATTTAAAAGTGATAAAATGAGTATTTCACTTTTTGGGCATTAGAGTAGCTATGGTCAATTTTAAATTGACAGAGACATATATATAATGAGTCTGACTTTTCATAATTTCTTTAATTTCATGAATGAGAAATATTATATTCTGAAATAGAAAACTATTTTTTATAATTATGAGTTTAATTTTTATATTTTGTCAATGTAAAATTTTTTTTAGATAGTTATTCAATCAAATTATTTAATCTGAATAATTTTTTAAATAATAAATATAAAATTTAGCTATTTTCATTAATATACTAACATATAATCAGATGACGGTATGTAAAAATTTTACATCATAAACACGTGTAAACTAAACTCTATAACCATATAATAAAATAATAATCGACGAAGCGCGAAGAATAAATAAACATGAACAAGATGCAGGGTGGAACAGAAGGATACAGCTAGCCAACAAGCTTCGTTTTCCAAAGGTTCCGACATCACATCAGCGATGGCTGGGAGAAGCAGCTCGCTCGAGTCATTACACATTAGTACAGCAGTACTAGCTTGTACAAGAAAAATGTTCATGGCTTCCTGGTCCTTATTACTGCCACGTGTGCTTTGTTACGTGGAAGCTTCCACTGCATCTAATTGTGACGCACTGTCCCATGTATTGTACGGAATTGGACCCCCATACCTTTAATGCCCTGACCCCCATCCCATCAAATATCCCTAAGTAAATCTTCATTTTAATATTCCTAATTTAAGTTTGTTACGATAAACTTTGATTTATTAACCTTTTAATAGGAATTAATTTAATTGATAGCAGTGTACTACTAAAAATTAGGATTTATATGCGAGAAAAATACTATCTGATAGCATTTCAAGAAATTACTCTTTCACTTATCAAATAAAAGAATATTTTAAAAAGATAATATTAAAGATTGATTTAACTTGTACAAATACAACGTCACAAACTTTAAAAGTGGATTTTCTAACATGAAAAACTATATAATTTATACGCATAATTTCAAAAAATTAAGAGTTCTGTCAAAAACTCTCGTAAGAAATTCCCTTACAACAGCAGTTCTCATGTCAACCAACAAACACAATCAAAAGCACTCTCAAATGTCGCCGTCTTTATCTTCGTAGACGCCCCACATAAATTTAATATAAAAAAATTTATATCATCAATTAATTATATATTAAGTCAAATACTATTGCACCACTTAATTATTAAATATCAATATAAAATCATTTTATATTAATAATATATGTAAATTGAACTCATAAATTATTCTATTTGGATTTCGATTTTATCATAGACATAAAGTTTGCCCTTAGCTTCCAACAACTTCCCGTTTTCTTCCTATCAAAAGTCTTCTTTCTTTATTGATTGGATTTTCTAATTAGTATTTAAGAGGAATTTTTGTACGGTCATTGAATATCAATATGACTGTGTTCTACAGTATCTAATAATAAAACAATTTTTTACTTTAGTTAATTTTAGGACCATATTTTTATTTGAAATTATTTTATTATTGAGCAGAATATAATCTACCAATATTTCATGATCATACAAGAATTCATGCCTTAAAAGTATTGTTTATTGTTTAAAGAATAAAAATTATAAGTTACGTTTTTTAATTTTTTTAGTATATTCAATGCATTAAATGTTAGAATTTGCGGGTTTATATATGTTTAGATAATTGCATATTACGAGTTATCATAAAGATTGGCCTGAATTTAAGGTTAATCTGAAAAATTCAAAAGTATCAACTTTAAAGATTAAAAGTCATAAGTTCAGATATCAATTTATGTGAATGTTTAGATACCATTTTGTATTTAGTCTTTTAATTTTTTTTATAATTTAATATGAGTGATTTTGGAATTATAAAAAATTTAGAATAAATTAGTTAACATTCCTAAAGTTTAGTGAAATTTATCCTTCCACTCTTCTATTTATAAAATTTATTTTAGAGATTATTAAATTTATAAAATTATTACATCAGTCTCCTATAAATTTATAAAATTATTGTACTGTTATTCTCTCTATTGTACATTAAATATTAAGTTCAGTGGAGGTCGATCCAATCTGGACAAATAAAGGGCAACTAGCCTATTTTTCATCAAACTCCAAGAGAATTTAAGAATTAAATATCTAACATTAAAAACCTAAAAAAACCATCTTTTTAAAAAGGAAAAAACTTATCACTTTTAGTAAGCACCGCCTAGGAAAAAAAAACTTCATATTTTCCATGTTATCATAGAATCTTTTTTTTTTTTTTTTCCGGTGTGTAGCCCTTCACAATTCGTAAGAGAACAAGAAACCGTACTTTTTTGCGCTGCGACGAAAGCATATCTTCATTTGTAGATTTTTGTCGCGAGATCCAAGTTTTTTCTTGGCCACCTGGCTTTTTCAATCACCAGATATCCATTTTTTTCCCTTCCTTTCACCCATAATTTTTTAAGTTTAATTTTAATATATTAATATTAAAAAAATATTTTATATAATCATTTAATTATTTTTTTATTTATATAATTTTTTAAATAATAAATATAAAAATTAACTATCATAATTAATTTGATAATATATAATTCAATAACTATATAAATGTGTCTTATACTTTTAATGTATAGAAATTAAATCCTAATTTTTTTCATGCATACAAACTCACATGACCGTATCTGCTTTGCTGGATATTTTCACTATAATAACTTCTTTATTACTTTGATCCTTTGCATACACAATATGTTACAGGAACAGTATCTGATTTTTTTTTGGGGGGGGGGGGGGGGACTGGTTTTTCTGAGTGAAATCAACAAAAGAAATTTTAATGTTTTAATTTGTTCGCCAAACAAGTTTTTAAACAGTATTCAATTGGATGGGATGGGGTATGGAAGGAAAGACCTTTTAGCTTTAGGATCCTACAACTTAAGGTATAACGAGAAAAAAATAATAGTTTAATTTGTCAGCTATATTTTAACAGTATTCAATTTTATACATTAACGAAGTAAAGCTACAGTAAATTTTGTAAAAACCAGTTAACCAATTTTTTTTTTCGATAGAGGACGCTCAAACCATCCAATAGGAAGCGAGCAACAAAACAAAGGAGAACAAAATCTCTGTAAATCCTTTCGATATTCCCATTAAGGTTAAAGGAGACAAACCCAAAAAGTCACGAAAAAGGAAGAAACAAGAGCTACCCATAATACGCAAAAATGGAAGCGAAGGCGCGAAAAAAGCATGAAAAGAAGGATCCAATGATCGAGCTAACCACAAATTATCTCATATAGAACCTTAATACTGTGAATTTATCTATATCGCTGTGCAGGATTTTGGACATGGATTAAAGAGATAAAATAGTACCTTAATCCTTGGATTCGTGAGCTTATGATAAGATGATGAGAAGATGGTAAAATTGGAAACTTCCTTCCAAGTGACTTTGGACAAAGAATAATGCCAACCCTTAGAGATGTTGATGAATTGATAGAAGCCTTTTTTCTCTTCCCTCTATGTAAGTACACTGTCTCAATATCTCTCTCTCTTGATACTCTCGGTTTTCCAAAATAAGGGCGTCTTTCCAGTTACCCTTTACTAGTTGTGGGTGTCATTGTGAAGAGGTAGTCTATGGATGTTGAGTTACGGGTTGTGGTGCTCGTGTTCCGGTGGTTGTCTATATGTGTGTGTGAGCCATTGGGAGAAGGAGTGCTCTTGGGAGCTTAGCCTCTCTATAATTTGGGGTTATTTTTTTTAGGGTCTACTTTTTTTACCATTATCATCATGATTAATTTTTCTTTAATCATGTTTTAAATCGATTCATAAAAAAAGATCCGGAACAATCTCATGTACTTTTTTTCACTAGATGTAGAATATCTCACTTTTTGAAATATTATTTTGCAATTTTATAAAAAAAAAGTATGATAAAGCACATTATCTCCCCTAAAATTTTGATGAAATGCATATTGTGTCCCCCTTTTATTTATAAAATTTGTTACAAAAGTCCTTGAATTTATAAATCATTACATCACCCTCTTCTCCATTGCATAATATATAAAGGAAATGTCAATATCACTCGGATAAAAAGATATTGACATAAATTTTATAAAATCTCAAGAGAAATCACTGTAATTTATGAAAAAAAAACTTTAAAACACTAATTTTTAAAAATCTGATAGTGTCTCGGACAAACTTATGAGGAACTGAGATCTTTATATTTTATCAAATTAATTTAGAAGATTAATTATAACATGCAATAGAAAATAAAAGATATGATGTTTTTTAAATAAATTGGGTACATTAATAATAATAATAGTAGTAGTAGTGGTAGTAATAGAATTTAATATAATGTAATTTTCATAAAATGTTGTAAAATTTTTCATATGATTATATATTCAATCAAATACTTCTACCTATTTTGCCTTTCAAGTGGTGAACATATTAGTTAACTATATTTATTAATGTAATAGTATATAATTAAATGAGCATATAATACTTTTTATATTGTGAGTATATTAAAATTAAATTTATATCAATGATAATATAAAAATAACATTAATACGCATTGTACAACTTTTGTTTTTAATTTTGTGTCAAACTTTTAAACTGCTATATATTAGTGATTGTGATTTTGAAAAATATAGTTGCTACTGAGTTTGATGTTTTCTTTTTTTAAAATCTGTCAATTGTATTAATTTAATTCCTGTGACTTTAGGGAAAAATAACAGTAAGAGCATTAAATTCGTTGATTGATCAAGCATGCTATAGCATAGCACCTGCCTTTCTAGAAGGACAGTCCGGTGAAGGGTTAGGTGTATCCAGTATATGCATGGATGATGGTTAGCTTGGAGTCGGTCAATTAGATAAAAATAAATAAATTTACAAAACCAGCTTAATGATTAATTGATACAGATTTAGTTTACAATAATGATTATATATAAAATAGAATAACAAAAATAGAATAACTAAAAATATTAGAGTTATTATGTATTAGTGGATTTTTCCTCTCTCAAACTACAAGAAATTTACAGAATACAAATAAAATTATATACGGATTTTATAAATTTTATAGACAGATTTTTCAATTATAGATGGATTTAAAAATGGAAACATCTTAGCTATTATTTTCGCTTTTATAAATGTTATAGATAGATTTTTTTTGTTTGTAATTGGCTAAAAAAAAGCTACAAAATTTGCCAACTACAAACGGATTTTCTACCATCTGTTATAGTAAAAAAAAAACTCCTGCTCCACATCGCTACCACTATTTTTCACCATTGTAACTAAACAAAATCATCCCCGAATCTTTTCAAACCTCAAAAAAAAAAATGGAAAACGGATTGCCACCACCACGTCCTCCACCACAACACGTTAGCCATGGTGGAACTGCCATCCCCAAACCAGACAAAGCACTAATGTTCCAAATTTGCTTTCTACATTAAAAACTAATAGCTCAATAGAATGCACAAAAAAAAGAAAGCAACAAATGAAAAAAAAAACTAAATCAATTAAAAGATAGAGAACATTATCATAAATACAATGGTGCACACCATTTGCAAAATAAAGACTCGAATCACCTGCGATGGCCAAAAGAAGGGTGGTGGTTGTGTTGCGTTTACAAAGAGAGAGAAAGAGATAAGAAAGAATAGAAAAGGAGAAATAGGAAAGAAGAAGGGGAGCTGCGCGTCATTATTTTAATAAAGGGATTATAGATGGATTTTTTCGTCTGCAATCGCTTTACTTAAATGATACGTTTTAATTTCAATCATTGCATAGGAATTTTTGTCTGTAATGCGCACGCTAAATACACACTATAATTTCAAATTACAAGCAAAAAATTTATTTTAATCAATAAAATGAATAAATTATAGATGAATTTTTCCATTTATAAGGTTTACAAAAAAAAAATTCCCTTCAATATTTGTATATAATTTCCATCTATAATAATTATGTACTATGTGTTTGTAGTTATGCCAACAATAATTATGTACTATGTGTTTGTAGTTATGCCAACAATTATAGAAAGACTATGTAACTTTGCCAAATCTTTTTCTTTGTATTTTTATTTTTCTGTCTATAAATCCCTCTGTAATAGAGACGGAAAAGATTTGTCTATATTTTTCATCTATGTTATACAAGATAGAGAACATTATCATAAATACAATGGCGCACACCGTTTGCAAAATAGAGACTCGAATCACTTGCGGTGGCCAAAAGAAGGGCGGTGGTTGTGTTGCGTTTACAAAGAGAGAGAAAGAGATAAGAAAGAATAGAAAAGGAGAAATAGGGAAGAAGAAGGGGAGCTGCGCATCGTTATTTTAATAAAGGGATTATAGATGGATTTTTTCGTCTGTAATCGCTTTACTTAAATGATGCGTTTTAATTTCAATCATTGCATAGGATTTTTTGTCTGTAATGTGCACGCTAAATACACACTTTAATTTCAAATTACAAACAAAAAATTTATTTTAATCAATAAAATGAATAAATTATAGATGAATTTTTCCATTTATAAGGTTTACAAAAAAAAAAATTCCCTTCAATATTTGTATATAATTTCCATCTATAATAATTATGTACTATGTGCTTGTAATCATGCCAACAATTATAGAAAGACTATGTAACTTTGCCAAATCTTTTTCTTTGTATTTTTATTTTTCTGTCTATAAATCCCTCTGTAATAGAGACGGAAAAGATTTGTCTATATTTTTCATCTATGTTATACAAGATAGAGAACATTATCATAAATACAATGGTGCACACCGTTTGCAAAATAGAGACTCGAATCACCTGCGATGGCCAAAAGAAGGGTGGTGGTTGTGTTGCGTTTACAAAGAGAGAGAAAGAGATAAGAAAGAATAGAAAAGGAGAAATAGGGAAGAAGAAGGGGAGTTGCATGTCATTATTTTAATAAAGGGATTATAGATGGATTTTTTCGTCTGTAATTGCTTTACTTAAATGATGCGTTTTAATTTCAATCATTGCATAGGATTTTTTGTTTATAATGTGCACGCTAAATACACACTTTAATTTCAAATTACAAACAAAAAATTTATTTTAATCAATGAAATGAATAAATTATAGATGAATTTTTCCATTTATAAGGTTTACAAAAAAAAAAAATTTCCCTTCAATATTTGTATATAATTTCCATCTATAATAATTATGTACTATGTGTTTGTAATTATGCCAACAATTATAGAAAGACTATGTAACTTTGCCAAATCTTTTTCTTTGTATTTTTATTTTTCTGTCTATAAATCCCTCTATAATAGAAACGGAAAAGATCTGTCTATATTTTTCATCTATGTTATACAAGTTTCTAGTAGTGTCATATTACAGCACATATTAGCTCCCCAATAATCACAATTATGTATTTCTTTTCAGAGATATCATGAATATATGTGTATACATAAAGTGCAAAAAAAACTCCTAGTGCAAAATGATACGTTTTATTTATCCCTCGAGTGGAAGAGACAAAGAGAGGGTTGTGTCTTAGTTTGATATAGATAAAATCTCAAGTGAAAAAACCTTCATTTTTATCTCTTGGATAATACGATATTGTTTTGGTGAAGGCATGGTGTTCCAAAATAGCATAGTTTTGATTGCAGCCAATGATATTATGACACATTATTATTATACTATGTCACTTGTGGGTGACTCTATTAATGGAGAATTAACGAAAGGGACTAACATGTCCACTATTTGCATTCCCGAGGGACTATAGGACAAATTTTTCACCTTGAGAAATTGTCCAATACAAAAATCTTGAGAGATGAAATTTAGTGTTCACTCTAAAAGTTAAATTGGTTTGAGAAAAGCTTTAACTACAAACTTTTTAAAAATAAAAGGTTTAGAATTTAACCTGACACACAATTTGTACAGTCTTGAATTCCTATTTGTTTCGTGTGTTATAAAATTTATGAGAATAATTTAGGTTTAATTACTCTGCAAGTCCCTATAATTTCACTCAGTTTTCAATCAGGTCCCTATAATTTAAAAGTTTTTAATTAGGTCCCTATATTATATAAAATTTTCAATTGAGTCCCTATGAGAAATAATCATTAAAAAAAATGAAATATTTTTAATATATTCCATCTCTATATAGTATATTCATAGAATATTCCTAGTATGTACTCAAAATATTATATTTTTTTGTAATGGTTATTATTTACAGGGACTCAATTGAAAATTTTATATAATATAGGGATCTAATTAAAAACATTTAAACTATAAGGATCTAATTGGAAATTGAGTGAAATTATAGGGACCTGTAAAGTAATTAAACTAATAATTTATCATCAGGGGTATGCTTGGTTGGGGTCTGAAATTATATGTAAAATTTTATAAAAGTGTTATTTGTATTTATGAGGTGTGAGATTTCGTATCGATTCACACACTATTCACCATTAAATAGGACATAGACCTCATTCAATAGTAGATAGTGTGTGAGTTAGCACGATATTCCATATTTGCATAAGTACAATTATCATTTCTCAAAATTTTATCAATGAGTTCTATGTATAAGTTGTGTTGTCTTAAATTTTCATAGAATTTATCTATAAAAATTTACATCTCATTTTCATCCCCTAACAAAAGACAACCCAAGTAGAAAACACCACCCAAGGGTTCAAATCCAACAATAATTAAGGATGCTCTCTTTATTTCTTATTAATAATTATTTTCAGGAATCTTTACCATTTTAATATATTAAAAAATTAATATATCTCACTATAAAAGTTATATAGCCATATACATTTACTTTTTACCGTATAAAAATGATATGATTTTCTAAAAGTGACTATTATTAAGGAATAGAAAGTGTAAATAAGTTGGACTCTTAATAAGGAAGAATTTCAAGCTTGGCACTTTGTGTTTGGCTAGAGTAAAAAATGGATGAGCTTTATCTATAGTGTGATTTACACGTGTACACATAAGGCTCATCCATGAACTACTATAGTTTTACCTCCAATCAAATATACCCAAAATGATATATAATTGTTTGGAGGGTCTCTTAATTTTAAACCTCGAAGATAAATATTCCTTAAAAATTAAATTGGGAAAACTATCCTAAATAGTCGGATGTCATGGCACTGACTTCTTATCACAAGTTGATTTTATCTACAACAGTCTATGACTTCTTCTTTTTTTTTGTGATGAAAATGCTTTAATTTTAGAATTGCTGTTTTGAGAAAAAGGACTTTATCAAACTATTATTTTTTACCTACATTTGCGTGAGTAATTTTTAAGGGAAAAAAAAAAACTAGAAGACACCCCACAAGACAATACATGGTGTATTAAAAATTTGTAATGAAAAAGTAAAAATAACTAATGAATAATCGTCAATAGAAAACGGACTTCAATATACTAAAACGTAGCTATTTCCCTTTTTTTAAACTAGACTAGTGTTGGCTCCGTTTCACTCAATTCCTCAATTTTTTAGATTTTTTTTCGGAATATCTACTTACTTGTCATATCAAGAAATTATTTTTTTTTTATCAATATTAGCTATAGAATATTTGATTGAGAGTGAAAATAATGGAAAAAATTTCACAGATAAGTTTTACAGTAAACGTACATATGATCTTGATCTATGAATTTTTTTTTTTATTTTTATCCTTCAATTAAACACACTCATAATATAATTAATTATATTCACTCATTTTAATTAATTATATTTCCTTATTTTTATTTTTTAATAAGAATAATTTTATCAATTTATATAATTATATAATAATATTAATATTTATTTATTATTTTCTTAATATATGTGATTTTTACTTTTTTTTACGGATGGTGTGAAATAGAAAAAATATATTATACACTTTGCCATGCATGCCAAGAATTTTATTTTCATTTATTTTATTGTTTATATCAGAATTTTAAAGACAATAAAATTTAAAGTATTATTTTATATAAATTATCCAAATCCCTTGCTGCTATCTCATTCTTAATAGCCTTAGCATGTGCTATTTTGTCGGCAAGGAAGTACATGCTTTTAAGTTTTAACTGGTTATCATTTTCTGCCTTTTATTTTTCGGTCACATCATTTCTTCTAATTTGATTGTACAAGACGAAGCAGTTTTGGTTGATATTACTGTGAGTAGTGGGCACACGGCTCCCCCCACGCTGCGCAATTATTTATTTCATATTGTAGATTTTTTTTTTTGGTTATATGTCGATTTGTTTTAAAATCAAACATTTGCTAGCAAATGTCCTTAGAAACATACTTAGAATTTGAAAGTATTTAAAGTTGAAATATACCATGTTTGAGTCAAACTTTGATTTAGCAAATGTCCTTTGATAAATGAGCCAAACTTCAACCATACTATGTTTGAGTCAATAAAGAATAAATTATATTTATCTTTTTTGATATTTATGTAAATACAACTCATATTCTTTTAATTATTCAACTTATATTCATATATTTTTTACTTGTCAAAATTTAAGTATTTATATTATAGTCACACTCTTCATTCACATAACACCGTTTGCAAATATAATATAATGATATTTTTATGATATTAATTATTTTTAATTAATAAAATTATAAAAGTAACTTTACCCATTTTGTTAAGTTTAACGGTATTTTAATAATTTTATTAATTAAAAATAGTTAATATCATAAAATAGCACTCTGTTAAGTTTACTAACAGTGTTCTGTGAATGAGGAGTGTGACTATAATACAAATACTTAAAATTTGATAAACAGAGGGGATGCAAGTGTAAGCTGGACAATTAAAGAGAGTGTGAGTTGCATTTTTATAAATCTCAAGTCTTGGGTTGGGGAATGCAAATACAATGATCGAACCAATACGAGATCGGCTCTAATTGAATCCGAATCAATTGACCCAATCTAAACTAAATCAACTTAGTCGAATTCGTTATGATTTATCAAGTTTATTGGGTCAGTTTGATTCGCTTACACTCCTTGTTAAAATATCTAATTTCTCAAAAAATATTTTTTAAAACAGTCAAAATAAATATTTTGTTACTATGTATGTAAGTATAAAATAATTAATTCATAAATTAGTTTTTAAAAGTTAATTTTACTTAAAAATTTGAATAAATCATTTATCCACATGGACCATTTGACTAACCTCACCACCGCCTGCAAGAACAAGGCATAAATCGAATAACATGTATTAACTCAAAAAATAACATATGGGTTGAATAGAAAGTAACATTTTTTATTCTATCCTATTCTTGATCTTTTCATTAAAGTTTTTAATAAATTATTTTTTTTAAACATTTGAAAATTGATGAAACATTAACTCAAACTGATTTCTGACAAATGAGAGAAACATTGAGAAGGGATCAAATTCTCCTCACTCACGGTAAATTGGCAATGTCTTAAATTGTTATTCAACTAAGCTATTGCCACAAATGATTTTTATGTATTTAGCAAAACATAACCAAACACCAAAAGAAATGGTCACTCTATTTTAAGCTATTTTCTTTATTACAACATTTCACAAAAATCAGTTACCTATTTTCAAATAAAATACAAAATATTATTTACTGCACATATTGTTCAATGCTTTTTATAAAAGGCCAAAGCGTTTTGTTTATTGTTAATGTGTGAAATTGTAAATTAATAAATATAATTTATTCAAGATTATTTTCTGAGAAAAAAATTGGTAAGCAAATAATCTTAGAAGGGACTTATAAGGGTATGTTTGGTTGATAGTAAAAATGGGGATAAATTTTCTATGAATAAAGTTAATATGTAATTTTACATATAAAATTTATCGATAAAAATTTACACATTATTTCTATCTCAAACCAAACATACCATTAATTAGTCAAATTATTGTCAACAAGGAAATGATTTCTCCACGTCCGTGAGTACCCAGCGCCCATCTAAGTTCTCTCTTTCTTTCTTTCTTTCTTTCTTTTTTGTTTTCCGGTGAACACCCGTCTAAATTGAATTACGAGCCACGTTTTACAGCTTTACCTTTACTGCTTTATTACCCATTTTCTAATAACAAAATATTATATAAAAGAAAATAACAAAATATTATATAAAAGAAAATTTTGTCTCAATTTAATTACATAATTTTTGTTACAACCTGCTATTTGAGCCGAGACCTCAATAGCCTAGCTAGGCCTGGAGAGATATGATTGATCTGTCTATAAGAGAGTAATAACAATAAATCCAAGACCTTAAGGCTGGAAGTCATAAGACGATCCACGCCACATTTTTCCTGGCTTCCGGGTTCCGATCCCATGGAAGCCTGTCTTGGGACCAGTTCGGGAGCCGACCAAACCACCAACCCATGTTCCCATGTTCCAGCCTACGTACAAGTCCATTAAGAGCATCTTCAAAATAAGGGGAAGTGGCGATGGGACCTGAATTTCATATTTAAAAGGTATCCGGCGATCAATCAGGTATGCATTCTATCATTCACACACAATTACCTAGATACAAACTGATACCTTAGATGGAGTGTTTGTAGGTATCCCACTTTCTATATAATCCATTGATTAACAGCATTGAGCAAGACAACAACAACTTTGTGGAGGTCTTCATTCCCCAGCTAACCACTTTCTATACTCCTTCGTTGCAAATTTCTTTCAATAAAATATAATAGCCATAAGTTAGTATGATTATATCCGAGTTTTGTTTATGCTTAATAATGTTTTATTAGCAAAATATTATCAATGAAAAATTCTCTTAGCTGTAAACCAAGGAAAAAAAGTACTGCTTAGCAAGTGAGAAGTATTTCTAAAAAAATTATTTCTTAATCAATAATATTTATACATATTTCATTTTCACGAACTGTTTACAGACTGTATTAAAAGATATTAACAGCTTAATCTTACAAAATACTCTAAATAATTTGAAATGACTCAGACGAATCTAGAGTCTTACCAGTGGATTGTGCACCTAGAAGGTTAGATATAACCATCATTATTGTGATATTTAATTGCGATGAATCTAATCATCCCAGAATTAAACAGGAAAAAAGGAAATTAGAGAAAAAGTTTTTAACCCTCCTTCACTGTCGCCCTACGTTTTTCCTGTTCTCAACTTTTTCCTTCAGTGTTTACGTGGGTCGATAGAATTGAGTGGAGCGTGATTTTAAATTATTTTATTATTTAGATTTATAAAATTTGATATAATGAATTTATAAAATTTGGATAGAATATAATAGAAATAGATTTATGGATTTCATTTTGTCTAATTTCACTAGCTCTTCACAAATTAGAAGGAATGAGATGAAACACAAATTATTCAACCAATAAAGCAGAGTAATTATTCCACTTCATTCTATTTCATTTTATTCCACTCTAGAGCAAATGTTCACTTTGATCCCTAAAATTATATATGTGATTCACTGTAATCTCTTAAAATTAAGAAAAGATCATTTTAGTTCTTAAAATTTTAAAAAGTAATTCAACTTAGTTCTTTTTGTGATTTAAATTAACCCTCGTGAACAATAATATAAAGATTAATTTGAATCATTTTTTAAAATTTTAGGAACTAAAGTGATACTTTTTTAATTTTAGAACCTAAAGTGAATCATACATATAATTTTAGGAACCAAAATAAATTTTTACTCATTCCACTCTACTGTGCTTCACCAATCCAAACATTCCATAAATCCCAAAATGACCAAAAATAATAAAAAAAAGTGTCTATTTTTCATGCAGCAATGGTAAAATGTAATTTTACACTGTAATGTAATAAATATCTTTCTTTACTCTACAAGTAGTAAATGTGAAAAATCAATTATCATATTTATATAATATAATATATGATTACATTCACAATACTAATATTTCAGAGTCATTTGAAGGAAAGTTTTACACGTGTCGCAATAAAAATGTTTTAGAGCCCACATCTTTTAAGAAATTATTTATTAGTTTTTTTTAAAAAATAAAACCGTAATTATTACATATTATTAGCATATTATTGATAATCATTCGTATTTAATAATAGGATTGTGTTACATTAATTAAATATCTTTAATTATTGTGATGCTGAAATCATGAATTATATCGATAAATTAATTTTATAATTTTAGTATTAGTTTTACATCTAAAATTTTTATATTTGATGCGGGTGGTGATTTTCTTTTGAATACTATTATATTAAATTTATAAAATTAAGTATATATATTATAAGAAATATGTAAAATATTTGCGCTAGGTTATATCATTTACCTTTTTTCTATTAACAATAAGATTACGGATAATTCAATATATTATACCATAAAAATTTTATATATATAATTATAATATTAATGATAATAAACCTATTATAATTTTATTGCATTAGTGGTATTTATTATTACAGATATTTATGTTTTGAAGTTCAAAGTATTTTAAAAATTTTTTATTTTTAAAATTTTTAATAAATCCAAAAATATCAATTGAAATTCAAATCTCCATTTGAAATGAAAAATCGGGACCTGTGACCAGGGTGTGCATGCGAATGGAGGCAAAATTCTAAATGAAAATAGGATTAGGGGAAATTTTCTTATTTCAAATGTAAAACTTTTAAAAATCATAATAAAAAAATTATCTATCTTCATATATCACTATATTCTATTTAATTTGTTACAACTTAAACATTCTAATCCATTAATTTCATAATTTTTTCATAATAATTTTTTTTTAAAAATACCTTCAATTTTTTAACGCTAAAATATTTTTAAAAAATTAATTCTATTATTTACACTTCTTTAATAATGATATTAAATATTTATCAATTTTTAAAAAGTAAATAATTATATCATTTTTATCAAAAAATTATAATTGATACACTACTCTAATAATTGAAATTAATATAAATTAGAATTATAAATAATTTTTTACCAATTATTACACATTAATTATAATATATATTTTAAAATTGATATTTAAATTTATTAAAATGATAGACAAGGAAAGGGTGTGTAATTAAAATTATATAAATTAAAATTATGTATTATTTTTATTAATTAGAAAATATATTATTATATTTTTAAATTAAATATTTTAATCTACTAAAAATATATAAATGGCTATGGATGATAAAAGAAAAAAAACTAAAAATAGGTACACACAGGAATTACCTAATGGGAAAAGAAATTGACAAATATTTTGCCTTAATAAGGATGATGATCTACGGGGCTAAGTCTCCGTTTGTTAAACCTGATAGGGATAGAGATAATACATTTTATTTTTAGTTATTTTTATTATATTTATATTTTGTATATATTTTTAATTTTAATTTGGATTATGTTGCATTAATAGTATTTGTTGTAATGGATATTTATGTTTCAAATTGTAAATTTTTTTTAAAATTTTTTTCTTTTTGAAATTTGTTAATAAACTCTTGAATACCATAGGGATTCAAAATCCACACGGGAGATAGAAAATGAAAAATAGGGACCCATAAAGGAGATTGAGATAGAGATGAGAGCTTCTAAATGGTGAAGGGAGATATGAGATATGTCCTATTTCTCAATGATACTCATTGTCATCCCTATAAGTGGCTCATGATATAGTAAAATTATCTATTTATTCCCCTTTTTTATTCAACAATTTCAACTTTCGAAATTTGTAAAATTTTCATAAAATAGACTCTTTATTGTTAGTTATAGGTCATCTATCAAGATATTTTTAACCCTATCAACATGATATTTAATATAAAATATAAAATAGAATGACACGTTTATATTTTGTTCACTTATTTAATTATTTAACTGTTAACTTACTTTCAAGATAAATTTATATATTCAATTTTTTTTAAGATATATATAAATAAATTATTATTTATTTTTATAATAATTAATAAACTATTTTTTATTATCTCACTTGTAATGCACGGATAAATGATTAGTAATTATATAAAAAATAATTTTATAGTATAAATACTCAGAAAAAAGAAAAAAGAAAAAGCAAAAATCGGTAGCTGCATTGTGCGAGTGATCTTCGTTGGCTTATAGGCCGTGAAGCAAATGACCCAACAAAAACAGTCTCAATCACCCACATCCAACCCTTTCCTCAATCACACATACACACAGAAACTTCCCACTAGGCAGAGGAAGCAGCAGAACCTCCCACTAGAACCATCATTGCTCCCACACAAATAACATGGGTCTATTGGCAATGGCAAAAGCAAAAGTAAAAGCAAAAGCCAGCACTAGCACTACTGGCACCACCGCCACCACCACCAACAACAACAGCGACATGGGTCTGCTCGTAGTGTTCTTCCCACAACACAACAGCAGCGACAATGCCTCCTCCCCAAACACCAAAACCAAAACCAACCTCAATTTCCCCACTCCCTCCTTCAAGAGAACCAATTCCAGCAACCTCATCCTCTCCAAAACCCAATCCACAATCTCAATCTGCGCACTCCTTCTGTTCCTCACACTCCTCCTCTTCACACTCTCCACCTTCGAACCCAACACCACCGCTAACCCTCGTCACAAACCCCCCACAACAACAACAAAAACCCAAACCCAAACCCAACCCAAAACCCCAAACAACAACAACAATAACAATAATTGGTTATTCCCCCAAAAGCTCTTGCCAAACAAGCCCTTAAACTTAGAGCACTTCCCCTCCAACTCCAAGGCGCTTCAAAGAATGGGCACTCTTTACCGAAGAGGGACAAGAGCAATGACCGATCTCGTTGTCTGCCACGTGGCAGACGAAACCACCGTCCACGAGTTCCGCCTCTTCCTCAGGCTAATCCACCGGTCAGGACTCACCGCGCGAAGCGACGTCGTTTTCCTCTTCGCCTCGAGCTCACTGTCTTCGTCGCTCGCTCAGGTCATTCGCGAGGAGAACGACGCGTTCACCTCGCTCGTTGAGTTGCACTACGAGTTGAACTCGACTCGGTGGAGACAATCGCCCGAGTCGAGCTTCGACCTGACTCGGTTCTTCGTTAGGGTTGGGAAGAAGGGAGAGCAGAATGCCGAGCCGTTGTGGGGGAGGAGAATGAGTAGGAGCAATTCGAGCGACGGTGGCGACTCGTTGCTGAGCTACGGATCGGTGCTGAGTTTCGACGCGGCGGAGCTCGACCCGGAGAACTCGCTGGCCGGGTTTCTTGACCGAGTTCCGCTAAGTCTGCGGCGTTGGGCGTGTTACCCGATGCTACTCGGCCGAGTCAAGCGCAATTTCAAGCACGTGATGCTCGTGGACGTGAAGAACGCGGTGGTTATCGGTGACCCGCTCGGGCGAGTCAGGAATCGGAGCTCCGAGTCGGTTCTCCTCTTCGCGAGGCACCACGGGAGGCGAAACTCGGAGTCGTCGACTCGGTCGACTCAGCGGCTGGTCAACTCGGCCGTGGTGATGGGCGGCGCTCGCGGCGTCCGGCGACTGGCGAACGCTGTGCTGGTGGAGATCGTGAGGGTGGCGATGCAGCAGCAGAGGAAGAGGAAGAACTCGGTGTCCGAGTCAGCGGTGCTGAGTCAACTCGCCAGCAGCGAGTTCGTGCTGAAGGGGAAAGGCGTCGAGTTGGTCGACTCGGGCGAGTCGATACCGGAGGCGAGTCAACTCGGTTTGCGCAATTATTCAATAATTCAACGCGGGACTACTAGTCCCGACCTTGTCAATTGTGTTCTTAAGAAGCAAATTTGTTCTTCTGTTGTTGATTCTTCTGTCTATAGAGATTGTTAGCAATTAATTAGCAAAGCACAAAAAAATAAAAATACACGAAGGTAACATAAAAATAAATAATTTCATATTATTTATTTTTATTATTTTGTTTATTTATTTAGTCATAAAAAGTTTTCACTCTTGCCCTGTGATAAGTTTTGTTCTCAGTTGTACATATTCAATCTTGGAATTATATTTTTGTATTCTTTTATGACAAAAGCTTATGGACCAGTTTTCATGAGTGAATGAATGAATGAATGGAGCTGACAGGAAGAAGATTTGACCATGCAAGACAATATGCTGCCACAACCACAATGGAGTCTGTATATAAATATTTGATCAACGGTCTGATGTAATGATGAGATAATCCTAGAATTTTTCTCCTGATAGTGATTGAAATAATTTGATTTTGGACCTTGGTTTAAGCACTTGAATAATTTGACCTTAGATCTTGATTCTCTATTGGAAGGAAACGGCCACTTAGGGCCAATTATTTATTTATTAAGATTTACTTAATTATTATCCTGTTCTAAAGTCATGCAAGTAATTATTTTTTAAAAAAAAATGTTTATCATTAAAATTTGAATAATTTTGGGGGTGTTTGATCCAGATTTGAAAACATGAAAAGGGAATTACGAGAAAATAAGGAAGAAGAAAAAATAAATGGGAAAAGAAAAATGGAATATATATATTTTTTTAATGGTTATGGAGGGAGAGGATGAATAGGAGGAAGCTGTAAAAGGCATTGATGAGTGCATGTGCTTGTGATCTTTTTGGCTCCGGCAGTGTACGCGTTGGCAATAAATATAATGTAAAGCGAATACTAATTTTGTTTTTTTTAAATTCCACCTTCTAAAAGCACATAGCGGCATGGAAACGTGCTTATTACGCTGCTGCGTTTTTTCAGCTTTGCCAGCCGAACGAGGCCTTGTGTTGCTTCGTGCGGCGTTAAAGCAGTTGTTTTCGGGGTCTAGTTTAATTAAGGAAAGGTTATTGATTTAATTTTAAATAATTCGAGGAATCAATGAAAGAGGAAAGGCGAGAAGTTCGCGTTCTAATGTGTGGGTTCTTGTAACTCCCAACACAAGTACTGGTCTTTTTCCTCGTGCCTTTTTAAGGCTGACACAGTCGAAGGGACCCTTAGCCATTGACTTTCTGTTATATCGGTGGACTATGGTAACTTGCAAATAAGGAGGAAAAGAAAGTTAAGGGCAAAACTCCTTTTTTATTTCACTGAATAATATTATTTTGACTCATATTTAATAAAATATTATGTCGACACACTAATATTTATTATTAAATTGGATATGAATCTCACTTAATTTGGATCCCACACTTCATTCAATGGTGAACGTAAGTGTGTCGACACAGTATCCCATAAAATGTGAGTCAAAATAATATTTCTCTCTTTCAAAATAAATATCAGTTTAAGACTGTTTTTTTGGTTCCATAGTTTAAGACTGTTGTACACAAATTAAAAAAAAATTATGAAATAATCTTGATCTTTAAAAAAATTAATTCAAAATACTAAGTTATTCCTCGAGAAAAAAATTATGATTGGTTGAAAAAGAGGTAGAGAGAGAAATATTATCTCATTTAATACAGATAAGAATAAAAATAGTATAAGTTAATTAATAATTTATTAAAATTCTAAAGTGACAAATATTGAAACAAAAATAAAACCCTATTTTTTTGTTTCGTCTGGCTTAGTGTGCTATGGTAAATCTAAGATTTGTTCATTTTAAGTGAGAAATACTTTTGGCCAAGCTTCTAGATATTATTTGAATATTTAAGAGATCATATGAGAATTGATTTCTTTGTAAAGAATTTCTAATTATCTTTTAGCTCAAACCGTAAACAAGCGTCCCATCCTCGTTATGTCGCGCGTCACCCGGATTGAATATTTTCTTCCCTCTTTCTTACACCAGACGTCCATTAGACTTGCTGTTGTTTTCTATTCTTTGTTTCCTTGTTCTTGTTGTCACGTACCAAAATAGTTATTGGAATTGATATTTACATTCATTTATTTTTCTATTTTCTTTTGATGAAGAACTTGATCCTTAAGTCATGAAACTGACCTTTGTCTAGCTTCATATAATGACAAAGTTAGGAATAAAGTATATGTTAAATATTTTTTGATAATAAAGTATATGTTAAATATTTTTTGATCAATTATTTAAAAAGTTTTAAAACGGCGTTTAATTTGTATGTAAGAGAAACTGACTAGCCAGATACTGTTTTTGTCCCTTCTGTGGTTATTTACAACACTGGTTTTCTCCCTTGTGAGGAAAAAAACAAATATTTGCTATCTCACTTTGTTAAGTTTTTTTATTTTTGGTTATCTAAGATATTAGGGGATACGGATAAAGAGTACAGGTAGAAGTCAAACTCATGATATTTTATAACTCATTGAAATATATAGGAGTCTATCATTAAACTGTGAAATCAACTGTAATTGGTTAAGTTGATTAATGACATTTATGTTATCGTGATTTATGGTTTAATTTTCAAAATGTGAGAAATGTTAACAATGTAGTAAAAAAGATAAATTTACAACTAGACCACATGCACTTGAAGAAATATAACTTGCACTGTCATGTTGGCAACAAGGTTAGGTCCTGGCTAGCGTGAAGACATATAGAAGGAAAACGATTGGGAGGAGTCTATTCGTTGAATTTTGCTACTTTGGATGCATACCATATTCTCCATTTATATGTTTTCCTTTTCGCTGTGTGAAGGAACAATTTGTCATCACCGACACCCATAATGGGCCACTATTTGTAGTACAATTGACACAAGACAAACATGCAATTCAATGAAATGTAGACACTTCTGTATCCACTCAATCGATATATAAATGTAGGTTTCTGTGAATCATATAAAAAAATATACTTAATTATATAATTCTTTTTACACATATCATGTTCTTTAGGTAATGCTTGGATGATAAGAATCGTTTAGGAGACATGATTAATTGACTGCTTTCATAAGGAAGAGTAAAAGATGTATTAGAATGACTATAAAACTATTAGGACCAAACCCCGTACACATGATCCATATCTAGTGTGAAGAGATTTAACAATGTATATTCTTAGTATGTTTCTATACAAGTCATTCAATAACACCCATACAGTTCACCTAATATGGCCACTATATGAGTGTTTCACATTGTAGACTGCATCACGTAATATGGTCACAATATTGCTCTTGCATTTCCTGAACGCTGCAATTGAAATATTGTAGTCACTTCAGAATCGTATTAGGCAGCAACAATTTTCATTTCAAGTTGCATACATGCAAAAATTTTACACCGTAATGACTATGATGTATATTGTGATATTCGTGTTATCTGTAATCGCAATCTGTTCGCTATCTCAATTTAAAACACTGTTATAGCTTATTTCCATTATAATTTTTCTGAATGATTTATATTTTAGATCCCACACGCATCTTTTTAATTTGTAAGTATCTTTTACCCTATTGTCTTCATTAAAGATATAGGGTCCTCACTCCTCACAATGTTACAAGGAATATTGTGGACTGTGTTCAGAAGTGAAGAGCCACCATTGAAGGAACTTCCATGCATAATTTCACATTGTAGTGTATCAGGTCCACATTTCCCCTTTTGACAATGACTGCGTTAGATTCTGCATGCATGTGCTTCCCATTGTTTGTTTGTGATACAGCCACGGAAGAGTTTTGTCTAACTTCAAATTCGTGGATTTGTTCTCATCTCATTCTTTGTTCTTATTTTGACATCCAAAAGAGGTTATTAATTGGTGAGTTTGATTTTCCATATTTCTTACTCCTGCCAACGTGTGTGCTGCTGTCTAATGAAAGTTGCATGCGTGTTAAAAACGTCTCAATCTTATTAGAAGACGTGATAAACCGGTAAACCATGCACAATTACATCACCGAATTGAATAAGCCATGTACAAAAAAACTAACGTCCAAAATAGTATATAAATGCATGCACACTATTTGTTATTCCTTCACTAAAATCAGCATTGCTTATGTCTTCCCTAACTTATACAGCTATTTAAGAAACCAGTTCAAAAGGGAACCTATGCTTATCTAGGTTTCAAATAGTCATGTCACTAGAATTTGAAATTATGTAGTTTCACAATAGCGTGGGCCACTTGATTAATTAAGCTTGTTAAACCTTCTTAATTACAAAATGTCCCTCTCAATCTTTCGCCGTTGCAAGTTCGTTAGCTTTTATTGTTATCATTAAGAAACAAACAAGGCATGCAAGAGTGGCTTTAACACTTTCGGTGTCCTGTGTGGTGTATGTGTGGACCTTTTCGGTGGCAAGGTCCAAGCAAAAGGCAACAATGATGTGCATATATACCAGCACATTTAATGGCAATATTAAAACTCCTATGGTAATAGTTTATTCAATTGAACTGCATATATAGTTTATCATTCTTTGTACTTACTGTAACATACTAGATCTCTCTTTTATGAACACATTGAACGGCAATTTAATTACTCCTACACTTGAATAATGAGTGCTTTTTAAAATATAGGTATAACTTGGTTGGCTCTTTGGGAATTTGCCTATATGATATGGAGGAAGTGTTTCTGGAATGTATCCTTTAATCATTTATTTCAGACTTTTTTTTTTGTATTTTATATGATTTTGTCCAGAACATATGCAGTTTCTTGTTATGATTTCATTTGAATGAAATCGTCAATCATGGACAAAAGAAAAGAAATTTAAGAATCACTTCAGCCTGAGCAGATTCTGCTCACCATCAAAGTATTTTTGCTAGTGAATTACTAAATTTGGCCGTGTCCATATTATGGTGATGATTATGAATTCAGTTTGAAATATGATTAATTATTTTTTCTTTTGATTTTTTTAAAAAAAGACTATAAAAGCAGAAAATTAAATGAATATTTAAAAAATGTAATATTTACATTAAATTATATAAATGAAATAATTAGGATTATATAAAAAATAAACACCACAACCAACAACAAATGTAAATTGAAAATTCGTAATCAAATTAAAATTTCGAACTTGGGTCTGTAAACAATTTTTCTTAGACCAAAGGGAAAGATTCAAGAAAAAAAAACTTGTTTAGTATTAATTAATTAATTACCTGATGAGATTTAAATATGATTATTATTGAGTTAATTATTTACTGAATGATTAATTATTTTGTTAATTAACAAGTATTTCTACAAAAAAAATTAAATTTTTTAATTTTCTCAAAATTTTGTATACTTTGGAATCGTAGGTGTCAATGTACATTTACGGATAATTGGTTGAGTTTAGCTGTCTACACACCTGTATATGTCACATTGTCACGGCTAGCCTATGAATGATACAGTTAAATGAGTGAATCAGATTATTGTTAAAATAATCTAAACGGGCCCTAACTCAAAAGGATAGGTTCATGTGCGTCGGCATCAACACGGGTGGTTCATGAAGCTTAAATTAAATAACCCTTTTCCTCACTTAGCAACATGTGATGAAAATTTCGGCTTCAGGAATACATATATCTCGTGACCCCCCTGGCCCTGTGGCTCTATGCCACGCACGTACCTCTTCGGATAATTGATTCTTGTGATATATATACATGGCGATTGTTAACCTACATATCATCATTAGCGAGTTAAACATAAAACTCCCTCTTCTTTCTCCTAAATCAATTTAAAATTTTAAACATTATTATAATTTTGTTTAGCTTATATTCATTAAATAAGCTTAACTGATGGATGATGAGGTAATTCGACCAGAGGCAAAGTCGGAACTCAGATCAGAGCTCATCTAAGAGGGAATAGAGCTTGGCAAGAGCTTAGCCAGAATAGAATAGAGCTCGATTAGAGCTGGTCTAAGAGGAGATAAAGCTCGGCTAAGAGGAGGCGGAGTTCAACTACCAGGTGGTGTAAACTAATAGACATATGATGGAGGTTAATCAAAGATGACAACAACATTCGGCCATGAGGTGATGAGGTCAACCAGAGATGACAATTAAGATCGGCCAAAAGGAGGACGGAGATTGGCCAGGGAGGTGGTGAGATGAACCAAAGATGTAATATCCAAGTGAAATTTTTTTTGAAAATAACATTCTTGTAGTGAAGAATGGATATCAATTAGGTGAGAGAAAAGGCAGAGATAATAAATGTGAACAAAACAAAATTACAATAATATCTAAAATTTTAAATTGACTTAGGAGAGACAAGAGGAGGTTTTATATCTAAAATGAAATGTTTACCTTGCAAACCTATACACGAAGATGTGTAGATTAGCAATTCCCTATATATATATATATCAGCTGACTGGTGACGTAGACTAATAGACATGTGATAGAGATTAATCAGAGATGACAATGATGCTTGGTCATGAGGTGATGAGGTCAACCAGAGATGACAATTAAGATCGGCTAAGAGGAGGGCGGAGATTGGCTAGGGAGGTGGTGAGATGAACTAGAGATGTAATATCCAAGTGAAAAAAAAATTGAAAATAATATTCTTGTACTAAGAGTGGATATTAATTAGGTGAGAGAAAAGATAGAGATAATAAATGTGAACAAAACAAAATTATAATAATATCCAGAATTTTAAGTTGATTTACGAGAGAAAAGAGGAGGTTTTATATCTAAAATGGAATGTGTACGTTGCAAATCTATACATGAAAATGTGTAGGTATATATATATATATATATATAGTGAACTCTAATTTTAAAGTACTGTTCGATTGGATTCAATGCATATATCTAACGAATTGTGGCATTCTACATATAAATTTTCATAAGGCATATTATATAAAGCAACTGCATCACAGTAAGGGTTTGGGACCAACCTTGTTAATAATATTCAAAGGTGTTGGGACCAATGTGTACATGCGTCGGCTGAAGACAAGTTTGGCTGACTAGAATGAAAATGAAGTTTCATTAAAATTAAAGCATCAAGATAGATGAATTAGATTGAGGATATAGTGACAAGTTAATGTTGGCTAAAGACAAGCTTGGATGATTAGAATGATTCAATTATATGAAGATTGAGGATATAGCATTATATGAATTTACTTTTTCTTTCAAAAAAAAAAGTTAATATGAATCTCATTTTTTTTTAATTGAGCTTAGATAGTTACTTAAATTACTAGGGAATGTTAGCCACACAATTATCTTAACGCAAACTGTTTTGATGTGGATGCATTCAATTCTTGTTTGTTGATCTTCAAGATCAAAATACACGATTATTACAAGAAACCATGAATGAGGGGTGTACAAATTAAGGATAGACCAAATCCAACCTTGGTCTAATTTTTAGATTGGGTCTTTTTTTTTAAACTTGATCCCAACCCAATATTTAAATAATAACATACAAGAATTTGAATATTATACATATTAATGTTATAAAATTTTATAAGTAAGAAATAAAAATTAAGAGATATTTTTTAATATATGTTTTAAAACAAATCATATCAATGTAAAAATATATAAAATATATTAGTTGAAATATAAAATCTTAGAAATTTTCACTAATTATTATAAAAAAATTATTTCAAAAGAATTATTTAATTTCAGATTGGGTCAGATAAACTCAAAATATGACCGAAAATGGTCCAAAAGTCACACCCCAAAACCCACCCAATAAACTTTGGATTGGGCCGAGTTGGCAACTTGGGTCAAATTATGAACATCCCCACCACCAAATATGCAGGTATTGTGTATACAATAAGAGATTATTTTTGACAAACTTTCAATCAATCATATAAGTTTATATACTTTAGGGTTGTCATCAAACGACCGAGTTGAACTACTACATTTAGATTTGTGAGGTAAACAAGTTAAGCTAATCGAATAATAACTACTAACATGTTGACAATGCCGCGGCTGGTTTGAGACTGAACTACATTTCTAAATGGGTGAGTCTGTTTTGTTTTCTTTATGGATTTAATTTTTTGTTTAATCATGTAAAACCTTTTTACATAATTATTCAATTATATTTATTCATGTCAGTCACCATAGTTAACTCTTCTACCACTACTTGAAATGAAAAGTCATGTAAAACAAAAGACTTTGATTGAATGACAGAGTAAAATATTTTTACATTGTCAATACATAAAAAATAAACTCTTTCTTTATATAGTTTTTTGTTTTATCTTATTCATTATTATATCTATCATACCTTAATTCAACACAATGCAAAACAAATTGCATAAAATCACCAATTCAGCTGGACAAGTTAAAAGTGAAAATCCAAATGAAAACTAAGTAAAACATCAAACTAATAACTACAAGATTTTTTTTTCCCCAAAAGCCGGTCATGGTTGAAACTATGGTTAAGTGTTTTTAAAAGTAAAAAAAATTAAAAATTACATGACTTGGTCTGATTGCTTGCCGGCTACTCCGTTTAATCTATGGTTTAAAGAAATGGGGAGAAAATGAATTGATTTAAAGGAGTTAAAATTTTTTGAAGGATGGCTTAACTAATTTTGACAGGTAAAAGAGTTCACCTTTGACTCCTCTTAATATGTATGACTTTCGTAAGAGTCGTGTGCTTTTAATAGCATTATAATATATAATCAGATTATTGTATGAAAAATAATCTAAAATGATTATTATACATCAAAATTAAAGTTATAATAATAACAATATAATATTACAAATTATAAGGGGTTGATTTGATTTGTTACTTAATAATTTTTGTTTCCTGAATTAGTTATACAGCTTCTTCAACAAGTTAAACGTGGCGAGGTTCAATTTTTGGTGGTGTGTATGAAGAAAGTCTTGTAGTCAGAGGTAAAATCCATGTTTATGAGTTTTACATCTCGAGGAGATTAATCATTACTTTTGATGAATAATATTCTAAATTTACCTAAAAAAGTAAAAAACGCATTCACTATGGAAGTTAGAAATTAAAGTCGCTTTCTCTTCAAATAATGAAGTTTAGAATTGGTGTAAAAATTGAATAATAGTTTATCATGCAGGCAAGGCAAAGTATCCTTACAAGAATTTGATTACGGAATTAGATAATCCTTAAAAAGGCATACTGCCATTTAAAGTAAGTCAGCAAAACAAGAATTTGATTACGAAATCAGATAGTCCTTGAAAAAACATAGTGCCATTTAAAGTAAGTCAGCAAAACAAAATTTATAGGGCTAAACATCTATGTTTCTCATGTATTGGCGACGGTTCCTTAATGATATATACTTTTAAATATGTTATAGTGTATAAAATCATTTATGTGTTTTTTTATCCAATAATTTAATTAAGTTTCTGGGAGAGATGATTTCATAATATAATTTCATAACTATCATGAGTAAGAGGTCAGATGTTTGATCTTAGTATCCTTAGGATGATAAATAGTTTATATCTCAAGTCTAAAAGAGATATTTATACAAAGAGACGTGTTATAATATAAAATTATTCATGTGTCTGTGCATCCAACATCTAAAGTATGTGTTTGATTTTTCATTTGTAGAATTGATTTTAGAAAGAATTGATTTTGTGAGAATTGATTTTAGGTAAAATTAATTTTAAAATGAAGTGATTTATGTTTGGTAACTTGATTTGAAAAGTAATTTTGATATATTCAATGTTGTTTGGAGAGTAGTATTCAAAATTACTTTTGAATGTATAATTACCAAAATAAATATGACTTTTTTTTGTTACAGTTTCTTTTTCTTTGCTTTATAATGGGGATAAAATTGTAAATATAAAATTTAAAATCTACATTTAATGATTCAACTTGAAAGTGCCTAACGTAGGAGCAACTTTCAGTTGCTTTCTCCTGAACGCGGGTTTAGAGCTAAAATCAATTCTAGTAGGAAATTGCCTTTGACTCAAAATCAACTTTTGAGGTGGGTTCAACGGGATTTTAATGGTTCAAACGTGGAACCAAACACACTGTAAGTTTCACGACACAATAAAGCCGTAAAAAGTTCTTACTTTATCAAAAGCTGGAAATTATAAATGTGAAAAGAGAACCGCAATTTATTCTACTTCACAAATGGCTAAAGGGATTGCTGATAGGTCCATCAAAAGAGAGAACTTATAAAAAGCAAGTTGGTAACCATCATCTTTGTATGTAATTGGTTGGTATTCCGGATAAGCTGTTTATTATATTTCGTTGGTTCTGTAATGGCCACTAAACGTAAGTGGGCTCCCCTGTATATATTTTGGCAAAATTCCCGACCCAATTATTCGTTTATTCCTCAGGGCTGCGGACATATTCTTGACTGCTCAATTTTATATAAATAAATAATATTAAAGTATAAAATTATGTAATTTTTTTAAATAAGTATGTGAATATTAATTATATTAATTAACTTTTAATCTTGACCATCTATATATGATTATACGACCTATATTTACTTCTTTCACTTTTATAATAAGCCACTCCTCTTGTATAATACACCTTTTAAATAATATATATATATATATATATCACTTTAAAATGAAATGATGGTTTGAATCAGCCAACATCATACACAATCAAATCGTTGATTTTCGTTGTTAGGTGATGCTAAGGCTATTGCAATCAACATTTATAATTGTAGTTGATCATTTCACTCAGCCACTAACATACTGCCATTTCTACTGCCAAGCAAGCCAGCAAGAGCTAGCCTGTAGAGGCAATGATCTAGGAACCAAATCTTCAAGCTTTGACTGGGGACACCTTAATAATATTTGTGCTTTTCATTGTCATAATGTCCGCGTTTATTCTTATCTGTTATTTCATATATAAATACATATTTCCAAATTGTATCATAGGATAAGGCTAAGCTAATAGGATATGTCAACCAAAATTGATGAATTAGGGGATAGCCGAAAAAATTGTTATTCCAAAAGATAGACGATTAACTTCATGATCGATTGGTCGTATATTTCAGCCAACATATTTTATATTTTATGCATAATATTCTCTATGGGGGCCTCTGGTGCTTGCGAGTTGCAACAACTGTCGATCGCTCTCTCACGTTTGTTTTAATTTTGCTACTCGAAGATGAATTTAATTTATCTCTATCGTGTTATTAGTATAAAAAAAATTTATACACGTATTTAATTGTATATTATTATATTAATAAAAATATTTAATTTAATTATCTATTAATTTAAAAATGCAATAAATACAATCATATAATTGAAAGATAATACACAATTTTTTCACGTTATGAGATAGAACAAAATTATCATCTTTGAAAATATAAAAATGATATTATTTAGTATTGTGTCAGCCACTCTTCGAAATTAATTTTCTGACGAAACCTCCAAACTTTTATATCACGATAGTTGATACCTACGGTAACAAATTATGGCCGACATACACCCTCTTGACGTTACCGCTTGATTTGACACATCACTTTTTCTCTTATTTATCCGTGTCATTTTAATATTTTATGAAAGTCCCTTCCCACTAGTTATCATATTCCATGATGAAATAGTAGGGTAATTATTTTTTTTATGGTTTATAAAGTAAACAATGCTTCATACATTATATTAAGGAAAAAATTATGTTATTATGGTATAAAATCTTGCCATTGATGAGATTTCATTTGAAAAAAATCATATTTTATTCATGAAATGTTGCTATTGGCGACATTTGGATTAAAAAATAATATTTTATTAACAAAATTTTGTTATTGGTGAGATTTCATTTTAAAAAATTATATTTTATTGAATACAGTTGATAATTTTGAGAGATTTATCTTTTTAAAAAAATAATATATTTTTTTTAATGAAATCTTGTTGTTGGCGAAATTTCACAAACTATATTCATGTAAATCACTAAACAAACTCATTTTATGATAAATTTTATCAAGTGAGCCCATATTGAAAAAAATGACCCGAAATAGTATGATATTTGATTTTATTATCTGAATATTTTAAAATGAGACGGGATGTAAATTGTAATTGTATTTGACCATCTAATTTCTTTGGAAAAAAAATTCATGTACAATTTAGTTTGAATAGGATGGAATAAAAGTAAAATAACAAATTTCTATGATTCTTCCAAGTAATGGATAAGCTTTTCTCTACGTTGCAATTTTTGATATGCAAACAATGGAACCTCTTTCAGCTTCCAAAATTGTAGAGATGTATGGCATTGGCACTATGAGAAGTATGGTCACTTCACCCTTCAAAGTGCTTAATCAGTTTTAGAAATGCAGCACAGCAGAGAGGTTTCTAATCACGGGAATACGTCTTCTGCTGGGAAACAAAATCTTGCAAACATAATATATTACCCACAAAGGATAAATTGGTGGCTCATAAGTCTCTTTCTAAGAAAGATGCCATGATGATCCACAAACTTGCTACATATTCAATGCCACGGCCCTATTGCTCAAGAAGTCTGGGAAGAATTTGGCAATGTTTCTTCTTCAGGCCACACTCATAATGAGGGGTTAATGAACTGGGTAATCATTTTGGCCAGAAGTCAACCTGCTATGATTTTTGCCAGGTTCTAAACAACCATCAGTATTGTATTCCAACTTCTGAACTTCAACTAATCTGAATCGAGTAAGGTAACCCCATTCTAGGGGTTAAGTAGTGCCCACAATTGTTTGAGACTTTGCTTAGAGGTAACAAGTGTTGAGTTGTTTGAATTAACTATTATTTAACTGTTATTTCCTTTGAGTGAGAGAAACTCAATTTGGATTGGTACTGACCAAAACATTACTACTGCATTAGCAGGTAGAGCAGGAGATTGGTTCATGCAGTACTTGGAAAGTATGTAGCAAAAGTTTACAGCATAAAGTAATATATGACAAAGGCAGAGAGAGTTAGAGGGCCAACACTTGGAATATCAATATCGAAGTTGCTGTTCCTAGAAAGGGATACTTCGTACTTGGATCTTTTTGGTATTGTTGTTAGAAATATGAAGGGATTCATTATGGTGGCTGCAGCAATTTTTCGAAAATATTGCTACTTCCCCTATGGCAATGGAACCTATGGCAATGCGAGTTGGTTTATAATTAGCTTACTCATCATGCTATACTAGGCTTGTTTCAGAATCAGATTGTTACAAGCTAGTTCTAGATATACAGCAATCTTGGAGGGACAATTCAGGTGTTGGAATGGTCCTGCAAGATGTTATAGAGATGCATAATCTTAGAGAGGTTAAAAATCTACTCGCCCCTTAGAGAATTCAGCAATCTAATTTATCTGAAACATGTTGTTATTTATTCAAACAAGTAATCCCTCTGTTTCCAAGTATTTATGACTGTGTGTGTCCAGTCTATGCTAAAAACTTCTATTTTGATCTATAGCTTGGAATTCTGTTGCCGTTAATGTTTGTCAACAGTCACTAGACCTTGTTATATTTTTGCAGTCTAATCTGGTTTGGTGCTGAATTTGTTGTTGCTGGCTTTAACTTTTTCGTAGTTCATTGGCGAGTTGCTGGCATCTGAGGGACTTGTAAAACCCTTTGTTCTCTACTAGCTGGTAAATGTTAAAACGAGAAGCAAAGCACTACATTTACATAAATAACAAACAAAACAAATTTTCATTCTTTATATTGAGATTCAGTATAACATGCAATACATATACACCCGCCTCCCTAACCAATAGCAACAAGGGCAAAAGAAAAAGCACATTTTTAAAATACAAGCTTGACAAAATGAAAGAATTGGACCTGTCCACTGTCTTCACTGCTACAATAACATGTGTGAACATTACAAGAGGAAAGATGCAGCATCAATTTTAAAAGGAGAAACTAAAAATCACTCTCCAGGCAGCGTCATATTCAAACTTTGACACTAGCCACAGCTGTGTCCATTATAGGCAAAAGCAAAGTGCTGTGCAATAGGAATCCAAGTATGGTATATGCCAATAAAACCACACTATCCAACGGGAATTTCAAGATAACTGAGGAATGGTATATTATGATGCAAAAGCAGCACGTGTGTCACCACTCATTGTATGATTTTAGAACAGATCATGTTTCTTTTTCAGCATGTCTTGCTTCCATCTTGGCAATTTAGAGAATGCTTCTTTTGTCATTCCAAATACAGTTTCGAACTCTTTATCAGACAGATAGGCCTGAGCAACATCAAATGGAGAAGAATGAAACAAGTTAACATCAATTCAAAGCACGTTGAAAGTATAATCATATATCTTTGACAAGGCATTCAAATATGGAAAATGTTCATATAGACTTGAGTTTATTGTGAATCCTACACGGGGCAGGATCTCAAGTGCTTTTATTAAATCTATATATTTATAACTTTAAATTATGTTTTGAATGATTGATATATTGCATGCAAGGTTTACTATGAATCCGAAATTATAATATCATTACTCTTCAAATATTACAGTTACCCCTCAAGATGTGATAAGGGTAATTAAAATTAATGAGACATCCACTGACGAAATGTATTAGTATAAGGGTAATCAAAATTCCTGGGAGGCTCAAGTAATTTGTCCCATTTCAAGGGATGTTTGTGAATTGTAAGTTTGTAACAATTCAAAATTCCAGGTGAGGTATATATTATTTCACATTTAAATTAACATATTAAAGAGATAAATAACATGCAAATCAAGACTAACCTCTCTACGTTTAAGATCAATTCCAGACAGACGACTACCAGATTTAGCCTTCAATTGCTCATAACTGAACACAGTTTGACTACTTTGACTATAATCCCCATCCTCTACATTTTCTTGTTTTGATTCTGAATCCCCATTGCTACCAGTTTCAGGAGCCGATTCTTCTGTCTCCGTGATTTCTGCAACTTCTTCAGTACCTTCTGCCTCAGAATGGGCACTTTCACTTTTAGCATCTGCAGCAAGAATTCAAACTTGTAAATGATCAGAGGCACACATTTGAGTTAGACAATAAGAGCTCGCATTACTCACCAGAAGTGCTACTTTCCACAACAGGACTACTGCCTGCCACAGGAGAAGCATCAGGTGATTGTTTCTTCTTCTCAGCAGTAAGAACTGAAGAAAGAGCAGCTACTGCTGCTGCCCTTTGTGATCCTTGACTTCTTCCAGATGGCCTAGGAGTAAAAGTTTTAGTCCCAGGTGATGAATTAAATGCAGAGTTTAAGGCAGCTAAAGCTTCTGCCCTTTGTCTTGGTCCTCCTTGATTTAACCCATTCAATCTATCCTGTGTCTGTGAGAGTAGAAAGGATTAGAAAGAAGCCAATTTCTATCATTCCTCTATTCAATTATCATCTATGAACTAATTAAATATTAAAGTCTTAAACGTTAAAACTATTGCCACAGCAGCCATCTAGGCTTTGGCTCCGGTAGTTGTTAAATGTATAGGAGTTTAGGTCAATGTCCAATAATGCATGGCGTGGACCCAAATTTCCATGACTAACTAACCTGAGCTAAATCCTAGATGACTGCAGATGCACTCAGTTTTTTAAATGACATACTAAAACAAAAGAGAGCCATGAATGAAAATCAAATGAAGGTAAACCAAAGCAACATGCTGGAATCTGCTTTTGGTTTTAAGCTCATTGACTGCAAAGTAATCAAGAAAAATATAGCAAATGATATGTAAACATGTTGCCATACCATGCTGGATGCTGTCTCAGAAGATGAACTGAATGCGTTTGATAAGGCAGCCAAAGCTTCTGCTCTTTGTCTTGGTCCCCCTTGACTTGATCCATTAGACTTCTCCTGTCAACAGATTCAGCAATGCTGATAAACAAACCAATATTGAAAAGTAGGCATTTAAGAATATTTTTGCCTGAACTATTACATTAGACCAGATGAGTTAAAGCAAATAATGAGTTAGAATTAATGATTTAGAATTGAATCCCTAAGTTTTAATGTGAGAGAAACAGGAAGCATGTCTATAAGTAATTCAAAATTTTAATTTTGTAATAAAATGTTATAGCATAGCCATATTATTGCAGTTCTTGGACATGCACAAAGGTTGATACTTAGTAACCTATATACTTCAATTTGGTCTTTACAACAGTCTGCAACAAGGACATTATATTAAAACAGATTGCGCATCTATAACACATTTCATTAAAATCCATGATGAGAAGCAGTTCATTAGTGTTCTTTGTTATTTTTATTATCCATTTTATAACCGAATTTCAAAATCAAATAACCCTGGCGTTGACACAGGGTGTTTCAAATATTAGAGCAGAAAATTGTGGAAGATTAATAAGTTTTCTCAGCAATTTTATTACACACTAGGAGCCAGTTATTGTTTTCCTAGTACATTATGAAACGCGAGGAACCCAGTGCAGACAAGTATCAAAAACCAAAAAAAGTGGTGTTTGGTCTTGGAGAGACTATCGAGAATCCCATATTTAACATATTCCACAAAATAACTTTATTGCACAGCATTATTACAAGAAAAACAAATGGAGCTACAGAAGCAGGACATGAATTAGAATCACCATTGTTGGATCTAAGCAAGCACAAGACATTGTTCTTGATAAAAGTACAGTTTCAGGCTTTCAGCTGTTACTTTTAATAATAATAATAACTGTAAGATAATCTATAAACTGAATTTCTTGCATGGTCGTTCAACAGCAATGCTTTTCTCATGAAAATTAGAAGGCAGGTTTATACCTCTACAGCATGGCCAATCCCAAAGAGTAATGCCACCTTTTTCTGGAATGAGTTCCCTTGAACCTGCATGTCATCAGGAAAATAAACCATAAAGTAGCTGTGTTAGGACTGAAATAGAATACTTGGTAATTTCCCAAGAACCCTAGACTGATTACAATAGTGGGAGGGAGAGTGAGAGCTCCTCTACTCTCTCAAGAGTCTAAACTCAATTACAAATGATCAAAGACTCTTTAACCAGACCCTATTTCCCCTATTTATAGTCAACTAATCCCCTAACTGACTAACTAACTTCCCTAACTAATCTCTAGCTAATGGATCCTAACAAGCTGCTTCTTCAAACATGTAACTTTACATAGCTTTAACTTAAGTTACACTAGGTTGAACTTCTTCTTCAAAGACCTCACGATTAACTCATACCAATTTCACAAATCACACACACCTGATATACAAAGTAATATACTGATAGCACTAAGTAGCACAGATTCAAACACAGGACAGCTGTTTTATACCTATGATCTGAGCTTCTGCAACCACTTATTAAAGATGGATCCTGTTCTATTATATTTAACTTGAAAATTTTGTGATCACTGTAGTGTTTACAATAACATGTTTAACAAGAATTCCACTGTTTTCACTTTTCAACCAACACAGACATGCAGAAAATTGTAAATTTTACAGCTGCAGGTGATAGTGATGATAATAATAGTGAGAACAAAAAAAGACAAGCAATGAAAGGGAGTTCTTCAATTTTTTAGCACATACCGTAGCTTTTGCATGGTCCCAAGAAAAGTATGTTGTGAAAAAGCAAGGTTCGTTCCCTTCTGTTACTTTATACAGTGGTACGTGAGGAGATAATCCCTCCAGAGATGCAGCCTTATCTATGTATTTCTGAAATAAAATTTTCCAGTAGGCATCAAGCATGTCAAGTAAAAGGAAGTATGGATGGGAAGTAAAAGCTCTAATCTGTTGAGCATGTTTACCTGGCCAATTTCAAAAGCATTTTGCTTTTCTTTTGGGTCCACACACTGGCCAATCCAAACAAACACTTCGGCATGCGTATCAAGTATGAGGATATCCTCTGTTAACAAATCATCTTGGGAAAAGTTGTGAACCTCCTCTACCTGAAGGGTAAAATATAAAAAGTAGACTTAGAAAGACATAGAAACCCCATAGCTACAGAGTCACTGCTGACTAGTTTCCTAGCAATAATAGTGTGGAAGTTGACATAATGAAGTTGCCGTCACAAACTCACCTGCAACTTTCCTGTTGCATCAATAGTGAACATGAAATATACAAAATCAATAATGGTCAGAATATTCAAATATCAGCAAAATAAATATGGTACTTCATAACATTACTTTATATGGAGATTAACTGTTACAAGAAATGCTACCTCTATTGAATGAGAAAGTGAACAAATGTGGGTCTCTGACAATGTCATTAGTGACTTTTTTGCTGGTGTAACTCTCTTTTCCACCAACAGAAAACCAGAAAGCTGAGCTTTCTGTTCCTTCTTTAGCATGTTTTAAAGCAACTCCTGGCTGGCCATGGATGCAGTACACATTAACAAATAAGGTATGGTGTCATACAATTATTATTCTTTAATCTTCGTGTTAAAAATCATAGTCCACAAGTGAAAAAGAAATATGCATCGTTGTGAACAAGTTTTAACAAGTTATAATTGAAGCCCACTTGAATGACTTCATTTTGAAGTAACCAATGCTGTATAAATAAAAATATAATGGTAAACCAAAGTTTATAAAAGCCATTTCCAAGAATTTGCTAAGTTTTCATGTATATGGAAGTTAAACTTCTTCCTGAAGGCAAAGGTATACCAGCCACTAGACACAGAAACTCTTAAGTGTTTGAATTATACAAGGTTGAGACAGCTTGGTGAAGCTTTAACATTATATGGTATTTTGCTTGAATGATCTACTGGAATACCCAAATAAACCCTTGAAATTCAGCCATTTTTATTGAACTATAAAATAGATGAATCACTTTTTACCCGGAAAAAAAAAGGAAAAAAAAAGATGAATTGCAACTACAGAGAGAATGAGAGTTCCTCCAAAACAGAAGGCAAAAATAGAGAAAAGGGAGCACAAGAAAACATGTAGTATCACTACCCTTAAAAATTCAGCAACTTTTGCTGCTAGCTGCTGCTGCTCAAAGGAAGATTGATTGCCGTGCCAAGTGAAAATTGTTGAGCCAGATTGTAGGACAAAGCACTCAGCAGAATTCAATGATGTTGCCACCTGCATAAGAATAGCATAATTATAGTGGACTAGCAGTAAAAGATAAATCCTAGGCCCCTAGCAACATAATTATGGTGACAAGAAATGAATAATTTGAGGATACATACTGCATCAACTTGCACTACTTTATTATTATGAATGGATGTTCCAGAAATCCGAATAAGTGCAACACTCTCTGCTGTGTATGTCTCATCTTTCAAACCTTTATCTGCTAACATCTTTTTGTAACCAGAGCTCAAACCTCCCTGAAACAGAAATAATTAAGTTGGAATAGTTAGCTTCACACAATCTCATGAGAAAAAAAAAGGCATATGATATTACATATGATACCTTGAGAATCACCATAGATTGGAAAAGAGCAACAAACTGTGGTGGCTCTTTACCTTCAAATATGCGGCCCTGCAAGAAACTACTACAATCACACAGAGTCCCAAGCAACATCCCCAGCTTGAAATTCACATTATGATACCTGAACAGGTCTACCCTTTAATGAGCTGAACATTGTATTGGCCAATTGGGTAGCCGTCTTTTGGTCCTCCTGAAAAGGAAATTCAACCACGTCAACTTGTAAATAGTCATAAATTCATAAACTTTCCAATAAACGAAAATGACAGGAAATTTAAAAAAAAAAAAAAACTGGTTGTCAAGAATCTTATTTTTCCGGCCAAAGTAATCTTATTTCCCAAAGAATCTAGCTCCCTCTTTTAAGATTAAAAGAAAAACATGGATTTTTCTCCCAAAAATCAATTAGCAAATAACATATATCTGCACCCAAATGCAGTCTAAGAAAAATTACTACATAGTTCATATTATATATAGTGCTTGGTTGATATAGAATGTCAAGCACTGTGACACAATTATACAAACACATCCACCTGACACACAGCAAAGTTTGAACACCTTTTTCTAGGATACATTGCCACCCTTAAGTAAAGTTAAAAACATTTGCAGTCTATTCCCTAATAAAGTTGCTCTGCATGCATAATCAGAATGTCAATCACAACCATGACTTCACAGTTGATGATAGTTCAATTAGAAATAACATATTTGGCCAAGCATGAAAACTCTAGGCCAGTCTTACTAATTGTGTTAGCACTGTAGAGTGAATGGAAACGGAATATTACATTTCTCACGATATATATTGAGCAATAATCAAAATGACAGAAACTACCTCAATGCTGTCTTTGCCAAACCAACAGCACAAGTAGTAGTCTTCCTTCCTCTCACCAGAGTGATAAGTGTACAGTACTATATAACAATCTCCACTATAAAATTTACCAATATCCTCCTTAGCTAACGGAGTCTTAGCACTTCCATTGATTTGCCATACCTGGAAATTTTAAACAATATTAGATGTTGTCTGGTGTTTAATTGAGTTGAGCCAATAAACTAATTAAAAAAATTTAAAACATCACCTCCATCTTTCCACCTGCTTCAAGCAAAGGTGGAGCTTCCTCATTAACTGGGGTACTTTTTGTGATTCCTTTGACACCCATACCTTGTTGCTTCAGCAAAGCTGGCAGCATGAAAAATATCATATTAAGCCAGGATAGTTAATTAGACACAAAGCCAAGCCAAATTAGTCGTGAAACGAAATGATGTCCACCTGCAACTTTTCCTCTTCCTTCCTCAGTGCCAGTAGTAGCAGATCCTGATGGCCAAGAATCAAAGTTGGACTTAAAAGAATGAGGCTCATAACCTTGAATGACCCTGGTTATCCTTGTAGATTTTGGCCTGTCTCGACTTGTAACAAACTCCTGGAAATATTAGTAAAATCAGTGAATCCGCTTTAAACCAACATATAGAGAAATAGGTTCTACAATGGCATTACCTCAGCTGCTTGACAAGCTGCTTTACGTTCTTCAACTTGCGTAACCCGGCCAACCCAGACAAATACCTCAGCACCACAGTCCAATAAATAGCATTTGTTGTTCTCCAGCAGTGATTTAGAAAGTTCACCTTCTACAGACTTGACCTCATCATCAGCAATACTGCAAGCACAAGGTCATAACCTCTACGTCAAGAAACTTAAACGCATAGTGCACAAATCATAGAACACTGAGAAATAAACATTAAACCTCAAAAGAATTTGTAATGCTGAAGGTACAAAGGAGAAAGAAATGTGAAAAAAGAAAGACTTGAGCAAGGTTATGATATATCATATGTCTAACAGAAAAGAAGTCTTCACAAAATAAGTCGTTTGCCATGGATTTTTCTCAAGTTAAGAAATATCAACTTACGTATCTATTTAGATCTTTTTGAAACAGGTGCTTTGGGAAGAAAGGGGGTTGAGAGCAATGAAAACGAAATCAACATACCCATAGAGTTGAGCAGGAATGGTCTCAGGAATGATATCATCCTCACTTATTACTTTTTTTCCAATTGGAGCGAAACCACCAAAGAGGACCCAAAATTCACCCGAGTCTGACTCAGTGTCCAACTTCCCATCATCTGCAATGTGGCATAAGTTTGATAGTTATAGAGAATTGAAAATACAAATCTGAAGAACAAACAAACAAAATTTAAACAATTGGCTTTTCAACAAGTGATAGGAAAACATATGCCTTGAGCCCTTACCAACAATTGCAACATTGCATTTCCCTTCATGATACTTTTCCTTCAGAAACTGAATAACTTCCAAAGCCTTGGCTCTTTCCTGAATATTGGAATTAGCTCCATTGAATTGATAAATCTTATTCTCAGTGTCTAGGATAAATACATCATCATGATTCAGTGAAGACCGTGCAAAGGGGACCTGCACAAGGAAAATATTAAATTACGTTTTCAGCCAATGAATGTGCACTGATTTACAAAGTTTATGAATAGAGAACATCGGAATACTGTACCTGTTTCATTCTGACAACTCGTTTTCCTTTGCATACATATAAACGTGTTTCAAACTCCTCCTCTTCAGGTTTTTTAAATCCAGATGCAACACCCCCCTCTAACGGTATTATACATGGCTTGAAGTATGACAAAAATTTGTCAGATTCATGCCCTTGGATTTCCCTGTGCTGCACAGCACGCCCTCCAAGAGATGCATCAAGTTCAACAGTTTTAATGGCAGCTGTTCCAGCCTCATCCTACATGGAAAATCTTAATGTCAATAACGATTTTTTTTTTTAAGTATAGGTTCGAGAATTTCCAAACCCTTCAAGAAAAAAAACGTAGGGTTCATCATATCTAACTACTTTGTAAAGAGAAAGGCAAAGGGAAGGGAAAAAATGAGTCATAATAGAAAGAAACATAACCAGAAAACAAGAAACAAAGTTTTCTAAGAAAACATAATCTTGAAAGGTTCAGCATAGAGTGGCTTCTTCATTCTACGAGGAATAAAACATCAATGGCTGAATGAGGCAAGAGCCAGGTTAGAGATGGGGAAAGGTGAGTTCCAAACTTACTTGAGTTGTATCCTTTCCAATCCAAAAGTGAATGTCATAGAAATAAGTGCCTCCTTTGCCTTGTGTTGTCTGCGAATACACAAAAAATCAGCTCCCATTTTTTCAATTAAAAAAAAAAAAGGAAGTAGAAATCTATCTTGCTACCCAATATAGGAATTTTATTGAACACCTGCATCTGTTTATCACAAGAGTAGGGATGTGTCATTCCCCTAGCATTATAAGTTGAATTGGTCACATTTTTTAGAATAATGTATATAGAAGCTTCTTTTTATCTTTTGCTATTTATGTGCTTTGATCTAGAGATGGCATGATATTGTCTGCTTCAATATTGCAAGAACTAAAAAGCAATTTAGGATAGAATGTTGGGCACAGTTTAAAGAGAAAAAGATAAGTTGACTGTTTCCAAGACATTCAGCCTAAGTTGACTGTTTCCAAAACATTCAGCCTCTAGTGTTGTCACACAGGCAGACAGCGACATGAAGTACAGCCATATATAAAAACATATAGGTAATACTGGATATAGCTCGCACCTGCAAGATGATGTAAGAATCTCCCATGTAGAATTTCCCATAATCAGATTTGGGCAATGGAACTGGCTGAAAATTCTCAATCCTCCATATTTCGGTCCCTCTACTAGGAGTTAAGTCTAAAACCCCTCAAACTAGATAATATATCCAAGATTAACAATACAACCAGAAAAAATCATTCTTATAGCTGAAGATTAATTGCTTAGTCTTTGATTATGCTCTTGGTAGTAGTTCTTTCGCTTTTTATCGTACCGTTTCACTTTATTCCTTCAGAAAATGTGAAAGGAAGAAGATATAATTTTGAAAAGTTCTTTTAAAATCACTCTCATATTAAGGATACACTTTTTGACCCGCTCCCTGGAATGCTGGATCCAAAACTTTGGTAGCACTGGACATGGCAGAAGCTTCCTTCTAAAATACTCTTCTTCCAGGAAACACACAGCGTCTGCAAATTCAAAAATAATCCATAGCATGAGAAAATACAGAGTTAATGAAGAATGTATTAGAGAAAAGCATTTATCACTTTGTAGATGAAGCAATTGCATATCTTTTGACACCACCATATCATGCACACTATCACGATGATTAATGTTCACGTGTCGAGTGGAGAACAGCAGCAGCAAGACTTTACTTCACAAAACATGAGTACTTTCTATATCTTTCATTATCATTAGAAAGATCACGCAGAATGACTTGTGCGTGTGCACATTTGAATTTTAGGAGAGAACTTTCCAACATTGTATTTAGCATAAATGGAGTTTTATATCTCCCTGTATCTTTTATAAGCACAAGATCAAGAAGCAAGCAAGCAACCAATTCACAGCAAGGGGTCATGTCATTATATTCATAACAATATGTTCTCCTCCAACTTCAAAGAAACAAAACAAACACACAATAGGGCAAACTGGGCAGTGGCCATTGATTTCTTCTTTCAGTGTAATTATGCTGTATATCAGAAGAAAGTAACACTAACAACTTAATCATAGCTACAACCAGAAATAACACCACTACAATGTAAACATTTACCTACCTGTGGGAATATATTACTTAGCAAGCACATAATTATTAGTCCTATCGAATGAAGATTACAACACTCTTGAACTTGCACTGAATCTAAGTATGGCTAATTAGCTGGTAAGTTGCATGCTTACCTACTTCAGGCTCACATTGTATCGAGGTTTAGCCTGCCATTCTATTTAATATTATGAGATGTCATGTTGCGATTTTCTAAAAATAATGTTCAAGATAGTAACATAAGAAAATTTCATTAAGTAATCTTCATTGGCAGTTACAGGCAAAAAATGTCATCAGACTCAGAAATTCGTAGTATCTTTTACACTCTCCAAAACCTCTCTCTTCAAATCACCAACCCTGCTTAGTGCTTAGTCTCCTTAGTAAATTTCAACCCCCAGTCACAAGTCGCATTATTAATGATATTTGGCCTTCAAGTACCAGTTACCACATTAAGAGGGTTTTACTTTATTTTTCTATTTTCAATCTCTTTTTGATACATTTTATCAACCAATGAGTTTCAGCAACTAAATATCCACAAGTATACTCCACAGTCATGTGATTTTTTATTTACAGGCTGAAACTAAATTTCTTGGGGCTGATAATAATTGTCCTCGTACACACATGACACTTGATTTTCAAAATATGCTTGAGAAATTAACACTAAGCTGATCCTAGGTAATTGGGATAGCAAGCAACTAGTCTGTAGATAATGTCAGCATGTGCAAGCGACTCTTGAACTTTCGTGAAATGCATTCCTCTATTGGAATTGTTAATATGATCAAATCCACCTTGTGATTTCATACAGAACCGCAACATACACATTTGTAACATCCGAATGGCTTCATAAACCTATAACACACTAAAGTTTCAACTGTTAAAGAAACAGAAGAAGAGATAGAGGAAGGTCAATGTTCCTTTGATATCTGGATGAATGTCTCAACTCTACATTACTTGGGTGACAGATAAAATAAACATCACCAAGTTCAATGTTAGTAGCAACAATAACCAACCCATGTCACATTTCAAACTGCAAACATGGATAGGCAATAACAGGATGAAATGTTCAACAAGTAAATTGCTGCAAGGAATTCAGCAAATAACTGCTAATGATACCTTGCTCCACATTATAACACATCCCCAGATTTTCGATTTCTTTTCAGTACTCAAAAATCTTATAAGCTATCTAAGAGCAGAAAATCAACTTATGCTCATGATGGCAATGCACTGGATAAGAGCTATTCGCTTAATTCAAAACCCCATGGGAACTCTGAGCACATACATGATCCGAGCTAACAAAAAAGAGTAAGAACTAAGCAGATAATTCAGGGGATTACCTTGAATATTAAGATCTACCATCATCATCACTTTCCTAATGCTCATTTATTCATTTATTTCTCAAATTAAAAAGATAGCAAAAAAATAAATAATCGATCGAAGCTTAATTGATAAAAAAAAAAATGCAAATCATGACACATGCAAAGAACAAAAAACTAAAAGAAGAATCCACAGCTGATGAATAAGCTCAAAACAAGAACAGATCAAAAATCACACGATCACGAAACAAACAAAAGGGGGAAAACAAGAAGAACCCATCAGAGTTACCACGATTGAAGGCGGACCCAGATCAACAAGAATCACGATAGTGAATCACAGAGAAAACTATGACAGCATGAGATCAAGGGTGACAAAACAACATTAGAACAAGGAGCAATAGCGCGAAGTAGGTGATGATACACATGAATGAGAGTATGAAGAACAAAAGAAGGTGGTGGCAGTGATGAGAGAGAGAGAATCAACGTACCTCTGACTCTGAGTGTGAGATCTCAGCAGGGTGTGATGGATGATGATTGTTGTGTGTGTGTGTGTGTGTGTGTGAGCGAGAGAGAGAGAGAGAAGAAGAAGAAGAAGAAGAAAGGGGTATGGGGTGAGGAAGGACAAGGTTGCAGAGCTGGCAATAAAGAGAGAGAGAGAGAGAGAGAGAGTTGTGTTGGAAAGAAAAGTGAATTATTGCTGTGGCTGTGTGCGCGGTGTTCTCTCTCTCTAACTTTTTTAGCCTTTTGAGATTTGCAATTCACAGAAAGAGAGAGAGAGAGAGTTGCAGGCAGAGAAGAAGAGAAAAAGGGAAAGATGGACAGACAAGGAAGGGGGGACTAGGTATGGTATTATGATAATGATGATATGAATGAATTATGAGTTATGACCACCATCAAAATGAAAATGAAACCATTATGACCTGAAAGCAAAGAAGAAGAAAGAAGAAAGAAGAAGAAAAACCACAAAAGAGGGTGGTGAGGTGATGTGAGGTGAGGTGAAAGTGAAACTCTAGAATTTATTTTTTAAGTAAAATAAATAAATAAAAAAAATAAAATAAAGTAAGAGAACAGAACCAAACAGAACAACAGAAGAAGAAGAAGAAGAAAGTCACCAACGACGACAAAATTATGTTATGATGTTCTGTCGTTTAGGACGGACGGACCGACGAACAAAACCGAAACAGAAACAGTCGTTATTTTTAAGGTAATGATCTGCTCACCTTCCCACCGCCCCTTTTCGGCTTTCTCTTCGCTTGCATGTTCCCATCACCTTAATGCCCTTTTGGATCTTTTTTCCTTATTATTTTATCTTTTTAAAAATAAGATACTTAGCTAAAATAATTATTCAAGTTGCCGATAAAAATTATGGAATAATTAGATAAAATAACACAAATTAATTTTCATATATTATTAGTATAAAAAAACACATAAATATTTAATTATGTGTTACCACTTAAAATAAATATGTTTGACTCGAATGTGTGTTATATTAAGCCATTAGAACCAGGTTAATGGTAAAATTAATGTTTTGAATAGTTTATTATAAGATTATAGACTCAAATCTTATCATCTTTTGGATGTATATAAGGAAAAAAATTATCCTATATTAAAAATTTTATAAATAAAAGTATATGATTGAATGATATTATATCAATTTTAATATCTAAATTAAAATGATAAAACCCATTCATTTATTTCTTTTAAAAATAAAAAGGATATCAAATCATTCTAACAATTTAACTCCGACAAATATTTTTGGCATTACAATATATTATGCATATATTTTAATACTTTTAAATATAAATTAATCTTATTCAAATCGTCACTGAATTCATGTAAAATTGTACTTAATATTTTTCTATTATTCAAATTTAAAACAATATATTGGATATTTTCAATTTTTCACTTAAACAAATCCTCATTATATATGCATGTATTTGTGTTTGGGTATTGCTTTCTTATTATACAGAAATTGCCGTATGAGTTTTCTACAAATAACAATAGTGATGATTTCAATGGACAATATGTAATTGAAAATTGTCATCACCATAGTTTGATCAAAACAACCATTTTAAAAAGTAATATCAACTTGACTCAACCTTATTAACTCACGTAAAGTTAACGTTTATAACAAATTGAATAATCAACGCATTCGCTGTAATAAGTCATCTTTTCATACTTACAAGTCATAGTTTCAAATTTTTGGGGTCAATGAGTGGGTATGCTACCGTAATACCTAATTATCGTTATGTAAGCTACCGTTTTTGCCGTTAGTTAGTGTATTTGAATGTCAAAACAAATACACATTGTGTGTTCCAATTCCTTATTTTTTAAGAATTTAAGTAGTCTTTTCAGGACCTATAAGTCACCTTGTAATTATTTACAATTTTAGTAGTGCGAGTTTGTTTTCTTTTCTAATTTCGATAATGATGTTGAATATTGGTGTACATCCACTTAAGTTAGCACATATGTCTGAGACTATATATTGAAATGAAATTAGATAGACAAAACGTACGAAAAACAATTGCATGTTCTTTGAATACTAACTGAATATGCTTCATTACCATTTATAAAATAATATTTTAATTAAGATCCACTTTTAATTTTTGCTTGTAATTGAAATATTGGTTTATTATTGATATAGAGCACATTTAATGATACTCGAGGAACATGCATATATTTCTCAAAGGCATACATTAAAATCAAATGTGGAAGCATTTCCCTAATTTATACATACATAGGGCCAGGAAGAATCTGAAATTTAATTTGCATTGTCAAGTTACATCAAAGATGTGGAAGATAGCAGGGTTACTTTGTTGTGACTTATAATTGCCTATCCAATTTGCACATGAAAGATGTAGGACTGCTGAAAGCAGCAGGATGGTCCAGGACTTGCCGAATAGAACTCCCATTGTCCATCCACGTCCTAAAGAAATGAGTAATGATACTATGGGTCCCTGATGAATCCCACAAATAATTTATCGACCAGCATTCAAAACATGATTTAAAGTTATAAATTAGATATTAAAAAATATTGACTGATATTATGTCATATGTTGAATTTATAATAAAATCGAGTCTATATTAATATTTTTCTTTAAAAAACTTACATGTTATCTTTGAAATTGATGAAAATTACTTAATTATTGAAAATGACAATAATTTATTAGCATTAGTGGAAAGACGAATGAAAAAAAGAAAAAAAAAAGGGAAGAAAAATAGAAAGCTATAATAAGTATGGTTGGTTGTTGTAAACCTACTTAATTTAATTATTCTAATGCGTTCAGTTGCTTGTAAGAGAGCGGGTGAAATGTAACGACCGAGTTTGATGAAGCAAAGCAACCCTGCAGTCGGTAGATCAATAAACCACTTAAAAAATATAAAACACTTTGAGAATGTTTTTGCATCAGTTATTATGAATGAAAATTAGTCCTAAGAAAATATTTCTACTTTTTCCTTTCAATGATTTAATTTTAACACCATTTTTATCCATTTTTTCAAATAAAGTCAATTATATCCATTTTTACATCCTCAGCGTATTGAATGCGATTAGTTCAGTTGTTAAGAACTATAATCTACCCTCATAAAAGAAGTTAATAAACTACAATTCAAAGGACGAATTGGTTACTAACAGATAAGACTAGTACATCAGCTTCTGTTTGAATTACATTATTACACTACGATCAGGCTAACCAGTGTGTTATATAGTTCAATCCTTATGTGCTCTTAAAGTAAGTAATTGTTTTTGCTCTATTGATTGTTTGTTATATTGGTTTGGGAAAATTGTAATCTACCCCCAAATTGTGTAGTTTAATCCCAAAAATTTTCTTGAATTTGCATCAATTGTTAAAAAAAAAATACAAAAAGGGCAGCCTAGTGCATGAGCTCCCACCTGGTAAGACTTGAGAAGAGTAGATAACACAACTTTACTCCTGTTTTGTGGAAAGGCTAATTGTTTTCAATAATTAAATTTGTGATCTTCAAATCACAAGGTAACAATCTTACAATTGTACCAAGAGTCACCCTTGCAATTTTTAGGGTATTGAGAAGGTTTAGAGGGTCAATTTGTACATGTTTTAAAATTTAGGAGTACAATACACTTGCTTTAATTAAACTGTGCATTTATGCAAAAGTTTTAGGGTTGATTTGTATTTTTTAAAAAAGCCCTATAGTTTAGAGAGTTTTGCAACTTTTCCAATTAGTTTCATGGCAGTTAAGAAGATAAATTAAAAGTGTTCGGAGGAGGGGGAGTCTAACATGGAGAAAATCTCAATCAATAGGCTAAGCGAAAAATCACAAGCGGGTTGAACATTAGATATTGACCAAAAACCTCAAAGTAATATGTTTGTAGGTCATCTAATATTATCTTTTGACTCAAAGTCTTAAAATTAAACAATAAATTTGTGAATCTTTCCATATTATATAATATTCACTTAATCCATTATCAATTAATATAAAATTTCACCTTATATGCTTTAAACAAAAAGTGTCCTATGAAAATAGGTAGTTCAAACAATAAAAGCTTATATATACAATAAACGTCCGAGCAAGAGCTATAAATTACTTGGAAAGCATGTAAACAGTAAACATTTCTCCAAGTAACTATTTGCACAATTAACAATTAGCCATAGAAAACCATGCTCCGAAATTTATTATAGCTTAAGCAATGTCTCTAACGAATGAACTTATCCAGTTGAAAGGAAATCTACAGCAAGAATAACCGAAAAGAAAATAAGCAGATTGGCCATGTATGATGTGGTGAAGAGATATTCTAGAAAAACGGGGAAAAGAAGAACAAGAAGAAAAGATTAAGGGTCTACCATGAAGTTGGGAAAAGATATGTACAGAGCACAAAAATCAAAATGGGGTCAAGGATGCAATGAAGGTAGCTCTTTTTTAAGTTAAAAGGACGACATCAGATAAAGTTATAAAGTAATTCGATGTGTATTGACTAAAGACTGCTTAATTATAAAATAACTTGTCCTATTATCATGTTTTAGAAAATTTCCTGACACGATTAAACAATGCTTGTGGATCTAAATATCAGTTCATATGTCATCAAATTAAAAAAAAAAAAAAAGTAGCACAATTTTACTCTCGTTTTGTCAACAACAACATAGACTGGCTAGAAACTAACTTCTTCTTGTTCAATTTGATATTTCCTATTTAAGCTCACTCAAGGTTAAAAGACCAAAAGTGAAAATTAATAATGTAACACCTTAGGACTTGTTGCTGGTTCTACTCTGAATTTTGAGCATAGTTCTTTTTTTCTTTCCCTAAAAACAAAATAAGAATATATACAAATTCTGCAACACACGCCCCACATGGTTTATCAAATCAGATTTCAAAGAGTAAATACAAATCGAAGCACCAAGTAGACTTGACAAAGACAACCGGTGTATTAGGTATTAGTAATAAGAGAAGACTTTGGAAGAAGTCACTTAGGCTTAAAGAGAAGAGTTCCCTTATTGGCACATCAGACAACCCAAAATTTCAAGAAAAATAAAAGGAAAGGAAAAAGAAAAATTACGGGTGGGGACTTTCTTAACTTGGCAGTTAAAAAATTAGTACTTGTTTGGTTTATTTTTTTCAATTTTTAATTTTTCAGATTTGTAAATTTTTAATTTTTTTAATTTTTTATTTATAAATTTAAAAAATTAAAAATTAAAAACTGAAAATTATTTTCAACAAACCAAACATGCCCTTAACAGCTTCTTTATTCTTTAGATGAATAATAAAAATTGCCTTTTATGTGGCTTTGTATTTAACCCGGTACATGTAATTTCAGTATCACCAATTAAGCCTTAACTGCCAAGTTTTATTACATTTTTCAATATTGTGAAAACAAAGAAATTAAACTGCAAGATATACGAATCATTTTATCTGATCATATTGTGGAAAAAAAAATTATGCAAAACAAGATTATTTTGTGAATAAATAATAAAAAGCACAAGTTAATTTTTCAATAATCTCAATTAATTAACTATTGTGAAACTGCCATCTTATGATATTGCTAGCAGACTTATGTACATGATCACGTGAATTACGTGTTAGATTTCATGAGAATAAGAAGCTAAGTGATCACATGAGGATTGCTGTAAAGTTAGAATAAAGAAATAAATGAAAAAAAAAGATTAATCTGAGTTAATCTTGATAGAACACGTTCCAATTAAGAATGAGTTGTTTTTTAGTTTCATTTATTTATTTAGTATAAATTAATTAAGTAACTATTTAGTATTAACATTATCTTCTTTTATCCCTTAAGTACATTTTCAAACTTTGATAATATAAAAAATTTAAAAACATTTATTAAGTTGTAAACCGACCTTACGCCACTAGTTGAAAGGTCCATTGAATGCGACATGTCAATTGATAATATTTATGGAGTATGATCGTGGGTCAGCATATATACACTTAGATGTATCATGCATGCCAAAAGTCATACTCGAATTGGGGGAGGGAGAAAGGAGGGGCCTGGTGGGGCACAAGGACTATGGAAATTAGAATATGCACAAAAAAGAAACCCTTGATATAATATACACACACATACATTCATACATACATATACATACATATATATATATATATATATATATATATATAATTAATTAATTAAATCATTAATAAATAAAATTAGCGAGGAAGAAAGAGTGTCAGCCACGCCAGCTAACAATTATGTGGTCAATCTCTATGCATAACGAAACTATTAATTTGATCCCCGTTACTAACAAGATGTCTTTTTGTAGTTAGTATATGATCCTAGTATTAATTAATTACTTGCGTTTTATTTGTCGTAAAGACAAAAGGCAATATGGCATGAGCGCGTTTCTTCCTCCATCAAACCTGGTTATCCATTATTTAATTTGCTTCGTGTAACTTCTCTAGACTGGCTTCTTAGTGAATGCTAAAGCTTCAATTATTTACATTTTGTTTTTGGAGAATATATATATATAGATAGATAGAAACTTCCTTTAAGATTTTTATTTATTTAATTTTTTGGTAAATTCAGCAAAATGCATCGACTTTACTAAACCAAAGAGTCGCAAGAAAATGGTAAGCCTTACCTCCGTGCTGTTTTGCGTTATAATATGGTTTTGATTATGTGTTGAGGCGTACTGCTTAGCTTTGTTGGCTTTTGTTGCGCATTTTGGATTTACCTTATCATGCTCCTTTCTTTGAGAATTTGAGCGTAAGAAAGAGCAATGTCAGAGAGAATGTACAGAGAAATTAAAAAGTGAAGAATAATATATTCTAATAGCATATTAGAGTGGGGGAATCTGTGTATATATATATTGGACTCTCATAGTGAATAGAATTTTCTAAGCAGATACCTAATATTAAAGGCAATAAAATTGAACTTGAATGACCATATGCTAAACATATAATTTAAAAGCAGTAAACATTATATCCGTCCATTTGAATTATGGAACGACTCGCGAACAAACTTAGGGTGAAAGAGGTCAGACATTCCAAAGTTAGAATATGTCATGAGTTTTTATCGATGATTTAAATTTATGATGATACTTTCATGGAAATAATAATAATAATTATACTTAAAAGCAATTTATTAATTAAAAATATAAGCTCTCAGAACCTTGAGACTTTGTCTTAATTCAGAGGGAATGACAAGTGCCGAATCCATCAAAATTTGTTCTGAAAAAAATAAAAAAAAAAACAAAAACAAAATTACGTGACTGTAGACAATGTTACTAACTATTAGGAACTACCAAAAAAAAAAAAAAAGATTGTACTACCAGGTGCTCAATAAAAAAAAATCACAAACTTTTCCTCTATTTAAAAATATATTAATGGATGGGTAGTTTTCCTCAAGTGGCAACTATGGCAGCTTTAAGACCACACTAATAAAGCAGATCATGTGAATTATGGATATCTGCTTTCTTCATATGTAGCAACAATGGCCTACTGACTACAACTTCTCTCTGGCCTCGTGCTCAATGTTGCGAATAAATATTTGTTTTTTATTTCATTTTTTTTTTTTTGTAATGTAGGAAAATAAGTTATGTTAAGTGATATGTCCAGATTAGTACTTGCCATCTCATCTGTTCTGTTACAAAGATGAAAGTATTTGGATTAAAGGATTCTGAACTTTCTTTCTGGATCTGTGAACAAAAAGTGATTTATTGATAAAACATTGAAATCATGCAAATTAACGAATTCAAAGCTATTGGATTTTCTATTTTTTTCTGGGTAGTTTTACTTCGAGCAGCTTCTACCGTCCAAAGATGTGATTATTTAGTTTACATTTTTCCAGCAAAATAAAAAAAAAGTAGCAAAATTATTACTTTTTCCAAAAATATTTTTGGTTCATCCAGAAGTTAAAACAACTGGAGCTGATAATGTTAGTACATTCCTGCCAATTTATCCTAGGCTTAGTTTATTTTTCTTCTATTTTTTTGTCAAAATTTTTTGTTTTTGGTCTGAATTTCGGACTCTATGTCTGATGTCTCCCCACTAACGATATCCCCACAGGTGTACTCCTCTAATATTTTTTTTTGGGCGTGCTCCTAAAATCTTTATTTTTATATTCTGGTAAGAAATAGGCCACTGATTGGTGCCTGTAGTTTGTTACAAGACTAATAGTGGGCTTGCAGAGATTTTCAAAGGGCAAGAAGCCCAAGCTCATTCACCAATATCAATTTGTTTGAAGATTGATTTTAATAGTTGTCCTAAAAATAGATTGATCTTTAATAAACTTTTGAATGTATTTTGTTACGAGGAGTGATACACAATCATCACTAAACTTACACTGTACACTTACATCAAGTTAAAAGTTCTAAACCAATATATAAAAAGTTATAAATCGGTATATAAAATATTATAAATTAGAATGCAAAAAGTTATAAACTAAAATGCAAATTTGCATATTGGTTCAAAATTTTTTACATACTAGTTTACAACATTTTGTATATTGATTTATAATTTTTAACTTGGTGTAAATATATAGCGTAAATTTAGTGATGGTTGTTTATCATTTCTCTTTTGTTATTGAATTTGATTCCAATGTATTGTTAGTGTATAGCAATGGTTTTGTAGCCAGAGATAAAACTCACATCTGTGAACTTGTACCTTAGGGGGATCAATCACTATTTCTAGTGTAGATATCTTGGATTCACCTAAAAACATATTAAAAAAACTTATATTATCATTTAATTATATATTATCATATTTGTAAATCAAGTTTAATTCTCACTCTACTACTTTAAAAGTCATACATATGAAAAGAAAATAATTAAATGACAATGTTGTATATTATCGGTGTATTAAAATTAATTTTTTCAACAGAATTATCAAATGATGTGTTGTTATATCATTAAAATAATTTCACTGTGATAATTGAATTAAAGATATTTAACAATACAATATGACGTGATTAAATAATAATATAAAGAAAAATCACTAACAATAAATCAAAGTTAAACTATTTATGGTGATGATATGTCACCATGTCTTGAGTGGATTCCTATATGGCTATATAGAGCATATTTCATGAAAAAGGGATCACTTTCTTTGAAAAGTGTTTATCCTTTATCCTTATGCATTTCTTTACCAATAAATTCAAGTTAACGGGTGAATACTCAACTCACTCATTCTTTATGCCTTCCTTGGGATACATTGAAAGTTTTCGACATTATAATATAAGACCATAAGCACAGGCCTAGATGAAACTTCAATACAATAAACAAGTATTCTTTAAGCATCATTATACAAGCTTAATACCAATATCTTGCCCCCTTTTTAATTACCATACCATCCACACATGTCAAGTTCATCTTCGAAACCTGCAGCCCCTCCTCCAATAATCCCTCAATTGCAGCTTGAGTCTACACTAAACATCCCTCCTGACCCTGGAAACATTAGCCACAGCCCACATGCCAATTCAAATGTATCCTCAAATACAAACAATAACAATATCAATGCTTCTCCAACCCCACCCCAGATATGGTTGGCACAAAATGTCCACCCTCTGGTGGCCCCAATGCGTAAGATATGTTCCTTTCTTAGTCAAATAAGCTTCTTCTTAGCCTATGGCTTCTACAAGCGAACTCAACATTACAAAGCACATGTTGCTATTGGTGGCCCCCATCATGAACTAATTATCTTTGTGGCTGCTAGCATTGTGAACTTTTTCCTGATTTTGCTCATGTTCTTTGGCTTCTTCTCTGAAGCATATGAGAGGTACCTACACAATTACCTATTGAAGTCTGCTGGAGAAGTTATGGTGATGTTTTTCACGTCACTTCTGATTTTGGGAATGCATCAAGAGGGGCATTCTGAAATTGCAGGGTTGGTAACATGTGCTTTTCTTACCATCTATGCCCTATGTATATTCATCTTGTTGAAGCCTGGCCACCACCACTCGTTACTGGATGCAAGTGCAATATTAACATTGCACTTGGGGTTGAAGGGAATCTATGGCATCCCTGCCGTTTTCTTCATCCTTGTGATTCTGGTCATCAAGAATTATCTTTGGAGTCACATTGATCATGCTCAAGCTCCAAGCAATTTGGAGTCCCATCGATTGGTTCGGTTTGCTTCTGATCAAGTCGTTGTTAATTTGTCTGCTGTGTGAAAGCTGTAGGAAAGGCACTACGTAGAAAAAGGTCATGAACTACTAGAATTGTTGCCTTTGTTAATTCTTACTCTGAACTCGTGTAGATGCTTAACTTAATTCCTAAAGTTGTCTGAATCATTTTAGTCCATGAAATTTAGAAGTTAACTTTTTAATTCAAGAAATTATTATCTCTATTCTCTAATAAATATCCATCTAGAAAATTTTATTTTTCTAATATTATTTGTCCTTTTAAGAATTCAGGATAACATTAATTATTTTTTCCTTAATACCCTTATGAGAGAGAGAGTTAGTAGATAGATTAAATATGACAGAAAGAATGTTGGAATAGATAATAAGAGTATTGTTGTAAAATATACTTAAATTTTTCTAATTTTAAGTTCATCCAATTATTTTCTTAATGTGTATATAAGTCAAGATGAACACTTATTAGAGAACGAATGTAGTATAAAATATGAGTCACATTAGACCTTGACCTTATTTTTGTTATTGTGTCCTCGTAATATTGCTAATGTATCACGTTAATTGATATACTATTATTATAAGGACATTTCGCTTGACTTTTACTAATTAAATCGTATGAAGATATGCATATATAATTGAAAACAATAAGATGAGTTTTACATATAATTAAAATTATAAATATATTTGATATATGCTAACAATTCGACTGTATTATTCAACCATGTCATCTCTTAAGCATAGCATGATGTTAGTCTATCATCAATATGCCACTTAACAATACACATTATAGAAAATGTGATTACAAAGTAACAGAAATTAAATCAGGAATTAATTAGAGACACATTTTATGAATCTAGAACTAAAATATTAATTTCAAAATTTCAAAAACTAAAATGACTCGCTAAAACAATTTCATGCACTAAGATGGCCATTCCCTCATTTATTTTTATATCTTTATGTATAAATAATTAATTTTAAAAGTTGTCTAAAGTGATTGCCAAAATTTAAGTTTAATAATTTCATATGATATTCATGTAAGAAAAGTGAGAGTATTCACGCAAATAAAGTAAGAATTTTGTTAATATTTCTTTCACATAAATATATATAATTCCTTTTACATCTTGTGTAGTTCGATATTCAGCCAAAATCGTATTCATACACTATGTCACTATGTCTATAATATGTTCTTATATCACATAGCTTCGAATTAAATTACCACCATAAAATGAATTGATGCCTCCTAAAAAATTATGGTAAACTTATTGGTAATCTATCAATTCATTCATTCATTTTGCTAGCTTGTATTTCTTCTACAATAATAATTACATGTACTCTAATATACCCTTATATAAAATCAAGACAAATTATATCTGCACCGATCAATTTTCTGTCTCCCTTCATTTCTATAATTAAAAGCTGTTTATGGTTCATGTGTAGACTTTGTATTCAAAAATTCTGTACGATCATACCTGCCAACAAAATTGACAGTTAGTTCGGGATGAGGTTAAGTGATCTTGATTGTTAAACCATACTTTTGGGACAAGACTCGGTTTCCTAACCATAATAAAGGATGATTCAGGACACGAGTCTCTTATCTGATATGATTTAGAAAAGGTAAATGTACACAATCTTATCCCTATTTTATCATGTGATTGATTCCAAAATTTAAATACGTGATCTCTATGTACAATATAGCAACCTTAGCGCTGCAGAGACTCACCCTCCTCGTTTGCTAACCATAGTATGAAAAAAAATACCTTTTGACTTCCAAGTCCCAAGGATGTTCGCAAAGCAGAGATACCACAAATAAGTCGGCATTGGTCAAAAGGATATAAATGATAAGTGCTAACCAAAGGATATGGCCAGTGCCCACCGCCAATTCTTAGTAACATATATACAAAATGTAAACATTGCTTGTGTTTAAAATATTTGACAAGCTTTGTTTGCAGTACACTAGCTGAAGGATTGTGTACCACATTATTTAGCTACATTTATTGAATATAACTAAATACATTTAATAGTATAATAAATGAATTCAGCCACACCTTTGAGACTGTTGGTCACATTTATTAAATATGACTAAATGTCTGACATATTGTCTAGTGCACCACAGCCTTCTCCATATGTCATATTAGCATATACATGTGGTATATTAAAGTATTTTATTTTAAAAAGTACATAGATATTAGAGGTTAATTATTATTTAGTGAAATTCACATATATGATGAAAGTTAATGATTCAAGGATAAGTAACCCCTCTTTAGTGTATTTCACCAACCTTCCCACTCTAGAGTAGCCAAATTCAAAAATCATATATCTATATCTAATAATACTTTTAAAAAAATTATTATATGAAACCTAAAATTACTCAACTTCTTAAATCTCTCTACTCCCTCTTCTTTTCTTTATTTACAATCAAATTTAAATTTTAAAAATTTGTAACTATTTATTTATGTACAAAAAGTCCAAATTTTTTTCCTCCTAAAATTACTGTACTTCCTCTTTCTTCTCTATCTATAATAAGGATTATACTATTAAATTATCTTGAGTATAAAATTATCTTGCTCAATTTATTATCTTAAAAATTTATTAATTGAATACACTATTATAAATTAGAAGACAATCAAATTTAATTTTTAAAAATTTATAATTATCCATTTGTATACGAAAAGTTTGGAATATAATTATACAAATATATACCTTTTTTTAGTACAGAGATACATTTTTATTCTTATATGAATTTTCATATACTAATTTTTAGAATTAGTTAATTATATTATATTTTTCACATGTTGTTTAAGATAAATATAATAAGAATCAAACAATTTGAATGACATTTCAATAAGAAATTGAATTTAATGTTAATACCATCCTAAAATGAAAATAACATTGGTGCCTTGACGATGAAAAGAAATTTTACATTGTTATTTAATTATGTTTTATTTTTATTCATAAAAGTTGCTATAATGATGTATAATTAGATGTATGTGTACTTTTTTTTTATAAATGGTGCATCTAACATAAATTCTATTTTTAACCTTCAGACTCAAATTTAGGTGAATAAAAATAGTGATTTATTGATAAAACATTGAAATCATGCAAACTAATGAATTTAACGCTATTGGTTTTTTTTTTTGTTTTTGGTAGTTTTACTTCGAGCAGCTTCCATGGTCCAAAGATGTGATTATTTGGTTTACATTTTTCCAGCAAAATTTTAAAAAAATAGCAAAATTATTACTTTTTCCACAAGTATTTTTGGTTCATCCAAAGTTAAAACAACCGGAGCTCATAATGTAGCACATTCCTGCCAATTTATCCTGGGCTTATTTTATTTTTTTGTCTATTTTTTTTTGGTTAAAACTTGGTTTTTGGTCTGAATTTCGGACTCTACGTCTGATGTCTCCCCACTAATGATATCCCCACAGGTGTACTTCTGTAATTTTTTTTTTCTTTTTTTATATTCCGGTAAGAAATAGGCCACTAATTGGTGCCTATAGTTTGTTACACGAGTGATAGTGGGCTTGTAGAGATTTTCAAAGGGCGAGAACCCCAGGCTGATTCTCCAATATCATTTTGTTTATAGATTGATTTTTAATAGTTGTCCTAAAAAAGATTGATCTCTAATAAACTTTTGAATGTAATTTGTTGTTGAGTTTGATTCTAATGTAATGCTAGTATATATAGAGGATTTTATGGACAGAAGTAAAATCTACGTCTTTAAATTATACGCTTTGAGTGGATTAGTCATTATTTCTAATAGTGGATATATTGGGTTCACCTAAAAAATATAAAAAAATTTATATTATTATTTAATTATATATTATTATATTAGTAAACCAAGTTTAATTCTCACTCTATTACTTTAAAAGTCACACATGAAAAAATTTAATTAGATGACAATGTTGTATATTATTAGTGCATTAAAATTAAATTTTTTAACAGAATCATCAAATGATGTGTTGCTGTATCATTAAAATAATTTCAGTGAGATAGTTGAATTAAAGATATTTAACGATACAAAGAAAAATCACTAACAACATATCAAAGTTAAACTATTCATTCCCTTGAAAAAAAAGAAGAAGAAGAAGAAGAAGAAGTTAAACTATTAATTGCACCAACAAAACTTAAACTATTAATCCTTAGTAGCATGGTGATTGCCCAAGTGAAGACAAGTGAAACAATGGCTGATGATTTGAAAAAAGCATAGAAGAAAAATGCCGATACGGGCAGAAATTTTGGGATTGTTATAAATTCCTAAGTAAGAATTTTGTATCTTAAATACTTGAAGCCAACAGTTGATATGGATAATTACATGAACCATGTTAAAAATATATCTATATTTTAACATATTGTTTTTATAAATGTCTTGCCACTAAGTTGAATATTTGTTGTTACTACAGAAATTTGGTTGAATTAAACTGATCTTACTTAAAGTTCAGTTTGATATCCTTTTATTTGTTAAGATTGTCACTAGGGATATGAGAAGTTTGGTAAAACCTATATTAGTCATTTTTATAGTTATTAATCCATTAATTTAAGTGAGAAACATGACAATATTTAACATATACTAGATCATTAATATTAAAGTTATAATATTTTGACAATATTTTATATATAGATTTACTAATATACCTCTTATTTTTATCATGTGAGGATAGAGTACAGAATTATAACTTTGGATAAAAAAAAATATTCTTATTGATCTATATATTAAATATTATTAAAAGATTATATTATTTCATTAATGATTATGTGTATGTCTTATTTTTGTCTTGTCTTGTTCATCATTTAAGTTAATGAACCAATAACTACAGTGAAGATTATTATAAGTTTTAGCAAACTCAAATATAATTTTATAGATAAAAAATCGTCCCAAATCAATTTAATCTGCTCTGTAAATTTTCTAAACAATTGCTTCCTTCAACATTACTTTATTTTATTTATGGTGAAAACATGTTACCATGTCGTCAGTGGATTCCTATGTGGCTATATAGAGCATATTTCATGAGAGAGGGATCACTTGCCTTGAAAAGTGGATATCCTTTATCCTTATGCATTTCTTTACCAATAAATTCAAGTTAACGGGTGAATACTCAACTCTTATGCCTTCCTTGGGACACGTTGAAAGTTTTCAACATTATAATATAAGACCATACGCACAGGCCAAGATGAAACTTCAATACAATAAACAAGTATTCTTTAAGTATTATTATGCAACCTTAATACCAATATCTTGCCCCTTTTTAATTATCATACCATCCACACATGTCAAGTTCATCTTCAAAACCTGCAGCCCCTCCTCCAATAACCCCTCAATTGCAGCTTGAATCTACATTAAACGTCCCTCCTGACCCTGGAAACATTAGCCACAGCCCACGTGCCAGTTCAAATGTGCTCGCAAATACAGATAATGACAATCCAAATCTAAATCTACAGGATGGAAATCAAACACAAATATTTACCTTTAGGCAAGTACTTCAGTACTATTGGTGGGGCATTAATGAACACCAAAGCAATCACAATATTAATGCTTCTCCAACCCCACCCCAGACATGGTTGGCAGAAAATGTCTATCCTCTGGTGACCCCAATGCGTATGATATGTTTCGTTCTTAGTGAACTTAGCTTCTTCTTAGCCTATGGCTTCTACATGAAAACAGAACATTACAAAGCACATGTTGTTAGTGGTGGCCACCACCATGACCTAATTCTCTTTGTCGCTGCAAATATTGGGAACTTTGTCTTCCTGATTTTGCTTATGTTCTTTGGCTTCTTCACTGCAGCATATGAGAGGTACCTGCACCAACCCCTATTGAAGTCTATTGGAGAAGTTCTGGTAATGTTGTTCATGTCACTTCTGATTTTGGGAATTGAACACATGCATCAAGAGGGGCATTCTGAAATTGCAGGGTTGGTAACATGTGCTTTTCTTACCATATATGCCCTATGTATAGTCATTTTGTTGAAGCCTGGCCACCACTACTCTTTACTTGATGCAAGTGCATCGTTAACATTGCACTTGGGGTTGAAGGGAATCTATGGCATCCCTGCCGTTTTCTTCATCCTTGTGATTCTGGTCATCAAAAATTATCTTTGGAGTCACATTGATCATGCACAAGCGCCAAGCAATGAGGGGCATCATCAAGTTGATAATTTGTCTACGGTCTGAAAGCAGTAGGAAAAAGTATTAGTGGCACTATGTAGAAAAAGGTCATGAACTATTAGAATCGTTGCCTTACTTAGTTCTTTCTCTTAACTTGAGCAAATGATGTTTAACTTAACCCTTGAAGTTGTATGAGTCATTTTAATCCATGAAATTTAGAAATCAACTTTTTATTTCATGAAATTATAAAATATGAGTTACATTAGACTTTAATCTTATTTCCATTATTGTGTCCTCACAATCTTGTTGATGTGTCAAATTAATTGGTACACCATTAATATACTCAAATTCCTCTTGACCTTTACCAATTAAACTGTATGAAGATAAACAGAATTGAAAACAATAAGATGAATTTTACATATAATTAAAATTATAAATGTATTTGGTATATGCTAACAATTTAACCGTATTATTCTACCATGTTATCTCTTAAGCAAAGCATGACGTCAATCTATCGTCAGTATGCCACTCAACAAGACACTTTATAGAAAATGCGATTACATTGTAACAAAAATTAAAATAGAAACTAACTTGAGGCATATTTTGTTACTCAAGAACTAAAATGTTAATTTCAAAATTTCAAGGAGCAAAATAACCACTAAAACAATTTCATATACTAAGATGGCCATTCACTCATTTATTTTTATTTCTTGAAGTATAAATAATTAATTTTATTAGTTGTCTAAATTGTTTGCCAAAATTTAAGTTTAATAATTTCATATGATATTAATGTAACAAAAGTAGGAGTATTCGCGCAAATAAAGAATTTTGTTAATATTTCTTTCACATAAATATATACAATTCCTTTTACATCTTGTGTATTTTGATATTCAGCCACAATCGTATTCATACACTATGTCACTATGTCCATAACATGTTCTTATATCATATAGCTTCAAATTAAATTACCACCATCATGCAAAAAACTATGGATATCAACACCCAGAAACCTTAACACACAATTGATATGAAGGATAAGATTGAAACCAAACAAAATCTACAAGGAAATCACTCTATCTTGTAATCTTCTACCAGTTTTCTGATGTAACAAGTTAAGGGAATCACTCAATCTTACTTGTGCACACAAAATTTCATAAAGAAATCATAGAAATTTCATTCAAACAAAAATCGAACCAAAGTTTCTACCACGTTTTGAGGTATTCATATCTTTTATTTAGATTAAACTTATTTTCTAACTCTACTAGAATAAGCCCAAATTACTACACTAACAATTGAGTTTAACAAACATAAAAATAAAACAAGTCTTGAAACATTTTAAAATATAAATTAATAAACTAAATACATCATATTGGACCCAACTTGCCGGGAATATATGCTTGATGTAAATCAAGCCAATAATAAGATTTTTTTTCTTTTGATGTTGAAACGCCATTTTACCTTCCTAACCTCGTATTGCACCATTAAATGAATTGATGCCTCTAAAAAGTTATGGTAACCTTATTGGTAATCTATCAATTCATTCATTTATTTTGTTAGCCTGTATTTTCTACAATAATAATTGTATGTACTCTAATATACCCTTTTATGAAATCAACATAGATTATATCTGCATCAATCAATTTTCTGTCTCCCTTCATTTCTATAATTAAAAGCTGTTTATGGTTCCTAAGTAGATTTTGTATTAAAATATTCTGAACGATCATACCAGCCAACAAAATTAACAGCTAGTTCTGGATGAGGTTGAGCGATCTCTATTAGTAAACCATACTTTTGGGACAAGCCTCAGTATGCTACTCATTGTAAAAGATGGTCTAGTGCACAAAACTTCCACCTAATGAGGTCCGCAGATAGCAAATGAGTAAAATATAACTTTGGTTCCTAAAATTGTAAGCGTGTTTCACTTTAATTCCTGAAATTGCATTCCGTAGATCGGTTTAATCCTTGATTAAACAACCGTCAGTCAATCATTACATTTTACTGACGTGACATGATGAGATGGTACGATGACATAATATGATGACATGGCACGCCACATTAGCATAATAATGTGGCGTCAAATCAAAATAGGCAAGATTAGTCCCTGAAATTTTAAATGTGTCAAAATAGTCCATGAAATTTTCTAAATTGTGTCAAAAAAAATTCCAAATTCTAAATTTCTCCTCTTTTGGTAAATCCTTGATAATTCTTAAACTCACTTATTTCTTTACCATTTTCACACCATATTTAAATAATCCAAATTTTTAAATATTCTAAATATAATATGTATTAATATACAATGGATATTCAAATATAATATAATACCTAATAAATTAATTATGTTAGCTAAATATGAAGGATCTCAAATTTGGACTAATCAAACTCTTAATTATATTTAGGATATTTAAAAATTTAAATTATTTAAATAAGGTGTGAAAATAAGAGAGAAATAAGTAAATTTAAGAATTATCAAGAATTTATATTTTATAAACCAAAAGAGGAGAAATTTAGGATTTGAGATTTTTTTAACATATTTTAGAAAATTTTAGGGACTATTTTGACACATTTAAAATTTCAGGAACTAATCTGACCTATTTTGATCTGATATCACGTCAGCATACCATGTCATCATGCCACGTGGGATCAGCATATCACGTCATCGACACGTGGCATGCCACGTGTCACTTAACGTGTCATGTCAACAAAATTTAAGATTGACTGACAGTTGTTTGACCAGAGGCTAAGGTGACCTATGAAATGCAAATTCAGGGACTAAAGAGTTAATTTCAAAATTTCAGGAATTAAAGTGAAACATACTTACAATTTTGGGAACCAAAGTGACACTTTACTCGATAGTAAATATACGTAGCCTTACCTCCCTTTTGTAGAGTGACTGTTTCTAAGATTTGATCCCATGACTTTCTGGTCATAAGAAAACAACTTTACCATTATGTCAAAATTCCCCTCCCCACTTGCTAACCATTTTATGAGAAAAAATGCTTTTTGCCTCCCAAGTGCCAAGGATGTTTCGCAAAGCAGAGATGCCACGGATAAGTTGGCAGTGGCCAAAAGGATATAAATAAGAAGTACTAACCAAAGGATATGGCCACCGCCTCACTGCCAACATATTATAAATATTATTCTTAGTAATATATAAAATGCAAACATTACTTGTGTTTAAAATATTTGACAAGCTTTGTCTGTAGTACACAAGCTAAAGTATTGTGCACCATATTATTTAGCCACATTTATTGAATAGAACTAAATACATTTATAAGTATAATAAATGAATTCAATCACACCTTTGAGACTTTTGGTCACATTTATTGAATGTGACTAAATACCTGATATCTAGTCTAGTGCACCAGAGCCTTGGCCATATTGGATATTAAGCAATGTTTGATGTACAATAAAATTATACAATAAATACATACTACATATTTTATTATCATTGGATGTGATGAATGAGTGAGATGAGTGAAGACCACACATCACATCCAATGATGATAAGGTTTGTGACATGCATTTGTTGTGTAAGTTTATTATACATCAAACATTATTCTTTGACATTAGCATAAACTTGTGGCATATTAAAGTATTTCATTTTAAAAAATAAGCAAACAACTCTTACGCTTATTAAAATTGATTCAAGCCAATTTAATGCATTTAGGATGTTCCTTGTACTGCTTTGCTTTCCATAAACTACTTGGTTTTACAGCATTCTGTAATTAATATCCTTAAACATAATATTTGAAAGATTGTCATTATTTAAACCTACTTATCTGTGACATACTTTGCTAAATCGTTAAGCAATGAATTCTTACAAAGCGGCGAAAGCAAACAAAAGAATTACTTAAAAAACTAAGACTAACATCTCTTTTTCAAACAAGTATCTTTGATTCCTTTTCTTCAATTGTTGATTCAGATTATACCTTCCTTCATAATTGGGGTTACGCAGTAGAATCCTGGATGCTCATATACCACTATAATAAAGCCCCGGGATAGTGGTGTTATTCCACACAAACAGGGACTCCCTTACCTAAGCCACACTCACACCTTAGATCCGAATGAATCCAACTAAACGCATGATCATATTAGTAATGAACCCCTTGTTCAGTAGGAGTTAGGTAATCAAGAGTGTTGGAATGGGTGAATTTGGCAATTTGTTCCAGCTGCTAATGCAGAGTGTGGTCATATGGTTTGATCTAAAGGTCATCCTCTGGTGACCCCAATGCATATAGTTAGATCTTTTGCAATTTGTCCTGTCATTTTGGAATCTTCATAGAAACCAAGCATTACATATCAACCATCTGCTGACGATTGTAACATGCAGCATAAGTGACACGGCTTCTGTGATGATACAGAAATGACAGACAATAGTGAGTGGTGACCTCCAGCTTTGACAAACTATGGCATCAAATTATGGGATGCTATAAGTCCGTTTAAATTTTTTTCTTTTTTTGGCCCCTTTCACAGCTCCTTCATGAAGCTAGTATTTATTTTGTATTTTGGTAAATTATGAAGCTGACATTTCCTGTTATAGATTAGTGATAGTGAGAATCTTGGTTTCCAGGGCTAAGTGGATTGGACTTATACATTGTTGCAACCATTTGCTCTCTCTAATTCTCTCTCTAATGTTCTTTCCCTCAACACTTGTTTGGCACTCTATAAATGCATGAATTCATCAATGTTTGAGAACAGGAAAGGAATAGAACAGGTTTTGCAGATCAAAATTGATGTGAAGAGAAGAACAAGGCAAAAGAGAAGGTTGCCCAGCTCCCCAATTGACTTTGAGATAATTGAAATATATAACAGAAACCATATCTGACTCAAAAAAATGTACAATCAAAATGAAAAGAAAGTTAAGGACAATACCTGTGGATGGTAGGTGGAGATGGGGGTTCTGCAGTATCCTCTTGTATCTTGTCCTTCTCTTCACGTCAATTTTGATCAGCAAGACATGTTCTTATTCTTTCCTATTCTTGTACGGTGATGAAGTCATGCATTCTTGAAAAGTGCCAAACAGGCATTGAAGGAAAGCGGGTTAGAGAGAAAAAATGGTTGGAACATTGTATAAGTCAAATCAACATAGTCCACTAAGCCCACATTCTCATCATCACAATTATCCCATGTGAAATCCCAGCATTGTGCATAAACTTGGAACCAAGTGAGGTTAGTTTCACTGCCAACATTAGTACCAAAAGTCATAGAGTGAATCCAAGTTGCTCTGCATTTTATTATTAGCTTACAGCTGCAAATTGGAATGTAACTCATTGATTTGTAATGACTAGTAATAGGATGTGTGGTTTCTTTTGCAATAATGTATATGCATTTTACATAACTGTTAACGATAATTATCTCTTTAAGGTAAGATTATGGAAGCTACACAATTTCTATATTAAGTGCAAAACACAAGCATGCGAGATTTAATCAGCAGAACATCAATTGTCATTCTCAGTGTATGCACATCATCCCATTTCAACATAAGGCTTTTTTTTTGGCTGTCATGCATTCTGTTCTTGTAAAATTTTCAACACACACACACATACAGTTTCAAACAGTATTTCCTATGTTCTAAAACTGTTCCTGAAATTGATGACCTTGGTCCCAACGAGTAATCTAGAATTTCAAAACCATACTTTCAATCAACAAATCAGTTGGAAATGAAGTCCCAGTAACCTAGCTACATAAATAATTTTCAAAATTATGCTTGTTCACATGCTAACACCACCCAGCCCCATCTTAGAAATGAAAGGCCTTCAACCTTGTTCCAGTTTCTATCCCTTGAACCATTGAAACATATTTCAAGGACGAGAACAGCACCCACAGTCACATGGATAGCATCCATTTTTCACTATATCATTGAATTGTACCAAAATCCATCAAGCATCATAAAGAAAACCCACCTTCACCAAAGCATCAATAACAAGTATCAACAAGCATTGGCATAACAAAGAAAATTCAACTCAATGGACCAAATAGCAGCTACAATAAATCCCCAAAAACAAAAATTGCCACAGAAAAATTTCCTCACTATGCCACTGATTGGAAGTTGCCATGAAACTATCTTTTTCAAAAGCTTAAGTTGAGGCACATGAATGATCTTATACTCTAACATAGCTAAGGGGCAACCTCGGCTGCAATATTGGGTCTCCACAACTGCGCCGCAGCAGCAATTCTGGCCGTATCAACCCTAACTTCTCGCAATTGCAGTCATCGCAACGCAATCACATCATCTTTCAATTATTTACAGAACCCCTAATACTTTTCCATAACTTCCTCTTTCTCCTTATCCTTCTTCTTCTTTAACAATTTAGGCCTCGGCTTCATGGGCTTCAAGAACCCAGCCTGCAACCTCACCATCTCCCTCAAAATCCCAATCAACGTGCTCTCAACTTCGACTCCATTCTGCTCCAGAACCCTCAGAGCCCTCGCTACAGCCTCCATGGTGCTCACGCACCCTAGAAACGGTTCCTTCCTCAGAATCAATTCTGAATCGTAGATGCTCCCACCGCTCGCGCTCTTGTCCACGCCCAAACAAACCCTAACCGCGAACCTCGACAAAAACTCCTCGCTCGCCTTCACCATCTCCCGCGCGTGCTTCCACGTGCCGTCGAACGCGATCAGCACGATGCCTCTCTCGCCGTTCCGGGTGAGCTCCGCCGCGTCGAGGTCGGAGACGTTGGCGGCCGGCGAGGAGGCGGTGGGCGGGAAGAGGTAGAGGGCGGCAGGCGGGGGGGATTGGTCGAGCAAGGGGGAGAGGCCGGGGCGGAGGCGGCGGCCGGTGAGGGCGGTGGCGCGGAGGAGGGAGCGGGTGAGGAGGGGAGTTGTGGAGAGCTTGTGGCGGGCCTCGTGGGGGTGGTGGAGGATGAGGACTTGGGTTGTGGTTTCGATGGGAAGTGTGGGGAGGACGTGGCAGAGGCATACTGGATTGGGGCGGCTGCAGGAGGGGCAGATGGAACGGCGGGGATGGGAAGGTGACGGCGGTGCGTCTGGCGAGGCGGCGGTTGGGAGGTGGTGGGTGGCGTCGTCGTCTTCTGGTTGGGGCGCCATGCACTGCACAGCAGCCAGCAGGCAGTAGCTACAAAGTAGTCCGTTTTAGTAAAACAATGCCAACTATGCGAAACGGAGCGTGAAAAGATCCCTTTCAACGTTATATCATAACAATCATGGATTTGGCTCGTTTGAGGAGATTGGCAGAATACCACATAAAAGGTTAAATTTTTTACTGGAATTCACGTATATAATGATAAAAATTATTGATTTATCTCGCTCAATTTATTAACTTAAAAATTTATTAATTGAATACAGTATTATAAATCAAAAGACAATCAACTTTAAATTTTAAAAGTTTATAACTATTCATTTATATATGCAAAGCCTGCAATTATACAAATAGATACTTTTTTTTCTTGTACAAAGATACATTTTTATTTGATATAAATTTTCATATACTAATTTTAAGCTTAAGTTAATTATATTATATTTTTTTAGATGATGTTTAAGATAAATATAATAAGAATCAAACAATTTGAATGACATTTCAATAAGAAATTGAATTTAACAATAATATCTCCATAAAATGAAAATAACATTGATGCCTTAACGATGTAAAGAAATTTTATATTGTCATTTAATTATATTTTATTTTTTATTCGTAAAAGTTGTTATAATAATGTATGATTAGATGTATGTATAATTTTTTTAAAAATAAATGATGCATAAAAAATAAATTCTATTTTTAATCTTCAAACCCAAATTCAGGTGAATAAAAATATCTTACTGCATTTTTAGGATGTTGAATAAAATTTTTATATCCTTTATATTTATAAGACTTTAAAGATAGATAGTAAGTATTTAAATTTAATTATTTTGCCAACATAATATAATACACAATTGAGTATTTATGTAAATTTTTAATATTGACACTGTATACGAATTAAACATTAAAAAAAATTACCATGATTTAACTGGTATAAATCACAATCAAAACAAGTAATTGAATGATTTTTTTCAACTAAAAAAACCACTTTTCATGAAAACTATTTGTATCATTTTTCACTCAAATATTAAAAATATGTATATAATTTATCAAATTTAATTAAATATATTCTAAATAACAATATATTTTCCATGAATTATAAATGCAAATATTAAACAATTTAAATAAGTTTAAGTTAAGGAAGATTTTGAGCCGTCCATGGATACCATCTAGTTCAATTTAATTAAAAAAATTAATAGGAATTCAATTTCTATGTATTAATTCTACACTTTCATTTCATTACGTATAGACAAACGAGGAAAAGGATTGAGTCTCATATCACTAATAGAAAAGTCATAAAAATGATAGAGTGTAGCTATGGTTTGGATTGGAGAAAGCAGAGGGAGAGAAAATGCATGGAAAGAAAAGTATGGATTTCATGGTTTTCCTTCCTTTGGTTGATCAAAGAAAAGGAGCAGAAGGAAAGAGAGACTCCACCAAAATATTATCCTCTTTAACATGCAAAGAAAATTGGTTGAGAGGTGAAAGGCCTGCTTGAATGTCACTTTTATCCCTGTAAAATGAGAGAATATGGGGTCAACTATATGAAATAAATGCACCCTAAATCTCTAAATACTTTTAATTTGTTATTATTTTATTACCAATTGTCAATATGTAGGGTGTGTTTATTTTCACATTTCAGCATGTTGAAATATGAATGCATGTTGAGTCTTCTTGAACATTAGGGTCCTTGGTTTGGATGCTTTGTTTTCTTCAGAATGTGAACAAATTTTTCCTCCAAACCCCTATTCATTCAAAAGAAAAAATTTATTGTTTCCTTGACCATTTGGGGATCAATTGATGAAATTAGTTTTTACTATACCACCCTTGTCCCTCACTTGCAAGAGAGACAAACACAGAGTAACTCCCAGATGGTTCATTGGATCTAGTTGTTTGTGGGTAGTTCTATTATTCAAACATTCTCTTTAGTGGTCCTTCAGATTTGATGGTTTCATGCAATAAAGGTACAAATTTAATTTTCAGTGTTCGTCATTTCTTGTCAAGTTGTTTGTGGGTTTTTTCATGGCCATGCTTTGCATATAATTGTCTTGATTCTTTATTTGATTTCTCTGCCTATATTGATTTGCATGTTTTGGTATTTGAATGGCTTGTTGATCTCAGTTCTTATGGTTGGGTTTCTATTTCTCCAATTGTGTTCTGACTCTTGAAATTGCTCCACATATAACGTTTACTCATGTCCTTTTCAATAATTTCTCATCTAGAAATAATTTTGACAAATATTTTCCAAACAATATTTATTTTGTCATAATCAATTTTGTTATAAAAGTTACTAAACACAATCACACTAACCTTAACTTGCTTTTAATGAAAATCAATTTTATAAAATCAAGTTGAAGCAACTACTAAACCAAACACACATGTAATGATCGAGTGGTAATATATTGACATCATCCTTCAACTCAATCATATATCTATATCTATACAATATCATAAAGGGAATAGCCTTATTTTGGTGTCCAATTTTCGTTCCCATTTTACTATTACTGTTAATATCTCACTTTCACCAATAATTTTTAAATCAAGTAAGCAGTTTTTGGCCATTTTATTATTCATTTTTAGGTTTCTTCCCTATTCTAATATGAAAATGCTTTCACTTTTCTCTCCTATTCACGCATTTTCCATCTTCATATTTCCATTTGGAACCTCTTCACCATCTTAAGAAGTAGGTGAAGAAGAAGCAAGTTGATATCTTTATGATTCGTTTATTCATTAAAATACAGAGGTTGAGTCTCCTCATCTATTTCGATAGCAATACTTAGGAACAAATTGTTTTTCTTAATTACATTAATATTGAAAAATTTAAAATGCAGCATGACAGGCACGATAGTGCCCGACAAAATGCTAGTCTAAATGAAATACTACAAAAAATTATTACATGAAATCTAAAATCATTCAATTTCTTAAATCACTCTACTTCCTTTTCTCTTCTTTGTCAACAATCAAATTTAAATTTTAAAAATTTAGAAATATCTATTTATATATGAAAACTCTAGATTTTTTCCCTAAAATTACTCTACTTTCTCTTTCTTCTCCATTTGGAATAAGATTTAAACCACGTTACACTATCTTGCTGAATTTATTAACTTAATAATTTATTAATTGAATATACTATTATAAATTAGAAGATAATCAAATTTAAATTTTAAAAATTTGTAACCACCCATTGTATACAAAAATTTTGGAATTATATAAATAGGTACCTTTTTCTAGTACATAGATGCATTTTTATTTTGTTATTAATTTTCATATACTAATTTATAGCATCAGTTAATTACATTATTTATTTATATGATGCTTAAGATAAATATAATAAAGATCAAACAATTGGAATGACATCTCAATAAAAAATTGAATTCAATGATAATGTCACCCTAAGATGATAATAACATTGATGCTTGACAATGTAAATAAATTTTACATTGTTATTTAATTTTTTATTTTTTATTCATAAATGTTTATATAATCATATATAATTAGATGTATATGTAATTTTTTTTATAAATAATATATATAAAATAAATTCTATTTTTAATCTTTAAACTAAATTTAGGTGAATAAAAAACAATCTTGCTGTATTTTTAGGATGTTGAATAAAATGTTTATATACTTCATATTCATAGGACTTTAAAGATAGATAGTAAATATTTAAATTTAATTATTTTACCGACATGATAACACATGATTAAATAATAATATTTATACTATCTATGAATAAAAAATATCTACGAATAAAATTTTTAATATTTATGCAATTAAGTGATTTTTTAAATTAAAAATAACCACTTTTCATAGAAACTATTTCTATAAATTTTTACTCAAATATTAAAAATGGGTATATTATTTATCAAATTTAATTAAATATATTATAAATAAAAAATATTTTTTGATGAATTTTGAATAAAAATACTAAACAATTTAAATAAAATTTAAGTTAAGAAAGATTTTAAAAATTAATTTTCCACGTAGTGCACGGACGCCGTCCCGTTGTTATATAATATCTAAAATAACACTTTAAAATATTTCATTCGAACTAATTCATCTATCATATTTATGATGGCACAAAATGGATCCATCATCCACTTCGTCACATATATTTAACATATAAACTAACTTGTCCTACATTTTAGAATGAGATATCGCGAGATTAGTCAAATAATTTTTTTAGGACTAATTTTGGACTAATTTAGGGTTTATTCTCAAAAAATTGCAAATTCATATGATACATCATACATCTTATACAAATTTTCAAGTTATCCACAACTGCCTTATTGAAGAAAAAGCCAAAAAGCATTTTCCTTATATCCTAAGCAGGGAGGAGACGAGCATAGAGGATATACATAATTACATATACACATGTTAAAGTAAACCAAGGGGAAGCGAAGAAAGAAAACACAGCACATCTCCAATCCATCATACAATTGCACCCCCAGCACTAATACCAACCACAGAGTCTATCCTGTGTCCTGAGCTCCTTCTACATCAGCCTGAGATGAGTTTCTCAAATTGGATGCCCATGCTTGAATATTCTCCTTCAACTTACACAAGGTATCCTTCACAAAAGAACTTGTTTCCTCAAATTCAGCAGCAACATCAGCTACACTTTTGAATTGGTTGCATAACAATTCAAGCCTTTGCATCTTAGGTTTGTGATGCTGAACACCATAACTGGTTTTGGTATATATATACTTCCTCTCTACATCTTTTCTCCACCTATCTAAAATATATTTAGAGGGGGCCTCCTTCACTCGCTCTTGTGCTAGTATGGCAAGTGAGTGCCTACAAAGTATCCCTTTGAACTCAAACAAGCGGCAATCACACTTTACATCACAATTTACCCTGTCAAATGTGACTTCAACCACGGTTTCCCTAGGCTTATCCCCTATTAGCACATCCTCAATGACATTATAGAGACAAATGGAACCATTGTCATGGGTGACAGAAACATTACAATCAGCCTTTCCAACAAACTCATCTTGAATCTCTAGAAATTTTGAATAAGTGAACGCAGACTGAAACTGTCGCTCAAGTGGAGATTTAGTGACACAAGTTTGAGTGTTAAAAGATGAATGTACGTCAGCCACAAACTCCTTCTCTGCCATGTGTTGCAGAGCACTATCATACTGATCAACAAATTGCTTCAAAGTTGTTTGCTGGTTCACATATCCATCAAAAAATGAAGGCATGCTTTCACTACGTAGATTAATAAGCACTCCAGCCCAAAAGTCACTTCTTATGAAGGTAGGAGCCCATCGATGTCGCTCAAGGAACAACTCCTTCAACCATTTATTGTCTTCAAGGCCAAAATCATCAACCACCTTCTTCCAATTGCTCTCAAATTCATTGGTTGTCGATGTATCATATACAACATTCTGCAGAAGATCTCTTATGGACTTGTTCTTAGCATACCCATGTATTTTTTGAGGAACCCTTTTCATTATACACAATAAACACCACCGATGTCGAGTGGAGGGGAACACAGTTTCAACTGCTTTCTGCGTGGCCTTGCAGTGATCTGTTATGATTCCTGGTGGGGGAACACCAGACATGCAACGCAGCCATGATTGAAACAGCCAAATGAATGACTCTGAGTCCTCACATGACAATAACCCACAACCAAATAGTACAGATTGCCCATGATGGTTTACTCCAACAAAAGTAGCAAGTGGCACTTTGTAGTGATTGGAGAGATATGTAGTATTGACAATCACCACATCGCCAAATGATTCATACATAGCTCTACTTCTTCCATCAGCCCAAAAAACATTCCTCACGTGGAAGAAATCATCCAAGTCAATTGCATGGAAGAAGTTGCTATCCTGTTCTTGCATCCTCACCAAATACTTTTGAAGGGCTTCGCCATCTCCATTGCTCCCAATCAAATGTCTTTCTTTATGAGGGTAGTTTCCATAATCATTTTGGTCTGCTTCAATTTTAACACGCGTGCCAATACCCTTCTGATCTGATGTCCTTCTAGCACGCACGGCAACATCCTTTAAGACTAGATTGGGAAGCAATTCGTGATTGTGGTCGAGCATAACTGTGAGAATTCGGTAGTTTCCGTCTTTACATAAAGACACACAGATCTTGGCTTCACAATTCTGTTTCCTTGATAAGGAATTTCTCAATCTCATTCCTTTACACACCCTTCTAACTCCTTCCCTGGTACATGCAAGTGCTAAATATTTAACTCTGCCATCATGTCCCTTCTTTGAGGATCTAGTCATGACCCGGAAGCCTTCTCTGATGGAATATTTTGTGTAATACAATCTCACCTCTTCCTCTGAACTAAATACCATCCCAGCCCGTGGCACAGGGAAAGCTTCTTTTTCATTAAAATTATGAATTACAGGCTTAGATTCTTCAGGTGAAAGAGAGGTCAAGTTTTCTTCACACTCACTAGAATTAAAATTAAGGTTTGAATCACAGTGATCACCCATTTCCTAGAAAAAAAACCAAAACAAGCAAGACAAAATAAAGAACTCAGAAATCTGGGCATGTGATTTCAACTTTGTGACTTTTAATTCCTTAAAATTAAGCATGTAAGACTCCCACATCCAACAGAACTTCTAAGCTCATGAAGCTAAAAATAGTAATTACCCAGTATAAACTATAAAGCAAGGGCCAAATAATTAATCAAATTAGTAAAAAATATAGAAAAAATTTCACAACTCATGCCACCAAATTCCTAAAATTGTTCGTGATTTTAAAACCGAAAAAAAAGGTCAAAAAAAAAAAAAATTTCGCCTTACCATCAAGAAAACAAAACACCAGACTGAACAGAGAAATGATGAGGATTGAGAAATTCTGAGAAGGAGAAAGGAAGAAAGAAGGAATTGAGAAGTACCGCAGAGGTCGAAACGCTGTGCCCTAATCTAATGTTCCATCCATCCACTGAAGGCAGGCACATGAAGCAGTAAGTGCGGTACCTGTCCCACTCACTCACTCACTCACTCTCCCACTGGTCACTCCCCAATACTGAAAGAAGAAGAAGGCTGTTGATCTTTTTTGGCGAGTGTAACGAAGAGAAAAGTGCAATGCTTACTTGTGCAAAGAAGGAACAAAATGCTTATGGCATGTATGGGCTGGGTCTGGGTTTTCCCGGCCCAATCCAAGTTGAAGAAAAAAAGTCAGACCAAATGAAAACTTGTCTCTGATAATTTTTATGAGTTGATTAGGGGGATATTCATAAGCGAACTCCATGTGGCACGTTTTTTTCCAAACCAAACATATATGTGATAAATCCTATTGTTAACAAATGCTCAGTTATATATATATATAAAATGGAAGCGTGTATATAACATTGCTGCAACCTATGAGGGCGTCATGGCCACTAAGCACTTACAACACATCAAAGCTTCAACAACATTTATGCGTTCGAGTTAGATATGACAGAATGCTTTGTTGTGCTTAAATCTTAGCGTGTTTTTATCTGATACTGGGTTCAGAATAACTTTTTAATAAAAAAAAATTTCTGGAGCCAGCTCTTCAAAAGCGCAAACTGGATTACGTCACCAAAATAATCTTTCCAAAACATATCTGAACTTCGTTGGAATAAGAAAAGGGACCCTAATAATGATTCATTGTTTTGAACACAACAACAATCCGGCTAAACCAAAGCATTAAATTTCTATGCACTAATAGTATCTACCATCCAATCAATCATTTCAATAACTTTTTAAGTAGTAAATATGAAATTTAACCATTACAATGAATATAACAATATATGATTGAATAATGTAAAACACTTTTTTGCACTCCATAGAAATTAAATTCTAAGCTAAAAAGATTTAAAAAGTAGCTTAACCATTTAAATTCATTTTAATAAATAAAGAATCTGAGGTGAAAATGTCAATGTAATGCAAACTGCCAACATTTCATTAGTATTGGATCCTGTTTGTTGGTCAACATAGAATCAGTTTTCACACTACTGATCAGCAGACTAATTAATGACACTTTTTCTTTTTTTGGGCCTCAAGCTCCAAAAAATCATGATTTTCCCCTCTGATCTTTGTGCTTATTCCATAACTAAAGTACAAATTCACTTAAATTGAAATACAATAGACGCAAAGACACTGACAAACTTGAAAAGTGATAAATAATCAAGAACACTGAACACCATGATGTACCAACGAGTGTCTCGTTAGCTGTGTCACTCTTCGAATTACCGGAGATTAAAAAAAAAAAAAATCTGTTATCTCATATATCACTTTTTATCAATACTCAAAATTGCTTTCAAATATTATGCCTGAGAATCAACAACCATGTTCTGAAGGAGGCCAATGAATCTCAACGATGATTAACTCCGTAGCTTGAATTCACCCGCAAAACTGAAAGCCCAGATGTAGGCAAATAAACCTATGTTTCATCTTCATCATCTGAAAGTAAGCAATCTTGTATTTGCTCCCTGAAAACAATAATATTGCCACTTAAACTTTGACGTCATGAATTTGAAACCTAATGTTCCGAGCAAAAAAGAAGTAGAATTGTGCTTCAGAGAAAACCACTGTGACCCAAAAATTGAATATAACCCAAGCAATTAGATGTGCTACCATCAAAGAACTGCAACAAACAATAAGCAAATATTTTGCAGTGCAATCAAAAGCCACTGCAAATGACCTCAATTGAAGACTGCGATCTCCATATTTATAGATGAAGGTTCGGAATTTTGACAATTTGATTTAGGAATTTCAATTCCTTGAAATTTAATACCAGTCATGGTAACCAAAGTGATTTGACAAATCTAAGCGAAGCCAAAAGATTATCTGTAAATTTCACATTCATACTTTAAAGTTGAAATATCCCAGGTGTCACACTAAAGATAGGGAAAGGCGCAGTGGGCAGCACAGTCAGTTATGATGAAATTTGAAATGCAATGAATTGATCTAGACAGCAAAACAGTCAATTACCTTAGCAGACTCAAATTACCATTGTCCGCTTGCTTTGATCGGGCAACCATGGATTGAGGTAAATCCATATAAAATTGCTCCATTTCCATGGAATCTCTTGGAAGTATCTGAAACTGACAACTTGAACAGCAAGCTGCATAAAAAATGTCACTACTACTATTCTTTTCAAGATTGCTCCAATCAACAATCTCAGACTTGTTAAGTGGGCTATTGCAGAGAGGGCAGAAAGATTCCGAGGAAACAGATTCATTGGATTTGAGATTATATCTCTTCTGGCGTCTTCGAGTTGCCAAGGGAACATTACCATCAACAATCTCTGGGATCCGGTTGAATTGGAAAGGAATCAGTTTCCCGGCTGTTCTCACAATTGTGCTCTCTCGAGATGGGTTTTCTTCCTGAAAGTTTTTTCAATAAATGGCTTTCTAATTAAATTAAAAAAATAACAAATTTAGGGTTAGAATGAAAGGGTATAAAAATTAACCAACAAAAGCATGTTACTCTATCTCCAGCCCCAACCGTGAGTACTTAAAAGAATTCTATAGTCCGGCATACACATTCCACAAAAGGCAAGCATTAAGCTATTGACAAAGGACTGTCCTCTGGATGTAGCTATGATAATACATACATACATATAAACATATATGTACATTTATATATATAGGACATATCAAGTAAGAGAACAGAGCTTTATGTGGTGAAGATTAGAGGACTCTAAGGATGCATTTGTTTCAGATTTTAGAAAAAAAAAATTATGAAATTTAAATTTTATATATAATTTAAAAAACAAAAAATTGATTTTTTACGGAAGCTACTCTTTTTTATGTTCTAAAAAACAAAAACTGAAAATTGATTTTTTTATATTCTGGTTATTTTTTAAAGATTATCCAAATATGATTTATGATAAATGATAGATGATAGAGCTTTGGGGCATAGTTTGATCCATGTAGCCAACCCTTAGTAGTTGTTGTTGCTACTGCATCCAAATATACGAAAAGTAATCTTTTTTTTTGGGGGGGGTGAAGAAAAGTGATTTTGACCCTAGAAAAGCTCATCCAAATGCACCCAAAATTATCCAATGACTCAAACTAAACAACTTAAACAGGTCACATGACCCACTATTGTTACAACCTGCTGTTAAATAAATCTCCATTATGTAAAAGGGATAAGGTTAAGACACCACAAACTTTACCTGCAATAATGCCACAAAAGATGAGACCAAGTCATTAATGCTAGAGCTAGGACCTGTGGACAACTTTAAAGTCTTTAGACTGCCCTGCCAAGGAGACCAGAGACATCCATTCAGTAAAAATTTCAGTTTGACAAGTGGACAAAGTGTGTCATGCAAGACTTGACAATGCTAACTTGAAACAAAACAAGCTAGAAGGCAACAAAATTTTCAGTACAGATCCAGAGAGATACAGACCCATCAAGGCGGCAAAGCATGTTGATCTCTTGGGCAAAACAATCACGCAGAGGAAGCACAACAGGAACTTCCCATCTAGCATCGATGTACTGTATATCCGCTGGTAATGAATATCCTTGACCCTGTTGAAACATGAACGTGAGAACCATTTGATATCTTCCATTTAGAACGGAAGATTGGGGAGAAACATCTATGAGAATTACTATAAAGTATAAGTGACAAGATTTGAGCACAGAACATTCTGCATGCTCATGAAGCATGATAGTAAAATTCTTAATTTTACTAATATATCCGGATTTCAAACTAAGGACCTTGACTCACTCAAATTTCATAACAAACCTTCACAGTGGCTGAAATGACATGGGAAGCAATCCTTGAAATGCATGATCCTAGAACAAGTCTGTTATACCCAAATTCAGAAGCAACCTGCTTAAAACATTTCAAATGAACTGCTTTCAAAATTCAAATACATACACACCTATGCAAGCTTCTAACCATGATAAAAGTAATAACATGACATCCGGAACCAAACCTTTTGCAGGGCCAACATGCGCAAAGAAAGCAACAAATCCTCCCTTCCAGTAGGATCACTCACAGCATTCACTGTCTTAATCAGCCTCTCCTTTCCATCACTACAATCAGACGAATAAACCGTCTCAATAGGAACAACATGCAACTCCTTCATCGGCGGCGCTAAACTCAGCACGACTGATCTAATAAATCCAACAGCCTCTTCCATCTCATCAGAAGGAATCGGCACAACTGCACTCTCATCAATAAACACCACTCCAACACCAAACACAGGCAACGACCTATCTCTACTCGCATCAAAGTTCCTCTGTGCCCTCTCTTGCATGTCATGCACATACTGCAAAGCTACCCTGTAATAAAAAACACATTTTTACCATCTATAAACATAAAAATCAAAAGGTGCGTTTGGATATGGGCATGTTTGGTTTGCATTTTTATTTCATCTTTTCATTTTCTCTCTGTTTTTTTTTGTTTACAGGATTTTGTGAATGAAATAGTGAAATCAGCAAAAATAAATTACAACATAAATAGCTTACCAAAAAGAAAATACCACAAAAATACAGAAACATTGCTTTCTAGCTTATAAAACAAATTACATAACTCACGACTAATTTTCTATATAAAAAAAATACATTTCTAATTATAAAAAGGAAAAACAAACAAGCACACCCAAAATTACAATTAACCCCAGATTCTAAATCATGCATAGATGAACTAAAAATCGCATATTTTCCCCCTCACATCATGATACAAAGAAAAGAATGAAATTTGCTGTGACCTGGAAGAAGGGCCTCCAGAGAAAGCAACGAGGACCTTATCAGTAGGAGCGATCATCGCGTTTGAGGTGACAGCGAACCTGAACTTCCCGAACAGGTTCCCCCTGAAGCAATCGCCGCAGAAACGACCGTCGTCCACGCCGCCGTACCCCGAAACGGCGTCGTTCGCCTTGCACTTGACGCAGATATTATTCCCATTGTTCGTTGAATCGGTTCTTGCACGCTCTTCTGGTTTTCCACACGATGGTTCCTCTTCGCCCTTGTAGCAACCGGAATGGCAACCAGAGCCATTGCACGCCATTAACGCTGAAATCGAGCTCGCTAGGGTTTTATCAGGGCTTTTCAGGATCGCCCCCCATTAATATTCGTGGATTTTTCATTTTATTGTTTCTTTAATTTTTTTTAATGGGGAAAATGTTCTTTTTTCTGTTTTGGGCCGGGTTTTCTTAATGGGCCTCGTGATGGCCCATTAACATCATAAGAAAAAAGCGAAAAGCAATAAAAAAAGGTTGTCTTGTCTTCGTCGTTATTGTGAGTTGTTACTTGTTGTATAGGCACAGCGGTTTGAGTGCAGAAAACAAGCGCAGCCCTCAGAAGGGAAAAAAGGAAAGTTCTGTTCTTTTGTTTGATTGAGGTAATCTGATACTAGGTATCCTTTTGTGTTTCTGTTCTTTGTATCTGTTTGTGTCTGAGTGGTTTTTTTTTTCTGTTCATTGCAGTTCCATCTAAGTGAAGCTGACTGATTTCATTTTCCAGTTCCTACATCTTCTATGGCATTTTTTTTTTCCTTTATGCAATTGAAAATATACAACTTTTTTTAACATTGAAAATTATGGGTCATGTTCATTTCCTGAATATTCTCCAGAAAATCTTTAAAAGTAGATGTAGTTGGATTTTTGTTTTAGTTTGCCATGCAATATACTGTAAGAATATTTTGTTAGAGTCACCATATATGCTGGAGAGTTTCTAGTTTGTCCCTCTGTCCCCATTGTCTCCATTTTATATTGTTTTTTCGTTGGAGAATGGATTCAAGCTCTTGGTGCATTGTGTTTTTCTGTTTGCTTTCTTTGCTTTCCCCTTCTTTTCACTCTGTTGAAATTGTATATAAAATGATAAATGATTTGAATTTGAGACTCGTTAGGTGCACCATTTTTTAATCCTTTTTAATTCGTGGTGCTGCTTTTGATTAGTACGTGCTTGTGATAATGCCAGGATGAAATCTCTTTTCTTGGATTGATACCTTTCCTTTTTCTTTTTTGCCTGTTTTTGATGAGTAGATGTTGCTTCAATTCGCCAAATTTGCTGATTAATCAGACATTTGTATTATTGAAGTTCCAACCTAGGAAGTTTTTAAATTGCTTGGATTCTGAGAGTTGTTGGAATTTCTTGATTTGAAGTAGTGAATTGGATTCTGGTTTGGTTTGAAATTCTATTTGAGACAGCTCCTGGGTCTGTTTGGTTGTCAATGATGTCCTTCTACAGGGTCGTTATTGGTACTCCTATGCGAGTCTTCATGATTAAATGCGTTACACTTCTTGGTTTAAATTTTATTGTAAATTAGGCCTTTTTCCTTTTCATACTTTTATTCGCTGGTTTTGAAATTCTATCACATCTGTGCAGATTTGTAACCTCTATGAATATAGGTTGTAGTCGTGGATATGAGAGATATCATGTGTGTGTGGCTGTTTTGCTGTCAGCAATTAGGATAGATTTGACTGGATCACTTGACTAATTTTTTGGGCATGCTTTTGTGGGCCGAATATATCATCTGTGCTGGGTTACATTTGCTTAAAACTTAAAGGCTAGCTGTTGTCTATAATATAGCAGCTTGTGACCCGTTTTTATGGCTGGGTTACATGTACATATGCTTTGTTATAGGACTCAATCCGCTAGTTGAAGGGTGTCAAAGTAGTGAGCAGTATGCTACTATCAAGTCAGAATCATAAGATTGGTCACATTGTAATGTGTCACATTGTAATTCAGCAATATTGCTTGCTCTCTAGATTAGGTAAACAGGGAACACAATTTCAATTTCTATTGTGATACGTTCAAAACATGAACTAAGTTATTGTTTTCTTTTGTGAATTGTGACGTTTTAAAATTTTGGCACTTTGATAATATGTATTTGTTAAATCATTTGAACTAGCCATTTTTCATCTCTGCAAAAAAAAAAAAAAAAGATATGGTTTTTCTTATCTTATTCACTGGGAAATACTTATCAGAGAGTAGAACATGCTACTAAGTTTGATTTACATAAAACTATTTCCTATGTACTTAACTGGATGCCTTTTAAAATTCTGGTCGCTGGTTATACTTCTCAATTCTCAGTTCACTTTTGGTTTTTCTTTAGTTCATAGACTTCCAAAAGGGAATGGCATTTCCAAATGCTCCTCAGGATTTGTCATCGGAAATGGAGGTTGACGCCTTTAGGCGCCTTTTCCCTCTTCAATTTTTTGAGCGCCATCTTGCTGAATCTATACGTCCTGATGGTAGACCACTTAAGAAAGCTAGAGATACAAGTATATTTCTTGGTTAGTTGCCTTTTTACTTCTTTACAATCTACCAAATCTTTGTCTTCAATGTCGTGCTTTATTCATGCTTGGAGCAAAACTGAGGTTGTTAAACTCTTTTGATCAGGTGCTGTTACATCTGCCAATGGGTCAGCTCTTGCCAAGATTGGATCAACTGTCAGTTACTCTTCCCATGTCTATTTCTGTGCGATACCCTTGTGAAGTTGGGTTCTTGACTTTATTGCTAAATGGATTTAATGACTTCGTAATTATTTGCTTGCTTAGACTATGTTGACTGCTATTAAGATGGAAGTTATGACTCCCTCAATAGAGTCACCAGATGAGGGATGTATAGGTTGGCTATCACCAGTTGTGACACTTGTATCTTAGTTATTTAGTCTCGCACGTATATCGATATTTAAACATGTTAATCTCTGTTATTTCAGCTATTGACTTCCACATGCCTCCAATTTGTTCACCAATTGTTAGGCCTGGCAGACCTGCTGAAGCAGCACCAGTTGTGTCAAAGCAGTTATCTGACACTATTTCAAGGCAAGCTTTGTTCTTTCTTATCACTTTGTTTGGTTCAATTATTTTGGATGCTGCAACAAGCTACCTCTACCAGAGTCACTTTACTTGCCTGTTTTTATAAATAAAATTGAAAAAAGAATGAGCCAAAAGAAAAACAAAAATTAAGGGAATGTTTTCACTTTTATATGTTAAGGAAAGATTTTGTTAATATTTGCACAGTTTGTTTCTTTGAACTCTACCAAAGCCGCTTGACCCACCTTTCTCTTCTGTATGCATTTATACTTGATACAAATGTTTCCTGTTTGATCTGGATATGCATAAGTGATCATGTTTGGCCCCTTGGCAATCTTTTGATATAATTTTCCTGTTAAGTGCATAGAATTAGTGATGGTAATTGTGACCACTAGAATATATGAAATCTAGCTAATTAGCCGAAAGTTTGTTGTTTTAGGCTTTGTTTGTGAGATGAGTTTAGGAGGGGAAGGGAAGGAAGGGGAAGGATTTAAAGGGTTAGATTGTGTTTGTGAGTTTTCTTAATTGAAAGGGGAGGTGTTTAAAGGATTTTTAAAATCCTCTCTAATCCTCCATTCTCCTCCTTTTTGAGTTCCCCCATTTTGGGGGGTTTTAAATAGGATATAAATTAAAAATTTATAAATTTTCTATTTTTTAATCAGTAGAAATATGTATTTTAATTAAAATAATTAATTCTATAAAAATAAAATAATTAAATATTATAAAAGGGGTAAAATTGTAAAAATATATCACAATTCCTCTTAATTCCCTTTCCTCTAAATATCTTGCACTCCCAAATAAATGGAGGATCAATTCTTTAAATTCTTTCCTTCCCTCCCCTTTCCTTCCCCTCCAATGTCTTCCCTTCCCCTCCCCTCCAAACTCCCAAACAAAGCCTTAAGTGCTTAGTGGATCAAACAAATTTTCCCCCTCAATTGCAAAATTCTTTCTCTGATGATTTCTTGCCTCACTTTGTTGTATCCATGGACTTGCACTTGTATCGTTAAGGGACTATGTCAACATTGTTGATCAATAATCGGGAGTGCTCTTTTGCTCTCTCAAGTCTGTTGAAATTTGCTAGAAATCCCGAACATGTCTCATATTACCTTTATTTTTGCAGTGAATATTATTGAGAACTTCATATGATCTCTGAGGACCAGTTTTCATATTCCTTACATTTCATGATTTGTTTCCTTATTTAACTTGGAATAGGATTAGGAGTCTAATATTGGTATAAATAGGGGTTAAGTCTTTTGTATCATAACATATCACATCAATTTACACAATTGAATATTGCCAGAAATCTCTGTTCTTTCCTTTTCTCCTTCCCTGCTTAATACCCACAATCTCAACAAAATTAACCTCTCTTATTTTCTATAATATTTATCAATTTTTGTTGTTGCAGTTCTGGAATGATTGATTTGAAAGAATTGTCTCTGGTCAGTGGAAAAGCTGCATGGATGGCTTACTTGGTAAGCTTCTTTATAGACTGCATTTATCACATTTCACATATCAACCATAGAAAGAATGCATAGTACTCCATCTTTGATCTTGTGAGGTACGCTATCTTTGTTTCCTTTGATTGTGTAGGTATCAATTTATTGAATGACGTGATGCCTGCCTTCTTTATCATGCAGGATGTCTATTGCTTGGATGCTGATGGTGCTCTTTTTGATGCTGCCTTACTTTCTGCAGTTGCTGCTTTATCCCATTGTAAGTGTCATTCAGTCATATTATGAATTGATCAGAAAAATAATTTCTGCCTGTAAAGCACAGTAAAATGATTCTTCCCAATTCACAGTTTTTGTGCTGTGTTGTTTGTTTACATAGCATTTCAAGGTATGTATATGTATCTCGATACATGCTAGTTTGAAGATCTGGATAAGAATTTGAGATGTGAATCAGTACTACCTTTCACATCCCTTTCCTAAATTGACTTTAATGGATACACTTGACATAGGATATGAATATGCTTTATTTATTGTAAGGTGCAATGACTTTGTTCTCGGTACTCTTTTGAATTTGGAGTGGCCAATGTAACTACTGAGTTTTGAACCCAATAATTTGATCTCCAGATTCAGCCATGGGCTATCACCGTATCTGAATTACCAAGTTCACAGCGGGTGTGTTTGTGAGTTTCACTTTAGAAAGGAAGGGAGGGAAGAGGAGGAGTTTGAACTTTGAAGAGTAAAATTTTCAAGCTTTTACTCTTCTAACCCCTTCCATTCTCTTCCTTCCTCTCCAAAGTGAAACTCACAAACATACCCTAAAACTATTGACGCATGGCCATTTTTATATACTTATACAATGTACCAATATATATCCCTCCCGCTATTACTTGTACCTTTTTAAGGCGCACACAGATTAAATTGCCTGTTTATCAGTGACTTGTCTGAATTTGATGCTAAGAAGATTTATGTATTACTGTTGATGTTCTTGATTTGAATAGATGAGACTGCTCTGTTTTAAGATTAAATTAGCTTTGTTTTTCTTACATAAATTTCCGTGTTGACAGTGCAAATTCCTGCGGTTGCCATGAACGATGATGGCAAGATAGTACTCATGTCTGAGGAAGATGGACAAAAGCAGGCACAGGAGGCAGTTAATAAGGAGAAGAGGAAGCTCACACTAAGAAGCATTCCTTTCTCATTGACATGCATACTTTACAAGAACTACATCTTGGTAGATTCCACTGCAGAAGAAGAATCCATTATGGAAACCCTTGTGACTATAGTTTTGGATACATCTGGTCAACTCATATCTCTTTACAAGCCTGGTGGTCCAGTTCTTGCCTACACAGCAGCAATCCAGGTTAGTTTGCACATTGCAATGGGACTAATGAATTGAACCTTATCATATTAATAGCATTAACATTGATTGTCTCTTATTTTGTGTTAGCATTGTAAGTGTTTTATTTATTAAAACTGCCTTCTAAAGTTTAAGGTGCGGTTGTTTCAGATCCTTGAAAAAAGTTATTATGAAACTTAAATTTTATATATAACTGAAAATTATTTTTTTTCAAAAGCTACTGTTTTTAACTACTACAAAAAAAGCTGAAATTATTCATTTTTTTTGAGATTTTGATTATTTTTTAAAAAGTTATCAAATAAAAGTGATATTCTTTTTTTTTCTTTTTTTGGTTGAAAAAAGTTATTTTTCACCTCCCACAATCCCATCCAATTGCCCCCTTAATTTGTGCTTGTGTTGTTTGGCGGAAGTGTAAGTTAACACTTGATTACTGTACATTAATAACTAAAAAAAAAAAAAAGGACCTAATCATTGTTATGGTTTCAGGACTGTATCGCCTTGAGCAGGCAAAGAGTCAAGGAACTGAAGAGCATCTTGGACGAAGCAAATTCTGCTATGCAGGTTGAGTAGACTTTAGAAATCAATTTTCACTACGATGAATGGTTTGTACATTCTGAATCACAGCTACATTTGATTTTCTTTTTCTTTCTTTTCATCACCTCTATGTCCTATGAGACATTTTGGTTGTATTTTCGGTTTTGATTTCATGTACTCGCCAAATAGTTTTCGGCAATTCTTAAAGCTGTTGAGAAAAATTTTGGAGTTTCTGGTTTTGGTAGGAGTTTGTTATCACAATTTCAACCATGCAAGCGCAAACATAAATAACTGGAAAGTCATAATGTATTCATTCTCCAAGCTGAATTAATCAGTCACAAGCTGAATTCGTTGGAAATAGATGTATATATAATCTTACAAATTACAATGTATCGTTTGTGTGTAACATCACTTCCATTGCTGACTCCTTTTTTTTTGTTTGTGGTGCAATTACAATTACCTTACTATCGTTTTTGTATTCTGATATCGGTTATTTGTATAAACCAACTATTTGATATTCTCTTAATTCATGAAGTGAAATGCGAAAGGGACAGATTGAGACCTTTGTATTTGTGTTGTTATTATTATTATTTGGATTGAACTATCATTTTGGCCACTGAAAAAAACATATCAAAGAAAAAATTAATTCTTCAGGAGTTAAAAATTATTTATTGATCTATCAAAATTCAAAAAGGAGAAATTGGTCTTTCAAACGGGTCTTTTAAAATTGTACATTTTGACAAAAGGATTAATTTATCTCTCTTTTTAAATTGTGAGAACTTATATAGAATTTTTAAATTTTGATAAACTAATTTTTTTGCCAATATATTTTTGAAGAACTAAAATTGGTATTTTGTGTGTGTGTATGTACATGTGTGTGTATATATATATATATATATATATATGAGGTTCTCCAAGGACATTTAGTGAGACCTGAGAGAATGAAAAATTAAAAGAATAAATTATACTTACTTTTCATAATGTTTAATATAATTATACTCGGTATTTCTATTTTATAAAGTTACACTAACTTTCCCCATAAATATTAATTAATAAATTTAAATGGTAAAAAAAAATAACATATGACATATACATATTATTAGCGACATAATTATAATATTATGATTATATTTGATATATATTTTAACTAAAATACCTATTTTTATCATAAGCTATAATTATAAACTTTATCTCTATGGCATAAAAAAATTTATTTAATTAATATGTTAAATATTTCAAAAATATTATAATTCTATCAGCACTAATTATGTATATGTCTTATGTTGTTTATTTTATAACTTAAATTAACAAATTAATATTTACAAGGAAAATCAGTGTAATTTTTGTAAACTTCAAAAGAAGCTAGTGATAATTTTACAAAATAAAAAAGTACAAAATATATGTAATTATATTAAATTTAAAGAGAAGTTAGTGTAATTTTCTTCTAAAATAAAAGCATATTAGAGGCTGGATATGGCTATTCTCTCTGCATGTGCTTAGCTTTTTTCAATTGAATCACCATCATGAGACTTGTTAGTGTTAATTCTTCGCTTTGCTGCCTTTTGTTTTTCAAAGGAAAGCAGCCATAATTTATGGAAAGAATTAACTTAGATCATTGAATATCGCATCAGTACAACCTTCCATTTGGTCCCAAACTCAATATTGATTGATTACAATAAAAACAAACAAGGCGACAGCCAACAATGGAAGGTACATTGGTAACCTGTGGTAACTCAGCTGCAAGCGTAACACTTAAGAACGATATTTGGTAACCTGTGGTAACTCAGCTGGAAACGTAACACTAGGTACGATATTTGGTCCCATCGATTTCACGTAGAAAGATATTTAACCTTTGGTTTTCAATGTGAGACACAAACGCACACAAGGCCAAGAATCTTTTTCCAATCAAAAGGGCATTCCACCTCACCACGGTCCTAAGTTAAAGAAAACTCTCACATCAATCTGTCTCATCATCATCATCATCATCTAGATCCCCTATCCACCATGTATTACCCTTCATGAATCAACCTCAGGGGAAATCCAATCCCACCAATCAGATTTCAGGAAACTCCATCACAAAAGAGATAGAGAGATATGGTAGCAGGAATAGAGAGTGCACACAAGGGACATCCACATGTCATTCTCACAACCAACAACTACGACAACAAGAAGAAAAAAAAAAAAAAGAGCACCTCGGAGTTCCTTAACTGTTAACTTCAGTGGCTGCCCATTGGGCCACGTGGTCCTAATTCTCACCACTAACCATAAAAAACCACCAATTTTTATTTCAATTTTAAACTCTTTTTTTTGTCCTGCCCAGTACCATCCACACAAACGAAATAAAATCCCACAACCGTTCATCATTCCAAATGAAAAAGAAATTAAGAAGAAACACAAGATGCACTGCAAGAACCTCAAATGGTAGCACAACTTAGGTAGAAAAAAGTGCACAACTTCCTCTCCATCATCCCTAGTAACACTTTCTTTTAAGCAACTTGAACTTTGCTTTTGCTTAGCTTCTCTTCCGTTCCCTTCTCTTGTCTTCAATTTTGTAAACATAGGAACTTGATTTTTTTTTTTTTTGGGTGGTTTCTTACTTGGGTTCATAGAGAATTTGATTATCAATGGCTTCCTTAGTATCTTCACCATTTACATTACCAACTTCCAAGGCTGACCAGCTTTCTTCTCTTGCCCAAAAGCACCTTTTTCTTCATTCTTTCCTTCCCAAGAAAGCCAGTTACTATGGCAGCTCAAAATCCTCCTTGAGAGTGAAATGTGCTGCCATTGGCAATGGCCTTTTTACACAAACGACCCCAGAAGTTCGTAGAATTGTTCCTGAGAAAGACCAAAGTTTGCCAACAGTGAAAATTGTGTATGTTGTCCTTGAGGCTCAGTACCAATCATCTCTAACTGCTGCAGTTAGAGCTCTCAACAGCAACAGAAAACATGCTTCTTATGAACTTGTGGGTTACTTGGTGGAGGAGCTAAGAGATGAGTCCACTTATAAAACCTTCTGCAAGGACTTGGAAGATGCTAACATCTTCATTGGGTCATTGATCTTTGTGGAGGAGCTTGCACTCAAGGTTAAGGCAGCAGTGGAGAAAGAAAGGGAAAGGCTTGATGCAGTTCTTGTGTTTCCCTCAATGCCTGAAGTGATGAGGCTTAACAAGTTGGGTTCTTTCAGCATGTCACAGCTCGGTCAATCCAAGAGCCCCTTTTTCCAGCTGTTCAAGAGGAAGAAGCAGCAGTCTGCAGGGTTTGCTGATAGCATGTTGAAGCTTGTGAGGACATTGCCAAAGGTTTTGAAGTATTTGCCAAGTGATAAGGCTCAGGATGCTAGGCTCTATATACTGAGCTTGCAGTTTTGGCTTGGGGGGTCACCTGATAACTTGCAGAATTTCCTGAAAATGATTTCTGGATCCTATGTTCCAGCACTGAAAGGGGCGAAAATCGAGTACTCAGAGCCAGTTTTGTACTTGGACAGTGGCATTTGGCACCCTCTGGCTCCTTGTATGTATGATGATGTGAAGGAGTATTTGAATTGGTATGGAACTAGAAGGGATGCCAATGAGAAGCTGAAGAGTCCAAATGCTCCTGTGATTGGCTTGATCTTGCAGAGGAGTCATATTGTGACTGGTGATGATGGTCACTATGTGGCTGTGATCATGGAGTTAGAGGCTAGAGGGGCTAAGGTTATTCCAATTTTCGCCGGTGGACTTGACTTTTCAGGGCCGGTGGAGAGGTTCTTGATTGATCCAATCACAAAGAAACCCTTTGTGAATTCTGTGGTGTCACTCACAGGTTTTGCTCTCGTTGGAGGCCCTGCTAGGCAGGACCATCCAAGGGCTGTTGAGGCTTTGAGGAGGGTGGATGTGCCTTACATTGTTGCATTGCCACTGGTGTTTCAAACAACAGAAGAGTGGCTCAACAGTACTCTCGGTTTGCATCCAATACAGGTTGCTCTTCAAGTTGCTCTCCCTGAGCTAGATGGTGGCATGGAACCAATTGTTTTTGCTGGTAGAGATCCCAAAACAGGTAACAACAATTCCTTTTCTAATTTTTCTTTCCAGCTCTGTACTAGATAATTTTTTTAATGACTTTTGTCGAAGTTCGGATGTTGGACATCAATCTTAAAGAGGATAACAACAGATTATCTTGAGTTTAATTTGAATACACTATAGTAAAATAAATTTACATAGACATTTTACATCAACAAAAGTGTTTGACTTAGTTATCTACTGACTAGAAAGTCTTACAAAGAGAAGTACATGATTGGTTGACAGTGTAAAACTGTCAATGCAATAAAATTAAACTCTTATTTTGTTTTCCTTTTCTAAACAAGTAAATGGTTTAGTAGCATGAATCTTGGACCTGTGTTTCAAATTTCATACTTGCTCATACTTTAGTAGTATATATTTTGTATTTTCTCTTCACCTTTTCCTACACTCAGCCATTTTATTTTGACAAAATTTTCTGCTGTTTACTGTTATATTTTTAGGAAAATCTCATGCTCTGCATAAGAGAGTGGAACAGCTCTGCACTAGGGCAATCAAATGGGCTGAACTGAAAAGAAGATCAAAGGTACTCCGCATTTGCCATCTGCTGACTCTGCAAATATCCACATCCAGTTCAAGTATAATTTTGACGTAGGCTACAAAATTTTCATAGGGTTATACTATCAAATATCTGATGGCAACCAATATATATATATATATATATATCAATGTTTCTCTTTTTCCTGTTTAGTCAAGGGGGAAATCATGTAATGAATGAAGCTGGTAGTCATTGTCATTAATTACTATTTTTCTTTTTATTCTGTCCATGTCTTTATTGAGTCAAGTTCATAGAGTTAGAGGATGATTTCGTAGTGCTTATTTATTTGGCTTTTACTCAACCGGAAGTGGCTTGCAAGTAAATTGAAAATGGAGAATTGTTGGAAGCATAATTCATAATATCTTTTACAGTAAAAATGGGAGGTAAATTATAGACCAACATTGGATTGCTTTCCAATCATACTAGTAGGAATTAGCAAATGCTTTTTCTTCTCAGGATTTTATGTCAAACAACAATGTTTGTGTTGGTCTTTTCATCGTTAACCCTATCTTCCTTAAGTGTAGTAATTTAGCTGAATCCGCTGATCTTTCATTGAAACGGTCATATATGAGATTATTTTTTCCTTTATTGTCTCATTGTGCTGCATCATTGGCTTGCATTTATCTGAAGAGTTACAAAACTTACATATTCCCATCTGCATTTTGAAGTTGCAGCATATTCTCATCTATTTGCTTAGAGTAGTTTGATTTCGATTCTTCAAATTCTCACGATAAATTTATGCACTCTCAGGCAGAGAAGAAACTAGCCATTACTGTGTTCAGTTTCCCTCCAGACAAAGGAAATGTGGGAACTGCTGCCTACCTGAATGTCTTCTCTTCCATCTACTCTGTTCTGAAAGATCTGCAAAGAGATGGTTACAATGTTGAAGGCCTTCCAGAGACTTCAGAAGCTTTGATTGAAGAGGTGATACATGACAAAGAAGCTCAATTCAGCAGCCCGAATCTGAACGTTGCTTACAAAATGGGTGTCCGCGAGTACCAAAGTCTGACTCCCTATGCCACAGCATTAGAGGAAAACTGGGGAAAACCCCCTGGCAATCTGAATTCAGATGGAGAGAATCTGTTGGTATATGGGAAACAGTATGGTAACATCTTCATAGGTGTTCAGCCCACATTTGGCTATGAAGGGGATCCTATGAGGCTGCTTTTCTCCAAATCTGCCGGCCCACATCATGGTTTTGCAGCATATTACTCATTTGTGGAGAAAATTTTCAAAGCCGATGCTGTTCTTCATTTTGGAACACATGGTTCCCTTGAATTTATGCCTGGAAAGCAGGTGGGGATGAGTGATGTATGTTACCCAGACAGTCTGATTGGTAACATTCCAAATGTATATTACTATGCTGCAAACAACCCTTCTGAGGCCACTATAGCCAAGCGCCGGAGCTATGCAAACACCATTAGCTATCTGACTCCTCCAGCAGAAAATGCTGGACTATACAAAGGTCTTAAGCAGTTAAGTGAGCTCATCTCCTCATACCAGTCCCTCAAGGACACGGGCCGTGGGCCACAAATTGTGAGTTCAATAATCAGCACTGCTAAACAATGTAATCTTGACAAGGATGTCGCACTTCCGGATGAGGGTGAGGAGATCCCAGCTAAAGAGCGTGACCTTGTGGTTGGAAAGGTGTATTCCAAGATCATGGAGATTGAGTCTCGACTGTTGCCTTGTGGGCTTCATGTCATTGGTGAGCCTCCCTCAGCCTTGGAAGCAGTTGCTACGCTGGTGAACATTGCTGCACTCGATCGTCCTGAAGATGGTATTTCTTCTCTCCCAGCAATACTTGCTGAGACTGTAGGAAGAGATATAGAGGATGTTTACAGAGGGAGTGACAAAGGAATATTGAAGGATGTAGAGCTTCTTCGGCAAATAACCGAAGCATCACGTGGAGCAATTACTGCCTTTGTGGAACGCACTACTAATAATAAGGGTCAAGTTGTTGATGTAGCTGATAAACTTAGCTCAATCCTTGGATTTGGCATAAATGAGCCATGGATTCAATACTTGTCAAACACTAAATTTTACCGGGCTGATAGGGAAAAACTCAGAACCTTGTTTGAGTTCTTGGGAGAATGTTTGAAGTTGGTTGTGGCTGATAATGAATTAGGAAGTCTAAAACAAGCCTTGGAGGGTAAGTATGTGGAGCCAGGGCCTGGTGGTGACCCCATTAGAAATCCTAAAGTTTTGCCAACGGGAAAGAATATTCATGCCCTGGACCCTCAAGCTATTCCTACAACTGCAGCAATGCAGAGTGCGAAAATAGTGGTGGATAGATTGATTGAGAGGCAGAAAGTTGATAATGGAGGAAAATATCCCGAGACAATCGCACTTGTATTATGGGGAACAGATAATATAAAAACATATGGTGAATCCCTGGCTCAGGTCTTGTGGATGATTGGTGTGAGACCAGTGGCTGATACTTTCGGTAGGGTAAACCGGGTGGAACCTGTAAGTCTTGAAGAGCTTGGAAGGCCTAGGATTGATGTCGTCGTCAATTGCTCAGGAGTGTTCAGAGACCTTTTCATCAATCAGGTATGACTTATCTTACTCTTTCTCCATAAATGGAGGCTAAGACCAATTTAGTAGTCCTTGTTATTGTTCAAGATGGCGATTTGAACTCTTCAAATTCCAATGTTTTAACTGAAATAGTCATGGCATTGGAAGTACTTCAACCTTTTTGCTATCCATCTCAATTGCTTGTTGCTTCATTAAAAAGTCTAATGATGCTTGATCTACAGTTTTCTATCTTTCATCGTATTTTACTAGGCAGTTTGTTGCTCCATTGCTTTGATTGCTGATAGTTTTATATATTTTTTTTTTCTGCAGATGAATCTTTTGGATAGAGCGGTGAAGATGGTGGCTGAATTAGATGAACCGGCGGAACAAAACTATGTAAGAAAGCATGCATTAGAACAAGCTCAAGCACTTGGAATTGAAATAAGAGAAGCTGCAACAAGGGTCTTCTCCAATGCCTCAGGATCCTACTCCTCAAACATAAACCTGGCTGTGGAGAACTCTTCATGGAATGATGAGAAGCAACTCCAGGACATGTACCTTAGCCGAAAGTCTTTTGCTTTCGATTGTGATGCCCCCGGTGCAGGCATGGCCGAAAAGAGAAAAGTCTTTGAGATGGCTCTGAGCACAGCTGATGCCACATTCCAAAACCTTGACTCATCAGAAATTTCCCTCACTGATGTCAGTCATTATTTTGACTCGGATCCAACAAATCTGGTTCAAAATCTGAGAAAGGACGGGAAGAAGCCAAGTGCATACATTGCTGACACAACCACAGCTAATGCTCAGGTATATATAAATTGTTCCCCTAAATCTCCTATTTCCAAGCTGGTTACTGATTATATTTGAAAGCTATTCATGTCAAAAGCTGTTTAAGGTAGTTCAAGTTTACAAGCTGTTTTGAACCCAGCTGATCCAAACACAGGAAAATGATCATCAAATCACTTTGACTTTGTATTATAAATGTCAATGGTTTTCGTATGTATATATAAACGACCCTTATGGTTATATTCCTTCCAGGTGCGTACTCTTGCTGAGACAGTTAGACTCGATGCGCGCACCAAGCTGTTGAACCCAAAGTGGTATGAAGGCATGCTTTCCAGTGGGTATGAGGGTGTCCGTGAGATTGAGAAGAGACTCACCAACACTGTAGGGTGGAGTGCTACTTCAGGCCAAGTTGACAACTGGGTCTACGAAGAAGCCAACACAACTTTCATCGAAGATGAGCAAATGTTGAACAAGCTCATGAACACTAATCCAAACTCCTTCAGGAAGCTGGTGCAGACATTCTTGGAGGCCAATGGGCGCGGTTATTGGGAGACCTCAGAACAAAACATTGAGAGGCTCAGGCAGTTGTACCAAGAAGTGGAAGACAAAATTGAAGGCATTGATCGCTGAAGTTCATAGCAATTACTGAGAAGAATACACAATAGTGAAGAAGAGAAGAGCATCATTTTAATGTGATTTGTTTTCCTTTTCGCATTTTTGGAGATGAAGTCTCCTTTGTGCAGTTGTGAACTCTAAGCCCTGTGAACAAATGAAGTTTCTTCTTCAAAGTTAAAGAATGACGCCTGTAACACTGATTGCTCAGATTATAGTACTGCTTAAAAACAAAATTGTGATAATAAATAAATATAAACTTATTGAACTGAATAACACAATATCTATAAAGTAATCTTAAATTTCCCGAGTTCTAGGTGCTGCTTGCGAAGAAGGCCTTGGGGTATCCTTTTTGGTTTGTAATAGGAGATCTGCTGAGAACTCCTAAGCTGTGAAAAATAGCATTATCGGCTTATGTTTTCTAGAAGTTAGTTTCATTGTCTGCAAATGCAAAACCAGTCTGGTTCATTGTTAACTAGTCGTTCCGTGTCAGCAAAGTAGTTCATAACACAATGCTGGTCTAGTATTATACAATATTGATTACGGAATAAATTTCTCACTTCAGAGTTTTACTAGGCAGGGCCAAAGGATGAATGAATAAATATTCTGTGGAGCAAATCTCTGAAAGTAATGAATTGTACAAAGCAAGCCAAACGGAACATAATCAGTCCAATTTTCAGTGAACTGGAATAATAGTCAAAGACATGGGAAAATTGTAAGTACCTGCCTTGAGATCCTATGATATTATGCTTATAGATTTTAACATTGCAGTTACCTCCTTGATTGTATATAACTCATCACCGGGGCATCCCTTAATTGTTTAGATAAGGCATGAGTGAAGTGATTCTTTTTCTTTTTGTTTTCCCTGAATGTTTTTGTATGTCTTGGGCTCTGCAATGTACTAAGCTCCTCTTGTTTTTGGAGTTTGTTGAGCCACTTCAATTATAAAAAGGAAAAAAGACAAAGGAGCACCAGGGAGGTGGTGGTGCTTTGGAGATGGAATGGCAAAAGGAGGATGGGCAGTGGATTAGGGGCAGTGGTGGTGGAGGAGAATGGGATGGAGAAGAAAGTATGGGAGACTCTGGGGATTTTTTTTTTTAGAAAGGGTAATTTATGAATTTCAAAAGGTTATTTAGAAATAAAAGAGGTAATGATAATGTTAAAAACTAAAAAGAGTAAATATAATATCAAAATACTCAAGGAATATCCTTGTAATTTTCTCTAAGAACAAGGATCTTCATTATAGAAACCCAAAAAATAAAGGCACATCTATATTTTTCTAGGTTATCAAAGCTTTCCTCATCTTCCAAATCTTCTTTATCGATCAGTACCTGTTTGTCCAAATCTTTCAGTTAGGTCGACAACCATTTCTCAAAATCTTCTGGTGCTTGGTCATCAGGAGAATATTTTGATGTGTGACATTTTTGTACAATACTCTCCAACTTGCGGGTGACATTTTCTATATAATTCAGGACAACCTTCAATATACAAAACTTCAAGTGCGGAGAGACAATGGATATCATTGGGAAGAGACATCAACTTTGGACAATTTCTGATAAGCAATGTTTTGAGAATATCAAACCTGAAAGCCACTCAGGAAGCACCTCAAGGTCATCACAATCTTCAATTGATAAGGATTGTAAACTGTTTGCAGATCCTTCAAGCCAATGAGGTAAGGTCATCAATTGTGGCATGTCTCAAAACAATAATAATTTTAACCTCAAGTTGGAGTTTTGAATGTCTTGGATGTAGAGACACAATGAAGGCCGGAAGATTCCCAATATATGCAACAATAAATTGTAAGAACAACATATGAAAGTCTTGAATAGTTGAAAGGTTGGAGATCCAAAACTCGAAGAGCATATCACCAGTATGATTGAGTGAAAGATAAATATGACTATTGGTATAATTCACAATAGGGTATGAAGCACAACCAAATATTTATTACTCATAGCAATGGGTACATACAGGGGTAAAATCGATAATAAAAAAATTGAAATTGACGAAGTGCGCAGACACAAAAACCGAGGCCAGATCCACGAAGAAGATGGCGAGCCAAGTCTGGCAATGGGTGTGACAATCAAAGAAGATGCCAGATGCACAACCATGTGTGGCGGAGAGTGATGACACGTGGGTGCCCAATAGACTAAAGAAGATGTGCATGAGCGTGCGTTGTTGACTGTTTCTGTGTGCGACTTTCAGGGATATGCCACACAAGAGATGGCGATCTTGAAGGTGAGGTTTTCGTCTAAAGTCGACAACAGAAAAGCTCGCTGACAGCAAAGCAAGGTGGCAGACGGTGGTTTTGGGCTACTGCAATGGATAACACTGTAGATAGAAGATTGGAAAGGTCGCCAGAAAAGTGGCCGGAAGCAGAAACAATAGTGGTTTTAAGTTTGAAATTTTCTGGAAAGCAAGAACACTGTCAAACTTGAAAAAAAGAATTGAAGGGCATGGCAGACAAAGCAGTGGTGGGACAAAAAGAAAAGTAAAGATAGTGGAGGACATAATTCAAGTAAGTTTCAAATTACTGGAATCTCTGTAGCGGAACAATAGACATAGGTTATGTTGGATGGTACCGCTCTGATACAATGTTGAAATTGAGGGTTTTAGATGGTGGAGGAAGGAAAGAGAAAGAGAGTAGAAACTCAATAATATAAAAGTATATTTGATATATTGTGATGTTATGTAATACAATAAGGTAATCCTATTTATAAGGTAAAAAATAAAATCTAAACATAATGATAGAATCAATCTAAATAAATCTAAATCAATCTAAGGTATGATATGAAATATTCTAAGATATTTCCTTATTTCTAACAAGTTAAAATATAATTTTCACTTATTTACATTAAACTTTCTTTCCATTTGATTCTCCAACTTTCTTTCCATTTGATTCTCCTATAAATTTTAGTGTAATTCCATGATATGTTGTTGATTGTTGTTACATTATATTAGACTTAGTTAACATGTATAGTACCACAAAAAATAAAATGAAAAAACTTAGTTAACATGTGTCAAGTATATGAGCCTTTTTTCTCTATGACTGAACTAACCATTCATAAACAGGGTCTGGTTAGAATCAGAATCAAAGGGCATGAGAAATACAAGGAGGGAAATGGAGGTGATGAACTCTTGAAGGTAAGGGAAGTGAGTGGCCAAACTTTGCAAGTAGGAAAATTTTCACCCAACCATTATGGTTGATTCTAATATGCAGTAGTGTTGGGAACTAAACACACAATTCCTTACTTGCAAGAACAAGACGAGCAACTATAGTAGCAAAATAATGGCAGTAATCAACACACAATATTATAAACCAGAACAATAGGGACAATGCATCAAGATTTTTAATAAGGAAAAATTCTCTTAATATGAGAAACAAAAACTATGAGTCATCCAGACCAAAGAAATAGCTCCACTATGATCAAAATAAGTACAAGGGAGTCTCAAATATATGCACAAATCATGCTAACAACAAGCAAAACTAACCAAACACCAATACTCAAAATTGAGAACAAGGAATATGTAAAATACTCCAAAACTGGAGTTGCTGTCCAAGACCAATACCTCCCTTTTCGGACCTCTTCTCAATATTCCAACTGCTCAAAATGAAGAACCAGATATGTAGAACCTTCTGCCCAAGTTTCACCCCGATCCAACGATGAACGGCTTCAAAAACACCAATTTATGATGACAGCTTGAACCAAAGAAGTGATTCTCCAAATAAAAATAGAACTTTGGTGCGAAATCAATATCTCATACTCCAGACCCTTATCGACGATCTAACCATTCAGGACGAAGAACCAGACACCAAGAACCTGCTATAAAAGTTTCAGCCCAATCCAACGGTGAACAACTTCATAACTTCCAATTTATAGAGACAACCTGAACTAGAAAAAGTGATTCTCCAAACCAAAACAGAACCTCTGTTCGAGCTCAATATCTTACACTTCAGATATTGCTCGACGATCCGACCATTTAGAATAAAGAGCCACCTGTTAGAAACCTGCTGTCCAAATTTTAGCACAATCCGATCGTGGGCGACTTCACAAACTGCGATTTACGGTGGCTGCTCAGAGTAGGAATATGAAAGAAAGGGGAGACTGAATTCTCTCTTCTTTATCTCACTTTATGGCTGCTAGTTTTACACAATAAACTCTCTCTTACAACCCTAACTGACTTCCATCATTAGGTAAGTGGGCTAGTTTGGTTTTGGGCTTTTCTCCATATAGAAAGGGAGCCCAATGCCCAACAAATCTCCCCCTCGAACTATGTGGAGGTAACCGCCAAACCGCTGATCAAACAACAAGCTTCAAACTTCCATCTTGGCAAAGATTTTATCATTGTAATATCCCCAAAATATGAAAATTTAGTGGCATATAAATTATTATTATTATTACTATTATTAGTATTACTTCAAAGATAATGATATAAGTTACATTATTTTATATGTATATATAGCATGATAGGTATTATGAATATTATTATTACTATTATTATTATTATTATATTATTATTATAATAATATATAACACAATACACGGGACAAAGCTTGGACGTGCACGAAGCCTGGATGTTGTAATGTTTTATTTAGTTTTATCATATTATACATATATAAATTAGTTCCAGGTACAACTTTGTTGCTTTGAACGTGTACCTTCCTTCCATGCTTTGCTTTTTATATATAGATATATATGTATATGTATATTACATGTGTACACAATGAAATCCACTTACCTTATAGCCAAAGCAAGAACAGGGGCGTTTAATGCCAGCGTGGGCCGGATGCGAAAAGGGCCGCGTTGGGTTATATTTTCTACTCCTATATATATTGACACATTATAATACTTCTCAAATATTTTTCTAAGAACCCTAGCCTCCCAAAAAATTTTCTCTAGAGACAAAATCGTGGTTCTCTCAATTTTCTCTAATTAATCCCTTCAGGTAAGTAATCTCCATAGAGTTTAGCCAATTTCTTCTCTTTTTTTATCTAGTCTGTGAATTTAGATACTGTTAGGCATAGTTTTCTCTCACCATTCTTCCTCTCTATCATCCCAAACTTAGTTTGTGCGAATAAATCAAATTGTTTATGTTTTCATTATATTGTTTGGCAGTAATCGGTGTCATTCCCACTCCCTAAAGTCAAATTATTAGTGAAAGCACACTCTCAACTACAAACTGTGAGTGGATTTAAACTCATGGCCATACTTTTGGTCATTATTAATATTTTTCAGTATTATATAAATTATTTATGAAATTTTAGAATGATTTATGTCAAGAAATATGCTTTATGGATTATAGATATTTTTTAGAAATTTATTATTTTGTAGTTATCATGATAAATTATTATCTTAGAAAACTCATGGGACCATGCTTGCTATATGTATGATTTAGATTTGTTTTATCAACTAAAAAATTTCATGAATCCCAGTTTCATATGAACAGTAAGAATAGTGAATTTTATTGCTATTAGTTTTTAGCCAATAAATAGTGAGAAACAGATCAGTGAGTTAACGGTTGTAGAATTGATCATTAACCTTGGTACCAAATGGTCTACTAGAGGACTAGCTTACCCCCAGTAAGAAACCTAGTGAGATGTCCATTTATGGGACCTAGTTAGGTGCCTATCAGATTAGCCATTGGCTTAGATTTAGCTATTCAGATAAGATAATTATGTGCAGAATAATTCCTGTTTCTCTACTAATTATTGTCATGAATTCAGTTAAATTATTATTTTAGTACATATATATGTAAATATATATAAAATATTTTATATCAGTTGCATGTATATATTATGTATGTTATTGTTGTCCCATGTGGGTTGTGAGTGGAGGCTCACTCACTAAGTTTTGATGAACTCACCCCTCTCTTTTCCTCCCCATACAGATATAGTTACAGGTTCAGTTGCACCACAGGATCCTTCCCAGTAGTGTTGCAGCCTTTCTTGGTGAGCTTCACTTTTGAGCGGAGCTTGTTATGGGTTATGTTAGTCTAGTAGTGCTTCAATAGTTGTGTAAGCAGGATCCCGGACACGCATTATATTATTTTATTTATTTTCAGAATTTCAATCATTTATTTATTTATGTTTGGCTTCGGCCCAGATTATGGATTTTATGCAGTTCCTTATTTAGGATTTAAGTTTTAGAAATATTTTCAAATTATGGAATTTTAGTTGAACTTGAGATATTTTGAATTCAATTGATTTGTTTATGTATGTTAGTCTGTCACGCTACCAGAGGCTTCTGTGGGATCCAATCCCTCACGTGCCAGTCACTTCCCCTAGGTGGGTCGTGACAATCATCATGTCTGAACCATTCTTATCAGTGTGAACCTTTTCAAGTTCCAACAACTTATTATTCAAAACATCACATATCGAATGATACTGCACATCAATGTGTTTGGATCTTGAATGAAAAGTTGAGTTTTTACCAAGATGTATAACACTTTGACTATTACAAAATAGCACATACCTCTCTTGAGTAAAACCAAGTTCTTGTAAGAACTTCTTCATCCAAAGCATCTCCTTGCATGCTTCGGTAATGGCAATGAACTCAGCCTCTGTAGTGGATAAAACAATACACTTTTGTAACTTAGATTGCCAAGCTACAGTTCCACCTCCAAATGTAATCAAATAACCTAAAGTCGACCTTCTAGAGTCAACATCTCCTACCATGTCTAAATTGGTGTAACCAACTAGATAAGGCTTCTCATTTCCAAAACATAACTTCAAGCTAGAAGTACCACAGAGATATCTCATAATGCATTTTACTACATTCCAATGCTCATTTCCTAGGTTTGAAAGAAAATGGCTAACACTACCAATATCATGAGCTAAGTCTGGTCTAGTGCATACCATGGCATACATCAAACTACCCACGGCTGAAGTATATGGAACTCTTTCCATGTCTTTCTTTTCTTCTACATTTGATGGACTTTGCTTGCAACTCAATTTGAAGTATGCAGCAAGAGGAGTGCTAACAGCCTTAGCTTTCTCTATTTGAAACCTTTGCAGTATAGCTTCAATGTATTGCTCTTGTGACAACTAAAGTTTCTTCTCCTTTCTATCCCGGATAATTCTTATACCAAGAATCTACTTTGCTGGTCTGAGATCTTTCATTGCAAATAATATCCCAAGCTACTTCTTCAACCTATCAATTCTAGAAGCATTTTGATCAATAATAAGCATGTCATCAACATATAACAAAAGAATAATAAAATCATCACTGGCAAACTGTTTAATAAAAATGCAATGTGTAACACCCCGATTTTTCTGTCCGAGGGAAATGACCAAAATGCCCTTGAGGTCATTTCCTGACCCGAATTCGAGGGTAACCAACTCGGTCATCCTCGAAGGGTCAACTCAATGTTTGAGGGGGATTGGATGACCTTTGAATGCTTTCGGAAAGCGAAAATTTCGTTTTCCGCAGTTTCGGGTCAAAATGACCAAAATACCCCTATAGCGTTTTACGCGGGTAAAAGTGCCGTTTGAGCCCGAAACTTTCCCTAGAGGTTTAAAAACACGTTTTCATATGTCTAGAGGTCTCTGTTCAAGTTCCAGTGGTCCCGGGCAGTTTTAGTGCAAAATTATGATTTTGTCCCTAGAATAGTGTTTTTGAGCTTAATGACGTAATTAAGCAAACCTAAGCAATATTAGGCTCTAAACAAAGATTAATTAATTTCCCTAATTAATCTAGAATCAAAATAATTTATTAAAGTTAATTAGAACCTAAAATTGCTTAGATTAAACTTAAATCCCTTTTTAGAACTCAAGATTCCTAGTCTTGGAATCTTGAATAGTGTTTTCTCTCTCCAATTCCTTAAATCAAGGAAATGTGTCTAAGAGTTGTTTAGACTCTAAATTGAGGATCTAACTCACTAATGGTGCAAGACCACTCCTTAATTATGTCTAGACCATCCTAATTATCCATTTCCCTTACCTAAACACTTTCTTACAAATTCCTAATCTTAAGCATAATCAAAGATACACCTAAACACAACTCTAAACCACAATTAAAATGCAAAGAACCCTCCCCCATGGCTGATGAAGTTTCGGCCAGCACACTCCCCATTGGCCACATGTTTAATTATTTTCTCACTCAAAGAACCATGCTTGAGGCCATACCTTGAACCATACCTCACCATACCTTAAGCCATACCTCACCATGCCTCAAGAACACACTATCTCACCTCATGGAACTCATGGATGCCTCCAATTCTGCACTTCATGGCCGAAAACCCCTTCAGCCCTCACCCCCTCCATTTGTTTCATTTCTATATAAATACAATGCCTTGAGGAGCTTGCACCACTTTTAGATCATTTGCTAAGTTTAGGAACACTCAAAGCTTTTCTTTTCTCTCAAAGTTCTAGTGTTCTTCAAGTTCTTCAAAGTTCTTCATCATCTTCATCTTCTTCTTCCATCTTCAAGTTCATCACATCAAGTAGGGATTTTCTTTCAAGTATTCCTTTCTTTAAAGTTCTTGTTCTAAGCTTTATGTTTATAGTTTCTCTTGATTCTTTTTAGAACTTCTTTTCTTTTCCTTGTTCTTTCTCATTTTCGGCCATGGGCCTTGAGGTTCAAAGAAATGAGAGCTTGATAATGAGAGTTTCATGATGATGTTCATCACTTGAAACAAACTCTAGAGCTTGATCTTTGTTCTTGAGCCCAAATGCTTCTAGTTTTTCCTTCCTTGAACTCTTGAGAACTTTAGTTTTGATGGTGTTTTAAAATGGTTCTAAGGACTCAATGATGAGGTCTCATGATGTTGGTGTTAATATATCATCAAGATCATGGACTCTAGAGTTTCAAAATGTTCTTTTGTTCCTTGAAATTTCAGCCCTTTCCTTTTCTTTTACAAGCAAAATGTTTTGGTTTCTAAAAATGTTATGTTGAGTTCTAAGAACTCTAGACTTTACTTTATCTTGGTTTGATGAGTTTGGGTTGAGGTTTATCTTCCTTTAAAGTCTTGTTAAGAGCTCTAGAAAGATAAAATGAACTTGTATAATTTATTTTATGCTTGCATTTACATTTACATTCTTGCTATACATCTTTACTTCCAAGCTATCACCTAAGAACATAAAGATTAAAATGGAACTTGCATAATCACTTAATTTAATTCTCAAAGCCTTTCTATTTCGGCCTTAAAGTCGATTGTTGTTGGGCCTAGAGCACTAAAATAAAGAATTGAACTTACATTATCACCTAACTAATCTCTCGAATGCCTATCTATTTCGGCCTTAAAGTCGATTGTTGTTGGGCCAAGAGCACTAAAATAAAGAATTGAACCTTGCATATTTACTTTCAAGCTTGCACGTTTAAGTTTATGCCTCGCATATTTACTTTCAAGCTTGCACGTTTAAGTTTATGCCTTGCATATTTAATTTATGTCATCACTTTATTTTGTAAGCAAGATTAAAAATGAAAAGCACGAGCACATTTATTTTATGTCGTAACTTAAGAACCTAGAGCTCAAAGACTTGCCCATTTCATTCCAAGTTAAAGTTTAATGTGAAACCATCCTTTGAATGCATATTTTCGGCCAAGTAGTGATGATAGACTTGCAATGAGTTTTCATCTAGCTACAAGGACCAATAGTCTATGTTCCAAGTTTTCCTTAAAGCTTTACAAACCTTTTCAAGGTTATGTTGTCATGAGATATGACTTTATTCCCTTTTAGGAGATGAAATATATTTTGGTCATTGACCTAAGGCTTCTCTTAGCCTCTTGATGAATTAAAATGATTTGCAAAGAGTTTTAGAAATTCTAAATTGATTCCAAGAGAAACTAGTTAACTTATGTACCTAGAAATGTCAATTTAAATCCTTTACTAAAGCTAAATGTTTTCGGTTCTAATATGATGAGTGTGATGCTGTATGATGATGTTTTGATATGTTGGAATGTGTGAAAATATCATATGATGATGTAGAAGCGATCCTATGCATGATAGGTAAGAAACTAGCTAACTAGAAATACCGTAAAGTTGGAATTTGACATACTTTTAACCCATTTGCTTTTGGAACTTTTCCAAACTGTTTTAATGGGAACATAATCAGATTTAGATTGTTTAGACATGAAAAACTTGGTAACAATTGGATTAGAATTGAATTCTAGCACCTATGGGGAAACTAGTAACTAGAAAACTGTAAAAATGCAAATGTAGAACTCTTAGAATATTTAATTTTCTGGATTCTGTCCAGCACCCTTACAACATGATAAACATGATTAATAATTAGCCCTTAAGCATAGGAATGTCTCATAATTGATTTAGATTTAATATATAGCGCCTTCGGCAAAGACGGAACCGAGAAAGGGTCTAAAACGTAAGTTCTAGAATCCCGTAAATACAAGTTAGAGATTCTGCCCTATGCTTTTCAGATTTAAGTATGAACATGAGGATTAGGAATGATAATTAATTATGAGCCCTTAGGTGCATAAAGATATGAGCGACGGATGTTAGAGAACTATATCTCAAGATTAAGACCCGTAAGGGTTAAAACATAAGCTACCGTAAGGGTAAGCGTTTGAATGTTTTATGATGATGCATGTAGTATGCAAATGATGATGATGTTATTCATATGAGGAATTCATGAGGTTATATGTTTATGTGGCATAAAGCAAATTTGGAAGGAAATTCGGTGTAATGCCGTTGTGCCGCCGAATTTCCGATAAATTTGGGGACTTAAAGAGATTTTGAAAATTAAGGTACTAAGATGGGTTCTAGGATGACACCGGTTTGGCCGAGCACCTCCATAGAACTCATGTGACATCAGTACCATTTTATACTCTTAGGTGACACCGGTTCGGCCGAGCACCCCTAAGAGTTTTGCCCCCTAACCCGTACTCAGATAGTCGGGATTTATGATTTATGATACGCTTATCGTTAAGTGGTAAGTAAGAACTAGTGACGACTAGTTAAGGTATGAGCTCATAACCTAGATATGTGACGTTCTGGGTGACACCGGTTCGGCCGAGCACCCCCAGTTCGATTGTCTTTTAGAGTGGCCCATGAGGAAGAGATGTTTCATGATTATGATTATGTCACTAAAGTTTGTCCCATATGAATGTTTCTATTGCCACTTTATGCCACTAAGTATGATGAGGCTTGATGTTATGTCTTATGTATGTGCATGAGGTAGTACCATGCATACATCTTCTATTATGTTGCATTCATGACATTAAGATCATCCTAAAATGAATGGACCTTGGCTGATGTATACTTTAAAGATTAAAATGAACTTAATACATGCCCAGTCATTTTGTGTAATTAAACCCAAGGTTCCTGAGGACGTAGATGATGACACCTAGGTAGTAGGAGGCCCTACTGAGATTCTTTAGCAAGATTCTCACTCCCTCTATCTCTTTCTTTCCGTCACGTCTTCAGATGGCGACGTTCGTAGTGTTCGTGGACACACCGACATGGGAGGTGCACCATGACCCGGACCACGGGTCATTCCATTTTGTGGGTCGATGCACGGTTAGAGTATTCATGTTCATGGGTCGACCCTTCACTCCCCCTGTACATTCCCATCGTTTCTCCCCCGTCTCACCTTTTGGCGATGACCTGGTGTTCGAGCGCGCACGTCCCCTAGAGGAGAGGCTTCGCCGTACCCCACCATCCACGTCCACCGCTCGAGACTACCCCCAGTATGTGCCCTGTTGCCCGTCGTCTTTTTCGGAGACGGATCCTTCCGAGGATTCGGCAACCCAGGCACCCTCCGAGGGATCTTCCCCCACCATACCCATGGACCTTGGGGAGGATAGTGAGCCTTCTGTGACTCAGCCGAGGCTTGCACGATGACCGGAGATGAGGCCACGCCGTGGAGGTCACTTCCGAGCCCTGACCCGTCTATTCACGCCGGAGGAGCTTGCTCAGTTTCCTAGTTACGTACCACGTTCGAGGGATAGTCGCCAGTAGGAGGCAGTGGATGGCCCCGGTTAGAGCACACACCACTTAGATGGGGATAAACCTTCTTTTGTTTAGAGGTTATCCCATCAGATGCACTCGGGTAGGGGAGTAGATCATGTTTAAGTTTATGTTGTATTTCCTTTCCTGTATTTTCCTTGTACTAAAGTAAGTCCCACACTTATAAGTAGGCAAGTTATATATATATGAGATGATATTCAGTGTTATTCATGTGTGCCTTATATTATGATGTTGTGAGACATTTGTTTTACTATACATGGTTTACAGCTTATCGCATCACACGGCTCTCACTTTTTATTTCAAAAAAAAAATTACTCGTATTTTCCACTAAGTATTCCAAAGTAAAAATGAGAACTATGAAGTAACAGACTAATAATTAACCTAAATATGTTCTAGAGTATTGGGTTAAAAATTAGGATGTTACACAATGATTTGAAGTAGTCTTCTTGTAGCCTTGCTCACCCATTATTGACTCAAAATTTTTATACCATTGGCTTAGAGCTAGCTTCAAGCCATATAAGCTTTTCTTGAGTTTGCACACATAATATTCTTTTCCTTTTGCTATAAGACCTTCAGGCTGCTCCATGTAGATTTCCTCCTCAAGATCATCATGGAGGAAAGCAGTTTTTACATTCATCTGCTCTATCTCTAAATCAAAACCCGTAGCTAAACTCAAAACAGTCCTAATAGAGGACACCTTCACAACCGGAGAAAAAATCTCATCATAATCAATACCCTTTTTTTTGCCTAAAGCCTTTAACCACCAATCTAGCTTATATCTTGGGGAAGAAGAATTTCCTTCATGTTTCAGTCTATATATCCACCTATTTTGCAAAGCTCTCTTACCTTTAGGCAATTCACAAGCTCAAATGTTTGATTATCATACAAGGCCTACATTTCATCTTGCATAGCATCGACCCATTTTAGCTTCTAGTCACTAGCTATTGCCTCCTCATAACATTCAGGCTCTCCCCCATCAGTCAAGGTCACATACTCATCAAAAGGATACCTAGTTAAAGGTTGTATCTTTCTAGTAGACCTCATAAGTGCAACAAGTGGATTTGTATGCATCTCATATTGATCATCAACAACATCATCCACTGTAGCATCTAAATGATCTCCCATTTGCTGGTCATCTTGAACCCTATGGTCATCTTCTTGCATATGATCCTAGGCCTGATCCTTTGCTAATTCTTCTACATGTGGTGGTTGGACTAGATCTGCATCGATCAAGCCACTGTTATGCTGAGATTCGATTTTCTTCACTTTCTCAGCATCTTCAATAGTTTGGGCTTCTACAAATACCACATCTTGGCTTCTCACAAGCTTTTTATTAATTGGGTCATAAAGCCTATAACCAAGCTTATCCTGACCATACCCAACAAAGATGCATTGCTTTGTCTTCACATTCAACTTAGATCTCTCATCCTTTGAAACATGAACAAATACTTTGCACCTAAAAACTCTTAAGTGATCATAAGAGATATTCTTGCCAAACCACACATTATCTAGAATATTACTATCCAAAGCAACTGTAGGACTATGATTAATCACATGCACCGCCGTGAGCAATGCTTCTCCCTAGAAATATTTAGGCAGCTTTACTTCAGTAAGCATACACCTAACTCTTTCAATTAATGTTCTATTCATCCTCTCCGCCAAACCATTTAGCTGAGGTGTTTTAGGAGGTGTCATTTCATGCCTAATGCCTTGTAGTTTACAATACTCATCAAATGGTCCACAATATTCATCACCATTATCAGTACGAATGCAATTAAATTTCTTACCTGTTTATCGCTCAACCAAAACTTGGAATTCGTTGAACTTCTGCAGGACTTAGTTTTTAGTCTTCAAAGCATAAGACCTTCCTTGAGTGATCATCAATGAATGTCACAAAGTAAAGAGTACCACCAAATGACTTCTCGTTCAATGGACCACAAACATTAAAGTGTACTAACTCCAAGAAATCTGATTTCTTTGAAGAAGGATGCTTCTTGAAGGATAATCTTCTCTATTTTCCAGCCATGCAATGAGAACATTTCTCCAACTCTGCATTCTTCAACCTAGAAAGTACATCCTTTTTAGCCAAACAATTTAGTCATTTTCCACTGATGTGACCAAGTCTTCTATGTCATAACTCTGAAACTCTTTTGCTTTCAACTGCATTCACACGGCCTTTTGAAACTGTAGATTTCATCACACACAAACTTAAGGTCTTCTTTCCTCGAGCTACTACCAAGTTGCCTTTAGTGAGCTTCTATTGACTATTGCCAAATATGCTAACATAACCTTCATCATCAAGCTTTCTAATTAAAATCAAGTTTAAGCGGACATCTGGCACATGTCTAACATCCTTAAGCAGTAACTTCATTCCAACATTAGTTTCTAAACAACCATCTCCTATACCAATCACCTTGGCCAAGTCATCATTGCCTATCTTTAGCACTCCATAGCCACTTGAAGTGTAAGATATGAAGAACTCCTTCCTTGGTGTAATATGTATTGAGGCGCCACCGTCAATCACCCAGTCAGACTCATCAGATACTATATTAATCATATTCTTATATCCTACAATGAGAAGATCATCTGAAGTTGCAGTAGACACGCGATCATTATTGTTTTCTTTTTTCACTTGCTTACTTTTGTTCTCCTTTTTCCAAAGAAAGCAATTCTTTTGGATGTGTTCTGCTTTATGACAATAATGATATTTAACATTTTGTACCTTGATCTGGACTTGCTTCTGCTTTTACCTCTACCCCTTGTGCCTTTGTTCTGACTTCTCCCCCTATTTTCTGTAACTAACATCTCTGAGTGAGATGAAGAACCTTGAGTCTTCTTTTTCACTTCTTCATTCAAGACACCACTTTTCACAAGTTGCATGGTTACCACACCATTAGGAGCACAATTAGTGAAGGAGATGCGGAATATCTCCCAAGAATCTGGTAGAGTATTTAGCAACCAAAGTCCTTGAACTTCATCTTTAAACTTGATTCTCATGCCTGACAACTGATCTAAAACTCCTTGCAACTCATTCAAGTGATCAGATATGGATGACCCTCCTTTGTATCTCAGATTCATCAATATATTCAACAAATACAACTTGTTATGGTTGTCTTCAGTCACAGCTGCCATTCCAGATCCATCGATTGTCTTCATATATGCTATGGTTGTCTTTAGTCACAGCTGCTATCTTCATATCTACTTCGGTGATTGCGATGAAGAGGATGTGAAAAAGAATCATGAATGGAGAACGTGAGAGGGATAGAGATAGTGACCTAGACTTGATGGAAGAGGAAAGCATTTTAAGAAGAGAAGAAAAAGAAACTAGTAAGGAGTGAGAGAGGGTGAATGAATAGTGTGAGGTGCTAGTACATAGAGAGTTGTGTGTCAAACTAGGGAATTAGGGTTCATTGTTTTTGCTTTTTAACTACATGTTATTTTGGGTCAAAGATTGGCATTGAAAAACTCAAGGCCATACAAGCAAGAAGAAAATCAATGAGAATCCTTTGGAATTTAAACAAACTAATAAAGAATAATGGGCTTGTGTCATGTCTTGCAGTATTGAGCTTCAGCACTCATTTAACATAAAAGGAAACAAATTTTTAATATAAACTTTCAAATGTATTTTATAATTCAAATTTACTAATTGTTAGTCATATGCATATTTATATATATGTATATAAGCATATAAATTTTGAAATATTAATCGTTTATCTTATTTTGTTGTATGTATTTAAATATATCTAGTTTACTCTATCTATTCATCATATTTACTGGTGATAAAGTAGATTATTTGTTAGATGTTCAAATAATATTGTTGGAGTTCAAAAACCCTCCTCCTCTGCCATTGAATGGCTCAACTCCAAAATATTTTCAAACAAGCCATGATTACTTGATCTCCAAGAAATGAGGAACCATGCAGATCAACATGAAGACCCTTTGCTTAATGGGTAGGCCTCAACCCTATCATTATCTATGTACCATACAGGGAGAAAACAGCAACATAACTACCAACCTCCTAAGGAAGTCTCTGCCCCCTGTAACCTCTCCACACATCAGAAGCCATGGTGCTAACAAACACCAGAAACATCAGAACCCAAAAAATTACAGTGTAATGCATGAAACATTATATGAAACGACTTAATTTAATACTCACCAGGGCACAACAATAGTTAAAATTATTCCTTTAATTCCCTAAACTTCATTTCACCTTCAAAGAAAAACCAAATGGATCTTTTTCAGTAATTGCAGTTAGCATGCCTTTACAATTATATGGGAACCAAATACAGTTGTCGATACCAAAACAAATTAATAAGTGCAACCTAAATTCCCGAAAAAATTGCACCCAATCATGACGGTTGAATGTTGATGCTAATAGCAGTATTTTAATCAGAGTTGTTATAGCAAGCTGTTGTCCATACTTTGTTCATGGGAGCTAGAGAAACCTTACTTTCTTACAGATTGTTTGAAGATTTTAAATTGGATGTTTTGATTTGATATCATTGCATAGAAATTACACTCTTGTTGAAGTTGCGACTGTTATATATATATATATATATACTGCAATCGATTACGGGAAGTGAAGATAAAAGAGATATTATCACTGCATTGTTCTACACCAAACAAACACTCTAAGTGAAGCTATGGAATAATAGTCCAAGACAGAGTACAAACGTAACAAGAGCAAGGATAAAAAAATAAAGCAAACCATAAAAAAAAAATAGAAAAAAACACAGCAACGTTTATTTGGGTTATCAAAGCTACTTTGTGTCTAGGAACTGTTCTCTTAATCTTCTGGCTCTTCGTCATCAATGATAACCATTTTGATGTGAGATAGCTTGGTCCAATACTCTCCAAGTTGTGGCTGACATTTCCTACATAATTCAGGAGAACCTTTAATCCACAAAACTTCAAGCGCTGTGAGACGATAGATATCATTGGGGAGAGACATCAACTTTGGACAATTGCCTATGTTAAATGTTTTAAGAAGACACAAACTCGAGAGCCACTCAGGAAGCCGAACAAGGTTGTCACAGTTTGAAATTGATAAGGATTGTAAAGTGTTTGCAGATGCATGAAGCCAATGAGGTAAGGTCACCAATTGTGGCATCGTATCAAGAAGAAAAAGTTTTAACCTCAAGTTGGAGTTTTGAATGCCTTGGTCATGCTCCCTTGACAATTCCAAATTGCGACAGGTGTAGATCATCAAAGACTCCAATTGAGGAAAATGGTTAATATCAAGTGGCAAAAACTTCAGGCTCTCACAATTCTCGACCACCAATGTTCTAAGTGTAGGGATTTTTATCCCTACAAATAGAGACTCTAGCTTAGCACAAGATTGAATACATAAATATTCAAGAGAACTCAAGCTTGCAATGTCACTTTCAGGAAAAACAGATTGCTTTGTGGTTATCTGCAATCTTTGAAGACTGATCAAGTTTCTCAATCCTTTGGGCAATATCTCAAGTTCCGTACACTCATCAAGACACAAAACTTGCAAATTTTGGAGCATGCAAATAGAATCAGGAAGTCTCTTTATCTTCTTATTGCAACTAAGAGAGAGATATCTTAGGTGTTTCAACTTACCAATAGACCAAGTCAAAGTCTCACATGTAGTATAACCTAAATCCAGAAATCGCAAGTATTTGCACCTTGACACCCACGTATTCAACACAGTTTCGCTGTTGACTCCCACTTCTGCATAAGGAAATAGTATGGTTCTCACATTTGATAAATCTGGGGCAAAAAACTTGCCAAGCAAATCATTGTCAGTAAAAGACAGATGGAGAACATTTTCAGGTATATTTTGAATGTGGGAGTTTTGAAACAACAGACAGTCATCTTTTGCAACATATAGTGCAAGATCATGCACTAAATCATGTATTTTGAAATTACAAAAGGTGCCATTGTCGACAAATTCCACAAGGAAGGATCTTGACATCAATTCAAACAAATATTGATTGGCACAATCTATCCAACTTTTACTGTTGCTTGGCGAATTAAGGAAACCCGCTGCCCCCAAAGTGAAGCCACGTCAAAACTATGAAATTCATAATCCTTAGGATAAGGGGCGAATAAAGCAAAACATTGCCTCAAATAGGATGGCATTTGATCATAGCTTAATTTTAAAGCTGGTAAGATGTCATCTTTCTTTTGTGACAAAGTCCAAATGTCATTATCTCTAACCGATTTCCACTCATCTGCCTCAAATTTTGAGAATAGCAAACTCCCAAGTGTTCTTGCTGCCAATGGAACCCCTCCGGTCTTTTTCACAATTTCCCTGGCAATCGTTACCAAATTTGGATATTTTTCCTTTTCTCCTTCTTTAAATGCCCAGTTAAGAAACAGAGACAATGAATCTTCAGAAGAAAGACCTTCTAAAACATAAGGGGAAATGGTACCCATCAAGGAAGCGATCTTGTGATTACGTGTTGTCACTAAGATTTTACTTCCTGCTGCACCCACTTGTATTAAATCCCTCAACTGAACCCATTTAACGCGATCCTCGTTCCACACATCATCCAAGACAAGTAGGAACTTTTGACCAGCAAGTTTATTTCTTAGATGAATCTGCAATTGCTCCATATCTAACATGTTAAAGTTCTGTTGGAGAGTAGAGGCCGATTCATCTGCAGAATTGATGATTTTGACAATCAATTGTTTGATGTCAAAGTCATCAGAAACACACACCCACATCTTCGATGGGTAAGACTCAGTTATCCTCTTATCATTGTACACAAACTTAGCAAGTGTGGTCTTTCCTAAGCCTCCAATTCCCACAATAGGTAAAACAGATAAACTTTCATCACCATCATGAGGATTCTGCTGCATCAAAAGTTGCACTATCTTTTCTTTATCCTCATCCCTTCCTATCACAGTTGACTCAACAACATGGGAGTATGACATCTCCCTCTTATGCACAACTCGCCTATCAACATCAATTATTTGAAGACCAAACTTGTCCCTATCAGCCGCAACCCTGTCTAATCTTTTCCTGACATCTTTAATCTTTTGAGCCATCCTATAGCGTAAGACAAGCGGATTAGAACTAGAGAAGAAGCGACCTACCTTGGTTTTTGTCGTACCATAGGCTTTGACCACTTGCTTGCGTAAGGTCTCGCATTCAACTTCATCAAGCACGTTCTCAGCGTCAGAGAGGACACGCTTGATCTGCCTCATCCATACGCGCAGCTCGTTGTTGTGCTCCTGCTTTTGCTCGGCATCCAGCAGAACAGCTTTGACATATGAGAGAGTCTCCTTAAACTCTCGCAGGTCATCATATACACCAAGCAGCTGAGAAGCTTCTTCAAATGCTCGAGAAGCAAGCTTTGCGATGAGTGACTCAGCGATGCTAAAGAGGAATGATTCGGCCATGGTTATCAGCAAAATCAAAGAGGAGATCGAGATCGAGATTGAGATGCAGAAAACACTTTCAGGCAAGAAAGAGAGAGTGTAGGTTTATGCGAAGTCAACACATTGCCACACTATATAAAAAGAAGAATTGGTGTCCATCGCCACCATTGTGTACGAGCTGTACTAGTTTTTTTTTTTTTATTACAACTTGCATGCACACAGAGGTCGTGTCGAAAGTCATTTTTTATGTATATAGCTTTCATCTTTTTTAGAACTGATTTGCACTTTTTATATATAGTTAAAATTTATTTTTCCGTTTTTTTTCACACAACACTTATTTTTCATTCAATTCTTATATGATTTTTAATTTAATTTTATTTTTAATTTAATTTTCATTATGTTGTTGGTTTCTCCTACAGTATAGTCTTAAAGTTAACATGTATAATGAAGAACATAAAATAAATCAAAAATAGTTATTACGCAGAGACTATGGCTCATGAGAAATCAACACGCTGCTAAACATAGGCGGAGCTTCCTGGGGCCAATGGGGCCATTTCCCGAGCCCCCACAACCCATTTTTTTTGGGAAAAAAAATTCCACTTATATATAGATATATTCTGTTTAGAAAATATGTATAGGTTTTTAAAGTTTCATTCAGGTCATTCACGTTTTATCGAAGTTTTGACTTTTGATTTAATCCCAGAGTTTTTATTTCTACCTATGTTCCCAACATCCAAATTATAAATGAAAAAATGGATACAAATGTCAATTTACAATATTAGAATATCATAACAAAATATAAAATATCATATTAAAATATTAGGGATCATAATAAAATGTAAAATATCAATTTGAGTGTCATTGCATTTTAATTTAAACATAAACTTCATATTTTATGTTTTCTTATGATCCCAAAATATTGTAATATGACATGGTATATTTTGTTGTGACTTTCTAGCATTATACTTTGATATTTATATCTTTTTTTTTGTTTATAATTTGGATGCCTTCTATTAAAAGGACAAAAGTGAAACGTTTTGAAAATATTAGGGATGAAAATATAACCAAAAAAAGAAAAATTGGGACTAAATCAAAATCTTGATCAAACTTGACATGTTTAAATAGATATTTACCCATAGTTTAATTGGAGAGCCTAATATTAATATATTGATAGCTTAAAATTTTTATACTGTTATTCAATTAAATCATCTCATTTACATAATTTTTTAAGTAATGAGTGTGAAACTTATTTAATTTTGCCTTGCTAATGTAGTAATGTATGGTTGGATGATAATATAATGAAGTTTTACAATGCTTGTATATATAAACTTTTAATTATAAACATGTTATTTTAGACAAATGTGTTTCTTCAAGTTAAAAGTTCATTAACTCGTTATTAATTGAAAAGTATCAAACAGTATACTATTGTGAAATAAAAACAATAAAAAAAAACGACTTTATGGAAAATAGCGTGACTTTACATTGAGGGGCATTTTATTTGAGAGTGATAGTAGAGGTAAAATATTTATAAATGAGTTTCATATGTAATTTTGAACATAAAATTTATTCATGAAATTTTTATCCTCACATTTACTCCCTAGCCAAATATTCCTTAAGAGTATGTTTGATTTGAGAGTAAAAATAAGGAAAAATTTTCATACTTAAACTTCATATATAATTTTATACATAAAACTCATCTATATAATACTAATTTAATAATTTATTCATGAAATCTTCTCATGTTTTATCCTCGTACCATAGACACCATGAAATGTATATTTTTTTAGTATTCTTTTTAAAATTATTTTGTTTGTCAATAATTTTCTTTAAATTAAAGTTCATATGAAGCATATCAGGTGAGAAGAGAAATTAACTGTGGGAATGAGAGGAGTTGGCTAATACTACCATTAAATACATAAAAATTGATATTAAAACCAAATTATATAATTTTTTGAAGTAATCATATAACTTTTAATCTTAAGTGCCTAAGTATATTTTAGTAGTTAAGATTTGTTCCTTTTATCTCTCATGTCAAGAGACTTCTCCCATTTGATACACTTTAAATTTAATATATACGATGTATAATTTTTAATTTAAGAGCTTAATTTTGGTACATTAATATTATAAAAAAAATTTATATAGCCATTCAATCACATATTATTATATTAGAATAATAAGTTTGGCTATCATCCCACTACTTTAGTAGCCATGTAAATAAGAGGTTTTGATTGAATAAAAATATTAAAAAATTTGTTAACACATTTAAGTTAAAGTGCTAAACCCTTAATTAAATTGTAATAATCTAATTTGTATATGTTATTTGTGCCCCCAAACATTTTATTCAAGCTCCCCTTCTGCTGCCAAACTATATAAAAAGACTTGATGTCTAGCACTACCGTCATTTATGACCCGTACGAGTTTTTAATATTTCAACTTGCATAAAAAAAAGTCTCGCAAATGGCCTTTTTTTTTTTTTTTATGTGGATGGTTGTTATTATCTTTTTCTTTTAGGCCTAATCTACTTATTTTATTTATAATTAAAAATATTTAATTTATATGTATTGAATTTTTAAGGGTTGGATATCAAACTTAATCATTTTTATTAATGTGACAATATATGATTGAATAATATTATAAAAATTTATACTATTAATGTGTAAAAACTAAATTATAATTAAATTACATCTTTCATTTTTTACTGGCACACATCTTTTTCATTTATTCACATGACTTCACTAATTTTTCATTTAATTGTTGCATAATTTTCATCATGTTTTCGGTTTCCCTTTTTTTTGTGGATTATGTTTTCAGTTTCTGTTACCGTATATTAAGCTCAACATGTATTTGAAGTACATCAACCACATTTTAATTTTTTTATTAACATATTTAAAATAGTTATTACATATGATCCTCTCCCTCATTAACTAAATATCAAGGGTTCAATTTTCGTATTTAGAATGTAACAACTTTAAAACATGTCGACAATATCTACCCTTAAATAAGCCTACAATATGCAAAGAGATTAGTCATTGCGTGTAGCGATAGCTATGCTGAAAAACAAAAAATAATAGTTATTATGTACAAAAATTTTAAATACAAAATAGTACATAATTGAATTGAATCCTCCTGTCTAAAGTAGATACATATAAAGTTTAATTTTAAAGGGCAAGCTTTGTCACAACAGTAAGATACTATTTTGTAATCTAGAGTTTATGAGTTCAAAATCTTGGAAACAACATCCAATCAAATTAATTTTGCTATTTGTTCTACATTGTCACGGCATAGAAATTAACTCTTATGTATCACACAAAATTTATATAACTTTTTATATTTATATGTAATTCTTATTTTAAATTTATATTTCATATTTTATTATATTACTATTCTGACGAAGATAACATTAGAATTAATTATTTGTATATGAATTATATTAATATTTTTATAATAATTGATTTAAGCGTAAATCAGGATAAAACGTAATAAACCGAGGGTAATGTCACTACCTAAAAACCGAGGGTAATGCACATGATTGCCCTTGAATACAAGATGCATTCCCTTCAAAATTCTCTGCACAAGGCTATAGGCTAGCACAGTGGTATTTCGATTTTTATGGGAACTTGCCAAAGTTATAGATCATTTTCCTTTCTTTTTTTTGGGTCGAAAGATCATTATATTTTCTTTAAATGATATTCAATAGGTTGGTTTTAATCATTTTAATATAATTGAACTTTTTTAGAAACAACCCTATTTTCCAATGAAGACATTTTCTAGGCAGTTATTGCTGATATCAAGCAATGCCAATGGCTACTGAAGTAGTGGGATATTTCCATCCTCATCTTTTTCCTTTCCCTCATGATCTTAGTCATAAATAATGAAGTATTCATGACTAGCTCAAGTCGAAGTTAAAATACTGCGTTATAACTAAGGTTAACAAGTAGGAATGTAGTTATGAACATTAGGAACTCACTATGTATAAGGGTAGGAACCAAAAGCTAAAGACAAATATAGGATCTATTTATGAATATTTACAACTGTAATGATCAATTTAAAAATCAATTTAAAGTAATTTATTTCAATTTAAAAATCAAAAACTTAATTTAACAGAAGTCTGTACACTTGTTTCAATTTAAATTCCTCAAAAGTCAAAACTTCTATAGTGGGTCTAAATTAGTTTTTTTTCTTTAGACCAAAAAACAAAATAGTTTTTTTTTTCTTTAAAAAAGCAATTTATTTTTCAAAAAAGTACTTCTGTGTATGCTTCAGGGTGTTTGAATTCACATTTTAAGATTTAAAAAGTGGTAGAACCAATTTTTTTTCAAAAGCTAATGATACCCTGCTTCTAAAAAATGTAAAAGCAGAAGAGGTTTTTAATAAAATTATATTCCAAAATTATTTATCACTATTATTTATAATTACATCTCATCAAAGATTTATTCCTTCTCACTTCTCATAGTCAAGTACACCTCTCATCTCGTCACTATTACTCACTCACACAGCACTGATAAACCTAAACTTCAACTCTGTTCCAAGCTCTATTAGATTTTCAAGATACACTCATTTTCATTTATTTTATTTAGAGATATCCCTAATCATATTAGGAAGGACTGACAATATTAACCTTATTTTAATTATTATATTGGAGCTATAGATGATACTCATATAGCTATCCATAAACTGATAATAAACAGACATCTTTCACCTGCAAGAAAGGATATAAAAACACTAATATATTGATTGTGTATAAGTTTAATATTTATTGGATGATATGATTGGAAAGGTACTGCCCATAATACTATAATTTTTATAGAAGCACTACGAAGACTAGAATTACAATTTCCACTTCCATTTGCATAGCACCCAAGTTGGGAGGAACAAACTTAGAAAGTAGAAGAATTAAGAAATAATATAAGGGATTAGTTGCCAACATAATACATCATTAGTATTTTTACATTGTTAAATTTTATTCTTGTCCTTTTCTGTAATTTAATCTAAGAAAAAGTACTTTTATTTTTATTTATCCAAACATATTTATAAGTACTTTTAATAATTAAAAAGCACTTGTCACATTGTAATCCAAATGCAAGATAGCTTTTTCTATAAAACAAAAAGGGTCTATTAGAAAAACTTAAGTGAAAAATACTCATTTAAAAAGCCCATACAAACACACTATATATTCAACCATGTAATAGTATAAGACTGCGAATGGCAGGAATATTGCTCTGAAAATTGTAGAAGTCATGACATTGACATAATAGGTGTCATAAAAAGTTTAAAAGTTTTTTATTATTGCTCTTGAAAATATAAAGTATATCTATTTTCAATTTCAACGTATACAGTATTGATGGGTGACTTCAAGCATTGAGCCTTTTGAGCCAAATGTGCCTGAGCAATTCATCCTACATTCCTCCTCTTTTATTTCCTACAAACTCAACAAATATCAAGTCTAAAATAAAAAGTAAGTAAAATTGTAGCAATTGCAATAATATTTATATCAAAATATCTTCTCATTTTTAACAGTACAATATTTACAACAAAAAAAAAACTTCAGTGCTGCAGATCCTTTCTGAATTCAATCCCAATCAAGTTAATGATGAAAACATGAATAAAATTCTCATAGCTCACCAATGACATAGTAGGGCCGAAGATATTAGTATCCGGTAGCTTTCAAATATAATCACATGACCCTTCAAACCTAAAATTAAAAATTATGCATTGTCCGACCCATTATCCAATTATAGTAAATCATAACAATTTGATGGTGTATAGAAGAAATAAAAGATGCATAACTGCCATCATCATATAAGAATAACAAAATGATTCGATAAGCATGAGACCAGAAATGGAAATCATATCTTTACGTTGATGTAAAATGTCACAATGATCATTAAAATTCAGAAAAATAATACTTATTATGTAAAATATCATGTCACTGAAATGAGGAAATATAGTTTCTTTTTCCTATTCTGAAATTGACGAGAGCACTTGGCCATCATAAGAGTTCTTTCATTTAAGTATTTAAGGTGAGGGAATTTACAAACAGAAAACGATCCCTACAATTTCATCTGCCCCGAAAGCCCTTTGAAAGAGCCATAAAGAGACTGTGATTTTCTAAAACTGAAAATATTGTCTATTTTAGCCAAGTGTGGCTGAGAAGCTTCTGCTTTGTAATCAGCTGAATGGAGTTTCCCATAAACCCGTACACTTAAAGTCTTCTTTTGAGATGCCCCAACTTTGACATATTCATCGAAGAAATCTATTAATTCTTGAAGAGTAAGCTGCTTTAATGATTCAACCTGTGCCAAAGCCACAAAATAGAACCATTAACTCAGCTCAACCATAATATTGATCCCAAGTTTAGTGAGCATGTATTCTGAAACATTAGTAGCAAGAAGAAAGGGGAAAAGGACTTCATCTGGGAGGGAGGGCAAGTGAAATCACACATTAAGGTTTGAATTCATACCTCCGAGTCTTTCCTATCAAACCTGAAAGTTCCGTCATTGATCTCTCGCCAGAAAAATGCTGATTCTTCCCTCAAGTTTTTGTGTCTCTCTAGTTTCATATCTATCAATGCATTTACATTGCTCTGCATACAAGCAGTTGAGTAGTCAGATGCATAACTTGTTTTTCAAATGCTATGACCAACACAAAATGACGATTTAGCTAGAAGTACAGTTGAAAAAAATCCAGGAGATTCAAGTCAAAACTTGTCTGTCAAAGATTAACACTACTACAAGCTTAAGCTATTGTATGAACCCCATGATTGATATTATGTCACTTAAGAATGTAACCCCAGCCATATCCCTTAGCCAGGTTGATACAAATGAATATGAGAACTTACCTAACCACATATCATATACATTCTAAATCTCCTCCCACACTGATATTATAAAAATAATCTTGAGCATTGATCATTACAGAACAAAATTTTTAGGATGCCAAGATTTCTGGCCCTTCAATGCTTTTTGTTCCACTGAACATTTGAGAAACAATTTTCCAGTCGCAAGATTGCAACACAATGCTTACCCCCTCCCTTGAGGTCAATTAATATTACACTTACCCCCTTTTAGATTTTAAAATTATACTTACCTCTCTTGTTTTCAACTAATTTATATAATCCCAAAATTACCCTTAAGTATTCATCTTCTCCTTTCTCCTTCCACTTCCAGGTGTTGCAATCAAACCTTGCTCGCTCACATCAATTCAACAAAACCAAATTCTGATCATGTACAAAACTAATCAAGGTAGAAGACACGAGTCACAAACAGTTCATAAGGTTTCTTTTCTTTCTTCTTTTTCCCTTGATGAGTCACACCCATATCGAAGATGGAAGAGTGCAAGGAAAAAAATGTGACCACAGTGCTTAGAGAAACAAACCGCAGAGAGCACGAGCTATGAGGTACACCTCTTCTAAGTCCACCCCTATGGTAATAAGAAACTAGACAATACAGGAAAATTGCATACTCCACCCCCATTTTCAAACTACAAAAACACACCGTCCCTCCCAATGCGTCATAGGTGCTGGCTTGAGCACTATACCCTAGCTCCTCAACAAGGAATGTAAGCTAGTTATTTAAAACAAAGGGCAGACATCACATTTCAACAAAGAAATGGAAAAGGACCATAACTCTATGCCAAGCCCTGTACAGTGAGCAATCTGAGCTCCACAACCCAATTCCAATTTCAACCCATTTCATTTATGAAACGAATGTTTGATAAAATGTCTAGAGGGATTGACTTGTCACACCGTCTGATGGTTAAAGCAGTTGTGGAACCCTCGGCCAATGGGGTGGTGGTGGAGTTGGAAGGTGGTGGAAGAAGATGGTGGGAATCAGGCAATGGTGATCAAGAGACGAGTGGCATTTGATAGAAACTGAAAAGGCAATCAACGGCATAAAGTCATTTCATATGTCTCAGTTACCTACAATTCATATGCCATTGAAAATAGGGGGTGTTATTGTAATGATTTTTAAACAACTAAGGGATGTAGGTGTTATTTTAAAAAATCAGAGGAGCAAAATGTAATATCAATAAATGTAACTATCCCATAGTCTAATGTACTGTATAGCTTTCCTCTTTCCTTAATACTGTAGTGATCCTTTCACTGCCTTGGTGTAGTTATTCATTTACCACCTCATAGAGTAAGAGTAGTGGTAGTTTCACTACATTGAGTTTACACCTCTTTCCTTTCTATGCAGCACTCATACTTGTCCCCCGTACTTCGACTGAAATAGTCTAAATCTGAAGGTAAACTACATGATGTGCAAATATTGTTGTCCATGCTCCATGCAGATGTACTACATATCAAGTGAACGTGTAGATATTTATTATGCATATGACCCCCTCCTTGTATTCAGGCTTCAAGTGAGAAGTTAATTCAAAATTCATGAAGGGAAGGTATGGGGAAGAAACATTATTTCTCAATCCATGATCAAGGAACAACAGTTAAAAAGACAAAATAAAAATACCCCTAGAACTACTATTATCAAACCTTGAATTCATCGATTGTCATCTCACGTAGTTTGGCCTCAAACATGTTGAGAAATGCCTCAACTCTCTGCTCAATGTTTCCAGGACCCTGAGAAGGAAGCAGAATACTAAAAATAAGCAACCTTGCCGTCAATTATAAAATAATTTAGATTTGGTTGTAAATACCTTGACTGTGGATTGGATGATAAACTGCAGTCCACGTATACCAAAATCATTCCTGCATGACATGTTCCAAAATTAAATTGAGAACAGGTGCAATTATTTCATACTAAATATGGATATCAGGGACCCTGGGAATGGACCCTATAATGTGAAAAGTACACATGAAAAGGTCATGTTTTCATGCCCACCACTAAATTTTGTGTGCGCTTTTTATCTTCTTTAAATTAAAAAAATTTAAAGGTGGAGATGAAAACATGGCCCTTTCATGTGTACTTTGCACATGAGAGGATCCACTCCCCAGGGACACTACATTAGACATACCTCTGCATGAGCACAGTAATGTATCCTAGCTGCTCAACTGATCGAAGCTGATGAAAGGCTGGCTGCTTTGCAACAAGGGCAAAAAGCTGAAGTTTAACATTCAGCTTAAAGTCATCTCGACCAACCTAAGAATTTCTCAATAGTCAACACAGTTACAAACAACAATAAGGATAAAGGATTCATCTAATCAAATGACAGCGCCAAATGGCAAGGGAAAAGTACAAGTCTAAATATATAAACAGAAGAAACTGAGAACTTTGGTAGCCTGCAAAATAATAAAAAATAACCTATGAATAACACTGACAACCAAAGTATTATATCACTTGATAGGGTTGATTTTATTGATTAAGAAACTATATTGGACTCCAATCCAAAACCAAAATTTCAACAAATAAGTAAGTATTTGTCATAGTGATCTCTAGTTTTAGAAAATTAACTTTCAGTCCTTGACATTGTATTCCAAAGGGAAATACAGCAAATACAATGCCATGGGGTCAAAAGTTAATCTCCTAAAGTCAGGAACTACTATGGCACATTTATAATACTTACAAATTACAATTTCAGGGATTAACATACAACTTTACTCTTCAGTAAATCCATTTAGAACAAGGTCTTTCGAAAATTAAATTTATAGGAAACTCAACACTTATATTATCAAGTAGGAAGGACAGTTTATTTAGTATTGGAAATGCTAAAAAGCATAAAAAATATATTAAAAAGTTTTAGGGATATATGATCACAGATGGAGCCATCAGGTGCAATAGGATAACAATTTGTTGTCCAATAATTAATATGAACGTTTTGATATAAAGGTCAGGGCCCACATTATGGTACTTTTCAATAAGAGTTCAAAAGAGCCCATTTAAAGCAATAAAGTTATATAAAAATAGTTTAGCTGTAACCTAGGCTCCACTGAAGTTGTGCAGAATTTGTAGTCATCAATTTGACACTTCACAAAAAGCCAAACTAAATTACATAAAATTAGATATGATGTAAACCACTAGTTTTCAAGTCCAAAACAATAATGTTTGGATAAATCCGTGCAACCCACTCTGGGCAGCCAAATGTGCAAAACACAACTCCTACAAATAAGGAAATTTACCTGTATATAGTGCACAAGAGCAGAATTCTCATCATCAGGATTAAGACATTCTGATGAGTAGAAGTAACTCATGCCGCCTTCAAGCTTAACAACCCGATTTGTCGGATACTGAGATGGGAATAAAGGCTGGCATAAAGGTTTTGAACACTTAAAGAGAACATCTTCTATGTGCCTAACCATTGACTCTGCTTCACTACCTTCAATGTTTCCTGTACAGTGTATGATAAATTTCAGTTCAATGATTTTAGCCCAATTGAAATAAAAAGTAACTCAACAGCCAAAAGAAGCGAGGGGCATAAGAACCTGCTATGTAACACTCTAGAAAGGTCCTTGAGAGCATCGCCGGTACAAACTTAGAAAGATCTTCAGCCTGAAGAAGTGGAAGTACTTCTAGCTGTTCCATCCAAGGCCAGGTTTGATCTTGTAATATCAATGAGCAATAGTACATAGCTTGTTGATATGGTTGTTGATACTTGAGATTTTGGTACTGTTTGGTTAATGTTTCCTGATAAAAGGGTTTATGAAAAGGAAAATTAAATCTGACTATAAGTGCATCTAAAAATCAACACAGAATTTACTTTTAAAATTGACATGGATAAATTACAAATCAAATACTGCAACGACCTCTAATTCTTTTGTTAACATATTTTTCTTAAAAAACTGCCAATTTTTTATGGGAAAAAAACATGTAGGAGATATGAAACTATCAAAGAATCAGCCTTGCCCCATGGTATCCAACACATGAAATCAGTTCAAGACAACAAAGAGAAAATTAAATGGCACATGAGACCAATGAAGCACAGACACATGAGACCTATAAAACACAGACACTGACACGGACATGAATACGGACACGGACACAAGACACAGCAAACTCAAAAAATTACAAGACACAGACACGGCATATATATATATATATAATTTTTTTTATTTTATTGTATGATTCTTTTGTCCTTTTTGTCAATTTTTTTTTATCTAATTAATTCTTCTTTTTACTTTTTTGTGATCAACCGAAGAATTTTCAAAATAAAATGACCAAGAACACAGGTCCAACTAAATAACTAGAGTTGGTTTTGAGCTGATGTTGGCATTAAAAATTTGAAAAAAAAAATAAAGAAACCAACTCAAGCATATTTACAGCGTGTCCAAACCGTGTTCACAACGAATTAGAGTTGTATCCAACCGTGTCCAGTGCGTGTCTAAGCTAAAAAAAATTGCTATTTTAATTGAACACGTACGAACATGTGTCCAACACATGTCGTGTGGGTGTCTATGTCTGACACTTGTCCATACTTCTTAACATGAGACGCGTCTTATATAGTACCTTGATAATTGAGAACCTGTCAGGTCTCACGCTGAATGTTGCAATCTTTTCAACAACAGTTTCAAGTAAAATCCTTAGCTTGTGGTTATAACCAAGGAGAGCCACCTGAAAGATAAATGGCATTTTTATGATGAGAATGGATATAAAATACTCACAGGATCGAAGGCAAATAAATGACGAACAAAAATTATGATTGTGTAAATCTAGTTCCTCACTTCCTCTGTTTTCTATTTTCATTTAACAAGCATGCAAAGCAACAGCAGCTAATTGAAGGATCAAGTAGGATTCAGAACATTAGTAGATAGGTAAATAAGACTCGATTAGTATAATGTGTGGAAGAGTCATTTCAAATTTTATTTCAACATTTTCTATCTGTTTAACTATAAATTTAACCATGTTATCAGTATCCCCCATGTGAACCTTTAAATGATGTCCACTGTCTAAGTCACTCATAAAAATGTAGATTTAAACTCATGATATATAAGTATAATTATACCATAGCATTTTGAAATCAAGGTATCTTGTCATTATCTTTTCTTTTTACACTTCAAATATACTACACATAATATTGATTATAGACTAATGACTTGTTTGAATAAGGACAGAAAATGAGAGAAAAGACAACAGAAAGAAATAAAATGAAGGGAAAATGAGAAGAAAGAAAATAAGAGTTGTATAAGAGTGACATATACATCTTTATCGTAACAAAAGATTATAAATATTTTATTTTGATTCAATTTTTAAACACTTTTTAAAATTAAATAAATAAATATATAATAATAATAATTTTACAATAATATTAATAAAAAAATTAAAATTATTAAAATAAATTTATTTATTTTAATAAAAATAAACATAATATAATCGTTTTAAACTGTCAATATTTTGAAGTTGTGGGTAATAAAATTGTACATCAACCCATTCTCTTTCCACTTTTCAACAGTGGAAGAAAAGATAAAATGTTAGTCCCACGTGGTTTTTTCTCTTCCCCTTGTTCTTCAGTCTCAACCAAATGGGGTAAGCTCAGTTTTCAAAGCATTTTCTCCTCCCTAAGTTTTCTATCCTCCCATTTTCAGCTAAACCAAATGCAGGGTAATAGAAAGTGATCTTAAATGAAAACTGCAACCTTGAAAGTAAAATTATATGAACTACAATACCTGGAAACCCCTATCTGTGTGATTTATGCCATAATACAAACCAGCAACCTGAGCATAATAAGCTGAAAACAGAGATACCGTAAGAAATTGTTCAACTTGTACTTAGCAACAAAGTATGCACATAATGCATAAATATCTTTTTACAAGTGAATAAAACTAGCAACATACCATATTCATTCAAGTAATCCATTAATAATTGTGTGAAAATATCCGTCAAAACATCAGCTTCAGGAGAGTTTCCAGCAAAGGGACAATTGAAATCAATCTTTACGTAAGCCTTAGGAGTGGAAAATAATGTGTCTGGCTTGTACCATAAGGCTGAATATGATGACCTGCTTAACAAAACTGGAAATTTTACCTGTTTCAAGATATTAATAACTTAATAAAGATAATCATGCTGAAAATCATAGATAAATACTAGCAATTAGATGTCATACTTTCTCTTGCACAAGTTTAAGTGACAAGTCGGTAGGAATGAATATGTTAGGAGCTGGAAGATGCAGACTTTGATCGGGAGCAGAAAGCACCCACCCCTGCAGAGATATAAGTTCATGTAGGACTGTCAGGTTCCACTCTTTCAAGACAGTTTAACTATATAACTAGAAATAATGATCATAGTGATCTGAATCAAGCATGTTTATTCACAGAAACACATACCTGAATCATAGAGCTGGTAATCCTCTCAAGGGAATATGCAGTTCCATACCATGGCTCGACCAAATCAGTATGCCCTTCGAAATTTTTTGACTCCCAAAAGATTCTGCAGGACAAAGAATGAGTTTGCTTAGCAATCATAACAAAGCCACAGCCTCACAGATGTAAATGCTCAAATAATCATAGCGAATAGCTATAATAAAAAATTAAAAGATAACTTCCACAGAGTAACTGAGACATCGAACGCAAAAGGGTATAATTTGAACTCCAGGAACTGGTTGGTGGGTTTATGATACTCCATACATGGGATAAATTTCTAAACAAGTATATTAATTTCAACAAGGATTTAATGGCCAGAAAAAGAGGCATCGTGCTATGATGTGTTCAATCTGTTACCATGGAAATCATACTGCCAAAAGGCTAGCCAATATTTACAATAGAAGAGAATCAAATCATATAATTTACTTTATAATTCCCTAAATTGGTTTATTCAGAAAAAAAATTTTAAGGGAAAAAAAATATCTTCTCAGTTCTCTACCAGTACAACCAAGTTCAATGATGCTCCCCAAAATATAATCCGTGATTGTCAGATCAAACTTTAAATGACCTTTTATAGTTTTCTCAAAAGAGAAAAGCCATGACAAATTACCCAATCAATCAACCAGTAATTGACTTTTAAAGTTTCACATTGTTACCAAATAAACATCTTTTCTACCAAGTTTTCTTCACAACAGTTGAGTGGACTTAGGATTTCCACATAATAGCTTAAGCTTTTAGGATTGTTGGTACTTGACATACTTCACAGATAAATTTACATTTCTGATTTTAGTACACTTACCGAACATTGTTTGGAGAAAGCTGATCTAGAACCATTTTGATAACACTTGGGCCAAACTTACTAGGCAAAGATGATCCTGTCAACCAATCTTTCGGAGGATATAACTGTAAAATGACGTAGATGGTAGATGCATTAATATTCCAATTTCCATGGAAAGGATTTATTGCTAACTATATATAACCCGACTGGAAGGTTAGTCATCAAAAGAAAAAGATGAAGCACCTGCATATTTGATGAAATATTAACGACATAGTCAATTGGAGGAATTTTGTCCTGATAATGAAACTTGGTCTCACAAACAGCTGAAAGCTTCATGAACATGGGAAATTGCGTTAGGATCTGTTGAAACCAGGTGTACAAACAGAAGACAGAAAGAAGAGAAGTTGATTCTGAAACTGATGTGGTTTGAGCCACGGTGAACAATAGGCTTACTTCCATGAGTGAAGTATAGAGGAAATTCACTATGATCAATGACTATTGCAAGGAGTATCAGCTCAACAATCAACATCCAAACCATAATCCCAATATACCCAACTCTTCACTGTTTACTGAGATTTGCTACACTCTACAAACCCAATCAAATACAATAAACTTTATAACATAATCTTCAAAAATATTTGTAATGATTGCTTTCAAGTAATTATTAAGAAACTATTTTATTTTAAAACAAGACTTAAATAATAGTAAAGAAAAAGAAAAAATCAAGATGTCACAAAAAATTTTAAGTACTAAAATCAATGTACACAATTAAGAGCGACCACTGAAAATTCTAGTGATATCCAAAATGGCTCACACAAAAGTGTTTATTAATAGCTATCATATTGTAATTGTAAAATGTAGTCAGAGACTTCTGGAAAGCATCTTTTCACCATATCACACTAAAAGCTCCTCATATGATGAGATTAATATCTCCCTTTATTTTGACTGATCCACACTGATCACATAACACAAAACCCCCAAACACAACTAATAATCTAATATGGTTCAGTGGGCTTTCTTCATAGGACAACTTTAATTGTTCATCAAAAATCAAAATAATTTACACCACTAGCCATTTTTTCTTCTTCTTTTATTATTTGTTCTTCCATTAGCTAATCAGCAGTTGTTTAACCCCTTTTCTTGTGAAACAAGTTACCAGGAAAAACAGAGGACTACAAGAAAACAGAATGGGATGGAAAGAAATGCTTCACAAAAAAGACAGAAAAAATTACACAGACAATTAACAATGTGTTAAAACTAAATCCATTTAATAAATGTTTGTTAGTGTCTACCTGAAAGCAAACAATGATTAAGCATGTATAAAAACAAATTGTGGAGGATATATTAACCATCATACATAATCTATATCCATACCTCTTCAAATATCCATTCGCAAACACCAGAATGTTGTAGAAGCTCAACATATTTGAACAACAATCCTATGATATCTTGTACATGGTCTACAAATAATAGCAATGAGTTTGAAGAATCACCAAAGCAAGCTTAACGGACCTTGAATTTAGTATTATGGTAATAATACTAATAATTTTCATAAAATATTGATGTTGATGACAATGATAACGAACTGCCATGAACAGCATGCTTAGTGCTTAAAAGTTAGCATGGCAAAACTTATTGAAAGTGGGAAGATATGTGCGAACAAATGACAAAAAGGGAGGAGGAGATAGGGAAAGAGAAATCTAACCATGACCAGCATCGGTAAGATCAATCGAAACTTTAAAGAAAGAAAAGTCCAAACTCCAATCTGATTCACCTGCAGACAAGCCCGTTGCCCATCCTGCAAATTGGAATATTTTTTTTTTTTTTTTGGTAAAATGAGACAGCTCATAATAAACAAAAGCTGGAATATGTCTACATGAGTTTATTATCAAAAAGACATTGATCAGACTCCTGAGCATCATGTGTATACACGTGATGAACATAAAGATAACGAAAGGACTAGCCCTCCCTTAAGTTATGTCCAGTAAAGTGTTGGGTTTTTAATAGGCTCTGATTCTAAGTGGAAAGGGGACTAACAGAGAAAGGTAATAGAGACAGAAAAACTGTTATTTCTTCTGGAAAAAACTAAACTAAACTGTTAGTTTCCAGTATGTGTATCCATATACACTGAAAACAAAGGTGCACTCACACATAATAATGCAAGCTTGTAAGTCTAAAACTCAAAATTTCAAAAGGTCCAGTAGTCTTAACAATGACAATAGAAACCCTTTGTGCCATCAAAAGTTAAAAGTCATAGAGCCCATCTTCTAAAACTGTTGCCTTGCTTGAGCAATATTCTAGTTACAAAATGATATCAGCAAACCAACAACACATACAGACTTAAAGAGGGCTTTAGTTGGGCTTTGATCAAAGATATTCGGACTTCAATCACTTATTTTTCGAAACTGGAAAACAATATTAGGCCAAATAACTCATTTCAGTTTAATACCCAATCCCATTCTCCCAAATGATGAGTAAACCCAATGCTTCACCTAGGTGAAGCATTTCATTTGGTCAGCAGCACTAATCATCAGTAATGGTAATGACTATAGCAGTTTCACAAATCATACAAAACATCCATCCATGTTTCTTTTGTGTTTTATCCCACCTTGAGCCTAGTTTTTATTTCTTACACTGATCAAATTCTAGACACGATACATATAGAAACTGATTTTTTTTTTGCGGATGATGGACCTTTTCTGCAAATTTAAGCAAATCCTACTTAGTTATTCCTCTAGAATTTGAAGGAGAGATGTCAAGCCCTTATGGTGATGCACTTCATATGTAGTAAGTTGGGTGTTTAGAATAGAGAGAACTGCCAGAACTTTCAAAAGATGTTGCAGCCTATCATATTGTATGGGATAAAGAGATGAGCTCAGCTAATCATGTTGCCTCATTTTATTTTAGCCAATACTGTCATTATTCAATTAAAAACAATATTGGGACGAAACAAGGCTTTAAGAAATGAATGATGCAACAGTATCTGGTTAAATACTGATCCAATAGAAATAAAGATAAGAAATAGCTCTAATATGTTGCAGAAACCGCAACAAATAGCAAGGGAACAAGTGTTATACAAATTTCATAGGTCCATTATTAATCATCCACAATTTTCTAGAAGGAAAAAATATAGATAAATTAGCATCAATAGATACAAATAGAGTCGTAAGAGATCAAATTAGACGGGAAAAAAATGGTTCAATTGGGAAAAAAAAATTGCCAAACAATTGCTTTCTTAGCTTCAATGTGGTGTTCAGCAAATGGTATTTTTAAAGGTCTTTCTTAAGTAGATATGCCGAGAGATAGGGCTGCCTTATTACATAGGTCAATCCTGTAGGAACTACAAGTTTTCTTTTTCTTTCTTCTTGCAAGGATACCTTATCCTCTCTATATGTGCGCTCTTGTATGTAATCTCTTCTCTCATTAATGAAATTCTTTCACTGTAAAAAAAGGAAAGAAACAAGAAAATGTTTTATTCAAAAACAAATTCAGTCTATCCTCCTTTAATTTGACTTCAAAAAAATGTTCTAAAATAGCCAAACAAAAGAGAGGATGGGTGAAAGTAGCATTCTGAAATACAAATAGGTAATCATGGGTTGTTTCAAAATTTTCATAAATATAGGCAAGACCTCATATAGAGAAGAATCATATTTCAAATGAGGTAAGGGATTCCAGAAAATTATTAATGAAATATGCAACAGATGTACGGAACCCACCCAGTGTTTTCAAGATGTAATATAAAGACCCTTCTCCTTCATGGCCAATAAGATGACCAAGATACCTGCATGGCCCTTCAGTGTAATATTGAATCTCAGGGGTCACTGGCCATACAATTCTCAATTTATGACCTTGTTTTATGGGGACAGTCCTAACAATAATCTGAAACAAAAAGGCAAAACAGGACATGCATTAAACTATTGCACAAGGAACTAGTTAGAATTTACAATTGACTCACAAACGGAACATGTATACCTGCAAATGCTCTGGTTTGCATGGCTGGCCTGAAGGATGAAAACAAATTCTGTTGATGTTCCGAATATCCTGGAACTTTTCTTCCACAAGGTTTTGAATTTTATCAAGGCTTTTTAAAAATATCCATGCGCAAATAATTGAATCGTAGCCATTTCAAAATAATAATAATAATAATCCGTTGAAACTGTAATTGCAAAGAAAATATTGGTCACCATTTGTATATACAACTAGACGCATTAGATTGGCAGAATAGTTTTCTTCATAGAATTTGATAAGCTCCTTCCGCGTGTCTATTCCTTTTGCTTTCGGTCTAACTTCCAAAGTGTCCCAGTTCCCTGAGCAAAAAAGAAATTTTTAGAGCACTACTAGTAATTATTATGATGTGAATAAACTTAACCATGATAATGACTATTACAGCTTGATTTGGACAAAACTGGTGAGAAATAGAGAGTCATGAGGAATCTGTGTGTTTCAACTACACAACAGAGAGAGTATATATAGATACTGTGCAATAAATACACTATAATTACAAATATATATTTTCTCTAATTCCAGATATAACCAGATTCTAACACTCTGCTCAAGCTGCACCGCCCAACTACAATTTGCTTCTTACTCTTCCAAGATATGAGATTGCCTCCAATAAGTATACAGAAGGGGACCCAGCTCAATCTGCATCCGAATACCCAACTATCTCAATATGTCCCTCATCTTCGTAAATAAGGCCCTTCCCTGGGGCTCCTTTGACATACTTCAAAATACGTATAACAGCATCTCAATGAGTTTCACATGGTGAGTTTAGGAATTGACTAACCACACTTACCGCGAAAGAAATGTCTGGACGAGTAACTGTGAGATAGTTCAATTTCCTAACCAATCTTCTATATCTCCCAAAGTCAGATAGTGGCTCCCCCTGATTTGGCAGGAGCTTGACATTAGGATCCATAGGAATATCAATAGGTTTTGCAGCAAGTAAACCTGTTTCCTTTAGAATGTCAACAACATATTTTCTCTGAGAGAGAACTATGTCATCTTTGGATTGTACTACTTCAATGCCCAGGAAGTATCTGAGTTTGCCAAGATCTTTGGTCTGGAAATGATTGCATAGGTGTTGTTTGATCTGTGTTGTGCCATGAGTGTCACTCCTTGTAATGACAATGTCACCAACATACACAACTAGGTAGGTGCAACCTCTCTGAGTATGACGGTAAAACACGGAGTGGTCAGCCTCACTCCGAGTCATACCAAACTATTGAACCACAGTGGAGAACCTGCCAAACCAAGCCCGAAGAGACTGCTTAAGACCATACAATTATTTTCAGAGACAACAAACAAGACCAGAAGATTCCCCATGAGCAACAAACCCAAGAGGTTACTCCATATAAACCTCTTCCTCAAGATCACCATGGAAGAAGGCATTCTTAACATCCAACTGATGAAGAGGCCGATGACGTAGAGCAGCCATGGAGAGAAATAGACAAATAGAAGCCATCTTGACAACAGGGGAGAAAGTATCACCATAATCCAAACCAAATATTTGAGTCTACCCTTTGGCAATAAGACGGGCCTTAAGACGATCAATTTGGTCATCAGGCCCCACCTTAACTGTCAAAATCCATCGACAACCAACTATTTACCCGGAGGGAGAGACGCCAGTTTCCAGGTACCATTGTCCTAAAGTGCACACATCTCAGCAATCATAGCTTATCTCCACCCAGGTAGGAGAGGGCCTCACCTTTAGTTTTAGGAATAGACACAGAAGACAAAGAAGATAAACAAGGATAATGCAAACAAGATAGACACGGTGATAACTCAAAGCAGTATAGTGAGGAGATGGGTTACGAGTGGAACGAATACATTTACGAAGAGCAATGGGAAGATTAAGCGCAATAGGTAAGACCGAAGGTGGCGAAGTATTGGGCACATGAGGAGAGTCCACATCAGCCAAGACAAACTCGGAGGAAAGAACAGGAGCAAGCGGCAGCGGCTGGTTAGGTGCAATGGGTGTCGGAGGTGGAACAGGCTCAGCTAGTGGACGGGCTCGACGATGATAGACCTAAAGGGGGCAGGTCGTAGGTGTAGGGATAAGGGGGGGCAAAGGCATAGGGATCATGGGAAATGGGAGTTCCTCAGAAATAGGAGAGGTGGAATGGTTAGATGGCTCAAAGAAAGGCTCAATGTCAAAAAAAGTAACATCCATGGAGATGAGATGACATAGAGCAAGAGAAAAACATCGAAAACCCTTTCGAGACCGAGTGTAACCAACAAAAACATATTTAAGTGATCGTGCAGATAGTTTGTCAAGACCAAAAGTTAAGTTGTGAATAAAACAAGTTGACCCAAAAATATTCAAGGGAACGAAATGCAAGGGGTCATGGGGAAATAAGATGGAGTGGGCAACTTGGTTACCCAAAACAGAGGAGGATATACGATTAATTAAATAACATGCAATTAAAACAGCATCCCCACAAAAACGAAAAGGTACATGATTATAAAGAAGAGTACATGGTGTTTCAATCAGACGACGGTTCTTGCGCTCAACAACCCCATTTTGTTGAGGTGTAGGAGCACAGGACGTCTGGTGAAGAATGCCATGAGAAGCTAAAAATTGTTGAAAATCATGAGACAAATATTTTTTTTTTTTTTTGCATTATCACAACCTAACGTGTGAATAGGAACACCAAAATGGGTTTTAATTTGTTGATAAAATTTGGTAAAGACTGAAAACAACTCATACCTGTGTTTCAATAAAAATAACCAAGTATAACGAGAATAGTCATCAATAAACGTAACAAAATAACAAAATCCTAAACCAGACACCATGCGACCAGGACCTCAAATATTTGAATGAACTAAAGTAAAGGGAGACGCAGCTCGACTACTAAAACTATCAGGAAAATGACTCCGCATGTGTTTCCCAAGTTGACATGACTCGCAAGGCAGACTAGACCGTTTGGACTGGCTAGGCACCATGCACTGCAAGTTGGCAAGGCTGGGATGACCTAATCGGGAGCAGAGGGTGAGAGAATCGGTGGTGAGGGAGCAAACACTTGATGGAGGGTGAAGCCAATAGAGGCCACGAGATACACATCCGATGCCAATTATCTGCCTCGGGCTTTGGTCCTGTAGGTAAACAGAATCTTCAGTGAATGAAATAGTACACTTAAGGGCTTTAGTTAATTGAGAAATAAAGAGCAAGTTGAATGGAGAACCAAGAACATTAAGGGCAGAATCAACTAACAGAGAGCGTAAGGGATGGGCAGTGCCCACCCCATGAGATTGTGTGTGAGCGTCGTTAGCTAAAGTGACAGTGGGTAAAGATCCAAAAGTAGAAAGTGTGAAAAATAAAGCTTTATTACCGGAGATATGATCAGTGCCAGCGGAATCAAGAACCCAAGGACTCAATGAGACCGACTGAGAGAGACGAGCAAAAGAATTACCAGTGTGTGCAACAAAGGCAATGGAACCAGAGTTTTGATGGTGCTCAAATCACTTCAGAAAATCAACATAATCAGGTAGAAATGGTTGATGCGAGGCAGGTGAGTCAAAGGTAGCCATGGGTCACGAAAGGACAAGGGCAGAAGCGGGATTTTCAAAATATAACGTCTACAAAGTGCACAGTTGGCAAAAAGGCCGGCAGATCCAGAAAGGGTAGGGCGTCGCAAGTATGGCGACGGTGGAAGCGATCACCAGACAAACCTGCACGTGCGGTGAAAGTAGACGCGAGTGAACAGTATCACGGAGAGCCTCGAAGGCGTGTGGCAGCACGTCAGCGATCAGATCGGAGGGTGGAATCGTCACCGGAAAACTCGCCAACAATGAAAAGGGACAGCAGACAGTGGTGGAAGCTGCTGGAATTGATGAAACAACAGGGAGAAAAAAAAGGAGCCAGCAACCGCAAGGAGGACACGGTGGCCGGGAAAAAAAAAATCACCGAAGGACAGTGGGTCCCCCTGACAGCACAGATTAGGGTTGCTTTTCTCACTTAGGCTTTGGATAACATGTTGAGATACATAGAAAGAGAAAAAGTCATGAGAAATCCGTGTGTTTCAACTACACTACGAAGAGAGTATATATAGATATTGTGCAATAAATACACTATAATTACAAATACATATTTTCCCTAATTACAGATATAACCAAATTCTAACAAAAACAATCAACTTATAACAAAGCTAGGCATGCTTACATATTACATTAAGTACCAATAACCAGAATTAGATATATGAAAATCATATCATTGATATAGGCAAATTCTGTGGTGGTCACTAATAGCTTAGTGACCAACTTGGTCCTTGCATCCCCACCATTAAAAACATGGATCTATGGCTAAGATGAATTTTAATTAAAATTTGAAGTTTAACTTAATTACATTTTAATAATTACATACTCAAATGAAAATTAGTTAAATCATGATTTTTAACTTGTGTTTCCCCTTGTGCCCTCAGTCCCTCACTGCTGCCTCTGTCATCCAATAGCGCTATCACCTTTGTCCTCCGATGGCATTCCCGCCTCCGGCATCCAGTGCTGCCACCACTATCCTTTCCATGCAAGAGGTTGAAACCCAACTCGCGGCCACCACGGAAGTCAGATTGGTCTTCCACCGCTGCTCCATGTGAAGCCACTTTGTCAATGACCTTACTCGTGTCACCTCCATCTCCATTACATCACCTGTTGCAACCACCATTGAAGTCAAATCTGCCTTTCACCTAGACCTGTTACCAACTCTGTCACATTTACATCGCTACCTAGAAACCCACATCGCGATGTTGAGCTCACAACAGATGTAGTTCAAGGTGAGGGCCTGGTAATGGTTGAAGGTCTCGTGATGGTGGCTTTAGTGGTGGCAGAGAAGGGAAACGAGGAGGGAATCGTGGTGGCTTTGCAGTGATGGTGGTTTTAGTCATGGGATTGGTGATCGTCATGGATGACAGTGGTCTCAGATGGGGGTTCGAGATTCAAAGGAGAAAGAGCGCGGTTCGGTGGTGTTGGGTTTGTTGACGGTGGTGGTTGCCGACAATGATGATGGTGGCGTACAGTAAAGTGGGGGGGGAGGTTAGGGGGAAAAAAAAGAATTGTGTAAAATTAAAATAGTAAATGTATAAATTGTTTAAAATTTTAAATTCACAAGGACCAAGATGATCGTTAACTCATTAGTGACCATCACAGAATTCACCCATCGATATAATACTCATATACACAGACAAGCAAAGTTAAGGTTCCCAGAAAGGCAGAAATTGAAAATTGGAACTTCAGTATTTCATAAGTTAACTCCAGGCATATCATTGGGAAATGTGCTCAAGTTGTCTCAGAAGACAGCAGCTATCAATGTGAGCGAAAAGCAATATCCATGAAAATCTAGAAACACATGGTCTACATTTCTAAATGATAGTCAAAGGAGCAATCCCCATACACTTAAAATAAGTTTCTAGCAAAAATTCCATAGAGTTAGTTTATCCCCACTTAAAACTTACTTGAATACATAATAAAGCATTTCAAGATATTAAATTGCAAAGACAATTATTAAAACTAATGAACTTGGATGTGAAAAATAGCAGGTTATGACAATGGCAATGAGATTAAAAAAGTATTAGTCCGCAAATACTTAATATTTTGGTGTTCAGAAGAAAAAAATTCCACGTCTTCATTCTTTGACAAGGCAAAAGGAAAACGAATCTGAAAACAAAATTCTGGCTTTTGAAATCCATTAAGCAGCAATTATTTTCAATAATGAAAATCTAATTTGGAAGAAATATCACTACCATGATATCGTAAAAAAATTTGCACAGGTAAGAAAAGGCACAACTTGGCATGAGTCCATTGACTATGTAAAATTAAAGACAAACAGTTAACAATGCATTGATGAAAACAAGAACTTTGCTCTGCACACATGCCCATCAAAAGGGAGAATAGATTAACTATTATTAAACCAAGCAATATGGTGCAAATATTCAGAGATCAGTTGTTTTAGACTTATACAAAAAACAAATCAACCACTAACCTGTGCTAAATTTGTGATAAGGATGATCTTCAGAACTGAGATGTTTATGAAGCTGAACAAATCGTAATGTTTCACATGGGGAGACAGAAAGATTATAAATAATTAAATATTTCTCCGAGTGTAAAAGCAAGACTATAAACACAAGTTGAAATGGCAGTAAAGCACCAAATACACATAGAAGATATAAACTATATATCTAAGGGGAGGACAAACAACAGGGAGACAGAAGAAATACAAATACAAATACAAACGAAAAAAAAAAAGCTGAAAATGCAACAGAAAAGACTAGGTCCTTTGCATAACAGGAATGACTAGCAACTTTGACTCAATACATGCAAGTTTATTGAGATTGGTGAATCCGAGGTTGAAAGACAAGATGAGCAATCTCCCTGTCCTTCCCTCAACTTTGATATCAACCTGATCCAGCCAAAGATAGGAGCAATAATGCTTCTATATTTCCATATCCTTCAATGAACTATCAGTCCAAATATTAGCAGTAATTAACAAACTGAATTTCAATAAGTTCAATAGCAATCAACAACTCAGCAGCATTAGTAAAAGCTACAGAACACATCCAGAAATGAAAATAAGGACAAGATTTCCACAAAGTTGATCCATAAAGCATGGAATCTTGAGAAAAAATGCCACAACCAGTGACGGCCTCACATCCTGAGCCATCTAATTAATGCAGCTCAATTAAGATTATGGAACATGTGCAGGCACACACACCTGTGCTGGATAACCATGCCCAGCATCTGATTGCAAGAAATGAATTATTTACAACTTTAATCTGCAGCATTTAGACCAATTTTGCATCTCACGTTCATGAAGAGCTAGGTGGATACAGAAAATATTTCAAACATTAAAACTAAATGCCATCTTTAACAAAGAGAGCTTTTGCTACATGTTAATATTGGCCAACCTACGGCACAACAACGTTTTTGAATTCTCTTATCAAACAACCAACTTTACCTCAGCCCAAAGAAACCCTACTAAAGGCTATTGCAGATACCTGGTTCATTCTCCATGGATCAGATAGTAAGTTCTTCTGGTTTTCTGCAAGAACCAGAGCAAAGGAAAGAATATGAGTAATATGCAAGGAAAATAAAACTTACGATATAAAAAAAATAAATAAATAAATGATTGTCTAACCAGAGTCAACAGCTTTGATTTCCCTCATTGTAGCATCAGCAGACATCAATGGTTTTGTAAAGAACTGAGAAAATCTGGTAGACAAACCATAGCCCGAGTCAGAGTTTTGGCAGCAGCATTTTTTAACAAGAAATTTATAAAATAAAAAAAAAAGAAATGCAGGATATACCTGTCCAAAGCCTCTTCAAAGCCATCTGTGTTAACATCAAAATAATAGTTGGTGTGCTCAGCAGATGTAAAAGCATTTGTGCTTCCTCCATGCTGTGTTAGGCAAAAGTGATTAGCAAACAAATGTAAAAAGGACTTCGAAGTAAAAACAATGTAATGGAAAAATTCTGTACTCTATCAATTTTGTTTTTTTCAATTAATATATCTGGCATTTGTATCTTAGCAGGACAAAATTCTGTACTCTATCGATTTTGTTTTTGTCAGTTAACATATGCAATTTTCCTTCCAAACCCCAGCCCCCTTCAACCAAAAAAGCTTCTGATTTTTGCAGACACAATAGAAGAACTGCATCAAATCTATTTTTACATTTTTTTTAACCTTTCTCATCATCAACATATGGAATATTTGACTTTTGTACATCCCAAACCAGCTAGACAACTATACTCCCTCTCAAATATTACTTGCTTTGCTAAGCATAAAATTGAAAATGCCAGCAGAAAAGAAACCCTAGCCTAATCCACATGCCATAGGCCTCCAATCTCAAGAGAAATCAGCAGAATATTAGTTTTAGCTGCCAATAAGGTTACTTCTCAGTTCCCCATTCTAAGACATCTCGAAGTTCCCCTACATAGCCACACAAGTAAATTAAGTACAAAAATGCTGCCCAGAAGTTTTCAATAGTTCTCTAAATGACCAACATCCTACCCACAAGTATCAATAAGATTGAGTTATAAGCTAACAAGTAACCAGGATTGGATATTTCCTTACTTTCATCTTCATGCAACTATGGAGGAACAGAAGAACTTAACTGAAATACATGGGATAAAAGGGCTACACAAACTGTCAACCACGTCCATAAAGAGTAGTAACAAAATTCCAAAGCATCTTTCACAGGCACAGAGGCCTGGACATGTAAGCGATATTGTAACCATTATTGCACTTTACTGTACTTTACCTCAGTAATATACTTTGAGTAGCTATCTTCCACAGGGTACTTTTCACTGGCATAAAACAGCATGTGCTCTGTCAAGAAAAATAAATAAAATAAAATTTCTAAAGTTGATAAATATTCCACACCCTACCACAAGAATCAACTATCTTAGACTCCCAAAACACAACCTTTAGGCATAAATAATAAGGATTAAATATTGATGCATTTTACACGGTCATCAATTCATATATTGCCATATAAGCATATCGAGCTAACTTGTGAGAAATTCTTTTATCCTCAGCGGCGTAAGTCCTGTTTTTACTCCACAATCTTGTGACCATTGAATGCTTACGTGGGGCCCATTGATTAGGGATGACAATGGGGCAGGGCGGGGGCAGGAAGTAGTCCCCCAATCCTTGCCCCATGCCTCTAGAGTTCCCCCATCCCCATCTGGCCATCCCCATTCTCCACAAATCCCCATCCCCCCACAGGGATCCACAGGGAATGAAATTGAATGAATCTGTAAGAACTGGTATCAGTAAGAACAAATAAAATACTGGAACTGATATGATCACTCAGAAAAAAACAATACCAGTGAGATATGCCCTCCCCTTTGGTGTTAGTTGTGTTATTTTCTGAGAAAAGATGAAGAGCAATGTGTTTAGCTAGACATTCGAGAAGTCCAGCACTCTCCCAAATTCTAGTTCTCTCTTACTACTCTGAATACTCCCCTCAGTATTCTGCCCTCCTCCCATATATTTCCCCCTTTCTTCCCTCTAACAGAATCACAATCCACACACCCACCCCACTAACTATGCCAGCTAGGCAAGGTTAGTTACAAAAGAGTCACTCATTTTTTTCCCTCTCAATTCTCATTTCAGTAATTACAATAAAGCCTAATTCTATATTGGCTCGGTCCCTAACAATACTCCCCCCCTAAAAGAATCACCTTGTCCTCAAGGTAATGTGTAGAAAGGAAAACATGAAGTGCTGAAGAAAAACTTCCCCTGGATCCCATATCTTGAAAAAGAAAGGGAGTGAGTTTGCATTGTTGAGTTTTCCTCCTGGGTCCCATGGATTTGATGCTAGTTCTACCTCTAGGAGCATCCAAGAGATCAACCAGAGAGGCCTTATGCCATGATGGGCAGCAATTCCCAAGGCTATTGTAGAATGGCTCTAAGGAACCAGTTGAGGAACTGCCCTTGCATAACACTTGCAATCGGTTTCCATGTAAGCTTCTTCTAGAAAGTTCCTCATAAATTTTGCTGCATCATCAATTATCCTCCTTTGAAATAAGCCAACACAACTTGCCCATGACTGCCCCTAGCTTGATCCTTGGCCACTGAAAATGTGTCTAAGGTCACCCGTTTTGCATTCAATTCCCTCAACTAGAATGAAGGTTCCTCCCTTATCAATAGCAAGATTCTCAAGTGTTGTAGAGTCCCAAGGATCACTATCAAGTAACCAACTAACTCTTGGAATTGTTTCCCTTGAGGAATGACAGTTTCCCATGAGATTTCGGGACCAAAGATGACCCACATAAGTAATATCACAATCAGCCACTATAGCAACAATGGCCCAAAATATGAACCTACCATGTACAGCTCTGGGAAAAGCTTTTTCCATCTGTACAGCTTCCTTGCCAGCTGACGAGCAGCCCATTGACTGAAAACCACCCTACTCAAAAGCTGAAAACCAACAACCATCCTGTCACTAGAGGCTACCAGGTAATTATCCATGTGTTGCATGGAGAATTATGCATCAGTTTCAGATATATCAAAAGTAGTAAGACAATAAAACCTTGTCCCTCAAGTAAGCCAACAATTCCTTAAAATCTCCTTATTCGTTAATGCCACTAGACCCGCTAGAAGCATCTTCCATTTCTGCAATAACAACTTTGTAATCCTTCTTCTTTATGATTTCCCATGCATCTAATAATTCGCAATTGACCCCGATCAGAAACCTGCTTCCCTGTGCTTGCACCACAAAACCCGCTATGGGTCCCTTCCAGCTTGGTGAGTTTACATTGTCCCATATCCAACCTTCTCTATAATTTTGGGCAAATAATGTACTGATAAGATTTCCAAGACCCACTAGTAAGGCACATATATTCTCATGGTAAAATTCTAGAGTTTTAATGTGAAACTTATTGACTTGGGCTTGGGCCATATGGTTTAGCATTTGACTCAACTTTTGCCATTCCACGTTTGCCCCATTGCTGTTATTAAGTTCTATTGGTGCAGCACCCTTATTCTAGACCTCCTTCCAATTTGAACTTGTTCTCTTCTTAAGGATTTGGGCCTGGCCCATTAAATAGAGTCTCAATTCTTTTTCTTCTCCTCTAAGTATTAAGACTCTCCTGTTTTCATGCTGCTGAGCTTGGCCCAAAATTTGGCCATCGGAATTCATTAGAGTCCAACATATAGGCTTGGCCTGTTAGGCCCAAAAAGAGACCCAAACCTTTGCATGCCTTGTCCGTTGCCCACTTGTCTTCCTCCCTCTCCTTGCAGCCGTTGGAATGAATTGGGGCTGTGACTGGCAGCACCTCCCTTGCCGTTATCCCCCTGCCTGCCATACGCAGCGGTGAATTCAACAGCTTTGGCGGAGGTAGTTGGGTCAACACTCTCGAAATCATAAACTCCTCCACTGTGGCGTGCTCCTCTTCCTTCTTCTTCCTCCTCATGTCGCCGCCTGTGGAGGTTCGCCTGGCCGCCGTCTCTGGCCGCGCCTCTGCCATCATGTTCGGCCTAGCCTCGAGATCTCGCCTTTCCGGTGATGGAAGCTTGGCCGCCATCCTCAGTACTTCTGCAACGTTCTCGGCAGCCTCCTTCGCCACCAAATCTAGCGGTTCCGGCGGTACCGGCAACTCTGGCAGCACTTGTTTGGCAGACTGTTCCCGAGTACCGAGCTCTTTGGTGGCTTCGAGATCATCTCCCTTCTGCTGCTCACATGTGAAACTCCATTGCACGTCCTCTCCGGCCTGAGTGTCTTCCTTCGAAGCTAGTGCCACTCCCAGAGCTTGACCCATTGATTCGATCTTCCCTTCACTCTTTGCAATGGTCGTCCCTGTGAAATCTGTGATCGGTGTGATCTCCTTCAGCTGTTCCTGTTCGTTCACTAGCCCCATTTCTCCTTCAAATCCATGTGCATCTGCCGCTGTTTCCTCCATCGCAACCAAATCAGATCGTGAAAAATGAACGGGCTCGGCTTCAACATCTACATCCTCTTCCTACACTTCATTTTGCATGATTTTAAAAAACTCGCGAACATTAGGAGGCCAATCAGCCACGGAGGATCTCCTTTTTCTCCTCCACCACCCATCTTCATCATCTTCCCAAACTAGTAGTCGACTATGCCGAAGGTACTTTTCTTGCACTTGCTTTTTAATGTTCTATAGATTTTGCTTCACCCGCTTCTTCTAATTCATCTTCCTCATCTGTTTCATCTGATCAGTCAAGGTTGCCGTCAGCTTCGCCATGACTCTCACGCGCTCCTCCTGCATCGCTACCAACCTTCGCGCCATTTCGATTAATCTAGCTTCCATCACAGTTCACGTGGTCCCCATGCACAAAGCTCCCAAGATCGAGAGCTCTGATACGAGTTGTAATAACTGGTATCAGTAAGAACAAATAAAATACTAGAACTGATATGATCGCTCAGAAAAGAACAATGCCAGTGAGATATGGCCCTCCCCTTTGGTGTTAGTTGTGTTATTTTTTGAGAAAAGATGAAGAACAATGTGTTTAGCTAGACATTCGAGAGGTCCAACACTCTCCCAAATTCTAGTTCTCTCCTAATACTCTGAATACTCCCCTCAGTATTCTGCCCTCCTCCCATATATTTCCCCCTTTCTTCCCTCTAACAGAATCACAATCCACACACCCACCTCACTAACTATGCCAGCTAGGCAAGGTTAGTTACAAAAGAGTCACTCATTTTTTTCCCTCTCAATTCTCATTTCAATAATTACAATAAAGCCTAATTCTATATTAGCTCGATCCCTAACAGAATCCAACACTAAACATTATTAATAAAATACTAAATATCTTCATAATTGAATTTGAGTTCCACTTCCACATTCACACAAAAAGAATATATAAACCAATTACAAGTCATAAATTGTAGTTATAAGAAATATAGTACAAACAAACTCTTATCTAAACATTATCAACATCAATATACTCAAATATTATGAAACATTGACTCTTTTCTTTTGAAATTACAAATATACCCTCATGGGGGCAGATATCCCTGCGGGGGAAAGTATCAAATAGAAGGATTGATTGTATCAGACGACAGCATCAAAGTATCAAAATTAAATCCAAATAATAATAGTCTAAACACCAAGGCTTCATATCTTTTGCTCCTAAAGTCCTAACCCGAACTACCCAAACGCTGCAGTCTCAAAAGTGCCAACAAGAGACATCACGGGTGCCAAATAAATAGCTCCTTGCATAAAAAGTCCACATTATTTTCACTAACTCCAAAGCTAAAATATGATAAGTACCCATCTTGCATGAGTGTGACATCAAAGCGCAGCACATTAAACCGCAAAACAACGAATCCACGCAAGATTGGTACTAAATCAACCAAAACGACATCCAAATAGAGAGGGGAAAAAAAAAGAGACGCATTTCCACAAGAGAATACTAGCTAAAGGATGAATTTTTTTAAAAAAAAAAAAAAAAACCTAGAAAATGGGCGAGGCCTTCGAGGCCAACAGGGTCACTAAATGAACCCACACCAACGTCCATGGAAGCAGCACACTGCAAATACCAAAAACAATGATAATAAGAAAATCAATCAAATAAAAAAAAAAAAGCCAAAATCAGAGAGACGGCGAGAGAGAGAGACCTTGTCGGTGTCGGGATCGGAGATAAGGAGGGCCTGGAGGGTGTTGCGAAGGACGATCCTCCTGTAATCCCTCTTGTCCGTGCGCGCCTTCACGACCTCTTCTGATGCGTCTTCTTTTCCCACTGTCATTTTCTTCTTCGTCGTCTTCTTCTTCTTCTTGTTGAATCTCTCTCAATTCACAAAAAGAGAACCCCAACTAATGTATTGATTTAGTTTGAGAATTGGGAACTGAGAAGAAGAGAAAGAGAAAGGGCACTGGCCACGCATGCACGAATTGAAGAGAACGAATGAATGAATGGTATTAGCTAGGTCGGATCGATGAAGTCAAGTCAAGTCTTGGTTCTGTGGTGTGTGGGTACTGTGGGACTGAGAGAGAGTGTGGTCTTCTCCTGCTCTACGCTGTGCGGCTGAGAAGCAAACTTGCTTTGGTGCAGAACAAGTGACGGCTAAAATGCTGAAAAAAGGTGAAAACTAGTGTTTACTGTTTAGTGTTTACAGAGGATTCGGAAGAGTTAAATTGTATTTCTTTCCTACTTTATAAGCATCAGCTTAATCGGAGGAATTAAAATATATGAGAATTGAAATATAATAAAATTAAAAAATTAAAATTAAATCTAAATGAATATAATTTGATGTGAAAATTAAATTTTAATAAGTAAAAATATTAAAATATTTTTCTTAAAATACAATGTTTTATTTCTATTCAAAATAAAATAATAAAAATAATTTAAATTAATTTATTTTAAATTAAAAATTAAATTTAATTATTTAATTTACTAATTTATTTTAAATATAAAAATTCAATTCATAATAAAACTTAATTTCAAATGAAATTTATTTCAATTTTATCTGATTTCGAACGCCCTATTCAGTGCTTTGCTGTCCGACGAAGAGAGCTCACCCCCGATTGAATATTCACCCCATTGACACGTTAATTTTGTTTTGGATTCTAACCTGCACATAGTCGCCTATGTAACAGCCCGTGGACGTGACACCACTTTCATTACATTTAACCACATTTTATCAAAGTTTTATGTCAAGTCGATATGCTACCACATAGGCGGCTGACTATATGGGAAGACATTATCCTTCAACCCCATGGAACCATTCACCTAATTTTGTACATAACAAAATTTCTTTGGAGTAGTACGGATGAGAAATTTCGTGGTTTCCATGCTATATTCTCATTTGATAGATAAAAAGTAGCATCCGGGTGTGGAGTGGAAGATTTTGAAGAGAACACACTAGATTAAATATTCACCCCCTCTCTCACACGTTACTTTTGTAGGCAAGAAAATATCATGGACAAGAAATTGGGCAAATTACTTTATTCTTCCCTCGGATCAGTTAAAGGTTTGTCGTGGCTCTTCAAAAAGTAACATCGATCCCCCGGCATATACTGTTTATATGTAATAGAAGTGTAGGCAACGAAATGATTTTATAAATTTAAGAGATATTCATATAATAATTTTATAAATTTAAAGATATTTAGCAATGAATTTTATTAAAAGTCTATTTGATTTACCTTTTAAAATAATTACTTTTAAAGTAATTAATTTAAACAAAATTTATTTCAAAAGAATTTATTTATGTTTGATTTAAATATATCAAAAATAATTCAAGAAGATAACTTTTATTTGGATAAAATATTTATATGAGTAACAGTAAAATTTTATTTGAAAAGTATTTTTTTCTGTGTTAAAATAAATTTTGGTGAGCACACATGTAAACCAAACATCTTTTAATTCTTCACTTTTCATTTTTATTTAAATAAAAGTATTTTTAGAGTGTATCCAAACAAGCACTATATTTTAGAAAATATTAATAAAATTTACCTTTAGAAATTTTATGGCTTCCATCGTATACTTATTTAATAGATGAAAGAAATACTACTCTCCCAGAATATAATCCATTGTTTAAGAAAAATTCTCTTCAACCGGTTTTCTTCTTGGACTTATCTAACCAGTTAAGGAATTGACAAAAAGAAAAAGAAAAATTTACATTAGTAGTATGGGAATTTATGTTTTAAATACACGAAACCCAAAAAAAATACTTTTTATTTTGCTAACTAGCGTTTTTAATAGAACAATATTTTTTCCTTAAGGAGCACTACCAAACAGCCTTACTCAGCTTAAGAAGAAAAAAAATTTTGAATCATACTAATTATAAAATATTTTACACAATAATCTAATCAAATACTTCCATATATGTAAATATATGACTTTTAAAATAAAAAGATGATAACCAATCATGATTTAGTTATGGATCAAAATCTAATTAAATATTTGTATAAAAATATTTTACTTTATTAATATATCAAAATTATTCTCATAAACCCAAAGTTTTATGTTAAATCTCTCCTCTTCCGTACTTTACTCTTCAAGAGTTGAGGGGGGGAAAAAATTCGTGGGCCACAAGACATGAGGATTCTTAGCCTACAATGGCAACAAGGCTGTGATGAAATCTATGGCAATACTTAGGAACCATTGTGGATTTAAGGCCTTCAAATCATTCAGGCACTGCTTGACCATAAAATTGCAGCACACAAGTAGCAAGGATCAAGGACACGCTACATTGTTTCTCTCCAGTCAAAATTGTTGGTCCGCTTGAACCGATGTCTTGGTCCTCTGACCGGACGGATAACCTGTCCGGGCCTTACAACCACAGATGTTAAAATGGGTTGAATCGGCCGAATTAATCCGTCAAACCTATCATTTTCAGCGGACTGAATTGAAGCTTTGAGCCTATCAGAAAATTTCAACCTGCCGAACCCGCCCACAGAACCCACGGGTTTTGGCATGTTGGGGGCGAATTTGGCCCGCTGGCCAAGTCTTTTCTTTTTTTAAGAAAAAATTTATAATTTATTAGTAAAAAAAGTAAGAAACATGTGATCTAAAAATAAGAAAGTAAGAAATATGTACAGTCAGTAAGTCACAAATACAGTGATATTATATAATTGATATTATTCACTTAAAATTAAAATTTAAAAATAAAATAGTGTGATAACTGACAAATAACACTATTAACAATAATAATTTTTAGTCTAAGTTAATATATAGTTGTTATGGATCTTTAAAAATTGAATTTATATAAATAAAAATATTATTTAAAAACTTTTTTTAAAAAAAAATTCATCAAAACATTTTAAAAAAATTTGAATTTTTTTACTTTTTGACGATCTGACCCGCCAACCCGCCAGTCTGTCCTAAACAAATGGGTATTATTTTAAATTTTATTTTGGTGGAATTTGGTCTTGCCTCTTTTTCTTTTTTGGTAGTCTTGGGATTGGTTAGCCTGTTTTGACATCCCTATTTACAACTATGCTTAAATGTGATGAACTTGTGTTAAGGCTATGATTGAGAGATTTAAAATGGAGGAAATTGAGTGGTCATTAATGGAATAAAAAGATATAGAATAGAATAACTAAAATAATGTCATCCAATTATTTAGAAATTTATAATATAAATAAGTGAAATGTAAGGACGTATAAATTTAATTTTTCATTTTTATCCTTTTTATTTTATAAAAAATATATTTCATATATAAGAGATTATAAAATGACAAAATAATAAATCACACTAAAAAATTAAGTCTCTGCCCTTGTCCCCCAATTTAGGGGGTCCAAAATGACACATTGGAAAAATGGAACTTCAATAGCAACAAGAATTGGGGAAGTAGTTAGATACCATGAAAACAGATGAAACTAGAAATACAAAATTTTATGGAATCTATGAGCCATATGCATCACTTACCAATGGCTAACCTTTTCTCGGTTTTTGATCGTTGCTTTTGTTTCTTGTATGGTTGGTATAGCTGCAGGGATAGTGTAGTCCTATTCAACTTACTTCTCAACCTTTCATTTTCCTTGATGTCATGAAGAAGCATAGAATGGGAACTGAGTTTCCTCCGCAACTCATCCTCATTGAATGAACTTGTAACTGTTGTAGAACCAATGGTCGATGATGTGGCAGGATCATTTGTTCGTCTCTTGTTTTTTCAATTTTATACTGTCACTTTGTGGGAAACTTAATTCCTAGTCAAGAGACATTTCCTTCAAAGCTTGTGTAGGAGAGGACTTGGAGAGAATGACTTGGATATGTGCAGTAGTCATGGTTGAAATACCCGAGGCCATTGTTGATATGGCAGGATGATAATGCTTGGACAAAAGATTGAGTTCCTAAAGTACTGAGGCAAGAGCACCACTTAAATTGGGATCTGTGGAATATGGTTGATATTTATGCACATCAAAGAGAAGGAGAGCAGGAGCACCTTCACGATCTCTGGTGCGTCTTCTAATATTGCCCTATTGGGGATAATGGTTCGGAATATTCTCAATGACCCTGAAAGCTTACGCTCCTACGTGTTGATCTCTAAATATCTGGGGACTGATTCTGTCTTCCTAAATAAACCTAAGCAAAACTATTCTTATGTGTGGAAAGGGGTTGTTGGATTTTGTCTTCAAATTGTGCCAGTATTTATACTGCTTCTAGTTGTTATAAGTGATTGGCTAAGCCCTCCGCTAGTGTTGATATGGGTTCTTGGAGATGGGTTTGGATGTTGAAGGCCCTGCAAAGGCTTTGCTGACACAATGCTCTGTCGACAAATGCTTTTTGCTCTGCTAGACGGTTGGCCTCTTGTCCATCATGTTCCAGTTTTCTCTTTGGGATTGTTCCCTTACTATTCAATTGTGGAACAGTAGAGGATTTGCTAGCTCCAATAATTTCTGTAATCCTGATGTCAGGCTTTGGTTGGAAAGTTACCTTTAAGCACAATTTTGATCCTGCCTTTCTTGCTACCTTGTGGTGAGGTTGCTGTTGAACTGTTGGAGGAATGAAGCTATTCTGGGCAATAGTTCTTGGAAAATTGACTTGGTTCTTCATCGAATTCGAGTCACAATTAATGAATTGTCGATGTACTGTGGTCATAATGGCCAAGTATGAGATTTGAATCCTATGGAGGTGAATTGGGTCAAAATTAATGTGGATGGCAGCTGCATTTTGAATCCAAGAAGAGCTGGGTTTGGTGGGTTACTACGTGACCACAATGGCTCTTGGATGCGTGATTTTTCTGGTTTCTTGGTGGGTTACTACGTGACCACAATGGTTACTAGGAATACCAATGTATTCCACGTCTATGGGGCGTTGCCGGTTGACATTGTAAGCATTATGCAGAGGTAGTGGAATGTTAGAGGTTATCCGCATTTATAAAGAAGGTAACCATTGTGCTGATGCTTTGACCAAACGCGGCGTGAATCAGGCAAGGGCTCCTAGGAAATGGTCACACCCCCCAGAGGATCTCCACATCTTGTTAGCAATTGATAGTTCTTTTGGGTTTTCTTTCATTGTATACCCGAAAAACAAACAAACAAACAGGGAGTAACTAACGGACAACTTATTCGCATATATATAATTCAATTTAGCCCACAAATAATCTCTCTTTCAAATCTAATGTTGAATAGTTTATATATATAAATATATAACACTCAAGTGAGATGAGTGATTTATTCTGAGAGTGAAAGAAGTGAATTTTAACCGTTGAATCTTACCTGAATGATCAATATGAAAACACAAAATCATGTGATTAAGTGTTAATTCAAATATTAAATTTAATTTTTCATATAATTAAGTGTTAATCGTAAGAAACCATGAGGCTTAGCACAATCAGTAATTTGTTGGGCTTTTTAAGCATCTAGTTAGGGGTTCGATTCTTAGTGATGTGTATAGAAATGGAATCATAATCAAAGATTTAAATCCTTAAGGAAACTCTCACCTCAAAGAAATTAATTACTATTATCGATGGTGGATACCTAAAGGAAACAAAAAAGTATAAATCGCAAGTTTCTCTCAATTATCTTAAAGGCAATTTATAGGTTGAATTATTAATTGTTTTATTATCTTCACATTACCTTTATACGTTTTTTAACATAATAATACTTTATCTTTTTATTTTAATATTATTATATAAATAACATAAGAAATTAAAATAAACTATATATGTTGTATATAGATTTGTATGTACTCAATATTTAAGTTTTAACCATACAGAATTTACATAATTTATTTAACCTAACATTAAATAAACATAATATACGCATTAATGGTATTAATAAATTAATTTTTATTCAATTGATTTTAAATTAATAATATTATTAATCATATATTAAATTACTATGAACTATTAAAATACAAAATATTATATTAATATTTGATGATGTATTGTCACGTCAATTAATATATATCACACTATGTTTATAAAATAATGTCATATTTTATATTCATAGTCAATGTTATTTAAAATTAGAAATTGTTAACAAAATTTATTTTATTTAATTACAAATTTATTATGATAATAAAATTTATTTAAATTTTAGTGGTACTTATAGGATATTAAAATAGAAAAGTGTATCTAGCAATGACATTATGCCTAAACAAAGTCATGTGAAGTAGAGAGTAATCAATTTTTTTTCAAAAAATAAAATAAAATTGCATAATCAAGAGTAATGAAATATTAAAAAAATATTTTAAAATATTAATAATATTGAATTTTATTAAAATTAGAGGTAATAATAAATTATTCACTATATGAAAGATACTCCCACAATTTCCCAATAAGTGTCGGTTTATAACATTTTATTTTTTTACTATTATATGTTGTTTTAATAATTGCTTTTTTCCCCTTGATACCCTTATTAAATAAGAAAGAGGGATGGGAGTGTTAGCAAATATATTAAATGGAGAGAGTATTAGAGTAAGTGATAAGAGCTGTGTTGTAAATTACACTTAAATTTATTTAATTTTAAGCTAGTCAAATCATTACTTAATATGTGTGTATAAGTGAAGATCAATATTTATTAAAGAATAGATGGAGTAATCAGAAGAACATATTAAGAAAGTTGAATAAAAGATGAGTTATTAGAAATGATAATAGATAGTAGGGAGCGTTCATAGACCCTCTCCTTGTTTAAGTCTGTAAATTGACCTTAAATGGACTAGGTCAACATTCACTACAAAAAAAAAAAAAAATTGCAGAAAATCGATGAAAGTTACGAGAAATTTTTTTTTGTTGGCCTCGGTAACACGAAGAAACACGTAACTATGAGAATTATTATAATTTCAAATCTTATTTAAAGCATTTAATATTTGATGGATGTTATTAGTAAATGAATAAAAATTTAAAAAGTTCATTAAATTAATTTAATATTGATGATAACTATTTATACGAAAGTTAAGAATTAAGGAGCTGAATGAGCTTTCTGAAGAAAAAAAGATCTAAATTCAATTGCTTCATCATACCAACTAGCCAGTGCAATACATGTGAGATGCATGGAGGCTATTAGTCTGTTTATTGATATATTTTTATATACTAACACATATTTGAAATAATATGAATTATTGATTTGAGATATATGAAATGCATTACGAAGAAACGTTGTGATCAAATAATAAATGAAACTAAAAGTGAAATAGTAAATGAACATTAAACAATGTACTATATCCAACAAATAATAATTCAGTTGATAGGCATTAACATGAATACAAACAACTTGCTCCATTTGCACTTTCTCAACATGTCACAATCGAATTTAGATTTGTGACCAGCACGTAAGAAATCTTATTTCTACGTAAGTCTCATGATCTGAGTTTCTCTATATGCACATTTTATTCATAAAAACCATTTAGAAACATAAATTTTTTTTCTATATATAAATTACCTGCTTGTTTAAATCATAATAATCAAACTGAAGTTTCATAATATGTCCTTAAAGTCTAAAATCATAGCACCAACAATTATACGTAAAGTCCATCATATACAAAATAACCATGAAATAGTAAAGTTATATAGATATGGTCCAACGCAACATTCTAATATGCAAAAACATAATCCATGCTTTATAGTCTGAGATTCTACCTGCATCTATACTGAAGCAGTCTAAAACAAATTTCACACACTTAACCTAGTCAAGCTCACCTACATGAATCTAACGATGTTGGGAAAAAGATGGCTAAGAAGAATCCGCAACAGCAACTGTATCTATAAAGAGGAGAAGAGAGGGGGTGAGCTTTTATATGAAAACTCAGTGAGTGAATCCTCACCTGGAATTCCCTTCATAGGACACCAAGGAAGCAATGCATAAGATCATAATAATGTATCAATAATGCTCAAAAACATTTCATATTTACATATAGATACAATCATAACCATTATAAGTCAACACCAGTACTCTAATAGAGAAATAGGGATCTCTGGTTATGTAATAACAAATTCTTTTCTATGTGATCCCTCAAGGATCTAAATCAGATACCCAACTAAGTTTCATATCTGCTATGTGAGATTGTCCTTTGGGGACAACTTGGTACCAAGGTTAATGATCGTTTCTCTGGCCATTAACTCACTGGCTATTTTCCTATGACTATTGTCTAGTTCATTACTTGTATAATAATTATATAGTATGTAAATCATTACTTGAATAATAACAATCATGTTACCCTGTTTTGAAGCTAGGGCGCTATAATAGCATATGTATGTGTGCGCGCGCGTGCAACTTATATGTCTAACATAACTTGTTTGGTCTAAATATTAATAAAAAAATTAATTTCACAACTAATTTCTTTTGTCATATAAAAAAATGTTAACATGTTTCAGGAATAGATTCCCATTGTAAAAAAAATATTTTTGCAATGTATATGTGTAATATCTCATTTTATGACTAATTTCTTTTATTACAAAAAAATTGTAAACCTATTTTCAGGCTAGAGCCGCATTGAAAAATATATTTGTGTAATATATATGTCTAGCATCACTTGTTAGGTATTAATGTTAATAAAAGAAATCAATTTATGATTGATTTCATTTGTCATATAAAAAAAATATTAACTTGTTTTAATTTGAGGCTAAAGTATCGTTATAAAAAAACATGTGGGTGCAATATATATATATATATAACATCTCTTATTAAGTATCAATATTAATAAATAAAAATCAACATCTTAAAAAATATTAATAAAAAATTTTATAACTAAATTCTTTTGCCAAATAAAAAAATGTTAACATGATTTAGGACTAAGACCTCTTCGTAGGAAAAATGCTTGTGCAATGTATATTTTCTATCACCCCATTTTATCAGCCTTGAAGTAAGGATTCTACATTTAACTAAAAAAAAAGGCATAATTAGAATTCTTTCATAAGATCTTCAACCCCCTCCTTCCTTTTTTTTTATACTCCTGTTTCTTCTAGTAAAATAATTTTGAAGAATAAATTGTATAAATCAACTCAATATAATAATTTACTAAGAATGTAATTTGTTATGCATAAACAGTTAATTTCAATTTTAAATTAATGATCAAACAAATAAAATTTTAATTTATTCCCCTCTCTTTTTTCTTTTTTTCAGAATTATAGAAGAGTAAATTGCAAAAAAAATTTAAAATCTAGTGGCAATAAAAAGTACATTATATTTCTTTCTCTCCGTCTAATCTTCAACCACATTCTTTTAAATTAAAAAAATAAAATTGAATTTCATATAATAACTCATTAAAAAATATAATTTATTTTATAAAATATACATTTATTATTTTTAAGCACAGACTAAATAGTTTAAAATATTTTTATTCCTTTCCTATTTTTCTGATTTGGTAAAAATATGATTTCAGCAACATTGATTTGGTCCAAATTATTGATTGAATCAGAAATGTGGTCAGTTTCTTTACTGTTACCTTCTTCATTTTTGTTTTTTTGGTGATGTGATATCTTTTTCATTTAAAAACAAAGATCAATCAATGAAATCACAAAGTAAACTTGATTTCAAAAGTCATATTTCTGTCCAATTTTTATACTAACTAATGAATTACAATTATATTAAAGTTTTCATAACTAATTGAATCATAATTTATGGAATTATTTTTTTTATGGTTACATATAATTGAATCAATTTTATGTAATTAATTGAATAGGAATTTATGGAAATTAATTGCAGAAACTAATTGAATTAAATTTATGAAATTAATTGAATAAAAATTATGTAATTAATTTGCTATTAGAATCAGATTTACATAATTAATTGAATCATAATTTACAGAATTATTTGAGTCAAAATCCAAAATATTGTTTGAATAAGAATTTACAAAAACTAATCATGGGGACTAATTTAGTTAATTGAATCAAATTTGCATAAATTTTAAAATTTAAAACTGTTGAATTAAAATTTATTAATTTATTCAAACTTTTGAAACTTTACATGAATTTTTCAAATAAATGTAATCCTAAAATAAGAACAACACTTAGGAAACATGTGTCATATATAAAGAAATAACATAAATAAAATAAATAGATTCACAAAAAAAGATAAATTATTTCAGCAAAAAAAAAATTGATTGTCTACTTCACAGGACGTTTGAAAACCTTTAATGAGATGAAATTGAATTGAATTTTCATGTTTTGAATGAGTCAGTAAATTAAAAATTTAATTTAATTTCTTGATTTAGAATGAGTCTAAAAGTCAATTAATTTAATTATTTTTACTATTTTATCCTTCTTTAATAGGTTAGAAATAAATTATTATATTCAAGTTAAGTTATTTTGGTATTTTTGTTTGTTGAAATTCAATTCCTATATTAAATCACACATATTTGGGTCTGATTTCAATTTTTTAGTTTTGTTGGATTTCAATTCTCATGAGATTTTAATTCTTTCATTTAAGTTATTTCCAAAGTATGGAATTCAATTCAATTTATTAAGAGAATTAAATTTTAGGGTTTTCCAAATTCCCTACAATTCCCTTATGTGTTTGAAACACCTAATATATGCTTTGTTTACAGATCAACAATATTTTATTGAAAACATGTATTACATTTCAGATCCATTAGAGTCCACTTCGGTGGAAGGAATTTTTCAAACCTCTATATATGAGCTCTATTTCTATTTCACCGCTTTTCTGTGAACTAAAACCAAAGGGTAGAGTAAATAGAGATACTAGAGTGGATTTCAAATTGTTGAAATCAAAATACACAAAATATTTAAAAGAATAACGTGCATGCACATGTTTTGATTCGGTTGAAATCATGAATTCAAACAGGGGTTCACGATTTTTGCTTGATAGAGTACTCCTGGAAGCCAGGCATGGCTATTGAACTCCCAATGCATGGCTATTGAACTAGAGCATGAGAAAGAATGAAAATGAAAAGAAGTTGAATCGAATGGAAAGAAAAGAGAACTCATAATATGCAAGAAAAAATATTGAATTGTGCAGTTTATGGGAAATCACGGAAGTGAGAAGAATACATGGGTAGAGGCAACTAAAGTACTTGGCCGGCACATAGCATAAAATGAAAATGAAAATGAAAAGAGATACTATGAGAATAAAAAATGAGCGAAAGAAGCATACAAGAAGAAAATGAAGCTCATAGGAGATTAAAAGAAAAATATATAAACAACAAATTTGAAAAGCCACAAATTCTATTTTGAAATTGATTGATATTTTAAATTTATTATTGATTGATTATTTATTTCAAAACTGAAAGTATTGGTTGCAATAATCTGTCTTGATTGACTTCTTTATTAGTTATTGATATCGTATTTATAATTTATAGTAATTGATGGCACAACCATAGGAAGACAAGTGTCCCTAAATTTGTATTTGTATGTACTATTCATTACTGATATGTACATTGTCTTAATGGCTGATATTGCCGAGGCACTTCAAATTTTATCCGTTTGTGCTCATATTTAATTTAATTTGATTTCTAATTCTTTCGTTATGTGATCAAGCGAATGAAACTTCACACCAAATGCGGAATAATTCACCTGATGTATGTATCCATTTTCCTATATTCGTCGATATAATCAAGAAAAATGAACCTTTATCTCATAAGTGGAATTGTTCATTAAAATTGATTAGTTAGCAGAACGGTTCATTACAGTTTGTTTTGTAGTTAAATGATCCAGAGACGGGCACAAGAGATAAAAGAGAAACTACAAATTATTATAAAAGTCAACCTGCAGCATTATCATGAATGAATTCATGATGTTTTTCGTAGTTTTCATACTTTAAACTACATACGGATGTCTTGCAATTATTTTGAAGGCTAATTTGAGTTTTTATTCTTTAAAAAAATATGAATAATAAAAATACTCGTAAAAATGGTTAATAAAATCATCTTGTACCATTCAAGGACCAATGATCATTTTCAATAAAAAAATGTTATTTTGACACTAAAAAATGGTTGTTTAAAAGGGATACTTACTTCATCACCATTGAATATGAAGATGATTCCTACTATTTTCACCTATCTACTATATCCAATGATGATAAAATAAGCATTTCAATTAAACATTTACTTTTAGATATTAAAATAACATTACTCTTTTGTAATTTGATTATTTCCAGGAATTGAACTATTACTGATCACTGACATTTTTCAGATTTTGAGAGCTCATATCTTTTATTTTTCCTGTCCAAATTCTTAAGATATGTTTGATAGAATAAAAATGGAATGAATGATAAGGAATAACAAGATTAAAGTTAAGTAACTATTGTTTAAAAATGAATTTAGGGAAGGGAGTAACATGATTAATAAAGGAGAATGTATACCTCCCTTTCCACTCAAAATCAAGTTTTTTCCCCTCCAAATTAAAAGGTCAAGGACGGAATGAAAGCAACTTATTACAGATAAGGAAGTGGTATAATTTACTCCATTATACTCCTCATTTTTCTCTTTCATTTTATTATTAACCTTTCCCTTTAATCATTTATAAAACTTTCAACCATAGCTTTATTTCATCCTTGCTTGTGGTTCTGAAACCTCTATTGTTTTCTTTGTATATCTTTCACTAGTCATTCATATTCCAATGAACCGTCGTAGCTGTCCAATCTGGATTTCACAACTGGTTGCTTTTTGGTTGTTCTCATGATGTAACGTCAATTTTCAGGCACATGCAACGATCAAGGACATCAAGTTAAACTGTTGGGGTGGGAATATTTGGACCATAAGAACTCTTTTGGAGCAACATAATGTGTTGAAAATTGATGTGAACTTAAAAAACCACGAGTTTTTGTGTTGATTATGTCTAAGGAATCACAGAGAGTTGTGGTGTTCCAGAATGCATCAAGAGGCTTCAGTGCAGGAGCCATTAAATGGGCACTTCATGGCTTATCACTTGAGCATGGGGATGAGCTTACACTTTTTGCAATTGTTTGCCATGTTAATAGTCCTAGAAGGATTCCCTTCATTGCACCTGCCAGACGGCGTAAGTGTCCCAAGCTTTGATCTTTTCCTTGTTTGCAATTTCTTTTTGATGTTGTGTATTGTTGGAGCATATGCCTACCACTAGGACAAAAGCTATATTTGTTAGTCAGGGTGTGCAACTTCTATTGCCAAATCCCATGATCCAATTTCACTCCAAATCTAGGTCTTGCCAGAACAAGATATTGGCCCACAACCAACTTGTAGAAAGAACTCAACCAATGTTAGAGAACTATAAGAGAAGGGACAATTACTATATAAGATGGGCATAAACTTTGGTTATCCCTTTCATATAAAGTGGGTACGTCATACCAAAAACATTGGTTGCCCCTTTGTCTGGATCGTGTGTTTGTTGGTTTAGTATTTGTGAGAATTTGTTCTTGCCTCCTCTCTTCGTGAGAGTTTGGAGCGCCCCTCTACCGATAATTTTTTGGATACATTTTTCAGTCTTTTATTTTTATTTTTCGAAATGTGATTAAGATTATAGACATCACTTTTTTTTTTTTCAGTTTTTTTTCATATGGATACGTTGGCCTATTGGTTTTCAGGGGGTCTATTACAGATTGATGTTAAAATTGATGAGGAAGAGGTTGCCAAGAAGAAGGAAGAGTTCTACAATAATTCAAGCATTAGGAAAATCTCTGAGCAGTGTGAAGCAGAAAAGGTAGACAATAGACCCGGCATGGTTGAAACATATATTGGGATAGATTCAGGTCTTAAAATTTGAGTCAATATACTTTTCGAACCCGATTTTGGCTATATTTTGGGTTGGCTCGATCGGACCTGAAATCAAAGAAGCCTTATGGAGATATAGGGGCTATTTGAAAATGTTTTTTTGTTTTTGTTTTTAAAAACTGTTTTAAAAAAAGTTTTAAGTTCAATTTTAAAAAAAATAAAAAAACTTGTTTGGAATTTAATTTCAAAAACAGTTTTATAATGATGAAAAACAGAAAATCTGTTTGGATAAATTTTTTAAAAAAATAACTTTTAAAATTAATAAAACCAAAATAACCCCAAAGATTGTTTGGCAAACTACATTAAAATGAAGACCACAACAACAACAATTCATCATTAGTAACATTCATCATCATCATCATCATCATCAATAATCCAATATCAGAAACACAAACCCAATCCCAACCCCAAACCCTTCATCATCAGTAACATTCCAGAAAAACAAAAAAAGATCAGAAGTGGTCGTGGGGACGCTGCGCACGGCAGAGCGAGGCGGATCAAGGGCAAGGTTGTGGGTTCTTGGTCGCAGTGGTGTAGAGGAGCTTCGCGGAGGAGCTTGGTCACTGGGTTGTGGGGTTGTTGTGGCTGGCTTGCGGCATGGGTCTTGGTTTGCCGGTGAGTGGAGGAGCGGCGGGCTTGCTGCTACTTGGTCATTGGCTTTGCTGCTTGGTTACTGGGACTGCTTGGCTTGCGGCCGAGCTTCGTCATGGATGAGCTTGGTTTGCGGAGGGGCTTGGTTGGTTTGCGGCGGAGCTTGGTTAGGTCGCGGAGCGAAAGTGGAGGCGAAGTTGCGGCCTGGGTAGCGTGCGCCACTGGATCTCGGGGGCTTGGTTCTTCAAGTCGCGAGGGCTTGGTTTGCCATACCGAGGGCCCTTGGTTCTCCGGGTCGCAGGGTCTTGGTTTGCTGAGGTTGGTGGTGGAGGAGCTTCGTTCGCGAGCAACAAATGGAAGACCAACAACAAGTGAGAAGAAGGCTAGAAGAAGAACCCGCGATGAAGGTGAACAAACAACCAAATAAAATGAGAAGCGGCTGGCGGGGGCTTGGTTCGTGCGGTTGGTGGCGGAGGAGCTTCGCTGGCGATGAAGGTCCAGTAACAACAGCAGGTGAGAAGGCTGGAAGAAGACCCCAATGAAGGTGAACAAACAACAACAACAACCCTAAAATAAAATGAGGGAGTGGCTGTAACACCAATCTCCAAGATTAGAAGAAGTGAGAAAACATAAACTTAACATATTCACAAGTTTGCCACCGCGTTTATCACTTGTTTTTAAAAACAAAACTCAGAAAACATCTGAAAATTGTTTTGTGATTTTGGTTTTTAAAATAGGAAATCTGTTTTTTAAGTTTTAAAACTTGTTTCATAAAAACACCTTCCCAAACAAGTTTTTTTTTTTTTATAAAACAAAAAACTGTCTTAAAAAACGCTTGACAAACGGCCCCATACTTTTTTTTATAATAATTAATGATAAATTGAGAGATTTTACAGTTCAAATAATATATTTTATATCACTTGATGTTATTTTTATATTGATATGGTTTGTTTTGAAATATATATGATAAAATATCGCTTAAATTTTTTTTATTTGTAGAATTTTATAACTTTAATATATATAATATTTAAATCCTCATCTTTGAAGGTCGGGTTGACCTGTTCACGAGTCAGGTTATTATTGAGTCGTGATTGGGTTCCAAAAATTGATCCAATCTAAAAATCAGGTCGGGTTCGGGTTTGATCCAACACGGCTCAACTCGTCCCATATACACCTCCAGACTGTACGTTACACATCATTTTGCCTTTCTATTTGTATATTGTACATTGATTGTAGATTAAGTGGTGAAAGATATATCCCATATTTTATCCTGAGAAAATTCAATAGTGAAAATATGTATATGTATATGTGTGTATATCTATAATTCTATATATATAATAAAATTTACTGTATTTCCATTAGATGCACATACTAACTTATAATTATTATATGATTTACTATATTTTGTGGTTAAAGTTCTTTTTAGTTTATAACTATCATAAATAATAATATAATTTATAGTGAAATTTTATTATAATTTCTAATAATTTACAACTATATTGAGTATTCATTAATATTTATTCTTCAAACAATCAGATAAAAACTTCAATAATTATATTTAATTTTAACTCATGGAAACACAATTTTTGTAATTTTAATTTTGAGAATTAATCTATTTAATATTTTAAAAATTAATTTAATTTAATTCTTAAATCATTTTTTAAATGGCCAAGTTTAAAGGAAGTGACCTTAACATCTTAACAAAGAAATAAATTTCATGCAATATTTCATTCAGTTTCATATATTGATTTTAAAAGTTAAAGTATCTATATAGTATACAATTATTATATGATTTACTATATTTTATAATTAAAAATAATTTTAATTTATAAATATAAGAAATAATAATATAATTTATAGTGAAAATTTATTCTAATTTATAATAATTTACAACTATATGAGTATTCATTAATATTTATTTTTGAAAAAATTAGATAAAAACTTCAATAATTGCATTGAATTTTAACTCATGGCAACATAATTTTTGTAATTTTAATTTTGATAAGTAGTCAATTTAAAATTTTAAAAATTAATTTTATTTTACTTTTAGATTATTTTTTTAATTAGCCAAATTTAAAGGAAGTGACCATAACATCTTTAAAAAAAATAAATTCATTGAATATTTTATTTAGCTTCATATGTTAATTTTAAAAGTTAAAGTATAAATAGTATAATTCACCACATTTACTTTCATTGCTCACATTAATTTGCAATTATCATATGATTTACTATATTTTATAATAAAAAATTATTTTAATTTATAAATATCATAAATAATATTATAATTTGTAATTAAAACTTATGGTAATTCCTAATAATTTTCAGCTATATGAGTATTTATTAATCTTTATTTTTGAAATAGTTAGATTAAAACTTCAATAATTACATTGAATTGTAGCACTGGACAACATAATTTTTGTAATATTAATTTTGAGAATTAATCTTTTTATCATTTTAAAAATAATTTTTTAAATCAAAATTTTTAACTTAAAAATATTTAATGGCCAAGTTTAAAGGAAGTGACTATAACATCTTTAAAAAAAATTCATGCAATATTTTATTTAGTTTCATATAATATATTAATCTTTTGCCAATTAATATTAATTTTAGAAGTTAAATAAGAAATTAACACTTTAATGTGGTATATCATAAACACATTAATCATCTTAAATTTATTAAAATCTCTCTCTCTCTATATATATATAGAGTAAAGTTCATTTCATTTGCATTCAATGCTCACACTAACTTGTAATTATTATATGATTTACTATTTTTTTAATTAAAATTCAATTTAGTTTATATCTATCATAAGTAATAATATAATTTGAAGTGAAAATTTATTCTAATTTCTAGTAATTTACAAGTACATATAAGTATTCATTAATATTTATTTTTGAAACAATTAGGTAAGAACTTCAATAATTATATTGAATTTTAACTCATGGAAAAACAATTTTTGTAATTTTAATTTTGGGAATTAATCTATTTAAAATTTTAAAAATTAATTTATTTTATTCTGAAATATTTTTTTTTAAATGGCCAAGTTTAAAGGAAGTGACCATAACATCTTACAAAAAACAAATTTCATGTAATATTTTATTTAGTTTCATACATTAATTTTAAAAGTTAAAGTATCTATCTATGTAGTAAAATTCACTGCATAACTTGTGATTATTATATGATTTACTATATTTTATAATTAAAATTCATTTTAATTCATAACTATAATAAATAATAATATAAGGCGTAGTGAAAACTTACAATTTATAACTATATGAGTATTCATTAATATTTATTTTTAAAACAATTAGATAAAAACTTCAATAATTGCATTGAATTTTAACTCACGGCAACATAATTTTTGCCATTTTAATTTTGAGAATTAATCTATTTAAAATTTTAAAAATTAATTTGATTTTATTTTTAATCAATTTTTTAAATGGCCAAGTTTAAAGAAAGTGACCATAGGATCTTAAAAAATATAAATTTCATGCAATATTTTATTTAGCTTAACATATTAATTTTAAAAGTTAAAGTATAAATAGTAAAATTTAATACATTTGCTTTCATGTACTAACTTACAATGATTATATGATCTACTATATTTTATAATAAAAATTCATTTTAATTTATAACTATCATAAATAGCAATATAATTTAACTATTCACTACATTTGCTTTAGTTATACTAACTTGCAATGATTATATGATCTACTATATTTTATAATAAAAGTTCATTTTAATTTATAACTATCATAAATAGTAATATAATTTATAGTCAAAACTTATTGTAATTTCTAATAATTCACAACTACATGAGTATTCATTAGTTTTTATTTTTGAAACAGTTAGATTAAAACTTTGATAATTACATTAAACTTTAACTTCTGACAATATAATTTTTGTAATATCAGTTTTGAGAATTAATCTTTTTATCATTTTAAAAATAGTTTAATTTTGATGTACTGACAGTGTAAAATAACTTTACACTATCATCTAATCAAAACATTTCATTTGGATGACTTTTCAGGTAGTGAATATAAAAGTCAACAATCATGGCTTATGTGGCAATACATAATTGGATGACTGTGTAAAAAATTTTATATTGTCAATCTATAACAATTAAATCTTTTAAAAATTAGTTTGATTTTATTTTTAAATCAAACTTTTTCGACTTTAAAACATTTAATGAACAAGAGCTTATGTATTATAATTTACAATACTTAAATAAATTTGATTGAATTTCTAGGTTATTGCTTGCAACAACAAAAAATGTCAGTTATAATCTTCTTTTTAAGAGCATACATTTCACATTAAAAATATACAATAAAATATGACTATCTTTTATGACTTAAATAATAACAATAAAAATCATTATATAGATCACCATTGATTAAAAAATTAGCATTCTATGAATAGTTTGGCCCATCCATAAGAAATGTTAATTATTATGCTCCTTAATAGCTTAAATTTCATATTAGAAATGTGCAAGTGGAACAATGTTACTTTTTAGGCATCGAGGAAAGTATATAATTGAAAGAAAAACAATTATGTGAAGTAATATTTGTATAATAGTTCTTATTCAATAAATAATTTTGGTAATAAAGGACTCAAAGTGGTCCTTTTTTAAGAAGAAAATAATTTTCAATAATGGTATGTTATACAATAATAATAAACATAAATCAAGACTATCTTTAAATTATGAGAATTATATTTCTCAATGCATATATTTTGCTGTAGACAATAATTATATATTGTATTATCGAAAATAACCTCAGCTAAAGGGTTTAGAATTCTTAGAATTGTAGGGAGTGAAAATATATAGACTAGACTAATATTGTGGTCTACAATAAAGTGGTCATTTAACTCCTTCAATAAAAAAAAATTTATTCTATAAATAGAATAATTCTCAAAATATTTTATTGATGATCACATATAACTTTCATTTTCATATTTTTTTTATAAGTATTCTCATCAAAATAATTTTAAAAATCTAAACAAATCTGTGCAACACCTAGGGTTGACCTCTAGTATATATGTATGTATGTACATTCTAATATTTAATGGAGACCTTTTTTATGAGTGAAATTACTCAGATTCATTTTCGGATAGAAGTGCATGTTGGCAACTTACCAGAGGTTGTTGTAAATGCTGCCATCAATTTGAAGGCAACATCCGTTATACTTGATAGGTCAGTTCGACTCTTTCAAACTTAGTTTTCCTATTTTCATCGAATCATGATCTAAGGAACTGCATGAGAAAGCTCTTTTCCTCTTACCCTCCCAATTCAAATGAGAATCAAACTTACCACATAAGAAGACTTCATGGCTGTAAAAGTGCTTTTCATGATAATTGTCAATTCTCCATCATTCCATTCAAACAAAGTTTTTTTTGCGTTCCGAAATTTTTCTCAATAGTCATTTATGCTTTTTTATCAAATCATCAAAAGCATAGAAGTACAATCCCTTTAGGTTTATTAATAATAGTTTCCATGGCATAATTGTGTTAAACTTCTGGTGTCTCATGCAAAAAGTGAAAAATGTCACAAAACATAGAAAGGTGCAAACTTCAATATCTAATACTCCAGCATCTTGTTTACTTTTAATTAAAAATTTTGTTAAGGAACATATGAATTAGTAGGATGTTGATGCGGGGAGCTCAGTGGCTTGATTAAGCAGTACAGGTTTCATTGAAACCTGATAGTGATAGCTTGAGTGCCATTGGACGAGAAGAGAAATTGTTTTATTTTTTGCTTTCGTTAATTTAGTAATACTCCAATGTGATAATCATGTATAACATTCATATTTGATGACACTAACATTAAATTTAAGGTCTTCATTAAGTTCATTGGTATTGTTGAAAATGCCAGTCTATGACCATTGTTGCCTTCATATCTTACTGAGATTTGGGGCGTTGCATGTAACAATGTTGATGTGCAGGCAAATGAAGAAATATAAGAAGGATTTCATGCAGAGCCTCTCTTGTAGTTTGCTAATAATGAAACGTGATAACTCCATTCAGCACTTGAGAGGGCCAAGGGCGGAGCTTCATGTTAAACGCAATGGCAATGCAAGCTGTGCAAGATGTAAGGAACTATACCAATATAATTTATCTTGATATCCTTGGTTTCCGAATCATTTACTCATGTTCTTCTGCTGCCATCATTTCTTACTACTGACTTAAACATAGATCATCCCTGCTTACACAAAATCTGGGTGGATAACTACTTCTGAGTTAAAGCTTTAGTGCAATACATATTCAATTTCATTAACAAAAACCTAAAGTGTAGCTTTCTCTTTTTCTTTTTCACATCTGCATGATATCAAAACTCGTTTATTTGGACAGCCGAGTTCCAAAAGCCAGTTCAGGAAAAATAGTAATTTTAATGTGAGTTATGAGAAGTGCAGATGCAAGATATAATGCTGAATAAGAAACTGCTTTAAACTAACTTTGTTTAGAGATAATTAACTTAACAGTCTGGGAACTCACTACATCAAAGCGAATTAAAAAAAATAGTGACTCTTGATGTTGATTTCAGATAATGATATATAAACACTAATGCTCATTTATCAACATTCAGCACTCCCCTTACATAGAATCTTATTGTCTTGTTACTTTCAAAATCAAAATTCTTTTTCTGTTAGCCACCTTCCAATTCCAAAACCAATATCTTCTTAACAAGTTGCATTTTGTTGCAAAGGTCTCAAGAGATCTTTCTCATGATTCTGTCTCAGTTTGTGCCAGGAAAGTCTTCAGAATAATTCATTTGATGAAAGTATATTATGGTGAAAAACTAGTGCAACCTTAGATGCTTTTCAAGTTCATTCAAAATTTCAAATCATTTTAGAATACTTGAAGGATATTTCATGTTGTGGAGCAGGTTCTACATCCTCACCAAGCAAGCAGACGATGGAAAATTCAGTCTACTGCTCCAATTCCAGGTCTTCAATTTCTACTCTAACAAAGGTTGTGTGCCCTCAACATTCCGCGATAAAACAAAGCCTAGAAATTAGAGAACAGGACATGGCCAGAGGGTATTGCCTATTACCCATTCCTAATACTAAAAGGGCTAGTCATGCTGAATTGTATCACAAGGAGACAATTGTTAAACATAGCGAAAAAGATGGAGCTTATCAGATAGTTGGACAACTTAAGAATCCTGTTTGCTCTATGTGCAAGAATAGAAGACCAAAATTCGAATTGATGAAAGAATTCTCATATGCCGAGCTGCATGCAGCCACACAGGGTTTTTCTCCAAAGAACTATTTGTCAGAAGGTGGATTTGGCTCTGTCTACAGCGGGGAGCTGCAAGGACTCAAGATTGCTGTTAAGAAACATAAGTGCGCAAGCTTCCAAGGAGACAAGGAATTCAAGTCTGAAGTTAATGCACTCAGCAAAGCAATACATGAAAATGTTGTCATGCTGCTGGGATTTTGTTCAGATGGAGATACTAGACTTCTTGTTTATGAATTTGTTTGCAATGGCTCACTAGACCAACATTTATCGCGTAAGAGAAACTAAACTCAAAAATAGCTACTACTATGAACAAAAATGACCAAATGGTTTCTATTATATGATGATTACATATATAGGAGAGAATAACTTTGTCTACAATGATGCAGAACACTCTCGTAAACCTCTTAGTTGGCCAGACAGGATCAAAGTAGCAATTGGAGCTGCCAAAGGCTTACTGCACTTGCATGAGAAAAATATCATACACAGAGATGTGAGACCAAGTAACATCCTTGTCACACATGATTACGAAGCAATGGTAATGACGCAAAGCACACAGCTTTAGAATAGTAAATTAATGACTTTGAGATGGCATAGACCTATCTTTAAATACACATATTGAAATGTAGAGTTCAATGAACTAAAATTTTATACTTCACATGACTTGTGTAGAATTACCTGGGATAGAATTTAAACCATGGATTAGTAGAGATGTAGTATTACTGCATCAGTAGGTTAACATTAACTTCTATGTATTTATCAGCTGGGAGATTTTGGTTTGGCCAGAACTGAACAAATGGGCTCCATATACTCAACAGATGTTGTTGGAACTCTAGGGTATTTGGCACCAGAATATGCAGAATCTGGTAAGGTGTCAGCCAAGACAGATGTCTATTCTTTTGGGGTGGTTCTTCTTCAGCTAATAACAGGAATGAGGACCGCAGACAAACGGCTTGGAGCTAAAAGTCTTGTAGGATGGGTAACAATCTAAATACAGCTATTAAATTATAAATATAGTATGGACTATGTGTTCCCTTTCACTTCTCTACCTAACTATTGTCATTGAGTTGAACTGTAATGGATACATGTTTATGCAACTAAACATTGCGGTCTTCTTAACTTTGTCTATTCAACTTAACATGTGCAAGTTCCTTTTTCCATTTCTTAAGCTCTTGCTTTCTTCCAGGCGAGGCCACTATTGAAAGAAAGGAACTATCCAGATCTAATAGACGAAAGGCTGATGGATACACATGATTGCCATCAGCTTTTTTGGATAATACGTCTTGCAGAAAAATGTCTCAGCCGGGATCCCCATAAGCGATTACCTATGGATACAGTAAGTCTGCGTCAGTAAGTTTCCATATAAACAGCAAATTCCTCTATTTTTTTATACTATAACAACCACAGCTATTATATTTGGATGTCCCTTTAGAAACATAATTATATAAAGCCATCATGATGCAATCTATGCCTTAACTTTGAATACTTGAATGGCCATTTTTACGTGTGGTTATTAAGTGGGGTTGAAACTAGATGTCATTATAAGCCAACACATTTAAAGGCATAGTCATAACCAATATACTTTCATAATCCTATAAGTAAATGGTGAATGCTACACAGTTAGAAAAATTTTGTCAGAAATGTTGACAGAAATTACAATAGTCATTGAATGAAATAAAAATATATAATTTGCTTATTCAAACAAGAGCCAGTAAGCATGACGACATCACGTCAAAAGAAAAAAGCATGAACTGACACATCAATTTAACAACTAAATTCCAACAAAATTGTTGACTATCCAGCATTATTATAAGTTAATATCAAATAACTTGTGTTAATTTGTTGCTCTATGACTTCAGGTGGTGAGTGCCTTAACTCATATATTGGAAGGAAGTACATGCAGTGTTGTGCTGAAAGACTGCTCCCCAGCAAGATCCGATTCATCTTATGGCATGTCAGACTACGATAAATCTGGGGACAATCTGGAATTAGATGGTGAAGATGGAACAATTTATGCAGGATATACTCCAATTAATTTAAGACCACCACCATCTCCTCCAATGGGCAGCACTAATCGAGTACATCAAGCATGTTCCCGGCGCTGAGTGAATCTTCTCCTGATGATTTAACCAATAACGAGCCAATTAATTATCAGCTGGTCAAAATAGGTTATGTTGAACCATTGTGATCTTCTAAGTACGCAATTCTACCATGTGAATACTTCATGTAATCTTGTCACATAAAATAAGAAACAGACACGAATTGGAGACCCGGCTTCACAAATTAATTTCTATAGGGTTTTTATTGTATTGTGTACTATCATGTGTTTGTCTTTCTTTTTACATGACAAGTAAATGTCTGGTTTAGCTTATAGGAAAACCCAAAACTATGGTCTATGGTTTGCTTTTTCCCAAGCCGTTTGAAGTTTCGAAAGTTAAACTAAATATCCCAAAGGTCATGAAAAAATTATATTTAAAGAGAATCTATTCCTAATGGATATTGCAAGATCCAATTGGAAATAATTGTCTAATTTTCAAAATTTGATTTTTATAAATAATTGTCCTTTTAGAAATTTTAAAAACCATTTATTATATTTTCCCAATTATATCTTATTATATTAAAGAATAGAGAGAGCAAGTGGAATAAAGTAATCAAAGAAGAAAAATAATTAGTATTAATGGTAGTATTATAAAATGCATCTAAAAGAAGTTAACATTGAGATATTATCAATTATTTCCTTAATTTCTATGCACATTGATAGTTATTTCCAACTAGATGGAGTAGTTCACACAAAGTAAAAATGAAATAGGAACCACAGTTTCTCCTTTTTTCTAATATAAAGCCGTTGAAAATTCTAGCATATGAATTATTGTATAAAATAATGCAATAAATGAAAAAAAAATAGGCATGTAATCAGGTCGAGTTGATTCGAAGTTGGAAGGAAAACAAGCCTGAGCCAATCAATTTTGATTAGCTCAATTTGGTTCTAATATAGGGTGATTGAATCCAAATCAAAGTAGACCAATCAAATTTGGTTTGGTAGGATTTGAGTGATCACATTCTTCAATTATTTTTTTATTTAAGCCAATCAAAATGTTTATAACATAAAAAAAAAATTCACAAATTTCAAACCTCTCTTTATTTTTTTTTAAAAAAATTCATATAAAAAATTTACACAATGACATTAGTATACTTAATTAGAGTATGATGTATTAACCACATACATGATATATAGCCCAATACGTGGCCAAAGGTTAAAAGGAATTATATATGTATATTGGGTTGGTTCATCAGTGTTAGAATCAAATTTAATTCGATTTTCGACGGTTGGCCTAAACCAATTTAATTGGTTTGGTTCGGTTTGAGTTGGTAAGGTTGATTTGGTTTGCATACACACCCCTAGTACACAGTCCAACTATTATATAAAATTGTCTAAAATTATATACAATTAAAGCACTAAACTATATCAAAATATAGGACAACATAACTCCAGACTTAAAGTATTGCTTGTTCTCATGTAGTCAAAGAAAGATAAGAGTTAGAAACCACAGGTGTCTCCTTTTTTTTTCAAAAAAAAAAATTATGTACGAAATCATTTTGGAAGAATCCCAGGAAAAATCATGATCAACCATTGGAGTTTAAGGCATTAAATACTCCAATCAAGCGTACTCATTTTGCAAAGGGCAAAAAATTTACACCAAAGCATTATCTCATAACCCATATGATTATGAATCAAGGAAACACTCTAAGTGAGACTGTGTGTCAAGCCATTGCTATCAACCCCAGGACAAGAATTGATGGTGATGATAAAAGTAAAGTACTCCAAAACTTGTAAGCAACTCCCTTACCGCTATGTCCACTATTGTGGTGCATTCGTTTGAAGGATCAAAAGGTCTTTCTCGGCTTGTTATGATGGCTAGAAGGGTAAAAGGGATGAGAATAATCATTAGGAAAATCAAAACTTATAAAAGGGATATAGTTGTAGTGTTATGTCAAAGGAAGACTTTCTTTTCTTTTTTTTAAAACTTTTTACGATACTAATATCTTTTACTACTCCTTTTCGTTACAATACTAGTATCTTTTACTACTCCTTTTCGCTTTCTTTATTTGGTTTTTGATTTTTGCAATTCATTTTTTTCCTTTTTTCCTTCATTATGATGCTAATTCTTTATTTTTCTTTTCTCTTTTCTCCCCTTTTTGACACTTTGAAATTTAATCTCAAAATAAGTTTTTCACTTTCATGAACAATCTCATCTCACAAAGGTGTAAAGGTAGACTAATGTTTAATTTGGGTTAATGAAGGAAATGGGAAAAGGGCTCAAACAATGATCAAGGGATGTGATGATAAACCATGGGTCTAAGGCCAGGGCGGGTTTCACCAATGTTTTCATTTCTTCCTCCATGTGATCATCTTTATTGTTGATTGATGCTCCGCAAGGTCCTGGAATTGCCTATGTTGCGCAAGGAATTATTGTTCATGGTCTGGAAACGAGTGGTAAGTGTCACAATAATGAACCCAGAATCCCACAAGACTCAAGTTGATACTTGAAAGAGTTGTGAAGCATCAATTTGGTCCTCAATGTAAGCTTTAGAACCTTTGAAAAACTTTTTATAACTTGATTTTGAGCAATAACAAATCAATATTTAAAAGGATCATTTGAGAAAGATTACTAATCGTGTGTGTATGAGTGTCTTTATGCTAGTACAAGTCAAAATTCTATATCTTTTTTTCTTTTTTTTTGACCAAAGATAGAGAAGTCAAAATTCTATAACTTGTGCTCAATATATTTAAGAAAGTTAATGAGAATATTAAAATGCAACTGAAATTCCATACTCTGTTATACATGCTTTATAGTCATGAGAAAGTTACAATGCAGTTCAGAAAGTTGATAAGCACTGTCAGAAAGAATTTTGTCAAGCAATGTTACACAGCATGATAATAATGATAATGTTGCAGTATTTTTCATTAAATGGGACACATTTTGGTTTGAATGTTGGAACTCAATTGAATTTCTTGAAAAAAGAAGTTAAATGTTTCTAAATTATTGACTTATCCTGGTATTTTTATCATAAATTTCATGCTAATATTTAATGTGGCCCCGAAGTTTGGCAACAGCAGTTTAGATGAGCTTGGAGCCTTCTTCAACCATGTAAATAAGTGCGAACTTTAGCTGGAATCCTTGGATTCTTTTGGTCCATACAAACGGTTTTTCTACTGATTTTATCCTCTTCTGTTTTAATTTGTTCAGGGGAAGATTTCTCTGCCTCTATTTTGGTTCGGACGTTTCATTTTGGTATAAGACGCTGGGTTATGATATGTATCAATCTTTCAACCACTTAACAAAGCTGTAAATAATATGGTCCAGAGTAAAATTTCTATGAGATAATAAAAGCCTTAGAGCATCCGTTATCAATTAAAAAAGAAAATATACATTTTATAAAAATTAGAGTTTGTTATTTGATATGATATAAACTTAGTTATTTATGCAGTAATTTTCATTTTTAAATGTTAAAACAACCATCCTTAACACACTATGATTCCAACACTCATCTTTTAATCTTGTTAGTCGAACAGGAAGAGCCTAGTTACAGTTGTGCAATGTGCAAAGTGTCGAGTTATTACCAAACTTTGGCTTGTTCGATTAAGAGGGTGACTGTTGGAGAGCTATGGTTGGCTTTGGTTCTTTCATTTCTACATAAGAAATTGGCTTCAACACTTCAATAAATGTTACTGAACTGCAGGTGCGGCCAAGTTTGAATCTTGAGCGTAGACTCTGTTGGTGCATATCTTGGAAGACCCTTGGCTAGTGTTTGGTTTGTCTAGAGACAAAAAAAATAGAGATATTGAAATCACAGATCTATTTGACCGTGAAGACATGGATAAAATATTAAAAAAAAAAATCTGTCCCAAAGCACAAAATGCAGAATGGAGATATAGTATAGACAGAACAAGAAAACAAAAATTTAATATCTTTTCTTTTAATAATATATATATTACCTTTTGTTCTCACTATCGTGGGTGGTCCGGTGACGGCAGTAGCAGTTCAACAGCAATGGACAAGGATAAATTATGCTTTTATCATGTATTTTTTATTTTGTCCCTATGTTTCTAACCAATATACAAAGACGATGTTTTTCATGTCTCAGTCTCTTCAGTCTTTACTACTTTTATCTCCACTATCCTGGGATAAAAACCAAACATTACCCATATATTTTAAACCTTCACATGGTCCATTATTTCTAGCCACTAGCATGAATTGAATGGTCCAAATTTAAAATAATAATAATTATACAAAATTATGATAAATGTATAAAATTATAAAACAACGATAAAACTCCCTTTTAATCATTCTAAAATTTCAAGTCCAATAAATTAGTCCCCTAAACAATAAACTCTCAAATTGATCCCTATAAAATCAAAAAGTCAAACAAATTGATCTTTGTTAAAAAAAACCTACCAAATCAGTTCCAATAAAAATAAATTGTTAGACAAGTTAATTCCTTAAATTTAACTTAAGAGAGGAGATAACTTGTCTGATTATTGAATTTTACAGAAACTAATTAGTCTAATTATTTAATTTTTTAGGGACCAATTTGTAAGAATCAATTTATATAATGATTCACTTTTACAGGATCAATTTGAAAGTTTATTTTTTAAGGGACCAGTATGTCTTATTTGAAATTTTAGATGGATTAAAATAAGGATTTTATCTAAAATAAAATAATGAATTTTAAAATTACTAATTTAACCCTCGTTTAATTTTCAATCTTCGCTTCTTAACCCTACTCTTCCTTTTCTCGCTCCACCCACTCCACACTCTCTTGCTTCTACCATTGCCCACCTTTCCTACATCCTTCATCCATACCACAAAACAACCACTACCATGAGCCCAAATTCTAACATCTCATAAGCATAAATGTTGGACATAATGCTGGTTAATATAGGTGCTAGTCTTTGAATCGTTATTCCTCATTTTTTCTTTTTTTAGATGCAAGTAAAGCATTCCCAATGTTTTCAGATAAATCAAAAGGTGGAAGTGTAGGCTTTGTAAAATGGTTAATGGTAGAGGAAAACAGCAAAGGTGTTTGCTTTCTAGTGCCCAAGTATTTCGTTCATTTTTGGACCTAGTCATTCCTCTCTTGCTGATTTATGTTGGCTGCATGTCTTTTTCACTTTTCAAGGAGAACCCAAAACAAAAAAAAAAATTTAAACCGAAGCAAACCATCACCACCTTGAACCTATCCAATATCTCCTCACCCAAATATTCCAAAACCCAGAACAAAGTTAACATCAATTTTAATATATCTATCACAAGGATTACTACTTTGAAAAAAACAATCAACAAAAAGAAGAAGAGAGAGGAAGCTGGATGCTGGGGTAGTGGAAGCCAGTCACAATGTTGGGTTAGATGCCACAGCGGTGGTGTAGACCAGAAGAGAACGGGTGGTTCAAGCCTATGGGTTAGTCCACCTATAGGCTAGCCCCAACCCACCTATAAGTTAATCTTAACCCACATGGGGCTAGCCCATAAAAAAAATTTAGATTTTAAAATCACACTTCTCTATCATATGTCTTTTTTGTTCACAATAAGAATATGCAAGTTCTCATACACTAATTGAAAGTACATCTCAATCATTTCGAGCATCAAATTTCTAAACCAATATTTGGAGAAATCTAACAGGGCGTTTGGAAATCCCTAGCACTCAATTCTATTAAGGAATTAAATTGAATTCTCATGGGAATTGAAATCCAGTAAAGTTAAGGAATTGAAATCAGATTTAAATGGTGTGATTTGGTGTGGGAATTAAATTCCAACCAATAAAAATACCAAAACAACCTTACTTGAATATAATATTTTATTTCTAACCTATTAATGGAGGATAAAATAATAAAAACAATTAAATTCATTCATTTTTAAACCTATTTCAAATCAAGGAATTGAATTTAATTCTTTAATTTACTGACTGATTCCAAATATAAGAATTCAATTCACTTCCATCTCATTAAAAGTTTTCAAACACCCAGTAAGGGGGAGCTATTGAACTCAAATAAGATGAACTTATACACACTTATCATTCAGAATCACGAGCAAAGGTAAAGAGGAAGTAGTTTAACACCATATTATAGTCATCCTTTACAAAATGAAGATGGTCAACTCTTATTGGGAAATCTACATTTCATCAGAAAATCTTTCATACCCCCAGGCCAGAGAGTTTAAAGGAAATGTCAAACTTCATTCGTATGACGTATGCCTTAGACACGGCAATCAGCCAATCACTGATCAACAACATGAAGGCACGAACAGACTTTCTGTAAACGGTACGCAAAAGCACACAGTCGTAATGAAAGTTAAATTCCAATATTACAATTTATAAAACAGATCAAAGTAACAGAAAGCGACAGAGTAAACAGGCTAGATTGCATGAAAAGAAACGCTCAATCGAATCATGGATAATCAATTGAAAACAGTAGAAGAATTCAACTCTAAAACAACGATACCATATCCCAAATTATGACTAATTTAAAAGTCCCAATAGCAATAAGTCCCCAATGTTCGGCAGTCGTAACAGTATAAGCTCCAAGATTAACGCTCCAAGCTATTAGAATATTCTTATTACACCACTTCCCCACATGCTCCAAGCTTGTATTCACTGAATCACAGATAAAATAAAACAAAAAAGGACAAAAATAATGAGGGAAGCTTGAGTTACTGAAAGGGGGAAAAAAAACGAGACTCACCAAAATGGAAGCTATCAGATTTAGTGAACAATTGAAAGAGAACACAGCTATGGAAGCTCCTATTTATTCGTCGCGAAATCGAGCAAAGGGGTTTAGCTTAATCTGAAGAAGAGGGTTGAAGAAAAGGAGTGATGAACACGGGCGGTGGAATCGTTGCTGGTTCCCACAACATGAACAAGTTCACGCTCATGAATGCCGATGAGAATACACAGCAATGAGGACTTGAGCGTTTTTCATTTTGGGATTAGGGTTTGTGATTTTGAAGGTTTTGACAAAACCGGAGCAGAGAAGATGAGAGTACTGTGTTGGTGTTTTTCCTGATTTGGGCGTACACGTGGAGTGGATGTGATGTTTTTGGTTTAATGTTTTTTTTTTTTTTAATGTTTTAAAAAATTAAAGTTAATGAAATGCGGACTGGCCCAGGGGCCATCTACTTGCAACCGACAGCTATTGATGGGGGCCAAATGAAGAGGGGCTGGGACTAGCTCCAAACCATGGGCCTCTTTGACACTACTAGTTCAAGGAGTAGAACGGTGAATGGTTTGATGAAAGAATTAGAAATTAAATAGGGTCAGATAGGTAATTTTAAGAGAAACAAAGATAGACCATGTTGAAGTCCCAAACAGATGGCGGGTTATGCCAACACGACCTGAAAAGTACTGTTCCGTTGTTGAGTGGAAGATTTTGGAGTGCTGTCCGAGGAAGAGAACACTCTAGATTGAATATTCAACCCCCTATCTGACATGTCACATTTGTAGGCAAGAAAATTTCATACAAAAGAAATTCGGCAAATTACTATAGGCTCCCATCAGACCAAATAAAGTTTGCTATGCCTCCCCTCGACTATGGGAGACACTGATCTCCACTAAAAATACTGTTCATGGGTAATAGAAATGTGGATAATGCAACGATTTTACATATTCAGGAAATGTTAATTTATTAATTTTACAAATTCAAGAATATTCAAATTTTATCAATAAAAGAGAGCTGAAATAAATTTTATTAAATCTAATAAGATTAATTTAATTTAACTTTAGAAATTTTGTAATTTCCATCCTATCCTTATTTCATAGATGAAAGAAGTACAAATCTCCTAGAATATAATCTATTGTTTAAGCAAAAATCTTTTCAACGGAGTTTTCTTCTTGGAGGAATAAGAGAAGAAAAATTTTACATTAGAAAGAAGGGATTTTATGTTTTTAATGCATGAAACCCACAAAAAAAAAAATTTAAAACATTTTTATTTCATTAACTAGCATTCTTAATAGAACAATATTTTTTTTTCTCCTTAGACAGTACTACCAAATTAAACCTTAAAAAAAATAGAAACATACCAACTATAAAACCTTTTACATAATAATATAATCAAATCATTATATATGTATGACTTTTAAAATAAAGAGATAAAAGCCAATCAAACAAAATCTAACTAAATATTTGTATTAAGAAGTTTTACCTTCCCACAATATCAAAATTAAATTCATAAATTTTAAAGTTTAAGTTAAACCCTCCTCTTCTGTAATTTACTCATCCAGAGTTGAGAAAAGATTTTCATGGGCCCCAAGACATGATGATTCTTAACTTACAAAGGCAACAAAATTTTAAAATTGTGTTAAAATCTACTGCAGTACTAAGGAACCATCGTGAATTTACAGCCTTCAAATCATTCAGGTACTGCTTAATCATAAAAATGCAGCACACAAGTAGCAAGCATCAAGAACACGCCACATTGTTTCCTTCAAGTCAAAACTGATGGTCCATTGGATAAACCGGTGAACCGATGTCTTGGTCCTCTGACCGGATGGATAACCAGTCTATGCTTAAATGTGGTGAACTTGTTTTAAAGGACCCATCGGAAAAATGGAATTCTTAACAGCAACAAGAATTGGAGAATGGAAACAAATGAAACTAGAAATACAAAATTTTATGGAATCTATGAGCCATATAAATCACTAAGCAATGGCTAAACTATTCTTGGTTTTTTATCCTTGCTTTTGTTTCTTGTATTGTTCATATAGCTGCAGGGAGAGTGTAGTCCTATCCAACTCACTTCTCAACCTTTCATTCTCCTTGACGTCGTGAAGAAGCATAAAATGGGAACTGAGTTTCCTCCGCAACTCATCCTCATTAAATGAACTTGTAACTGTTGTAGAATCAACGGTCGAGGATGTGGCAGGATCATTTGTTCGTCTCTTGTTTTTCAATTTTATACTGTCACTTTGTGGGAAACTTAATTCCTGGTCAAGAGACATTTCCTTCAAAGCTTGTGTAGGAGAGGACTTTGAGAGAATGACTTGGTTATGTGCAGTAGTCATGGTTGAAATACCCGAGGCCATTGTTGATATGGCAGGATGATAATGCTTGGACAAAAGATTGAGTTCCCAAAGTACTGAGGCAAGAGCACCGCTTAAATTGGGATCTGTGGAATATGGTTGATATTTCTGCATATCAAAGAGAGGGAGATAGGGACATAGTTTTAGTCTACAAGATGTGCATAAATGAGCTGACACAAAAAGAACGATCCTCCACCAAAACATCATAGATTTGAATTCACACCATCTAACACTGTTGAGTTTTGACATAAACCCTCTGCTCCAGCAATTTATTTCATCCAGTTTTTCTTTCAAACATATATAAAATACGCACACCCACACAAACACACGAGTTCAGCCTTCTCCCTCTTTCACCCTTCCTTATATCAGTCAGGTTCACACTTGTCAGCATCCATTCATCTCTACACGAGAGGTGTCAGTGTCCAGCTTTGCAATTCACATATAACTTTGCTGTGTAGCTAGCTATTACATAATCCCAAAAATTAATTACAGCAAGCTTCAAGGTCACATGTCTTATGGTAATTTAACTCAATACACACTGAAAACGGACAAGAGGAAGAACAAAAGGACACCAAAATGTATTTTACCTAGCAAAATACATATATAACCAACAAAAGCTCCTTAAGAGCTTTTATCCACACAAAAAAAAAAAAAGGTTTAGTTTTAAGGAACACAAATGTTCTATCCTTGTAAGAGGCAGAACAGAGCATGAGGCTTCCACAATTGTGGGAATTGAAAATGCACCAACTGTAGAAGATATTGTACTTGCATGTGCAATATCATAGAAAACAATGCAGATAGTGTCCCTTTTATTATGTCATTTTTGGACTCCTAAAGCCTGCGTCCTTCCACTTATAGTGGAAGCCAGCATCAACCTACACCAATGTTGCCAATGCAATCATCATCTATCCTCCATCTTACTAGTTTTTCAAACTTTAATGTTTCATGCACTTTGTCACGGGAACAATACAACAATAATAAAACAAAAAAGCATTTTCCTGCAAGGTGGGATCAAGCACATAGACCAAATCACAACAATGTGTTCTGCCTTTAATCATTGGACTATCCTCCATCTGCCTTTAATAATTGAGACTTTTACAAGTCATCTACATAACCAAACAATGTAAGACATCTACTATATTTTTCATAATAGGTGCTGCCTCAACATTATCTATAATGCATTCATTCAAAGCACCATTTTCATCTCTGCAAGACAAAGCTAATTCTTTCATTTGCCTTTGACTGCCCAACACCCAGTCTCATACAACTTCAATAAGTCTTATACTCGGGTAGTAAAATTATTCCTTAAGATTGAGTAACACTTTTCTATCATAAATAACAAGATCAAACTAAATATAATAAAAAAAAATCTATTCTAATATACATACATACCATAAAAAACCAAGATATGTAAGATCGCGATCTTACGTAGGATCAAAAGAGAGATGAACAATCGTAAAACTTCAAATCATAACATAGATCATACGATCCTACCAAATAACATAATTACATTTATATAAGTAAAATTTAATTAATTATGCATAAAGTTGTAACTCAATCAAGGATTCAAGGATCACATAACTAAAAATTCATATTTCATAATTAATATTATTTTAGAAAAATTTCAAATCATATTTACCTGTGAAATCAAAGTCTCAAACTCTCTATTTTATTTTTCCTAAGCAGATATAGATAAAAAATTCTGACACAAAATATTAGTGTCAATATTCTTTTAATGAGTACTATCCCAAAAGCCCAAATGATAACCCTAAAAAAAAAAAGAATAAACGGATTGCAAAACTAAAACATAGTGATAACCTTGACAAGCAAAAAAACAAAAAAAGTGAGAGGAAGCTTCTCGGTAGGTAAAGGCTTGCAGAAAGAAACAGGGAGAGAGGAAGGCCATGGGAATGCGGCCATGGAGGCGGTGGTTTGTGGTTCAAAGCAATGGCATGGGAGTGCAATTGCAATTGCAACTTCAGCTTCGACGTCGACATCGGGACAAAGCTCAAGGAAGAGAAGAGAGAGTGCAGCCGATCCAAGCGCCAAGGATGCTCCAACCCATCAAGCAATGGTCACAACTTCAAAGCCTCAAACAGAGGCCAAGGACAAAGCTCCCATCGTCTTCAAAGAGGAAAGAGAAGAGATGGCAAAGAATCGAGAGACACGGACAAATGGAGAAGCAGAGTGAGAAACTCACTTGGTTGGGGTTTCCTTTGGGCTTAAGATTGGTTATGTTGCAAATGCGTCGGTGTTTTTTTTTTTTTCAGAAACGGGTTGGAGGTTCCTAGCTCTTGGACGCACAAAGGTCATAAAAATCAGCGAGTTGAGGGTGGAAGTGGGATCGCTCAGGCCTTCCAAAATCGTGGAATCATGCGATCCTACGAGTAAAGCGAGATCTTAGCTACCTTGATCAAAACCATTTCCCCTCACCCTTATTTTTACTTCATATAAATGCAAATTCAAGAGAGAAAAAACATCGCCTTGATGTCAAACTGTGTTCTGCTTTTGGGGAGAGAAGGAAAAACAAATTTAAGTGGGGGAAGTTTGGTAATCGAGGTTGGGGGGCAAAAAACAAAAAAAAAAAAATAGAGAGACAGAGAGGGGAGCGTGGTTTTAAAACCACAGAACCGTTCCCCCAACAAACTCTCATGCATCTCTCTCTCCTTCTCTGCTTCTCGTCCATTTTTTTCTTCTTCTCCTCCTCCATTTTTTTTTCATTTCTTCCTCCACCTTCAACCAATAAATTACATAGTTGTTAATTTTTATCATCAAAACTGGTTACCCTCTAGCTTCCAAAATTTAAGATAAGTCTCCAATCTCAATCTCATTCTCTTGTTGGTGACTCTAGGATATATCCTAAAACTAGTGAGCTCTCAAAAATGATGGATGAATATATGATTGATATTTAAAGTATAAATCTAGTGAGTTAAAAGCTCTAATATTAATAGGTTGTAGTGGTAGTATTAAGGCTAGATTTTTCTCTAATTCTTAGGAACCCAAGGTTCCATAAATTGGGGGTTTTGTTCAATGGGCTCTCTAATTGATAAATTGTTTTGAAATAAATTATTTAAACTTGTCAAAATACTTATGTTTGCTAGATTCTGTTGACGTGGAGAGAGCTACTCCCTCCAAAGCCATCAAAGAGAAGCCTAGTTGATCCTTTCGTACTATGAGTGGCTATTTACAGAGTGGCGGTGTTTTAAATTATTTTAATAGAAGAAACTAATTTATTAGATTTGATAAAAAATTTATTTTTGAGCTGCTTGAATTATTTGATTAGTTCAATTAGTTGATTTTCTTAAATATGATGGCTATTAATATGACTAGATGATTTGATTGAAATTAGTGCTAGCTCTCTTTATTAATTTTATAACGCCATGATTTTGTTATATGTTATATGTTATTTTAATGTGTATTGGAAAAATTTATGATACGTGATACTTGCAAGATTAGATTAATATGAAGATTGAATTTTATATTTATAAATAGTGTTTGATAAAAATTTATTTTAGAAAACCATGATGGGTTCTAAGATGGAATTACCGCTTGCCATAGCGAAGAGAAATAATGGCAATACCACTAACCATAGCGAAAAGATATAGTGGCAATAACGCTTGCCATAGTGAAGAGATATAATGGCATTACTACTTGCCATAGCAAAGAAAAGTAACGGCCTATGTGCACATAGTTTCTTTTAGTGAGATAAAGTTTGAAAGAACCTTATTTGAAAAATAATAAACCTTATGATTGACGGGTTGGGATTACCCCTCAAATAAGATTTATACTTTTTATGTAACCCTCATGAGTACTTGAGTATTGGATGAAGAAATAAATTTTATGTGAGAATAAGGAATTAGAGAAAATAGTGAGAAAGTGTGTTTAGTAATTTACCTTTGAGATTTTGTTTAGAGATAAAATTTAAACGAGTATTTATTTTCAAACTATGGAATAAGTATAAGAAGCATGGACTATTATATTTTTATTATAAGCTTTTAGAAATGTGTATGATTTATAGTCTATGCTTTTTTATATCACATGCTCGTGTGTTGATTAGTTTCTCCTTCTTGTCTTGTCCACTTTGTTTATGGTCCTCACTAGGTCTATTCGACTCACACCCTCCCTTTTCCTCCAGCTTTTCAGGTAGCTGAGTAGCAGATTCCTAGGATTGCTGTTTGCCCAGGATATTCTTTTTGGTAGGCCTTGTCAGTTGAGACTTTTCGATTGTTAACTCCAATATTTTGCAGCTATAGAACATAGGTTAAGTATTTTGATTTATATGTATGAACAAGAGTTCACGCATGATTTTTTTTTTTTTTTGTGAATAGCTAGTCATGTCAATAACTGGAAATACTGAAATGTACTGGCTGATGAAATTGGATTATGACATTGCATTGCATAACAGGTCAAACTTGATATGTGGGTTGTTCAGTTTTTAGGGAAGATGTTGCCAGATTTTCGATAGCCAATGTATTTAAGTTTGTAATTTAATTTAGTGGGATAATATCTTTAGGCTTGCTGGGCTAAGTGAGTTCATCAAGCCCACGCCGGTTATGTCCTAAGATTGGGTCGTGACACTTGAGCTTGTCATTTTGGCATCTCACGGATTTCCAATAATGGAGTTCTCACAGTGGTTTGAATTTATGGATATTTAAAATAAGTGGAGGCCTTGTTTTTGCACATACTTTTTAGTTGTTACCTCTTTATTTCATTAGTATCATTCCTTACGAGGATGCCTTAATTTCTTTTGCTATAAAAACAGAGGAAGAAAATATGAACTTTTCCTATAAAAAAAAGAGAGGACGAAAATATGAAGCAAAAACTCCAGGCGAATTAGAAAGGATTGTATTTCAATGCAAACACATAGTATATGATGGCAGCAAGCTTACTGGTATTGTTCCAGAAATTGAGCCCCCTCCAATGTCATTTTCCAATAGATTTCTGCACTTCACATTCTTCTGAAGGAGATGCCTTACTGTGACCAAAGCTGAAACAGGTTCAAACAAAAGGTACGTATTAAATTGCCATTTCTTTTCACTTTATTTCTTTTTTGTTTCATCAGCTTTTGTGTTCCCTTCAGTAACACCTCTCTACAGATATGAGAATATTAAAAACATACCAGCCATGGACTCTGCAGATCCAAAGCACAGTGACAATGTAGCCAAACGCTTTATAAATGCAGCAGTCTTTTGCATGTCATGTTGCCTCTCTTCGCACAACATTATCTTCAATGCTTCAGCTAGCACCTCTCCTTGATCTCTATTACATACGTACGAAACATAAAACAACTAGAATAAACTAAAGCACTACAAGCAAGCAGAAAAACTAAAAGGTGCATTTCCCTGTACAAAGTTGAAAAAAAAAGGGTGATGCATTACACAAGACTTCCATCTGGTGGGGCCTTAGGCAACGTAAAAATGTACATAACCTTAGCTAGCAAGGGAAGAGACTATTATTAGAATTTGAACCTGCGACTTCTAAGTCACAAGGCAGCAATATTATCATTGCAACAAGGCTCATCCTCTAAAACTTGAATGTTGAGAGGGGTAAAAGTGGAAAACCACAACATAAAACCAAAATAAAAAAGGAAAAAAAAAACTAAGCACAATAGCACTATATGCATAGATACTGCATCCGCATAATGGATAAATGAAGTGTGCCATAAATTTGCCAAAAAAATAAAGCAAAGGAACGGACTGGTTTCAAAAGAAAGGTCCATGCATGGTTCTTATCTCTAACACGCTCCATAACAGACAACCTTTGGCCTTCAATTGTCAAGAACGCGCACGCACACACACACACTACCTTATGATTAAGTTATAGTTTACTCAGAAAAATGAGGACAACAACAACTGAACTCTGAAATATATGATCTTCAGACTGATACAGTGTGACAAAAACAACTCATTCTAAAGGCTAGAGTTATTAGGCAAAGACCCATGAATCCATTAAACCTCTAATAGTGTGGTGAAGTGAAAAAATTTACCAATTTTATATGAATACTCATGCAAGCTAACTGACGGACATGTGCGTCCAAGAATACACATTAATATCAGTATCAGATGATGAAATACTCTATCCTGGAAGGGGAAATTTTCAGAAATAGTAACATATCAGTTATTTTTTAAAAATGAAAAGACCTTGGGAGATTGTAGTTTTATACAAACCTTCCGGGTCTGTATTCAAGTATAAGATTGTAAAGATTGACAAAGAAGTCCTGTAAATCAACATTCAGGGCATCAAGATTGTTCCTCATCACTTTAAAAGCAACAATGCAACACTGTAGACGTTCTGACACGGTGAAAAATTTAGGACACTTCTCCAAATTGTTTCCTGAATGGCTACAGCCAGAAGCAAGTATTTTCAGATGGTTCATTAGATCGCCCATGAAGTCAAGGTCAATCAAGTGTGAAAACTTTCCCAGTCCTTTAAGACAAGGAGCAAACAATGGCTGGGATTCCACTGCAGCAGATAAAGCACCAGGATTGGCTTCAGGCCTAAGCATAAATTGAAGGAAAATTATCAACCATCTGAACAGAAATTGACCAATTCCCATCCAAAAGTTCAATACAAACAAAACTACATACTAAAAAAAATTAACACAGCAAAATATAAAGAATGGAAAAAAAAAATAGCAAAATAAAGACAAGAAAAATTTAAGAATCATGAAACTGGCAAGAGATATCCAAAGCATCATATTTGAATTGACAGAGTGCTATGCTTGGATATTCAATGCAATGGTCTTGTCGCTTTCTGAGTTGCATAGACAAGCAATCCTCAAACATTAAATCCTACCTGTGCATGCACATATGTTTACACGCAGGTGCACAAACACTTCACGGAGAAGTTCACAAGGATTTATAGTTGATTCAAATTCCACAATCATGTATTTAGCTGACCAGCCATAGTGTAATATTATTTTATCTTTTGACTGGGATACAATGTTAATTTAAAAGCATCTCATTCAATGAATATCAGGGTTTATAGGCGCATCTGAATAAGCATTGCAAGAAAGCGATCCTAAGATAGTAGACATAATTGATTTTTTAAGAGATTTTTGCATTTGGATATAATTACAAAAAGGAAAGAAAGTGATCCTAAGAAGTTTTTAAGATATTATTACAAAAAGGGAATTTACTCTCTTCTCTTTTTGATTGCATCTCTCCTTAATTGATTATTTTAAGTTGCACTTTACCATTTCTCAAGAAAAGCTGAGTTCATAGATTTTAATTTTTTCAAATTTTTATCCAAACACATCAGGTCTGAGAATTTTATTATTATTATGTTTATGAAAAACAGTTCTTTTCTTCAGAGAGCAAAACAAAACATTAACAAGTGCATCCAATAAGCCTGTAACCACCAACCTTGCTGTGATACAGTAATGCACTAATACACATTATTTTAAAAAAACAAACCTGGCAGCTATAGACTGCATTGTATGCTTCAAAATGCGAAAATATGTCTCAAACATAGCAGAGAGTGTTTCAGACTGCATTTGTCTCCGCTCCATAACATCAGGGGTAAAAGATACAGCCTTGTAATCAGCTTCAACCTACAGAAAGCAACATTTAAGTCTTAACAAAAAACCAGAAAAATCAGAATAAAGTAATTTTTATAGAAAAAATAATCACCTCCTCTCTCATCTTAGAGATCAATTCATGCCTACTTCTCTTTCTGTCATTATCCGGCAACTGATTTGATGCCTCCATGTTTTTTCTTTTCTTACTTTTCTTGTTTTTAAATTTCTGATCCTCATCTGTCTTTTCAGACTTCCCAAGATCCTCATCAAATGAAAGAGACAAGAAAACCTGGAGAAACATCAAAAACGACAAACATCACTGAACAGTTTTGTGCTGAACGAAAAATCTTCCACACATAATTTAATGAGTTTCACTCAAGGAGCTTTATAGTTTTATCACACTCTACAGAGTACAGTTTCAACTAGATTAGAGAAACAGAAAATAGACAAAGTATAAACTTTCAAACAAAAGACAGAAGCAAGAAGCAAGAACAGAGAGGGACTCATACCTCAATGGAATCAGGATGCAACTGGCAATTACTAGCCTTGACGAGATCAGCAATCAATCGAACAGCCTCCACAGTAGCTTCACCACCATGTTTACCCTCATTTGTAAATAGTGATTTAACTGTAGAACAACAAATTTTCCTGTTAAACAGAAACGACACATTTTAATCAGATAAACAATAGTAAATATAAATGCATAAAAACTTATGAAACAGATAACAGATTATAAGCTTATAACCCATAAAATGAATTGTTTGAGCTAAAAAATCACAGGAAACTAAATCCGATTAGTTTTATCAAATGACTCACAGGTCAATGTTGTTAAATAGAACAGCTAAATAAATTAAACCTTTTAGGGGCATGTTTGTGATAGATTAATTTTAGGGGGGAAAATAGTTTTGTTATATTTTCAAAAGCTGTCATGAAAGCTTTTGAACACAAACTAAGCTAGTACAAACACACACTAAACTTTCCAATACTTGATAAATTGAAATAAGAACAATGCTTAGGTTTCACAATTCAACTTCATCTGAAAAGTGAATTGTGGTATAAAAATTATAATTAAAAAAAAAATCATCATTGAAAGAAATAAGTGCTTAATTTATTTGGTAACGAGCTCCTATAATAGAGGTAACTAAACACCATGAAGCATGTAGTTTTCTAGGTGGACAAGTGATCTAGTAAAATTCTATGCCCTTGCTGCGGTATAGGCAGTAGTATTCACATCATCCGAGACCAGTATTTATTCTAATAAGACAAGATTTGTGAAACTTGTCAGAACATTATATACCCTCTTCAATGCCACTTCAATCACAAGGAATCAAAGAAATTCCATAAATTCTGGAAAAATCTAAATATTATGAAGAATGACTGTCAGCAAAGATACAACTGTACCGTATGGCCTCATTAGTAGAGCTTAGGTTTCTGACAGTAGCATCCAACAAGCTTTCACGGAAGTTGAAATGGGGATTTGCATCAAGCAAAGTACAAATACAACGAACTGCTACATGCTGAAATAAAGGCTTCTTTTCTAAGGCCATCAGCCTTTGCAGGTATGCCTGACAACATGCATAAACAGAAGTGGAAAAAGAAAACATCTTAGTGGCATTATATATATATATATATATATAAATCAAATTCATATTTGTATAGTAATTTCAAATAAGATATTGCAAAACTTTTGACCAATGGGAAAAGTAGGCTGAAGAACAATGACGACAAGCAACAATGCAAGCAATGGAAGTAGAAGTCATATCTGACAGCAAAATTTTCAGCTAAATCAAGGAATAGTAGTAAATTGCATCACACTAGAGCATAAATATGAACCTTGTATGCAGAAAGTAGAGTTGATTCATAATAACGCATCTTTCTAATAGTCTTTGAAACTTTCATTTCCAGTTCCTTCTCCGTGGGAAGCCTGATCCGATAGCTGACAAATCACAGCATAATTAAAAAAGGAAAAGAATTAGTGTGGAAGCAAACCAAACGCAGATTATCAATACATATAAAATAAAATATATAAGCAGTAGGCATACCCAGGGACAATATCTTTAAATACAGCCAACAGAGATAGAAGTCCGAGTTTAACAATGGCAGGATCATTATCTTTAGATATCTGCAACATCTCCTTCAGAAATTTAATACTGGACTCAGGGTCTGTAAGCAAGGAATTTCCCAACTCTGCAAGTTTACTCTTCTTAGTTTCAAATGCCTCCTCAGCAGTAAGATCTTCTTTTACCTCAGCCTAAACAAGTAAAACATAACATACCAAAAATCATAGTTGTTAATCCCAGCTAGCAGCATGGAGCAGCTGACCCCAAAAACAAAACAAAAACAAATTTATTACTTAAAATGAAACATATACTATTACTAAAAATCAAAAGTCATAGTCTAGACTCCAAATATGCAATCACCATCAAACAAATGCATAAAAAAAAATATAGCACCAGACCCTAATTAAATTTAAGCCTCTCATGAAAACTTAAATACAGGGCCCAACAGTTTTTTTGAAACTAAGGAAGAAGCCAAATAAAGAGAAGACGGGAAAAAAAAACCCAGCCCAAATAAACTCAAATTCGACCCAAAAAAGGGTTTCAGCACAAAGAAATCTGCCCAACATTTATATAAAAAGACGTCAGTGGCTAAGGGGCACGGAGAGAGAAACAAATGAGCAAACCCTAGATCGAAGCTTCAAATAGGGCAAAATCACTATACAGCCCCCAAATGATCTTCAGGAAACAGCACAGGGTATGAGAAGGAGTGGCTTGTTGCACTCGTGACAGTGAACAATGACGCCAAGCTGCTTGCTTTGTCCTGTCTGTCAGCACTCAGCAGCAAAGCAATGCTCCACCGCTATAACAGTGCAAAATGCACTAATTGACAATCATGTCAAAAAGTATGCAACACATTGAGTTCAACGACAAAGGTAGCAATTTGAGTGAATATATAAAATTTAAAACTAATATGAAGTAAAACAATTACTTTTTGTTTTCAACATACATATTTGTTAAAGTTACGCCAATGGCAAATAGACATAGGAAAAAGATAACCTTGGTGCCTTACCAGTGAAAAGCGGAAAGAGACAAGATAAAACACACGAAAAATATCCGAAACTAAACAATTAAATTTGCATTAATTAAGGTCAATCACGTGGATCAGGCGTGAGACACAGGATTAATCAGAACACTCATAAAAAACCAATTTGGAAGTCAGCAATAAAACTCAATGTTCTCATTCCATTGGAAAGTCGGCATAGCAGTATCATAAGTGAAAAAGACACCTCCTTCCAAACACCAAAAGGAGTAAAAACTGATAATATCAATCTGATTGGGTAATACCAGTACTGCTGCTTGTGGTGTTTGTTCCATTTCTTCTTTAGCCACCTCCTTCCCTTGTTTCTTCCCTTCTTTTCTCAATTTCTTAAGTTTGGCTCTCTTTTCAGCCTTAGTGAGCTTCACTAGACCTTTGTCGGCATTTCCATCCTCTCCTATTTCCTCTTCACCTGGACCATTTTCAGCTTCTGCCTTTGAAGCTGCAGAATGCAAGAACATCATCCATTGCACCAAAGCACATCAACAAAAAAGAAAGAAAATCAATGATCACGGTGACCACAATGCACAAATTCACATAAAAAGAACGCAGGATACCCGTCCGGTAATAGAGCTTCCCATCCAAGGACTTGACGGGAAGAGCATCTACACGATCAACCTGCAGTCCTGCTTCTTCTTCTCTCTCCTTCTTGAGAGCATTCTTTCGCAGGCGTTTCTCGTAAAGTTTCTCCAAATCATCCTCTTTGGCATCAGCAACTCGAGTAACATGCCTTAGCATATGCACAAAAGAGACTCACGTATTAAGTAACCCCGTAGCTTAAGTCATGAAACTGACAAGAACAAAGCATATGCTCATAACCTAAAACTATAAAGGTGTGTTTGGTACCGGGTAAAAATTCGGCGGAAACTTTGATAGATGAGCTTCATAAGTTACCCCCTTACCAAACACACCCTTAGCAGAAGTTTCCGTTTTGCACAAATGACCAGTAATAACAAACCAAAGGTCAAAAAGGTTCCTTCCATAAAGAAAGAAGCTTGTCAAACATGCTATAATAATGCCCAAAAAAAATATATCATCAATCTAAAGTTTATTATTTAAGCAAATCCCTGAGTGATAAATACACAAAAATCTCCAAATTTTATTAATCGTAACAAACGAAATTCCAAAACTTCGAAATAATCATGCACTTAAGCGGTAAGATTTAGGGCTCATGCGACATGAAACTGAAGTAGTGACGTTCATAAGCAAAGGAACAGGAAAAAAAAAGAGCACAGTAAAAGAAAGATGATGAAGGAGGAGAGGATATGAGGAATTGGAGGGAAGAGAGAAGAGATGAACTTGGTGATGGAATGGGTGTCGAGGGAGGAAAGCAAGGAAGCGTAGGCGCGATTGTGGTGGAAGAATTGGACGTCGTCGTCGGAGACCACGACTTCGTCGTCGGGGACGTCGGGTGGGAGCTCCGGCGGAAGAACTATCTTCTGCTTCTGCTTCTTCCCCATTCCGTCCGGGGAGAGAGACAGAGACGGGGAAATGTTCGTTCTGTTGCGGCGCGAGAGAGAGAGGTTAGGGTGGAGTTTGTGAGACTGACAGCAAATTTGGGTGGGATGTCAGGTCATTTCTTTTTAATTTTTAGTTTTTATTTTAAATTTTTTTAATTTTCAGAATTTTATAAAAAAATACTAAAAATTAAAATTAAAATTTATAATTTATAATTTTTAAAATTGTCAATATTTTCCGTATAAAATTTAAAAAGCTAAAAAGTGAAAACTTAAACCAGGCCACTTTTTGTGCTGATGCAAGTAGCGGCGGCTTTCATTGGCTTTGTTTCTTCCCCTTTTTGTTACATGAGAAAACTTTTAATGCTGATGTTGTAGAAAATTTTATAACACATTCAATTTTCTATTACAAAAATGTTACTCTAATGACTTAAAAATTTTATCGACTTAATCTATATAATATAAGTTTCTAATCCAATAATAGATTTTGTAAAAATTTACATCAATAAAAAGTTATTTAATGATATAATATTTTTTTAAAGTTGTACTAGTATAATTTAATCCTAACTCTATTTATATATCTGTGAATATTTAAATCATTTATATAAATAAGAAATTGATAGGTTTCATAGGGCAGGGACCTCATTCTTCATCCCGTAATCCCTACCTGGTTTAACAAATAGTAACTTCACCTCATTCCCATAAAGATTAAACATGTCCACATTCTCATCCCCGTTACGAGTAATTCGCACGGGTACTTGCTTCCATGGATTCTTTTTGTCATCCCAAACATATACATCTTTTTAATAAATTGGAATATTTAATTTATAAAAATAATTTATATTTTCTAATTAATAAAAATAATGAATAAATTTAATTATTGTGATTTCTATTACACCTCCTTTTCTTGTACATTATTTTAGTAAATTAAAATATTAATTTAAAATATATATTATATTTAGTAAAAAATATAAATAATTATAATTTAAGTCGTCACGATCATTGGAGTAGTACATCAATTACATACATAATTATTTTAAATAAAAAGTAGTGCAACAATTTAAATTTTTAAAAAATTAATAAATAATTAGTATTATTTTCAAAGAAGTGTAAATTATAAAAATAATTTTTTAAATATTTCAATATTAAAAATTGAAGTCTTTTTTTCTAAAAAATTAATATAAAAATTATGGAATTAATAAGTTAAAATGTTTTAATTACAAAAAATCAAATATGGCGTAATAAGACAAGTAGATAGATAATTTTTATTTTTTTTATTATTTTAAAAGGTCCTAGATTTCAAGTTAGAAATTTTTTGAGAGAGAAAGAATTGAAAAATCAATTGTTAATATATCTTTGTATAAAAGGTACCAGTTTATTAAAAAAAAATGCTTTGATTTGAAAAACAATATGCATATAAAAATGAACTATGCAAAATGAAGTCCAATATATAATTGAAGAAATATTTTCCAACATTTAAGTTGAGGTATGATTTTTTTTTTTTGATTTTTTTTACAGTGATTTTTGAAAATTATATTTGTATAAACATGACTTTTTTCTTGAAATATACAAATGCATTTATTTCTTTTATTTTTTGCCAATTTATTTTTATTTTATTAATGATATTATATCATTTTAATCTTATAATAGCTTTCATTACAATGTCAAATATAAGTTATAAAAATTTCAATTATAATATTTTAAGGCTTATAATATTTTGAATGTTTAAAAATTATGGAATTGATAATTGGCACGATATTTAATGTAGAGTAAGTATTAATAGAAGAGAGATGTGAAAGTATAATTACAAAAAAATTAATAATTACAATAGAAATAAAATTTAAAAATTCACTTTAAATAGAAATATTGAGAAAATAGTGAGGCATAAATTTCTTAATCAATTACACATGATAAATTTTTTCTTGAAATAGGTTTAAATTATTAGTAGTATAGATAGATATATATTGCACTGTTAAATATAAGTTAAAAAAATCAATTATAATATTTTAAGACTTGTAACATTTTGAGTGTTTAAAATTTGTGAAACTGATAATCGGTATATTATTCAATATAAAATATATGTTAATAGAAGAGAGATACGGAAGTATAACTAAAAAATATAATTAATAATTACAATGCAACTAAAAATTTGAAAACTTAGCATAAATTTTTCAATGAATGACATATGGAAAAAAATTTCTTGAAATAAGTCTAAATTATTAATAGTATAAATAAATATTGTCTAGTTAGTGCTCATTTCTTAAAACTTAAGACATATATCGATCTAGCAAAAAAGGAAATTATTAATGTTATTGAGATAATTTTTAAATTGCTGTAATTACACATTATTTGTTCGATAGGAAAGAATAGTATAAGCTAAATATATACAAATTTCTAATTATTGATTATTAATATTTAATTAAAAATAAAAATTGAAATATTTGTAATACAACATAACACTAACAAAGTGCTACAAAAATCTCAATTATAAATAATCAATGTAATGCATCAAATTTTAAATAATATTTGGTTCATTCCAAATAATAATAATAATAACAATAATCTCTCTCAAATTGAATAATTCAATTGACTTAATCAACATTGATCTAAAAACAAATAGACATTAAATTTCACAAGTTGCACCTAGATATACATACATATTCACTTGTTTTGTGTTAAGTATCCACCCACTAATATTGCTTTCTTTTTTTTTATCCTTCTCAATTATTGGTAAGAATCACAAACAAAATTAAAGGAGACATGACTTTTAGCACGTTCCACAACTTATTCCTCAGCAATAAGCCACATATTCTCTATAAACTATACTAATAATTAAAAGAAAATCAAAACCAATAATGAAAGTGGAAAAATAAATATGGAGGGCAAGGGAGAGGGAAATCCTTCATTTTTGCCTTTTCATTGTGATTGACTATTAATCCTCTTCAATAGACAATTCTTATAAATCTTCTATCATTGAATCCTCAGTTGTTGCTACCAATACTACCAAGAAGATGCCTAATTTGCTCTCTGTCCTCACTAGAACACAAAATATAGGGCAATGGATAAAGAAACAAAATACAAATCATTAGAAAAAAAAGCATGAAATCAGAGAAAAAATTGTTAAACAAAAGAATAAGAAAAATAAGTATCAAAGCATGGTTAAGTAGGATTCTAAAAAAATGAAACAAATATTTGGAGTAAATTTCTATTGTAATAAAAATCAAAGCAAAGCGAGGGAAATGATTCGGTGTAGGATTTATATATGATTATATTTGAATGATGATATAAACAATAAGAGTAATAATGATTATTTTTCTATAATGATAAATATAGTAATGATATTATTAATTATTGCTGAATTATTAATATATATTATAACATTGATACATATAATAATTAATACATATAATGTTGATACAAAATTCTCTTTTTCAATATTTAGCATAAGTTTTTTGCCCCTTATATTTGAATTTTAAAGACTTTTTAACAAAAGAATATGCATGCATTTTTTTACGTGATGCGAATGTCTAGTATGATTGATAATTGATAGTCGATTGATTATTTTAATTAAATTTATGATTATAATTAATCAAAAATTGATTATATGAAATGTAAGTATTTAAGATTCATAAATAGTATTTTTATTAAATTATAAATCCTAGAAAAATGACTTGTTCTACAATTTAATGATATAAATTAGCATTCAATTAAATCAAAGCAAATTATAATCAATACGTAATCGTAATTGGATTCAATTACGTCTATTATATTTTAATGATATATCATAATTAAATTATGAAAATATTTTTTAAAAAAATTACTAATAATTAAGGTTATAAAAATATGAATCATAAATGACTTTAGAAGTAACATGTGGAACTCAATTTTTTTAAAAAAAAAATCAACATAATTTTTTTATTCCAAATTTTAGATTTGAATTTTAAAGAATTTTTAATAGAAGAATGTGCATGCATTTTTTTTTTACTTGACATAAATGTCTATTATAATTGAAAGATAATCAATTGATTGTTTTAATTAAATTTATGGTTTTAATTAATTGAAAATTGATTATACGTAATGTAACTATTTAAAACTCATAAATAATACCTTTTAAAATTGTAAATTCTTAAAAAATGACATGTTACATAATTTAATGATATAAATCAGCATTGAATCAAATAAGATCAAATTATATCAATACGTAATCATAAATAGATTCAATTATGCCTATAATATTTTAATAATATAGCATAATTAAAGTGATCAAAATGTGGATCCTAAATGACTCTGGAACTGACACATGGAAAATTTTTTCATGAAATAAGTCTTAAATATTAATATTATAAATAGATGACTTGCACTGTTACGCATCAAAATAATTAAATAACATGAGTTTAAATTTGTTTGATCTAACATTAAAAGCCCTTTAATTTCAAGAACTAGTCATTTGACACGTGCAATACACAAGATGATAATGAAAAATAATTTATTGATCATCATTGAAAATGAATAATAATTCATTTAAATACATCTTACAGAAAATTTAGTATATAAACTTATTTTAAAAATAAATTAACAGTTAAATAATTAAATAAATGAACAAAATATAAATGAGTGTGGATAAAAAATGAGTTATTTTATTTTACTTCTTATTTTAAATATCATTTTTATAGAGTTAAGAAAATCTCAATAGATGATCTTTAACTAATAATAAAAAAAAGCCTATTTTATGAAAATTTTGGCACTTTTAAATAGTTGAAATTGATTAATAATGAAATAAAACAAGTGAATATATTTATAATATTATATACCATTAATATTGATGATAATGAGTATCCATAAGAGAGGGGATATAACTCTCGTACCATGTTCCGTTTAGAATTTTATCGCCCATTCACATCATCATCCCCATCATGGGTCTCTATTCCCTATTTCTCAAAGTATTTCATTTAATATTAGTGTGCTATATTAATTAATATGTAGGGATAGATTAGTACATTCACTATATTTTACTTAATTATTAATGTCATTTATTATCTTTCTTAATATTTTTATTTATTCAAAATTAATAGATATTTTGAAAGCAATGTAGTATCAAATACTACTAATACAATATAATCCAAATTAAAAATAAAAATACATACTGTTATGGATAATAATCCAAGCCTAATAAGCGGCCCATATCGGAAGGCCCATTAGGGAAGCCTAAAGGGAATGAACCTAAGGCCGAAACATTTGTATAGTAGAATGAGAGGGCAAGGGTTCCGGGAACACTTCTCCTACTTTCCCTCCTTCCATTAATGTGGGACATGGGAGTAGGACGTGAGAACAACCTGGTCTCACGAACCGTCTAATTAGTTCTATAAATATTACCAGAAGCTCTAGGTATAGAGACGTGCTTTTCTTTCGTACCTACATTCAATTAAAATACCAACTCATTCTCTAGGTGAAGTCATTGTAGGTACCACCACCTTCCTCAACCGCTTACAAGGAACTCAAAAGAGATTGGATCAGGAGACTTCCGAAGTACTTAAGTAATGACATAATTATCCTACCCACTCTTTCATTATATTGGCGCCACCTGTGGAAGTCTTTCTGACCCTCTTTCCTGATTTCTTGATAACAACAATGTCAACAATGAGGAGAATTCCTTTGAGGTATATCGAGAAGGTAACCGCATGCCAGCAAACAACCTCCATAAGGTGGTAGTGCACACCACCTCGGAGTCTACTTCATGGGCCAACACCCGGCTACATAGAAATGACGTCCTGGACATGAAAAATAGCCTCACCAACCTTCATGAAATTCAAAATGCCAGCATGGGCGAGGTCGAATCTCCCACTACAGCCGAGATGTTAAAAGTAATAAGAGAGCAAGCCTAGACCACTCAGGATTTGTAGAGGGATGTTAGGCAGTAGAGGATGACCGTCAAAGCCGCGATGAAGAGCGCCAAGCTGAAGATATGAGAGAAAAAGGGAGCTTTGGCATGTGAACTCTAGCAGAAGCAGATGGAAGAGACTTTCTAGCAATATGCTTATGGGAGGCACTTTTTCGAAGAACGTGGCTATGTGTTGGAGAACCACGAAGGCAGTCTATGAGTCTAGTACGTAGGAGCTCTAGACGACACTGAAGCCAGACCGATTGTCACAACCCCGATTTATGCCCTTCTTATCCCCGGTATGAGCCTTTAGATCTGGAAGAATATTATAAAAGAACTCGCGATTCCCACTAATACAAAGACGCGAGTCGAATTTCGGCGAAACTTCAGCAGTCGAGTCATTTAGCTCTACCCCAGTAAGAAGCAATTCTGGCAGATGGAAGGGGAAAACAGTATCGCGTGAGGAAGAAGACAACTTTTTGTTCTTTGACCACATTATGAGTTTGAGGTTGCCACGGGGCTTCAAACTCCCAATGGAGATCGAGGGATACGATGGTACCACAGATCCCCAGGAACACCTAGACTTGTTCAGGTCAAGAATGTACCTGGTCGGAGCCTTGGACGCCATAAAATGTCGAGCCTTCCCAATCACTTTATGAAAAATAGCTCTTAAATGGTTCAATAACCTACCTTCGAGTTCAATTAGCAAATTTTCTGAGCTGGCTTCCAAATTATTGGCCCATTTCACTATAAGCGTTTTAAGCCAAAATCTGTATCAAGCTTACTCAGTTTCTTTCAACAGCAAAATGAGCCCCTCCGAGATTATTTGGCGCTTCAATAAGGAAACCTTACTTTGTGAAGAACTCAGCACCCAAATAGCCCAGGTCCATTTGATCAATGGATTCCGAAATGGCTTGTTCGCAGAGTCAATAGCTAAAAACCACCAAAGACCTTGGAAGAAATCCAAACTCGGCGGAAAAGTACATACACTTGGAAGAAACTATGCAAGTCAAGTCAAACGTACAAAAATGTCTGGGCATGCAAGCTCAGCATGGTAACAGGAAGCTGAATAAGAAAGCTAAGCGAGAAAGGAAATCTTCCCGAGGTCCGAGGAACACACACAACTGGCTGTCTCTCTCACCGATATATACAAAGAAATTTGAAACACAGAGGTGTTGCCAAAGCCAAGGGTTCTAAAACCAAAAAAAGAATATAGATAGATCCAAGTTCTGCGCATATCATAACGCCTTGGGACACTGGACAAAGGAATTCTTTGATTTGAAAGATGAGTGGAAACAGTGTATGATAAGGAAAACTAGGGAAGTACATCACTTTGGGAAAAAATGTCAAAAGGGGTCATTCTCCACTTACTGGGATGAAAGTGAAAAAAGAAATCCACGTAGTCGGAGAATGGAAAATAACCCCCAGATTGACAAAGCAGCAGTAGAAGAGAACAAGCTCGACCATGTCATCAACGTCATTGTAGGAGGATTCACTGGTGGTGGAACCATAAAGTACACTAGGAAAAGACACTTGGGGGAAATAATGAGTATGACTCATGCAGACTTACCCAGTGGAATCCCAATGATAACTTTCTCCGGCAAAGATATGAAAGGTATGGCCCCAAACCATAATGACCTAATAGTTGTACCAATTCGGATGTTCAATGCCGAGGTACGAAGGGTCCTAATAGACCAAGGAAACGCAACGAACCTACTCTTCCGCGACACCTTTGACAAACTCAGTATTCCGAGATCCGAACTTAAATCATATCCCTAAGGAGTGGTTGGGCTCACCGAAGAAAGAGTTCTTCCCATGGGGTACTTGTCATTATACATAACCTTGGGGCCTAAGCCACTAACCAGAATAATGAGGACAAATTTTCTGGTGATCGACAAAAATTCGGCATATAATGCCATCATTGGAAGACCAATTCTAAATAAGTTAGGGGCATTCATTTCAATGGCATGCCAAACAATGAAATTCATTTCTGACCACGGGCAAGTATCCACCATAAGAGTCGACCAGCTCTCTGCTAGAAGGTGTTACTACGTACGTCTGGATGAGTGTAAAGAGACACAGCCGACAAAGAAAAGCCAATCTCAGAGCTTCCTGAAAGTACACGTGGTGGAATTGGACGTGAGATCGAAAGGTATAAGACACCATCCAGAGCCTGAAGGAGAGCTAGAAGAAGTGCAGATCGGTAGTCCTCCACAAAAAGTAATCAAGATAAACAAAAATTTGGAGGAAAATGTTAAACAAAAAATGGTCACGCTATTGAAACAAAATGCCCCCTTGTTCACCTGGACAGCCTTGGACATGCTCGGAGTAAACCCCAATATAATGTGTCATAAGTTGGCCATTTACCCAAGAGTCCGACCTGGTGCTTAGAAGAAAGGAAGAATGAGCCCAAAAAGGGTAAAAATGATAGAAGAGCAAATCTCAAACCTGTTGGAAGCTGGGTTTATTAGGGAAATTACATTTCCCACATGGCTAGCAAATATAGTGATGGTCCCGAAGGAAAATGGGAAGTTAAGGATGTCCGTGGACTACACAGATCTAAACAAAGCATGTCCTAAGGATTCTTATCCCTTGCAAGTATTGATGGCCTTGTCGATACAGCTTCTGGATACTTATTTTTGTCTTTCATAGATGCATATTCTAGATACAATTAGATCCTGATGAACCCAGGAGACGAAGATAAAACGGTATTTCTAACCCCCACGGCAAATTGCTGTTACAAAGTTATGCCATTCGGACTCAAAAATGTTGGAGCTATTTATCAAAGGCTCATGAATAAGGTGTTTTGCAATCACATCGGGGGCTTGATAGATGTCACGACCCAATCTAGGAACGTGACCTGCACGTGAGAAATCCCATTCTCACACAAGCCTCATGACCTGTTAACTATTTCTACATGCATGCTCTGTTCATAAAGACCATGAAAACTAGAAAATTTCTCTTTTTCTATATATAAATCACCCGCTCTTTAAATTCAAAATAATCAAAATGATTGAAATAATAAAGTATGTTGTTTCATAATCTGTCTTTAAAGTCTGAAGTCATAATACCACATAAAACTATAAGTTGCTCTACTTCAAAATGTCCATGAAACTAATACAATTATGTCATTAAATATAAAACATGATATACTATCATAGTATGCTAAGTGCAAAACATGATCTAAGGTCTGAGATCCTGCCTGCAATGTACTAGAGCACTCTAACAAGTTAAGAATGCCTCACTCAGGTGAGGTTTACCAACCAAGCTCTACTGCTGCTGGAAAGGTGGTAGAGAAAAATCTACAGTAGCTATGGTATCTGTAATAGAGAGAAAAACAGAGGTGAGTTTTGTTATCAAAACTCAATGAGTGAATCCTCACCTAAAACCCCATTTCATAGGACACCAAAGAACAAGCATAGAATCTTAATAACATCGTTAATACTTAAAAGTATTCATAGCTAAATATGTATATACACTTATATATACATTCCAATCTTCATGTTACAATTCAAAAACAATTTTCTTAACTTACTTTCATACTTACAATCATATAAGCTTATAGTATAGTAGCTCTGGTCACATTTGGGTGTTACGTATCATCGTCCCCAGTGTGACAGTGAATTCTGTATAATCTCTAGCCAGGCAACATGGTACCAAGGTTAACGAATTAACGCCGTTAACATGCAACTTGTTTCTCTATAGCTACCTTCTAAAATAGCTAAATAAATTCATCTAAATCTGGAAATCCTTGAAACCAGTTTTAATTCTATGAGCTCTGAATCTATTTGATTATAACAGTTTGATTTTAGCATAATTGTGGCTAAGAAATCGTGTCCAGGGGATCACCCTTTGTAGACACTTGTTATCTCTAAATCTCACTGAATATGTAGCCGTCAACTGTTCTGAATCACATAAAGATTTAAGCTCTAAAACCTTTTGATTGATTATCTAAAATATACCTCAACTATCAAGCTTTTCATAATTAGAAAATATCATGCTTCAAAATAGCAAAGGCTTGTAATCATAATTCTATTTTCTTCTCTAAATTGTATATCTAGGTATAAAACCATTTCGTATATTTAAATTAGTTTCATAATCCATTAAAACAACCATAAAAGCCTTTAACAATCACATATATAATCAATTCTATATAAAATCAGTATAATAAACATAATCCTATAAGTTTTATCAAAAATAAATTTCACGCTCTAAACTCAGTAGTTCAAAACATACAAACCAACAGTAACTCCAAATTTCTTTGCAATAATCTCTAAACTCAAATAGTAAATAATATCTTTATGAAAATAATTCTGATGCATAACATAGAGATCACAGATATGAAACCACTCACCTAGAGGGGTGAACGGCAGAACTCTAGAGAAGCAGAGATAACACCACTGTCTGATATAGAAGCAAAAGAACTCTAGATTAAATTCTAAATACCAAAGAATCCATATCTAGCAAGGAAGAAAACTTCTCTCCTCTGAGAAGCATAGAGAACCATCATTAAAGAAGGAAAACTTGGAGAAAATGAAGCAAAACTAGCAAGATAACATACCTTTAAGCTTAGATGATGGAAGATCCTAAGTTGAACTTAAAGAAATTGGAAGAAAATAGAGTTTGGAGGGTGAAGAGAGGTTGAGGGATGAAGTTTCTGGTGTTTAGGGTGGAAGGGTCATGTTTAGAATTGTCTGGACCCCAAACTAGGGTTTTTTATAAATATATTGACCGCTGCAATGCTCACTACAGAGCATAGAATCGTCTCCTGCACCGCCTTACTATTCTCTGACCGCTGCAGTGCTCATTAGTGCTCTCCAAAATACTCTCCAGAGTACACTTATTTACATTTATTTATTTTAAGTTATTAAAACATAAATGTAAATAACAAAATATTGCCATTTAGATTCAAATAAAAGATTAGCAAAATTAAAATCCCAACAAATCAAAACCCAAATTTTGGGTTTTAGTTTAAATTCAAGAATTCTTACGATTTTATAAACTTGTAGGCTATTATGGCTCCATCATAGAGCCCTCCAAGGACATGTAGGGTCCAGACTTAGTTAAATTCAAAACCTAAACGACAGGTAAAGGTGATTGACACTATTTCTGGTACAAAAAAAAATTCTCTAATCATTTTATTTAAAACCTGAGGTATTACAATGGAGGTATGCATGGATGACATGCTCGTGAAAACGGCTGACTCAGCAATGCTCATCGAAGACCTAACTAAAGTATTCTATACTCTTAAATAATACAATATAAGACTTAACCCCCTCAAATGAGCTTTCACAGTTGAGGTCAGAAAGTTCTTGGGGTTCATGATCATTCATAGGGGAATTGAAGCCAATCCAGACAAGTGCAAGGCCATCCAAAAAATGCAAAGTCCGACATCCATAAAAGAAGTTCAACGTCTGACAGGCCGACTAGCTTCACTATTGAGATTCTTAGCAGTGTTAGTGATAAGGGGCATTTATGCCACTTATTTCACTTCTAAGCTTTAGCTTTTTGAATGAATTTTGATGAGTATTGTTGGAAATCATGGAAATTGGTAACTTGTTCCTCATTGTGTAAAGTTGTGAAATCATTGATTATTGCACTGGTTTTTAGAAAATTAAAGCTTGTTACATTTAACCCGTCTCTTTGAGTGTGGTTTTTTGTATACAGGAGCATTAGATCAGGTGCAATTCTCAAGAGAAAGGTTGGAAATTTTTTACAAGGAGCTAGAAGCTGAAAAGGAAGAAAAATGCAGAAGCTCACCATTCTAGTGAGCGCTGCAGAGCTCGACAGAGAGACAATTGTAAAGAATTTTGGAAGACACCCTTTGGAGTGCTGTAGTGCTTGTGCGATGGAAGACTTATCAATTTTTTTTTATCTGTTTCTTTTTTGGCCCACTTTGGCTCATTTTTAGAAAACAATATATATAGGAATAATTTAGAATTGTGACCTAACTTTTGGATAGATATTTTCAGTTGCTATTATTCTCTCTCTACCACTCACTCTATCATCTTCTTCTCTGCATTCTTAAGGATTCCATAGGTGGATTGCTTAATTCTTGTGGATGATAGCAAAGATTGTTGCTATTATTTCCAAGTACTTTTCCAATTTCATTGATTGTAATCCTCCAAGAATGGAGGAGTAGATTTCTCATACTAATATAAGGAATTCTGGATGGATTGAGATAAATTTTGAGACTATTTGTTTATATTGAATGCATTAATTTTCTTATTATTCTTCAATTTCTATTTCTATAATTATTATAGTAATTGATATAATTGTTATTGGAATAATCAAATTGGCAGTTGTTATTTTAGGAAATCCTTTGGGCATAAATTGATAGATTTATTGGTTTATGGTTGAAAGAGAGCAATATAATTAATCTTTCAATTGGAGGTTAGGCTATAACAATTGGTCTCTGAAATCATCATAATTTCCAATTAAATTGAGATCTTGTTTATTGGTTAATTTCATCAGTCAAATTCTAGGGATTGATTAATCACTAGTAGAATTGCTAGTAGTTAATTTACTAATAGCCACTAATGGATTCAATATGTGGTCAATGATAATTAATTTCAATCAAAGGGAATACCCTGCACTGGTGCTATCTTCACTGTTGCTATTATCCTCTAGTTTTAATTATTTTAAATTTAATTCTTCAAAACCCCTAACTTTCCAGCTAAGTATTGAAGCCTCCTTGAGAGAAGACTTAGGTTGTACCCTTTATTATATTTTGGGTACAATTTAGCATTAAAATAATTTTCTAATTTGAGGAGGTAGGCGACAGCCTCCATCAGTCAGCTCTAAAAGGTACTCTATTATTTGAGCTATTGAAAAAGAAAAAGGAATTCGAATGGACTTCGAAGTGTGAAAAGGTGTTCCTTTATTTCAAACAAATACTCGTGTCCCTGCCCATCTTGACAAGGCCGGACCCCAGAAGAAGCCTGATACTCTACCTAGCTGTATCTGAGAATACCGTTGCCAGCGCCTTGATGACAGGATCTGCAATGTCATAAAATCCAGTCTATTTCATTAGTAAAACACTAGTAGAACTCCAGTATTCCAAGTTAAAGAAAGTAGCTTTTGTCATAGTAATATCAGCAAGATGGCTGAGGCAATATTTTCAAGCACATACCATCGTAATCTGAATAGATCAACCGATATGCACGGTGCTTTACAAGCCAGATCTCGCGAGAAGAATGAGGAATTGGGCAATAGGGCTCTCAAAATTTGACCTTAGGTATATACCCAGGAACTCAGTCAAAGCCTATATCCTAGCCGCATTCATGGAATTACCCTCCCCACAATCATCTCCAACTTGGAAGCTACATATGGATGGAACTGGAACATCCAAGGGTAGTAGAGCTGGGATAGTACTTGAAAAAGGAGAGGAAACCCAAATTGAGCTTGCCATCAAATTCGAGTTCCCCGTGTTCAATAACCAAGCGAAATACGAAGCTCTGATTAGAGGAGTAAAGCTGGCAATGGACATTGAAGTACAGAAACTCATCATCTGTAGCGACTTGCAGCTTGTCACTTTACTCCCCCGAGCATACTCAGCGAAAGACCCCCAGGCGCAAAATACTCGGATCGATATAATATCCAAGCTGGCAAGTGCCAAGCCCGAGGGAAACAATCGAAGTTTGGTTCAGGAATTTATAAAAAACCCCTTGATTTCCGAGATTAAAGTATGCTACGTCTTGCAGGGCAAGCACAGTTGGATAATTCTCTAATAGAATACATCAAGTACGGAAAGCACCCTACGAAGTCCGAAGAAGTAAGCAAGATTGCAAGAGAAGCTTCAAACCATACGATGGTGGGAAATGAGCTTCATCCGATAGGCATCTCATAGCACTCCGAAAGTGTGTTAGGGCCCATTAACTGCAAAAATCTTGGAGGAGGTACATAAAGGAGCATACGGTTACCATATCAGAGGACGAATGCTGGCTTTGAAAATTTATCGAGCAGAATACTACTAGCTCACTGTCCTCCGAGATTCTGCGCTATTTGTGAAGAAGTGTACGAAATGTCAAGAACACGTAAAGCTACACATAGGCCCGGCAGAATAAATCATAGCGGTGGCAGCCTTGTGGTCATTCGCCAAATAGGGAATTGACCTTCTTGGGCCCTTTCCATTACCCCCTAAACAGGTTAAGCTCCTTATTGTAGACATTGATTACTTCACAAAATGGGTTGAAGCGGAGCCACTGCCAACAATCACGACAGTTCAGTGTAGAAGGTTTGTCTGGAAAAAAATTTTCACCATGTTCAGTATCCCAGAGTCCATAATGTTAGACAATGGAACCCAGTTCATGGACAACAAGTTTCGTAGCTTCCTCACTTGTTACAAGGTGAAGCACCACCTTACCTCAGTTGAGCATCCTCAAGCAAATGGCTAGGTAGAGGTAGCAAACAAAGTAATTCTCAATGGATTACGGATGAGGCTGGATGAAGTAAAAGGCACCTGGGCAAAAGAATAGGGAAGTGTTTATGGTCATACCAAACAACCCCTCAATCCGCAACCTAGGAATCCCCTTTCAGAATGTGCTACGGAGTCGAAGTAATGATTCCCATAGAACTAGATGAGCCAAGTCCTCGTTACGTGTTCCATTTGGAGGATAGCAATCAACAAAGGTTAAGCAAAGAAATATGCAACCTTACCGAGGTCTGACAACATGCACACCTCACATAGCTAGCCCTTAAGTAAAAAGTAGCTGCAAGATATGACTCTGAAGTCCTGCTGCGACATTTCATAATAGGGGACCCTATCCTTCATCGAGCAGATATTGGAGTCAAAGCTCTTGGCCACGAAAACCCCGCCATAACTTGTGAAGGCCCCTACAAAGTCACGGAGGTCCTCAAAAAAGAGGTATACAAGCTACAAACGGTGGATAACTCCAAGATATCGAGGTCATGGAACATTTCCAACCTCATAAGGTTTTATACTTAAGTTCTTTTCAATTATTAGTGTTTCAATTTTCTGCATCATTTACATTTCGTGGTAGGCCTTTGTAACTCATGATATTTGTAAATATTGATTTCTCGGGTACTTTTTTTTCCTTACCTTGGGTTTTTCCTACTGGGTTTTACCAACGAGGTTTTTAATGAGATTCAAAGAATAAAAGTTACTACATTACAATGTTTATTTTACATGTTATTATTTACGTAGTTTCTGAGTCCCGAATATAAAAGTTAAATAAGCCAATATCAGACTCTCGAACACAACTATGTTGAATTTAACAATCCCCGAGTCCAGAATGGAAAAGGAAAAATAATCCTATGTCCTACTCTGGAGTACTTAATTGTATTTAATCTTCTTATTACAGGAACTTCGAGTCCCGAACTGAAACAAATCCTAACTCCGAAGAAATAACAAGTTCAATACCCATAAGCGATAATTCCTCTAAGGCCCAACCTTATGAGGACACGCTGCGCACAACAAATCATCTTCTGGGCTGAAAGGATAAAAGTGCAATGCTCCTCCCAATGTGAGACGAATATAAATTGCCCTCCCCGAGCTTGACTCTCGGAAGTCGTAAATTCCTGAAGGTGTTTTATAAAAAGCCAAATAATGTTAAAAGTACGGAAAACATAATCTACTCGCATAAAGCATTAAATGGTCAGAAATAAAGCATAGAAATAAAACAAAACACTAATATCAACGTTGTTCAAAAAAGCCCATACAAGGAAAAATTACATAAGCAAAATATTCAAAAGCCCATAAGGGCCACATAAATACATGAGCAAAGTAAAAGACAAACCAAGGGGTCCTGGCTTCCTCATCAAACATTACTAAGTCTTCGTCGGCCACCGAGGTCCTAGCAGCTGCCTAGCATCCCATGACCTTCTATGTCGCATTTCGCCTCCATCTTTGACACCAGGCAAATGGATCAAGATTTGGGATCATATTTTTTCTAGAGTCCTACTTCTACAAAGTCTATTCCAGGAGCAAGGTCAGTGACTTGACCAATAACATTGTTGAAAAATTCCTCTAACACCTCTCGGAAGTCAGAGATGGTTTCAACATGTTTGTTATTCGCCAGGGAAAGCTGATCACAAAGGCTGGACAGGTGGGTTTCGGCATCCCTAAGTTTCCCCGAGGTAGTCTTGAGGTTTTCTTTTAACTTAGCCTCACAAGCCTCCTAAGCTTCGTTGTCCTTTTTGGGCGTATCCTCGAGCTCAGTAATTCGGTGGCCAAAAGCCAGGGCTTTTTCCTTCCAAGATTTCGCTTTCTCCTCAACCCTATCCCAAGCCTCCTTAGCCATTCACTTGTCAGAGAGCGCCTTCTCCACGCCCCAGTTAATTTTTTCGACCTGGTGTAGAAGGCTAGCACCTTGAACAAACCATTTTATGCATTGGTAAAGGCTAAAAGAAAGGCTAGACTCAGAAAGCTCGGACTCAACCTCAAGAGTAAGCATATAGGATCCACAACGTCCCGGAAGTCAAACTTCTTAGACCAGATAAGATGAGGAGGCGTCTCGTTAGTAGAAGTAGTGGCTTCGGAAGCACCCATCTTCCCCAACCTCGGACCCTGTTCAGAGTCCAACTGCTTTTGTATCTAGCGTCATTTCAATCCTGCTTCATGAGGAATATTCTCTAGTTCCGTTGAGGAATGCAGCAGTGGTGTTGGAAGGCGGTCACGAGATGACCTTCGAGTCCGTCTGCCATGTTGGAGGCAGCATTAGAAGTCAAAGACCTCTGGAACTTGGCGAGTTTGCGCTTGGAAGCTATGTTGCTATTAACAATACTTTCTGCAAAACAAAATGAAGAAAATTAGAAAAATATACGAGTAATTAGTATAAGTGTACAACATACCAAAAACAAGTCCTGCCTAGCTAGTACAGCTTGGGCTTCCTCAGAATCAAGTTTGACATGGTCTTTTGGATGAACATGTTTGGGCACAAAGATGGTTAACAAGAAAATCTAAAACCTCCATTTCTTCATCATTTAAATAATTCTTTTCTATCTTAAAAGGTTCGGCATCCTGATGCCAGTAAATGTCAAGGGAAGGAATCCCTTCCTCGAGATCTACAAAAAACGGTTGGATCCCAGGCGCGGTGAAAATTTTCATATACATCCATTTGATCTCTTGATAAGAGGATTCAAAAAGTTCAAATATTTTATGGTTCGGCCATGTCTGGAAAGATAGCCATCCTTTTCGGATTACGCCAATAGGAACAAAAAGGGAGAATAAATAAAAGAAAAGGTTACTTGAAAGCGAAAGCTGAAAAGATAGACAAATGATCTCAAAGCATTAGATAGTGGCCTAGCTATTCAAATGAAGCTATGTGGGGGTAGCTTTCACTTTCCTAAACATCTCCATCTGGAATTCGATAAACGGAATCCGGACCCCTAATCTCATGAATAGTTCTTGGTACATCCAAAGGAAATGCCAGGAGGATTGACTCATAAAGCAAACCCTTTCACTGTGCCCTGCAGTCTCTTGGATGTAGTCAGAATCTCGCTCCCCGTGCTCCGTCAAAGTCAAGCATTCCTTCAAACCGGGGAGATGTTTTTCCTCGATGATAGATGGAATGAGCATTACCTCTTTATCTATCCATCCATATAACCCCCTTTATACGTAGTCAAGAATAAAGGGAACCTTGTAGTCCTGGTATGCTTTTCTCTTGCCCATATCGGATCTCGGATGTCAAAAAAACCTACAAGGGGAAACTACCACTATAAGAATCTAGCACCGAGTTCAAGTCATGCATAATTGAAAATGAAATCCCTTTTATTCCTACAGCGGTTCCCCGGGCCACTACCCTTTTTGCCTCAAGACTCCCATGGCAGGACAGAAACATATTTAGAAAAACAAAAACACACGATGACTTCTAAGCCCTGGAATCTTCCAAACCTAGAAATGACTAAAGTGCATACTTAAGATTCCTAGCCTATGCAAGCCACCAATGAACGCGAAACAGAAAGCATAAAGCAAATAGAGTAAGAAAAAGAACCCACTTTATCATTTGGATAACAAATGAGGAAGGAAAAGCTCGAAGGATGAGCTGCGCTGTCACGAAAAGGCTTAGCAGAGAGCATATAAAAATTGCACTGGCAATAGCGATAAGCGACAGAGTTTCCCCAATATAGTAGCGAAAGTAAAAAGGTTAAAAAGAAATGACTTCAATTTATAAGGGAGAACTCACCGTTTGAACAAGAAAAGAAAAGGTCACAAGGGCAAGCATGTCTTTTCGCAATGCCCAGTTAAGGGCAAAATGGGAAACACGCCTGAATTAAAGAGATGCAAATTAAAAACCCTGTCTTAGAGTATACACATGGCACTTCAAAAATCACTTGATCAGACACAACAGTCAAGAAGCCAGGGATGCGACGTTTTAGCCAAGGATGCGACATTCGAATGAACCTGCACGGACCATTTTCCGACTTCCAGCCTTATCCTCATCATTATTAGCCATTTGTCCCGACCCTCTAAAGCATCATCTCGAAAATCAGGCTAGGAGCAGTGTTACAGATAATAATCCAAGCCTAATGAGCAGCCCATATCGGAAGGCCCATTAGAGAAGCCCAAGGGGGATGAACCTAAGGCTGAAACATTTGTATGGTAAAATGAGAGGCCAAGGGTTCCGGACCACTCCTACTCTTCTTCTTTCCATGAACGTGGGATGTAGGAGAAGGACATGAGAACACTCTGGTTCTCACGAACCGCCCCATTAGTTCTATAAATATTACCAGAAGCTCCAGGTATATGGACGTTCTTTTCTTCCATACCTACATTCTGCTAATATACCAACTCATTCTCTAAGTAAAGTTCTTGTAGGTACCACCACCTTCCTTAACCACTAACAAGGAACTCAAGGGAGATTGGATCAGGAGACTTCTGAAGTACTGAAGTAACGAGGTAATTATCCTACCGGCTTTCTTGTTACAAATATATAATGCAAATCCATAAAGATAATTAAAAAAAAGGTTTAATTATGCCGCAAGTCCCAATAATTTCACTCAATTTTCAATTAGATCCCTATAGTTTAAAAGTCTCTAAGTAGGTCCCTATAGTGTATGAGATTTTCAATCAGGTTCTTGTCGTTATAAAAAAAAAGAATATTCTTTGGAATATGAAATATTCTATTTCCATATCTCTCTTTATATAATGGCGAGGACCTGATTGAAAATTTTCACACACTATAGAAACTTAATTGAAAATTGACCAAAACTATAGAAACTTAAAGAATAATTAAATCTTAAAACCCATAAAGTTTCAAATCATTATTATATCATTTTCTAAGTTTATAATAAATAAATAAATGAAAAGAAATTTCATTAGTGCTGGTATTCAAGATTTCAAAATAAATTGTATACGCTAAATCAAAATCAAAATCTTATATACCATGAAAGAAATCTACTAGCCATAATTGATTTTTAGAATGATTTGCCATCGTTTTTTCACTTTCAGAAATTAACTATTAATTTTTTAGAATTGTATATGCTAAAACATTAACAGTGATTTGTCATTGATTTTTCAACATACCAATTAATTACTCTAATAGATATTTTCTATTTTGAAAAGTTGCATTGGAAAACAACTCACTCCAACACGTTGTAGTTGAGCATATTAAATATACGTGAAAACAGTGAGTGAATAACAAAACATATTGTATTTCAAAAAAGGCAAATTTCTTCAAGGTCACGGTTATACCATGGAAGGGCGAAGGCTGTGATGCTTCGTATAAAGTAAGGAGCATCACACACCAGCTTATTTAATGGTGTATAATTACACCAATAACTCATAATACACTATATTAAATCTTTTTTATACATTCTCTCTCCTCCCTTCTATCCTCTACATAATAATACAATATAATTAATTATTGTAAATGACCAGAAAATATTGTATAGCAATTATTTAACATTATATTATATAACTTATTCTTTTGATGTTTCTTAATTATATTTCTCGTGTATTTTAATATTATTATTGAATTTCTTCACGTAGACTTTAGAAAAATTTTTGCAAATCAATATATATTAAAAAGGTGTAAACTTATTATATATTATTTTTACAAGTATTATATTGCTACAAATTCGAAAAGATAAATGAATATTTTCAAGCATATTATACCAGTTTTTCTATCACGATTTATAAGTTTTAACAGTGTGGTTTACAAGTTTTTACATGCGGTTTACAAGTTTTTTTTAATCAAGGTTTGCAAGTTTTCAATGGCTATTTTACAAGTTATTTCAAACTCTGGTGGAGATACTATATCACATGTTTACCAATTTTTTTATCATGGTTTACAAGTGTTTACAGAATAGTTTACAAATATTTTACACTATGACTTACAAGTTTTTATTTTCTCTAGGTTTAAAACTTTTTGGGACCTATTTTATAAATTATTTGGAACTTTTCTACATGTTTTGTGAACATGGGGTAAAGGTATTATGTGTCATGGGTAGAAATAAAAACTTTATCTTTACCTATTCTTATTCTCATAAAACATGATAAATTCATAATCTTATTTTAAATATTAAGATGTTTTTATTTGATTAACGATCACATTATTTTTCAATTTTGTAAGAAAATATAAATTGAGAATGATTGGGAAAAACTAAAGCAACGTTTTCATAAGTATCCTAGTATAAAGGTATTGTGTATCACAGGTTTATAAGTTTTTACAGTATGGTTTACAAGTTTTTTTTATCTATATTTACAAGGTTTCTCTCCAAGTTCAGTGCCACTATCACTTTTAGTTATCATAAACTCTCCTCTATCATAGTGAGGATATAAATAGCATTAAATAATAAATTTCTCCCTTTTTTCAAATAACAAATTTCCTTTTTGGAGGAATTTTCATTTTTTTATTTGGAAAAAATGGAGAAATTTGTTATTTAGTGGTATTTATATATTCACTGTGATATAAAAGTGCCTATGATGATTGAAAATGACAGTGATGCTGGACTTGAAGAGAAAACTTGTAAACTTAGACAAAAAAACTTGTAAACCATACCGTAAAAACTTTTAAACCATGGTAGAAAAACTTGTAAATATGTGACACACAATACTACTATACTAGGATACTTGTATAATTTATTTAATTATCATAGTAACTATCATTATTTCATTTGTAATTAATTATTAGGAGATTGATCAATATATAAATTTCAAATTCGACCAATTCCATTATGTTGATTTCAATCATAGCCAGGAAAGAAATAAAAAATAAAAAAGAAAAGTATTTGTAGCTATCTTTATTTTCTCGCTCATCATATTTTGTTTTTTTATTGTCATTGTGCTTTCCTTTTTGGAGGGGTTTTCATTCTTTTTATTTGGAAAAAAGGGAGAATTTGTTATTTAGTGCTATTTATATACTCATTGTGATAAAGAAGTGTTTGTAATGATTAAAAGTGACAGTAGTACTAAACTTGAAGAAAAAACTTGTAAACCAATATCAAAAAACTTATAAACCATACTGTAAAAACTTGTAAACCGTGACAGAGAAACTTGTAAACCTGACACATAATACCTCTACACCAGGATACTTGCACAATTTGTTTGATTTTCATCGTGACTATCATTATTTCATTTATAATTAATTATTAGGAAGATTGATTGATCATTGTATAAATTTCAAATTCAACTAATTCTATTATGTTTATTTCAATCATAGTCAAGAGAGAAATAAAAAAGATAAAAGAAGAAATATTTGGAACTCTTTTTTTTCCTCGCTCATTGTACCTGGTATCTCTATTATCCTTGTGCTTTCCTTTTTGGAGGAATTTTTATTTTTTTTATTTGGAAAAAATGGAGAAATTTGTTATTTAGTGGTATTTATATACTCATTGTGATAGAGAAGTGTCTGTGATGATTGAAAATGATAGTGATGCTGGACTTGGAGAGAAAACTTGTAAACTTAGACAAAAAAACTTGTAAACCATACTGTAAAAACTTGTAAACCGTGATAAAAAAGTTGTAAACCTATGACACACAATACCTCTGTACTAGAATATTATGTAATTTGTTTAATTATCATTGTGACTATCATAATTTCATATGTAATTAATTATTAGGAAGATTGATTATTGTATAAATTTCAAATACAATCAATTCTATTATGTTGATTTCGATCATAGTCAAAAAAGAAATAAAAAAAATAAAAGGAAAAATATTTATAACTCTTTTTTCCTTGCTCGTTGAACTTAATTTCTCTATTGTCATTGTGTTTTCCTTTTTGGAGAAATTTTTATTTTTTTATTTGGAAAAAAAGGGAAGAAATTTGTTATTTAGTATTATTTGTATCCTCAATATGATAGAGGACTACCTGTGAGAATTAAAAGTGATAGTGGTGCTGGACTTGAAGAGAAAACTTGTAAATTTAGACCAAAAAACTTGTAAACGATGTTATAAAAACTTGCAAATCATGCTGTAAAAACTTGTAAATTGTTCTATAAAATCTTGTAATCCATGATATAAAAACTTGTAAACCTGTAACACACGATACCCCTGTACCAAGATACTTGTACAATTTATTTGATTATCATCGTGGCTATCATAATTTCATATGTAATTAATTATTAGAAAGATTGATCATTGTATAAATTTTAAATTCAATCAATTCTATTATGTTTATTTTGATCTTAGCCAAAAAAGAAATAAGAAAAATAAAAGGGGAAATTTTTATAACTCTTTTTTTCCTTACTCATCGATCCTAATTTCTCTATTGTCATTGTGCTTTCCTTTTTTAGAGGGATTTTCATATTTAAATTTTTAAATAAGTAATTGATAATAATAATTTTAAGAAACATGATGTGCATAATTATATTTGCTGGGCATATTATTTTTATTTTGAGCAAAAATATTATCAAATTTCATAGAAGAAAAGACAAAAGAAAATGCTTATAAAAAATAATAATATAATATAATTAATTAACTAATATGTATTCTCTGCCAAAAGTAAATAATTTTTCACCTAACAATTAATTTAATGAGACTAATATCAATTAATAATTTACTTTAATGATAACACTAAGGAGAGAGAAATGTGAACAGAAGAAATAAGGCTTTCTATAATGTTTTTTCTCTATTTAGTATATAGTTACACCTTTAAATATCAATTTTTAAATTAAATATTGTGTAATACTTTCCACTTCTTGTAGGAAGCATTGTACAATCTCCATAAAAGTGGTGAGCCCCCAGGCACTTGAAATTGAGGATGCAAATAGATGTCTTACTACAGAAAAGAAAATAATAATCAATACTTCAATAAGCCTCTACTCTTCGCTCACCCTTTTAAAGGTTTCATCGAGAATTATTACTCTAGTAACAGGTACTTGAACCTTGTATGAAGTGAAGTCCTTGGATATACCATCTATATGGGCCACATGTGGCTTCAAAACATCACAACTATTGAACGTTGCTAGATATTAAGGAAAATGGGGGCTAAATTATAAACTAGACTTGAGTTACCTGAAAGTGAAAAAACAATGATAAATCATTCTAAAATCCAATTATGGCTAATTAATTTCTTTCATGATATATAAGATTTTGATTTTGATTTAGCATATACAATTTATCTTGAAATCTTGAATACCAGCACTGATGAAATTTTCTTTTATTTTTTTATTTATTTATTTTTTATAAACTTAGAGAATGTTAGAATAATGATTTGAAACTTTATGCATTTTAAAGGTTTAATTATTCTTTAGGTCTCTATAATTTTGATCAATTTGTTTCAATAGTATATGAAAATTTTAAATTAGGTCCCCACTGTTATGTGAAGAGAGGGATGAAATGGAATATTCTATATTCTAATAGAATATTCTATTTTTTTATAACGGTAGAGATTTGATTGAAAAATTTCACACATTATAGGAATTTTCTTAAAAAATTTTAAACTATAGAGACCCAATTGAAAATTAAGTAAAACTATAGGAGCCTGTAATATAATTAAATAATAAATATGTGCTCAGATTTTCTTTTACACACACATATGTAATTTATATAAATAAGAAATTGCCATATCTCAATGGGGGCAAAGACCTCATTCATTGTCCATATCCCATTTAACAAATGATGACTCCACCCTCGTTTTTGTGAAGACTAAATATGTTTTTATTTTCGTCATTTTTTTGCAGATAATCCCTGTGGGTACTTGTTTCGATGATTGTTTTAATCATCCTAGCCATTTAATTATTTTTAGTACATTAAAATATTTAATTTATAAAAATAAAATATACTTTCTAATTAATAAAAAATAATAAATAAATTTAATTTACATGATTTCAATTACACCCCATTTCCTTCTACATCATTTTAGTAAATATTCTCTAAATGAATATTTTTCAAGTTCCTCCATAACTATATAAAAAAAATAAAATTCTCATCTCTCAGTGGCTATTAAGTCCATTATATTATCATAAATTATCCTTTAAATTTTATTTATTGAAGATAAGTACCCTTTAAGATTATCAAACAATTATTCTCTGTCATATTCTAACTAAAAAAAGGCTCAAATAAAAAAAGGGCTAAAACAAAAATAACCAATAAAGATATTAAGAGTTATAAGATAAAACTGATAAACAATCATAGTAAATACTCTTATTATACAATGAATCATTATATGCATATATATATGTTATCATTTTTTCATGAGATACAAAAATTATATAGTAATTAATCAATATTATATATCAATTAATTAATTGATAATTAGGAGTAAATAAGTAAAGTAATATAACTTATCTTATTCAAACTTTTTTCAAACACTTATATGTTGAAAAATAAACTATATAATTTAAAATTACTTTTGATTATTTATTTATTTTACTTATCACTAATTATTTAAATAACTCCAATACGTATGGTTATCAAAATAATGTATAACATTTTTCACAATGTAGGTTTCAACATAAATTGTTCAGATATTAAAAATGATTATTATGAGTGTTGAATTATATATATATATATATGGAAGTAAACTAATGATATATAATAATTATAATTATTAAAGTTATGAAATTCATGAGCTCTAATTACCCTAGAAGCTACACCTAGAAAATTCAAAGGAGTGTTGAATACTAATATTATAGATTTAATTTAGTGCCAATAAGTTTTAAATATATTTAAGTTTTTTAGTGCAATCCCACTATTAAATTCTAATGATTGTCAATAATATTATAATAATAATAATATGTCATAATTATAATTTTATTTTTTTTTTAAAAATAATTAATGATTAACTTAAAAACTGTGAATCCTAAATTATTCTCATTGCGATACTTGAAAATTTTTTCCTCATAACAGACAAAAATATTAGTATTATAAATAGATTATTAATTATAGATGTCATACTCAGACCAATAACCAAACAATAATTTTAATTTAAGCGGCATATATATACACAAATATACAAATGAGAAGCAATATACAAATATACAAATGAGAAGCTATGAAGTGGAAAGTCATTCAAAGTGGCGAAATATTAACAATAACTTCTAAGATACTCTTCTTTTGAAATTTCAATTAATAGAAAGAATCAATAATACCTCCACTATTAATCAATTATTATCTGAAATAAATAAATTAAAATTAAAAATCAAATATTATTGGAATCTGTTATGAATACACTTACTTAGTTGGATATCCAAATGATCAATCAGAATATTATCACGTTAACATATCTGCATTTGAATTTAAAATTAAATTTTGATTTCCTATGTAATCAACAACACTACACATTACATCTGACTAACCCATTACCCAGTTATAGTAAATCATAACAATTTGATGGTGTATAGAAGAAATAAAAGATTTGCAGCTGCCATCATTATATAAGAATAACAAAATGATTTGATTACATGTGACCAGAAATAGAAATCATATCTTTATGTTGGTGAAAAATGTCACACAGATCACGAAATTTCAGATGAAAAGTACATATGTAAAATATCATGTCAGTAAAATGAGGAAATATTATTTTGCTTTTCTGAAATTGAGGAGAGCCCTTGGCCATTATAAGAGTTCTTTCATTAAAGTATTTAAGGTGAGGGAGTTTACAAACAGAAAACGATCCCTACAATTTCATCTGCCCAGAAAGTCCCTTGAAAGAGCCATGAAGAGACTGCGATTTTCTAAAACTGAAAATATTATCTATTTTAGCTAAGTGTGGTTGAGAAGCTTCTGCTTTGTAATCAGCTGAATGGAGTTTCCCATAAACTCGTACACTTAAAGTCTTCTTTTGAGGTGCCCCAACTTTGACATATTCATCGAAGAAATCTATTAATTCTTGAAGAGTAAGCTGTTTTAATGCGTCAACCTGTGCCAAAGCCACACAATAGAACCATTAATTCAGCTCAACCGTAATGTTAATCCCAAGTTTAGAGAGCATGTATTCTGAAACATTAGTTGCAAGAAGAGGGGGGAAAAGGACTTTATTTGGGAGGGAGGGCAAGTGAAATCACACATTAAGGTTTGAATTCATACCTCAGAGTCTTCCCTATCAAACCTGAGAGTACCGTTTTTGATCTCTCGCCAGAAAAATGCTGATTCTTCCCTCAAGTTTTTGTGTCTCTCTAGTTTCTTATCTATCAATGCATTTACTTTGCTCTGCATACAAGCAGTTGAATAGTCAGATGCATAACTGGCTTTTTAAATGTTATTACCAACACAAAATAACAATTCAGCTAGAAGTACAGTTGAAAAAAAATCCAGAAGATTCAAGTCAAAACTTTTCTGTCAAAGATTAACTCTACACAAGCTTAAGCTATTGGATGAACCCCATGATTGATATTATGTCACTTAACAATGTAACCCCAGCCATATTCCACAGCCAAGTTGATACGAATGAATATGGGAACTTACCTAACCACATATTACGTACATTCTAAATTTCCTCCCAAATTGATATTATAAAAATAATCTTGGAGCATTGATCAACGGAACAAGAGTTTTAGGATGCCAAGATTTCTGGCCCTTCAATGCTTTTTGTTCCATTGAACATTTGAGAAACGATTTTCCAGCCACAAGATTGCAACACAATACCAGAACTTAATAATATTCTAATGTACTGTATACCTTTCCCCTTTCCTTAATACTGTAGTGATTCTTTCACTGCCTTAGCGTAGTTATCCTTTTACCACCTCATAGAGTAAGAGTAGTGGTAGTTTCACTACATTGAGTTTACACCTCTTTCCTACATATGAATTGGTTTCAATGCAGCACTCATACTTGTCCCCTGTGCTTTGACTGAAATAGTCTAAATCTAAAAGTAAACTACATGATGTGCAAATATTGTTGTCCGTCCGTACTCCATGTAGATGTACTACACATCAAGAGAACGTGTAGATATTTATTATGCATATGACCCCGTCCTTGTGTTCAGGCTTCAAGTGAGAAGTTAATTCAAAACACATGAAAGGAAGGTATGGGGAAGAAACGTTATTTCTCAATCCATGATCAAGGAACAACAGTTAAAAAGACAAAATAAAATACCCCTAGAACTCTATTTTCAAACCTTGAATTCATCAATTGTCATCTCACGTAGTTTGGCCTCAAACATGTTGAGAAATGCCTCAACTCTCTGCTCAACGTTTCCAGGACCCTGAGAAGGAAGCAGAATACTTAAAAAAAAACAACCAGGACATCAATTATAAAATAATTTAGATTTGGCTCCATATACCTTTACTGTGGATTGGATAATAAACTGCAGTCCACGTATACCACAATCATTCCTACATGATGTGTTCCGAAATTAAATTGAGAACAGATGCAATTATTTCATACTGAATGTGGATACCTGTGTACTTCTATCTTTTTTTAAATTAAGATTTAAAGGTGGAGCTCTCCTATGTGTACTTTGCACATGAGAGATCCACACCCCAGGGACACTACCTTAGACATACCTCCGCATGAGCCTAGTAATGTATCCCAACTGCTCAACTGATCGAAGCTGATGAAAGGCTGGTTGCTTTGCAACTAGGGCAAAAAGCTGAAGTTTAACATTCAGCTTAAAGTCATCTCGACCAACCTAAGCATTTCTCAACACAGTTACAAACAACAATGGCTTTCAAAATACAAGGATAAAGGATTCACCTAATCAAATGACAGCACCAAATGGCAAGGGAAAAATACAAATCTAAACATAAAAACAGAAGAAACAGAGAACTTTGGTAGCCTGCAAAATAATAAGAAATTACCTACGAATTACATCGGCAACCAAAGCATCATCACTTGATAGGGTCGATTTTATTGATTAAGAAACTATACTGGACTCTAATCCAAAACCAAAATTTCAACAAATATGCGTGCATTTGTCCTAATGATCTCTAATTTTAGAAAATTAACTTTAGTCCTTGACGCCGTATTCCATAGGGAAATACAATGTCAGTTACTAATTTCACTACATTGGACAATGTCATGGGGTAAAACGTTAATCTCCTGAAGTCAGGAACTACTGTAGCACACTTATCATACATACAATTTCGAAGATTAATATAAGACTTTACTCTTCAGTAAATCCATTTAGAGCAAGGTCCTTTCAAAATTAAATTTATAGAAAACTCAACACTTATATTATCAAGTAGGAAGGACAGTCTATTTAGAATTGGAAATGATAAAAAGAACTAAAATATATTAGATGTAACAGTGGAGACAGATAAAGAAGAGTGGCAAAAAGTTTTAGGGATATATGATCATAGATAGAGGCATCAGGTGCAATAGGATAACACTTTGTTGTCCAATAATTAACACGAAAGTTTTGATATACAGGTTAGGGTCCATATTATGGTAATTTTCAGTCAGAGTTCAAAAGAACCCAATTAAAGCAATAAAATGGCATAAAAATAGTTTAGCTGTAACCTAGGTCCACCAAAGTTGTGCAGAATTTGTTGCCATCAAACAATAATGTTTGAAACAGACATGAAGTAAACCACTAGTTCTTCAAGTCCAAAACAATAATGTTCGGATAAATCCGTGCAACCCACTCTGGGCAGCCAAATGTGCAAAACACAACTCCTACAAATAAGGAAATTTACCTGTATATAGTGCACAAGAGCAGAATTCTCATCATCAGGATTAAGACATTCTGATGAGTAGAAGTAACTCATGCCACCTTCAAGCTTAACAACACGATTTGTTGGATACTGAGATGGGAGTAAAGGCTGGCATAAAGGTGTTGAACACTTAAAGAGAACATCTTCTATGTGCCTAACCATTGACTCTGCTTCGTTACCTTCAATGTTTCCTGCAGAGTGTACAATAAATTTCAGTTCAATGGTTTTAACCCAAATGAAATAAAAAGAATCTCAACAGCGAAGAGAAGCGAGGGGCATAAGAACCTGCTATGTAACACTCTAGAAAGGTCCTCGAGAGCATCACTGGTACAAACTTAGAAAGATCTTCAGCCTGAAGAAGTGGAAGTACTTCTAGCTGTTCCGTCCGCGGCCAGGTTTGATCTTGTAATATCAATGAGCAATAGTACAGAACTTGTTGACATGGTTGTTGATACTTGAAATTTTGGTACTCCTTGGTTACTGTTTCTTGATAAAAGGGTTATGAAAAGAAAAATTAAGGGCCTGTTTGGCAAAGCATTTTAAAAATTGTTTTCAGTTTTTAAAAGTAAAAAAACAAAAAAACCTGTTTGAAAGAAGTGTTTCTCAAAACATGTTTTAAAAACAAAAAACCAGAGTTCCCATTTTAAAAATAGAAAAACGAAAACTGCTTTGAGTAGTTTTTCAAAACTCTGTTTTTAAAAACAACAAAAATGCGGTGGCACAATGGTAAATAAATTGACTTCCCTTTTGATTCTTGGTGGATATTTTGCTGTGTTTTATTTTGTTGAAACCAAATTCCTTCATTCATGTTTTTGCACTATGGAACCACATCAACAAAAAAAACATGTGATGCTTGAAATAATCAAACATCAACAGGAGAGACCCAGCTCCCCCATTCACCGCCGATGAGCGAGCAGACCCCAGATCCGCCTCTTCAGGCGCGCGACCAGGCCACCCGCAGAGAGCAGCACAGGAGAGAAGAGAAAGAAGAAAGGAATGGCGCCAGTGAGCAGAGAGCTCGTCCACCCTTGGCCGGGATGCGACCCAGCAGCGCACACGACCTCCGCCTCCGAACGCGACCAGATTGGAGGGTGCACGCGACCTAGCTCGCGGTGGAGCTTGTGTAGTGGAGCTTACGGTTCTTCTTCAAAACTCTTTTTTGGTTTTTTTGGAATGGGTTACTGATGAAGAATTTTTTGCTTTGGCTTTGTGTTTCTGATTTTAGGTTATGGTTTGAAGAATTTAGGATTGAGATGAGTTATTGATGATGATGATGAATGAATAAGTTGTGGTTGATGAAGATATTTGCTGTGAAGTTGTGGTTGTGTTATTGGGTTTAATGCAATTTGCTAAACAATTTTTTGTTTTATTAATTTTAAAAGTTTTTAAAATTAAATTACCAAACAGGTTTTTTTGTTTCTTAATTTTTAAAAAATGAACTAAAACTTGTTTTTTAAAACAGTTTTAAAAAATTTAAGAACAAAAACACTTCCAAACAACCCCTAAATCTGACTAAAAGTGCATCTAAAAATCAATACAGAATTTGTTTTAAAAAATGATATGGATAAATTACAAATCAAATATTGCAGATGACCTCTAATTCTTTTGTTAACATATTTTTCCTATTGCGATATAAATTTAAAAAGAAAAAACTGCCATTTTTTTATAGGAAAAAAACATGTAGGAGATATGAAACTATCAAAGAATCAGCTATGCCCCATGGTATCCAACACAAGAAATCAGTTCAAGACGACAAAGAGCAAATTAAATGTCGCATGAGACGCGTCTCATATAGTACCTTGATAACCGGGAATCTGTCAGGTCTCACACTGAATGTTGCAATTTTTTCAATTATAGTTTCAAGTAAAATCCTTAGCTTGTGGTTATAACCAAGGAGAGACACCTGAAAGATAAAATGGCATTTTTATGATGAGAATGGATATAAAACAGTCAAGACAGACAGGATCGAAGGCAAATAAATAACAAGAACAAAAATTACGATTGTGTAAATCTAGTTCCTCACTTCCTCTGTTTTATATTCTCATTTAACAAGCATTCAAAGCAATAGCAGCTAATTGAAGGATCAAGTAGGACTCATGATATGTAAGTATAATTATACCATAGCATTTTGAAATCAAGATATTTTCTCATCATCCTTTCCTTTTACACTTCAAATATACTACACATAAAATTGATTATACACTAATGACTTGTTGGAATAAGGACAGAAAATGAGAGAAAAGACGTAAGAAAGAAATAAAATGAAGGGAAAATGAGAAGAAAGAAAACTAGAGTTGTATTAAAATGATATATACATCTTTATCATAACAACGAATTATAAATATGATATTTTGATTCAATTTTAAACACTTTTTAAAATTAAATAAATAAATATATAATAATAATAATAATAATTTTAAAATAACATTAATAAAAAAATTATACAAATTATTAAAATAAAGTTATTTAGTTCAATAAAAATAAACATAATATAATCTTTTTAAACTGTCAATATTTTAAAGTTGTGGGTAATAAAATTGTACATCAACCCATTCTCTTCCCACTTTCCAACAGTGGAAGAAAAGATGAAATGTTGGTCCCACGTGATATTTTCTCTTCCCCTTGTTTTTCACACACAACCAAATGGGCTAAGCTCAGTTTCCAAAGCATTTTTTCCTCCCTAAGTTTTCTATCCTCCCATTTTCAGCTAAACCAAAAGCATGGTAATAGAAAGTGACTTAAATGAAAACTGCAACCTTAAAAGTAAAATTACATGAACTACAATACCTGGAAACCACTGTCTGTGCGATTTATGCTATAATTTAAACCAGCAACCTGGGCATGATAAGCTGAAAACGGAGGTGCCGTAAGAACTTCTTCAACTTGTACTTAGCAACATAGTATGCACATTAATGCAGAAATATCTTTTTACAAGTGAATAAAACGAGCAACCTACCATATTCATTCAAGTAATCCATTAATAACTGTGTGAAAATATCCATCAAAACAACAGCTTCAGGAGAGTTTCCAGCAAAGGGACAATTGAAATCAATCTTTACGCAAGCCTTAGGAGTGGAAAACAATGTGTCTGGCTTGTACCATAAGGCTGAATATGGTGACCTGCTTAACAAAACTGGAAATTTTACCTGTTTCAAGATATTAATAACTTAATAAAGATAATCATGCTGAAAATCATATATAAATACTAGTAATTACATGTCATACTTTCTCTTGCACAGGTTCAAGTGACAAGTCGGTAGGAATGAATATGTTAGGAGCTGGAAGATGCAGACTTTGATTGGGAGCAGAAAGCACCCACTCCTGCAGATATAAGTTCATGTAGGACAGTCAAGTTCCATTCTTTCCTGACAGTTTATCTATATAACTTGAAATAATGATCAGTGTTCTGAATCAAGCATGTTTATTCACAGAAACACATACCAGAATCATAGAGCTGGTAATCCTCTCGAGAATATGCAGTTCCATACCATGGCTCCACCTTATCAGTATGCCCTTTGAACTTTTTCGACTCCCAAAAGATTCTGCAGGACAAAGAATGAGTTGCTTAGCAATCGTAACAAAGTCACAGCCTCACAGATGTAAAAGCTCAAATAATCATAGCAAATAGCAATAATAAAAAATTAAAAGATAACTTTCACAGGGTAATTGAGACATCGATTGCAAAAGGGCATAATTTGAACTCCAGGAACTGGTTGGTGGGTTTATGATACTCCATACATAGGATAAATTTCTAAACAAGTATATTAATTTCAACAAGGATCTAATGGCCAGAAAAAGAGGCATCATGCTATGATGTGTTCAATCTGTCACCATGGAACTCATACTGCCACAAGGCTAGCCAATATTTACAATAGAAGCAAATCAAATTGTATAATTTACTATATAATTCCCTAAATTGGTTTATTCAGACAAATTTTTTTTTAAGGGGAAAAAAAATATCTTAGTTCTCTACAACTAAGTTCAATCATGCTCTCCAAAATATAATCCGTGCTCATCGGATCAAACCTTAAACGTCGTTTTATAGTTTTCTCAAAAGAGAAAAGCCATGACAAATTGCCCAATCAATCAACCAGTAATTGACTTTTAAAGTTTCACATTGTTACCAAATAAACATCTTTTCAACCACGTTTTCTATTCTTCACAACAATTGAGTGGACTTAGAAAAATGTCATACATAACATAAATTCCTAACTCAAACCACACACACGCAGATAAAATAATCTAGCAAACCACAAAAGCACATATGAGTAGTTACAAACTTATAATTATATCTATAATTATGGTCTTACATACCGCATAACAACATATGAGAAGAAATACTTATGGTTTGGCAATACCATAAAGCACCAATCTTATTTGAAAAGTTTTGTTATAGAACCGTTCATGAATTTCCACCTAATAGCTTAAGCTTTTAGTTATTTTGCTGAAGTAGCAGCTTAAACTTTTGGGACTGTTGGTACTTGACATACTTCACAGATAAATTTACATCTTTGATTTTAGTACACTTACCGAACATTGTCTGGAGAAAGCTGATCTAGAACCATTTTGATAACACTTGGGCTAAACTTACTAGGCAAAGATGATCCTGTCAACCAATCTTTCGGAGGATATAACTGTAAAATGACGTAGATGGTAGATGCATTAATATTTCACTTTCCATGGAAAGAATTAATTGCTAACTACATATAACCCCACTGGAGGGTTAGTCATCAAATGGAAAAGATGAAGCACCTGCATATTTGATGAAATATTAATGACATAGCCAATTGGAGGAATTTTGTCCTGGTAATGAAACTTGGTCTCACAAACAGCTGAAAGCTTCATGAACATGGGAAATTGCATTAGGATCTGTTGAAACCAGGTGTACAAACAGAAAATAGGAAGAAGTGAAGTTGATTCCGAAACTGATGTGGTTTGAGCTACGGTGAACAATAGGCCTACTTCCATGAGTGAAGTATAGAGGAAATTCACTATGATCAATGACTATTGCAAGGAGTATCAGCTCAACATTCAAACCATAATCCCAATACACCCAACTCTTCACTGTTTACTGAGATTTGCTACACTCTACAAACCCAATCAAATACAATAAACTTTATGACATAATCAAATCTTAAAAAATATTTTTAATGATTGCTTTCAAGTAATTATTAAGAAACTATCTTATTTTAAAACAAGACTTCAATAATAGGAAAGAAAAAGAAAAACTCAAGATGTCACAAATATTCTTAAGTACTAAAATCAATGTACACAATTAAGAGAGACCACTGAAATTCTTGGGATATCCAGAATGGGATATCCAGAATGGCTCACACAAAAGCGTTTATTAGTAGCTACCATATTGTAATTGTAAAATGTAGTCAGAGACTTCTGGAAAGCATCTTTTCACCATATCAGACTACAAGCTCTTCATATAATGATACTAGTATCTCCCTTTATTTTGACTGATCTACATTGATCACATAACACAAAACCCCTAAACACAACTACTAATCTAATACAGTCCAGTGGGCTTTTCTGCATAGAACAACTTTAATTGTTCATCAGAAATCAAAACAATTTACACCACTAGCAGCTTTGTTTTCTTCTTTTATTATTTGTTCTTCCATTAGCTAATTGGCAGTTGTTTAACCCCTTTTTTTGTGAAACCAGTTACAGGAAAAACAGAGGACTAAAAGAAAACAGAATGGGATGAAAAGAAAAACTTCATAAAAAAGATAGAAAAAATTACACAAACAATTAACAATGTGTTAAAACTAAATCCATTTAATAAATGCTTGTTAGTGTCTACCTGAAAGCAAAGAAAGATTAAGCATGTATAAAAACAAATGGTGGAGGATATATTCACCATCATACATCATCTATATCCATACCTCTTCAAATATCCATTTGCAAACACCAGAATGTTGTAGAAGCTCAACATATTTGAACAACAACCCTATGATATCTCGTACATGCTCTACAAATAATAGCGATGAATTTGAAGAATCACCAAACAAAGCATAACGGACCTTGAATTTAGTATTATGTTAATAATGCTAATAATTTTCATAAAATATTGATGTTGATGACAATGATAACAAACTGCCATGAACAGCATGCTTCATGCTTAAAAGTTAGCATAGCAAAACTTATTGAAAGTGGGAAGATATGCACAAAAAAACAGAGGAGGTAGGGAAAGAGAAATCTAACCATGACCAGCATCGGTAAGATCAATCAACACTTTAAAGAAAGAAAAGTCCAAACCCCATTCTGATTCACCTGCATACAAGCCCGTTGCCCATCCTGCAAATCGGATTTTGTTTTTCTTTTTTTCTTTTTGGGGTAAAAAGGGAAAGCTCATAATAAACAGAAGCTAGAATATGTCTGCATGCGTTTATTATCAAAAAGACATTGATCAGACTCTTGAGCATCATGTGTATACATATGATGAACAAAAAGACAACCAAATGACTAGCTCTCCATTATGTTATGTCTCATCTTTGAAAAGTGTTGGATTTTTAATAGGCTCTGATTCTAAGTGTAGAGGGGTCTTGACAGAGAAAGGAAATAGAGACAGAAAAACTGTTATTTCTTCTGGAAACACTAAACTAAACTGTCAGTTTCCAGTATGTGTATCCATATACACTGAAAACAAAGTTGCACTTACACATAATAATGCAAGCTTGTAAGTCTGAAACCCTAAATTTCAAAAGGTCCAGTAGTCTTAACAATGACAACAGAAACCCTTTGTGCCATCAAAAGTTAAAAGTCATAAAGCCCATCTTCTAAAAGTGTTGCCTTGCTTGAGCAATATTCTGGTTACAAAATAATATCAGCAAACCAACAACAAATACAGACTTAAAGAGGGCTTTAGTTGGGATTTGATCAAAGATATTCAGACTTCAACCACTTATTTCTCAAACATGTAAAACAATATTAGGCCAAATAACTCATTTCAGTTTAATACCCAATCCCATTCTCCCAAATGATGAGTAAACCCAATGCTTCACCTAGGAGAAGCATTTGATTTGGTCAGCAGCACTGATCATCAGTAATGGTAATGACTATAGCAGTTTCACAAATCATACAAAATGTCCATCCAGATGTTTCTGTTGTTGTGTTTTACCCTACCTTGAGGCTAGTTTTCATTTCTTACACTGATCAAATTCTAGATACATGACACATATCAACACTGGTATTTTTTTTGCGGATGATGGACCTTTTCTGCAAATTTAAGCAAATCCTACTAAGTTATTCCTCGAGAATTTGAAGGAGAGATGTCAAGCCCTTATGGTGATGCACTTCATATGTAGTAATTCGGGTGTTTAGAATAGAGAGGACTGCCAGAATTTTCAAAAGATGTTGCACCCTATCATATTGTATGGGATAAAGAGATGAGCTCAGCTAATCCTGCTGCGATGTTTTATTTTAGCCAATACTGTCATTATTCAATTAAAAACAATATTGAGACGAAACAAGGCTTTATAAAATGAATGATGCAACAGAAATAAAGATAAGAAATAGCTCTAATATGTTGCAGAAACCGCAACAAATAGCAAAGGAACAAGTATCACACAAACTTCATAGGTCTATTATTAATCATCCACAATTTTCTAGAAAGGAAAAAATATAGATAAATTAGCATAAATAGATACAGAGAGTTGCAAGAGATCAAATTAGACGGAAAAAAATCGTTCAATTGGGAAAAAAAATTGCCAAACAACTGTTTTCTTAGCTTCAGTCTGGTGTTTCAGCAAATGGTATTTTTAAAGGTCTTTCTTAAGTAGATATGCCGAGAGATAGGGCTGCCTTGTTAAATGGGTCAATCTTGTAGGAACTACAAGTTTTCTTTTTCTTTCTTCTTGCAAGGATACCTTATCCTCTCTATATGTATGCTCTTGTATGTACCCTCTTTTCTCCCATTAACAAATTTCTTTCACTATGAAGAAAAGGGAAGAAACAAGCATAATAGTCAATCACAGATAGCGGCCAGCTCCAAAACCGCTATAGTGGGATAGCCACTATTTTAAAAAAATATAGAAAAACATTATGTAATTTACTACATACATATATATATATACTGAAAAATAAGAATATTACCAAAAATTTTACCTATATTTATTATTAATAATCAAAAATTATTGTCAAATATATTTAACACATAATTATCATTGATTTACTGCATAAATAACAAGTGAATAGCGTAGCAGTTTTTTTTTTTTTTGGGATAATAAGTTTAGTAGTATATTAGAGGAATTAAATAAAACAGCATCATACTCAGGAACTTAAGCCTCTAAGACTTAAAGGCCCAACACTCTTTTTATAAAAGGAGAAAAAATTATCAGCCCAAATGAAGTAAGTAAGCCCAATAAAGGTTTCAGCACATTAAAAAACCCTAAACTAGCACACCCAAAAAAAAAAAAAAACTAGGTAGACAAAAGAAAAAATCCCTAAACAAGAGAGCTCTGTTGGCTGTTGCGCCGTTGGGAAAGACTAGAAGAAGGGAAAGGGTTCATCAGGCGGGGAAGCCAGAGAACAAGGAATTTCTATATGAAAAACTTCCCATTTCAAGGCATCTCTTGCAATCGCGTCTGCTATTCCACGATTTGGCCTGCAATCCGCTGCAACTAACGCCTGCAACAGCCCCAATCTCCATACGCAACGCAACGGCTTCTGTGTAGTGGTGGAGGGTTGCGACGCTAAGCCACGGAGCGATAGCGCGGCTACCCCGCGCTATTGATAACAGAGGAAACAAGAACATGTTTTATTCAAAAACAAATTCAGTCTGCCCTCCTTTAAGTTGATTTCAAAAAAATGATCTAAAATAGCCAAACAATAGAGAGAATGGGAGAAAGTAGCATTCTGAAATACAAATAGGTAATCATGGATTGTTTCAAAATTTTCATAAATATAGGCAAGACCTCATATAGAGAGGAATCAGATTTCAAATGAAGTAAGGGATTCCAGAAAATTATCAATGAAATATGCAACAGATATACAGAACCCACCCAATGATTTCAAGATGCAATATAAAGATCCTTCTCCTTCATGGCCAATAAGATGACCAAGATACCTGCATGGCCCTTCAGTGTAATAATGAATCTCAGGGGTCACTGGCCATATAATTCTCAATTTATGGCCTTGTTTTATTGGGACAGTCCTAACAATAATCTGAAAAAGAAAGGCAAAACAGGCATGCATTACAACCATTGCACAAGGAACTATTTAGAATTTACAATTGACTCACAAACAGAACATTACCTGCAAATGCTCTGATTTGCATGGCTGGCCTAAAGGATGGAAACAACTTCTGTTGATGTTCCGAATATCCTGGAACTTTTCTTCCACAAGGTTTTGAAGTTTATCGAGGCTTTCTGAAAATATCCATGTGCAAATAATTGAATTGTAGCCACTTCAAAATAATAATAATAATAATCTGTTGAATTTGTAACTGTAAAGAAAATATCGGTCACCATTTGTATATACAACTAGATGCATTCGATTGGCAGAATAGTTTTCTTTATAGAATTTAATAAGCTCATTCTGCGTGTCTATTCCTTTTGCTTTTGGTCTAACTTCCAAAGTCTCCCAGTTCCCTGAGCAAAAAGGAAATTTTTAGAGCATGACAAGTAATTATTATGATGCGAATAAACTAATAACCTTGATAATGACTATTACAGCTTGATTTGGACAAAACATGTGATAAAGTTAGGCATGCTTATACATTATATTAAGTATCAATAACCAGAATCAGATACATGAAAATCATATCATTCATATGATACTCATGTACACAGACAAGTGAAGTTAAGGTTCCCAAAAAGGCAGAAATTGATAATTGGAACTTAAATATTTCATAAGTTAACTCCAGGAATATTATTGGGAAATATGCTCCACTTGGCTCAGAAGACATCAGCTATCAATGTGAGGGAAAAGCAATATCCAAGAAAATCTAGAAACACATGGTCAACATTTCTAAATGATAGTCAAAGGAGCAATCCCCATATACTTAAAATAAGTTTCTAGTGAAGAACTCCATAGACTTAGTTTTTCCCCACTTAAGATAAAAGTTATTTGAATACATAATAAAGCATTTCAAGATATTAAATTGCAAAGACAATTTTTAAAACTACTGAACTTGGATGTGGAAAATAGCAGGTTATGACAAAGGTGATGAGATTAAAAAAGTATTAGTCCGCAAATACTTAATATGTTGGTGTTTGAAAGAAAAAAATTCCCCGTCTTCATTCTTTGACAAGGCAAAAGGAAAAGAATCTAAAAACAAAATTCTGGCTTTTGAGATCCATTAAGCAGCAATTATTTTCAATAATAAAAATCTAATTTGGAAGAAATGTCACTACCATGATATCATAAAAAGTTTTGCACAGGCAAGAAAAGGCACAGCTTGGAATGAGTCCGTTGATCATGTAAAATTAAAGGCAAACAGTTAACAATGCATCAATGAAAACAAGAACTTTGGTCTGCACACACACCCATCAAAAGGGAGAATACATAAACTATTATTAAACCAAGCAATATGGTGCAAATATTCAAAGATTGGTTGTTTTAGACATAAACAAAAAACAAATTAACCACTAACCTGTGCTAAATTTGTGATAAGGATGATCTTCAGAACTGAGATGTTTATGAAGCTGTACAAATTGTAATGTTTCACATGGGGAGACAAAGCAAGATTATAAATAATTAAATATTTCTCCAAGTGAGTATAAAAGCAAGATTATAAACACAAATTGAAATGCTAGTAAAGCACCAAATACTCATAGAAGATATAAACTATATATCTAAGGGGAGGACAAACAACAGGGAGACAGAAGAAATACAGATAAAAAAAAAAAGACTGAAAATGCAACAGAAAAGTCGAGTTCCTTTGCATAACAGGAATGACTAGCAACTTTGACTCAATACATGCAAGTTTATTGAGATTGGTAAATCCAAGTTTGAAAGACAAGACGGGCAATCTCCCTGTCCTTCCCTCAACTTTGCTATCAACCTGACCCAGCAGAAGATAGGAGCAATAATTCTTCCATATTCCCATATCCTTCAATGAAATCTCAGTCCAAATATTAGCAGTAATTAACAAACTGAGTTTCAATGAGTTCAATAGCAATCAACAACTCAGCAGCATTAGTAAAAGCAACAGAACACATCCAGAAATGAAAATAAGGACAAGACTTCCACGAAGTTGATCCTCAAAGCACAGAATCTTGAGAAATAATGCAACAACCAATTACTGCCTCACATCCTAAGCCGTCTAATTAATGCACCTCAATTAAGATTACAGAACATGTGCAGGCACACACATGTACTGGATAACCATGCCCAGCATCTGATTACAAGAAATGAATTATTTTCAACTTTAATCTGCAGCATTTAGACCAATTTTGCATGTCAAAAGCTAGATGGATACAGAAAATATTTCGAACATTAAAACTACATGCCATCTTTAACAAAGAGAGCTTTTGCTCCATGTTAATATTGGACAACCTACTGCATAACAACGATTTTGAATTCAGTTATCAAACAACCAACTTTACCTCAGCCCAAAGAAACCCTACTAAAGGCTATTGCAGATACCTGTTTCATTCTCCATGCATCAGATAGTAAGTTCTTCTGGTTTTCTGCAAGAATCGGAGCAAAGGAAAGAATATGAATAATACACAAGGAAAATAAAGCTTAAGATATAAAATAAATAAATAAATGATTGTCTAACCAGAGTCAACAGCTTTGATTTCCCTCATTGTAGCATCAGCAGACATCAATGGTTTTGTGAAGAACTGAGAAAATCTGGTAGACAAACCATAGCCCGAGTTAGTGTTTTGACAGTAGCATTTTTTAACAAGAAATTTATAAATAACAATAAAAAAGAAAAAGAAATGCAGGATATACCTGTCCAGAGCCTCTTCAAAGCCATCCGTGTTAACATCAAAATGATAGTTGGTGTGCTCATCAGATGTAAAAGCATTTGTTCTTCCTCCATGCTGTGTCAGGCAAAAGTGATTAGCGAACAAATGTAAAAAGGACTTCGAAGTAAAAACAATGTAATGGTGTCAGTTTCCAAATCCCAGTTGATACGATATTAAAAGAGAAAATAGCCGTAAAACATAAAATCTGCATCTACATTAATACTGATGTAAGGAAAAGGAAAAGAAAAACGTAGTCATAGCTCAATATATCTGGCATTTGTATCTTAGCAGGACAAAATTCTGTACTCTGTCGATTTTTTTTTGTCAGTTAATATTGCAATTTTCCTTTCAAACCCCAGCCCCCATTTCAAACAAAAAAGCTTCTGATTTTTGCAGACATAATAGAAGAACTGCATCAAATCTATTTCTACAATTTTTGTAACCTTTCTCATCAATGAATGGAATATATGACGTGTACATCCAAAACCAGCTGGATAACTATGCTCCCTCTCTACTTGCTTTGCTAAGCATAAAATTAAAAATGCCAGCAGAAAAGAAATCCTAGCCTAACCCACATGCCAGAGGCCTCCAATCACAAGAGAAATCAGCAGAATATTAGTTTTAGCTGACAATAAGGTTACTTCTCAGTTCCATACTCTAAAACGTATCAAAGTTCCCCTCCATTGCCACACAAGTAAATTAAGGACAAAAATGCTGTCCAGAAGTTTTCAATAGTTCTCTAAACGACAAACATGCTACCCACAAGTATCAATAAGATTGAGTTATAAGCTAACAAATAACCAGGATTGGATATTTCCTTACTTTCATCTTCATGCAACTACGGAGGAACATAAGAACTTAACTGAAATACATGGGATAAAAGGGCTACAAAAACCGTTGACCACGTCCATAAAGAGTAGTAACAAAATTCCAAAGCATCTTTCACAGGCACAGAGGCCTGGACATATAAGCAATATTGGAAGCATTATTGCACTTTATTGTACTTTACCTCGGTAATATACTTTGAGTAGCTATCTTCCTCAGGGTACTTTTCACTGGCATAAAACAGCATGTGCTCTGTCAAGAGGGGGGGAAAAACAAAATAAAATTTCTAAAGTTGATAAATTTTCCACACCCTACCGCATGAAGCAACTATCTTAGGCTTCCAAAACACAACCTTTAGGCATAAATAATAGGGATTAAATATTGATGCATTTTACACGGTCATCAATTCATATATTGCCACATAAGCAGATTCAGTTAACTTGCAAGAAATTCTTTTATCCTCAGTGGAGTAAGTTTTGTGTGGTAGTCTGGTGGATATAGCCACCGTATACTCCGAAGAATGCCTCTTAACTAACACACTCACTACTTGAAAAGTTTACAAATAGAAAGGATTGATTGCATCAGATGACACCATCAAAGAATGAAAATTAAATCCAAATAATAATGGTCTAAACACCGAGGCTTCATATCTTTTGCTCCTAAATTCCTAAACCGCACTACCCAAACGCTTCAATCTCAAAAAGTACCAACAAGAAACATCACGGGTGCCCAATAAATAGCTCCTTATATATAAAGTCCAGATTCTTTTCACTAACACCAAAGCTAAAATATGATAATTGACCATCTTCCATGAGTGTGATATTCAAAGCGCACATTAAGAGTCCACTCAAGATTGGTACTAAATCAACCAAAACCACATCCAAATAGAGAAAACAAAAAAAAAAGGACCCATTTCCACGAGAGAATAATTGCTAAACGATGAATTTGAAAAAAAAAAAAAACCTAGAAAATGGGCGAGGCCTTCGAGGCCAACAGGGTCACTGAATGAACCCACACCAACGTCCATGGAAGCAGCACACTGCAAATACCAAAAACAACGATAATAAAAAAAAAAATCAATCGGATAAAAAAAAAAGCCAAAATCAGAGAGAGAGAGAGAGAGAGGAGAGAGAGACCTTGTCGGTGTCGGGATCGGAGATAAGGAGGGCCTGCAGGGAGTTGCGAAGGACGATCCTCCTGTAATCCCTCTTGTCCGTGCGCGCCTTCACGATCTCTTCTGGCGCGTCTTCTTTTCCCACTGTCATTTTCTTCTTCTTGTTGAGTCTCTCTCAATTCACAAAAGTGAGAACCCTAACTGAAGTATTGATTTAGTTTGCAGAATTGGGAACTGAGAAGAAGAGAAAGAGAAAGGCCACTGGCCACGCACGCACGACTTGAAGAGAACGAATGAATCGTATTAGGTAGGTGGGATCAATGAAGTCAAGTCTTGGTTCTGTAGAGTTTGGGTACTGTAGGACTCAGAGAGTTTGGCGGGTGAGAAGCAAACTTGCTTTGATTTATATAGTTTTTTATTATCACGCATGGATTGTAGATTTAAGAATAATTTTTACTCAACTCCTACAATAATTATATTTGGCACTTCTTTATTTTATAAAATTATTACTGACTTTTTCTGAAATTTATTAAAAATATACTAATCTTTTCTATAGATACTAGTTCATAAATTTAAGTAATAAAAAAAGATAATATAGAATATATATATATATATAACTAGTCATTTGACGCGTATGATACATGGGGAGATAATAAAAAATAATTTGTTAATCATTATCAAAATTAAATGATAATTTATTTAAATATATCTTGTAAAAAATTAAGTATATAAATTTATTTTAAAAATAAATTAATAATTAAATAAATAGATAAAATATAAATTTGTCATTATTTTATATCTTATTTTAAGTATTATATTTATAAAGTTAAAAAAATATCGGTAAATGACTTATAACTAACAATAAAAAACCTATTTTATGAAATTTTACATATTTTAAAAGTTGAAATTATTGAATAAAAAAATAAAATAAGTGAATAATTTTACTATATCATAAGCTATTTATAAGGATGACAATGAATATCCACGAGAAAAGCAACATGTCCTATGCCTCCTATTACCATTTAGAATTTTACCTCTCATTCTCATCCCTGTCCCCTTTACCCATCCCCATTTCCAATTCCCTGTGAAGACTTTGAATCCCTACGGTATTCAAGGGTTTATTAACAAATGTCAAAACGAAAAAAACTTTTAAAATATTTTATAATTTGAAATATAAATATCCACAATAACAAATACGAATAATGCAGCAAAATACAAATTAAAATTTAAAAAATGCATACATAATACAAATCCAATAAAGATAATTGAAAAAAAAAAATGAAGGTATGTTATGCCTATCCATACCCCTATCAAAAGGTAACTTTGTCCCCATCGATTATCCATATGAAAACATAATATGTCCTCATCTCCATCCACATTGTGGGCAATCCCACATGTACTCACTTTCAATTTTTATTTTTTTTATCATCCCTAATTGTTTATATTTTTTTAGTAAATTAAAATATTTAATTTATAAAAATATAAAATAATAAATAAATATAATTTTTGTGATTTCAATTATATGTTCTTTCTTTATACATCATTTTAATAAATTAAAATATCAATTTTAAAATATATATTATAATTAATGCGTAATAATTAGTAAAAAATCATATTTAATCCTAATTTACATCATCTCAATTATTAGAGTAGTATATCAATTACAATATTACTTTCAATAGAAAGTTGTGTAATTATTTAATTTTATAAAAATTAATAAATATTTAGTATCATTATCAAATAAGTGTAAATTTTTTAAAATATTTTAATGTTAAAAATTTGAAGTTTTTTTTCAAAAAATTAGTATGAAAAAATTATAGAGTTAATAGGTTGGAATGTTCAAGTTGTAAAAAAATTAAATAGAGTATAGTGAGACTAGTAGATAGATAATTACATTTGTCATTCATTTATTTTATAAAATTATCACTGACCTTCTCTGAGGTTCACTAAAAATATATTAATTTTCCATACAGATACTGGTTCGCTAATTTAAGTAACAAAAAAAATAACACAGAATATATACATAATTATTAATGAAATATTATAATATTTTGATAACATTTGGCATATATATTAAATAGAATATCTTTTTTTTTTATCACAAGTTATACTTATATTTTTTTCATGTGACAAAAATTTATTTGATTCAAATGATGAGTTAAACATTACAAAAATATTAGAATTTCATCATTAATACTTATATACATATCACATATTATTTTTTTCTCACTGAAATTAATGAACTGGTATATACAGGGTAGGCTAGCATAATCTTAGCGAATCTTAAGAGCAATCAATGATAATTTTATAAAATAGAAAGGTATAGAGTGTAATTATATTAAACTTCAAGGCAGTTAGTGTAATTTTCTCTAGCTTTAATTCATTATCAACTAAGAAAACATCTTATGATAGATTTTTATATAATTAATAATAGTTACAAATGGTCAATAAAATTATCATTAATTATAATAGTCTTCTTTTTATGGTAATATAATTATAATAATTTTGTTATCATTAATTAATACTATAATAATTATACATATAAAATTTTAATGTTATAACAATACGTTCAGTTATCATTTTATTTATATTATTTGTTATTATTTTTATATTAAATAATTTTGAATAAGATATTTTGTAGGATACTTTTATTGTGTTAACGAAAGAGAGATTTGAAGGTATCATTGAAAAAAATTTATTAATAATTATAAGGTCAATAAATTTAAAAACTTACTTTAATTACTAAGATTATGAAAATTGTAGGGTATAATTTTCTCTATCAATGACATATGAAAAAATTTTCATGTAATGAGTTTAAAATATTAATATTATAGATAGATTATACATTATAGATATATTATAGATTCAGTTCTTCCTCAATATTTTGATAGACTTATTTTTCTTATTGAGTAATACAATTATAACTATTTTATAAATTGATAAGGATCAATTTATCCTAAAATTTGTCAAAAATATTGAAGACAGATTAATTTAATTTATCAAATATTTTTAATTATGAAAAAACACAAGATATATATTTTTATTCTTGAGGAACCATCTTGTTCGATTTTGATTTTTTTATTGTTTCAGTTGGAGGAAGTCTCCCCACTTGATTGATAAATCATTGATAAGAAATTGTTATAAAGATAAATCCAGAATCAATTTTCCAATTCAATGTGACTAATTTACTTAATTTTCAAACTTAAGAAATGAGTTATAATACATAAAAGAGAAAAATCAATATTCAACCAAATAAAAGTGTCCATAATTTTAAATTTCTTTTTCTTCGCTTAAGACCGTGTCAATGACATAAAAAAACGCTGCCCATAATTTGCTCCATTTAAACCTCCAAAGAAAAATAAAAGAGAATAATTATATATTTAAAACTATAGTTGATTTTGAAAAAAAAAAAGCTCTATTGAAAATGACATCATTGAAAAGTTTCACCACTTGATTGATATATATTTGATGAGAAATTGCTAGGAAGACTAATAATTTAAATTCTATGCATCAACTTTAATTTTCCAATTTGATGTGACTAATATATTCAACATTCACACATACACTCTCCTAACATAAAAAAAAAGAACAATAATAGGGCCGAAGGATATATCTAGCTAGCAACAACGACTGGAGGAAGAAAACTTGTTTTGCAGCAGTCACATGAAAGAACAACCCAGCTTCTTGTTTTGTTTTGCTATAGCGAGCACCATTGACTGTTCTTTTATCTTTTTGTCTTTAATAAGTGTATGTCATTTAAATACTTAAAAAATTTGAGTTTATTAGGATACCCACTTGTTGGAAAAATCTTAGAAATGAAACTTGTTATTAACAGCGAAAGCAATAAATATTTTTTCACACCTATGCAATTAAATAGGTAGTACCCAAAATATTCTAAGCAATGTAATAATTTGGCATAAAAATAAAATAAGAGACACCGTAATTTTTAACGTGAGAAAATCTCCAATTAGAGGGATGAAAAACCTATGGGACCTAGTCTAGCAAAAACTTTCACTATGATCAATGAAAATATGGGCCTGTTTGCTTTGCATTTTCCAGTTTTCAGCTTCCAGTTCTCAGTTTTCAGTTTTCCAGATTTGTAAAGGTAAAGCTGAAAAAACTGAAAACTGAAAACAGGCAAAGCAAACAGGCCCTAATCATTCTTCCACTAGAGAATGTCAACAATCAACAGAATACTTATCTAATTGGACAGAACACAACTGTATAACTCCACAATGTAGGTATAACAAAACAGCCACCAGAGAAGGCAATAAAATTAACAGGCTATATCAAATGATCAAACTCAGTATCAGAAACAACATATTAAATTTTCATGATAAATAAAATATGTTTATCCATCTAATGATGAAGCCAGTTCACTGTACTTTCTCTTTTCTCTCTTCTCTCTCCGCGGCTCTACCCTCTATTTTCACGTTTTCAATTATAACGCTACTGTAGCGTTACTTCTTCCTTTTGTTTCTTCTCTTTCTTTTTTGTTTTCCTTTTTGTTTGCAATTTCCTTTTTTTTTTCTTTTATAAGTTGTTGAGTCCCAATGAGGAGAGAAACCCACCAACATCACTTAATAATTATTAGATGTGATATAATACATAAAATGTATGGTATCCACTATCACATCCAATAATTATTAAGTAAATGTCCTAATACATACAAGCTTTTTGAGTATTTAGATAGTATTTTTGTTTAAATATCCTTGTTGTGTCAAAAGACAATTTTTCTCATTATAAAAAGCTATTATAATATATTTTTGTAGTTTTTTAACATTGCATATAGGTTGTAGTTTTAGTTCATTATCAACTTACAAAACATATTATAATAGATTTTCATATAATTGTATAATAATTAGACATGGTTAATAAAATTATTGTTAATTATAATAGTCTTCATTTTGTGGTAACTTAATTATAATAGTTTTGTTATAATTAATTAATACTATAATAATTATACATATAAAATTTTAATGATATAATAATACGTTCAATTATCATTTTTTATGTTATTTGTTATTATTTTCATATTAAATAATTTTAAATGAGATATTTCACAAGGTATTTTTATTGTGCTAATGAAAGAGAGATATGAAGGTATGATTAAAAAAAATTAATTAATAATTATAAGATAAATTAAATTTAAAAACTTATTTTAATTATTAAGATTATGAAAATAGTAGTGTATAATTTTCTCTATGAATGACACATGAAAATTTTTTCATGTAATGAGTCTTAAATATTAGTATTACAAATTTAGTTCCTCCTCAATATTTTGATAGACTTATTTTTCTTATTGAGTAATAGAATTATAACTATTTGATAAATTGATAAGAATGAATTTGTCGTAAAATTCTTCAAAAATATTGAAGACAGACTAATTGATCTTGTATTTTTAAGTATGACGGAACATAAAATATATTTTTTTTTTTATTCTTGAGGAACCATTTTGTTGAATGTTATTTTTTTCATGGATTAAGTTGGAGGAAGTCTATCCACTTGATTGATAAGTCATCAGTGAAAAATTACTACAAAGACTAATCTAGCACCAATTTTCCAATTCAATGTGACTAATTTACTTAATTTTCTAACTTAAGAAATGAGTTAGAATACATAAAAAAAAACAATTAATATGCACACTAAATGAAAATACCCATGATTTTAAATTTCTTTTTTTACACTTATAAGCCATGTCAACAACATAAAAAAATACTATTCATAATCTTTTGTATTTAAACCTCCAAAGAAAAGAAAAAAGGAGAATAATTCTATATTTAAAACTATACATAGTTTTGAAAAAATTGGCTCTATTGAAAATGATATCACTCGGAAGTATCATCGCTTGATTGATATATACTTGGTGAGAAATTGCTGGGAAGACTAACGATTCAAAGTCTATGAACCAACTTGAATTTTCTAATTTGATGTGACTAATGTGTTCAATTTTCAAACTTAAGGATTGAGCTAGAAAACATAAAGATAATGACAAATTATACCAAATATTATAAATCATCATTAGATTTTTCTTTGGAGTTATCACTTTATAAAGTGCAATTATCCTTTATTTGCTACATTTTCTTATATTAGATGTGATATAAAGATGAAGACATATAGTATTTCTTTTTTTAGATGTTTTCTTCCACAATAGATTAATAATATTGAAAAAGTAACAAAATATATAATTTTTTTATAAGATATATTTAAATAAATTATTATTTATTTTTTATAATAATTAATAAATTATTTTTTTCATCCTTCTATGCATCTCATGGATCAAACAACTAGCGTATTGATTGAGTTTGGGGAATTGAGAAATGAGAAGAAGAGATAGAGAAAGGCCACTGGCCACACATGCACGAGTTGACAAGAATGAGTGAATGAATGGTTGGTATTTGGTGGAATGGATTACGCGAAGTGTTGGTTCTGTAGCGAACCGAAAAAATATTTATGTTTCGGCTTTTAAGAATTTAAATCGATTTTCAGTTTATACCTATATTAGAAGATGAAACAATTTACCCTTTTATGAATATTAGATTTGATCATTATTTTTAAAGTTATGTATTTTAAATATCTCAGTTTTTATAAATTTAAATATTATATTTCAAATAGAGAAATGTTGTTGATTTAGAAGGAAATTATATTCTAATTATAATATTATGATAAATTATACATATACAGAGACTCAACGATCACATGACTTATATGAGGTGAAATTTCTCATGTGCCGATCATATTCCCATATTGGGTCGTGAGAGAGAGAGAGAGCCTTAGAGAAGAGTTGAGTGTTTGTTGCCATTGAGCAATATATTCAATTTCATTTACTCACATTTATAAAATGTTGTTAAAAGTAACTGAATTTTTAAACTTTGTCGCACTCACATACAAGCACATAGGTGACTGACTGTATGAGAAGACATTGGCCTTCGACTCCATGGAAACACTCACCTAATTTTGTACATAACAAAATTTCTTTATAGTACGGATGAGAAATTTCATGGTTTCCATGCTATTCTCACTTGATAGATGAAAAGTAGTGTTTGGTTGTTGAGTGGAAGATTTTGAACTCTTTTTTTCTCTTCTCTCACTGTCCTTTCTCCTTTCTTTCTTCTTTCTCTCTTTTTAACACGCTACTCTTGTAGCCAAGAAAATACCACGGATAAGAAATTCGGCAAATCACTACATTCTCCTCTCAGATCAGAGAAGATTTGTCGTGGCTCTCCTATAGGTGTTTGGGTGACATCATCTCCCCTGTGTACACTGTTCATATGTAATAGAAGTACAAGTAACGTAATAATTTTACAAATTTAAAAAATATTAGTACAATAATTTCATAAACTCAAAGATCTTTAAAGCAATACAAATAAAGAAGAACCAAAATGAATTTTACCAATAGTTCATTTGGTTTACATTTTGGAAGAATTAATTTGAAAAAAAATCACTTCAAACAAGTTGATTCATGTTTGGTTTAAGTACATTGCAAATAAATATAAGAAAATAACTTTTATTTGAATAAGGTATTTATATAAGAGTAATAATAAGATTTTATCCAAGAAGAACTTTTATTAAAATAAAAAATATCATTTATCTACTTTAACTAAAAGTTCTTTTTCCCACCCTTAAATGAATTTTGATAAGCATATGCAAACCAAACAACTTTTAATTCTCCACTTTTCATTTTCATTTGAATACAAGTACCTTTGGAATGAATCTAAACAAGCACCACATCTCATAAAAGATCAATAAAATTTGCCTTTAGAAATTTTGTTGTTTCCACCGTATCCTTATTAGATGAAAGAAATACTAATCTCCCATAATATAATCCATTGTCTAAGAAAAATTCTTGTCAACCATGTTTTCTTCTTGGACTTATCTAACCAATTAAGGAATTGAAAAGGAAGAAAAAATTTCTATTAGAAAGATGGGGTTTTATGTTTGAAATATACGCAACCCAAAACAAAAAAACTTTTAAAACCTTTTTTTAATTTTGCTAACTAGTGTTCATAATAGAACAACATTTTTTCCTTAACGAAGACTACCAAACTAAGCCTTGCTCAGCTTAAGAAAAAAAATGAAAACATACCAATTACAAAATTTTTTACATAGTAATCCAATCAAATCTTTGAATATGTATGACTTTTAAAATAAAGAGATGAAAATCAATCATGATTTCGTAATAGATCAAGATATAATTAAATATTTGTATAAAAGCATTTTACTTTATTAATATATCAAAATTAAATTCAAATCTAAAATTTTATGTTAAATCTCTCCTTTTCTGTAATTTTCTCTTCAAGGCTTGAGGAAAAAAATATTTCGTGGGCCACAAGACATGAGGATTCTTAACTTACAAAGGCAACAAAAGTTGATATAAAATCTATGGCAGTACTTAGGAACCATCGTGGATTGAAAGCCTTTAAATCATTCAGGTACTGCTTAACCATAAAAATGCAGCAAACAAGTAGCAAGCATCAAGAACACGCTACATTGTTTCTTTCCAGTCAGAACTGTTGGTCCGTTGCATAAGCCGGTGAACCGATGTCTTGGTCCTTTGACCTGATGGATAACCAGTCCGGTTTTTACAGCTAAGCTCAAATGTGGTGAACTTGTTTTAAAGAACCCATTGGAAAAATGGAACTTTAATAATAATTGGGGATCCACCTTATAATTTGCCAACAAATGAAACTAAGGTGGATTTTATAGTAGATTTCTTATCTTTAGGTCCATCATAAACACCCCCTATCCCTAACCATTAGATCAAATCATTTAGTAAAAATAAGAATCATCCAATGGTTAGAAATAAGGGGTCCATGATCGACCTCAAATATTGAGGTCCACCTTATGATTTGTCAAACTAAAAAGACAAAATTTTATGGAATCTATGAGGCGTACTCATCACTAAGCAACTATAAAGCACAGACACTAACACAGACATAGGACAAGACAAGGACACACATCAAACTCAAAAAATTACAAGACACGGACACGACATATATATATATATATATATATATATAATTTTTTTAATTTTGCTGTATAATTTTTGGCTGAATTTCTTTTTGTTGTATTTGTATAATTTTTTTATCTAATTAATTCTTCTTTTTATTTTTTTGTGATCAGCCGAAAAATTTTCAAAATAAAATGACCTACCAGCACGGCATGTCTATGGTGTGTCTAAGCTGGGTCCACAATAAATTAGAGCAGTGTCCAACCGTGTTCAGTGTATTCAAACTTAAAAATTATTGTTTTAATTAGACTCGTACGGATGTGTATCCAATACATGTCATGTAAGTGTCTGACACACAAATACGCTGTCAAGTCGGTGTGTCAGTACTTCCTAGCCAAATAATGACTAACCTTTTCTTGGATTTTGATCGTTGCTTTTGTTTCTTGTATTGTCCATATAGCTGCAGGGTTACTGTAGTCCTATCCAACTCACTTCTCAACCTTTCATTCTCACTGGTGTCATGACGAAGCATAAAATGGGAACTGAGTTTCCTCCGCAACTCATCCTCATTGACTGAACTTGTAATTGTTGTAGAACCAATGGTCGAGGATGTGGCAGGATCATTTGTTCGTCTCTTGTTTTTCAATTTTATGATGTCACCATGTGGGAAACTTCACTCCTGGTCAAGAGACGTTTCCTTCAAAGCTTGTGTACGAGAGGACTCGGAGAGAATGACTCGGTTATGTGCATAGTCATGGTTGAAATACCCGAGCCATTGTTATGGCAGGATGATAATGCTTGGACAAAAGATTGAGTTCCCAAACTACTGAGGCAAGAGCACCACTTAAATTGGGTGTGGGATCCAACAAAAAAAAGGGGGTAAGGTGCACCATGCACCTTAAGTGGCATAATCCACTCTACTACCTTCTCTCCCCTATTTCTTTCTTTCTTTCCCTTCCTCTCATTCACCTCCCGTAAGCTCCTCCTCTCTTCTTCTTCACGTTTTCCTTCTTTCCCTTCTTAATTCTTTTCATTTTTTTTCAATTTCTTTGCTTCCACCAACACAAAACATCACCACCTCCATCATCATCATCATCTCCTCTTCCTTCTCATCCCCATAACCGTGTCTCTCTCTCTTTCCTCCCACTACTCCACTTTCTCTCTTTAACTCCATTAGAGGGAGCTTGAAGCTTAGGAAGAATTGGAGTGATTTTCTTCACCAATTCTACACTCCAAGTGCTAAATTAGCTCCTAAATTACTCCGTTTAAATTATTAAAATTCCTGATTATTTTAGAAATATTGTTAGGTTTATTGAATTCTAGAATTTGGGGCATTTATTGATTTGGGGCTAATTTATGTAAATTTGTGATATTGTTAGCTCACAAAAATTAATATTATCTTGTTCTTAGAGCAATATAGCAATCGGGCATCAACACTTGAATAGGTGGCATCAAAGGCATTGTTCTTCGGTTCTTTGAACCAATAGCTGTGAGTAGATAGTATATCTGTAGGTTACTTTATGCATGATAAACAATATAAAATGGTATAAAGAACTGAAAGTATGTTGATATAGAAGAAAATAATTTATTTATTGAAAATGTCGCTTTATGTTTGAAATGATAAACTTTTATTTGGAGGCCATAATATGATTATTATGCTTGTTAAAATATTTTGAGTTGAACTGTAATGAATATTGAATTTGAGAACATATTATGTTAATTTTATATTATGTAATGTGCATGATTTTGAGTTAAATTGGGGAAAATTCTATAGTTAGAACCTGTAGTTAACGGCAAGGACGTTAGCCTCGGTGCACCGTGAGAAACTCTAGTTAGCAAGTGAAGTGCTAACCCGCACATAGCTGCAGCTATGTCTGGACTTGTATATGGCTACGGGCCAACTCTAGTTAGCAGGTGTGGTGCTAACCTGCACATGGCCTTGGGTCATGTCTGGACTTGTTATTGTTGTGCTTCGGATAATTTCCCAATGTATTTGAATTTATATGAGTATGTAAATCTCATGTTATAATTAAAATCCTATTTTATGAGCATATATATATTATTATGTTTATATTGTTTTATGCTTGCATTTAGTAAACTATGGATACCCTATCTCTCATTGAGTTGCAAAACTCACCCCGTTGTATTTCCACCCTTTTCAGATACAGGTGCTGGTGCTAGTTCTGGTGTTCCTCCGGCACAATCTTAATAAATTCTAAGTTGGTGAGCCTTTTTGTAAAGGCCCTTTTAGTTTTCATCCATATGTGGTTTAGCCTATAGATGTCAGTTGCTCCATATGTCACAGGCAGGTTCCTTGGACTTGTGTTGTATTTGTATTTGAAAACTTATGACTTAGCTATATATGTTATGTTTTGGAAAAGATTTGTAAACTTAATTTGGTTTATGTTGAACTGTATTGGTACTATGACTGGTATATGTTGAAATATTATTATGTACTGGAAGGGCGCATTCTGAGAATGCTTGATGCCCAAGTGCTGTGAATTTATTGGAAACATTGCAGGTTATGTAATTATTTGGGAAATGTCCGAAAAACAGAGGAAACCTTGTTCGTTTTTCTAGAAAATTTAGTGTTCTAAGGCTTGCTGGGAAAAGTGTTCCCATGCGCCGGTCATGGCCTAAGTTGGGTCGTGACATTGGGATCTGTGAAAAAGGGACAAGAGGCAGAACAAAAGGACACCAAAATGTATTTTACCTAGCAGAATACATGTATAACCAACATAAGCCCTTTAGAGCTTTTACCCACAAAAAATAAAAAATAAAAATTAAGAAACACAAATGTTCTATCCTTGTAAGAGGTAGAACAGAGCATGAGGCTTCCACTATTGTGGGAATTGAAAATGCACCCACTTTAGAAGATATTGTACTTACATGTGCAATATCATAGAACAACAATGCAGATAGTGTCCTTTTTATTATGTCATTTTGGACTCTTGAAGCCTGCGTCCTTCCACTTATCGTGAAAGCCAGTATCAACCTACACCAATGTTGCCAATGCAACCATCACCTACCCTTCCACCTTACTAGTTTTCAAACTTTAATGTCCATGCACTGTCACGGGAACAATAAAACAATAATAAAACAAGAAGGCATTTTCCCACTAGATGGGATCAACTACATGGACCAAATCACAACAATGTGTTCTGCCTTTAATCATTGGACTATCCTCCATCTGATCTACTCTTCGCATTGAGACTTTTATAAGTCATCAACATAACCGAACAACGTAAGACAAGATTTTGGTATATTTTTCACAATAGTTGTTGCCTCAACATTATCTATAATGCATTAATTCAAAACACCATTTTCGGCTCTACAAGATCAAGCTTATTCTTTCATTTGGCTTTTACTGCCCAACATCCAGTCTCATACAACATCAGTAAGTCTTATACTAGTGTAGTAAAATTATTTCTTAAGATTGTGTAACACTTTTCTATCATAAATAACAAGATCAAACTAAATATAATAAAAAAATTATCTATTCTAATATACATACATAACATCAAAAACCAAGATAGCTAAGATCGAGATATTACGTAGGATCTGAAGGAGGATACACAATCGTAAAACGTTAAATTGTAACACGGATTGTAAGATCCTATCAGATAACATAACTATATTTATATATGTAAAATTTAATTAATTATGCATAAAGTTGTAACTCAATTAAGGATTCAAGGATCACATAACTAAAAAATCATATTTCATAATTAATATTATTTTAGAAAAATTACAAACCAGATTTAGCCTTGAAATCAAAGTCTCAAACTCTATTTATTTTTCCTAAGTAGATATAAATAAATAAAAAATCTGACACAATATATTAGAGCTTGTTTGATTTGAGTTTCCAGTTTTTCAGATTTTGTGAAGGAAATATTGAAAATTTTGAAAATTACAAATTCCAATTTTTAGTTTTTATTTCGAGTTTTCAATATTTCCTTCACAAAATCCTGAAATTGGAAACTCAAAGCAAATAGGCCCGTAGTTTTTAGAATTTTCAGCATTTCTTTCACAAAATTTGAAAAACTTAAAAACTAAAAATGAAAACTGAAAACTCAAACCAAACATGCCCTCAATGTCTATTCTTTTAATGAGTACTAGTACAAAAGCCCAAATGATAACCCAAAAAAAAAAGAATAAAGGGATCGCAAAAATAAAACATAGTGGGAACCCTGACAAGAAAAAAAAGTGAGAAGAAGCTTCTTGGTAGGTAAAGGTTGGCAGCAAGAAACAGGGAGAGAGGGAGGCCATGGGAATGCAACCATGGAGGCAGTGGGTTGTAGTTCAAAGTAGTGGCAAGCAACTACAACTGCGACTTCGGCTTTGACATCGGGACAAAGCTCGAGGAAGAGAAGAGCGGGTGCATCTGATCCAAGCACCAAGGAGTGCTCCAACTCGTCAAGCAATGGTCACAACGTCGAAGCCTCCAACAGAGACCAAGGAAAGAGATCCTCATTGTCCTCAAAGAGCAAAGAGAAGAGATAGCAGAGACACGAATAAATGGAGAAGCAACGAGTGAGAAACTCACTTGGTTGGGCTTTCCTTAGGGCTCAAGATTGGTTACATCGCAAATGCATCGGTTGTTTTTTTTTATAACCAGAAACCGGTTGGAGCTTCCTTGCTCTTCGACGCATGAAGGTTGCAAAAAATCGGCCGATTCCAATGAGTTCACGATCTTTCCTGGCAATCCCATAGTGGAAAGCTGGGGGGTGGAATCGAGATCACCCAGGCCTTCCAAAATCATGGAATCATGCGATCCAATGATGTAAAGCGCAATCCTAGCAACCTTGATCAAAACCATTTCCCTCACCCTTATTTTTATTTCATATAAATGCAACTTCAAGAGAGAAAAATACATCACCTTAAGCTTGTCACTTTGGCATCTCAAGGGTTTCCAATAATGGAGTTCTTACAGTGGTTTGAATTTATGGATATTTAAAATAGGTTTAATTAATCCACCAATCCCTATAATTTTATCAAATTTTCAATTGGGGCCCTACATTTTAAAAGTTTTCAATTAGGTCCCTATACTGAAAACAAATGTTTAATTGGGTCCCAGACACCATCACCTATTACAAAAATGTGAAAGTTAACAAAATATTCTTCCAAGCTCATCATATGAGTAATCATGTGGCCACAATGGAAACCACAACATCCTTTCAGTAACATCGTGGCTAACTTAGAAGCCACAACATTTTGCCCCCAAATTTTCCCTCCTCTCCCCCAACACCTTCGATCTTATATACTGCCTCACAGCTCCTTCTCTTCCACAATTTTTTAGCTTCACTGTTCACGCATGATGATGTCAGTGCTTACATAAGATTTTTCAACGCGTGAACAGTGAAATCACTGTTCATGCGTAAAGAATCGGCACTGAAGGAGAATTTTCAACGTGTGAACAGTAAATTAATTACTGTGCACGCGTTAAATTTCCTCTATAAATAGAGGCGAGGAAGCAACTTCAGATAACAAGCAGCAGGGATGAATGAGCTGCAAAGGAGAGAAAAATAACAGAGAGTGTGTTATTTTTCTGAGAAAGAGGAAAATAGAAAGTGTGAGTAAATCCCAGAGAGTGTAGGGTGTGGGTATATACACCGAAAATATTTTTTTGGGTATCATCTTTATTACTCTTTGGTACTGCAAAAGTGTAGTATTTGAATAGGAGGGTTCTCACCGGGAAACACTATATTTACCTCTTGGGTTGGAGAGTGTGGAAAGGATATTGTGTAATTATCCTGAATATAGTGGAATATTTTTCGGAGTTTGTCCCATGGTTTTTTTTCTCCGGTATTTGGGGGTTTCCACGTTAAAAATTCGGTGTGCATATTTCTTGATCTATTTTGGTGGCGTGAATAGTGACGTGGGTCCCACCACAGTGAATAGTACTCTGAATTTACTATTCACATGAATAGTGATACGGTTCTATTGCTGAGTGCTGCCTGCGTGAATAGTGACAAGTGGGTCCACCGTGAATAGTGATCAGCAGGTCCCACTGTGAATTACTATTCATCCTGATTTTTATTTTTCGCTGTGCTGCGTCGATTGGTAGATTTAATTCTATTGGATTTATTTTAATACTCATTGCCATACATTGGCATCATTTAATCACACTGTGAATCAGTCTCTGAGCCCAACATTAACGGTAGGACCTTAATAGAATTCCCTCCAATTCCACTTCCATCAGATGGAGGTGATACCAATTATCAAGAAAGATTGATAGTTGAACTTTGATAAGTTTGCTTTGTCAGAGAGGTTAAATAACATGCTGAGCTTTGCAATAGATAAAAAAAAAGCATGTAGACAACAAGATCATGATGCAATTGAGACAAACAGAGGAGCATTTTATTTCTTATATAGTTACAGAGGTGTAGGTAAGACCTTTGTGTGGAATATATTGTCAACATCAATTAGATCGAGAGGGGACATTGTGATTAGTGTTGTTTCTAGCGGTATTGCATCATTACTCCTCCCAAATGGAAGGACAACACTCAACATTCAAAATACCTTTTAACCATAGTTTTCAGAACCGGACCGGTAATTGACTAGGCTAAAATACTAGGTCACTGGTTCAACCGGTGAGTCGAATATAATTAAATTAATATATTAAAATACAATTTAATGTAATAAAATATATGTTTATATTTTAAAAAAAGAAATTCAACACTAAAAGTTGACTAGCCTAATGGCAAAAGTTGACTCGCGGTTCGCATTGGCTTTGATGTTCACACCAGTTTAATGGCAGAACCCGACCGGTCAGGTAAATTTAAGCTCTTTTGAAAATTTGTACATCTCATTTTGCAATAATATAGAGTCTTTGTTCATTGGGATAAAACTCCCTGCTCTTAAAACATTATGTAATCGTGGATGTAGCAATTTGAAGCTTTTGCCAATTGATTTTGAGCATGTTCCTCAATTAGTCTTTGTTCGTTGGCAACTGTGACATGTTGGAATTTTCAGAGGGGCGTGACCATGGAATCCGAAACTCCAACTTGTGGCTAAAACTGATATATTTTTTGTCTTTGCCACGACTAGTGACTTTGCCTCAGTGGGTTCATGCATCTACAAACACATTACACTACTTGTCGGCTAGAGATTGCAACAACCTTGAGGTGCTTCTCGAGTGGCTGTCAACTATGAGTTTCTTGAAATCATATTTCATAAACAATTGTCCAAATTTGATGTCTGTTCCAAATGACATCCATCGCCTTGGTGCCCTTGAAAGTTTGGGAATTCTAGGTTATCCAAAATTATGGAGAAAATATCAACCTAAAGTTGGAGAATATTGGCCCAAAATATCTCACATCAAGCAAGTAATGGTTGATAAACCTGAAGATCAATAGAAAGGGTTTTGGTGGAAGAGGAAGAAAAATTGGATGAAAAGCAACAAGAGGAAAGCTCTTATGACCCATGGAGGCCTTTCAATTTTTGTGCTTCAATTATGTAGATTGTTGATTTTCTATTGCTCAAAACTATTTTTTTTTCCTTTGTGATTCGGATTATGTCTTTGGTGATGTGATTGCAAGATTTCATTAGAAACTGAACGTTTCCTCTTTTTTGTTTTTTCTTGTGAAGAAAGTTGGGTTTGAAGGAACAATATTGATAGCTTGTGTAAAATTTTTGTTTATTTTGCGTAGTTTCATGTGGTGTGTATATCTAGATGAACTGTTCAGTAATAATCTAGTAAATCTGTTGCTCAAATTCTCAAGTATTGCAATTGTGTACAAATTATTCATTTTGTTTTGATCACAATTAAATTTCATTTTGCGTTTTTATATTTTCATTTAAACAGAAAATTATAATAAAAATAAAATAAAATAAAAAAAGCTCTCTTTCTCTTATTAGCAACCTTGCTGAAACTTGAAAGATGAAGTGACATGTATTTTCGGGACCACCTCTTATACAATGCATGCCTTTGTGTTTGTGTGCGTGGTCTCACATTAACTATCTAAGGCTTAAAAGGGAGCCATGCCATGTTGAGATGGAAGGAAGTGTTGTACCCGTCTTGTACCCAAGGAAGAAGATGCAACCAACCTTTTATGATTTTCAAGGCCAAAAGAAAAAAAAAACTGAGATGCGTCGCAAGAGTTTTATTGAGTACCTCATTTTGGCTATCCGATTATGGATGATATGTTGAGCTCATGGCCAAAGTAGTGCCCTGTAGCTTAAACAATTGTTGCCAAGATTTCTTATAAACTACCTTATCTATATTAATCAGTATTGCTTTGGGAATTTCATGAATTTTGACCATGTTATTTGTAAAAACAACAATACAGATCTGCTAATAAAATCTGATTTTTCCCTCGATTTTAGGAGATATTCTACTCACTGTCTCTTAAAATCTTTAGAACTGAGTTTATAACAGGATGCATAATAAGATGGATATGATGTGCTATCATAAAATGGTGGTTATTTTGATGTAGTGCAGAAACTTAAATTTAGAAAGATGAAAAAGAATGCTTTGAGATAAGAGAGATTAGAGAATGTGCATCATAGTATTTATACTAGTTCAATCTTAACCTAAGATCTACTCCAATCCCTACCACTAAGGTGAGAGTTCCACTAAGCTTCAATGGTTTCCAATACAAACAGATTACAACCGGATATCACACTCAACAAAGAAGAGAGGCACAACAACAAGACCTCCTTCTAACAAAGACAAGTTCCAAAGAAAAAAGTAGCACAGCTCCTGTTAAGAAAAAAAATTCTCTTTAAATGGCTTTTATGATAAATTCCCTCACTAATAGCTTAGCCTTTTTCTATATATTGAAATCGTTAGCTCTCTTACACTAATGATAAAAGAATCCAGAACTGAGAATATGAGAAAAAGAGAAGATTTGCAAATGATATGAGTATTATATTCAAAATGCTTGATTTCAGTGCTCTTTTTCTGAGTCTGCGTGCTGTTCCTTCATTTTCCTTAAATAAGGAAACCTTTCTAACCATTACAGGGACTTGTGATTGGCTAGCATATGCTGCATGTTGTCCTATTGTGGTGAGGTCCCCTTGTATTGTTTTGTCTTTTTAATTCTTTTACCAACCCATATTTTCTTTCCTCTGTGAGCTGCCATTATGCATACTGCTCTCTCTCAACTTTCCTTCGGTCTTAGGATGAAATCTGGTGAAAGTATTTCTTCATCCAGATGTATTCTTGCTATGTCAGCAACAAAAATTCTTCATTGAGTATTGTTGCGGATGAATGTCTCCTCATAACTTAGGAGATGAATGAACTTGTGTAGCTATTTCATCTTAGAAATAGACTCTTTGAGGGACTGAAACATTAACACACATATTAAATACATTTATAAATAATTATCTGTCATCATTCAAGGTTTATATGCCAAGAAGTGCGATATAAAATGTGCAAATTTGGACAAGCGATCAATGACTACCAATATGACTATGAGTTGATTTACTTGTGGTAAGCCAACTAAGAAATACCGCCAACTATGAAATCCATGCAAATGTCATCCCAAACCTAAGTAGAGATAGGAAGCAATTGGAGGAGCCTAGCATGAAGGGTATTATCATCTTTGGCTTGTTGGCACTCTGCTGTTGCATCCGCGGCTAGTAAAATTGAGAAAACAATATCGCTGTTGTTGTAGCCACCCTAGCATTACCTCTGATCTCAGAGGCATGAAATTCTTTTGAGTTATGACTTGAAAATAGAGGACTTGAAAACAGAGAGAAATTGAGTTAAATGATTCTGTTTCCAAATTGATTCCTTAAGAGAAAGATATAACACAATTTATATGTACATTATACGACCCACCTAATAAATGCATAAACCAACCTAATAAATATAAGATATTGACATTCCTAAAACCATCCATCACAATAAATGATAAAGACAAAAACAATAAATGACAAAGACAAAAGTGTCAATATTTCAACACTCCCCCTCAAGCTGGTGAATGAATATCTATTATTCCCAGCATGCATATAAGCTCTTGAAACCACTCTTTGGGTAGGCCTTTAGTCAACACATCTGCCAACTGTAGTTCGAAAGGAACATGTATTATGGCTATAAGTCCATTACCAACTTCTCTTTGATGAAGTGTCGATCAATTTCAATATGCTTAGTCCTATCATGTTGGACAGGATTATGAGCGATGTTAATAGTTAATTTATTGTCACCTAACATCTTCATAGAAGCCTTATATTTTATTTTCAAGTCATCTAAGATAATTTTCAACCATAGTAGTTCACAAATTCCTTGTGACATGGCATGAAATTCTGCCTCTGCACTTGATCGAGGAACAACATTTCGCTTTTTGCTTCTCCAAGTCACCAAATTTCCTCCAAAAAACATACAATATCCCGATGTTAATCTTCTATCACCACTAGAGCCTGATAATTAGCATTAGTATAGACTTCTAGAGAGTACTTGTCACCACTTTTGAATAGCAGTCCTCTACCAGTTGTGGCTTTAAGATGCCGTAATATTCTTTCTACTACTTGCATGTGTCTCACTTTGAGATCATGCATGCATTGGCTGACCACACTCACAACATAAGTCAGGTCTAGCCTAGTATGGGCCAAGTATATGAGTTTTCCTACCAATCTTTGGTATTGCGTCTTATCAACACTCGGACTCTTTTCTTCACTTCCCATTCGATGGTTTTGTTCAATGGGAACATTAGCAACTTCGCACCCAAGTTTCCTAGTCTCTTTAAGTAGATCTAGGATATATTTTCTTTGAGAGATAAAGATGTCTTGCTTAGAATATGCCACCTATATTCCAAGGAAGTATCTCAATTTTCCTGGTTTTTTCATTTCAAATTCAGAAGCTAACTTCTCCTCTAAGATCTTCTTCTCAACTGGATCATTACCTGATACAATGATGTTGTCCGCATACACCAGGAGAACCATAAGTTTTCCTCCAACTATATGTTTGAGGAAAAGGGTATGGTCCCCTTGACTCTGTTTGTATCCAAGCAACATCATAGTTTTTGCAAATCTCCCAAACCATGCATGAGGAGACTATTTCAACCCATACAAGGCTTTTTTTAGCCTACGTACTTTGTTTCTTCCATTGGTGACATCATATCCGAGAGGAATTTTCACATATACTTCTTCCCCTGAGTCTCCATATAAGAATGCATTCTTTGCATAAACTTGATGCAAATCCCATCCAAAATGAGTTGCAAGAGAGAGTAAGACTTTGACTGTATTCATTTTTGCTACCAGAGCAAATGTCACCTTATAGTCGATTCCATATGTCTGTGTGTATCCTTTTGCAACTAGTCTTGCTTTTATATCGATCTAATGCACCATCTGACTGATACTTCACAGTGTATATCCACCTGCATCCCATCGGCCTTTTATCTCTTGGCTTCTCAACAATCTCCCATGTTCCATTTTTCTCTAACGCCCTCATTTCCTCATTCATGGCTTGAACCCAGTTCATATCTTTTAATGCCTCTTATACTGAATTTGGCATTTGTATGGAATCAATAGCTGCAATGAAACTCTGATGCTGCAAGGAAAGGTGTTTAGAGGAGACAAAAAAAGAAATAGGATGTTTAATGGAAGTCCTTTTTTCTTTTCTCAAGGCAATTGGTAAGTCATTTAGGTTGGGTTCACAAATATTGGAAGAGTCAGTTTCTTTAGTACTTACCACAAGTTCAGACTCTTGAAGTTACTATTGGATCATATCGGGTTTCTTTCTCCTTTCATATACTAAAAGTGGTTTCTTCTGAGCTTCCTCAGATGGTGTAGTAGAAGACACTAACTCTTGGGAACATTCTTGCGAACTAGAAGGAGCTAATTCTTGTGATGATGGGAGGGGGAGAAAGGATTGAGGAGAAAAGGTCAAGGTCTCTGCTTCTACTATACTCTCCCCCTGAAGCGGAGGACTAAAACATGACTCAATTTCAGAAAATGTAACATCTAAAAATACAAAGAAACGATAACTGGATGGGTGAAAACATTTGTATCCTTTCTTGTTAGGAGCATAATCTATGAAAACACATTTGATGGCCCGAGGATCAAGCTTAGTATGATGTTGACGATGCACATGGACAAAGACTACACATCCAAAAACCCGAGGCTATAAACTTTGCATAATTGGAATAGAGGGAAAGTGAGATAATTTAGATTGAACAGAACTGATATTACTAAGGACCCGAGAAGGCGCCCTATTAATCAGGTAGGCAGCTGTTAAAACTACTTTACCCCAATAAGAGCTAGGGACAGACATTTGAAAAAGAAGAGTGCAGGTAACCTCTAGCAAATGCCTATTCTTCCACTCTGCCATACCATTTTGTTGAGGAATGTCAACACAGGTAAGTTCATGAATAATGCCATGTTCTTTTATGAAGTTACAAAACTGTTGATTCACATATTCCCTACCATTGTCTGAACGTAAATGTTTAATGGATTTTCCAAACTATATTTTGATCATATCATAAAACTGAATAAAGAGTTGAAAAACTTCAGATTTATCTTTCATAAGAAAAAGCCGAGTCACGCGTGTGCAATCGCCAATAAAAGAAACAAACCATTTTGTGCTAGTGATATTAGGAATAGATTTAGGACCCCAGACGTTAGAATGAATAAGTGAAAAAGGTTCATCACTTTTATTAAAATTAGATGGAAATGACACATGGTGGTGTTTAGCAAACTGGCAAATTTCACAAGAAAAAGACTCAACTGATTCTTTTAAAAATAGAGACGGATAGATGGACTTTATTAATTGAAATGGAGGATGACCTAAACATCTATGATGTAACCAAATTTGTGATGCCTGAGATTCTGAATTTGCAGTATGACATGAGGTTGGTGTCTTCTGTCTATCATCACCTTCAGTTAGTGCATTAAGGAGATAATATAACCCTCTTTGTTCCTTAGCAACTCCAATTGTCCTCCTCGTAGCAAGATCCTGAACAACACAATGTGAATGGAAAAAAGTTACAGCACAGTTAAGTTCTTTGGTAAGCTTATGAACAGAGATAAGGTTACAAGCGAGTTGAGGAATGTGAAGGACATTATTCAAGTGTAAGGAAGGGTAAAGAGAAATGTTACCAGATCCTGCAATTAAGGTTTGGGAGCCATCAACTACAATGATGTGGTGTTTTTCAAAAACGGGATAGTAAGAGGAAAAATGAAGAGTTTTAGAGGTCATATGATTAGTCGCACCAGAGTCAATGATCCATAAATCCTTATATTCAGTATTAGATATATGAAAAGATTGAGAACAAGGAACCTTACCAGACAAGGTTAGAGAGCAAGAGTCAGATGGCTTACTAATAGAGCTTATGAGAGATCGCAAATGTATAAACTTATCCTTACTAAGGGCAGAAATTTCATCATCCACTTAAGGAGCGGGGGTATTGTCTGATGCAGCCATTGAGGCTTGACTGCTTGACAACCCGTGAAATCCTCCTGTGTGGCTGAGAACTTTGTCTTTTCCATGAAATTTGAAGCAAGTTTCTTTAGTATGCCCAGACTTCTTACAATAAGGGCACCAACGACTTTCTCGGGAAGGTCTTGAAAAGGAAGAAGAGGGTAGGTACTGGCTTGGCTGTCTTGCCAGTGACCAAAGCTGAACTGCCACTAGGTTTGTCATCAAGCATAACTGCCGTACGCCTTTCCTCTCCCTGCACAGTGTAGAACACCTCGGATATAAATGGGAGTCGCTTTTTTCCTAGAATCTGAACTCGAATGGGATCATATTCTGGATTTAAGCCAGAGAAAAACTCAAAAATCCTGTCCTTATTAACAAAGTCTGCCAAAGTAGAAGTATCATTGCTACATTCGATCTGCAAGTTTTGATATTGGTCTAACTCAGTCCATAGACCAATAAGAACACCATAGTAATCTGTTACCGACATCATTCCTTGCTTGGTGGAGAATATTTTTGTCTTCAACTCATAACAAGTAGCAATATCTTGCTTCTTAGAGAAAGTTTTGCTAAGTACATCCAAACTACATGGGAGGAAGTAAGAAACACACAATTCCGACTGATTTCAGGAATCATAGAACTCCATAGCCATGTCATAATAAGAGAATCCTCATTATTCCAAGCCTCAAAAGTTAGGTCATCCTTCTGAGGAGAATTTCCCTCAATGTGGGACAATTTCCGACGACCTTTAAGAGTATGCCGGATAACTTGAGCCCATTGCAAATAATTTTTTCCATTCAGGTGGTAGGTTGGGTGCAAAACAGGAATGTCATTAGGATTTAAAGGTGTAGGTATAATAGCTGTGGAGGTTTTTGATTCTGCCATAGTGATAGGGTGGTCAGAGGCTGGTTGGAATGGGTTCTTTGGTGGTCGTATAATGATGGCGGAGAAGGGAAAAACAAGGAAAAAAAAAGGAAACCAAGAAGAAAAAAATAGTATTTATGACTTTTAGCTATTGTTGCAAGTATTTGAGCTGGTGGTGTTGGAGTTGTCACGACCCAACTTAGGCCATGACCGGCGCATGGGAACACTTTTCCCAGCAAGCCTTAGAACACTAAATTTTCTAGAAAAACGGACAGAGTTTCCTCTGTTTTTCGGATATTTCCCAAATAATTACATAACCTGCAATGTTTTCAACAAATACAGCACTTGGGCATCAAGCATTCTCGTAACGCGCTCTTCCAAAGATATAATAATATTTCAACATATACCGCTTATAGTGACCGATACAGTTCAACACAAAACCAAATTAAGTTTACAAATCTTTTCCAAAACATAACATATATAGCTAAGTCATAAATTTTCAAATACAAATACAACACAAGTCCAAGGAACCTATCTGTGACATATGGAGCAACTGACATCTATAGGCTAAACCACATATGGATGAAAACTAAAAGGGCCTTTACAAAAAGGCTCACCAACTTAGAGTTTATTCAGATTATGCCGGAGGAACACCAGAACTAGCACCAGCACCTGTATCTGAAAAGGGTGGAAATACAACGGGGTGAGTTTTGCAACTCAATGAGAGATAGGGTATCCATAGTTTACTAAATGCAAGCATAAAACAATATAAACATAATAATGTATATATATATATACTCATAAAATAGGATTTACATACTCATATGAATCCAAATACATTGGGGAATTATCCGAAGCAGAACGATAACAAGTCCAGACATGACCCAAGGCCATGTGCGGGTTAGCACCACACTTGCTAACTAGAGTTGGCCCGTAGCGATATACAAGTCCGCACATAGTCGCAGCTATGTGCGGTTAGCACCTCACTTGCTAACTAGAGTTTCTCACTACAAGACCGAGGCTAACGCCCTGCCGCCATAACTACAGGTTCTAACTATAGAATTTTCCCCAATTTAACTCAAAATATTTAAATAAGCATAATAATCATATTATGGCCCCTAAATAAAAGTTTATCATTTCAAACATAAAGCGACATTTTCAATAAATAAATCATTTGCTTCTATATCAACATACTTTCAACTCTTTATACCATTTTATATTATTTATCATGCATAAAGTAACCTACAGATATACTATCTACTCACAGTTATTGGTTCAAAGAACCGAAGAACAATGTCTTTGATGCCACCTATTCAGGTGTTGGTGCCCGATTGCTCTATCGCTCTAGAAACAAGATAATATTAATTTTTGTGAGCTAACATTATCGCAAATTTACGTAAATTAGCCCCAAATCAATAAAAGCCCCAAATTCTAGAATTCAATAAACCTAACAATATTCCTAAAATAATCAGAAATTTCAATAATTTAAACGGAGTAGTTTAGGAGCTAATTTACCACTTGGAGTGTAGAATTGGTGAAGAAAATTACTCCAATTCTTCCTAAGCTTCAAGCTCCTCTAATGGAGTTAGAGAGAGAAAATGGAGTAGAGGAGAGGAAGGAGAGAGAGACACGGTTGTGGGGATGAGAAGGAAGAGGAGATGATGAGGATGATGAAGATGGTGATGATGTTTTGAGGGAAAAAAAATAAAATAAAATAAAATAAAGAAAGTGGAAGGAGGGAAGGAGAACGAGAAGGGGAAGAAGAAGAAGAAGAAGAAGAGAAAAGGGAGTTACTGGGAAGAGGGCGAGAAGAGAAGATAAAAACAAAAGAGAGGAGTATATGGTGGTCTATACCACTTAAGGTGCACGGTGGTCCTCACTTCATTTTTTTTTTCTTTTACGGTCATCACAATCTTCCCCCCTTAAGAAATTCGGTCCCCGAATTTCCAATAACTCGAAGATAAGACACATACCTCAAGAATCAAACAAATGTGGATATCTGGTTTGCATAGCCTCTTCCGCTTCCCAAGTCGCTTCCTCTCTAGAATGGTTATTCCAAACCACTTTCACTGACACCACTTCTTTTGATCGAAGCTTTTTCACCTGGTGATCAATAATGGCCACCGGCTCCTCCTCATAGGATAATTTCTCATCAAGTTGGATTACTTGAGGAGAGATTACGTGAGACGGATCAGGAATATATTTTCGAAGCATAGAGACATGAAACACTGGATGAACCATAGATAATTCAGGGGGTAGTGCTAAATGATATGCCACTGCACCAACCCTATCCAGAACTTCAAAAGGGCCAATGTAACGAGGGTTGAGCTTTCCTCGCTTACCAAATCTTATAACTCCTCTCATAGGGGAAACCCGAAGAAAGACATGTTCTCCTACAGAGAACTCCAAGTTACGTCTTCGATGATCTGCATAGGATTTATGCCTACTCTGAGCAGTCAAGAGCCGTTCTCGAATCAAACGAACCTTATCAAGAGATTCTTGTACAAGATCAGGACCTAGCATCTTAGCTTCACCAATTTCAAACCAACCTATGGGAGATCTACAACGCCTCCCATATAAAGCCTCAAAAGGCGCCATTTGAATACTGGCTTGGTAGCTGTTGTTATATGAAAATTCTATAAGAGGTAGGTAATTACTCCAATTTTCGCCGAAGTCCAAAACACATGACCTGAGCATATCCTCCAGAATCCGTTTGAGGATGGAAAGCTGTGCTGAGATCAAGCCGAGTTCCTAAGGCTTCTTGGAAAGCTCTCCGTAATCGAGCCAGTAAATTGGGCCCCACGAACAGATATGATGGAAATTGGAATACCATGAAGTTTGACAATCTCATCAATATATAATTGTGCATATTGATGAGCTCGATATGTGGTCTTTACAGGAAGAAAGTGAGCTGACTTGGTCATACGGTCCACTATAACCCATATAGAGTCATACATATTTATGGTGCGAGGTAATCCTGCTACAAAGTCCATAGTGATTCGCTCCCATTTCCATTCAGGTATTTCTATCTGTTGAAGCAATCTTACGGGTCGCTGATGTTCAGCCTTAACTTGCTGACACACCAAACAACGAGACACGAAGTCACCAACATCTTTTTTCATGCCTTCCCACCAGTACAATTGTCGTAGATCCTGATACATCTTAGTTGATCCAGGATGTATAGAGTACCGAGAATTGTGAGATTCTTCCATAATGGTTTTTCTAAGATTTCCAACATCTGGTACGCATAAGCGGTTACCACATCGAAGCACTCCCTCTTGGTCTATTACAAACTCAGAGGTTGCTTCACTTCTAACATCATCTCGCAGCTTAAGCAATCTCGGGTCTTCACTCTGAAGCACCTTAATCTGCTCCATGAGGGATGAATGGGCTCTTACATGAGCCAAGAGTATCCCAGACTCCCCCAAGTCAAACTGAACACCACAAGCCTCAAGTTTGTGAACTTCATCCACTAACGGTCTCCTTACAGGAGCAATATGAGCCAAACTACCCATAGACTTTCTACTCAAAGCATCCGCTACAACATTAGTCTTTCCAGGATGGTACAAGATGGTACAATCATAATCTTTAAGCAACTCCATCCACCTTCGTTGCCTCAGATTCAAGTCCCGCTGCTGGAGTATGTACTTTAAACTTTTATGGTCAGTGTAAATTTCACATGTCTCACCATAAAGATAATGCCTCCAAATTTTCAAAGCAAAGATTACCACTGCCATATCTAGATCATGAGTGGAATAGTTTTGTTCATGCTTCTTCAACTCAGCCGTGAAGCATAAGCAATGACTGACCATGTTGCATCAAAACACAACCAAGTCCTATCCGAGAAGCATCACAAGAACTGAGAAACCTCCGTAACTGTAAGGTAATACAAGCACACAGTCTTTGAGGTTAGCAATCTTTAAGTGTTTGAAAGCTTTTCTCACATGCATCTGACCACTGAAATTTCACATTCTTCTGAGTCAACTTAGTCAATGGCGCCGAAATTCTTGAGAAATCTTTAACAAATCGACGGTAGTAGCCTGCCAATCCTAGAAAACTACGAATCTCAGTAACTGAAGTGGGTCTTGGCCATTGTTGGATTGCTTCAATCTTCTTCGGATCCACCATAATCCCATCCTTGGATACAATGTGACCAAGAAAAGCCACTTGATCAAGCCAAAATTCACATTTGGAGAACTTGGCATAAAGCTTGTGATCCCTCAATGTTTGCAGTACAATCCTTAGATGGTATTCATGCTCTTCTACACTCTTGGAATATACCAAGATATCATCGATAAAGACGATCACAAAGTGATCCAGGAAGGGTTTGAACACACGATTCATCAAATCCATAAAAGCAATGGGCATTCGTTAAGCCAAAGGACATCACCAAAAATTCTTAATGCCCATAACGAGTACGGAAGGTCGTTTTAGGAATATCCTCATCTTTGACTTTCAATTGATGATACCCAGAGCGGAGATCAATTTTAGAGAAATACGACGCTCCTTGAAGCTGATCGAACAAGTCATCAATCCTTGGTAGCGGATATTTATTACGCACAGTAAGTTTATTAAGTCATTTAGTCTACACATAGTCGCATTGAACCATCTTTCTTCTTCACAAAAAGCACCGAGCTCCCATGGGGATGTGCTCTGACGAATAAAACCTTTCTCTAGCATATCTTGTAATCGATCTTTAGCTCCCGTGACTGCAGGAGCCAACCTGTAAGGAGGAATAGATACAGGTGTTCAACTTCGGCCAAGTCTATGCTAAACTCTATCTATCTCTTCAGAGGCAATCCTCGTAATTCATCAGAAACACATCCGGGAATTCTCTAACCACGGGACTTGCTCAATGCTAGGCACTTCAGCCTCAACATCTCTAACCAGCGCAAGGAAGGCTTGATTACCTTTATTCATCAAGTGCAAAGCACTCACGGATGAGATCAAACTAGTTGGGATGAGATAATTATCCCCTTTAAACATGAAAGATGGACCATCTGGAATGTTAAACCTCACTACTTTAGAATAACAATCGACATTGGCATGATAAGGAGCTAACCAATCCATGCCTAGGATAACATCAAAATCAACCATCTCAAGTAGTTTCAGATGACCTAATGTATCTACCTCATTCACGCTGACAACACAAGACCGGAACACTAACTGGATCCACAAAGATTTTCCTATTGGAGTACTAACCCAAAATGGATTTTCCAACAACTCAGGTTGCTTGCCAAAGCGAGATGCAAAATATGAAGATACATATGAATGTGTAGAACCCGAGTCAAACAAAACTTGTGCATCAAAAGAGCAAACTTTGAGTGTACCTGTAACAACTTCATTGGATGCTTGAGCATCCTGTCGTGTCATGGCAAATACCCGTGCTTGACCTCTGCCCCTTTGACCAGACCCTCTACCACCTGGGCTTCTACCACCTATCGCTCTACCACCAGAACCAAAGGAACTCCTTTGGGAAAGGGCTGATTGAGACGATGTTGGTATGGCTTGATGGGCTGAATTTTGACCTTGGACTTCTCTTGAGCGTGGGCAATCTCTCAAAAAGTGACCCGTTTGTCCACAACCATAACATGCCCATCTGTGCTCATGACAATTTCCAAAGTGGTGCTTCCCACATGTTCTGCATAATGGCCTTATTGGGCCTGATTGCCTGGAACCTTGTATGCTCCCTTGAGATTGGCTAATAGAATAAGGTTTAGAGCCAGATGCAGTCATAGGGGTAGATACATAAGGTGTGGCTCTGCTTGAGTGCTCCTGATGTTGTCTTGGAGCGGTGTAACCTCCTCCTGAGCTAGGACCTCCAGAAAAAACTCCTTTCATCTTAGGTTTCTTAGCTAACTCTCTTGTAGCTCTATTTTCTTCTCTTGTTGTCTCCATATCATAGGCAACATCTACCACTTGAGCAAAAGACATTCTTCCTACTTCAGGAAGTAGGTTGGTGCATAGTGGTTCTCTCAACCCTTTGATGAACCTTCGTACTTTCATTACTTCATTTACAATTAAGTGTGGTGCAAATCTGGATAGCCTAGTGAACTTAGTAGCATATTCAGTTATTGACATTCCTGGAGCTTGTTTCAGCTTCTCAAATTCATTAGCAAGTCTCTCTCTTTTGTTGTCTGGAAGGAATCTGTCCCTAAAGGCTTGTGAAAATTCTTCCCATACTGGGGGTGGTCTCATACAACCACATATTCTTCTAATAAAGGCTCATACCAATGTTTTGCGGTACCTTGAAGATTATAGGATACAAAATCCACTGCTCGGCCATCCTCACATCTGAGAACTCTAAGGGCTCTCTTTGATCTGTCTAAAAACTCTTGTGGGTCTTCATCTGCAGAGTCCCCGATGAAAGTAGGTGGGTTTAGCCGGAGATATGCTTCAATAGTTACTTCCTCACGTCCAAAAGTTTGGGTATTTCTTCGAGCACCAGGGGTAGGTTCATCTTGTGGTTGGGCTCTATCTCTTGCCTGTTGGGTTAAAACTACCACCAAATTGTCGATGGCTTGCTGCATGCCCAACATCCGTGCATCAAGATCAGCTGATTGCCCTTGTGGGCCTGATGCTTCACCTTGTTCGGGTTCGGGTTCGAGTTCGGGTTCGAGCTCAGGTTCAGGCTCGGGTTCGGGCTCAGGTTCAAGCCTAGTCGTTCTTCTACGACTTCCACCCCAACCATGACCTCTAAGGCCACTTCCTCGGCCTTGACCTCTACGGGCTCCACCTTGACTTTGCCCTCTACGGCCCTCACCTTGACCTTGTCCCCTTCTTCTAAGTGGAGGATTGGGAGCTCGGTTAGGTCCTGCATTGGAGAGGTTATAACCTCCTAACCTCACGCTATGCTGACGCTTTCTAGGAGGCATCGCACTCTAATAGATTGAGCATGGAATTAGAACTCAGGTAGAAATTTTCGAATAAGAATGACATAATACCACATGGCTTAAAAACAAACTCAAGAAGACATTCCTATTAGGCCTTTGATAGGATCGCGCTTTGTGAAAATGGGCCGGCAACCATTTACACAATCGTGACTCTACTAAAGGACACTTGCTCCATATTACACAGGAAACTTAAGCTCGATACCAACTTTGTCACGACCCAACTTAGGCCATGACCTGCAGATGGGAACACTTTTCCCAAGAAGCCTTAGAACACTAAATTTTCTAGAAAACGGATGAGTTTCCTCTGTTTTTCGGATATTTCCCAAATAATTACATAACCTGCAATGTTTTCAACAAATACAGCACTTGGGCATCAAGCATTCTCAGAATGCGCCCTTCCAGTATATAATAATATTTCAACATATACCAGTTATAGTACCGATACAGTTCAACACAAAACCAAATTAAGTTTACAAATCTTTTCCAAAACATAACATATATAGCTAAGTCATAAATTTTCAAATACAAATACAACACAAGTCCAAGGAACCTGCCTGTGACATATGGAGCAACTGACATCTATAGGCTAAACCACATATGGATGAAAACTAAAAGGGCCTTTACAAAAAGGCTCACCAACTTAGAGTTTATTCAGATTATGTCTGAGGAACACGTAACTAGCACCAAGACTGTATCTGAAAAGGGTGGAAATACAACGGGGTGAGTTTTGCAACTCAATGAGAGATAGGGTATCCATAGTTTACTAAATGCAAGCATAAACAATATAAACATAATAATGTATATATATATATACTCATAAAATAGGATTTACATACTCATATGAATCCAAATACATTGGGGAATTATCCGCGTAACGATAACAAGTCCAGACATGACCCAAGGCCATGTGCGGGTTAGCACCACACTTGCTAACTAGAGTTGGCCCGTAGCCATATACAAGTCCAGACATAGCTGCAGCTATGTGCGGGTTAGCACCTCACTTGCTAACTAGAGTTTCTCATGGTGCAGTGAGGCTAACGCCACTGCTGTTAACTACAAGTTTTAACTATGAAATTTTCCCAATTTAACTCAAAATATTTAAATAAGCATAATAATCATATTATGGCCCCTAAATAAAAGTTTATCATTTCAAACATAAAGCGACATTTTCAATAAATAAATCATTTGCTTCTATATCAACATACTTTCAACTCTTTATACCATTTTATATTATTTATCATGCATAAAGTAACCTACAGATATACTATCTACTCACAGTTATTGGTTCAAAGAACCGAAGAACAATGTCTTTGATGCCACCTATTCAGGTGTTGGTGCCCGATTGCTCTATCGCTCTAGAAACAAGATAATATTAATTTTTGTGAGCTAACATTATCGCAAATTTACGTAAATTAGCCCCAAATCAATAAAAGCCCCAAATTCTAGAATTCAATAAACCTAACAATATTCCTAAAATAATCAGAAATTTCAATAATTTAAACGGAGTAGTTTAGGAGCTAATTTACCACTTGGAGTGTAGAATTGGTGAAGAAAATTACTCCAATTCTTCCTAAGCTTCAAGCTCCTCTAATGGAGTTAGAGAGAGAAAATGGAGTAGAGGAGAGGAAGGAGAGAGAGACACGGTTGTGGGGATGAGAAGGAAGAGGAGATGATGAGGATGATGAAGATGGTGATGATGTTTTGAGGGAAAAAAATAAAATAAAATAAAATAAAGAAAGTGGAAGGAGGGAAGGAGAACGGGAAGGGGAAGAAGAAGAAGAAGAAGAAGAGGAGAAGAGGGAGTTACGGGGAAGAGGGGGAGAAGAGAAGATAAAAACAAAAGAGAGGAGTATATGGTGGTCTATACCACTTAAGGTGCACGGTGGTCCTCACTTCATTTTTTTTTTTTTACGGTCATCACAGGAGTGAATCTTCAAGTTGCTGACACAATGATCTTATTGAACACTGACTGGAATTCACAAGTTGATCTGTTTTGGTTGATGATGTTCTAAATGAAGGCTTGAACCAGATCAGGGTTAGTTGTGAATGCTAGAAAAAACAGGCCAGCAATGAAGGCTGAAAACAACAAAAAATAGGCTGGCAATGAAGACTAAAAACAAATACTTGTATAACCCAGCAAATAAAGGCTGAAAAAAAAAAATCCCAACAATGAAGGCTAGAAAAATAGCGGAGAGTGATCAGGCTCCCAGATTGGGAGCTCTGATACCAACTTGAAAATAGAGAACTTGAAAACAGAGAGAAATTGAGTTAAATGATTCTGTTTCCAAATTGATTCCTTAAGATAAATATATAACACAATTTATATGTATATTGTAGGACCCACCTAATAAATGCATAAACCAATCTAATAAATGTAAGATATTAACATTCCTAAAACTATCCATCACAATAAATGATAAAGACAAAAATAATAAATGACAAAGACAAAAGTGTCAATATTTCAACATTATATTATTTATACTCACAATACATGAGATACTGTGCCGACTCACGTCTCATCTACCATTAGATGGGGTGTGGACCTTATTCAACAAAGGTTCATGTCTCATCTAATGGTGGATGAGATGTGAATCGGCATGGTATTTCATATCTTGTGAGTACAAATAACATATTTTAATTCTTTTTTCAGCTGATCAGTTTAGCTTTGTTTGTTTTACTTTTGACAATGGGTCAAATGTAAGGTTGACCAAAGGATATAATTAAGTTCCTCTGGGAAAATGTGGATTGGGAAGCTCAAATCCTCACTTTCCTATGAAAGAAGTTAATCCAAACAAGCATTGAGTGGATTCCGCTGGAACTACCAACCTGTTCTTCCAATATATAAGAAACCAGCCTTAACAGAATTCTGATTAGAAATGTTTGTCATGCACTGAATAAATGAGGGTGACAATGTTATAGGCTTCACATGGGGAGTCATGTCATCCAAGTATTATACTTAATTCTTCATCCAATAGTCTGGTTTTTTGAGATGAACTCTTCCTTAATTTTGAGTCCACAGCATTTCGTTCAACTTAAATAGTTGAATTCCCCTTTAATGTATATTTTTATTTAAAGTCATCCTATTATTAAATAGTGCATAATTCATCATATGTTCCTTGAGAATCCGCTGGCAAGTAGATAATAATTAGGGTCCTTGTTTAGGATTTGATCTTAGGTTCTCATCATTGCAAGATGACCCGGGTTTTGCTGATAATCATGGCATTAATTTGCTTTGCATATTTTAATATCGTCTTACGACTTTTCTTCTTGAAAATATAATCATTTTAGATAATTAATTAAAGCGTTAATCATTCATGAACTTCCATGAAATAAGACAACGAAGTGAATAGTAGGAATTAACAGTAGTACTGAACAACACTTTTCACTTACTGTATTATACTTTTTAATTGAAACCACTTTTCAGGCTTTCACACGGCATCTGCGTGGTAGTTCCGTAGAGGCCAGAGAAAAGATCTGTAACAGTATAGCCCACCATGCATTCCAAAAATCAAATACTGAATGGTTCATCGAAAGGCATTCAAGAGATGAGCACTACTTTTAAGATAGCTTCAACACAAGTCCAACATTAGAATTTGGAAATCAAGAAAAATGTTATAGACTGTAAAAAATTAATCGAAATTTTATTATTAGAATGTTACAGTATAATTGTTGGCTTTTAAATAAATAAACGGATCACACCATTGTCGAGGATGCAAACATCTCCTTTTTTTGTTTAACGTTTTCATTAGTGCCGTATTAGCTGGTCAGCAAACTCAGTACTCTGACATATTTATAGTATATGCTTCAGAATTATATCATTTGTATAATATGAAATATACAATAAGAGAGGAGTAAAGTGCTTTTGTTCATATCGACGAAGACTTTTTGAGTCTTTGATATTGAAAGGGAAAAATGGAAAAGAGTTAACTCCTTGCACTGCCAAAGAAAAAGAAAGATGTCTCTCCCATTCTATATTGACACCGTGTGAGCAGAGCTTGGTAAAGATCAGTGTCTTCGATACATCACGAGAGTTTTGCATTTCTATCTTGATTTCCGGGTAACAATGGCAGAATCATTCATCTTCAGCATGGCGGAGTCACTTATAGAAAAGATTGCTTCTCGTGCATATGAAGAAGCTTCTAAGGTGACAGGTGTATACGACAACATGCAAGAGTTGAAACAAACTTTGTCATACATTAAAGCTGTTCTGCTTGATGCCGAGCAAAAGCAGGAGCACAACCACGAGCTGCGTGAATGGCTAAGGCGGATCAAATGTGTCCTCTCTGATGCTGAGAACGTGCTTGATGAAGTTGAGTGTGAAACCTTACGCAAGCAAGTGGTCAAAGCCTATGGCACTACCAAAACCAAGGTAGGTCGCTTCTTCTCTGGTTCTAATCCACTTGTTTTTCGCTATAACATGGCTCAACAGATCAAAGATATCAGGAAGAGATTAGACAGGGTTGCGGCTGATAGGGATAAGTTTGGTCTTGAAATAATTGATGTTGATAGGCGAGTTGTGCATAGGAGGGAGATGACATACTCCCATGTTGTTGAGTCAAATGTGATAGGAAGGAAACATGATAAGGAAAGGATCATACAACTCTTGATGCAGCAGAATCCCAGTGATGATGACAAAAGTATCTCTGTTATCCCCATTGTGGGAATTGGGGGCTTGGGGAAAACCACACTTGCCAAGTTTGTGTTCAATGATAAAAGGATAACTGAGTATTTTCCATTGAAGATGTGGGTGTGTGTTTCTGATGAGTTTGACATTAAGCAACTGATTGTTAAAATCATCAATGCTGCTAGTAATTTTGCTACAATCGGTGCTCCACCAATTGGTCAGCATAATTTGAAAGAAATAAATATGGAGCAGCTGGCAATTCATGTGAGGAATAAACTTGCTAGTCAAAAGTTCCTACTCGTCTTGGATGATGTATGGAACGAGGATCGTGTTAAATGGATTGAGTTAAGGGATTTAATACAAGTGGGCGTTGAAGGAAGTAAAATCTTGGTGACAACGCGAAGTCACACGATTGCTTCCATGATGGGTACTCTTCCCTCTCACATTTTAAGAGGTCTTTCTTTTGATGATTCATTGTCTCTATTTGTTAAATGGGCTTTTAAAGAAGGAGAAGAGGAAAAGTACCCAAATTTGGTAATGATTGGGAGAGAAATTGTGGAAAAATGTGGAGGGGTTCCTTTGGCGGTGAGAACACTGGCAAGTCTCCTATATTCCAAACTTGAGATAGATAAGTGGGAATCCGTGAAAAATAATGAGATTTGGAAGTTACCACAAAAGAAAGATGATATTTTACCTGCACTAAAATTAAGCTATGATCAAATGCCATCTTATTTGAGGCAATGCTTTGCTATGTTCTCCCTTTATCCAAAGGATCGTCAATTTGATAGTTTTATGGTTGCTTCACTTTGGGGGGCATTGGGTTTGCTTCCTTCACCAAGCCAAAATAAAACTTTGGAAGATGTTGCCAATCAATATTTGTATGAATTAATGTCTAGATCTTTCCTTCAAGATTTTATTGACTTGGGAACTTATTATTATTTTACAATGCATGATTTAGTGCATGATCTTGCACTTTATGTTGCAAAAGATGAGTGCCTTCTGATTAATTCATACATTCAAAATATACCCGAAAATGTTCAACATTTGTCCTTTGTTGAAAATAATATGCTTGACAAATCTTTCACCCCAAGATCAACAGGTGTGAGAACTATAATGTTTCCTCTTGAAGGAATGGGAGTGGATGATGAAGCTCTATTGAATACATGGGTATCTATGTACAAATACTTGCGGATTTTGCATTTAAGTGATTCTATATTTGAGACATTACCTAGGTCCATTGGTAAGTTGAAACATTCAAGATATCTCAATCTTCGTTATAATAGAAAAATGAAGAGACTCCCTGCTTCTATTTGCAAACTCCAAAATTTGCAAGTTTTCCTACTTGAAGGGTGTACAGAGCTTGAAATGTTGCCCAAAGGATTACAAGAATTGACCAGTCTCCGTGATTTTGAGATAACTACAAAGCAGTCTGTATTGCTTGAGAGTGAGATTGCAAACTTAAGTTCTCTTCAAAATCTGGGCATCTCATTTTGCAACAATATGGAGTCTTTGTTCACCGGGATAAAACTCTCTAATCTTAGAACATTGATACTTAAGAGCTGTTGGAATATGAAGTGTTTGCCACTTACTGTAAAACATTTTCCTCAGTTAGATACCTTGATAGTTGATGACTGTTCCGAGTTGGAATTATTTGGGGGACTTGTGTGTGGCTTCCAAGACTCCTACATAAGGTTAAAACTACTACAGCTTGCAACTTTGCCACAACTGGTGACCTTGCCTTGTTGGTTTCAAGCATCTGCAAACACATTACAGTCATTGATAATTTCAAACTGTGCCCAGCTTGAGGTGCTTCCTGATTGGTTGTCAACTATGAATTTCTTGAGAACATTATGCATGAGAGATTGTCCAAAGTTGGTGTCTCTCCCTAATTGCTTCACCACTCTTGAATTCTTTGATATCCAAGGTTGTCCTGAATTATGTAGAAAATGCCAGCCTCAAGTTGGAGAGTATTGGTCCAAAATATCTCACATCAAGGATCTTCTGATTGGTCGACCAGAAGACCAATAGTAAGAGGTTGGTGAAAGGGGAAGAAGAATGGGAAGAAGAGTGAGGGGGAATGGCCTTTCCTTTTCTGGTATGTTTTGTTTTTTCATTTTCAAGTTTTCATCATGTAGATTGTCGGTTTGTTGTTGTTCATAAATTTCTAAATGTGTTTTGAATTACGTCCTTGTAAAAAAGTTTGGGGTTCGATGGAACAGTATTTCAATTTAGTCCCCAAATATTCATAGCTATGCAGAATTTTCTGTTTGTATCATGCAGTCTTAATTTTGATAATTTTTTCTTTCATTTATATGGAAATATCGATGGTTATCAAATTGTATTTTAAACAATCTAATCTAGCATAGCATTTGATATAGAGTTGATGGCAATGCCAAAGGCACTCATATAGAGTTTGGACAATAGGCGTGGTGATTTCAGATAAGACAGATTTGAAACATGCTATGTTGGCTAACAATAATATACTGATGCCATGCTATAGTTTTAAGGCAAATCACTATGGAGGCAAAAAGTAAAGAAGGACAGACTCGAATGCCTTGTCACAGAGCTTGATACTTATACCCAATTAGAAGTGATCAGATAATCACTGGGTGAACTATTCTGTTGCACAAAGTTCGGAGAAATTGTAGGATAGGAAAATAATTCTGTCATTTCTGTGTGTTATATCAGGATATTTTGCATTTTCTTGCTTGTGGTTCATGTGACTCTGTCTGTTTTTCATCCTTTGGAGGATGATCCATTGATTATAAGAGAAAAAGTAGTATAGCGTTTGATGAAATATGCTGCAAATTTAATATAGGTAGAACATCAATGAGGGACATCGTTGAGAAATTTAGATTTCTGTGGCATGAACAGAGTGTATGCAAAAGTTTGCCACAATATATGAGTGCAATTTTTCCAAAAATTTGGATTGCAACCCACTTAGGGACCAAAGCCACCGTCGAAGGAGATGATGAACACTAAATAGAGTGGGAAACAAAAATATGCATGTAATTAGTTAATTTTCCGAAACTATGGTATGGACCAACTAGAAAGAGCTTCTCTACTAATTTGTGTTGGAAGTGAGAGCCTGAAAGTTACTGCATCCCCAACATGGTGAGTAGGAGATCATCCTTCTACATGTCATTGCATCGTATTGAGTAATATTGTGATGGTAACCAAAGGGGAGTTGGTTGAGATGTTTGTCAACTTGGGTGGATCCATTGCTAAGCAACACAACATGGTTTTTCGTATTGCCTATAGATACTCCTGAATTTAGACTTCTTGCTTCTAATATGTCAATTGATATTAAAGTTTAGGTAGCATTTTGTACATCAATACGTGGTGCAGCGGGGAGGAAAAATATAAGTGATAGATTTGAGACACTCAGTTACATGGGTTATGATTGTATTGAAATCTTTGATTTATTTATTAGGAGAATAAAATATCAGGCAGCATAAGTTCACAAACTGAAAATTAAAATCTTGATAGAGATTTTGTGGCAGACAGTTGCATTTTGCTCTACCAAGCTTAATCAGATTTGAACTGCTGAAAATACAGAAAAAATACTAGCAGCGATCTTCAACATTAACCGCCTACGATGCTATAAGTGTTATAAGGAGAAGATGTCACCGCTTTGCCAAAAGCCCAGGCATTAAATGAGGCAGGACAGACGAATCCATCAAAATTAAATAGATTGAAATAGTCAGCTCAGTTTATTTTGTGACGAAGTCAATCCATAAAAAAAATATATATATTTTTTAATAATTCGATAATTTTGTTTAAAAAATAACTTTTTAAAAGCTTTTTTATAATTGATACATACCCAAATTTTCAAGGTCTATAAATAATTATGCATCAATTCATTAAATTTAATCATTTATATATAGTAGATTATAATTTATTATATATAACATACATGTTTTATCTTTTTTTTTTGGATAAAAAATATGTTAAATTTGGGTTGGGCTTAATCTCATGTATTCTTAGTTTGAGCCTTTGAAGTGGTTACAAAATAAAGGCTAACAAATTGTGAAATTTTTATTCTTAAAAACGCAAAAAGAAACCTATCTAAACTTGTGGGTTAATCGAGCTGAAAATTTTTTATGGACTAAAAACTTCAGCCCAGTCCACTAAGATTGCTTTTTGAAGGTGTACAAAGCTCGAAATATTGCCCAAAGGATTACGGAAACTGATCCGTCTCCGAGATTTTGAGATGACCACAAAGCAATCTGTATTGCTTGAGAGCTGAGATTGCACACTTCAGCTCTCTTGAAAATCTAGGGATCTCATTTTGCAACAAGATAGAGTCTTCGTTCAGTGGGATAAAATTCCCTAATATTACAACATTGATACTTAAGAGTCGTAGGAGTAAGAAGTTTTTGCCACTTGATTTCGAGCATTTTCCTCAATTAGAGAATTTGGTGATTGAAAATTGTGACACGTTGGAATTGTTATTAGAGGGACATGGATGCGGCATCCAGAACTCCAGCTTGAGGTTAAAATTAGTATGGCTTGCATCTTTGTCACAACTGGTGACCTTGCCTCATTGGCTTCAAGCATCTGCAAACACATTGCAATCCTTGTTAATTTTTAACTGCAACCAGTGTCTTCAGATCATTTTTCATAAGATGTTGTCCAAAGTTGATGCCTCTCCCAAATGACATAAATTGGCTTACTGCCCTTGAATTTTTAGAAATTGATGGTTGCCAAGAATTATGTAGAAAATGCCAGCCTCGAGTTGGAGAGTATTGGCCCAAAATATCTCACATCAAGCATGTTAAGATCGGTCAACCAGAAGATCAGTTTTAAGAGTGTTTGTGGAGGAGGAAGAAAAGCAATGGGATTGTTGGTTTGTTTTTGCTCATAAATTTTTAAATGTGTCTTGATTATGTACTTAACAATTTTACTAGTTCACTAGAAGCCGAACCCTTTTTCTTATAAAGAAAGTTGGGTTCCATGTAAGAGTATTTTTAGTCCCTCAGATATATTCATAGCTGTGCAAAATTTATGTTTATATTATATAGTCTTAATTTTGATAATTTTTCTTTCATTTGTATTGACATCTTGATTGTTGTAGTTTAAACAATCTAATCTAATATAGCATTTGATGAAACATGCTGCAAATCAACTATGAAGTTAGAGCTTCAATGAGGGACAATGGTTTTTGTCACGTGAACAGTGTAAACAACAGTTTGCTACAACAAATTAGTGCATTTTTTTTTCCAGGAATTTGGAATGCAATCCACTTAGGGGACAAAGCTGCCGCTGAAAGAGATGGCGAACACTTAATAGAGGGAAACACAACTATGCATGTAAGATTAAAATCTTAATAGAGATTTTGTAGCAGAAAGTTGCATTTTGCTCTACCAAGCTTAATCAGATTTGAACTGCTGAAAAGACAGAAAAGAGATGAAAGGATGACAGTGGTTTTCAACATTAACCACCCATGATGCTCTAAGTCTTATAAGGATTGATGCAAAAAATGTAAAAGATGAGAGGTAAATTTTAAGCTGAGCTAGATTGATAGTGGATGGAGGGGAGATAACACAATTGCAATGTATCTTCTACCTTACAACACAATGCAGTTTGGACTGAGAAGCAGGAAGGTGTGATACTTGAGATTTGCAGCAAAAGGCATTAAAATACAGAATTCTTTTCACAAAGCATCTGAAATCATTTTGATTATAGATCTTTGTTTTAGAGCGAAAACACCACCTAATTCACGTTTTAGAACCCTGATGTCACATAGAATCCTTGTTTGACGTGATTTAGAGCCAAGTTGTCTGCATTTCAGCAACATTTCCTCTTTTGCTACTGCTTCTGCATAAGGTTCTATGATTTTCAAGTACAATATAGTTTCATATATTTTAAAAGATATTAGCTTCAAATCTGGGGGGAAAAAAAGCAGTAAAATATCATGTTTAGTTACCAAAAACGATTGTTTTTACCAAACTTCCTTTGATTAATGCTCACAAGGCAATAGTTTATTTGTAACACACTTAAATCTCATTGACCAAAACCAAGGACAATGACATTACACAGGCATATCTGTTATAACAGAATCTAATCTAAGCATAAAATAAGCCTAAGATTCTGATCAATAAACACTATACAACATTTCATCAGAACAATGGCTTTTTTGTTTTTTTGGGTCAGAAGTACCAGAAAAATGGCTAAGCTTCTCATACTTGAGCATTGAACCCATAATGAGTTGAGTCAGTAGAATAGCGCCCATGAGTGAGACCAGTATTACTGCAAGGATGCTTCAGGACACTTAAAGGGTAATGCAGGCTAGGCCGTCTAATCAGTATTCTTTTAAAGTAGGCCAGTCTTATGGGCTCTATCTTAAAACATGCAAATTGTTACCGTCCTATGAAGAAAAAAAGGTCCTCTTTTGAATATTTAAAAATAATGTTTTATAAGGAGGAGAATATGCATCTGATAATGTTGGGTTATGAGTGAGCCAATGATAACAATATAAAAATATAACCCTCTACAAAGCACAAAAAAATCATTAACTTTTTCTGCTGTTAAATCTATTTTTATTTAAGTTCATATGTCAGTTAATAATTCTACACATTCATTTTCATTTTTCAAATAGTTTGAGTGGTGATTATTACAATTATTGTAGTTCTCTTCATTGTTATATGGGTGGCAACAAGTCATCTACAATTATTACAACGAAGGGAAAAGGCTAATATGAGGTGGGGGAACCTAAGAAAATTCCAAATGGGAAAGCTTAGATGAGAGAGACAGAGAAAGTGGCTTGATGCACCGCAGAGGTGAGACAAGAAATGATACAAGGTTCATGATGCATGTCTACTAAAGGGAGAGCCCCAATCTCAATCAGTATAGATACTACAGTGAAATCCTATATGCCTTTTTCAGTGCTTTTGGATGTTGGGGTCATATGGATGACAATCACCCAAATCACTTTCTCTCACACCCATCATCCGTGCACATGCAATTGGTACAAGGTGTGGGGGAGTGGAATCATGTCTTCACAAAGTGAAAAAGCGATTTGGGTTTAGGGGTGTGGGGATTACATTCATTTTTAAGTTGTACTTAATGCATTAGACGATTTTTATCACTTATGTCAATGGGAGGAGAAGTTACTAGGTGTTTATAGAGTAGTAATTAGCAGAATTATATAAAATAATATACTAAATAATTATTTTGGTTTCTGAAAAATATTTTGATAGATAGATTGGTTCCTTGAAATTTAAAAGCCTTTTATTATGATAAATCAATCTCCCCGTACATATTCATATGATTAAAAAAATCTATATAAATCTCTATAAATGAATCAATTTATTTATTTTTTGAATGATTGAAGACTAATATAAGATTTATAAATACTAAGTGGCCAACCTGGCACTCCAAATATTTGTCATGATTTAGTCTTATTTCAGTTATAGTTAGTAATAAATTATTATTAATTTGTACTTTTATATACGATATCAATTTATTATTGAAAAGAATATAATTCACCATCCAATTCCGGTGGACAACAAGTGGGGTCCCTCATTTTTCGTTTTGTATTTAGGTTCTCATCATTGCAAAATGACACCCGTTTTGCTGATAATCATGGTTTTAGTTTGCTTTGCACATTTTAATTCCGTCATAGGACTTCTCTTATTGAAAGTAATCCTTTTGAACTATTAGCTGAAGTAATAATCGTTCGTGAACTTTTTATAAACTAAGACGAAGAAGTGAGTAGCGGGAATCAATATTAACGATACTCAACAACCTTTTTACGTGTACAATATCTCATGGATCCAAATTGAATTGAAACAATTTTTAAAGATTTTATACGGTACTGCGCTGTTGTTTGGCATATGGCAGATGCTCTAAGCCTCTAACCACCATTCAGTCCAGAAATCAAATGCATAATGATTCAATGGTATCCATAGGACAAGGCGCAGTATGCTGTACGCAGTACAGGGCATTAAACCGACACATATATTTTTATTTTGTAGGCATTATATAAAATAGTAAGTTCGATTAATCTAGAAGTTCAATTTTGACACTCTCATGAAAATTTACCGCGCTGGGTAGCACTTCGGTCGACCTTTTGCTGATACATTGCCATGAGGTTTGGTTTTTAAGTTTTTCCCATTCGCAAGTGATATACCTTTATACCTTGGTACACTTGGAGGTATGCGGCCCTCGATCAGGATGGATTTTTCCCTCAATCTAAATTCTTTATATAATAATAATAAAAGAATTAAACAAAATGAAAATAATTTTTGAAAAATTAAATATAAATATTTTAAAAAGAGACCAACTAAATAAAAGAAAGGTGACATTTTGAAAGAACAAAAACATAATTGAGCCGATTTTAAACCATCAAAGAAGAAATACTTAGATGCATATGGAGCGTCAAATGGATATGCTCCATGTCCACTAATAAACTAACATTTTAGTTGAAACTCCCATATTTAATATTCACTTTAATTCAAGTATCACTTTATTAATCTATATAAATCATATCTACATGGTGCATAACGTACATCGCAGGGATTTTTTCATGGAAGGTCTTGGTGAAGTGACATTGGTTCCAGCCATAGTTCCCTATTTGCGAGGATTAAAAATATCTTAGATATTATCTTTGATTAATGCATTGCTATGATTTGGCTCAATTTTTCAATTTTCACCTATTAATAGATATTTTATAAATATATAAATATTTCTATAAGTGCTTGATTAGATGAAAACATGTGATAATTTGAGCCGGATCGAGCTTTTAACTTAACCTAAACATATTTGACAATAAATTAAGAATCTGCATCATTATGAGATTTTAATTTGAAATTTCATGGTAAGGTACTGATGCCAGCGTAAATTCCGGCGTACTCTATGTCTCTCCTCTTTTTCACTTTATATTTTCAAACTTCTGTTGCAAAAGGAAAAGAAACGTAAAAATTATATGAAGAATCAAAATTAAAATACAATTAATAATTTGAGAAAAAAAAGAAAGCAAGCTGCTATTTAGTGTATGATTGGTTAATTTTTTAATTTTTCACTTTTTAAAATTTTATAAAACTAAAAATTGGACATAAAAATTAAAAACTAAAATTTGTGGTTTAAAATTTCGCTTTCAAGAAGAGGAGGAAATCTTCAAAGATTTTGGTCATCTAAATAGAAAAATAATGGAAAAGGCAAAAAAACAAAGAGTGCTAAGACATCCATGATGCTGTCCTTGCCTTTTCGTGAGAAAAGTTAATTTAGGGGGGAATTTTGTCAAGGAGGGATGTAAGTTAGCAAATATTATTTAAATTTTCTTAATACATCATAACTATGATAATGCATGGTGGTGGCCACCCTCCTGTCCCACACACATGTTTTGGTCCTACTTGTCTGCAAGATGCCTCCTTTCCTTTGCCCATCCCTGAGGCCCCACTCTCCATATGAAATAATTCGATTTTTGGCATCCTTTATTGGTTTTGTGCTTTGTGTTTTGTGTGTAAAATGACCAAAAGGGCACAAGAAGCAAGAAAACGTTACTCCTATAATCATTCCGAATAATACACATTAGTGCCCCTAGAAGCAAAATGAGTCTTAAAACAAATAAACATGTGGTGCATGCTTAATTGGGTTAAATTATATTTTGATTTCATATGGTGAAATGATTTTAGGTGTAACTATGCTTAACCAACACAATATTGGTTGGAGTGATCCATATTTCTTCCCCTTAATAAATAATTTTGGATTCGAGCTTATGGAGAAACTGTTATTGAGATCATACCTATGAAAACTAGAAAAAGGACATAACTATAGTTTCACTTACAATGCTTCTAGTCACCAAATTCATTTGGGATTAACTTCTAATCATATTTCAAATTAACTTCTAATCCTTACTACATATAAAATAAACTTCTTTCTCATAAATAAAATTGTGGAACTGTAGCTGCAAAATATATTTCAACTGAGTTGCTTAAATACAAAACAACTATGAATGAAATATCGTTAAATACAAAAGAATCATAACATAAACAAAATTCAAAATAATCTGTAGTCCGACCGTGCCGTTATATCATCGGAGCACATCTACCATGTACTATGACTTTACGCCATTGTGAAGCTCACCTAAACCTGAGAATGCTACTGCTGAGGAAGAGGAAGGGAAAGATCCTAGGCTACACCTATATCTGTGAGGAAAAGAAAAAGGAGAGGGGTGAATTTTGCATTCAAAACTCAGTGAGTGGATCCTCACTCATAACCGTGCACGGGACACGAAAACTTTGTAAATAAATAACAACAATAATAATGCAGCATTTATAACATTTCTATTTATTTTACATATTAACTAAAATCTTTAAAATCTTAAGAATTACTCAAGGGAACAGAGTATTCATCAACTGTAAGGAGGGTGCTTAGTCCATGACGAACAAAACCCCTAGCTAATGTGATCTCAACAGTTCCTGGCAAGTCGTGTCGCTAGCGGACTAATCTAGCTCAAGAATGTCTTACCCCTGGCGGGCTTTGATATACCAAGGTTAACGGAATAACTGCTGTTAATTCACAATTACGTTTCTTTTCAAGAACTCTCTCTAATCTAAAACCAATCAAGTAAAAAAAGGGAGTCCTATTTTTATAATACAACATTTCTCAACGATAATAAACATACATCCTTAAATCTTATTTTGTAAATCGTAGTAAATTCCAATTATTCATAATCAAATCAATTCCTCTAAACAATTCATAGGTCTCATGCATTTCTAAAATCATAATTTTATGCATAAGTTCAAACAGAGCATTTATAGTAAAATGTATTTTTACATATAGCAATATTATATAAGAATCCATTTTTCAATTCTTAAAATACTCTACAATGTTTACAAATAATTATATAATAATCAAACTAAGGCCATGAGATCAAACTCATTGGCCTGGAGAGGTAAATTGTGAAGTATTAACACCACGGGGACTCCGAAAAAGAGGAATGACACTAATATCTGCCATTGAAACCATAAAACTCATCAACAACCTATGCGAACCTCTAGATTACTCTAAACATATACCAACAACTTTAGGGGAGCACCCCCATTTGACAAAAATGGGAGAAACAACAATACTCCTATTAATAATGTGAAAGAATGGAGAGAATAGAGACACAACCTAACAACATAAATTTACCTTGATGATTTGAGGAAGCTAGATTGGAGAGAATGAAAGAAAAATGGATGCAAAATGGAGATTAGGATGTGTGTATGCACTTCTTGTTTCTGCTTCTGATTCGGCTGAGGGAAGGCCCGATGGGGTTTTTAAAAGGCCAAACATGAAACGACGTCGTTTCACTTATACTGTGTTAACTTGGGTTAGTCGCTGCAACGAATTTTCCTAGCTGCAGCGAACTTTCCTCACTGCAACGAGCCAAGAAAAACCTCGCTACAGCAAGCATGTGGGACTCATCTGTTCGCTGTAGCGAACCTATTTTGTATAACTCTGCAAAACCTGGTTCAACAATTTGTTTCTAGTTTCTAGGGCCGATCGGACCACTCGGGTGGGTTTTGGGGGACCCTAGGGCAATATAAAATCTGGCTATGGATATGTGTACCCCGAATATTACAATTGTAAATTTATATTTACATTGTAATTTAATTTACAATTTTTTTACATGGACATTATTCAATTATCTATTGTTATATAAATAAATATGATTAACTTTTAATTTATTACTTGAAAAATCATGTAAATGAAAATATTTGATTTGATTGGATAATAATGTAAAATTTTTTACATGTGCATCAAAATTAAACTCTTACTGTACTAAATTTTAAAATTTATAAATTACAAGACTTAATACAGTTGATAGCTAGCTGGGTTTCTTATGTATCTAGTCAAATATTCTATCATTGAGAGTGTATGCTGATGGTATCATAATCAAAGATATATGATATAGAGTAAGTCATCGAGAAAAATAGTCTCCAGTCCACTTCTAATGACGAATACCTTGAGTTTTAAAAAATAAAATTTATCATCAAAATCCTCATGGATAAATAGATAAATGGCATAAAACCATAAATAATAAAACAAGTAATGTCATGTCTTCCTAAAGCGCGGTGAGGGTCAAATACGGAAATTCTGAATTCGACCACTTAATATCATGTATACTCGTGTAGAATTTTTTCATATAATTGCATTGTTTACTTTGTCCTCAAGCCTTTTGTTGGAATTAAATATCTCAATGTCAGCAATTTTTAGTGTTTTTCGGTCTGTAATTTTCTCTGGTGAATGCGATCGCTCGTCGTTATCACGTATCAGTTTTGTGAGCAAAAACAGTAACACTTTCCCCTTTCTCCGCTTGCTTTACAGCAAATGGTCCACAGCCATATTCATTGTGATTGACATTGCAGAAACCTTTTGCACACTGCACGTATTATAATAATACAATGCCTAGCAGAAAGTATAGCGGTAACTTGTGGAGTAATTAATGGAGGCAATGATAACGTAGTGGGAACAATTAAAGGACAAAATATACTTTCTATAGATTGCTTTTTGACACCATTTTGTACACTTATTCATTTATTTATTTTTTCTAAACATGATTTTTAAATATTGTACCTAGTTTTATATATATATATATATATTGCAGATGGTTTCCTTCATACCCCATGTCACATTAGCATTGCTTCTTCTGTATCATTATATGTTGTAGAGCCTTTTATTCACTCCATTCAAGAGATTTGGCTTTTCCAATATTGCAGAGTCCAATAAGCTGTCGGAGTTTCTGTGTAGTGATGTCTTCTAGGGGGAAAATGGGAAAAAAAGCCTTTTCTCTTACCATGGATGGGAGGTGGAAATCAAGTCCCATAGGGAAGACTAAGTGGATAGTTTGATTGCTTAATCATGCACTTTCCCTCTAAACAAATAAAGTGTAGGCAGCAAATCCATCCAAGTATCTTATAGTTGACATCTTTATTAATATAATGTAAAATTTGATGTTAGAATTCGTATATCAATAAAATTATTAGTTTGGTATATGAATTAAGATAAGTTCAAACTGCATCCAATCCAAGTACCTTATAATTGACATAATAACTCGGTGATGGAATCATCATGGCTCCATATGGTGTACTCAAAATGTGATTTTAAACCGAGCATTACTAATTATCTTTCTGATACACACCTCTAATCCTTTTTCATGCACACTTGTTAAGATTTCCCTTTCATGATTGGATAAGCTAGATTCATTAATGCTAGAAAATGCAGACTAATGTGAGTGTGTACCTAAGTAACCTGTTGTAGTTAAGCAGAAATTTTTGAACATGTAGGTGATTGTGAGACTCATTAATGGGACACAACAGATAAGTAGGGGAAAAGAAAGAATAGAGACATCTCCCAGAAATTCAGAACTACTGTCTCGTGCAGAAATTTTTTTAACAACAAAATTGAAATGTGTTTTTGAAAAATGGCAAGTCTTATGCCCCAATATAAAGTAAGCCTACATGTAGGGAATCCTAGGATTAGGTATTGTGAGCTTTGCAAGACAACTTTATTGTCTTCTCAAATCAATGATAAGTTTCAGTAAAGAGGCTGTAGGGGCCTTGCACACCGATTTCCCATCAGAGCATATGACCTACACTAGGCACTGACCCAACTTTCCCTCCTTTCTATTTGCTGATTTACTTTAATTAAACATATAATAACAGCAAAGACAGAGAGCCGTACAGATTAAAAGTTTAACAAAACTGAAAAATAGAAGCAGTTTATCAATCTTTTGTACATTACTTGAAGTAAAATGTTTGGTTAGAAAATTAACTAAATTTTTATTTGTTTAAATATGTTTTTGATTTCTAAAAAAAGAAGTAAATTTTAGCTTTTGTTTCTTAATTTTTTGTTGTTGTTTGTTTAGTTTTGTCCAAATATTCTTAAAACTGTTTGATGTTAGTTTGTGTCCTTAAATTATTTATGTCAATTGTTGAACTGATTATTATGAGAATATCAAGTTATTTAGTTTCATATAATAATCCATAATCATATATAATATGACAAAACTAAAAAAGTTTATAAATTTTTAAACTAAAATCAAACAAAACTTTTTTTAGAGACTAAAATTAAAATTCATTTATTTTGTAAGGGCAAAAAATATATTTAAATCATTTTTATTTGATCAATAAAACATGCAATTTCCTACTTTAATTTTTGGATTAAGTAGTGGTTTATGATTCCACTTTCAGAAACACTAAGATTAAAACTGACGGTAAGGATTTAGATTTTCATAATGAGAATTGATGGTGGCCAATGCTTGATCGATAATAATGCTCATCAACATAAATATATACTCCATAGTAACAAATTAATTTTAATACATTATCAATTCCACAATCAACTAATTATACAACATCAAATCAAATTTTATATATATATACATATGACTTTTAAAAAGTTAGAAAAAAATGATATGATAATATATATAATTAAATGGTTATGATATATTAAAATTAAAACTAATTAATAAATAGTAATTATAACTAATTAAATCATATAAGAATGGATACTTCTCAATTTTTCTCTTTAGATGCAAGAGAAATACTTAGTTACTTTGATAGTAAGAAAATATATTTGATCTGTTTCATTTAATAAATAACATATTATTTTTATGGGTCATTATGATCTCTCTATTTTTCTAAAAATTTAATATAATAACTTATATATTATTTATTAAATAAAATAAAATAAAAATATTCTCTTGGTGTTAAAATACCCAATAATTTCTCTTAGATACAATATTAGTTTTAAGAACAGTTCTATAATGTGTTTGAACTGTGCCCCACTGAGACTGAGACAGGAGTTTTATGCAGCTTTCATTCACAGATCGCTGCCCATTTCTCGCGAGTGAGAAGCCTTTTCCTGTAGTTTACATGCCAAAAACAATTCCCTTCCTCTACCTCCTCAGCACTCAGTCCCCCACAATCACAATACAAGCCTCTCTCTCTCTCTCTGAGAGACACAGAAAAACATCTGGGCTGTGAGCCCTGTACCAAAGTTTTGTGCTACTCATCTCTCATACCCCTCCTTGTCCTCATTCATTCATTTCGTCACCCTTGTTAACAACAATAGGTTTCCCCTCTCTGCATCACTGTGCTCACTTTCTCTCTGTTGCTTCGGTCACCTTCTCTCTGTTTTTCTCCTGCCAAAGTATGCATTGCATGTTTTCATCATGCTCTCTCATTTTTCTTTTCCCTTGTGGTCTTGCCCTTCTTGTTTTTTAGTTTCACACTTTATTGTTCTGGATATGGGTTTTTTTTTTTAGATTTTGGACCTTGAAAGTGAAAACCTTTTTGTTTTTGGGAATTTTGCTTTTGAGAGAATTTTTTATTTTGTTTCGTTGGTTTTTGAAATGAGGAGGAGTAGTAGTTACTAGCACGTGGTTCTGTTTCTTTTCTGATAATCTCAAATGGGTTTTGTTCAAAAATGTTGATGTGTGATGTGGGGTTGTTGCATTTCAGGGCTGTTTCCAGTGAAACCTTGCAAAGGTTTTGCCTTTGAAGCTCTGCATCTTCATTGAAGCAAGCAGCATCAGCTAGCCGAGCAAGGGATACAAGGGGATTTGGTTTGTTCCAGCTTGGAACGTCTCTTTCCAAATCCCCCACGTTTGCCAAATAAAGAAAAAGGGAAGGTAAATTGTGAAGGGAAGTTGGGGTTTTTTTTCCCTAAAGAACAAGAAGCAAAACTTGTTGATGTTGTTGTGGTACAGAGTTTTGGTAGAGCCTTGATCACAGGTTGGGGCTTTGGAAAGAACACTGTTGAGTGAGGTGGCAGCTCATAACACTTAGCTTCAGCAGAGAAAACAGTGTTCTGTTCAGTGATGGGAATTCTATGTTTGTTGCATCTTTTGCTTTGTTGGTATCTTTCAAGCTCCCAGCTTGTTGTTGGTGCTGAGCTACAGGACCAAGCTACATTACTTGCCATCAGCAAAGAGCTTGGAGTCCCTGGATGGGATTCCAACAGCTCAAATTACTGCACTTGGCAAGGAGTCAGCTGTGGCAATCACTCAATGGTGGAGAAGCTTGATCTAGCACACCGGAATCTTCGAGGTAATGTAACTCTAATGTCTGAGCTCAAAGCTTTGAAGTGGCTTGACCTGTCAAATAATAACTTCGATGGATTGGTTCCTCCTGCTTTTGGAAACTTATCTGATCTTGAAGTTCTGGATTTGTCCACAAATAAGTTTGAGGGTTCAATTCCACCACAATTGGGTGCTCTCAGGAGCCTCAGATCATTGAACCTTTCCAATAATGTGCTTGTGGGGGAAATACCAATGGAGCTTCATGGCCTAGAGAATTTGCAGGATTTGCAAATTTCTAGTAATCATTTGAGTGGTTTAATACCTTCCTGGGTTGGCAATTTGACCAACCTGAGGGTTTTTACTGCTTATGAGAATCGCTTAGGCGGTGAGATTCCACATTCTCTAGGCTTGATTTCTGAGCTTCAAATACTTAACCTGCACTCTAACCAGCTTGAGGGCCCAATACCAGCAAGCATTTTTGTCCCAGGGAAGCTAGAAGTTCTGATTCTCACCCAGAATAATTTTAGTGGTGATCTTCCTGAGGAAATTGGGAATTGCCATGCCCTTTCCAATATTCGAATTGGCAACAAACTGTCTAGCAGGTTCTATTCCGAAGACAATTGGAAATCTTAGTAGCCTCACATACTTTGAAGCCGATAATAATAATCTTTCTGGTGAGGTAGTGCCAGAATTTGCTCAGTGCTCCAATGTCACCCTCTTGAATTTAGCTTCAAATGGACTGATTGGAACAATTCCACAAGAACTTGGACAACTTATGAACCTTCAGGAGTTAATTCTCTCTGGAAATGGCCTATATGGCGATATCCCAAGGTCAATTCTGAGTTGCAAAAATCTTAACAAGCTTGATATTAGCAACAACAGATTCAATGGGACAATTCCAAGTGAAATCTGCAATATTTCTCGGTTGCAGTACTTGCTGTTGGGTCAGAATTCCATAAGAGGAGAGATCCCTCATGAAATTGGAAATTGTGCAAAACTTCTTGAGTTACAATTGGGCAGTAACTATTTGACTGGAACTATTCCTCCTGAAATCGGTCACATTAGGAACTTACAGATAGCTTTAAACCTGAGCTTCAATCATCTTCATGGACCTCTGCCCCCTGAATTAGGAAGACTGGACAAACTTGTTTCTCTGGATGTTTCAAACAATCGGCTCTCAGGTAATATACCAGCTGAGCTCAAGGGAATGTTGAGCTTGATAGAGGTGAACTTCTCAAATAATCTTTTTGGGGACCTGCTCCAACATTTGTGCCATTCCAAAAGAGTCCTAGTTCAAGTTTTATGGGCAATAAAGGGCTTTGTGGAGAGCCATTGAACTCTTCATGTGGAGATCTTTATGATGATCGCAAGACCTATCATCACAGGGTTTCTTACAGAATCATATTGGCTGTAATTGGTTCAGGTTTGGCAGTTTTTATGTCAGTGAGTATAGTTGTGTTGCTGTTTATGATCAGAGAGAGGCAAGAAAAAGTAGCCAAAGATACTGGGATTATTGATGATGGAACCAATGATAAACCAACAATAATAGCAGGTAGTGTTTTTGTTGACAATCTAAAGCAAGCAGTAGACCTTGATGCTGTTGTTAAAGCAACTCTGAAAGACTCTAATAAGCTCAGCAGTGGAACTTTCAGCACAGTTTACAAGGCAGTCATGCCTTCTGGGGTGGTCTTATCTGTAAGGAGATTGAAGTCGGTTGACAAGACAATAATCAACCACCAGAACAAGATGATTAGAGAGCTTGAAAGACTGGGCAAAGTCTTTCATGAGAATCTAGTGCGACCGATTGGCTATGTTATTTATGAAGATGTTGCTCTTGTCTTGCATAATTATTTTCCAAATGGAACATTGGCTCAGCTTCTTCATGAATCGACAAGGCAGCCAGAATATCAGCCTGACTGGCCTTCTAGGCTATCCATTGCCATTGGAGTGGCAGAAGGTTTGGCTTTCCTTCATCATGTGGCAATTATCCATCTTGACATTTCTTCTGGTAATGTTCTTCTTGATGCAAATTTCAAGCCACTGGTTGGGGAGATTGAGATTTCAAAACTTCTGGATCCAACCAAAGGCACTGCAAGTATTAGTGCAGTTGCTGGTTCCTTTGGTTACATACCACCAGGTATAATATTTTCTGGCATCCAACTCTTGTTAACTTTTATTTGTGTTTTGCACGCTTCAATTTACATTTTTCTTGTGATGCAGAATATGCATATACAATGCAAGTTACGGCGCCAGGAAATGTTTATAGCTATGGTGTTGTTCTGTTGGAAATCCTTACAACTCGACAACCAGTTGATGAGGATTTTGGCGAAGGTGTAGATTTGGTGAAGTGGGTTCACAGTGCTCCAGTAAGAGGGGAAACTCCAGAGCAGATACTGGATGCAAGGCTCAGTACTGTTTCCTTTGGCTGGAGGAAGGAAATGCTTGCTGCCCTAAAGGTTGCATTGCTCTGCACCGACACCACGCCAGCCAAACGACCAAAAATGAAGAATGTAGTAGAGATGCTTCAAGAGATAAATCAAAACTGAGGACAGCTAGCCAGTTGAGTTTTCTGCACCATGATCTACACTGTCGAAGATTTTATGTATGTGAAACTATCATGGCTACCAGGGAACTGAATGAGTTGCAACTTTATATAATCTTGTATCAGGAATTACTTTACATGGTGAAGGTTGTGTGTCAAAGTAAAATTAATGCCATTGGCTTTGTTAGGTCTTCACCTTTCTAGTTTGTCCGAAGGATTAGTTGTGAAAAGGCAGTTTATCTGCTTGAGTTGGACGCTGTATCAGGTAGGGGGGAGGATAAACTTGCAAGAATTGACCTTGATGCAGGATGTATCAGTTCCTACTATAATGTGAGCTAGCCTCCGGTTTTCATATTGTATTTCACTCATTTTGGAGATGAGTCCATCTATATATTAGTCTCTTCCCATCGAAATTGAAAGTTCTAGTTTATTTTTGTTGAGATCGCATATTGTACATCTGAACTGTCCATGCATACCGCATCTCCTGGATATGTTTTACTATTTTGAAACACCACTCAAATTATTTCATAGCCCAATATACTATGGTAAATATATATATCCTAGCACATCCAGTGTAACTTACTTGATAATAACAGCGTTCTTCTTGTTTAACAGTGAATCTAACCTTTTATGCGCAAATTGTTTCTTCTTTTTAAGAAATTAGTGGATAAGAGGAAATTAGGATGAGGGGAGTCTAAACCAATTGAGGGTATTAGCTTCATTTTTTGAAGGGAAATGAAAGCAGATTATAGCTTAACATGTATACTTGGTCTATAAGGGAAATGAACATTAACTAAAGACAAACCTGGGTTATGTTTTCCACTAGGAACATAAAACAAATAGTGGAAAGTAGTTCTGACAAGCTATGATGATGCCACAAAACTATGACGACTCTCCATGGCTAAGAAGTGCAAAGTGTTATCAGAACCTTGAAGCAAAAGAGGCTAAGCACCCCGTTAAGTGTGACTGTTAAAATCCACAGTTTGGAGTATTAGCCATCTCCTTCAAAGAGGGCATGTTCCTCTCAGTTTGCAATTGGTAGAGTACCTAATACGGGTTGGTCCTTCAAATTCAAGGACAAGGATTTCAGGCTTCTACATCCATCACATCTTCTTCTTGTACTTCTATCTATGGATATAATAAAACTGAGTGTTTAGTTCATACGCACACAAAAGAAAATTGCTTGTGGAGCGAAATTCATCAAGGGAGCCAAGGGTGTCTTTCTGGTTTTAATAGAACCATCAGTATCATGCCCCGTTACGAAGGGTATCTAATAAGCAACAAGAGAGAGCAATTCTTTGCTGGTATTATTACATGTTGATCACCTTCGTCGCGTCTCAAAACAAAGTTTGGAGGCAGGACTGTTGATCCATCCTTGGTCATGAGAGGCTTGTGGCATTTGCACCCTAAAAGGCTCTCAAATAACCTTAACTCTTTCCTCTCAACACATTTAACTTTGTCTCTGACAACAAATCCTAGGCCATCTACTTTGTATCAGCCTCCTAATGTTGGAGCCTTCTAAATTAGAACAAATGTGTGCTACTTTGAGAACCTCATTTGCAGAATTGCAAGGCTATATAAATCTACAGAATGTAGGTAAATAAGAATAGCATTGTCCTTAATTAGTCCGTTTACTCTTCACAGTCACTGAGAGATGGCAATGGAATTCACAATGGGCACTCTCAGATTTAAGTCCATATGAGACTGGACTAGTGAGCGCGCTTATTTTTGCTACCCACAATGTTTCCTTCTATGATGTTGCGCACACAAGTTATCCATTAATTTACAAGGTACTAAAGGGGTAACACATTGGTAACATTAATTAACATTAAACTCAAACAGTTTATACATCCCTTTTTGGCCCAACAAATTATCTCCATTTATACTACATAGTATCTGATACTACAACAACGACAACAACATATAAAAAGGCGAGCCAGAATTAGCCAAAAGACAAGTGGTGCTACGCAACAACATGTGCAGAAAAGTCCAACATGAACGCCACAGAGACAAAAAGAAGCAATCCCAAAACCATCACCAGTTTCAGCACAAACCTTCCTCCTCCTCGTTTGGCTCCACTCTCTGAAAGCTCGCGTGGCCTCATCATCCTTTGCTCCAACTCAACAGCAGGCTCATCTCCAGTGTGCCCCGGCTCGCCGACCACCTGCAACCCCACCAAAACCATCAAAATTGTACATAACATGATCTGATCATAATGATTACATATTCACTATTAGTCTTTCACATTTTTGTACTTTTTCACATTTTTGACATTATCTTATTAATTAATGATGACATGTACACAACAGGTCGCAAACAGAATGTGAAGTTTTCACACAAGAGCATCATCAGTTTGTGTGAGCCGAGGTTTTATATATTATTACCTTCGGTTGTGTTGCTTTGATGATGAGATTGTGTCGGCGTTTGTACAAATTGTCCAACATGTCCTCGGTCTCATAGAGTTTGGTTTTGATGTCCTGATGAACAGTACTCGCGAGGTAGGCTTCGGGATACTCGGACATGGCGCTCTCCAGAAATTCCATGGCGTTTGGGATGCCGAGTTCCTCGCAGACTTCAGTGAACGACAGGAGCTTCGACTTTGCAAGCACCACATGGGTCAGCCTGTGGAGGGTTGTTGCTTCGGCCATGACAATATAATGAGAAAGAGACACAGAGCTCAGAAAGTGAGGTAAAAGGTGGCGAGTGTGAGAGACAGAGAGAGAGGAAGAGAGAGAGAGAGAGAGAGAGAGACAGGGGAATGAAACAAGTATGAGGGAAGAAAGCCGCAAACAGAACAGACCAAAAAGAACGGGAGTTTAAGGAAATGAACTATTGGTTACGTGTCGACCTTGAACTCTCGATTGGTCCAATTTCGTGGAATGTTACAGCAAAAGGAAAGAAAAAGAAATCCGATATTTATTGTACTGACTTGGCTATACTAAAGATAAGAGATAATGCCGTGCAGTGTCGTAATTATAAATGAGAAAAATCAACTGTCCAGATCATTATCTATAACTTACCATTTGTATCTGCGCACCTTTTCTTTTTTCTTTATAATAATAAATCCCTCGAATCCAAATTAAATGAAAAATGAGACTCTTGCGTTTGGTCATTCCTTGTGGCGACCGAATCAGAGACTACCATGTGTGCAACCGGCGTTTAAGATCCACGGCTACCGCGCTCCGTTATTTATCCAACAATTATTATGATATATATATAAGGTTTTATATATATTTTGCTGAACATTTTAGCGGTACTCTCAAAAAAAAATAAATTGTGTTAGCACGTGCTATATGTGTTTAAAAGAAAAAATGATAGCATATACATGTTTTTTATTTTTATAAAACTTAACAAAGGTTTTTGGGTTGATGCCTAAAACTTAACAAAGGTTTTTTGGTTGATGCCTATGCCTTTGTCAACTAAATTGTAAATGAATCAAAGAGGTCATCATCTGATTCAACTGATGAATCTACATTAATTATCTCTTGAATTACATCATTGTGTTCAATCATCAAGCTTCAAAAGTTAATCAAAATAAATTTACAAATTAGGCAAATACAATAACAAAAACCACCTAATATTTTTTGTACAACAACAATTGAGGACTGAAAATTATTACATGCCATTGTGAAGAATGATTCCAAGCACTGTAATTATACTTAAATAGTATTTCTTAACAAATATACTGAACTCAACTGTGAAATATCTAGAACTAACTAATTAAGCCCTTCGCCCTTATCTATTTTCCAAAACAAAAATTAACTTTATGACACATATATGGAACACACACACAGATTTTAAATATTCATTTTAACAAAAATAATCCTATCAGAGTTTCGGCGTCACAGTTAAGGAAATGAGAACAGAACAGAAATTAATAATAACCGTATATAACAAGTACACCTTCTTTTTGAACCTCACCCTTTTTATCTTTTGGCTTTTGTCCCCCGCCATTGTCAACAGACGGAGAAAATGAAGATTGAAATAGCTTATCTAGGAAATAGCTTTGAACTTGCGAGGCGATAATCATCAAAGGCCAAAATTTATTAGCTTAGGCTTTTAAGTTTAACATACCATTTAATTAAGACATTTTTCCAAAAGAGATATATATAACTTTTTGAAATATTTTTAAAAGGATAATTTAAACTTTGATATATGTATACTTGGTCTGTAAAGGAAATGAAATAATTAAAAAGAAGCTTGTGTTACGTTTTCCACAAAACTGTGACAAGTGTTCATGGCTAAGAAGTGCGGGGTGACATCAGAACTTTGAAGAGGACAGACACCCCCACAAAGTACGTACAACAATTCGAAGCTTCACTTTTAAGATTATTAACAATCTAGTTCAAAGAGGTCATGTTTCTCTCAGTTACGTTTGCTATTGCTAGAGTAAATAATAATCACCAACAAAGCCCGGTAAAATTGGTAAGGTGGCTAGCCCCTTTAAGCATATATCAAAGATTCGACTCTTATTATATATATAAAAAGAGATTTTATTGAGAGGGATAAAATTCACTTTGATGATCTCATATGCCTTGAGGAAATTAGTCTTCGATAATGAAATCATGATACCCTTGGTTCACACTACCAAAAAAGAAAGAGAGAGTAACTGATGATCTTTTATATAGTCAGCGGATCAAATTTAATCTCTTTTATTTAATTATTTTAAATATAAATTTTATTTATAAATCAAATCAATTTAAATTATTTTAAAATAAAATCAGTTTATTTTTTAATTTTAATTATTTCAAATACTCCATAAATGAAAGAAAGTTTGTTACTCTAGAGGCTGCTTGTTTTAGGGCTTAAAATTACATTTTCAGAAATCACATTTTCAGAAACGATATCCTTGGGAGTATAATTCCCAGCTATTTTAAATAAATTATTTGTTTAATATTAAATATTATCAGTATTGTTTATTGAAATTCCTAGAAACTTGTTTGTTTTATAATATATATTCCTTGGATTATTGTCATAACTTCTAAAATGCTCCTAACACATTTATTATTATTATCATCTAAAATGAAAATTACACTTCTAGGAAAAAATACATAAATTCAAAAATATTTCTCGATCAATATAAAATTAACAGTTTTTTAGAATTTGTTCACTTTGTCCAAATCTAATAATTAAATAAAATGCTAAAAAATAACAACTACATCAAATAAAATTATACTTCAAAAAAAATATATATATACAATCGTAAATTCAAACATTTTTTTATTAACAATCAATTTTTTAAAGCATTTTTTTAAAACTATTATAGGTTGGGTCAAACAAGTAAATGAAAATTATGGGGAGAAAGTTAAATAATTGAGGGATTTTTTTATATTTATATTTATATTTAATAATTGTCATTCTAAATTATGGAAATTTTTTATTCTTTCATCACATGAATGAGATCTCACTAAATCATGAAAAAATATTTTTTCAGAGAATAATTTATATCTAGAAATAATTTTACAAAACTTATAACAAAATGCATGGTAACACATCATTCTCAACTAGTTATTCTTGAGAATAACTAAATATACCTTAAAATAAATGTCCCTTAAGCCTCAATTTGATAATACTCTAAAAAAGGGTACTCTAGCTTGTAAAAAGTATAAGTCAATTCTTTTGCTCATGCTAGATTGGTTTTGCTTATGTTGGGCTGGTTTTGCTTAGGCCTTTTTTAAAAGTTAGTGGTGCTTTTGAAAGTAACTCATGAGATGCTTTTTATAACTGATTTCTAATATCTGAAATTCAAAAAAACTAATATAATCTTATTATAATTAGTAAGAATAAATATAAAATTAATAAATTATTGCCTTGAATACCTATATCCATTATTGTCATTTTGAATTGCTAAATACAGTGCGATGCACAGATTTGTTAATATACTTTTAATAAAGTTTATTGAAAAATATGTAATAATAATTTAAAAATAAATATGGAAATAATACATAGTTTTTATTATTTTGGACAACATTTTTAGTGTTATATATATATATATATATATATATATATGTACGTATATATTTTAATTTTAATTATAATAATTCATGATTATTTTGATAAGGTTACTTTGGACAATACCATATATGATTCTTTACGATATAATAAAAGTTTTGCACATATAAATTTATATAGTTTGATATGGCTCATTTTGACCTTTGTTTATTTTATTGAATAATTTCTTTATTGGGAATCTTCTTTTTTTTTTTTTCAAGACGAAAGATCATTTAAATTATTTGTTGTCAAAACTATTTACGGAATAAGTACTTTTATATTGACATTGCTATAATTAATTTTGCTATAAGATATTAAATTTTAAAATCATAGTAATAAGATACATCACAAAGTTGAATGGTCAAGTCAACGTTTAAAGATTATAATTAGAATAAAACTAACTTTAATATCTGAAATATTTATGTTTTAACACTTTTTCAATGATGTTTTAATACTTTAATCCTCAAAAGATTAATTGCATCTATTTGAGTTCTCCGAAATTTGGAATTATAATACTTCAATCATTAAAAGTTCAATTGCATACACTTTCATCTTCCAAAGGTTTGATGTTATGGCACTTAAGTGCAAAAGTAAATGATACCAATGGACTAAATTAAAGTGTTATAATTCAAATATTTGAAGGGTTCAATTTATACAAGATTTTTCCAAAGATTTGAAATGATAATAACACTTCGGAGAACTCAAATGTAAAATGTAATAATAGACTAAAGTGTTATGATACAAATCTTTGGGAGATTTAAGTGTGTACAATTAATTCTTCCTTTGAACTGAAGTGTTATAATACCAAATCTTTGAAAAACTAAAGTGTATGCAATTGAGCTTATGAGGATCATGTTATCATGCAAATCTTTGAGGATTTAAGTGTATGCAATTGAACTTTTACAAAATACAGTGTTAAAATGCGAATTTTTCAAGAATCAAAATGTAATTTTACTTTATAATACTGTTTTTGTGATCTTCACGTTATTATTTGTATTTTTTCAAATTGCTATTCAAATACTATATTTTTATACTTTGATCAATGATTCACAAAATAAATAATTAACGTAATAATTCAATATTTATCATGACTCAATTACTAATAATATAATTAGTTTTATACAGATGATTACAAATCAATTTAAATACATTTAAAAAATTAATTTGAAAAGTAAAATGTTTAAGTACAAAACATTAATGACAAGAGTGTAATGAATTTTAATTGGTTAATATATGTATTCCATACTAATAAAAAATTATGTTAATTTTGTATTATGTATGAAAATATAAATAAAAATAGTATTAATAACTAATTTAATAATTATGTTGTATTCTTTCAAAAATCAACAAATAAAATAAAGGTTCAATTATTCTCTAAATCTCTATAATTTTACTCAAAATTTCAATTAAATTTTTATATTATTTAAAAATTTATAATCATATCATTGGATAAAATTTTGGTATTTTAAACGTCATGGAACGCGTGGTAAGTGGTATGTCTAACAATAGCAACATGCATCTTCATAAGTGTTTGAGGAAGATATAGATTGTTAGTGATTGTGCCCTAAGCTATTTATTGGATCTTTATTGTTTGTTATATTTTCATTGATGAAATATGTTTTATTCATTTTCTTTATTATTATATTTGCATGTTACATATAATGATAATTATATCCCTAGCTAATCATTAATATTATGATGTAAGACTAGTATAAGTTTAATTAATAATAATAAGATAATCATGTGTATGGTCCAAGATTAAGCTTATGGGTATTTGTTGGAGAACGAAATATTCGATAAATCCGTTGTAAAATTACTGCATGGATTAATGTCACAAGTGATTCTCAAAATACTTATGTTAGTAAATCCTCATACCTGAGTTTACATAGTTTTCTACATAAAGAATATTATATTTTGACATAATCAAACGCTACCTTTAACCAGATAATTGTAAAGATTGTAGTTGAATATGATGCAATTTATGGAGAGAATAGTGACTAAACAAGATGATATTTGTCATTCTTTTTAAGAAATATATCTATTGGGTCCCTTGATAAGTGAGATTGAGAAATGCAGCCATGCTCAAATGAATAGAAGAAGCCATTATTGCCATTTGATTTATCGGTCTATTTAGAGGTTGAGAAATTATATTTGAACAATATAAGGTTGACATTGTCCATGCCCTTATGTTCAAATTAGATATCGTGCGACAAAAGAGTTATGACATATTCTATTGGTTAAGTTAATATGGTCTTTTAGTTTATGATTATTTGGATTAGTCATAATGTCTTGTTAAAAGTCACTTATGACTTACAGGCATGATAGTGGTATTGAGCTTACTGCCAACATAATATAAACCTATTGGGTCACATACTAATAATGTAGCAACCAGATTGGTTGTTTTTAAGGAATTTTAGTTTTAGATGTATGGATATTAAATTCGTGATACTATTTTATATTATCAGATAATATGAATATGAAATCTAATGATAAATATATTGGATATTATCAAATCATATTCGACAAAATTTATTTTCAGATTTCTAAAGATATTTTTCTAAAACTGAATATCATTTTCTTAATCAGCTAGGAATATGTATCTCTCTATAAATAGAGAAGTGATAAGCATTTTGGTTTGGGTATGTGTGACACAACTTCAAAAGCGAAAACAAATTGAAGAAAACCCTACAACTATGATTTGGAATCGCACTAAGTTGACCATTCGTGTGTGGATATCGATAGAGGGTAGTTGTTTATTGAGCAGCACCTACAGTCCAAATGCGAGGATCGAGATTTGTAAAACACACTCTTAGGTACATAATTCGATCCTTATCTTCAAACTGATCGATTCGCATAGATTCAATTTTGAATTTTTACAAAATTTTGATTTCACTATGCAATCTGTACCATCTGATTGCATAAAAACCCAACATAGGAAATGTAAGAAGTATAAAATGATTTATAGTACTTGTTTCAACTAAATTTTGACTTATATAAATTGATTTCTTAGATAAGATTTGAAAAGTTGTGAGATCATATCTTTTGTAATTATTTTTAGTGGAGTATATATAACATGTTAATTATGATATGACACACAAAATCAGAGAATAATTCATGAGATCATATCTTTAGTAATTATTTTTAGTGGAGTATATATATAACATGTTAATTATGACATGACACATAAAACCAGAGAATAATTCAATTAAATCTCTTAGGTACTCCAAGTAAGTGTCACTCGGGCAAGAGATTAATTTATAATGTATAATTTAACCTACAGAATACAGTTCAAAGTCTCAAGCTCAATCTCACAAGTTGTGCATGTTTATTTTATGTTTTTCAATGACAATGGAATCATTTTATTTGTTTCATTTCTCTTTTTAGTTCTACTTATAATATTATTCTTTATTTAATTCATTTTAGAACTAAAAATTTGTATTTTTATAAGAGCCAGGAGGGAAGACAAGAAGTATAGTAAAACTTAAAAGTGAATTGACATTATAAAAAATATCTCTGGAGTGTTGAGAGATGAACAAAAGTTGATGCATTTAGTTTTATATATTATCAAATTTAGTATGCTTTTAGCATATGTTTAATGAAACTGGAAATAGACAGTTATATATATATATATATAAAATCTGTCATTGTTTCTTTGGTTGATATCTTTGACTTTGTCAACTAATTGGAAATGACTGAAAGGTTTATCTGATTCAATTGATGAATCTATATTAATTATCTCTTGAAGTACATCATTGTGTTAAATCACATTCAGGCTAAGCTCGAAAAAATAATCAAAACAAATTTACAAATTAGTCGAATACAATTACAAAAATCACCTAATATTTGTTATACAACATCAATTTTGGAAAGAAAAAAAAAATTATTACACACCATTGTGAAGAATGCTTCCAAGCACTGTAACTACAATAATAAACTGAGTATTGTAACATATATAGAGAATTGTGAAATATTCAAAATCCATCACCCTTATCAATTTTTAAAAACGAAAGTGATGATGACTTTATGACATATATATCGAACAAAAACACAACAAAAAAGATCCTATCACAGTTCCGGAGTCACAGAAGATGAAAGGAAAGAAATTAATATTAATAATAACCAAAACAAGCAACACGTTTTCTTTATGAACCATACCCATTTTAGCTTTTGTCCCCACCATTGTCAGAAGAGACGAAAATAGAAAAAAGACAAAGCTTATTCAGGAAGCAGCTTTGAAGTTGCGAAGCATAATACAGTTCTTTCCGTGTAATTATCGAAGGGCAAAATTCGTTATCTTAGAGAGATTTGACTTTAACACCGCCATTTAATTAAAATATATTTTTTAAAAGAACAAGTTAAAAGATCCCCTTAAGTATTTGGGAGAAAATTGAAACTATTCTCGACAAATTAATATTCACAAAAACATCTTAAAAAGTGATGCAAATATCATTTCTTTCTAAACTGCTTATTACATGGACCTAACTCTAATTTGTACAGTGGCATTACAAATTAAATAGTATGTGCTTTATGTTGAACAGAGATCAAGCATGCAGTAAATCAGTTGAGTAAGTACGTCACAGCCGATAAATGTGAAGATGTTACCATTGCGTGGCATTATTGAGAAAGTTCACGGTATGTTAAGCTTACTCTTCCATTAACGACTCAAATCCCTTTTTCAATCATTAACGTGGGCACAAAAGGGATACACTAGCAACATTAATTTACCATCGTACTGAACAGTTCATACATCCCTTTTAGGCCCAACAAGTTATTTCTAACCAATATTTCCATTTGTATACATTGAATTAACACAACAACCGAAGATAAAAATGGAGCCCCAGTTAGTGTTTAGCATGAAAAGTCTACCATGAACGCCACAAAGACAGACAGAAGCGACCCCAGGACCATCACTTTCCGCACAAAGCTTCCTCCTCCTCGTTTGGCACCACTCTCTGAAAGCCTGCGTGGTCTCATCATCGTTTGCTCCATGTCAACACGCTTTCATATAGGGACCCAAATAGCTCAATTATTGGGGTTAAACTTGGTTATAGTACGTAACAGTATAAACAGGTGTGTGGAAAATTGTAAGGAAATAAGTGAATTGTGATTTGAGTTTAATCTCCATTCGATCACAAATATCTCTCCCTCTATTTCCTCTTCTACCTCTCTAAATCCCCTCTTACTCCTGTGTTCTCTCTCTAATTCTACAACTCTCTTTTTTCTAATTTATATGTTGTCTCATCAACAGGCTCATCCAGCAACCGCAGCAAGTTGCCACCCAATAAATTGCGCATCATAACATGATCCAGTCATAGTTACATATTCAGTATTAATATTTTCACATTTTGAACTTTTTACATTCTTAGCATAGCCTTCTTAAGATAAGATTTAGATGTTTTAGGTCCCTTTTATTTAACTTGTGGCCGGGAGAATCACTTTGAAAGAATTAAGTTGAAAAAAAAAAACATTGGAGAAATTACTTTTAAAAGAATTGATTTGTGTTTTATTTGAATACATTAATGGTGTGTTTGGCTGGAGAGTAAAATTGGGGGTAAAATTTACCTAGATGAGTTTCATATGTAAAATAACATATGCAACTCATTTAGATAGTTTTTATCCTCATTTTTACTCCCCAACTAAACATGCCTTAAAAGTAAGTTTAAGAAAATAATTTTTATTTAGATAGGATAAAATAAAATTACTTTTAGTTATTAATGTGAGAGCAATAGTAATATTTTATCTCAAAAGTACTTTTTATATGATGAAAAATATAATCTCTCTCTCAAAAGCACTTCAATTAGTTGAAAAATACTTCCAGTGGAATGAAAAAATTTACCAAACATAATATGTAACTACACAACTTCATTCTGATTCCATTAGAAGTACTTTTGAAGCTTAAATATGTTAAAAAAAAAAGACATTTACATGAAGAAAAGATTCATGTGGTGTGTCCCTTTTATATGCCCTCATAGTAAGAGAAAAGTTTTGAATACCACCTACGTCTGCTATAATACCAACGACAACATAGGCCTGATCCCATTAAGTGGGATTGGCCACATAGATAAGACGATGCCACATGGTATCATATTTATAATAAAAATGAAAAAAAAAGAAAAATAATAAAGAGATGCCAAGCAATAATTGCCACTAAAACTTTTCTCTAAATCTTGAAGCATTTAAGAATTTGAGGCACATGAGAGGATCTTTTTTCCCATGAAAGAAGTATATAAAAGTGAGTATGAGGTTTGATATTACTACCTTTCGTTGTGTTGCTTTGATGAGGTTGAGCCACCAACTTTGTTGAATGACAGGACCTTCGACTTTGCAACCACCACATCGGTCAAGTTGTGCAGGGACGGTTCAACTATGACAATGAGAAAGAGACATAAAGAGTAATGTAAAAGGTGGTGAGTTTAAGAGATAGAAAGAGGTATGAACGAGAGTGATGTGAGGGACGATGCCATGGACCAAAAGAAGAAAGGAAGCACAAGGAATGGAAAGTTGACCAAGTTTGTTAGGTTACGTGTCAATACTGAAGTCACTTTTGGTCTAATTTGGTGGAATATATAATACTGAAGGAATAGTATCTCTGATATGCGTAAATGGAGGGAAGTTGGTTACTCTAAATCAAGCTACTACGAGACGTGAAAGGTTGGTGAAAAGATTCCCCTAAAATAATTCCTTATTAATGGCACGACATACCTAAATTAAATAAGTTGCGAAGCAATGCAGGCCTTCCCCGTGCTTATCAAAGGGAAAATTTTATTAGCTTAGGGATTTGACTTTAACACCTCCATTTAATTATTAAAGTATTCTTAAAAAGAGACAAATTATTAATATCACTTTTTGAGACATTTTTATCAGAACAATTCAAAGCATCCCCTTAAATATTGAGAGAGAGACTAAAACTATTCTCAACAAATATTCACAAAAACATCTTGAAAAGTGATACAAGTATCGTTTCTTTCTAAACTGCCTATTACATGGACCTAACTTTAATTTGCACTATGGGATTACATATAGTATGTCCTCGCCGAACGATGACTTATAAAATTCTGCAAAGCATGAGATTCCACTATACAATATGGAAATTTAGTAAGCACACGCTGTGTTAGTATTAACACAAGCCATTAATATTTTTGGCAAACGTATGCCTGCTACACATTTTTGTAGTCATTGATTCCCGTTGTAACCAATGTAAAGACAAAACATATAATTCGAATACAATAATATGTATCGTTCGATCCAAGATTTCCTCAGTGACAGTTTATTTAGACATAAAAACATTCACATGATAGAAAGCATCCAACACTAAGGTCGGTAATGAAAAAGTAGGCATCACTAATTGAACTGCAGGAGTCTAGCCTTAAAACACAATTAGCATTTATGGAGCCATCTCCCATGAACAAGGTGAACCAGTCAACAGAAAATCAATTAACATCAAAACTCAAGATTCAAAACTCAAGATTCAGGGCGAGACTTCACAATGAAGTTTTGGCGAGAAATGGGATTCATGACCACTGGTGGACCAGCAGTACGAGGCCATGACTGAAATTTTTTGTCAGTCTCTTCCCACCACCCCTTGTTTGAAACAGTGCCAGGGGTAGTACCTGAAGAAAGAAATCAGCAGTTACAGGCAGCCAAAAACTGCAACAGATCAAATTAAGTCCTATGGAAAGCACAACTTACCTCCAAATAACTTCTTATCTGAAATCACAACATCACAGATCCATGCAGCTCCAAATGATGCAACTATAGCAGATATGATATACTTGCCTGACATGATTAGAGAGTAAACTGCACAACAAAACATAAATAAGTAAAACAAGAGAGAAAAACTAACAAAAGAGACCACCCCATCCAAAAAAAGTAGCAAACAGCCGAAGAAAATTGCAAAATCATGGGCATTCCATGCAAAGCCATAATAGGTTCTAAACAGATGGAATCCTTAACAACCATTGTGCAGAGGATGATTCCTAGCGATTCTTGAACATAAAAAAGGAGACCGTAGTGGCAGTGGAACTCCATATAAATGCTAAATATCACAACTACTGGAAGCAAATGAATTTTAGACTCCTTCCCACCCATACACAAATTCAAAATGTTAGCTTTAGGGGGTATTACATAGATCAAACTGATTAAATGCAGAAAACAATAACCGCAAGAAGACAAAGCAGCTAGGATCCTGCAATATATGTCACCACAAAACTCCTAATTTGCATGGTGGTGACAGTTCCAGACTTGCCCAGAAACCAAAAACAACAATATGTCTGCAGGATGGTGGATTATGCACATAAGGAAATTAAGCAGAAGCTGCTATTGTCTTTGTCTCCACCTAAAGGAGCATTGTTGATAAAAATCCATACATTTACAGAATAAAAATCAATTAGAAGAATCCAGAGGGGTAGCTTCATATTCATAGGCGCTATAAGATGCAAAATATAGATACATTATGAAAATAACAATAGCGTATATTTGGAAATGTTATATGGTCAGATTGAATTAACAATTACAGAATGAAATCAAAATTGCAGAAAAACCCTATACACAACTGAACAACCTAGTTACCTACTACTAGTAGTAGTTTAACACAATCGAATGACATCCATATCTACCCAATTAATCCGCTAAATCGTTTGATTAAAAAAGGGATAAAAATATCGAAAGAAAATTCTCATGGGCAATTCAAAATTCAGGTGACAAATTCGGGGGGGGGGGGGTAAGATTTTCAGACGATACATCCAATCAAACAGACTGTGAACTTGAAGAAACAAGTGAATCGAAAACGAGAGAGCGCAGGAAAGGGGGGGTTAGGGTTAGGGTTGGTACCTGAAGCTTGAGATCTGATGGGCGAATCGTCGAAGGGAAAGCACCACAGCTATGACCGAGCATACGGAGAGGCTGTGACAGAACAGAACGTTTTGCTAATTTCTAGATGATACTGCGAATCCAGATGGGGTTGCTCTATTCGGCCCAATATTCAGCCTAAGCCCAAATCCAATATCCATTTTAGATAAGTCCAGAAAAAAGCACGGACAAAAATAAAATAAAATTTAAATGGTAAAGTCTATATTGACATTACAAAAAAAGAAAAAAAAAAGAGTAAACCCTCGCGTTGATTCCTGACAATTTCAGTATCAAACAAACTGGTCTTTGACAACAGAAAAGTGTCAACTTGGTCAATGTCAAAAGTCAAACACTCATTAGTTCCTGGACAGAAAGTGCTAAAGGTGTTAGTGACAATTTTATTACTGGACATATTGGTCCCTAACGTCTTTTATTTCTCATCCCTTTCCTTCCTTCATCCTCTTCACCACCATTATCCTCTTCATCATCAATAACCCATTTCAATCCAAAAACATCTTCATAACAAACAAAACCATAACCCCAAATCATAGCAATTTTTTTGGAATATGGATTTACTTGCACCACAGAGGTCCAACAGAGATTGAATTGAATTGCGCTTCATGTTTTACCTTGCTGCTATGAGATCACACGTGTAACAAAACAAACAATTTATAATATATGAATGGTGTTCCAAAGCATCATTATCTATCAAGCTGAACGGAACTCAATATGCATCGCAATCATATTGGAAGTGATAGATTGTGAAACAAAAAAGAACAAATCTCGTTTATGGCATTATGGCATATCATATGTTTCATTCGGTAGAAAGACAGGAGGGGACTTTTTGATATATATATATATATATATATAATTGATTTCATGCTTTTTTTTCATAGCCCTTTTGTCTGACAAAATAAAATCGCGGCACCTTTCTGATCCTTTCTGTTCTATCCTCTCCATTGTGATTTTAATGTTATAGTTCTCATGTGGTAGCCAGAGAGAAGCTGGATGGAATAGTCTAGACAATCTTACATATGAAAGGATTCGGGATATGGATCGTAACATCAATTGATCAAAACTTTGAAACGATTTGATGGCAGAATTTAAATTCAGCTATATAATCACATACGGACATTATTCCTATTTGCATATACTCTTAATTATTTGATCATTATCAATTCTAAGGAACCTGATTCCTTCTATGTTCTGTCCAACTCCAAACCACCTTATTACCGAAGCCTTATCGCTGTATTCACAAGATGAAACTTGTGGACAAAAATCGATGACCACTTGACATCAATAGTAAATGTCAATGATCTTATCTTCAGTTCTTTGAATTTTTTTAATGGACGTATGTAGTTGTGTCTTTAATTTAATTTATTTAGGGGAGAGGCTTAAAAGATTAAATTGCAAAAATATTAGATGAACATCCGAAAAGTGGATGTCTATTTTTATCACTATTAGATGTGATAGTGGCCTCCACTCACCATATTCATTCATCATATCTAATGATGATAAAATGGTTGTCCCACCTCCTGTGCACTTATTTTTTGGATATTTAACGGTTTCTCTTTTTTGAAAAATATTTTTTTATTTTTTTTAAAGTCTTTTTATTTGATATTTTGAATATAAAATAAAAAACATTTTACATTTTTAAGGTTTTATAGAAATTAAGAAAACATTTTGTTACTTTTTTATATTTTTATACAATATTGAAAAAGGAAAACAAAATAAAAATACAGTGATGTTTTTATAGTTAACATTTGAAATAAAAGTGTTTCTGAAAATCAAATAGCCTACCTAAACTTCACTGATATATTAGTTCAACTGTGTATGATGATGAGACAACATGAATAGAAGCTTTCTCTTCAGAATGCGTTTGGTTTGAATAAAGCATGAAAAAAAAAACATGGATAAACTCTGTATGTTCTTATGGATAAATTTCATGCATTTTATATATATTTTTAAAAGGAAGAGTGGGTTATGATTGTGTTTGTTATGAAGATGTTTTTGAGTTGAAATGGGTTATTGACGATGAAGAGGATGGTGATGGTGATGGTGATGGTGATGGTGATGGCAGTGAAGAGAATGAAGGAAGGAAACGGAGGAGAGATGAAGGACGTTAGGAACCAATATGTCTGGTAATAAAATTGTCACTAATCTGTAACGTTTTCCGTCCAGGACTAGTGAGTGTTTGACTTTTGACATTGTCAGAGATCAAGTTGACATTTTCAGGTTGTCAAGTACCAGCTTGTCCAACATTGAAATTTTCAGGGACCACCTTGGGGGTTTACTAAAAAAAAAAAGAATAAACACCCGAATTGGTTCCTGACAATTTTTTTGGTGAACAAATTGATCCCTAACAATTGTAAACACCGAAATGGTCCCTCACAATTATTAAAATATGACATTATAGGTTCTTAACCAGCCTGTCAATGCTCGGTTGCGAGAAGGTGGAACTCACCTGAGAGGAAATAGAACTCAGACGAGACTAGAGAGAGTAGGGCTAGAACTAGGTGGAGCTCAACTGACAAGTGGTTGAGATTGATAGGCATGTGACAAAGCTCAACCACCTGTCATTTAAGCTCCTCCTCCCTAGTCAAGCTCTGCCTCTTCCCGGCTGAGCTCTATTTCCTTTCAAATGAGCTCCACCTTCTCATAGTCGAGCATTGACAGGCTGGTCAAGCACCTATAATGAGCTTCACTTTCTCTCAGCCAAGCTCTTTTTTCATCTCTGCCTTTTGATTGAGCCTTGATAGGTTGGTCAAGGACCTATACTGTCCTATTTTTATAATTGTGAGTGACCAATTTGGGTGTTTATAATTATTAGGAATCAATTTGTCCATCAAAACAATTGTCAGGAACTAATTTGGATGTTTACTCAAAAAAAAATGCTTAGATGTATTTTAAAGTTGTACGGAAATGTTTTTTTGGGATCAGCTTGTTGGGAACTTGGAGTGACTTAAGCTAGATGCACGTGCTTGGACAAGGGTTAATTCTTTCAGTTAAGAGCTTTTGGCGAAGATTGTATCACTCGCATTATAGTGTGTAGAGTTATAATCAAGGAAGAGAAAATCGGACCGGGTATCAAATCGATCAAGGTACTGATTCAAAGGTTTAGAGGTCCAACCGATTTAACCGGGATTCAACCGAAATGTAATAAAAATATATATAAATATATACATATGATTAATTAGAATATAAATAAATATATTAAATCATTAATATGAACATAATCAATAAAAGAATATTCATAGATATATAAAAATAAACATAATCCATATAAAATTTCTCTAGTCTCAACCTCACAGTATGATCACAAAGCATTTGAAAACAATATTTGTTAGTAACCAGTGAGGTTTATGATGAGCAGTTTACAAATAATGGAGAGAGGAAAATAACAACTCAATAATTTTTATTAATGTCCTTCTTTGGTTCTATTTTTTTTTTATTTTTGCTCTATGACTACCACAAGATATCAATATTTGAGTTTTAGAAAAAAAAAAATTTGCAAAAAGAAAAAATCGGTCCGACCCACCCGGTTTTCTCTGTTTTTTTCGATTTTGACTAATTTTGACTTCTCCCGATTTTTTTATGCTAATCGGATCGGTCACCGAACTGGTTCCCGATTAATCCGGTTGGACCGGCCGGTGCGGTCCGATTTTCTTAACTATGGTTATAATCCGCGGTTGTGTGATGGGTGTGAGAATCTTTTAGGCTTAATTACTGTCAGTGAACTTATCTCTCCCCATGTTAGAACCCTCCTATCTTTAGTACGTTACTTGTGGATCTTCTCTTTGGTTACACTCATGCAATCAAAGGCATATAGCTTACACGTCACTTACTTCAACTTGCGTAACTTGCAGGTGGGTTTGGATAAGCTTATATTTAGCTCTAAAATAAATTATAATTAAAAGTTTATTGAAATAGTGTTTCTTTCTAGAATAATTATTTTCTTATTTTTGGTCGTGAAGATAATTATTTTCTAGAATTAAATTGTTATCAATCTTGCGGCACTACAGCCACGGGGCTGGTGATAGATATAAAAATGCTAAGACCGGCCGAACCTGTGAAATTAGTCTACAAAAACCACAACTTTTAGTAGATTGGACTAAACTTTCGAGCCTGCAAAAATATTTCAGCTCTTCTAACTCGTCCCACTTAATCTGCAAAATTAGGCAGGTTGGGATAGATTTAGCCCGTAAGGCTAAGTCTTTCTTTTTCTTTTTTAAGAAAAAAGTATAATTTGTTAGTAAAAGATATGAGACCAAGGCACTAATTTCGAACCAAATTAAACATGTTTGAATGCTTCCGGTCCAAAAAAAATAAGAAATATGTACACTTATTAGCATAATAATACTGTATAGTTGATACTATTCACTCAGAGTTAAAAGTAAAACATAGTTACAACTCACAGTGCTATTAATGATAACATTTTTGAGTCAAAGTTGGTGTACAATTATTATGAATCTTGAAAATTTGAGTATACATCAATAGAAAAAGTTATTTTTTAAAAAAATTATCAAATCAATAAAGTTTTTTTTGTGTGTAATTTTTTCATTTTTTAGTTGACTAATCCACCACGCCTTCAATTCGCCATAAAATGGATTAGGATTATTTCAACTCATTTAATTTAAGGGGTTGGCTTGCTCCGCATCATTTTAGGCAGGATTTTGGAGGGACTAGCCTAGATGGGCAGGCCAATCTGTTTGAGACCTCTAAATAGATAGCCCACATCATGTTTAGAGCTCTTGACATATTCCAGTCATGAAGAAATTTTCACTTTTGGAACCTCCTTTTGTTTTTTTTAACACTTACTGGCTTCACCATCAGGAACAGATCCAAAAAGAAAGTTTAATGAAGGGACCAAAAAGTCATGAATTACATTATTATTATTATTATTATTAATTACTTTAGTACATGAAATTAATTTTACTATACTTCTGTGTTTTATATTGCCTACTGTTATTATACACATAACTTTGAGGTAGGTATACAAATATTTTTAATAACGTGATAATGCCTAGTTAAATAATTTTATTAAAACCTTTTCACATTATATCAAAATTCGATTCTTAATTTATTTTGCTTACAAAACCCAGAAAGTAACATTTTGATCTCTTCAAATATAGTGGTTTCAATTATACATTTTCATTTCCCAATGTCAACCGAACACTTCATTGTAACTCCTTTACACCATTTTTTTGGGGAACGATTCTTTCGCACAATTTTAACCAAACTCATTCTTTTCAGGAGTCACGGTATTGTGTAAGGCAGAGAGACCAATGACAAAAACAGCAGAACTTTATCAGATGTACCGAATCAAAATTCATTTTGCAAATACTGAATACTCTACTATTATTAACAAAACCTGAAATTTCTGTATATGTACATGGAAAACAGAAAGACAAAATAAATAATACTTTACAAGGACTGCATAGCAATGAAGCCTTTCCCGGACCTCACATGAGATTAGGTGAAGAAAATTGAACATCAAAATTTAGGGTCTGTTTGGATACTCTTTCTATTTGCTGTTTTTATTTTCTGTGTTTTCTGTTTTTTTAAATTTTATGAAGAAAATATCGAAAACACGGAAAACAATAAAATCATGTTTTCAGTTTTCATTTTATGTTTTCACTATTTCCTTCGCAAAATTCTACAAACAAATAGACACATGAATTGAAAACAGAAAATGTAAACTTAAAACCAAACATACCCTTTGAAACAAAACCCATCAATCATGATCAAAACAGCAGCAGCAGCAATATTTCCAGATACTTTTAAGCCTTGTGCACCAGAAAATTTACACTGATTTGAGGCCTTCCCATTATGATGATGTTCACTTCCTTATGATTTCCTAACTACCTTCTACAATACGTAATGTAATCACCCCCCCAGCATCAACAACCTGCGGCTTTCAGAAAGTTGTCGTAGGGACTCGCAGCTGGCAATTTGAACAAGTGAGGATGGTTCGGATATTCATTTGTACACAGCATTGGAACAGGACCAGAATTTGGTTCGTACAAATCCACATTAGTATTCTCATCCAAGAAAGGATTGCTCACCTGCGTGTTATATTAACTTAATTAGATACCGCACTTAAAGGTTGTATATGTTGATAATAACTTAATAAATCAGATGGCCATTGAAAAGAGGGCATTAGAGCCTGAAAATTGGAAGTTGTAGATTAAGTTACACTGCTCTACCTCCACATACTTTATCTAGATAATTTAATGAACATTCGTTACTGTTTACAAAATTCAAGTCCTCGACTTTCGGGTCACAAAACACCAACAAAATATTTGAACCAAAGGCTCTCCCTCCATAAACCACCACTGTATATTTTTATGAAATATTTAATGTAAGCATGGAATCTTAAAGGAATTACCTTCTGAGAACTCAGATCTCTAGGGAAAGAAAAACCCACATTTTGCAATTCATTGTCATGATTTGGTAAAGGGGAGCCTAGCAAAGATTCTTGCTTTTGTTGGGTACTCATCAATCTGGACATGTTCTGCTTTCCCATCAGAAGTACCTCACATTTATCAGCCATATCCTTGTAAGGCATATTAAATGCTGTTGATACAGAAATCCTCCCAGCTTGTTGAGATGGGTCCAAAACCTACACATATAATGATATAAAGTGCATGTGGATTTTCGTGTTATTGATATGTGAGTAGAATAAAACACAATCCAAAGGACCAAGAAATGTATGAGGGTAAGAAATGGGTCACATACTAATTCTAACAGTTGATTAGCACTCAAAAGACTGGGGACCTCAGCGGACAATCTCGAATTGTTTTTCATTTGACTTTCAAATGAATCAGGATTAAAGTCGTCGTCAATCGAAACTGCTGAAGCATCCTGTAAAATGTGAGATTAACTATGTCAGTCATTGTTCACAACTACAAACAAATGAAACAAGGACTAATAGACTGTTATTAGCTCCACACAAAATTTATCTGATCAGGAATCCACTTGATACACCTTTTCAGGTATATTCATGGTCAGTTGAGATCCAATTTGACACATGTCATCCGGCGCAAATTCTTCTAGCAGCTGCTCCCGAATTGAGGATGATTCATCCTGCACAAAAGAACAAAGGCCCATAAGGAGTGCGCATATATTTCACCACCAAATATCCACAAGAAGCAGAAGCATTACTTCGGACAAAGTTTCCAAGCTCCTAATGATTTCAGAGGCAAAGAATTCCTGTGTTTGCGGTGTAAAAGTCAATAACTCCGGAAGTGTGTCTAAGGCCCTGTCATCATCTTCTTTGGATCCATAATTGATGGTCGATTCGTCAGGTGCAAAGCTGATAGCTTGCAACTTATAATCTTCAACCAAATGAAGGAAGGGGTCAACCTGGGTCCATAAAATTGAAACAGTAAGGCAAAATAAGATATTTTACGCTCAAAGAAAGAGAGAGAATTACAGGATCACTTATTTACATACAAGGCACTCTCAGTTGTCCATAAGACATTATATGCACGGTGAAACATATAAAATTTATCTAAGTTCTTATACAAAGTGTCCTTATAAATAAATAATCATAATGATTATGGTTTTGAGATCTCCATAATGGGTTAAAATGAGAGTCAAGATGCAGAAGACCTCCATAAACGTCTGAACTTTCTCTTGACCAAAAAAGAGGTCTCACCTCTCTCTCTGTAAGCACTGCCTTGGCAGTATTGACAAGAGGGACAATATTGTATGCTTTTGAAGAAAGCAAAATCATTGAAGTTGCCAAAGTAAAGAGTGATCTCCGTCGAGATGGTGGCAATGACCCTGCAATATAAAGTAGGAATTGAGATCTCAAGGCTTGACATTTCAATACCACAGACAGTTTATATTCTTGGCCCAATTTTCGCAGCCATTCCCAAAGAAAATATATCTGGCTTATAATAAAACGGCTATCAAGAATATTTTTCATATGCAATTTTATCTCGCAAGACTCCTATGGAAAGACTTGGAATTTTTGCTATTCATCAAAAGTACAGGTTTCTTAGCAGTATATCAATCACATCCAGCATTTATGCCCATTGTTGCAGTTCCCACCCTTTTGGCTTCAATTTTTCCTAGTAAACAAATTAAGAAACAGCACATCTCAGATAATTTCCCTCTTTGCTAAGAAATTTACCAAAGGTCCCCAAATCATGAGGAGCATGCTAAACTCAAGCTTCCTAAGAAGCACCAAATAGCACACACCACAAACCACAGACTCCAAGCCTACAATTGGTTAATGAAACTCTGAAGTGCTGTAACACGTTATACAATATGCAGGGAGAAAGCCTTGTAAGGTCTTCTGCATTGCAAATATGATTAATATTAACAGTGCTATTATGCACTGCAGTCTAAATAAATTTAAACAATGGGATGGGGTTTTCCAATATCAACATAAGATATAATGGATAAGCCATGTTGCCCATCACTACAAGATCCGAGAAAAAGCAAATCTTGTGTTACTCCATATCATACTGAATTCTCTTCAAAGAACAGTTAAATGTAAATTTTCTATGACTGAAATCTCACCTTCTTTAAGAGAAATTTTCCACAAAGAAAAAGCAAGCTGAAAACTCCGAACTAGGACCTCATGAAAAGAATTCTGCAAAGAAAATAAATTTGCAAGATCATTTTAAAGGAAAAGAAATCTCTCTCATTAGAAAGAAAGAAAGATGGGAAAGAAGACAGTGTCAATGATAATGTAGACAAGCTTAAACCACGTCTCTATTTGAGCAGTATGATCCCAGAATAATGGAAACTGACACAACAGATCTTTGTCAAGAATAACTGAAAACTTTAGGTTGAATCTTGGACGTTAGCATTCCATAAAACATTCACAGGTACAAGAAGATCCTTCCTTACAGTTTCGAGGGAAATATAAATATTTCCTGTAGCAGAAATGAGTCCTGAACACGTATTACATAGTCTTATACCAATTATAAAACTAATGATATTTCCAGTCTTGTGTACATCATTCTACGGCAATATATAATAAGTTTCTTTTATTAAAAAAAAATAAAATAATGGTATAACATCAAATCTGTAGACAAAAAGAATGGTCAATTGATTTAAAAAGGTTCCTGAAACTGACCTCAACTCCCTCAATTACTAACCCACCAGACTTTCCGTGCAATGCTAGAGCAACTCCAAAAAGTACAACCCATATCATAGTTACAATTAACATAGTTTCTTTCTTTCACAAGTGATTGTTAGCTCTAGTTTTCCCTGGTTGCAACAATCTTTTGTTGCACGTCTCTTCTCTCTCTTCTATTTTTGCCCCCTTATTTTTTCCGATTTTTCCATGTTATGAGGAAATTTGAACATTGGAATGCTAAAATATCAAGCACTAACAATAATGCAACAATCTTGCAGGAATCACATAGTATCATGAAATAAAAAAGGACGTAACACCCTTCAACAAGAAAAATTGTTAAATTCAAGAAGGAGTACTATCATGCAATGCGAGTCCAATTAATACCTTGGCTCTAGAAAAAAGCAACACCAAGCTGTATGTATGAGCAAGTGCTTCATAATTTGCAGGCATATTTGCAGGAGAGATAGACTGTGCCCAAATTGATGATAGCAATTGATTTATCTGATGGCTACTTAGCCTGAGGGCTGCAGGTTCCTGTGTTCAAGTGAAAAGCAGATCAGTGTGTTAACCATGGTAGTAAACCAAATTCAAGCCAATGTAAAAACAGCAAACTAAGGGTGAGCAATAGTCATGTCACTATTTGGGCTTCTGAGAAAGTTGAAGGTTGTTCCAAAAGAAGGATCATACTCAAGCACTTGTGGACACTGAATCATTGCAGGACTCACCAATTTCCTATGATCATCATCTGCAGTAGTTTCATCCACTGTAGCTAGCTGAGGAGGGTTGCTCCCGTGATACACCCTACTACTGGTTGACTTCAATCTGTTTAGGATCCCGCTGTTGCTATTAGCTAGTTCAGTCTCTCCAGCAATACTTTCTTTGTTATATTGAGTTGAATTATCACTTGAAGAACATTTCTCCATTCTTAGCTTATCAAATAAGGCAGCTGAAGAAGAGAAGACAGAGACGGCTCTAGAAAGTGTTCGTGGAACATCCAATGCCTTGGTGTCAGAAACAGACAAGCATGGCCGAGGGGAAACAGAGGTTGGCACAAGAACCACAGAAAAGATACGGTGCGCTACCACTCGTGTTTCATGGTCTGGATGGACCATAGCCAGGAGTAGTTGATGAAACAATGCTTCAGGGAATGCCTGAGGAAGGAAAGAATGGTTTTAGTATCAAATTTATCTGTGAAACTCAAAGTAGAAAACCATAGAGAAAAGAAGAAACCATGAATACTCACTCCTTACCTTATTCTTGTAGGACAAATTTGGTAAGGAGGATACAATTTGAGCAGTCCGATATACAGCACAGACTGTGGTTCTGGATATTGCTGTAACAGTTGAGTTATTCTCTAACATCACAGCCATAACATCAAGAATTGGGCCCGCTTCTCCAACCTGTTCATGAATGGCAGCTTAGATATCTTCCTCTGTGATAGATCTAATATTAAAAGACAGCTATTTACAGTAACACAACTAAAGCTTGAAAGACAACATTAGACTACCACATTGATCCCGCAGAGCATTTGTTACTCAATTATTTGAAAATAGTAAAGTACAAACTTGATTGAAAGTTGTGGGAAATGTGAGGTACCTTATGTGATAAATGTACAAGGCATTTATCCACAGCTTCTCTAAAATTTTTGTTCCATTCGACTACATCAGTGGCCAGATCCAAGTTATCTAAGGAGCATTGTATGCTTTTCCGCAAATGTCTTATCACATCACTTAATGCACCAATTATTGAAACAGAAGGTTGAATCTTAGCATATTGAGCAAGCGAAGTGGTCACCTCAACAATGTCTAGCTGCATATTGGGCTCTTTAAGGACAATTTTATGATCCAGGTGTTTAATTAACATTGCCAACAAAACATGTGTGTTTTTCTCTGCAACAGCGAGAATGAAGAAAAATTAAAGGGAAATCAGAAGAGCAGGATTAATCAAGAAAAGATTATATGACTCTTTATGATCAAATAAGAAAAATAGTATACCAGAGTCATCCATTAAAAATAGCATATCTTTTAAAATAGAAAAGGCAAGGCCATGGTTTATAGACCATAAGCTTCCATTATCAAAGTATCGGAATAAGGATTCCATTACACGGCGTATGGTAGAACCCTCCTTGGCCAAGTTGGCCATATTATGTAGGCAAACCCCAGACCAGAAGGAGGGATTCTTGGCATCTTCCCTGCATGAGTTTTTGACCCATCAATCATTGAAAGCTAATGAAATAAATAGAAGATAACACAAAGCTATTTTGAAGATGTTCTCATAATAAAAACTATTACATAGCCACATGCAATTCACGTTTGTCATCAACAATTTTACTCCAGGATAGGTTTCTCTTTTTGACATCTAGCAAAGAAGAGATATTATCTTCTTTTGTCATCACTTCTTGGACACCCACTTTCTCAGGACCTTGTTCCTCATGACCAAGGCTTACTGTATTTTTCTTAGAACATTCGTAGTTTTCCAAGACAACAGTAACAATCTGTAATGAAATAGAGAAAAAATAAATACTCTAGACCAAACAAGATATTTAATATTTTTAATCAGGGCATCTGGCAAATGAGTAGTGAAACAGTGCAGAATAAGTTAATATTTATGAAGCATAGATGCTGACATGGACAAAGAGACCTACCTAATTCTTAAAATTGTAGGACACAACATATACATAAGGAAAAAAAAGATCAAAATAAAAGATTCAAAATTTATAATATCTCATACATACATACTTACAAACATACATACACATCCAAGTTTCACTACTTTCTAAGACCCTCCTAAAAAAATTGGTATGTGTCATGTGCCAATACTTGTTGATTCTAAGCCCTTTCCATAAAAACATGGGGTTTCATTTTTATTGACATTTCTGCAAAAAATTCCTTGTTGAACATATCATAGTAGAACTGTGTATAGGTACATGTACCACACAAAAGAAATAACTAAGGCGACAATCTAGAGATAAACTTTACTTACTTCTTTATTGTTGTTGTTATTTCCTTCATTGACAAAATACACTCTCCAAAAGTTAGATGAAGTTGGGTATTGGGTTAAGCTTTTTAATATCTGAGTTGGCACATTAAAAATTGAATATGTGCGTGTGTGTGTGTGTGTGTTTGTGTGAGTGGGCGTGTGTCCAAGCCATGTCCTCCATGCATTTGAGTTATGTCTAGTGCGAAGTCTGTCAAGACTCAAGACGAAAGCAGTACTTTTGATTGAACACGTATGAGCCCATCCAACACATATTGTGTAAATATTGATTTGTTAGAGAAATACTACAAATTTTTCAAGCAAATTAAACATATAAATTATGTAAATGAAGGAGTGGCTCTAAAATCCTCATGGATTGGGCATATTTAGTGTTGAAAAAACAAGGAACTTATGTACTGACCAATAGAAGTGCAACCATAGATGGCCACAAACATGGGAGTAGTCCATATTAGACAAAACAATCGACAAATTACCTTTTAAGTTGCAAACAAAAAGGTCATTTTCAATCTCAAAACAGAAGTTTCATTCTTGAAGAATGCTCATGTATCAAATCTCCCTGAGCCCTACTCTCATATGCTCCATTAATATTTGAATAATATAAAAATGAAGATAATTTTCAATTACCGAGCAGAATTACAATTCTTCAAAGAGTGCTCATATATCAAATCTCTTTGAGATTTACCCTCATATTATCCATTACCATTTTAATCTGTGGCATGCCTATATGGTAATAAGAAGTATTTGGAGAGAAAGGATCAGACCACACAAAATAAAGTATACACAGTTGCTGCAACCACTTAAGAATTTAATTTCTCTACAAAGTGAAAAAGCACAAAAGCCACTGGCAGCAGGTTTAAGAAAACTATATAATTAGTCATAAAATATAAGAAGGAAATAATGAACTTACATTATCGAATTCAGCTGATATGTGAGAGTGTTCACCCATAAACCAAACCTACAGAGAAAAGTTGTTAAAAGATAAGAGTACAGATTACAACTCCGGCAGAAGAAAAGGGGATAAATTTATTAAGAAAGCAGGAACTAAAATAGAGGTTGTTAAATCCACTTCATGCCTGCAATTTCACATGAAAACTAAAAAGTATCCAATTAAAGGAAGTGAGCATAAAAGAAAATAGAACTGAACATGATCACATGAGTTTGTGGCAATTGGTGACCTAAGCCTTTCAATGAAAACACAGAAAGTGCATTAAAGCAATAACAACTAACACAAGATGGATAGACACCACAGACATGCTAGCAGACCAGAGAATAAAAAAAAAAAAGAACAACTTCTTGTTTGTGCATTAGACTACAAGCTAGGGAAGCTTCAAAAAATTATTGGACAATTGAAGACAGTATAGAAGGAGGCTGAACCTAGACATGGTGATAAAGTAGTTGTCCTCTGATATGCAGGTCACTGTTCAAATCCTAAAATCTATCTCTTTGCTTGCAAGAGTAAGGTTACATACATCTACCCTTCCTAGATCCCAATAGATGGGAGTTTCTAACTGCCTGTATAGAGATAAAAATAAAAATGTGGAATTGCAAGAATGAAAAGTACAGATTATAACTCGGAGGAAACCTTTACACAACTATATGAACCTAGGTATAAATAGCTGAGTTGGATACCTCATATAAATGGAGATCCAATTTCACATCATAAGTAATAACTTGGAGGAAAATCTTTACACAACTATATGAACCTAGGTATAAATATCAAACTAATATCCTTTGAGATTTAAATATAGGGAAATAATAGCAGTATAGTACAAGTTGGGGGAATATTAATGTCAAAGTAAAACATAACTCTGTTGTACATGCATGTATCACATTTGATTTCTTCCAAATGTGTGATGTTCTGTTGTCAAAGAATGATTTTTATTTATTAAAAAAAAATTGTGGAATCATAAAACAAATACCATTGATGCAAGGCCTTGCAAACCAGCTGAACGAATAGTTCTTGCCCTTTCATCTTCCCCTGCTTCTTGAGCCAACTGACATAGCTTTGGGATAGTGCTTTCTAAGTTGGACAGGTAACTTCCATCAACCTGCAAAACTCAACACACATGTGAATCTCAAGCTTTTCCCCAGTCACAATTTAGAAGGATAGTAAGAAGTGGTAGTTGGTATTATATATGTTTAATCCATTAAACTTAAGTATTGTAACTTTGGAAGCACTAGTTTAACGAACCTGATTATTTACAAAATCAAAAAGAAGATGACATCCTATAATTCTCATTTCATCCTGCCGTGATTGATCCAGCAGCGTGTGAATAATGCTTAGCAAGCTACTTGCAAATAGTGGCCTATCAAGAAACATAGAAATATAAATGCATCACATTTAAATTTTTTGTCTTCAGCGGGTTAAGCAGAGATTAGAAAAAGAACAGCACATAAAATTAGCAGCTATTAAATGCCTAAACTGAAAGGAGAGATATGAACTCACATTTGTTCATTACAAGAAAACAGTAATTTCTTGTAAATGCACATGACTATTTTCGTCGAACGCAAATTCTCATTTCGCAGCTCCTTGTAACACCTTTGCTCAAGGGCATTAACAATCTGATCACCAATTAGATAACTTTAAAGAGCATAGCAACCACCTTTAAGCATTTAAACATAAGCTTTGCTTTGAAAAACAAATCACGGAAAGTGGCAATGATTTGGCGTATAGGGTCATATTTATTATTAAAAAGTCCAATGCACAATAACCAATAACATGGTGCTAAATGGCAGGTTCGTGAATACTACATCAAACATAATAAAAATGGATTCCAAGACAATTGTACGGTAGATGAGACCAGAGGAAAACATTTTTAAGTTGGAATAAGAGAAGGAAATTATGATTACAGCAAGTCCTTTCAAGATAAGAAGCATATTTAGAACAGTACAGATCAGAGAATTACCCATCCTATAAATGTTAAAACATCTCTAGTAGGGCTCTAAAGGGGTTCTCACTCTAGCTTCAATACAACAATCTTTAGGTGCATGAAACCTACGATTTGCTCTCCAAGGTATCTTCACTTGTTGTGCAGTGTGGACAGGAATCTACCAGGTTTTTCAATAGTAAATTTGCTTTCCTTTGCTATCTTTTTGAAGTTTAATGCTACCTCTAGGATTGAGATTTTTGTTTGGAAAGAAACAGTAGCATTAAGTGTTACATAAGTCTCCCAAATGTCATTGTCTATATCATGTCCCACAAGAATCTGGAAATGTGGGCGAGTTGTTTGCAATGTTTGGTATACACTGAAATTGTTTTCCCACATACAAAATTCTTTTCTTTACCTGTTATGGATCCTCTGAGAGGAGAAATGAAACTAAGCTATTGTGAACTTGTGCTCCTTTTGCAGGCATGAGATGCACTTGGTTAGAGCAAAATCCTAGAACTTGCAGTAAGAAGTTGCAGTTGGTGAGCCTTCTTTAGTTAGGATAGTTCTTTGCCCATTTAACCACTAGTTTTATTTTTTATTTTTTATGGGGTTTTCTATGTCAGGTACACAGAGGGAATGAAGCGATCTTTTGGGCTGAACTTTTGACTGCCTCCTTTTTCCTTTTTTTCACCCAATGTTGAAAGACTCTTGCTCATTTTGTTCTATAATTTCCTTCTCTCTATAATTTCAAGTTTTCAAGAGTTCATCTAGGTAACCATATACAAGAGTCAACCTACACTACCAATAAACAAAAATATGATACATAGACATTGTTTTGTGCTTCTGTTAAAAGATTCCATACCTTTGGGATGCGTAAAGGATTTTTGGCGGCATAATCGCATAGTTTTCCTATTTTCCTATCATTTGGCCCTTCCTCCTATCAACTCAAATAAAATAAAAAGAAAATCAGTATGCCAGGCATTTTGAAACAAATTCTACTACAAAAAGAACAAATAAGTAAATTAAAGAAACAGATATATATTTCATGTTTAGTATAATATGTTGCATCAAGCTGAAGACCACCATCATTGAACCATAGATCTTTCAACTAATATGCATCATGCTTGTATTGTTTAGCTACTACACAGAAGCAAAATAAGCACTTCAGTCTCAAACACAGAGGAAAATCGCTTTGCAGTCCTTTTAGTGTTCTCAATATCATGCTCGCTAGTCTTCTACAACGAAGAATGTGTTCGCCTTCAACTTCAATGACTACTTAAACAGCAAAAATAGTGCATTAAACTAACATGAACTGCAATTCACTATAGGTCCTTCCCTCATGCATGGCTGGCTGCATTAACACAATAATAAGGGCTGGATATTGGACAAGTAATTGCTATTGCAATGACAATGTGGATATGATTATAGAAACAGGGAACTGAAAATTAACAGAATTAACAGAAAACCATAAACAACAAACCTGATTCCGAGGGAAAATATCAGCAATGAGCCTCTTGTACCTCTTAACAGGCTGTCTAGACCTTGCCCTCAATGAAGGGCAGAAGAAACAAAGAGCCCCACAAGCTGGCAGAACTTGGCGGGAGATTACACCAGATACCACACTCATTCTTGAACAACAATTTAACTAAAGAAATTATTAATTACAACAAAGATTTCAATTTTTTTTTCAGAGTTTTTAGGGGGAAAAAAAGGTGCAGAACAATTTGGGTTCAAATTGCGCTCTCTTTCCCTCCTGACCCAATAAGAAAAATCGGATTTTGAATGCAGAGAAGGGAAAGAAAGGCTAAAGTCTAAGGTGGGCACCCCTTCAAATTCAACCACCAGCCTCAAAATAGCAAAACTTGAAGGTCATCAAGCTGGGTCTGAAAAAGTGGAAGGAAAATGAAAATGTAGCACTGGAATTTGACCCCTCAATGAGGGAATAAAAGCAAAAACAAAATGTCATAAACTTTGGAGTTTGATAATGTCAAAGTTTTAAGGAGGAGGGGGATTGCATTGCCTCCTCGTTGCTACAAAATACAAATTGCATGCAAAAGTGGGAGGAAGAGGGTGGGGGAAAGGGGAATCCCTCAAAACACGGAAGAATGTTTGTGTTTTTATTTTTTTTATTTCATTTTTTTCAATTGGGTATGAGAGAATGAGGTGGTGTGGGTGGTACCCTCAAAAGGAAAGGAAAAAGGAACAAAAAAAAAAAAAGTGATGATGTGAATAATGTTGTGCGATGATATGATAGTAGTAACAACAATTTATTGTGGTGCGCCAGAGAGAGGGAGTTTAGTTGTAGTGTAATAATAGCTTATTATGGAATGAAACGCAGAGGAAAGGGGAATTTATTAATGTTGCAGGTTTCAGCCTTTCAGGCATGGGCATGGCGGTGGTGTGGTGTGGTGTTGGCGCCTCCCATAACACAATGCTTCAATTTTTTCACCCAACAATGCAACGGTTTCGGTGGATGCTGTGGGCCCCTTTTACCTTCCTCTAACTTTAGTATATAGATCCGTTCATACTTATTTATTATTAGCTTAATTTTGACGTATTAAGAATATAACAAATAAAAAAGTTCTATAAATAATATGCTTGTAATTGTGCAAGATTTTTCAAATTGATAAATGATTAAATCTAATTCTTTTACTGATGTGAGAATACTTGATCGGATATCTTATTAACGGGATAAGTTTTATTTATACCTATTATATTTTATTAAGATTTTTTGATTTTGTCCAAAATTCTTCTTTTTTTATCCATAATCAACTGATATGTCTCGAGCTAGATTAGTTCAAATGTCGATAAAATATTTAATTATTTTTAAAATGGTATGAAATTCTATAAACTACTATATTTAATAAGAACTTTCAATTTAATGATTAAATTGATAGAAATTAATATCTAAATAAAATTATTCAATAAAATTAATAGGGTTTTAATTTTGATGCATGATGGTATAAATAATAAATAAATTTTATAAATAATTCAATTATATATTATTATATCATTTCTTACTCATATATTTTATTTTAGAAAATTCTTGATGGATTAAGGTTGTCTCTTCGCACAAGTTTTCATGGGTTCGATGTTTTATATTATGTAAGTTCCTCAATCACTAAAATTTTCTTTTTACTTAAGTTTCCTTTTGAGTAAACGAAAAACAATTGACCAGTATACACAAATCAAACCTGCCCTATCAAATGTCCATTCCCGCAAAAACAGGATTTAAGAAAGAGCCTTTTCATATATGCATGAAGCCAACATTAATCCTCATGAGTACTCCAACGAAAGGAGCAAAAAGCGATTGGAGTAAAGAATAAAAGAGGAGGAATATGATATGATACATTGTCATGGCTCATGGAAAGAGCAAAACAGCGGGCATGGTTGGAGGAATTGAAACACAGATGTTGCTTTCGTGCCAACTTTTGAAACCAAGTAATGGAATGTTTTCATGACTTTATCATGATTAAATTAAAGCATGAACGAGGGAATTTCCACAACTGAACATGGCATAATCAACAACCCTCATGCACATTGAAAAAGGTTGAAAAGTGAAGGCACCTTCCTTTACACTTTTATAGTGTCGCTAGTGTATTAATTACTTCTTGCATACATTATGCTGAAAGGAATTTTATTTTGATTTATTTGTTGTCTAAAATTCTTAGCATTATACATGATACCTTGAGAGATCATTGAGTCATACTTTCTAAGTATTAATTGAGATCATCAAACTTCTCAATTATTTTGCATTACAATACCTGAAGGACAGCAATGCATTGGAGAGTCCAAAATGGTACACGCAGCAACATTCACAGAAGTAGTTCTAAAAGAGTACTTTTATTTACATCAACTTTCTAGATATTAATTATTGGGACATAAAGAAAATTACATGTTAATATCTAAGGATTTCAACTACATCATTATTGAATTTATTTATAGATAAATATAATAAATTATATGTTATAAACTAAAATTTTAGTTATTTTACCAAAATCCAAGAAAACAATTTTCTATAATTAATTATCTTATCATATTGCCGTCTCAAACCTGTCGTGATAGGCACAAGTTGAGACCAAACCATTAGTGCTGCAAAAGGAGTGGTTAAAGTTCATGTATCGATCTCAACTTTCTAAAATACTGTCTGAAATGGATGTTAAGAAAACATCTTCTAAAACCATCATATTAGCCATCTTTCACACTTAAATAATAGATTTTGAACCAGAAATTGAAGGGCAACATTTTTATTCTACAAAAAAAATGATAAAGGAAATTTTGAGCAAAGGTTTGGCAACAAAGCAGATTTCACAATTGTTTGAAAAATGAAATATCAGGAAACAGCCTTGTCCTAGGCTAAAACCACAATTCAAGCAGTCAGATTAATTCTCAGAATGAAGGTAGAATCTTGTATCAAACAATGGAGCCGTCAAACAATGCTACAATTACACGACTGTTCTGTGGAAACCCAGTTACATCTTCAAATTCATATTCACATCCTTTTGCTATAAAATTGGGTAGAAAAATGTTTATAAACTTAATCATCCATTAAAAAGGTGCAACTTCCTTAAAGCTAGAATTTTCATTGTGTTTTTAACCCCACAACTACGGTCTAGAACTACCACCATGTTCCCTCTCAACATGCTCCACAAGGGCAACCGGATCCAGAAATCCCTTACTACACTTAGGACAGGCATCAATTGTCACATTCTTGCTTACCGCAGATCGGTTGCCATTCCTTTCATGAACTCTTTGCACATGATCCACCAAAGTAGCAACCGAGGAAAACTTTGCTCCACACTGAGGGCATTGCTCCACTTGACCATTTCTATTTCCACTGCCACTGCTTTGTCCCATCCCATCCCTTGCTGTCTGCCAGGCTTGGTTAATTTCGCCACTCAATTTGGACATGCCTGCTTCAGCAGAAGCTCTAATGTTAGAAGCCGCATTAAGAAGGCTAGTCGTCCATTTAGATGATGAGGTTGATGTCAAATTGGGCTTTGGCTCCTCTTTTCTACTCCTATTCACAAGATTCATGAATGAAAAACTTGTTTGCAACGTTTTGGGACCAGGACATTTGTGATCGGGTCCAAACCGGTGCTTCAAACAATGGTCAACCATGCAGTCCCTGCACTTAATTGTGTTTGAGAATACTAAGATCTCTCTGCATCCAGGGGCAGGGCATTTTTTCTTCTTTGTGGCTTTCTCATAATTTGATGGGTCACACTCAGAGTTAACATGATTCTCCCAAGTGATGTTGGGATCTTGATCATGAATTAGGCGGACTCCTTTTGCACAAAGTGGACATATAACAACAGTGACATCTTGTTTGTTGGCTTTTGTACACTGATGCTTAATATAACTTCGGTGCTCCAAACAATACACCTGCAAGAGATCGGACAAATATAGTTATCACAAACCAAGTGTTCCTAAATTGACAACAAGGATAGTAGTAACCCATAATTCCATACTTGTGCATTCTCAGAAAGTCATCACATATTCGAATCCCAATGAATTTGAGAAGAAAATGCTTATCAGAACTGGGAAAGTTTTTAAACTACTACACAACCAAACATGAAAATCATGACAGAGCTTTGCTGTAAATATTCAATAGAAACCTGAATGCAATAGTCCGTGGACAATAAGAATCTTCAATTCATTTCTACCAAAGTCAATGGATTTACAACAAACCAACATGTATGCATATGAGTGTGCATGTACAAAACCTAAATCTAGCTTTCAAATTATTTTTCTTTTTCTTAACATCATATTGAACTACTTTCAAAGATAAATCAGGCACTTTGCCTGCCCCAACAATATTAGCGCAACATTTAAAGGAAAAGAAAAGGCAATTCAACAAACCAGTTGACAGAAAAAAGAAACAGTGTTAACAGATGTTGGCCACATATTCTGATTACGAAAACCATTAAAGAAGATTAGTACTTGGGATTCAACTAAAGTATAGATATGCTACAGCGATGGAAAACTGTAGCTGACTCCACCTAGCTTGTTGTAGTACTCAAGATTCAACTTATTGATGGAGTTGAGGGGAGCGGAGTGGGATTTTAAGTCGCTTTATTGTTTGGATTTGTAAAATTTGAATGGAATGGAGCAAAGATGGATGGACTCTATTCCATTCAATTTCATCAACTCTTCACAAATTTTTTTACCCCCAAATTGGGAGGAATGAGATAAAAGTTATCCAAACAACAGAGCAGAGTAATTATTCCACTCCATTCTATTCTACTCTGTTCCGCCCCACCATGCTCCATCAGCATTTATACCAGTATCTTAAAGACTAAAACTTACTGCCAGGAACTTACATTTGGGAAAGCAAAACATAAAAAACATCAAACAAGCTGATTCAGTTTTGCCATTATTCAACAAATATAATTCCCAAAAAGAACCCACCACTTTTCAGTATATCAGTTAATATCTATAACCACGTTTGTTCAAAATCTATCACGCGCTTTCGTTGACCAATCACCCAGCTTAAAGAAGGGGAAAAAGACTATCCCTAAACCTAATTTTACTTCCTTTTTTTTTTTTGGTCCTTTTCTTCAAGTTTTCTCTTTCAATTCAATAACATTCCTATTGGAAAAAAATCAGGAAAAAAAGAAAAGATAATCTCAATTTTCAGCTCAATTGCAAATTTCTTCGAGTCTAATCAAAACCCAAAAGCAACCAATGCAGGTGCAGTACAACACAAACAAATTGCTAAACCAAAATCATATAAATTAGCAACAACAACCAAAACAAAACAAAGAGAGAGAGAGAGAGAGAAACGTTACCAGATTGCAGCGATCGCAGGTGAAGGGCAAGAAATCGACGAGCTTGCAATCGGAAACGGAACAATGCTTTCCTAGATCTGGGAATTCAGGAGTCCCCATCCCAATTCACCTTCTTCGTCTTCTCCTTATTCTCTTCGGAGAAGACGGAAATTGAATTCCGGGGAAAGATGGAACGGAAAATAGAATTCCCTGGATTTGAGAAATTAAAATCGAATCTGAATGTCTAGAGAGGATTTTGATTTGATTTCCTTCTATATAGCGAGGAAAAAGGAACCAAACAAACCAACAAAAACCAGAAATCCAGGATTGGGAGGGAATCCTGGCCTTTTTGGAAGGGATTGAAAAAAAGTCCTCTAACCAATCAAACAATAGTTAAGAACATTAATAATTTTAGAATAATGTCCAAATTTGTGCCACACGAAAATATCGCAACAAAGTTGTCAACAAGAAATTTTCCCAAAAAAAAGAAAAAACGCTTTAGCATAATTTCTGAGAATTAAAAATGAAGATCAAATTAAAGAATTTTTAGCATCAACTTTAATGCCTTTGTTAAAAGAAAAAAAAAATCAATTTGACACACCTTTAAAACTTTTAGAGACAATAATGAAAAAAATATTCGTGCAAATAAAAATTATATAATAATATTTTTGCCAGGTACAAATTCAATAATTAACTCATATTTTCAATTAATTATTCAAAATAAATAATGCTAGTTAGACTGCGTTGCCGTCAAGGTGGAGTTACAGCTAATCAACGCTGCTTCAATGTGACTAATGTCATATACGACGCGCATATAGTCAAAATCTGCACGTCAAAAAGAAAAAGAGAAAAAAACTTATTTGGTCAAAATTATCATTTTTTTGGTAAAATTTATTTCATTAAATTCTCCATTTTTATACTTTATTGCCTAAAATCGCAGTGATCGAATATGAATCTATTGACGGAACCTTAGCTTATTTTGCAATTTGCACGTTCTTTCGTCTTACATTTGATGGATGAAATTCCATTTTCTCAAAAAAAAAAAGGGAAGAAGGAATTACGATAATAATTACCTTAAGATGTCATTTTTATGATGAAATTATTTGTAACATTAGATCAAATGATTTCAATCAAAACAATAGATCAAAATCACAAACTCGTTAGTTTCATATTCTAGAATTAGCTGAGTTGTTAAAACTTCGTCAAATTTGAGTCTGAGTCAAACTTTATTGAACTTTAAAAGTTTTAGTTTTACGTCGGGTTTTGATCAAATTTAATAAATTTTTTAATTATTTTTAAATTCGATATTTTATATCTTTTTTTTTTAATTCTATAATTTATAAGAGGTTGGAATTGTTCTCTCTTTCTATCCTTCTTTGTTTTTTCGGGATCTATCGAATTGGAATTTTCTCTCTGACTTGATTCGTGGACTAAAAAGGATGGGCCAACCCAATTTGAACCCAAAACATCTTTGTCTGAACAACCCAAATAATGTAATCAATATCGATTGTTAAAAACATGTGACCAAAAACACTGTTAAACGTCCTCCAAAAAATGAACTAAAATATTGGATTTCATTACTTCAAAAAGTGAGTTTCGTGACCCAAAAAAAAAGTTAGTTTTTTATATTTGTAAAATAACATCAAAATGAATGTTCAATTTCAATTTATAGCATCAAGTTCTTTTTTCAAAAATTTAATTTAATGGAAGTCGTCATACATGTATTCATAAATTGATGACCCAAAAGGACACATATGTTTTAAAGAATAAAAATTATCACTTACTTTTTGAAAAAATGGAGGTGCAGATGTTAGTGTGAAGAGAGGACGAAGAATAGGTCAAAGGTTATATTGTGTGCATGTTTGGTAGAACCCCAAAATTAAGATTTGTACGAAGTTATCAGAGACAAGCTTTTGCTTTTTATTTTATCCTGGGTGGATAGAGAACATTTTTCTCAAACTATGTTTTGGATTCTCTGAAAGCAAACCAAACATGCTATATATATCTAAAACAGCCTCCGTATTATATTACCTGGAAGTAACATGTCATATCATTATTTACATACCATAAGAGACCAAAGTGACAAGTACCAATGTCTCTATTCTCAAAGACCGCCTCTGAGCCCGAGACTGCCGAGGCAAATTTCCTAAACCGAGACAATATATGGATCAACATGCACATACTAGTGAGTGAAAACATAACAGAGTAATATAACATAGGGGGTTCTACCATCCCTCCTTTAATTATAATATTGGTATTGCATATATAGAATAACATTATATATACATGCATGTACTTGTAGTAGTAGCAGTAGTATTATATTTTCTTCTATTTTTTCCTTAATCTTGAGGATTCACAAATATTTGTTAGCTAGTGCAAATTATGATGGTCCATGGTCCAAGCTATGAAGGAGGGCAGCTGATAAGAGAGCCAGCTTTCTGAAGAGTCACACAGAAGGGGTGTCCTGAGTCTTAAATAGTCCTCAGTTTTCAGGTGATTCGTACCAATTATAGTTTGTGCAAGTTGACAAATCAGCCAATTTGGGACCCTGATCATGAAGGCAGAACTCATACATAGCTCTCAAATTGCTGAAGGGACATATATAAGACAAGGTAGCTAGCAGCAAGAGGAAAAACAAAACAAAATCACCAGGTCCTTTGAGGTCACAGGCTCACAGATTGAACATTAACATGTGACATACATCACAAGGGACAAACCTGGGGAGGAGAAATCAAATTAAATATTTTTTTTGAGGGTGAGGTTGCAATGCAATGCAAGACCCTTCACTGACAAGGACACAAGTCCCATTTCAAGTATATTATTAATGAGTTAATGGGCACTCAGAGAAGCCTTTTTCCTTTGGCCTTCATCTATGATATGTCTTGCACCTCAAAAGTCACACCCTCCCTTTTATTTTAAAAAGGAAAACCAGCCAGATAAAGTAAACGAAAACGAAAAACAAAAAAAAAACATTTAACATAATTAATAACATAAAAGGACCAAAGTAACAAAGGCAAGAATTATATATGTACTTATTATGATGACCATTGGATTCCTATTTTATAGCTACAATAATTTTTCTCTTATCAGTATTAGTTAATGATACCAAACTCACTTTTGACACTATTACTGCAGTCCATATAGTTCAGCGTCTGATTTTTGTGCAGTCTCATGTCCACATTCTGCTCTTATTTGCTAACTTATCTTCCCTGGATTAAACCATATGCCACAATAGCTCATCCTTTCCATCTATTCTCTGTAGTTTTCCTCTCCTTGTGGCTATTACCCTCTTTGTTTGTATCGCCTTCAGTATTTTGATTGCACTGTACCAAAATTAGAAGTGCCTTGACCAAAAGGGCTAATCCAAGAGATTCAAGACTTCAGATTCACCTTCAACTTCAAGGTTCTGTTTTCCAACAGAATCATGGATACAAGGCAAGGGAGTGAAATGCAACCCTTTGTTGGAACATCACCACCTAGAGTTGTGGAGCCAAGCCGCTATACACATAGGTCAATTGAGACCCTTGTGGTGGTCATAGCTGTGATCACAATAGTTGGTGTCATTGCTGGGATGATAGCAAGGTTGTGTGGTGGAAGGCACTTTGGTGGCAATGGGGAGCATGACATAGAAGGTTGGGTTGAAAAGAGGTGTAGAAGTTGCATTGATGGGGGCCTCCCTCCAGCACCTCCACCTGAAGAACCAAAGCCAGCAGCAGCAACAGCAAGTGATGCAAAGTAAATGGAAAAAAGGAGCTCAAATGAGTTAAACACAACAATTTGTAAGTTGGTTATAGAACTTGATGAATGCCTTGTTTTTGCTAGCCAGTTAATACCATGTGATTTGAGATAAGGGTTGAAGAAAGTAAAACACAACTTTAAACTGATGTGTAGAGGAATAGCGCCATTGATGTTAGGCTCACCTACTTGCTGTTATTGGACTGTTATTTCAATTTTACTTTGTTGATCATTCATTATTTCTTCTTTAAACATCATTTTCCCTGTGAGAAAGCATGTTTTGGTTTCTTCAAACAAAGAAACATTCCAACATTGCAGCGATGTATGATGCTCAAGCTACTTGGATTTTCCACTTAAAGCAAACATGAAGTAGCATAAATTTTCAATGTTTAGGGTGTGTTTGGTTAGGATAAAAAATTTGAGAATTAAGTTCTGTGTAACAGTAAAATTTTTCATAAAAATTTTACTCTATTTTACTCTCCAACTAACCGCATCCGTAACGAAATTTAATATAAAAAATTGTTTTATGGTAGTTAATAGTTCATCTATTAATGACATCTTATTTCTATACCTTACCTAGTTATCTCGGAGAAAAATGGTTCAGCGAAAGTTAAAAAAATATATATAAAAATACCAAGGAATTTTTTTTTTCTTGAAGAAAAAGTAGTTTAAAGTGAGGGAAAAATCTTCCCATTTTAAATACAGAAAAAATTAAGGGAAATTTTTTTATAATGATTTAAGTGTGGTGTTTTAAGTGCGTTATTGGAATTTATAAAGTTTAATAGAAATATGGGTTTTTTCTATACAAATCGCTATGTTGCAATTTACCTCCGTTATCAATTAAAAAATTTGTATTTTTTTACACACAAATCGCTACCTCCCAAATCATCATGTAGATTTGTGAGTGAAAAAATACTAATTTTTTTAATTGATAACGATAGTAAATCGCTTGGTGGTGATTTGTATAAAAAAAATCTCATATTTCTCTTAAACTCAAAAAATTTTAATAATACACTTAAATCAATGTCTTTATGCATATCCAAAATAATGACCCACAAATTAATTATAACAAAAAAATTATAATAATTATAATAAAGTTAGGTATCACCTAACCTATAATGTTAGCCTCAAATGACTATTCATTTATCTTTCCCTCAGCGTGTTTTGTTACAACATCAGGTGTCCACCATACCTTCACGGCAATCATTTTTCAAATAGCTACAGCAATCCATTTTTCAGTCACAATTTTGTCTTATCTTTTATTTTTTGGGGGGTACAATTGATGATTCATTAAGTGGAGCCGGTTATCGTGACTAGGCCTAACTTTTTGGCGTAGAATCTGAAATCAATGTATGCTTAAAGATGCCACCAACATCATAGCACGGGCTTGCAATTTGACGACACAAAGCAAAAGCTCTTCAAGCCGTTGCCTAATGATATTAAAAAGCCCAACAAAGTGTCCAAAACTTTCTTTCAATTGGAATGTTACCGTTGAAATTACTAGTTATACGTGCTTTAAAAGCAAGAATTTGTTTTGATCCAGTGATTAATGCTATGCACGAAGTGTTGGATAATGTAAACTTTTATGTGGATGATCAAACACTACAACTATTGTGGGATGGGATAAGATGAATTTCTCTCCCTAGTTCTCTTTTTTCCGTCACTCATATCTAGGTGATATTTTGATTATGAATTTTTCACCTTCAACATTTTTAGGTAATCTTAATATCCAATCTTGTAACCATTATTATGGTTATTAGGGTTAAATTGATTATTGAGATGTAGAAGTTTTAAATTACCATTTATATTGATTGAACCTCAAAACTCCCACATAAAAATTGTTTGAAGTGTGTTTATGAAGATTTGAGAAACTTGCAAGGTAATTGATGGACCACGAAGAGATTGTTGAGTTTGTAAGCTTGTGAGAGGTGTAAAGAATGAAAATTTCAGCTATAGCGGCTTAGACACGAGACAAGTGTTCCCAGCAATCAAAGAGGGGTTGTTTTGTTTGCCAATCGATGGTTCCCTTCATGGGGTTCTCTCCTCATCATGAGGCAAAGTAGAGCTCCCATTGGAGATGGGATTGAACAGTGAACAAGTCTGATTATTATTGTTACTATTTTTTTGGGTCTGATACAAGTCTAATTCCTATGTAACAAGGTGGACTTATGAGAGCTAACGGGTTTTTGTTAGGTATTGGGCCCAATAGGCTGAAAATTTGTTTTTTTTTCACTAGACAACATTTTTTGTCCTAACATTTTTAATTTGACATTAACTTAATTCTAAAATTTTTAGTTTTGACATTGATTCAATCTTAATATTCTTTATTTTGATATCAATTTATTCATTTCATCAAAATAAATATCCAAAAAGGTTATTTACCCCTTTTTTTGTCAATACTGGAGAGATTTGGGCTTGAAACATTGATTATTGTGGCTGATTTCCTTAGGCTCCCGCCCCCCCAAAAAAAAAGATGGGATTCCATGATTAATATGTTATTTTATCTTGTTAAAAATTGCGTAGAATTACATAAATAATTATATATACTTATATAAATGTATATTTTATTATATTTTGATCAAATCTATTGAATCTCAGTTGAACCAATAAATCTTTAAACTGGTATCATATATGTTTTAGTGTATGACCCATTGTTTTAAAGGCAAATTACACTAACCTCTCATGAGATTTAATAAAATTCAAATTGCCTCCCTTTTATTTATTCGGGTGATACAAAACTCCCTCAAATACACTATTTATTGTGTGATAGAGGAAAGAACGGTGTAATAATTTTACAAACTCAAAGAATGTTGGTGTAGTGCTTCCACAAACTCAAAGACCTCCCAAGAAAATTTTACAAATAGAGAGAATGTAGGTTGAATTTCATCTAATCTTAGAGGAGATATTTGTAATTTGTCTTTTCTTTTAACATTTGTTAGTATTTATGTATGTTATACACCCGCATCAAAATGAGATAAATATATTTGTATTTTTACCTAGTTGAGGTATTGTATTTGGTATTAAATTGAGATTGACAATGATATAAACATACACTAGCATATAACTTTAATAGGAAGTTACATTATTAAGTGACGCAAGGCTTGCATTCTATTGATGAATCAATCTAGAAATGATGTTTAATGTTCGTTTATGACAATCATTTTTGTGTAAAGAATGACACTAACTATTCGTTACAAACCGTGTCTTATTATTTGGTCGGCCATATCTATCTATACACGCAGCAATGATGGCGTATCGTTGCAAAGCAAGATTTGATGATTCATACATCCTTCACACCATGCGAAGGTGAATGCCTCTGATCTATCTTCTAATTTCTATGTGCCAGCTAGCAGCAGCTAGGGCTAACGTTTCCAAAATAAGACAATTTAACATTGTTGCATAAGGCCTCCACATCTTTTCCTCCTTCACCTTGCAGGTCTATGTCCTCCAACTCTATGTCCTCGCATGGGAAGCTGTCGCTACAATCAAACTTCACAGCCACATCAGAGGCACTCGTCCCTGATATGTCTTGGTACAACACCTTCGAAATCTGAACTGCCGATTTCTGCGACAACAGCACCAAATCGTTAGTAGATACATAGAGCGGAGAATGGATATTCTGATATGAAAATTTCATGCTACGTGATTAATGTGTAGATTTTTATTATTGATTAAGAAATTGGGATTAAGATTGAAGTTCACAAGGAACATAATCAATAATAAAAATTTACACAGGACCAAATCAGGCGAAATTCTCAGGGGAGAATACCCATTTCTATTTAGATGGTAATACTTCATATTAATTACTTGTTTTTTGCATGGCTTCTTTGGCTGGTCACAATAATTCTGGTCTATTATTATGGGGTTGGTCACATTTTTCATTTCAATGTTCGTAAACTGGATGTCGCTAGCAAGTCCTTTGCCTCCCTGCATTTACACATTAGAGCAAAAGGGAATTGGAGTTGTTACTATTATTATTCATTGGATTCTGCGATTATAAAATTTGAGCATACAATGCAATGCAAGGGGACTAAAATTAAAGTTCGAAATTGAAATTAATTACCTGCCATGTCTTGATTCTAACCCCATTTGTAGTTCCAGAAAGCTTAGCTCCCTTCACTGTTATTCCTGAAACAAATGCTTTGGATTTTCCAGCCCCTAAACTTCCAATACTGAGACAATCATATCGCAAGTAAAATTCACAATTAATATACAAAGTAACATATGCAGAGCTATCGAAAATATTAAACTTATTAAAATTGGATACTGGTATAAGATACTTGTTTAATGAAATAATTATTAATTAATTTAATTTATTAGTAATTAATTACCTGATACCATGACCGGGTCCGCATGTTATATTTGTGGCTAGTATATTCTTGGACCCACTTACAATTGATATACAATCGTCACCTGAAAACATAAAATTGATTCATTATTGAAATCAGATCAAAAGTGATTAAGAAAGAGATACTAATACATTCATGAGAGTTTAATGCTTTACAAATTCAACAACAACTAAGCCTTGTATTGGATAAACGTCTATGAATTACTAGCAATATATACCAGTTCCTATAACAGAGCTTGAGATTTGGATGTTCTGACTATTGGTGACGTGAATCCCATCGGTGTTGGGGCTATTCCCTGGTGCGGTCACTGTAAGGCCAGAAGCTTTAACGTTCATGGAGTCCTGGAATGAAACGTGCATTTGTTGTGCATTTATTATAGACAAGTCCTCAAGTACCAAGTTCTGGCAATTATGGAAAGTCAGAGCCTGCAAAATAAATAATAAATAATAAATAATTTAGCAAGCAGTAATTTGAATGTTATCAATCCAATTTACTATTACCTCCAAAATCAATGTATTTGTGTCTTAATATATTAATTTTTCAATGTATAAAATTTTTATTATTTAAAAAAAATACTTAAAAATGGACGTTGGGAGTAAATTAGTTACACATACCGTAGGGGCATCCTTGCAAGGCTGCAAAAGAAAGCACAGGGAATATGATCAATCATTTGAATATGATATATATATATATATATAAGTGTTTATAAATGAGGGGTAAAAAATATAATTATTTTATTTTATTAGAGATCAATCTTAAAAGTACTTAAAAAAGAAATCATATAGCAGTATGTTTAAATTTGGTCAAATTTAAAATTAAAAAAAAACTTATTTTAAACTTTTCTTTTGTAAAGCTTTAAATTATGAACTATTTTGCATATAAAATAGGCTAATTCAAACATTCACTAAACTTTGTTCTTAAAAATACTGGGCTTATGATATCTTACGAGCTTTTTGTTCCTTTTGCAAGAGTTTGCCCACCATATGTCGCCATTTCCATTGATGATTCCACCACCATTAACTGATAGTTTCTTAACACTGTCAAATACAAGCCAATGTCTGCTGTCTTGGCTGTAATCTGATGGGTCATCTGATGCATCAAGGGTTCCATAAATCTGACAATTATCACAAATTGTACATGCTCAAAGTTACTCTTTGAGAGAAAAAGGAGTGATGCTTAACCAAACGATGGAAGTTACTCTTAATCAAAAAAGGGGTGACGCTTAATCAAACACTTAATCATTGTTACTCTTTGAGAGAAAAATGTGTGATGCATCAAATCATTTAATTATGTGATTCTATTCATCGACTAAAATTTTTGAAAGAGATATTTTATTATATAGTATCAGAGCTATCATAATCAAATTGTTTAATATTCGAGCCCTTATTCTAATAACATTATTCACTTTAAGTCTAAAAAAAAAATTTGCGTGATATGGGTGTAACTTTTGAGTGTAACTACCTGAATTTCGATGTCAGATTTGCAAGGGCCAGAGAATTTGATTGGTTTGAGTAGATAATTTCCTTCAGGCACCACAAGAACCACTTCCTCCGAAGAACAAGCTATTTCCCAAGCCTTCTCAAATGCCTTAAATGGCCCACATATAGGCAAATGCAATTATGTTGAAAATAATGTCAATTTTTTGAATTGTGTTATAAAACCAATTTAATATACTTATAAAAAGGACTAAAATATTGATTTGAGGAATCTTTATATGGTTTTAGGATAAGAGAAAAGTTAATTAAAAAAAGTATAAGAGAAAAGTTTTACTCTAATAATTCATTCACCTATTGACTCTATATTGTTGTGAGTCATCATTATTATTTCATACTTCTATTATATTTTTCATGAAACGACTGAAGACAAATAGAATAACACATTATTTTTCTCTTATTGTTCTAATGGCACCTAAATATTCCTCGGCTAATAATTTGGATTAGGTGCTCACCTCTGTGTCATCATCACAACCATCCCCTCCACCAGCTCCATAATCTTTGACATTAACAATTATAAGGGAAGGGGAGGCTCCATCAAACTCGCCAAACCTCTTTAAACTCGGAACATCGCTTTGCCTGAACAGGCCCTTGAATTTCCAAGATCCATATATACTCCCAAGTGGGTCCTCTTGCCTTGTTACATAACAAGCAACAAAAGAAATTATGCCGATGAAGAATGTTGAGAGGAGAATATGCCTGTGGAGGGCCATTATATTGATTTCCCCTTTTATTCTAAGGTGAAATAGATGATCTTTGAAAGGTGTGGAATTGTATTATTGTTTGAAGGGAAATTGGCTATAGCTCAATTGCTAGCTTAATTGGTATGTTGGGACTAATGAGGGGAAGCTTGTGTATTTATAGCAAGGAAAGAAGAAAGATATGTTAGCTTTTGCATGCTCTTAATCATATACATATAGGGATAACGTTATGGAAGGATGAGACTGAGGCGAAATTATCACTCCGGAACAAGCCTCTGACTTTTGCTCAATACTTGTGAGGATCAAATTTATGCATGTATGTGCATATATATATATATATATATATATATATACATGCTATTAATTAATAGATCTCAAGAATATACAAAAAATAGGAATAAGTATGCAAAGTTTTTGGTTAGCAAATGGAACAAAAATACGTTTCGTATTCTGGGCATATTTAATTTCAGTTTAGGATCGAGGAGACTTGCACACATTTGAAGGTTTTGCTATCAAATGTAACTATCACGCTATGACCGATGGGTATTAAAATGCAAAAGCATGCAAGTATTCATCTGTTTTCCTGCTTATTTACTCTGTGTTTTTAGCAGCTATAATAGTCGGAGAATCTTTTTTTTTTTTCGGTGCTAATCCTCAGGGAAATTAATGTAGTGCATGACATAACCTGTACCAAAAAAAAAAATCTATAATCTCAATAATAAGCATTTGCGTGAAAATTCAATAGTTAATTCATTCATATGCTGAGGTTCAAGTTCAAAATATATAAATTGAAAAAAATTTAGGTGCTTCTAGAGCAAAAGAAAACATATACTCTATTTTATTTATTGATTAACACATCAACTATTGTATTATATAAGAGACAATAATAATCTACAAAATTGATGCAAAGAAAATAAAATTAATGTTTTCTCTTGCTCTCAAACCAACTAAATATTTTTAGTAGAAATTTGGGTAAGCCTTAAATTAGAGATTTGATAATAACTTTTTGGTATAATTAAAAGTTCAATTATTTTTTTTCCTTGAAAAAATAGTCTTCTTATTTCCATCACAATTTGTTTTAATCGTCCCTTCGATTAATTAACTCCAACCTTTTATTTTGATAAGAAGAATATATAATTTATAGTTGAAGGTTGGTTTAATTTACTCTTACACCCCATAATAATTCCATAAATTAAAGATTAGGTAAATCATATTAATCCATTATTATACCTAACAGACTTGCACACATATTGATGAATAAATGTATTCATGAGTGATGAGTCCACATCACATATTGCGTATTAGGAAAAGAAAACATATAATGAGTACCCCCATTGAAATATTTGAATATTCCAGCCTTTTTTTTATTTTTCCTCAGGCTAATCATTTTTATTTGGGTTTTAAACGTTTAGTTATTACGTGAAGTTGAGTCTTCTGTGCATTATTTTTATTTTAAAGTAGAGAGAAATTCACATACCATTGCGTATTAGTACTTTTGACAATAGAGTTGATAATTGGTTCATTGTATGTGTTGGAAAAATATATCCACTTTATATCATTTTAGGTGGTCGCTATAACAATTATGACAGTTTGGAACAATATGACTTCACCTTTTATTTTATTTTTGTTGGTTTCAAACGGTTTTAAACGTGTGAAGTTGGACTGCCGAGTAGCATATGCTGGTGCTTGTGGATCTAATCAACAAGAGTATGATGCAAACCCAAGATAGACACTTATCAGTATGAGAATGGCTCACTATTCAGCTTCACATCACCTTATTCGGTCAAGCGTGTGAATTAGGGCTTTCCTGTGTGCATTATATATTTTTGTTAATCAGCATCATCATAGTCTAGCTATCGTAAAATGTTAGAGAAAATGGATGGAGGGATGGCTTTGGAGTAGAAGACATTTCATTTTGTTACTTTGAAACTTACCATTAACTTTTGAGCAATGTTATCTGTATATAAGAAATAAATATATACAATATTGATGCGTGAAAATAAAATAAAACAAAAGTTAGATAATTAAGTAAACTTTTGTTTCTCTTTTAACTTTTCTCTTCAATATTTATCACTTTTTTCTCTCTATGTATATACATATTAAATTCATTTTATCTTATATACAAATAGCATTTCTTTTGCCATTTTATGACCTAAAGTTTCCTTAACTACTCTTGTCGCTATATTAATGCCATGATGATATGTTAGACCTCAAAGCAGCTCTTGAAATTTCATATACCTCTCTTCTATCCACAAAAAAGTAGATTCAAAATGTCACTCCCCCTCTTATAAAATATTTGTCAAATTTAAATAAATACAAATATTAAGGAATCTTATAAATAATATGATAAAAGAATACTTCTATACAGAATTATAGTGCATGGACTAATTATTATATCCTAACGATTATTAATTGTGAAGCATATCAAAGGGTTTGAAATGAAAGGCTATATTAATGATCATTAATTACTTAAGTATACTATTGAAATAAGAAAATATATTTTATTAAAATATGAAATTAATAAATATTTTGAAATATGATTTTGTGTGAAAGTTAATAGATATTTATGAAGGAGAGCTTAATTTTCATTATGACATAGCCGTCTAGTTAATAACTGTACGTGTATGGCATGGTCTAGATTAGCAAGGGTAATGGAACAAGCAATCAATCCAGGAATGCACCAAGTAGGCAATGACTCTATATGGAGCCTCTCACGTAAGATGGTCACACATGGAGAGATTTGTTGGTGCCATTTGGCATTAATTAGCATGCAGGCATATATACTACATAGTCTACAATCCCATGATTGTGGTTCTGGAGAGATACATGAGATGTTATCATTAAAATTTGGATTAATTTTTGCAGGCCATCAATTAATGGGGATATCATTAGATGCATAACCTCCTAATTTGGCAACATAACTAAGTTAAGAAAAGTTGAAGTTGATCATTGACAAAGTTTGATCATTAGATATCTTTTCAATTAGCGTACTTGATCATATAATGTATTCCTTTTGTACTCTGAATTCTAAATTATTTGATACATTTAAGTATTTATTACTGTACTGTGGAAGCAAAGACGTTAATTAGATAGTGTGCATGATTGTACAAGTAAATCGGATAATCCAAAATAGGACAAACGAACTTGAAGGCGATTTGCATATATCCTTTAAATTAGTTTGTGTGGAATTTTTTTAATGGAAATTGTAGATATGTTTTAAATTCCTATTTAGATTTTAATGTTCATTCACACCATTAGTCAATTAATACGTCATTAAATTAAATAATTAGACTTTAATTCCCTTTTTTTTTGGAAACCAATCTATCATTTGTATCCTCATATGGATGGCAATCCTATTCGAGCTAGCATGGGTAGAAATACTATGGCAACAATACTCTCACTATCAAGTTTTAATGCAATTGCATACATAAAACTCGAACCTAAGACTTCCAATTAAACTAGAATAGCTTTCGTCAGTTGATATATGTGCTAATCAATATCGTCATATGTAATTGATAAATCAAACTAAACTAAAAGAATTGAAAATATAAAGATTAAAGATTAAATTCACATACTTTAGTCCTAAAAAAGTTTCATGTCAAACACATTATATTATTCCATAAAACAGGAAAATCATACAAATAATAGTTTCTAAAATATTATTACCTCTATTCTCTGATAAATGTCCTTCTTCACTTATATACACATACTTAAAAAATGATTAGATGAATATAAAGATAGACAAATTTAAATGTATTTTATAACATTATCTTTATTACTTACTCTAACACACTCTTTCATATTTAATCAGTCCGTTAACTCTTCCTCCCCCCTATAAGAGTTTCAAGGAAAAAAATACTTAATATAATCTAGAATTCTTAAATAGATATATAATAGTAGAAAAATAAAATTTTATAAATAGATATTTATTAAATAATAAAAAGAGTTTTATTATTTTTTTTACATATTAATCCCTAAAAGAATCAACTTTTAACATATTAATTTTTAATCCCCAAAAATATAGTTTTTAATATATTAATTTTATAGAAACTAATGCTTATATAATATTTTTTTGTTAAAAGATTAATACATTATAAAGTGAAATCTTTCGATGACTAAAATATATGCATTTAATCTTTGGAATTAGGATTCTCTAAATCGAGAAGTGATTGTAAAGTTAGAAAGTTATCACTTTACTCTCACTTTAGAGGATTTTGATATTAATATTTAAAGAATTAAAGTGTTAAAATAAAAAAATGGAACTAGAGCGAAAATTTTACTCAAAGGACTGAACTATCACATAGCTAGAGAAAGAAAAATGCAACCAAAGTTAACTAGCTAAAAATGAAAGAAAAAATGCAACCAGCTAAAACTGTAACTAAACATGTGAATTGAATTACTTAAAAGTTAACTCATGTTTCTTCTCAACCAAAGTTATCCTTATTTTACTTAGGGGTTACTTGTTAGGTTAAAAATTAAGTGAAGAATTAACAAAGTAATATTTAAGAACGTAGTAACCCAAAATCGTAATGAGATTAATTATAGCGAAATGAGTAGGCAAAGAGAAGAAATTATTTTAAGACTTCACGGTCCCTTTCCTTGCCTCCTTCTCGATAGGGATGGCCTTTCATTGTTTCATAAAGTCTCCTCCAAAGTCTTTATTTTTTATTTTTTAAATATTAATGTTGCTGTTTTCTGCTATATATTTTAGTTGTCATCATAACTCATGTTATGTCTCATGCAATTGTTTTATTTTTCAAGGGGTTTTTGTTTACTTTTTATACTTTTTTTTATGAAGAAAGGCAAGAAAAAGAAAGATCGTTGTTGATGTTTTTTTTTCCGTGATTATTGATAATTTTTGTCTCTTCTTTTTCAAACTTTTTTGCTGGTTTGCTGGTCCAGGCTGTGCATTGGGCCAAATTTTCGTTATGTTGCCAGCCTGGGTTTAGAGATGTCTTTTCGGTCTAGAGCAACTTTTTTAGGAGCCTGTGTGTTGTTACTTCGAGATAAAGTGTCTCCAGTAGAACTTTAATAATTTGTTATTTGTAAGGTGAAGTAAATGTAAAATAAACTGGCCTTAATAGGATTGGTGTCATAAGGGATTTGGCAGCATATACGACGTGATTGGTTCAAGCAAAAAAAGGCCTTATTTGATATGCTATTAACATTAAAAAAATTTAATTAATTATACATTATAAAAGTTTCTATGAGATAAATAACTTATATAATTTTTAGAACAATTGAGTTTATTAAATTTCCATGAAAAAAGCTAAATGAAATATATATCAATGAAAGTTTAAATTATGGAATAATAAAATTACATGGATAATATATTAAAATTAATTTTTTCTTTTTCATTTAATCTTGTATGTCAATTGTTCTTGATAGTAGTGACAAATTTGAGAAGGGGTTTGAATCAAGTATATCTTAAAATTTTCTGCACACTTAAACAAATTCATTAGGTAATTCAGAAGTTTTTTTGGATATATTATAGTAAATATCTCTCAAATGCTTTAGTCAAATATATGTAGCAGTAATGAAACAAAATGTGATCAATGTTATATGAAGATGGATTATCAAAATATATATTTTCGATGTAATGCAGTGATTTAGTTATTTAAAAAAAGGCTTAACTTGAATAAAGGTGATAATAAAGGATTAGAAAGAGTGCATTAGAATTTTTATACTAGTTCAATTGAAATCTACTCTAGTCCCAACCAATTAAGGTGAGAGTTTCACTAAGTTTCAAAATTATCAAATACAAATAGATATAAAAAAATTTCTTAGACAAAAAAGAGGATCACAAACACCAAGACCTCCTTATAACCAACACAAATTCTTATCAACAAGAAAACAAAAATGAAAAGAAAAGTTTCTCTCTAATGGTTTTTATATGTATTTACTGATAGCTTAGCCTTTTTTTTTGCTCAACAAAAGAGAATGCTCTCTATTCACACAAGAGATTGAAATAATTAAAGAAGGAACAGTGAGGAAGAGAAGTATGATATTTCAAATTGAATGACGATTAATTTCTACTCTAAGTATGATCTTTCTATTTGAATAATGATTAATTTCTATTCTATTTCTCTATGTTGTTTGCCGTTGTAATATTTTCTTAGATAAGTAGGAATATTCTGATCGTTGCAGAAGTTGATAGGCTGGTATGGGCTGCATCTATTGTCCTTATAGTGGTGAGGCGTCATTTGTAGCTAGAGAATTATCCTTTTATTAGTTTTTCAACCAATTTCATTTTTCTCTTTCCTCCATGAGCTATCCTTATCTATATGGGCTACTTTTCTTTCTTTTGAATGAAACGTGATGAAGAATTTTGTTATTCAGCTTCATACAAGCCATGTCAACATCTCAGACTTATGCTGTTAGTGAACATCTCCTCAAAATTCTGGAGACATTAATGCTTGTGCTATATTGGTGTGAAGATATTTACACACAGCTGTCGTCATTCAAGGTTTGCACGTTGATAATTCTCTAAATTCCTCCTTTTTCCACATCTTTCTCCAGCGATGCTAATCATATTACAAAAGAAGTTGGGTACAAAAATTTACAGAAAAAAATTGACCAGCTATGTTCGCACATAATTATACCTAGTGATTACATTTTTTATTTCTCTTCCATTATTTTTCGTTTGTTACGAACTTGACAAATCCATCGGTCCAAGGATAAATGGCTCAAATTAAGGGTCAATGCCCCACTCTGAAAATTGGGACTCAGGCTCAATTAAGTTGGCTCATCATTCAAGTCTTAACATCAAGAAAAATCATTTTGCACTTGATCCTAATCTCTACCCTTATCCAAGTTACATGTGAAATCTGGAAATAGATGGTGAACCTTTTATCTTTAGAAGGAACAAAAACATGTTACATCCCTAAGCAAGGATCAGCATTATTCTCCTCCCCCCACCACAGATGAAACATGTTACTCTCAGCTACATCCATTACAACAAAACCCACTTTGCCCCACCCCATGCTACTGCCAGATGCCTAGTCATTACACAAAACCCACATTTTCCGCCCCATGCGTGCACCTAATATAACTCTCTCTAGTCATTACAACAATCCACCACTACCTGACCCCAACAATTCCCTCAATCCTAATTACAACAAAGCCCTTCTCCTGACACACATAATTATTCCCTTAATGCACCAAAAGTTTTATTGGTGACTCAAACTTCGATCTCTATTGGCCATCTATACATCTCTTCAGCAGGAACTGGGAAGGAGAAGGTTGTCAAACCAGTCTCTGAGTCATAGTTGAAGTCGGTTTCAGTGCCACCAACCATGCACTTCAGTGGGCGCTGGGAGGAATACACTCCAAACCTACCACTTCCCCTCACTCTCATATCAATGGTTGCTGTTGCTGATCGGTTAGAGCTGAGAGCATTGGTCAGTTCAGATGACACCTCACCATCAAATAGTTCCATGTTGTTGTTGTTGTCAGAGGCTCTATGGATTTCAACCTGCACCACAGCTCCTCCAGTGTTGAACATGTCAAGTAGCCCTATTGGTGCAAATGAAATACTTGGTGCTATTTCCTGTCCAATAAAAAGAAAAACATTAGATCATTTTGGTACTATGAACTAAATGCAGAAATTCAAGAAACAATAAATGCCATTTTAATAGATGTGATAAGGAAGCTTCTTTACCTGGATTGGACACAAATGGAATAGTTCATACTCCAGAACTTCTAGTGTCACTGGAACTGAAACACCTTTCGGCAGGCGAATTACCTCACCTGGAAATATGGATGGAGGTTACTTACTTTACAAGACTGTCACATGTATCCTAAAATCTAACTTCTTCAACATTAGGTATGGCGTTAGCCTACACATATTTTGACTTCAACTTCTTGAAAGCCAGAAATGAATTTGTTCGCTTTTAGATCATGTGTGTGTGGGGTAATGCGTCTGTAGAATTGATTTTAGATAGAATTGATTTTACCTGGTAGTTCTTCCAAAAATGATTCTAGGAGAAAGTAATAATTTTTTCACTTCTTCCATAATCAATTCTAGAGGCAAGAATTGATTTTGAAATTTTGGCTAAACTGAAAACCAAACATGTTTCCAACCGACCAAAATCAATTTAAGGCCCTTAAATCGATTCTAACCTCCAAGCAAACATGATTAACCCAACCAAACACGATTAATGTCTTCATGTGTTAAACTAAAAATTAACTGATTACCAAAATGCAAAATTAGCAGTACCTGATCTGTAGGCATAGACAATAACATCGCCAGGCCATTCAGCACGAGCTACTTGACTGATGAGGTCAACATCAGAGGCACAAACAGAGCCAGTGAGTGTACCAGGAGATGCATTGTGGATGCGGGTTTTCTTCTCAACCTTGCACCATCCGGCACCTTGGCAGTTAAACACACCAACTACTCCAGTGTATTTGTTCAAGTTCCAAATTTTGAGCAGGCTGGCAATTGCAATTCAGTTAAAAATGAATCAGCAAATTATGTATAAGATGCAGGATAAAACCACAAATTTGATAGTAGTGGCGGTTAACATAGGGAACATGGCACTAAAAGAACACAGATCCTAGAGTTATGTCACCAAACCTAGTCCCATCTCTTGCAGGATCAGCGAAGAGGGAATCGCGGGTGGGCCTTCCAGGTAACTGAGCACGGAGAACCGAACCATCAGGGAGAACCAGCTTCTTAAGAAGATCAAAATTGTGGTTCCCTGGCTTGTCACTACAAAAGCATCATTAAAAAAAAAACACCCGTTACAGATGTGCTCATTTCATGTATCAGTCTTAAACAAAATTTGGAATGGATATCTCTATACCTCACATAAATTGGACATCCACCAATTGCACGAGCTGCGGCATGATACTCGGCTGCCGGATGTAAACTCTGGAATTACAAAGATAGTTTAGTTAGCAAGAAAACTATAGATTTTGAATTTTTCCAAGTCAACAGCACCTAGAAGATGTGAAATTGGAAAAAGGAGGCATACTAATTAGAAATTGATGACAATTCACGTCCACTTACATGGAACATATCCCAGTCTGGTTGCATAAATTCTCCAAGGAAAAGTGTGTTGTATGCAACAGATGAAATATGGATGGTGTGGGAGGCAGGATCACGCGGGTAAAAATCATCGGACGCTCTCACAACAGCAGTCTGCTTAGCACTATAAAGGCCATCGGTGTTGTGACACATACACGCGATGCATCCATTGTCAGGGAAGTTTCGAGCGATGGAAGCCTCGAGCGCGTGATGATAGCTGCGTGTGAGTGAGACTCTACCACCATGTCCTGCACCAAGGGTCTCAATGATGTTCTGCACATCAACCTTCACTCCATCTACTCCACATGAGGCCAGGTAAGCATGGAGCTCATTGTAGAAATTGAAAACCTTCTTTGGGTGCACTAGGCCAAGGCCATGTACAGCTAAGCTGTCCATGACAATGTCGGGTTGGTTCCCTAGTACACCCGGAGACTGAATCGGGTATGCCAAGGAAGTGTCATAGTGCTCCATGCCAGCTGCTGCTGGCTTCACTCCACCCCAATAACCAGCTAGAGCATGCCATACATAAACATTTCTGTCCACAATGTAGAATTCAGAAACTTTAGCACTCATGTAGAAAAGAAAACATCTTTGCATCAAAATTTATTAATTGAAGTTAAGGATCTAAGACCATACTTCACGTTGTGATGCTTCTTTGCTCCGTCCACAACATGCTTCAGGCCTGACATCTGTTCATTGTTCTGTCCATTCTTTTGAAATTTAGCATTCTCTTTAATGCCAGTCAACCTAGTAGCAAACCTGCAATAATCCCAATTTCCATGATATAAATTACATGTGCTTTAACCATACTAATTACAAACAAATAGAATTCCTTCGACCATGGATATTAGAATGCTTAATTGTGATTGTAGTTAGTGGATCAAGCAAGTCAACACAGTTAGTAATTGCTGAAACAGATAAATCTTACTGTGCTCCTTCTTGTACGACACAATCAGCATCCTTTGGTTTACATTCAATCTGTTGCCAGCCATCATCTATGATGAGGAACCGTGGAGGTGTTCCTCCCTTTGATAGACTGCAGTTATATTGAACAAATTCAGTGTTCGGTTAATATTTAATGTCATCTCTTCTTCATTCACCAGAAACAAACAAACAAACATACTATACAAAATTATCTCACTAATTACCTTTTCAGGCCTTCCTCAACACCCTCAGCTGTGACATCAGTATAGAAAGCATCCCATGTGCACCACCCAAACCAGTCAAGAAAAGATGGCAACTGCATAAAACCAGCAAAACAAGATTATAAGATCCATTAGATATTAACTTGAGATAATTGTAGATCCACTGATTTTTATTACATGGAAGAGGGCCTTACTCTTTTCTTCTCACGGTGAAGAAAAGTTTGCATATGTTTTTCCACACCCCTTGAAGGAAAATTAGGAAAAAAGAATCAGTAATACCACAATTGTCAAAACACAGACACTAATCCTCAACCAATGAAAAAAACGAATTCTAGCTAATGCAAATAAGGCCAGGTAACATCATTGTAATCCAATTTAGAAGGGCACAATGATGCAAGATCATGGAGAAAATCAAAATACAAAGCGAAAAGGCGCCTTACTTGACTGCTTGGTTGATGACTTCAAAGGGGTTAGTCCCAGCATGCATGTAGACAAGGTTAAGGCCTTGACTGGTTACAACATCACCATCTCCTGCAAAACCAAAACCACATACCAAAAGGAAAAAGGGTCGTTTCGGTTCTTTTGGATGCCACCCAATACACATACTTTCTCCAAAGCAATAAACTCCACTTGTTTGATTCAAGTGAGACTGATAGCCACTGGTAATCACAGTAAGACTCCTTCAACACTTGGCTGAGGGAAAGGAGCTGAATTTAACAGCTGTCATGGCACTAAAAACTATGACATGGTGGCAGAGAGAGTTTTCATGCATGTAGCATGCACCAAACCATTATTACTCACCACTCTCCAGACAAATCTCTATCTCGTTTCTGTCATTGCCTTGTAGGACAGCACGGAATTGGCCTTCAAGGAGAGGAAGCAAGACAGTGTAGATGGTTGGAGAATTATCCCCATCACCTTCATTGTCTTTGCTCTCAATGAGCATGAATTGTGTCTCCAGAGGGACATCCCTTCCACATGTTCCCATTCTCTGAGTCATCCACCATAACTTGAACCGGAAACAACACATGAACCGGAGCCCCCTGTGTACATAAAAATAAATACATAAAATTAGTAAACTAGATCCATCAAGAGCCAAGCCAAAATTCCAACTAAATTGCACAAGTTATTTAGCTTATTCATGCTCGTGATTACAAATCAACACCCATCATACCACCCAGTTTAATGCACTCCATCATTTTAACCAATAAAGCACGTAATTAAGTTTGATACACACTTAAACAATTTTACAATATAATCCAATTCTATATATGCCACACTATACTTGTCTTCTCTAAGAGTGGAATGAATATTTTTAAAAGCCTAATCATTCAATTAAAATTATTTCATTTACATGACATTTCAATTAATATGTAGAATAGTTGATTATCAAAATCGATATAACAATAAATGATCGCATAATTATGTAAAAACTTTTGTACAGAAATTAAATCCTATTTTTAATGACACTAAGAATATGTCAAAATTAAATTCATAAAATACCCTTAGGACTATGACTTAAAGCAGTTTCATTAGTATCTATGACAATATACAACACGATAGACAGGAATAGATCAGATTAGAGAGCACGAGAAGTTGTGCAAAAGCTAAAAGAACTTACTCTAAGACACCCATGGGAAACACATGGAGGCTTTTGCTGTGCGAAGCTGTGGCACCAACGAATGCACCAGCCACAAGCCCCTTTCCTGCTCCTGGGGTCAGCACAACGTTGTCCGGCACCCCCGTCAGTATGGTCTTCCCATGGACAACCAGGTTCCCGTCATTAACTGAGATCTTAGGTGTCACCGTCATCTTCAAACACTTTACTACAGTTCCACCATTGCAAATATTCACATACACCACCATGTTAAGACAAACTTATTATGTGAAAAAATAACAATTAAATTCACTGTATAACCATACTATAGTAATAAACTTTTACTACAAATTATAAATGTTGCATGAAACAATAGAACCCCATATTTTGGATAGGCATATTATTGTTATTATCAACATAATCATCACTTCACATGAATAGCACGGGGATCTATCTGTAATTTGGACCTTGGGAGTTATGACGATGATGGTGACCGATGCTATAAAGGTTAAGCACACGTTAGACGGACTGCGACGTGCCTCCCGTGAAGGAGGAATCCATGTTGATGATTATACTGTAAGTAGCCCTTAGCATCATCACTTTTACTCTTACCCACCCAAATTAAATGACCAGGTATTTAGGAGCCCAAGAATAAAAAAAAGGAAAAGGAAACACCCTGGATCTATAGAATATATTGTCTTTATTATTTTTTTTTTGGAATAAATGCATAATATTTTATCCTAGCACTCGTCAAAAGTTACTTCGCTTTTAGGACACTTTTTTTTTCGTAAAGCGAACTGCGGGAAAATAAAAAGGACATAACGAGTTGAGAGAATCTAGGAAGGGGACAACCACGTAGTTTCTGCTAGATACGACGGCAATGTCGTCCCCAAAAATAAAGACTTTACGACCACAGAAAAAAAAAAAAATTGGCATCAGATCAACCAAGCGGACTAGACGAGTAACTACTAACAACACCGACTTCGTTCGCCTCCGAATCAGAACTGTGAGACAAATTAATTGTATGGATTTTGAGCCGAACCCCAAAAAAAAACATATAAGCCAAATCCCAAAGCATAATCAGTTTCCAAACCATATGGAAAAGACAAAAGAAAATGAAACACACAATTCATCAACTCTCACAAAACGGAGATAACAAGAAACTGAAAACTTCGTAAATGCCCTCCGAAATATTTTGAATTTGGTCATGTGAAAAATGTTAAGGGCCTAATATTATCGGTTAAGCTTTTAAAACCTTATTGTAAATTTTAGACTTCGAAAAACTGAACCAAACATGACATAAGAACAAGCACGAACTGAACTCACCGTCACGGGTTACTTAGAGGTAGAAGAAATCTATGAACACAAACGCAAATAGAGCGTAAGTGAAAAGGGATGAAAAATCAATCTATCAGATATTAATTTAGAGAAAATTAAAGCAGAAGTGCATTCCAGGAGGGAATGCTCCTTCTATGGACAATGATCGAAAAGCACGTAGCTACGCACTCAGAACAGCGTTGTTGCTGCTCAGGGGTTCTGAATTATGGTGTGAGACAAGAAAGGGGGGGCTTAGAGGGCATGGCTTTTATACCGCGCTTGGTGCTAAATATCGAGCAAGTTGGAGGGTTCTCATGCCTCAGGATTCTGCCGCGTGGAATTTCGTCCATGGTGATGGATCCATCGCAAACCGTACATTACCACATGATTTGTGATATTTAATTAATATATGGAGGAAAATCTTACCCTAATGACGACCTACATGAAGTAAATAATGGTAGAACGATGGGGACGTGTGACTGTGACGTGAGGGCTGAGGGAGTGTGGAAGCTGATTTAGAAGGTGATGAAATAATTGTTTCTTAACATAAGATCTAAAGATATTATATAAGGTATTTATGCTGTGTCACGTCAGAAAATTTGAAAAAAAAATATGAGGCATATATATATGTACATATGTATACACGGATGAGTTCCCGTTATCTTACATAAATCTATGGTCGGTTAAAATTAAAAAAGATGATAATGATTGGTGTTAATTATACATGAGTTGTGTGCATAATACTTTCTTTATTTATTTATTTTTTATAATCATAATACTTTCTTTACTAGTTCTTAGCATGATAGTCCTAATAGCGCGTCATAACATGCTAATACATATTTTCTTTTGATTGATTTCAACATGTTATTATATACCTAATTACACAAAACATGATTGCATAAACTCAAAATATGTTAATACATATTTTCTTTTGATTGATTTCGACATGTTATTATATACCTAATTACACAAAACATGATTGCATAAACTCAAAGGTATCGGACAAAGGAAGATTAAATTGATATTAAAATACAATAGCTAATTGTCTGAGATAATAATAATCGCATAAAGTAGTGGTATTTTCATATAAAATTTCTTATATTGTTTTTTCCATACACTAGTAGTATTTATTTAAATATTTATTTTAAAGCGTAACTTATTTATCATTTAATACAACTCTAAAGTATATTAATAATAAATCTTTTTTCAGTCTGTGCCTTTAAAATATGAATTCAGTTAACAAGTATTCTCATTACAAATTTAGAACTTTAGGGTATTATATTAAAGAGTAATTTTCTTGAAATATTTAACACATCAAAAATTTTTATTTTCAGATATGTACTAGTAGTGCTCTTCATTTTTAATTTTTAATTTATTAAAAGTACAGTGTCAATTAAGTTATTTATTTTCAAAATTCTTAAAATATTCGTTAATAAAACTCGGGATTACTCTTTCTGAAAAGAAGGTGTCACTCTGTTTGGTCACGTAAGGATATGGAATGGCACGCAAAACTATTGGGTAAGCCTACCTCGGAACTCCACTACCTCTCGTCAACTTGAAACGATGATGTTGGAAACTAGCTGGCGGCAACAGCCAGCACAGGCACAACATGGGTCTAAGAATTGTGATCGGATCACTATATAATGTAGTCCAAAAGTCCGTACATTCGGATCGGAAACATAACTATTTTTTTTTTGATAATGGAAACATAACTATGATTGATAGGTTAAAACGTCCAATAAGTATTTTCATTGGACATATATTTATAATTATTGAAATAATATTTTTGTAGCGGTGAGTGGCCGCTCTTCCATAATTTTAGTAGTTTTCTTATCATACAGTGTACTCCTTCCATTACAACTCAATTGTTCAAACGTTTTAAAATTTTTATTTTGCTTTATCTGTCTATTTGTGAAATTAAGAAAACTTTACATTTTTATTTAATAGTTACACCCTCATTATAATTAACTATACCCTATCTATATTTTATTTTTTAATAGTATAATCATATTAACTAAAAACAATATAATTAATTAAAGCACTTTTACATTATTATAAATATTTACTCATTACTTTTAATATGAGATGGGGAGCAATCCTAAACTGTTCAAGATACGCTCGGTAAGTATTGTACGGTTAAAAGAGACTATGACATAAACGCAACATGGCAAGTGTACCACCACTGGTTGCCGCCTTTCTTATTGCTATTTATTTTGACATTGGAGCCCCGATTATATTTTTGGCGACACGATAAGGAAAATTTACAGAGCTCTTAATTTATATTTGTATTGATGGCAAGTAGTTAAGTAAAATAAAATAAAATAAAGTGTCATTCTGTTATTTAAATATTTCAGTAATTGAATGAAGTAATGTTCTACTCTATTATTTAGATACATCAATGAAATAAAATGAAATTGTTATAATTAAAAAAATTTATTCCTATAATATCTTTGACCCAAAATGGAGTAATATTATTAGCAATAGGGAGATATAATTAAAATTTTTTTATTCCTGAAAAAATTTGTTAGCAAAATCTTGTTTTTGTGAATCAAAATTCTTTACCTTTGATTTATTAACCATATCTTTAAGACATTAACAAAACTCATAATTAAACAAAGTAACAAATATCGTTGCACTTATCATTAATTTTCGGTGTAAAACAAAAATACAGTTTTCTCCGTTCAAGGAGCTGTTCAACAGGAAATAAGAGAACAACTAAGATCAGATTTATTTAGATGGTAGGTGCATTAAACTCTTAATCAGAAGTTTTGGATTCAAACTTTGAAAATAAAAATATTCTCTTTTGGAGATGACTATCCCCTTCGAAAGCGTCATATCAAGCCGATTTAGTCCAAATTCATAAAAATAAAATCAAGATAGCAATGGTTCCATGGAGGAAAAAAATAAAAATAACGTAATAAATTAATATATAAGGATCAATTCGCTCACCGTACCCAACACTAAAATTCCCTAATGCATGAGTAAAAGCTCATATTCTTCCCTAAAATTACATGTGTAAGTCATTTCATTCCCTAAAACTTATAAATTAATTAAATTTTTAGTTTCTAGAATGATAAATTGTGAGTTAATTTATTCCGTGATTCCCTTCTTACCTTCATTCTATATATATCAGAAAGTTAATATCCTACTTGATCTTAGAGCAAGCATCATTAAATAATAGATTTAAATTGCTACTACACATGTCAAATATATCAGAAAGTTAATATCCTACTTGATCTTAGAGATGGCATCATTAAATATTAGATTTAAATTGGTACTACACATGACAATATTAACAATAATATTTATATAAAAAATTTATATTATAGTTCTTTATTATGCTTATTTCTGTACAGTTTAATTGGCAAATACTAAGCATAATGACAGGCTAAAACTAACATCATAATTAATGTGACACATCAACAAAAAAAAATGATGATACAATAATCAAAATAGAGTCAGAAACTAGTATGACTCTTTTCTTTTGCAACTGCATGAGTTAAAATGTTAATGTCTAAAGTTTAAGAACCATAATTTATGTACACAATTTCAAAAACTACTTTGAACATTTGAATTTTTTTAATCGGTTTCCTGGTTAAGAATTTCAATAAAAATAATTTTATATATATATATATCTTTTTCTAGACCTCACATCTTAAGAACTTATAAATCATAATTTCTCATGAGAAGCTTACCTCTTTGAAATCCTTTAGACAAATCCTAAACATTTTCTACCCACACATGAACTAGGCCGCCTTCCCATCTTCGTCACTATAGTAGGAGAATCATTACCCTCCCAAAGGTACCACGCGCTTATTGTTTGTACCACTTTTGTGTGTACTACTTTTTTAGCCCCACAAACAATTTTTATTTTCCATTTTTATCATGGTGTATAAACGTTGGATAATATTCGCTCTTTTTCAATTTATTTGTTCAAAACCTAAAAATCAAATATTAAAAAAAATAATGAATCTTAATGAGGATAAAAAATTACATAGATGGATACAATTATCCATATTAAATAATAAATAAAATTTATTATAATACTCTTAAAATAATTAATTTTTTTTTATAAATTAAAACAGCTCAACCACTTCAGGATGAAGGGGAACAAAAGTTGAGACACAAAGTTTAACAAAACAACAAACAACAACAAACACAAGTATCAGCACAATGTTAGAAGTATATAACAGCAACACAAATCATCATCAAAAGGAAGGAAAAGATACAAGACAAGAACAAAATCAAACAATGTACCATCAAGTAAAGAGTACTCAATCAGCACCAATGATGATAGGTGAAAGCACAATCCCAATTCAGGGTGAAATCTTCACATTCTAACACAAGTAGCAACAAGACTCCCACAAACGGTCACTCATCATGATAGAAAACCACCCCCTTAATAGTGCATTAGTACCATCAATCCCAAACCACATCCCACCTCAATCACTTATTAGTAGCACCAATCCCTTTAATTGCATACACCATTATTGCCCCCTCCAAATGCAGACTTGATCAATGCTTGTAATAAAAAATTCTGGGTGGAAAGAAAGATTATCACACTGAACACGTGTCTAAAAACCCAATCTACGTAATATATTTTGAATTTCCAACTCTCAATTTGGCTAGAAATTTTTAAAAAACAACACGATTACGAATCCACCAAATAAACCAGCATAGCACATAAAGAAGTGAGATCTATAGTTTTTAATCAAAACCCCATAAAAAGGTATCAAACCACCCATCGAAGAAGACCATTGGATCTTGTGGTAAGCATCAAGTGATATGTCACCATTAAGAGCAACAATTCCACAAATAAACTGATCTCTGGCATGAGAATAAAAGATGTTCAAGTGTTTCTTAGCAACACTACACAAGAAGCAGGAAAAATCAGTGGATATGGGACAGTTAATTGTATGAAGTCCGCACTTCGTGATGGATGATAAATTTTAATATTAATTTTAGTATATATAGGGGACTATAGCAGGTTCCTTTACGAAATAATTAACGTGATGTTCCCTTTTCCATTTTTTCAAGATCAAGAGTAACACGACGTCAATATTTTCAATGAGTAATGTTACATTACTTAGCAAAATTATTTTTTTCCCACCGCGGACAAAGATTTGTATGCTAGCTACGACCAAAAAATAAAGATTTTGTATGCCTAATTGACGTCTATCTAGATTATTCAGGGAGTGAAAATTTGTCTAATGTCATTTCGGAGCAACAGCATCTTTTCTGGATTTGCCTCCTCTAACCGGAAGAAGTTAGGAAAGTGTGAAAATAGGACTTAATTATCTTTGAATCAATTTATTTGAAAAGTCATTTCAATAAGATAATTTAATTATATGACCATACAAAAAAGTTAAGTTTAATATTGTCGGTATATATAAATCAAACTCATACATAAATAAGATGTAACATAAATTTTTGCAATTTTATGAATGATAAAATGTGATAGTTTTGCTAAAAAAAATATTAATAAAAGTTTACTTTGCTAATCTGTGAACCAAAAAAAATAAATAAAAATACAACGGCATTTGGGAGAGATTCAAAAGTATCAATGGCTTCGAGATTACTCCATCATTGTTTATATATATATATATATATATATATTGAAAAGATTTTGTATGCCTGCTTATAATAAATTATTTTAACTTCTAATTATTAGCTCAATCCTAATCACTTAAAAATTGGTAATTTGCTATTATCTAAGAGTGGATTTGAATAAACTCAATTTTAAAATTCTGTCACGGGCACATTTCACCCTCGAAACATGTTAGATTTATTTCTGTTTTGAAGTTAAATTTAAATTAATAGATGTTATAAAAAAATTAAAACCCAACTATTAAAAAATTGATATAATAAAATGATTGTCTAAATCACTATAGAAATTTATTTAACTACATACCCTGTCAATATAAAATTTAACTCCTATCACAACAAAACAAAGTCGGTGAATGACACAATAATTTGATAAGTATAATGCTAAATTTAAATAATAATATTAGTTAAATCGTGCTTCTGATATGTTACGCGATCTCTAAATTTCCCCTGTCCTCATCGATAATTACTACACCGGACAAAATATAAATATATGAGCCGGCTCCAAGGGCGGTTTGAACTTTGAACGCCAGCATACGTCTATGAAATGATTGGGGGACCAAGGAGTTATACGAGCACCAGTCCTATCTAATTGGTGTGGGTTTAATTTTGATTATTAATTATCTTCGGGAAATTAATTTTTTCTTTAAAAATCATTGTGAAATATTCTCAATTATTATTTTTTCTTGCATTATTAAAATCGTTCATTCTATCTGATGATGAATAAAAGATCTAAGTCTAATATACTTCTGTGTGGGGGGAAAAAAAACTTAATTACCATATTATTAATTGATATAACTTTTTTTTTGAAGAATTGATATGATAATGAAAATATTTGAGGTTTAGAGCATAATAAAATTGGTTCACGTATGTTCCACAAAAATCGCATTAATATTACATCAAAATCAAACTCAAACTCAAACTCAAATTGTATTACATATTAAAAGTAGTTAATTAGTCATGACAAGATATGCACCAGCCGTCATAGCAGTTTGGTAAATGAGTCAAATTCGGAAGAAGCACGCAGCGATAATCCCCAACTGGGTTGAAAATTCAGCCGCATCACTGAGTCCTAGTCAGCATTTGTCGGAGTGCTTTGTTGCTTTGTGACACTTTCGATTTTGAGGACCATGTCGCAAATAAAATACTCAGTTGTAACATGTTAAAAATAGTAAAATATCAGTTTGATGTCTGAAATTATAAATATATTTTATTTTAATTTTTAAAATTTTAAAATTAATTTTTTAGTCTCTGATATTATATTTCATAGATTATATTAGTCCCTGATCAAATAACCACCTGTCAACCGTTATATTTTATTAATATGTCACGTTGATCTTATGTGGCACATCACATGACATGCTGACATGATACATATCAAAATAGGTTTTAATTAGTCCCTGAAATATTCTAAAATTTATCAAAAAAGCTCTTGAAATTTTAAATATGTTAAAATCATCCTTGAAATTTCTAAAACATGTCAAAGTAGTCCTGAATTCCAAATTTTTCCTCTTTTGATTTATAAAATCTAAATCCTCAATAATTCTTACACCCATTTATTTCTCTCTCATTTTCACACATTATTTAAATAATCCAAATTTAATACCCTCCATGTTTAGCTAATATAATTAATTTATTAGCTATTGTATTACATTTCTTGGAATAAAATGAGTATTAAAATATTAAAAATAGAATTCAATGGAAATATTATATTATCAAGCATAGATGGAATTTATCAAGGGCCCCTCTGAAATATTTTAGTTGCAATGGAATGACTGCCTCTTAAGAATGTTGATATTATATTATAAATCAGTGTCATTGTATTTGGTTTATTCGCATCAGCATTCCTAAGAGGCAATCATTTCCTACTACCCACTATCGTTGAAGTGGAATAAGAGATACAATTCTCTACTTGAACTCAATTAAAACTCTCATATTTGATATGGTTTGCGAGTACATTTGACATGAGGATAGAGATTCTTTTCATTGTCATACTAAATTCTTTTGATATCAAATTCCTTCCCAAATTGCATCTAAAATATTCCAAAGAGATCCTTGATAAACTTTATCAACGCTTGATAATATACTATTTCCCTTAAATCCTATTTTTGATATTTTAATACTTATTTTATTTCAAGAAATGTAATATAATAGCCAATAAATTAATTATATTAGTTAAATATGAAAAGTCTCAAATTTGGACTAATTAAGCTCTTAATTATATTTAGGATATTTAAAAATTTAGATTATTTAAAAAAGATGTGAAAATAAGAGAGAAATAAATAGGTTTAAGAATTATTAAGGATTTAGATTTTATAAACCAAAAGTGGAGAAATTTGGGATTCAAGATTTTTTTCACACATTTTAGAAAATTTCCGGGACTTTTTTGACACATCTTAGAAATTTTCAATGACTAATCTGAACTTATTTTGATCTATGCCATGTTAGCATGTCACATGGGATCAACATGATATGTCATCGACACGTGACATGCCACGTGTCACTTAACGTGTCACGTCAGTAAAATGTAACAGTTGACTGATGGTTATTTGACCAGGGGTTAATATGACCTATGGAATATAATTTCAGGAACTAAAGAGTCAATTTTAAAATTTTAAGGATTAAAGTGAAACACACTTATAATTTCAGGAATCAAAGTGATACTTTAGGTGCTCACAAAATAAATGAACCAACGAAATCGTGTTAAATAGTTGCATGTGTGTCTTATTGTACTATAACACTGGTGTGGACTTGGAATTCATAAACTAATCGTATGAGATTGAAAAACAATTAGAATTTAGAAACGAACCTTCTTTTTCAATTCTTAAACTATACCTTTAAAAACTATCAATTATAAAATTGAAAGTTAAATATCTCGTACTATAGTTCTACTTTTCTTCATCTGTTAACTATTAATTATATTTAATAAATTTTGATATTTTATTCAAAATATTATAATGTAAAAACATGTATAGATCCTAATTTATTATTTTATGTAGATGACTTAAAAAAAATAAAAATATTACTATAGTATTACAAAATTTTATTTAAACTATTTTATTAAATCTAATTTTTATTCACATATATGGTTGATATAGTTAAAATTAAATTAGAATTGGAGTTAATATTTTAATTCCCTAGCAAATTAAAATGTAAACTTCAAGATTTTGACTAAGCCAATTCCCATTTATACCCATCGGATTTGCCATAAGTGAGGATCCTAGGACTTAGTTGGCATGTGCTTCAGTATGAGGTACTGTTGTTGGGTTATGTTAGGGGTTGTTGGTTCTTTCCTCTTTTTGGTCCCTTCTCGAGCCTGTACTAGGATCCATGCTAGTAACTAGTAAGTAGCAATACGCTTGTTATATATGCACTCTTCCCATCCTAGGATAATGCGCTTGTCATATATGCACTCTTCCCATCCTAGGATAATGTCTCTTTGCCTTCTGCTAGGTAAGCCTCTCATTACTCCCTCATATGGTCCTCGTATGGTCCTTGAGGATACCTTTCCAGGGCCCTTGTGTTTGGACATTTGGGAGAAGTTTCCCTTCCCAGATATTGGGGATCGGAGGACCCCCGACTAGTCATTCGTAGGTTCGTCCTCTGACCCGAGGTCCTAGTTTCACGGACATGGCTCGTAACACCCCTATAGAGAACTACTATATGTCACGAAACCTTTTTGTAAAACTTTCGAACAGTTAGCAGGGTGTATTGTTTATCATTGAATTAAAAACTAAAAAGTAAGAGAGTAAACCCAAATCAAAGTAGGTGCAGGATTCATTACTCCCTTCGTGTTTGTGACTAATATTAGTCTTCTCTCCAAATTGATTGAAATTACCTTCCTGACCTCCTCTAACTTTTAATTTTTCATTTCTAACTTTTCATCTTTCTTCTCACTCACCATCTCTAACAACCACCTCATTTTCCCCTCTCAACATTTCCTCCATTCCCCCATCGCTCCTTCTTCTACCTATCATTCATTTTCCATTATTTCAAAAGGTAATCCAGCAATGGTGAAAGAAAAAAAAATACAAAAAATGGAACAAACCAAGCAGATTGCATTTTTATTAAAGTTTCATTGAAAATGTCATCTGAGCACTAATTTTAAAATTAACTATTATTTAGTTGAAATCCACCTACTCCACCTACCCCTTTGGTCTCTTGCTGCAACCCACTGCTATCACTAGATCCGCGTCCATTCCTTCATCTCCTTCCTCTTCTCTAGCTTCATCACCCTCGCCTTCAAGCAAGCTATCCGTATCTCTCACTCCTCCAAATTCAAGTTCCACTACACCGCTGCTAGATCCTTGTCGCCTGCATCTATTGCTCTGCCCTCCGTGCCGAGATGCTTGTCTCCAGCGCCGGCTCTGTTGTTGGCTTCACCTTCCTCATGCTCACTCTCGACAATGTTGTGCAGATCAAGTTCGGCACACTCGCTTGCGGGAGTTCCAACTCCTACGTCGCCATGGTGGGATGGGTAGCCTAGTCGGAGGATGAAACAAAGTGATATGTGTAAGTGAGGGGACAAACTTGTAATTTTAAAAGGGTCATTTATTTAATAAATTATATATAATATTATAAAATATTGTTTTGAATCCATTTGTTTAAATTGTATTGGTTTATGGTGAAGGGAGTACCATTGGTCTGTAACATAGGGGGACCAACTAATCCTAGGCCATCAAAGTATGGTAATGATTCGCACCAAATAAAATTGGTCTTAAACCCATGTGCTTTCGTTGTCCATATACACATAGACCTAGACATGGAGGTGCAGGCACAAACATTTAGGATGTATCACATGAGATGGCTAATTTATTATGATTTATGAAAGTGAGAGAAGTAAATTTGTATCGTATAATCATATATGAATAATTAAAATTAAAAGTTAATTATTGATAATTAATGCTCACACACACACACACATATACTCAGTTTAAAAAATCATATGACTTTATATTTTAATCTTGATAATTAATATAGGATCCAACGATCAAGATTTATCACTCTCACAATATATCAACTCTTGTGTGTGTGTGTGTGTGTGTGTGTGTGTGTGTAAATATATAGGGGATTGCTAACCTCTATATTTTCATGTGTTAGCAATGTTCACATTTTATTTTGGACTTAAAACTCCCTTTCGTTCTCTCTTTTCATTCAATTTGAAATTTTGGATGCTATTATAATTTTGTTTAACTCTCATTTATTACTATATATATAAGATAAAGTGAGATAAGTGATTTTATATGAAAATATGAGAAGTAAATCAACGGATTTTATATTAGTAGTCAGGACTAAAACATAAAGTCATATGACTTTTTTAAGTGATCATATGATCTTTTAATAACTTTTAATCTTGATCATCTATGTATGGTTATATGACTCATATTTAATCATCTCACTCTTACATAAAATTACTCCTCTCACTAGATATACATCTATATATATATTCAAAGGGGATGAGTCAAGTGATATGAATGGTTTATTATAGGGTACAAATCTAGACTATATAATCATATATAGATGATCATAATTAAAAATTAATTAATCATAATTAATATTGATATAATCACTTAAAAAATTATATAATTTATATTTTAATTTTAAATTTTTATATAAAATTTAATAATCAATATTTATTTTTTATATTTTTATAATAAATCACCTCTCGTTTCAGTCCTTTTTAATTTCGATGTATGGTTGAGCCGCAAATGTTGGGCATATATTCTTATCAATTATCAATTAATTGATATGTGTCACTTCCGGTTGCAATTATTGATGGTTATTAGCTTGCTCCAAGTATAGTATTGAGAGAGAAGGATTGGTAAATTAATATATAATCCACACCTTCCTCAAACTATACCTGCATGATTGTTGATACGTGGCACCAAGCTGAAATTTGGAGTTGACACAGGTCCTTTCCTTGGTTACTATAACTTGTACTTCGACTTCTGCATAAAATGATGATTAAAGTCCACAAATTTCATTATCAATATATATACCAGCATTTTGAGTTCTAATACGTGTAACCCTTTCAACCTCCCATTAGATTTAGGCTGCTCGGAAGAAAGGGCAGGGGAACAAAAAAAAAGCAGAAGTTAAAGATTCTGTTTTCTGGGTAGTGAATGCATCTTTTGGTGGATCCAACCATGCATGGCTGACAGTTGTACAATCGAGTATCGACAATATAAGCAGAAAATCTACAAAATCGCTACCGAGTCAAACTTGTTGGGAGAGTTTTGGACTTGGAAAATTTTGACACTCAATCGAGTGTTTTGTCATATAAAGAGCCAGAATGAGAATCTGAGAGAGGAGGTTGGAAGGCAATTAGAGTTGTGTAAATAATAATTTAGAACAGACTAAAAATCTCAATTGCCTACATATTAGAGACACGTCAGTTCCAATAATTGTTTAGGAGGTGATGATGATGTTTCGATTGACAATGTTTTATGCCACTCGTATTGTATTAAGTTAATATTTATTTTAATTCCTGATATTTTATATATGAGTTATTTTAATTTATTATTTTTAAAATAAATTAATTTGGTCCATTTTATTTATAAATGTGAATTAATTTAATCTCACTGTTATATTATCATTAGTTAAACAATGCCTGATAAGATAAAGCTTGTCCTGAGGGAGATAGAACTCGGAAAGGAATAGAATAGAGCAGAATATGAAATAGCTCAATTAATAACAAATAGATCTCAATTCATATTCTTTTCCCATTTATCGAGTTCTATTTCCTATTGGTTGAGCTCTATTCGTATTGGCCGACCTCTATTTTCTATAGGCTGGGCTCTAATTCCTCTTAATCAAGCTCTATCTCTCTCAGGACGAACTCTTAACTAATGATGATTTAATATATGTTAACAGAGGGATTGAATTTATTCACGTTTGTAAATATGAATGACCAAATTAATTTATTTTAAAAATAAGAGATTAAAATAACTCATACATTAAATATCAGAGATTAAAATGAACATCAACTCTAGTGCATGCAATTCTCGTGGAGAGTCCGTTCTATATCGTGAATTTTTTCCTCATTAGTAACAAAGATGGGGATGATGCAGATTCAAGGGCCCACATGAACTTCGGGATAGCAACCGACTAAATTATACTAGTTGAGGAGCGGAGGAGTACCATCCCTAATAGCTAGTTGAGTAATGATTATTAATATTTAGATGAATAAATAAATTATGTTACTTTATTTTTTTCATCAACAATGATGGATCCAGAAAATATATAATAAAGGGCTTAAAACATGTAATAAAATAAAAAAATTCAATTAATAATATCTAATTTTAATTAAATATATGATTTCTTACCAATAATTATATGTAAAAAATTTAAATATATACTTTTTACTCGTTAACATAATTTTGAAAAACATATGAAAATTTCAAAATTATTCTTATAACCATTACTACTAAATAGATATAGATTAAAATTTGGTATTCAATTATTAATATATTGTAAAAAATTTAATTAAATATCATATTATTAAACTATAAGTTTAATTTTTATGCATTAATAATATTGAAAAGTTTTATAATGGTATTCAATCATATATTATTAGGTCAATAAAAATGACTAAGTTTCACATTTATTGCTTGAAAAATCATGTAACTAGAATGATATGATTGGATAATAATATAAAATTGTTTACACCGTCAGGATATCAAAATTAAATCTTAAATAATTTTTTCAATAATTTTATGGGGAAATGTTTAACCCAAATTAGGAAGAAAAAGGATCCATGTGCAAACTATGTATAAAGCAATGTTAAGAAAATTGGACCGGACCGGCCGGTCCAACCGGGTTAATCGAACCTATCTATGACACTCTTAACATAAAAATCTTATAAGTCAAATCTGGAAAACCGGGATGTCTGACCAGTTTTTTTTTTGCAAATTTTTTTTTCTAAAATTTAAATATTGATATCTTATGGTAGTCATAGAGCAAAAATAAAAAAAATGGAACCAAAGAAGGACATTAATAAAAATTATTTAGTTGTTATTCTCCTCTCTCCATTATTTGTAAACTGTTCACCATAAACCTTACTGATTATTAACAAATATTATTTTTAAATACTTTGTGATCATACTGTGAGGTTGAGACTAGAGAAATTTTATATGGATTATATTTATTTTTCTAGAGCTATGAATATTTTTTTGTTGATTATGTTAAATGATTTAATATATTTATTTATGTTCTAATTAATCATATGTATATATTTATATATATTTTTATTATATTCTAGTTGAATCCCGATTGAATCGATTAGACCTCTAAATCTTTGAACCATTATTTTAATCGGCTCAATGTCCAATCTGATTATCTCTTCTTTGTTATAAAGTTTACTCGCTTTACAATCAAAACACTTCCACCTGTACAATATGACACCTATTCCTTAATGGTAGAGGCTTAGAATTGTTGTAGGCACCGTGTGGATTGATCCTCGACGCTAAGCACCCCCCATAGCATCATAATTATGTTAACTGTGCATATATGTATAATATAAAATTAGGAAGCGAGGAGGGGGAGCCATCGCCCTGCCTGCCCCCCACTGTATCTATCCCTGTACAACAATAATTAATATGATTTATGTAAAAATACTGTAAATATTTTTTAAATATGTAGCATTACTTTTATTCTAATTATTAGACTCAATAATCTCTCTTATAAAGTTACCATTTGATTTGGTATAATAATAATAATAATAATAAAGTTAAAGAATTTAATTACTATATATTAACAATGTAAAATTTTTTACACAATCATCAAATTATATATTGTCACATAAGTCATGATAGTTAACTTTTATACCCACTATCTGAAAAGTCATCTAAACTAAATATTTTAATTAAATAATAGTATAAAACTGTTTTAAAAATTAAACTCAAAGTTAAATAAGGTGCATAGGATTAGAATTGAACCAATAAATGGTTGAAGAACAAAATAACAAGTGGCAAATTTAAAAAACTTGGATTAAAAAAAACCTGTATATTTGAATAAGTTATCCAAAAGAAAATTAATGTTATAGTAATCACAGACAGTTCACGCATAAATAAACTTTACAGTTTTACTAAATTATAAGACAAGACAAAATGCACATGTAGCACGGAGCTAATTAAGTTTATGGTTGCATGTGATAACTCTGGGATGAGGACAAACAGGTTTGAAAATAAAATAGATAAATTATACTCACCACCCTTTCAATTCTAAACTTATATTAATCTCTCCTAATTTACATATTTTTAAAATAAATTATCAAAAATATCCTTGCCCTCACCATCTCACACCCACACTCTCCTATTCACTCTCCCTCCCATTCCTCAGCCGCAAGGCTTCCAGTAAACACCCCCCAAATAAAAATGAAAAATAAACATCCCTTCCCCAAACCCCCGCTGCCATTCCTTTATTTGTCACACAAGCTCATTGTTCTTCGTCAGTGGCATTGTAGTGGCGGGTTTTCTTGCTCCGTCAGTAGCGGCATTTGTCCTTGGCTTCCACTCTTCCAGATTGGCCTTCCACACCTCTCCCTTAACTGCTGAGATCTGATTTTGAGGAAGATGATTTTGGTGATCAAGATGTTGGTGTCTTCAATGTCGAAGATGGAAGTATCAATCGACCATTCCCAAACTTCCACCAATGGACATGAGCAAATTTTCCCAAAAAAAAGAAATTTTTAATTGTTTTGTGTGATATATGGGCTGAGGAAAGGGGAGAAAAGAGAAGAAGAAAGTGTGAGTGAGTGGGGGCTGAGGCTGAGGTTGGACATTTTTGGTAACTCTTCCAAAAAAAAATAAGTTAAAAGTGGAAGTTAATATAGGTTGGATATATACAGAAATAAACTTTAAGAGAACTAAGTATAATATAAACTATTAAACTTCCATAAAATTTTCACTGATTACAAATGGTTTTACCCAAAATTTGAAATAAAATGGACAAATTTAAATTGAGATTCAACTATTATATAATAAAATATTTATATATATAGTCATATATAAATGTATATGTGCGATTAATATAATTATATTCTATAAAATAAATTAAAATTATCATATAATGCAAATATAATGTTAATATATTAAAAATAAATTTAGAAAGTAATATTAAAGAAAAAGAAAGAAGCATAACAACACTAGTCCTATAAAGTTGGGCAAAGCCCAAAAGCTTTCTCCTTTTCTTTCTAGAAAGAAAGCCCAAAAACCTCCTAACACTATCATTCCTAACAACAACAAAAATCTGTACTCATGCCCAGAAACCACTTGGGCCATTGCTACCCATACACAACGTCTCAAAACCACTATGCTAGGGGTGTGACGCAAATCAACAATAGGGATTTGAGAATTTGGGGGTAGCGACAACTGTGAGAGGGAGGACCATTGATGGCAACCATGGATCGCTGAAATATGACAGCAGTGGAGGGTGCTCTTTAATGAGTAGTGCTACGTTGCCGAGGCAGGTTGCACTCGGTGCTTCACGGTGGTGGTACCTGGAAGGATTTGGGTAGTTGTTGGTCGTGATGGTGCCGCTTGGCTGTCATGGACCGTGGTGTCTCCGATGTGTCGTGATGGTGATTCACAGCAAGGTGCTGGTGCGGCGCCTCGCGATGGTGTTGGTAGTTGGAAGTTTGTTGCTCACTGGTGCCTTTGTGTATCGTGGTGGTGCCACTCTGGTGTCCTGGTGGTTTTAGCCGCTGGGCTATCTGTTCTATTGATTTTGGAAGAAAATAGTTGAATTGGTTGAACCAGGCCGGTTCACCAACTTTCACCCCTTTTCGCCCGGTTTGAGCGGTTCACACTAACCAATTTTTAAGAAAGCGATTTTTTTGGTTGACTCAAACTGGACACAAGACCTTTCAACTGACCAGGCTGGTCGATTTGGTCCGATTTTCAAAACTTCAGGGAAAATGACTTTATTCACAGCTTTCAACAACGTGCACTGTGTGTTTTGGTCGATTTGGTCCGATTTTCAAAACTTCAGGGAAAATGACTTTATTCACAGCTTTCAACAACGTGCACTGTGTGTTTTGGATTCACTTTGAGCACCCTAAAATCATGTTTAAAGAGTCATCAACATGAGTTTATACAATACTAATATATGTTTGGTAGTTTTTGTCATAATCACATTTTTCTTTTCGCATGAATGATAATGAGGTTTGAACCTATAATTTCATATAAATTATCCAAGTTTGTCCTTTATCAATGACCCACTCCAATTGGTTTTGTCATAATCGCTTTTAAATAAATTATTAAATATAAATCACTTTATTTTAAAATCAATTATAATAAAAACAATCTTGACAGGATCTAATCTATTTAGAACTGATTCTACAAATTCATATCCAAACACAATAGTGATCTCAAAACACGAAAGTACAATGGAGAAAAAGAGACACGTGTTAATCTTAAGCATTTCACATGTTAAACATTTTGTCCTTGCATATCCATCTAGATATAGGAGATGAAAAGGCCAGTGGATTGAAGGGGGGCCGGATCCGATGTGATGAGTGATCACAGTGCTTGAAATCGTAGGCAAGATTGCTGGGCCGGGGGGTCCTTCAATTATGAAGGAAGAACAGCGAAGGAACTACAACTAACCAAACATCACTCGTCATACACGTCCTATGTGGAGCGACCCCATCTCACAATGTTTTACTGGTTTGTGCTATCCATTTGCACGTATAGCTGCTCTCGAGTCCTAAATCCTAATCCTAATATATACATAATGACGTTTGTTTTTTTATTTTTTCGGTAATGTAGGCAAAGACATAATTACGTTAGTTAAATATAGATTTAATGTTCCTTTTAGTCTCTCACTTTATATTTATGAGTCATTTTAGTTCTTGAATTTTAAAATGAATCAAATTAATCCCCAACATTATAAAATATGAGTCATGTTAGTGTATCAATTCACTTTTATTTAATATTTCATCAATTAAATGATAAGATAACTTTAAGTGATATGATGACATATCATTTGTCTTTTGATATAGAATGAAATTTAAAATAACTCATTTTGGTGTCTAATATTGCACAAAATGAGTCATTTTAATATTTAGATTAGAAATTTAAATAACCCATTTTGTGTAATTTTATATATCAAAATGAGTTATGTTAAACAATCATTACACTTCAAATAATATATGGTATACCAAGTTATCATTTAAGATTATATATCATCATTTAATTGATAGAATATTAAAAAAAAATGAGTTGAGAGATTAAATTGTCTTATTTTAAAAGTTAAAGACTAAAATAACTCGTAAATATAAAATCAAGGATTAGAATAAGTATTAACTCTTAAATATACTTACGTACATATACATGCCAGAAATTAGTAGATTAGTTCATGACACGCCATATATCTTTGTTACCCGAATGATCTACCATGATTCCATTTTATTAGGAGGATATAGAGGCGATTCAGTTACAGCAACCGTACGTTAAGCTTAGTATCTCGTTAAACGAGGTTGATTAATTATATGACTCAGGAGATGTCATAGTATTATTATTATTATTATTATTTAGTTTTGTCAAAACAAGGTGATTCCATTAATGGGAAAAATTGAAGGCGAAGTCAAAATATATATGTTATTAAGGTGAGTTCTGCCATGGGGACAAACAAGTTTGAGACCAGGTGATGACAAAATCTGATCCATTAAAATATGGATCTGATGGCTAGAATGGATTGTAGATTAAATTGTTTAATATTACTCAAGTTACCTGTTAGAAGACCAAAATTAAAAATGGTGAATTGTATTTTGGCTCATTAATGTCCGAACCTGGAAATCTACCTCAAACCCTCTGTACAAGTAAAAAAGAAAAAGGTGGAAAGGGGAGGGCTGCATAGGTCCTCCAATGAGGTACCAACTGTAATGGTGCCATGGTGGGCTTATATTGCTCGATAAGTGGCAAAAGGTGAAGGACTAAATGATGGTGTTATGATCTCGAGTGACTTGACGGAACGAAAATGAGTAGTTTTTTTTTTTCATTGTTAATTATTTATTTTGGTTGGGTTGTTATCTTTTGTTGAAGAACCATTGTGGTCATGGTCTATTTATGGTGATATTTCCCACGGCATGGTCTGTTGGAGCCATTGAAGCATGTGTGATTGGAAGAAGTCACACCCCTCAACTGTAAACGAACCATCTACCGAACCGAGCTGCAGATCTTTTGTGGGAAACCACTAGAACCAAGAACATAAAACAAACACTTTCCATTTACCAATACCAACTACACGGCAAAGAAGCGCCCAAAAAAAAAATCCTTTGAAGTCATATCCAAGATGGAAAATACCCATTCACGAGTTATGGGTCATCCTAGAGGATAGATAATTTGGGGTTCTTGGAAGTCGAAGTTTGATTTTAATTTAACATCAAAAAAATGTTTGATGTGCTCGTTTAGTTGTAATTTAATTCTATTTCATTACAACTTAAAACATTGATTTGTGCTAGTAGTCTGTACTTGATTTGCAAATTTTTCATTTGCAAATTTTTTCAAATTTATAATTTTGCTCTAAGTGTCATTGATTTACAAGAACCAGGTGGACCCAAAGCCAATAATCCCACCTGAGAATTCGCCATGTTATTAATTCCCATGTTGATGATTTTCTTTACACTTTACCGTTCTTGCTTCAATGGGGAGGTTGCTTGGCGTGGCAACGGGGTAGCTGTTGGGTTTTAGCTATATCCCACGTCCTTTAAGAAGGTCTCAACTTATTCCTAAACTAGGTTCTCAAAATAAGTATCTGCATCCTATTTAAATACCGGTATGTTATCCTTTTTTTAATGCTTTCATGAGATAGGGTTTAAATTGGAATTGAATTTAGAATTCAAAGGGAGAAGGATCAAGCATAAATGAATGAAAGAAATTTACAAATTAAATCAAGTGTAGAGCAGGTTGGGACGGACATATCCTAAATCTAAACAATTCCCTTCCTATAGCAATATTTACCCGCTTTTTCTATCCATTTCACTATGGATTAAATTCTTATATGAGCACATTAGAATAATGTTTGGTATATAATTTGAGTTTAATTAATCCGTCAGTCCCTATAGTTTCACTAAATTTTCAATTAGGTTCCTACATTTTAAACGTTTTCAATTGAGTCCCTATATTGAAAAAAAAAATTTAATTGGGTCCCCGCCGTAAGCCATCGTTATAAAAACATTTCCAACAATACTATGATAAATCTAATAAAGTCAGGTGTACTATAAAGCCTATTGATCTAAATCATTCAATATATATAGAATAAAAATCTATGGCTAAAACTAACATGTCTATCAATACACTCTTTTAATATAATCTATAATAAAATTATACATTAAAATCTTATAAAACTAGAACAAAGCCCAAAAGCTTTCAATTCCCTCTTCTTCTTCTTACCCCCATCTCCCACCGCGCCACCCACCTCTGCCCTTTCTCTTTGCCGTCACCGTCCCCAAACTCTTTCTTTCAAAGAGAACTCTTCAGCCCTCTTGCCGAACCCGCCGCACCCTTCTAAATCCCCACCTCAAAACCATCGCCACCTTCTCATTCCTCGCCCAAGAACCCCAACTTGCCCCCCCAACCCCAGACCCAAACACAAGCACAAGGTCGCCACCACCAACAACTCCCACTCCCTCATGGACCTCTTCACTGACTGGACCGTCTCCCAGCACTGGAACGAAGTTAAAGACCTCTTCGTTGCCTGTGTCCAGTTCCTCAACAAGGCCGGCAAGCCCAACAAGCCCGACATCAACCTCTGCAACCATTATCTCAGGGCCAACCTCATGAGCAGCGCCTCTGCTGCCCAATTGCTCGATCTTGTCACCCAGAGGGAGGAATTCCAGATTGCCCCCAATACGGTGTCGTTTAACCTCGTCCTCATGGCTATGTTATAGGCCAACAAGACCTTTGCTGCCGAGAAGCTCATTGAATAGTTATATTTTCTTTTTTTTTTCTTTGTTTTTTTATAAAAAATAAATTTTGTGGAAAATTTTGAATCGACCGGTTCTGGTAAATGATCAATTTGAATCGAACGGTTTTGAATTAATGTTACTCTCTTAATACACACCATTTGTATTACTTTTATGTTTGTAAATTGAACATATTTGCTTCTTTTTGTATCAAGCTTTGCTTTTTTATTATCAGGATGCTACAAATTGGAAATGAATCTCTCCCTAATGATGAATCATATGGAATGCTCTTGTTGACAGACCAGATTGACGCTGCATTCAAATACATAGAAGGAAAGGGGTGGTGGATATATTGATGGATGATGGTGAAGATGAATGATGAATAATGGTGGTAGGGAAGGGGAACGGGACGATAGGTGGGGTGGAGTAGGGTAAGTTTTTTTTTTAACATAAAATAGTTGTTAAAGAATATTTTAGGAATATTCTATTTAAGTTAATTTTTTTTGTAACGCCTTATAAAATTAAGGACCTAATTAAAAAATTTCATGCAATATAGGAATTTAATTGGAAACTTTTAAAATATAGAGACTTAATTGAAAATTAAATGAAACTATAGGGACCGACGGATTAATTAAACCTATAATTTATTGCACAATAATATTACAATATTACTCAGAAATATTGTTTTGTCTTTTAATGGGATTGGGTATTAATGTATTACAAGATAAAACAACATTGTGAGTGTTGTAATAACATTGTAAGTAGTATTGTAATATTATTGTATAATTTTTTTGTACATATAATACTATTCGAATTAAGTATCAATTATCATTTACAGGCTATAGCTTTGATATTTCTCTTATATATATATATATATAAGAGGACACATTGATAGCTTTGTTTTCATGTTGGGCTTCCACGTAATAAAGCCTGCTTTTTGGCCAACAAGGTCTGCCTTTTTTTTCCATATGGTCACAGAATTCAATTTCATTAATGGATAGAAACGGGCACAACACATCTGCCGTTGACCCTAAACATTGCCCAGACTGTTTTTAATTCATCTAAATGTTTAGAATAACTGTCGACCAATATAAAACAAAACCAATTAGAATAACTGATATCCCTGTCCCAGAAAAGTGATATCTATATATATATAATTCTAATACTTTAAGTGCACGTTTGGGAAGCTAAGAAAACTGCTTTTTTCTCCCAAAAATGCTGTTTCGAAAAAATAAGAGTGTGTTTGGTTTGCCATTTGCTATTTTCATTTTCATGAAAATAAAAACCAATCATGAAAATATGTTTTGTTAGAGTTTGATAGAATCGTTTCCATGAAAATATTTTCTGAAAAAAGTGAAAACCTGAAAATATTGGGTGCTATTTGGTTTACCTATTTTCATTTTCATTCTCAACAAAAATAAAAATAATTGATGGCAATACGTTTGGTTACCGTTTTAAGAAAATATTTTCTATGAAAATATTTCTAAAAGATATACAAAACTGAAAATGTCAAATCCATGTTTTCAGTATTTTCAGTTACGGCTTTGAAAATATTTTCGGATGGAAAGACGGTGACATTTTTGTTAATATGAGGAATGAACACTCATGTGTTGTGTTCGAACCCGGCTAAAAGAAAACAACCCTATTTTTCTTCTTTTTTTGGATGTCTCTCACCCATAACTAGCTCTGTCAAATCCTTTCATTTTTGTAGCATCTATCGGTCTTGCTTTTAACTTTGCTCTCTCTTGATCTTGGTCGTGACTTTCTCTTGAGCTCGTAGACTCGCTGTTCAAGATGAATCTCATTCGTAAAATGATATTTTGGATTGGGAAAAGGGGCGCAAGTGATATTTGGTCATCATACATGCATTTACAAATCTAGAGCCCAGACAAAGTCACATAACAACTCCAAAGAAAAAGAAATCTGAAACTTTCAGAAAGCTATGGATGGAACGACTGTGACAAGTAGTGAGAAGAATGCATATGTGGTTGTTGGGACTGCAGCGTGGCTACTCGTCTCTCAACTTGGTTGCTTCATTGTATTGGTTTTTCCTTACTTTATTATTATTTTTTAATCAAAAAATGTGTTAAAAAAATCATATTTCATGTTCTACAGTTTGTTTCCCATGCTTCTAACGTGATTTTGTCATTACATGTGGGGTAAGTTGAAGTATATTAAAAAACATCTATTTTACTATGATTATTATAATTTATTTAGAAAATAAATATATTTTAAATAGATTTTACCATTATAAAATTATAAAGGATTTAATTGGAATGTATTGGCAATATAAAAAGATTTTACATGTTCATCTAATCTTATAATAGCACATCAACAATATAGTTATTTTTTATTCTCACTACTTGAAAAGTCATATAAAATAAGAGACTTGATTGCGACATTATATAGATAGATTAGTTGATAGAGGTAGATACATAATTTTATTAGAATATAACATGATATAGATAGATTATCTAAAAATTATTTTAGAGAATAATAACAAATATAATACTATTATCTTAAAATTGATTTTGAAAATATATTTTAAAATAATCAAATCAAACATATTTTTATCATTTTCATTTTCTGAAAATAGAATCTACTATTATAAACCAAACACATTTTCTAATTTTAAAAATCTAAAAATAAAAATCTTTTTCAAAAAATAAAAATAAAAAAAAATAGAAAATATTTTCACAGACCAAACATACTCTTGATTTTACATTTTCATTATTTTCATAGTTGTTATTCACAACAGTTGAAAATATATTGAGCTGAAAACGCGGTGATGCGTTTATAAATAAATAGAACTTTATTTCTTATTACTTTAAAGCATTGTGTTCGATTCTTGGACCTCTGAAAATATCTCATCTAACTTGTTGTATTCAGTTCAATACCCTTGTCCCCTCAAATAATTAGCATGACCGAAAAAAAATGCACAATCAGTACTTTCGATTTCATTAAATATCCATGACCCAAAAAAATATTCATCAAATATCATGGCAAAAACAAAAGAACTTCAGTGAGTTTGAGTTTTCTATTAAAAATGTATTTGGATAAATTTCCCAAAATTTCAGACTATGTTTCTAATTGTTTGTTTTTAGTCAACCATGTTCTAGTTATTCTGTTGAGTACTGATTTTATTTATGTATTTGGAATTCAAGGTTTTTTGTTTGTTTGTGGGTTTGCAAGCACTGACTGTTTGTTAAAGACTATATTTTTAACTTGTGAAATTTGGAACAGAGGTTTTGGTGCTTTGAGTAATCCTTGGTTCTAATGATTAGCCTTGTCTAATTTATCACTTTAAAGCAAAATTTCTAGCAACTTTTTAATTAAGCAATAACATAATACTCATTAGATTATCTAAATATTTATCTATATATAAATCAAAATATAATAATTGATAATTAATAAAATAACTAAAAATTAGCAATTTATTTTATTCTTAGTCTTAATGTTTTATAGTTATTTTAGACTTATATAAATTCTTTTAGTAAATGAACTAATGCAAATCAAATATATATATATATATATATATATATGCAATTTCAATTATTTAATACCAAATATAATTTTATTATCTTAAATTTGATTTTGAGAAATATATTTTGAAAATAGACAAACCAAATGTATTTTTATTGTTTTCACTTTTTGAAAATAGAATCTACATTCAAAAACAAAAAACATTTCCTGATTTTGAAAATCTGAGAATGAAAATCCTTTTTAGGAAATGAAAACAGAAAATGAAAATAAAAAATATTTTCATAAACCAAACGCGCCCTAATATTTTTCTTTTGGGTGTGCAAAAATAATTTTGTTTGGATTGTTTTTGATTTAGATGTTAAGTTTTTTTTGTGTTGGAAGAAAACCCGTTTTTGGTTAAAAAAATTTGAAGCTATATTTTGGACATTTTAATTATAAGCTGAAATATCAACAACATGCAATAGCCCAATCTATCATCAAGAGCCTGTTTGTTGGTGTTTTCAATGACCTCGGACACAGTATGACACGAGCAACATTTTTTTATTCCAAATCTCAATTCAGTAAATGGGATCACTCATTCTCAAAGAATCAAGAGTAGGTTTATACGAAGTGTTTGAAGATTCTCGGCAAAGAAATAAACAGATTAAAGTTTCAAAGTAATTGCAATTATAAAGCAAATAAAGAAGAAAAAAAAATGAGTAACTTACATGTAAATTTCGATATGAAAGAGGATAAATTAATTAAAAGAAAATGAAACAACCTCCACTCGTAAACTAGAGTTTATAGTCCCATATGTGCTAAGTCACTTAGAGACTTAAAAGTGTGTGTGTGTGTGTGTGTGTGACTGTCGAATTGAGTGTTCTACAGTTGAGCCTAAAGCTCTTATTTATAGAAAAATTTTATCCTAAAATCTCGCTAACCATCTACAACTTCTTCATTCTAATTGGGCCAACGTGCTTGCTTCTCTCTCTTGCTTGCTTGTTCTCTAAAAACCCATGATCTTATTAACCATGTTTTCCTTTTTATTAGGATATTTTAACTTCACTTGTTCACCCTACTACTGAATATCTACACACATAAAGCAACACTTCAAACCTTATTTCGACATTTTTGCTTATCTTATACATAGGAGCCTTTTCTCGCTTATTCCCCACTCATCCTTTAACACTATGCCTCTTTTATGCATTCTAGCTTTTTCTATTATTACAGGACACGTGTCCTCAAACTAATTTGGATGCTCATCACACTCATATTTCACTCTTTTAAGTTATTTTACCCATTTTAGTAATTTGAAAAAAAAATGATTATTTTCAATCGTCAAATAAAACAGATTAACTTAAAATGACTTCTCAGCTAAAGTATCTAACCATATATTCATCCTCAAATAATCAATTATATTATAAAAAAATTGCACAAATAAATGATTATTGAAAACAAGTATAATTTTACAGTTTTTCCAAACATGCTCTAAATGAATTAAAAACAACTAGCTATGTTTTCATTGTTTGTTTGCTTCTATGGCCCACAGTGCCGGCCCGTTGGGTTCCGGGTCCTATTGTCCTAGCCAGACAGTTTCTAATCGCAACCAGCAGCCCATGGACAAAGATTGTTGTCTAGTATCAATGGAACTAAGTATGTAGTACATCATAACATTTCAATAACACTCCCCTTTTCTTTGTTCCATAAACTTCTAATTAAAGAGGAAAAAACAAAAACAAAAATAGAAAGAAACTACCACTACTTAGCTGGGTTTACAACACCCAACTTCTTAGTTCTTTTACTTTTTTGGGTCATGTTCATCACAATCTTTTGAAAGAATCAATTGATCTTCTTATCCATGTTCTTGACAAGCTGGCCCATTTGAAACCTCCAATACAAAAAAGATGTTTACTCCTCTACAGTTGATGGTTAATGGTATCAGCTACAGTTGAATTTAACCTCATTTTTAAAATGTGGTTAAATGAAATCAAATACGTAACTAAACAGTCACACACACTATCATCTCACACTCTCCCTCCCCCCTTCCCTACCTTTGCCACCACCAACAATAACCCCCACCTAACATCATGGTTGGCATAGGACCCACCCCCTCCTCCTACCCAACCCCCTAACAACGAGTGGTAATGAAGAAGAGGTTATTAATTTTGCAAGGATTGAGCGCAAATCCACATGATCTACAAAAAGGAGTAGTGGCCTCTCTCTTTGCTCTCTTCCTACTCATTCACAAGGTGAAGTGGTGCTTAAGCACATGGCGGTTGGCGAGGGGTGCTCAACTTGAAGGTGCAAATGAACACAACCGATGTGGTCGCTGAGCAGAGATCTGATGATGAGCAGCACGATGAGGCATTGATCAGCGACTGGGCTCTTGCGAGGGTGGAGGTCTGGACGAACATCGCAGAGCAGAGCAGAGACGACACGATGGTTGCACGACGTGAAGCACGAGCTCGTGGCGACTGTCGCAGTGGTGGCCGGCACGCGGCATCATGGTGGCTAAGGGCGGCACGAGCACAGGTTGAATGTGAGGGGCACAACGGCGACATTGTGCTCCTGAGCACACTTCGTAAGCTTCCATCAACGCCCAAATAGAATGAGAACTAATTGGGATTTGGGCAAAATATTTCACTAATTGGGGTTATATTTTGTCTTTATTCTTTGTATTTGTGGCCTTCTCGGCTCCACTTCCACACAGAAATAACAATGAAAGCAATCATAGAGGAAGTGATCAAAACAAAACAAAAAAAGAAAGGAATAGTGGCAACCCTGATTATCTTGGTATGCCAAGCAGTGAATAACTTTTTTTAGATGAAAAATTTTCATTATTCAAATCTATCTCAATAAATTCATAGCAATTATTGTCCATAAACTTAATATATTTAGCTTCTGGCAATCTTGCCTTCCTCTTGCCACTTTACTCCCAGGCAACCGATCAGCAGGAATTTTAAATTATTGGGCTTCACTGAGTAATAGTCATATTTTTTAAATGTACTTAAATATCAATTATACCATAGACATTAACTAACAACTTTACGTGAGAATTTCCGTACAAGAAATACGCCAATCCCAGTCCAACTATCACAAACATGATCCAAACATGATTCTCGTTCTCCTTGGGCGACCTCACCTCCTCAATCGCAAAACTCTCCCTCTCCGAATTCCCCGAAATACCCTCATCCACACGCCCATACAACACATACGCCCTACCATCCCTCTCAACAACCGAAGTAGGGAACCTCTCCGAGTCAAGGCCAATTTCGTCAAACACCACAGCCTCCCCCCACCCATCATCACCACTCTTGAGGAACCACACCTTCCCAGTCACAGGTGACACCACCAAAACGACGCCATCTCCCCTCAAAACGACGCCGTCTGCGCCAATCAGGTCCTCCTTCAGAACCACGAGCCTTGCAGTGCCGTTGTCCGCATCGACCTTAAACACCTTACCCGTGTTGGATTGCACCACTATAAGGTAACCGCCGCTGCTGACGTAAGCGATGCCGTTGAGGCCGCAGAAGCTATACCAAGCGTCGCGGTCGAAGGGGTGTTCCGTGAACCTGCGCGAGTCTGAGAACACCGAGGCTTCCCCTCTCTCGTTCACCTTCCAGATGTAGTTCCCCGCGGAGTTCGTGACGTAAGCGTTGCCGTTGAAGTCCACCGCCACGTCGTTCGCGTAATCGGAGGAGGAGGAGGAGGAGAGGAGGGAGAGGAAGACGCGGTGCCCGGAGCGGAGGTCGTAGGCGGCGAGGGCGTGGATTGCGGCGAGGACGCGGTTGGTGCGGGGATCGACGGCCAGGCCGAGGACGGTTACGTTTTCGGGGAGGGAGGGGTCGGAGATTAGGGTTTTAACGACGCCGGTGTCGGAGGCGGAGGAGATGGTGCGGTGGCGGAGGGATCCGACGAGGAAGTGCTGCCCCGTTGGGTCCCAGGCGAGGCCTTCCGGGAAGAGGTTGGGTGACCGGAAGGTGATGACGTGGCGGTTCCCGGCGAGGGAGGTTGAGATCTCGGCGGCGGCGAGGAGGAGGAAGAAGAGGATTGGCAGGGGCATAGTTACCTACGTTTTCGTCTTTTCGATGCTTTGGTTGTGTTTGGTCATATGGTTAGTTCAGTTAAATGATTAGTTCAGTTATTATGGTTTATTTAAACCAATCATTGGTTTGAACTTCTCACTCGTTGTAGTTGGCATCCAAAGCTTTTAGTATCTGCTAAATATGTCCATGGACTTGTCCTACTTGTATTTTTGTGAGGTCCAATTTGATTAATTTTTATAAATTATTAAAGATAAGTTTGTCTTATTTTAATTGTGAGAAGCAAAAAATGGTATTTCTTTTTTTTTTCTTAGAAAATTAATTTATCTGACATCATGTTTCATGGAAAATTAAATTGAGGATTTACTCATCCAATGGGTATCAATAATTCAATATGTTATTTGGTATTTCTTTCTAGTAGGTATAACATCAATTCATCTTTGACTAAATTGATGTCACCCACATTTTTAAGAGATGAGATTACTAATTTAGTCTATATTTTTTTTTTAATATTTACTATTGAAAATTTGGACTCTTTAAACATGATTTATTAAATATTTTTGCATCGATAATTTTATTTATGTGGAGGTCCTATCAAATAATCTAAAGAAGATTATTTTCATGTTCTCACTTTACAATGATCTTCATTTTGCGAGTTTTTAAATTTTATACTAGGCGCCTTCCACTCGGATATCTTGTTGACTATAATTAGCTTATTCAACAACAACAAATCAGATCGCTAAATGCTTTTATATCAATTGCATATATCAACCTGCCAGAGATGATGCGTGTTTCCAAGAGCTCAAGGGTCGTCGTGCCGCAGTTTTACACTTTTTGGTGGAGGATGCTGCGTGTGTTCTTTTGGTTATAATATTCTAGTTCTTTTCAGCATCTGATGTAATGTACCCGAAAGAAAATCATCCCTAGTAATTTGATGCGATTGGTTTTCATGTTTCATTCTGTAGCGTGCATGTTTAGATACAAAATTAATTAAAACATATATTTAGATACAAAGAAATGATTCATATAAAGAAGAAATATATAGAAATAATTCAAGGGCTCATGACATTAACATTGGGGTTTAAACAATAAAAACATCAACCAAGGGTTGCCTAAAAATGCAGATTACAAATAAAGTGTGACAACTTAAAATATTTACATCCACAATTCAAGACTTTGTCAATCCTTTCATCTTCTCTTTGTTTCCTACCACACGCTCAAAAATCCAAAAACAGAAGACATGCTCCAAACCACATACACATCACTGCTGGTAGAACCAATATACTATTTTCACCCAAAAATGGGGTTTCTTGAAAGGATATATATAACAAAAATAGATAAAAGAATTACAATGAAGGGAAGGCGAAAAACCCAAAAAAGACCTTAATCGTATATTTTCTTTGCAAAGGTAATTTTGGGGGGTTTCTAAAATCATCTAGCTTCACTGTTTAAAGACAATGAGCCGTCCTTCATCAACTTAAGACTGAGACTAGTAAATCTCTCTCGTGAATACTGCCTTGATGCTTTTCTCCAATCTGTGCCAGCCTTCATCATTGTGGCGAATTCCTCATAACTTATTCTTCCATCCTGAAATTTCATAGAGGACAAAATTAAATGGTGAATCCAAATAAAACAGTGCATCTAGAGAAGTTCTTTTATTTTTTTTCCTCTTAAACCCCACACTCAATCACTATGTATATTGGTGCAAAACACCATATGAAAGGACAACCCTAAGGATATGTTCATAAATTTGGATATTCGGGGGGAAAGGAAGGATCAGTAGTGTGAGATTTTAAAAATTAACACTACAAGTCAATCCTTCCCCTCCAAAATCCAAACCCAAACATACCCTAAGAAGGGATATAGAATGCAGAAATGACTAAGTAGTAGGCTAGTAGCCTGTTAAGGACCCTCATGCATAAAAAACAGTATACTAAGGAATGTGAAGAAACTTAAGGGCTTGTTTGGTTTGAGTTTTTATGTCTAGCTTTCATTTCCTGTATTTCCTATTTTCATGATTTTGTTACGGATGTAGTGAAAGCAGGTAAAAAACCAAAATCTTGTTTTCTGTTTTAATTTTCTATTTTCACTGTCACTTCACAAAATTCTAAAAACAGAAAACAAAAAAATGGAAACTCAAACAACCAGGCCCTAAGAAGACAGAAAGGCTGTCCAATTTCTCTGCACTGGAATAAAACAAGATGACAAAATCTACCTTTTAACTACCCTAAAAAAAACTAATATTGATCTAGTATGTGAGAACATAGTACTGACCTTATCTGTGTCCACATCATGCATAATTGCATTGATGACTTCTTCACTGTTTGTGTCAACTTCATCAGACAAGGCGCTGCGCAACTCCCCAAGTTCAATATACCCACTTTGGTCCACATCAAAAAACTGGAAGGCTTTGCGAAGGTGCTCATCATTTCCCATCTTCCTCAGATGAACAGAAATGGCTACAAACTCTCCATAATCGAGGTACCCATCCTTATCTACATCACCCTGCAAAAGGATCCCCCAAAGATTAGAAGTTGAAGAGACATCCATTTTTAAAGGCATTATATGTTAAACAATAATTGAATGGAAATAGTACATCCATATATCACTTTTTATCAGTAAGGTTCTTTTAAGAAGGCACTGAGAGAATTAAGAATGCAGGTCTGCTTGTGGCAATTAATCAGTTCAAACATACCTACTTAAAGAACCCATAAGCATTTGCAAATTAACTAATATAGTTAGTTATACAAAGTTAAATCACCCAAGTTTGCATTTAGTTTGGCATATTACAACTTAACACAGAGAATACCCTGGAAAAACAAGAGAGCTCAAAGTTTAACAAAGGTACTTATGTCTTAACCTACCAACTCTGAAGCAAAGATTCCAGATAAAGGGTGATAGTAATACTCACAGCTTCCATGAGAATTTGGAGATCTGACTCAGGAACTTGATGACCTAGCTTTTGCAACCCTGCTCGTAGTTCATCAATGTTAATCTTGCCTCTGTTGGTCGTATCCATAACTTGGAATCCCTCTTTTATTCCTGCAGCTTCTTCTACTGACAGATGCTCTGCAATCACCTGTACACATAACATATCAACCATCAGAAAAATGAATAACTCGTGAACTCGAATGGCCATACAGATAAACATTTCAGGGATGATTCCCCCAGGGGATACTTAATAGGGTTGAGAACGTTACCCTCAAAGCTCTTTTCTTAAGCTTGTTCATCACAGTAAATTGCTTGAGTCTTGCTCTAACTGTTTCTCCTAATGAAACATTAGGAGCTTTCTTTGCATTTTGTAACCACGGGTGATCTGCATTTGGTGAATAAGTATGTTAGCATCCACAAATTTCATTTGTTTGCAATTTTTTTAGGAAAATAATGTTAATTTGCTGAGCAAATATGTTCAACACAATCTACACTTGTCTTCATCTTATGAACTGTATGTTACCTAACACTTCCTGTGCAGTAAGCCGCCGCTTCGGGTCAGGATCAAGCATCTTCTTCACAAGGTCTTTTGCATTATCAGAAACTTTTGGCCATGGATCCCTTTTAAAATCAACATGAGATCGTATAATTGCTTGTGCAACTCCTTGTTCAGTTTCTTCATTTTACAACAGAGAAAGAGAGAAAAGATTTAGAAAACCATACTATACAAAAGAAAGCAAGTAATAATGATTTAAAAGAAACTGCACTGAAGTGGAGGAGGAAAAGTGAACAACAATATTCATATAAAAACTCCCCTGTCAGAAACTTAACATCAAACATGAAAATGCAAATGCAGTGTGAGAAAAATATAGAACACGAGTTAAGCATCTTCACCCACACTAGAGATTGGTGTGGATGAATTAATGGGAATAAGACCCTTTACAAACAACAAGGGAAAAAAATGGCTGATTTAGTGTCTGAATTAATTGAATGGACAAGAGCAAAATACTAACTGGCACTGCCAGTAAGGCCAATAGACCATTGGTCATTTAAGTGTCTTATATTCAGACCATGCAAATGAGTCCAAAATCACCCATGATAAGCAAGTGCAACCAAGGTACAACTTTCACCCTTTTGTCTTTACTGCAGTCTAGATAGATGCCATGGACAAGGGAAGATATTTATATTTAGTAACTAACTAACAAACCACTTTCTTGACTGAAATGTAACATAAAAAATGCATTTATTTTTCTCCCAACATTTTCTATTGCTACAACAAACATAGTACATTAGCTGCATGAACTCCACAGTTACATTAGCTGCATGAACTCCACAGTGGCTTTAAAGTGGACAATTCAGCTATCTCTCTCTGAAAAAGCCGAGAAACATAATTAACAAGACAAAACTAACCTGCCCAAAACGGTGGGACACCGCAAAGTAAGATGTAAAGAATTACTCCAGCACTCCATATATCTACTTCTGGGCCATAATTTCGCTTTAATACCTCTGGAGCCATGTAATATGGACTTCCAACAATCTCATTAAATCTTTCCCCTGCAGAAAATGGAAAACTTCAGCCAATGGTAATGATGAAAACTAAGCAACAACAACACTAACAAGAGATATTCGCTTGCTAACCAGAAGCATTACCAGGTTTAAAGAACACCGACAACCCAAAATCAATAGCCTTCAGAGCTGCAGCTTCCTTCTTATTTGCAAACAGAAAGTTCTCAGGTTTGAGATCCCGATGCATCACACCATGTTTGTGGCACATCTGAAACACAAAACAATCATGATTAAAACCCTTCTTTAACACAGCAAAAAAATTTAAAAAAAAAAAATGCAGCACACCAAAGCAAAAACAAGAAACAAACAAATCATACATGGCCAAACATTTTAAAGCTGAAAGGTCTGAAGCTCCCAATCAAGGCAACCAACACGACAATACTTTTATTGTTCATACAGTAATAGCCTGATATTAGAAAGCTTAAAAAAACAGCTCTTTACAGCAACATAACACAGTAAACACCACCCCAATAATTAATCATCACGCTTAATCACCCAGACAAAAGCTGAAATATATATTTATATACAAAAAAGAAACAAAAAGAAGAACATGTGTACTTCCCCGTCAGTGTCCACGCCATTCCACACCCCACCCCAGTAAACATCAGAACCATGCAAACCATATCAATTTTAGTACATCCACTGTCACAAAACAAAAATATTGTTTTTCTCTACACCATCCACATCCGGTATGGCAGAATCCACTTAGATGCCAAAATGAAACTGAATCATGATTCAAGTTGGCCAAGTGTCGCTCTTTCAAAAACAACCACCTTTTTTTTTTCCCAACTCTAAACAATCAATATCTGAAAAATCCACCAGATTCCAATTAATCTAGCTCAAGTATACCCACTATAGGTATAAAGGGTAAAGCTCCTCCAGCACTATAAAACCACTTGAACCAATCCTACAGATAACCTATACTTTTGTTTTCGGTATAAAAGGTTATGCGGAGAAGCAGCCTAAGCTCCCCACTCCCCAGCTTCCAAACCCCGAACTTGCAGGTAAAGCTCGCACATGACTCGATCCACTAACCTGTAATTTTCAGTAAGCAACAAAAACAAAAACACACCAAAAAACAGATCCAACACCAGAAGAAACCCCCAGATCCACCTTAAAAACACCCCCAAAAAAAAAGTCAAAATCAGAACTTTTGAGTCAAAATCCAAATCCAAACCTGCACGACTTCAACGATGGTCTTAGTAACCACAGCAGCAGCACGCTCCGTGTAATGCCCCCTCGCAACAATCCTATCAAAGAGCTCGCCACCCTCACACAACTCCATAACAAGATGCACCGCGCTATCATCCTCATAAGTATCCTTCAAAGACACGATATTCGGGTGCTTCGGCAAATGCCTCATGATCTCAACCTCCCTCCTAACATCCTCTATGTCTATGGCAGTCCTCAGCTTCTTCTTCGAGATTGACTTGCACGCGTACTCATCGCGCGTCTCCTTGTCAGTGCAAAGGTACGTGACGCCGAATTCCCCGCGACCCAGCTCGCGACCCAGCTCGTAACGCTGCGAGATCTCGCGGCCCGTTGGGTCCTTCAAAACGGTGAGTTTCAACCCTCCTCCTCGAACGGCGTCGTTTCCTACACCGTTGCCGTAGTCGATGGCGAAAGGGTTCTCCTTCTTCTTACCTTTCTTGTGGCGCTGTGGGCTCCCACCTTCGTTAGCCGAAGGTGCCGCGCAGCAGTTACCCATGAATTGGAATGGGGGAAACTTCGGTTTTTACGAGGTTTTGGGTTGTTGGGTCTTGAGAAATGCGAGATCCAGCTTCGAATTGAAGCTGAAAAATTGTCTTAAGAAAAAAGAGGAAAGTGAAGAGGGTTATTGTGAATTTGTGATTATGATGGGGGTGGAGTTAATGGGTTGAGAAAAAAATTTGATTTTTTGAAATGGGTAGGAAGAGATTGTGGTAACAAGGGTGTGATTTTTAAAGGGTGGCTGAAGGGTTTGAACTGTTGATTTTTTATTTTTTTTTTTGAAGATGATGAGGAGGAATTTAATTAGCGTGTTTTGGTCACGATGGACGAATTGAGGGGTTAGATCTTTATTTGTTATTGGAAGGGATCAATGAGAAGATGATGAGATGGTCAAACTTGTTTCGCAGAGACTTCGTCCATTGTCTCCTTATTCTTCTTCTTCTTCTTCCTAACCCTCTTTTTCTCTCTCCTATGAACACGGTTTTCTTTTCGCCTTCTTTTTTTTGGATATTTTGATTTTAATTTTTCTATCTAGAAAAGGCAACTCAATGACGCTGTTTTGTCTAAACATTCCACTGTTCAACAAAATGAGAGTTTTAATTATTTTTATCTTTTTAGTTAATCTATTTTTTATATCTCGTGTAAGATAATTGTAGGTGACTGAGCATTGTTGTGTTTCATTGATTGCCCTCATTTCTAGTGTATAATCTCGTTTGTGCCATTTTGGAAGGGAGCTATGTGGACTGGTCAACAACCACTTACAGCTCTGCAGTCTCTTCAGTCCCCCGTGGCCATTGTCACTCACTTGAAAAGGTGAAATTTAGCGAATGGAGCGTTCGGGCAAATGGTGATGGAAGTTGGGAGTTGGTGCATATATTCCACAAGAATGTGGATTCGATTTTGCTAACGGCTGTGAGGTCTCCATTTGAAGCTGAAATTCTTATGGTTCCTGCTGTAAAAGACACATACATATGGAATCATTTTCAATGCCAACAATATTGTGACCATTTTCGAAGATCATTTTCCATTTTGTTCTCTCCGTGTTTTGTGATATTTTATCCATATTTGTATTAGCATATTAAAATTGATATTCTGGAATTATGTAGTTTCATTTTCTCAACATAATTGGTTTGCCTAGTCGATATCGTAATGTGAGACCAATTTTTAGGAATTTTTTTTCTGGTGGTGATACAATATATATACTATTAATAGGAAATAGATTCTCTCATTTGAAATTTCACATAACCTTATGATATGTGATCTTTTACTATTTATTTTCTTGTATCATATTATATATTATGGTACGTTCCTATCATCTAAATCAATAATAAGAGATTATACATAATAAAATTATATGAAATTTTAATATGAGAAGACTAATTTCCACTTTTATAAGTGTTTTTTCACTACTACCATTTTGCCAGTATTTGATAAATTTTAAAGCATATTCTAACTTTATGTTGTTTTTTCAACCTAAATTTTAACAGGTTTATTTAATCAATGCTCTTAAAGCAATGATTAAGGAACTAAAAAAATGAAATTTTCATATGTGACGTAGAATTTTTATATTCTCAAAACAAGAAATCCATCATAAAATTTTAACACTTACTCTTTTTAATATCATTAACCACTGACCTTTAGACACAATTAACAAAATCCAATTTTAAATTATTAAAAAAAAAACTTTCATCATAACAGGGAAGGCTAGTAAAATGGTTCAAAAATTATATATATCTGAGCCATATTCAAGCATTTTCATTCATTCATATTATATTGTGTAGCTTATTTTTAGTTTTCAGGATATTCACTATTGGATATAGTGACTAATTCTTTCGCGTATGATAAGTCCATTTAAGAGATCGTGTAGCTTATTAATGACAACTCTTCTTTTATTTTCATTTTAAATTCTAAAGTAATTCAATTATTCTCTTTGTTTTATATATATCTTTCAATCTCTCATTTAAGACTTCAATTTTTTAATACTCTAAAAACAAAATCTCAATAAACTATTATTGCTTGAATTAATTTTATAATTAAACAATGTAATGTTAAAAGTGGTTAGTTAGATGACCAGAGACAATTAATAATACATCCGTCCAAAAAAAAAAGAGATAATTAATAAATGGGTTGAATTGGGTAAACAGGTGGCTTTGAACTCCATCAATTTAATCTATTTAATTAAACTATTAAACATGCATGTAGTATTAATTGATTCAAAACATGTGCATATTTAAATTAGGGTGAGTTTTTTCCTAACCTGAACTTTTAAGAACAAAAAATGTAGGGTCAACATACAGTAATAAAAAAAAAATCTACGTGTACTATATACAAATACAAATATACAGTGGTTCAATTCTAGAGACCCTTGTCTCTCCTCTAGTTGTGAGATTCATAGTTTCGTGAGAATTTTATTTTATTTTATTTTTAGTACTTTCATAATATACGCATTAATGTAAATCACATTAAATGATTTAAGAGTGATTAACTCTTTACTTTTACATATTATTAACCTCCTCATTTTAGATGAGTCATATCTAAATTTTTGTAGAAGAAAAATTTATCTGACTATTTAGTTTGATCTACTTATCTGTATCTGGCTAAATAATTATTTTTTTAACCTTAAATAATTTATATGAAATTCAAACAAAAAAATTTTAATTATAGTTTTTATTTTTTACTTTTTTAATCTTTTTGAATTTCTTAAGACGTTAATTCTAACAACCCCCTTATCATTCTCATTTAATTAATCTAACTTTGCTTTCTATTCAGTTTTTAAAAATTTAGAATTTTCTCATTTCTTTATCCTGACGTATGTACTCTTCTTCCAGTTATATGCTCAAATTAAATAACATTAGTGGGCAGGAATTCCGCATATGAGTTGTTCTGTACTACTCTTCGAATAAGAGATTTTTGCTTCACGTCACATCTAAACTACTCATATAAGTTTTTAATATATATTTCTTTTTTATAATTTTTTTTTACATCCAGTGGTTGAAATTCAATTAAAGCAAAGAAAAATAGTTGCTCCAAGTGCATATAAGCATTTTCCTTCCAATTAAATGGATGAATTGTTTTAAACTAACATTTTGGCCAATCATAAGTGCTATTAACTTTTTGAATAACAAATAATCATGAATACTCCCTCTAATTTCAAGTAAGTGTCCACTTGTAATCATGTATATGAATTAAGAAAATTATTAAAGACATTAATTTTTGATAAATTTAACTAATTATATACGATTATTCTTGCATTATCTTTTCCTACTTATTCTCTCATCCACTTATAGTCTCTCTTCTCACTTATTCGCTCTTATTTGTTAAGGGTATTAGCAGGAAAAATATTCAGTAATGCCTCAATTTTGTAAATTAACACTTATTTTGAACCAAATAAAATTCAAAAAATGGACTATTATTTGAAACTAAAAGGAGTATATTTTATTTTTATATTTTGCTAACAAATGCTCTTAAAGCATTATTTAAGGATACTAAAAGAGATAAGATTGAAAACTTTTTTGTAGGCCTCATGATTTAAAAACATAAAATCTCATATTTCTAAGGGTCTTTAGGACAATGATTAAAAATGCTAGAAAAAGTAAGATTTAAAAGTTTTAATTCATCCCCTTTAGATGTATTAAAACTTGTCTTTTCAATGCTAAAATTTCTATGTTTAATTCTTTAACCAGTGCCATAAGGGTTTAAGGTATTTGTTAAATAAAATATTTTTTTAATGCTAAATTTTTCATTTTTAATTTGGTAACAAGTATCTTTAGGGTATTCTATAATAAAATCTTTTATTTTTTATTTTAAAAAAAGAATAAGTTATTGCCATAAATTGAGAGCATCATCCATGCCACAGTTTGATAGTCAACTTCCATGCCCCCACATTAATTGTTGGTGGTTTCATTGAAAGATTCAAATGTGCAGTGTTGCTAGGAAAACGTTCCCCTGCAAGACCTTCTAGTAGTTCACATAATGTAATTAATATGTTTATAAGATTTTGCTAATAAATACATAAGGACAATTGTTAAGAAATCTTTATATAAAAAATATTTTTAAAAAATAAATGTATGAAGATTTTAATATATTGAATACATTGATTGAATCAAAATTTTCTATTTTAATTTTCTTAACTATTATTCTTAAAAAACTGATTAGATAAACTTATATTTATATTATATTTTTCTATTGTCTTTGTTATTTAATGTGAGAGAATATTTAGTAGCGCTTGCTATTCCTGCCACAATTTCACCTCTGCGGCTTATTGCCTTCCAGATAAACGAAGAATAAGTCATTTCATTATTTCAAAATTCCAACCAATTTTCTAGCGGACAAAGGGGATGCATTAAAAAAAATCTCAAACATGAGAGAAAATCAGTTAAAATTAAGTTATTTATATTCAAAATGAAAAATCTTAGATGACCATTTCAAAATATCAGTCAAGTGGAAAAGATGTGTGGTCTATGCAAAATTGAATTGCACTTCTTACCTAATATTTTCTAGGATTTTTTAAGTATTAATGTGAGATTAATTCCGTCAAGGTCGTTAGGGGTGAGTTTAGATGAGATTTTGGAGCCCCAAAATTACTTTTTATATATTTAAATAAATTTTTAAAAATAATTCGAATTTAAAAGAATTAGTTTTCAATTTTTTTGTAGAAGTTTAAAAACATTGGCTTTGAAACAAATCAATTTTTAGAATTTCAGTTATATATAAAATTTCCATTTTATAATCACTTTTTAAACAATCTAAATAATAAACACACCCTAGGTCAAGAGATTTTTTCCAACTTATTTTCTTTAAAATTATGTTAGAGTTAAGTGTAAAAGGTAAAATCACATATTGGTTGAGAATGAATTAAATAGATAGTATATAATGCTAGTTATTTGATCCATGTGATGCACGAGGTGACAATAAAAATAGTTTATTGACTATTATTGAAAATAAATAATTTATTTAAATGTATCTTATAAAAAATTGAGTATATAAATTTATTTTAAAAATAAGTAAATAATTAAATAAATTCATAAAATATAAATATGTCATTCTATTTTATATCTTATTTTGAATATCATGTTTATAAGGGTGGAAAAAAAACTTGATAGATGACTATAATAATAAAGAGCATATTTTATGAAAATTTTACACATTTTGAAAATTAAAATTATTGAATAATAAAAAAGAATAAGTTGATAATTTTACTATATCATGAACCGTTTATAAGGATGACAATGGGTGTCCATAACAGAGAGGATGTGTCACATACCCTATCCTCATTTAGAATTTTATTCCCTATTTCTCATTTTCTGTGGGATTTAAATCCCAGCGCATATTCACAAATTTATTAAAAGAATTCTAAATTTTTTAAAAATATTTTGAAATTTGAAACATAAATATCTATAATAACAAATATTAGTAATGTAACATAATCTAAATTAAAAATTAAAAAATGCATATATAATAAAAATCTAATATAGATAATTAAAAAATAAAGATGTGTTATCCCTGTCCTTATCCTATTTAATAAATGGGGACTCCATCCCTATGAAGACAAAATTTGTCCATATTTCCATCAACACTTTAATGATTTTTTTTTGTTATCATCTCTAGTCATTTATATCTTTCTAATAAGTTAAAATATTTTATTTATAAAAACATAAAAATATATTTTCTAATTAATAAAGATAATTAACAAATTTAATTTATGTAACTTTAATTACACTCCTTTTCCTTGTATATACTTTTAGTAAATTAAAATATCAATTTAAAAATATATGTTATAATTAAAAATTAATATGTTGTAATTAGTAAAAAATCACATATAATCTTAATTTATGTGATCCTAGTTATTGGAGTAGTATACCAATTATACAATTATTTTCATAAAAAAGTTATGTAGTTATTTAGTTTTTTAAAATAATTAATAAATAATTAGTATCATTATCAAGGAAGAATAAATTGTGGGATTGCTTTTTTAATATTTTAATATTAAAAAATTGAAGTCTTATTTTTCAAAAAAATTAATATCAAACAGTTGTGGAATTAATAGGCTGAAATATTTAGGTTGTAAAAAATTAAATATGATATGATGAAATGGGCAAATATATATATTTTTTATGATTATTAAAAGTTCTTCATTTCAATTTACAAACTCCTCCTCCCTTGATCTCATCCTTATTTAGAATTTTGTTTATTATCCTCACTCTCATTTTTGTCATTGGTCTCCATTTCTCATTCCCTGTGGAGATTTGAATCCCTATTGGTATTCATATGTTTATTAAAAAAATTATAAAATAAAAAAATTCAAAATGCTTTGAAACTTGAAACACAAATATCCATAATAACAGATACTACTAATGCAACATAATTCAAATTAAAAAAATACATACATGAGGTAAATTAAATCCAATAAAGAAAATTAAAAAATAAATGTGTTAATATTTTCTTGTTATCATTAATTATTATAATTATAATTATTTGTTGTCATTAATACTATAATTATAATAATTAATTATAATATTTTTTAATAACGTAATTATAATAGCTTTGTTATATTTAATACTATAATTATATATATATAATTTAATAGTATAATACATTCAATTATCATTTTATTTATATTATTTGTTATTTGTTAAATAATTTTAATAAAGTGAGATATGAAGGTATGATTGAAAAAAATAATTAATAATTATAAGATAAATTAAATCCAAAAATTTACTTTAAATATTAAGACTATGAAAAAGGTGGAGTATAATTTTCTCTATGAATGATACATGAAAAATTATCCATGTAATAAATTTTAATTATTAGTATTATGGATAAATTGTACATTATATTAAATCCTTCAAAAATATGTTAATTATGATATTAAATTTTATTAAAATATCAAAACTAATATAGTATAGCTTGCATTATTGTATTTTTATTATTAATATCATTACAGTATATTGTGAAAAATTTTATATATTATAATAATTTTTAATAAATTATATATTATAGTAATTAAATCTAACATGCAAAAATAAAATGATATGTAATTAAGGTTATTCCTTAAAATTTTAATTTAAATATTAGAGTGATTGATTAATTAGAAAGTGATTGTTTGATCATAGTTATATGTTAATTTGTGGTATTAAATTTTTAGTTATAATATGTTGACCATGATAATATTTTCTATAATTTTAATTAATAAAATAATTTTAAATTAATATGATTACTATATCATGATAGCATAAATTTAGGGTTAATTCAATAATATCGATTTGATATATCTTCTCTAAATTCATGGATCTGTCCAGAGCTAAATTAAATTATAATTAAAACACACATATCTCATTAATTTTTACAATATATTATTCCATGAATTTAATTTTAATGCATTATTAATATAAAAAGATATTTTACATAGATATTCAGTTATATAAAATTAAAGTATTCAATGCTAATTACCATATTTAAATGTAATTTGAATATAATAAAACTGAAAGAATATCATATTTAAATCATATTAAAAACCTAAAAAAATCACAAATCCCATTTAAAATAAGTGAAGAACTTCCATACTTAAAAATTTCATATTAAAATTAAATGATAATAGAGCATATGTGAGTTTATTAAAAAATACTCAAGGATTAAATAAAGAAAATTTTCTGAATTTAAGTTAAAATAATATATCATAGTAAATATTTTATGTTTTTAAAATAAAAATATATTTCAAAAGATAAACTAAATTATTTAAATAAGTATTGAATTAATTCCAGAAGATTTTAATTTCTTTATCTTGATAGGCATGTTTTTAAATAAAATATATAATTTTAAAATATACATCTATTATTATTTATGATTGACATCATTGTGATAGATTACTTTAATTACAAATTGATAATTACATATTGATTGAAAACTATCATATAAGTTAATTTCAAATTATGCATTCATTGATAATATATAAATCACGTGTTTTGTATAGAACTATAATACAATTGAAAGATACCATGACTATATATTAGGCCAAATAATTTTTTGATAAATAAGCCAAATAATATAATCATAAAAAATAATTTAAAATTTATTAGATAGAAAAAAAATACTATTTCATAAATTTAAAATATAGAATAAAAATTTACAAAGTCACCCATCTGAAAAACATTTGTAAATTAGTGATATTGCAATATCTGATAATGAGTTTTGAAATTGGATTGTGAAGTGAAAATGATATTATGATTTATAATTAATATCTCATAATTAATAATTAATTATGATTGATGTGGTTGGTATTTATCAATTAAGTGCAATAAATATAGGTTGATGATTTAAATTTCAAATGAAAATTGTGGGCTTGAAATCACTCTAGAAGTGAACCTATAAAAGTTTTCCTCATAGGAGTCTAAAATATTGAAATTGGATTGTGAAGTGAAAATGAGATTATAATTTATAATTAATATCTCATAATTAATAATTAATTATAATTGATATGATTGATATTTATCAATTAAGTATAATAAATATAGATTGAGGATTTAAATTCTAAATGAAGATTATGGACCCTAAATCGCTTTAGAAGCGACACATATAAAAGTTTTCTTCATAGAAGTCTGAAATATTAGTATTATAGATTATAGATTAGTATTATAGATAAGAAGAGTTATGATTCATTATCTTAAAGTTTTGGATTAAAATATCATGTTTGACCTAGTAGTGTAGTGCTTTCACTTGGCCCAGCTTAGTGACTTCAAATACTAATCCCAGTGCACCTCATTTATTACTGCACTTATCTCTTGTTAATCACTTCTTGGTTAATTGTTACAACCAAATGGTTTACAATATCCTTAAATGTCTATGATCTCAATGATATTGCAGCTACAGCACGTTCTTGGGTTAAAATTTCTTAAAGATGAAAGGATAACGTTCTTTATTCTAGCTGTGCATTACTTTTATCTTTCATTTTTGTTGCTTTAGCATTTGTGCTGGTTGTTTAATTTCTCACTTAAAAAAAAAAGCGACATGACACTAAACTTTTGTATAATGCAATATCTACCGGTGCGCGGTGCATAAATTTTGGCGAGAAGCGTGTATATATATATATATATATATATTGTATAAAGCTACAGATAAAATAAAATAAAAAAGTTATTAAATCTTCAGAATGACAACTGCAGCACATTAATTCTTGATGATGTGAAATTGAAAAGTTAAAAAGGTTTGTGTTGTATGTATCACTATCATGTGAGTGAGTGCGATGCGATGTCAGTGTCTCGTTCAGGCCTCTTCCAGGTTCGTTCGGGCAAAAGGGCATTTAGGAGAAAGAATGTGATGTTTCTTTTTTTTTAATTAAAAAAAAAAGAGGATAAAGAATTTTGAGGTGGAAAAAGAAAAAGAAGAAAGGTCAAAAATGACTTGAAAGTGACGGCAAAGGGACAAATCCAATTTCTTTGGTGCCAGGTCAGTCAAACTCGACGATTCTGACTCCCGATAATACAGTATTAAGTTTGATGTGGTGGCTTTGGTCAAACAAACAAAAACTATGTACTTTTGCAGTAGCACGCCAGGCCACCAAACAAAAACATAACGCTATCCATATATAAAACTTTTTGTGTTTTGGACACTTCCTCTCATTATTATTGTTTCTCTCTCTCTTCATTTTCATCACACTGCTTTGTATTCACTTATATTTATGAGTTAAGTAATTTCCTTTATATTTATACTGAATGTGAGGTATGTTGCATATGTGGTTATGAATATTTTCTTGCTAATGAAGGATGAATGCAGTGGTAAGTGAGTTATATTTTCAAGAAAAAAAAACCATAGTTCAAATCTTTAAGATGTAATTGTAGGGTAGATTTAGTCATTTGACAATGTTTGAGAGTAGAGATAATTTGAAAACAAAATCTTTGATAGCAAATTGTTGGGAAGAATTAGTCATGACAAATTGACAATGTATTGCCATGGTCAACCTATCTGGCGAGCTCGAGACCTAATGTGAATTCCAATAAGGTGTGTTGGGCTCAAAAATTGATTCACAGTATAATTAAATGATGCTAATATGTGGCAATAATTACTAAAATGAATCTGATAGAATTAAATCTATCAAATTGGTGCAGCACAGTGAAAAATAAATATTAGAATGAATAATAATTTACAGTGGGACCCGCTAATTATTATTCACGGTAGGCCCACCTGTCACTATTCACACAGACAACATTCAATAGAACCGTATCACTATTCTTATAAATAATAAATTTGATGTCACTATTCATTGGAGCGGGACCCATGTCAGTATTTACGCCACCAAAATAGATCGATAAATCTGTACACCGAATTTTTAACGTGGAAACCCCCAAATACCGGAGGAAAAACCACGGGACAAACTTCAAAAATATTCCACTATATTAAGGATAATTACACAATATCATTTCTATACTCTCAAACCCAAGAGGTAAATATAGTGTTTCCCCATGAGAAAACATTTCTATTCAAATACTACACTTTTGCAGTACCAAGGAGCAATAAAGATGATATCCAAAAATATTCCTGGTGTATATACTCACACCCTACACTCTCTGGAATTTATTCACACGCTCTATTTTTCCCCCCACTCTTAGAAAAATAACACACTCCATGTATTTTTCTCTCTGTAGCTTCTCTAATTCTCGTTACTTCTGATTCATTCTTCAACTGAGCAAATGCCTCTATTTATACAGAGAGCTTAACGCATGTATAGTAATTTATTTACTATTCATGCATTGAAAATTCTCCTCACAGTACCGAACTCTTCACACGCGTTGAAAATTCTTCTGTCAGCACTGACATCATCATGCGTGAACAGTGATTTCACTGTTCACATATTGAATTTCTTCTCTTTCCCTGGCTGCTTCAACTTTCTCCAGCTACCAACCTTGAGGCTGGACCCCACAAGGTGAAGGTGACAGAGGAGAGGAGGAGATGGCAATTTGGATTGTTGATTTGGTGTTAGTTTGTTCTTGATCCTTCAAAACATGGTGGTCGGATTGCCGAAAAGGTTATTGTTGTTAGCGCAAGATTAGTATCACTTCTCTAATTCTCTTTTTTGGGTTCTATTTTCTTTCCAATCCTTAGTTTAGTTTGTATACGGGACTAAAAATATAGATTAGAAACCTCAGTCACTCCTTAGGGAGCTCAGACAACATGTCCCACAAGTTGACTGTGTACCATGGAATCGTACGAAGGATTATATTCTCCACCAATCTAACCTAAATCACCCACTGATTGGGCATAATCTAAGCAAGATTCTTCACCAATCTTATAATGATATAATTCTAGAATATATATACCTTACCAATATGTAGTGCATCTACTATCTCCTAAATTTCACACGAATCTCCTTATTGAAGGAAACACAAGAAAGATCATGTCCAGATTTATCCATAGGATAACTTAGCTATATAAGAGGATCAATGTCGGGATCAATGTCCCTAGGTATATATGATCCAACTAATTATTCCTACCCTTCATATCTCATTGTCTGAAACCATTACTCACTTAGGTGGCAAACAAGGCAGAGCAGATTGATCCGCTTTAGTTATTTTAGTTGAAAGTGCCAACTCATCCTTTTGAAAAATGGCACGTTAGTGGTCCAACATGTTTATGGTTATATTCATGGTATGATTGCTAACCTGTCCCGCCTCATCGTGGGTTTGCCATAAAATACGGCAAGACATGTTATCCTATTTTGTTTATTTGGGTTGGAAGTGTCAATTTACTCTGTAAACGTGTGCTGCCATCTTAGCTACCTTTAAATAAAAACAATTTTTATTAGGAAGAGTTTACTAGCCTTGGCAATGGAGATATGGAAAATAAATAATTTAATAAATAAGCAATTACTCCAAATCCTCCCACAGTCCACGATCAAGATGGAGATCATCATGATGATTCCAACCAAAGATCTATCATTCAACTTCATTCCTAATGCCATAACCTCCACTACAAATTAATTGACCTCCGTACAAATATTATCTTGGAAACAATAGTCCAATACACACTCATTTCAGTCTGCGCACTAATAATATACCGCCCCACCACATCAAAGGATTTCACCATTAAAATGACATTAGTTCCACACTTAAAAATATGAGACTAACTAAATCAACTCAGAAACTTTGTTTTATTTTTATTTCTTTTATAAATAAAAAGTTTAACCATGTTCACACGACGAGAAGCTAAATAGAAATTTTGACTACTATCTATTTCTTTAGGGCATACAAACTCCTCGTGGCCCTCCATTGTTTGATAATACCACGCAACTATGGTTGGGTTGGTCCTAACTGCTGATGTAGATGTCTAGGTCATCTTCCGGCCATACATGTGGGTTCATTTAACAGGGCAACGTATGGAACATTAATATAAGTGGTTAGCTTCATGAAAAGAAAGGATCATAGTTTTCCGTTTGGGTTGGTACCAAAAAATTGACTGAAAGGATTCCTGAAAGTGTGGCCAATTCTTTGACATATTGATGAATGCTGGATAATAATTTCACGAGGTGTTCGGTTGGATCATGAAGAGTTGTTGGCTCATAAAGGATTAAGCATGGATCTATTTAACCCAACCGTAATTAATATAGAAATGGACATGTAGACGGGTTATGTATCCATAAAAGATTGAAATCCTTGGTAAATCTCCCTAATATTCTTAGATATTTTTGTAGGTTGAACATTCCAATTTTTCAAAATGTTAAGACTGACTGATTAAGCAAAATTAATGACTTGAATTCAAATTTTAAACTGAGAAACACGTACGATTTGATTTATAACTTTTACCTCATTTCTTAGTCAACGCTAACAACTATGTAATACTTCAGCATGATGAGTTAAGAAAGTTTATATTATTCCTTGAAATTGTGCACACATTTTACTTTGGTTCAGAAATTAATAATTTAATCCTTTACTTGCAAAAAAAATTTTAATTTAATTTTTTAGCGATTTAAGTTTTATGCTTACGAAATATTACCCTGAGATTGAGTTTGAGCAAATTAGGTGGATTAACTCGGTGGATTGAACCTATTTTATTATCTTTATGGTTGAATTGAATCCTCTATAAAAGAGTTATTATTTTAGTCCATAGTAACTCGATTAGACTAGTTAGAGCTCAACCGTATACTTTATATACAATTGAAGTAGAATATAAATACATACATACACAGATATATATATATAAAGTTGTAAATGGCGAAAAATCATAGAATCCTTCTATTTTCATTTCAATCCCTTTCTTTTAAACAATTTCCAAATTCATTTAAGAAACGATCTACTTTAGTACTTAATCATTTGATCTGATAGTGAGAAGAATTCAATGTTCTAGAAGATCATTACTATGATATTATTTCTTTAACAAGACGAAAGATTATACTTTTTCATAACATCTATAATATAAGGATTTGTGATGCCCTGTTATATGCGCGGTATTTAAAAAGTATTAGAAGTTTCCATATAATAGATACTTATCCAATTTTGTTGGAATTGGAAACTATCTGATTTTTATGCATCGATAGTTATTCAATTATACATTGATAGCGTAAACTCTTTTATATAATTATTTAATTATGTATTATTATATCAATAAATATAGTTAAATTTCATTCTTACTTATTGAAAAGTCATCTAAATGGGATGACTTGATTGAAAGAAGGTATAAATAAGTTTTATATTGTCTGTGCATAGAAATTAAACTCAGACAATAAGAAGAATAATTAAAAAAAATCATAAGGGGGAGTTTTTCTTTAAATAAATTATTCATGTGATAGTTTGATGATTAGGTCTATTTTTTGGCTTCCTAAAGTATCCTCTCATTTGACAAATGAGAGATTAAGTTGAGATCTCTCCCAATAATATTTTTTCCATACAAGTGAATTTCAAGATTAAACTAGAGGTCTCATTTGCAAGAAATGATTCGAACATCTTCCACTAAGATCAATACCTCATTGATGATAGTTTGATAAGAATAATTCATGTTTAATTATGATAATATAAATTTTATATGTTTTTATAATTTTTTGTTTAAATATATTTTTAGTCCTTGTAAACATATTCTGTTTTGGTTTTAATTATTCACTATCCAAAAAATTTTCTTAACTATTGGTCCTTTTTTTCTAATTTTATTTTTACTGCTCGGGTCATTTTATATCTTAGTCCCTATAAATGTTTTAGAGTATGTGTTAGTTCTTATAAATATTAAAATTTATTTTTGTTACTTATAAATATTTTGAAAATCTTGTTTTAATTAATTTTTATAAATATCACTACTGAATAATAATGAATGATAGGTAAAGACCAAAAATCTAATGTAAAAGCAAGAAAACAGAACTCAAGAAAAACATTTAAAGGGACTAAAATAACATGATGTTTATAAAGACTAAAATCATATTCAAACAATAATTGTTTCTCTCTATAGATATAATTTAATTTGTGTCGTCGACGAAAAGATATTGAAATCATCAAAAAGAAAATAGATATTTTGATTTCATTACCCGAATTCATGGTGTGTTTGTTTTGAATTTTTTAAATAAAAAATATTTTTTCAACTAATCCCTTTCATAAAAGCTATTAGTTTTTACCTAAAAGCTAAAAATTGTTTAAAATAATCTATGTTTTGAATTTTTGCATAAAAACTGATATGAAACTGACTAATATTAATAGCTCCTATGAAAAATGTATTTTTTTTACTTGAATTAAATCACTTTTCTATAAAAACAAATCCGAAACAAATGTACCATAAATCTTTTATTATAATCTCAAAATTAATTTAATTAAGACTTCATGAAGGTATTGTTACTGGAACATCCTGTTATATTTTCTTTTAAAAAAACTATTTAAAATTTATCATTAAATTTGAGTCAATAGACTAGAAAAAAAATTAGCCCTATATTTCTTTTCTTCTGTCTAATTTAAAACAATGATATTTCATTCAACCGCTCATTTTCTTCTACTTTTCTTTTTTTTTTCCTTGCTAATTTAATTCTTTGTCCTCTCTATTGTGCCCTCCTCCTCCTCCAATTCCCACAAGTGTTCTGCTTACTAAATTACCAGCCAACTCCACTGATCACTAACCAGTTTGTTGTTAATTGAATGGTTCCTTCACACCGACTCATGCAAAAGACAAAAAATAAAGCATTTTGGCCGGAAAATAGGGGGCAAAAAAAAAGAAGTTACTTGACAACTATTATGAACATAAGGCAGCTCCTCAACCAATTAAATAAACCAAGGAAACCAATATGCTAATCCAATTTGTAAGTATCTTTTTTAAAATAATGATTAGTGTGGCTAAAGTAAGATCCGCTCACATATGTACAAGGACCCTCCCCAATTAATGTTCAGTGAGATTCTCGCGGGAGTGTTTAGTCCGCCCAAAAAACTTGCAGAGAGGATTAGTTCCACATGTAAGTTGTGGGGGTACCTGTAAGATGATGATGTTGATGATAAAAATAATAAAAATAAAAATAAAAAGAAAGAAAGAAATGTTATGAGCCAAGTCAACAATGGCAAGTACAGAATTATTGTTAACCACATACGTGGAAGAATCCCGGTTCATGATGATTAATTGAGATCTAGAAGCTAGTCAATTATGTTTGGTTAAACCAAATAGAGGGAGGATGACATAGTTAATGACATAGGACTAGATATTCATACACGATGCTGTATTCTATATTACCCCCTCAGAACTTTCTATTGTGGGTCTGTGACCGATGGCTTTTTTTTCCCTAATATCTGCTGACAAAATTGTGTTTCATGGAAGCTTCTTATCCGCAATTTGAGATTAAATAGAGTCCAACTCACAGGTATTGCCGTTGAAAATAATCTTTGGTACCTTCCCCCTTTCATGACATGATTCCGGGGATTGACGTCTGTAGGCAAGGTTCCGAGTTGTCCGCAGGGTGTAAACACCAAAAAATTCATCCTAATGGCTGATTTCATCTTCAATTTCTAGAAAACCAAAATTTGCAAATTGTGAAACGGGTTTCAAGCTGAACTTAGTGGGAAAGAACAGAAAAAAGATGTGGCCAACACGCCTACCTGCTTAGGCCTGATAGCGAGGATAAAAGTTGTTCTCATCTCCCACCAAGCGCTACCATGGCGGTTTAGTGATCGGAAAATCATTGACCGATGTGAACCTCATAAACCGTTATACTGCTTCTTGTTTTCTAAGTAAATGACTTACAGTTTATTAACATTAATATCTGTTAGATTAACCACTTATTATTAATTAAGGTCAAGAACTGTATATATATATATATATATATATATATATATATTACTAAGAGTGTAACCCTTTTTACTTAAGTCAATTACCAAGTGTGCATTTGGATGAAGTAACTACAAGGGTGAATGTAATTTTTAAAAGGATTTAAAATTCATAATAATAAAATATCTTGTTTGGATATTCGCTTAGAAGAAATTACATAATTCAAGAAATTTTAAATTGAAATTTTATTTACCTAAAATAGAGGATTTTAATTTTCATCTATAGAGAGAAAATTTTAGAAATTCCTAAATGCACAAGTATATGCTTGTCTTATTTTCGTAAGTCTCACTTTTATTATATTCCATTACAATTTCTTTATATTTATGAGATTTTTGTTTAATGTTATTTTTAATTCATTTAGTTGTATTTTAAATTTTGTAATATTTAATTTATATTACATGATATTATATTTATGTACCATTCAATTTTATTTATATAATATTTATATAAAAATTAAATTTTATAATTGAAATTTAAGATTTTTTTTAATGAAGTAAGATAATTTATAAAATATGAATTCATTATAATTGATTTTAGATACCTTGAATTTTGATTATTAATATAAAAAACTTATTTTAAAAAAATAAATTATGGTCTTCAAATAAAATATGTTAAAATTAAGATAATATAATTACTCACTCAAATAAAGTATTTTACAAATGAAGAAAATGTAATTATCTATTCAAATAAAAATTTTAAAAATTAAAGGAAATTTAATTGAAGTATTTTAATTTCCTAACATTTTAAATTTCCTTATATTTTAAAAATACTACATCCAAACACACATTAGGTATCACAATTCGATCTAGCTCCGACTTTATTATCTGGCTTTGGCAATGCAGCATTCTAGCTTACAATCAACAATCCCCTCCTAGCATCTACTGATGTCAAATCCACACACAATCACTCATTTAATATTTTCTCTCTGAAAATAAACACAGGCGCAACACACTAGTAACAGAATGACAGAGTTTTTTCTTATATACTGAAATTTATTTACTTCAACATTTTTCATCATACACTGTACAGCAAGTTAACTACCTTCTTATAAGCTAAGGGCATGGAATAAAAACAAAGAATTTCAACAACCTCATTTATTGACTTCCTAAGTATGGGAAACAAGAAATGATTGGTTTCAAAACTTGACAAACAGTGTAGTCAACGACGAAATACTGACTAAGATATCATAGAAAGGCTATAGGTTATTCTAAAGATTTGCAAGCATGCAACTCAAAGATTTCAACATGATGTAAATTTAATTCTTGGTTTCTTGACATCTATTGTCCTCGGTCCATGCCCTTTAAAGCAGATCTAACACCAACCAACTTAGTTTTGGCAGGATAAAATCTTAGCCTATATCTAGTAGTAGTCTGTTTCTTCTTTGTAATTAATCGCATGACCTTGGTTCTAATATTACTTATTGAATTAAGCACTTATCAGTAAGTCAAAAGATTTAGCTATTAAGTAGTTAATGTGAGCAACTCTTTATACTTAAACCTATTATTAAGCGTTACAGTTCGATCTAATTCCATTTGAGTTTTGTCCAAACAAGATGTTAACTCACAACCAACAATCTCTGAGGATAATGTGCAAGTGAAATTTTCACCTAAGTCGGTTTGATCTGAACCTACTATCAGTGCATTCAAAACGAGTAATCTTATAAACTAATCATTCATCCATTTAACGGACAGAAGTTTGTTTCAAACTATTTATTTCCTATGACAGTGGGCACACAAATCCCTCACATCAATGAAGCATGTGGAGGAGTACGCCAAATGAAACATGTGGAGACGCTACTTGTTCTGCTCCTAAGATATCAGCCACATTCAAAAGCAACAAGGGATCACTTATTTCACTAAGTAACATGATGCTATCGATAAAGAATGAGAGGAACATTTGCCCCCAGCTACCTACCTCTTCGCTGCTCTTTTTGTAAAAGGTTGAGATCTAAAACGAATCTATTATTTGGGTTCTCATTTTCCTGCTGCATGGTTGGTCAATTAGCTGGGTACTTCCAATATTGTGAGATGATCATGATGAAGGAACTAGCGAAGCTTCTTCATCACTGCGTATACACTGCTTCCCCTTTGTTACTTGTTACTAACATTATTTGGCACATAAATTTCAGACGGCAAATGACTAATGCTTTAGACGAGGAAGGGAAAATCTCAGCTACTCAATACTTTGTCCTTCTTCGCTCACTCATTTGTCAAAGTTATTAGTTACGCAGCATCATGATTCACCTGAGTAGTTGAACGCTAACGTTGCTTTCTGGCCATAGAAAGGTTTGGAGCATGCTGATAAACTACTCATCCCAGAACTCCCACATCACTGAGAACAGACCACGAATGCCCGAGCTTATATTATAAAAGCAGCACTCGAACGCTTACCGAAGCATACCTTTCTCGGCCTTTTGGCTAAGATCAAGTGTAGTATCTGTTCTTATCAGTTTAATATCTGATACGTGGGCCATTGGTCCACATGATATTAAATTAATTTTTTGAGGGGGAGGGGCCACTCGGTAGCTTGCTACTGGGCCTCTCGAGCGTCGCCCATGCATTGCACTGCTGCACGGGCCTGGCGCGCCCCACCAATTCAGTTACAAAGATTTTTGGGCTTTTTCCCTTCTATAAGGGTCTTAGATTGGGCCTTTGTAGGTTGAACTTAGTTTATCTGACCAGACATTTTTTTTTCAGGCCGCTAGGACAAAAATGTTGGTGATGATCAAAATGTTCGAAAGAAGACGGTCAAAAATAAGAATTCAAAATTTAATCCGATTTCATAAGCTTGTTTAATAGAGTTGATCTTTCCGGAGGGTACAAGTATTCTTCTGTTTAATAACGTATCTTTGTTATTAGGTTTGTCATATAGGAAGATAAATTGGATTGTAAAGTTAATTAGGATTGTTATTAATTTGCTTTTTGTCCCAATTCAATAATACGATTTGACTCGCTTGAGGAATCGTGTAGTTTAAAACATTTCTATCCATGCTGGTTAGCGATGTTTCATAACAGCTTTCCGGAAGGCTTTGGTTTAATTTTGTAAACTCTACACTCCCATTGAATTAACTTTTGTTCATTTTGTCTAAAATTGCTCTATTCCATTTCTATAATTAAAATCACTAGTCATTTAGTTTCCTCCCACTTACCATCCCAAGACAATAGAAAATCGTATAGTTGAAATTTGGCTAGTGACAAACTATCAACTCAGTTCGTGAACATTACAAAATCTACAGCAGTGTAAATTGTGCAGAGGGAGTAACTGTTCGTTTGTTGCATTTAGTTCAATTCAGAGTTCAAGACTAGAATTTAAGACAACATCTTGATGACCATAAGGTCTAATCTTCTTGGCAACAACAATAGCATGGGATTGAATTTTTTTGCCACTTTTCTCTGTCCTATTCTCTATCCATCCAATTAAATTTTACCATCTACTCAAATCATAGATAGTTGAAAGAAATTGATTGGATAAAAAATTATAGGACATGTTATCACTATGTATGTGTCAAAATTTTATTGGGAGGACAGGAAATGAGATAGAAAAAGAGGACAAAAGATTTAATTTTCAATCACATGACCAACCTCTTAAGCCTTTCTAAGACAACTTTTGTCTATGGCATCACAGAGCCTTAACTCCTATATATTGCAAGAAGCCACATTTCAGGTAAGAAAAGAACCGAGCAAAATAAATGGACAACGCATTTTCTATTAGAGGAGACCAATACTATTTTTCTCAGACAATTAATCCACCAAATAATGAGGATATATTTTTTGCGTGAGTGCTTCAGAAAAAGAAGTGATTACTAGTATCTAGAAAAGTCACTTGTGAACCTAATATGAAAGGTAGAGAAGACAAACGAAACATAATTTTAATACAAACCAACAAAATATGCACCTCAGATGCAAAGAATTAAAATTCAAGGTATTCTCCTCATATACCAAATATGAAAACAACAAAGTGAATCACCAGTTTTGGGACCTGTAGTTTCAGAAGCAGTTGACCAATTCCGAATATCAGAGAATTTAAGGTTCTAAACGTAAAGATGATAACAGCTATGAATGAATAGAAGTTAATTATAGAGAATTAGACGAAGGTTCCAAGTGGACTGAGATACTCGATGAGTTTCACTATTCTATTTCAAATCATGGCGTTATTGTGCTCATGGAAAATTCAGAACATATCAGAAATGGAGCTCATATCATAAATGATAATCATTGCGCCTTCGCATCTCAGTACTATTCAGGTTAATTAGTTAATTTCCAAGAAAAATGAAATCAGACATCTGACATATGGTGAAGTGAACTTGAATATTATTGCACTGGTCTTGAAATGAGGTACATGATTGATTTAGTAACTGATTCAAATGAATCAAATTGTTGTGAACATAGTTTTTTGGTCGAATCTACAAGTATCCTGCAACTTGAGGCAATCTTACATGAGTCATGTGACACCATTAAGGCAGCAAAACTCTCTCTCTCTCTGAGTTTTAATACAACTGCATACCCAGAACTCGAATCTGAGATCTCTAGTTAAGCTAGAACAACCCTTGCCAGTTGATCTATGCTCGTAGGTAATTATTGTGAACATAATGTAATTAATCCTGTTCATATAGCATGTTTTCATTAAGAAAAGTTAATTGTACCCGTGATGGCATAACAGGTAGAAGAGCCCCAAGGGTCCAAATACAAAACAACTAAAGCATGAGAATTCAGAACATATCTCCACCGAATCTATGAATTAGACAAATGGAACATGATTTTTCACTGACTGCAATCTGCTGAGGTACAGCATAAGTAGGGACAAACAATAACATCATATCATGTATAATTGCTTGACAAATGCCTCCGTTGGCAGACAAATTGAAATGTCAGCGACACAATGGATTCAGGATTGGCAAAAACAATGGATTCTCTCTATTCACGGGAAAGACACAACAGGAGCAAGTAGAGTAGAGATTTTCTTTAATTAAGAATGAGTGAATGACATATTGATATTGACCATATATGTCATTGACATGAATTAAGGGGGGGGGCTAAAGTCTCATTAGTTTAAGAGTAATGTTATTTGTAGCTATACATTAGATCAAGGATGGATATGGTGGAGAGAAAGATCAACTATTGCTAGTAAATGTTTTGTCACTTTTTTAATATTGTCTATCTCTAGTGTTCACTTTTAGAATATGTTAATGGGTTTGATTTTAGAGGGGAAGAAATAAAAGAGGAGGGAATTATAGAGTAAAAATTTGAAAGTTTACTCTATAAAATCTTACCCTCCTCTTTCTTCCCCTCTAAAAATCAAAATCCATAAACATATCCTTAATGTACAAATAATATAATATTAATCTTATTTAAGCTTATCTTTAGAATATCAAAAGCAAAACCTTTCATAAATTGTATTAATTAGTCTATTGAGTTGGCTATGATTGTTTAAGTTAGTTTTTACTCAGCTGCATTACAGGCGATAACTTGACCTGATATTGAAAGGATAAAAATAGTGTTTACAAACATTATCAGTTTACAGCCTGTAGTTCAGCTGTGACAGTGAAAAAACTACCTTAACAATCATAACTAACTTAACAGGCTAGTTAATATAATTTCTAAAAAAACCTACTCTTAAAAATTAAAAAAGTTTGTGTGCGATTCAGTGATCTAGAACATGCTTGAAATAATTTGTGCATATAAAAAAAATCTTTCGGTCTTCTCAAGCTGATGTCAGATTTGATGAAAGCCAATTTTGGTGGATAAATTGTACTTTCACTTTTTGGATGGTAGAATTTACCAAAACTAGACACTTTATGTAGCCAAAGTTTTGTTGACAATTTTGAAAATGTCCCCAATGTCGGCAACCTATCCTTTTCATGATTAGCAATCATGAAAAATGCCTTTCACTGGTGATTAACGGTGAACCAGAAATGGATAATCTTTATTTTTTATACTGTTTTCAACTATAGCTCTTGTATCTATATTGCAAGCACCGAAATTCAGTGAATGTAACAAGTGCTTCACTAATTGCTAGACCATGTGCAAATTCAGGGAGTAAGTTGAAATCGCTATTAACTTCATTTCTTTCTTTCATTTCATGTAAGTTGAATGAGGTCCAATCTCCTTTGTGGTCACTATGTGCTTCATAATTTGGATTTTAATGTTAGGAATGGAACAAGAGCATGCTCATCTCCACCATAAAATTTGTGTGGCAAAATTTGATTGTAGGGACATAAAAGAAAGAGAGAAGATATTCTTTAATCAAATTATGCAAATCATATAAATGTTAGGTGAGAGATATGTGTGCGAGTAGCATTATACTTTTCAGAATCCTTTTTGATAAGCTCCAATCTCATATTTTAGAGGACATATCAGTACAAATGTAGGTGGGCACTGGTGCAGTTAGGTACGGTGAGGGCATATTTGCAAGTGATGGGATCCAACTAATTACCCAAAAAAGAAGCAATTCATTAACATACACAAAACCAAAAGTGTAAAATGTGCATGTCACCACTCACCATATTCAAACACACATTGTAAGTAATCAATCACTCGAAAACACTCCAATTGGTTTTTCATACAATATATGACACATATCTCCTTATCTTCCATTTTTTTTCAATTATAATATGCTGCTGATCATTGCAAGTCCTCCAGCACCCTTCAGTAAATTAAAAAGGAAAAGGGGCTCTCACAGACTAATGGCATCATCTATTACAACCATAATCCTCTCTCTTTCTTTTGTATGGTTTGTGTAAAATTGTGTTTGAAAATATAAATGATCATATACAGCTTAAGATTAAAAGAAGGATTTCTTGGCAGGAGGTCTTCCAACAGCTCTCATGAGGCCAGCAATCTCCAGAACCCTGGCAACTTTGGTTCCCCTTTTAGCCTCAGCTGATGCCTTCCTCTCCTCTGCTTTTCTATGAGCTTTTGCTACCTCGTTTTGCATTTTCTCCAGTGCTCTTGCTCTTTTCTCTTCCAGCTTCCTCTGCATAGTGAGTAATATTTTTTTGGTTCATGATGAGAGAGAACAAACTGCAATCACTTTGTGTACAGGAGAAATACTGTACAAAATAGGCCAACCACTTGACATTATTAATTAATAGAGAGTAGAACTACATTTGCTCCCCAAAGATTTTGATACTTTAATCCTCAAAATATCAATTACTTACACTTAAGTCATTCAAAAGTTTAGAATTATAACACTTCAATCCTCAAAAAAGTCAATTGCATATGTTTTAGTTCTCAAAAAATTTGGCATTATAATATTTCAGAAAGTGTTATAACACCAAGTCTTTAGAGGATCAAAGTGTATGCAATTGATCTTTTGAAAATTAAAGTGTTATAACACAAATCTTTAAGGAAGCAAAGTGTAGTTTTACACATTAATAAATAACTATGGCAGCAACTTAATAATTATCATAATTTTCCATAATCAATTATTAATCAATGGAACCCAACTTAGGTGCATTAGGTTATTGCAACGTTCTGTTTTACTAATGTGACTATGTCATATAAGTTGAAATTAACAAGAAAAATCAATCATTCGACAACTTGTAGTTGCTATATACTTGCGGCCGGGTAACAAACGCATTTCCAACTCTTTTCTTTTCTTTTCTTTTCTTTTTTCGCTGTAAGTGCAAACGTAGCTTCAGCAATAAGGCAATAAATGCAGATCATAGGAGTCCTTTTTCTCACATCACCAGGTTATATTCACCTAAAGAACATATATATATATGTTGTGTTTATAAGAAATATGGAAAATGCTTTTAGATGGATGATGTTTTAACTTCTAATTGCCATTGCAAGAAAGAGGAAAAGTATAAAAATAAAAAAATAAAATAAGGAGGAGTGTTGGTTTAAGAGGGAGCCTAGTCCTAATACAACTTCTCAAAGAACATAATTATCCATGATATCTTCACATCATTTTCAGCCTGTTATGATTTAGACATGAAACCTGTGGTATATTATATGATCAAGCCCAAGGAATGCATGCAGAACCCCCCATACATACAACCAAGATTCAAGGGGTAGCTGCTACAAGTGACACTATTATTCGGGAAGAAATACAGAATAGGGAAAAGGTATCAAAGGAAATGATGACAGAGAAAGAATCTAGACTTAATATAGGTATACATATTCACATATTACTAATTTTCTTTCCCTCCCGAAAAAGGTTCCTCAACAACCAAGGAAAATAATTTCCCACCTTTTGTTATACATATAAATTCATTATTAAGAATAATTTTTATTAAGGAAGCATCAGGGAACTCACTCACTACCAAACCTTATTCATATTCAGCCTTCCTCTTAACACCACAATTGACCTTGTTCATGAATTGATTGGATCAATAGTCAATCAATCTTAGACAGTTGTAAAGCATGAAAGCCTGAGATCTGTTTTTGGTCCAAAGAGTAATCATAAGATCAAAAAGAATCCTAATCAACCCACCAAGAAAATTTACCAAGGCATAAAAAACAACAACATGCAAATAACACCTAGAGAGAGAGAGGGAAAAAAAGAAAAGAAGTTACCTCAACTTTCTTCATCCAAGATGTTGCCTTCTGAACCTGCTCACTCTCCCAACCATTGATTACAGCATCTTCTCTCTTGAACCTATTGTTAATCTTGGCAATCTTAGCATTCTGCCAAGCTGATATCTTTGCATCGACCTCCTCCTTCTTCACCCTTTGCACAGAAACTTCTTCACCTTGATGATGATGGCTACTACTACCACCACCACCACCACCGCCATGCCTTGGTGATGGAACCGGGTTTAATGGATGGTTATCTGGCACAATAGCCAAAGGGTTGGTCTCTTCCATCAAGTCCTCTTCTCCAATCCTCCCCAAGTTGTTGTTGTTGTTGTTGTTATTGTTGTTGTTCCCTCCTAATTCACTGTTGTCCTGGCCAATATTCATCATCATGGGGCTATTGTTGTTGTGGTCAATACTTGATCCTGCAAGAACAAGTGCACTGAACTCCCTACTCATGCTTGTGAAGTTCTCACTGGAGCCACCTTCTGTGCTGGCCATGGACAGAGAAGATGAACGGTGGGCATGGTGGTTATTTGTGGTGGGGGGTCTAGGTGGCGTCAAGGCATGGATTTCTCTTATGTGTTCACCTTCTTGATCATCATCATCATCATTTGTTGTTCTTGCATGGCTTGTGGAAGCAAATTGATCAATATTCAACATGGGAAAAAAAAAGGTTGTGTGTTGTTATGTGGTAGGGGTTATTATGATTTGATACCACTGAATATATACTTAACAGTGAAATAAGAGTTAAGTGAAGTGGGAAAGTGGATAGGAGACAACAAAGTGAAGGGGTTTCATTTATGCATAGTATAGTAGTGGTTTTGTGTGTGGGTGGGTGTGTGTGCGCTTTTCTTTTTCCTTCGTTGGCTCTTAATGAATGGAAATAATGGGGAGAGAAGTATTGACCACACACAGAAGGGGATGGAAAAGGAGAATTCAGGAAGGGAGGTTCTAAAGAAATGAAAAGTAATATGACAATTAAAGTAAGGCCACAATAATAGCTTTGACATGAAAATCTTTAGAAAGCAATTTATGATTTGTTAAATGTGTAATAATTAATGTCTTTATTTTGCTTGTTTAGTCCTTGACCTTTTATGTATTCCTGTACTCACCCTGCCAAATTATCTCTCTTTTCCTTCCTATACAAATTTTCAAAGGAGGACACCTCAATAACCAAGATTAGAATTATTTGATCTCTTGAGACGTGTATCAGGATTAACCGCTCAAATTTTAGTTGTTGGGACATAATTGTATCGATTTGTTCTGTTCTGAGAACTTTTTGTTCATACTCATATCACATACAATAAATTTATACATATATACCTCCTTTATCAATTTATGACAAAAGCGTCGCCAACTAAGTGAATATAAATATATTTTCTCTATAGGAATGCCGATTTCAAACTTCCAGACAGCCAAAGAAATTTAATGTATCAGTGATTTCAGAAGAACAAATATGCTAGTTAAAGTATTTTTCTATTTAATATTTTAAAGTGATGTTCATTCAATACGTATAGAATAGTCATACTGTCACTATTAGTATTTTTCGATCTTCTTCTGCAAGCTTATCCTTCCAGCTTATTTTGATCATGATGTCATAGATCTTCCTTGCATACGAAGCACGCATCAATTTTTAATACTGAATATATGTTAAACGATATACTTTTTTTTTCAGTAATAAACGAAATTTGCTAAAGGGAAAATACTCTATTTCATGATGAACATATAAGTCTTAGTAACTTATAAAGATTTATATGCAGTCTTAAGCTAGTTGAATAATCAATACTATTGCTATATCCAAATAATTGTACAAGTGTATTTGCCAGCTTCCATCTACAAACTGAGATATAAATTAAAATTTTATCAACATTTATCTTCCATTCTGAAGTTAACATCTAGGCTAGAGCAACTAAGCACAATCCTATTATTGCTGGGAAGTGAGGAAACCAAGTCAGTAGGACTGGTATAGTCCGAGCAATTTGAGTAGCATGCATCAGTTTCTATGATTAATTTTTATCGTGATCAATGTAATTTTAAAAATATAAAAAAAATAGTATTATTTATATTCAGAGAATGTAGGATATCATATTAATTCATATTCCATCATTCATTATATAAAATATAAATCTTATTTAAATAAAATTCATACCTCATTTAATAATAGATAATATATGAATTAATATAATATTTGATAGTTAATGAGTACTATTATCATTTATAAAACAAGAAAATGGGAAAAGCAAGGTAAAGTGAAAAGCAGTGAAAATGCAGGGGCACTAGAGCAAAATTATTTGATTTTTCCCATTAAATTAATTTGCTGTCGGCTGGAAATTCTGGGGGCCCCAACTAGTTATAATAGTACAAAGTAGAGCACTAAGATTTTACACGTGTCATGTTGAACGCTTGGAATATATGAAGATCTTTACACGTTGTAATAATTTATAGGTAGGTCCATTTGGATGTAGCTACGTATATTTCCTACATACAGCTACTGAATTGACATTTGTCCATTGTGGTCACGCCACGTGTGCGGTTGCACTTGCTCGTTGTTTCTTCGGGCTATCAAATCATGAAATCAACATGCCCACCGTTCACGTGAATATTATATTTATTATTATTATTATTTCTATTTTATGATGATAATTATTTTGATACAACCATATTATAATGTTAATAAATAATAATATAATTAACTTTTATAAACACTATTTAATAGATTTACAAATAGAATATATCTTTTTTTTGAGATGTAAAAGAAATAATTTGATTCAATGATAATAATAAAATATTTTATATTATTAATGTATCAAAATTAAACTCATTAATAACTTTAATGTTTAAAATTTGTTAACTTAGATCATTCTTCGACTCATTTAAATATTTTTTCAAGACTCAAGAGTTACATTAATTAAATTATAATGATTAAAACTAATTATAACAACTTTTAAAAATATTAAAGAGAAAATATGTAATTATGTAAATAATATTGCAAATAAAATGACATATATAGAACGAAAATTTTCTGAAAAATTGCTCACTTAAATTTAGGACAAAAATAGTGGTTAGCTAAAGTCCGGTCTAAAATAATGACTCCACGTTTTGAATCCTTGATATTACAAATAAATTTTGCCTAGGGTTTGGAAGTGTTAAAAATCTTTACACTGTTATTAAATCATATATAAATTTAGCAGCAAAAAATCATATATACATTGACATAATACAATAATTAATTTAAAAGTTACACATACAATGTTACTATATAAATAATTGATAATATATATGTGTGTGCATATGTTATAAAGAGGTAGGAATTCTTTCCAAAGAGTATAAGAGAGGAGAGAGTCGAACACAAGATCACTTATTCAAAGGTATAGGAGGCAACCATAATCACATGTTGTTAGTCTTATTACAAAAAATACTTTACATTTGCATGATATCAAAATCAATCTCTTTATAAAAATATACCAAACTTAATGCTTCCATTAAATGAAAAAGCAACATCATAATATAAACAATTTGGTCTAAAAGATATCAATTTATAGGACATATTTAGCTTAAACACGTTAATTAGGATCTATAAAATCAAAACAAGAAAACAAGATAAGTAATTAGATGATCCAAAATCAAGTTTTCTATGCCCATGGTATAACGAGATGATTTTTTTTTTAAAAGCTTTCATTATAAAAGATGTTTAATTTTTATGCACTAGCTAATACTGTAAAATAATTTTATAGTATTAGCCAAATAGAATTTTATTAAAATAATAAATCATAGCAAATAGTTTTAATAGTGAGTAATTACTTTCTATAATTTATCATTTAGCTAAAATCTTATTGATCAACATTGAAAAGTTATAATTCTACATCATTAGATATATAGAAATTAATTTTTTATAAAAATGTCATAAGATTCATGTAGTTGTTGATTACATAAAGTTTATAAGTTACGCACTAAAAATTATATTTTTCAAATAAATGTGTGTGTGTGTGTATATATATATATAATATTCAATCAAATTAATTATATTATATAGTATAACATCAATAATGAAATAAAAAAAAGTAAAAAGTCACTTGAAATAGCATAGAGTAACAATTTCTCATAATTTAGTTATATATGAAAAATATAGATGAAATACATACGATTTGTAATGCATAGGAGGAACTTATATTTCTTCACAAAATTAAACACAAATAGAATGAACATTAGGATTTGAATCTTTTAAACTGATGATCTCACTTAAAAGAGTAAAATGAGAAATTTTGCCTTGAAACAATAGAGTAAAAAGATCCTCACTTTTAATTTTATTGATCTAAAAGTAAAATATCATTACTTTAATCTCTAAAGTAAAATCCTGACTTTAAAGAATTTAAATTCGAACATGAAGTACTCATTGAGGTCAATCTACACTTTCTAATAATTTGATAAACTAACGAGGTATAAAAGTGTAAAATAGTCATTATTGACAATAAAAGTTTTGTTGCTCCATATTCCACTCCAAGTTTTGAGTACTTGGTCTTTGAAATAAAAATAGGGGAATAAATTAACCAATTTCCCTTTCTTCCTTATTTTATGTAAACTTCTTAAAACGAAGTTTATTCATTTTTAAAAATTGTTTTCTTTTTATTTTTATCATTATTTATCATTCATACATACTCCTAAAACATGTAATTAGGGAGTGTTTAATCTCTGCATATATGCTCTCTATCTCAATTTTTTCTCTTCCCTTACCTAACTTTCATTCATAGACAAATCCATAAATCATTTAAAGGAAGAGTCAAAAGTGTTGAATCATAATTATATTATAAAATATATATACATAAACAAATCAGTAGCCAGGAATAAAATATATTTTAAAAATCCAATTATAAATTGCAAATCATAAATATTTGGTTTTGCTGCTTGAGAATTTCAATTAGGTATTTTTAATACGCTATGTGTGTCTCTACCGTAAATTAACTATGAATTTAGTTATCAATAAATAAATAACATATGAAATATTTCTCTCAAAAGATATTATATTTAAAATTTTGTATAACAACTTTCAAAATCTTATTTCATAAACTAATTATTAATATATCCAAAAAGAAACTAGTAAAATTGAATGAGTGTACAAAAATAAAAGTATGATAAATATATGTATGTAAATTTATACATTTTTTATGTTTTTAGTTAAATATAGGTATATATATTGCAGAAATACTGAGGGGAGGGACCAATGCCTTGCCTGCCCCTCTCTCCTTCCATCCCTGCTTTCATTTATTCTCTCAAGTTTTGTTAGTAGATTCTGTTAGTTTTTGGTCTTTCTTTTGTGCTAATTAAATGAGTTTTTGGTCATTCTTCTGTGCTAATAAATGAGTTTTTGGCAGTTGATCTGTCTGCCTTTCATTAACTGCATTCGGGTTCAAGTCTAGGCAGAGCCTAGTTTGTAGTATATGAATCCGTTCCCCCTCCCCGTGTAGGTGTGTGCGCGTTAACCAAAAAATAAATAAATAGAATTTTTGGTCTTAAGAAAATAATTTACAAATGAAAAGAAATGTAAATAAGAATGTTTGTTTGTACAGATTTATTCAAATTTTATCTTATGTCCTGTTGAAAACAGAAAATTGTTATGATTTACAAACGTCGCCAAAAAGATATCTGTTGATTATGCAAACCTTAGAAAGTATCTAAAAAAAAAAATCTGCCCAAAAAAACAAGTTGAGAAATAATTAAAAATGATTAGTTGACCAGCTTTAGGCCACCATTCAAATACTACCACTTGGAGGTTCTCTAGTTTGTCATATTAGACTTTTCTTAAAATAATTAATAGCTATTATCATTGGATGAAATTGGAGTGTGAAAAAATACAATGGTGCAACAGTGACGTTGGGTTACCCCACTCAATAACAAACAAATTTAGGTATACTCGACTCGGAGGGAACTTGGGCTGTACTGAGAGAGACATCATCAGGGCTTGGCTGGTTGGAGTTGATGAGTGAAATTAACCATTTATTTTGATAATTAAATTTGTCCAAAGAGAGAGAAATAATGGTTGCATGCCCGGCATCATGGGGAACACTTTCAGATTAGGCTCTATCTTTAAATTAAAAATTAAAAAGGAAACTAAGTTGATGAGTCACATGTGAGATAATTGGGACATAAGTTGCACTACAAACAGATGCTACAGAAGGCGCATATATATTTGAATGGCAATCTAGTTCCGTCTGTATAATTAAGATTTGAGGAAATTCCTCCCATCTCCACAAGCTCGAATTGTTTGAGTTATGTGTGATATTATGACAATTCACTTCTAATTTATTATTAGATGGATATCGTGTCCACTCCCTTTTAATTTATTATTAGATAAAGTATAGATCTTATTTAAATAAGAATTATATTTTATTTAATAATAGATAAAAAAGAGATCAACATAATATCTCATGTCAAATGAATATACATAATATTTTTCTAATTTTTTTGTGATTTATATTATTTATGTGCTCAATGTTTTGTCCATGTTATCATCTTTTACTTTCGTCATACTGGTCTAATGTCCATTTTAATGATTATACACGTCATGATGAATTAGTTTATAGTTAATTTATTTTTAGTGATCTTAAAATCAATTTTTGTTTGAAAAATATTATTTATATTTATTATATGTTAGACGGTGCAAGGTTCATACTATATTTAATAATAGATAAGGTATAAATCAGTATAGTGTCTCATAAACAAAAAATATAAATCATATAACTCTTTTTATTTTTCAAAATCTGAAATAACATGTGTCTATAAATATGTTTGTAGGTTGAAATTTTGAAATAAAATGGAGTAAATGTATTATACCCTGTACGCTTAAGGCTTGCTTTTGTAGAGGGAAGAAAGTACAGGGAAGATTGACAAGATTTTAGTCTCTTCCGTTGAATTGATTCTAACTTTTTTTTTGGGTTGAGGATTCTAACATATCTTATTGGGCTTTATTTTTCCCGAATATTTCCTTTTCTTTGTCCAAACTAGAAATCCTGTACTAAGTACTTAATAAAAAACGTTTCTATCATGACCAAAAACGAAAATAAAAGCTGTCCTATACCTTCTGGCAAGAAAAAGGGGGTGAGTGGTGATTCTCTTCATCCTAAGTCAAGAAAAACTATATACATACTCCCAACTAAAATTTAGATACATTGTGACGTGATTACATATCACCTATCAACAGAGATCTTTATATTTGAATTCAAATTTTTTAGTTATCATTAGTCAATTAGGGAAGTCAACTACCATTCACAATTCTTAAAGCATCTAATTCACAACGATCTAGTGATTAATATATTTTTCAATTAAATATTAGTTATCATTGATTTGGATTTTTCTAATGATTTTTGCGAAAACAATACTTAGAGAGCAAATTGATCAATTCAGTCAGCTAATTACAGTCTAATCCGATGACCGCTTGCATTTATTATGTATCATAATAATAGTTAAATCTGTGATTTTACTTTGGTACGGTAAATATGAAATTAAAATTTTCTGTCAGCCTCACCTGGGCTACCATGGCCTGTAGTTGCCTACGCTAAGCCGAAAAGTGAAAACAACGAGCAACCTTGTTTTAACTACCCTTTCTTATATACTTTATTTTTTTCGTCTGAACTACCATTTCCTATTGGACCCTTGTTTTTTGATCGGTTATCTTATTGGACCTTGGATTGTATTGTTGCTGATTCTCTACCCAATCCTATGAAGGCTTTTTTCAAATCCACACCGAAGCTATAATAGTTCATTTTAAATTTTTTTCCCCAACACAAAACTCTTTGACATTTTTTCATTGAATAAACCCACAACACAACATCTTCTCCTTAACAGGCCCATTTATTTTAACCCAGTTTGTTCTCCTTCGCCACTTTCTCGTTACCTATCGCCCCAAAAAAATAAAACGAATCACTTAGTGCGCATTTGTTTACTGCTTTCGATTTAGTTTAGTTCAGGTTTTTGTTTGTACATGAAAACTAAAAACTGAAAATCGATTTCAGCTTTTTTCGCTTTTTCCTTTACAAATATGGAAACTAAATCAAAATCAAAACCTGAAATACAAAGAAATGCGCTTATCCTTTTATGTATATATAATGCTTACTTTGATCATTAAAATTACATATGGGGATCACCTTGATCTCTAAAACTTAAAATATAACCAATCTGAGTTGGGATTAATTTACAGTTAACTCATCCTAACGAGACAAATGGTAGCTAAAACCCATGACTTATTAAATGTGAGACCATATCTTGCTCCAATCATTGGGTCAAACAATTGTGGGGTTATTCTTTCTTAAACCTAGTTCGTTTGGCAATGCCCTAAAATTGTGGGTGAGAATCTTATATATATAAAAAACATAAAAATTATATGAATGAAGACTCCCTCCCTCAATTATTCACCTCCCGTTTTCAGAAGAGATAACAGATATCGAAATTTGAGAGAAGTACTATGAGCTGCAAATATATATGGAGGGAATTCGATGTTAATGTAGACCTTTTACATTAAAACAATTTAACTAATTTTAGAGTAATTTTCATGGTTGAACTATTCCTAACGTATTTACATACTATTGAACGTTAAAATAAGAAATAATAAATAAAAAGTAAATTCTTTCATTGAAATATAGTTGATAAAAAGTATCATGCTAGCACATTTCTTTTAGCTTATAAGAAAAATAAAAATGCTTCTACACAGTCAGAATCAATGGCCAGAAACCAATTGCATGCCAAAACACTCATGGCAACACAAAAACCAGTAAACAAACGCGAAGAGAGAAACAAAATAGGGAGACTCATAACCATACAAGGAATGCCAGCCACATAAGTCGGCGTATCAGCTTCGGTCAAACTCTTTTCGAGGAGAGAAGCATTTTCTTAGGCTTAGTTTGTGGTGCATTTAGCCACATATAGTAAATGTAGCCAAATGACTGGTATGCAGTGCACCATACTTTATCTAATGCACAACAAGAAAAACCATTTTGTTATATGAAATTGAGCTTTCATTTTTTTGGTTTAACACAAGTTACTCCAGCTCATGTCCCACCGCCCTTAACTTCTAACTTTCACTTGATTTTGTTATGATCCTTGTGTTTTCACTTCATGTGAGCCTTCAGTGAGGGCAATAATTTCACCTCATGGCTTGGCTCTTTTTTTAGGCATCCACATGGTTTCAGTCCTAGGCACGAGGCATGCCAACTTTAAAGCTGTACATATTTATTATTATTTAATAAGTCACTATCAACTGGTAGAGGCCATTCTAATATGGCAAATTAAAATCATATAGAGAACAAGACACGTATATTGCAATTTGCAAGTTTAATTCAATCTTTGCTTGGCTGTTTCCTCCTAATTAAGCTCTCTCTGTTTTGAGATCCTTTCAAATTTGTCAATTGTCATCCAACGTTTTTGTTACCTTTTGGGTGAAGATGAGTGATGATAGCTACTTTGAAAATGAGATTATATGTAGCTTTAGCTAAAAGAAACTTTGTCAGGTGGACATGTTCTTCTTCCATTATCCATCTACTTGTCCATTTCTCAATAGAAAAAAAAAAATTGCCAATCAGAAAAATGGAAAAAAGAAAAATCCTAAGTCCCTAGGGGGTAGGGACTGTGAACTCTGACCAAATAGAAACCCAATTTTGAAGGGAGAGATGCATGTAGCTAGTCCCACTAGTGGAAGAAAGAAAAGGAACAACCATGGATTTGAATGACGCAAATTTCTAAAGTGGAAAGATTCTTTGAGAAAGGAAAACAACAAAATCATGAAAGAGAATTTCAAATAAAATATTTTTGGGTCTTCTAATGTAGTAAGTTCTGAAGTTTTCCGAAAGATATGTTTTTTTTTTTTGGGTTATACGAAAGATATGTTAGTTATTATAATATAAAAACAAAAATTAAAAGTTAAAAAATTTGAGTTTGCTCCACCAATCATGGAGAGAGGCAAGTGGATATAAGCTGTGCCATATTGATTATCGGCAAGACCTGGTATATAAAAGGCATATTTGGCGCACTCAAACTAATCACTCCTTTTTAATTTCGTACGCAAAATTAAAGTAAAATAGAAGTGCCAAATACTCCAAAGAGCAAAGCGACAAACTAAGGCTTGATTAAAATAATACTATTATTAAAGTAAATTTATATGTTTATCCATGAAGGAATAAGGTAGCTTCAGGCCAAACCTTATTTTAAAAGAAAAATGTTAATTATTATTATAATTAAAGGGAATTTCTTGATTGCTTATGAATACAGCATGTAACTTTTTCTTTTGGTGGATTAACGTTGAACTTGGATTGGTCGTGTTTTACAAAATTTTCCCCGAGTTTTCCTAAGGTTTGAACTCTGTAAAGCCAAAATATTCAACATAAAAATTGAAATAAAGAGTAGGCTTAAATTTTGAAAACGAATCATATAAAGAATTTAATTTCTATGCACTTACGATATAAATTTTTTTTTATACTATCATTCAATCATGTATTATTATATCAATAAAAATATTTAAATCTCATACTCATAATTTAAAAAATTATGCAAATGAAATGATTTGACTGAAAAATAGTATATATATTTTTTTACACTATTTGTTATAGAAATTAAATTCTCGTATAAATACTCTCCAATCTTGTCAAGTTCAATAGTGAATGAGTTTTTAACTTTACTGAAAATTCAACTTCGAATCTGCTAGTGAATAGAATATTTGGTCATGGTAAATAATCTTGGATCCTTTGCCTAAACAATTAGCTTTGCGCTAGATATATATTCCCATATATCTCTATCATATTTAATTGTGCAAGGTAGATGATGACATCATTATTGCAAGCTTAATTAGCAAGAGTTACGCTGTTAGAATGACCTGTGCACTGTTGAAGTTTGGGTTTTGTCAACAAATCTCTTCAAGAAATTTAAATTAAAAGTTTAGATAAAACAGACTATCGAATTTAGAATACTTTTTAAGTTCCTAACATCAGATGTTTTATTTTTATTTTATTTAATGTTTATATTTTAATTTTATAAGTAAAACTATTCTTGAGTTTTAATCAATAGTTGATACGAGACACACTAGAATTATATATATATATATATAACTATGTTATTTGGACCAACAATTATTTCGTTGGTTGGAGTGACAAATACTCATTTTTCATAAGTAGGGTCTCAGGTTTGAGTCTGAAAAATCAATATTGAGATATTCATGTTTCCTATGAAATCTCATATGATTGACCATAATTACCTTCGAGACCATATACCTATGGGAAAAAAAAAACTATTTGGCACGAAAAAGATTTGCCAAAAATAGCATAAAAAGAGTTTATGAACCAATTAAAAATAGAAAAAATATAATAAAAAAGAGAAAATAAGGATAATGAGGTGATATTAGGGTTTTGTCTATGGTCTGTCAAATAAAATAAGGTGTATTATATACTAAATATTTAGTCATATTTATAATAAAGTGTGACTATAATTGTGAGACATAAATTTAAGTCCTATAAATGTGGTTAAATTTATAGGTGTTAAGCCACACTTTTTAAGCATTTAGTCATACTTATTATATAAATGTAGCTAAATGCCTAATATGTTTATTTTGTTAGGGTATGACAGCCTTGGCCTGAAAATTGTGGGATAATAGCTAATAAGAAGTGTTTCCCAACCCAAACAGGAATTTTGTTTTGACAGTGTTATCTTTTTCCGTATACATGTAAAGCCTTGGGGTAATTTTTAAGGTGAGTTCGACCCAATAATACTAAGACCTCAGTTAAAATCTTCACTATATATGATGCCGCATGTATTTTCAAAGTAAAAGCATGATCAAATTATATATATTAAAGAGATATGGGATTTGTTCAATATAGATGGAGTTGAACAAGATACAAAAGAATAATGCTGGAATATAACTCCCTTTTAGGATTTTTTTTTAGTCAACTTTTGAGATTATTTTTAAAAAATCGTTGAAAATATATGAGTTTTGGGTTGCTTTCTTTGTGGGTCAACATAGTGAAAAGATCCAAGAATTTGGTCACACATAGACACACTAGAGAACTCATTCAGCTGACTGAGTCTACGGACTCACCTACCACAGTTGAAGAAGCAATTGAACGGTTCTTTGCCTCTGCTTCCAATCAAACAAAAAGATGCTTAATGAACCCCCAACTTTAGTCAAGGAAGGGAGAAATATTTAAATGCTTCCGAAGCACAGTTAATGTCCGCTTCAAAAATATTATAATCACTTATTTTTTATTCTTATATAATTTATAAATATTATAAATTAAAATAAATGATTATTATTATTTTTAGAGTATGTATTAAATGTTTTCATCGAGCATGCAAAATACTTTTAAAGGAATAAGGGAATTATTTAAGGGCCCTTTACCTCACCCTACCTTATCAAGTACCGCTCTACAATAGCAAAACAAAAACAGAAGTTTCCATGCAAATGCTCGCTTTTAGCCAAGCGTGCGAGCAGGTTGAAGTGGCCACCGATGTCCCTGCATTTTATTATATTGTTGGAAAAAATAAAATCTTTTTCGGCTATAAATAGAATTTCCCATATGGGGTTAAAGGCTGGAAATAGATGGAAGATATGCATTTGAAGAACTTGAAAATAATTCATTTAAAACAACAACAAAAAAGTATTAGGATTACTGAATTTGAATTTTTGACTATTTAAATAACTTTCATTAGCAATAGTAATCAAACTATTAGTTTATTGAAGGTTGAACACTTGAACTATAATTTAATCATTAACATTAAATATAATAATAAATGTAACATTAAATTCACCGGAATAAAAAATGCTCTTAACACTATGGAACAATAAGTCACATGCAATTTGATCCTTAAATTTTGCTAAAAGTATATTATTGTCATTTTAATAAATCTCTGCCTGTCCTTCCTATGAAAAAAAATATTATACAATTGAACTTTAGGTTATGTAAAATTTAATATTTTAAAACAAGCAGCAACGTGAAATTGATATCCTGAAATTTTTTGAACATATATTATTTCCATCATTAATAAATACAAAATTAATGATTAGAAAACATTAAAGATCGTTTAACACATTTTTAAAATTATAGGGGTACATATCTAATCTATAATTTAGGAGAACAAAGTGTTATTTTTCCTAAATTATGTACTGTTCGGCCTTTATAAATTTTCTATTATCTGTTACGAAACAATATACCTTGGAAAAGTTAAAACAACTCATTGCATTGTATTGCAATTGTTGCAAACGTGACTATGCCAAAGCGGGCAAACCCATATTAGAAGATGATTTTAAAATTATAAGCTGCATTAAAATCTGTATATTGGGTTTTTGTCTCTTCTCTATTCAACTTTTACTATGAAAAAGAAAATTTCTATTTATTCAAATATTATAAAAGGAAAAGTATTTTTAGTTTTTTTCATCGCGTGGTTTTTCCAGAAAAGTTGTAATTTTTATTTATGTTTATAATATATTCAACAGGTATATCAACAAATGCCTAAATTTGTGCTTGGTTCATGCATGAATGATATTCTTGCAAGTAATAATGTATAAATCAAAGAAAGATATGAAATAAAATAAGCAAATTAAGGGTGTGTTTGTTTTGCATTTTTTAATTTTCGCCTAAGCTTTTTGATTTTCAATTTTTTCGCTTTTTTTACAAAATAAAAATAGAAACCGACAAAGAAATGTACGAATCTAAATAAAGACCCGTAATATATACATATATATATATATATATATATATATATATTATTGTGTTTTTTTTTGTGGGGGGGGGGATCAGGAAATTATTTTCGCCAAAGCACTGGGGTGAATCCTACACAAGATTTTTCTTTAAGAAAAAGGAAACCTATTAAATATTAATTAAATAATATCCAAACTCTTATTGGCAACAGTACATTTGGATTCAGCATGGAAATTAGATTATTTTAATAATTAATGACAAACAATTTATTTTCAATTGAATAAAATCATTTATATATTTGTCGAAACCACATTTATCCTCTTACTGGAGGCAATCCCGGTTGAACCGGGTAGAATCACTAAGCCAGTAAAGTTGTCTCTTCTCACGTTCGAATGCAACTGTATGATGAGGGATTGAATATGAAACCTCTAGTTAAGTTAGAACAATTTCCTCTAAATTGATCTATATATTTAAAATTCATTGTACTTATAAATTATTAAAAATAAAATAATTTATTTTAATATTCGATGTGTGAAATGAAATTCATAAAAATATTATAATATTAAGTAAGTTAATTTGTAAAACAAGAGAGATGTATAAATGAAATTTTACCCAAAAATAAATTAATTTTTTATATTTATATAATTTATTGAAAACAAATTTCATAAAAGATTAATCTTTCCCAACATACAGTAACTACAAAAGCTGGTCGACATATAATAAAGAGACTGATGTTCTCCTTAAATTCCTATGATTATATATGTAAATATAATTATTTATTTCTTATTCCCTTCGGGTTCCCGTGTCGGCCACTTGGCAGCTTCTCCCATAGTTTCCTCCGATCGTGGACAACTGCTTACGAAAAACTAAGCTTTAAAAAAAATATGAGTAAATTATACTCACCTCTTCTGCGATTTATGAAAATATAATTCACACTCCTTTTAATTATGCTACTTACATTCACAATCTCCTTTGCTTATTAAATTTTAAGTATTTATATTACCTCTCATTCTCAGAACGTTATTAGTAAACTTAATAGAATGATATTTTTGTGATATTAACTGTTTTTAATTAATAAAATTATAAAAATAATTTTGCGTTAAATTTAAGGATGTTTTTATAATTTTATCAATTAAGAATATTTAATATCATAAAAATATTATTCTGTTAAGTTTACTAATGATATTCTGAGAGGTGTAGGTATAATATAAATACTTAAAATTTAACAAGTAAAAGGGATATGAGTGTAAGTTGAACAAATAGAGGGGATATAAGTGTAAGTTGGACAAATAGAAGAGGTGTGAGTTGTATTTCTATAAATTTTAGGGGAGGTGAATATAATTTATCTAAAAATATTTAATACAATCAATTTACTCAACTGACCTTCTATTTAATATTTTTGATATGCTTTAAAAAATGTTATTAGTAAATAAAAGTTTTACAATATTGAGAAATGATTTATGATCACTTAAAATGAGCTTGTTTAGACAAGTTTTTGGGAGAAGAAAACTTAAAAAATTTGAAAAAAGGTACTTCAAGAAATTGTTGAAACTTCCGGTGATTTCAAATACATTCATTCAATCCATGAAATTGTTGGAAATCCAACAATTTCTAGTAATAAAACCACAATTATGCAAATCCTGTAAATAATATTTCCATCATTTTATTTTCATGAATAATAATTTTTTATATTTTAATTGTGTAAACAATCCTAATGTAAATAAAGCGATGTCATTTGATTACAAATAAGGTTAAGGTTTTGAGAATTAGAAAGGGCAGAATGAAATGTGACATTTGTTTATATATAAACATGTATACATATGATTAATTATATGTTATACAATAAATAAAAAGTATTAAAAAGCATAAATAAATAATTGAAAAATAGAATACTCATGTCCTATATTATTTAGATTATAAACTTTTTATTCTTAAAACTATTACAAATATTCAGTGTCACATTAGTTTGTATTCAGCTTTAGGCTTTTTCAAATATTAAGAGGTTTCGTATCATTTTTTATTCGAATAACTAAGTTGTATTTTTACCTTTTTTGTGATTAAGTTTCTTTAGCATTTTGATTGGATTTTATCGATTTTCACCAATTTTCTAAAATTTATTATTTCTATTACGATTAGACTATCCTAGGGACCGATTCCCAGTCCGACTGGACAATTTATTCCCATTTTGAATAAGATAACTAAAATATTTAAGATTAAATCTTCAGACTGATCACTCACAATTTACTATTTAAAAAAGTCGAACTCTGACAAAAAAAAAATCATCTTATGGTTCTTGACATTTCAAATTTTAACAAAGCTCAACCCTTGATGATTTTTGGTGACGAAATCACCTAAATAGAACAACAAAATAGATCAAAATAATGAAGGTAGGGAGAAGAAATAAAATGTCATATGTTGTTGCTTTATTTGGATGATTTTATCACCCAAAAATCATTATAGACTAAATTTCATTTGAAATATAAAAAATCACGTCATAAGTTTTTATTGCCAGGGTTCAATTTGTTCCAAGGGTATATATTGTAAGGGACTGTCTGAGTTTTATTCTATATTTAATTATTAAAATAATTTTAATTAGTCAGAAACTTAAAATTATTTTATTTTTAATATAAGAATCGAGCCCTCATCAATACTTAGTTAAGGAATGGGAACTCTTTTCATCTCACCTGACTGGTGACTTGCAAGCAGCTGATGTTTTTAGGTCTTCATTGTTTAAATAACTTATTTTATTTCAAGTGTTCAAAAAAAGAGAAATAGGGTGGGGAGAGAGAGAGAGAGACAAAGGAAAAGAGACAGAGAAAAGAAGAAAATATAGATGAATTTTGGGAAAATGAAGAAAAGAAAGAAAAAGGGGAGAAGGTTCACTCACAAACACACCGCACAAGAAAACGAAAGCTGGGGTCCCCTCTGGAGGGGAAGGGCAGAAAGCCGCCCCTTTTCTCTCTTTTGCCTTGGCCTACAAATATGAATATCTCCCTCTTCTCTTCTTCCTCACATTTTCCTCTTCCTCCCTCCTACTCCTTCCTCCTCTTCTTCTCTCATTCCTTCAATCATTCACAAGTCACAACAACAACAACTCTGACCCCAACACACACACACACACACACACACACATAAACATCCTTTTTTAATTTTTAAGGTTGTTCTTGTTCAACACACGAACTAGGACTTCAACTTTCCACGAATAATAAAAAAAAAAAAACGGTCCCCTAAGAGCTTGTTCTTGTTTTTGCTAAGGTAAACACCAACATTGGCGCTCTCTATATCTCTTCAAGATTTCGCCTTTTTAGCCATTGCGATCTGGGTTTTCTTCTGTTTGATCCGCTTCTTCTGATTGCCTTCATCTTCTTATTTCAACACCCCCACCTGTTAAAAAAAAAAAACTCTTTTTTTTTCTTGGTTTATTATTGTTTGGATTCCCAACTTATTTTTCTGGATAGAAAATCTGATTTTTATTTTTTCAAATTAAAACTTTTCTTTTATGGGTAGGGATCAGGGTGGTGATATATTGAATAAAAAACCAAGCCTGATGAGTTCTTCTTGTTACATATTTCTCTAAATTTTGTTTTCCTTTGGAGTTGATGAAATCTGAGCTTGACTTTATTTGAATCTCATTGGCTATCATTTTTTATGTTTCATCTTGTAATGTCTGCTATTTTGAAACAGCTTTTGCTCTCTCTTTCCTTTATAATGGAAGTTTGCTCTTTTAGCATTTGTTGACTGATAGATCCCTTGGTATGGTTGTGATATTCATCCATGTTTATTATGTCTTTCTTTGGCCAGGGTTTAATCAAGTACTTTTTAAAGCACATACTTTTCAATGGTAAGCATCCCTCTCTCTTTTTGGCCCTTTCTGTTTCATTGAAGATTGGAAAGGTTAGGAAATTTTCAAGTTTCAAGGAGAATGCAGTTAGTTATATCATGATGTTCAAATGTGGATCAGAGTGGTTTTGCTTTGAATGTGTCTAAATCTCTCTTTGGTTGTGATCACTAGGGAGAGGCACCGGTTTTCCTTGTTGATGACCTCCAGAATGGGCATCTTAATGGCTTTGAATTGGAAAACGGGACCTGCAAAACAAGTACTGCAATAGGCGATAAAACGGTAAGACTAATACAGCATGCTATGAAGATCACATCTCAATATGTTCCTAATTATCAATTAGATTAGTACCTAGACCAAAAAAATAAGCCTCCATTTGTTTGACAGTATGTCATTGGTGGCGCTGATGATGGAACTTTGTCCATTGAAGTTCAAATTCTTGACCGTAGGCTTGGAGAATGGTCAGTTTAAGGCTTCCTGGCTCCATAGCTGCTTCTATCAGGCTTTTTGGTGCTGATGTCCATTTTAATTTGCAGGGTTCATCCCACTGTGCAGGGCACCAAACCCATGTCTTGCAAAGGCCACTCGGCAGTGCTTTTGAAGGACAGAATACTAATTCTTAAGAAGGGTTCTCAGCCTGATGATCAAATATGGTTTCTGGAGGTTGGTGTTTTGTAGACCCTTGTCCTTAAACTATATCAAAGCACTACTAATGCATGGAAAATTTGAAACGTTGGTGTAATCATAAGCTCCTACGAGATGCTAAATTTTTTCCATCCTCTCTCATATTGGCAGGTGGACACTCAATATGTTAGGCAGCAGCAAAAAAAGTTCGGGACTGAGGTTGTTGCATGGAGTAAGGGTGTGGTAGGCAATGCTGAGAAGCCTGTTGTTATCAGTGGTCCTTCTGGGGTAGGTAAAGGAACACTGATATCAATGCTGATGAAGGAATTCCCATCTATGTTTGGCTTTTCTGTGAGCCACACAACCCGTGCTCCGAGGCATATGGAGAAGGATGGGGTCCATTACCATTTCACCGAGAAGAGTGTAATGGAGAAAGAGATCAGGGATGGGAAATTTCTCGAGTTTGCTTCTGTCCATGGTAATCTGTATGGGACCAGTGTTGAGGCTGTTGAAGTGGTAGCTGATGCAGGGAAAGTAAGTTCCTTCTGCTTAAGTATTATTCTAGTACATTTTATTGCAAGCTTGAGTATTTAGAACATTTATTTGCAACTAAAGGTTTTAAACGGATAAAAATGTTTTTTTTTCTGAAGTTCGCTTTATAGTTGATTCGTTTTCACAAACTCTTGCAAGATCTGAAATGTAAGGGTGCCATATTATTTCAATCTTGTAAGATTGCATTTCTTTACATATTTTCTTTTGAATTTTCTCATCTGAGATACCTTTTTTCTTTTTGTTTAATTCAGACATGTATTCTTGACATTGATATTCAAGGGGCAAGATCTGTGAGGTCTAGTTCTCTTGAGGCCATATTCATCTTTATCTGTCCCCCATCAGTGGAAGAGCTGGAAAAGCGTCTTCGCGACAGGTCAATAATAAGCTGCCTAGTGATCCCTTTTAAATTTTTGAACCGCACACAATTTTGGGCTAAATCTCAGTGCTTTGAAACCAGGGGGACGGAGACAGAAGAACAAATCCTGAAGCGGCTCCGAAATGCTGAGGCTGAGATTGAGCAAGGGAAGTCATTGAACATATTCGATTTCATCTTATACAATGACAAGCTTGAGGAGTGTTATGAGAAGCTGAAGGTTAACTCCTACTCATACACAAACTTCTTGACTTTTAGAAGTTTTTAACCATTAAGTTGCCTGATATAAAATATCCATTGGTACAGAAATTATTAGGACTTGATGGATGTGTCACTGCTCCACCTAAATCAGGTAAGAATCCATGCTGTAGATAAATTTGATCTCAGTCTGTTACTACATGAACATAAAATTGATATGTTGAATCTGTCAATCCACCAGCATCTAGAGAGATCAATCTGCCAATGGATCACACTGTGTCAAAAATTGACGACAAAATCATCATAAACTGCATCTCTTCAGGACAAGAGAAGGAATCAAATAATTTGTAAGCCTTCTCAGCACATTACTTATTTAGCAATCCAGGTGTGAGTAAATTACTAACTTCTCTTTTGGCATAGCAGGATCATGTTGGATGTCTCCTCACTAAAAGGGGGTGCACCTGGACGGACAAGGGGGCTGGATTTTCAAGCGATCAGCTTGTTTTCGGATGGCTTGACCGCGGTGGATAAGCTTAGCTAACATTCGATGAACTTGGCCAACTAAGTAGGTTTCTCCATTCATATATGACTCAAGGAAAATGGGACCCGTGATAAGGCATTAGATTCATGTCTTGAACATTTTTTTTTGTCTTTCTTGTGGCGTTCTTTGATTGTTATGGCTATTGGATTGACTTGAGAAGTGTTGGCAACCACACAATTATTATTCCCCTACACAAGCTGTGAGGTGGCTTGTGATTTTTTGCATCTCCATAATATTTCATCAACGAGGAAACACAAAACGTGGTTGGAGTATCTACTCTTACCAGAATTCCTTCTGCATGAAAGGGATGATTATGAAGGGCCTACAACATGAACAACTTGATGTGTGTGTGTGTGTGAGGTAGACACGACATCAAATTCGTTGTGCACATGTTTTATGTCATATTCATGCTTATTAGGTTCTCATAATTATGTGGCGTTAGTTTGTCAACACCCATTTCTCCATTTTGGTTACATTTCCACTAAGGAGGATTGCCCCACGTTTAACTGATCTTTAGTGCTTCATCCTCCAAAGGTCCCGGGAGTAGGTTTGGGGGGTACTTCTAGCCCCATCTATTGGCTGTGATAGCTATCAATTCCTAACCCTTGGGGCATTGAGTGAGACACTCCAGGAGCCTTATCAGAGAATTGGGGGTAGGCTCAAATAATTCATGAGTAATGATTACGAAAAATAAAAAAAAAATTAAATCGTTCAATATTGTATATCAATAAAGCAGAAAAATGATATAATTTTGGATAGAGAATCTTACTCCCTCCATTGATTTTTTAATGTACCCACTAATCTAAATGGATAAGTATTTTCAAATGGAGGTAGTAGTTAATTGAGCAGAGGGGTTGAGTTGATCCCGTGACATTACCTACGCTTCATTACTCGTGAGTAGAGTTCATACTTTGTGATACGACAAAACATAAGAGGGGATATGACTAAGTTTATGAAATTGTATGATCTCTAGTATTTTTTCAAAACAAAAAAAAGGGCCTTTTCTTCATGTGACTAGTGACTACATCAAGATACTAAGTTGTTCAAGGATTTTTCTTCTGTGTAGATATTTTGGAATCTGTTTGACTGTCCCTAGTGCCACTGGTGTTTTTGTAACAATCAAGAAAAATAATAATCGCCAAATGATCAGACAGTGACAAAACTGCAAATTATATTGGTTCTCGCAGAAATTTTTTCTTTTCTTTTCTGGAGATAGTTGTAAAGCTTCAACCCAAGAAGCATGAGAAGAAAAAAGGGTCAAATTATATTGTCCCCTAAGTTGTTCCTTTTTCTCTATGCAAGGCAGTCGACCTATCATATTGCTAAGAGAAGACTGAATTTAAGATAGAACCTTATTATTTTTCCACCCTAATAATGACCATCATTGGCGGGGTCATTATTTTGTATATGGAAAAACAGGAGTGATTTAAGGGTTTTATTGGATTTTTCGGAGTTTAAGAGAAATATGATATTTTTTTTATACAGATCGCTACTTAGCGATTTACATTAAAATATTAGTATTTTTTCAGTCACAAATCGCTATGTAGCGATTTGTGTGTTTCTGAATTTCTGAAACACACAAATCGTTACATAGCAATTTATGACTGAAAAAATACTAATATTTTAATGTAAATCACTAGGTAGTGATTTGTATAAAAAAATAATATCTAAAATCACTACTATAGAGATTCTTTCATGAACAGTATTTTTTTCCTTCATAAATCGCTACCAGTGATTTGCGGGTAGTCCAAAAAGTGACACAGTGATTATTTTGTGTGACAAATCGCTAATAAGCGATTTACGTGTAAAAATCCCATTTTATTCCAAATTTTCTCATAATCCCATTTTACTCAAATACACATACTTATATATCATTATAAAAAAAAATTCCCTCATTGGCGTTCAAATTATTTTTTAAAAATATTATTGCTATTTAATATTTTTGGGGGCACAAATCCACAGAGGAGAGAACAAGTGGCAAAGGCCGTTAATGCAGTTTTCAGTTGTGACTTGTGAAGTGTGAACTGAACCCACGAGCTAAGGAAAAGTACTGTCACATCGACTAATTGGCTCTGAAATCTGCAAGTGGCATGTCCTACCGTACCGACATAACATAAGAGAGAGAAAAGCAGAAAAGAGAAAAAAGGAAGGAGAGAGGGGGGGTTGGTCCTTGCCGGGGTAATGTTTCCATGAGAATTTGGCCTAGTAAGGCTCTCATTTGGGTCTTTGAACTTCATCAAGACAAATTATTCTTATCTCTTTCGAAATTCACCGAAATTTTTCTCTATTTATTTAGATAAAATTGATTGTTTTTAGTATTGTGCAGTATATAATAAAAGGGAAGACACCAATGACTTACAAATTTATGAAAAAGAGATGTAATGATTTCAAAAATTTGAAGGATTTTTTTTAGTAAAATTTATAAACAAAAGAGCGTTGGTGAATTTCAAGAGAAATCATTGCAATTAATTTATCAAATTTATTATGTAATTTAATGAGAAAACTACACAATTACAATTATTATTGAAAAATCAACATTTTATAAAATATAGGCTTTGTACATGTCTATCAGTAATTTTTATTAATTTTCTTATCAATAGCTATAATTATACACTTTGACTTTTAAAGTACACTTGGAAATTCAGATATGATTGTCTTAAATTATTCTTACTTAGAAATGATCAAATGAAAAGATATTTTCCGATAATCAAATCAAACAAACACTTATTCTTCTAGAGGGGTCATCAGATCACCCACAGGCCACAGGTGGGTACTCTTAACTAGCCGATATCCACTAACCAGTCCTGTGCTGGTTGGTTTGGTGTCCATATGTAAGGTGGGGGGCATAGCATAGGAGCATATGCTGTTCCAACTTCTTGTTATACCATTTGCAAGTGCAAGGTCTGTGTTATTTATTCCACATATTATTATGACTAGACAAGTACTACTAGGCATGCCAATTTCCAGTGCCAATTTATTTTTGGTACCTTTCAAACCAACGTGTAAAGATGGGAATGAAATGGGGGAAGCTTCCTTCCTATCTGAGAAAAGATAGAGCAACTTGCCATCTTCCCACCGAAGCTTTTTCCCTGTGGGGACCCTTAAAGAGCCTCACGAGAGCAAGTTGGGAACAATGACTAGAATGTACCTTCTCTGCTGACAGGAAATTGCTGTGGCAATTCACATGCCTATGTTAAGATGGTACCTACAATTTAAATTCTTTTAGTTATTATTATATATTCTTCAATATAAATATTTCTCTTTATTCACCTTCTTTACTCTGACTTTAATACACAATTAATGTAATAATGTAAAAGTTTTTTTATATTATTGATCAATAATATATTATTATATATATGTTACAGTTAAATATAATTTTTTTTAGTTGATATGTGGGGCAAAAATCCTTTTTAAATATAAATGACATGATAATGTGTGATTGAATAATGATAACTATGCTTCATTCATTACGGTGTTCAATTTTGATATATTATCAATTAATTACAATATTATTATATGTGGAATTTTAAAAATAATTATTTCATGAGTCACGTATCTAATAATGTGTTAATATATACCTAAGCTATAATGTGAAAAAGATTCAATTTAGATGCACTATTATTATAAATTTTTTATCTTAATAATAATTCAGATTAAACATTTCTTGAAAAACTATTTGTCTTTATGGCTACCTACATGGGTGATGGGTCCATCTTAAATTCCTAGTATTATCATTTGAATGTACTATGGTATTGCCGCCAAATTAGAATAAAACCGAGAAAACAAAAGCACAATTGCCCTTACAATTGTATGACTTACCATTATTTAAATGAATTTTAATTATTATTGTCCGGAACCTATCTTGAAACTAAGTAGGTGGTTGAATGCCGGATTTATAAATTTAATTTTTTTTAACAACGATATTAAGGAGTACGGGTCGCGATGTGAGTTAAACTTGTAATCTGTTTTAGCTTATTAAAATATCTAAGAGTCTATTGCTAGATTGCGAGCTATCTATGGATTTAATTGACCCACTAAAACTGAGTTTTTTTGAGACCAGATCAACCGATGTTAAAGTCTGAGGAAGGTGTTATGACACGTCCTTTCATTCGAAATCTTATTAATTGACATTTTAAAATTTTTCATGTAATAGTAGGATACAGTTCCAGATAATCAGTCAACACTATTTATACACATTAAATCAACATAAAGAAAAACTGTCTTACATAAGATTATAAAGTCAACAGCAAAAGTCTAGAGTAGGACCTATCAGAATTATATGTCTTGAGTTATACAGTACTTATATTTGCATTTTTGTTCATCGTACTACTATTCTCTTTTTTTTTGGGTCATATGCTTAATTGTATTTTGGTCAAAAACAAAAATTTTGAAAAGACTCAAAGATACGAACTGAGGAAAGAAATCGCAAAACCTTCTATTGGGCAGAAAATGTAGAAACTCATATTGGCCCAACTGAAACTACAATAGGCCCATTTTGGCCTATAGCTCATGCATAAACTAACAAAAGTAGCATAAGACCAAAACCACGACCAAAAAGGATGACCAAAAAGCAATACACAAAAGTTGACCATAGCCCATTACTTTGTACGAGAGTTGCAAAACAGTAACACAAATTCTCAAACTGGAATATATGGAAGAGGCCCAGTCTGACCAAAAAGCCTTGTTGCTCATGACAAAAACAACTTTTAAGCACTTTAGCCATATTCTCTCTCCAAGATCCCCCCAGAAAAAGTCCATGTTTTTTTTTTTTCTCAATGTAGAATAACAGAATTAGAAATATAGAGTTTATTTTGTTTACCTCGACAAAAAAAAGTCTCTATTTTGTTTACATTTTTTTATTGAAAACTAAAAGTTTTAAAAACGTGCTTGGTCTAGTTTCAAAATTATCACTATTCCCTAAAATTGGGTCAAGTATAAAACACTAGTCACTTCTATAATTTCCTTTTTCTGATTTTCAACTATAAAATAAAATAAAAAATTATTAAATTTGAAATAAAATATTAAAATAGGAAACTGAAAAATATTTATGCAAAATAAAAAATAAATTTTTTTTTGTCCTCAAAATCAAACAAGCCCTAAACTCACGAAACCATCTTATGATCTCGTCTACTCTTTAACTTTTCTGTTAAATTATTGTTTTTAGCAAAGTTGTCAAAAGCCAAATCTCACTAATTCTTAAGTCCTGTAAAAGTAAAGTGTAAAAGTGCACTTGTTATAAACAGCACAAAAAAAAAATAATATTTTTTATTAATAATTTTAAGTTATATTTGAATTCTAAAATAATATAAATTTCACAATTTAATAAAATCACAATTCACAAGTACTGAAAGCATGATGGAATCTTTACAGTTCAACTATACCATAAACATTAAATCTCATAAGGTTTATAATAATAAAAGTATAGATTTATAAGATTCACATTCACAAATCGCGGTAGTAAAAATATGAATTCACATAGGAAGGACTAAAATAATTAAATCATCAAGTGACACTTCAAATTTTCCACCATCTTCAAAAGAAATTAGGTTCAACGAATATACTTGATTGCAGATTAGTGGTTTACGAATCCTTTGCTTTCCGGTGACATGGTGCAACCCCTATAGGTGCACCACCCAGCAATGAGGATGGGAATTGTAAATTTATGATACGTAGTAGTGTAAGAAAAATTATTGTAAACACATAAATCTAACAATTCACTTGTATGCACACTCATAATAAAAGGTTGTGCGACTCATAATCAAATAATTATATGTTAAATAAAATTGATGAGACCAATTTTTATTATAAGTGTGTCTAAATTTAAGTTGCTGGAATTATATTCATACAAGAATCTCTGAGTAGAGTAGATGTTTCTTTGAGACGAGCAACAAAGTACTGTAAAAGTAAAGAGAGTAATAGATTAGGATAATAGTAATTAGTATTTATTAGATATAAAATTATTCATATGTCTCAACTTAGTAGCTTAAATTTTTGGGATAAGTGATTTCATACCGTATTGATATAGTATCAATGTTTCTATAATTATGCAGTCTAGAATTTGATCTTTATTATTTCAAATTTTAAATAAAAATAATTAAATTTTAACGTAGCCTGACAATTATCCATGATATAACTAACTAGTAAGGCTCAAAGTTAAATTGAATTTCTTTTAAAACAGGTCGAACTAGAAGTCCATCAGAAAATCCAATTAAATTTTCAATTTTTTTAACCCATTTGAGGATTTGAACATAAAACTTTTGCTTTTATAATGAGAAGTGCCCTTCCCTTTTAGCTAAACGCTTGTAAAATCACAGAAATTCGGAATAGGAATTAAACTTATATATGAAAAAACACTTAATAACATACGCCATAATAATTTTTCTCTATTTCTTATTAATAGTCATGATGAGATAATATTTTATTTTTATATATTTAAAAATTAATATATCTGATCATAATTTTATAATAAGTTATATTAATTTTTAAATATATCAAAATGAAATAATTTCTCACCATAATTCTTAATAAAATGTTGAGGAAGTATAATATTACATAAACTATACAGGAAAAGGCGGCTCAACTTGGTGCCAGACAGCAAATCTAGGAACTGAGTTTGTTTGTCTGGGGAACTTCGGGTGTTCAGTAGCTACTAGGATTTAAAATTTTCACGGATAGCCTGCTGATTCACCTCAACTTCATGCCATCACCAAATAAAATGACATCTGTTATTTAATTTATTTACTCACCCAAAAAAAAAATGATTTCAAAATATGCTGCAGAATCACATATTTTGCCTAAATTGACCTTACGTTGTTCAGCAGCGGGAGATAGCTTAACAATTAGGGGGCGAATATATTTAGCAATTAAATTTTAAAATGTTAATAAGGAGTTAATTTAAATTTACGTATAGTGATAGAAATTTTTTTTTTATATCTACATCCAATTATATTGAATTGTTACATCATAAAATATAATTGAGTCTCATATCACTATTTAAAAGATCTGAAAATAAAATATTTTAATTAGATGACTATATAATTTTTTTTTTGACAATATTAATGTATAAAAATTAATGTCAAATACAAATATGCAAATAAAATTGATTAAAGAATTCTCAGGCTTATTATATATTAGTAGTTTTTTTTTCTCCCACAAAATAGGACATATTAACTACTTATAACTTAATAGGCTCAATGATTATTTATATATATTCTTTATAGTCTCAATATATATATAGATATATAAAATTTTAAAAAAATTAGGGGAGGGCTGCCCTCGTCCTAGAGATCTTTTGCCGTTATTAATATTAAATTATAAAATTATTCATGTATCTTTATTCACTGAATTAAAATTTTTAGAGAGATAATTTCATGACAATTAGACTCTAAATGATCAAATGGCCTGAGATTTAAATCTTATTCTGATAAAATTATTTACATTTTAAATTCAAAAAAGCTATTTACATTAAAAACATATGTTAAAATATAAAATTATTCACGTAAATTTATCCTCCAACTTACACTTAGAGAGATTGTTTCATGCCGCGTCATAATAACATGACATGCTTATTAATCTAAATATATCATTCTTGTTTATGTGAAAAATTCTGATAAATTTTTAGCTGCCTAACTTTGCTCAATGATTTATGTGTAGGCAAGACATCTCCCTTTAAAATGATCTCCATTTTGCTGCCCCTTCTTCATTGGATTCTCCTCATCCACGTGCTCTCCTGTGTTTCCCTCTAGCAGGAATACACCATTTCGGTCATCAACTCATCATATAATAAACCCAAAAGTAGCATGATTCATATGTACTACAACACTTTGTTGTTACATATATTCCATCACAAAGCTATCTATCTTTGGATTCTCATTTTGCAGGCCGCAAGATGCTGTACTTTTTATTATTTCCATTTTTCTATTCTTTTTGGGGTGCTGTCAAAGGTAAGGGTGGCAATGATAATGATAGCCCGCGTTTTAATTTTCCGCTGATGCCATCTTTTTGTGATAGATGCAACTTTAATCCTATAAAGTAGTGTGGACACTTCCGAGTACATGCATAATAAGAAAGAAGACTTTGCCAGAAAAAAAGAAAAAAAAAATTATAGCAGCATTATGTGTTGAGTGTATTTGATCAGTTACTAGAAAGGAAAAAAAGAGACGAAAGGGACCATTTGAATATCCTTCCACATTCAAAAGTTGCTTTTTTTTCTCTTTTCCCTCTCTTTTTCTATGGGTTGTGATGAGTTAACAATATCAAGGCAACATTCAAGCAAAAGAGAGCTAACAAATGATAAAGTAATAGTACTAGATAAGTTTAATTAACCTTTGAAAGATTTGATATATCAGCATAGTTAGTCACCAAGCAAAGATCAAGTTCCTTCAGCAAGCGATACTTATTCCTTCAGGCTTCAGCAAGCCATACTTATTCTCATAGTGTCAAAGTTAAGATACTAATAAATTAAAACTACATACCCTTACAAGTCCACAAACATAGAAAGGTAGATGTGATGGATAAATTTACATACACACAACCATGAACCAGCAAACTAAAATCAAAATCATATTAAGAAACAAGAACAACAAAGTCATGCCTAGTGATTAATCAGTACCTAGTTGAACACTATAAAATAGTCATAAACACTAGTTATCACCTCTTAGCAAACTGATGAAGTGATCAAATTAACTTCGTACTGATCTGTACTTTGGATCAAACTTCAAGCTGATGACACATTTCTGAGTGCAGAAAAGAAGAATAACTCTATGTCTGGTGAAGCAAAGAATGCTATTGGGGATTTTGATGAGTAGTTGGGATTCACTCTTCTCTTCTTTGGAGCTGGTGGACATGTTAAGACCTCTGGAATTCTGAACCTTTTAGCCTTTGGTGTAGCACACCCAGTACTTGAACAAACATCTTCCTCATTATCTTTATTTGTACTAATAAGTTCTTGGGACAGAGAAGAAGAAGAAGAAGAAGAAGAAGAAGAGGAAGGAGAAGAAGTAGCATACTCTGAATTAGACCTTGCCATTGATGATGATGATTTCTGCTGCTTCCTTTCTTCCTCAAGGTTTTGCCACTTCATTTGAGTTCTTGTAGAAGCTGATGAAGCCATCTCTAGATAAAATCCTAAATGGGTATTTCACTCTTCACTCCCCTCACTGATGACGACTTGCACAAATATAATTAGTTGAAAAGCTATACACATCAGTTTTGTATCTCTAAAGGTGGACACAGAAAAAGACCCTTTTGTTTTGGCTTCTGCTAAACAATATTGTACTGTTGATAGTCAGCACTCAGCAGCAAACATGCATATTCTGATACTGAGGAAGCATCAAAGGTTTTTCAAAAGCAAAATACCATTACACGTGTTGAAAATATCCTCTCTCATATATAAGCCATAACATACCAGATAACTCTGGAAGATCATAGTACTATAGCAGAACTACTATCCCTAGACTAGGAACAGAATTAAATTTTATTGCGAGTGCCCTACCAAATCCTGATAAGATGTAGAAAAATCTGGAGGCCCCCGAAGCCAGCTTTTTCCCTCTACATATGAACTGGAAGCTGCCTATCACCTTTTAGCTCCATCGAGGCCATATAAGGTATGTAACCCCACTCAATATTCTCCGTTATTTATAAAGCGAAAGTTGGAGAAGGGACACGTAGAAGTAGAGATAAGCTGCCGCTTATTCTATTTTTTGTTACTTTTATTGTTGGATTATTTAACAGAGTGGTAATAGTATTGCCTTTCATGATTGCAGTATAAAAGGGCAAAAGTAAATGCACTTTTTTATAATGATTTTTTAACCATTAGCTTTAGCACATTGATTAACTAAATCTTTATATTATTATTATTATTATTATTAAATTATGATATATTCATACAGTTCTAGTTCATATAATTAAATTACTTCTGAAATTTGTTTTGGCAGTGAAAATATGATGCTATAGGATACTTTTTCAAAGAGATTTTTATATAAATACTGATTTAATATCTGATATTTAAGCAATTTTTAATAAAATTAAACCCTAAAACTTCATACGTCCAATAATTTTATTATAAGTGTGTATTTAAACATGAGATGTAGCATTAATATTGGAGAAAGTCTCATAGTCATAAGTAATACCCACACTTGTGAGCTATACACTGTAAGAGGATTATATTATTTGGTACTTGTGGATTAGTTATTACCTGTGGATACCATTAGTTTATCCTAAAAAAAAAGAAAAGAGATGTTAAATTTCTATTTATTTAATAATTCTCCTTCTAAAATTTCGTAGACATTGTTTTAATGTAAGAGATTAACATGGCATACTAATTTTATTCATTATTAGTTTCTGCAACTATCCTCATTCTCTTCAAAAATTTAAGTTATTGAGTATAGGTATATAGATAGTTTATATCTAACACATCCTCTCATACAAATAAACTTAACTCTGACATTATATCATGAATTATCTTTCTCAAACACTTAAACTATTAAATAGACGCACATTATTAATTTTATATATAATAACTAGTTAAATTTTTTCATTTTCCTTTTATATGATTTTTTTTTCTAGAAGAATTAACAATAGAGTCGAACAAGATCAAAGAGATTTAATTTTCTTATATATTTTTTACATAACTTCTGTTCAGTTCAGTGAACCAAAGAAATATTAGCATAACTATATTCAACAAAATTATTAGGATACAATTTTTCATTAGGTTTAATTTGTGACAACAAATTGTATGGGTTATCTTTAGACTGTTTACAGGAGAATCTCCCCCGTAGATACAATAAGGTACAGTGTGATATATGGCTAATAATTATGACTTTTCCTTGGATTTATTCTATCAAAGGAACTTCTTCGTCGATACAAACCTGTGAATTGACGAAGTAGTTGAGGCGAGGCTTGTTGGCACCCTGCAGTTGTCTACATTCGTGTGGTCATTGATAGATCACGTATCTGTCCATCGACCATCGACCATCGACAGTTGTGATCTTTACATTCACAATCTTGCATAGAATTATTAGACCCAATGCGTACTATATTATTCTTAGGGCTAATTACAGGCATCTCCCCTGAAGTTCTTCGTTATTATACTTATCTTCTTCTAATTTTTAATATTACACACACCTCCAACAAATAATTGTAAAAAATCTATTTTATCCTAATAATTAACACTCGCTCCCTCCAATTTTCACTCCCCAAATCCCTAATCCTCTTTCCTCTCCCCATACTTTCACCATCCATGCCCTCCGCCCCCTCCACCCGCGGCCACCAATCACAGAGAGTAACACAGACTATCATCACTCCTTCACCACTATCAACCCCTTCCCCAATCTCATCCAACACAACCAATAACCACCATCACAATTAGCAACCTAACCAAAAATCAAGCTAGAAACAAAACAATCAAACAATATATCAAAACCAACACAAACCCAAGAAAAAAAAACCAAAATCAGAAAGAAAAAAAAAGCGACCGAACATGACCTCTACTTACAATGGCGACTGGACAGGCAGCGCTGTGCTGCCAGAATCGGAGCGATAAGACCGGTGGAGCCCGATCAGCGATGGAGCATGCGAAGAAAAGCCAGAACGGAGGCGACCAAGACCGGCAAAGAAAGGCCAGACCCGAGGCTACCAGAATGGAGAGATTCGCCGCGTCAAGCAACGTTGATAGAGAGAGAAAGGGAGATAGGAAGGCAGGGGGTTGCGACTAAGGCAGAAAAAGGGTTGTGGACTCGTGGAGGTTGTGACTCGGCTGGGGTGGAAGTGGAGGTGCGATATCAGGCGGCGACGAAAGCAGGATCGCGATCTATGAGGTTGCAATGATGAGTTGATGATTTGCGGGAACAGTAATGGCTTACTAAAACTCAGAGGGGAGAGATGTGGCAGCGGCAATGGCTGAGACATGGTGGGTCGGTTGTAGATCAGTGAAGCTGCAACCCTCGGTGGCAGTAGCTGGATCTTACAATGGTGGTGTTGGGGCGGAGGGGATTAGGGGAGTGAAAATTGGAGGGAGAGAATGTTAATTATAAGAATAAAATAGACTTTTTACAATCATTTAAGGGATGTTTGTCTAATATTAAAAACTACAGGGGAATAAGTGTAATATCGACGAACATTAGGGGAGGTGCCTGTAATTATCCCTTATTCTTATTAATATATATGACAAAAAAAGTTGTAATATATTATTAATGTAAAATAATTTATATTATTAACTAATTATACACACATTTATTACAAATAAAAATTAAACATTTCAAATAATCACTTAATGTTTATATATATGTGTGTGTGTATACATACTCGGACCATTGAATTGTGGATTAAAAGAAGCATTCATCTTGTTAATTCAAGCAATAAATTACAAGCACATATATACTATAAATTATGATTATATTAAATCATAACCAAATGGGACATTTAGTTCTTTTCTTTGTATTTTTCCCCTGTACCCAAAAAAAAAATCATAACAAAATTGTTCTTACCTAGAAATAGCGATAAAGATGCAAATAGTTTTGACGTCCATAGAAACAAGGGTGAGGTACCTGCAAAGACACTCCTATACTTAAGTCAGTAAAACCGTGAGAGGTGTTTATGTGATCGAGATTGTGTCATACCCAGGGAGTAATAGCCCCCTCATATAGTGTGAGGTTACCCCATGGTATATCTGTTATGATCTTCTTTGAATGTGAAAGATATTCATGTGATTTGGTCAGTATTAAAGATAATGATAAGGTATAATGAAATATATAAAGATATTATGGGGGATTTATAAGATATCCTCAGTTAAATCCGGTATAGATCCGCAGAGGATATCATGCCATGCCGTCAAGCTGGAGGACCCCGAGGGAGAAAGATTTGGGGCTAGGCCGATCTTTGGGGTTCATAACTGAGCTCTTCTGGGTTGGGTCGAGGAGGTCGGCCCATATTTTCTAGGCCATTACATAGCCCCCGAGCTCGGTCGTAGGTCGAGTAGTTGGTACCGAGGTAGTTTGTTGAGGATTACGTGCCGAGCTCGAATGATCCGACTTTTGATGTCTTGGGCGAGCTGTTGGTCGAGCATATGATTATGTGGGTCGTGCCTCTTTGAGTCGAGGACTTCATGGCAAGCTTTGAGGTTTCGAGTTGAGCTGTGAGTCTCTTCAGCTGTAGCTATAATAATCGTAGGGGAACGTGCCATGATACGTGTCCTTCCATGAGTGGTGGGCAATCATTTCTCATAAAGATGGGATCATGCGTTTGTACATTCTTCGTTGGATAAAAATGATGAGCCCCTGGCCGTTGGATGAAATGAGCATCCCGGATGTGTTATTGAGTGGAGGCAAATTGTTTCATCCGTTGGATGGGCTTGATTTCAAGCAAAAAGGGGGGAGAGAGGCTTTTCTATTTTCATTTCTAGAAAACTCCTCACTCCTCACTCGTTCTTAGTGCTCATTTGCTCTTGGTGGTCATTCGAAGTTTGCAGCTAAAAGCTTTGGTTTTGGTCATCCAGAGTTTGATTTCCTCTTTTTCCAATAGGTTAGTTCGATTCTTCTCTCCTTTCCTTTTTATTTAAACGGTTTATTTTGTTCTGAACCTTAGGATAGGAGATTCAGCTGGCTGTTGTAGTTCTTTCTGTATTCATGTCTTTTCCCAAGTTTTTATCCATTGTCTCTTGTTTAGGTATTTATTAATGGCAAAGGGGAAGGGGACAGGTTCTTTTGTTTCTGAAAAGGGGAAGGGGCAGTGGGTGAAACTGAGTATGATCCCTATGGATGGGTTAGTAGTGAGGTTAGGGAGGTAGTTTCAATTTTTAACGATAGGGAGTCCGTCCGTAGGTTTAGGAGGGCATGCCTGGTGTCTTCTGAGAATGAGAGGAGAGTGGAATCTCTTCTATGTGGTGTCGAGGATAGGGTTTGTAAATATAGGGAAGGGGATGGCGATGTTGATTATATATATATATATATATATATATATATATATATATATATATATATATATATATATATATATATAGACAGTTTTGAGAAGTTAGATATTAGGGTTCCCTTTACTCGGTTTGAGGAGGGGTGCTTGAACAAGGTTAATGTTGCCTCCTCTCAACTTCATCCCAATAGTTGGGCGTTGAGAATCTGTTTGCTATGCTCCGACAGGAGCCCATTATTAATGTGTTCTTTTATTTTTTTTCAAGTTAAGGGTGTAGAAAAAGGGAGCTGGATTTCTTTTAATAGTGTCCCTCAAAAGAGGTTGTTGTCTTTGCTGACTTCTAACTTTAAGAGGTTTAAGGAGAAGTTCTTCAAGGTTAGGTCAGTTGAGACCAAGTTCCCTTTTTTCTTGGATTTGAACAGCCAGGAGAGGTTTCCCCTGTATTGGCAACACAATTCTCGCCAGATTTTCAGGATAAAGTGTGATTTTCTTTCCTATGATGATCAGGTGGTGATTGATTTCCTAAAGGAGTGCTTGAGTTCGAGCTCTCTATTGTCTTGTGCGGTTTTATTGGAGTAGGGTTATGATAACAAAGAAATCCCCAGATGTATAGGTAGTATTTTATACATTTATTTTTTTTTGGCTTGGTCTTGCTTGGATGATTTTGATCTATGTGTTTCTTTGCAGGCGAGATGGCTCCTAAGCTCAGTCATAAGGAATTAGTTGCTTTCAGGGCGAAGAAAGGGGTGGTTGTGACTGAAAGCTGAGCTCCTCCTGTTTCTCCTATTGGTGGGTCGAGCTCCGGCACTCCTACGGATCCCAGCCCATTGAGGCCTCGGAAGAGGAACAGGGTGGATGGTGGTCCTTGGGCAACTCCTGAGTTGATGTTCTCACTCTCTCCCTCTGCCTTCCTAGGGCTATGGAGGTGAAAGACTTTCTCGACACGGTTGGGCGATCAAGCTTGTGGAGTAAGGATTTTCCTCATCCTGAATTTTTCAACCAGCAATTTGCCCAGCCAGAAGACATGAGTATGATGGAGAGGGCAGGCATCCCTAGATTGAGCCATCATCTGGAGATTCAAGGTCTTCGCCAGGCGGCGATTTGTCAAATTCTGGAGAGGCGTTATAGGAGTTCTATTCAGGAGCTCAAGACTGAGAGGATGGTCGCCTAGGATTTCAAGGCCGAGAAGGAGTGGGCTAAGGCCAAGTTGGCCGAGGAGAGGAGGGGTTGGCTGCAGGCCGGGAAGTTGTTTGAGGAGAAGATTGACTCCCTTGTGGCTCGAGTCAAGATCGATGCTGACCTGCTCTAAAGATTCGAGAGCTTAAGGCTGATAGGAAGCTTTTCGAGGACAAGAGTAGACGGTTGGTTAAGGAGAACACCTGGCTGAGGAGTCTTCAAGTGGAGGTTGACTCTTTGAAGGACGAGGTGGTCGAGCAGTACACGATTGGTTTTGATCGGGCTCTTGAGCAGGTTCGATTCTTTCATGGGGGTCTGGACTTGGCTCAGTGTGGCCCTTTCAAGGAAGTTGTTGACAGTGTGCTGGTCGACCATCTTGCTGCCGAGGAGATTGAGGAGGGTGCTCAGGCTGGAGGAGCTGTTGAAGGGGTGATGATGAGGTTTAGGTTGTGGAACTTGTTCAAGTTGTCCTTCCTGATGAGGTCAGAGCTTTTGCTGGTCATTGAGGCCCTTGTACTTTTTATTCGGACAAATGGCTTGTAACTGAATATCTTTATTTTTATGATATATTTCCTTTTTCCTCTGTTTTGTGCTTGGATAATATTGTATCATGTAAATTTAAGTCAGGTAATAGATCAAGTATAAATTCGAACGAAGTAAAGCTCGGATCGGGTATAGTGAATTCCAACTACGTGTGATAAACTCTTATGATGGACTTGGGTCATTGTAATTTCGTGATTATAAACTTGGATCAAGTGTCATAGATTCAAATCGTCATGAGTTTGTTATAAACCCAGATCAGGCAATGAACTCGGACAAGTAATATAATTCGGACCAAGAAGTATGACTCAGATTGAGTAATACAACTAGGGTCGAGTAGGATATACTCGAATCAAGTAATATAACTCGGATCAAGTAGTATGACTCGGATCGAGTAAGATATAACTTGGATCATCTTATAATGATGTGCTTATGAAGTAGCTGCTACCAGAATGTCGCCTTTTAAAGTGTGTTTTTAGACTTCAGTTATGCCATCTTTGGTGTGTTTTTCTACTTGGCCAGGGGCATGACGATTTTTTGTGTGCGATTTATTGCTCGGTTTGTGGTCTGAAGCTTATATGAGGTGTGGCAGTTTTTTAGTGCGCCTTCACACCTTTATTAGTAAAACCCTGTGGGATAAAACTCAACAAAGAAAAAAGAGTGCACCTATCGAGTGTGATTTGAGGCATCTGTCTAGTAGCTATAGTATCTCTTTAGGGACAGGGCATTCCATGTCTGTGGGAGGTCATGCCCTGAAAGTTCGATGATTTTGTAAGCTCCTCGGCTGATGTCTTCAATGATTCGAAATGGTCTTTCCCAGTTCGGAGCTAACTTCCCTTCTCCTAGGGGCTTTCTTTGCTATTCAAGTTTTTGTTAGACCAGATCTCTGACTTGGAAAGCTCTTGGATCGAGTTTCTTATTGTAGACTTGGGATATCCTTTGTTTGGTTGCTTGTTCTTTAATGTGGACTAGCTCTTAGTCTTATTCTAGGAGATTTAATTCTGCTTGTTGTTTTTCTTCGTTTGTCATATCTGCTAATGCTAGTCGGCGGGCATTAAGTTAGGTGACCTCTATCGGGAGCATGGCTTCACTGCCAAAGATGAGTTTATATGGCATTTCCTGTGTTAAGGATTGAGCAGTTATGTGATACCCCCAGAAGGTCTCGAGGAGATCTTTAGCCCAAAGACCCTTGGCTTTGTAGCTTTTTCTTCAAGGCCATGAGGATAACTTTGTTAGCAGCTTCTGCTAGGCCGTTGGTTTAAGGATGTTCTACAGAGGTGAAGATGTGTTTGATTTGAAAATTGTCACAGAGTTCCTTCAGTCTTCGGTCTGTGAACTGTATGCCATTATTAGTAATTAGCACTTTAGGTAGTCTGAACCTGCATATGATTCTCTTCCAGATGAATTTCCTAACTTTCTCCGCAGTAATTGTTGACAAAGGTTCTGCTTCGATCCACTTAGTAAAGTTGTATATGGCTACTACCAAGTATTTGAGTTGTCCTGGTATAAGGGGAAAAGGGCCGAGGAAGTCAATTTCCCACTTGTGAAAGGGCCTGCTCGGAGTATTTTTGTTGCCAGAGCTCGGCCTCCAATGTGATTTTCGCAGACTCTTTCATGTACTTCGGCCATGACGTCGTTGACTTCGTGAGGGCCGAAACATTTAGGAGGGGGAGTGAGTACCCTCTTCTGAACAATAATCCCCCACAAAAGGTGTAGTAGCTTGCTTGCCTTCTGAATTTCTTCTCGCCGGGCATCTTGCTCGGAATTTCTCCAGAAGTTAGGTAGTTGAGGAGTGGAGTTTGCCAGTCTAGGCCTCCTACTTCTATGTTGCAGCTTTTGGATTTTAGGCGACTCGATTTTTGGAGCTTTATTTGGATCATAGATTTTTTGTTCTATGGCTTGTGGGTGCTAGCGAGCTTGGAGAGGATGTCAGCTCTAGTTTTGTGCTCTCTGAGTATACGTGTCACTTCGCATGAGTCGAAGTGTTGCATCAAGTTCTTTACCAGTGTTAGATATTTTATCAGTAGAGGGTCCTGGTTGTGAAAGTGTTGGTGACTTGGCTGACAACTAGCTGTGAATCAGCTTTGATGATGAGTTTTTGAGCTTGGACTTCTTGGGCAAGCTTGAGGCCAGCTACGAGTGCTTCATATTCTGCTTGGTTGTTGCTGGCATGGAATTGGAATTAGAGAGATTGTTCAATTAAGATCCCTTTGCCATTTTGAAGGGTGATCCCTGCTCCACTTCCCTTCCCATTGGATGCTCCGTCCACATGTAGTATTCAGGAGCTGAGTTCTTGTTCAAGGATGAGGGAGAGCTCAGCAAGGAAATCGGCCAAGACTTGAGCCTTGATTGGCCTTCTAGACTGATATTCTGGGTTGTGCTCTGAGATTTCAATCGAACATGAGATCATTCTTCCTGCTAGTTTTGGTTTGATCAGAATTTGTCTGATAGGATGTTCGGTTCGGACGATGATGTAGTGGCTCTAGAAGTATGGTCTTAGCTTCCTTGCAGATACCACCACAGCAAAGGCTAGTTTTTCAATCTTCTGATTCCTCTGTTCGGGTCCTTAGAGCATTTTGCTCACGAAATATTGTCCAAGCTTACTGTATGTTCGGTTATCGATAGATACATGAAAAGGGTCTCCCTTAGACAGTGTTTGGTGAGGAAGGGTGGTGTAGAGAGGAAACATTTGGAGTTCGGTGAAGGTTTTTTCGCATTCTTTGGACCAGTCGAATGATGTTTGCTTCTTTAGTGTTTTGAAGAATGGAGCTGCTCTTTTCGTCAATCTCAACAAGAAGCGAGATAGGGCTGTTAATCGACCTGTGAGCTGTTGTACTTCCTTGACTGAGCTTAGGCTTCTCATTTCCACTATTGGTCGGCATTTGTCAGGGCTAGCCTCTATTCCTCGGTTTGTGAGCATGAATCTGAGGAATTTTCCTCTATGAACTACGAACGCAGTTTTTTCTGGGTTTAGTCTCATGTTGTATCTCCTTAATTGTCTGAATATTTCTCCCAAGTCGTTAATGTGATTTCTAGTTGCAGGTGTTTTTGCCACCATGTCGTCGACATACACCTCAACGTTTCTGCCGATCTGTTTTTTGAAAACTTTGTTAATGACTCTCTGGTATATGGCTTCTATATTTTTCAAATCGAAAGTCATGACTCGGTAGCAGAAGTTGGCATCGTCAATGAGGAATGCTGTTTTGTCTTCATCTTGTGGGTACATTCTGATTTGATTGTAATCAGAGTATGCATCCATGAAGCTTAGGTATTGGTAGCCAGATGCGTTGTCGACGAGCTTCTCGATGCTGGGTAATAGGTAAGAATCTTTTGGGCTGGCCTTGTTAAGGTAGGTGAAGTCCACGCACATGCGCCACTTTCCAGATGTCTTTTTGACCATCACCACATTTGCAAGCCACGTGGTATATCTGATTTCCCTGGTGAAGTTGGCCTTGAAAAGCTTCTTGGTTTCTTCTAGAGCTGCTTTCTGGGGCTCGGCTCCAAGAGTTCTCTTCTTTTGTGCTATTGGCCGATCTTTTGGGTCGACCATGAGCTTGTGGCTGATTACGTCTGGGTTTATTCCTGGCATGTCAGCTGGAGTCCAGGTGAAGAGATCGGCATTCTCTAGGAGTAAGGCCGTGAGTTCAGCTGATAAACTTGAAGGGAGATATGCTCCAACGAATGTCACTTTGCTGGCTTTATCTCCGATCTGGACTGGTTGCAAGTCATCTACTGGCCGGGGGCAGTTTTGGATCTTTCTCCTGGGGTTGAGTTTAGAGATCAGGGGGTTTGGTTAGTATGAAAGACACTGTGTACCTGTTTAGTTTTGGACTCCTCAGTAGACTTTTTCTTCAAGCATTTGTTGTAGCACGTTCTTGCTTTTTTCTAATCGGCATGGACTACTCCGACCTTGGATTTAGAAACTGGGAACTTCACTGCTAGATGGGGTGTTAAGACTATGGCTCCTAGGGTGTTGAGTGATGGCCACCCCAGGATTATGTGGTAGGGACTGTTGGCATCTATGACAAGGTATTGGAGGTCAACAGTCTTGGTTAGTGGTTCTGTACCGAATGTGATCCTCAACCACAAGTAGCCGAATACTTTTACCCTATTTCCTATGAATCCTACCAGCTCGCCATTGTATGGGAGAAGTGAGCTTTCAGAGAGTTGCATGCGTTTGAAGATGGAATAGAAAAGGATTTCAGTTGAACTCCCTTGATTCACCAGGACTTTCCTGACCAAAAAGTTGCCGGCAAGGATGGAAATTACAATAGGATCATGCAAATTTTTGTCGATTCCTTTATAGTCAGAGTCTGAGAAAGATATTACTGGGTTTTTGGTCTTTGATCTTGATGAGTACGACACTCCTTCAAGTGACATAATCGCCCGGAGTGATCTTTTTCTTGCCGAGCTTGTTTTTCCTCCTCCTGCAAATCCTCCAGCAATGTGATCAATAACTCCTCAGATATTGGCTTTCTTGGGAGTATGAGATTGTGTTATTCTTTGGGACTTTTTGTGCCTTTGTAGGGATTCGCTGTCCAATGAGGAAGGGTTGTGATGCTTGTTTTTTCTTTCTCGGCCTCGACCTCTTTTCTTCTCTTCCTCCTTTTCCTTGATGAATTGCTTCAGGTATCCTTGTCGAACGAGGCTGTGTTTTCAGATTTTTGCATTCGCCTGTCGTATGTCCTATGGTGTTATGATATTCACACACTTTGCTTTTATCCGCACCTTTTGGGCCTGTCGAGGTTCTCCTTTTATTGGTTTCATCAGCTGAGCATTGAATATTTCCCTTAGTATTGTGCTTGCTCAAGCGTTGAGTGGCTGTAAGTGGTGAATCTGGGTTCGAAAGACTCTGAGTTCCGTTTGTGTTTAGATTTGCCTTCCCTATGCCTCTGTGCCGAGCTATCTTTTCCTTGCTTCTGGCTCTTCTCCGCAACTCGGAGTTCCTCGGCATTGATGTATCCAAGGGCTCTTTTGCGAAGTTCATGTATGGTTCCAGGTCTATTGATTGCCAAGTTTTCCTTAAAGGGTCCAGAGCACGGGCCAATTCGAATTTGGTGGAGTTCGAAGGTGGGGTCAAGTCTGGGATTTGTGATGCTTCCTCTTGGAATTGTGTCAGGTAGGTTCTCAAGGGTTCGTCGGACCCCTTTCTAACGTGCTCCAGTGAGTCTGAGGTTTTAGTGTAGATTTTGGAGGACACAACCCTGTTGGTGAAAGCTTTTGCCAGATCCTCAAACTTGTGGGTAGGGTTTTGGGATAGGGTTGAGAACCAGAGTAGTGCCGACTTCTCCAGGAAGGACGAGAAAGTTCGGCAAAGGATTCGGTCGGTGGCTTCGTCGATGAGCATCATGGATCTGAACATCGTGATGAATGATTGAGGGTCCCCTATTCTGTCGTTGGGGCAGAGTGAGGTTAGGAGCCTGAAGTTGAGGGGTAGGCTGGCAGCCATGAGTTTTTCTGAGAATGGTCCGTAGTCAATGGTTTCAGGCTCATCGTCGGATTCAGTTTGATAGGTTGGATGGTTTGAATGTCAAGGTTTTCCGCTGCAAAAATTATAACTAGCAAGTTTGGTATTCCTAGCATTTGTGGCCCCCTGTTTGGGATTTTTTGAGTTTTCAATCCTCAGGGATTGATTTTCTTATTGCAGCTTATGGATTCGCTCAACCAGTCCTGGTTTTCTTCTTGTAACTGGTCGAGATTAGGAATAGGCTGGCTATTTGGGGGTGTGTATTGACTAGAAGCGTCAGCCATGGGTAACGGGGTTTGTGAGGTAGGATTGTTTACCGACCCCACTGTGGGTGCCAATGTTTTTACTTAGAAATAGCGGGAAGGACTCCGACGTCCGTGGAAATGGGGTGGGGTACTTGCAAAGACACTCCTGTACTTAAATCAGTAAAAGCGTAAGGAGTGGAGAGATGTTTATGTGATCAAGATTGTGTCATACCTGGGGGGCAATAGCCCCCTTATATAGTGTGTGGTTACCCCGTGGTAAATCTGTTATGATCTTCTTTGAGTGTGGGAGATATTCCTATGATTTGGTCAGTATTAAAGACAATAATAAGATATAACGAGATATAATGAAATATTATGAGAGATTTATGAGATATCCTCAGCTAAATCCGGTATAGATCCGCAGGGGATATCATGCCATGCGGTCAAGTTGTGGGACCCCAGGGAAGAGAGATTTGGGCTGGGCCGATCTTTGGGGCCCATAACCGAGCTCTTATGGATTAGGTCGGGGAGGTCGGCCTGTATTTTCTAGTCCAATACAAAAATAAGTTATATAATTAAACATTCATTGAATACTAATAGAAGTTAGATCTAATAATAGGAGAGGTTAGTCCTCCACATGTAATGAATCACGGCTTCAACCTTTTTCAAAAAAAAGTTGCTTATATTTAATGCCCAACATCATAAAATTGCTTCCAAAGAATACATGTGAGAAAAGCAGATATTCATATGGAATAACTGTCATCAAAATGACTATCATAGTAACCTGCACTTTATTCTGCCATACCATCTATCATATCAAGTATTTTATCACCATTTTTCATGAAATATATACAGTTTACGGGAATTTAATTAGATGGAGATTAAGAAAAACAAAGAAAAAGAATTTTATGGAGAGTGCTCCATCAACCTTCCTTTATGGATATCAGTGTTACCAATTTTCAAAATTGCAGCAGCCATTCCAAATAACTCTTCGAATCTCATCAGATATTCAATTCAAGAAGAGTGCTTTCCAGCATTGATGTTGGTTGCTCTCGTTGTGTTTGTACTTTATATCCTTTTAAGCAATATTTTCCAACTCGTAAATTTGATTAATTCCGATGATGAAATGATTTAGGATTGCTCAATTTATATGTTTTTTAATATCCAATCAAATAAATAAAAGGGACAATTAAATTGAAGTAAATGTACTGAATAGGAAGCTCAACACAGTTTAAAAAAAAAAAAAAAGAACATGTAGTTTCAGGCTATTGCCTAACTAAGGATTCTTGAGATTTTCTTTTACTATTTTCAAAAAATAATTCATTTTTACCAAGAAAGCATCATCAGAATTTAAGTGTGTATTCAACTTATAATCTTAACGGCAAGCAATCCCAAATATGTTGCATTTCAAAATTAACACAAGCTCATATTATAGCTTTAATGATGCATAACAACTGAAAGCTGTTCATGAAATAAAAAGCAAGATTCGCCCACCGTGGGGCTCGAACCCACGACCACAAGGTTAAGAGCCTTGCGCTCTACCGACTGAGCTAGACGGGCAAGTTGCTGCTCTGGCTCAATAAAATATACAAATAGGTTTCTAATTAGGTGGCGCTGCAATCTTAAACACCATTGTAGCTCAATGGGTTCATGTCGTTTGGCACTTACGGACTGAATCATTTCTAACGTAGCCCACTATTCCATAGAAAACATCGAATTAGAATTCCATACCAACGCCAATACAAAGATTATTCACTTACTATTTTATTTTATATTGTAATGTTTTACTACTTGTACTATCGTGCATTCCCGAAACATATTCTCTCATATTGAAATTTCACATAATCTTGCCATATGTAATATTTATTATTTATTTCCTTGCTCATGTCATACCTAAATCCCACCATTGAATTAATGGTAAAAGATCACCCATGACATGATCATATAAATTCAATATGAGAAAATCTATTCCTGCACATTCTTGTTGCATTAAGGTAAATTTTAATCACAAATACTTATAAAAAATGTGCCAAGCTTCAGCCTTTGAATACCTAGTAATTTTTAAGAAATATATTTTGAAGTGAATGCAATTGCAATTTGCAAGTTACATGCATTCTTGGTGTAATCACTCACTAGAAGTGGAATGCACCCAGACAACTGAAAACTGAACTTCTAATTTAGAGTATCTCATGCTTAAAGTGACAATAAGCAATATCCACACAGCTTTTTGTTTTTTAATGGGAAAAAAAAAAGACAAAAAGAAGAAAATGCTCTCGAGTATGTGCTCAAATGGAGACTTAAAATTCAGGCAGATGCCACAAATATCATTATCAAATGAACAACACAGTCTTCAAAGTTTATAGTCACAACCCCAAATAGCTTTAAGGGGCAAAAAATAAAGCGTATGACTATTTTTTCACCTAGATGTTAGTTTGGTCCTACTATACATTTTCAATATGAAGGTGACTAAAATTGTAAAACAAAATGAACAGAAAGGTCCTACAAATTTTAGCTGGCATCAAACACTACTGAATCTCTGGTTCTGAACCATTATTATCTTGTGGCTCATCTTCCAACAATGGCCTCTGGAAGGCAAATGGAGGTGGTGGAGGATCAACACTCAATGTACCATCTAGCACTCTCACTACCTCCCCCATTGAAGGCCTCCTACGTTCATCCATTTGAAGGCACCAGAATGCAATTCTTAATGCACGCTCAAGTTCATCTGAATTGAAACCACCTTCAATTCTTTTGTCAACCACATTTGCAGCATTACCTTCTATCCATTCTTTGTATGACCACTCACAAAGTTCTCCATGATCTCTGCATCCAGTCAACAAGGTTAAGACCAACTTGCCAAAATCCCCAACATCCCTCTCAGCTGAGAAGCCGCAATACACAGCCTCGCCATCTACTATTGCAAACCCAAATTCAGTTACTTTGGCCTCTGAGTTTTCATCCAATATGACATTTTCACATTTCAGGTTTCCATGGCTCATGAACTCTCGACACCCAGAGTGAAGATAACTGATGGCCTTTGCCACACTTGAGCATATTTCAACTCTCTTTGTCCAAGTTAGCTTCTTGCAAAGAGTAGAATCATCTACATACTTGTCCAGAGAACCATTTTTGGCATATTCATAGACCAAGAATCTATGATTGAACTCACAGCAATAGCCCTCCAGCTTCGCAAGGTTCTTATGGTGGATGCTCCCTATCTTCACAACAGCACTCCGGAACTTCCTCTCTTCGATGGATGCATTCAGCTCTTTTACTGCAACCAGGCAGCTGTTTGGTAACACGCCCTTGAACATATTTTGCCCAATATGATCCTTGAAATCCCCGGTGAGGCTCTTGATTTCTGAGAAGGATAATGCAATTAAGCCCTTAGAGTTTGAGCCTGTGAAAGATGTATTAGCTCTTCCCCAACTAGAATATTTTCTTCTGTAGATGTACAAAACAACTCCCAGCTGAAGGATCACAAAGACAAAACATGTGCCTGAGGCTGCTCCTACTAGGCAAGGAACACAAAAGCTAGGAGGTAATTTTGGTGATGGAGGTGGGTTCATGAGAGTGGGGTTTACAGCAAAAGGACCCGAACATCTCTTAACAAATGATGTTGAGCTTAGAGATGGATCTGCATAGCCAGTGACATACTCAGTTTTCTTTATCGAGCATTGTGGAATACCATTATTGGAAAACGTTGCAACAGTACACCTTGAGTCATTCAGGCACAACTGTTCACATTGCTCAAGACTACTTACAATAACTGAATCATCAGGGGGGTAAATTCCATATAGATGTGTGTTCCTGTATGTTAGCATAGTGGACCCAGATTCACACTCTTGTTCATATGGAACCAAACATGTGCTCGACTCAGTTACCTCAAAAGGGCACTTGCAATCAGCAGTATCCGAAGCATTGAAGACGCAGACACCACGTTTACCACAAGTTGCAAAAACCTTGCACTGATTCTCAACAGCTTGCCATACTGATCTCCATGACTGTGAAGTTTCTACCCACGAATACAGGCGGAAATTGCCATCCACATCTAGTCTAAGAAATCGGTAGTTCACAGAATCATTGTGGTCTTCTCCAAACACACTCCAAACAACTTTGGAACTTTGGTCTAGAAGTTGCAGAGCTCCACTGGTTGTAAGACGTGCAGTGAGATTTGAAGTAGAAGGGCTTTCACTTGTCCAGTAGGTGATATTGCTCTCCCAGTGAAGCTGCAACTGCCCTGAAGCATTCATGTAAAGGCTATAGTAACTGGACACGGCGCTCTTGGCTGTAGCACGAAGTGTCTGATAAGGAGATAAAGGCTGTCCTGGGAGGAGTGTATCACCTGGATTACCAAAACTTTGCCAAATGATCTTCATCTCTTTGTCTATCAGAACAAGATTGCCATTATCATGAAGAGAAGCCGAAACAACACCTCGGTTACCCGTTCCACTGCTCCATGCAGGGCCTCCTGAGGAATCAAGCAGGACCAGATCCCCTTCTTGGGTAAGTTGGAAATAGGACATGTTACCTACTGTGACATGTGCTCCAACAATCCAAACCACTGTTTGTTGGCTATATGGTACAGACTTTGCATTGAAACGAATGCCAACACTAAACTGGTTAGGTTCATCTGAAGTGTTAAAGAATCCAATTGCAAAATCACCATTTGAGGAAACCCAGCAGTCATTGTCAACCACAGATAATTTGGAACCTAAAGGTACCAGAGCTGTCACAACAGGATGTAGCAAGAAGCATATGAAAAAACATAGCAACAATGGTGACCTAAGGAGACTTTCCTGTTCAAGCATATCTATATATGCTCAAGATTGACAAATTAAGGTATACAAAGATTAATCCTATTCCCCCAAGTCACATCTACATGTGGAACATATTGAATTCCACCCTGGCAATTATACCAAACACCTGTGAAGAGATAAGGTGGAGAGGTCTTTGTCAAGCCCCAAGTGTGGTTCAACAGTGTAAAGATAAGAGCCCAAAAGCACACATTTTCTAGGAAAATTAGGTAAAGAATGGTGACAAATTTGAAGGGCCAGGGGCAAAATTTTCAAAATGAACCAAATGTTGGAAGAAAATGAACAAGTCTGGTACCTGAAAGAGTAGTTCAAACTCCAAAGCAGCAAAATTCAATAAGCCACCACCACAGACTGCTAGCATGAGCATCGCAGACCCATTTTGACTTGCATCTGCAAAAGGATGATAGGAGATTCTAACGTGGAATCTTTTCCCATAATCTTATGCCAAACAACTGCAAAAGAATGAACTTTGAGTGCTAAAAATTGGAACTTTAGGGAGAGATGGGACTCAAATTAGACCAAAATGGAGCACATTTTGGAGAATGCAATCACTTTTTTCAAGGCTCAAACTTGAAAGAAAGAAGCACTTGAGAGCCTTGAAAAATGGTATTACAGAAGAACAGCCTTGGATGTGGCAGAGTGATTCCAAGTTTCCAACAACAAAAGAGAATGAAAAAAAAAAAGGCGTCAAGCTCTGAACAACACAAGCCTCGAACTTGCAGAATATTGCTGAAAGCTGGAAAGAGCTAGCTTGGCATTTTCTGAGCCAAAGAGAGAGAGATCTGAATAAATCAAAGACAGCGATAAAAAGAGTGAGAACTCAGAACCAGCACAGAGCAGTACTCAACTTGAATGCTACAAATCTCATGACCCCAGATGAAAATTTTCTTCCTTTTTGGTGTTTTTCTCTATTTTCTCGGAAGAAACACAAGTTAGCTGAAAAGGGTCACGGCCAAGGAGAATAAAAGAGGAACTTGAAGAAACATCGAGAAATGAACAAAGTTCACAAAACAACACAGTTGTTGTTGAAGGGTCTTTGAGTCTGTGAAAGGTGTGAGTGAAAATGGAGAGGCTTGGCTTTGAGGGTGTTGCTGAGCTTAGATTTGGAGCAGAAAAATACAATAAAAATGATAAGTGACAGGAGAAGAGTGAGTGAGAATGGAAGCAAAGAGGAAAAGGGTATTTGAGTAAATAGGGTGAAGAGAAGAAGCGAATGACTCTAAGAAAAGAAATGTGAGCGTAGGAGAGGAGGGAGAAGAATGAACGAATGAGCGAGTTGGCGAGTAGATGATGTAGAACGGGAGATGCAAGTAAAGAAAAGCGAACAAGGAGAACGACGCGGGCTTTAAAGGAAATCCTACTTTATTATTATTCCTGGTTTTTTCTTGGGTTAGTAACTTATGGTAGACAAAATACTCAAAAGTCATCCTTCAATAACATATTAGGATATAAATTAATCTTTTAAATTTTAAAAGCCTCAAATTTATTTTTTATGTTTTATAAAAAAAATAAATTGGTTTATTCATATAATTTTATATAATATTTTTTAATTATAGAGGCTTGCATAGAGGAATTAAATTGTCCTTTTATTAAAATTTAAGAGACTAATTTGGAAATTTCACATTCTGAGGGACTAATTTATCTCTTGATATATTTTGTAGGATCATTTTGGATATTTACTAGGGGTGGCAATCAAGACTAGGTGGGGCAAGTGACCTACCCTGACCCGTCATAGATTGACCATAAAACAAGGTAGGACAATTTGACCGTTTTAGTTATTTTGGTTGAAAATATCAACACATTCCGTCAAAAAATAGCGAATTAGCTGTGGGTCAATCCAATTTTAGTTAGTTTTGAGCTATTTTGCCAATTCACCTCGACCCACCATGGGTTGACCATAAAACAAGGTGAGGGTGGGGCAGGATAGGTTGGAAAATTTTAACGAATTGAAAAATTCAACCCACCTCGTAAAAAGTGGCAAGATGGCCGATCAACTCGATTCGCTCAACCTATTTTGTCACTCCTAATATTTACTCAGTTTAGTATTAGTGTATGTCACCATTAGAGCCGATACTAAGGACGTGTTTGATTTGGGTAAAAATGATAGGTAAGTTTTTATTAATGAGTAAATATATATGAAATTCATTCATAAAAAGTTACAATCTATTATATTTTATCTTTTAAGCAAACACACTCTTATAATATATTTGGTTGGAGAGTGAAAATTATAGTAAATTTTTCATAGTTAAGTTTCATTTATAAAATTGTACATAAAATTCAACCATAAAAAATTTATCTTCCTTTTATTCTCCAATCAAACATAGCATTAGTAGCTAATTTTATACAAAGAATATAGATATTATTCTCGTCCTAGAAATAAAACAATTTTAAAATATGTATTCAGTTCTACATCGTAAATAGACATATAATACACAAAAATAGCTATTTGCTTTATCAAACAATGGATACCTTGCGAAACCCGAAAAAACATGTCTTTACGTGTGTGTGAGAATAAGATTTCTTGGAGGCGGTCAAATCTTAAAAAACAAAATATATATAAAACAAAATAAAAATATCAGCGGGGTCGTTGCCGCATTGGGTTGTGGCTTGCCTCCACAATTCAACTATTTCTAACTATTATTTTTAGTATTAAAAAAATATATGCAGATATTGAGTTATGTCAAAATGTTTAATTTTCAATTGTTGATTACTTTAAAAATTTTACTAAGAACATCGTATGGTTAGAAAATAACGCCAAACTTTTTATTGACAATATATTAAATTTAATCTCTCATAAAAAATTTAATATCGAAAGAATTTTATTATTATAATTTATAATAAGTCAATTAAACTTCAACTACATTAATTAAAATATATATAAAAATTTCAAACATGGATGGTTTGAAAAAAAAAAATTAGACGACTTGCAAATAGATTCTTTCGTGTTGGTAATTATTTAATGGAATTTCGGGTAGAGTAGGAGCTAAGTAAGCATTTTTCTAATACAAAAACTATTCATATATATTCATATTCTTGATGGAATTACTACTCTCTGAGTTCTATTATTTTGAACTTGATTAATTTAGTCCGATCCAAATAAATATTTTTTTCCATTTATAGGGTTCAAACTCAAACTCTAATTAAGAGGCCGAGACTTTTTCAAAAAGCAATGTGGATTAGTGAAAGATGTCTTACTATATTATATGCCGATTATATACGAATAAATATAACTTTTTAAACTAATATTATAACAGTCTAATACTTTTGGGAATGAGCAATGTATTATTGCAGAATAATATACAAATCTTCTATATTAAAATTAAATTCAATTAATATTGGGAACAATTAGATATATGTAGCGTTATTTTGAAAATTATACCAAATATTCTTTATTAATTTTATAGATAAATAATAGGTAAGTTATACTTTATCTCTTCTAAAGTTTATGGAAATACAACTCACACCCCATCTAATTGTCTAGCTTACACAAACACCCTTTCTGCTTGTCAAATTTTAAGCATTTATATTACAATCATACTCCTCATTCACAAAACGCTATTAATAAACTTAATAGAATGATATTTTTATGATATTATAACTATTTCTGATTAATAAAATTATAAAAATACCCTTAAACTTAACAGAGTGGATAAATATATTTTTATAATTTTATTAATTAAAAACAGTTAATATTATAAAAATATTATTCTGTTAAATCTACTAATGATGTTCTGTGAATAAAGAGTGTGACTGTAATATAAATACTTAAAATTGACAAGCATAGGGAGGGTAGGTGTAGGCTGGACAACTAGAGAGGATGTGAGTTACATTTTACAAACCTTAAGAGAAGTGAGTGTAATTTACTCAAAATAATATTATTTTAAATAAAAAAATTAAATTCATGATTATAAAATACAAAACATAATTACTTTTTTTGCATCACTGTCAATGTAAAAGTAAAATTGATTTAATTAAATTTCAACCCATAAAATGAAGGACACACTTCTAATTAATTTTCATCTTTTTAAATTTTTTAAATTTCAGAATATGATTTTGGATTTAATTTATATGTATTGACAGTGTTATCTAATCAAATCATCCTATATTTGCATGACTTTTAAAATAGTGAGAGAGATGATTAATTATATTTATTGATGTACCAGAATGAGATTGGATGTAATTTTTTATTGTGTATCAAAGTTAAACAATATGATTTTCATAGAAATATTGTTTAATGTTAAAGTTTCTGGGCGATTTAAATAAGTTAACATGTGAAGATATATTAGTTGGTCTTCGAAAAATTACTTCCTCGATCTTAATTTATTTGTTAAAAAATAAAAATACACATATTAAGAAAAGCAATAAATTGATGTTGGTGATAATACAAAATTATCTCTGTCAATTTTCATTAATGTAATTAATATATCACTTCATTAGTATACTAATTACTTTAATGAATAAAATTAATTAGATTGCGGGCATTATTAAAAAAAAAAGCCATTTAGACATTATAAATTGATAGATACTTAAAACATAAAAATGTTAAAAATTTGATGGATAGATTGGAATAGAGGGAGTGATTATAAGTCGTCATGTTGGTTAGAAATACACCTAGACATCGACAGTCTTCGGATAAGGAATAAAATCACTGATCATGATATGTTAATTAGTTTAGAGTGTGAAATACATTTATTTTTTATTCAATTTGAATTTAATATATTTTTTGATTTGTAATTAATTAAATGATGTTTGGCTTTTTCATTAAAAATTTTTTCTTTCACCTATGAAAAAGAAGAAGGTTTTTTCTTTTGTCCAAATTAAAGTTAAGGTATACCCTATGAGTCTCTAGAGCGTTTCCGAAATTACAATTATAGATAATTCAAAATGCAAGAAATTCTAATAACTCCAATCGAATTTCCTATATTTTTAAATTATTTTATTTAGATAAGGTAATTAGATGATTTCATTTATAAAATATTTTGTTTGCATATGCGTAACGAAATTATATTTTTTTTTCTATGGGTAAGAGTAAATGATGGGCATTACATGATATGCAATGACAAGCAAGTGGCAGAGAACGATGGATGATTATCCAGTAATGGGCGACAAGGCGTTGGTGGGGATGGTCGGCATTCAGCGGCAACCAATGGACAATGGGTGGGGACTAGCAGTGGGCGGACGACGTCCGGTGGTCAATAGGCAAGGATTGGCGGCCAATGGATAATGATAAAGAAGTAGTGGTTGATGAATAGTAATAGACTTATGAAAATAAAAGTTATTTGAGAAAGATGATAGGGAATTTTAAAATTCTTTTTATAATAAGGGAATTTAAAATCCATTCTTTGTAAGTGTTGATAATACCATATAAAAGTCCTTCAAATTTTAAAACTCTCTTGTGTTAATAATATCCAAACCAAAAATTTCATGTCAAATCATTTGAAGTCCTCTCAAAAATTATATTACCCTCCTCTAGAAATACTCTATTCAAACATTCTCTTAGAAAATGAGATCAAGCCATAATAACTCATGAGCAATAACAATCGAATGAATCAACTATGTTCAATTGATAATACAATAATTAAAAGTTAAAAGGTTTTCAATAATTATTTTTCTGAAAAGTTTGAACTTTAATTATTTCTAAGAGAACGTGAGTTATTACGGCATTCGATCCTCGTTGGCTGACTAAACCTTTAATTATTTCAAGGTGTGAGCTTATATTAAAGTTGTACACTTCAATAATCATTTAAATCAACCCTTTTATTTACAGTTCATTTTGAGTCAAACTTATGCGCACCCTTTTCTTTTCTTACCTTCGCTCACCCCGTAACACCCTACACTTTTCTAGCAGTAATACGTCCCTTCAATTCACCTTTTTGCATGTATTTGGAGCAACACGTATACATACCTCATATTCAATAACAAAACATATCGTGTGTTAATTCTATTCATGATTTTGCTATTTCAACATTTAATCTTTTTAAATATTTAAATATTTTATTCATAATATATATGGATTTTATCACTTATTTTTTTCTCAATTTATTCTCTCTCCATCACTCCTCGCATATTATATAAAACCTATATGAGTGTCTACACCTATATAGATGTCAAAATATCATTTCCTTCTCTTAAAGCGAACTATGCTCTAACAAAAGTATGCGCATCTAAGATATCCCAATGCAAAAAGTAGACTAACACCGTTAAAGGAATTAGAATGGCGTCATGTGATGGACTTAATTAAGCTAATATAGTTTACTGCACAGTGTTAAATAAATAATTAAAACCAAACTCTGTCGTTTGCTCAATGATCAGTAGTGTCTTTCTTTATCAGCAAAAAGAATCTTATGTTCATACTTCATATGATAAAAAAAAGAGGTTGGACGTGAAATTAATTAAAGGTCATTGTTCTAAAACCATATAAAACAAACCCATGGAATTGGCTAGGCAATCAATCCTAGCTGCACTAGGGACACGGGTTAATTATAAGTCTCCCTTTACATAATTAACAAAAGAAAAATACAAGTTTAGCTTTAAAGCGGACAATGAGATAATCTTTTAGAGATACAAAAAAGAAGGGAGATTCCCTTTTGATATCAAAAGAATAAAATTTTAAAACTTAGTGTGGAAAGCGCTTGGGTGCATGGAACATGCAGTGTAAGAATAAAGTGGTCTTTTCCCTTCCTTGAATTCTCAATTACAAAATGGACCCACTAACAAACTCGTTCATGTCCTTATAAGGGAATAAACAATGTATAATACAGGAACTAGATATTCATTGTCAGAATTGATGAATGTCTTTTTGAAATGTATAACACATATATATGGATTTTATCTTTTGTTATGGAATATTTTTTATACACAGAAATCGAACCCATTATTAAATATTTAATCTTGAAGAGTAGAGCTAGCTAACAATAACTATGCCCAGCTAGCTAATAAACAATGTTTGAGATGATATCTTAGTGATAGAATATTGTTTCAAATCTTGTGGAGATGAATCCTCCTTCTGGAGCCAACGTGGGAGGCAACAATCAAGGCAATGAGGCCAAATTACCCCCTCGAGTAGTTCAACAACTCATGCTCGTGAGTCAAGTTCTTGTTTTATTATCCGATCGAGCTTACTAATATATAATTTGATCAAAACCTATACTACAAAGTTTTATTTATGAAGTGAAGGTTAGGAGTGGTACAAAATGTTAACTAGGTTCTGGAATTTCGATTTTTTACTTTTGGTAGCATTTCGATAATAATTTTTGTTTTACTTTTTACTTGGTAGTGTTTTAATAAAATAACGTAAGGGAGATATGATTAATTAAAGTTTCAAAAAGAAAATGAAGATTAAACCTTATTCATCTAGTTATTTATTTATTATAGATTTAGCTCTTATAAATTGAGAATATATGGCTATAAAATGAGAAAATGGCATATAAATCTTTGAATCATTTTATGAAATCCACATACAATGATAGTTATTGATTTAATGATGGTTAAACATTCACTTTCTTACTTTAGAATATTCAAATCTATGTATTTTATTCACACCACATTTTGATTTAGAAAATGCAAAATCATTAAAGTTATATTTTTATTTTGGCAATAACCAAGCTTATAAAGATTGCATTTATCCCTTAATTTAACTTTGTCTCATCTTAAATTATTTTATATTTTATACAACAATTAAGTTTTGTTCTGCTAAGCAGGGTCAATTATGGACTAGAGTACGTCATAGACTCATAGTGTCTTGTCATAAATTATATTTATATTCAAATTATTAAAATCTAAATCTCTTTTACTTATTAGTTTCAATAATGGTTGTTTCTAGATCTCTTTTTTGCAAGAATAAAAATAAAGATTATATTATACTAGTTGTTTGACCCGTGTAATGCACGAAGAGATAATAAAAAATAGTTTGTTGATTGTTATAAAAAATAAATGATAATTTATTTAAATATATCTTATAGAAAATTAAGTATATAAATTTATCTTAAAAAAGCAAGTTAATAGTTAAATAATTAAATAAGTAAACAAAATATAAATGTGTTATTCTATTTTATATTTTATATTGAATATCATGTTTATAAGGTTGAAAATATCTCGATTGATGACCTATAACTAACAATAAAAAGCTTATTTTATGAAAATTTTGCACATTTCGAAAGTTGAAATTGTTGAATAAAGAAAGGAAATAAATGGATAATTTTACTATATCATGAGTCATTTATATGGATAACAATGAGTATCCATGAGAAAGGGGACATGTCCTACACTCCTGTCGCTGTTTAGAATTTTATCTCACATTTCCATTCCCATCCCTTTTACAGTCCCCATTTCTCATTTCCCATTTCCCATTTCCTGTGGGGATTTTGAATCCTTATGATATTCAGGGGTTTATTAAGAAATTTCAAAAAAAAAACTTTAAAAATATTTTACAATTTGAAATATAAATATTCATGATAACAAATACTATTAATGCAACATAATCCAAATTAAAATTAAAAATATATACGTAATGTGTATACAATAAAAATAATTAAAAAAATAAATGTGTGCTATCCCTATCTCTATCCCGTTTAACAAATAGGGACTTAGTCACTATTAATCATTTCTATGAAGATAAAATATATCCCAATTCTTTCCTCATTATGGGTAATTTTCGCCTGTATTAATTGTCAATTTTTTTAATTATCTCTAGCCATTTATATCTTTTTAGTAAATTAAAATATTAAATTTATAAAAATATAAAAAATATATTTTCTAATTAATAAAAATAATATATAAATTTAATTTATATGATTTCAATTACATGTTCTTTCTTTGTACATCATTTTAATAAATTAAAATATAAATTTTAAATATATGTTATAATTAATGTGTAATAATTAGTAAAAAAATCATATATAATTCTGATTTATATAATCTCAATTATTAGAGTAGTATATCAATTATAATATTATTTTCAATAAAAAATAATATAATTATTTACTTTTTAAAAATTAATAAATATTTAATATCATTGTTAAATAAGTGTAAATTGTGGAATTGATTTTTTTAAAATATTTTAGTGTTGAAAAATTGAAGGTGTTTTTTTCAAAAAAAATTGGCATAAAAAAATTGTGGAATTGATAGATTAGAATGTTTAAATTATAAAAAATATTAAATAAGATATAGTGATAAGGTAGATAGATAATTTTTTTAATTATAATTTTCAAAAGTTCTAGATTTAAAGTTATAAAATTTTCTCCTAATCTCATCTTCATTTAGAATTGTACATCCATTCCCATCCACATTCTCATCATGGGTTCCTAATCCTCATCATGGGTTCCTATTCCTCATTTTATATAGAGATTTGAATCCCTATTGATATTTATGAGTTTATTAAAAAATTTAAAAAAGGAAAAATTTTTAAAATACTTTAAACTTCAAAGTATAAATATTTATGATAATAAATACTACTAATGCAACACAATTATAATAGTTTCATTATTATTAATACTATAATTATATGTATATAATTTTTATGGTATAATATATTCAATTATAATTTTATTTATGCTATTTTTATTTTTTATATTGCTTTTATTAATGGTACAGAGATATGAAGGTATAATTGGAAGAAATAATTGATAATTAGAAGACAAATCAAATTCAAAAACTTACTTTAAATGTTAAGATTATGAAAATGATGGGGTATAATTTTTCTATGAATAATATATGAAAGACTTTTTATGTAATGAGTCTTAAATATTAGTATTATATCAATTATTATCATATTTGATGAAGAATAAATTTGGTAAAAATTTAACTTTGAATTATTATCATATCAAAATCAATCATTTTGCAATTAGTTAACAATTTTACCTACCCGTTTTCTTTTAAAAAAATACTGATTTTAAAGCTTATTTATTTTAAAAATATTTTCTTTATAATTTTTTTATTACTTTTATAATGTGGGACTATTAATAGTTACTAATTTAATTATAGATCGTAATTATATTGATATGGATTCTCTCTTAGTGCAAATTATAATTTATAATTATTGTAATATTTGATTTTTTTAATTATTGTAATATTTGATTTTATTTCATATAAAAATAATTAATAAGAAAATTATAAATTAAGTTTAAAAAGTCTTTAGACATAAAGATTGAGAAAAGTAGGGTCTAAATCATTGTATAAATGATACGTGAAGCCTAAATCACTATATGAATGACACGTGTAATAGTTTGTATAAAATGAGTTTGAAATATAAGTATAGTAGATTTATACAATCAATAAATTTTATACAGAATCCTAATCATTAATAACTTCTAATTGTAAATAAGATTATGATAAATCTCTATTATATAGTTTTTTTCTTTTTCGAATCTTCTTCGATTTTTTAAATTTTTTTAACACTAATTTTTTTTTAAAAAAGATTCATTCAAATCTTTTAAAATATAAAATTACTAAAATTGTCATCAATTGTATGATTATTTTTTCCAAAATTCATTCAAATCTTTTAAAATATAAAATTATTAAAATTATTTGCAAAAGCTCACAGGTTATTAAAAGTATAATTTTATGATCATCATAGGTGATCTAATTGCAATAGTCATCCCTTCTTTACATTCATTGTCCAACACACAATAGAAAAAGCCAAGAGTAAGATCTAAAAATTTTCAATTTTCTTGTTTTTCTTTCCTTTTTTTCTCAACAAAAAGTCTCTTTTTTATTGATTTGATTGAGGTATTCCACTTTTTTTTTTTGCATCACACAATTTTTTGTTATAATTGCCACCATTAATATTTTTATCACCCAAATACATTTATATCTAATCTATTTTTCAGTGATTCTTAATTCTATATATTTTTTCCATTCTTAATGATTTTAAATTTTAATTGTAGATCGAAATTTTAATGATTCTTAATCCCATGAATATATCTTAATGATTCAAATTCTAGTAATTCAAGTAATCTTTAATAATTGTAATATTTAATTTTATTAATAATTAATAATTAAATTCTAAATTAAGATAAAAAATCTGTAGGCATAAATGTTGAAAAAAGTGGGTCATAAATAACTATATAAACAACACGTATACCCTAAAACTTTGTATGAAAGACAAGTAATAGTTTCTATGAAATGACTCTCAAATATTAGAATAATAGATTCCATATTACATGATTTTTTATTGTAATGGGCACTATTGATATTTTTATCACCCCAATACATTTATATTTAATCCATTTTTCAATGATTCTTAATTCTATATTTTTTCCATCCTTAATGATTCTTAATCCCATGAATATATCTTAATGATTCAAATTTTATTGATTCAAGAATCTTTAATAATTGTAATATTTGATTTTATTAATAATTAAATTGAAAACTATGTTAAAAAATCTGTAGACATAAATGTTGAAAAAAATTGGCCCTAAATAACTGTATGAAAGACACGTGTAATAATTTTCATGAAATGACTCTCAAATATTATAATAGTAGATTTAGAACATCAAATAAATCTTACCTGTTGAAGCCATATATAATCATTTGAGTTATCAAAGCCTTGTAAAAACTTGTTGTATCATCATATTGATTCCTAGGTTGTTCCCTTGCTATTAGATAATCTGTAAATATTTTTGACTACTTAATTAATCCAAAGGCATGCCATAACCTTAGATTAAGATGATTAAGGCATACCCTCAACCTAAAGCTTTTATGGTTTTCCACATGGATAGTCACTATGAGGAAAAGCGAGAGTTACAAAGGACTCATTTGTTCAATTATGCATAATCTCACATTGGAGCGGCTTCAACAAGTTCTCACAAGGCCTTGGAAGCTCACATGGTTATGGCTTCAACATGTTAGATTTATATTTGGTGTTCTAATAAATATCATATAATTTATTTTTATTTGTATACCTTTACTTCTAGATATTAAACTACTCTCCATCTAATTTTTTTGGGGCTTTACTAGGTTTTTACTGACCTTTTCTACACATAGATGTACAAACCAACTAAGATGATTCTACCATTTCTTAACACAATAACACTATCACAATTTTCTGGTTAATGCATTCATTCTTAATCATGTACTGTTTAATATGCTCACTCATCCAATGGAACATTCTTATATATGCAATATTAAGCTTTTTTTGTTGTTATTTTTTACTGCTTATACTTTTAATTTGTGGTAAAATGTTTCCTTAATTTTGAGTGAAAGTTTCTTTTATTTTTATCATAAATGACACCAGAAACACTCATCCATTTTATCCTTGGCTTGAATCATATGGTTTGCATTGCCCTTTATTTCCCATCGTTTTGGATAATGGATCTAAGGCGTATTTAAATTGCGTGACTTATGGTGTATCGTTCCCAATTTTCATCTTTAAGTTATAAGTTGTATGCTAAACTTACATTCCATATACTTTGTTGTCATACTTCTATCTATATGAAAACATATGCTTCCAATGCTTGTCCCTCTATAGGGCTAGCTTCACGTTAATTCTTCTCCTAATTTTTCTATGTATGAGGACTATATATAATCTGCAAAAACATAAATCTATATATTGTGGTACTATATGATGTTTAATAAGCACATCCAAGAAACTTTATCACTGAAATAAAACAAAAAAAAAATCTGGATTAATAAATCCGATAAGCATCCCCGTCAAATGGAATCCTCAATCCCACCCACCTAAAATGAATAGATCCAGATTACTAATTAGTGACATTCAAATAGACAAATATCAAAATGAATAAATAAATAACTCATTGTCTTCATAAAATGTATACCTCAAGCCAGTGGAAAGGTGATCCCATGATCATGTCCAGGGTGTAATTAAGGGATCTGATAATATGCCCAAGACAATAACAAGGCTGCACATCTTACAAAGTCAACAACAGGGTGTTTCACACCCTGACAAAGACTACAATATAAACATGCAAGCACCGCAAATCCCCAACTATAACTCCTTATCTCGCCAAAATCTCATAGTAGCGGTAGCCACTTCAAATGGACACGAGATGACGACTTGTCTAGACATAGGAAACATTGAATCAAAACCAATAGGTATGCCTTGGTCCTATGTTACATAACCATCTCAGATCTATCATTGGAAAATTCATCATTCTTGAATATGCCATTAATCCATGATGATAACTTCACATATGACCTATGCACTACACTAAAAAGGGTTTTCATGGCGGTTCATTTTATATTTTGCTGTGGTTAGGAAACCGCCGCTATCTCGCCAGCTATCTTGCGGCGGTTTTGAGTAACCACTGGAACAATCGCCGTGCATTATTTTTGTGGAGGTTGAACTACTACAAATTACTTTTAAAAAACTTTAGTGAAACATTTAAAGGAGAACAGCTGCAGATTTGTGTTACATTATTTTATGCTTTATGTTGCGGCGGTTTTTTGAACCGTTGCTATTGGTTGACATTATCTGTTGAACCAATATTATGGTGGTTTGGAACCGCCGTGACATATTTATTTATTTATTTTAAACTGCTGCTACTATACACCAATGCATATTTGATATTTTTTATTTAAATCTCAGTAATATTTTCAAACTACCTGTACTTATGTAATTTTCTTTGAATCCCTTTATTTATAACCAAAAATTAGTTTCATTAATGTATCTAAAAATATTTAAACAAATTGTTCCAAGTATATAATAGAAAATAAATCAAGTACAAACCAATGCATAAAATGCAAGTCTATCTTGCTAAAGGTTCTAAGTAAACATAAATCCTTAATATAATAAAAAAAACTCTTAGACATCAATGGATTTATAATTCGAAGGAGAAAAAAACTAAGGATTAGAAGATGATGCTGGTCCTTCATTTTGGGATTCATGACTAGCCTCCGAAGAACGCCTTGCTTCGAATGGTGACCCTAAAGCCGTTGCCTGAAATTAGAAAAAAGGTCAATATTAGACTGTGAACACCATATTTTGTCCGGATATTTTATATTTTTATCTAATTTCGGAAAAAAAAAGAAGAGAAAAAGAGTCCAACCCATTTTATCTTATGGTAGCCCATTTTAGTTGTCCAGCCCATTTTTTCTTAATGTCATTTTTGTTGTAGCTCACAGTTTTATTGGCTCATTAATTCAAAAAAAATAAATAAAAAGCAAAAGGGAAGGGAACGTTGGATTTCCTGGATTCCCATTCCTCCAAAAAAAAATAAATAAATATAAAAATGAAGTGTTGGATCCATTCTTTGTTGTAATGGCCGTTGGATTCTAACAAAAGGAAGGAAGTGGCAGGCATCATCATGGCCACTCCTCTCCCAAGATGCTTCTTTCATGATGGCAGTGAGATGGATCTTGACCAACCAACTTGAAAGGGGGATCACGCCCAGGCTTTAGCCTTCACCACCTCATAGCATCACTCTCCTTCAGAACCAGACCGAAGAACCACACTGACCCCATTACCACCTTCATCTAAACCCTCACTAGAGAACCACCTTCAATCACCCTTAACCAAACCAAAATACAGCCTATCAAACAAAAACATCCACATCAAAACATATCAAAGATCGAATCAAATCCATAATTATCATCAGTCCATTTCAATACACAAAAATCCCAATTCCAAATTACAATTCCAACTCAAATTCATCAGAAAAACAAAAAAAAAGGAAATCAGAAGCGATGAGGGATGCCGGCGGTGCCACTGCCGCCGCCACGGCTGCCGGCGTCCCCTGTTTTCTTTCCTCCTTCCTTTTGGCATCATCATCACAACAACCGCTTCCATCATCATCATTTCAGCTCTCCTGAAATCTCAATTCCAAATCATCATCAAACATAGATTCAAATTTTTTTTAAAAAAAAAGGAAAAGGAAGCTGATATGAAGAGGAACGCATACAGACCTCCATGACTTCCTCCTCCATGCCGGTGGTCGCCCCTCACTTGCGATTTCCACTTGTAACAAGAACCCGCTTTTCCCCCTTTGCCGACACGGATCGCGCTGTTCCTCTATCAACAACCACGGCCAAGGCCGAGAACCACCGCACCGCGAGCTCCTTCCCCCCCTCGCACAGCTCCATCTTCCCAACATCGCTGTTCCTCTCGCCACGGAGCCACCCGATCTATCTTCTACACCTCCGCACAACATCCATGAAGATCGCGATCCAGCCACCCAACCATCGCCTTTCCTCAAAGCCCAGATCATCTGAAGTTCGGGCCAGCTCCTCCACGAACCACCAATACTGCCACACTTCGCAGCCACACCAACCATCACGTGACCGCTCAGCCTTTGCCATGGCCGCTGCAAGTTTCCTCTTCCCTTTTGCTGTCCAGCCATCGTCGCTGCATAACCTGCCACCAAAGAAACCGGATCACGTCTCCACGTCTCCGCCCAGAAACACTGTACCATGGAGCATCGCGAGCTTCTCTATCTGTTTCTCTGCCGGGATCTCAGCCTCGCAGCCACAAAGCCCAGCCATGCAGCCTTCTTCTGCACGGTGGCGTCTCTTCCTCCTCCACGAAGGACCTCCGCCATCACCCCTGCTTCGCGGCCTCCATATGCGCTGCCGCTGCTCCTCTCTTGCTACATGTGACCGTCGACGCATCACCCTTGAAGATCCGCAACCACGCCGGCCTCCCTTGCGTGATTCGTTTCCACGTCGGCCTCCTCTTGCCACCGCATCGGTCTTCTTCCTTTCCCTCCTTCTTTGTTTCCCTCTCGGTCTCATCTTCTCTGTCTCACTCGCTCTCTTTCTCTCATTTTGTGTCTTTGTTTCTTTTAGTTAAGGTGGGTGTGTGTGTGATAGGCAGAAAGAGCGTTTTGTGTATTTGTGAGTAAGAAATGGCAAGTGTGTGTGTGTGTGTGTGTGTCCGTGAGAGAGAGATATGTGAATGAGTCTGTGTGTGAGTAGGGAGTGGGTGCATTGATGAGCCCCATCCAAATTTTTTTTTATTATTATCATTGTTTTTTTTTGTTAGTATTTTTTTATTTTATGAATCAGTTTTGTTTTTAATTGTTTGGTTTAGTTAGTAGGTTTATTTTGGTCTAAAAAGATTTTATCTAATTTGGTTTAAAATTAATATTTGATTATTTCAATTTAAATAAAAAAGAGTTTATGATATTTTTTTTAGTATTCTAGTGAAATTGAATAAATTAGTTTCAAGGTAATTTAACCATGCAAAATAAAACAAAAAAAGTGATTTAATTATTGCTTTGATTTTGAGTGAATTTTTTTTATTAAAAAAGATAAAAAAATAAAATAGTAATTATGACCTTTTTTTAATTTTTATTTTAATTATGTTAGATGTTTTATTTAATTGTATGTTTTTGTTTTTTTTAGTTTAATAATTTTACCTGTTTATGTATTTTGTTTAAATTAATTGTGTAATTGTGTTTATTTTATTGTTTTAGTTTAATTATTTTACATGTTTATGTGTTTTGTTTAAATTAGTTGCGTAATTGTGTTTATAATTTAATTCTATCAATTTCACTTAAATCTAGAGCTTATAAAAAAAAAGAGGTTTTCTTTTCATTTAATAATAAAAAAATCCATTTCAAAAAATTAAAATGAATGAACACTCTTTTTTTATTTTCTTTTAAATTAAAATCAACAACACACTTCTCTTTTTATTCATTTTAAAATCCACGCAATAACTTATGATATTGATGTATAGCTTGCTATCCTCAAGTTTCATGAGAATGTAAGGGTTTATTGTATAGTTCATACTATCAGAAATCTTGTGCAATAGTGGGTTTTAGCTTTTTTTAAAACTGGTTTCTTTAATAAAATCAATTCAACACACAATTATTTTCTACAGAACTACGTGGTTTTGAGTTCCTCATTGCACCAGAGGATACGTAGGTATAGCCAACAACTATCAACCCAAAATTCTTTTTCATCAAATTTGTTCTTTATTTCTTATTTTAATTCTAACTTTATTTTTTTGTAAATATGCAATTGTCATAAGTTTTGGGGAAAATAAATATTATAAAATTATAATCAATTTGCATAATAAGTTCTAGGGTAACCGTATTTATACAGATGTATTAGGGGTGTAGTGGGATTAAGTTTCCACCCTTCCCTAATCATAATCAGACTCCCGGATTCAAATCTCACTTAAAAGGCCAGTTTGCAAATCAAAAGGTTTTCCAGTTTTAAGCATAATTAAAATTGGTGGCGACTCCCTGTTTTTATTTTAAAATCGATTGTCATTCCCGTCGCAGCGTCCTCTGGGCACGTTGTGACATAGACCTGTGATCCACAAGCTTTGACTTTACATATGCCCCAAAGAATAACTGAATAACCACAAATGAGACAAGCAAATATCATAGCAATTAGAAAACAAACATAAATTGCCAATCTCCACAAACCTAATTACTGATCCATCATCATTAGTTCATTACCAGTCCTCCATTTGGTGAAATTATCTCAAGTCATCGATCCACAAAAGAAATTGCCAACTTTCTGTTGCCAATTCTTAGCAGAAAGATAGGTGATGAAAAATAAAAGAAATAAGAAGAAAAAAGAGCAAAATATCTAGGTTGCTTTGTATGGGTACTACTACTATTACCTGAAGCAGAGATTGGGGGAATGGATTGGGCAGCATCTACTTCTATACTCTGATTGCTCTTTGATAAGTGTCTTGATATTAGCATATAAAAGCCCCAAGCATTAGCCAATTTTCACACAACTTGAAAGCCCTTTTTTCCAAAAAGGCTTATGCAAATTGTCAACTCATAATAATAGTATAAATTAAATAATTTCACAACTACCTTTTACCTACTACTACACAAACTTAAACCAAAATCAAGTAAACTCATTCTACACTACTCTTTCATAGAAACAGAAAAGTATGTAATTTTGCATCTAAATAGTTCACAAAACTCTTCCATTCAATCAATTACCTTAATCGAGACCTTGTGGAATTCATCATTTATGTTATGGTACATTGGATGTTCATCAGGGAAGTATTGCAAAGCCTCTGCATTGAAAGCCAACTATGAGTCCTTCTCCAAATTCTTTAATCTGAACAAAATACATAAGACAAGACTGCAAATTGTTAAATAAGAACTGAACCAAAGATTGGTAGGAGCTAAAAAAATCAAAATTCGGTGATGAAATCAAATAGCAAAACATAATATATACAGATATATTCTCATTTGAAAACCAAACAAATTCCAGACCTGAACCAAAAGACCTATTTCTCCATGCCAATGCAATGTATATAGTATACTCACCATCACCACATACAACAACAAACCTCCTATTTGGATTGTGTTTTAAGTTTTGGATATATAAAATTATATCAATAATCAACCATCACACATGAAACAAAATAATTGAACCAGCAGTAAGGAATATCATTTTAAAGCTCACTTCTTTTAATATGCTACATAATTTCGGTAGGGTTCAAAAAAATGTGGAAATACTGCATATTTAAGTCAGAATGAATATACCAAAGATGTCCAATGTTCTATATAATGTACATCTACCTGTTTCCAAAAATCTATCAAGGGTTGTATAAGGGGAATAAGCAGAAATTATCAAAAAGAGAAAAGCCAAGTAGTAATGATGAGACCTCCAATTTGAATCACCGAAATGATGAGACCCAACGCCAGCGAAAGTAGCCGCTAATCAAAGGACTCGTTCATCTCGCCGACCGACTCGACTTCCATCAAGAAATGCGGCCTCCGTGCGACTCCATTGCCAGTTTAGCCAGCAACCACGATTCCTCTGTCGGCATCGGTGGTGGTGGCTGACGAGGCCACACGAGGTTCAACGACTACAAGGACCACCACTTCCAACAATTGGTGGTTTCCAGCATCAACAATTTCTTCTCATCTCAGAACTTCCTTATCTCGTTCAAATCCGGCACCACCCCTTCTGCAAAGCACATCCTCGAAACCCTTCATTCTATCCCTCATCAACTTCCTTTGCTCCAAACTCAAAGAATGACGGTGACCGGGTCCACCTCAGAGGACAAGTGTGTTGTTAGCCACGAAGCACCGCTGGACGATCTTGGAGGCTAAGCGAGAAGTGGAAGGAAAAGGGTGGTGGCAGTGATAGAAGATTAGGTGGAGGAGAGAGTGATTTGGGGGCTAGGGTTAATTGAGTGAAAGAAAAGGGTAAGAAGGGAAAGCCTAACGGTTCTCTGTATTTGTTTTTTAGATCAAATATTTCTTAATTGTTTTTTATTTTTCAATCAAATCTTCTTTAGATTTTTTTTTTATTCAATGCTAATCAAATCTTTTAAAACAAAATTGTTTGTTGTTGTGGCATGGACTGAGACATTATAACAGCATATTTATAGCAAATTTAATCACTTAAATAGCAAAAATAAAAATAAAAATGGAACTCAATATAGGCACGGTGTTATTAATAATAATAAAAATATAATATTTAAAGTTTTACATATTTATATCTGAAGTTTTAAAAATTGAATTAACTAGAATTGATATAATGATGAGAAGTTTAGGTAATATGTATGAGATTATAGATTTAATTAAATATCATCGTATTCAATGCAATTTACTTAAAAAAAAAACAAACTTTTATTTTGCGGCGGTTACAAAACTGCCGCTATATAGTAATTTTAACTGAAACTGCCGCTATAACCGCTACCATGAACAAGTATTTTCTAGGTACAATTTGCGGCGATTTATATGGTAATTTGAACTGAAAATGCCGCCACATTAACTGCCGCTACACTTACAATGATTCTGCAACGGTTCCCATGAAACTGCTGCTATACTTACGTAATTAGAGGCCGCAAAAATCACCGAGAAGTACCTATTTTGCAGCGGTTTTATTGAACCGCCACAAGTCAACTGTTGCAAAGCTCCCTTTTTGGTGTAGTGATGTCTATGTCGAGGCTCCAGCACTGCCCCTAATAGGTCTTAACAGATACCCCATATACCCTGTTGCCGCCACTTTTCCTATGCGCCTATATTGCCACTGACCGCAGTGTCATCAATCCTCAATCCAAGCTGCATCACCACATCTTGGAGAATGATAACATACTCTCTATACGGAAATTGAAATGTGTACGTCTTCGAGCGCCATCACTCTACTAGGGTGCTGATGAGCACCGAGTTATAATGAAAGTTGCCAAAGTTGGCAACTTTGTAGAATCTCGCTTGCCACAGATAGTACTTCATGGGAGGATGTGGTGCTAGTGCACCACAATACCTTGGGTGTAACACTTGATCGGGTTGCATAAATTTAATTAATATGATAATAAATATCAATCTAGACTAAATAAACCACAAAACCTTAAAAAAATAAACATAATTAATGTCAGACATACACTATTTTTAAACTAAGTAACTACAAATGTATGTTTTGAAGTTCTATATTTTATCATCATAATTATAGACTAATTAATTCTGAATTAGACATAAAACCAATTAAATACAAATAAAAACTAATTAATACAATAAAAAGCAAACCATAGACATAAAACTAATTAAATTTTTAAATTTAAACTAAATTACTTAATCTTAGACTAACTGATATTCAACTAAACTAATTACTAGATAAACTAAATAAATAATATTTTTTAAGTATAAATCAGAACTAATTATATTATATGGATTTCAATTTTTTAAAATAAACCCTGTAATCTCACTTCTAACATTATTGAACCAAATGTAACATTCCAAGTAAACACAAAACTAAAAATAAAACTAATTATAATTAGATAAGTAAAACTAAACTAATTAAACTTTTAATTAAAAAATAACAATAAAAGTAAAGTAATGAAGAGATAAAATACATGGCGATCAAGTCTAGCAGTAATATGAACATCATCCAAGCGATAAAGGAAGTTTACCATCGTCAAACAGGTTGAGATTCTTTCTAAAAGTGAATTTGAGAAACTGAAAAGATACGAAAAACGACAAGCAAATGATGGAGAACGATGGGCATATTCATATTTATAACATATTTTACAAAATATGCTAGGGGTCCCTACATAACTTAAAGAGACATGAATACATGAAAACCCATGTGTATTCAAAATAAGCTTAAATATGCATGGGTTCTAGTGTATTCATGTCTCTTTAGGTTACGCAAGGATCTCTAACATATTCACATGCATAAAAAATAGCTCAATTTAGTGCCAAATCTTTTTTTCAGCTTATTTGTGTAATTAATTTTTTTTTTCATTTTATATGGGTAAAAAATCCCATCCAAGACTAGATGAAAAGACAGGGAGTTGCAATTGACCTTTATGCAGTCTTATTATTATCAGTAAATCTTCCACTTCATTTTATACTTTTACAGTGAGCAGTTACCTACAATATTCAAGTGGTTATCTTCTGCATCTCTCATTGAGTCTATGACATCATGTGTTCAACTTTCATTTTCCTCCTCTGCTTTTGAAAAAAAAAGTCCATATTAATAATATATTAAATTTAGAGTTTGAAAAAATGCCATTATTCTCTTATATTGACTTTTTATATGAAATACACCTAACGAGTAACACGGTAATATATAATTTGTCCTTTTCAAACTTGATCTGATGTGGAGATGCATTTTTTCACACACTGAAGGCACACGGCTGAGGGACGTAAAAGTAGAAGTGGAAAAATATGGAAATGCCTTTTTGACACTAAATTATAGATTTTTCTGTTTAAAGATGGAAATTTTTGCATAATCTTTCTTTCTTCCCTTGCTTTTTTTTTGGTAGATTTTCTTCCCTTGCTTTTGGATTAGCTTGAAAAATTGCAGAGTATACGCAGAGAATATGTGCCAATGTCAATGTGCTTCTTTATTATCCTTTCCCTGCTAGCACATATGCAGTGCTCAATTACTCAGCTTTGCCCCTGCAGATATTGACTTTTATGCCACCTGCTTTTAGCACTAGGTTATGGCAAGAAAATAAATTACATCTCAGAACCTAAGAATCTATGTATGATTTCCTTTGGACTATTAGTCCAATTTTTCATTATTTTACCCTGTAAGTTGGTCACTGCTATTTATAAGTAATAAGAAAGTCTTAATTATTTCTGTTTTATTTATATTTTGACATTATAATTTTACAAATCATTATTATTTTTTTGATTTTATTATATTTCAAATGAATTAAATGAGATGTCAAATTATAAATGAAAACATATATTTTTAAAAAAAAAAAAATTAAAGGCAGGATTTTTTGCATAGTCTTTACAATGATCCAACAAAGCCTGATGATCCACTGGGATATTTCTTTAGAATACCTTTTGTTCAAGTTGAATAAAATATCGAATCTTTCATGCTCCCTACTTAGAGCCTTTGACTAGTTGACTATTCCGATAGCAGCATTCTACTTTGACTGTGATTAATTTTGGTCCATGCCATCCCACTAGTTTATAGGAAATTTTTATATAAATAAATTACTGTTAACTATTAAGGGTGTATTTTATTGCAAAGTAAAAATATGGGTGAAATTCACCCAAAAAAACATGGATAAAAGTTCTATTCTATTTATAAAATTGTTAAATGTGATATCGCTTCGTGGAAATCATATATAAAAAAAGAACTCTTACATGTAAAATATATATCATAGCATTGTTCTATAAAACTGTTGTGCGTGAATTTGCAAATTATATCTTTAATGTGGCAATTACAGCAGCATCAAACTGTTATACAATATTAGTGGTATTGTACTCGCATATTATTGTCCTTCTCCTTTCTCTGACTCTCCTAAGTATTTATCTCTAGATAATGTTTGTTCGTCCGACACAGTTTTTGTGCTAATATCTACACATCCACTGTTCCCAAAAATGGCAAGGGTATTATTTAGTATTGGGAACGATCATTCTATTTTTCTACAATTGACTTGAGTTTTCATGAATAGTCATTCTCACACGGTATCGCCACCTTTTACCTAAAAGCATCCAATGCTCACCCTTGAAGAAAATGCCAACTGTAAAGTGTATTTTCTTTTGGAGAAGGATTTCCTGGGTTGACCAAGGAAACTCACGTTTATGTTTATTTTTATTTTCTTGGTTAAAATATCCCAACGAACATTATCGTAAAATCAACCAACACATTTAGACATTGTTGCGACTCCAAAAAAAAAATTCAATAATTATTTTTGTTCAAACATTTTTTTTAATAAAAAAAGTATTAAGATTATGATTTTTTTTAGAGGGTTTAAGAGAGGAGAAGATGAGAATCAAATACATAATCATTCATTCAAATTGTAGAAGACAATCATAGTCAATAGACGGTAGACTCAACCTTTATTACTTTTGTTCAAATTTAAATTTGAATTATGTTTCTATTATAATCAGTTCTTTTACATGCTGCTATACACCATCTAAGTCAAGTCTCATATTAAGCTAATCCTTTGGGTATCATGATTTAAATAGAATCAATTCTGGAGTGTGGCAAATGCATTACTACTGTACAAGATTTAAAATTCATTGGAACAATATGCTGTATCCAACCTCCCTACTAGGACCTAGGAGTGTGAAAGAACCTAGCAAACTCCACGATATTATTATTTACCACTCTCTTCATTGTATTTTATTTTTTTGGGTAATGGAAGAAAAGAGTTTTCATTTTATATTAAGAATCGTTTTGGTTTTTTCATTTCAATTTTCATTTTATATTAAAGCTTAATTATTTTTTTTGATTAAGCTTTAATTACTTTATGCCTTGAAGATAGAATGAGTAAATGTGACTTAGTGAATAGAAAAAAACTAAAAGGATATTTCTATTTACTTTTAGCTTTTTGGAAGATTAATAAAAAATAATCATTATTCTTTTTGATGGAAATTTGAGAATTATTCTAATTATTGTGTAAATGTCAAAAGACACAGTTAATATGAAATGGAGGGAATATTTATACTCCCTCTGTTGTATGTTAATCTTCCATTTTTTTTCAAATTTTGTTTCATTTCATCCATCCATTTGTTAAATCAAGACAATATTAAATTTTTTTTATTAGTTATATCCTTATTATAATTAAGGATAACCTTTTTTTTTAAGAAAAGAATTAGACTTGTTGAGTAGAGACAATATTATCAATTAACACACTTTATATACTATTATCAATATTCATTTATTATTTTCTTAATATATGTTTCTTTTTAGAGTGAAATGCAATAAACCCCATGAACTTTGAGGTAAGGGCACTTTAACCCTTAAATTTTCAAACGGTGCAACTAAACACACCTTTTCAAATAGTGCATTTTGCACTATTTGAAAAGTATAAGATGTCAAGTTGCACTTTTTAAAATCAGGGGATAAAATGCATCCACCCTACAGTTTAGGGAGGTTAATTGTATTTAACCCTTTTTATTTTGGATAGATAACATGCAATGGAGGAGCAATTCATTATTGTTTCCTATTTCTCCAACTCAAACCAAGTTTGACTGTGGTTTTTAACGCATTCCACTCATCTAACTTTATTTCTTCATTGATCCTACAATTGTGCTTCAGACATGGAGCTTTTTACTATTATAAAATTAAAAAAATGATTAACTACAAAAATGTTGAAACGCATCATTAAATGCCAAAATACTAATTAATTTTTCTAATTATAGGGAAAATCGCTATAACTTACAACAATTTCTATGATGGTAACGAAAGGACAGACACGTGTCCTAAATGTAAGGTTGTTAGGAGCGATCTCCTACGCAGGAGCAAAAGGGGGAAGCAAGAGCGTAAAGCGTAAGAGCGTAGCATGGAGCGTAAGCTCTTACCAGAATGGATAACTACACTCATAAAAAAATATACACATATACCAACATAAATAAGCAAAATTAGTCACGACTAACATAGTAATACTCCAATTAAAAATTTATAAAGTCACAGCAATACTCCTTGCTTTAGATTCAACAGGACTTCTACTATCCCTATTAGCATCTTCATTTGATGACATTTTTTATTAACCAAATAATACATAATAAAAAATTAATTAAAATATTTAAACAAAAAAATAATAATTAGTATCAACAACACTTCATAATCAACTAACTACATTTTTCAATTAACCATGCCCAAAAAAAAAAATTATGCATTGAAATAAAAAAAGCCAGTAACTCAATAAAATAAATAAAATCAAACTCAACACTCAACAACCCACTTTGACCCAAAGTCGACTTCTTTCTCTCTCGAAAAGTGAATGGAAGCAGAGCAGAAGGCAGAAGCAAATCGGAAGCAGATGAGGAGCAAATCAGGAGCAGGTTGCTGACTCTGCTGTGTTAGGAAGCAGGAACAAATCAGAAGCAGAGCTGAAGCAGATGGCAGGGCGACTGTGGCGCGGTAACACTGCTACTAGAAGGACGACTAGCACGAGGGGTAGTGAGAGGGGTGCGCTTGTTTGCGGTGCGATGGGTGGTGAGAACGGAAGCAAATTGCTATGTTCGTGGGGTGCACCTTCGCAATGCGAAGGGTGGCGAAGGGGTGCGCGTCCTCGACATGACGGCAACGTGAGGGGTGGCAATGGCTGCTCGACGATTTTAATGAGAGAACTCTGATGATTCTAAGAGACAAAGACAACTCTATCGAGTAAACCTTCAAGTATTTTTCCTTTACATTTTGGGCTGGGTCAAGCCCACATTTTCTTGGCCAAAATAGGAGCGTGCAGAGTGGCCGCTCTTGCCGCTCTAGCACGTCGCTCCTCACTGCTCTGACGAAAACACATTCAGCGAGAACAGTGGCCGGTCGTAAAAGCATACGAGCGTGCGCTCCTACGCTCTGGGGCGCACTCCTAACAACCATGCCTAATGTATGAAATCACCATAAATTATAGCGATTTCAAATTCCTTGGCCTATATATTCTGATTAGCTAGAAATGGTTCCCCACACGGTATCACTTTCCAAAAATTCACTTCTATCTAATAATTTTACTCTAAAAGCTCTAGTTAAAGTGTTAAAATGGCAAGAAACAATCTTTGCCGCCTGGATGACCTTACTCACATTATAGGACGACTGGCTGAGAAGGTAAATTTTGTTCTAACTATTTCTTTAATTTTTTATTTAATTTATTTTTTATTGTTAGTTAATTTTTTATTTAATTTATTTAATGTAAGTTAGTTGAGTCAATGATGTTATATATTTATTTAAATAGTTATTTATTGATAATTAAATAATATTTTTTTATCATTAAGCTAAGGTAAGTTTATTTTTTTTATTTAGGGTTAGGCTTTAATAAATTTAAGTCAGTTTAGTTGAATATATAATTAATAGTGATAATTAAGTATTTTTTTTTATTTTTCACAAATTGATACAACCTGGTCGGGTTTTGAACCCCATGCATGCTAGGCCTATGGTGGCGCCACCACATCCACAAATGCACCTGTACTTATAGGTTGTTGGTTTTTTAGAGGCTACACATGTTGGACACTTTGAGTATGCTAGCATGCTTTATTAGTACACTTGTGGAGAGATGTTGTCCAGAAACACATACCTTCCACCTTTAGCAGGATTTGGCCTATCATCTTGGTCTACAGATTAGTGGGTTATTGGTCAGTAAGTGTATAGGTGGGTGGCGGACATAGCTTCGTAGTGATATATGAGACATCCGTGAGGAATTTCTTGGTGTCATTCCACCTCCTAGACATAGATCAAGTTCCATGGTGTACGTGTCGTGGTTAGAGGCGTCATTTCTCGAGGACATTGATTTGTAGCAGGTGGACGAGATAATGGTGCAGCAGCATACTCAAGCCTACATTATATATTCAGATGATTGGTTGATTTTTTTATGACTGACAACTCTAGCTGTCGAGTGTATATGAAGTGGTTGCCATTGTTGCGGCAGTTCGAGGAATGCATGGCGACTCGAGTAATGTAATGTTTCGAAATATCCACAATCACGAGTTCCTTGTGCTAAATCCACCATGTAACTATCTCGACTACTGGTTCCATATCCCTGGTTCTTATAAACCACAAACAATGTCAACCCTCGATCCATCGGAACAACATGCATGATGCCTACACTATCATTATTGCTATGAATGGCTTGCTTCAGAGTGTATGATATTTTTTCTCTAGCAGCAAGTTAGCCCCATGCTAACCTTCCCTTTTTCACAAACAACTCAGCAAGATGAAAGTGTGTGGACCTCACTATTGCTATAAGAGCAAGGTTTTGAGTGTCTTCCATGACGGCATCAATGCTCTCTGACAAATTAGTGGTCATGTGGCCATATCTGCGACTCTCGTCAGCATGTTGTGTCCATTTTTCAAGTGAAATTTGCTTAGCCCATTTTGGCATGGCTGAATTCTAAGCCATCAACTGCCCAATATAGTATCGATTATCATTGTGGGTCTTCGCATGTGTGGCATTGATGAGGGATTTTTTGGCGTCTTTGTTCCTAAATCGAAGAGTAAGGTTTGAGACAATATGGCAAATGCAGATTGCATGATATGCCCCTGGATAGTGCTAGCCACTACCTTTTTAATCCAAAGCAACTTTGATAGACCTGTGTTCATCAGAAATTACTAGAATCCTCTCTTATAGAGTAACATGTTGTCGAAGATTTCTAAGGAAAAAGGACCATGCCTCTTGCATCTCTCCTTCTACCACTACAAATGTAATGGGCAAAATGTTTGAATTATCATCTTGGGAAATTGCCATCAACAAAGTACCACCATATTTTCCATACAAATGAGTGTCATCAATCAAAACAAGCCTTTTGCAATATTTGAAAGCTTCGACATAGGCAGGAAATGTCCAAAACACATGATGAAACACGGTACAACTACAATCAATAACATCACCCACACAGTAAGGCTAAATAATCAACTGCACATATGATCCTAAACAAATTGGATGGATTTACAACATCAAGGAAATCATTTAAATGAACTATTAAATCATATATAAATGAAACACATGTATACCTGGCACATAGATCTGTAAACCTTGAGATGATCTTGGAAGCTTATTGTAAGATTCTTCCCAATCACCATATATTTGAGCAATAGCCTTATGTTTTATGAGCCACACCTTCCTATATGTTGTCCTGCACCTGAAACAAGTTTCCATGTCTACTTGTAATGTAACACCCTCCCAAGTATGACATCATTCTTAAGCCATGACATTAGACTTAGGAGTTGTTACTTTTACATTAGTACTTCCTTAAATATCTATAATAAATTCATTTGATTCGTGTAATAACCGAGTTGTAATTCTACTAAAATATGTAGTAAGATAACATAATATTTATTAAGTGCAAATTCAAATACAAGAAAAACTCTTTTATGAGTTTTCATATACATTGGTCTATTTATATAATTACAAATATATATACATAGCAAAATAAAATTGATAAGAGACATCAATTATCGAATTACTACACATCAAGTTCTTCTATGGTGGCAGCTTCATATCTTTCCTGAGCAATCTGGAGATGACACGGGAACATAACACATAGGGGTGAAAATCTTAAAATTCTTAGTAGGGTATCCCCAAAACATATACTAAAATCCATATCATCATCATTGCCCTAACCACTTCGGTTTATTAAGAAAATGTAATCATATAATACATATTAAAGTTCCATTTTAAAGTTCTTAAATCATACTTCTGAAGTAGATTTCTTTTTTCATTAAATCCCGTAATATACATACATCATCATATAAAGCAAATACAGTTAAGTTTCAGCTTAAACATATTGGCCTCGATATCGATACTAAAATCATTCACTTAGTACAAAAGATAAAGAACTATTTAGGACAATTGCTATTTCGACTTGTCTTGATCCTCGATCATTGTGGCTTTGACCACTATAGAGTAATAGACTGCTTTTCAGGACTAATTTTATATAATTCATGAAATTCTAATTAATAAAGTCTAAATATGTTTTTGAAATAAATTTTGGGGTGTTACATACAACATCTTAATGGATATTGTCGAATTCGGTTGCACCATGGGCAGCATACTGTGACATGATGTTACAATCCAATTGGTGGTGGTGTAGCAATTGTGAAGCAAAAACACACGTGTGCGGCCCATTATACTTTCAAACCATTCGTACTTTTTTCCCTACTATATGACACGCGTATAGCCCAATCACACCCAATGCCAAACTTCACACACCTACTATGATAAATTACTTGGTTTGACTCATGGACTCTATACTCTTAAAATCTTTAGATGTTGTAATTTTTAACAACAAAAATCACATCATCCTTGTTGTGAAATAGTTGCCTAACATGGAACTCTCTTTGCCATTCACCTTCTGAAACTCTATCAACAGCACCAGATCCACCCTAAATCACCACTTGTTCCTATAAAATCTGTCGGACACATTGCTTCTAAATTCAATGATGAATAGTGACTAGGACGAACTTGAGTAACAGACTGTGACTGAGTCCTCCTCCCTTTATCTCTAGTCATATGTTTCATCTCCTCCTCCTCATATAAACCTCCATTGCCGCCAACTGGCACTAGCACCAATTCATCAGCATCCTCTTCAGCACTTAGATCAACTTCAGTAGATCAACTTCAGCATCAACACCACCTCCAATGCCTCTGCCAAGTTCAGGTCGTGGTTGAGCAACTTGGACTCTAAGTTGTGCAAGACTAAGCTGTTCATTATGATCTGCAGACTCTTCAATGGTCGGGGAACATTGAGGCATTTCAAATGTTAGAGATCATTGTACTACTTTAAATGCCGGTGGAACCTAAGATGCTGAGTTCCTTTCTAATGATGGTTGACGGAAAGATCCCCTAGAGTTAAAGTGACCTCCTGTGGCTTGACTAACATATCCATAATCTAAACTTTTGGAAATTAATTGCTCATGTCAAACATTAACCTCAGCTTAGTATCATTTGTCACCAGAAATTTTTTATAATTTATAATGCCTTGCCCAATTGTTAAGGGCAACATGTAAAATAACTTTTTCATTTACATGTGTGGTTGATCCAATTGCTGCAGTATTTTGCTCTTCAGCTCAAAAAACGTGATAGATGGATCAACAACAATACAAGTTGAACTCTCACTCACAAATGTATCCCCTTGCCTTATTCTGATAATTTTGCCTCCCTCCCCCCCAATGAACATACATGTAATTTTTCTCAGCCATTTTACTCTCTCACAAGCTCACCAACACTGGAAGATGAAATAATGGAAGCAGAATCCCTCACGGTTTGACACTGGAGCTGGTAGAAGCTATATAGATGAAAGGGGGTCCTAAATGAATCAGAAATCATTGCAACCTATATAAAGAAAAATTCGTATTTGTGCAGTTAAGGATGAAAGTCGGTATGTTCGTACATAATATTTTTTTTATTTTTTACGAGTAAAAAAGCCTTCAGACATGAGAAATTTTTTTTACATTCTCATTGAACAATAAGTTAATCTATTCATATCCGATAATAGAAAGACGATATCTTAATCTAAGTTAAGAAATAGATTTTAACCGAAATATCCCTCTATTATTAATTATAAACACACACCACCTGATGCGCATACAAGAATTTCTAAACATATGACATCATTAATCTTGTGCAACTAGCTAGGAGCACAACTTAACTCATACTCCATTCTGGGAAAGTTTCATCTTGTTTCGCAACCCAGCAACACCAAGCCACTGAACCAATCAACTTCGCACAAATTTATTCATCGAATTTCATACAATGGTTTTGCCAATCATCGGTGTCCTAAAAACAATAGTTAAGGATACCAAAAAGAGAGAGTTTCAGAAATTTTTAGTGAAACTGATACATTGAAAACATTAATTCTTATCTTCCCAATGCAAAATTTTCTAACTTCCTCACATCTAAATCTAACGCTCCACCATCTTTAAAATCCTTGATGACCTCATTTAGTATAAATCCCCTAACAAACTTCAATTTCCTCGTATTTATTTTATTATAATCACAGAGATACACATTTAACAGACTAACACTACTGTCTCGCCTTTTTTTTCCCCCTAGCCCTTTCCCTTTCTAGTCTAACTTCCCTTCCTTCTCTTCGCATCTTCATTTTTTGTCTAACACATTGATTTCATTATCCCAGCTATCTATCCTTTGATGGGGAGATTTATAAGTAAGCGACAATTAGAAGATTGAATGATACTTTAATTTATCGAATAAGTGGAATGTTTACTTACATAATTCTAACATCTGTTTCACTCCAAGCTGATAATCTTGAGTTCAGATTATTCAGTCAAATTAAACCTCTACCATGTGTTGTTGACTTGTGAGATCATAGAGTTTATTGAGAAACGTGCTAGTGGTAACCTATGCAAACTCCAAAAGCTTAGGAAAGAATTGAAGTTCCCGTGACCATATCATATCGCAACTTTAATAAAGTTTCTCCATATGTCATTGTTATATTTGTCCACGGTCGAGTGGATCCATTGGCAGTTTCCGTATTCTTTTATTTGGTTTTGTATGCTGAGAGAGGCCCCATGATCAGCATCGTGGAGCTGAAGCAAGTAATCGATTGATTTCTCTTCAAGTAATGCTATAATCTTTCACCAAAATCATGATAATTGTTGGATATAAAATAAAGTGTTATAACTCATTAACTCATGTAAAAGCTAACAAATATGACACATCATTGCAGATACAAAATTTTGTCAGAATTTTTTGTCGTCTTATCAGCATATTTATCTCTCTTTTGGTTGTGAAGTAAAATACTGGTGCGGTTTACACATGACAGGTTTTTGGGTTTGGACGATTCAACACTGGGCTTCTAGGCCTTAAAAAAGCATATTTTGGCCCAATTGTGAAAAAAGGCAATATCCATTTCTTAGGATTTTTGGTTGATGACTATGGCTAAGATGTCAATGCCGTCTTTACCATAAAAAATTATAAAAAGAAAAAAGATGTCAATGCCATATATGAATTCCATTAGTTTCTGTATTAAAATGAATATATGCATCCAAGTAGGCGCACTTTGATAACATCGCTCTGTATTTTTCAGGTGGTTTCATATATGTGACTATCCACTGTTTTGTGGCACTGAGCTCAAAGCATGCAGACAAATAATCAAATTAAAGGAGGACAAGGAAAAAAAAAACGCACCACTCTCGATTTGATTCTCTTATCTCTTATTCCTTTGTTTTTCAACGGCCCTATTCTTCAAGTTAGATATTTGTGATTGGCATGTGACTCAAACTTGAATAGTATTAGGAGTGTAATTAGGTCGGGATGATTTAAGTTTAGAAAAAAAAAATTAAATCGATCAATTTTAATTATTGATTTGGTTTGGTTCAAATTCATAAATTTTTCATTACCAAATCTGAATCAAACCAAACTGATTAAAATTGGGTTGGTTCGGTTTGGGTTACCCAATTATTATTAAATTATATTTATTTAAATTAAGTTTTTTTAAAATACAAAAAATTAAAAAAATCACAAGCTTTAAATTGCCTAAAGTTTTATTAATTTCATATATAAATATAGCTTAATAATAACAGTAGACATAACTAAAGTATGATTTATTAACTAGATACATTATATATAGAAAAATAAAAAAATATTATATATAAGATATGATCGAGTTAGGTCAATTTATAAAATCCAATACTAGAATCGATTATTATCAGATTTAATTGTTTTTTACCTGATTTGACCGAATGACCTAAACTAACGTGAACCGACTTAATTAATTTGAGTAGGGTTGGTCGGGTTTATCGAGTTGGCTCGATCCACTTACATCCCTAAATAAAATGGTAAAACGAAGGGTGTTTTCTTCCCTATACCTTGTTGAGAATCATGCACAATGGACCTTATAATCAGCCATACTTATGTTTACCCACACTAAATGAATTTAACAACACCGTAAAAAGGTGGCTGAGTGCAAAGTGCATCACACTTAACAAGGTGTAGGACAACAATAACCAAAACGAAGATGTTTCTACAGGGAACTCTTTGAGTAAAATCAACATTTAAAGTTGCAAAAATGTGTGTCAGGTCACGTTAATCCTTGACTCTATTTTTATTATTGTGCTTAAACTTTTTACTAACATGTCATGTGAAATCATATACTTGTTATAAAGGCCTTAAAGGTGACATGAGTGAATACTAAATTCAAATTGTTAACATATATCATATATATTTGTTATAGATATGTAAAGATCATATCATAGTATTCAATTATATTCATCTCTATACAGTTTAATTAGAAAAGCTAAGGTCAGCTAAAATATTAGCATATCATTGACATGTCAATTAATTTGACAGTAAAACCTTAACAGCGCTTAAAATTCAATGGAATTTTTTGAAGTATCATGCAAATAATACCGAATAATATTACCCTTTCTTTATTTATCTATAAGTATTTACTCTTATGCTCATTTTTCATAATCAAATAGTACTATTCTTTCCTTTTCTCAACCTTTTTTTAATATCTCTAAATAATACAAAGATAGCGGCAAAATTAAAAGTTAAACTTTAAAGGTGTGTAAAAGTAAAAAAAAAAAAGTGATATTATTATTTTTAGCTGGATAATAATTAATAACCCCCGCCCACCCATACACATATATGTATATATATATGTTAAAATGAATGAATCTGTGTAATTTAATGCCAAAATTAACCTAAGATAATTAATTTAGTAGTAAAGGAAGAACACGTTGCATGTTTAACTACTCATGTTCAAATATTTACTGAATCAACTCCGAGAAGAATGATATAATATTTCAGGCTGTGTTTGTAGTGTAACTCGTGGTCAAAGGTACACTTTGTACCTTGTATTTGATGGTGAAGATTACGGAGTGTACGATGATGTATTGTAGTAACATTTTAGTTTTACTCGGACTTGAAAAATGGGATTAGCTAAAATTTAAAATACATCTAACCATGATCTTTAAGTTTAGCTAAAATTTTAAAAAATAAAATAAATTGCATCACACGTAGTTAGTGCATCAATATATCTTGTAACTTTTACGGGCCAAATGGTAAGGTGCATGATGCTCCTTAATTAGCGAAGTGCATCACATCATCACTCTCCATTATTAAAGGTAATAACAAGTTGAAGCGAGTATCGTTCCATCAAGAAGAGAGCTATCACAAAATTAATTATAATTTATCTTTTGCCTTCTTCTTCTTCTTCTTGTTTTTTTTTTTGTGGTGAAAAGCTTGAAGTAAGTCGAGAATCAAACATGGAACTTGATACTGGTAAATTGTGATTGAAGCCGTCGATGCATGGAGAGCACGACAAGTGTCCTTCAAGCAATGGGGCATGTCCCACTTTGGTCCCCATGATAGGGAGCCATATTAGCCGGCCAATTTCCAAGTCACCATATCAAACAAGAACAATGAGGGGTAAGTAGATAAGAAGAGTACTTCCACTTTCGCCTCTTTGCCCCTACCACCAAATCAAAGTTAGAAAGGTCACTTTCTTTGTTTGGACAGATGGGTATTTTTCCTTTTTCTTCTTCTTATAAATGGTTCCAAGTTTCCAATAGTATCTGCACCCCTTTGGCTCATTTTCAAATGACAAAATTGAGAAGGGTTCCATCCATCCATCCTAGCCCTCCCTTTTAATATGCATCAACAAAATTTGATGGGGACCATATTCTTCTTACCTTAATTTGTAATACATGCAAGTGAAATGAATGCATTTGCAGTTTTGCACATACAGGGCTTTAAGTGCTCCTTTCTTATCTGCGGTCTCCACAATTGAAAATGATTGGGAGAGAGAAAGAAAGAAGAGAATGGCGTGCCAGATTTGGGAGTTTAATTTTCATTTTTCAAAATATACCAATTGATAAATAGCACTCGTGTTGGAGATGATTAGGCATTAACATCAACCGCGTGGAATTCAGTAAATAATAAAATAAAGTGTGCAGAGAATTTATTATGAGCCAAATAGTGGCAGTATTGTTATTTGACAAAGGTTGAACAGAAAATAGTAATTATAATTAGCAGGCGAGTTACATTCTTGGAGTGGAATAAAGTTTAAATCTTAGGAAAAATAATAGTTGGAGGAGCTAATAGACGCGAAAATATCTGAAAAATAATCTCATAGTAATACTATACAAATTCCCTAAATACAAAACAGAAATGGTGAGTTTATTTTCCTGTGCCATATTAATCAATTTCAATCATTAAGTGGATTATCCTGTTTGTGGATATAATTTTTATACATGTTTGTGAATATAATCTAATGAAAAGAAAATACATAACATGGATTAATACAACTAAGAGCCTGAGCCAAAATTTAACGACGTTGAAAAAAAAAAGTAATGCAAGGAGCTATAAAATAATGAAGAATAACGTATTTAAAATAATTTATAATGCTTTTATATGAGATGGATTATTTTATTTTGGGTATTATTCTGGAGGGCCTAACGGCCCAAAAAGAGGATGCAACAACTGAACATTATAATAACTATGTTTATATATCGGTGTTGTGGAATGGACTCGATTCTTGCATGCATGTAGAGAACTACTATTTGAATCTTTTTTAAACATTGTTTAAATTTCGACCAAAAAACATTATTTAAATATCTATTTTATAAAATAAATGTCGCAACCGGGATCGCGACGGGGACGGCGAAAAAGAAAGAATTTTTTTTGTTTGAAAATTATTGGAGTCGCCACCAAGTTTATTAGAAATCGGGAAAACATGGAAAAACCCATTCATTTGGAGAATAGTGCTTTCAAGCAGGTTTGAGTTAGGTGATCGGTTATGTATAGGAAGGCGGGAATTTAATCCCACGTATCTACAATCTGCAGTCGCTGACGTAGCACTGATTTAATTAACTGTGCAAATTAAATAAATAACCTTTTTGAAGCGTTTATTTTGTTTCAAGACAATTAAAAGGAATTTATTTTTAACCCTTAAAAGAAATAGAATTTTTAGTCTGTGGCACCGAATCGCAACTCAGATGCCCTAAAAATGAGTTAACTAATCGTCACGACTAAGTTAACCTTATTATTTAATTAAGAAATTTATTAAATAAATGAGCAAAAAATAAATTGAAAATAAATATATAAATTATAAATATTTACAAATAAGAGAAAAAGAAGAAAATCAATATAAAATATAAAAGAGAACAAACATTTTGAGAAATTTTCAGATCATTGTTAAACTTAAATGTTCGAAATATCGAGCATAACAAGCCAAATCACTTTAAATTAACTCTTTATCTACAATAACAAAAGTTAAATAAAATATTTTGAAATAAAATTTAGGAAAAAGAAATTTATAAAGAAAACAAAATGCACAAATAGCATAGAAAAAAAATGAGGAAAATTATTTACAAATAAATTAAGTGGTGAAAAGTTAATTTTGAAAGAGAATTTTAGAATATTAGGTCACTTAAAATATTCTAAAACATAAAGGATAACCGTCAGTGGTCAAATTAACTCTATTTTAAAAAAGACTTTGAATATTAAGCCGTCGCAGCTAAAATATTCTGAAACATGAGATTAACAAACCGTCTCGGTTAAATTAATCCTATTTTAAAGAAAAAGATTAACTAACTCAAAATCTCCTTTTGTAAAGCAAAATTATTCAATTATTTATTTTAGACCCAACATTCATAAAAAAAAAGGATTATTTTTATTTTCATTTTTTTAATTGAAATTAGCAAAATCTATTAAAGACCGTTACGCAATTAATTTAAACAAAACACCTCCGCATATAAAATAAATAAACTAAAACCATAAACACAAATACACAAATAATTTGAACAAAACACATAAATAATTAACATTAAACAAAAATAAAACTAATTCGTAAACATAATTATACAATTAAACAAAATATATAAGATAATTAAATAAACAAATGAGGGTCCTAATTACTATTTTCTTTTTTATCCTTTTTAATTAAAAGAAACATTGATACTAAAATCACTCAAATCAAAGAAATAATTAAATCATTCTTTTTTATTTTATTAAGTAAACTAACTTAATTCTACTCAAACAAAAATGAAAACAAAAGGCACATCACAAGTTTCCTTTTTAAATGAATCGATATATCCAAATATTTATTATAAACTCAAAGTAAAGAAACTCCATTTTTTAAATTTTGAGGCCCAAATTGTCTTAGACCCAAACAAACAAACCCAAAATCTACTCCAATAAGATAATTCTGCCCAATACTAATTCATTAAACTAAATCTATATTCTTTATCATATTCCCTTTTTTTAAAAAAAAGAAAATACAAAAACTCCAATATTTACTTTCAACTCAAAGTAAAATTAAACTCTTTTATTATTTTGACTCAAATCTAAATAAGTAACCTTCTAAACTAAAATGAAATAAATACTAATCCAACAAACAAACCCAAAATTTTAGGCTCAGACAAACAAAAAGACCCAATATTGATTCCCAAATTAAATACACTTTTAAAAGTTCATTTAGACTAAACAAAACCCAAATTCAACAAATAAAACCCAAAAAAAAAACACAAGATAAAATAAACAATAACTAAACCAAATGAATTCAAATTCAAATAGACAAAATTAAAATCTAAACAAAACTAACAAAATAATAATACTAAAAAACTTAATCTATCACCTACACATACATACATGGTCACTCCCCATCACAACTTCCTTTCACTTTCACTCTCACTCTCACTCTCACAAACACACACGTGGCATTCAGACTTCACCCAACGCACATAGCACAAATTTCTCTCGCACAGATGCTTACACCCTCACGCACACATTTTAACACACATGCACGGAGAGAGAAGATAACAGAGAGAAAGAGACACAGAGAAGAGAGATAGAGTGAGGGATCGAGGGAAGGAGATGAAGGAAGCCATGTGAGAGGACCGGCCAGGGCAAGAGGATCCTGCGGTGTAGCTCACGGAAAGCGGGGATGGAAGCTTAGCAGGCCAGTCTTTGCATGTTGTGGTTCTCCGTGGCGGTGACTCGTGGCCAGTAGCGAGCGTGAAGAGCAGCCATGGCGGAGGCGGAGAGCAACGCCATGGATGGGGGCGCGGTGGCCGGGCGCGGCAGCGAATCGCGAGCTCATGGAGATGCCATCCTCCGTGATGGCGGGTTTCATTGTGTTTAGCCATTGGTGCCAGCGGATGGGCTTTTAGTGGTGGATCGAGGTGAGATCGTATCTTGGCCACTTTGGCCGCGGACTCCGGAGACCAATAGAAGCGGAGGTTGCGGTCTGGCGGGGTTTATGGGTGAGGAAGGAGGTGGGGGCTCGAAGGAAAAAGAGGTGGCGATGCATTGGAGGAGCAGAGGCCGCAATGGCTGAGTCATGTAACGCGTGGTGGTTGGTGAAGTGATGGTTAGTAGCGGTTATGGGGAAAAGAGGTGGTGAGAGTGGATGAAAAGGCAGGGATGATGATGTGAGGGAGGCCCGGTGGTGGCGTGGGAAAGATCCGCCTCCCCTTTCTTTTTCTTTCTCTTTTTAAAATTTTCTCCTAAAAAAAGCCGGGTGATGATGTTGTTGATGATTTACCTTGTTCTTTGGTTTATTTCTTGAACTGCATTGTTAATTTCTTTGCAGGTTCCCTTGGCTTTTATCTCCGTTTGTTGGCTGATTAGTGCATCAGAAACTCATTTTTTGTGTTTGAATCTTCCTTTTGATGAAATTTTTGCTCGATGTCACCCCTTTACGATGATCGCCTCCATATCTATATTATTCCCTTCGCATTTTGCCAATTCTTAGAAAAGGAACCAAAAAAAAAATTCAAGGACATCATCATGTGTCGTTTATTTTTTAACTTTCTCAGCATCAAAGTTTTCTCGGGACTATGTCTTGGGGCACGGAAAGGAACCCGTGGGAAGAAAAGAACTCGTGAAGGCTCTGTCTCTTTTTTCTATATTCTTTTATTAATTTTATTTATTTATTTATTTATTTGGCAGATGGACATGGCTACCCTGAATAACAAAACAGACTGGATTCTGATTTTTTTTGGATAAATAGAACAGGCTAAAATGATTGGACCATTTTTTGTTATGAATATGAAACAAAAAGCAATAATAATTGAACCTAAGTATAAAAAAAAAGGTTCCAATTAAACACATTTGAAGAACTACAAACAAAACTTGAAATAACTTCCAATTTCAATGAAATTAAAACTATCAACATGAGCTTATAAATGAGCTAAATTTCAACAATGTATCAGTTTGGATTTTTATTTTGTGAACCGTACAAAATTGGTTGTTCACAATAAAATTATAATATTATTCCTTTTTAAAATAGTAATTAATGCAAATTTAAAAATACAAATAACATAAATGACATAACGCTTTTAACATTTGACTCAACGTTAAGTTACTCTCTCCATTCAGGTATAACTATCTTTTAAGGAAAAAATTCTATCCAATATTATTTGTCATTTGAAAGTTTTAAAGAATTATTAATTTTTTTTTTTGCTTTTGTTCTAATGTAAATTCTCTCTTTTACACACAATTCTCATAATAATTATTCTACAATTTTCTAAAAGGGCAATTTTGTCAATATCTTTTAGTGTGTGCGTGCACGGCCATTTTTTATAGTTGCTTAATCATGTGTCAAAATCTTCAAAGACACTTGTAACTGTACGAAAGAGAGTAGCTAAATACTAGCATTTCTAGCCAAGGAAGAAAGTTCGAAGGGCAATACAAGTTGTCAGTATGACTTAAACTTATATTTTTACTTTATATACTATATCAATTTTAAGAGAAGATTTGTAACAAAGACTTTTTTAATCTTGATGATATTTGAACATTTGGTCTGTCTACCATGCTTAGGTCAAAGCCAATCGAAAATATATTATATCATCACCTTGTGTCTAGCAACAACAATAACGACCACAACAATAACAATATAGTATACTTCTCCATTTTACTATTCTATGAATATGATATGAAATGAAAATAAGATATGTAAATTATTCTTGATATAATAAATTTTGAATTTAAAAATAATTACTAATAAAAGTTTTCGAGTTTCGTTGATATTCCTTCGTGATGCAAAATAGTCATGCTATCATTCAGTAATCTAACATACTTATTATTATGTTAATAAAAAATTATTATACTATAAAAATGAAAATGTAATGTAATATTTATATCTATATATATATATATATATATAATAATCAACATTAAATATTTAAAACTGAATTAAGTAAATAAACTAATATAATATTAACAAAATGTTTTGAAAATATTAATTTTGACTTATTCCTCTTCAACCAAACACAGAATACTTCTTCCTCTTCTTGTTTCTAACCCTTCCTATCAAACGTCAAAATTTTTCGCACGATTGAAATTCCTCAATATAAAATTCGTGCATACACTTGGTCGACTTCAACCACAATTATTCCATTTTTTTCACTACTGATGATAAAGATGAAGATTTGGCAATACCAAGGGATGCAAAGATTGCGAAGTATATGTTCAAATCAATCGCTGTTGAAGAAATATTTGAAAACCTGGTATCACCTCATTTTTGTTAATTAATAGTAAAGGAGTAATAAATTGTTAGTTTAATTATGAATGAGAAGGGATATTCTAGGACAATCCAATAAAATACTAGTTGCATAAGAGCGACAATAGGAAAATAATTGGAAACTTAGAAATGAAACATTCTATAAATTTATTAGCAAATGAAATCAATACATCTTAAGGATAAGTTATCAGGGAAATATAATGCATAGTTACAGATACAACTATCCACACTTGAAAACCTAAATTTTGTTAAAAAAAACCACAAAACTTACTCTCACAGTGTTGAGACGAATAAGAGTTATTTTGAAACCCATAACCTCTCTCTCTCAAAAACATAAAGTCATCACAACCACAAACCCACAAAAAATTTTCAAACTCACAATTTTTTTTTTCAAACTTGAGGTTGTGACCATAATAAAAATTAGACATAGTTTATTTTTTTTAGTTATTGTTCACAATAAACCCATTTGAATGTGATTATTAGGAGATAAATAACACTTTGTTTTGATAATAAGTACTTTGAAAAATTATTTGCATGCTTCTAAAGAGGTTGAATAAAAATAATTATATTTTTTATTATTTTGGGGACATGATGTGCAGTTATGTCAATGTATATCCTTTTGTATAGAACTCTCTTTTTGACAAATTAAACCAAAGGTGGATCAGCCTCTATTTCAACTTTTCGTTAATGAAAGTGATGTGTTACCACCATTTTAACCCTCAAAGATATGTTTTGTACTAAATTGACATTGTAAAACCATCACACAGTCATAGAGTCATAGTCAGCATTTTTGCGATAGCAAAAAGGATAACGAGTGCAGACTTCGGGCGGCGGACAATGTTTTTGAGGGGAAGAGAATGGGTTGCGATTTATGATGAGGGCAAAGGAGGGGGTGATAGATGGCAAAGGGAAGAGGAGAGAGCATAGTTTATTGGACCGGTAATCGATTCGATCAAGACACTAGATCATTGGTTCAACCAGTGAATAATGGTTTAAACTGGATCCAATCAAATTAATATGATTTAATGCAATTTAGTATGTAATATATATAATTAATTATATATAAATTAGTAACCATACAAATGGCCTGTGGTCGCATGCTTACCTGGTCCATTGAATGAATCGGACCAAACTAGTGATCAATTTGTCCGTTTTCAATCCAGTTCTTAAAACTATGGAAGAAAGGCAAGCAGCCGGCTACAGCCTTTAGTTTTTCCCCCATATATGTGATATATTGATAATGTGTGCGTGGTGTTTATTGGTAAAAATCTATACTCAAAAGGCAGAAACACGGGTTGGGGACGGAGTGGGCCTTTTGATGCATGTTTTGGAGAGTATAGTGAAAGTATAGTTTTCTTTGAAAAAAAAAATTGAGAAAACAGGTTACTCTACCACTAATCCCAACTTGAATCTATTTAACCTGTGAATTATCTGTGTCAGGTCTAATTGACCAATTTCTATGTGAGCATAATTATTAACAACACAACCCACCATTTTGATTAGCTGAGTTGGGCTGGCTCACATGTTAGCACCTACTTTGAAAGTTTTAGCTATAAGATAAAAATGGGCCAATATTTAATAGTTTATTTATATTGAGGATAATATTTATATTTTAAATTTTAATATTTACCTAAAAATTCAAATACAAACCACAATACATAAAAACGAAATATACATTTAACAATAAAATTAAAGAAATATACATATATGTATAATGTATTGTCTATTTATAGTATTTAAACATCTAATCAACTAAAAAATTTATAAAATATAATAAAGTAAAAAAAATAAAGGGGACCAAATAAAAAATATATATGCATATATTTGTAAAAGATTAAGGTTGCATTTGTATAAGATTCTAGAGCTCCAAAATCACTTTTTTTTTTCATAAAAATCACTTTTTGTACATTTGAATAACTTTTAAAAATAATCAAAATTTTTTAAAAAATAATTTTCAGCTTTTTCTTAAAAGCTAAAAAAAAGTAGCTCCTAAAAAAAAATTAGTTTTAAGCTTCTTTAATTAAATATAAACTTTAAATTTTATAATTAATTTTTTTAAAATCTCAAACCAACGTTGCCTATGTACCCTAATTTTATTGGGGAGAGCATCATACCCTTAGACTGCAAGAAGAGCCGCTCATGGTTGAAAGTTCTCTTTCCTCCCCACTCTCGACGTTATCTTAGTGGGCATTGGTGATGTACGTAGTGTCTTCATTATGCCTCTTTGTGTCAGACCAATATACCACCACTTCCGGTGGATGCCATGTGTGTCTATGTTTCTCTTGTGATGGGAAAAAACAATTAGGAAAGAGGAATGGATTCTCTCAGGTAAAAATCTTTTTTTTTTTTTGGTTTCGTTTTTGTAATTGTAAAAATATGATTTAACTTTATCAACTACTATCAAGTGTTTGATTTTGATCATTGATTAGATTCTTCTATAAATTTCATACTTGACCCACTTTCTTTTATCAATGGTGAGAAGGTTCTTATGAGAACGGAGTTTCCCGGAAAGCGTTTTTACGAGCATTAGCTTGAAGGACAACTATATATAATTTTTTGTAGGGTAAAATTTTCTGTTTATATTTGTGTTTCTCTAATTTGGGTTATAGCCTTAGAAAAAAATGGGTCACATTAAGACCCCAGAGAATTTTTTATTTTTATTTTTTTTCAGTTGAATGTGGAAGTTTTTATCCATGCTTCAGCTCGAAAATAATCTAGCATTGCCTCGGCGCCTTTCAATGCTCAACTTAGGAGTCAATTCCAACAACCCTAGGGTGAAAATGTGAGCTAAATTAAAAATTGAGGTAATGAGTATTGTTATCTTAATTGTTCAGGGGGAGAAATATATGCTTTAAAAATAGAGAGGGATAAAATTTTAATAATACAGTCACCCAAGAAAAGACTTGTATTTTACAAAAAAAAAACTTACAGATTTATGTATAAATTTTATTTCTTTAAGTATTACATTACAAAATTAAATTTTGATTTATCTGTATTTATTATAAATCTATATAGAGAATTCTTATTCGCTCATGTAGGCAAGGGTTTCAAAACCCAAGATTTGGCTTGGGTTCTATAGAATTACCTAAAACTAAAACCTTCTTTTTCAAAACCAAAAAATCAATTTAAACACAAATAATGTAATGGTTTTATTAAAGTCTCATAATAAATTTTATAGTTAGAAAGATTCTTCAAATAGTGGTAGAATAAGATTTGATTTAGTATTCCTGTAGCTCTTACAAAACCATTGAATTATTTGGGCTCTCAAAAAAATTGCTTTCAAAATGTCGTTGGAGCATTGTTTGATAAAATAATGCCAATCATGTTTTTAATAAATAGAAGTCACAATAGTAATGTTTAGTAAATCTATTCCAAATATTTAAAATGACAATAATAAATATAAATATTAAAAAGTATAATTTATATATTTATTATTATTAATTAATATAAATTATATTAGTTTTTTGAATTTAAAAGAGCATAAGTCAACTCTAAAATGTAACTCATGTGGTGTTCACAAAAGCATCCATGGTTTTTTAAAAGGTAGGAATGACTTGCTTGTCCGACTGGATTAACCAGAAACTGGTCACCTGACAAGTTCGGTTAAGCTTCATAACTGAGAAAATTTAAAACTGGTCAATAACTGGGGAAAATCGGTGAATCGGATCAGTTTGAAAAATAATTATTTTTTTGCAAAAAAAATTACTTTTCATATATTTAGATAATTTTTAAAAATAATTAAAATTAAAAAAATATTTTTCATTTTTTTCAGTTATATATAAAATTTAGTTTTTATAATTACTTTTTTCAAAATTTAAAACAAATGCAGTCTAAATATTGATATTTTGTGGTAGCCAACGAGTAAAAATGAAAAAAATGGATCTAAAGAAAGGTACTAACAAAGATTGATGAGTTGTTATTCTTCTCTTCCGTCATTCACAAGCTGCTCATCATAACTCTTACTAGTTACTAATAAATATTATTTTTAAATTTTTTGTAATTGTGTTATAAATCTAAGACTAGAGAAATTTTATATGGATTATATTTATTTTTATAGATCTATATATGAATATATATATTTTTTTGTGTTAGTTATGTTAATGTTAATATTTAATATATTTTTATATTCTAATTGATCATATATATATATATATATTTTATTATATTTCGATTGAATCCCAGTTGGACTTCTAAACCTTTAAATCAGTACCTTGACCAATTCAATGTCTACTCCAATTTTCTTTTCCATGAATAAAAATACCTCAATTTTTTAATATACCAAATAAAATAATTAACTTATATTTTTTATAAGCAACAACGTCATTTTTAAAAAGTATTACTAAACTTGCTCTAAATTCATTTGAAACATATGTGTGTGCAGTTTTTATTTTAGGTTTTGAAGTGTTAATAGTATAAATATATCAAAAAAAGGAAAATAGTATAAATAAATATAAATATAGGAATACATTTGTTCCCTCCTATTTTCCTATATGATTTGACTGCATCCATTAACCTGACTTGTGCCTGAAATCTGCAACCGTACGCACATCTTCCTTGTCATTGGCGGATTCCAACACCTCATTCTAATCTACTTCAGTTCAACCGGCTCATTCGGTCACCCACCCCGCTTACAGCTTACTTACCGAACCGGTGATATCACTTGCCTTTTCACCTTCTTGACCGGTTTTCTTCTATTCACCGTTCCCTATGCCATGAAAAAAAAACTCAAATATTTAATTTCTATGTATTAATAATATAATTTATTTTATGATATTAATTAATAAAATTTTTAAAAAGTGTCAATTATTATAGATAATTATTATAATAGTTATTTATCTGATATAATTTAATAATTTCTTTAAATGGTTACTAATTAGTAATTTAAAATTATTTTATATTATAAATACTAAAATAAATATAAGAAGATTAATTTCAAAAATTAATTTTTATGAGTTCATATATACAATAATTTTATTTTATATTGTCAACTAATAAAATTTTAATAAAGTAATAAATTATATAGAAAATAACTATTTGATCTCACAGACATTCAATATAATTTATCATTTTAGTAAAAAAATTCTTTTAAACTTTAATCCAAGAAAAATTAAAACTTTTAAACATTATATACTCTTAAAAATATCATATATTCTTATTTGATTTATGATTAATTATTAAATAAAAATGAATAGATATTTATTTATGTAAGAGTTAGTAAAATATTAAAATATAGAATATAAAACATCATTTTGTTGATCCTCATAGTTCTTACTTGTTCAATGTTTGTGGATCGTGATAATTTAAATTTTTTTTTGAATTTTTCTTATGTAGAATTTATAAGTTGCTTTGCTTCAGTATGTCTTTGTAAATATCTGATAAGTCTTGAAATACGTCTTAATTTTGTTTGAGATCAGTCATATATATATATATATATATGTTGGTATATAATTCTTTACCTATATATTCAATCATGTATTAATTTTTTCTATTTTCTTTTGTCTTTATAGGTTGTCTTTCTTGCATATTATAGATCCATTTAAAGAATAAATACTGACTATGAATTTTAAAACTACTCTATTTTCATAGTGAGTATCAAATCTTCAACACACTAGTTCAATAAAAATATTTGATTTGATTATTTATTATCTTTAAAATTTTATAAATAGAAATATATGATAAAATATTTATATTTTTTAATACATTAAAATTAATCTCCCCTCTTAATCTCTACTTTTAAGAAGTTTTTTTTATTAACATATTATAATATGAATTACTTTTATATCACCATCTAATTAATATATACATGAGTTTTAAGATAATAAAAATTAATCACTTTATAATAATAGTTTAATTTTGATAAATGAAGAACATAAAAAAATATTTTATAATATCATTCAATAAATTATTTTTATTTGTATAAATTTTAAAATAATAAATAAAATAATCAATTATTATAATTTGAATAATAAAATATAATTGAATTACCATATAAAAAATATTTATTTTACGTTGGTATAAAAATTAAGTTTTTATAATAATTTGGCTAATGTGTCACCATTGGCTGGATCAAGGAAAAAAGGTTTCAAGTGAGCTGCGACAGTAGCCAAAAAAATTATTGCTGCAACTAATAGTTTCGCGCCACGTGTCCATTCGCAGAGGCTCCGTAGAAATCAGTGGCACCCGATCCTTGCTGCTGTCCGAATTTCACTTGCATGTGAGGTGAATTTGGGTTGAATTTCCAGAAAATTTCACCCAACGAAAGAGAAAAAGAAAAGGTCCTTAAATTATTACGAGGGAGCGTTTTTGTCGTAACTCGCCCCCGAGAATAACCACATCATCAGCTCAAAGTACTTTTCTACCCTTGACATTTCCACAAAAAGACGATCGTATCCGCGTGCGCGGTGACAAGGCATGATGTGATTGGCCAATAAAAAAGGCGCTGGGTGCTGCTGAGGAAGAATAATCAAAACCCTAAAAAACTCTCTCAGTGCGCTTCATCTTTTCTTTTCTTTTTTTTTTCAAGTTTTCTTTATTCATTTATTTATTTTGGTCTATTACATTTTATTGGCTTGGCGATTTTATCAAACTGAAAAATAACAATTTTTTAAAGAGAAATATTAATAGTATTCATAAATTATAAGATACAATAATGACTCATCTCCAATCACAATTAAATAGAATATAAATCTTATTTAAATAATTAGATATCACATATAATAATAAATAGAATGTAAATTTATAATTTTATAAATATAAATGATATAATTCTTTTTAAGAAACAAGAGTGCTTACTAGTGTGTGTATTGTTTTTATTAATTTTATTATTATTTTTTTGGGGTGAACGAAAGAGGAGAAAAAAAAAAAAAAAGACATAGGTAATGAAGAAAGAAAGAGAGCAGAAAAGAGGAAGAAGCCCTCTCTTTCTCTCCCTTCCCCTCTTTTCTCCGATTTTCTCTCTCTAATCTATTTTTCTCGTCAGATTTTCTCGGAATCCAAACACACTGTAAGAGTTTTGCTTCTTCTCCTCCTCCCTTGAGATCTGAGGCCTCATCTCTCACTCTCTCTCCCCTGTTTCTCTCTTTAACCGAAACTGATTCTCTTGTCGTCTCCTTCACTTGCTTTGCCAGTGGTAAGATTTTTCACTCTTTCCACTCTCCGTGATTGTTGTGCCACTTCTGATCACTTCCATATTCCGATTTCGAATCCTTCTCTCTGACTTTTTCGGTGCTTGTAGTTATATTCTGATGTGAAAATGAGTGTGAAAAATTTGCTTAAAAAGTTCTTAATTTGTGTGATCCTCGAATGATCTTGGTGCTGTTGAGCACACTTGTTGTCTTTTTGGCTCAGTTGCAGATTTTTTTTTCCTTTTTACTCTTTCGTGCGTAGATAGTCAAAGACTTTTTTCTTTTTTTGTTAATATAGTTATTTTGTTTGTGTTTTTTCTTCTTTCTTTTTAATGTTATCTGTTTGCGCGACTGAAAATGAAAAGGCAAGAGGGGATGAAATGAGTAAGGTTTTGTTTGTGGGATGGTGTTATTGTGGTTGTTTTTTGGTTTCTGTAAGTAAATCTAGGTTTTTGATTGTGAAGCTGTTAGGGTTGAGTGGGCTTGATGTTTGATTTCATGCTTCTTATGTTCATAGATGGTTTTGGTTTGTTAAGTTTCTATTTTACTTTTGATTTTCTTTAACCATATCTTTCCATGTTTCTGGTAGTTCCTGTTGGTCAAAATCAAGAATCATACTATGCTATTTGCGTTACTGAATATTTGAGGAAAAAATTGAGTAATCTGACCAGCTGAGGAAGCTGATCTTCTGCTATTTGTTTGTTTATGTATTCTCTTGTACTATTATAGGGTTTTTTTTTTCATAAATGGATGAAGATTATGAAAAGAAGTTGCTTTTTTAAACCATTTCTTTGTAGTTTAGAAGTTCTATTTGATGCTTAGTTATCTTCACTATCTTGTATGGACTTTAGGTGGTGTGTTTGAACTTTCAACTGAGGGTCTTTGAGATTGGTGTTTATGTATTTGGATGTTCAATTGTTATGCCTCTTGGTTAATACAATTTTACCTGTTGTCTTTGAAGTCTTGTATTAATGGGTTTGTGATTTTTTCCTCAGCTGAGCCTACTGCAAATGAAAGCATGTGCTGGGAGTTTGAGTGGTTAAAGTCAACACGGTAAGCACGTGTCCCTCGTCTCCGAAGCGACAAGATGAATAATTTGACTGTTGAAACTGAAGATTCGTTTGCTAGCTTGCTTGAGCTAGCGGCCAATAATGATGTTGAAGGTTTTAAACGATTGATTGAGTGTGATCGTTCCTCAGTGGATGAGGTTGGGCTGTGGTATGGTCGTCGGAAGGGATCAAAGCAGATGGTCAATGAGCAAAGAACACCTTTGATGGTTGCTGCTACTTATGGTAGCATTGATATTATGAAGCTGATTCTTTCACTGTCTGAAGCTGACATTAACCGGCCTTGTGGCCTTGACAAGAGCACTGCCCTTCATTGTGCAGCGTCTGGTGGGTCTGAAAATGCTGTGGATGCTGTGAAACTGCTTCTGGCTGCTGGGGCTGATCCAAATTCTGTTGATGCTAATGGGCATCGTCCAGTAGATGTTATTGTTTCTCCTCCCAAGCTGGAGCAAGTCAAAAACAGTCTTGAAGAACTTCTTCAAACTGTTGATTCTATTGCTGGGTGTAATCTGAGGGTGATCACCACCTCATTTAATACATACTCTCCACCTTTATCAACTTCACCGGAGAATGGGTCCCCTTCTGCACCAGATTTCCAATTGAAGTTAAAGTCAAGTGATGCCCCTTTATCTTCTGCATCTGAGAAGAAAGAATATCCTGTTGATCCATCCCTTCCAGACATTAAGAACAGCATATATTCAACTGATGAGTTCCGAATGTACTCTTTCAAGGTTCGTCCTTGTTCACGTGCTTATTCACATGATTGGACTGAATGCCCTTTTGTGCATCCGGGAGAGAATGCTCGAAGAAGGGACCCAAGAAAGTACCATTATAGCTGTGTCCCTTGTCCTGATTTTCGGAAGGGTGCTTGCCGGCGTGGAGATATGTGTGAATATGCTCATGGGGTCTTTGAGTGCTGGCTGCATCCGGCACAATATCGAACCCGTCTTTGCAAGGATGGGACAAATTGCTCCAGAAGAGTTTGCTTCTTTGCCCACACTGCTGAAGAACTTCGGCCATTATATGTTTCAACGGGTTCTGCTGTTCCCTCACCTCGCTCAAGCTCATCTTCTGCCGTGGATTTTGCTGCTGCAATGAGCATGTTGCCTGGTTCTCCATCCTCGATGTCTGTCATGTCTCCTTCACCATTCACTCCACCCATGTCACCATCAGCTAATGGCATTTCACACTCCTCTGTTGCTTGGCCCCAGCCAAATGTCCCAGCCTTGCATCTTCCAGGAAGCAATCTTCAGTCCAGTCGATTGAGAGCTTCACTCAATGCTAGAGATATTCCTGTGGATGACTTTGACTTGCTTCCTGATTATGATCAGCAGCAGCAGCAGCAGCTCATTAATGAGTTATCTTGCCTCTCTCCACAGCCTATGAATTCTAATCCTCTAAATCGCTCTGGTCGCATGAAGCCCCTGACTCCTTCAAATCTTGATGATCTGTTCTCTGCTGAGAGTTCTTCTCCTCGATATGCTGATCCAGCGCTGACATCAACTGTTTTTTCGCCGACTCACAAATCAGCCGTCTTTAATCAATTTCAGCAGCAGCAAAGCTTGTTGTCACCTGTGAATACAAATTTTTCTTCTAAAAATGTTGACCATCCTTTATTGCAGGCCTCTTTTGGGGTTCAGTCATCAGGAAGGATGTCTCCACGAAATGTGGAGCCTATTTCTCCAATGAGCTCTAGGATTTCTATGCTAGCTCAACGCGAGAAGCAGCAACAATTTCGCAGCCTTAGCTCCCGGGAACTTGGCTCCAACTCTGCTGCTGCAGCTGCTGCCTCAGTCAACTCTTGGTCAAAATGGGGATCCCCCAATGGTAAGTTGGATTGGGCGGTAGGTGCAGATGAATTAGGAGGAGGTAAGCTCCGTAGATCATCTTCATTTGAGCTAGGGAACAATGGCGAGGAGCCTGATTTATCATGGGTGCAGTCACTTGTTAAAGAATCTCCAACTGAGATTAAAGAGAAGTTGGCAACTAGTGTCTCAAGTGCTGCAGCAGCTGGATCCTCCACCGAGGGATCAAATATGAGCACACAAATGGAATCTGTCGATCATGCTGTATTGGGAGCATGGCTTGAACAGATGCAGCTTGATCATCTTGTGGCTCAGCAAAATTGAAATGGGTTTTGCTGTCCCTGAGATAGTTAACAACAGAAAGGTTGCAGTAAATAATATATATGCTTTTTTGAAGTTTTGTTGTTGGGAAGGTGGCTACAGTAACTAAGGAAGGAAGCAGTAAGAAAAAGAATCTCGAGGAAAATTCATTTTCAATTTTAGTGTTATAAAAAGTAACTTAGAAGGGTCAGAAAACCACTGGCATTAAGACAATGAATCCCAGTGCAGTGTCTTTTGGCAGCCAATCTTTTCAAATTTTAGGTTCACATTCCTGTCATTTTTTCCTTCTATGAGGTGCAAATGTGCTATCGAAATGAAGTCCTACTTCTAAGTTTGATCTCTCTTTCTTTTTCCCTCTTTATTTTGGGGTAGAAAACGAGATTACAGAGGGTCATTGGGGTTAATTTCCTTAAATCTCCATTTTGGTCCAGTTTTGGGGATGAAAAATACAGGATGTTGGTATGATATTTCTCATGTATTTTGGAATCAATAATTGTGGATGCTTGGTAAATTAGGAATATTTGATAGTTGATCCTTTGGTCATGTAACATTCAATTAAAGTTTATTGCTATATTATTCTAATATCTTTGTTTCTATATATGGGCTGATCCCTCTCATCTCACTGGTAATATAGTATTTGAATTTGCAAGGCATAATACTTGAGCTATTGTTGCGGTTTGTGCATTCAGTAAAATGCCATTAAGTTGGATTCTTAGTCTTCGCAGGATAGATGAACTACACTGCGTATTTCATGTTTAGGATTTTATTTCTTGATGGCACTTGGAACTCTGCCATCCTACTCAATTGGCATCCGGTGAAACCGAACTCCACGCACTTCATGAATGAATGTGTATATAAGAGGTGGCACAACTCATGGTCTAAGTGATTAAGAGTTTGTTGGTATTGAGCTGGGGTTTTATTTTCATTTGTGTCCATCTTCTTTCTTTATTTCTTCTTAAATCCACTAGGAGCTCCTTAAAAGAAAAAGAGGTTTAGAAAAGTAATTGGAGGTGAAATCTTGTGTGTGAACCATTGTACTATGCTTAAATTTGTATAAACATCGTAGCTTGAATTTAAAAATAATTTTAATGATGTTAAAAGATAAATTTGTGGGGGAAAAGAAAGACTTGTACATACTTTCACTATGTCCAGCTATTTTGACAGCTCAAAACATACAATTGAGAGTCATTAACTCATTATATGCATTTTAGAGTTGGAAGTGAGTTGACCTCCACAAGCAAATCAATATCAATAAAGTTACTTAAAAAATTCCCTTGAATCAAAGTAATCACAAAGGAATTAATGTTAGTAGTTTTTATAACCAAATCACCTCCTTTTGGACAAATTACTATCATCTTTGTTCACTTTTAAAATAAAAGTTTAGTACATTAGAAACTTAATGTATCTAAATATAAGACACAATTTGTGTCAAAATATATTATTGTGTTTCTAATGTTCTAAACTTTTGCTCATTCTCTAAAAGATAGTTAAAAAAGGAAGGAGAGAGTATATGTTTTGATCCTCTTGATTTTGTTCTCTCCTTCTCTTCCCACTTTAGCAGGAGGAATAACAATTCTTCTCCCATGCACTCTACAACTACAAACATATATGGTATAACCGACCTTCTCTTTCAAGGAATATTTCTATTCTCCTCTAATCCTATCCTGATGAAAGGCAGCTTTAACACATTCACAATGCAAAATTCTTTTTGTTGATAGGAAGGATAAAAAGGATTTTACATTGTCTTTTTCTGTTTTTCTGTTTTGCTTTTTTATTTTTTTATTTTTTTTCACCTCTCTTTTCCTGCAGCGTTGTCAAATGTCTATGGCTTCTGCCTATAGTGCTTTACCCAATTTGGGAATTGATGAGTCGTTTGTCAACAATATTTAATGTTCGGTATCTTCTTGCCTTGTAAGAGAAGGAGAACAAAAGAAAAGGAATCATGTGCTCCGTGAAAATACATAAGCTAAGTTGGGTGTATGCTTTGTTATGGCAACTAACTTGCCATTATAATTACCATGATTAGTAACTATTTAGTGAACTTTATTCTTTGGGGGATTACTTTTATTAGGTTTAAATATATTTTTAGTCCATGTAATTATATGTCATTTTGATTTTAGTCACTCTAATTTATTTTTTTGGATTTAGTCCCTGTTTTTTCTAATATATGTTCTTGGTCCCCACACTTTATATTTAAGTCCCTAAAAGTGATTTATAATATGAATTTAATCCTCATGAATATTGAAAATTTTATTTTTTTATCATTATAAATATCTTCAAAATATTCTTTTTACTTAACCATACAGATTAATGATAAGGAATAAAAAAAAGGGACTTAAAACAAAAATTTTGAAGAGACTAGGACCAAAACAATCTATATTTATAGGGATTAAAAATATATTTAAACCTTATCATCATCGTCATTGGCTAGAATAAAAATTGCACGAAATGAAAGTATGAAACATGCCACGCTTTAATATTTGATAGGAAAAATATATAAAAAAACAAGTGAAATGGGTGATTAATTATGAGAGTTAAGTGAGTAAGTCTTAATCACTAAATTTTACAAGAATAATTAAGATTAAAATATAAAATCATACAATTTTTTAAATAATCATATGACTTTTGTAAATTTAATCCTCATATGACTTTTGACTTTTTAAATTATATGGTAACGATTCACCCTTTCACTTTTATAATAAATCTCTTCTCCTCTTACGTAATACTCTCCTGACATAATAATACACAAATGCCATAATTGAGTAATACACTGCTTGGTGTGTGTCATTGTAGGAATTATAATACTATCCATCATCATCATTATTATTATTTCGAAGTTGGCTATCCAACTGTTGGGAGTTCACACACATCGTGGTGGAGGGAAAAATCTAATCCGTTTCCTCAGTAAGAAAATGAAATTACTTACGAACTATGATTATTGTCCAAAAACATATTTTAATGTATTTGGGGGTGCTAATTTTTTGGTTAAAAAAGGAATCATAATGTGAGTATCATTCGCATAACTGTTGGAGCTAATTACTCGTCGAAAACAAATAAATTTTGGGGGCAGATTTGGACATCAACTTTGTTTAATTAATTGAGCTAAATAAGTCAAGAAAATTGATAGTCAAGTGCATGCCGATATTTGTTAACCCCTTGAGATATTAAAAAAATAAAAAAAAATCTACTTCATTAGTGTTATTTCCTAATACTTTTAGAGATTATTTGTTAACAGTGTGTTTAGATAACCGGTAATGAAAGAAGGGAAAAGGGAATGATAAGGAAGAAACTCATGGGGAATAATTTCTTCTCTTTCTCATCTCAAAAGCTAATTTTCTTTCTTACTCAAAATTGGGGTGGAATATATATGAGGGTACTAAAAATTTATAAAGCTAACAAGTATAATTGTTCTATTCTATTCCTATATTATTTATCGATTTAATTACTCTGCAGGTCCATGTAATTTCACTCAATTTCCAATTAGGTCCCTATAGTTTAAAAGTTTTTAATTAGATCCCTGTCTTATATGAAATTTTCAATTGAGTCCCTATGTGTAATAATTATTACAAAAAAAATGAAATATTCCTAGTATATACTTGAAATATTTCATTTTTGTTGTAACGAAAAAATAGAATATTCCAAGTATATACTAGGAATATTCTATTTTTTTTATAACGGTTATTGTTCGTAGGAACTCAATTGAAAATTTCATATAATATAAGAATTTAATTAAAAATATTTAAATTCTAGGGACCTGATTAAAAATTGAGTGAAATTATAGGGACTTACAGAGTAATTAAATCTTATTTATCTTCCAAACATGATTAGCGAATTTACACAAGTCCGGAATAAACTTTGTTCCCCTCCCTTCCTTCCTTTCCCAATGATTTCCTATTAATTCTGATATGTTCTCTTAATAGAAGAACATCCAAATACAATGTAAGATTATACAAGTTCAAGACACGCTTGATGGAACAAAAATGAGAAATTGTATAACAACCAAGAAAAGGCTGAAGGGGGAAATTAAAGAGATTGATTGTCAAATACATGTGATAAATAATTGCACAAATTATACAGTTGATATTTTGTAGTACACCGTGATACATACCCATCGAAGAGATTTGAATTACAATGTAAGTAAAGAAGGAGGGGCTCAAGTCCTACCAACATAGTATACTGATAGGGTCCCTGGAAGAGAATTTTAGGCTTTGACAAGCTCTAATATCCCAGTTAAGGAAAGCAGGTTTCCATAGATTTGCACCCCTAAGAAAGGGCACTCCCCTATTTTAAGTAAAGAACATTATTGTATTATTGACAATGTCAACTTCTATCATCATCATTAGGCCTACTTGATTTGATAAGGCCAATTGAGGGGCCAGCTTTGTTCTGTGGACCGGGCATATCTCTATCTCTTGCAACACGAGTTGTTATTTGTCTAAGCAAGTTGAAAGTTTCCATAAAAGTAAGTAAATACCGGCGGTATTCATAGGAGGTGGAAACTACTGAGTACTGAATGAGGTTATTCTGGAGATTATAAATTTAACCCCTTATTAAAAAGAAAATATTGTTTGATAAGGTGCTAAGATTAATTGCTTGTTTTGGCAATTAATTAGATGTTAATTGGATGAAGGGGAGCTAAGAATGGTCTTTTTTTTTTTTTATTTATGCTTTGAGCCATTTTCTTTATTCTCCAGAGTCATTGATACAAGTAAAGGTTTATAAAGGATATATCGGGTTGGCTTCGACTAAACTCAAACCTATTCTGATTTTCAAATCAAACCAATTGTTAGAGTTTGAACTTGATCGGCCAATGACTCAATTAATGGCCAAGTTAAAGTGAGTCAATGTGACTTCTAAACAACATATAAAGATTTTATATTATACATAGTAAAATTATAAAATTTAATAAATAGTTTGTAATACATATTTTAAAACGGAACATATAATTATAAAAATAATATCAAATCATTTAAACTACATTGATTAATATGTAAAATCTTATACTTTATCATTAGTTATTATAAAAAGTATAATTTTAAAATAATTATTAGATTTTAGACTAAGTCGGGCTAATTAAAAATATGATTTGGACTTAATTCAAAAAAAATATATTAGATCAAATTAGAAGACCGGAACGCAACTCAATAGGTTTGTCACGTGGGAAGATCTCTTGGATGATCACTCGGTTAGTTGGAACTTGGGCTCTCTTAGAGTTGGGTAGGTTGACCCCAAAGGTAGGCCTAGAAGGTTGGTCTTCATACGGTCAGGCGGATCCCAAGACAAGAGACTAGGGTGGGGAGGCCGATTTGGCAGGGGCTAGACGAACGACAAACCCGCCAGCCTCACTAAGGTTTGGAAGTAAACAGTGCTCCATGTTTTTTGGTCGAAATAATATTGACATAAAAGAGTTTAAATTTCCTTTGATAAGTTTCATTTTCATATTAAAATTATACATAAAATTAATTTATATAGAGAATTTTATCCCATTTTTATTCCCTAACTAGTTTGGTTGATTAGAAAATAAAAATAAGTTATAAAATTTCATGAATGAACTCTATATATAAATTTACATATAAAGTTTATTAATAAACATTTGATCTCATTTTACTCCTCAATCAAACATGTTCAACAAAATTTCAGCAAAGACTATACTATAATAATAATAATACTTGCCAATACGTTAGAAAATTAAATAAAAATGAATAAATAGTACATTAAGTGACTCACAATTTTTGAAAGAACTGATCAATACACTGTCATAATTTTATTTAATGTAAGGGTGACAAGTTACTAATATTTTATTTGCATTTATCTATCAGTTATTAAACTAAATTGTTTTATGATGAGAAAAATTGTTTGTACACCTGTTGCAGGTTAATGATAAACTATAGTTTCGAAATTAGTTGAAAAATGTTGACAAACGAAAAAAATCTCAAAATAATTGTTGAAATAATGATTTTGTATTTTTTTTTAATCTACTTTAAGCAATTTACAGCCGAAGCAACGGCGGATCCAGGGGGCATGCATTGTCATGTGGATTTTTAATGCATATAAAAATAAAAAACATTATCTACGGTTATAAATTAAAAAAACATTTGATACCAATATGAACCATCTCAATATGTGGCTCAATACGCTTAGGACCCCTATATATTCCAAATAAGTATAAATACACGAGAAGTTCATATGTATTTTTGTTTATTTTAAATACGCGTGGTCCCTAACATATTCATGCTCATTTGGAATATATATGAGCCGAATACACTGGAGGCCCCAAGTATATTCATGTTGATATGTAATATGTTTGGAGTCCTTATGTGTTTCATGAGGATTTGATATATAATCAGAGCTTGGTCCACTTAACAAACTCGGTGTTGTTAGTTTTATTTCTATTTTGAAAAATGATTAAGTGTTTCATACTTGTTCATTGTGATGAAAAAATTGAAGATACAACAAATGAATGAGTGACATTCGATATTCAGAAACTGCTTGGTGTGATTGTTAGTTCATCTATAAGTTTTTTAGAGTTGCAAAGCAAAATCCTAAAGTAGATAAATCCTTAAAAACAAATTAGCCAAATGCTTTATAGCGTACCCCTAGCATTTGGAGGTGGTGTGGTCAAGTATAATTGTTTTTCAATTTACAATGACAATGAAATGAGGCTCATATTTAAATTCCAAGCTTGATTTCTAGAGGTTCAAGTAATGGAAATCTTCGTTGTTCTAGAAAACTATGATTTTATCTCTAGTGGTTGTGCTGTCATGATCCGACTTGGGAACGTGACTGGTATATGGGGGATCTAGGCCTGACGTAAGCCTCCTGAGTAGCATATCTCTCTAAATGCATGAAATATGATAATTTTCATTCTTAAAACATAAATAAATCTAACTCATTATCAATTTCTCTATTCAAGGCATAATATATGAACTTGTAAGACTTATGTGTTTTCAACATACATAACTCTGAAATTCAGTTTTAATACTTGAAAACTAAATCATGAATACATAACTAGTTTGTTATATAAATTTTAATCACAATCTACATTTCCAAATCTATGCATGAGTTCTGAAAATAAATATATATAATCTTAAAATATGATACATGGTTCGGATCCTGTTTGCACATCTATTGGAGCATTATAATTTAATATAACCCTAAACTAAGTCTTATTGCAAAGTAAAGCTCATCATTAGAAACAGTAGCATCTACTGGAACGACAACTGAGCAAATACTAAACCTGCAACTGTGAGGAGGAAGGGAGAAGGTGAGTTAATGGACTTAGTGAGTGGATTCTTACTCATCACCCACATAGGACAACAACAACCATACATAATATATACATATAACTGGCAAAAGCATTTTTCACTATTATGTACATAGTTATACTGGGAAAAGCATTTACACTTTTATAATTAGCAAATCATGTAATCCTCATAAGCAATATAAATTACTCTAAGGGAATTAGGGAGGAACCAAAATTCTAATCAAGTTATAAAAAGGTGATACTTTGTTCTTCATGAACACTAGCATCTAACTGATAGCAAACGGTCCCTCGTGAACTACGTTCCTCATGGACAAGCTATGGGCATCTAATTAGGTTCCGTCTTTGCACTCTGGGAAAAAAGGTGATTGGTCCTTATAGGCAACAGGATATACCAAGGTTAACGAGAATACTGCCGTTAACTCACAGTTCCATTTCTTTCTAATTCATATTTCAAAACTAACTTGCAATTAAACTAAATGAATCTAAAAACTTTTAAAACTCTCAGAACTTTGAAAACTTTGAATGCTCTGGATTTGTATAACTTTAACAATCTAACTTTAGTATAATTGTGGCTATGAAATCATATCCAATGGATCACTAGCTTGTAGGCATCACAATTTCAAAAACCCATAGAATATGTATCTAACAATTGCCATGAATCACACTGAATTCCATACTTTTTAATATCATGACAACTGAAATTCTAAGTCATATCTCAAGCTAACATACCTCCATAAATTTGATAACTCTAATAGCATATTTCAAAATAATGGGGTTTATGATTATGAAAACTCTAAAATTAGAATAACATTTATTGATGAAACTAAATTATACTATGTTCCACATTTTTCCAACATATCTCAAATGATACTCTATAAGCATAATATGAAATTCTAGGTCTTGAAAATATGGTAATATTATAAATTCATAAAAAAAATAGTTATCAATTTTGGTAAGCTCACTAAATCATATACTTTTCAACAAATCCTTTCATGGGTATATAAATCATTTTCATGGCACACAACAATTTTTCATGATGCCTCATGCTATAATCAAAATCATAATTTTTATAGGCTTGGCATAGCTCAAAAAAAATAATGTTCTGCACATATTCCTATTTCTAATTTCATGCTTAGCAATTATATTATTGCAAACATAAACATAATGATAAAAAATAAGGTCACGAGTTCAAATCACTCACCGCATGGGGCCGAGAGTGTGTGAGTACCACCAACTTGACCTTGAAATCTTGGAATGACATCAACAACTGCCATAGGGCAACATAGACATATGAATATTGGTGGAGTGCCCAAACCAGGCAACAATGAGAATCTACAACACCTATAACATAGAGAAGGAAAGAGGGAGAAGAATCTAATATAAAGCATAGCTAAATCCATACCTTAGAGCTTGAAAAAGGTTGGATTGAGTGGGGAAGAAAGTGAAAAGATAGGAAGAGAGATTAAAGGGCTAGGTTTTCGAATTTGGGGGTGAAATCTGAGTCAGGGAGGGTTTAAATAAGGTAAGGGTCTCCTAAACCAAAACAGTGTTGTTTTGCTACTGTTGTAGTGTCAAGGAACCTCATCAGTCAAGCTTCTTACCTCGCTTGGCGAGCTCATCGAGCTCCAAAACCATCCAAAGGAAAAGCCTTTGCAAAACGAGCTCATAAGCCTCACCTGGCAAGCTTGCACATTAGGGGAACTTGCCTAGCAAGCTCTCAACCTTGCCAGGCGAGCATACTTGATAGCAGCAAATTTGTTCTATACTTTCCATGACTTTGCTGGTTCTAAGGCTTTTCCAGCAATACGGTGGGTCCTAGAAGACCCCAAGTTCATACTAGACCTGACTAAGCACATGAAGACCTACTGTATTACATTTGCTACTCATGCATCGGTTAATCTGGTATGCGGAATATACTGCTACCATTGAAATTGTCCCATGGCACGATTAGGATGGTGCCACTCAATAATCTCAAAGCAAATTAGGGTAGTAATAGAAGCCCAAACACTAATACCTTCATACAAATATGTCTGTGTGATTGTAATGACACCTGTGTCCTCGTCCAATGAAATTGCAATGATTGGCAACTTAAGTTAAACTTTCTACATAATCATAGAATATAAAACTTAAATAATTAAATTACTCAATGACACTTATCCCATCAATGGTTATGGCGTCAAGATGTGTCTTAAAATCCATTAACCGACAAGCATTCCTATCTAATGGAACCCTTAATCCCCCTAACCTGAAATTAAAAAAACTCAGTTAATAATTAATGAGATTCAAATAGACAAATGTCAAAAGGAATAGATAAATAACTAATTCTCATTATAAAATGTATATCTTAAGGCTAGTGGAAAGGTGAGCCCGTGTCTAGGGTATGATGAAGGGATCCGATAATATGCCTAGGATAACAATAAGGTTGCGCATCCTATAAAGTTAACAACATGGTGTTTTCACACCCTGGCAAAGACTGTGATAGAAACAAGCATAGACGGCAAATCCTCAGCTATAAATCCCCGTCTAGCCAAAATGCGGCAGTAGAGACAACCACTTCAAATGGACATGGGATGATGACTTATTTGGGCACAGGAACCCTCGAATCAATACCAACAGGTATGCCTTAGTCCATTGCTAACTACTGCATCAGATGTATCCCTGGGAAATTTGTCATCCTTAAAAGCGTTCTTAATCCATGGCAACTTCACATACAACCCATGTCTATCTCTCGGCTTGAGGACTGCCCCTAATAGATCCCAGAAGATATCCCATATACTTTGCTACTGCCATTTTCCCCATGCACCCATGCAACCACTAGCTACATCACCATCGATCCTCAGACCAAGCTGCATTGCCACATCCTGGGGAGTAATAGTACACTCTCCTTATGAAAGGTTAAAGGTGCACGCCTCCTTACGCCATCATTCTACTAGGACACTGATCATGTCGAGTTATAGTGAAAATTTCCAATGTTGGCAACATTTGAAAACCCCGCTTAGCGAGCAAGCGGTGTTGGTACGCCACAGCACCGTGGGTGTTGGTGCGCCACAGCGCCTTAGGTGCAATACTTGATTGTGTTGCATAAATTAAATTAATATATTAGTAAATGTCAATCCAAACTAAATAAACTTCAAAACCTTAAAAAAGTAATCAATATTATTGATTTTAAATAGATACTAATTTTAAACTACTTAATTACATATATTATGAAGTTCTAAGTTTTACCACCATAATTGTAAACTAATTAATTTTGAATTAAAAAAATCAAAAGTGGTTTAATATTAAACTCATAAATTTAATAAAATAAAAGCAAAATAAGAACTATCATCGTAAACAAATCCAAAACATAAAAACTAATTAAATTATTAAGGTTAAACTAAACTAATTGACATTAAACTAAACTAATTACTAGGTAAATTGATATTAAACTAAATAATTAATATTTTTCAAGTATAAAGTAGAACTAATTATATTATGTGGATTTGAATCCTCTAAAGTGAAATATTATTTTAGAGAGTAAATTGAGTAATAAAGAGAAGATGTCTCCACTTCTAATTTTATTAATTCAAAGGTAACATTCCCTCACTTTATCCTCTAAAGTGAGATAGATGATCCTTATCCATATTATACTACGCTATCCTAAACTAAAACTAAACTAATTAAACTAATGTTGAATTAAAAAAGCAACAATAAAAGTAAACTAATAAATAGATAAAATACTTTGCGGTCAAGTTTGGCACTTATATGAACATCATCCAAGTGGTAAAAGAAGTTTTCCATAGTCAAATACTTAGAAATTTTCTTTGAAAGTGAAAGTAAGCAAGTGAAATTGTTTTGGAAAATGGAAAGCGATGTAAAAATGATGGAGGATGCGCTTGGATGTATTCATATGTATAACCATTTTCACATAATATGTTTGGGGCCCTGCATATTTCAAATGAGCATGAATATGCTAGGGGTCATGCATATTTATTCATGCTCATTTGAGACATGCAGAGGTTCCAAGCATAGTAGGTTTTTAGTTTATAATTGTAGATAATGTATTTTTATATTTAATATGGTAAAAAATTCCATCGGCATGGTCCCCAACATCTGAAAATTTCTACGTATTAGGCAACGGGTTTAAAAAAAAAACCAAGTAGAAAAAAAATATGACATAACTAGCCAAGCACGTTAAATCACAATTCATCTGCTCTAAACAATTTGTGTTGAATCAACCAAAAAAAGAAAAAAAGAATTATGACAAAAAGACTGTGAGAAAATGTGGGACAAGACCCGACAAGCTAAAAATTAACTTCCTACTTTGCCCAAAAATTCTAGTTGAAATCTATGCTATGCATGGTTCATTTTTTCAAAGGTTTAATAAAAAGTGTTCAACTCAATAACGTAAAAAGCACATAATAGAATTTAGAGATTGAAAAAAAGAAAAACATTAACCTTGCCCTTTTCCCTTTTCCCTGTTCCATTTTCCTTCTTCTAATTGTTTAAAACAAAATGGTAAAAAACTCCATGTAAAGAAATTTAGTTAATGGTCTTCCATATATCAATGAAACAAAACATCGGTGAGAAAGCATAGAATGAGCAGAGCTTTGTGTAAATAAACAGTACCATTAAAATGGCAAACTCATTTGAGCTTCATGATTATGTTGTCTTTGACGAAATGAGTTCGGAGTGGCATTGAAGCATGTCTCTACTCTGGTCCAGTCTACTTTATGAATATTATGCATTTGAGTTTAGCGTAAACACTAATTAGCATCAATAAAATAATCATATGAGCCTCATCATTATTGAATCTTCGTTCAAATGAGTTGAGAGTGGAACCGAAGCACGTCTCATTGTACCATCAGTAAATTAATAGCAATAAATTTCAAAATTACCATAATTTTGTAAGTGGTGGGAATTTTTTTTTTTAAAAAAAAAATGGCTCAAGAATGATGTATTATAGTCTGAACTGATGCTATTTTCTTCCCTCCCATCTGTCATAATTAATTTGTTATCAGCATTCTAATATCACTTAGCGCCTTATGATAGCCAAAAATCTCCACACGTACAATTTCCATCCTCAATCAGTGAAGCCAGCTATTGTCCCTCACAATGATTACCTTCCTCTAGTGCACTTGCTAATAAATTTAATTGCAGCATGGCAATCACCATGGACACGCAAGTTCTTCATCACCCTGATTACTCTTTCCTTTGGGAAAGTAATAAAGCCAAATGCTATGGCTAACCTTTCCTTGTGATACCTTTTATTTTTTATTTTTATGGGGATTCACTGTGATACCTAATAGTCTGATTCTTCTCCTCACCACCTACCTCTTTCAATACAAAAGATGTGTTTGCAACATTACTAGGGCTTGTTTGCTTTGCATTTTCCAGTTTTCAGTTTTCCAGATTTATAAAGAAAAAACTGAAAAAACTGAAAACTGAAATTTTCAGTTTTCAGTTTTTTCAGTTTTTCCTTCACAAAATAGAAAACAGAAAACAGAAAACTGGAAATTGAAAACTGACAAAGCAAACAGGCCCCTAGCTTTCTCCATTTCTTCCTCTAACTCCTCTAACTTTAAATTTCCATGGTCTTCCTATGAGTCCTATCCCCAGCAACAAATGTGTGAACTCTATTTCCCTCCTTTGCCCAACTTAAACCGGTTTCCTTCTTTGTTCTTTTCTCCCTCAGCATCTTCCTCGCCCTTGCTGCTTCCTCCTATCTCCCATGTCACGACCTGACCTGGACCCGTGACCGGCACATGGGGAATCCTCATTCACACATAAGCCTCGTGACCTCTGAGTCTCTCTATATGCATAAAATAGCATATTTTTCATTTTGAAATCATATTTTCATTTAAAACTCTATTTAGTCTTTGTATCTGGAAATATAAAATCGAAATACTTGACATATAAAGCTCTGAAAACCTCTTAATCATATTCTGAAAATATGTGATCTGAATTACAAATACATCTCTGGTTTATTGCATAAACTCTAATCAAATTCTACAATTTCAAATCCATACTTGTGAACTGACACGCATACATCACTGTTTCAAATATTAAAATTAAATACATAGTCTAAAAATAAGGCATGTTTCGGATCCTACCTGCACATCTACCGGAGCACTCTACTTTAACAAGACTCTAAGCTATGCCTTACCCCAAAGTAAGACTCACCGCTGAAAACAATCGTGTCTGCCAAATTGAAGTCTGGGCTACATTTGTACCTGCAATTATGAGAAAGAAGGGAGAGGGGTGAGTCAACGGACTTAGTGAGTGAGCTCTCACCCATCACTTATATGGAACAACCAAGGAAAATATACATAATGCAATATACATGCAACAATCATAAACCGTTTGATATTGAAGTACATAATCTCATAGAAAATATATCTTTGTAATCATAAATTCATAGGAAAACATCTCTAATTCTTACTCCAACAAGAAAATCATTTCTCATATATACATAGTATCTCTTAAATCAAATATTTCCTGAAAAATCAATAATCTTTGAAAATCATTAATACTCTCTGAAAACATAAACACAGTACTCTACTAGAGAAATAGGGATCTCTACTCTATGGATTTTCATGAACCGAAAATGTTATGCTCTATGATCCATCAGGGATTTAATGCGGACACCTAAATAGATTTCATTCTCTGCTCTATGAGATTGTCTTCTCGGGACAACTTTGTACCAAGGTTAACGATCGGGGTTCAGCCGTTAACTCACTATCTGTTTCTCCATAGCTACCGTCTGGTCTCTAATTCAATAAACATATTGTTTTCTCTAAATCTCTATTACATACTCTAATGTGGGTATCAAACTCTTTCATGCATAAATACTTTATTCCTTGAAATCATCAAGATGATTCATAAAATCTCTAGATATAATCATACTCATACTCAAGCTCTTTGTAAAACCGTTTAAATATGAAAACTCTTGAAACTCTAAAAGCTCTGGACTCTTACAACTCTAGCAACTTGACTTTAGCATAATTGTGACTGTGAACTCATGCCCAATGGATCACCTGCTTGCAAGCATTTCGATTTCAAGCTCACAGAATATGTATCTGGCAGTCACTACGAATCATACTGAATTCCATATTTTTTTGGAATATCACAAAACTGAATTTCTAAAATCTCATTTATCAAGATAACCTCTTTTTATAACTTAATAACTCTAATATCAACCTTGAAATGGAAAAGGTTCGAAATCATGAAATCTCTAACATTATAATATAGCATCTCTGTTTAACATTCTTACTAAAATAGCTTAACTGATACTCTAAAATCACATTTCGAAATCTCTAGTCTTGAAATATAAAGATACCGAAATTCTTGAAACATGCTGGATATACTAACAACTTTTTAAATCATATATTCTCGCAAAAAGAAACATCTTCATGAATATATATAAAACATTTTCATAGCACTCTATACATCAATCATGGTCCCATGGTTTTTCTAAATACATTATTCATGCTCTTTGAAAATCATACTCTTTGTCTAGATTGTCATACTTGCAAAATCATATATATATATAATCATAATTTCATCTTAAATGCCATATTTGACAATTATTATGCACAAAACATAACTATAATGGGGAAACTAAGGCCACGAGTTTAAACCCACTCTCCGTTTGGGGCCGGGAGTACGTGGGTACCACCAACTTGACCTCCAAAGCATGGAATGGCTCCAACAACTGCCATAGAGCAACATTGACTCAAGATTAGTCTTTGTTAATCTGAAAACAATTCTAATCTAACTCTAACAATATTAAGGGAACACCCCTACTTGACAACAATGGAGAAAAACAACAACCTATGACGTGGGGAAAGAAGAACATAAGGAAAACTAACATAAACCAACAACAATCACTTACCTTTGACCTTGGAAGGAGAATGATTGGTGATGGATTAGGAGAGAAAGGGTGGGAGAGCTCCTTGGAGGTGGAGGATTCGGATTTTGGGGGTGAAATCCAAGTTTGGGGTATATAAAGGGGTTGGGGGGTCTCATTTACGTGAAACGCTGCGTTTCACATTGTTTCTAGGCTTCTGACACTGCTATAGCGGTCCTGCCCCTAAAAGCTCCCCTGGCCGCTTCACTTATGACCGCTATAGCGGTCCTGGACCACTATAACGGTCCTTAGAGAACCAAAAACATGCTGCACCTACACATAATCACTATAGCAATCATAGACCGCTATAGTGGTCTCCAGAACGTTGAAACCATCATTGCCACCAATTGTGACCGCTATAGCGGTCCTGGATCACTATAGCGGTGACAGTTTTCCATCTTTGCTGCATTAAAGGTCCTCCATGTATCTCGGGGCCTTCCCGGCAACGCGAGTGGGTCCCAAGGGACCCTGGGGTAGTACGGAACTTATCCTTTGCCACGTATACACTGGGTATCACATCCCAATAGCAGCATAAGCATTAGATAGCAACACATGAAGGCTTAAGCTCACTATACTGGACTCGAAAACTCTATCAGCCATATAGGATCTCCTACACCCTATCAACAAAGCTCCCTAAACAGATTATGTTGGTTCCATTGCATCTTTTTGATCACCTAAACCGCATCTTGCAACTTCCCACCGCGGCCAAGCAAGTCCACCAGGATGACATAATGCTGTGCCCCTTGTTCAATATTATAGCCTTTCATCATCTCAAAGCAATGTTGGCCCTTCTCCACCAACCCTGCATGGCTGCAGGCATAAAGCATGCACAACAATGTGATCAAATTAGGCTTCATCCCAAATAATCTCCATTTCCTTGAACAGCTCAAAAGTCCTACTAGCATAAGCATGTTGAGCACAGACAATCAGCATAGCATTCCACATGCTAAGGTTCCTATCCTTAACCTCCTCACAAACCTGGTAAGCTCCTTCAACCACCTCACACTTGGAGTATAAGGAAACCAACGAACTCCCCACAAAACATGACGAATCGAAGCTCGTCTTGAGGCACAAACCGTGCACTAGCTTCCCAACTTGAGCAGAGTTGAACCACAACAAGCCCTAAAACACTAGGCAAGGCAAAATCATTAACCCCCAACATCTTCTTCACATATCACCCTTTTGAACAACACCAGTGCCTCTTCATCCTCACCTATTTGAGCACACCCAAATATCATTACGCTCCAAGACACCACAATCCTTTCAGGCATTTCATCGAACACCTTCCTTGCACACTGAATCTAACCACCTTTAGCATACATATCAACAGTGGAGCTCCCAACAAACACAGCAAACACAAAACCAATTTTCAATGCAAGACAATGAAGCGATTCCCCAACACGGGCATCTCCTAAAATGGCGTAAGACTTGGTGGTACTTGGGAAGGTGTGGTCATCGGGGGTGACCCTATGAAGGACCATGCGGTGGGATGTGGTTAGAATGAGATGAGGGAGTTCGTTCTAGGTGAAGAAGGAGATGAGGGAGCTCTGTGTAGTGGAGGACCTCTTGGAAGTTTTGTCGAACACTTGGAGGAAGCAATAAGGGAGGTAGGTTTTGGAGTGGAAGTTGGTGAGGTGGTGCGAGGGTTAGTGTAATTTGTCTTTATTTGTATTTGAGGTGTGTAAGATACTATCTATAGCTCATCTAATGATGAATAGAGTGTGAACTAACATGGTATCTTATACATCACATGACTCTCCTTTTCATAAACTTTTCCTATTAAAAGGAGGTTAGAGTGGGTTTGAAAAACATATAATGGAAAACCATAAATCATAGGGGACATTGAAGTATTTATCAATACCCATCTTGGATTCAAATCATCATATGCAACCAAACTCACATTATAATCAAGTGTAGTTACAACTTACAACTTTATTCATTTCATTTGTTCTATACCCTAACTTGCTTCAACATCGACCTATTCAAAGGGTTATTTTGTGAACAAGACTTGCGTCTCCATGATGCTATTATCCAAATACGAGCTATAACATAGCTAGACCTAAAAGTTGAAAACATTCATAGTAAAGTGAAATGATATATATTAATAAGCAATCTGTCTAAATTCTATTTTCAGAACATAATAACAACCTATTTCTCAAATGAATGAATTACTCAAAACAATATGAGATCCCTAAAAAATGAGAACAATATTATGATAAAGTTCCATGCAAATAACTAATTTGACCTCAAGAACTAATGTGTGTCCTTCTCGGGGAGCAACTAACTAATTTATTTTTGTTAGGGATCAATAATACTAAAGTTATCGAGGATCATAGTGGGATTTACTCTTGAAATAAATAAACTAAATGTGATTATGATATCATTTTATCAAAAGAGAAAAGAATTTAGACGCATAAAGATTTGATTATGCATAAACTCCAAAAATAATCCCTATTGATTTTCAATTTGGATAAATCATTACCTAACAAAAATAAACTAATAAATTAGTCCTTAATCTTTTAAAATATTGGACAATTTACTCCCTAACAAAAATAAATGAACAAAGTGGTTTGAAACTTTTTAAAAATCAAACAATTTAGGATATATTTGGTTTGAATTATCAGTTTTCATTTTCAATTTTTCAGATTTTGTAAATGAAATATTGAAAATTCTGAAAACTACGGGCCTATAGTTTTCAGAATTTTCAGTTTTTCCTTCATAAATTCTGAAAAACTGAAAATGAAAACTGAAAACTTAAATCAAATAGGCCCTACAAATTTCAGTTTTCAGTATTCATTTCTATTTTTTCTTTCATAAAATTCTGAAAACTGAAAAACGAAAAATAAAAACTAAAAATTCAAACCAAATAGGCCTTTAGTTCTTCCTTTAAATTGTCTAATTTTTTAAAGATTAGGTACCAATTTATTTATTTATTTATATTAAAAATTAGTATCTATTTACTTTAACAATTTTTAATTTTATGAATAAATTTTAATTTTTTTTTATAAAATAAAAAACTAAAAATTAAAAACTGAAAATTAAAAACCTAAATTATCCAACATCCTGAAAAAAAGTAAAGGGCCTATTTGTCAGCTGATTTATATTCGGATTAATTTATTTGATTTGAGGACCCTTTGATTATTGCTTCCACAGAGTTCGTCCTTGGGTGCAGCGAGCAGCAGAAGAAAAGAAGCAATAGGCCCGCCCCATTTGCGAGTGAGTGTCGAAGACGACGACGAAGACGATGATGGAAGAAGAAGAACAAGAACCCTTGCTATGGAAATCGGAACCCCAACCCGAATCCATCGTTTCCGTCACCCTCGCACGCTCCATCACCTCCCTGCTGGATTCACGCCCCAAGAAGCTCATCGACGCCATCACTGTCACTGTCACCTCACTGTCACAACAACCACCTTCTTCTTCTTCTTCTTCTTCTTCACTCCAACACTCCCTCCGCTTCCTCCACAAGTACGTCACCGACGCCGCCCACTGTCGCAACCACAATTCCCTCCACCAGCTCCTCATCCCCATCATCCAAAACGTAACTGTCACGAGTCGCGCTGGCTTAACTTGCTTAAGATGAATGTCGTCAATTCAAGCTATTATGTAGTTTTTGTTTTCAATTTTTCGGTGGTTGTGTGCGTAATGATGTTTTTTTTTTCTTTTGGGTTGTTTGATTTTTTGTTTTGTTTGTAGTCGTTGAAGCGGAAGGAGTCGAAGCACGGTGGTGGGCAAGGTATGATTTTGTTGAGCTGGCTGTTCCAGGATGAGCTTCTCTTCGAGCCTGTTGCGGAAGCACTTGCAGGCGTTGTTGTCGCGAAGGAGGATCGGTATTTGTTGCTTGGTTGGTGTGTTTTTGTTAGGAGCCTTGTGGAGTGCGAGAATTCCGTTCATCAATCCATGTTGAGGGGTGAGTTTGCAAGCTTTTACGTTGGTGTTGTTTGTTTTGCGTTAGGAATGTTATGTAATCATTTGTGTCTTTAGACATGGTATCAGAGCTTTTGTGATCAAGTGCTCTAGATTTTGATTCTTGTTCCCTCACCCCACAATTCTTATAAGATTGTTCACACTTTGAAGTTCAAACATGAAAGAGACTCTTGCATTAGGGGACGTCTTAAGTGTTAAATATGAAGCCATTCAGGTGCCTCTACCTAGAGGCTCAAGCTTTTGGGAAAGATCAAAGATGGACCGTGAAAGTTTGAGCCGTTGATCATGTATTTGTGGAGTTGAAAGATCCTTACTTTGATATGTTGGGGGAATGAATTGACTTGTGTGTGGCAGGAATACGGGGGAGGTATGGTGATTTATTGAAGATTCTCTCCACCCGCCTTCGGGATTTGGCAGGCATTGTGAGTAAAGGAAGGTATTTTTCATGTCTTGTGAATCTGCTCGCATTTTATTGAATTAATGTAGATCAAATTTATTTTTGTTTAATGGTTGATTCTGCTCATATGAAAATCTAACAATGTTGTTTAGTGGTTTATTTTGCTCAAGTACAGATGCAATATATATTTTTTGATCAAGTGTAAATGTAACATTTTGCACTGCAGCGTTGCACAAATGCTGACCCCACCTAGTGGGACAAGGCCTTATAATATGAGTGTATATGACTATATGTCTCTTGGCTACCTTTCCTTTTGGGCTATATAATTTATTTTACTTGTCTTGCATCATAAATCTGAGCATTCATCAAAATTGTACCCTTTACTCATTTTCTCCCACCCACAGGCACTATCTTGTGTCATTATAATTTTATGTAAATGATGCCCGAAAGGAATGCCTGTTAGTGTTTGATAATTTCATTAATTATGGCTACTTTGTACTGAACTTTTGAGGACCTATGTTGTATTTTCTAACGTGTAGCTCTATGCTGTCTGGAGATAACATTCTGTTGGCTAGAAGCGTTTGACTGATTATTCATGTGTTTGACAATAATCTCAATTATAGACAGCAGCTCATATTCATAAATCTGCTATTTCATTTTTTTTTTTTTTTACTGTAACATGCTATTGGTTTATTCTTCCAATGTTGTCAACTTTGCATGTCTTAACTCTTGGTCCTTTTATGGGTTAGCATCTATATAATATATGTTTTCATTATTGATTCTCTGGTTATTTCATCATTTTTGTTATTTGATCACTGGCTTTTCAGCACTTTGCAGGATGGTTTTGAGTTGCCATCTCGCCTTGGGGTATCTGCTGCTGATTGTTTTTTAACCCTTTCTGGAGCTTTAACAAAACTGGCTGAGGTTCAGGGTAAGAAGTTGAAATTGGATGCAAGAGCAAAAGATCGGGCAATTACTTCTGCACAATCTCCATCTATTGACGAGGAGGTGAAACTGTACTTAAAATCTTTGTCGTTGGCAGATATTGAAGGGGACTATACTCTGTGGCATCATTTAGATGAGCTTATTTGTTTGGTGCAAAGACTCCTTGCTGTAAGTTATGCACTTTTAAGTCTTATCTGAATCATTTATGTTTTAAAACTTGTACATATATTCATGTTATGCAATTGTGACATCCGGTTTGGGAAATTATATTGAATAAGTAAACATTAGAAATTGATACAACTATTTAACTATGCAGTCCATGGACAAAACTTTTAGAAGGCGATCTGTGTCAGTATTTTCTATTATCTTGAATTCGGAAACAAATGGCTGTTTTAATTTTGGGTTTCTATTGTTGATTCAGCCTTGTAATTGAAAACTTAAAATCATATTGATCGGCACGCTGAATAAATGAAATGAAAACAGAAGTAATTAAGGTCCTTTTCCATATAAAAATACCTGAAATGATGTCATGGACATTGTTCTGTTTCTTTCAATACTATTATTGATCTTGAAATGGAATCTGAATTCTATTCCTGTAGGCACAACAAAATGCTTGAACTGTTTTCATCAAGATTGAAATTAACATTGGTTCAGTTCCAGCAGTAACCATTACCTGTTGAATTTTATTGAATTTTGCATTGAACTTATGCAGTTGTTTGATCTTTAACCATTCATTTCAGTGGAGCCAAAAAAGTCGTTTTTTGCATGGCAAAGGTTTGGAGCAAGTTCTTAAATGGCTGAAGGAGATAAAAGATCACTATGGGTCCTTTCAACTTGAGGCAGGTTCTGGATTCAATGCCTTTTCTATGTTTACTCGATATTTAATCCATTCACATAGTTTATTTCTATAACACATAATTTTTACTTTGTTTTTATCAAAGCAAATTTTTTTTGTTTGTGTGCAACACTGAAGACAGGTTCTAGTGCTCTCAAGACTGGGGATTTATTACTCTCTTCTTGCTGGAAGCATTATAGCATGCTATTACGCTTGGAAGATCAAAAGTTTTCTCAGCATTACAAGGAAATGTTGGACCAGTACCTGTCTGGGATTCAGGTTATATGCAGTAGGGACTAGCTTTTTTGATGTTTTGAAATAATTTGAGCAATAACCTCTGTCCTGATCTAAGTCAAATGGCAAGATAATGCCATTTGATGCATGCCAAGAGGGGTAATTTATTCCTAAAACCCCAATTAATTTATCTTGTTTGCAAAAAGAATATATGTTAACTTCACATCATCATATTATAAAGATGATTAGGCTGTAATGATGTACTGTATATGTGGAAGGGAATGCGTGTCTGGATGGTGTGTGATTGTATTCCCTCAATGATTCTGGTTTAAAATATATTGTTGTCATGATCATTTCGGTCAAGTTGATGGGTAAATATGTTATTCTGTCATAAGTGGTCTGAAGTTGACTAATGAAATTCATGTGCTTGGTGCATAGTTTTGTAGTAAGCAGCTCACAGTTTAAGCTTTGCTCTTATTCAGTTTATCATGTTTGGTGTCTCAACTGCATGTTTTGGTGCACATGAGCACCTCCATTAGGACATTGAAAGTTTGAAAACTTTCTATTAAAATAATTGGTCTGATAAGACTCAATGCAAACATAGCCTGGATACCTTTAAACATAGGCATGAATAATATTGGTTTTTTTTTTTTTCCTTAGAAATTTCTGTTGAGTTATGTCTCAACTCCTCAGCCTTAATGAAATTAATCGTTATAAATTGTCGACACTCTACACTGTAAATCTTATGGTTACCTGGTATGTATAACAACTAGTTATACAAAAGTATTTCTAAGTCTAGAATTTTATATTTTATTTTTTGGGTACAAAGTGTCTAGAATTTTATTGTCCCCATATTACCACTTAGATTGTCTTAGAAATTAATGTTAGGGGGGAAAAAGCTGACCCTCTCTATCTTGCTTTCCTGGGTGGGGTGGAGTCCTTTGTGGGCTAGTGAGGAAATGTTCAAGTGATCTACTGGATGGTTGTGGGGCTTTGTATATATTTGCTATTTATACCCCTGCCTTGCAATTTTTCAGTTGTCTTATTGTAAATATGGGGTGTTAGTGCCTTCCATTTACTCTTGCATTTTATGAAGTGCTACTCTGGAGTTAACTCTGTAACATACACTTGCTGACCTTGTACTACTAAGCTGGGAGTTGAGGGTGGTATTCTGAGTAAAAAAGTAATATTCTGCATTAGAATGACATCTGGAGCAAATTTATGGTGTGTATTTCTTAGATTTTGGCACTTCATATGGTGTGTTGATGACTACTACTGGCTAGGGCTACATTTGTTCTAAGTGTATTAGAAATGGATTATTAGGCTATATTATATGATATGACATGACACGTTTTTGACTCATTCTTTGTGGCTCTGTACAATTGTGTATGATGGAATTGCTTATTTGCTGATATCCATGCAAATTGCAGCATTATATGGACAATCATGCTGACAAGAAGGATGGTGGGTTGGAGACCATGAAGTTTTTTTTGAATTGTTTATGCCTCCTGCTGGGACGTCTAGACTGCAAGAGGTTTGAAAGCACAGTGTTGGAATTTGGGATGGATATCTCATCCATTCTGGTACCTCAGGTTGGTACCTTTACTCAAGGTCTTGTGGAAATATATTGCACATATATATTTATAACAAGGTGATTTTTCTATTATTTATTTCTGCAAATATGATTGTATCGCATTTATTTCCTTCAAAATTTTGTATGCACATTCCCATGCATCCGGATTAGTGCTCAACTAATATTGTTAGAAACTTAGAATAAAGATATCAATTTACTACCATCTTGCTACAGCTGCAGAGTAGTTATTGTCTGGTCTGACCTTGTATGACATGGTGTTGGTGATGGCCTGGGTGGGTAATAATGCCCTTGCTATTTGAAAGAAAAATCAATGCTCAAATCTTGTGATAACTAATATTGTTACTGTTAGAAATAAGGAAATATTTAGTAATATCTCCATTATATCTTAGAATATTTCATATCATATCTTAGATTGATTTAGATTTCGGTTGATTCTATCACTATGATTAGATTTTATCTTTAACTTATAAATAGGATTATCTCATTGTATTATAGCAACACAATATATCAAATATATTTTCATATTATTGAGTCTCTATTTTCTCTCTTTTGTTCCTCCACTATCTAAAATCCTCAATTTCAACATGGTATCAGAGTGGTACCATCCATCGTAACCTGTGTCAATGGTTCCGTTGCAGAGATTCCACTAATTTGGAACTCACTTGTATTGTATCCCTGCTATCTTTACTCTTCTTTCTATCCCGCCATCATTTTGCCTATCAAGCCCTTCAATGGTATCTTAGGTTTGACAGTGTTCTTGCTTTCCAGGAATTAGAAAACCATCATCCACCACCTGCCACTGCCTTCGGCAACCTTTTTCCGGTGCCGATCCTGGCCTGAGAGCCCACCACCGTGCTCGCCTCCTCCTGCACGGCCAATTCTTGAAAGCCGCGCATGGAAAACACTTTTTCCTTGCTATGTGTCACTTCCAGCAGTAGTAAAAAAATAACCCCCATCCGCCACTCTTCTTCACTGCCGGCAAGTTTTCCGGCGATGATTCTGGCCTCCGACACCACCCCTCGACATTACCTCTTCCTGCGCGGCCGACCCCACCAACCGCGTCTCCAGAGCAGCCTCCATGCGCCCCCATGCGCCGCTCCATTCTTCCGCGGTGTTTTCAGCCGCGGCTTCTTCCGGCAGTGCGTGGCGACATGTGCCTCGTCCGTTCCGGCTGCCGCCTCTTGCGTTGGACTTGCGCCGTCCTTTTCTTTCCGAATCTGTCCTTTGTTTCATGGTCCGTGCTCTCCGGTGACGTGACTTTTTAGTAATTCCCGTTCTGCCCTTGTCCTTTTGTGACCCATGGTTGTGAGTAATGAATATTTGGTTGTACTTCCTACCATCCTCCCATTGTGAATCATACCAATGATGATATTTGTCTTCACTCAGTCATGATAGTGATATGCTTTTTTGGCTTTAGATTTCCAATTGTTCAATTGTTCAAGACTTTCATATGTTGTTGTCGCGATCTATTGTTGGTTTGTTGCATTTATAGGAATTCCCACCGCCTTCATTGCGTCTCTTCCAGCACTGATAGCTATGTGTGTTTCTTCTTTTCCTAGTTGTGTAATTATCCAACAAGTTTTTTAAGATGATGTTCATTCTAGTTGCCTTGTTGTGTTATCTTTTTCGAACGTATTTAGCATCTCTGAATTGTCTTGCTAGTCTTCAATGAAGATCAGGTTTATATTTCAAGGCTTTAATTGTAACAAGCTTAAAGCTTAGTAAGCTTTAGCTTGAGGGGGAGTGTTAGAAATAAGGAAATATTTAGTAATATCTCCATTATATCTTAGAATATTTCATATCATATCTTATATTGGTTTAGATTTATTTAGGTTGATTCTATCATTATGATTAGATTTTATCTTTAGCTTATAAATAGGATTATCTTATTGTATTATAACAACACAATATATCGAATATACTTTCATATTATTGAGTCTCTATTCTCTCTCTTTTGTTCCTCCACTATCTAAAACCCTCAATTTCAACAATTACTAATATTGCTATTTAACTAATATTGGTGATGGCAAGATAACTAATATTGTTACTTCTCCTTCTTTTTTATGTAGCTTAATTGTGTTGACGAAGATGTGATAGTTGGGGTTGTTTCAATATTCAAGGCTATCATTTTGAAGCCAAATGACTCGCAGGAAGACACAGATAGTAGGCAGGCTAATGCTGTGATACCATTTTTGCTCCACCTTCTTGGTGAGTGTGATGGTATGGCTAGAGCTGTGGTTATGCTGATAGCAGAATACTGCTCAGTGTAAGTTTATTCTTTCTCATATGATACTGAGAAATATCACCCTTTAAAAATCTTCCCCTTTAGCTCATATCTGATTGACATGCATGATGATTCAACAGGAGCAAAGATGATAAGTGCCTTATGGAAGTTCTAAAGCGCCTTCCTTCCGGAAATGTTGCACAGAGAAGGAATGCTATGGAGGTTATATCAGAAGTCATCCATATGCCATCAGAGTCACAAAAATTATTTCCTTGTTCTGCTTGGTATGATTTCTGATAGAGTTATACCATGATTTTCAGTTGTTTGTATATTTATTTGTTGATATGACCACTTCAGGGTAGACATAGCCAACCAATTGCTGGAGCGGCTTGGAGATGAAGAAATATTGATTCGTGAGCAGGCATCCAAATTACTCCCTGTGATCGGTTAGCACTGAAGCTGAAATATAGAAAAGTGTAGTTGTTGATATTTCTTATGTATGTGTTTTTTTGAATTTTTTTTTAGATATAAATTTAAAACTATTATTTGGCTTTTCTCACAATGGCTAAAGCTTTTAGGGTGATTGTTCCTTAGCATGGTATTGGATCCACTTTGTCCAAATGATCAGATTAACTGTTTGACCCTCACTATCATTTTTGTTTTAAAATGAAATTTCAAGCACACGGTATTAATTGGCCTGAGTATTGTTCACGACTGAAGTCCAAAGGGCTTTCATGTCAGGAGTTGTGTTTGATTTGTAATTAGAATCAATATTTGAGCACTCATATAATAGCTCTAGGTTTTAGGTTGACTGCTTCTTTGCATTTTCCATTTTTCTTATCTTTTCCTTTCTTCCTCTTTCAAACGCTTGGTTCTTTGCTTGCACCCAAAAAATGCTTCATTCTTTTCTTTTTTTTGGATAAAAGAAGAATTTGATTGTGATGAAGATAGAAATTCACAAGAAGACAGGTGAACAAGAGATCCTCTTTACAAGAATAAAAGCAACCCAGAGAAAAACTATCAATGAAGTATACTTTTCAATCTTTCAACATATCTAGGAGGGAATTCCTCTAAAAGGACCATATGCTTTGCACTAAATAGAGGCAAAGTGCCTAATACTATCCCACAAAACTTGCTTGTCTAAAAATTTATCATTGAAGATGTGAGAATTATGCTCCAACCAAATACTCCAAACAGTGGCATATTAGTACATTGCACAAAGATTGTGTCCTTCCTATTCCCAAAACCAATGAAACTTTGTCAATAGGAACTGATCCAAGGTTGCGGGGCACACTCTTCATCACTATTCCTTTGTTTAATTTGACTTGCATATATGTATTTAAGCATTAATTTGTTTTCATAGTAATCCTGTACCACATTACGGTTTTCCAGTAGATGTGTTGTCACGAAAAATATGTGGACTTACATGCACAAATGTTACTGTCACCTGGTGTATATGATTGTGTCCTATAAAGATTTAGTGGTCATTACTCATAGAAATGTCTCTTTTTGGTAATTCTATTGTTATATTTTTACGGTGGCACCTTCTCATTGCTGAATTATTTGCTCAAGCAGACCCTTCACTATACTTGTCTGCATTGGTTGGTCTTGTTTACTCTCTAGATGAGAGCCAATCATCTGCTAGTGATGCCCTCATTGGGGTCCTCAAATGTCACAACCAGAGAATTGAAGTCATATTCTTGCTGCTTGACTGTCTTAGGTATGCTTTCTTCTCTTCCCACTGCCTTCCTCTAGGCCTTCAAAGTTGCAGAGTTCAATATATAGAACTGAACATTTCTGTTTTAAGAGCTGGAGTATGTGAATATATCACATACTTCACTAAAATTTGTGCTTTCCTTATCCTTGCAGCAACATCAGCCAAGGCCTAGATCTTCCAGAGTCCACTGGAGATAAAGGTAGTATCCCCCCCCCCCCCCCTCCTCAAGATTCAATGACATCAATTTGGTCCTCCAAATATTTAACATCAAATTAGTTTTCCAAAGATTTAAAATGACATCAAAATGGCCTTCTGTCACATTCTGTGTAACAGTAAAAAGAAAAATTGATGTCGTTTTGAATCTTTAAGGAAGACTCATTTAATGTCAACGTCTTTGGAAGACCAGATTGATTGTTTAGTATTTTCTATATCTATATATATAAGGGGGGAGGGTCAGAATTTGTTGACACCTATATAATAAAGGGATGTTAGTTTTATACCATTTAGTAACTTCTCAAAGATGCATTTCTCACAAGTCTTCTATTAGTTGGATGCCATTGAAGGTTTTAATTAAAAAACTCATCAATTTCAAATAGGTATTTGTTCCATGTATATCAACTAAACCTAAGTTCATCACACTTTTAAATTGAGAAAAGGATCACAGTTTATGTAGAGAAAAAATGCCTGCTTCATTTGAAATTGCTTAAGAGCAGCACACTAACTCATTGCAATTGAGCAATCAGAATTATAAAAATCACATTCTGCAATTTAAATGTATAGTGTAAAATTGCCAAGTTTCCATTGGTGCTAGTTTATCCTTACTCGAATGTGTTTAGATTATTTCTTTATCTTCTTTCCTTGTTTAGAATTTTCGGACTGTAATATTTCGCAATAGGTAATTTCAGTGTCAGTTTTCAGTTCTTCTTATTGGTTAAAATATTCCATCCATATTGTTCTCATGCTTTCGTCATTGGTGTCAGGGTCAAAGTTGGATACTGATCGAGTACTCAAACTGGTTCCAGAGTGGTCTAACAGTGTAAGTTTGATTATGCAATTATTAAGGTGGCTGTGTAGTGATGGTGATCCTGTTTTTCAATATTGCAGGAATGTGATGAGAAATAGATGGCCAATATATTTATTATGGAAAAGTAAACCAAATGACTTGATTGAGGGAAATACTAGAATGCTAAGACTTCTTTGTAGTCATAAGTACAAATAGATTCTCAAAACATTATAATTTTATGGCTTTTTAAGCAATGTTTTCTTACCAGAGTCCTTTAATCTTGTCAAGAATCAAATCATCCCAAAAGCTTATGCTGCAAGGTGCACAACTAAGGAGGGTTGTTTTATCTCTAATCTGCCTCCTCCGGTGAAAGCCCTTTGTGCTCAAACTTGGACAATGACAAAGCACTAGGCCACCCAACCTTGTTAAAGTTTAATGCATCTCTGAACGGTCATCATGGCTACAATCAAACCCTTAACAGTTGGTAGAAGCTGCTTTGATCTGTGCTAAGAACCAAATAATCTTAATTCTTAGAGCTTAAGCAGTTAGATACAGGGCTAAGCTCAGGTTTCACCACCTTCCAATACATCTATTCCCCTCTAGATGTGCACCTGCAGCTTGACCCTGTACATTACATTTATATCTTGTCTATATCTTGTCGGTTCTCTGTAAAGCAATGACATAAACATCTGCTGCATAACTGTTAGTTGTTTTCTGTATTGTTCTTCACAGTTCTTCTGAACTCTGTATAAAATGATTTCAATAGATGTACCACCAGATGGCGGTCATTAGAATTACTAAAAGGATTCCAATCTGTTAATTCCAATGCATAACAGGTTCGAGACTGGAGCTTCATAATTGGACCACTGGTTGATAAGATGTTTGCAGATCCATCAAATGCAACCCTTGTCAAATTCTTGAGTTATATAAGTGAAGACCTGGCAAATGTTGCTGATCTTGTCTTGCATCATGTTCTGTTGCATGTTAGAGAACAGGAGTGAGTATATCAACTTTTTTTTTTTAACAACAAAATGCTTCTATTCTAAGTAACTGTTTATAGATCAAACAGTGTAGCTTTTATATTTTCCCCTTATCTATAATTGTAATTTTGAAGTCTTTAACTGTAGCACCAAAGAGCTTTTTTCTTTGTGCCGTATATTTGATACACTGGTCGGACACACAATAAGACAGACAGATTGTACTTATAAATCCAATGAATGATAGGTAAGCCTCGTGTGCTTTGGATTGATTGATAGTTCAAACAAAGAATATTGACTTGAATTTGATTGAAGAACCTGGCAGTGAATATCAAGTGGATGCTGTTTTCATAATTTGTCTTCATTTGCAAACGGAAGTGGTCTTTGTATACTCCTGCACAATGCGCAAGAAAGGGTTGGGAGGAATACAATTAAAATGCCTGTGTATTAATATTTTAGATTTGAGTTGTGCAGCACTATATGGGGCCAAAGGGAGTGGGGCCTTATGTATTTGTTTTATATTTTTGGGTGGTTTTGTAAAACATTCAAGCTTTAGTGATATCTAAAATATGTCTGATCTTGTTTGCTAAGCTGTCGGTTCATCAAAAGTTAACTGACATAATATGCATTAATTTTATAGAAGTTGTGGATTAATCAGAACATGTCCTTGTTTCTCAGTGGTAGATTTGGATGTCAGTAATTCTTTTGGGCTTCTATGACGCTGCTTACCGTACTCAATGGTTCCATGATTTTCCAAACACAAGTTCATTATTAGTATAGGCAGGCTCTGTAGTGGCTTGGCTTGCGTTCTCTCTTGGGAAAGTGTAACTATGTTTTATTGTAATTCAACGACGAGAACCGTGTGTTTATTAGTTAGATAGCAATCTGGAGTTATGATCAATTAGCATTTTAGGAAAATAATATGCCAGGTTCATTTTAAGAAATGGTTCTTCCTATTGATTTATTTATATTGGTGGTATTGGATTTTTTTCCCCTGTTTGGATAACCATCGGCTTCTTGATGACTTTTCATTTATGTGGTTGGTTGGCTCATGCATTATGCATGACATGTTGCAACTTGGCTTTCCTATTCATCTTGTATCCTTGTGAAGAGCACAATATCTGCATTGATCTTAGTTTATCTCTAGTTCAATTTTTAATATGATAGTAGTGCATTGGTTCAAGAGAGATTTATGGGGGCCCTATTGACTTCTACAGTAGCTAAAATGTTTTTCCAAAGTCAAATACATATTAATGTCACTCTTCACTATGCAGTCTTTGCATTGTTACAAAAGTAAATTCTTTCTCTTTCTTTTCTATGTATTGTCATCCTATTGAATATGTCTATACTATTGTCTCAGAGCTGGACTAAATCTGGTGGTAGTACTTTCTTGCCTTTGACAATTTGTCATTTCCATAGCAGGATTGATGAAAGTTTCTTATCAAGATGGGAGCGTAGAACATATACTAGTGATGAGTTTGAGGAAATGCAGCGATCTTTGTTTGAGCATCTTTGCCCACTGCTCATAATTAAGATGCTTCCCATGAAAACTTTCAATGAGCTCAATTCATCAGTTATGTATGGACATTCCGGTCACAATACAATGCATGGTAAATATTCATGCCTTGTGTATCTGTTTCTGCTTACTCATGAATTTGGAATTATGTGGCCGGAATTATTTTCTGACTTAATTGAATTGAAATCACTGCAAATTTTTTAAAATTTTCAAACTTTGGGTGATAAAGTTGCGAATTGTGAGTCTTTTCAATCAAATCAAATCTTGTAATCATTGTCTTCCCATCTGAATCATAGACTCAATTTTGTTGGATGTTCTGCTAATTTGTTTAACTATGACACTCACTTTGAAATTTTGAAGTTCTTTCTTTCTGCTCAAAATTCATAGAAGCTTCTGATTGAAGTGCCTGAAATATTAGTTATCAAACACAGTTTCTTGAGTGTTGTGCCTAAATTACTGTATGTCTATTAGACTTGAGGTTGTGCCTTTATTTTTTTCGTTTGATACATCATAATTTCCTTGTGAAGTCATTACAACATGCGTATACATATTTATTCTCTTGGTTGGTAGATTCAAGCAGCATGGGCACTGAGATTGGTTATGAGTGCATTGCTGCTCTCCTTCTAATCAGGTTGGTCTTTAAACCATGAGCATATCCTTTGTCTTCCTCCAGCAAAAAAAATACAATACAAGAGTCTGATACGTTTTTCATGCTATTCATTTGCTTCAGGGCGTTTGGTGATTTTGAGTTTGAAGATGTGCGGAAACTTTCTGCTGAGCTGTGTGGACGCATTCATCCGCAGGTAATGAAAAATGATCTTTTAATTATGAATTCTAGTTCCGGGAAGAAATCAGTTTTTCCTATAGCGATGGCACGGCCTAGTTTTATTTACATTTCAGTTTTTAAGTGTTTTTTGGCACTGTTTTGCATTAAGCATGATTGAAAACTTCTTGAAGTAATTCTGCAATCCTGAGGGATGGGTTTTCCTTTCAATAGATATCCAGTTCTGTCAGCTTGCATATTTGGTTGTGATTATTATTAGAGTGCAAGATATATATTAGAATCCATATTAGACTTGAGGTTAACTCAACTCCAAAAGGTAGCCCAAGGGAAAGGGTTGGCCATATGCCTAGCGGCACAAAATTGGCTCTGATACACATTATAATTGAGTGAAGCCTAACTCAACCCAAAAACTAGCTTTGAGTTGATGTGAGGACTCAAACAATGTGTAAGTGCTAGATTACACTCATCTCCTTGCAACAGATATCCTATCTGAATAACATCGTATTCTAGGCCCCTGGCATCATGGTAAACTGAAAACCTTATGACTTCATCATTGTGGTAGTTTTTGCGGCCTACTTTAACCTTTCCATGTCCTTTGATACTGTAGGTTTTATTCCCGGTTCTCTGCTCCAAATTAGAGCAGGCAGTTGATGATAAGAACATAACGAAGATAAAGGCCTGTTTATTTTCAATATGCACATCCCTTGTGGTAATTATTTCTCCATCAGTATTTTTATCCTCATCTCCTGCTTTAGAAAAGGTCTTTTCAGCTTCTGGCATAATCTGTTCCAATTTAGCTTGCAGTAATGTGTCTTCTTTGGATTTTAGGTTAGAGGCTGGGAGTCTTTTTCTCATCCTTCAATGGATGCAATTAGAAGGAGTATTGAAACGGTGCTGTTATGGCCTTGTCCAAATACTGATTCAGGTATGAAACTATTTATTTTCTAATTTTTGTTTCTATTTTATAAAAATTAATAATTTTAATGAGCATAACTTCTTTCTCCCAGTTTCCAAAGCACAACATGGATGCATTGATTGTCTAGCACTGATGATATGTGCTGAACTACAAGCTAAGGAATCAATCAGAGACTCGATGCCAAACCAAAGTAGGGTTGTTGGGAAGAAAGGTGGTATTAGTGTGTATGTTATACTGAATATAAGCACGAAACTGTTACTGGGTAGTTGCATTGACTTGTTCAGCTCATGTGGAGTCTGATTCTGCAGGGATTTCAGTTGTGACCTATGTGATCGATCAATTTTTTAATGAAAAGAAGGAACTCACACTAACTCCTGAGTTGGATTATGAAAACTCTGAATCTATGGCTCCAGTTCCCCTCTCTTTTCGACTGTGTATGGGTAATGTTCTCATCAGTGCTTGCCAGAAGATATCAGAACCGTGCAAGAAGCCTTTTGCGGCACAAGTTCTTCCTTCTCTCCTCCGTTCTTTTGAGGTACAATTGCATATTTACTTCTCGAATCTTTCTCATCAGGCTAGCTGATTTATGAGACTAATATTCTGTCTACAGTTTGAAATGATGTCAGAAATTAGATCAGCATGCATCCAGGTCCTATTTTCTGCAGTCTATCATCTAAGATCTGCTGTTCTTCCTTATGCATCTAACCTTCTCAAAATCTCATTAAGTGCCCTGAGAAAGGAGTCCGGGAAGGTAACTGCCTCTGCAGTAATATTACATATGTCATTGTTTTATCATGTATGTTTATCTTTCTTCTGCCTATGCATTTAAACCTCTCTTCTGTTTTTTCTTCATGGAAAATATAATCTTTCTTTAAATTAACGAGAAGGTAAGCTAATAGGAGCTTTTCTTGAATAAAAATTTTCTGTAAGATTTGTTTTGATGAGGGATAGTCAATTAGCCTGGGCCCTATATGAACATTCATACATTCTATTAGGAGAAAGACAATTAAGGATGGCTTAGTGAAGAAGTGGACATAAATGGAAGCCTGTATTGTTTCTCTTAAAAGTGTAATATCACAATGTTGGCAGGGTTGGATCCACATTGTAGGAAGGTCACAAGAATTTGAATTTTTTTTTTAATAAAATTATACATGTATTTATATTTTTAGCCCCAAATATTTTATAAAATCTGGCCCTACATTAATTGTAAATAAGAAAAAATTAAAAAAATAATGTACTTCACTTTTTTATTATGTTTGTGTATTATCTTTTTGCCCCGATACCAAAACATTCTAGATGCGTCACTGTTGGAGTATCGTTAATGTTCAACAGGAAAGGATGGCAGGTGCGAAGCTAATAGCGTCTCTTATGGCTAGCGAAGATGTGATCTTGGAAAAACTATCAGCTGGACTATTAGAAGCAGGGTCTGTTCTCTCAGCCATATCTTCATCAGATCCTTCACCTGAGTTGCAGCAATTATGCCGCCAGTTGCTAGCATGCATAACTTCTCCATGAGTTGCGAAAAAACTCACACTCTTAAAGAAGATCACACTTACTTTCAGTTTCACTCTTGGCCCCATTTCTTTTATTTATTTGTTAGATGTACATAATTCACTTTTGTATGTGCAGTGGAAATACTTTGCATAGACCTCATAGGCTTGACTTGAATAGTCATGAGGAGTAGATATAACCATGATTGTGTTGTATATACTAGGTTAATGTAAAATTCGGGGGTCATTCTACACACATCATATGATAAATCGAATTCTTGTTCTTGGTGATTTTAATATTATGTTACATGAATGTGGTTATGATCATTTTAAGCTTTGTTATCCCATAGAGTAGCCGGTAGCATATGGGTACAACTTACATAAAGCAAGTGAAAAATGATAATGCATTTCGATAGAAAACAAATGTAGGTTTGTTGATACATTGTTTTTCACCTTTCTATTTTTATTCAAATGCACGCCTTTCTATTTTTATTGGTACCACAAGAATAAATCATCCTGTCGCTGCCCCACCATGACATTCACATCATGACAATGCCTTCCTCGTTGTTGCATTGTCGCTGTCATCTTAAAAAGCAATGTGGGCTTTCCTTCATCACCCATCAGCACCCTTGTTACCGTTGTTCGGGATTTCACTGTTCAAGGGGGCTAATTTTGTCTTAGTGTGATTATTTGTGCTGAGTTTTTTTCGATTTTATAATTTATACAGTTATTTAGCATCGACAATGGAAAGAATAAGAGTTTGTTAGCTTCTGACCTTAATCATCATTTTACAAAGTTTATTGTGTTGTCTATTCAAAATTTTCGTCAATTACTTTTAATTTTGTAGAATTTTCGTATTTTTTCGAAGTCAATTGTTAATTAATTATGTTTTATTTATCTATTCATATTTAATATTGACTTAGGGTAACCTAAAATGTAACAAATAAAAGTAGTTACGCGATTGGCCCATTTTAAACTATATTGTCATTTAAATAATTCAATAAACCAATTGAGACTCATGACCCCCAAAAACAAAAGAGACATCGATTTTTATGCATTTTTTTTCTTCCAATGGTTGGCTTTTTGAAGCTTCATCTTATCATTCTAGAATTCAATTAAGAAAAGCAATATAATAATTCAGTTTAGGGATTTTTTTTAATAATAGTTTAGCTATATGATAATTATTATTGGGGATCCATTTATATCATGTGTAAGTTTTATACATTTACACCTTTCAATAACTCTTCATAGAAGTTGAATCTAATTGATTGGACCATTGAATTATGTATTATATTAATAATCAAACATATTGAATTTCAAAAAAATTAGACAATAATAGAGATGTATTATGTTAATTGACATTTATCTATATATAGCGGTATGGCAAAACATTAAATCATTTTTAAACACTATAAAATTTGATATATTTAATAAGAATTTTAAATTTAACAGTTGCATTAATAATTTTTTATACCAACAAAAAGTTATTAAATAATATAAATATACTAAAATTTATATCTAATATAAATAGATCTTTATATATATGTGTGTGTGTGTGTGTGTGTGTGAAGCACTAGTTAAAAATGTCATAAAATAAAAATATGCATAGGTGGATGGAATTTTCTCTTGTGTGTCAAATAATAATAAGAAATAAATCACATTAAAACCAAGACTTTAATTTTCGCTCATTAACACTGTAAAACTTTTTGTTTACATAATTAATTAATTAAATTATTTTATTTGTATAATTTTTTAAATAATAAATGTGAAACTTTAACTCTTAAATTAAAATGGTTCATGAGGTTATTGTCAAAATTAAAAACAGAAAGTCTACATATATAAATGTTCAGTGCCCCTTTTTTTTTTTACACTTTTCTAAAACATTTTCTAAAGTAGAGCTGCTTTAGCTTTTGTGCCATATCTTTTTGTCGGCACAACACGTTTTAGAACTTTTTTATTTTTTATCCGGACGTTTGTAACTTTTATAATCGTAAAGAATATTACAGTATAGAATTTACCTATTAGCTTTTTATGTTTTAAAAAATATGTTACTCACTTTTAACTTTTTTTCAAAAAGTATTACAATATAAAAATTCTATTTCTAATAAAAAAGAAACGCTTTTTTTCCCCCAAATTATGGCCATCAGTATTTGTGTATCTGCATTAAACTTTCTTGCGCAATCGTTAGCTACACACATTTTGCAAGTCTCTCACTTTGGAATATTTTTATTTATAGACTTAATATGGACATAATTTATAGAGGTTTTCAAATTATGCTTAGAAAGAAGAGCAAGTAGAGTCATAGAAAGCTGTTTGTTGTGAGGTGTAGATGTACCAGTTTATCCGACTATGTATATCCAGCCTTGAGATTCTGAACCCTGTTCAATTAATTATCAATATATATATATATATATATGGACACAATTTATGTAGACTAAATAATTAAATAAAAAGGATCATATTCTTATGTTAGAACAAAATAACTATTCGGCATATAAATTTATATTTAACAAGCCAATTAATATTAATAATGCTTCACCCATGAAAAAATATATGTTAATAATGTTTCAAATTTTATTAGTATAACGACCATATTAGATAACTAAAAGGTCACCGAATTTCTATTAGAAGAATTTAACAATTATTGTCTTTCAGATAAATGAGTTATGTTCACCATCTCAATTTATCCAACAATCTTTTTACTGACTAAATCCAATGTATATTTCTAAATCTTGAAAACTTTTTGTCTCCATTTTGCAAAAGAGAACACTTTTTTTGGCATAATAAAAAGGAAATATGAGAAAGAATCTTTAGCGTTCACATGACCCCACAGGCGTATGGGGGCATGGCCAAGAAGTGGCACATGTCAAACTCTGAAGTGCTTCCACTCCGATCAATCAATTAGTAGTTTTATATAAGCCTCAGTCTTCCCATCCCCACAAGACAAGGGCCAAGGATTAGGAGGAGGAGGTGAACCAACGGCCCAACACCTTGGCACTTTGTTCCCATAGATTTGATCGATTCGTAGCACAAAATATATATAGCATCTCACCATCATCATAATTCCTTGCTCTAGTCTCATTCCTAGCTCCCTTCTCCATCACCACCACAACCATACTTTCTCTCTCTCTCTCTCTCACACACACACTTATAAATTGTAATAATAATATTACAAAAAAGGAAGAAAAAAAAAATGCTTGAACTTGTGTTTGCTGTGGCTTTCTCGGCTGTGCCACTGACCTTGTATGTTCCACCGATAAGGAGCTTCAACCTCTTTGTGCACACCATTCAGCACTTCCTTAGAGACTCCACCCTCCTCTCCCTTCGTGTCTATCCACGCATAAGGCTCGCTCTCTCTCGCATCTCCAACTCCATCGTCCACATGACCTGGTAGATCCTCTCTTTTATTTTTGTTTTATAATTTTTTTAATGTAAATTTTTCTGGGTTGTGTCGTTTTTTATTTTTGAAGTTTTTGGTGACTAATTCTAAAGGAACTTTTTTGAGGCTTCTTTTTGAGATGGGGTGTATTTGTATGAACACGGATGTTGTAATTAGAAGTGTTGCCATGACATGATTGATTTCAGGAATAATCCTTACTTGACATATCTCTGGCTTGTTCGTTTTGGTTAATGTTGTCTATAATCTCTGCTATCAACAACCTCGGTGGCGTTGAGAAGTCTTTTTTATTCTTTTCCACATTGTTTTTTTGGAATTATGTTGGGGTTCTGATGTTGGATTAATTGAATTTTTGCAATTTAAGCTCCCTGCGATTTCATTGGTCATCGATAGGATTTTAGAAGGAAGCGAAAAATGCAGACGAGGTAGATGATGATTGTAAGGGGATTAAGAATAGCTTAATTAATTATCGGCTTATGAAGACGACCCTTTTAGTTTTCACTATGTTATTATTATATTTCATTCACCCAGGATAACAATAGCAAAGGCTGGGAATAAAAACACGTCCTTTTCTTTTGTTTCTTTTGAGTTGCATTATTGTTTTTAGTTTTGATTGTTGGTGCGTCTTTCTGCGTGACTTTTCTTGGTTGGACGCGGTGGCAACTGTGGATTAGGATATGACGGTGGGGAAGCTAAAAATGAATTATATAATATGTTATACACTTCGGTGTTGAATTAATATTTCCCAGCCATCATTCCAATTCTAAATAGTGGATGATGACTGTTTGTTGATGCTTGCATCCTGTTTAAACAAGTTTGGCATAAACATCCAGAATTTTTTCATCACAAAATTAGGAGTAATATTATTTATACTCATTTTATAGAATATCGTGTTGACACATTTTTATTTACTATTAGATGTGATGGGGTCCCAAACTAAATAGGTTTTGTACCTTGTCTAATAATAAATAGAAGTATGTCAGTATAGTATTCCATAAATTACGAGTATCAATAATATTTCTCCAAAATTAAATATGTTAGCGGTCTGTTTACGCTTGCTACAGTGTCATGATGCAAGAAAAACAATACCAGAAATACGCAATTGTACGTGGGGCACTGGGAATTAGAGACGTAGGTAGAATTATATTAAAGTCAATGTCTAGCTTATTGAATAAGTAATTCATATTTTAATTAGGAGAAAACGAACATTATCTAGTTTATGGTTGCCTTTGTTTTCATCAAAGCAATTGTTTAAGAGGAGTGGCAATAGCCATTTTATTTAGTTTTACCACAATGTCCTTCTTCTTTTTTATTATATTAATAGTTAATATATACTATTTATTAGTTATTATAACATGATAAGAAATTATATTATAAATGTAATATTTATCTCATTTATTTATTTTTAGATAGTTTATAGCAATTACAAGTATTGATAATTAATTTATTTGATATACTCATTCAAATGTAAGTATTATTTTTTATCTTTTATTCAATAATTACTTAAACAATATAATATTGAGTATTTTTAAAAAATAAAAAAATGAATAAGGATAGAGATGTAGTACTAAATCGTGGTATATATACGTACAACATGTCTCATATCGTAACATTTAGTGTTTTATAATTCAAATTTTTAAGTAAATAAATAATACCATAGTTGATTACTATTGGCTAATAATTTTTACTCTATTTTTTTGTTTGTTTGTTATCCTTGTTCTTAAAAAGTATTAAGATAATTTGATATATTAAATTAATTTCTTAGCCACATAAATATGTCGAAAAAAATTGCAGTCGAAATTAAGTGATTGATGATAAATTCCAATATTATATATTTATTTAATACTTTTAAAAACTATATAAACACTACATAATAAAATACTATATGTATTTCTTATATTGTGATTTAGTAATTTCTCTTTATTGTTATTGATTTTAATTTTTTTTCTGAAATATTTGCTACTTTGTTGTTTAGATCTATATTATTTTAAGGAATTTTTAAACAAAATAATTCAATAAACATAAGTGATTATATTAAACATTCTAACTTTAGTTAGCTATAGTATATAGTGATTATATATAAGAATGAGATATTTAAATGTATTAAATATTTTAAAATAATGAAATTAATTTTTAATTATTTTAACATTAATAACTATTGATTACTTCATTTTATTTTATTTTTTGGTAAAAAGAGTTAAAGAAGGAAAAAAGAAAAGGCTAGGCAATGTCATGCTTCAGAAGCAATTCTAGATGAAGATCAAGCTATTCCCAAACATCAAATTTGAAGTCACTAAAATCTAAAAGCACCTCTGTTGGCCAAATAATCCGAACAGCCAAACAGAAGGATATTTTGGTGAAATTCCATAAAAATTAATATAATGAAAATGGTAATAAACATGGAGGAGTGGCAATATCCACCCCTTCTTTAAAAAATAAATATATCTATATTGGTTTAGAGAGAGAATGCGGTACCATATTCTCCTTGTAAAATTAAAGGGAAAAGAAATAAAAATTGCAGAACACCCACTTTCATGGCTTGGAAAGTGGGAAAATTAAATCAACGGTGTACTTGTCATGAGGTACTTAGAAATAGGCTAACAGTAATACTAAAAGCTCGAAAACTCCTGAAAAATAAGATTAGTATTATTTATATTCATAAGATGTGGGATATTATATCGATTTATATTTTAATTATTATTGGATAAGATTAGATCTCATTTAAATAAAGTTTACATCCTATTCAATAATAGATAATATGTGAGTCAATATAATATCTCCCACAATTTATAAACACAATTATTTTTCTCCAAAAGTAATTGGGGATCATGCGTGCATCTGAGCTTTTCTGAGAGCCTTATGAGAGTGTTCAAGAAGCAGTAACTAGCGTTGAAAGTTACAACTCACGAATCCAGGCATTTTTGTCTACATAATAATTGAGCTAATACTACATTATTGGAAGGTCTATTGTATCTAATTTTATTTTACATCAATTTTACTATCATGAGCTTGTAAAAAGACATCTATTTTTCAAATATCAACATATAATTTTCCTCCATCATTGAATAAAAGCACATAAATAATTTTATAAGCCCATTTGATTATATATATATGAAAATTATAGATTTTATAAGGGCATTTTGTTTTTATGGATATAAGTTGTGACATGCTGATTTGTGAACTAGCTTGTCTATTTAATAAATATTTTAAAATAAAATAATTTGATTATCTTATTTCATAAATTACTATTTAATAACCAATTGTAAATTAAAGTAATTCTAATATTCAAAATTTGAAGAAAAATGCTAATTTCTACATAATTTATCAAAAGTGAAAAAGAGATAAGTAGAATGTAAGCTAACCGAAGTTTTATGACCCGTTTGAATTCAAATCAACTCAATTTAAACCTAAACTAGGCCCATGTAGGCCGACCTTTTATTTATTTATGAGAAATGATATTTTGACACCTATATAGGTGTAGACACCCATCTGGGTCCCATGTAATGTGAGAGGAGTGATAGAGAGAGAATAAGTTAGGGAAAAAAGTAAATGGTGGGACCCATGTGTATTGTGAGTGGAGTGTTTGGATGTTTGAGAAAATTGGATGTTGAAATAGCAAAACCCTTTATTTATTTGTTTGTTTATTGTAACTAAAGATGAGGAAAGCATGTTGAAAGAAAAATGAGGAAAGAATTCCCTTTCAAACAGATAAAGAAATTTTCTGACACAAAACAAAAACAAATAAAGAAATTTCCACCAAGATAAAATAAAGAAATAAAGATAGATGATATGAAAATTTATTTTTGCTATGTCTTAGTATTGTTTCTTCCGATCACCAAACATGATAATTTTTATGGTTTAAAAATGAGATTAAATTTGATGTATGCTCAATGTAAAAGAGTTTTATATTATCATTTAATCATATGATTTTTTTCAGAAGCAAAATTACGTTATTTTTGTTAGAAATTTAATTCTTTATAATTCCAAGATCATCCATGTTAAATTATGAAAGAAATTGGAAGACTATATGAGGAAGCGTACCTAAATATCCATGAAACTATTGATGTTTAGGCATGTGGTTATTGATCTTCCAAGTTGATACGCATCCTTCAGAGATTGCAGCTCTCTCCCTTTTTCTGATGATGGGATATCAGGAAAAGAGGAAAAGAGGCGTGTGTATAACTTGGGACTATAACCTTTTATAATTCTGTAAATCTTAGTTTCTAATTCACCTCGTCATAAAATTAGTAATTGGGTAACATGGTATCTATACATAATAAGCTCATACTTAATAAGATATGATTTAGGCCTATTAACTTGTTCTTATTAGATCACTTTAATTTGGGTCAAATTTTATAATAGCACACAATATACAACGATATATACAAGTCCACATACAGATTCTTATAATCTCCCACTTAGACGTACGTATATATACACAAATTGTATATTAAACTGTAACTTTATGAGCTCTAAATTTGCTATCATGATCAAAATATCTCCCAACAATCTCGTCCATCAATTATGTTAATATAGGATCAAGGTGACTTTCATTACATGTATCGTAACTAAGTCCATCCATGGTCACATATATCAACACAACCAAATGACATAGATCAAGTATGGATGTGTAGCATGAAAATTGTATGTAATGTGATCTAACATGTCTATTTCCAACTAGTCCAACCTTATTCTTTATGAGATCATATACTTATAATCAGAGTAAAAAACAACACTAAATACTTTATTTTTGCAGAAAATATCAATAAACTTAAGGTTTGTCTAAAATATGAGTATCTAAATGCAAATTCCTCCTGACACAACATATCATATAAAATGATATTATACCCATATGAGCAATATGCTCATGAAAGACCTTGGGTGTCAATCCATTAGTAAGTGGATCCATAACCATGGAGTTTATGCTAATGTGCTCCATAGACACTTTTATCATTCTGTACTCCTTTTATTTATGATACCCGAGGTATACGTGACGGCGGATAAGTTCTGTATTGGCCCAGGGTCCCTTGGGACCTACTCATGTGATTGAGAAGGCCCAAAATGCATGAATGACCCTTGAACTAGGTTTTGTGGTGAACTATCACAGCTATAGCGGTCACAGTATGTGGCAGCATGGATTTTGGGTCTCTGGAGACCGCTATAGCGGTCCAGGACCGTTATAGCAGTCATAAGTGGGCAGGACCGCTATAGCGGTGTCAGCAGTATAGCAACAGTGCAAAACGTGGCGTTTCTCGTAAATGAGCCCCCTAGCCCTTTTTAGACACCCCTAACTCGGATTTTACCCCCAAAATCGAAACCCCATGCTCTCCAACCCTTTCTTTCCCAATCCATCATTAATCATTCTCCTTCCAAGATCAAAGGTAAATGATTGTTGTTGGTTTATGTTAGTTTTCCTTATGTTATTCCTTCCCCATGTCATGGGCTGTTGTTTCTCTTCTTTGTTGTCAAGTGGGGGTGCTCCCCCAATGTTGTTAGAGCTAAATTAGAGTTGTTTAGAGATTAGGGAAGACTAATCTTGAGTCAATGTTGCTTTATGGTAGTTGGTGCCATTCCATGCCTCGGAGGTCAAGTTGGTAGTGCCCACGTACTCCCGGTTGCAAACAGAGTGGGTTCTAACTCATGGCCTTATTTTAGCCATTATGACTATTTTCGATGCACGATCTTTGTGAAATATGAAATTTGAGATGAGAAAAAGTGTAGAATATGATTTTATATGATTATGTCAAGCAAGAAAAATTATGAATTATGATGATAGCATGAAAGAATGAGTTTTCCAAACCTATGGGACCATGATTGATGTATAGAGTGCTATGAAAATGTTTTACATATATTCATGAAGAGATTTAGTGCGAGATTATACGATTTAATAAGTTTTTAGCATATCCAAAATGTTTCACGAGTTATGACATACTTATACCTTAAGACTAGAGATTTCGAAATATGATTTTAGAGTATCAGTTAAGATGTTTTGACAAAGAATATAGAGCAGAGACGTTTTATTATAATGTTAGAGATTTCATGATTTGGACCTTTCCATTTTAATCTATGTTATTAGAGTTATTAATTTATAAAGAGGTTATCTTGAGAAATGAGATTTTAGAAAATCCAGTTTTGTAATATTCCAAAAAGATATGAAATTCAGTATAATTCGTAGTGACTGCCAGATATATATTCTGTGAGCTTGAAATTGGAATGCCTGCAAGCGGGTGATCCCTTGAGCATGATTTCACAGTCACAGTTATGCGAAAGTTAGGTTCCTAGAGTTGTACGAATCCAGAGCCTTTAGAGTTTTCATATTTAAATAGTTCTATAAAGAACTAGAGTATGAGTATGATTGTGTTTAGAGATTTTATGGATTATTTTGATGATTTCAAGAAATAGAGCAATTATGTATGAAAGAGTTTGATTCCCAGATTAGAGTATATAACAGAGATTTAAAGAAAATAATATGTTTATTGAATTAGAGACTAGACGGTAGCTATAGAGAAACAGACAGTGAGTTAATGGCTGAACCCGATCGTTAACCTTGATACCAAGTTGTCCTGAGGGGATAATCTCATAGAGCAGAGAATGGAACCTATTTAGGTGTCCGCATTAGATCCCAATGGATCATAGAGCATAACATCTTTGGTTCTTGAAGAACCATATAATAGAGATTCATGTTTCTCTAGTAGAGTACTATTGTTTATGTTTTCAGAGAGTATTAATGATTTTCAGAGATTATTGATGTTTTAAGAGAATATTTGATTTAAGAGATATTATATATGAGAAATGATGATATTCCTGTTGAAGTAAGAATTTAGAGATGTTTTTCTATGAATTTATGAATACAGAGATATATTTTCAATTAGATTGTATACAAGAATATCAAATGGTCTGTAACAGATTATTGTTTTAGAGATACTTGTCTATGAATTCATGACGTGGAAAATGTTTTCCCGAGAGTAGCTATGTTATGTAAATATTGGAAACGTTTTACCAGTGCATGTATATCTATATATGGTTATTGTTGTCCCATGTGGGTGATGGGTAAGAGCTCACTCACTGAGTTCGTTGACTCACCCCTCTCCCTTCCTCCTCATAGTTGCAGGTGCAGACATTGCTCAGCTTACGGTTTGACAGACATTGCCATTCTCAGTGGTGAATCTTACTTTGATGTAAGGCCTAGTTAGAGTCTTATTAGAGTAGAGTGCTCCAGTAGATGTGCAGGCAGGATCCGAACCATGCATTATTTACAAACTATGTACTTAATTTTAAGTATATGAACTGTTATGTATACTTTCGGTTCGTAATTATGGAATTGAAATTGTAGAGTATGATTAGAGCTTATGTAATAAACCAGAGATGTATTTATGATTTAATTCATATGATTAATTGGTTTTCAGGGTATGATTAAGGTAAATTTCAGAGTTTCTTATATCAAATATTTCAGTTTTATATTTTCAGATATAAAGTTTAAATAGAGTTTTAAATGAAAATATGATTTCAAAATGAAAAATATATTATTTTATGTATATAAAGAGACTCAGAGGTCACGAGACTTATATGGAAATGAGGATTCCCCACGTGCCAATCACGGGCCCAGGTCGGGTCATGACATTATTATATATAGTTATTAATATATTGTCAAATATAACTTAAGTGGTCTTTCAATTTTATCTATAATTTGCAGTCCTATGACAAAATTTCAAAGTGATATTGTATGATTGGATGCCTCATAATAACCTTTAAATACAATTACTTTATTGGAAAAGCAACAACTATCTATTTAATACTTTTTCAAAAATTGCTCTTCTAACAAGTATATAATTATAGCTTAAACTGGATCTATAATTGCATTTGCATCCAGCAAAGTCGGAGCCTAAATATCAAATGATCTCTAATCTTATCTGACTTCTCACATGTGAACATGTGATGTTTTGTTCTTTGAAGATGACACAAAATCTATTTGGCTGCTATCCAATGATCCATTATCATATTATCAAAATATCTGTCTAACCTCTCGATAGTGTACACAACATCCAAATATGTACAAAATTGAGTATACATTATAATTCCGAATGCCAAAGCATAAGAAATCTTTTGCATTTCTTTAATCTCAAAAATCGCTTTAAGGGCATTAATTGAGACTAAACATGTCTTCTTAGTAGCAGGGGTGTATCCTGATTTGCTATCCTGCATATCAATTTTTTTAACTATCTCCTCAATACAAGTCTTCTATGATGATCCAAGAATATATCAAAAGAAATCTTGATGCATGTAAATCCCTAATACAAAAGAGATGTCCCCTAGATATTTATTTTAAATTGTTTTGACATAAATGTCTTATGTAAACTAAATTATAATTGGCAAGCAGTATGCAATTGACACATAAAACCAAATAAAGTATGTACTCTCACTAAACTTAAGCATATACAATAATCAACCCCATCTATCTCAAAACCAAATGAGATAACAATTGGATGAAATTTATAATACCATTGATAGGAACTTAGTTAAACTTATATATGGATTACTTTAATTTACAAACCAAATTCTTTGCATTTATCAATCCAAAATTTTCTGACCATACAAAATTGTCTCATCAATGTTACCATTGAGAAATACAATCTTAATATCCATCCGATATAACTTGGATCAAAATAATTTATAAATGCCATTTTTATCTAAAAAGAGCCTTCCTGTAAAATTCAAGAGAAAGTCTCTTTTTAATTCATGCTTTCGTTTTGAGTGAAAGTCTTTTGTAACAAGACATGCCTTATATCTCTTCACATTACCCTTGAATCTTTATTGATTTTAAATATTCATTTGCAACCAATAAGATTCAAACCTACAGGTAATGCGATGAGCTTCCAAATATTTTTTCATAGACTAAATTTATTCACTCATAGCATCAATCCACAATTGAGAGTTAATACTTTTCATAGTATGATGGAAGTTGATTGGATTATCGTTCAATAATCCAATACTTTTCATAGTATGATGGAAGTTGATTGGATAATCTTCCAATAATCCATTACCTTCCTTATGTTCTTGGAGAAGTATGAAACAATTATCAGAAGCCACACTTCTCTTTTTTCTAGTGGATCTTCTTAGTGGCATTTGTTCTTAAGGTTATTGAGTTTATTTTTAGGAGTACTTTCTTGATCTTTATTGGGAAAATTTTCAACATTATTTGCAACCTTATTTCTCTCTCAAACTCAATATCCTCAAAGAACTAACATTCCTATATGAAGGACTAATCTAATTGTGGGATTATAAAATTTATACCCCTGAAACTATACAAATTATCCAAACTAAGTAGCCACTGACCATTTTCTTAGTCCAGTTTCTTTTCAGTTGACTTATAAGGCCTTGCCTCAATAGGATAACTCCAAATGTGTAAATTCTTTATACTGAAAAATTTTCCCAGTCCATAATTCATAAGGAGTTTTAGCCACTACTTTTATTTGAACTCTATTAAGGATATTGGCTATAACTTTTAATGCCTCTTTTCACAGTGATATTGGTAGGATAGTATGATGGATTATACTTCTTACTATATCTTCTAATATTCTGTTTCATCTCTAACCAACAACCATTTATGCTAAAATAGCATCTAACATGGTGTACTATGAGATGATGCTATGTTCCTCCAAGGATTTGGCAAATGGTTCTGGACATTGTTCACATAATCTATCACGTCTACCACAACATTAACTACCATGTAAGATTTGATAGCGTAAATGTTTTTACCTTAATTTTCAATATAATTCTTAAATACCTTAAATATGCCCAGTGATTCAAACTTCTTGCAAATAAGATAAAGGTATTTATAACTTAAAGATTGATTATGAACAACCAAAAAAAAAATTACCGATCATTCCAAGAAACCATATGGAATGATCCACAAATGACCATATAAGTTCAAAGGCATCTAAAGATCTTTCGATACATAATCTCTTTATAATTGTTTAGTTTTCTTTAATAAACTCTTATTTGGATAGTAAAACCATAATATATCCATCAAATATGTCAAAATTAACCTTAAAACAAACGGAAATAAGAAGTATGTATTTCTTTACATGCCAAAAGTTATATTTGGCACAATCATTCTTTATAAGCCCAATAGTCCAACGGAAGTTACAGCTAAATCCCTTATTTATTCATGTTGTTGTTTCTTCCAAGGTAAACTATTTGCAGTTTTATTTCTTTCATGCTTTTGTCCTTAAAGGTATTTGCCAATGAATATTTTTAGTCTTTTCTTACTTTCACACATATCATCTTTTGGCACATAATAATAATAAAAAAAAGAGCATGACCCATTAAGAGACTATTTGCCCATTTGGCTGTTTTAACTAACAAAAGACTAAGTAAATTGTGCCAAAAGAAAAATCAAAAGTAAATGTATGAGCATATCGCAAGACAGCTCCAACTTTAATGTCTTTAGTTTTAAAGCAAGATAAAACATTTCCATAATATACTCTCATAGACTTTATTTTATTATTCTCTATACTTTATGAAAAAAAAATATTTGATAAAATCATACTTATTCCAGCATTATTGCTATTAACAAAGTCTCCATTTTTTTTAATAAAAATAAGGTAAAAAAATCCTTAATAAATTTATTAGCTCTGAATACCTTTTCGAACATATTGCCCTTGAATGTTTCTGGAACCTTATGCTACATGGTCATAAGACTCGTGCAATTTGAACGGCCTCACTTCTCAAAATCATTATTTTTTGTTAATAATCTTTATTGGAACTTTTATCTATAAGAGTAGTGGGATGGTCCATTCCTTAGTGCATAGTCTAGATCCAAGTAGTCAAAAACAATCATAATGATCTCTTTTCATTCCTTAAAATTGGTTCTATTTAATATAGAAATAGAATAATGTTGGTAGATATAACATAAGCAGATATAATATTAAAATCAAAACAAAACAACATACTCACATGAATTCAAATAAACTCAAATAATGGTAGGGCCCATCACAAGATACCTAGCACAATATTAATATTTAGTCTTTAGATAGAAATATTAACTTGTAGGTGGTACTCTCAATACAGTCACGGGTATTGATAGTAAATCATGTCAAACAACAAGTCTATATTTGGACCGACTTATTACCTACATGGAACCTAATAACCATCACATACCCATGACCACAAATGTATATATAATTCTGCCAAATATAGACCTTCCTTTGGGCCGGTCAATATCCATATGAATTATTTATGTAGTAATCAAATATTGATAATAAACCCTATCAAACAATAAGCCTATCTTTGGACCGACTTATCATTCATATGGAACATGACAATCACTACATATTGATTACCACAAGTGTGCATATACTTCGGCCAAATACTAATTTTTCTTTAGGCCAATCAATATTCACAAGAACCACATGCTCACAATCATTCTTATATTCCAAAAATAAATTGACTTGAACAAGAGAAGCTACTTTGATAGCATGTTTCTTTAGTCAATTTATTTCAAAAAATCCTCATAATTATTACCAAAACTCTCTATGTAACAAGAATTGAAATACACATATGTTCTTAATATAACTATAATAATAAAAAAAATGTACTCCATAAAAAAATATACATATGTAGTACTCCAAATATCAACAGGACAAATCTTTATTTGTAAATAAACACATAATTGATTCTTTTACTTTACACATTAATATATCAGAAGACCAAACAAGAGTGACAACTTATATGCCAAACAAAAATTATTCATCTTTTAATTTTAAGCCTAAACTGAAATCCAAATATCAACGAAAGGGGAAATCAATTATTTCTTAATGATTCAATCATGGACCGCTCTGATACCACTTGTTAGAAATTTAGTTCTTTATAATCCCAAGACCATCCATGTTAAATTATCAAGAAAATTGGAAGACTAGATAAGGAAGCGTACCTGAACATCCATAGAAACTACTAGTGTTTAGACATGTGGTTATTGATCTTTCAAGTTGATACGCATCCTTCAGAGATGGCGGCTCTTTCCCTTTTCTGATGATGGGATGTCAAGAAAAGAGGCATGCTTATAACTTGGGGACCATAATCTTTTATAATTTTGTAAACTCTAGTTTCTAATTCAACCCATCATAAAATTAGTAACTGGATAACATGATATCTACACATAATAAACTCATGCTTAACGAGATGATTCAGGCATATTAACTTTTCCTTATCAGATCACTTTAATTTGGGTCAAACTTTATAATAGCACACAATATACAATAATATATACAAGCTCACATGCAAATTCTTATAATTTTGTTAATAGGGGTCAATATTTAATAGTGAAATTCAAGTATTTATTTTTTAATTTTTTTTCTTATCTGAAAATTTAAATAAAAGTCCTAATATATAAAATATTTTCAGCTATAGTGTATTGGTATTTAAATTTCTAATTGAATAGAGAATTCATATAAACACTAAGCAAATAAAATATTTTAGAGGAAACCAAATAAAAAATTACAAAAAAAATAGAGAAAGCTAGCCACTACACCGTATTGAATATAATTATTTATAGCGTTTAATTTTGATGCACTAACAGTATAAAATAATTTTACACTATCATCCAATCAAAATATTTACTTTGGATGAATTTTTAGGATCATGACTTATATGGCAATACATAATTGGATGACTGTGTAAAAAAATTCTATACTGTCAGTGCATAGCAATTAAATCCTTATTTATATATTGAAATATTTTCATTTTATGCATTTTTTACCTCTTTCATTTGTCACAAACAAAGGAACAGTTTAGTTGTAAATGCAAATTTATCTTTATATTGAATTTACTTTATCCCAAAAAATTAAAAAAATCTTGAAATATTACAAAGCAAAGGCATATTTATGCTATCTTGAACTTTGCTTGTGTCAAGGGATAAAAGCAACATTGGCTTCTTTTTGTCCAGAACATTAAAGTACTTGGCCTGGTGGTTAATTAGAGCAACCCCCTTGTGTTCCTTTAATATTACATTTGTTCTCTTCTAATTTCTAATATTACAATTATCTCCATCACTTCTAAATAGTTTTTCAAAAGTTGAAAATTATTTTTTATAACAAAAAGAAAAAAAGTCCATCTCTTCCCTTTCTTCTTCCTTCCCTTTCATTCTCTCCCACCACCATTAGTACCCCACCCATCGTCACTAGGTTGACCCTATGAGGAAGGAAACAATAGAACAAGAGAGACAAAGTTCAAAGGGGTGCAAATAAAACGCACCAACACGAACCCGGAGCAAGGAATACCTACAAATGAATAATCATCCCCATCAAAACCCCATTAGTCAATACTTAAAATCATAAATTAAAAACAGACAAAACATATCCAAATGAAGATTAGATGGAACCAATCAAAGCCACCAAGGTCATTTCCAATTGTTAGCACAAACAAGAAGCAATACACGAGGGGGAAAGTCTGCCCTTATTTTGCCGCCTTCAAGCTTCCTCTTTTTTTTTTTGTTTAGGGATTTTAGCATTGTGTGTTTTATTGGTTTTCTTGTTATTTTATTTTTCTTTGTTTTTATTTTGAGATTTTGGTTGTTGTTTTTCCTTCTATGGTGACCGTGAATAAAGAGCACAAGTAGAATAGTTGAGGTGATGAAGTTGGTTGAAAGTTGAGAGTGGATAAGGTCATAAAAGTCATACTAATAAATTTATAATGACATTACTGTAATGATGTATAAACAATTAAGGTGTAATATTAAAAATTAAAAGGGGGTAAGTGTAATACTAAAGAAATTCGGGGGAGGTCATTTTAATTTGCCTTATTGGAAATAATTCTTGGTCACTTTATGAAGTCTTGCCGAGAATACATATGCTGCAACTTGCTTAGCTTGGGATAGAGGAATGAGGAAGGCGAGTTCTTATATGGAAAATCTCAGTTTGTGGCCATGTGATCACTGATACTATTACAGTAAAAAAATGATTAAAATTACTTTCATACCCTTATCTCTTATTTTTTTCATATCTCTCTTTCTCTTCCTGATGCACTCCTGTTATTGCTCTACTCATCATCATTTGCCACCACACCACCACTCTCGCCATCGTCATTACAAAGAAATACCACTAGAAACATGTTTAAATCAATAGTCAAATATCTTGTCAAGTCATCATCACCTTCCACCAATCTCAACTGATGACTTGGCCATAACAGACTAACGGTGGCTGAGTAGAAGAGACAAGGCAGTGCCTGGGGATCGAACATAGTAGCAAAACACCGCTAACTAAATAAAGCCCAAATATTTGTCAATCAAGAGGAAAAAGAAATCAAAATAAAAGAGGACAAAAAGGAGTAAGGAATGTCAAAGAAGGATTTGCTAAAGGTTCTGTTTCTCCAAAATAGTTTCGACCAAAAGCAAAACAAAAAGAAAAAAAGAAAAGAGGGGAGTTGGATGAACGAGACCATGACAGTATGAGCACACGATGACGCAGGCACCACAAAGGCCACGGCATCAATGCGACGTGAAGGGGGTGAAAGTGACTTGGAGGTCTTTTCCAATTTGGAAGAAGAAATTTGGACCTTTTGGCTGTTAAGCTTTTTTTGGGACCCTTTGGTGCTCCTAATTCTGCCAATCATTCAATATTTTATTCTTATTGTTTTTTATTATGTTTCATCCACTCCAAACGTAACCCCTTTTTCACACTGTAACTTTTCTGGAAGTTTAGCATCACCTCAAGCCAACCCACCAACAAAGACAATTCGAGGAAATCAAATATGATCATGTGACAAGACAATCTATCATTGAAGGACCATGACAAAGATTGTTACTTGCATTAAAAATTAATTTTTTCTTCAAACCCATAATTAGAAATAATCATAGGCGGAACATATCATGCTTGTTGGTGCATGCTCGGAGGGGTTGGTAGTAGCGAGTTAGGTTTGGGGGTAGATGTGTAGGGCTGAGAATGGGGGAGAGGAAGAAGATGGAGAGTGGTGATAACAGTGAGGTCAATGTTAGTTGATGGTACAGAGTAAAGGAAAATAAAGGGTAAAATAGAACAAATACTCCTCAAGTAATTTTTAAGAGTATTAAAACACAAATCTATATTTTAATTGTAATTGATATCATCCATTGGATTGAGATTTTAATGGTTGAGATTCAAGGACCACATGATTCCAAGCTCATCTTTTCTCACCATAGAATTCCCTGATTCCCCGAATGAGGAATCCAATATGTCACTTAGGGTCTGTTTGGTTTCAGTTTCCAGTTTTCAATTTTTTAGTTTTTAGTATTTTGTAAAGGAAATACTGAAAATTGAAAGTGAAAATTGAAAACTAAATTTTGTAGTTTTTGCAATTTTCAGTATTTCATTCACAACATCTAGAAAACTATAAAACTGAAAATGAAAACTGAAAACCAAAACCAAATAGGTCCTTGGAGTCTTTCTTGGCAATGGACCTTCTTTCAAGGATACTTGATACCCACCATAGCCATGCAATCGTGCTTGAAGACATTCACACTCTCATGCATAGGGATCGGGAAGTTCACTTGGAACGTACCTTTTAAGAAGGAAACTTTTGCGCAAATCGGTTTGCAAAGGATGCACGCATTCCACCTTCCCCTTCTCACTCTTTGGGAGACCCCTCTGATAGCTTTACAAAATATATTATAGGGGAACTCATGTGCAGTATCTTTCATTAGGGTATAATTCTTTTACTATATTTTTGATGCATCAAAAAAAATATTAAAGCAAATATTAAAGCACTTATGTTAAAATTGACTAATATAAAATAATTTATTTCTATATCTAATATTAATTATTGTAATTATTACATCGCTTTTTTCATAAAATAATTTCTATTATGGTAATATTAATTTCTATATCTAAATTAAATATTTTATTTGATGATTTTGTATTAATAACTATTTAAAGAACAGACCAAAAAGATAAAATATAGCTATTAATTATTTAAAGTAAACCCAGTAGTTGATAAGAATATGCTTAAAATATATTATACTGAGCTAAGAATAAAATTTACTAAAATATGTAATAAATATTATGTTGAATGTTAAATAACTTTACACTAAAAGATAAAATGAGTAACGTAGAAATAGTAAAAATATATATATTACAACTACCCAAGTGGCGTATTTATGTACAGTCAGCCCCCAACCACCCAATACCATCAATAAAAAGGGAAGGGGTGAGAGTGTTTGTATGTGCATGAGGGAAGAAAAAAAAACAAAAGATAGTATTGTGTGTGGGAAAAAAAAAAGTGAGTGAGTGACGTGAAAAGAAGAAAAAAAAGATAGGAGAGACAAGAAATAGAAGAAAGAAAAAGAGGAAAAAATGGTAAGGGTATTTTACAAGAAAATAAATTCAATATGTACACACCATTTCATTTCTCTACGAAATTAGAGATAGGAAATTAATTTATTTTTTATATAAAATAAAATCATGGCTACATTTATTATTATTATTATTATTATTATTATTATTATTATTATTATTATTTGTTTCACATACTGTTATTTTATATTAAATTTGTTTACTATTATATTTAATTGTCATTTTATTTTGTCATTTTTTTTATATTCATAGACGGCAATGGACTTAAACATTGATTAAAATACTAATCACTTAATTGAAAGGATTCTTTTTTCTCCTCACTGGTCCTATCAATTTATTGTACTCTGATTTGTTCTTTTTATTTTGCCACTTAATTATAAAGATTTTCTTCTTTCCTCACTGGTCCAGTATGAACTACCATCGTTCCAGTTTCTTTACTTTATTTTATCACTTAATTATAAATATTTTATTATTTTCTTACCGATCCTGTCTGTTTACAACACTCTGGTTTCTTATTTTCATTTTACATTTACTTTATATTTCTGTTGCCCACTATTTAATTCGAATTAATTTAATGTTCCTTTTTCTTATTGTTACCTGTTGCACATTATTCTATCATTATTCTATTTTAAAATTTACCATATTGTGTGTATATATATATAGATATATTGTTAATTTGAGTTGTAAATATTTATAGAAATTTCTATAAAGGACATAAAATAGAGGTTATCTTACATGGATTTGGAATATTAAATTTATTATGACTTTGTAATGACAAAGACCAATTCATGGACTTTGATGAAATGTCAAGAGAAAATTTAATAAAAATTATGGTAATTTTAGTCCCTTTTGAAATTAATATTTAGATTGACAACTCTATGTTTTAACAATTTTTTTTGAGATACTACTTTATTATTTGGTCAAGCTTATATTATTTTGGTCCATTTTATTTATTTTAAATTTATGCATTAATTTATATTTTGTGCACTTATTTTTATTTATTATTTAATTTTATGTTTCACTATTTAATTTGTTGATTATTTTATTAGCTCTTATTTAAGCTTTATTTATGGATTAATTTTAGGCATTTCTCAATGTGACTTCAGGCACAATAACAATGAATTAATTTAAAAAGAAGATGTCCAATCAAAATTTACTGCTAACTGTCGAGAAGACAAACAAATAAATATAAGATTCTTTTATGTTACTTGCCTTAGTTACTATAGTGTAAAAGTCTTACTTTATCGTTATAATGTTAAAGAGCAACACTAAAGAACGAGAATTTTCTAAGATAAGGTCTTTGCTTATATATAAGACAAACAAATAAGTAGAAATAAAAACTAAAATAAAGAAATCATAATTTTAGTAAGATTTGTATGAAATACTCTACATGGTATATTTTATCTATGATATGATAATTGATTAAGTTATATAACGTTATTGTAGTCCAGTGTATTTTCATACAGACAAAGCTAAAGCCAACGATAGTGCAAAGGTTTAAAACCATTTATTTTCTACTATGAATCTTTCAATTCTCATTTTTTTTAATTCTTATTTGTAGCGGTTTCCAATTAGTCAAATAACCTTGAATGGAAGACAGTTTCTAGAAACTTATGAGTTTATATTTAATTAATGTGTGATTTTCTATTATGAATTTTAGAAATTTTTCGTTTGTAAATAATGGAATTAAGTACTCATGCCAGAACCTTATGCTTGTCGTCTTTCTACTTGATGTTAATTGTTGTGCTTCATGCATAAGTTCACATTATTAACATTTGTATGAATCAGTGTTATAATAATTATTAAATTTAATTTAAATTATAAAAATAGCAGTAGACAAGTTTTTCTATCTGTGTTACAGCCATAGATAAATTTTTTTTTTTAAGTTTTTGAAAACATCCCCTCACTAGACCACTCGAACCAATATTTTGTTAATAACAATATATAACAGTTTAATAGAATATTTAGTTAAGGAGATTTTAATATTAAAATAAAATCATTAAAAAGACATGGCAATGAACAAAAAATAGTGGGAAAATATCTTTCTAAACTTTACACACCCAACATATGAAAGATGTTTGGTTTGTAAGTATGCAAAATATTTTTATAAAGTTATCCAATTATATATTACATTTAAACTAAATGAAAAATAAAAAAAATTGTAAAAAAAAAAAGGTTTAAAGAAAGAAAGAAGGAAAATTCATTTCTTAACCATTGTATCAAAGATTTGATTATTGTCCTGAAAATGGAATTTTTTTGGTCATAGAAATGAAATATTTTTTTCCCCAAAGAAAGTAGATATTATTTATTTACCTAGCAGACCAATTACCTGTACGTTAAGATATTACATGATAAATTGACACAGGCATAGATGAACAATGATAAACTAGTCAAACCTCCTATGGCACTAATCAACTTAAAATTAACAATTCAACACATAGTGTGTCGCCTCGTTGGTTTCTCTTGAAGATCTACAAGCTTCCTCAATTGCGACAATCAACAAATTCACATAGACACACATGCTCTATAGAAACTCTAAGCTTATCTGATGCGATTAATCTTCCATTATTTACTAGGAGTGTATTAGCTCCAAACTTCACCATAATTACAAGCTTGACTAATTTAAAACAAGCATGCTAAATGCGAAGGTATAAGAACAAACACAAAACAAAAGTCTCAATTAAAACCAACACTGAGACAATGATAAGGGAGATGAAAATGGAGGGAGTGGGAAATTAAATTGCCATTGTCTGAAGCAATTTTAGAGAGAGGAAATGATATAACTAGCAAAGAATAATATGCATTTTCTTTATCACTCAAAATCAAGTTTCGTTGCCTCTTTAAGTTGCGGGTAAAAAAGATAATGAGCATGACTTCTAAACAAGGATGCAATATATATATAATCTCTCCCATTATATTTTTTATGCCCCTATCTTGTATCCTATACAGAACTCCCAATCATAGTCTATCATAAGCAATGGAATAACTTTGAAACAGCTTTATCAAGCGTCTACCCTTAAAACAGACCCAAAATAAGCTGGGGATTTTGTCCTAGGGATTTCAACAGTTTTTCGGGAGCGATAGGTTCAAACTTGGTCAGGAACAGAGAAAGGAAATCGTGTTGGAGAAGACATCCTAACATTATGCCAGCCATGTACATATAAAATATATGACAAGTTAATGGATGCACTGTGACTTGACTGCAAGAGTGACAAAACGGGTCATCGATGGCGGCTTCTTCTTCTTCTCGTCCTTCCCTCCAACATCGCAGCAACACTTCCACCCTTGAGCCACCCACTCCAATCGATTCTCAGGTACATACCAATTTCTCTCACAAAACCAAATTTTATATTTTTGCAATTTGTTCTCAACACCCACTTTCGAATTTTTCATTTTTCTTGAATTGGAACAGTGCTTGTTTTGTTTGTGCTGTTTGGTTTCATGCTATGTAGCTTCTATGCTGTGAAGTGTGAAGTGTGAACTGGTGTCGTATGTATGCAAAATTGTTATCGTGTTGCACGAGGGTTATCAATTATTTATTTACTTTGCAGTGTGAAATTGTTGAGTCACCAGTGAATGGACCTTGCACTCTTGAATCTGCCTCATCGCTTCCATGGCTTTGGGTCATTCAAGCTGTGGCGAGCTGCAAGCAAATCCACATTTCTACTCTAAAGGGTATGCCTACTATGCCACGCTTCAAGTTTGTTTGTTTTCTTGATTTTCCGTTTTTCACTTGGTTTTTTATTTATTTAGTATGATTATGGTTCTATAAAGATGATGTGGTGTTTTCATTTTGTTAACTGCTCTCAAATTTTTGTGAACAATGAGAATGAAAATTTTGTCTTCTTGTTGATTCATTCACAACATTTTGAGAATAGGAAACAAAATGAAACAGGGAATACAAACCAAACACCCTCAGGCCATGTCTCATTTTAAGAGCCTTTTCTCCGATTTTGACAATTAATTGTTTATGATATGGTTTCTTCGCTTTCTATCTTCCAGAATTGATTGACGTGGCCCCTGTAGTGCAAGATGATTTTTGTGAAAAGACAAGGGAATTGATTGCCTTGAGATGTTTGGAGGACCTTTTTGATTTTGCTTATAGAATTCATGTTGATGATGAAGCTGTTGCTAGCCAGTATTCAGGAGTTGGTTTTGATTTTTCCAGAAGTTGTGAAGATGTCCTTCATCAAACACTGCATAAGGTAAAATTATGTAAATGATCTTGGTATGTAAGTAAGAAGTACTACTTTCAATGTAAGTCAGAAGCTAAATGAATCGATTTGGTTACTCATTTATTATTTCCCTGGATATGTTTTATGATTTGTTATGCTAATTGACATACATTTTTTTTTTTTTTGTCTTCTCTTTTATAATAAAAAATCAGACACCATTATCGGATCTGAAAAAGGTTGGAGCAGAGCTTTTGAAATGGGATGTTTTTCCATTTATTTTGCATAAAAGAGCTACAGTTAAATGTGAATTAGAGCAGGTGATTCAAGTTTATTTTTATTTTAAGAAAACAGAAATATCTTTCTGTCCTCTTCCCTTCTAAATTTAATGCATTTTCATTTACCATTTTTATTTGATCTGTGTCCCTTCTGCCTTGTTAAATAGCTGAAGGAATCAATCTCTCAAGGTACTCATCCATATACTTATTACTTAGGAGAGAGTAGTGGATTGGCGCATCAGAATGGTGGTTATCCGGTGCACGTCAATTATAATGAATGCAGTGATCTTTCCAAAAAGGATAATGGGAACTGCAGTCATCGTGAAAGCATGGAAGCAAAAGAGAACCCAGTGTCTGCGATTTTGGAAAATAGGAATAAATCATCAAAAGAATCTTTACTTGATAAGATTTTACCCTCCAAGAGGAGCAGAGTTGAGTCAGCTAATGAGCATGTCATGGGATACCAGCATACAAAGCAAGTTGATATAAATGAACCTGATGGTTACCTGATAAATGCAAAGAAGATTAGATGTAGTGCATCTTTGAATGTTGAGTCCAAGAAAGAGAAGCCAGTTTCTCCTCATGGAAAGCAGATATTAGAAAACTCAATTGAAAAATTTCTTCTGGTTTCTAAGAGAGGAGTATTTCACACAAACAAGGATGTCAACAAAAATCTGGGAGAAGGTTCTGTAGAGGGTAGTCATGGTAGGTGCTTTGCTCCAAATCGGAGCAAATCTAGTAGCCATAATGAAGTATTTCATGCTGAATTAAATATTCCCTCTAATGCTACAATGATGCTTCAGCATACATCTGGGTGTGAACCCTGTCAGCAACATGAAGGTGAATCAATTCCGCTAGAAGTTCCGCTCCCAGATGAAATTCTGCATGAAACCAAAGATGATACTGAACATAGAGCTGTAGATGATACTGTTGATGCTTGTGGGGAAGAGATATCAAGTGATAGTGAGGGGTATCACAATGAAACAATTGATCTTGCAGCCAAAAAGCACAAATTCTTGAGCTCTCACTACTCATTTGGTCAAGCTATCTCAGTAAGTGCTGGGCCAACAGAAAAAGGTCTTTGTGTGAAGTGCAATGAAGCTGGTGATTTACTGGTTTGTAAAGCAACCACTTGCCCAATTATGGTTCATAAAAGCTGTCTGAGTACTCCTGCTAAGATTGATGCAGAGGGCAAATTTTTCTGCCCATTTTGTGCATATTACCAGGCTATTTCAGAATATTGCGAAGCCAAGAAAAAGGCTTCTTTGGCAAGAAAAGAACTAGCTATCTTATTTTGTAAGGATATAGGGCATCAAAACACATCCTCTTCATGAAGTTAATAGAAAAGAACATAGTCATTCAAGAAAAAGCCGTACTTCTGAGCATATCCATGACCAAAACAATAGAAATGATCAGTTACTGTAGACTGGAGACAATAAAGAAGATAATGTATGAGAGCATGAAATCAACAATGAGCCCTTCAATAATTAGTAAATTCATCATGCAATGAAAAGAAAATTGTAAATAATGGGATAGTAGAAGGCTTACATGGAGAAGAAAGGGCTGAAATGCCAAACTTAAAAAGTTCAACTAGTAGAGGAGTTGACAAAAAAAAAAGTGTCAGCTGATCATGTAGATGATAATGATCATTTTTCTTGTGAAAAATGCAAAGGTTCTTGCTGTTAATCAAGGCAATAAAGAAAGAAATGCTAGAACAGCACAATACCGTTCAAACAGAAGAGCCTGCATGTGCACATGATACTGCAAAAGAGGAAATTTCCGAAGATGCAGATAAAAGTCCCTTATTTCTAGATCTGCTGGGAGATTCAGGAGACGAGAAACAAAATGGTGAGTTTCTATACTTCTTCCTTGTATCACTTCTAATTAATTTGACAATTTGAGATGTTAAGGCGTGCTGCCTAGACCTGTCATGTCTAATGTAAACAATATTTACGGGTGGTATTTTTAGTTTCACTTGTTTTTGCTGTAATTTGCAACTACCTTTTAGGAAGAAATTGGAATTATCAATTCAATTTTTAATCAATTCATGAAGGTGAGCTTGGTTTTCGATCCACCTCGAGCCCTGTAGTTTCATATGTTATTTCTCTGTTATGTTCTGTATTGGGGCGAGCATGCTTTTTTCTGTATTTTCAGTTGTGTATGTTGTTATCTGCTTCTGATAATTGCATGCTTTTTCACTTTGCAGGGAGTGCAAAGATTTGGTTGCAGTGACCCGAAAATTCCTCAAGAGGAAAATTTTGGCATTTGGTTCTCACGTGTTTAAGAAGAATTATAAGCAACATACACCACAAAACCTGAAGGATAAAGGGAAGAGCATGTGCAGAGCTCACCCAATATCTTCTGTTTTCTTCTTTTTTCTTTTATGATAGGATAAGCTCTATCTTTGTAGTGCTTATAAAATTGGTCATATTGGTCATATTGGTCTGCCTAACTTCCAGCGGTTGATAGTTAGATACAATCATTTGTTTTTTCAGTCTATACAAGGTCCTAGCATACTACTAAGTGTGTATATTGTTGAAAACCTGTTATATTTTTAAATTTATTACATCTAATTGAACCAATGTTTTTCTTGTAGTCTGTTTCTGATTTGATTTGCATAATTTTCTTAACTCCAAGGGGGTATTTTATATTGTTTAATGTTTTTATATATCTTGGCCACCTGCAGTTCCTCTTGCGTACATATTATTGATGGAAAGGATATGTCTTGTGCCTATTTATGAGGGCTTATGTGACTTGAGAAGAATGCACATTCGCTTTGTTCATTTTTCTTTTATTTACTCAAACATCCTCAAACCTTATAGATTTTAGTTCTATATCGGTTCATTTTTCTGATGCATTTCACTTTTATTCTTCCAGAAATATTTGGCAACTATTAGATTGTTAAAGCTAGCATCCTATAATGGTGCTACCCTTCCAAGAACGTTGCGATTTGCCGTGCTGATTTTAAAATGGCAAAAATGGTTTTGGTCCATGGAAAATAAGTAAATTTTTGTTTTGGTTTCTGAAAAAAACTTTGTTTGGTTTCAGTTTGAATATTTTAAAAATTGTTTGCTTTTATTCTTGGTCACTAAACTACTTATGTCAATTGTTGAACTGACTAATGGAAGGTTGACTCATTTAGTTTTATATGACAATTCATAATCATACATGCCAGATACTAAAATCAAGCACTTTCAGAAATGTTTGGGTCAAAACAAAATGATTTTTTTTTTTTGAGACATTAAAATTTACTCTTTTTTTGGAGGGTAATAATATATCTAAGTTTAAAAAAACATAGGTGGAGAATCCCTGAAGTGATGGTCGAAACAACATCCAAAATTATTACTATAATTTATAGGCGTGGTCCCTTTTGTAAAATTGTTGATAGTACATTCCTTAATATGTTTTTCCCGCATTCGCTTGGTAGAATAAGTCTTTGTTTGTTGTAATATGCATTACAACAATTGTAATTGCATACTAGACAGTATACTATGATATTTTCTCTTATATACATATATATATATGTATATGTATATATTGCCAACTTATCTCTTTGATTTGTCATGTAAGCTTGTCAGCATTATCATCAGGACTCTCAAGTCTCACGGTGATGTCTAGTTAATCGATGACATGCACATAGCAGGCATGGGATAAAGGTGAAGTGAGTCTCGAGAATCAGGCTGTGCATGGCAGGACAACATGTGAAATATAGCTCGTGAGTGGCAAAATGTTGAGGTGGGTCTTATTTAAAATCCGTCTTCTCTTTGGGAGGACTAATTCAACTCCTACTTATATAGAAAATAGAATCCAAGGAAGTGTCAGAGTTCATTCAAGGCTCTCACTGCATCACTTGGAAGGAAAAAAACAAAAGTCTTGCAAATGCCGTAATCACCACCTCAACATCATTCAATATTTCTTCTTAGTTCCTGTAGCACTAGTCACTGCCTCATGTTTTATCTAAGATGTTGGTGTGTGATTTTGACGGGGTACATTGTCAGTTTACAATTCAAGGACATTCTCTTCCGTCCTGAACATCAAGTGGAGAACTTTATTTTGGCTTTTAAAAAAAAGTAATTTTGCAACTTAAATTTTATATATAATTAAAGAAATTAAAAAAAAAAATTTGAAAAAAAAACTATTCTTTTTCCTTTGAAAAAAACTGAAAATAGATGTGTTCAAAATTCTAATTGTTTTCAAACTATTATTCAAATATATCAATTTAATTTTTTTGATGAAAAGAAATAATTTTTATAAAAAAAAATCTCATCCAAACGCAATCTTAGTTCTTATATAAGGGATATTCATTATTCAATGAACCATCGTGGCAATGCTTTCCGAGGTCCAGATACTGCTTGACCCGTGACTGCCTAAACAAAAATGGATATCTAAAATGAAATGGCCAATCAAAACACAAAACCCTTAAGCGCCTTTCGTGAAAGAATTAAGTTATTTCTCTTTGAAAAATCTATGGCATATCTTAAAAGGAAGAATGATATATTCAAGGAAATTTTCTTTTTAGCAATTTTATCTTATCTTCGAATTGTCTTTTCTGTACCATATTTAGTGAATTTTTGGATGCCAAGAAATTTTGTCGTGGCATTGTTTCATTCCAGCCATCCTTATCACTAATCAGTAATCGTTTCAAACAACTTAATTGTCCCACTCTTCAGCTTCCCTGTATATGGTTTATACATTAGAATTCTTGTTAGGTCAAGATTTTTATTATTATTATTATTATTTGATAAAAAGGTTTACAATTATTTTCTATTTGGGGCTCTTAGAAGTGTCACAAAGTTTAGAGCTTAAACCTTAGTATGCCTTTTGCTAGAGCGGTTTAAATGATCAATAATCTATTATTTCTTTACTTAAATGGGATTGAAATTGTACTGCCAAGACTGCGCTAGTATTTTACCTAAGTATTATTATAAATAACGCCATTAAGTTAGTATTTTGTACCACATTATCTGCACACCATATCAATAAAATACAACTTTCTTGGAGGCCAGTTTCACTTTTTTAAACCTCATCATTTCAACATTCCCCTTATTATAATTTCAATATTCTCTTATACTAAAAGAACAAAAAGTATAATTTTTTTATAGTAAACAAAAATAATTATCTACCGTGCCCTGAAGACAATGAATACAATCCATACTAGGTCAACAGCCCGTGCTGGCAGGACTATATATATATATATATATATTCTTGCATGATTTTTTTTTTCTTTGCAATACCAGAGTGTCCACTATTGATCACGGTGATTAATCTTTTCCTTGGCTTGTTGGTGACTAATCTCTTGCATGATTCAATTACGTGGACATATCACCCTTCATAAAATCCTTTTATTTATCCTTCTCAATCAGCAACTTTATTATACCAATGATGATTATTTACCAATGACCAATTCATTAAATTTTCATGAGAATAAATATACACACACGAGAAGAAAAAAAGGGATTTCAAACAACATGAAAATACACTAGTTAACGGTCACATGCTACTTCTCCAAACGTGACAACATTTATACCGAACTCCACTCCTGCTCCTACAAATCCCGCGCCTTACATGCAATTCCAAGCATCACCAACCACTCACTGTCACTGATACTGATACCCCATCACCACATTCCCTCGTTCAACTATCCCTCCAATATCAACCATGGACACTTGCAGAAAGTCCCCCTCGAAGCCATGGAAGAAGGGGCCGACCAGAGGGAAAGGCGGCCCCCAGAACGCCTCGTGTGAGTATAGAGGAGTTCGGCAGAGAACATGGGGCAAATGGGTCGCTGAGATCAGAGAGCCAAAGAAGAGAACCAGGCTCTGGCTCGGTTCTTTTGCCACAGCTGAAGAAGCTGCCATGGCTTATGATGAGGCTGCAAGGAGACTCTATGGACCAGATGCATACCTTAACCTTCCCCACTTGCAACCAAGCTCCAATTCAACAATCAAATCTGGGAAGTTCAAATGGTTGCCTTCCAAGAATTTCATCTCAATGTTTCCTTCTTGTGGACTACTCAATGTTAATGCACAACCCAGTGTTCACTTAATCCATCAGCGGCTACAACAGTTTAAGCAAAATGGGGTTGTAAGTCAATGCCCTTCTGCCTCATCCAATGATCCAAAGGCAGAAGAAATTCAGAATGTGGACAGCAAAGTTCATGCAGAAACTCCTCCAAAGGAGAAAAATCCTCAAACATCATCATCAGAGGAGGTGCTTGGAGATCTTCATGAGAAGCCACAGATAGACCTCCATGAGTTTCTTCAACAAATGGGAATACTGAAAGGAGAAAGACAGGAAGAGAGAACTGATAGCTCAGGAAGTTCAACAGTGCCTGAAGCTGGGTCGAGCGATAACTATGATCAACTGGGAGTGTTTTCCGACAACAGTGTTAATTGGGAGGCATTGATTGAGATGCATGGAATCGCAGATGTTCAGGAAACAGAAGCCTCCCAGTTGGTAGCATATGACACAAGTGATGAGCTCAATTTCCCCACTTCCATTTGGAACTTCTAAGAAACTTACCTGCCCGTATCTTTGTTTCTATGTTAGATGAAATCTTGTTAGACATGAGGACTTAATATATTAGCCTAAGCATAGATAAGACGGTTTTGGTTCCACTGCTACTCTATCTATTCCTATTAGTCTTATGTTTTGCAGAATTTCAATCTGTTGGCAGTAATCTAAGAGCAGGAAAGTAGATTAGAGAGAAGCCTACTAGGGTGTGAAAGGAGCTTAATTTAGTGTCTTGGGCAGATAATGGAGATAACTATAAGAATATCAGTCTGCAAGTAGCAATATCAGTTGACTTAGTTCTACCATTTTTGGGCGTGTTTTCAGTTCTAACTTTCTTCTGTCACCTCCATCTTTTGCTTTGTTAAGGCAGAGAAGTGGTCCATTGAGAAATCCAACGATTATTGTAGTTCACGTCCAACAATTCATTTGATGGATTAGTAATGGAAACCTTTTAGTTAACTAATATACCACATCAAATATATAAAAATAAAAATAGTACAGTGCAATGGTATGAACGATTAAAATAAATAAACAAATAGCATGCTAGAATTCTGCCAACAAGTCTATAGTCTTTTCTCTCCTGTAGTTTCCCATGCTTCTGAAAAGGACCACCTTTTATAAGCATTATCATTATGCGAGGAATGTATAAAAAATAGAGAAAAGACAGAATTCTCAAAATTTTACACGTTTACTCCTCTCATATCCATACATCAGCACATGATAAGAAGCTTTCGAATATTCTTGTTAACCATCAAGTCGATCACCTTTCATCTTATAGGCCCTGTCAAAATCACCAATAGAGTCAAAATCAGCAATACGAACTTGCCCAGTGTAGCAAAAACTATTTTTTCTTCACATAACTACCCCATGTCTCATTCATGCAATTAATATAACAAACTTTAAGATTTTGTACGTATGATTTTAGGACAAGTACATACATGACTAGGATTTGAGAAACCATCACAGATCTCCTAGCAACATCACAGAAACGACAAATAGATAACAAGAGAGCAGCAATAGCAACATTAACCTTGGGAATTTGGCCTATTCATTCTGGTATTCAGAAGCACTCAGATACTCGCCATGCTCTTCAAAATATTCTATCAATCGCTTCAAAAATCCATCACTGGTGACTGTCTCAGTGTCACAGACGAGACAGCATTGCCTTCTTGCCCGTGTCACAGCCACATTCATCCGCCGGCGATCACTCAGAAAGCCTACCTGAAACAAAATTTCCAAGTCTCTTATCTTTCCTTTACGCCAATAAAATCTATCAAGTAAGACCTATACGAAAGCAAATAAAAAATGGCAGATATGTTACACATAACCTCTTTTTTTGAGTTGGATCGGACCATTGATATAATGATGGCTTCCTTCTCCCTTCCCTGAAAGCCATCAACAGTTGAGATCTCAACATCCGTAAGCCGGTCCTCATTGTTTCTCAACATCTTGAGTAAAAAAACCTGCCAATGCCACACTAGTTACTAGGAGTTCGGGAAAAAACACATCATATTGTAATCCTTCATAAAACTAAGCATATGAGGCATGCAATGGAACATTTATACCAAAGCTTCACACAGGAGTATTATACCTGGGCAGCATATGGGGTAATAATTCCAATATCAGAAGGAAGCACACCACTTTGCACTAGTCTCTTTGCATGAGCCATAGCAACTTCAGCTTCACCTTCATTAAGGGTGCTATCTTCTTCATCTTTCTTTTCTTCCATATCGCATCTAAATCTCATCAATATAAGCAGTTGAATATATTCTGTTCGAATTTACAGGTTTAGAGGATTTTATAAATCCTCTGGATATCAAAGAACCTAAGGGCTGTTTGGAACTGTTTTTTATTTTCTGTTTTATAAAACTATTCGCCAAAATAATTTTAAATTCAATTTTTAAAAACAATAAAACAAGAAAACTTGTTTGGATTATATTTTTTAAAAACAACTTTTAAAATGGATAAACAAAAAATTGTTTGGCAATTTACAAAGATCATAACCAAGATCATAACAACAAAGATCAACACAGTAGCAACCACAACAAAAATCAACAAAGAACAACAGTAAGACCAATTAGCAACTTTGTATCAATTTACAAACAACAAACATCAACACAAAATCACAACAATGAGGGTGAGAAACATAGAGAGAAACAGAGAAAGAGAGTGGAAGATCGGTGGAACACGGCAGAGCACGGCGGGGCTTGGCGGGACTTGGTCGTGGAGCACGGAGGGGCTAGTCTCATCAAATCTAGGTCGCAGGGTCACGGTGGTCGCGGGGTCGCGGTGGCTAGGTCCCCTTCGCTTGGTCGCTGGGTCGCATTCGCCTAGTCGCTTGGTCGCGGAGCTCACCGGTGCTGGTCACCTAGTCGCGTTTCTTGCCAGAGCTGGTCACCTAGGGAGCTTGAAGAAGGATGGAGGAGTTGGGAGGAGGTGGGATGGAGGAGTTGGGTGAGAACAAGAAAACTATTTTTGAAAACAACTTAAAATTGTTTTCCATCTTTTGTTTTAAAACTCAAAGTTTGTTTTTTCATTTTTAAAAACAATATGAAGAAAACACCTTAACAAACAAGTTTTATTAAGTTTTTGTTTTTAAAAATAGAGAACTGTTTTTAAAAATTGCTTCCAAACAGGCCCCTATATTTGCTTCTTACAAAACATAGTGAATTGTTTCTCTCTTCACTTTAGTTTCATCATACCATTTTTGTCATATATTAAATGTCTTGACTAGATAGGAAAAACTGGTGTACCAATTACTGAGTATAGATCATAGTAAATCCCAAAACATTTTACACAAAATGATGGCATGTAAGTTTTTATTGGCAAGGGAATCCCATGTCTTTATTCCACAGAACCAGACTGATCAAGCATTTCTGAGGACATAGATTTTCCAACATACATATATGACATAACCCAACATACCCAGCTATATCTATGAGAAGAAGCGTTGGTTCAGTTGAAGGTGTCCTCTTCGTATCCTCAAGATCATAGAGCATATGTGCAGCAACACTAGCATGGGCCTTAATCTGTTATCACACAATACCATGTATGAAGATCTAACAAAATGTCCTACATTATAATCAGACAGTTTATTTCAGGATTATTAAGTTAGTTTTATGTAGTGATCCAACATCAAGACAAGAAGAAGCACCTTGCTGTTGTAAAGTTCTTTAGAAGACCAATCCATGATGAGTTCATGCATGCGGTACTGGACAGTAAGCATAGATGTGACTTCATCGCGATACATTTCTGCAAGTCGTTCAAAGAGGGTTCTGCCTAAGCCTTTCTTCTCAGCTTCAACACTTTGAATGGTTGGAGGAAGTTGAAGATGGTCCCCTGCAAGGATACATCTTGAGCCCTAAAACAATGAACTCTTCATTTAATTCACTATAATCAAAATGACATTAGGTATGTCTGAGTATGATTATGAAACTACGTACTTTAATGCTGAATCAAGTCTAGGTTTAGTAACAGGCTTTAGCATTGCAGTCCAAAGCAACTTCTTTTTATGAAAGCAGCAGATTTTAATACTCAAATTCCCTCATAAAACTTCCAATTCAGTTCTTTGATCTTTGATTCTTGTCTTTAACATTGTGTTGCATCCAGTCCTTTAGATATTATTGAAGGATGATGTGGGAAAATGTTGTTTCTCTTTATTATTATTGTTGAAATTGAGGGTTTTAGATAATGGAGGAAAAAAAGAGAGAGAGTAGTAACTCTAGATAATATGAAAGTATATTTGATATATTGTATATTGTAATACAATAAGGTAATCCTATTTATAAGGTAAAGATAAAATCTAATCATAATGACATTATCAACCTAAATAAATATAAATCAATCTAAGATATGATATGAAATATTCTAAGATATTAATAAATATTTCCTTATTTCTAACAATTATTTACTATTATTTTTAAAGTAAAAATAAACATAGAACCAGTACAAATTGTGGTGTCTAGATTTTATTGTCCTAGATAACCCAATCTGTCCGATTTTCGATATATCACTTCCCTTGCCCCCACCCGCCACAAAGGCAAACACTGGCACTGGTGGTAATATGAAATGCTCAGACAGTAATAAAACATAACTTGACATGTGGAAGTGATCATGATAAGATAAAAGTTAGTTTGAATATAATAGTGTTATGACCAACATCAAATTTAGTTCAAATGCCTTTGACCATTACCTTCAGCAGAGGTATCCAGCATGCTATCTCAAGTGCTTGAGCAGCTTCATCAATAATCACCAAATCAAATGAAGTGCTGTCTAGTTTCTTAGAAAAAGCCCCAATCAAAGTAGTTAATACTACATCTGCACTTTTAATTACATCTATTACAGCAAGCTGCTGCCTTTTACGCTCTTCTTTAGATAGAGTCCTAAGTTCCTTCTGTATGTCCCTCCTTGTACTTTTGTCTTTAGTTTTCAACAGCTTTCCATTCAATGCCTGAAAGAAACACACCATAAATGGTCAATAATTACATTGCATGACTATATATAGTTATGCAATAGCTTTACTTGCAAATAATTATATCTAGTTATGCTAACATGAAGTTGATAATATCATCAATGATGAAATCTGAGGAACCTCAGCTAGATGACCACTAACAACCTTGGCAAATGATGATAATCAAACCAATGAATTAAGATTCAGTTTTGTAACTTCTACTCTAAAACATCACCTTCATTTCTTTCCGAATGTCATTTGCAAGGCCACTATTATCTCCTCGTAGTACCTATACCAAAGGAATTCAATATGGAAGGATAAAAACATCAATTATGATCCATGGCATATACAACATATTTTATGTGAAGCATAAATGCCAAAAGAATACCAAGTAATTTAATCAATTCGTCAGTTCATAGTATTTAAAGGGGGTTTCCTATCGTACATCTCCAAAGAGATTGGAGAGAGACTATTGAAATGATGGCTTTGCTGCTTCTATTTTTTTGTTTTATGTTCTTTTGTAACTCCAGGAGAATCTCTTATCATTTTTATGTGTACTGCTCTTCTTCTCTTGATGAATTCTTCTTGTTTAAAAATTAATAACAATAATAATAATAAAGGCTAACAGAGAGTATGTACATAACATTGACAAATTTGGAGACTGACAACTTCGGAGTTTGGACATTGAACTGATGTTATTGTGGACTGGTGTTAGAGAATGAAGGAACACAAATTCATCATCATGTACCTGAGCATCCAGTGCACTGTCCAGTACTTGAGGCAATAAACGTGCAGGATGACCTATTCTCACCAGCTTAACCCTAATGAAAAAGTTGGCCATAATGAATGAGTAGTAATATATGATTTTCCACACTCCATGAAACAAACCTAAGTGGGGAACACACACGAAAATGAGGACAAACGAAAAAATAAATATATTAAAAAAAAAGAAGAATGAAGAAAAAGGTTTCGAACATATAAAATTTATAATGTGTCATTTCTTTCTCAAGGGAAAGAACTCTAAAGGAGGAGGACAAGGCATACTCCTTGCATTCTAATAATGCTGGTTCATTAACAATTTTTCCATAAGGATAGCCATAATTTCATTTATCCATATTGTAATGCAAAGCTACTATTGCTAGACTCCAATGAAAGTGATACCAGCCAATAATTGTAGTAACAAATAATAAAATAATTATACCTATGTGGAACTAGCCGCTCAACAATGTTATCAACAGCAATATTTGAGGCAGCACAAGCAAGAATCTTCGATCCACGTTTCACTTCTTGTAATATAATTTCCACCACTGTTGTAGTTTTTCCAGTTCCAGGAGGTCCATGTAGCAAAAACACATTCTTCGATGATAGGGCTTTTGAAATTGCATCTTTCTTTGAAGATAAAATCCAGAAATACATAATTATGTGATCACAAGGCAGATGTGCAAAGCAAAATTGATGAAATACTATGTAGAAAAACCCCTATCATAAATGCATTTTGTGTTGATTAATTGGTATCCTGAGAGTTTAAACTGACTGAACTTGATTTAGAGTATGTAAGGAGCAAAGTGCAACACAAGAATTTTCCCAAGAACAACAGCATTCACTTGTCTTCAATTCCTTAACAATACATTAATAAATAGGAAACCAATCAGTTACTGCTTAGATAAATAAACCATTCTTTCAACTAATCAAAAGTTAGAACATGTACGATAAATACTAGTAGCTTAGTTAGTGCACGTGACATGGCTCCGACCTAGTAGGGTCTAGAGAGGGTAGATGTAAGCAGCCTCAACCCGCTTTGCGGAAAAACATTTTTCAAGATTTGAACCCGTGACCTTCAAGTCACAAGGTAGCAATCTTACCGTTGCGTTGAGACTCACCCTTTTACTAGCTTAGTTATATAGTGGTAATTAATAAAATTTGTGTAATTTCAATTCAATATGACAATTTTTAGTTATGATTAGACAGTAAATAAAACACAAAAGTTCTATTCTTTTAACTCTTCTAATGTTTCTCATAATAATTTTAACAATTGGATGGTGTGTGAAAATGCACAAAAAATCTTATGAGAAGTTGTTTTGGATAATCACGATTTAATGGTGCTTAGAGAAAAAAACCCAAAACAGGAACACTGACAACTGAAGTGATTAAAAAAGCAAAATAAATCCAATCATGTGGTCGCTGTGTGTGGTTTACACATTAAACACTCTTTGAATATTATTAAACTATTGAGTGATTAAAGTTCCTAAATTGGAAATATTTTTGCAGGGAGTCCCAAAGCAGAATTATAGTATTTTTCGTTTCCATGAAGAAGAGGACACCATTGATAGCAAAAGGCATTACAGACCTGTAGCTAGTACACACGTGCTTTATGATTATTACAAAGGCATAAACCAACACAGATGAAATAATACACTGAATGAACATAACTTAGAAAAAGTAGAGAACTGTCTAGAAAAAATTACCAAAAAAAAGAGGAATGGCCCCTCTTGCACTTTAGAGGCTAGCCATAAAAAACAATGGAGGGTCAAGATGGTTCCACCTATTTTAATTAATTCACATCATATTTTTCAATTAATTTAAAAATAAAACTGAAAATATTTTAAAAATTATCGCTAACTGCTCTACCCAAGCCCCCATACCACATTCATCCATGACCTTTGTGCGTCAGGGGGGAATTAGCTCCATCATTGCCACCATTTGCAACAGTTTAGTTTAGTTCCTTCGCCCGAATGTGTTATGTGATATTTCAATCTGCTAGACTACTTTATAATTTGATATTGCTATATAAACTAATTATGGAAATGTAGATTGGCCATAAACTGTTGCAATGGAGAATACAGTCAACACAGTCAAATTCACCGCTATGATGCTATTACGATATTGTTACCCATATATTGTTATAAACTTTTCTGTTTTTCTGCATCATAGAGGTTGTCAGAGTGTTGTGCTTCACTACACTAAGCTGTTGCAATTGTGGAAATGATGGAGCCAAGAGCCCAGAACTGAAGCGCAAAGGAGAAGGATGAAGTGGGATGGGCAGAGCAGTTAGTGTTAATGTGTTATTATTTTAAAATAAATTCAGTTTATTTTTTTAGTTAGTTGAAAAATAATATGTGGATTAATTAAAATAGGTGGAACTATCTTGACCTTTTATTGTTTTTGATGGTTCAGATTCGTGCACTTTTGTCTCTACAGTGCAAGCTGCACTTTAGAGGAGCCGTTCCCCCCCCCCCCCCCCAAAAAAAAAAAGAGAGAGAGCAGCAAGTAAAATGGCCATGCAAGAAATTAGGGCATGTACCTGAGAGTGATCAAGGTTAGTATTAACAGGAGAGAAGGATACATCCTTCTTGGACACTGTTGGTGGCCTCTCCCCAAACAAGACAGGAATCAGATCAGCAGCTGGACCCCTATGCACTCCTTTACTCAACTGTATTAATGCATCTTTCATCCTGCGATATGTCACCTGCATGAGGCATGAGCAAAAAATATTTGCAGCATATAAGAACTTTGGACCAAGAAAATGAGGAGGAAAAAAGGTTAAAATGTTTTTACTGGAATAAAATAGATAAAAATGCTAAGCAAGATGATAAAGTGTATGCTTACGAAACTTAAGATGATAAACTAATTAACAAAAGAGAGCAAAAGCTTCATATTAGTGTCCTAATTGTGTATTTCATATATTTTATGCCAACCTAAAAATACAGTATATGTCAAAATTCACATGGCAACACAGATGAAGAATTATATTTTTCTGATTGACATTAATAACTTCAACCGAGTGTTAGAAAGCATCATAGAAAACTGAATCTCAGTCCAGTAATAGAATTATTTATAACCAAACTGCATATATATTCTAAGCACCTGTAAACTTATCAGCGTACCTCATTTGCCACTTTTTCAAGCCTTAGGGAACTGTTTAAACCATCTTCTGGTATATCATCAAAAGCAACAGTTATTGATGAGTCCTGTTAGCAATTGTATCAAACCAGTAAGTCAAAGTGATGTCAAATGCCAAGACCACTCAACTCATAGATAACAGCATGGGCAATTTTTTATTTTTTATTTTTTTCATTTCACAAATTGAATCAATAAGAAGCTTAAGAGTTACCTTTAATCTATAAACTACACCTTGTCCAAGAGCAGGAGAACCTAAATCAGCCTTGTTGAGTTTTAAAACAACAACATCATGAGTACTAAACTGCAAAAAGAAGACTTTATCACCTCCTGAAAGTATATCAATCTGGATCGATTGCATAGAAAACAACTTAAAGAGGGAGAAACACAAACAATAAAGTAATATAACACTAAGTCACTAACTACTAAAAGGCATCATTTCATTAAATTTGAGTCAAAGATTTAACATATGACATGACATTGATAAAAGAAGTTCAATCCTTTACCTTGTGTGCAGGAAGAACATCTCCTTTTGTAGACTGGAATTCGATCAGGGATTTTCCCATAAGCCCTGTCTATATTCAGAATACAAGAGGGAAGAAGAGCGCAATATAAGAATACCATATGAATTGAAGCTCCTTTACTCATCAGTCAAATCTCAAATAGCACAAGAAAACCAACTGTAAGCTAAGCTACTTTTTCGAAAATAAGATAAACATAAAGTTCCACTTCCTCTTTTTCATTTTTCATGAAATATACACAAAAGGGGATATAATAACAGCATAAGAAAAATAAATAAGTGATGAAGTGAAAAGCAAGTAACCTGGACATCCACACACTTCAAGTTGAGGATTGTGGAGCCCCTCTTCTGAGCAGTATCCAAATTCCGGGATGATCCTGTGGCTATTGAGCTTGATATCTCAGCTTCCTATTCACCCCACCCCACCCCCACCCCCCCCCCAAAAAAAAAAGAGAGAGAAAATTTTGAAAAAAGAAGAACCATCACTCATTTCATCAATTCTGAAGCCAAGCCACCGCCCCCATAAATCATTCTTTGAAAATTTATGATCTTTTCCAAATTTCTAATCAGCCCATGCAATGTAACCCGCTGAAACACTTGCAAGAGTGAATGTTAAGGGGGTAGGTACCTTTTCCAAGTCAAGAAGAGGGGTGGTAATAGTGATGAACTGCTGCAAAGAGAGAGGCGATGTTTTCTTCTTAGTTGCTCCTTTCTCCATTGTCTCCCAGCCGCTGATGCTGTTTGGAAATGAGAGAGATGAGAAGTTGCTACTGGGGTGCTTGGGAGATTCAGGGGAATGCAGTGGTGCACCTAACAAGCTAATGGATGGAATTGAATTTAATTACTTCTATTTACATTTGGATTGAATTCTTATACGAAGAATAAATATTTTAAATTATAGAATTAAGTTAATATATATTTTAGTTTTTAATTTTTAAAATCAGTTAATTTAATTTTTGATATTATAAAATGTGAGTCATCTTAGTTATATTGATAGATAATTTTAAATGATATCTTGACATATCATATTTATTCGAAGTATAATGAAGTTTAAAACTATTTATCCTGGTGTCTAAAGTTGTACAAAATGAATCATTTAAATTTTTATTTCAAGTTATAAAATGACTCATTTTATACAATTTTAGACCAAAAAGAGCCATTTTAAACTTACTTATGCTTTAGATAACACACGATATATCAAAGTATCACCTAACATCACACGTCATCATTTGATTGGAAAAATATTAAATAAAAATGACTAAATTGACTTATTTTAAAAGTCAGATATTCAAATGACTCACGAGTATAAAGTAAGGAAACTAAAACAAACTTAACTTTATAGAATTAAATACAATTCTGTTGCTTAGAATGTAGCTGAAATGAAATTAATTGTATATATTGGCTATTTTACTTTCAGTGCACATTTTGAGTAAGAAATTAGGTATAAAATTGGAGTTTGAAATTGAAATTGGACGATCTAATTCCAATTTTTTTGTTTGGAGTAACAAATAGAATTGATAATTATAATTTCATATTCCAATTCTATGGAATTCAAAAACAACTAGAATGGACCATTCTTAATTCCTAATCTATATCTATGAATTGTCAATTTCAAGACTTATCAAATATCTTTCTTCTCATTAAAGTCTATATAATTATTTCTTTTTCTTATCATTTTCTAATAATTATGTTATAATTATTTCATAAGACCAAACACAAAGTTTAAGAGCCTGTTTGATTTCAGCTTTCAATTTTCAATTTTTAATTTTTCAGGAATTTGTTAAGGAAATACTAAAAAATGAAAATGAAATTAAAAACTGAATTTTGTAGTTTTACAATTTTCAGTATTTCTTTCACAAAATTTGAAAAACTAAAAAACTGAAAATGAAAACTAGAAACTGGAAACCAAAAACAAGCCCTAAAATTCTAAGCCAATTCCAGAATTAGGATTGAAATTGAAATTCCACAATACAATTCCAATTCCAACATCCAAAATGGACCCTTATTTTTTATTTTTTGCTAAGTAAGGGAAGAAAGAGTAGTGAGTAATTTGGGAATTCTAATTTTTGAACTCAATTCCATCACTAAATCAAACCTATTTGGGTCTACTTTCAATTCCATGGTTTTGATAGATTTCAATTCTCATCAAATTTCAATTTCTAGAGTTATGTTGCATTCGAATTAAGGAATTGAATTTAATTCTATGATAGAATTGAATTCCTCAAACACCCTGTAAGTAGTGTCGCGTGATGAATCCGATCTCTATGTAAGCCTCGTGATTTCTGTACCATACTATATGCATACTTTATTCATGAAATATGGTTTACTCATAAATTAATTTGACTATTAATACTTGCTAATTTGTGAATAAAACATCATTCTCATAAATAAATTGTGTAACTGTAGTTGTAAGATATATTTCAATTGAGTTACTTAAATACAAAATAGCTATGAGTGGTATTCTATTAAATACAAAATAATTATGGTATAAACAAAATGCAAAATAAACTATATGCGGCCCGAGACCCTGCCCGTCACATCACTAGAGCACATCTATTATGAACAAAATACTAAGGTTTCACGCTGAAGTGAAGCTCACCCAAACCGAATAATACTACTACTGAGGAAAAGGAAGGGGAGGGTCATGGGCTATACTTGTATATGTGAGGAAAAGGAAGAAGAGATGTGTGAGTTTTGCATTCAAAACTCAGTGAGTAGATCCTCACTTATAACCTTGCATGGGACAGGAAAAACATTATAAATAAATAACAATAATAATACAGCATTCATAAACATTTCTATTTAATTTGAATATTAATTATAATCGTTAAGATTTCAAGAATTACACAAGGGAACAGAGTATTCATTAACTATAGGGAGGGTGCTTAGTCCCTGGCGGATAAAGCCCCTAGCTAATGTGATCTCAACGGTCCCTAACAAACTGTGTCACTGGCGGACTGATCTAACTCAAGGATGACTTGCCCCTAGCGGGCCTTGGTATATCAAGGTTAATAGAATGATTGCCGTTAACTCACAATTTTGTTCCTCTCGGTAACTCTCTCTAATCTAAAATCAAGTGAAAGCATAAAGAGAGTTCTTATATTTCTAGTTCAACATTTCTCAACTCTATCAAATATAAATTATTAACTCTCATTTCATAAATCATAGCAAATCCCAATTATCCACAATCAAATCAATTCATAAATTAAATTATACAAAATATTTTATGGAATAATTATGGTCTCATGCATTTCTAAAATCATAATTTCATGTATAAGTTCAAACAAAGTATTTCTAGTAAAACTGTCACAACCCGAGTGGGGAACGTGACCGGCACGTGAGAAATCTCATCTCCACGTAAGTCTCGTGATCTCTAAGTCTCTCTCTATATGCATAAAATAATATATTTTTCATTCTGAAATCATATCTTCATTTAAAACTCTATTTAGAATTTATATATGGAAATATAAAACTGAAATACCTGATATATGAAGCTTTGAAAACCTCTTAATCATACTTTGAAAACATGTGAACTGAATCATAAATACATCTCTGGTTTATTGCATAAACTCTAATCAAACTCTACAATTTCAAATCCATACTTATAAACTGAAAACGTATACATCACTATTCCGAATACTGAAGTTAAATACATAATCTGAAAATAATGTATGGCTTAGATTCCGCCTACACATCTACTGGAGTACTCTACTTTAGCAAGACTTTAAACTATGCCTTACTCCAAAGTAAGACTCACCGCTGAAAAATAACTGCGTCAACCAAACCGGAGTCTGGCTACAGCCGTACTTGCATTTATAAGGAGGAGATGAGTGAGGTGAGTCAACGAACTCAGTGAGTGAGCTCTCACCCATCACCCACATGAGACAATCAAAGAGTATACTATAATGCAATATATATGCAACAATCACAAATCATTTGGTATATATTATGTATATAATCTCACAGAAAATATATCTCTGTATTCATAAATTTATAGGAAAATTCTTACTCCAACAAGAAAATCATTTCTCATATAAATAATATCTCTTAAATCAAGTATTCTCTGAAAAACATAAAAAAATTATGAAAATATAATTAACAGTACTCTAATAAAGAAACAGAAATCTCTGATTATGCCCAATTCATTTGACATAACAAAATCTCTAGTTATACATGTCAACCATGGCATAATAGGGTCTTTGATCTCTAGGGTACCTAACTAAGTTCCATTCTCTGCTCTTATAAGATTGTCCTCTCGGGATAACTTGATACCAAGGTTAGCGATCGGGTTCAGCTGTTAACTCACTGTCTGTTTCTCTATAGCTACCGTCTAGTCTCTAAAACAATAAACATATTGTTTTCTCTAAATCTCTATTATATACTCTAATCTAGGCATCAAACTCTTTCATACATAATTACTCTCTAATCTTTGAAATTATCAAGATAATTTATAAAATCTCTAAATGCAATCATAAATCTCTAAATACAATCATACTCATACTCTAGCTCTTTATAAAACCGTTTAAATATGAAAACTCTTGAAACTTTAAAAGCTCTAGACTCATGTAACTTTAGCAACCCGACTTTAGCATAATTGTGACCGTGAAATCATGCCCAAGAGATCATCCGCTTGTAGGCATTCCGATTTCAAGCTTACAAAATATGTATCTGGCAGTCACTACGAATCATATTAAATTTCATATTTTCGGAATATCACAAAACTTGAATTTCTGAAATCTCATTTCTCAAGACAACCTCTTTTTCTAACTTAATAACTCGAATATCATACATTGAAACTGGAAAGGTTCAAAATTATGAAATCTCTAACATTATAATATAGCATCTCTATTTGACATTCTTGCCAAAGTAGCTTAATTGATATTCTAAAAGTTTTCTAACATCTCTTAAAACATGGCAATATTGCAAATCCATGAAATGTTTTCCACAATTTTAGTAAACTTGAACAAATATGTTATAACTCTTGAAACAAGTGGATAATAACGACTTACTCAATCATATTTCACAAAATGAATCTCTTAGAGTTGTACATAAAACTTTTCCATAACATACAATGTACTAGTCATAGTCCCATGGTTTTCTAAAACACATTTTCATGCTATATTCAAAATTATACTCTTTACTATAACTTGTAAAATCCAAATCATACATATTTTCATCTCTACTTTCATACTCAACAATCATCATGCATCAAACATAACTATAATGGCAAAACTAAAGCCGTGAGCTTGAACCGACTAACCGTTTGAAACCGGGAGTATGTAGGCACCATCAACTTGACCTCCAAAGCATGGAACGGTCCCAACAACTGCCATGGAGCAACATTGACTCAAGATTAGTCTCCGCTAATCTCTAAATAACTCTAATATAGCTCTAATAACATTGAGGGAGCACCCCCACTTGACAGCAATGAGAGAAAACCACAACCCAAACCAAGAACATGAAAGAATAGGAAAAACGGAGACAAAATCTATCCACATAAACATACCTTGATGACTTGAGGGAGCTAGACTTGAATGAGATTGAGAAAAGACGTGAGAAGAGGGTTTGAGAGTGAAGAGAAAGCGGATTTTGGGAAAGAAATCCAAAGGGAAGGGTTTTATAGAGGTGAGGGGTGTCCTGCAAGTGAAACAATGCCATTTTGCACTATTCACACTTCTAGAGGACCGCTATAGCAGTCAGGGCTCACTTATGACCATTATAGCGGTCCTCAAACTAGCCAACTTCAGCACTCAAGAGTCTTTTAAGTACCTAGGGTCTTCTTGGTAACATGGGTGGGTCCTAGGAGACCTTAGGATAGTACGAAACTTGTCTAAGGACACGTGTACCCAGGATATTACAAAAATATAATTTTTGCATAAAGTAATATTATATAAGAATCCATTTTCAAACTATCAAAATACTTCACAATGCTAGCAAATAATCATATAATGACTAAATTAAGGCCATGAAATCAAACTCACTCACCTAGAGGGGTAGACTGTGAAGTATCAATACTGCAGGGACTCCGGGAATGAAGAATGACACCAATGTCTGCCATTGAAACCATAAAACTCACCAACAACCTATGGGAAACTCTAGATTACTCTAAATATATACCAACAACTTTGGGAAAGCACCCCTACTTCATAAAAATAGGAGAAACAACAATACACATACTAAGAATGTGAAAGAATGGAGCAAATAGAGATATAATCTAACAACATAAACATACCTTGATGATTTGGGAAGCTAGATTGGAGACAATGAGAGAAAAGGGAAAGGGTTTCTAGTCAGCTTTTGTCTCATATGGGGGAGAGAAGCCCAATGGGTTTTTATTTTGGGGTTAAAACAAAACGGCGTCATTTTACTAATATTGTGCTGATATGGGTTGCTCCCTACAACAAGTTTTCTTCGCTGCCGCAAGCCAAGAAAAACCATCATTCGCTGCAGTGAGCCTGTTCTGCATAATTTTGCAAAACCTGGGCTGCAATTCGGTTCTGACTTTCGGGGCCGATCCGGCTACTTGGGTGGGTCCCGAGGGATCCTAGGACAGTATGAACTTGCCCACGGACACGTGTACCTCAGGTATTACATAGTGGAATAGCCATTGGAATTTATTTATTTTTATTGATAAGAGTTTAACTAGAAGGAAAAGTTCACTCTATCCTAAATCATACATGCTTTCAGCTAATCAATTGCTTATAGAAATACTTATAATTACCCACCAACCGGAAAAACCTAATAATCAAATCCTAAGTCATAACAATCTATGAATGAAATATCGATCAGAGCTAACCTAGTTAGGTTTTAGAATTTAATTTTAAGACGTAGATATGTTCTTAATCTCTACAAATACGGATCATTTTAATTTCAATCCCTTTAAAATATTTGTTTTGCTTTTCAGTCTTTTTTTTCCCTTTTATGATTTTTATCGTTTTAAATTTTGGCTCTAATAAATATTATCGAATAAGTTACTTAGTCATTACAAATATTGAAATGTTCATTTTTACCCTTATAAATATTTTAAAAGTCTTATTCGTTATTAATTTTAAAAATCTTCTTTTAAACTATATAAATATCACCACTTAACATCGAGTTTACAAGAAAGAGACCAAAAACGTAATAGAAAAATGAAAAAACAAAATCAAAATAAAAATTTTAAAGGGACCAAAACTAAAACAAATAAAATTTATAAAGATCAAAAACATATTTAAACCTAATCTTAATACAGTGGAAAATTTGATTAATTTGATGAGAATGTAAAGTTGTTTACTGCATATCAAAAGTAAACTCTTCGGTTTGACCTTTTCCTAAGTGATATTTGTGGCTCATTTTATACTTATTTAAATATACTTATTTTGATTTTTTTTATTATGAAAAGTTAGTGCAACAGTAGGTGAATTGCCTCTTAACTAAAAGATAATATTTAAAAAAATAATAATTAAGAGAATTGTAAGAGTGATTGAAGTGTTATTCCTATAATAATATTTTGTTTAAAGAGGAGGCGATTTATTTTAGTTTTATGAAAAACAGAATTTGTTCTAATTGATCGATGGCCAACATGCATCTGATCTGTGTCCATTTAGGCATTGAATATGATCTTGAACCAAATTGGCTTGTTTAATTAGCTATCACAGTAAGAAAGGTAGATAATCTACAACATAAAAGACGCATCAAAACCCTCTAAAATGAAAATAGCTGTAAAGTAAGAAAATGAAAAGTTAATTGCTCTTATGTTAATAATTACTGTTGCATGTAAATCTCATCAAATAATAAGAATAATTAACCGCGATTCCGATCCCGGGAAAGTACACATACATCTAAATACTCAAACTTTCTTATTAATCTAAGATGGTTACGTAGATTAAAAAGAAAGTTCTACTATTCACATTTAAAAAATAATAAAAAAATAACATCATATGTACCACCTCAATGGTTTCAAACATCAAGCAAAGTAGTGCCGAGAAAATCATGCGTTTTAGGTAGCGTTTATTTCTGATTTAAAAAAAAAGTAATTATAAAACTTAAATTTAATATGTAATTGAAAAATAATGAAAACTACTTTTTTTATCAAATATTACTCCTTTTAACTTCTACAAAAGAAGCTGAAAATCAATTTTTTAGGTGAAAAAACTATAAAATTGGTGTCAAAAAGACTGATCACAACTCAAGAAATTGTCATTGGCAAGATATTTTGGATAGGTGCTTGTCAGCACAAACCAACCGGGCATTAGATATTGGCGTATTAGCATACACAGTAATTTACACCTTAGCCTCCTCACTGGTACCAGCACAAAGTGCTCAATTGTTAAATACAAGTAAAGGCCCCACGCAACAAGAGTCTTGGGCAACATCTTGTCTTTCATTCCCCAATTGATTCATCAATTTCCTTCTGGCCTTCATAATTGAGCAATTTATTTATTCTACAACTAGACTTAAATTATGCCAAAAACTTATCATAGCCTGTCAAAAATAGTCAAACTGTTATTCATCAATTCAATCTCAATCCTACATTTTGTCTTGGATTTCCTACTTGATAATTACACCAATCCAAACCAACAACCCCCCTTCCCCTTTAATCTTTTGCAATAATCAAATTATAGCTACCAATCAACCTTTTTCTCCAGGGAAGCAGCAATGAGAGAGCAAGCTAGTAGTCAATCTGAAACCCAATCATTAAAACACCAACCAACATCCGCTGAAGCAAGTGAAAATGGTGGTTAATATAAATGAGAACAAAGACTACATAAGACAACACAACACTGCAATTTTGGAGATCTGGGTAAGGCCTCTGGGATCATTATTAGGACAGCATTATTTCTGCTATAAGGACACAGGTTATCGCCATACACTAATCCATGTTTTACTTTAACTACTCAGCATTCCTGCAAGTACTGCAAAATTATAGGGTAAAAATACCCTATATCAAATTTCTGCAGAAACCCCAAATAACATTTGATGATGGATAGCAACATAATACCTCAATTAGGCAATCCTCACTAGTCACTACTAACAAGCTTTCACCCCAAACCTCTGAGAGGGAATAAATTACTTCTACCATGAAAATCTTCAACTTGCCTTTAGCGGCAGAGAAGTACAATGTGTCCTCTCAGGAATTATTAATAGATCACTTGTATATGAGGGCATCACGCCCAGGCCCAACACCAATGTAATGGATGGGGACACCAACAAGTTCTTCTATCCTTTCCACATACTCCCGTGCAGCTTTTGGAAGATCAGAATAGTTTCTGATGGAAGAAATATCAGACTTCCATCCAGGAAGTGTTTCGTATTCCACCTGAAACACGAAAACAAATCACTGTAAGAAATTACAAAGCCAACTCATATGCACAAAAGGACATTTATCATTCTTGAGACACTACTACTACATGTTTTCATCTATGTTAGTCATCACATCGAACAAAAGCAGGAAGGTGGAGAAATAATTATAGACGAAGTTTACCTTCAATTGTTCAAGAAGGCGGAGATCTGAAGGGAATGACTTGATTGGCGTACCGTCAACATGTTTATAGGAGACACCTAACTGTATTGTATCAAGATCAGATAGAACATCAAGCTTGGTGAGATTCAGTGATGAAAAACCATTGATCTGACAGGAGAATCTTAATGCAACTATATCGAGCCAACCACACCGTCGAGGACGGCCAGTAGTTGTGCCAAACTCTTGACCAGCAAATCTAAGAAGATCACCTCCTGGACCCAAAATTTCTGTTGGGAAAGGACCAGAACCAACTCTTGTAGTGTATGCTTTCACCTGCACAGCCAAAATAGAATTAGAAGAGCCATTCTCCCTGTGTTAAATATGCTTAAATTATTGCGTTATGAGTGCATTCATTTAAGATTATAAAGAAAAGTATTTTGTGATGTAAGCAATCTAACTAATGAAAAAAGATACATATCTACATACCACTCCAATTAGATCACCAACAACTCTTGGAGCAATACCAAGACCAGTGCATATCCCACCTGCTGATGGGCTGGACGAAGTAACAAAAGGATAAGTTCCAAAATCAATGTCCAACATGGTTGCTTGACCTCCTTCAACCAGAATCTTCTTCTTCTGTGTTATAGCATCATTGATGACATGCACAGTATCAGCAATAAACGGTTCCAACCTCTCAGCATATCTCTTGTATTTTTCAACCTCTTCACTGACCACGTCTGGACCATATTTAAAATCTTTGAACCTTGCCGCTGCATCTACTAACAAAAGATCAAGCTTCTGAGGGAAAGTATCCATGTGCCTCAAATCACCTACCCTAATGCCATTTCGGTTAACCTTGCTGGAGTAGCACGGCCCAATGCCTCTCTTGGTTGTGCCGATGAAAGATTTAGCGAGCTCGGCTTCTCTTAGTCCATCCACTGCTTGGTGGAAATCAAACAACAGGTGAGCGCGATCAGATATCAAAATCCTTCCCTTGCAAGAGACCCCATTTGATTCAAGGCCATCAATTTCCTCAAAAAGCCCAGGCAGATGCACCACAACCCCATTCCCAATAACACACAGAGTATCCCCATTGAGAATACCAGAAGGAACAAGATGAAGGGCAAATTTTTTCCCTTCTGCATTATAAATGGTATGCCCAGCATTAGCCCCACCCTGATGACACATAACAAACCAAATTATCAGAGCAAAAATAACACGACCGGAAAAGAGAGAGAGAGCATGACCAATAACACCAAGGTTAAACCAACTGTAATGAACGTCCATACTAATTCATAAGGCTAGTTCACAGTACTCTGCAGCTCAAATTTACAGAATCTCAAATTATTCCAAAATCTTAGATAAATGCATTGATTCATTTAGTACTATTTCTCTAGCAAGTGTGGTATTATTATTAAGCAGAAATCGCTTCAATTACACTGTTGCAGCAATAAAAACCAGACCAAAGCACAATCAACCACACAATAATTGAACAACAATCAAAGAACCAAGTAAACAGTTCCCTACCTCCAAAATCTTATGTAAAGGCACTGATTCATTTAGTACTATTTATTATTACCAAGCAGAAATCGCTTCAATTACACTACTGCAACAACAACCACCAGACCAAAGTGGAATCAACCACACAATAATTGAGCAACTATCTCAGCACCAAGCACAGAGTTCCCTACACCCAAAGTCAAAACAAAATCATTTTTTTTTTCAAAATAATAGAGGAAAAAAAAGAGAGAACCTTTTTTTTTTTCAATTATTCCATTGCAAAATTCAAAGACCAATAACACAACACCATCATACACCAGTATAATCAAGTTTCCGCCACTACCCATGATTTGTGGCTTAGGGAAGAGGGGTAAAATGGGAAAAAGGAAGGAACTTTGTTGGTGAGGTACCTGACAACGGGCAACGATTTCGAAGTGTTGGGCTAAGATGTCAACGAGCTTGCCTTTGCCCTCATCGCCCCATTGGCAACCAAGAACGCCGGAGACCTGGCTGAGGGACCCGATTCGGCCGGAGGAGGAGTCGGCGGTGCTGAGCTTGGGAGGAGGAGGGGCGACTGGCTTGGCGGCGGAGCAGACGACGAGGGTTCGGGGCGGGTTGTGGCGGAGGAGGAAGGAGTAGGAGGAGGAAGGGCGCTGAGGGTTGAAGAGTGTGTTGGAATCGAAGGTAAGGGATGAGATGCTCATTGCGGAAGCAGAGGAGAGAGAGAGAAGAGAGAGAGAGAGGAAGCTGTGGTGGCGGAGAAAAGGAGAGTAAGGCACTGTTGAGGCTGCGTTGTGTTTATGACTGTGTCATAGACTCGCAGTGTTCACTATAGAGAAATTTTTGTTTCTTGTTGGTGGAGTGTTCACAAATACTGCACAATTATTATTATTATTTTTTTGGCAATCATACTGTACAATTACTCGTTTTTATGAATCAACTCTACACCACTGAAAAAGTAATAATTAATCACTTCCAGACAAAAAACTCACATATGTCAATTTTATCTTTAGTTATAAAATTATCTGTATACATTTTAAGGAATTAAACTCGTATTAGATAATTAAAGATTTAAAAATTTCTCATTTAATGTACTTGTGACACATTTAAGGTTTTTAACCAAAAATAAAAAATTGATCAGTTATGGATGTACATGTGTTTTAACATTATTTATCAATAAATAACCTTTTTTATTAAAGGAATACGTTTAATAATTAAGCAAAAAAAGTGAATTCAATCCTCTTGTGGTATAATTAACAGTTAAACGTATTGTGCACACTATACTGTACTGATATGGGGACTAACGCACTAATAAAATGAATTTTGGGACTAATTTTTCACTGCATGGTCAATCGTATTACTTGCTTTATTTTCAAACACCAGACGTTTGACTCTCAAAAAAATGTATTGCGCACAAAATTCGATTCACTATCGGCCGATTTACACAAGATAGATGCATTGTCATGCATGTCCTATGAAAGACAGCATGTGTATGTAGATGGCATGGGAAGTGGCTAGTGAGAGCTGTTTGTCCCATGGGTGGTTTGTGCCAGTGCCATATACATGATCACTTGTAAGTGGATTCTTTATTAATTTTACATATTCATATATCATCACATGGTTCAGTGGGTTTTTAGTAAGTGGGGTATCCATTATTTTCCTTTTTTCAAAAAAAATAAAAATTTACATATTATACTCAGGGAAGGACAAACCAGGGAGGGTGGTGTCGGCGAGGGGGGCAATGGTTCCCCTTAAATTTTCGGTTTTTTTTTTTTTACATATTTGAGATTAGATTGTATAAACTTTTTACTTATATTTTAATAATGAAATATACAATATGTTTTGCAATTTATATATTTGTTTCTAGAGTTTTTGACAGGAGAATGTGTACTTTCTTTTCGAATAAATTTCCAATTTAGTCATCGAAGAAATAGAATATGATGAATTGGCCTTTAAAAATAAAAAATTTCATGAATTATTCACAATTAAAATATAGGATAAGCTAGCCCCTCCTCAATATTTTTGAAAGATTTATAATAGAAATTAATCTTAAATAATTTATAAAATAGTTTAAATTGGTTGCTAATAAAAATACAAATAGGACAACAAGCTTATCAAAATCTTGAAATAAGCAAAACTTATAGTACATTTTTAATTGTAAGAGATCACATAATTAAATACTTAAACATGTAAAATACTTAATAATAAAATATTAATAGAGAAATAAAAGTAGGATTTAATTGTCATGTACTGATAATATAAAATTTTTTTACACAGTCATCCAATCATATATTATCACAAAAGTCATAATAGTTGATTTTTATACTCACTACTTAAAAAGTCATCCAAACTAAATATTTTGATTGGATAACAGTATAAAACTATTTTACACTGTCAATGCATCAAGATTAAACTCATAAAAGTATTTCACATTTTAAATAATAAAGAACTTCAAATCCTCATTCCAATTTTGAAGGATAAATTTATCTTTGTCATTTTAGTAAAAAAATAAAGTGAGGTTTTGATTTTTATTTTTTTTAGATGGACAAAATATTTTGTTATTAACTTCTGCCATGCACTGACAGTGTAAAAAAATTTTACACAGTCACCAGTTTAGTACATAAGTCATGATAGTTGATTTTTATAATCACTATCTAAAAAGTCATTCAAACTAAATATTTTGATTAGATGATGGCATAAAATTATTTTATATTGTCAATGTATTAAAATTAAACTCTTCAACTTCCAAGAGCATATATTTTTTATTTCATTTAATGGAAAATGCTTCTTATATAATTATATGTGTTTATTACGAAGAGTTATAATGAAGTTTATGTGAAACTTTTTGCTAATTTCTTATTCTCAGGTTTATTCGTTAACCGATTCAACATGCATAGAGAGAGGGAGAGAGACGATAAACAATGCGCTGTTTCAACTGCCATGCACACTCCTATGCCGTCATTTTCATGACAAATTATTGAGAGTTATTATCATGCAACCCGTAAATCGATTCACAATGGAAGTAATTATTGTGCAATACGTTTGACTATGTATCGTACTGTGCTCGCAAATGAAGCAAGGAGTAGAAAAATGTTATTTGTACCCACTATATATGGGATACCGTATCGACTCGCATCACATCAATCATTGAATGTGGTGTGAGTCCCATTCAAGTAGAGTCCACATCTAATTCATTGGTTGATAAGATGTGAATCGATATAGTGTCTCATATACGATGAGCACGTATAACATAATTCCAAATAGCATGTTTGAGTGTGCAACGATACTTGGGCTCAGAATTCGCTCTTTCAATGTGTCAATTCCTGTCTCAGTGCGGTACACTATACACAATACGGTCGACTGTTAAATGTATTGAATGAGAATTAAACCCTTTTTTTTTTGCTCAGCTATTAAACGTATTCTTTTAATTAAAAAAATACTATATATTGATAAATAATGTTAACATATGTGTACATTTGTAATTAATCATTTTTTTGGGGTAAAAAGCCTATACTAAATGCACTTTATAAGCATTTGAAAATTTTGCATTCATTATATTGCTCAAATTCAATAAAACTCAAGAATGTACTTGGTATGCTAGATTAGGTAGGTATGATAGCATAAACTTATACTATACGTTATGTTCTTATTTATTATTTGGTGCAAACAACGTATTGTATAAGCTTCATAGCTCCTTATATATCAAAATATTATATAACTCAATATAGCATAGATAGGTCAAATTATGCCTAATTAGCTGTTAACATATAAGGTCATTTTTATTTTTAATATTTTATTCAAAGAAAACAATTCTTAAACAAATAATAATAAGTAAAAATTTATAAATAAAAATAATTATCAATAAAATTATTCCATAATAAATGAATATTATAAAAAATTATATAATAATAATTTTACTATGTATAATAAAAATATAAATCATTATAATTAATAAATAATAAATAAAATAAAATAATAAATGGTTAATCAAAATAAATATTTAAAATAAGTAATAAATCTCATCCCTACGTAAGTCTCGTGACCTCTGACTCTCTCTCTATATGCATAAAATAACATACTTTTCATTCTGAAATTATATCTTCATTTAAAACTCTATTTAGACTTTATATCTAGAAATATAAAGCTGAAATACTTGATATATGAAGCTTTGAAAATCTCTTAATCATACTCTGAAAATCCATTCAACATGTGAACTGAATTATAAATACATCTCTAGTTTATTACATAAACTCTAATCAAACTATACAATTTCCAATCCATAATTATGAACTAAAGAAGAATACATCACTATCCAAATACTGAAATTAAATATATAATTTGAAAATAATGCATGGCTCGGATTTTGCTTGCATATCTATTGGAGCACTCTACTCTAACAAGACTTTAGCTAGGCCTTACTTCGAAATAAGACTCACCACTGAAAATGACAGTGTCTGCCAAACTGAAGGTTGAACAACATCTGTACCCGCAACTATGAGGAGGAAGGGAGAGGGGTGAGTCAATGGATTCAGTGAATGAGCTCTCACCCATCACCACATAGAACAATCAAGGAGTATACCATATAATGTACAAGCAACAAATCATAAACCTTTTGGATACTTATACACATAATCTCATAGAAAATATCTCTGTATTCATAAATTCATATACATGATGATGTAGAAAAGATAGCTCTATTTTCGTAAATTCATAGAAGACATCTCTAAATTCTTACTCTAATCAAGAAAATCATTTCTCATAAGCATAATAGTTCTTAAATCAAATATTCTCCAAAAAAACATCAATAATCTCTGAGAAACATTAATACTATCTGAAAATATAAGTAATGGTATTCTAACAAAGAAATAAGAATCTCTGGTTATGCCCAATTCATGTAACATAACAAAATCTCTAAACTCTGGGGCACCTAACTAGGTCCCATTTTTGATTTCTCTGACCCTGGGGGTGACTTGGTATACCAAGGTTAACGGAATAACTGTCGTTAACTCACAGTCTATTTTTTTATAGCTACCATATGTTCTCTTGGTCATAAAATACTTATTTCTCTAAAACTTTGCGTTAGGCTTTATTCTGAAGTTAAAACTTTATCACACATAAATATTTTATTATTGAAATCTATTAAAGTACTGAAACTCTAGATGTCAAGTTCTTTCATATATAAATACTCTTATTCCTTGAAACTATCAAAATAATTTATAAAATCTCTCAATACAATCATATTCATACTCTAGCTCTTTGTAAAACCATTTAAATATGAAAACTCTTGAAACTTGTAAAAAGCTTTGGACTCATATAACTCTAGCAACTTAACTTTAGCATAACTGTGACTGTGAAATCATGCCCAAAAGATCACCCGCTTGCAGACATTCTGATTTTAAGCTCACAGAATATGTATCTAGCAGTCATTACAAATCATACTAAATTTCATATTTTTGAAATGTCACAAAATTGAATTTCTAAAATTACATTTCTCAAGATCACCTATTGTATAACTTACTAACTCTAATAACAACTTTGAAATAGAAAAGGTTCAATATCATGAAATCTGTAACATTATAATATAGCATCACTATTTGACAATATTGCCAAACTAGCTTAATTGATATTCTAAAATCATATTTTGAAATATCTAATCTTGAGATATAAGTATGTCACAACTCTTGAAACATGAACAACGTATTAAATCATATTTTCTCAAAATAAATCTCTTCATATATATATATACACACACATATAACTTGTTCATAGCACTCAACACATCAATCGTGGTCCCATGATTTTTTTAAAACTCATTATTTCATGTTATCATCATAAATCGTAATTTTTTTATGGCTTGCAATAATTATGTAAAATTATATTCTATATTTTTTCTCATTTCAAATTTCATTTTTCATAAATATCATGCATCAAACATAGTCATAATGATAAAACTAATGCTATGAGATTAAACTCACTCACCGTTTGGAGCCGAGAGTATGTGGCACTACCAACTTAACCTCCGAAGTATGGAATGGTACCAACAACTGTCATAGAGCAATATTGACTCAAGATTGGTCTCCACTAAACTCTAAACAACTCTAATTTAGCTCTAACAACATTAGGGAGCACCCCCACTTGACAACAATAGGAGAAACAACAAAACCTAAATACGGAACATGAAAAGGAAAGGAAAGAGATGACTAGAATCAACATAAACCCTTACCTTTGATCTTGGAAGGAGAAAGATTGATGGTGGATTGAGAGAGAAAGGGTTGGAGAGCTCCTTGGAGGGTTAGGGTTCGGTTTGGGGAGAACAGTGCCCAAGTTTGGTGTTTAGAAAAGGGTAGAGGGGCTTACTTACATGAAACGCTGCGTTTCACGCAATCTGTGCATTCTTAACACTATTATAGTAGTCCTCCGCTCACTTATGACTACTATAGCGATCTAGGACTGCTATAGCGGTCTGCTTGCCCCCCAAACACGCTCAGCCACACACTATGACCACTATAGTGGTGACAGTTCACTAGTAAACCAGCTTTAAGGGTCCCTCAAGCATCTTGGGCCCTCCCAGTGACATGGGTGGGTCTTGGGAGACCCTAGGGCGGTAGAGAACTTGTCCAAGGACACATGTACTTGGGGTATCACATAAACCATGTACAAAATATGGCAAACCAATTTGCAAAATGTTGTAAACTAAGATGGTTTACAACATTCCATATTGGTTTACAACTTTTTCCATCTTGGTTTATAACTTTTTGCATGCTGGTCTACAACTTTTTAATTTGGTGTAAGTTTATGGTATAAATTTGGTGATGAACATTTAACATTTCTCTAATTCGTCTCACTTAATATTTTTCTACAGGACTTGGAATGTACGTGAAAGTTTCAATTGTTTTATTTATTGTAGCTTATTTAAATTCCATAGACTTTAGGGCACTGATTAGCGTTAATTTTTTTTTTTAGCAAATACCTTATTTGATTTCTTAGGATTTTTATGTCGGACTATTTGTCTTCCAAAAAAATAAATAATTTTATGATTCCTCAAGATTGAAAATAATGGATATATTAGTCCTTCGTTACTTTTTCGTTAGTAGACTTACATATATGACAAAGTATAATGATGGTGTGTTATTACAACGTTAGAGACAAACTAAAAGAAGCTATTTTAGAACATATTACACTCATTTTGGTGTTTAAAATTACACAAAATGAATTACTTTATGACTTATAATATATATTTAAATAATCCATTTTGTGAATTTCAATTGCTAAAATGAGTCATTTTAAATTTTTTTCCACTTCAAATGATGTTCACATATCTTAACATCACGTTAGTAGGTCAATGTGTGATTCTATTAGGGCTCGTTTGGTACGCTTGATAGAATAACGGCTAATAGGATAAGACCTGATAGTATAAGACCTGATAAACTTTTAATATTGTACAGTGTTTGGTGTAACACTGTATAAGATATTCAATTTTGTATTTAGTAATATCAAACTATTTATTTACAAAAAATTCTAATATCTTAATTAAATATTAAATAAAATCAAATAATAGTGAAATAGGAATTTTTATTATAATAATTTTCAAATATTATATTTATGTAAATATTTACTAATTAAAATTTAATTTTTGTTAATTTTTATTATTTATTTCAATATTTGATAATTATTCATTATTTCAATAATATATATAAATAAAAATACTATTTCATATATTTTAATATTTTATAATTTTAATCATAATGATTTAAATTTAAGCTACTGATCCTTATTTTTATATATTACATATTATTTATTATTTATTTATATATTTTATTATTTAATAAATTATAATTTTATAATATATTTACTATTTATTTAAAATATTTATGTTATCAAATATTTATTATTTTATTTTATTTATTCTTTATCAATTATTTTTATTTTTATTATATATAACTAAACTGATATTATATATTATTTGTATTTATTTTTTTATAAAATAATTTTATTAAAATAGTTTTTATTTTTATAATTTTATTTTATTATTATTTATTTAAGAATTAATTTATTTTAATAAAATATTTTAAAAATGATCTTATAAGTTAAAAGCTAATCAGGCCTAATACGGTCTCCCAATACTATATTGAGTTATATAGCATCTTGATGCATATGATGTTATAATGTATAAAATTATACAATACGTTATCTGTATCAAATAATGAATAAAGATATAATGTATAGTATTAGGTATATTATCACATCTAATATATCATACCAAATATTTTTTCAATGTTTAAAGAATTAAATACATACAAAGAGATTAGTATATCCTATTATTGAAATCTGGAAGGATTATAAATTTAATTTTAATTTTTATGAGACTAAATAGTCTTGTAAAAACTTATTAAAAAACTATATAAGTTGTTTACTCAAATTTATTATACGTAAGGGACGAACAGAAGAAATGGAGATCGTGACAATTATAGCACCTGTCTATTCTCATTGATTTAAATACGAGAAACTACTTAGGATTTTCGAAGAAGTCCGTTGGAATTGACCCCTAGCAGGCTAGCACTGTCAAGGAGTTGTTCTAATTTCTAACAAGTTACATTTTCACATTCTTTTCTTGGGATCATTTTGGTTCGAGGCGAAAAATCGGCTAAAAATTCCATGAATCAAGAATGCATTTGGTATGGGTATTTTCTGTTTTAATTTTCAGTGAAAAGAGGAAATAGAACTGAAAATAAGTTTGAAGTAAATTTTTTTTTAAACAATTTTGGGAAATATTTTCTAAAATCAATGATAATAGCAGCCAGTGACCAAGCCATGGCAGCCACCATACACCATCCCATGATCCTGCCCAACAATGTTTCCTAGCCCCTCATAGTCCTCAGTGCTCTTTCTCTTCACCACTTCAAGAACCCCCCTCAACTTCAAAAATATTTTTGATATATCTAGCAAAAGCATCATAAAATATTTATTTTCACAACTTTTAATTTATTATTGAAAAAAAAGTCAAATGCATTTTCAATGTTCAGAAAACATAAACTCAATACAAATCTGAGAAGTGAAAAACAAAATATATTTTTTATTGTTTTCACTTTTAGAAAACAAAATATAAATTTATAAATCAAATACGTTTTTTGATTTTGAAAATTTGAAAATAAAAAACCTTTTTATAAAATGAAACCAGGAAAAATTTTCATAAACCAAATACACTCTAAATTTTTATATGATTTTATTTATAAGTTTGGTTTAAAAGTTTTAATCTTTTTCTTTTTGGTATGCAAAAATTTTTATCTTTTATTTTTACTTTAAATCAACCTGATCCTTAATGCAATAAATTTGAAGATAATAAAATATAGGAATGAGTATCAAATTAGCTTCCTTTTTAATTAATGGTGAAAATAGAAGAATAAATTATGTGTAATGCTTATATAAGAAGATTCATTCTCAAAAGGACAATAATGGAGAGAAGAAGACCATTTGAATTCAATGATAATTTGTGATAATTTTCGAATGGATGAATTGACTCTTTTAGAAAGAGTTATGCAAAGTAATAAGCAAATGACCTCACAATCATGAAGCACTGAGTGCCCATTGAATCCAACCAAAAATCCTTCATTTTTTTTTAAATTTTTTTTATGTAAGGTAACTATGAATAACTCTTGTACCGACTAATGTCATGTTTTCTTTATGCCTGAGTTTGAAATTCTTTTAAATTGCACGCAGCTTGTGATATTATTGTACTCTCTCCATTACATCTCAATTGTTCAAAAGCAAAAAAAATAAAATTATTTTTTTTATCAAAAAAGCAATAAATGAATATTGACAATAGTATAAAAATATATTAATTGATAAAATTATCCCTATATAACATGACTATTCTCTTAAAAAAGTAAAAGCAGATAAGATACAATAAATTATAATGAGGATATAACTGTAAATAACAATTAATGCTTTCTTAATTTGATAAATGGACAGATCAAATAAAACAAAAATAAAAAAAAATGGCCAGTTGAGATTTCGTATCTTTGGGGGAAAAAACGATTACATTCATTAAAGATTAATTCTTTCCGCTTCACAAGTAGTTATGTGATGAAAGTGTTTTGACCGGGAATTCTCTGATGAATGGGGACTGAACTATCGAATTGTTTACAATCACACGGTAGTGGCAATGTTGATTGTTGTGGACGTGGTGTCATGGAATTATAATTGAAGATTCGATGTGAAATTTGTAATAACATGATCAAGACTCGAGAGTGACCTGAGAAAAAAAACTGTTGCCATGAAGGAATGGGAGGAGAGAGGATTAGGGTAACTAGTCACTATTGTTTTTTTTAATTAAAATACGAGTGTTTTTTATTTTTTATTTTATAGAGTATCATTTGTTCCTAGACAGATATGATGGGGACCAAGGAAACAGAGACAATGCTGGATAAAGAGATAGAACCGTATTGATAGTGGTATACAGGATATTATAATTGATGAAAAAATAAAAAAGATTATATTATAATTTGAAAAAAATTTGAAGAGAAAGAATAGCAAATATAAAATATTTAATGAGATATTCTTGAAAAAAAAAAATAAAAGGAAAAGATTTGTTAGTAGCTTCTAGCAAAGAATCAAAGTATTTACTTATAAAATCTTCAAATCAGGCATAAAAAAATTTGAATTTCAATTTTGAAAGCTAAAATGATAACATAATAATAATAAAAATAATAACCGTTGCACATCAAAATTTCAATTTAACCCTTGGGATAATTCCTTCTGAGCATCATGCAATAAAGTCTGTTCACTTAAAGTTTGGGTAAAGCTTTATTTAGGTTCCTTAGTTTTACCAAAGCATAGATTTAGTCCTAATTTTTTTTGTTCTATTTATATTTCTAACATTTTAAAACATTTTATTTTTATCTTTTCGATAGAAAGTATTCAAATTATAAACAAAAAAGGATGTAAATGCAAGATTACAATGTTAGAAAGTCACAACAAAATATAAAATATTATATTACAATATTATGGATAATAACAAAACATAAAATATCAAGCTTTTTTTGTTGTAATTTGAGTGTTATTGATATTTTAATTGAACACAATATTAATATTTTATGTTTTGTTATGATTCCTAATATTGTAACAAGACATTTTATATTTTGTTTTGACTTTATAACATTGTCATTTAGCATTTACAACATTATTTCATTTATAACTTGGATATTTTTATCAAAAGAACTAAATTATAATTTGAAACGCTTTGAAAACGTTAGGCATGAAAATAGAACAATAAAAACTTTTGGGACTTGAATCAAAACTTTGATCAAACATAAGGACCTAGATAAATGTTTAGCTCTTAAAATTTTGATCAAATATTCACTATTAGTCCATTAAGCGCAACTTGAATGAAGCATACTTAAACTTCAACTCTCTAACAAAATATGCTCCATAACGTCGAGGGGGTCTATTGTTCTCACAACTGTAAAATATTATCGCAGTTATTAACACAGTGAGATTCTTGATAAAATGGAGTAAGTGTCCCTTTGAGTGGAGCAATTACCGAAGGAAATATAATTTTTAGAAAGATTTAAAATTTATCATAATAAAATATCTTGTTTGAATACTTATTTAGAAGAAATTACAGAATTTAAAGAATTTTAGAGAGAGATTTTATCTATGTAACATAGAAGATTTTGATTTCTTCCTATAGAGAAGGGATTTTAGAAATTTTTACACGCATAAATATATATTTTTCTTACTTTGGTAACTTTCTTTTTTATTATATTTCATTATAATTTCTTTATATTTATGAGGTTTTTGTTTAATGTTAATTTTAATTTATTTTGTTGTGTTTTAAATTTTTTAATGTTCAGTTTATATTACATGATGTTATATTTATGTATCATTCTATTTTATTTATATAATAATTAAATTTTATAATTCAAATTTAAAATATTTTGTGAATAAAATTTAAGATAATTTATGAAATATGAACTTATTATAATTAGTTAAATTTTGATTATAAATTAAAAAATTTATTTTTTAAAAAATACATTATGTTTTTCAAATAATATATGTTAAAATCAAGGTAATGTAATTACTTCACCTAGAAAAATTTTTACAAATGAAAGAAATATAATTATCTATCCAAATAAAAATTTTAAAAATTGAAGGAAATTTAATTGAAGTATTTTAATTTCTTATCATTTTAAGTTTTCTTATATTTTCAAAATACTCCATCTAAATATATTTTTATTTTTTTTAGTAGGAGGTGGTGGTGGTGGTGGGAGGAACAAGTACATAGAATCTCAGAAGTTGGGTCCTTTTTAATTGGATTAAAAAGTTGATCCTTTTAATTGGATTAAACAGTTGATCCATTTTTGGGTCTGAATTTGGGTCTGAATTGACACGTTTTCAAGGTTCTATGGGCCTAATTCCATTAGCCCGAAAGCCCAGAGAGAGAGAGAGAGAGAGAGAGCAATTCCATCGCTGAACATGGCAACGCAACTTTCATCATCATGTTCTTCCTCTTTTTTCAGGTAATAATGTTATACCACAAGCTGCAAATGTGTTACGTTCTCATATATGCTCCTTTAGTTTTGAATGATGAATCTTTAGGTAATCTGGATGGTGTGCGTGGTGGCTAGCACTATTTGGATGAATGATTAGGATGCATGGAGGGTGTGAGCCAGTCTCTTTACATGAAGGAAGGTGAAGGTCAGTCACACCCTCACGGTTGGAGTCTCCACAATTGTCTTGGAATTGGATGTGAATTCTTCTGAAAAACAAGAACAAGAACAAGTTGGAGATAGATAGTGACGAAGGTAAGGTACAACTCTTTTTTCTTGTCTTGATATGTTTATAGAATACCCATGAGGTGTTTGGGACGAGTTTCTTGATTTTCTTTTCCTTTCCTTTCCTTTCCTCTGGGCTATGCTTAATTGATAGTTTCTTGCAAGTCTCTGTGTTCTTCTCAATATAATTCTTCTTTTATCGAGGAAAAGAAACTTGTATTTGCGCCACATCAACATGAGTCAAGGAAAGCTTTAATGTGCCCAGTTTAAATGCTTATCTGAAAAACTTTGAGTGCCTGCTGTCTTCAATGTTGAATTTTTCTCAACCAAAGAATGAAAAAATTACCATTATGTTATAGCGAATTCTTTCTGCAATATATGTTTGTGCACAGAGGTTCTGAATATCCAAGTAATCCTGATGGTTCTTGCCTCCAAATACAGTCCAGCTGCTTAATGTTTCCTTTTTTTTTTTGTCACCTTGTTGGAGCCTTGGGATTAATTAGGATTCTTATATACAAGGCTCTTCCCCTGCCCCTTTGCACAATCCATTATCAAATATGATAGTGCAGAACTGCGACTAATGGTTTGTTGTCAAGCTAGTGATAAATATTGGGTTTGTTGCAGGCATATGCAGATGGTAAGACAACCCTGCCATTCATGAAAGAAAAGCCAGCCTGAAGGAGTTCTATTGTAAGTGAATGATCATATAGAAATCTAAGTATATAACAGCCAGATGCTGTTTGAAACCCTGCCATGCATTCATTTGATAGGCTTTGACCTGAGTATGATATCTTTTAGACTTTCAATCAACAGGTGTGGTCTTACCCTCTTTGTTGCAAGTTGCAACTCAACAGAGGAATCACCAAAGTTGAAGGCTGGAAACTAAAACATATATGCATTACTAAGTTCAACCCAAAAGATATAACACGCTAGGGAAAACTCTCTGAAATTGACAAGGAGAGAGAAGAAGAATGTGGTATTTGCATGGAGTTGAACGGCAAGTTTTTATTGCCAAATTGGAATCATTCAATGTATATGGAATGCTACCGAAACTGGTGAGTGGTCAGCAAATTGTATCAACATTTAAGTATAGAATACATCTGCTGACCACATGGTTATAAAGCTAAAGCAACAAAATGAGACAAACTTCCTCATTAAAAATCATTACTTAATTGTTAATTCATTATGATTGATGCCTGAGAACACTTACTTTTGGTATTTAGGCCTAGAATAGGACTGAGTATTGAAGAAAGGATCTGCCATTGGCCTGCAGGGGTAGGATGTGAATCACAATCTTGCAATCCAGTGGGTTAGCAAATTATTTGTGATGCTTGTGTAGGATGCTTTTTTTATGTGGTTCTTTCATGATTTTAGAACTCATTCATGAACTTGAATCTCTTGTCTTTCTTTTTTGTTTTCTTGGTTCCATCTTGTTCTGATTTATGGAATTATTTTATATATATGACATAGAAATCCTCAAGTTCATTAATGCGAAATTCACCTGAACTCTGTAATTGTGTGATATTGACTTTAAATGGATAATGGAATGCTATATCATAGAATCAAAGTGGTTGGTCAGACAGAAGAAGTTATTCGTTGTGGCTTGGAAGTCATTGAAATTAAAGACTTGCAGTTCCATTCCTTGTTATATTTGAACATGCTAGAGTGGGTCTGGGTGGCATAAATAGTATGAATTCACTTGTGTTTGGCATGTCATGCATTAACCAATGCAGAATCTTTTGTTTAAGTGTCAATGGTTGAAAACTAGGGCATAGAGTTAGAGACTGTAATACTTTCAAGTGTCCAGGTTGCTTGTTTTTCACTTCATCACTTTACTTGTTTATTTATTCTTTATGGTCTTATAGTCCCTTTGTATTTATTTCTTGAAAATAAAAGAGGAAGTGGAACTTTATCTTATTTTCGGGAAAGGAGCTAAGTTAATAGTTGATTTTCTTATGCTATTTGAGTGATGAGTGGAGCTTCAAATAATATAGTATTCTTATACCGTGCCCCTCCCCCTTCCTGTATTCTAAATATAGACAGGGCTCATGGGAAAATCCCTCATAGAATTCCAGTTTACAAAAGGAGATGTTCTTCCTGCACACAAGGTAAGCATCAAACTTCTATTATCAGTGTCATGTCATCTGTTAAATCTTTGGCTCAAAGAAATGATGCATCTTAGTAGTTAGTGTTATATTTCTTCATTGTAATGTGTTTGTCCCTCTTTAAGTCATTTTCTATGTATTCCATCCATATTGTTATACTTTCAGGAAGTAATGAAGTCTTCTTTTTGCAGTTTAGTACTCATGATGTTGTTATAAAACTCAACAAGGCCGATTTAGGTTCTCCAGCTATAGAGTAAAGGTAACTCTTGAGTCTCTTACTGATTCAGTTTGTGAAATGAAAAAAAATTGCCCATGCTTTTAACTATGAGCGGTCCTAAGCATTTGACATCACTTAGACTTATTGGTTGGATACAATTTCTAACAGGACTCATCAATAACTGTTGCTTTTGATGATACACCAGAACATGGTTCAAACCGTCCACTGAGGCTTGAAAAAGTAGCAAACGAGGTACACCAATAAGTTCACGGGTTCTTATTGTATAGAATTTTTATGCACTTCGGTTATATATAATTCTGTCTGGACTGAGATTCAGTTTTCCATGAACCCTTGTAACACTCAATTGAAGTTATTAATGTCAATCAAATAATTCTTCACCTATGTTACCATTTGAGTTTTGACACATGCTGTATTTTTTGTTTTGAATAAAATATATGAAATACGCAGTTAGAACACTAATATGAAGCTTTTGCTCTTTCTTTTGGTTAGTTTATCATCTTAAGTTTTGTAGGCACACGCTTTATCACCATGCATAGCATTTTCACATTTTCTTGCTCCTAATTTCTTTTATGCTGCAAATATTCATTGCTTATACCTCATGCAAACTCTAGATACTTTATTCGATCCTTTATAGCTATCAGTACTTTGGAAAAATAAGTGTCTATAAGAACCCTTTTGAAAATTGTGGGCTATTTTTATGATTTTGGAAAAAATTTTGCGTTGATACTTTTATTTCTTATGATTTTTGATTGAGAAGCGATGACCCTCGATGATCATGTTGACTCTCCGTGACCCAAAATGCAATGCAAAATGAATATTTTATTCATGATGCAAACTCGCGATGCTTTATCAAACTATTTATAGTTGGCTAAACTTTGGAAAAATGATGGATAAATTGCCTGACCCTTTCGAAAATTGTGGGATATTTTTATGATCTTGGAAAAAAATGTGGGATGATATTTTTATTTCTTATGATTTTTAATTGAGAAGCGATGACCCTTGATGATCATGTTGACCCTCGGTGACTCGAAATGCAAATGTAAAATGAATATTTTATTCATGATGCAAACTCGTGATGCTTTATCGGACTCTTTATAGTTGGCTAAACTTTGGAAACATGATGGATAAATTACATGGTTCTTTTGAAAATTGTGGGATGTTTTAATGATCTTGGAAAAAAAAATGGGATGCTTTTTTCATTTTCTTATGATCTTTACAAATTCGAAAAGCAATTGTCCTAAAAGATCATGTGGGCCCTTGGAGACTTGAAATGTAAAATGAATATTTTATTCATGATGCAAACTTATGATGCTTTATATTAGACCCTTTATAGTTATTTAAATTTTAGAAAAATAATGGACAAAATATTTGACACTTTCAAAAATTATGGGATTGTTTATGATATTGGAAAAATTGAGATGATATTTGTACTTCTTAAGATTTTTTGCAAAGTCAAGAAGCAATGACCTTCGATGATTATGCTCGCCTTTGATGACATTAAATGCAATATGAATATTTTATTCACGATGCAAACTTAGGATGCTATATTAGACCTTTTATAGTTACTTAAACTTTGAAAAAATGATGGATACCCCTTTTTGAAAATTGTGGAATATTTTTACGATATTAGAATAAAATTTGGGTCGATATTTTTTTATTTGTTATTATCTTGCAAATTTGAGAAACGATGACCTTGAAAAAAGATCATGTGACCCTCGATGACTCGAAATGCAAAATGAATATTTTATTCATGTAAATTGAGAATGCTTTATCATACCCTAATAGCTATTTAAATTTTGGAAAAATGGAGAAAATATGGCCCTTTTGCAAGTGAGATATTTATATGATATTGAAAAAAATTGAGATGGTATTTCTCTTTTTTAGAGTTTTTGCAAATTTGAGAAGTAATGACCTTCAATGATCATGTTGATTCTTGGTGACCTAAAATGTAAATATAGAATGAATATTTTATTCATGATCCAAACTCGGGATATTTGATCAGACCCTTTATAGCTAGCTAAATTTTGAATAAATGATGGATAAATTGTTCAACCTTTTTGGAAATTGTGGGATATTTCTATGAACTTCGAAAAAAAAAAATAGGATGATGTTTTTATTTTTTATGATATTCATACGTTCGAGAAGTAATGATCCTAAAACATCATGTTGGTGCAATAGAGGGCCCACGCCCAAAAGCATAATAAAATGGGTTGTGTTGAAGAATATGCCCTTTTAAAAAAAAGGGGGAAGATAAAAGCGGAGTTCTCAATAACAAAATGTTTCGAAATTCCGCATGGACAATAGTAGCCCATAATAACCAATAAGGAACGATTGGCCCAAGCCCATAAAAACGGACCCAAATTAATATAAATTGAAAAACCATGAGAACGACGGCGCCAAAATCAGAGAAACGGCGGAATCATAGTTGTCTCTCTCGATCACTCCTCACTCTCATGATGGATGTACGACTGTTTATCAGAAGGAAGGTATTTATCTATTAGTACCCTGTAAGTTAGAGATGCAATAGCCCGAATGCAAAATAAATATTTTATTCAAAGTACAAACTCAGGATGCTCATCGGACCTAGGTGGGTATTTAAAATTTTTGGAAAAAATGACAGAGAAAATACTTGACCTTTTTAAAATTGTGGGATATTTTTCAAATATTGGAAAAAAAAAATTGTGAGGTTATACTTCTATTTCTTAAGAATTTAACAATCAAGAAACAATGACCTTCGATAATTTTGTTGACCATAGATGACTCGAAATGCAGCTGCAAAATTGATATTTTATTCATGATACAAATTCAAGAACCTTTATCATAACCTTTATAACTGGCTAAACTTTGGAAGAATGATGAATAAATTACTTAAGCCTTTCAAAAATTGGAAGATGCTTTTATGATCTTGGAAAAAAAAAAGGGATGATATTTTTATTTCTTATGATATTTGCAAATTTGAGAAGCGATAACATTATAAGATTATTTGACCCTTGGATCTAAAAATGGAAAATGAATATTTTATTTGTGTTGCAAACACAGGATACCTTTTTAGACTCTTAATATAGCTATTTGAATTTTGGAAAATAATGGAGAAGTTGTTTGACCCTTTAAAAAATTGTAGAGTTTTTAATCACATTGGAAAAAATTGTAGGAAGAAATTTTTATTTAGTATGATATTCATAAATTCGAGAAACGATAGCTCTAAATAATTATGTTGGCCTGAGCTGCAAATGAAAAATGGATACTTTATTCATATTGCAAACACTAGATATTTTATCTTACCCTTTGTAGCTATCTAAACTTTGAATAAAATGATGGATAGACTGTTTGACCATTTCTGAAATTGTGGGATATTTTTATGACATAGAAAAAAAAATTATGAAAAGGTAAGTCATTCTTGTTCATTATACAATGAGGTAATTAACAGAATAATTTTTGTTCCATCATCCTTGTGCTGAACATGGTCTTGTACTTTAATTTATTGATACCTTTACGACAGCTCTTTTTGTTTTTTATGTCCAGCATCTACCACTGTCTTGTACTCTAATTTTTTGTTCCATCATCCTTGTGCTGAACATGTTGCTTGTTTCTGCTTAGTATCAGGTGATAAGTGATTTGTTTGATCCAGTCAAGCTTGTGCGTGTGTGTGTGTGTGTGTGTGTGCATATATTAGTTCATAGAGATACTTCAGCCTCAAATAGCTATTGTACTAAAAGTAGTTCATTCCATTCTTCTGTTTTTTTTATTTTTTTTAGTTTTTTGAATTTCTTATATTTCCAACTTTACTGCTCTTGCTACCTATAAATAATGTTTCAGGTGTATGAAACACTAGTCGATTCGCACTGTAATTTGGGAATCTCCTTTGTTATAATCAGGTTAGTAGGAAAATATAAATTCCTAATTATGTAGTAGTGCTGCCTTAGTCAGTTCCAGAGGACTGAGAGGAGTGAGAAGTACTGTTTACACAATGTCTCCTGAATATGGAGCAACCATGGGATTCTTCCGTGGATCATGTTACATTTCAATACCTCCAGTTATCCCAGAGAAGTATTGAGACTGTGAGTATCAACTAACTCATATGTTATTTTCTCATGATGTGAAATGTTTATGGGATTTCTTGACCTTCATTCTGGCTGAATATAGGTGTTGTCCATTTGGTTGTTTTATTATGATAAATTGTAATCGGGTTCTGTTTAGTATCCCTTTTTGTTTGTGCATGTCTGTAGTTGATACAACCTAGTAATCCTGAGACAGCCATTGCAATGCAAAGTTAAAATTGTTTACATCCAACACAAATTGGCTTTACAACATGTATTGGCAATTCAGTGGATCTGGACGATATTTACATTGGTAAGCAACAATGTTTGATCTAGTAGTGTTAAAATTGGTGTTAAACAACCCCTCTCTACACTTGCTTCAATTGTAAAAGGAAAAAAAAAAAAGCTTTAAAGTTTTTAGATGGCTAAGGCCTTTTTTCTACTGTTCTACGTACATCTAGGCTTTGTTATTGGTACTTCAGTAGATGATTGAAAGTAGTGCTCATAGCAATATGATTATGGATGTTAGCGTGGAACCCGTTGCATCCATGTGTTTCAAGAGTGGTGAGTCTTTTTAATCTCTTTTATGTCATTTTTAAACATTGGTTTTCATATCTATTTCAAGAAATTCTTTTCTCATGTTTGAGGAATCTTAATCATAAACACTTTGTTTTAAACTAAAACAATGTTCCATCTTTTGCTGGATGCAAAGAGTTGTGCTTGATGCTGCATCTTTTCTTGTTTTCGATTATTATTTGGAGGGTTACAGTGCAGGTCTAGGGCAGCTGTTAATCTTTACATTGTAGCAGGGACTGGTTTGGATCTACAGACGTGTTTTATCCAAAGGTTAGTATTAACCGAACACTTGTGTTTAGCATGTCAAGCATTAACCAATGCAGAATCTTTTGTTTTAAGTGTCAGTGATTGAAAATTAGGGCATAGAGTCAGACACTGTAACACTTTCAAGTGTCCAGATCACTTGTTTTTCACTTCATCCACTTTACTTGTTTATTTATTTATTTTTTGGTCTTATATTCCCTGTGTCATGTCATCGGTTAAATCTTTGACTCAAAGATATGATCCATTTTAGTAGTTAGTGCTGCATTACTTTATTGCATGCGTTTCTCCCTCTTTAAATCATGTTGTTGTTGTTATAAAAACCAACAAGGCCGATATAGGTTCTTCTGCAGTTATAGATTAAAGGTAATTCCTAAGTCTCTTATTGATTCAATTTGTGAAATGAAAAAAAAAATTGCCCAGGCTGCTAACTATGAGTGGTCCTAAGCATTTGACTTCACGTTGACTTATTGGTGACTCATCAATGACTGTTGCTCTTGATGATATACCAGAAGATTGTTTAAACAGTTCCTTGAGACTTGAAAAGGGGGCAAATGAGGTACGCTGATAAGTTCATAGGTGCTTATTTTCTCTTCTTGTTTAGAATATATATGCACTTTGGTTATATATTATTCTATATCTGGACTGAGATTTAGCTTTTCCATGATGTCTTGTAACAATAGAAATTATTAGTGTCAATCAACAAAATATAATTCTTCACCTACGACCATTTGAATTTTGACTTATATTGTACTTTTTAGGTTTGAATAAATATATGAAATACACAATTAGGACACTAATATGAAGCTTTTGCTCTTTCTTTCGGTTGGTTTATCATCTTGACTTTTGTAAGCATGCACTTTATCATCTTGCATGGCATTTTCATCTAGTAAAATCTTTTTATCCTTTTTAATATTTCACATTTTCTTGCTCCTAAGTTCTTATATGCTGCAAATATTTATTATTGCTTGTACCTCATGCAAACCCTAGATACTTTATCGAACCGTTTATAGCTATCTAAAGGGACGGACTGCAGAACCCTTTCGAAAATATTGAGATGATATTATGCTATTGGAAAAAATTGAGGTGATCACTTGTTCAACGCATCCTTTGCCAGTATAAATAGAAGGCTCCGGCACTTCAACATTTGCCATTACAAAAAATTACAGATCGAGTGTTGTTCGTAGAGAAATGACAGAGAGCTATATTCATGTTCTTATACACTATAATGGTGAGATTATAAACACAGTTGAGAGAGAGACATTTTGTAGTGAGAATCAAGCTTGGTTGGTTGTTCAGCTACCAATTAGTTTGTTACAATTACAGAGCCTAATATTGGAGGAGTATGAGGGAAACAACACACAAGTTTCAAAAATCTTCTATCGGATGCCTGTTTACATTGGCCCGAACGGAATCCGATATAGAAGATGGCGACTTCGGAAAGACGAGCACGTTGATCATATGTTCAGTTATTTTAACTCGTTTGCTGAAGCTCGCACAATAGAGCTATTTGTTGAGCTCCAAGATGGTCCTTTTAGCTCTGGAGGTTCAGCTCCGGATCCATCGCTTCCTACATCTAATGCCGGCCCATCGTTTGAAGTTTCCCGCCATGAGGTATCTTCTCCAAGTTTCGAACACTTTGCTAGGCAGAATGAAGATCCACCAACTCTAAATCCGCAGCCAATAGCATAAGTTAGTCCGGTTGGCGATTTTAATTTTATTGTGCAGCACTAGGACGATGATAATGATGAAGACGAGGACCCCGATCAAGTGGCAAACTATGATATTGAAGAAGATCAGCAGTTTTTTCATGTGCAGAACTTGGATGAGCATGTAATGTCTCAGTCTCAGCCTAATTCTCAATCTCAACAGCATCCTAGTCACTACTCAGCTGTGGATTTAGATGCAATGCGGTTTGATGTGAGTGGTGCGTCTGGTTCATGTTCAAGCATTGGGGGGGAGAATGATTTGACACTCGGTCAGGTATTTCGCAATAAAGATGAAGTCTTGTTTGCTGTTAAGCATTACAACATTCGAAGAGGCGTTCAATATAAAGTTTATGAGTCCGATCACCAAAAATTTCATTGCAAGTGTGTGAAGTTTGGCATTGACTGTAATTGGAGTGTACGAGTGACTCTTCGCAAAAAATTACAGTTGTGGGAAGTACGAAAGCTGACAGGACCGCACACATGTGTGCTTCCAGAGTCTATGAACCAGCATGCTCAGATGGATTATCATATTATTTGTGCCCACATATTCCCTCTTGTGCAAGCGGATCCTACGATCGCCATCAAATCTCTTCAAGCATCAATGGAGTCAGAGTTGAGGTTCAAAACAACGTATAGAAAGGTATGGCTAGCAAAACAAAAAGCTATATCTATGATTTATGGTAACTGGGAAGAGTCTTATAATGAGCTCCCTAGATGGTTGGGTGGGCTTAAGTCGTACATGCCAGGTACCATTGTGCAAATGCAAACGGGACCATATTATGTTGGTGATGTTCTAGATCAGGATTGCTTTATGTTCCACCGGCTTTTCTAGACCTATCCACCGTGCATAGAGGCTTTCAAGTATTGCAAATGACTTATTTCGATTGATGGGACACACCTGTATGGCAAGTATGCTGGAACGCTATTGATGGCAATTGCCCAAGATGGCAACTCAAATATTTTACTAGTTGCATTTGCTGTGGTGGAGGGGGAGACAAAAGAAGCGTGGTCTTTTTTCTTGAGAAATCTTCGACAGTATGTAACACCACAAGAGGAAATTCTCGTCATATCTGATAGGCATCATGCTATCAAAGCAGCTCTAGAAGCGGAAGGGAGTGGCTGGCATCCCCCTGCAGCTTATCATGCATACTGTGCACGACACATTGCTTCAAATTTTGGTATAAGGTTCAAAAACAAAGATGCAAAGCGATTGCTAATGAACGCGGCATATGCAAAGACCGAGCATAACTTTCTTTACTGGTTTAGAGCATTGGGCCATGTGGATCCCGCAATGTGTGCATGGACTAACAACATACTGCGCATTAAGTGGGCTCACTATGCTGATGAGGGACGTCGCTTTGGCCATATGACAACAAATTTGTCAGAATGTATGAATGCTGTTATGAAAGGCACTCGAAATCTTCCCATTACAGCCATAGTGAAGTCAACATATTATCGGCTAATTGAGTTGTTCGTCCGAAAGGGTACAGAGGCTAAAACGCAACTTGCAAGTGGTCGAAGATATTCAGAGACCCTGTTGAATGCAATTGAGGAGAACAGGCGACACCTTGGTGTCATGAGTACGACTCGAGTGACTCGGGAGGCTTTAGATTACTTGGTGTTTGAGCGAGACGACATAGGAAGTCGGGGTCAATGGGAATTTAGAGTGCATTTAACAGAGCGATGGTGTGACTTTGGGGAATTCCAAAAGTTGCACTATCCATGCCATCATGCACTCGCTGCGTGTTCTGATGCTCGTCTCGAGTAGAGCTCTTTTGTTCATGAAGTTTACACCATGGAGTCAGTGTTCAACGTGTACAAAGCCGAATTCTCTACAGTTGCTAATGAGGAAATGTGGCCGCCATACACAGGGCCTCCTATACGGCCAAACCCCGTACTTAAACGAACTCTTGAGGGCCGTCCATTTTCCACAAGGATTCATAATGAAATGGACGAGCCTGATCCGAACCAGGGAAAACGTTGTGGACTATGTAGGGGTATTGGTCACACCAGGCGAACATGCCCGCACGCTCCATCCTCAAGCCAGCGTAACTGATGTGTGTATGTGTTGGTCTTTTCAGTTAGTTTTCTGTTGTTGCTCCTTGCATGTATGTGTGTACTTTTTAGTTAGTTTTCTGTTGTTGCTCCTTGTATGTATGTGTCTACTTTTCAAGTTAGTTTACTGTTGATGTCCATTATGTGTTGTACTCAAAATCTCACCGTTAAGTTGATTTTGTATTAATGTACTGGTTACCACAAATTTGGTACGTTGTAATTGTGAAATGCATGCTTACGGGAATCAATTGTAACCACTTATGGCGTCTATTGTATGACTGAAAGAGTGGGACACAAGCAACCATGCTAAGCTCAAACTACATAATATAATATGCACCAATACAAACTACATAATAAAAGTCCATAGTACATAATAAAAGTGCATAGTATATAACCACTATATAGTTAGCTAAAGTCTTAAGTACATAATTAAAAACCAAAATACATAATCATGATAAGCACTATCCGCCGCGCCTGTTGCGTCTGGGGCCAGCAATGTGACTCCCTGTGACACAATGGTGGTATACAATCTGTCGTACAGGCCTGCGATGTAGCTGCTCCTCCTCGTCTGAATCCTCGTCCACATCGTCGTCCTCCTCATCGTCATCCCCTTCCTGCTCGGTTTCATTCTCCCCTTGATCGTCCTCCTGGTCCCGGGGCTGCCACTGTGGCTGATGCGCCTGACGAGAAGATCCTTGATGAGAGGGCGCTGGGATATGCTCAGCTGATGGTCGATAGCACTGATCTGGTGGCTGAAGCACTGAGATAGATCTCCCTGTACCGCATGAGTGTAAGAATGCCACCACGTCTGAAACTGACAGGAACTGTGGACTGAAAGATATATGTCGTGCTATATCACCCTGCCCGAGTCCCGTCACAAACTGATGTGCCGAACTCGGGTGAACAAATGAATCTGAAATGAACTGATGACTAGGGCCAGCCATAAACTGCTGGCTCGGGGTCATGAACTGCTGGCTAGGGCCGGGCATGAATTGTTGCTGGGACGGATTAGTCGTGTAATGCTGCTGTGGGAAACCTGGCATGAATTGGTGGCTAGGGCCCGCCATATACTGATGGCTCGGGCCTGACATGAATTGCTGGCTAGCGCCTGCCATATACTGATGGCTCGGGTCCGTCATGAACCGGTGACTGGAGCCAACCATGAACTGCTGGCTGGGGTACGTAGGTGTTGGCTGATGCACACGAAATGACTGAGACTCAGGGTGGTGGCTCGAATCTACCTGAGGCTGATGACTACGCTCTGGCTGAAGCTGATGAGTAGGCTCTGGCTGGCGCTGATGACTAGGCTCTGCCTAGCGCTGATGACTTCCCTCTGGTCGGGGTCGAGGTCGAGGGCGGGGTCGGGGTCGAGGCTCTGGCTCCGGCTGGGGCTGGGGCTGGGGCTCGGTGTGATCATCATCGTCATCCAACCCCCCTACATCATCACTAACTGCCTCATCTGGGTATTGGCGTCTGCTAGCACGTGTACCGGCACGCACACGATGCGCAAAAGATCGTCGATCTGGGACATCAGCAAGGTGTGCAATGTCTGGTGGTGGTGAGGCCTGGTCTGGTACACCATCTAGCAAGTCTCTGAGCTCTGGATCCTGAGGGGCTCCATCCAGCAACAAAAATCTATTAACAACTAACAAGTACCACTGGAAGTACTCAACAGATGGCCGATCATCAGCAGATAGTGAATACTAAACCCGCCGCTCCCTACGTGCCTCCCATGCCTGATGCCACGTGAAATGATACTCAGGCCACCATACATGTAGATCCCCTTGGCCATCCTTGGCGTGCAATCGATCAATATTTATCGGGGCAGTCGGTATGTGCTGGGCTCCACCAAACTGTCGGACCACGCGGTCAGCTGCATGCCATTCAACCACAGCAAAGTGTATGAGAGCAGTCACAGACGCCCAGACATCAGCCTCCTCATAAACAAAGGGAGGTGTAACGTCTCTGACCTCTTCACATCTGTACGGCGTCCACGTAAACTGAAACAGTCCACAACAAATATTAGACTCCCAACTGAAACAACTTAATAGAATAGTTAATAGCAGATTGCTTATATGCAGCTTACCCTAGTAATGTCAATCGAATCAATGATCTGCCTATATTGTAGTAGTTTATTTGTGTCGACACTCGTCGAATACCTGAAATGTACATAATTAGTTTTTCTAATTACAATTTGCACGTATACAAATAAATAACAAATCTAAAATATTCACATAAATATGTACCTCAGTGCCAGTGGAAAAGTTATTGGATGGTGTTGTTCAGAGGCCAATGCAGGTATTCTATACCATGCCCAAGACTGTAGAAGAGGTAAACAACCTGCAATCTCGGTGACATTGTATTTCACCGCACGACAAAGCTCACGATAAAGGGATCCTAGAATTGCAGACCCCCAACTAAAGTTTGCAATCCTGTTAAAATTTGTGAGAAGAGGGAGCCACTTCATATGTACCCTAAATCCTGATTTATCAGGGAATAAGATCCCACTAAATAGAACCATTATGTACGCTCTAGTGTATCGAACAATCGTTTGCTCATCAGCATTATGTGGCAATCTCTTGAATGTTTTTGAGAACCAATTCAAATTTATGGAGAATCCTTTTATGTCTTTCTCGTCTGGAACTGCTCCAAGCAAATTTGCACATAAAACCCATATATCCTGATTATAAAATTTCTCCCATGCTCTTATACAGCCACTCACGGGAAGCCCATCAACACGAAGACCCAGTTGAAACACAACATCCTCCAATGTAACCGTGCATTCTCCGTACGGAAAGTGGAAAGTATGTGACTCAGGCCTCCACCGCTCCACAAGTGCACTAATGAGTGCCCAATCATAATCAAATGCTGGGACTAGCTGCGCAACATACCAGAAGCCAGCCTGCCTGAGAAAAGGTTCCATCCTCGGATCTGGTGCTACCATTTTATTATAGCGCCTAGCTTTTAAAATCTGAGTATCCTATATCACAAAATATATATATATATATATATATATATATATATATATATATATATATATATATATATAAGACATTGTTAAATCCTACGAAGTAAACATAGAAATATAAATCGCACTAAACTTTACTAACGTTAGAACAGGCTACATATTCAATAAAATTAATCGATAATAAAATTAAATTTATTATGGTTACAAACACTAAAAATAAAATTAACTAGAACTAAATTTAACAAATAACAAAACTAAAATGCATGTATCCTAGAGTTCTTTTACAAAGTCTAAAACCATGTCACTCACAAAATAAATTTAACAAAATAATAAAATTAAATTTATCAGGGTTGTATTACAGAAAGTCTAGCTTACTAATTTGGACGAACCAACAACATAGCTACCTACGATAGAACTACAATAAAACTAAATATACATACATATTATCAAAAAAAATAAATTTCTAATTAAAATTAAATTAACCTCTACAAATCATTCTAAATTACACAAATTAAAATTTACTTACACAACATAAAATCGTAAAATAAAATATACTAAAAAAATTTAAAACTAAATAACATACCTGCATTATCAATTTGCCTGCAATGTGATCTACAAAATTAAAACGATATAAGTAATCCATGAAAATATTAAAACACTTCCTTCCACCTCTCTCAAAAAATTATTAGAGCCTTTCCACTACGATCTCTCTGCTTGAAGTTGGAAGGAAGGTGCCATTTTATAGCCGCACAACCAAAGCTCGACTTCCCCAGCAAGAAGAAGTCGACTAAAGTCGACTAGATTGCCCAAGGAAGAAGTCGACTAAAGTAGTCTCCTTCATAGCCAAGAAGTCGACTTTGATCGACTTGTTTGTTGGTCAAGAATCAATTATAGTCGATTCTAGTGTAGTGTCTGCCACTTGCGGTGTGTTCACTATTTGCGTCAGTGAAGGTGAAGAGAAAGTCGACTATAGTCGACTATTGTATTACTCAGAAGTCGATTATAGTCGACTTCTATTATGTTAAAACCAGGACATTTCTGTAAATGAATTGAATACAGGGGATACGCGTAATATTCGATACTAAATAATTTATATCCGTAAAAAACCTAGAAAAATATGAGGATAGTGTGTCAATTTCTTAGATCTTTACAAATTGGCAAAATGATGGCCTAAAATGATTATGTTGTCCATTGGTGACCCATAAAATAAATGAAAATGGATATTTTATTTATAATGTAAACTCATGATACTTTATTAGACTATTTGTAGGTATATAAATTCTGGAAAAATGATAGATAAATTCTTTGACCCTTGCAAAAATTGAGATATTTTTATGGCCTAGGAAAAATTGAGGGGTCATATTTTTATATCTTATGATGTTTGCAAATTCAAGAAATGATGATCGTAAATGATTTTGTTGACCCTTAGTGAATCAAAATCATGAAGCAAAATGAATATTTTGCTTAGAAATCAAACTTATGATGCTTTATTAGATGCTTTTAAACTTTGGGAAAATGATGAATGAATTGTATGACTCTTTTGAAAATTGCAGGAATTTTTATGGCATGGAATGAATAATGGAATGGTACTAGTAGTGACCTAAAATGATTATGACCCTTGATGACCTAAAATGCAAATATAAAATCAATATTTTATTCATAATGCAAACTCATGATGCTTTACAGGTCCATTTATAGCTATCTAATCTTTAGAATAATGATGAATAAATTGTATGACCTTTTCAAAAATTATGGACTGTTGATTCAAGGGAGGTCAATGATAGTTTTGCAAAATAGAGAGGTACTGAGTGTAATTATACTAAACTTCAAGAAAGATTAGTATAATTTTCTTTGTTTTTATTCCTTATGATCTTTGCAAATTTGAGCAGCAATGACTCGAAATGATTATGTTGACTCTCGATGACCCTAAAACCAAATGCAAAATGAATATTTTATTAGTATAGCAAACTCATGATGCTTCATCCAATGCTTTATAGTTACATAAATTTGTGAAAAATGATGGGTAACAATTCATGACCCTCTCAAAAATTGTGGGATAATACTTTTATTTCTTATAATATTTACAAATTCAAGAAGTGATGACCGTAAATTATTATGTTGACCATCGGTGACTTGAAATACAAATGCAAAATATGTATTTTGATTCACAATGCAACTTCAGATATTTTATCCGACCCTTGAGCTTTTGACCTTTGGAAAAATGAATGGACTGTTTGATCCCTTTGAAACCTAGCAGTATGTTTTTATGGCAATGGAAAAAAATTATGGAATGATTTTCATATCTAATAATACTCTGCATATACAAGAAGTATTGAACTTTAATGATTATATTAACCCTCGATGACCCAAAATGCAAATGCAAGATGAGTATTTTGTAAATTTGAGAAGCGGTAACCCTAAATAAATATGTTGACCCTTAGTGATAGTGCAATTGCAATATGAAAATTTTACTTATAATGCAACCTTAGGATGTTTTATTCGCCCTTTATAGCTATTTAAACTTTTAAAAAAATGATAAATGAACTTCTGACCTTTTCGACAATTGTGGAATATTTGTATGACAAGGAAAATTATGGAATTGTTTTCATATCAATTACTAAGACCTGCCAAAGTCGTGAAGGATTGGCCATAAATGATTGTGTTACCCATTGGTGACCCAAAATGCAAATGCAAATGTATATTTTATAAATTCAAGATGCAATGACCTTAAACGAATATGTTGACCCTTGGTAACCCAGAATGGAAATGCTAAATTAATATTTTATTCATAATGCAAATCAAGGTTTTTTGTCTGACCCTTAATAGTTGTCTAAACTTTGGAAAAATGATTGATGTACTTTTGACTAATTCGAAAGTTGTAGGATATTTTTATGATACGAAAAAAAATAATGGAGTGGTATTCATTCTGCTAAGGCTTTCCAAATTTGAAAAGTAATGATCGGAAATGATTATGATAACCTTAGGTGACTTAGTACAAATACAAAATGAATATTTTTTAAATTCATGAAGTGCTAACCCTAAATGAATATGTTGATGATTGGTGACTTGAAATGCAACTACAAAATGATTATTTTGCAAATTCGAGAAGCGTTAACCCTAAATGAATATGTTGGCCCTTGGTGACCAGAAATGCAAATGCAAAATCACAATGCAAACTCAGGATGTTTTTATCCAAACCTTTATAGTTATTTAAACTTTGGGAAAATGATGGATGAATTTCTGACCCTTTCAAAAATCTTGTGATATTTTTATGACTTGGGAAAAAAAATTATAAAATGGTATTCGCATCTCCTAAGACCCTCCAAATTTGAGAAGTGACTACGCTAAACAATTATGCTGGCCCTTGGAGACATGACATGCAAATGCAAAATAAATATTTTTCAAATTTGAGAAATGAAGACCTTAAATGAATGTGCCTACCTTCGATGATCTGAAATGTAAATTGAAAATGAATATCTTGTTTGCAATGCAAACTTGTTTATCTTACTATTTATAAATATCTAGACTTTGGGGGAAAAAAAGGTAGATGTAATTTTGACCCTTTCAAAAATTATGGGATATTCTTATACAGAAAAAATTATGGAATTGTATTCATATATACTAAGCCCCTACAAATTGAATAAATAATGACCATAAATAATTATATTGACCTTCGATGACTCGAAATGAAAGTGCAAAATGAATATTTTACAAATTCGAGAAATGATAATCCTAAATAAATATATTGCCCCTCAGTTACCCAAAATGCAAATGCAATCTTGGGATTTTTTATTCTGACCTCCCATAGTCATCTAAATTTTGGAAAAATGATGGATGATTCTAAACCTTTCGAAAATTTTTGGATATTTTTATGCCATGGAAAAATTATGGAGTGATATTCATATATTCTAAGACCCTGCAAATTTGATAAGTGAATACCCTAAATGATTATGTTGACCCTCAATAGCTTGAGATGTAAATGCTAAATGAATATTTTTGAAATTCAGGAAGCAACGATCCTAAATGAATATGTTGGAATGGTATTCATATCTATTACTAAAACCTTGCAAAGTCATGAAGTACAAAATGAATATTTTGCAAATTCGAGATGTGTGGACCCTAAATGTTCATGTTGATTCTTGATGACCTAAATTACAAATGAAAAATGAATATTTTATTTATACCACAAACTTCGAATGTATTATCTTACCCTTTCAAAAGTTGTGAAATTTTTTTGTGACCCATAAATAATTATTATTATCTACTATGACCTTACAGATTCAAGAATTGGTAACCCTAGATGAATACATTGACCTTTGATGACACATAATACAAATGAAAAATGAATATTTGATTAATTGTGTAAACTCATGATGTTTTATTCGACCTTTTATATCTACCTAAACTTTTAAAAAAATGATGAGTGAACTATATGACCCTTCGGAAAATTGTGTGATGATTTCGTGGCAATGGAAAATAGTGTGGGATAGTATTCTAATCTCTTATGACCTACAAAATCAAATAGTGATAACTGCGAAGAATATGCTACTAGTTGTTAACTAGTGTGCAAAGGAGAAAAGAATATTTTATTCACATTGCAAACTCAATTTGCTTTATCTAACCATTTATTGCTATTAGAGCCTTGAAAAAATTGTGGATGATTTTTCAGTCTGTTAAGACTTTACTAATTTGTGGGACTGTTTTATGATCCTTGAAAAAATTATGGACAATTTTACATGACCTTGGTCAATAAAATGTGGGGATGATATTCATATATCTTTTGATCATGAAAAATTGAGAAACAATGAGTCTAAATTGATATGTTGCCCCTTCGAAACTCAAAATGCAAATGCAAGATAAATATTTTTATTGATAATGCAAGTATGGGATGTTTTATTTGAACTTTTATAACCAATTGACCATTTTAAAAGATCCTCTAAAAAATTGTTGGATATTTTTATGACAATAAAATATTGTGGGATGATGGTATTCATGTTTTTTATGATGCTGCAAATTTGAGAAACGATGATTCTAAAAGAACATATGCTGAATCTTGGTGATCTTAAATGCAAATGTAAAATAAATATTTTATTCATTACATAAATTCATGATATTTTACTCAACCTTTTATGGCATTTCGTATTTTTGGAAGAGATATGAAATGTTTTCACATCCCTAACAAAAATTGTAGGATGATATTCCTCACCTTATATCCATATATGAATATATTGGCCATCAATGACCTCAAATAAAAATATAAAATGAATATTTTATTTATAATGCAAACTTAGAATACTTTATCTAACCACTTATGCTTATTTAAAATTTTTAAAAAATGTGAGAAAAAACCATATGATTCGTTCAAAAAGTGTAGGATTAGTATGTGTCCTTGAAAGCAAATTATTTGATGATGCTCTTATCAATTTTAAACCTACAAAGTCAATAAGCAACGATTAAAAAAGGTGACCTGAAATGTAAATACAAAAAGAATATTTTGTTTATAATATAAATTTGTAATGTTTTATCCAACCTTTTATGACTATTTGGCATTCGAAAAAATTGTGGGATATTTTTATTACCCTAAAAAAAATTGAGATTGCATTGCTAGTTTTTTTGAACCCATAAATTTTAGAATGATGACTCTAAATGGATGTGTTGACTCTCAATATCTTAAAAGGCAAATATAAAATAAATATTTTATTCAACGCAAATATTGGATGCTTTTATGGGTCACGTTGTGACTACTTTTGAAAAGGTTGTGAATATTCTATGACTTTAAAAACATGTAGGTTGGTACTCTTTACTAGAATGACTTGTCGAGAAACGATGACTCTAAATAAATATGATGACCCTTCGTGGCTTGAAATGCAAGTGCAAAATGAATATTTTGTTGCTAATGCAGATTCAGAATGGTTTATTTGATTTTTTAAGATTATTTGATTGTTGAAAACATTGTTGGAGAATCCTCTAACCCATTCAAAAATAATCACAGGGTGTTTCTTATGACCCTACAAATGCGAGAAATAATGACTCTAAATTAATATTTGACCATTGATGATTTGAAATGCGATTGCATATGAATATTTTATTCATAATGTGAATTTTAAAAAAATTAGTTTATCATAATAATTTTATTTTTTTTAAGGGTGTTAGGTGTAATTTTGAAATCTAGCAGGGGGAAAGTCTAATACCAACTTACCTCAGGGGAGGTTAATGTGATTTTTCCTAAAAGTATTATGGTTAATCCTCTTACCCATTAATAAATCGTGGGTTGTTTTTATGACCATAAAAAAATCGTGGCATGACATTCCCATTTCTTATGACTTGCGAATTCGAGAAACGATGACCTAAAAGAATATGTTGACCCTTTATGACTATTTTTTAATGGTATTCTTATCGCTTATGCCCCTGCAAATTTGAGAAGAGATGGTCCTAATTGAATATGTTGACCTCAGTAACTCTAAATGCAAATATAAAATGAATATTTTATTCTAATGTGAACTCAATATGTTTTGTCTGACTCTTTATGACTATTTGATCCTTGAAAAAATTGTGGAATGATTCTATGATCCCAAAAACTAAAAAATAAAAAGCTATTGGCTGGTATTCCGTTCTCTTATACCTTGCAAATTAGAGAAGCGATGAACTTGAATATTATGTTGATAATTGGTGGTGACTTTGAATTGCAAATGCAAGAAGAATATTTTGTTCATAATGATAACTTAGAATGTTTTATTCAGTTATTTAAACTTTGAAAAAAAAAATTTGTGTGGAACCGCCATGACTTCTTTCAAAAAATATGTGCTTTTTTATGACAACAAAAAAATTGTTGGATGGTATTATTATCTCTTTTGGCTCAAAATGCAAATACAAAATGAATATTTTATTCATAATACAAACTTACAGAGTTTTATTTGTTTCTTTTTAACAATTTGTCATTTGAAAATTTGTGTAATGTTTTTATGACCCTAAAAATCATGGGATGATACTCTTTCTCTTATCCTTGCACACTCGCAAAGCAATAATCCTGAATAGTATGTTGACTCTTGATGATCTAAAATTTAAATACAAAATAATTTTTATTCATAATGCAAATTTAGGATGCTTTATCTAATCCTTTATGACTTTTTTACCCTTCAAAAAGTTATGGGAACCCTCGGATGCAACCAATAATTTAGGGAAGTTTTTATGACCATAACAAATTGTGAGAATATATTTCTGTTTTTATGACCCTACTAGTTGAATTAGCATTAACCTAAAATGAAAATGTTGATCTACGACGTCTAGAAATGCATATGTGGAATGAATATTTTATGTATAATGTAAACTTGTGGTACTTTATCAGACCATTTATGACTATTTATGTTATGGCATATTTTCATGAATATGAAAAAAAATTGTGAGATTGTATTCCTATCTTTTATAACTCAACAAATGATGACCCAGGATGAACATGTTGACTTTCAGTGAACTGAAATGTAAATAAAAAATAAATATTTTATTTATAATACAAACTCATAAGGCTTTATCCAACCTTTTTCGGCAATTTGACCTTGAAAAAGATATGAGATATTTTAATTACTGTGATACAAACTGTGGGATGACACTCCTTTTTCGTATGATCCTACAAATTTGAGATGCGATAACCCTTAATGAATATATTGACACTCTGAGATCGGAAATGCAATTGCAAAATAGTATATTATTCTTAAGCACATTTAGAATATTTTATCTGATCCTTTATGACCATTGGCCTTTATAAAAATTGCAGGGAACCCTGTGATCCATTCAAAGTATTTGGAATGTTTTTATGACCCTAAAAAGATTACGAAATAATATTTTTATATCTTATAACTGTGTGAATTCAAGCAGCCATAATTCTAAACAAATATGTTGATCCTTGGTGACTCGAGATGAAAATGCAAAATAATATTTTTTTTATTATGTATTTTTCAGGATTCATTTTTTGACCCTTTTTTACTACTTGATCTTTGAAAGAATTGTGGGTATTTTTATGACATTGAAAAAATATTGTGGGAGGATATTTTGATGGCCTTGTAAATTCAGGAAATGATAACCTTTAATGAATATATTGACTCTCAATAACTCAAAATACGTATGTAATTGAATATTTTATTCATAGTACAAACTCAGATACTTTATCCGACCTTTCAAGGTTGTTTTGGAAAAATTTGTGCCAAGATTTCATCACATTGAAAAAAAAAATGTTGGATGATATTCTTACATTTTATGACCCAACAAATTTGAAAAATAATTACCCTAAATAAATATGTTGAGTCTCAATAACCAAAAATGCCAATGCAAAACAGATATTTTAGGGTACGTTTGGAACACATGTTCTGTATTTTTATTTTCTGTAAAAACAACAATTAGACATTAGACATAACAATACATTTGGTCACACTGAGGAATGCTTTTAAAACCAATCAAGAAGAGATATAGTGAAGATAGAGGAGAGAAAAAAATTTAAGATATAGCAAAATATAAATTTTATTTATTTATTTTTCACACCATTTAGCTTTTTTCTTCTATGAAATTGGCATAGATTTGAAAAGAATAATTTCATATTTTTCAATGCATTTCACGTTTTAAAAATAAGGTATTGGTTCAAGTCAGAAGGGGCTCAAGTCCATAAACAAAAGATTTCGAGTTCAATATTACAATTCATTATGTTTGGAAAAAAAATACAGTCGGGCTGAAAAAGACCAAATATATTTTAAAAAGATAAAAAAAAAGAAAATATTTTCATCAAATAAACGCAGACTTCAAATTTCATAATTGATAGGACAAAAATGATTCCTTTTTTGTCGACTTGTCATTAGTCAACCCCATCTTCAAGGAGGCAGATGACATGCCGCATGCATGAATCAAAGATGCATATGATGTATAGAAAAGTGAACTTCAAACGTGATAAGGCAAATTACACTAATTTTTTTTGAAATTTGGTGATATTTATTTTGATTTCTTTTTATTTGTCCCGTGACACCGATCTTTCCTGAAAGAATTATTTATTGTGCAATAGAAGAGAGATTAGGGTAATGATTTTACAAGTTCAGAAAAGGTTAGTGTTATAATTTGACAAACTTAAGGACCTTATAAGTAAATTTTATAAATAGAGAGGAAATGCAGTGAATTTCATCAAATTTCATAGGAGCTCAGTATAATTTTCCTAAAATGATGCTACTAGATGAATTTGGAGTCTCTGAGATTATAGAGTCAATGAAATCAAAAATTGCATCAAGCAGCTGATAATTGATAGTAGAATGTTCCAACATTGTTACAGCTTCGAAGACAGAAATGAACAAATTAATTTGTTTCTCGTCATAAATTCATGAACTATCCTTCTGTCATTATCAAGGATAAAAAAAATTGGTTCAAACTCCAAAATTGTTCTGGACAAGAACATTTTGATTATTGCAACTAAAAGAATATCAATTAATAAAAACAAATGATAATGCGATGCTATGTAACCAAATCAAATACCCTCAACTTCATTCACTGCTTGTTCAAGGTTATCCCTTCCTTTCCTTGACCACAAGCAAAGGTACCCTTTCCCTGTGTAGGGCAGTGTCCTTCACTTGTTCTTCCACTGACACCCCACTTTGGCTTGGAGCTTTCTCAGTTGCCCCTTTCTTGTAAGTACCCTTCATTGCCAGCCTTTTCAATTCAGAGCAGAATCCACTGATCTGACTCAGAATTTCTCTCCCACCCAACAAATTTTGTGCAGAGAAAGTACTCTTGAGCTGAGATTTTCTCCCACTTTTTGCTGGACATTCCATTGAACCATTATTATTCAAGTGCTTTGGATTTTCCTCGTTTGGCCTCACCAACGGCTTCTTTGGCTTGTTGGTCCGACCCCTGGGAATTGGAGCAGAGAAGTTTGGATTCTTATTCTCATTGTCTTCTTCATGGAAGTTTCCTGAACAACTGAGTCTTCTGGATTTATCAGACAACTTGGCATAAAAACTTTCCCTGGCAGCACCGAGTGGCACAAAAACTAAGTCAAGCATTTTTATTGAAAAAAAAAAAAACACTCTAGATTAAAGTGCAGGACATTAGTGTGCGTTCAGAATTTTTGTTTTTTATTATTTCTAGAGAGAAATTTGCGTACGACGAAACGTACCTGCGGCTTCTGTCCCTAAAGGGGAGAATTTCAGAAATGGTTACAAGTCTCAATAGCTTAGACTGCATGGTAAAATTCATAGCAAAACGTTATTCACATAATCATTACCTTTATAAAATAAAGGAAAATACTTCATAGCTAGAAAATCTACCAGAATTTTGTTATCCGAATTATGTGGGGAACTGTTATTGAAAAACTTTTAAAGTTTTCAATCATTGATGATTTTCGTTCATCCTATAGATTTGTCACGTCTATGCCAACTTTACTGACAGATTTTCCTACATGATTTTTTCTAGCTGTATAGCATCCCTCTATAATAAAAAAAAACTACAGATTAGGGAATTTAATTCTTGTGTGAGAAGAAAAAAATACTAGGAAAAAGATGTGGGGTCGGAACCTTTGAGCTGGTTGTGGTTTTGGGTTTAAGAAAATCCTCAGCAGTTTTCGGATGCTTGCAATCTGCAAGTGAAGTAGAGGCTCGGCAATATTCAGCAAAATAGGAAAAAGCACATAAAGCAAAATTCACCTAAACCCTTTGGTAGAAGGGGTAGGTCACTCATTCACTCACTCACTCACCGTGAGTGCAGAACCATGCTTCGTCATCAACAACGGGAAGGTGGTCCAAAGCAGAGAGATCGACCCATTTAGGGGCCTCAAAGTTCTCGTACGTGTCATCTTGAACGAAGGCGGAACCATCGATGTTGTCCCAGTCAATGTTTTCAGGCTCCATAATAAGAACCTGGACAGTGAAAGAATAAAAACAGAGAGAGTTAGATAAGAACTGGATAAGGGAAAACAGGAAGTATAAGGAGAGAGAAGAGTGGAAATTTGATGCAGATGATGTGAAGGTCCCAGTGCTGTTGTGCTTCAGCAAGCAGGAGTTTGGACAATTTGGGATGAACGAAAAACAAAAGCTGTTCTTTTATCAAGATTTCGTAACGTCTGGAGTATCACAATCACATTGAACAAACGTAGGATGTTTGAAACAATTTCGACCGTTGGGTCACTGTAGGCTGTAGCCCCCCCTAATTTTCTGCCCTTCATTTACTTATATTATTATTATTTTTGGGCAAATCGTCTTCTTACATTTTTTTGGGTCAAGGTCAAATCCTGTTTTAATTATCTCTCTTTTATTTTTTATTATTATTTTATTATTATTATTATTATTTGTCTTCTCTCTTTAAGTCTTTGGTCCACGTGATTTATCCTTTTTTTGGGTCTTTGTGCACGATTTATCCTTTATGCCATTTTGTTTTTGTCAGGAATCCCTTATACGTTTCTGCATTACTAGTGGCAGGGCCTACTTCCTCGGGCCTCTTAAATAGTCATGGACGACCCAAATAAACGTGTGGCTATTGACCCAACAAAATTATACACATGCTTATCAAGCTCGACTTTGATGATCAACTTGGCCAATATATTAGGTCATCGATTGAACCAAATTTTCTAATGTGTTGTCATTGGGTTCGTTTCTTTGCAGCGGCAGCGTGTTCTGCAATTCTGTAGTAATAATCCTTAACTCAAATCCCCAGTGTTTCGCGTGGCTAGGGTTTTACGGTGATATGGATGGAGTGCCGGAAAGCACTGGGGCCGTCTTGACTTGTCAGAGGGCGTGTGTCTGCAGGGTATCGCGTAATCTCTACTCTACTTGTTTATTTTTAACATAGTTATCAAAACTAGACTGGATCAACTAGTTTGGTTTTTAAATTGATCTGAGTCTACTTTTGAATGGATCAGTGAATTGTATTGAATTGCAAAGAGAGGAGGGTGTGCTTAGCAACCACTAGGCCAAATAAATGATTGTGTCTCATTATATCTATCTATATATATATATATAGTTGCATTAAATTTTATTTTTATATATTGATTTAATTAATTTTGATTTAACTGGTTCAATTATTGATCCACTAGTTAATCTAGTGATCCGAGATTTTGATGAGTTGATTACTTGATCGAGTCTGATAACTATCATTTTTACAAATGCATGCTTGCTAAGTAGCTCCACCCTATGTTCATTTTGCATGATGCAAAACAATGAAGAGATTCTTTCTTTTGGACTCATGTGCGGGCATTTTAATAGTCAATTCGGGTTGCCATTACAGTTGGGAAGCTTCATCTTGCAAATAGCACCCCTTGTTCCTGGTGTCAACTCCCTCTGAAAGAGGTATATTAACAAGTCTTCGGGGGTTCCACCCATCAATGCATAAATGAAAAAGGGTCGTTGGAGGTTGGCATTTACTTCTCATGTTTGGCTGATAAACTTTCCAGAAGGCCGACCTACAACAAGAAGCATAGCTCTGAAAAATACTGAGTAGATGGCCTACCAAATTGAATAAAAACTAACTTCTTCATGACCAATTGCCTGACTTTTGAATTCATTCTTCCATATTAAGATCAATAGGATTAGGAAGAGCATTGACATGGCTACCAAACCCTCAGTTTGTCTAACTTAACAATGCCAGCTAAATTTTTGTGCGTGTGGTCCAGCTATAGAGAATTTATTATCTACACAATTGATTTTCATAACTAATTATGATAAAAACAATTTCTATGCATTGCATGTTGACCAAAAAAGACAATACTCTTCATAATAATGCCTTATTTAACTAGAAAGACACAAGACCTCACTACACCCTACTTGCATTTGGCACACACACTCACGGTCTTGCACTAATTTCAACCACACTGTCACAGGATGTACTAATTGCTCCCTAACAGTTTGCACTACACTCACAATTGCTCCACTTTCTCACACACGTACAAAGATACATCTCAAAGCCTTTTTAGAGGCCGTAAATGTCGGTGCATAACCTAGTTGCAAATGGCTAGCTAGAAGATTCTAGTATTTTATCAAGTCTAGGTACTCCTTCATCTTTCTTTATATAATTTTATAGATAATTTCTATAAGACGTAGATTTAGATCCTATTTAGATAAATAACTTATTTAAACTCTTATATATTAATTTTTGAAAAAAATATATGAATAAGTTATTTTATTTTAAATATATAATAACAAAAATATTTATTTTTAGTGTTTTATAATGTATTTCTTAAAAAACTAAATATTTTAACTTCTCAAAAAGTATTAAGAATAGCTTTTAGAGAAATAATAAGCTCTTTAGCCAAACATGATTAAAACTAAAAATATAACTTTTGACTTTCAAAAAATTAAAAAAAATTAGAAGTTATAGTATCTAAATAGACTCTTAAAAAGCTCTTGAAGCTTCTCAATATCTGTTACATTTTCTAAATAATTTCTATGGAAACCCACACAGAGAAATCTCTAGGAGCTTCTAGCCTTTTTAGTTTAGTGGTGATACTTCATTGCATATGTAAAAAGTTTTTACACAATCTTTCAATTATGTTTTGCGGTATAAGAAAAAAATATTTTATGCTTATAATAATTACCTAAATAATACTTAATGTTTGATTTTTAAAATTCAATAGATAGGTTAGTAAAATTACTCTCACACTATAAAATAATGAAAGAAAAAAAATCTTAAGTTAAAGTTGACAATAAAGAGAGATTTGCTAAGGTAAAATAAAAAAAAAATCTTATGATGGTAAGCATTTTCATCTAATTTTATCAAACAAGATATAGTAATAACTTTTATGGTAAAAAACATTTTTACAAATAATTAATACATCCCAAACACATTCTATGTCATAAAAAATTATTAGTAACACTGATTATTTGATTAATTAAGTTAATTTGATATTTGTCTTTTAAAAATTGAAAAAGTTTAATTTTAATGTATGAATATTATAAAAAATTTTAATACAGTTATCAAATAATCATATCTTACCACATTAGCAAAACATGATTAAATTTTATTCCACTGTTATATATATGGGAGAATTTGATACTGTAAAAAAGTTTAAATTAAATTATTTTTAAAACTAGATTTGAGTATTGTAATAAGATAAAAACTAACATAAAAAGACCTTTCCCACTTTAATTTATGAATTTAATTTAATTACTATGCATTGATAGTATAAAACTTATTTATACTATTATTCAATTAAATTATTCCATTTATATATAATTTTTTAAGTATATAAGATTTGATCACTTTTACTGATATAGTAATATTTAATGAGATGACTATTAAAAATTTTTACATTATCAATACATAGAAATTAACCTCTCAATATATTAATCTCTCACAAGACTAATGTGTATCTAAGTTTTTTCCAGCGGAAAGCAATATTTTCAAGCCTAATTCTTTTAAAAAGTAAAAACTTAATTTTTGCTCCCTTGTTCCATTTCAATTGTCCAAAAATAAAAGACACACTTATTAAAAAAAATAATTAATGAATATTGATAATATTGTAAAAGTGTGTTAATAGACAAAAATTTTCCCTATTTAATTGATAAAAAATTAATGTTGCTTTAATAACAGTGTAAAATTGTGAATCACACTAAGGGTATAACTAATAAAAAAAAAAATACAATGAGGACCTCATTGATACGATAAATTGAGAGATGAAATGAAATAAAAAAATAAAAAATGTGGACAATCGAAGTGGCGCGAAAGTAGTATTTACTATTAGCTTAAAGTACAATTTATTATCTCATCAACTAATATAATATAATAATATAAATAAAATAATTTGATTGAATAATAACATAAATTTTTGACACTTGAAATTAGAATCAAAATAAAATATACTCCCTCTATTTCTTGATATAGGTATAAAATAATTAATGAGTATTAAAATTTGAAAATGGCTTATAATTTAAATAAAAATAAAAATAAATTATATTAAAGAAAAGTGTAAGTAGTATCTTTGTCATTAAAATTTGAGTTTAATTAATATGTACAGTGTAACATATCTTTATATGTCAGTTTATGAACAATTGATAAATTATCGGTTATGTGTATTTTTTTAAAAAAATTTGAATTAGAGTTAGTTACAAAATAATTATATGACAACTTCTTATTGATTAATGATGTAAAAAAATTTATACTGTCAGTATTTATCAATTAAACTCTTAAAATTTAGAGAAATACTTAGATATATTATGAGTAAAAAAAATTATTTATTTTGATCTATTTATTAATTGATATATATTACAAATTATTATTGTTTCTTATTTTTTTATATTTTTAATATAATAATTAATTTATTAATTAATAAATAAAATAAAGTAAATATTATATCTCAAATTTATATGGAGATTGTAGTCAATAATGCAAAATGGGCGGTGAACGTTAGTAATAATAATTAAAATAAAGAGCATTGAATGGGGAAGAAAAATGATGAAGCGAAGATAAAGGATATGGGAAATTAATTTGGTGTGGCATGTGGCAATCTGGGACTCACACCTTCCCAATCACGCCACACCAAACAAAACAAACCACGAAACGAGACGGAACACACACACACTCTCTCTCCCTCTCTGTGGTTCCGTTTGCGTTTCATTTCAGTCACTTCTGTTATGTGTTCCCGTTCCCACTCCTCGGAAATTCCAAAGACCACTGCGCCGTAGTTGTATTGTATTCTAACGTTAAATTGGAATCAACACAAACACAAACACAACACAACACATTGCTACTAATACACTGCCCAATTTCTCAAATCAAATCTCATTCCCAACAAATAAATAAATTTCGTCTTCATTCTCAAACCGAATCGAATGGAAATAGTTGTTTGTGTGTGTGTGTGTGTGTTTGAGAGTACCACAATATAAATCTGTGTGTGTTCGTGGTGCGCGGTTCTTTCTTTCTTTCTCCTATTGGGAATCTCAGAGAGAGAGAGAGAGAGAGAGAGAGAGTGGGCAACTGGGCATGGCTATTGCAGCAGCAGCTGTCGTTGTGCCATTGGGCCTGCTCTTCTTCGCCTCTGGCCTCATTGTTAATCTCATTCAGGTACCTCTCACCTCTTTTTGTCTGTTTGGATTCCTTTTTTTTTTTTTTTGGGGGGGGGGGGGGAGGTGCTCTTCATTTCTCTCTGGTTGAGATAGATGCATGCTATTTGCTTCATGGATTTGCTATCTCCTCTTATTATTATCATTTTTTTATATCAACCAAATAAGGTCCAACTGTTTGATTCATTAATCTTTTTTTTTTTTAACAATCATTGGTTGTCAACATGCAAACCTGGCCCCCCTTTTGCCTCTGATCTTGTCTGCGAGGGATGAGTGGACACACTAAACATGATAGAAGTACGACTGAGCGCATTAAGATTTAAGAGAGAGAGTTGGGATAGCAACTATGGTAGAATCTTGTCTTAGATGGTAATTTAAACATGTATTGAGGAGAGGAAACCTGTAGACACCTCACTAAGGAGAGTGGGCCAGATGGAGAGTGGTCTAGTAACTAGAGGTAGAGGAAGACCTAAGAAAACTACAGCGAACAATCAAGACAGATTTAAATGTTGATGGTTTAAACATAAATATGTTATATGATAGAACACTATGGCGTTATTTGATCCATGTAGCTGACCTTACCTAGTGGGACAAGGCTTGGTTGCTGTTGTTGTTGTCATCGTCATCTTCTTGTTTTCTTTTCTTCTCTATTATGTGCAGCAATTTATTTGTGTCATTACACCCTACCCCACATAGGTCAAAGTTTCTTGGTTGCTGCGAGGCAATGAAGAAGAGGAGTGTCTCCAACTATTGGGACTTGTTTTGCGTTCAATAGTGGAAAAGGTTCTGAAACTGAAACCTTTGGGTAGTTCAGGCTTGGTGTCATGGCCATTAGTGCTTGATTATAGGCTTCAGTGTTTCCACTTCTTGATCTTGTTCATGGTTGATGGCAAACTTCGTGAAGCACTTAAGCACATTGTTCATCAATATGAAGATTTGTTAGCAGTCTATATGCCTTCACTGTCATAAAACATAGAGCACCAGGCCATGAATTTTTGCAGATAATTGCTCTAGTGATTTTCTTTTGTATTTTTTTACAATTCAACTGATGTCTGACCCAAATCAAGCTGTAACTGCGATTGACAAACACACTTTTAGATGAAAGGAAAGAGCTAGAGGTTGTTGCAGTTCTGGTTGCCAAGCTGTAACTGCCATCGACAACTGCATAGTTATTTTAGCTATTGAAGGGGGGAGTAAGATATTAAGGGAATGTTTGATGGTGCATGTGTTAAAGGCTTGAGTTATTCATTAGAACCATTTGGTCATATTGATGTTGGGTTACATATAAAATGCAAAAAAAGAGGTCCCACTATCATTTTACTTGAGCCACACTTGCTTTGATCATATGGTGTTGTTGATTATTTGTAGTGTTAACTCATTGAATGAAAGGGGGAATTTTCTACTGGTGTACTGAAGACTTGAAAAACTGCTGTGCAACTTTGTTAATTTGTTTATCATGAACACATATTGTGTGCATAAAAAGTAAGTTTATGTATCTTTGTTCCAATAAAAGGATAGTGAAGTTAGGCACAAATGAAATGTTAATCAAACATGAAAAAACAAAAGATAAGAATGATCTTTGTCATGAAACTATCTCTCCCAAAAGTTCAAGCTGAAGGGTACAGGTACATGAATAATTTCATATCTAACACGCCCTCTTATGCAAATGCTTCTTTTGGGCTTAAGAGTGAACTCTTTTTTCATAATGGATGATAACAAGGATTGAATCCTAGACCTCTTGATCATGGTGGCTTTGATACCATATCATAAAACCATCTCTCCCAAAAGTTTAAGCTGGTGGGTAGAGGCACGTGAATGATTTTGTATCTAACAATCTAGTTTAATTAATTTTTGACCTCTTGATTTCTTGTCTCAGGCAATATCCTATGTCCTTGTACGACCACTCTCAAAGAATTTGCATAGACGGATCAACCGTGTAGTCGCAGAATTGTTGTGGCTGGAACTCGTATGGCTTGTTGATTGGTGGGCAGGAGTTAAGGTGTTTAACCAGTTTCATGTTCTCTGCTATTTTTTTTTAGGATATAAGAAGAATTTCTGTTCTCTGCTATCTTTTTCTTTGCAGTGTAGTTGTCTATGAATGTCGTTGATCACTTGTGCAAAATCTTGTTTTGCACTTTGCTTATGATATTATAAAAGATATGCAATTGGGTCACAATATTATTCTTAAAATGCATTTCTTTTTGTGAGCCTGTAAGGATATCCTTTGGGCTTGAGGATCTCTGTCTTTGTTGTCGGATGTTTATGGGCTTGGAGTTGTTATATGATGTTTTGCTTATGGGCTTGGAATTGTTGTTTTAAGATATTTTGTTCATTAATTTGTTTAATGATGATAGTGGTTGTGGTTCTGAGCACTCTGTAATCTTTGGCAGTTTTGGCCTTAAAAGTTGATAAAACTTGTCCTCTTTCTACTGCTCTTGTTGCAAATTAAATAAATAAATCTACCATTCATTCCTTCACTCTTCTCTTTTTTCATATAGCTTCTCTTTTGTTTAGAACACAAGTTTCCAAGATTTGTTATTCCAGAACAGAACTTATTCTTGTGAAATGAAAGATTTGCTTGCTTAGACTTCTTTTCGCCATAAAGTAAAGTCTTACTTGAAGGGAATAATCACTTTCTCTACTGATGCAATACCAGAGCAAAGGAAATTCTATTTTATATTTTTCATTTATATTCTCTTCTGGTGTTTAATAGTTTCAAGAAACATGATGTTATAAATGGAAGAGAACTGGTTATTTGAAATCCACATTTCCTTCTCTTATCTTTATTCGGTTGCATTTGGACTGATCAAATCTTTCTTTTCTAACATTTTCTGCCTTTAGGTTCAAGTATTTACAGATCGTGAAACCTTTCATTTGATGGGTAAGTCTTTTGTTAACTTGTGCGTTTGCACATTTGCTTGTCCTTTGGAATGGAAGAGGAGGAATTTCTGGGGACAGCATTTGCTCACATATAGATAATCTGATTTTGTTTTGAAATTTCCAGGTAAAGAACATGCACTTGTCATGTGCAATCACAGAAGTGATATTGATTGGCTTGTTGGATGGGTTTTAGCTCAGGTGATTGTCTTATTTGGTATGACCTTTTCCACACCATCAACGCAAGCAAGTTAGAACATCACCATGTATTAGCAAAAGTAGCTTATTTCATTAGAATTTAACAGTGTGCATTATTAGATACTATTGTAGATAGAAGTACACGCATTTAAGGCTTACATATGGGTATGCTATGATAAAAATATGGGTTCTATGATGAAATATGGTTTCTTTTATTTGATATTTTGTATTTCTTTCCTATGACATTTTGGTTTGTGCTTCAATTGCCGATTGGTTATTTAGTATTATTCAACAGCGTTCAGGTTGCCTTGGGAGCACATTAGCTGTGATGAAGAAATCATCCAAGCTTCTGCCGGTATGCTTCATCATGATGTGCACTTTTTATTCAGTTGGTATGAAGAAATGGTCTAAGTGCAGGATGCACTTTATAGAGGATTTTAATCCTTGGAAACTGTGGCACCAATATGCCATCAATTCTCTTTTGGATGTTCCCTTTTCTTTCAGATTTTCAAAATGCCAGTTGTAAGCTTTCAAATATACATTCCTGCCATGATTTGCCCTTTAGAGTTCCTTAAACCTAGTGAACTGTTGGGTTCAATTTACCTTCTTGAAGAAACAAATATTCCTGGTTTTTTAATCACCTAGGAATACTTTCAGCTCATACTTATCATGAGCATTAAGTTGGAAGTTTGATTTTACGCTCATGATATCTCAATTATTTACCATCAATGTTGGGCTATCTGCTAAGTTCTACACATGCAGGTCATTGGTTGGTCAATGTGGTTTTCTGAGTACCTTTTTCTGGAGAGAAGTTGGGCCAAGGATGAGAGCATATTAAAGGTTTGATTTACTAAAACATAGTTCATTTATATGCTTTGTGTTCTTAACAGATTTTGTGTCATTACTTGTCACATTGACGTCTTCTTGCCTATGGATCAATATGTAAAAATTACTGAAACTCTCTCCCTCTCTCACATGGTTTCTAAGCTGTTTGATGAAACTGGGGAATCTAATTTGAATGATTCATTTATCATGAATGCAGTCAGGCATCCAGCGACTGAGTGATTTCCCTCTTCCGTTTTGGTTGGCTCTCTTTGTTGAAGGAACACGCTTTACACAGGCTAAACTATTAGCTGCCCAGGAGTATGCAACCTCTGCCGGATTGCCTGTTCCTAGAAACGTCTTGATTCCTAGAACTAAGGTGAAATAGAAACATTCTCTTTTCTTCAATATTTTTCTTCTTCCTCCCCTTGATTTTACTTCCAAAGATTGGAAGCTATCCTATATGAATGTGGGTCTAGCTATCAGGCTCAACTAATTTATGTTAGCAGTTGCAAATCTTAGCAGGATTGTCAATGAAAATATTTACTGTAATATTGCTTGTAATTAAGTTATCAACTCCACCTAGAGGAGAAAGACTTTGTTATTTTTATTGCTTGTAATTAGGTTGATATATTACTTAGCTGGCAAGGGTAACTTTAAGTGGCTGTTCTGCCTTTTGTCTTGTGTATTATGACCAAACCAAATTGCAAGACAGGACAGCTTTAGGGTTTGGGTTTTATTAGGTCAAAGTTGGGTTTTCTTGGGTGGCTGTTTGGGTGTTTTTGAACATCACCTGCAGGAGCAGGATTATGACTTAGATGGGCTTGAGGGAAAATTCAAGCAAGGAATAGTGAGGGTAGTTGGATTGTTATTATTGTCTTCAAGGAAAATAGGTTTTGTTTTTATTTATTACAATTGGGTCCTAATTTCTTATTCTTTTTTGTTGCTTGCTCTTGTTAGAATCTGTGAATATTTGTAATTATTTGTAATTAAGGAAGATATATCTTGATAATTATTGTGTATTTATTACACATTGTCTATATATATTCTCTCCGTTGTGTAGTTTAGACATACGAATTCATCATATGATTTTCTCTCTTTCTTTGTTTCTCAACATGGTATCCAGAGCCTAAGAAAGAAAGAAAACCCTACTCCGTGCCGTCAGGTGGGCCCACTGCCCTTTGGAGAAATTTTTCCAGCCAAACCGTGTTTCCCTTCCAGTTTGCCTGACTTTCCTCTCCGCTGTACCTCCATTCCAGCGCCTACAACCTCAGTCCGCCCTTTTTCTCACCGCCGGCCGGTTTTTCCAGCGACGTTCCAGCCTTCGACCGCACCCCCGGCTTTGCCCTTCCCTGGGTGACCTACCCCTGGTGACCCGGTCCCGATCCAGCCTCCCACGCGCCTTCATGTGCCACCACTGTCTTGCGCGGTCCTATTCACCCGCGGCCCTCTCCGCCACGAGTGTAGGCGCGTTCGTCCGGCCGCTGACCTCGCCACACCCTCCTCTTTCTGGATCTGCCCTCCTTATTGCCGTTCGTGCACTTCGCAAAAGTCGCCTTTTTTTTAAATACGGCTTCTGCCTGTCCTCTTGTGACCCATGACTGCTATCAACTCTTCCTCTGATGATAAGGGTGTTCCAAGGGCTGAGCCTCTAGCGTTCACTGGTTATGTCAGTGTGCCTCTTTCCACTGACAAACTTGATGACAACAACTATGATACTTGGGCATCAGACATCAAACTTTGGTTAACAGGGCAAGACTATACTGACCACCTCACCACGAAAGCTGTAGACATCCCAGTGGATGGGCGCCCCCGCTGGGTTAAGATTGATGCCCAGCTGTGTAGCATCCTCAAGTCCACCATTGCTCCTTCCATCAAATAGATATTTTGGGCCCATGTCACTTGTGAATCTGTTTGAGCGTAGGCAAAGACCTTCTTCACCAATGACACTCAACGTCTCTATCGTGTTTGTCAGGATCTCATGGGTATCACTGCTCCTCGCCAACTTGATGGTTCTATGTCCTCTTATTTGGATAAGATTCACGGCGCTCTCCATGACTTTAATGAACTCTTGCCCTTTGCTGATACCCTGGAGAAGGAGTTGGAGCAATGTAGCTCTTTCTTTATGCTCTTGGCCCTTTATGGTTTACCTCCAAAGTACTCTGCTACTCGTGATCAGCTTCTGGGATCACCGACTGTGCCTACTTTCTCCATGGTGTCTGCCTCTCTCCTTTGGGTTTCCGCTAAATCACCTACTGAGTTGCTTCGTCCTCCAACCTCGGTTGATATCTCTGCACTTGTCACGCAGAATACCAGTCGTGGTCGTTCTCAGAAGTCCCGCCTTAAGTGTGATCACTGTCATAAGTCAAGCTACACCATTGATCGCTGTTACTCTTTGTATCCTCATTTGCGCCCCACTGTTAATGTTGTCAAGGCTGGTGTTCCTGTTCCCTCAGACTCACCTGCTCCGCATCCATCGTCTCCAGCTGATTATGCTGATTTCCTGAAGTGGTTTGAGCAATGTCAGAACTTTGGTCCCACTGCCTCTGTTACATACACTGGTAATTCTTTTGCTTGTCTCTTTCAGTCGGCCTCATTGGGTCCTTGGGTTCTTGATTCCGCCACCACTGATCATATCTCCGATAATAAAGCTTTATTTTCTACACTTTCTACTTTTGGATGTTTACTTACTGTTACTTTGGCCAACGGTTCTCACACACAGTCTCACGGGGTGGGCACTGCCCATCCCCTTCCTTCTATGTCCATTGATTCTGTCCTTTATGTTCCTGGTTCTCCATTCAACCTACTCTCTATTTCTAGATTGACTAAAGCCCTTAAGTGTATTATTTCATTCACTGAAGATTCTGTTTAATTGCAGAATCGAAGCACGGGACGGATGATTGGCAACAGATGTGAGTCTCGTGGTCTCTACTGGCTCCGCCCCCCGTCAAGTGTTTGCTCCCTCACCATTGATCCTCTCACCCTCCATGCCCAGTTAGGTCATCCTAGCCTTGCCAACTTGCAGCGTATGGTGCTTAGTCTATCCAAACTATCTAATTTGCCTTGTGAATCATGTCAACTTGGGAAACACACGCGGAGTCATTATCCAGATAGTGTTAGTAGTCGGGTTACATTTCCCTTCACTTTAGTTTATTCAGATATTTGGGGTCCTAGTCGCACAGTGTCTAGTTTAGGATTACGTTATTTTGTCATATTTATTGATGACTATTTTTGTTGTACTTGATTATTTTTATTGAAACACAGGTTTGAGTTGTTTTCTGTTTTTACGAAATTTTATCAAGAAATCAAAACTCATTTTGGTGTTCCTATTTGCACTTTACGTAGTGATAATGCAAAAGAGTATTTGTCTCATGATTTTCAACAGTTTTTGGCTTCACATGACATTCTTCACCAGACATCCTATGCTCATACACCTCAACAGAATGGGGTTGCTAAGCGCAAGGATTGTCATCTCATTGAAATCACACGTATCCTTCTTCATAATCTTGTACCTTTTTGTTGTTGAGGGGGATGTCATTTTAATTGCATGTTATTTAATTACTCGCATGTCTTCTTCTGTTTTGGGCCACCAGGTTCCCTTTTCATCTTATTTCCCCATGACCCCTTGCATTCCCTTCCCCCGCACATTTTTGGGTCAACTTGTTTTGTTCACAACATAGCTCCTGGTTTTGACAAACTTTCTGCATGTTCACTTAAATGTGTTTTTCTTGGTTACACTCGGTCTCAAAAGGGTTTTCGGTGTTTTTCTCTTACTCTACGTCATTTTCTTGTCTCCGTGGATGTTACCTTTTTTTACACTATTCTCTTTTCTCAGCCATCTACCCATTCCGCCTTTCCTGCTTCTGAGGAACTCCCACTTCCTGTGATCCCTGTGCCTTTGCCACCCCTTCTGCCTACACCTACACCTACACCCATACCCCACCCCTTTCAGGTCTACCATCGTCGAGCCCGTCCACTAGCCGAGCCTGTCCCACCTCCAACACCCATTGCACCTAACCGGCAGCCGCTGCTTGCTCCTGCTCCTTCCTCCGAGCCTGTTTTGGCTAATGTGGACTCTCCTCCGGTGCCTGATCCTCCGCCACCTTCGGTCCTGCTAGTTGCGCCTGATCTTCTCATTGCTCTTCGTAAAGGTATTCGTTCCACTCGTAACCCATCTCCCCACTATACTGCCTTGAGTTATCACCGTCTATCTTCTCTACATTATGCTTGTTTGTCTTCTTTGTCTTCTGTGTCTATTCCTAAGACTACAGGTGAGGCCTTCTTCCATCCTGGGTGGGGACAAGCTATGGTTACTAAGATGTGTGCACTTTAGGACAGTGGTACTTGGGAACTGGTGTCTCTCCCACCAGGTAAGTCTGTCGTTGGTTGTCGATGGATCTTTATGGTTAAGGTGGGGCCTGATGGCCAAATTGATCGTCTTAAAGCTCGTCTTGTAGCCAAAGGGTACACTCAGATCTTTGGTTTGGATTATGGTGATACATCCTCTCCTGTTGCCAAGATGGCTTCTGTTCGCCTGTTTCTCTCTATGGCTGCTATACGTTGTTGGCCTCTTCATCACTTGGATATTAAGAATGTCTTCCTCCATGGTGATCTTGAGGAAGGGGTTTATATGGAGCAACCTCCTGGGTTTGTTGCTCAGGAGGAGTCTTCTGGCCTTGTTTGTCATCTTCGAAAATCATTGTATGGTCTTAAGCAGTCTCCTTGAGCTTGGTTTGGAAGGTTCTCCACTGTGGTTCAGCAATTTGGTATGACTCGAAGTGAAGTTGACCACTCCATGTTTTATTGTCACACTCAAAGAGGTTGCACCTACCTAGTTGTGTATGCTAATGACATTGTCATTACAGGGAGCAACACTCAGTGTATAGCACAGATCAAATAGCACCTATGTAAGCATTTCCAGACCAAAGACCTTGGCAAACTCAGATACTTCTTGGGTATTGAAGTAGCACAGTCCAAAGATGGCATAGTTCTCTCTCAGAGAAAATATGCTGTTCACATTCTAGTGGAAATAGATTTACTTGCTGCAAAACCTATTGATACTCCTATGGATCCTAATGTCAAACTCCTACCAAATCAGGGGGAGCTACTATTTGATCCTGGGAGACATAGAAGATTGGTTGGGAAATTGAACTATCTCACAGTTACTTGTTCAGACATTTCTTTCGCAGTAAGTGTGGTTAGTCAATTCCTAAACTCACCATGTGAAGCTTATTGGGATGCTGTGATACGTATTTTGAAGTATGTCAAAGAAGCACCAGGGAATGACCTTATTTATGAAGATAAGGGCCATACTAATATAGTTGGGTATTCTGATGCAGATTGGGCGGGATCCCCTTTTGATAGGCGTTCCACTTCCAGGTATTTTATGCTTATTGGTGGCAATCTCATATCCTGGAAGAGTAAGAATCAAACTGTAGTGGCTCGGTCTAGTGCTGAGGCAAAGTACCGAGCCATGGCCTCAACCACATTTGAGCTTATCTAGCTCAAGCAACTCCTCAGAGAGCTTCAATTTGGGGAAACCAAGAACATGACATTTGTTTGTGACAATCAAGCTGCTTTACACATTGCCTCAAATCCAGTCTTTCATGAGAGGACCAAACACATTAAAGTTGATTGTCACTTTATCAGAGAGAAGATCCTATCTGGAGACATCTCCACAAGTTTCGTTAATTCAAATGACCAACTGGCAGATGTTTTCACTAAATCATTGAAAGGTCCTAGAATAAATTACCTATATAACAAGTTAGGTGCATATGATCTATATGCCCCAGCTTGAGGGGGAGTGTTAGAATCTGTGAATATCTATAATTATCTGTAACTAGGGAAAATATATCTTTGTAATTATTGTGTATTTATTACACATTGTCTATATATATTCTCTCCGTTGTGTAGTTTAGACACACGGATTCATCCTATGATTTTCTCTCTTTCTTTCTTTTTTTTTTTTTAACGGGATTTTCTCTCTTTCTTTGTTTCTCATCAGCTCTGAAATATTTATTCATATTTTGTTTCTTTCAGGGGTTTGTTTCAGCAGTTAGCCATATGCATTCATTTGTTCCTGCCATTTATGATATAACAGTGGCTATCCCTAAGAGTTCACCTGCTCCTACAATGCTTAGACTCTTAAAGGGGCAACCCTCAGTGGTAAGCCAATCAAAATCGAGATTTGGAAACAACTGTACCTGGAGTTTTCCTCCTCTCTCTCCCTGATCATAATATGTACACGAGTGTCATTGAATATAATATTGATTTTGATTTACTTTTATATGAGACATGGTTATTGTGGATTTCCTTTATTTTGATTTACTTCCTGGTGTTTATTTCCTTTATTTTTTCTGTGCCGCGAAGTACAATATTGTGATTTGATTGAATTTCATTTGCTCAAACTGTCAAAAGTCAAAACTCAATAGCTTAATCATTTTTTGTTCATTATGCTTATTGTGCTACATTACATAATTCTCGGATTAAAGTACTTCATGGGAAGAGAATGTAACTGCAGAAATCAACCCTTAAGGTACTACATATAGGGATTAGACTGCATGAAAGGAGAATGGCCGTGTGTGCCCTACTTGTGCATATTATTCTGTACAAGCTCCTTTGTCTCATTGTAACATTGCATTAATACCAAGTTATTTCTGTAACTACTTGGGGCAAATGGACTCCATGAAAGAAATGGTGAATACATGGAATCTACTGCATATGCCCAAGTTTTCTTCCATTTTTATGTGGATATAGTTGGACTTTTTCAAATTTCGTGCTGTTTCTGGAGATATGCATGCATGCCATTGAAGGCTTTATTTCTCGATTTCCTATTTTAAAGACCCGCCGTTTTATATCCAGCTACTCGGGGGCTGAATGATTTACGTGGCTTCCTTATGCTGCTGGATTTTGGAATATTTTAGGGTAGCGATTGTTAGATGTTGAAGGGATTAGATGGCACCTTCGTGTTTAGCTTTTGGTTTAACTTGATTTGCTTCATCAAGAGGCTTCCTTACCTTCTCTTCCTTCCCAAGTGTTAATATTTTTTCCTCAATTTTTACCAATTTTGTCTGGTTCAATTAACAGTTTACTCATTTTTTACCACCACAGGTGCAAGTTCATATCAAGCGCCATACAATGAATGAATTGCCAGAAACAGATGAAGCTGTTGCTCAATGGTGTCGAGATGTATTTGTATCCAAGGTGTGAGCTGTTGAACCATTTAGCGCGTTCTGTTCTCTGCACATCCTTCTACTTTTGTTTTTCATTTAATTATGTAACTCATTCTTCATTTATTTTTTCACCATGGGGCACACCAGGATGCATTGTTGGACAAACATAAAGCTGAGGATACTTTTAGTGACCAAGAGCTGCAGGAGACTGGTCGGCCGATAAAGTCTCTCCTGGTGAGATACTTTATCCATATTTCTAGCCCTTCAACATCTTCATCTATTAGTTATCTTTTTATCTTATACTCTCTTTCCCTTGAGATATTTGCCTAAAGAACTATCAATATTATGTTGAGAGCAGGTAGTCATGTCTTGGGCTTGTCTGGTTGTTGCGGGGTTTGTGAAGTTCCTCCAATGGTCTTCACTGCTATCATCATGGAAGGGTGTTGCTTTTTCAACTTCTGCTTTGCTAGTTGTTACTGGCCTCATGCACGTCTTAATTCAATTCTCACAGTCGGAGCATTCAACGCCAGCCAAGGTTGCCCCTGCGAAGCCGAAGAACAAGGGAGAAGAACTGGCAGCTAGGAATGACAAACGACAGTAGATTACCCACTTGTTGCCCAAACCCAAATCATACATAGAAAGGGACTTCAGCTACGAATCATATTTTGGTGAAATTAAGGTTGCTTTTATGTGTTTAGGGACTCTTACGTAATGCTCATTGATTTTGCTTTCGAAATCCACCGCATGGTATGTATTCCATTCTTCTCTGTAGTATTGTGTATGCATATCAATCTATTGTTTATTAAGACAACTGTGTATTGACTATCTATGATGGCCTAGAACAATCCTTCTACCTATCTTATCTTTTTAGGCCACTTCTAGACACTCCTAAATTATAACACTTGACTTGTTTCTGGTCTGAGAAGTAACTCCCTAACTAACATTCTAACAACTCTCAACAGAATGCTGCATTCTGTTACACCTGAACTTGGCATCCAAGTCAGAGTTTCCTAATGTAAGCTGACTCAGATTTCCAATACTGGTGATCTAGTGATTTGAATTTCCCTGGTTTTGCCATTTATAATGGGAAACCATGTGCCTTGGCTTATGAATATGTTTCTCATCACTAGACTTCCCTGGTGCCTGATTTTCCAAGCATATCTTGACGCCTTACTACGATTATCTAAATGTGCATAACTAATTCTAATAACCATACCATGTTCTGAAATGGAAGCTCTCTTTGATTGACACCGAAAGTTACGAAGGGAAAAGGCATACAAACTATTAACTATCATCAACCAATTGTATGAACAAGTATAATATATGAATGATTAAAGGGCTCAACTTGCTGAAGGGACCAGCAAAGTTAAACAAAAACTACAAGGACTAATTATTCAACTGATAAACTCTGTCAAATTACATGGACTAACTACTGAACTGGCAGGATTATCTAACTCAATTTTTGCTTCTACATGAAAACTTACATCTGCCAAGTTTCTTCTATTGTTTATTCTTTTTTGCATTTTTGTTATTTTTGTGTTAGGTCGTGATTGTTGCTTTTTTATGGCCTGAAGATTGCTGCTTCTTTCTTTCTTTCCGCTCTGTGCCATAAAGAAGTCATTCTAAAGAGTTGGTTTTAAGACCCATGTAATTTTTCAGGCCTGACGAATAGAAGAAAAATGTGATATATAGATTGGACCACAGGCCTGACGAATAGCTTAGTTCTTTTCCAACACTTGTTTTTTCTTATCAGTCTTCAATTCAAAGTTCAAACCCCCATAGGAAAATGAATTCATTTCACTACGGCTGTATGTTACTGTTGGAACTGCCATGATATTTAAAGAACACAACACAAAGTGACAACATCTCAGTTATGATTTCAAAATGGGTTAATAGTTTTGTTGCCTGTCAAAAGCTCAAAGCTACTGAATGAAAATGACATTATGTTTTGGACCATTTGGACGGTCAATGATGACTGAAAATCGAAACTGTTATCCTTACTTTTTTTCCCCTCCTCATAGTAACTACTTCTTTTGTCGATTTTGTGAGCCAACTTCACGCAACCTCAGAACAGAATATGTGATTAAGTGACTTGTGTTGCATTTATTATAAAGATTAAATTTGGATATAGAGATGAAAGTCCATTTATATAACTGAAAAAAAGGGGGGAAATTCATTAAAAGATAATTATGATTGGAAGTTTGAAACCTTTCTTTTAACATGTTTTAATTGATTTTATAAGGACTTACATTTGGGTGGAAAAAAAAATTAATAAAGGCTGATGATTATCAACTTGACTAAACAACAGTTTAGTGTTAATTCGTTTCAAGTTTGAATGGAACAGGCAAAATTTAATAGTAATATTGAGTGGCAAAAAGTGCGGAGTTTGAAGATGAATCAGGCCTGTGTATTAATTCGCCTTCTTTATTTGTGCTGTTACTTGCACGAACCTGGTGCATGCCTGATAGATTTTAGCACTTTCTCTCCCCATGAACAGTGAATTCAATTAAGCCTAGAGATGGACAGAGAGAAATGATGTACAATTTTGTTTGAACAGTGATGACTCTTAATCATCACACTTCCATTTAATTGGCATCTCTTTCAAGATTAAGTGCCACTAACTGTGATTAAAGTAGAGTTAGATCCATAAAGTAAAGTATTAGTTCTTGTCATTTAGCTTCCTTTGCTTCAATTATTCTTTCATTCAGTTATTGCTTCATTCTATTTTTCACTTATTTAGAGTTTATATCAGATCGGATATTAATATCATATGATTCATAACCAGTTAAAGGTCTGATGAATATACTATCGAAAATCTTATTTGGATAACAAGGGAAGGGACTAATAGTAATTCAGTACAAACTGAAAGGCCTTCTCGTTTTAAGAATAAAGCATTTTATGCGCAATAAAAATCATTTCAGGAACTCTAACATCATATTACTCGATAGTTTATAGTTTATAACGTAACTGGATATCATACATATTCCGTCTTTGGTTTGTGAAAATTCCAGCATCCATATTATTTTACGGACTATATATGTACTTTCTACTTGTATATTGAGAAATTATTATTATTATAACTTTAAATACATATCTATCCAATATATATATATATATATATATTAAGTTGAGCTTGCCGTATCAATTCTAAGCAAATTTCTTAGATGTATAGCTATTTGGAATATTTTTTCTAGTCAATTAACCTATATCCTTGCATAATCTTTTGCAACATGCTTGATTGCCCTTACCAACCACCATAAAAAAAATATGTACTCCATATAAGTTCCTATGGACCACTTAAGACTATATATATGTTCTTATTTATTCTTCGTGATGATTATGGGGATTAGCACTTGCAGGGATTATATTTGGAAGTTTTCAGAAGACATGGGCGTGGGAACAACAGAATCATGTTTAATTAGTTTATCACTGATTCCCATCTTACAATGCAAACTCACTCGAGCTGTCTTGGAAATATAAAGGGATGAAAGAAGCATGGGATCTCTGGTCAATACAAATACTCTTTTTTTTTGCTAAAATTGTTTGATTGTGTCCCCTTTTGCCTGCACAAATTTTACTTCCATCTTTTTGTTAATTGTATCCAAACCACGCTAGAGTCCATAAATCATTAGATCTCTCCAAACATATCCAAAACAATATTACCTATATTTGCGTTGTTTTTTTTGCCGAATGACAAACCTATGCATATAGTGCTTCCCCCCGCTCCATGTTCTCAATGTGTAAAATTGTGCTTACATATATTTTCTACAGCTTTGAACATCGTGAACATATATTCTCATCTCAATGAGATCGAAAAGTACTAAAGTGAGTTTTATTTGTGGGTTTCAAATTATATTTTGCTCTCTTTCTTTCTTTTTTCTTTATTCTTACCTATTTGTCACATAATTAATATGGGTCTAGAGCAGATGAGGTAGGAGTGTAAATGGTATAATAATTGAGTAATTAATACGACTGGAAGAATATCTAGAGGTACTATTGATGCTACAGTACCATTTCTGTGAAGATTGTACAATTCATCATGACATATTCCGATTGTCTGTTAGTTAATCGTAGGTAATTGTATATTTAGAATCATTCTTTCTTATCTACATAAAAAAATCTTTTATTCTTCTAAAATTATTCAAATGTCATAAAATTAATATATTTCTTTCACTAAAAAGTAATTTTTTTTATCTATCAATACAACCAAACAATTAGTTTCTATGCATTTTATGCTCCATCTTTCTTTTCTATCTATCGTTTTTACAAGCTTGTTTTCTTTTATTTCTTTATGTAAATCAATGAAGATTAATTTTTTTATAACTTTACTATTAAGACTAATAAGTAAGAAAGAAGATTAATAGTGTTTGAGCATTTCACTGAATGCTGATAGTTAATTTTTTCCCTTTTTTTCAACTTAATTAAGTTACGTAATGAAAAGAGTAAGGCGTACTTATGTGATGCTTGCTCTGTTGCCCAGCCCTTGATATTGTTAAGATTAAAAAGAAATGAAATTTGAAATATCATTTAATTTTGAAAGTTGAAATCCTCCTCAAGGAGTTAAATGAGCATATACTCATTCGGATTTTTATTGGTATTTCTTTTTAAATATTTCAACCCTTCTAAAGTAGGCAATATACCTCAGAGAGTAAAAGATACAATATTAGTAAATATTAATGAGAAAGTTAGGATTTAGAATTTTGAAAAATACAAATTCCATCATGGCATACTTGTATAATAGTACTTTGAGATTTTATAAAATATAGTACATATGTATGCTGAAATATATATTGCTGATTTATACTTCTAATTTTTCATTAACGATTATATTGATACATTTACTTTTTGGAATAAGCTATGCTTTATGCAACAGAAGTAAGCTATGCCTTAGAGGTGCAACATTTAATGTAAAAACTTTACTTACACAGATTTTAGAGAAACAAGTTTTCTAGTACTCTCTTGATCCTTGAATAGTTGTCAAGTTATAAATGTATACTGAAATTTTAAAAAATAATCAAAAAAATATGAAAGTTGTAAAAATTAAAAATAATTTACTAAATTGTCTTTCTTTCTCTTTAATAATTCAACTTTCTCTTCCCCTCCACTATATTTCTCTTATCTTCCAATAGTATTTAATAGAAGTATTGTTAAAAGAAAATAATTAATTTTATTTAAATTTTTAAAATGAATAATTATTTAAAAATGGCTGGAGTAATATTTTAGGGAGTGATTGTTGCCATTTCAACATGTTTATTGGCACCCTTACTTTACTATTATTTATTATATTCTTTCTAAAATACCCTTCTTTTCATATATTTTTTTTATCAACATATACTAATATAATATTGAATAATTATTATCAATTATATTATTCAAATTTATAATTTTTATTGTAATTAGAAAATAATTTTTTATATTTGATATTATCAAATTTTATATTCATATACAACTAATCTATTTAAAAATTTATTTGAATTTAAATATCAAATTTTTATAGTTTTCCCTGATATAAATCATAAATCAGCAAGTATTTTTTTTAAAGTAAGTCAATAATAATAAACCAAAGGTATTCATCAACAAAAATAACAAAAGGTTAGTATAATATGAATTATCAATCATATATCCAATATTTCATTTTAAATTAATATTTTTAAGATGGAAAAGGCTTATATCAACCATATTTTAATTTTATTATTTTTATCTTATGATCTGTTCTTTTATTTTTTCTAAAAAAAAAAATTCCTTCCCCTAATCTATATATCATAAGAAACACTAAATTTATTTTTTTATATAAAAAGCAACAAGTTTTGATTTCAGTTGCAATAACGAGTTTTATCAATTTTTTAATAAAATTTAGTGTGTTTTATGAAAAAAAAAAGATAAGTTGTTTTATGAAATTATAAAATAGATTACGAAGGCAAAGATAATGAAGCACTAAAGAAGTTTTTCGGTATTAATAAAAATACTAAATTCAAATTACATCATACCAATTTGTCTATATTATTCATTCATTTAGTATTTGCATGAATACCTATTGTTTTAATGTTTATATAATTATTATATTATGAAAAAATTTAAAAATAATCTAATATTTGAAGTCATATAAATTTTGTTAAATAAATTAATTGTATATGAAAATAAAATTTGATAAAACGCACTATGTTGATAAAAAAAGAAAGGAAGGGTATTTTAAAAAAATATAATAAATAATAGTAAAATAAGAGTGAAAATAGATATATTGAAGTGGCAATACCCGTTCTCAAGATGTTATTATAATAACTCCCATACATTGATGCACTGATCATGATCATGTAATTATTTGTGTTTGAATTCGGTAATCTCAAATACTATCTTATAATTTAATTGACCTAAACGCCACCCTTAAAAACTCAAAACAAGGGAGTTGTCCTAACACCTATGTAAAAAAAAAATTAAACCATACCTCTAGGCTATATGGGACTCTAATAGGTAATGAGTAATAACTTTGGTAGTTTGTGTTTATTTATATTCTTGGAAGGAATTATTTAACTGACCACTGTAAGTATCGATTAATTTTTTTTTACCAACAAATATTAAACCTTTTATTTAAAAATATAAGTCATTTTTTAGTTTTTTCTGATATAAGTCATTTTTATATTTTAATAAATTATTAATTAATTTATGTCTATTTTATCCCTACACGAGAATGTGAAATTGAGGAGAGAATAAGTGGAGATGAGTTGTAATTATTTAATGGAAAGAGAATATATAATGAGTACTAAAATGATATTTTTTTACTTTTATTTTACTTTTTTAGAGGATCAACTAGATCAAATTATTATTTTAATTCTTATGTACACCTCAAAAGTGACTTATATTTTGAAATGGACAAAGCAGTGTAGGAGTAAATTTTAAAGAAAAAGTTCTATATCATTATATTCTATCTTCCTACAGATACTTCTCAATACTAAATAAACTAAATTTTGATTACTTTTTAAGGTTTTCAATGTGGTTATTTGTTTTATTTAGTAGGTAGAAAGATTTATAGAAAATAGAATATGTAATAGTATATATCATTGCTCAATTTTAAAATTCTTAAATTACTTTTCACAATATTTTTCATGCACGGTCTTATAAGTCTCCGTTTATGTATGTTCTTTTTAGTTTTTTTCCCCCTCTTTGGGAGAGAGAAAAGTACAACACATGCAACCACTCTACAAAATGCTGCAGACCGCACGTTCTTGTTCCTGATGCTGAGTAAATTCTTCATCTCAATCAATGAGGAAAAAGAAAAAATCAAAGCTCATTATTGTCTCTTTTTATTCATACATGCGTAAGCAAAGTAATTTTTCAAACGTTAGTGAAAATAATCATAAAAATTTATTGAAGTAGGATGAGTAAATTATTATAAATATCTATAACTTTTTTTTTCTAATTAAAAAAAATTGTCCACTTGTTCTACACTATATATGTGCTACATAGTACTACTATATGCTTAAGGAAGACTTCTGCATGAAGCACTTGAGTAACATTTAATATTTTAATTAGAGGGCAAGAGTAACCTTGTACATTGTGAAGTAAAAAACACTGGTCATTCAACTACGATCATTTTTATGGATCCCTGATGTTTGAGGATATTCATGCTTTATATGCATTGAATCATTTATTCAGAGAGCAAAAGTTTCGTACGAGAGGGTTGAAAATATAAGCCATTCAACTATAATCTTTATGTGTGCTCATGATGTTTTTTACACTGTTCTCAAAAAGCTCTGCATATAACTTGACTTCCTCCATCAGTCAGCATGTATAAGGCTGACTCTGAATGTGAACAGTGCAGTCGTTTCTTAGAAGTTAAATTGTATTTTTAAAGTTTTTCTTTCCAAATTAATTTAGTATATCAAAGTTTTGCTACATATTTTATGTCCTAGTATACATTCTCTCCTTTTGATCTACTAAAATTGTAGCTGGAAAAGCATAAAGGATATGAAAGATAATTTACTCTTTTCTAAAACATAAGATTGTGCACTATATATAAGCGAGGTATATTTTTTTTTATATATATATATATATGTATGTATATAGCTGATAATTGAGGTAATGAATGTAACTATAATTGAGGTTAAATTGTTTTTGTTTGGGCTTAATTGGGGAGTTGAAGAAAAGACAATTCCCAACTTAAGGAGCTTTTAACTTGTTTGCTTTAGGAAGAAAAGCTTTGGAAACAATAAATTAAAGATAAAAGATAAAAGAAAATGAGAAAGAGGAAGCAGAAGATCTAGTGGTCCTGAATTGTTACAGATATGCATCCATGCAAACCAATGAATAGAGAGAAGAAGAAATAAAGCCTAGATTTATGGTGTACTACCTGTAACCAACCATTTCCCATGCCATGACAACCAAGTTCACACTACACTACAAAAACCTAATGCAGCACATACACATAACGCTATATCCCAACCCCCACTTTTTTATATATGTCTGCTTTCCCTTTAATTTTTAGATATTAATTTTGATTTACTTTCATAATAGAAGAGCTTTGCAACATTGTCTAATATAATCATATGCTTTTATTTTTAAGCTTTTTAAAACAGTGATTAGTTGAGTCGAATGGAAATTAGTTGTTTCCTAATCATCTAGCATTCTTTATCCCACTAATCATTTTTCAACATGCGGAGAATAAGTAATACATATTTATTAACTGTATTAAAATTTTAAATGCTATTAATTAAGCTCTCATATTTCATGTGACCAAAAATGATTGGTGGGCAAGAAATGAAAAAGGATTTGGAGCAGATGATTTCTATCTATTTGAGCCAGACACGTTACAATGTAAAATAAACGATTGGATCTTTATGTAAAAAATTTATTATCTTAATTTTTATGTCAATAGAGCTCGTATATGTGAAATCAAAAGAGTGCCACAAAACATGTCCACAGCTGCAATCAAATCATCGTTTGCCTTTCACGCACACGCACCCGCGAGCTGCGCGGATGTGGGGTGGGGAAGTGGGAGCCAATGCTAGTAATCTTTGCAGCAAAGTTAACCTTGATAAGTGTAATGTGTCTTTGTAATTTACTCTATCTCCTAGCACCCTCTTCATGCTATTACTTTGACGGTTTGACCACTGTATTTACACTGCCCAGCACATTCTTTGGCTCCTTCTGCCATATTGTAGGGATCAATTAGTGAAAAGCATGCATGCCATTAAATGCTCCCTCAACATTCAGACCTAAGCCTGTGGATCATTAACACTGCAGTTTGGTCTGCTTTTATACAGTACTAACAACAAACACCTATTAGGCTATTTCACTGTGACAACAATATGCAGTAACTCCCCCAGACACGTGCAAAATTTAAAAAGAAAAAAAAATTGTACTGTTACACATTTCAGATCATGTAACTCATATTCATGATTTACAATATGCTATCATTTTCCTTGCATACTATATTTGTTATTTTGCTTTATATATGTATACATGTACACGCTGTCATGAGAGGCTAGGTGTACATCTATTATTCATAGACCCCACCTGAACTGGACTGCCTTTACAATACTGAATTACCTTTGATTGCTTATATTTTCACTCAAATTTGGTTTGGCTCCTCTAATTGATTTCAATTATTAAAAAAAGAGTATTGTGACATTTTATTTTCATGCCAAAAACTAATAATAAGATTCGAGCATTCCGAGGAGATCAGCAAGGTAAAGTGACAAAACTACCGTGTAAGTAATTTTATATATCAAAATTTAAAAATATTATTTTAACATTTAAAAATGGATGTCTTATTTTATTATCGTTGGATACTATGGTGAAAACATGAGTGTCCTAATATTTTGTGTCAAAATATCATTACTCGTTTCGGTCCCGACTATGTACCAAAACAAAGCCTCTATACAGCGTGTATAATGATGCAGGGGAGAGGTTAAACGGGACAATCTCTGTGAGTTCTCACAGTCACAGGTTGCTTAGCCGACCGGTGTGCACACACCAATGGAAATGTTGGGCGCATATTGGGACTGGTTGTTTCTTGTCCTTGCATTTATCCTATTAGTTCACAAGATTGTATTTTACACCAACGTGTCTGTGATCTCAGAAAAACAGATTCTATCTTAATGCTCTTGTCTTTGCTGGGATGCGTGCAATCTCTAAAGTTAATTAATTATAGACATGACCAAACCATGTTCTTCTGTTCAAAATTAATACTCAATTTCTTTTATATATGAAGTTACTGCAGTGCTATTTATCCTTCAAATGAAGTACTAGAGTACAAGAGTATATTATGATGATAATAAAGACCCTATAATTAGCTAGTCTTCTATGTACGTTGTTTTATTTGGTTGGTGAAATCCTTTTAATATGTGACTTATAGAACATACAAGAATGATTTGGTGAGGTTCATTGTGTACTGTTGTTGTTTCCTTGGATATAATATAAGTTGATTGGAGAAAATAGTTTTCGATTGTTGTACTTATATTTAGTGCAAGTATGTATAATTTGTCGGGTAAGAGGTGAAGATTGTCATTCTCTAGGATAGAATTTGATTTATAAAAATATAGAGAAATGTAGCTTTTGTAGGAGGTGTTCTCTCTGTGTTGGTATGCTTTTTGGCTTGTGTTTGTGGTGAACCTAGTTGACAATTTCCTATCGACGGTTCCCAGCAAGTCCCTATTTCAACACCGGTGGATGTGATTCTATGATGTGGCGATTCTGGTTTTGTATGCTCTAAATTGGTTTTGAGCTCCTCGATTTCCTTTTTGCTAAGATCTAAGTATATCGCTGTCAAATTTGATACATCTCTTGAGTGAGAATTGAACATTTCATTTTTCTGGTTCTCGATTCCCATATTTCAAATCTATGGCGGTTGGTGTTGAATTTGTACTATGGGTTGCTCTTATTTTGTGATTGGTTTTGAATGTGTGCTTGGACTGCTCTTGTTTTATATATGGTTGGGTTTGATATCGTGTTTGGATGTTAATTTCAGACTTTGTTAGTTAGTGTCATTTTGTTCATCCATTGCATTATTGAATATTTGGTGTTCTCTTCAGCTTCTCTCAACGAGTGTAGCATATCTCAATTGTTGAAAAAAATTATAGGAAAATGTAGTTTCACCCATCCTTAATTCTACCTGCAAGGTTAAAAAAAATATGAAAAAAGATATGAAGAGATTACAACGGTTTGATTTTGGTATGGTGCTAAAAGGAGTAATGAATATTTTGCTTTCTTTAAACAGTAATGATAATTGGTGCACCCTTTTGTTGGCCACATACGGTTCAACCGTAGAAAGAGAGGAACAAGAGGACAAAATAGGTAGGGGAGAGGGTATATATATTTTTATTTTGGGTGGTAAAATTGAAATTCTTAATATTTTAAACGTTTTTGTTTTACTGCTTTAAAAGTACTGATATTCTTTTAAATTTAAAAATTATGATTTAATTATAAATATTTAAAATATTAATAAATTTAATTAATAAGAAATGATAAATTTTTAGCTATAAATTTTTAGAAAATATCAATACTTATAAGTTTTATAGGATATCCAAGAAATTCTTAAAACATTAAAAAAAAAATGAAAGAAAGAAAATGTCTTCTCCTACACACCCGGAGGAGAGAGAAAAGAACAACCTCATTCATGAAAAATTGGGTGCGAAACCTAAGCTTTCCACTCATGTCACAACAATCACACTCAACATTCATCCCTCCCCTTTTCTAGCAGCTTTCGACAACTCCGTTGTGAACCGCACACCTTCATCCATCATTGTTCTTATCTCCACCATTGGAGCGGTTTTCTTAGGTGTCTCTTCTCCGCCACTGTTGTTATTGTTGCTGCTTCACTTCTTCTTCTTCATCTTGTGTTTATTATTATTATTATCATTATTATTATTTTTTTTTGTTTCATGCTCATGTGTTACTTGTTATCATGTTTTTATTGTGTTTGTTCGTTACATTGTATCACGACTCTTCTTGTTTTTGTTGTGAATGTTTCTTAATTAGAGATAGTGATGTTCTTCAAACTCGAAGACACTTTACTAGCTAGCCTCCAAACAAACTTCAATAGTACCCTGGTACGGTTGGTCCTGACATGTTACTCCCGAGACACAAAGCTCAACAATCATACTGTTCATCTCCGTATCTATATGCACAAAGATATGACCCTTTTTTCTACTCATACACTATAATGCAGAATAGAAGTAATATATTAGTTATACATGGTTATTTAGATCATTTAAAATATGATCAATGTTATAACCGTATGTTGGAGTTTCAACTGTGAGAAGTGAATTATAACATTAATTGAGAATTGACAAGTGAGAAGTATATAATAGGAAAAGATTCACCTACACTTTATCTTGAGATTTTGAGTTAAAATACGATATTAAGTCACTTACGTAACTTTTTCACTTAATTCGCTGGTTGAATCTCAACTGATAGCTCCCCATCCCAACAATTATAACTATTTATTCATATAAAGAATAAAGATACTTCAATAAAGATACTTCATCAAGTACTGTTCTGCGTACAGAATGTTTTCATCACTAAACCATATTTGTGTGACACTTGTGCTCTGATCTAAAGGACAAAAGACTTAATTGAAGCAGTGAGACGCATGTGATGAATCTCTATCTATTCATACAGCCAAATCATTTGCCAATACTGATAAGGAAAAGAGAAAAAAGAAAAAAAGTTCTATTTGTAATTTTTGGTCAAAATTACTACCACTGAGTACTGCTTATGGATATCTCCAACGACTGCATTTAGGAGTGGACCAATAGTAGTAGTTAACATGCTTAAATAATGAGTACGAGAAGATGTTGCCATGACAAATTGCAAGAGAGGGAAAAGAAAGGGTTGGGGCCAGGATTAAATTATTGCAGCAATCTCTCAATTAATGAATCAATAGTTATAGAGAAAAGACAATACAGGAGATAAGAGTAGAGAACGTTACTGATAGTGTCACTGTATAATAATGGACTATATATGTAAATTAATTTCTATTGTTTGCAATTTTTTCTGCTGCAGCTGAATGATACTACCACATTAGAAATTTTCACATGTGAAATCCAAAGCACTGAAGTTTGTGAGATTGTACTTAGTATTTTTGTCACTATATATAATTTTCTGTAAATTTTTTCCCTTCTTCTATGATTTGTTGAGGGTGATATATGAAGGAGTATAGATAAAATTGATGGGGCAATTGTAACACGTGGAGGGAAGGAGGAGAGAGAAGAACTGAAGATGGAAATTTGCGTTAAGAGTAGAAGCATCTTATGAATGTTCAGATGGTTTGGGCATACATAGGGTATAACAATCTTGTCACTATCATTAACGCTACCGTATATATACCATTTGCATTTCAGTAGTTAAGCTCAAGACAGTTAAAAACATACAATTTTCAGTTTTTTTTTTTTAAAAAAAGAAAATTAAGCTACAATTTTGTTGACGTCTATATTTTTAGTTGACAATTTTGTTAACGTCTATATAATTTTAAAAACCATCTATATTAGCGGTTTAAACTGTTAGGGAGAGCTCCACAAGAGATGCAAAATACTGGATTCTGGTTTCTGTTATTGTACAACTGTACTTGATCAGTCACAAGCCTATAGACATGTGATGAAATATCCATCCTGTAATCTCTTGTATATATAAAACACTAAGATTTCATGTATCATAGATTCCTTTGGTCAATTTTACTGAATATGTACGAGGTGAGCCCAAATAGTCCAATTAAAAAAATGTTAAATAGACAATAGTATATATAAATAGTAGTGATTACCGAAAAATTTTTGGCAGTAATTAGAAGTTGTAAGAAATTTAGTGAGAAATATGAAGTGAATCCCCCTCTCTGAGTCTCTTTCCCTCTAGAATTCTCTCTTTCTGTCCCTCTATTTCTGTCTAGTTTCAATGATGCTTTCATTTGAGAGCACACCATTATAACAATAGGCACAATTACAAAAAATATTCCTCCTCAATTCAATTGCACAGTTCACAGAATTATAACACAGCAATAATTCATTAAGGATCCAATATAATGGAACAATATTGGTATAGCTATGGTATTGCGGAAGTAATGTAAGTGATGGTGTGTAAAGTATTTAAGAAGGAAAGGAACGATGAGCTTTGAGACCTGAAGCAAAGAAAGGTAAGGTGATATATACCAGGAAGAGGAACAGAAGAATATCACGAGGGAGAAAGAGAATTACAGCATATGGAAGAAGAATTACCAACAATCAGTTTTGGAGTGTATGTATCACATTTGGATCTGTATTTTGGAATTAGCTTTAATTGAGCATGAACCAGATTATTGTCTTCATCTTGTACCTCAGCTTGTGGTATATAGAATCGGCTGCTCCTTTGGGAAGAACGGAATCCATCACCTGATGTTGTGGGTCTGCCTTTTGCTCTTCCTCTTGGATCAACCCATTTAATCTTGCTTTGCCTTTTGCTACATGTTGGATCTAAAAATGGATTTGTGATGGTTGCTGTTTGTCATCTGCAATTGCTGCATGAAATGTTGAGTTCTTGTTCCTGATCTGCAATTTTTTGTTCATAAATTTTGTCAAGCACAAAGCACAGAAAAGATAACTGGGGATTTTCGAAGAAGATCGCTTTGTGAATATGGATTTTCAATCCATTAATAAAGTAAATTAACAATGTCTCATAATTATTCATATAAACACGAAAAAGATTGTCTGTAGATTTTTGTTTTGCTTTAACCATACCCTTTTGTCTATTGCCTGTTGCCATCCCACTGAATCACTCTTTTATTTAATTATTCTAGCATGTCCTTCTTTTTATTTCATAATTAAATTAATCATATATGGGTAGTTCAATATTATTCAAATTCATTATTAATAATATTTTTAAAATATTATTTTATTTGTGCTTCTATTTTCTATGTTTAAATGTTTTTATAATAATTTTATATAAATTTATTATTATATTAGCTTACTTAATTATACCATTTTATTTCATCCAATCCTTATTTTTTTAAAAGAAATATCAATTTCATTTTTTCTATGTAATGTAGTTCATCAAATAAATCGAATAACAATTTTTTGTTTTTTAACATTCTTCCATCTTGATCGATATTTTCTTACTTTCCTTGTTCTTTTTAATAAACTTTGAAGTTAAGCCCCAAATGATCAACAATGAAAAGAGAAAAGACTACACTTGATATTCAAGTGCTAAGTGTAAATGAGTATGATTAGCTAACAGATCTGTATAGGAGTTCTCTTATAATTTTCTAAATAAACTTCAATCTTACTAATGGCATTGATTATGAATATTCAATTGCATTTGAGTTAATTATATTGACTCTTATGAGTACCATAAATATATATAGTTTGTCTTTTAAGACTGAAAAGAAATATTGAAAACTTTAATAAAAAATTAAGTAGTGATTGACACAACGAATACTAACATAATATAATACATTTATTTTATATTAGATCAAATTATATAAATGTTAGATGTTAAAATATCGTGTATTGTAATTTATTTTTTACTTTTTATTATTATTTTAAGATTTAATTTTGATATATTGGTTCTTATTTTACATTACCCTCTAAATAGTTAGTGTAAAAAATTTTATATTGTCAATAGATTAAAATTAAATTCTTCTATTACCTATCATATTTATTATTATATTATTAGACAATTATTGTACTATAAAAAATTTGAACAGTAACATAATATATTCATCTAAACACACACACACACACATATATATATATATATATAATCAAGATTAAATATTTTTAAATTACATTAACTAAACTAATATAACAATAAATTTATACAAAATTATTATAAATTTTTTTTCACCAAATGAGTTTGACTAATATTGAACTATCAATTATAATTAGCTTAATTGTGAAAGAGAAAGAAGGGTGTTTTAGGACAACTATATTAAAGAGTGGTTTAGTGAGAATGGTAATAGACAAAAATGAGTGTTAATAGCCTCTATAAAATATGTCTTGTATAGGAGAAGATTTCTCAATTAAGTATGATAGATTAAAAAGAAATCGTGTAAGTTAAATATTAATTATTCATTTAGTATATGCAACATATTGTATAAATCCATCCATCCTTCATAAGCTTTCTATGTATCAAAATAATAGATAACTTAGTCAAATTTAAGAAGGTCGGATTAGGCCCGGCTACCTTTTAATGCATAAGATATTTTTAATAATTTATATATTTTTATATGTTATTTGAAATAAAAAATATATAAATAATAGAAACTTGTTATTTTTATTAAAGATAATCAACAAAATTTTAGACCAATTATTATTTAATATATAAATAATTATTTATAAATAATGACTAATTATTGAAAAATAATATTAAGTGATAAATACTATGAAATATGAAATATAATTTTATATAATAGACAACAAATTATTTAAAATAATTTTAATTACTAAATAAATATTTTAGTTATAATATTTATTTTAATTTTATATGTTAGTAAAGAATAAAAATTATTATTTTAATATATTTTCTCTTTTTAAATATAATCATAAAAAAGTATAAGTAAGAACTACTAAAAATGTACATCAGAAAAAAATATTAATTTTTTTAATTTTTCTATTTTTGTAAAATAAAAAAATTATTGAAAAATATTTAATTTAATGATAAATAAAATTTAATATGAGTTACAAGTTTATACAGCAAAAATTGAAAAAATATTTTGAATGATTATAATTTGAAATAATTGATTTTTACATAATAATATTTTTAATAAATAATTGAATAATCTAAAAATAATATTATTTTAATACAATTTATATTTTATTAAATTTTTATATTATAATTACGAATATTTTAAATGCATGAGAACGATATTATTTTATATAACATAATAATATTAGAATTTTAACCGACATTATCTTATCAAGTCTCATTATAAATATTACATATACTATCACACGTGTGCCCGAAAGCGCTTTGTCGTAATCAAACGAACTTTGCTTGCAATATCAAAAGCTCAACGTGTTTTTTCAAATTAATTATTCTATACTATTTTATTATCAATTATTTTTTAAAAAATATTATTAAAAACCCTAAATAAAAAGAATGAATACATAGTGTTGTATTTAAACTTATTGTAATGTAGAATTATATATTATTATCATTTACAATGTGTTGCATATCATTTAAAAGAGTTTGACTAGATTAATTGTTATTATAATTTAATTTTTAATAGCAATAATAACAAGAACAATTATTTTTACATGGAAATTGACTGATGAAAAATATTAAAATTAAAAATATTTTTACATGAAATTCGTTACAACTTTCGATTAAAATCTTGAGAGTAATACAAATCAATGTATACAGTGAGTACATATTAATATTTTAAAAATTTAATTCATATTTTATTTATTAAAAATTCTCAAGAAAAATTATTAAAGTTTCCAAATTTTATTTTAATTAATCTAATTTATAGTTAAACTATAATTAAAGTGTATTTGAATTAAAAATAAGGTCATCATTTCTTTTGTTTAATTTTCCTATTTGACCGGCTTATTTAGCACTTTTTAAACATTTCTTTTTAAAATCGTATTAAGATTGGGTCAGTGATAAAGTATCTTAATAATGTAGTATAGAATCATATATTCAAATCTCATTAGTCTTTACTTTTAGATGTATTACTAAAAAACAAATTCATCTAATGATAAATATGTATGTTCATTGGAAAATATGAATCAAAATTAATTGGACAACGGTCCTTATCGAAATTTGTTCATTATATTTAAGGTTTATTGAATATAGTTAATTATAAATTAGTATTCATAAAAAAATTGAATTTTTTTAATTTAAGTCCATTTTAAAAGGTATTTATAATCATTATTTATTGCATTTTCTAATTATTTTAAAATTAAATATTAAACATATTTTACATTTTCAAATATTTAATTTGTAATTTTGCTAACTAATATTTAGTAATTATATTTCTAATTAGTTTCAATATAAAATTATATTGATGAGTCAAGATACACTAATATTAAAAGAGGAACAACATGTAATATAAAATTGTAAATTACTACCTCCATTTGTCAATTTTTTGAATCGTTTTTGCTTCAAACCATGGATCAATTTATAATATCCAGAAAGCATTAAATATTTTTTTATCATACTATTCTTAGCATAATTAATTGTATTATTTATATTAATGAAAATATATTTATTTTAATAGGAGTAATTTTGTCTACTTACATAACTCCATGCTATTACCAAGAATTATTTATTATTTTTTAATATATGTTTTTATTTTTATTTTTTGATGGGTATAGTGAAATGAAGGGACTAGCTTCTAATTCTAATTACGTTCAAATATTAAAAGAGAAAGAACCTGTAATGCATATCAATGTGTTAAGTATATATTAATATTTTAAAAAATGAATTGGAATTTGAACTAGTAAAAATTCTAAAATATTGTTTGATTAATTTAATTTATGGTCAACCTATAATTAAAATCAAACTAAGAGTCTATTTAGGTGGTATAACTTATAATTTTTTTATTTTTTTTAAAAGTTAAAAGTTTCATTTTTACTTTTTATATTATTTAACTAAACAACTTATTATTTCTCTAAAAGTTATTCTTGATATTTTTTGATAAGTTAAAATACCTATTTTTTAAGAAATACTATCTAAAACACTAAAAATAAGTAATTTTATTATTATATAGTTGAATATAAATTAATTTATTCATAAATTAATTTTTAAAAATTATTTTTATATAAATACTTAAATAAGATGTTTATCCAAACGAGAGCTAAGTCAAATCATTATTTTCTTGTTGACCAGTTTATTATATCTATATTTCAAAATATTTAATCTAATGGTAAATACACGCGTTGGTGGAAAAATATGAATGAAAATTGATTAAGTGATAGTCTTTAACTATAAATAATTTTTCAATACATTCAAGATTTATTAACTATAATTAATATCTAATTATTATTGACTGAAAAATTTTGAATCTTGTTTTAATTTTGGCACACGTTGAAAGGTAATTATTTATTGTCTTTCATTTTTTAATTATTTTAAAATAAATATTAAAATTTATGTTTTCAAATAATTAATTTTTATTTAACTTATACTAATTTTTATATTAATTTATTAACTTACATGATAGCTACCATTTTTAAAAAATTAATTTTTCCTTAAATATGATTCACGTCATTCAACTTGATAGCTACCAACTTTTTATTTTTTATTTTTGGGATAAATTATAGGTACCAAATTATAAGCGAAACTTAAATCAAATAATCTTAGAAATGTTTAAATCGGTATCAAAGAAAATTTTTAATACACTTATTTATTAAAAAAATAAAATTTTGTTTAATATATTAAAAGTAAATTTGATATATATATTTTGATCTTGAGACAAGTAAGAGTGAAATTGGGAAGTAATCACAAGAGGTGTAGAAGTTGCCTTGAGATGATTACTCTGATTGAGATGATTACTTTGAAGGTGGATAATTGGAACAGGAGAGCTTGGAATTCCTTCAGCTTCAGTGGATGGGGCGTACGTGTACAGACTGCAACACTTAAGTTAATAAGGATCTAGGTGTGAAAATGTTAAATAGTTACTCACGAAATGTGTTCCATTTTTTTTATGATGGAACCCAACCTTTATGATTCGATAATTGTGAAATAACTTTTATAGCATGAATATATCCAAATTAAATTCTTATAAATTGAGTAAATTCAGCAAGACTCAATTTAAAGTCGTCTTGTTTTTGTTTTTGTATTTCCTCTTCCACTTTCCCCCTTGCTTTATACTCCTTTCCAGAAACCTGCCTGATACCGCAATCTCTCTCTCTCTCTCTCTCCCCTCTCTGCACCGTTCACTTCCTTCAGCCATCTTGTACTCTACTCTCTCAAGTCTCAATCTTTCTCTCTCTATAAAAGCAAACCCACCCAGCCATAAACTGTTCCCACACACTCCCCTTTCTTCCTTAGCTTTCATGGCTGACCCTTACTCTAACTTCTTCTCCTCGTCCTCCTCTACCAGAGGAGGAGGAGGAGCACGCTTCTTCCAATTCAACAACCACCACATGATAAATCTCCAGCAGCACCCCCACCACCATTTCCCACCTTCAAACCCTTCTCAGCACCACCACCACAACCACCCCTACCCCTACAACCACAACAACACCACCACCTTCTTCAACCACATAAAAAACATAGACACCAACACCAACACCACCTTTTTTCACTACCACAGTGCTACTCCTACTTCCTACTCTTCTTATGCTTCCTCACCCCCTTCCCCTCCTCTCAGGAAAGAACTCCCTCTTCTTAGCCTCAGCCCGGCAAAGCAAGAGGAAGAGATCTTGCAAGAGCAAGATGACCCCTACTCTTGCACTGCCATGGATGTGGAGATCAACAATCCCAAAGAGGAAGAGGAGGAAGACGAAGAAGAAGAGGGTGATGGTGCTGCAGCAACTGTCACTGTTGCACTCCACATAGGGTTGCCAAGCCCTAGTGCTGCTGAGATGGCTTCAGTGCTGTCCTCCAATAATTCCTCAGAGGTAACTGACAAAGAGCATAATAATAATGGAGATGGTGGTGGTGGTGGTGGTGATGACTCATCTGGGTTCATGGGGAACAGGCTCAACAAGGGGCAGTACTGGATCCCTACCCCTTCCCAGATTCTCATTGGTCCTACACAGTTCTCTTGCCCTGTTTGCTGCAAAACATTCAACAGATACAACAACATGCAGGTAATTAACAAGGGTCAATTTCATTGTTTATAATTAATAAGAAGAAGCAAAAAAAAAAAAGAAAAAGGAAAATTAACTATATATGACCATATGGTTAGAACTTAGAAGAAGCTTAAGGCCTCTATCTCTTCCAGTCTTCCCTTTTTTTTTGGTTCTCCTTCTATCTATGTCTCTATTCTCTATTCAATTTTTATTTTTTTTTTCACTTTTTCTTTTCCAATTCAAGGTACAAAAATGAATTCCCTTTGCTTCTGGCTCCCCTTTCTGTCTATAAAGTTTTCTTTCCCTGATTTGAACCTCTAACGGTTCTCTGATGCTTGGATGTAAAGAGGAAAAGATTGGTTCTCAAATCTATGGGGGGTACTTGTCCTCTTCTTCTGCTGCTATTTTTTTTCCCTTCCATTTATTTTACCCCCTTTTCCCCATGGTTATTCTTGTCGTCCAGTCATGATTTTATTAAATATATATATATATATTTTGCATGGTAAATTAATTAAAGCCGGGTTTGTATAATATTTGGTTATATTATATATAAGTCATATACTATATCAACGATTCTTTTCCTGATTCAGACTGAGAATGGGATCAGTACCTTTCCTTTTGGTTTGATTAAACTACTCAAGTCATGTTCCTTGTGCCTTTAAGTATACATTGAAGTCTGTGCTCCATATGTGTGTTTTGGCAGCTGCATACATAGAACTGAAAATTTTGCAGTGTTTTCTTCCAGATCGCTCAGATAATGATGTAAGTCCTACAACAAGAAGTTCGTTTCTCTTTGTAGCCCTTTGGTCTGAATCAAAAAACATATTCTGGACCTCAAAGCCCCATAACATACTTGGGGAACATAGCTAGCCTGCCCTCTCTTTCCCTCCAATCTACCTTCCCAAATTTGTCTTCTCCTTTTTTCCATTGCAGATGTTATAAACAAAGTTGGAAAAGAATGAGTACTCATTAAAATTTCATTTATTTTGCTGTGTACGAAAGATATCTTTTTGCTTTATTTTTTACTGTAAAAAAAAAAGAAAAAAAAACCTTTTGGGGTCCTTCATTATAATTTTATATATTTCCTAATTAGAAGCGGCTGCTGATGAGATAACTAATATCTGTATATAATATACCCACTTCAGTTCTTCATGATTGATATGTAAATTTAATCAGATAAAAAAAAAAATCCTAGTCTCCAAATTAAATCTTAGCACCTTCGTGATTATCAATGTCACGGTATAAATTACTTCAGTATGGTTCCATGAAATTTACTTAGTGATCTTCTAATTATTTTTTTCAAAAAACTTTAAACTCTCGCTACATTTAGTACAGCTTTTGATCATTTCTTGCTTTATCCTAACTTCTTTTTGGGGTGTCCATAATTTTTTTTCTCTTTTTTTTGTTTGGTTATTGGTTTTTAGATGCATATGTGGGGGCATGGATCACAGTACAGAAAAGGGCCTGAATCTCTAAGGGGAACCCAACCAACAGGCATGCTGAGGCTTCCTTGCTATTGTTGTGCACCAGGGTGCAGGAACAACATAGATCACCCAAGGGCAAAGCCCCTCAAAGATTTTAGAACACTCCAAACACATTACAAGAGGAAGCATGGGATCAAGCCCTTCATGTGCAGAAAATGTGGCAAGGCATTTGCTGTGAGGGGAGATTGGAGAACCCATGAGAAGAACTGTGGGAAGCTTTGGTATTGTATCTGTGGGTCTGATTTCAAGCACAAGAGGTCCCTTAAGGATCATATAAAAGCTTTTGGCAGTGGCCATGCAGCTTATGGGATTGATGGCTTTGAAGAAGAAGATGAACCAGCTTCTGAAGTAGAGCAAGACAATGAGTCCACCCAGTAGTAATTTTGGGACTGAAGGAAGGGTTTTATATATGTGAATTAATTATCTTAATTATTTTGATGAAAATGATGATTGCGGATGAATATATGGCGATATGGCTTCCAATTTCAGAACTATACATAACCACCAATTAGTTTCATGGAAAGCCAAACTTTCTCCCTCCTTCTTCTTCTTTTCTCTTGGAATGTTAGCTAGGAAGTCCTGGAAACAAATTAAACACACAGCTTGTTAAGCTGGTTAGGCTAGATATATATCCAACTTCGTTGAATTTGTGATTGCGTATTGGACCTTCCCTTCTTTTATTATATAAGTTGCTTATTTATTATAAGAATGATTTCTTCCGTTGGCAAAAGGCATAACTCGCTAATTGATTAATGCCTAATGATAAAAGTAGGTCTAGTTATATTCAATTTAATTTATTTATTTCATGTTTTTTACAATATATATATTGTGTGGGTTCGTTCTGCCGCATCGACAGCTAGATTCACCGTCATATATATGTATATTTTATCATCTAAATATGTAATTAAGCTGTAAATTTATGTGATCGTATGTAGTAAATACGCGTGTATTATTTATTGTATCTACGTTGTTCTATCAATTTATTATATTGCATTCTGAACTATATTTTGTATTTTACTAAAACATAATATATATATTACTCGAAGTTGAATTTGAACAAATGTGAACTTTATCCTGTTTTCCAACAGGGAAAGGGGTCAGAGGGTGAAGAAAAGCTTTTGTTTTTCCTCTTCGAAATCCAGAATCATAGGCCTCCTCAGAATTTGAGGCCTATGATGCATGTGCATGGACAAATACCTGTCGAGCATTCCATGGATTTTAATGGCATTGACAACTTAGCTTTCTTCTCTCAAGATCCTCATAGTACGTATTCACCAATTAATCCACAACTAAGGTGTCTCCATATGAGTGGGTGAAAGCTATACAGATAATAAAGTGAAGGCTTATATATGTGGATGGCAAAGGGTGAGAGGGTTTAAGGTCAATTTATCACAATTCACAAAGAAATTAATGGGTTGATCTCGTGTAATTATACGTAATTCTTTTATCACTTATTGAATTGTTGTCAAGCCTTTTGTTCAATACTTAATTTTTAAATTAATAATAAAAATCATCCCATTTAATAAATTTTTGTAGTTCCACAACTCCCATATACAAGGAAGCGATATGGCAGGATATATTGGAGTTATATTTTTTGTACTTATTATATATGGGACACTGTGTCAACTCATATCTCATCCATTATTGGATGAAGTGTGAATCTCATTTAAGTAGGATCCATATCAAATTCAATAATAAATGAGATATGAATTGACATGGTCTCATGTATAATAAATATAAATAATATTTTTTTGATATATTATGGTTAATTGTAGGTCATTAGATATAGCCTTTCATCAATCTGCGAAACTGAAATATACGTCAGCTTTTTGTTGGAGGGGTGCATACGATGCCCTTTTGCTTTGGATAGTGGAGAAGGGCGTGTTTGTTGATAGATAGAACATATACCATTTCAGATTCACCCTTGCTTGGAAAATTTAAAGCAAATGATTAGCTTTTTAAGAAAAAAAATGTAACATATATATATATATATATTATAATTATTATTATAATAAAAAAAGGAGATATGATATATAGAAAGATATACAGGTAGCATGGGGTGATATCACATAATAATGGTCCCCAAGTGTGTGAAGTTTGTGCAAAGGGCATGTTATGAGGGTACTGCAAATGAAATGAAGTGGATCTCATTTGCAGCTTTGGGGGAGAGAGGGAGAGGGAGAGAGAGAGAGAGAGATGGGCAAAAGGTGAGGGAGGGTATAGCTGAAAACTGCAAGAGTGTGGAGCCCAAGTTGCGTTGGTTGGGCTGATTGGCAACATATACTGATGCCCCCTACAGTGAATACATTACACACACACACACACACACACACACACAAACACAAAACACAAACACTATCACGCACACACTCTCTTCCTTCTGATGGATATAAAACTGTAGACTGAAACGACCTTTCAGCAGATTTTGACTGCATGCATCTCTCTCTATCTATATTATCTCTGAGTGCTGTAATTGAGTTGCAGCCTTCAATCCAATACGGTATGGCACGTACATGTATATTGCGTGATTTGTACAATCGACGACAGCACTGAGGAAAACGAAACCAAAAAGAAAATCAAAGATCTTCTCTGCATGGGTTGCCACTTTAGTTCGCTAGCTACCCAACTAGCTTTTTCCCCCCTCTTTTTTCCTCTCCACAGCCATCGCCTTTTGTGTTACTCGCTCGATCGCCCCTTATTACTCTCTTTATTTCAAATAATTATAAAACATCAAATAGTACACAAAACAAAAATATTGAAAAATATAAAAAATTATATGATTTAATAAAACTATCATTGTCTAGTCATTATTATTCATCTTAATAAATATATTAAATATTTAACTATTACATTTATATTAAGGATATAAACGAAAAAAATTAATGCTATCTAAATATTGTAAATAAACAGATATTCTGAAACATTAAAAAGTCAAAAATCAATAGTTACTGTGAAACGAAGAGAGTAATAGTTGCTCTAAAAAAATTATGCACTTTTAATATATTGAAAAGTTAAGGAATTTGACCATAATTTATAATAACATACGTTAACTTTTCAATATACCAAAATTGCATGGTTTCCCTATAACGAATATTAATATAGAACGAGGGAAGTAAATCATAGCCAACCTTTTAAGTGTATTTTTATTTTTATGCAATAAATTACTTATAAAATTTAATCTCTTAAAATATTTTACACAAATAATCATATTTATCACATTTTGTATAATTTATTTAAAAATTCTCATATATTCTTAGAATAAAAAGAAAAATTGATTCTCTATGTTACTCAGATAATTCAATATATAAATTACCTATATATATATATATTATCTTTAAAGTATAACAAAAATAGGAGATAAAGCATTACCCTTTTAATAGCCTAAAAGAATTGTTTCTAACTTTATTTCTAATTGATATATAATCAGATAATAACATAAAAAAGTTACCCGTTAAAAAAGCATAAAAAAGTTATATTAATGATATAAAAATATATATTTTTAATAACCATATATATATATATATATATATATTCTATTTTATTAGAATATAGCACATAAATTAGACCTAATCTTTTATTTCCCATGAATGTTACAAACTACTTACAATCTCTTGGTATATCCTGAAAAACTAACCCACGGTCCAATGTTAGTAGAAGTAGAGGGGCATGTGGGGTACTCCGCAATTCCTTTGTGAATGTGAGGATTGCTGGCAATAGATGAACTCAACAGCAAACTGTAAGTAAAGCATTTATTGACAATCAATATCCCACCCCTTTGTTGTGGAGACCAACCCTACCACTACATTGACCTCTTGGGACTCTCCTAGCTACCTCAATCAGATATATTGGCCCCTCTCTCTCTCTCTCTCTCTCTCTCTAAGAGTGTGTTTTTGTATCTCTCAACATCATCTTTATTTTGTGTGGCATTTGTGCTTTTATGGGAAGTCTCCATCCTCAAACAACCCATACCCCCAATATGCCCTGCACTGTGATTACACACAAGGACACATACGTGCGATCGACATTGATCACTACTTAAAAGAATTTTTTTATGAAAGAAAAACTTACGAAGAATAAATATCATATATATATATATATATATATATATATAGATTCCATATATTAATGTGACTGTAAGTAAATATAAATATAAGTAAATAAAAATAAAATAACTATATTATATTTAATATATAATTATGTGAGAAAAAAAATTATTTGCTGTTGCATTTGGATATACACAAAATATACAATAGTATTTACTTAAGTTCATCTTTGAAAATAAATTTAGAACAATTAAAAGGTTAATCAACCTCAAAAAAAGGCTGAAAAAGATTATAGGTACGTAAAGTATATGTATAAATCCATGCATGTACATGCACACGGATGCACCATAAGCAATCAAGTAGGACTGTAAGAGACCTTAATTTAATTATCGTAATGCACTATATCCATGGGTTGTAATCCCAAGATTCTCACGTTTATTAAAGACATCTCTTCTACCAATAAACTATTAAAATCAATAATTGATTCAATATGTATGAACAGGGTTGGCAGCTAGTTTTGCAGAACCATGATATACCGTGCCATGACCATGTATAAAGGAGACCAAACATCCCAACACGCAAGAATATGTTATATGTGATATTCTCCTTTTGCATTCATATTTCAATACAGTAGGGACAGCTTTGTCTCCCTTGGCTCGAATAAACATCTCCATCCTTCGTATTTTTTCAAAATTATATTCAAGTATTTAAAGTTCACAATTTTTTGAATTATAATTAATTAATTTCCTCAAACTATACAGTCCGGGATGGGAATTTTCTCCTTTTCAAATTAAGAGTAAATCTGATTATATGTTACGGTATAAATGCGAGTAAACAAAAAAGGTATCAGTTTTTTTTTTGGTAGTTTAACAGTTGGTTTTATACATAGTAACCATCGTATGTATTTTGGGTGGGTTTGTTTGTGCTTTTGGAAAAAAAAAATTTCAAATTTTTTGAATTGTACTTATAAAATTCTTAATATTGTTTGTTTGTGCCTTCTATTTTAAAGACAGATAACGAGTTGTTTCACCTAGGCAAGAATAATAGAAGAGACAAAATTTTATCCCCTGAATTTAGGAACCATATTACCTTCTTACTATATTACAATTTTATCCTTAAATTTTAATTTCTTTTTAAAAGTATCACTTCATTTTTACTTTTGTTCTGTCTTTCCATGCCCTCAACTGTAATTTGCAAAAAACAAATATTTATGCATTTATCACATCCAAATAATTTAACAACTTTAGATCTTGATAAAACGTGCTTATATATACATTTAAACGCGAAACAATTTCTGTTTTTTAGTCATACTTTTGATTATGAAGAAACATGACACTGCATGCAAATGTGTTTTGAGTTAAAAATGTGAACAATGCATATGTTTACCTTACCTTACTGCTTATGCTAAAGTTTAACTTTACATTTAAAAGAATGAAAGATAAGAAAAAGTTTAACATCTCTAGAGTTGAATATAAATTTTTTATATTATGTTTGAAACCCTATTTTTTTTCAGTTTTGGGGTGACTGTCACCCTTAGATAGTGAGCCTCCTACTCAACTCCTTTCTTCCCCCTCTCACCTCTCACCTCTCTTCACTACAAGATTTTCATGGAACACAGACGGATTTATAGATAAATTTTTAATATGTTATAGATAGGTTTTACACTTATAGACGAGAATGAGTCATTTGTTTTTTTTTCAGTATCTATAAGCAATATAGATGGATTTATATTTTCATTTATAAATAGATAAAAAAAATGGTTCAAAGTATTTTCCCATTACAGACGGTAAAATCCGCCTGTAATTGGCAAAAACAATTATTTTAAAAGTCATTGATTATAAATAGATTTTACCGTTTGTAATTTTAGAGATGATAAAATCTGTCTGTAATGGATTAAAAACTAAAAGAAAAATTGTGGAAAAGAGGATAGGGCAACACATTGCGTGCAAGTTCAACAGTGATAGTAGAAATGACATCAAAGGTTAACCATGTTCTAGTATACCTTAATGCAATGAGCTTTGGTTCATCAACAAGCAAATAAGAAGACTTGTCAGGTAGGCAACAAAGGTTAGAACAATGTCAATGACAAAAAAAGCATTGATATGGAAAGAGGAACCACTAGCTTGCTAAGAAGCCTAAATTCAAATGGACAAGTCCATGCAGCGTAGAAAACTAAAAACACCATAAATGTCCCCCATAGTCTGCAACATTATTAATACACACACCATCAAAATATATATACATGTAAAGAAACATCATAATTAAGTAACTTCATCAATATCATTGTTGGAAGAAACCTATGCATTAGAAAGTGGACACAAAATATTGAAAATAAAAAAATAAATCGATTAAAATGTAGAGCACAATACTAAGAACAAAATGGCATGAAATGTTTGAAAAATGGAGGCTCCAATCACCAACAGCAACCAAAATGCGGCAGCAATGCTAGAGAGAGAGGAGGAGATGAGAACGAGTGGGAAATGGAAAATGGGGAGGATGAAGAGACCCCTGTGAGTTTTGATTTGTGTTCCGCATGTTATAGATGAGAAACTCCATCTGTAATACGATTAATGAAACGAATCGTTTCACTAATCAAGTCATATACAGGTTTTCTAGTCTGTAAATCGCATGTATGATACACGCTTGAAATTTTAAATTATAAATGAATTTTCCCATCTATAATTACTTTTTAAAACAGATTCATTAAGAACCTGTTTGTATACCGGTCTGTATCATATGTGCCATTTGGCTGGAGTTTATGCCAACATTTACGGATAAAATTTACTGAAAGATCTGCTAACTTTGACAAAAAAAAAAATTTTTTTTTTCGATTTTTCGTTTTCCCATTTGTAAATCGTCTGTAATGCAGATGGGAAATAATCCGTTTATGTTAAATTCTAGCAGTGCTTATCCCCTTTTTTTGAGTGAACCCAACATCTCGTGTTTGATTGTGCTTTTAATCAATGATTCCAATTTTGAGGTAATCGCATGGGTGTCGATGAGTTTTGGAGGGTCTGGTTGGAAGTTGAGGTGTCGTGATGTCCAGCGAGATGCAGGAGGGGATGGAAGGGGTCGTCGTTGAGAAGGAGTTTCTGTGGTTTTCTAACATTTTCCAATGGATGTGAACCATTGCTGAACTTTGTGATGCTCACAGGCCGTCATGATCTATGTTCCTGTCCATCGTCGTCGTTGATCGGTGATAGCTCCCCTGGCCATAGATTCCCGAGATGCAAACCAAATTAGTCATTGTTCTTCGATTTTTTGGCATTCAGCAAATTCACATCGTTCTGTTCTTGCATTCTTCATTGTCATATATGTGTTCTATCATTGTTCAATATTTATGGTTCATTGCGAGTTATGGTTCGATCAGGTTTTGTCACCGGCCGTTATGTTGCTCTGCTCCGTTTGGATCTAGCTACTTTGGTTTTGACAGTCTTCACTCTTCAAATTTATGGGGTGATGTTGCTGTGCATATGGGTGTTTCCACTTATGTGCTTCCGACTTACGTTTACGGTTGTGTTGGATTTTTCGGTTTGGTATTCCCCGCCCATGCCTTTCTGCTGCAGTTGTGTTTTGGGGATGAAGCAATCTCTTCCTCATGTTGAAAGCGTTGGGGATGAGTCTAGATGAGGAATGACAATTAAGTGTTTGATGACCTTGATGGCTTGAAGGATGCACGACATTACCTGGAGGCCTTGGCCTATCCTTGTACTGGCCAAGGCACAATTTTCAGCTAGTAAAGTGTTCATGTTATGTTGATGGATTGATTTGTTTTCCTCGATATGTTGGTGGTGCAATGGCTTCTTTGGATGGTTCTATTCCAATCTTTGAAGTGTGGCTAGCAGTACTTGGAGGCCCTCTTGTAAGCCACCCGTAATCTGCAGATGTAGCTATTGCCCCAGACAGGGATGAAGCTGTAGGTGAAGTTCCCCAGTTGTTTTGTGGTGAAATTGTTTTGATCTTATGGAGGAGGATGTAAATGCTCAGGAATCTCTGTGTTTTTCGAGATGATGGTTTTCTATTCTGCTGGTGCTACTATACTTTATTGCTGCCATGTTTTGTTGCTATCCTGATGGTGAGCAACAACATTATGCTCATTTTCATGTTCGAATTTGTGCTCGATGATGCATGGTCTATTTTCTTTTAATTTCTTTTTCGAGTTTGAGTTTAGTGGTGTCCTTGTTCCCCTTTCGTGTTCAAATTTGTGTTCGGTGGGGGCTTCATTGAACTTCATGTGAAAGTGGACATTGCGACGAAGTATGCTCGAGACAGAGGCAAGGGAGGAAGGAAACAAGATTATCTTCTTATGCTTCTTATGTTAGTTTGCCTTCTTTTGTCCGATTCTCTTACTGTCTTTTGATGCGCTTTGTTGTTCTGTCTTGTGTTTTTTGTGAGTTCTTTATGTTTCTCTTTGTTGTAATTTTTAGCTCCACCTTCTTTGATTGTTTTGAGCCTTTAGGAAACTATTGAAAAAAAAAATTATACAAATGATATTATATCTAACTGGTATAAATCTAGTCTCATATAAGCTTAAATCCTTACAATGAAGGCACTAGAAACAAATATGAGCTTTATTTTATTATTATATATTTTTTGGAGCAAAAATATGACCGCTTTCATTTAACTTAATTAGTTATTAGAATTTCATGAATTTGAGAATGTAGCGCTTATCCTAAAACGCGAAAGACCTTTTAAAAAGAAGAAAACTTAATTAGTTATAAGAATTTCTATATATTGATATTGTACAATTTTAGTTTTACATTATTATTCAATTAAATCATTTGATTTGTATCATTTTTTAAGTAGTGGATATGAAATTTAACCACTTTTATTAATATGGTAATACATAATTTAATGATAATATGAATTCTTTTTTCATTTGGATATTCTAAAATGACATTGCCAGTGGCTAGAAATTAAACTCAAAGATATTTCAAATACATTTTTTTTCATTCTTGATATGAAAATGTTTTAAAATTATCTTCTGTTTAATGGCATCCTTTTTGAAATTGGTTTTTTTTTTTTTCGGCACACAACTATTTAGGCCAAGGGAAAAGTCATCCCAATTTAAAGACGGATCAAACTCATAACATTCATTTTATAATTATTAGATGTGATAGATGTTAAACATAGGTGGAGACTACCATCACATCTAATAATTATAAAGTGGGTATTTGAATACACACTTATTTTTTAAATGTCAAAATATCATTGGTACCTAGACTTGTTCCTCTAAACACGGCTTAATACGGTTGGCCCTCCTATAAACGTTTAAAGGACTCGAGCCTTTCCCCTCCCTTGCGAGCACCGTTTGCTTACGTTCTGGTTCAAACCAATTATTTAGTTTACAAAAATGGCATTACAATAATAAAATATTTTGATAATTGTTTAAAAAAATTAATTCACAAATGTATTAAAATTAATCCACATATAATAATTGCTTTAAATTAAAACTTGCCAAATATTAAAAGTGGATAATATCGTAAAGTATGACAGTTCATGAAAGATACAGGTGTACTATATTTATATTCTAATTAAATAAGCCATGTGACTCAATATTTCCTACTAATATATATAATTAAAATTTCAACACTTCCATAAAAGCAAAAATTGTTGTGAAAATCTCCATACCAAAACTATATATAAAGCAGGTAAAGCTTTAATTGTGTTGTTCATCTTTACTAAAGCTTCAATTTAGTCTTAACTTTTTTCTTTTTTTTTTTCTATTTAAGTCCGTAACGCTTCTAAAACGTAAACGACATTCAAATTATATATGATAAAAAAATTTGACATTTTATGTCTTGATTTCCTAACATTGTAAGCTAATATTTTTATATTGTTTCGGTTTTCTAAAATCATAATTGACCTTCATCTTGGTACTTTTTCATTTATAATTTGAATACATTCTATCAAAAGGATGAAATTGAAATATTTTGAAAATATTAGAAATTTACATGGGATAAGAAAAGAAAAGACTAAATTGAGACTTCGATAAAAATGAAGGACTTCTTTTTTCCAATAATTAGATAATGCTTAACTCTTGTAGAAAGAAGCTTAATTACGGAAGGTATTTCGCTTGGTAAAGTCGAATATGCAAAAACTACCCAAATCCAAAAACGAAAACAAAATGCAGTACAAACCAAAAAACGAAAAAAAAAAATACCGACAAAATACTCAACCCAAAAATAACCAAAAGCAAACCAACCATATAAAGAGGAGGAATTCCAAATTGAACCTTCCTCACCAAAAGGGCCTATTCAAAAGACTTGGAAATTGAATCGTCTTCAAAACAATGAATTGGAACCAAGGTAGCCGCCACTACACACCCCATTGAGGACAATGCACTCAAAATCAAACAGGCACAATCAAACAATAATCGGAGACCTCCTATATTTGTGAGTTTAGATTTTAGAGGAAAAGGAAAGAAATGGGGAGAAGTTGTAGTATAAAATCATATTACAAGCCCTCACTTTCCCTCTAAAATCCAAACCCATAAATATACTCTTACCCCCTCTCCTTCAACTAACCTGCTGCCACAATTGTTGGAATACAGAACCCAAGACCTTCATATGGCCACTTGAGGCTCTATCCACCACAAGCCAAGGCACAAAATCAAGGGTGGCGATCAGAGAGCAACCTTCCACAAAATTTTCTCTTGGCTCCAAGCTCGCAAGAGGATGTGCTGTTTGACAGGAAACGAAAGAAGCCATCCTGAAATTAAAGAAAAAACTAAAATCAACAAAGGACTTAAATAAAGCTTTTCCCTTATATAACGCACTAATTGATGGGTATACTCATAATTTATCGAGGACACGTAAATCAAATATTCAACTTCAAATGGAAAGCCCTCCTCTTCACATTTCAAATTTAAGGGCTGCTTGAATTCAATTGAACTAGATGAAATTAGTCAAATTGGTCCAAAAAATTGGAAATCGATTAAAATCTCAAAATTTCAGATCAATTTTGTATTTATTTTCTAAAAAAATTATTTAAATTATATCATATTTTGAATTTAATTTAAAATCGATCCCATCCTATTCAAACCAAATAATAAGATATAAAATTTTTAATGTTTAGCCTATAATTTTACTTATAATAATTTAATTATCACATAATTTTTTTATTCATAAATCATTTGTACTTAAATATCGTTTTATGCATATAAATGAGATGCTTTATGCTTTATTTTAATATATTTATTTTGTTGATTTAATTCAAAATTTTCTCTTTTACAAAAAATTGATCAAACCGATCAAATTCAAATCGTTATAGCTTTAGTTATTCATATTAATTTATCTTTTGACTCATTGTCGATCCAAACCAAACTTCAAACACCCTAGATGAAATATTTTTTAATGAATTCTTTATATATAAAATACAATATACAAAAAAGGATGACCAATTATTCAACTTTACCTTATTGATTCCTTTAGATATGAAGCCAATCAGAATGTGATCAAAAGGTAATGCATGAACGTCTTAATCCACAAAAATGCATCTGCATGTTTTGTGAATTATATTTGTTTTTCAATGAAATGATTACCATGCCTTCGGGTAGGAACAAAATATATGATCCTTTAAATAAATGGACCACTCTAAGAGAGCTAATTTGAGGTACTTTTGATCCTCCTCAAAGTAGATGAGACAACTTTGTTAGTGAGGCCCCAATCAATAAAAGGAAAAGGGAAAAAAAGGAGAAAATAATTTTGACCCATAATCACGATAACTTTGAAAAGAAAAATATTTACGTATATATACTACATATAAAAAAAGTATTTATTCAAGTATATATAAAGCAAAAGGAAGCCAAATAAATTCTTCTTTTGGCTTGTACCCAAGAGAACTAAGTTTTCCTTTATAATAATAATTTTTATTTTCTCTGTTATCATTATCCGTAGACCATACGACATATATATGCTTAGTTGCTTTGATCGTTTTCTTTTCGCTTTGATGCTTGAAGATTCTCCAAGTTGTGGGTATGGGGTGTTTTTTGTTTGGGGAATATGGAGAAAAAACTTCAAGCAGAAGTAAGAGACCATGCTTCGACAAAAGACACAAACAACCATTATATATATATATTGGAACATATCACATAAGAAATGTGGCTCGCTATGAGAATGAGAATAGTAAATATGGACTGTATAATCATATATGAATGGTCAAAATTTAAAGATAATTAATAACAATTAATATTCACATGCTTATTTAAAAAAATCATTTTACATTTTATTCTTAGCAATTTGTATAAGACTCAATAATCAAGATTGACTCCTCTCACATTCATAATAAACTACATTTCTCATGTGAGAGAAGAATTGAGGATTTTTGAAGGGATTCCTTTTCCTTTTTGCTCAAGGTGAGGGTTGATTAAAGGTTGCATTGTGTTTGACGTTCATGCCCATCAAATCAGATAGGTGTGTAATCTAATATATAATCTTTTATATTTGGGACATGGATGGATGCAATCAATTAGGTGCGCTATGCGGAAGATCTTATTTGAGGTAAACAAACAAAAGCTAAGCTAAAGAAAGCCGCAGGCAAGGGCACTCATGAGCAAGCAAACACCCACACGAACAACCTTTGGAAAGTACTTCCAAACTTGAAAAGCGTCATTCATGGATCATGGACAAATCCTTATTCTTTCTCATGTTAATTTGCAGCTGCCGTTGATTGGCAGTAAAATCATTAACCCCAACAGCTGGATCATCCATCGCCAGAACAAACAAACGAGAAGAAAACAACTTGAGTAAACCAAACTCCAATCACTAGTTTAGTGAATCTTTTCTTAGCAATTATTTCTGAATATATAGATACACAGGGTATACGTGAGAGCGCTATAATTATACAGTACCTCATGTCTCTATCCTTGACATGACTATACTAGTTAATCTTAGTGCGTAAGTACTAGTCTTGCTTTGATTCCAACCTCGCTGAGCTTTCGGACTGACTATGTCTATCATAAGTGTCAATTATTAATGGTCTCAGCTACTAATAAGGTTATTAATGTCCAGATTGTAAGCATAATTATTTAATGTTTAGCAAAATGTCTAAGAGAATTATCTTATATTGTTATGCAATAATTTTTTATTAATACCATTAAGAAAGAGCCTAATTCAAAAAACCAATCTATTAGGTGAGAATCATTAAATTTAAATAAAATAACATGACTGCTCGAAGTGAGACTTATTTAATGGCCAATGACCACAGTGACTCACTCTAGGGAGTCAATATTCTCCACTTTGACCTTTCAAAGTAGCCATTTTTCCAGGTTGTTCATCCCCCCCACCCCACTTTGGCCTTCCAATAAGTCCCACGTAGTTCTTTCCAATGCCAGCTTTGTGTTGAGACCTCTTAAATGCTATACACTGAAGCTCAAGGAGCGCCCAACCCAAAATATTAGTCAATTGATTAGGAGAACCCTTAGACTTAAATATCATACATGGTTTTTCGACGTGAGGTTGATAACCTATTATATTAAATAGTTGCATTAGATTAATTTTAAAAGAACATGACACGACAGTTTTAAAAATTTCCATTGAATGACTAAAATTGTTTTACATTAATTATTAATAAAATTATTCTCAATTTCTAAAGAGCTATCAGAATGGAGCAGATAATATGAATTTATACTGCCACTAATTGTATATTATTTATTGTATTATTTATTTATTATTTTCAGTTAATTACTGCAAGAGTCAAGAATTTTTTATAATAACGTGATAATTATAATTTTTACCTTCTTTATTGTAAGACGCTAGTTTAATTTGTTGTTAACTGCACAGAGCCTGAATCTTAAGCGAAAACGCAATATGGCAATACTTTATTTTTAAAAAGAAATGCGTCATTATGTAAAAGCTTCTATGCAGCATCTTTCTATTAAATAATTCACTATTATACATGCTTTCTTCCAATGACAATATGACATTCAGTTAATATATCATTCATGTTCAATAAAATATCCAGCTCCACAGCTCCGCTTTCCTTTTGTCCAATAAAATAAAAATTAACTCATCTTATTGATTAATTAGTAACATTTAATATACTATATCAACACTGACCATAAAGTGGTAATGCCGTTACTTGATGAAACTGGCCTATCTGGTGGCGACACTTAGTTAATTAAAAAGAAACTATGATTATGATTGAGGATTAGGATATGATCAAATTTTGACTGACTAATTAATCACATTGAATTATTTTGGATGAATGCTCCGGTTTGGTCAGGTGGGGTTAGTCTCATTCTTTAAAATAATAAAAATGTACACACGCGGTGGGGCCATCTGTAGTATTCATGATATCTTTCTCAGAAATACAACAAGAAATAAATTAAAAGAGGGAACTTTTCCTTTCAAAAAGACAACTTTCACCAGCTTCCGAGAAGGATCCTATCCTTAGATGCTTACCTGAAATGAAATGTATAATTAAAATAAAAAAATTAAATTAAACGAAGGGTGAAATTAAAGCAAAACAGCATGGTGTCTCTACCAAAAGGGCAAAAAAAAAAAAAAAACAGACAACATCGTGCACCACTACATAACAATAGTATCTTTCCCGTTGTGATTTACCTGGGCTTCTTGAATTTTGCCACACTCTTTTAAGGGTAAAATTTACTCTCATCGTTTAGTCATATAAATATATAATTAATAAGATGGCCCGGCGGCTAAAAAGCCTTTTTTCCGATAATTGATGCCAAAACAAGTATATAATCCCACAGATAGTTTGTTCAGATTAAAGGCTCAATTAACCATGGTATTGTCACTTCGTTCACAAACATGATTTAAATTATGTTCAATTATCAAGAATTAAAATTTATGTTAAATTTTTTTAAACTAATCAAAAAATATCTTTATTCTGCAATAATATATAATTGTGTCAAATACTACCTTAAATTATATACTTCAATTAAACATTTATTAAAATACAAGTGGTAATTTTTATGAATGGAAATAATATGGACTCGGGTTTATGTGTGTCCTAACACGTGACAACATATTAACTATTAATTTTAATAGTATCTATATTATGATATTAAATTATATTTTAAATAGTTAATATGTTCTTATGTGTAGGGTTCATCATAAATCTAAATAATCTATACTATCGTCACTCAACTTTTATTAAGTGCCCTAGTCAACATCAAATTTTGAGATAAGAAAAAAACTAAAATTAAAGTAGAGAAAAAAAAACACACTTTAATATAGTAATATATAATTAAAATTTTGTATGAAACACTTTTATTGACACTGCTTTGGAATTAGATTCATCAAACTATCTCAGTCAATTTTCTTCTTGTCAAATTTAAGGTGGCATTTGGCACATTATCTCAGAAGATTGCTAGGAAGCTATATTATCAATCAAAATATTATTATCTTTTAAATTGTTGATAATTTTTATAATGCAATTTTTGGCATGTACAGATAATTAATGTAGTTGGTAATTTACATTATCTTGTTTGGTATATCAAAAAATTACTATTTTTTTTATAAATATAATAATGATAATAGTAGCAGTAATAATAATTGCTATTATTAATTATTATTATGACAATTATTAGTAACATTAAAGATTAGTAATTATTTATATGGATAGTAATAATTAATAATTATTATTAATATTAATTTTTAATATTATCAATCATATAAAAACTTAAAATCATATTGTATAACAATTATTAACATTCATTAATTATTGTTATTAAGATTAATAATAATGATAATTAATCATTAGTCATTTTAATTGTTAGCAAAGATGATGATGATGATGATGATGATAATAATAATAATAATAATACTAATATTAATATTCATATTTTATAAAAATAAATATTAAAATTAGTTAATAATCATTATTAATATTATTATTTACTAATTGTTATATAGTAATAATCAAATAATATTGTAATTACTACTATTAATAATAATAACGGAAAAGTTGTCACTTGAGCGTAATCCATATAAACATTGCATGAGGTAAACCACATTATCACTAAAAGGAGATAACGTGAATTGTCGAATTGTCAGTAATATGGCCTAATTAAATGAAAGATAATATTGTGGAATCAGGTAACCTAAAGTCACATTATCAATAATTTAGATATATTATCTCAGACTAAATTAAACCTTGTCTAAAGTCTTTACAAGTTTGTTTTTAGTCAACAAAAAAAATGAGTCACGTGAAAGAAAAAAAAGAAGCAATGAGATAAAGGATTTTCCATTTTGAATTCTTGATATATATGTTATAAATCCTATGAAGATTTATCGTTTATACTTTTGTATTTAGTTTTTGGCTTCTTTTGTACTTCAAGCGTCTTTTGCAACAAGCATGTACAAAACAAATAAACAATAGAAGTAGATTTTCCCTCTTGATAAAGAACAAATGTTTTATTATTACTATTAGGATATCCGCCGGTGTATAAATTAAAGATGTTGTGCAAATTGAATTTTACTTTTGTCCCATTAGGGATATGAGAAATTAAAGTTCCGGATTTAAATTAGCGGGCATTTGTTTTAAATTTTAGAAAAAAATTATAAAATTTAAATTTTATATACAATTGAAAAAACTAAAAATTAATTTTTTATCTGAGAATTTTTTTAATACTCCTATAAAATTGAAGGGTAATAATACCTCTTAATTATTCATAATTAAAAATGGGTCACATGACTCTCTAATTCAAATTTTTTGAAATATATCAAATCATAATCGTTAATTGCATAAAGGGTATCAGTACCCATGTTATTTGAATCTACTCTTTTTAATTTCTTTAAAAAATTGAAAACTGTTTCTTTTAAACAAAATCTGATTATTTTTAAAATTTATTTAAACATAAAAAAAATGATTTTCTTTTTTATGAAAAAAACGATTTTCATCTCATCCGGGGTTGCTAGACTAGTAATGCAAATATACATATTTGGATTCCAAGTTTAATTTGTTCCACTTTTCGCAATAATTAAGGTGCAATGTTTAGGCATGCTCAGTTTTGTAAGTATTATTGATAACTCCTTTTCTGGGAAAAGTTATTGTATTCTTAGTTAATTAGTGTCTTTGACTACGTTATTCAATATAAATTAATAATCTTAATTTGCCAGAAAAGAAACTAGTATCTCACACCCTAAATACGAGCAATTCTTCCTTGCCCCATAGAGGAAGGAATTCCTTCCTCCACCAACTATATTTTTCCAGGTGCATACAAGAATTTTCCCCATCTATATATATAGATGTTATGGATATACTTGAATTTAAACAAGAAGAATGAAACTCTCATTTTTTGTCACATATGATTAGACTTTAATTACTTTCTGTATTGGATTGAAAATATGGATCTCGGCTTGACATTAGAGAACTCAAACAAGGACTCCATAGACCGGCCTCATGGCACTGTAGTCTGTTGGATTCTTCCCCAATTTAACTAAGGATATTTCCTAAATCATCTATAGGATCTCTTAAGGCCTGTTTAGTTTACTTTTTTTAGTTTTTAGTTTTCTAGATTTGTGAAGGAAAAACAGAAAAAACTGAAAACTAATCAGTTTTTCCTTTACAAATCTGGAAAACTGAAAACTGGAAATTGAAAACTGAAAACTATTTTCAAAAAACCAAACAGGCCCTTATTTTTCTCTTATATTTCTTATTACTCCACTATACCTTCTATATTGGGTCAAATCTGCTGCTAAGACAAAATATATCTAATATCACCTAAATTCTTGGAGTATCTCCTATATTCAAGGAAGATTACCTCCTAATTTAACACTGAGTCACATCTCACTATAAAAGGGGCTTAATGCGTCTTAAGTATGACACTTAATTCTATCACTCACAAACTTTATCATTCTATGCCTTATCCGTCCATTGATTTGAGCGTTGGAGTGTCTTTGAAGGTACCCACCCTTCACGCACATAGACTTCGAAATCACCTGTAGCCTTATCTCTATTTCTAGGCAAAAACATTGGTGCCTATTGTAGGGCCGATAAAACAAGCCTCCCCATAACCTCAAACACAACCACCATGGCCGACACCACAAGCCAAAACAACTCGGCCAATATTCAACACCCCTTTCCACCATAGAGGAACTCCTTGAGACCATACGCAAGTTCTAGCAGGAAAATCGGTGCATGGCTGGTGATCATATCCATAGAGGATATCATAGACTCTCGCTATGAAGGTGGAAATGATGATAGAACTAATGAGCACGACAATTATTGGTTCGATAATGACAAGTCATCGATGCACCACATATAACCTCGAGCCCAATAATCGACCTGAGCCAATACACTATGGCTTCTTCACAGACGAGCTCATCATTACCAGCCTCTTTGTCTACCTCAAGTTGCCGATCTCCCTGCGCCCTTGTGACAAGACAGAAACCCCCAATCTTTCATTACAATGTTCTATGATGCTGCCGGTCAATAGAGAAAATGACCAGATCCTTTGCCAAACTTTCCCCTCATTCCTGGAGAAATCAATACTCTTATGGTTTTCCTTTTTGCCCCCAAACTCCATCCACCACTTTGAAAGCTAACCAAAACATTCGTCAATAGATTTATTTCCTCCAAAATATACATGAAGACCTCAGATTTCATGGAATGCACCAAACAAGGCCCCAATGAATCCTTGAGGGACTATGAACAGATTCAATAAAGAGGCTTTGCAAATCCCAGACCTCGACCTAGCAGTCAAACTCTACCAAATCAAAATTGGCTTACGCTCAGGCCCTTTCAAGGAGAGCCTAGCTATCAATAGACCTCGAACAATACAAGAGCTCCGCCAAAGAGCCTTAGGCTACATCAATGCTGAAGAGCTTCGCGCTGCAGAGAAAAATAGCCAGAAGCAGTCCTAATAGGTCAACCATAATTGGAAGAAGCCAGAGGGGATCGAAAGGGACGATTCCAGGCTTAACGAGCTGAAGTTCCATAATTACATCCTGCTCAATGCTCGAGCTGATGTCATCCTGAAGGAGATTTACACCAGTGGACTTATCAAAAGTCCACAAGGTAACCCGTGACCCGCTCCAAAGTGCACAGATAAATGCAGGAAGTATGACTACTACAATGCCCTCGAATACTCAATCGAGAAATGCCAACCCCTAAAAGATGTAACTGAGTGACTTAGTCATGACAGCCACCTCAAATAGTTTGTCTAGGAAAAGCGGGTGAAGCTGAGAAAGAAAAGACCAGCACCATAGATCCTCATCCTCTTCTATCAACAAAAACCTACCTCAGCATCAAAGGTCAAAAGACCAATGAAACTGATAAAAGGAATACTTTAAGATCCGAGGAGTCATCAACTGTATTGCATAAGGATTTGCCAGAGGGGGAGAAACAAGTTTAACCAAGAAAGGTCACCATGAGCCATCATGTCACTTGAAGACTTATCCCACTCCTCACATTCGAAGACAAAAACAAACCTGTAATATCTTTCTCATATTCTAATTTTAAAGGCATCAATGAAAATTTACATGATTCTATCGTAATTTCAATTGTTGTTGGTAATTTCTTGGTTAAGAAAGTTTTGGTAGATTAAGGCAGCTCAGTCAAGATCTTGTTTTATCCCACATTCGAAAGGATACAACTCTCTGGAGACTCCTTGCTCCCCTACAACGGTGACTTGGTCAAGTTTACAAGAATTGAGTCAATATCCTTGCCTACATTTAGCTAAGAATAAGCTTCATAATAGACCCCTCACAAGACCATTGTCCTCCAGTACCTTATCATTGACTGCTAGAACCCTTACCACATTATCTTGGGATAACCTTACCTCAATGTCCTGGGAGCCATTGTTCAACCCTTCACCTGAAAATGAAATTTCTCATTTTGGAAACAAATTGTAAGCGTCCGACCAAAAGGAAGCCAGGATCTGCTATAACGAATATCTTAAACAGAAGACACCAGAGCCCCAAGAACCTTTGCAGGTCAACTTAGTATTCTAAATGCACCAAATTCCCCTCATCTCAGAACTCGACCCAAGAGGTGAAATATAGAACCAATCTCAATCAGCTGATAATCTACAGTCCATTTGGATCAACAAAGAGTCAGAAAATGTCAAATTCATAAAAGCTAACCTATTGGCGGATCTTACTACCGAACACACCTCACTTCCCTTAAGCAATGCCGATCTCTTTGCCTAGACCCTAGCGATATGCCAAGCATTGACCCTGAACTCATCAGTGACGATCCAAAAGCCCAGTTGGTAGCCCAGAAGAAAAGAACTTTAGAAACCAAAAGGCAGAAGGCCACTTTGGAGGAGAGCCAAAAACTCCTCAAGGCCGACTTCATTAAGGAGATTAGATACACCACTTTGTTGACAAATATCTTGATGATAAAGAAGAACTCAAGCAAGTTGCACATGTGTGTAAATTTCATAGATTTAAACAAAACTTGCTCCATTGACTCTTCCCATTGCCCAGTATCAACAACCTCTTCATAGACACCTATTCATGTTATAACTAGATCAAGATGTACCTAGAGGATGAAGACAAGGCAGTTTTCCTCACAAAACACGCTAACTTTTGCTACAAATTTATGCCCTTCGGCCTCAAGAATAACAAGGTCCCCATATCAGAAACTCATGATGAAGGTTTTCAAAGAACAAATTGGCAAAAATATCGAAGTCTATGTTGACAATATGGTGGTAAAAACCCTGCTAAGTGGAGACCACATCCAAGAACTGTAGGAAATCTTCGAACAATTAGAAAGTACATGAGACTAAATCCTAAGAAATGTGCCTTCGAAGTTCATGGTGGGAAGTTCATCATATTCATGTTGACTAACCGTGGAATTGAGGCCAACCCTGATAAGTGCCGAGCTATATTGGAGATGAAAAGTCTAAACTTGGCCAAAGAAATACAACAACTCACAGGATGACCTCGACTGAAGACCTTGGCCCTATCTTAGAGAACTCACATAGGGGCTCCACAGATTGGCCAAATGGCACTATAGCCGCTTGGAGATTCTCCCTCGATTTAACTAAAGACATTCCCTAAATCATCTACAGGGTCTTATATTATTCTCTTATATCTCTTATTACTCCACTATATCTTTTATATTGGGTCATATCTTTTGCTGATACAAAATATATCTAATATCATTTTTAAATCCTTGGATAAAAGCTAGACAATATGTAGTAAAAACCGCATTCATAACACTTTTGTTTTGGAAATAATATGCATCTTTAAAAGATGCCATGATATCGATTTTCTAAAAGAAAATATTTGTGAAAGCACTTTCATGATATTATTCTATTACCTCTGTCAATTTTTAAATGTCTTCTAGAAAATCAGCAAAAGTTTGGTACATTCACTTTGGGCAATGAAAATGAATGGAAAAACTAAACAAAATAATAATAAAAAAATAAAGCAATTAAAATACTCACCAACATACTTAGATTGCAATGATGACCTTGGTTTCGTAAATGGAGCTCTAACAGCAGCAAACAATAGCAAGGAAAAGTGGCAGCAATGGATAAAGAGAGAAGAGGAAGGGAAAAGAGAGAGTGCATGTTGCAAAATGAGGAAGAAAAAAGGTTTTGGTTTAAAATATTCACAGGTTACCAACGGGTAAAAACCATCAATAACCATTAAATTAAATAGTAGATTTCAGGTTCCACTAATTGCCAATGGGTACAAGGAATCCTAAGAAAGCGCACCAGCGTCCTAAAAGTTCAAAAACCAGTCGATATACTCGTCAGTATACCCGTCAATAAGTTAAATTTTTTAAAAATAAAACAAATATATCTATCGATACACCTGTCGGTATACCATTGAAGCCACATGGCATGCTATCATATATCGAAGGGTTTTCGACGAGCGTGGAGTAGATATCCACTCTGTCGATAGACCCTTTAAAATTTATGTGTGCCATATGGCACATGATGATGCCAAGCACTTCTGACAGGTTTACCAATGGGTTGTCGTTTATTTTTCCGATGAAAATCTAATTTATGAAAAAAATGTCTACCTGTCAGTAAGTATTGATGGATCTATACTGTCAATATCCGATGGTAATCTAGTAGTGAATTCAAACTTCTAGAAAAGGCATTATGGAGATTTCTTTCAGGACACGTCTAATTCCTTACAAGCACAATGATCTAACAACTTCAATTTGGCTGTCTAATTAGGCAATTTCCAAGATAGTCAACACAATCCACACATTTGGCCTCTAATCCTCATTTCACATCTTAAAATCATCCAAAAAAACATAAATTATAATTTGCTAATCAATTTCTAAAAAATTTAAATAATTAATGGCTAATTTAACTATGAAAACTATTCAAAGCAAGTTAAGATTAACAATAGATGTGTCATTTTTCCACACACACCAGACACCTTTATATTAACTTGATAACATCACAAATATTGTTTGTTAAAAGGAACGAATGGGTGGTATAAATTCATGGAAGTGCATTGATTATTTATGATGTTCTTATTGTTTATATTATTATTTGAAATAAAGGCATCAAGCTGGTTATCGATGGAAGAAGAGGGCAAGAAGTAATAGTAGAGAAAGTAGAGAGGAAAATGTGGGAATGAATAGATGAATTAATATTATTTGCTTTTGATGCATTGTATGTGTATTTACACTGTTGGGTTTTTATGCAATTGTATATTGTAACGTCTCGATTTTTACTGCTATACAAAATGACCAAAATACCCCTAGGTCATTTCTACACAAGATTTGAGGCCAAAATAGTCCAGGCCATCTTCAATAGGATATTTTGATATTAGAATAACATTATATGATGATTAAATAGCAATATGTGCAAAAATCGTGATTTTCAATTTTTCGTGTGTGCAAATGACCAAAAAATGCCCTAAGGTCATTTTTGCCCCAAATCAGGGCTACGTCGAGGTTATCCTCAAGGGGTTAGTTTTATGCTTGAAGGGGATTATGTGTGTTATGGATATTGTAGATGTGAAAATATCAACTTCAAATTTTTACCGCAAGTGAAATTACCAAAATACCCCTGTGGTAATTTAACACGAGATTCAGTAATTTCTGAACCTAGTCATCGCCCGGGAGTTCAAAATGTTTATTACATGTGTAATTTGATATTTGAAAATGTTAGGAGTGGTTTGAGAATTTTTACGCTGAAATTACCATTGCTAATTAACAATAAATGAGCTTATTTTAATTAAGTAAATATAGGCAATATTAGGCTCTAATTAAAGATAAATTAATTTTATTTATTTATCTTGAGTCAAAATAATTATTTGAGATAATTTTAAAGCATAAAATTATTTTAGAAAATATTGTTTTTCTTTCTTAATTAAAAAGGGGTTCTTAAGACACATAATAGGAAATTAGTGTATTAAATTTCTTTTTCTTAAAAATAAAATATATTTTAGATTTATTTTTTTTTATTACTTCAGATTATTTGCACTAAAAATTCCACTACATATGTTGGCCATTTAATTTTGTAATGGAGCACCTTAAATATTTGATTATTAAGCACTTACTTTAGTTTATCAATTTCTTTTCCACTAACAATTTATTTTCTCCAAAAATAAAATTTATTTTAAATTTATTTTTATTTTATTACTTCAGATTATTACAACTAAAATTTCCATTATAAATGTTGTCCATTAAATTTTGTCTTGAGAATTTTAAACTCTTGATGGTTAAGCCACTTACACTAATTTATCATTTCTAAACCATTACAAATTAAATACCCATCAAATATATGTCCTACCACTCACAAAAATTGAAAAAAATACTCCCCATTATAGCCATTAATGCAGCTGCCTCACCCCCCAAAATCCCTATAAATATGTGTTTTTCCAAGCCTAATTCACACACAAACATTCATTCTTACCATTTGCATTTTTGGTTGTAATCTTGCTCACAAAAATTAGCCAAAATCCCTCTCTTCTCTCTCTAAATACAAAGATCTCTTCTTCTTCCTTCTGCACCTGCAAGAGACTCCATTCTTGATATCCATCCAAGTTTCAAGCTCAAACAAACACATACATACCATAAACCAACCCCTAAGCACCTAAACTTTCCATATCCAAACACAAGAACACAACAAAAATCCTCCCACCATTTCATCTTCACTTGGCCAAATATATACATCACTAAGATCATATTTTTGTCATTGATATCTCATACAAGATCAAGCTCTTGCTTTATTTAACAAAGAAACAACTTGGTAGGGATTTTATTTCATGTTCTTTCTTTTGTTCTTCCTTTATATTTTTGATTTTTATGATTTGATAATGACCATGGCTTGATGATGAGGAATCATGGTGGTGGTTGTGAATCCATCATTTAAATGACCTCTAAAGCCCAAGATTTAATTCTTGATGACAAAAGATTTCTAAAGGAGTTGCTAAGCCTTGAGTTTTAAGCTTAATAAGACATAAAAATGAACTTGCATCCATATTTATGTTATAAGTTATTGCACATCATATTTATATTTCAAGCTTTGCATAATCATATTTATATTCTAAGTTATCACTTTAATTATTGAAGATAATAATATGAACTTGCATATTCATATTTACTTTCAAGTTATCACCTAAATCACAAATACCTAAGAATGAATTTGCATCTTTATATTTATATTTCAAGCCTTGCATTTCATATTTATATTTCCAAGTTATCACCTTATAATGATAATAATAAGGTTACAAGACAAGTTTATGATTCTATTTATCACTTAAATCCTAAAGTTCAAGATTTACTTGTTTTATCTTAAATGACAACTTTGATCATGGACACTTCTCATCTATTTATTTTTGGCACTTATATAATTCTGATTTAAAGCTTGATATACTTTATTTTTAGGTATGATCTTGTCTTTAAATTTGTACAAAGAGAAATTTTGAAGACCTAGAAATTATAAAGGATTAGAATACGGTTTTCTCATGATTTTAAATGCTAAAATTTTAGTATTCTGATCTAATCTTTTAGAACTGGAAAGGTTAACTGATTTAGAATGTTTAGATGAGTTTAAATCGCTAATAGTTATTGTAAAAATTATTTTTGGTACCATAGATGCATAAAGAGGGTAGTTACAAGTATTAGTTTGAATGCGTTTTACAAAATGCAGAAAGTTGTGTTTTGAACTATCAACTATGTTATTTCAGCCAAATGATTTTATTTAAAACTACTAATGATGTTGAGAGTATCCATGAGTCCAAAATACCATTTATGAAGTTTATATAAAATTTTAGAAATTTCGCTCGTTGTTAAATATTAAAAACAAGCGATTTTGCACTTCGACTCCTAAAATGTATTGAAATTTGGTTTATGGCCTTAAAAGGATTTTATGATAAGTTTAAAAGCGGTTTCTAATACTTATATGTCTATTCAAAGTATTGATTAATGTTAAAGATCTCTAGTTTGTGAGAAGGTGTTACAAAAGGGTATTTGCATTTTGACCTGTAACCTTTGAGAAATTGTGATTTGACCCTTTGGGGCTTAAGTGTAAATATTGATAAATTTGATGAGATGAATGCGGTTGATATCTTGTGAAGGCTATATTCATGTGTTGAAACTTATATGGCTTATGGATATATGCAATGAAGTATGATGCATGTTTATGTAGTTTAAGTTATGGTATGTTATAATTATGCTTGATAACTTGAGATGCATGATTCCATGAAGTTTATGAGCATGAAATGTTAAAATGATGAGTTATTCATTTTGCATCTCTATATAACATGCCAAGGTTAAAGGTGACATAAGACACATGGAAATGATCCTCTAGACTCCCAATTAAAAGGTTATGAGAGGTGATCCAAATAGGAAATGATCCTTTAGATTCCCCAAGATTAAAGGTTATGAAAGGTGATCCTAATGCCCTATCCCGTGCTTTAAGAGTCGGGAATTTAGCTTATCAAAAGGGATAAGACTGCGCTAGTGATACTAGTGAGGTATGAGCTCATAACCTAGAACTCTCGAGAAAAGAGAGGATTATAGGCGACCCCAAGGAAAGAGAATAAAGAAGTCTAAGTCACACAGAATAATGACCATGAGGTTCCTTATATCATATGCATTGTTTTATGAATTTTATTATTATATGTATATGATATTGACATGCATTCATGACTAATATGTTGCATTCATGATATTAAGATTCATGCTAAAGATCTGGTCTCGGCCTAATGATATTTAGAACTTAATAATTGAACCTTATATACATGTTCACCATTTTCATAATTAAACTAAGGGTTCACGGGAATGATGGCGATGACACTTGTGTTAGAGTCGAAGCCCTCTTGAGATTCTTGTATAAGTTTCTCACCCCTTTTCTTTTTCGTGTCAAGTTTCGAGATAGGAATGACGGGTAGTTCGTGATTTACCCTGAGGCTGGGCCGAGGAGCTACGGAGATAGTTTCCTTGGATATTTAAAGTGATCGTATCTTATTTATCAGTTTGTATTCTATTAATGGATATACATTAATGTCCTTATGTTTAGAGGACATCACTATTATGATATTGTTATTAATGTGTTATTCGAGTTTATGTTATGATTGTATTATGTATTTAACTGTTATTTGTCTCTAATATCTCTTCCACAGGCAAGATGAATGACGCTAGATACTTAGCATGCGCGGCTCATGTTTTGGTATTTAAGTTCAAAAAATTTACCCATATTTTTACTAAAGTATTTTCAAGAAGTTTGAATTAAAATCTGGAACAAAAGAGTAACAACTAATAATTAACTTAAATGCGTCCTAGGCGTGTTGAGTTAAATATTAGGGTGTTACATATATTACGAATTACGCAATGAAATTTTTAAATTTTGTAAAAACCCAAAACTGGATCCATGTGAATTGATTAGTTTGAAGGTAAGGATCAAATTATATATTTGGAAGCGTGCTTTACAAAACCCGATCCTTGTGCTTAGACTATAGGCGGTGCTCAATGTACGACCGCTCTCTATAAGCATCCACACATGAATGGTTTAACAGTTGTCGAGTGCTAACTCAATGTGATTCCAAATCGCAGTTCTAGGGTTTCCTTCAATTTGTTTTCGGCTTCTATAGTAATGTCACACATATCCAAGTCGAAATCCTTATCTCTTCTATTTATAGAGAGATACACATTTCTAATTAATTAAAAAAAAAGATATTTAGTTTTTAAAAAATATATCTTTCAGAATCTAAAAACAAATCTTTTCGAATCTGATTTGATAATATTCAATATATTTATCATTATATTTCAAATTTATTATATTATCTGATAATATAAAATATAATCACAAATTTAAGATCCATATATTTAAAGTTCGAATTTCTAAAATAAAAACCAATATGTTCACTACATTCTTAGTACGTGACCCAATAGGTTTATATTTCATTGGCAGTATGCCCAATACCATTATTACGTCTACAAGTAATAAGTAATCTACAGTAAAACATTATGACTGACCCAAGTAATAATAAATTAAAAGTTAATATTAACTTAACCAATAGAACATGTTATAATCCTTTTGTCATATAATATCTAATTTGAACAAAAGACATGGTCATCAATGACATCATTATATTGTTCAAATATAATTTTTTAATCTCCAAGTAAACTGATAAATCAAATGATACTGATGACTTCTTCAATTTATTTGAGCACAACCATACATTTCTCAATCTCACTTATTGAAGGGTCGGCCCAATAGATATCTCTCTAAAAGAGGAAGGATAAATCACATATTGTTTAGTCATTATCCTCTCCATAAACTACATCATATTTAACCATAATCTTTATAATTATCCGATTAAATATAATGTTTGATTATATCAAAATATAATGTTCTTCATGTAAGAAATTGTATAAACTGGGGTATGAGGATTTATCGACATAACTATTTTGAGAATTACTTATGACACTAATCCATGCAGGGATCTCACAATAGGTCTATTCAGTATATTGTTCTTCAACAAATACTCATAATCTTCATTTTGTACCATACATATAATTATTTAATAATTATCAATTAAGTTTATGCTATTTTTATATCATAATATTAATAATCAACTAAATATATAATTATTATTATATATAATATGTAAATATAATAATTAAAAAATAAATAAAATATCTTTCATCAATGAATGTCCAATAAATGGCCTAGGAACAATCAATAATAATAAAGCTTTTGATGCACTGTATGTGTATCTACACAACTTTGATGATATGTATAACTAACGCAGAACATATCACAAACTGATCCTGCCGATCCTAGAATAGAATAACAAACTCCAACTGGCTAACTAAATTGGAATCCTATCGACAATCGAGATATGGATAAAGCTAGGTTTTATTGTAATTAAATAAACTAAATGGCATAATGATATAAATTTTTTTTTATGATTATTGAAATATTAATTATTTGAAAGAAACTTAATAAATTATAAGGAAAAGAAAAAGAACGCTCGTCCTAGAGTTTCTGGGTTTTGCTCACACTGCTTGCATTCTCCTTCAGGACTACATGTTCTTGAGTGGCTAAAAATTCCTGAAGGTTTGCAATTTGGAGCTCCTATATTGCATGGCGATCCCGTTCTTTTTTCTTTTGTTTTTCTTTTTTGCTATAATTGTAAGGAAATATATATATAGCCAAAATTTATTTATCAAAATAAAATGTTATACTTATTGACCTTTAAATGGGAGATTTGACAACCGTAAAATGAAGATGATAGTAAAGTGAAAAAGTGAACGTTTAGTCATCCTGATCATTTTAGTGTGATTCACACACAATGGAAACAAACAATACCAATTTTACCATTGCTGTGTAGCAATTTTTTAGTCAGATATAATCTAGGGTTTAATAATCTTTTTCTTTTTCCTAAAAAAAAAACGTTGTTGATCCAATGGTTATTATAACCTTCTTCATAAATCTGTCCTTATAAATCTGCCCTTATAAATCTGCCCTTATAGATCTTGAAACCATGCGCTCCAAGATTAACACACAAGTTTGCAGAGATCATGTGATCTTCTTGTCTTCTCAGAGAATGTTGTCGGAAAGTCAATTATGATGCTGTCGGTGGGCCTCATGATCTTTATCTGAGAGAAGTTTTATGGTGTGGAAGGAAGCTAAGGTTTGAAAGGAGGCTGGATTGCACCCAGTTAATTAGGTGTTTGAAGTAATTGCCCAGCTAATCAACCTAACCTAAAGTTTGTATAGCTCAGAAATTTTTTCTAAATATAGTGAAGTAATCTTGGAATGTAGGCTATAAAAATATGTGTAATGTAATGAGAAAGCATTGGATCTGCTTGGTTGTTTAGTTTATGATTTGTTTGGTTTTCTTCCTAGGTTCCTAGACGATTGTGTAAGGTTACTTATTATAGCTCCCTACTTGCTCCATTAGAAGTTTCTTTGTATCTTATATTTTTGGTCACCTAAATAATGATATATGTGACTTTGAGGTAGAAAAGATGGCAAGAAGCAAGGTACTGGGCTTGATCATGCCAACCAAGCAACTGCTAGGAAGCATTTGGAGATTATATCAGCTTCGGAATAGTTTGAACAAAATGCTTTGCCTAATTATTAGATCTTCTTTCCAATAGTCTACATGAGAGTTGACTAAGTATGTAATTGCACTTATTATGCAATCTATCAAAAAAGTGAGGAGAATTGTATAAAGTAATTATAGCGACTATCCTGCCCGTTGATGGAGGTATGGTCTTAATTAAGTTTTATAGAAAGTTGACTGAACATTTGATGGCACAAAGAATATAGCACTATCAAGTTGATCGTGAACACGATTTTGCTTGTTATTTTAAATTTGAATTCTTAGCTTTTTAGGGTTTGAGAAGGCTAAATGAAATATTCATGCGAGGGGGAGCCGCTCCTCTCATTAATTGGGACTTGCTTTCTTGATAGAAGCGTGCAAAATAGGTGCAAAGCACTTTGATCAAAAAGGACATCAACTTAGTTAGACTTGTTTCTTTTTACATTAACAGCTTTGATCCATTCAAACCATTAATAATAATCTCGTATTATCATGAAAGTACATATTATATAAGAAATTCTTATACATTCCTAGAACATATTTAATGTGTATTTTAATAACATCTATAATTACCCATTCTTAATTTTTTATATATAAGTATTATAAGTTAAAATAAATGGCTGTAGATGCCTCTAGAACACTCGTTAAACTTGTCCAAATAGTATGCAAGAATTTATTCGCATTACACTGTTTTTGAAAAAAAAATATTTTTTAGATTCTATTTTGTGTTCTCTTCTTAGAGAGTCAATATTGATAATCACCTCAGCCGATCCTTTGTGAGTCGCTGAACTTACTTTCAGTGCATATAATCAACATCAATCAATGGAAGATTTTATGGTCCTTTTTAACAAGAATATTATGCAAGTGAGAATACAGTACGTCTATATATATGCACACACACAAATTGTACAGTAACTAAATCTTGTTCGATTTGGAGCATATATTAAGTCTTTCCATTCTTGCAGACAAATAGAATAAAGGCCACAGTCTCAAGCTGACACAGGGAGTCCCCACACACAGCCGATTTTGTCAGCACAATGAAAACTTGGATAGGATTAGTCTACACAGAAGGTTACGTACTAACGCAAGTATATGATTATATGGTAGAGATATTTCTGATATGTAGGAGAATAGATAGATATATATACATATACATATATATATATATATATAAGAGCAAAAGGGAAAGAAACACATGCCTACAGGACCCTACATGAACATAGGATCATAAATAAGGTAGCAAAATGTGGGTAGGCAGCAACAAAAGTGGCGTCACTCAGTGCTCCTCTCCCCTGGTTAAACCAAGGCCATAAGTCCTTCCATTTCTTTAAGTTTCTCTTAGTTGGCAAAAAGGACAATATCCCAGAGGTTCACCTTCAGTGAACCAAAGTTAATGTCTTTGCACATTAGTCAGCTATCCATTACCTAATTATTAATGACCCTATTTCTGTTTTTAGTAGTTCCCCTCACTCATTCCCCCACTTGCTTACCCCTTTTGCAGCAAATGTATTTCCCCCTTGAATTAAAATAGTGATGCTAAATGCTATATATATACAAATTACAAACATAAATGAACACAATTATATTGAATCTTTAATAAATGAGTTTGTCCTAATGGATAATTATTTTCAATCGGATGAAGTAATCTATTTTTCACCAAAACCACCTATATATATATATATATATAATATGAGAAAATTCTATAGCATCACGTAATTCAGGTAATTGAGCTTATTTAATGGGACAAAACTTGATTGTTGTTGTTGTATAGTAATTGCATTTCACAAATTGTGTTTATTATATTTTTCAATGATGATGAATTAGGAAGGCTCCTTTTACCAGGGGTACGTGCCCAGATTTTTTTCATAAAGATATTTCAATGTCTTTTTTGCTAATAAACTTTCAAGTTTACTGTCTTCATTTCTAGTTGAAATAATATCTTTCCAAGGGGTCAGCAACTACTTTAAATATTCCGCAGAATGATGGTCTTAACGTACTATATATAATTCCTGTAAATACTAGCTAGTCATAAAGCACCTTTTACATAGATTAGTGACCAAATAATATATGACTCAAATTTAGATCATAATGATCTACAATCATAAAGCCGGACATTCTCATTTAAATATGTACGTATCAAAACTTTAGATGCAACAAAGAAAAGAATCTAAATTATGATGATGCTCGAAAGTGATCTGTACAATGCAATTCGGACACGATATAATCATAACGTGAACAACTTAACTGAAAAAAAAAGGCAAGTATCAGCTTGAGAGTTTTCAAACAAGCTGCTAAGTAATAGGATGATTCTAAGATAGGAGTACTTTTAAAATTATAAATTACATAGAGGGATAAATTTCAGCCATTAATAAAATTTAATTATGTGATGGAACCGTACACAATTAATGGTAATTAATGGTCTTTAATTTCTTATATTCTCATTTTACAAGCCTACACATTTGGGAGTATTCAAACCTTATACTTCGTTCGTCTTTAAATAATTATTCAGCTGTAAATACACATTGAAATTAAGATAATAATTGAAAAAATATTAAAATTATAAAAAATTAAAAATAATTTATTGTCCATATTTTTTTAATAATCCAATTTTTTCTCCCTTACTCTATTATATCTTTCTTTTCCTCCATTAATATTTAATAGAGATATTATTGAAAAGAAATAATTAATACTATTTAAATATTTAAAATAGATAATTATTTTTAAATAATTTTTTTTTAAAAAAATGAATAATTATTTAAAGATGGGGAGTAGGAGCTAATTCCCAGTAGAAATATTTTATACTTAGTTATTTGAGGATAAGAGTTGCTGATTTGTTATTGTATGAGATAAAGGTTTTAGAATAACTTTTATATATATATATATAGAGGAAACGTATTATATGAGAATGAGTTTGTTACGTAAAAAATGAGAAAAAAAGTCTTAACCATTAGATTAAATTATATGGCTAAGATTATATCCATAAATTAAGAAGATGTATATATAAATTAATAGTGATTTGTGAAATATGACAGGAAAGAAGCACGTAAGTTTCTCAATTTATGAATATAATCTTAGTTGTATAATTTAATCTAATAGTTAAAGTATTTTTTCTTACTTCTCACGTAATAAACTCATTCTGATATGATAGGTCTAGTAGGTATATGAAATCCTTTGGAATAAAAAGAAAATTGTTAGCTTTTAGTTTCTTTGCTTACTTTTTCTTATCTTTTTAGGTTTCAATTTACTCCGGAAGGTCCTCTTCCGTCTAAGAAGGAATTTACCATCAATTTCCCTACAAAATCCCTTATATTTAGATTAAAATATCAATGGTTAAAATTAACGTTGCATCCATGCTTTTTCTCATTTTTGGGGACATTTTTGTCATATAATCTCAATTAATGATATTTTTGTATGCAAAAAAGTAAAATTAAAGTTATGGGTGGTATTTTAACTACTCAGATTTAAAATAAAAATAATTATTTGCTGAAGTGGTTTATATACGACTATTAATTATACGATAAATAATTTTTTTACATATTTTTTATTTACTCAGATTTTTATAGTATAATTAAAAATAACCTTGACACAAACATGAGTCACTTATATCAGAATGAAATTAATTCCTCTACAAGAATACAATTTTATGTGATCGCCATATATGTACGACCGTGGACCTTAAGTATGACACGGGAGAGGGAGAGCCATGACTCTCCCTAACTTTTTTTAGCTTCTAAAATAATAAATAAACGAAAGGAAGAGTAGAAGAACAGGCTCCTTCAAAAGTGTAAGTTATGCACTTAGTTTTGCCTTCTAAAGGAAATATACTAATATTTGCCCACTATTTTTCTTTGTAACTTCTATACATACTTCCCAATACTTATACAAGCAGTATAGGAATATTCTTATTGTTATGGAGAGATCGAAGTGGTTGCCCAATGCGTGTTGAGTTTATTTGCCAATTTATAGCTTACAAGTAAGAGTTTGTAGCGATCGTGATTGTGCTATTCTTAAAGGTGTGTCTGATTTACAGCAGGTAGAAATGATTTACAAAATTTTATGGATTAAATTTAGATGTAAAATTACAGATAAAGTTCATTCATGAGATTTTCTTCTCCATTTTTATCCTTAGTTAATTCCATATATGAAACACATCCTTCGTGAGACTTCTTAATTATGCTCCAAGGTAGCACATTTGGTTTGGATAAACCCATTTTGGGGTAAGGTTCGGTACTTGGTTTTGATAAATAATCCATTGATATTCCACTCTACCAAACGCATAATTCGGCAGGCGTGATAGCTTTTCCTTGGTTGAAATGACACACTAGAAAGATAGTAAAGAACCCATAGTCCCACAAAGCAAGAGAAGGGTAGGGGGAGGGAGGGAGGTTGTACCATGGCCAAAAGTGGTGTGCCGTATGGGATGTTTTTTATGTCACCGTTTAATTTAGGGAAAGCCTGCCTTCGTACTACATATGTAGTAAGAAAGAAAGAAATTCTGGTGGCACAAAAGTATCTCTACCACCTCATCTTTTTGTTTAAAGTTTGAGAGCTGCGTGTCCTCAATTTCTTAACATTTTCATTTTTCAGCACCAAACCCATACCTAGCTATTTCTTCATGTTATTCCTCACTGGGTCAGTGTTCTGTCTGGTGATTTTCAGATAGATAGCCCTCTTAACGTGAGTTCTCATCCATCATTCAAATCCAACACTTGTGTTGGGTTAGTTAGGAGTATTTATCAACTAGGGAGTTCTTCATGTCGAGATATATACTATGATCATATAATAGACCCCAAAAAAAGAGTGATAATCAAGAGATTAATCTTGTTCCGTTTGGTTGAATGTTGTGTACCATACATGGAATTAAATGTGGCAAAGACAATGCACCCTTACCTATATGATAGCGCAGCAACAAAATAGTGGTCTAAAGTTGTATCCTAATTCAAAACCTTAAAGGCTACAATGAAACTTTATCACTCACATTTGACATTGCAACATTGATATTCTCTCTCTCTCTTTCTCTCTCTCTCTCTCAACGAAAGCCTTTTTAAATATTCAATGAGAACCACAATTAGTACTTCGTGTGTGCAATGACCAAACCTCCAAACACGAACCAAATACTGTCTTGGAAGAGTCGGCCTAGTTTTTTTTTTTCTTTTTCGATGGATAAAAGTGCTTAGTTCTAAAAGAGAGAAACAAAGAATAATATCAAGTGTTAATCAGAATAACGAAAAAACAAACCAAACAAAAAGGAAAACCAAAACGGAAGAGCACAGCTAGCTAGAAGACTCGATCTAATTAAATCATTGATTCTGATACCATTTACTAGAGTGGTAAAGGAGCCCAAAATCCTGTAATCAATGACATAATTGGACTAAGCGAAAAAAACTACAATTACAAATTTTAAGACACCTATTGATCCAAAATTTATGAATCTTCTTATTTATATTTTTTAAGGAATGTGAGACTTGACCATCACACTCGAAATTCTAACCCTTTATACAAGGACCTATTCCTTTTTGCCAACAAGAGATTGTTATGGTAGACATCAAGATAACATATAAACAACAAAGGTACAAGCTTTGCTTCATTTTTTTTCCCTTTCTTTGCCCCTCTGTCCAATGCTGTGACTTCTTGAGTGGAAGAACCCCCTTTTTTTTTTTCCCTGTCTTTTGCTTTCACTTGCTCCGTAACTGAAGGTGTCTTTATCTCCCTCTTTCCCATACCACCCTATCAATAAATCTTTGAGCACCAATCAAAGCCTCTCCTTTTCTTTTCCCCTTATGAGGGAAAGTGGATTTAACACACACAAACAGCTTTAATAGTCCCAATTGAATGACTTCCACGAGTTCTTATGATATTTACAAGACATAATTTCTGGCATTATATATTTATGTATATATCGTAGTCCCGAACTCATTTAAACTGACATTCTCTTTGGAAATCATGTATGTATGGATGGATGGGGATTTCTACCACTGCTTCGTATTATTATTATATTATTATTCCAATCCCCATCCCTGACATTAACTGATTTTCAGTGGGGATGTCTAGGGAATTTATGTCACACCCTTGATGACAATCATAAATGCAGATTTAGGAAATGGGGGTGTTGTTGCCAGAATTGGCTTGGCATTGGGGAATTGTGGGTGCGGTGTGACATCAATTGCATGCACTTGGATTCTTTTTCCGTTGGTTAGATCAGAACCATCAGGTTCATGGGTTTCAGTTTCGTATTAATTGACATTGTAACAAGGCACATGGCACTGTGGCCAAAACCCAAATGGCCTGTGCATGTGAGCCCCGTGTGTCACGTGTATGATGATGGATTATGGGAGTGGTAAAGGCATTAGGAACTTTTTTTTTATTTTTATTTTTTGAAAGAGAAAGAAGGGGAAAAAAAAAAAGTGAACAAAGATTTCTGCTAATTCTGTGACTGTGGGGTTATTCCCTTTGTTTGTGATAGAAAACATGTGTCCCCACTTTGATGTGGTGTCGGATGCTTGTGCCGTAATAATATCTGAATGGGCTTTTGCGCCACTTGCATCTAGAGCCCTTCAACGCTTATGCTACATGTATATTGCGTATATAAGTTATTACTCTTTGCTCGTCACATTGCATAGGTGGTTGTATATTACTTTCGCATATATTGGGCTAGGCCCAAATGTTAATGAAGTGGATTACGGCAACTACAATACGTTCTTAAATCTTCACGTTTTCTCCTGCCCAATGTTTTTTCTTTTTGGTCTACTGGTCTTTTGGGTGCAAGCTCTTCAACTAATGGGTTTTTTGTCAGAGTCCACTATTGGTTGAGGATGACTTTCATGAATATATTTAGGCCCAATTGAATACAGGGCGAGGACTTGCCAACTTGGTCTACATTCGTATGATCCTAACTTGGTCCACTTTTTTCAGCTGAGTCGAATGTCGGACTCTAGGGCCACCAATCAGCCCATTTTAGGCGCAATCCAACTTAAAAGAAATAGACGTCCATGACCAAAACCCAAAGAAAAGGAGACATCCTAGCATTACCTATGGGCTATTGTATAAAAAAAAAGTGGGGGGGGGGGTAATTGAATTATCAATGGATCAAAATGAAAACGTTTTCTTACACTATTTTAGTTAGACATTTGTTTTGATACCTCTGTTCTCTCACTTTTTTTTTTTCCACCGAAGAAACTCGTAGTTGAGATAAAGCAAATGGGAATCTAATGTCTGACCCAATGTTGACGAGTCCATAGACATAAAGACCAATAACATTACCTCTGGAGTTAGCTCATTGGCTATTGTTCTCGTTTTTATTCTTCCAACTTCTTATGAAGGTGGTATAGCATTTTTAGTGTATAATAACATTATTATTCTATCGAGAAGTGCGTAAATCTTGTTTTAGAAGTTACTTAAAAGAAATAGTGCAAGAATAGTGTAATAGAAATAATATGCAAAACAATTTCGCTGATTAATCCATCAGACGATTACCCATTTCATACATCTATTTTTTTTATTTTTTCTGCGGCATATATTCGTCAAGTCCAGAGATGAGTCCTGAACGCAAGAGCATGAGATAAGAGGACAATCTGCGAAATTGAATTACCAGTGGAAAAGCAAAAAGTTCATCCTTTCAAAAGAGATATTGTTATGTAAAATTGTTTTTTATCTACGCCTGAAGTTTTAAACCATGAGAGATGCTATGTTATTTGTAAATCAAACATGATCTGATTTTGTGTTGATTTTTTTTTTCCTTTCTTTTTTTTTTTCTTCCAAAGCTATAGATATAGTTGTAGGAAAGCTTACCATGACCATCATGATTTTAAATGTAATTATTGCAAAATGACTCATTCCATGGCCAATAATAACCACTGGCAGTCACTCAAATAATTCACAGTCAGCCCCCAATTTAATCGTTAATTTCTAAAAGAAGCCATGAATAATTGATGTTTTTCCATCAACTTCCCTTTCAGAGTTAACAAGACAAGCTCCATAGTTCTCAGTGTTGGGCTATTCTTCAAAGCAGCGGAGCAACGAAGTCAGTCACTCTTGAAAAATTTAATAAAAGAAAAATATTCACCAATTCTTCATACATAGGCAATGTGTTCAAAAACTACATATATCAGCTCACGCCGATATCTAAGTACGTACTTATGCAAATTACATGCTGTTGCATATCATAAAGCTAATGCTTTACAATGCCAAAAGCGGCAGTACAAATATTTTCAAGAAACATAAATCAAATTAAAGGAAACAACAAACCACATTAAATTCATCAATCTATAAACATATAGTATCAATTTTAATCCCCAAGCCAAAACAAGATTACCCCAATAGCTAGCATATGTGACAAACTTCAACCCCCAAGGCCTTTCATTTTCACTGCATCATAAATGCGACAAGAGGAGCCAGCACAGAAAAGCACAAGGCCATCCCAGAAACAGGCAAAGCAAACCCAGCTCCAGCCTGCAATTGAGATGTGGGTGCAATCTCTGAATCTTGTGCCAGTGTGTTGGTCACGCAAAACAAGCCCACAATCATCACTGCCATAAAGAAGATATGAGCAGGAGAGCAACCGAATTTTGTTGCCATTTTTCCACAGAATATCTTACGACAAAGTGAGCAAAGAGACAATGAAAAAGATTGTATGTATTGGTTGGGAATTGATTAATTGTCCAATGACACAAGTCAAGAGTTGAGTTTATATAGAACTTGCTAGGAGGGGTATGTTAAAGGGTCATTCATATCAAGTTGGTAAGTGGTACATTTAACATTAATTATTCTTATATTGTTACTCTGCCTTTTGGATAAAGGCTTCTGAGACCCCACAAGAACAATCATTCAAAGCTAGCTTACATTGTGTCCTCAAAGAGCTTCTTACGTTACAGTTAGCGGAAACAATCCGGTACCTGCCACTTATCACACTCGTCTATTTATCATCTTGATTTTGGTTTGGTTCTTGAAAAATTCAAGATGCGGCTGCATAGTAAGTGAAAATTTTTGCTCTATATACATCATTTATCAATTGACACCTTTGTTATTGAATTAAAGACATAGGCAAAGTGGAGATAATGGTAACCAACAAAACTAATGTGTTGAATGACCAACTGTACAAGCAAAACTTTTTCTTTTTCTTATTGATAAAATTTGGATTTATGGGTTTGGTATTGATTATAGCATGCAATTTATAATGAGTTATAAACAAGATTGGATAGAAGTTATTAAAATTGATCTAAGGAAACATGATCCATAACCCTTAAATAATCCCAAAATCTGAAAGGAAAAGAAACTAGCTTTGTAGAACCCAGGGAGAGAAAGCTTCTCCTATTTCCTGATATAGTCGAATACATATCCTTAATTAAGGCATCAAATGCTTATATATAGGGTTAGAAAAAGAGATCTCTGTCTATGTTAGTGAAATGATGAACTAAGCCTACCTAAAGTCCATACACAGATAAATATAACAAACACACCGATGAGTGATGGTTTAACAATAATAAGCCCAATAAAGGCTCAACAATAATAAGATTTAGACTTAAATAATATTCCCTAATAAATTTTGACATCTAATTAGTTTGGGTTTAAAATTAAACAAGACATTGATATTTATGCTCGTCCGCGAAATAATCCAACACTAATAGCATCTAAAAATTTGTCAGATCTTAAGTACTTATGCCTGAAGTTGTCAGTTACTGGGCGTAGTAGAAAAGGGAAAGGCATTACTTGGCTGGCTATCTTTTCTTCACCTCATTGCAGCTGGTGGGAAATCACTTTCGGGCCAGCCGAGGCACCCTTGACATAGCAACGGTGCTTAGGCTTTGAGAAAAGGCCAAGTCTATGTGGTGCAAATATGATGTCTTTGTTGCTTACTAATGAGAAGAATTTGGAATTCTAGATTCATTTGGAAATTGAAGAGGATGTGATGGAATCATTGGTTAAATATCATGCACAACGGGATTATTCTTTTGTTGACTCGTGTGTACTGGACGTAGTAGCTATTTTAGAGACGTAACAAGAAATGTAAAAAAGACAGAATTAAATCTCGGACATTTTTTGAACTATATATGTCAGAAATCAGAATCAATGATAAAGCCAGTGAATAAATATAGTCTGGTGACATGTAAATTCAATTGCTTATTGAAGGCAATTAGTATTGCAAATTGCATTTGAGCAAATAGAGTAATCAAGCAGACATCATTTTGATGTTGAAGTGTTTTTTATTTCTTTTTGTTTTCTTTTAACTTTTGAGGTCAATTTTTATGCGCATAGTATAAAAAGATTCCACACTGCTATATTCAGCCATATGTCGTTATATCAGTAAAAATAATTGAGTTTCACATTTATAAAAAATCATAAAAATAAAAAAATTTGATTGGATTAAAGTTTTAAATTTTTAATATATCAAAATTAAATCCTTTAACGTATTGATGTGATGCTGAAGTTATGATGTCCATCCTAAATAAAGCATATGCATTTTGCATATTTTTTCAAATATACCTGATCACGGAGCATGGAAATAAAGATTGAACAAATATCCACCCCAAGAGACGCCAATGATAAATCAACTCTTTTCTATTTAAACTGAGAAACTATTATTAGATCTTCGTGAAGGACGAGATAAATTGTACTTTATTTAACCAAAACTCGTTTCTTTTTTGGATGACAAAAACATATTTAACCCTTTTGCTTTTTTCAAACAGCCCCTCGTAATAAGTAAAAATGATAGAAGTGAAAAAAAAAAGTGAAAACTAACATTTATTGATAGCTATTAAATGTTTATGAACAAATCATCTATAAGATGATGTTTGTTTATTGTCTTCAGGATAGAAATACAGAGACACTAAAAATACAAACTTGTTTGGTGAGGGAAATAGAAACAGAGAAGAGAAAAATTTTCTATTCCTGGACAGAAAAATACAAAATTTCTACACCTCCAAAATGTAGGGATAGAATATGAAGACAGAAATATAATTTTTTTTATCTTTCACTAATACCCTTATATATACTTATAATTTATATATCTATCTCCACTATCTCTATTATCCTAGTATTTTTATCTCTGTCTTTGTATTTTCTGTCTTAGGACAGTAAACAAATGCTAACTAAAAGATGAAAATCTTCTATCCCCAAATAGTATCTCTTTCTTATCTCGCTAATCATTTATTGACATATGGAAGGCTAGAAATCAAAATGAATTTAAAAATTTATTAGTTACCAAATATACAATATATTTATTCTATGTGTCAATAAATGATTGTGGGGGAGCCAGAAGTTTCAATCCTTCTACAAACAGCATCAATGAAAGTATAAAAAATAAACCAGAAAAACAAATCTCCGGTGACATTTGAATGGTTCAAGTTTAATTACAATTGTCTAAGCATAGCAAGGTTGAGAAACCTTTTGTACCACGAATATATTAGCACAAAAACAAACAAATCACACAAAACCCATGAAGGAAACCCTTAAACGTTGCAAAACCATAAACATAGGACCTTCCACAACCAAAAGAAGAGGTGTTTTCCCAAAATAACTCAAAGCCCCGTTCTTTAAATTCCATGCAAAGACCCCTATTCTTTGTTCGACCTGCAAGCAAAGATAATAAAACCAAACACGCAGTTACTTCAACAACAAGCCAGCGGGTCACCATCTTAACAACTCAAATTTCATCCATCATGGACATGAAGAAGGTTACCTGTGCCGCTCTCATCGCCGCTGCTGCCTCCCTGAGCGTGGCATTGGCTGCCACAGAGGTTCCTGCTCCGGCCCCTGGCCCAAGCAACGGAGCCTCAGCTACCTTGCCCCTTGTTGGGTCTTTGGTTGGTGCCTCTGTGTTGTCTTTCTTTGCCTTGTTCCACTAAGCTTGCCAAAAATGGCATCGGGCGAAATTAATGGTGGAAAGGATATGTAACTGTAGGAAAAGATATTATATATATATATATACAAATTTTGATGTACGGTGAGTGTAAAAGATATTTATACAGTTATTCAATATATATATATATTTATTGTCACAACATTAAAAGTGTTTCACTTCAAAAACAGTTATTCCAAAAGTCATACACGTGACGATATATGATTGAGTGCCTATGTAAAGTATTCTACCCTAGATGTTATATCAAAGTTAACATCTATAGATAAAGGAATATAAGAAACGATGCAATATAGGTGTATATGCACACTATGGTACTATTATGACTAATGTTGGACGAAATATTAATTTGTTTCATCAATTTCTCTTGTGCAAATGTGCCTATCTCGTCTATAGTATAGTTCAACACGTCCTTGATTCTGGGAGATACACTAGAGCAGCTTAAGGTACACAACGAAGAAAGAAGCATGAAGCATGCAGCATGCAGCATGCAGGGACACCTGTACAACAGTTTCTTCCAGTCAAATGCATCAATATATCATAATAAATTAAGTAAGCCTTCATCCCAAAAAATTATCTGATTCTATAGAAACCTCCAATTACTGCTTGGATTAAGAAAAACACAAAAGACCAAAACAAAAAAATGGAGGTCATACACCGGGACACCATCCTTAATGGCATTATAATGGGATCATATATGGTTTTAAATTGCGTTCTGCAATTACATTGCAACCATAATTGCACCTGTATTTTCTCATAATTGTAACAACTGTAACATAACCATAATTTAAAACCATAAATGATTCTCTTAGGTATTGAATATCATGTCGAAATAATATTCTTTTATTTTTGGACTCAAGAAGAAATTCAGGCTCATTTCAACTTTATATATGCCAAAGTATAGAAACGAACTTAAAAGTAGTTCATTATAATAGAAGTGAATTATGACTTTTGACAAAATTTATCTACAATGTCAATCATTCAAATTTTGAACTCACAATTTAAGAACAAACTTTATCTACGGATCATCTTGACCCAAACTTACATAAACAATTCCCGAAAGAAGAAAGGAGTATAGAAACCAACTTAATGTTAATGGAGTTGCAATAATATGCAAAATCATAACATGCGTTTTACGCATTGCTAAGATTTTAATGACGTTACAACTTATTTACTATGCATAATTAGAATGATATGTAAACTACGTAGTTTAATGCGTCCAAATTAGGTAAAAGGTATGGAGCAACTATAAATATATACCGATCCCCTGCAAAAATTTGCTTGGTATGAGAGTGAAAATGAAATTAAAATTTTCACAAATAAAACCCGCCGTAATTTTACAGGTGAATCCATCAAAATTTTCCACCTGATTTTACCCATATGCCAAAAACACCCCAAATGTTAACCAGAAAAAGGGTATAGTCGTTCAGAGCAGGAAAAAACAACCAGCTCCAAGGCCATGGTTATTGTTTTCGTTCGGACAAGGGAACATGACATAATTCATGCAATCAATAGCTACAGCCTAATGCCAAACACAAATGAATATCTAACCAAACCAAAATAAATTATTTCACTCACTATATTAACCCATTTACCAAGAAAAACAATATGTGAGGATGCTATCTTCCACTCTCCAATCTTCAACCAAGCAACAGTCTCAAAGGAACAAACTTATGTGACATTTGAAATAAACACATTTCTTACAATAATGTATAAAAATAAATGATGAGAAGCTCTGGTCAACTAGGTTTCAGGATTGAACTTTTGGGCTGATAAAAGGCTTTTTGTGAGCCATATTGCTGTTTCTCTGGATGAGACAGCTTCTTTTCCAAATGGTCTTAGCACTGCTGCAAGTTCTTCAAGCTTATCTTGCTTAAGTAACTGAGCACATAACTCAAGCAGAGATTCAAGAGCCTCAGCTCTTTGCTGGCAGGGACTATCCAACTCAGACTTGGTTGTTACATCACTACCTATTGAAGTAGGTATACTCACTGAAATGTCACTCAGTTTCTTATCAACCACAATGCCATTATCTACTTCCTTATGTGAGGAACAAATTATGTGTGATGTTAGTCTGTCTTCATCCTTAACTGGAAAGGTATCATTACACTCAGATGACAAACAGTTCGTTTGTGAGCCATTTTTAAATGCATCTGCGTTTTCACTTTCCTTTGACCCATTTCCAGAAAGGATGCCACTGCTGGCACTGGACACTGCTGATTTCCTGGACTCCTCAAGCTTGGCATCTTCCCTCTGTGCTCCAACCCCAATTGGACGCAGAATTAGAGATGGCCTTTCCTCATCAATGGACTTATCTTCATCAGTGCTGCTACTGCCTGCACTGGACGTTGTTGATTTCCTGGAGTCTTCATGTTTGGCATCTTCCCTCTGTGCTTCCGCCTTACCAGAGCCTTCATTTGAAAAAGCATCTTCAACTTCCGCTGTCACAGCATTTATATCAACCCTTTCCAAGTTCTGCACATGTTCAGCAGCAAATCCTTGTTCTTCATGCACAGTATCTTGTGTACTCTTTAAAGTGATCTCACTGTTATATGTTTCCTTTGCAGGTCTACTTTTAAAATCTGGGTCTTTGCACATGCTGCAAATAGTTGATCCAGATGTTGTTGACCCATCTTTTGAGCCACTAGTACTAGTAGAAGTTTCCACTATGTAGCTGGTAAGATCAACTCTCTTGGTCTCAAGGTTGTCTTCTGCTTCTGCTTCTGCACTGCTGGAGACTGTAAGCTCGCCATCACTTGGGAGACTGCTCGGCTGAGCATCTCCATTACCTTCAATTGGATGAACACGTTCCAAATGATTAAGTAATCCTGCTTCGTTGTTCCTATGGCCCTCGCCACCACTAGATTTATGAGATCTTCTAGTTTTATCCTTTGGGTTAACTAAGGGGTATACTGGAAGAAAATTAGATGTCGCATTTTGACATCGGAGAACATAAGGTTGTAAATGAGGATGCCTTAACAATTCGGCTGCCTGTCAAAGAAGAGAAAGCAAAATCAGAATCAGAATCATCAGTTCTATCCAAACTAATAACACAAGACCGGCTTGAACTCACTGTTGGTCTATGTTCTGGGTTTTTCCTCAGCATGCTCTTGATAAGTTGTTTCCTGTTACATGCAAGTCATCTTTCAATTTTATCATTACAATGAAATATAAGGGAGAAATTTTGCTTGACTTAAATATATCTGTATTCACTTTGGAGGAAAATATTTAAATCATTGATCAAAGCACAGGTTAAAAAAATATCATGACAGTGGTGTGACTGATAATATTTTGACGAAGTTACTTACAGTGTGGAAGAATAAACAATTGGCAATGGAGAAATGGAGGATCTGTTTATTTTATTAATAAGCCCAGCCATGTCCTGTTTCATTCATTCAATCATTTGTCAAATTATTTTTCTGGTTTAAAATATATTGAAGAATGGAGACTACATTTCATTAATAAATTAAACTCTTGCAGACGACGGTACAAGTTCTTACTGGAGCACGAAATGCTGGCTGACGTGCAGCAATCTCGAACATGCAGCAACCTTTACATACAAAGAGATACCATTCTTAGACAAGGTCAGATACCATTTGGCTTAGTCAATTAGAATAAGGCATCCCTAATACTTACCAAGCGACCACATATCAGATTTGTAACCGTAAGGTATATCAGCCAGGAGCTCAGGACACATGTAATTTGGAGTTCCAACAATCTACAGAAGTTAAAAGAAGGGCTCAAATGATAAACGTGTATCACTATGCAGATTTAGTAAAGCATCTTTAACACTAGAAAAAAGAAGTTCAAAGCAAGAATATATATAGGGAAAAATATCTATTGTAAGATAAAAAGCATCAACAACTGGCCATGACACTTCGTTACCAGGGGGTAAAATACAAGCAAGTTTATTGAAGAAGGCATCAGATAAATGTTAAGATATTGAACAGATATGCAATACCGAGGAAGCAAGGTCTTCTGGATTAAGTCGCTTTGCAAGACCAAAATCACCTGCATGGTCCATGCAATAAATATATTTCTTTAGATAACAAAGCATATGAAAGCTAAAAGTTATGAGCTTTCAAGGGATCATGCTTCATACCAAGCCGAATGTTATTGTCTTTGGTGAGGAATATATTGGAACACTGAAAGCAGATGGAGTTTCATTAATGCACACATCAGATAAAGGATTTCTTTTATCAGGATAAGGGAATATGTCGTACCTTAAGATCTCTGTGGATTACACGATTAGAGTGCAAGTAGTCCACAGCTATCAACAATTGAGTCAGCCATTTGCAGACTTTCTGTAGCAGAAAATTTGTGATCCAAAGTCGGTAAGGAATATGTAAGGTAATATTAAGGAATGCTAAATTAACCTTATTAATTACCTCCTCTGGGAAAAACGATCCTCGAGATTTTTTTATGTTCTCAGCCCTGCTCCACAAAGAATGCATGGTCCATGATTAGGATTTTGTCACTATTGATGTTTCTCCAATCTTCAAAATACATGAGGCCCATGAAATTCCAAATCCCTCATCTAATTGTGCTTATTTCATTTCAATATTAGAGTGTGATTAGGATTATTAATGTAATGAAATGGTATCATTGTTCTAAGTAGGAAAGATACAGTGGTTGTTGCTAAAAATCCAGCATCATTCAATAAGGACTCCTTCCACATTCTCCACAAATATGTTTATGCCAGAGTTTCAAAAAAGGTTCTGGGACCTTTCCCAACTGCTTAACTTTTTAGGTCAATGATTTATTAATATGGCACCAGAATCAGATGGACTAAGTCTAACATTCAATACTTGTCACCCCAGTCCAAAATAATTAAAACTCAGTAAAACATTTTTATCCCACAGAAAAAATTCCACATAAAGTTCTGCATAATTTCACTCCAAAATGGCAGTTTGTATAATGTCCACGTTACAAGTCTAGTAGGCCTGCACCTGAAAGGACGTTTAAAGAGTTATGAAACCATTCTTGAATCCTTAATAGCTTAAGCTTTTAGATTAACAATTTAAAATTTTAAATGTGATAAACTCTTTTTATTTTCTCTAAAGATATTATTATGAGACATTGCTCTGTAACTGAACCAATAGGGTAGGATCCTTAATTTATGCAAGAAGGAATCATTACTAACAGATATTACTTTACTTACATGTCACCTCCTTCACAATAGCCAGTTATAATGCATATATGATCCTCCTACAAACATTAAATAAAAGAAAAATGCCCATGAGGCTTGGTGAACATCAGAATAAGCTGATACCCAATATCTATAAATCGTCAAAATTAATGTTTCATGACTTCATCTCTTTATAAATGCCCCTACCTTCTCCACCCAAGCATCTTTGTACTCCACAATATATGGGTTATTTAGTTTTGCAATCAGGTTCATCTGCTAACATAGAGAGGGACTCTGTCATTTTCATTTTATGCAAGTAGACGGAAAGCATCATACTAAAATCAGATTAACACAATCTCTTAGGATTGAAATCTGTTAATTCATTATTAAATATAGTTTTAGCTTATGGAAAAATTATCTTAAGATAGCACTTGGCTCAAAATGAAAATGATTTATTATACAGTGTCAAACATTTTGTGAGCATAATAATGTTCACAAAACAAGTATTCTCTTCTCTTGAAGCTTGGTTAGTACCTTAGAAAATGATAAGCAGCAGAGCACCAACAACATTTCGTCAGTGAAATCAATTCAGTTTGAGTTTACTAAAGTCAAGGTCCATGTCTGTGCAGTGGGGACATTGCTTCTTGAATAAACTAAATACTCAGATGACTGGTTTAATTGTTGTAAGACAGAAGCATAGCCAGCTATGCATATTCATAGATCATTATGGAAGAGAAATATAAAGATATTGAGAAGTACAAAGAAAAGTTAAATTGGTATGCTCCATGGAAATCATGAATGAAAAGGACGGTAAGGAACAGAATTCTTGGTACTATTCTAATAGAACAGATTAAGAACCACAAAATAATAATAATAATAATAATAACAATAATAATAAAGTGGAGAGATAATGCAGTAATTTGGTGCAAAAGAATTGTTTGTCCAATTAATTAGGAAAGTAAATAGAGGATGTATATTAACATAAATAATAATAATAATAACAACAACAATTGTACATACGTATCAGGTGGAAGTGGAAGGGTTTGTTACACCAACCTCTTGGTGTGCTGTACGTTTGAACTTCTCCGTTTGCTTCGCCAAGCGAATCTTTTTCAGCACATACCTACCGGACATCAAACCATGAAAATGAATATAACAAATTGAACTTGAAAAGCTAACTGAACCAGTCATTGGCAGGGTTTTCAATTCAACCAATTAAACACAAAAATCTGAAAATGGAAACAAGAAGAAGAAAAAATGAAACTTTCTTTGTTGGGTTGTCCATTAATTGACTGAAAATCAATCTCCAACCCCTTCATATTGCATGGTTTAGCAGATTGCATCACATTACAGGAAAGCTAACTGAAGTTGAAAAGCTAACTGCTATCAAAACTTTTCTGTGCCTCAACTCCAACAACCAACCACCAAAATCCAAAAAAGATTGAATTTTTCTTCATGGGGTTGACCCATTTTTTCACTGAGAAATTGATCTTCAAGTGTTCATGGTTTAAGTAATGAGAGAAAAGACAGTTAAGTGTCATTTGCCTTTCTTACCTCTTTTTCTCAGACTTGTGAAGAACCAGAAAGGCAGAACCAAATGCTCCTCTTCCAATTTGCTCTATTACTTCATAATCTTCCATTTTCTTGGACCTTGTCTCACAGTTATCTTCTTCCTCCATGGAAAAAGAAAAGAAAAGACAAAGACAAAAACTCCAGAAGAAGCAATAAGACAAACAGTGAAGAATCACTGAAGCAGCAGATCCTGATTTTGCTAAGAACCCAAATTCAGCGGGAAAAAAAATGATTATTTATAGACAAAGTTTGCTGTGTAGGGGAGTGTGAGTTTCCACTACCAACCCTTTGTTACTCTTTTCATCCAAATGCTGTGATTGAAAGAACAACAGCTAGCATGAGAAGGAGCATTTAATTGGGTAAAGGAGTAAATATCCTATGATGTAATGAATGAATGAAGTTTGCACACTATTCAATGGAGTTCCAGCAACCATGAGAGAGGGTTTCACATGAAAGATGAGCAAAGCTACATTCCACAATTATGACACTAAACTACCACCCTGAGAAAACTCTGAATAAGGGGAGAGAGAAAGAGAGAGAGCAAAAGGGTGGACTCAGGTAAAAAAGCAGAATATAGCACCACCAAGAAAATTGAGAGGCTGATGACTTGCCCAAAAGAAAGTATAAGAGAGAGAGAGAGAGAGGATGTGTAGAATAAAAGGGCAACAAAGTCAAGTAAAGCTATGAGGCAAAGACATATTGTCACATTTTATAATAATATAAATAAATACTACTTTATTGAACACTACACAGTGGTGGTGAATTGTGCATCATAGCTGCCACCATCACCCAATGGCTCATAAAAAAGGGAAAAGATGGGTTTTGGGAGAGGGGCATCGAGGAGGGGCAGAATATAAAGGTGACATGTATTGTGGGAAACTAAAGGGGAAAAAAAGGAAAAGTCTTGCTTGCGTTTGCGGATTCATGGGGAGATCATTCACAACAAGGAATGTTCCTAGCACGCTTGTTGTGATGTCACAGTCTGTGTACCTTAATAGACAAACTCACAGAAAAAATTTAGGACTTATCTAATGGCTAAAATGTACCACACAAAGTTTGTGTGGGTTTTGTGTGCTCGTGTGTTGTGGTGCGCTGGCCAACTACCGGGACTGGTCCAGGGGCTATGATTACAGGTTTTTTTTGGTATAGAATGAAAAAAGCTATGATTACAGGTTTGATTCAACATCTTAAGGGGCTTGATTATAGTTTAATTTAACACCTCTTAACATTCTTAGAGGAGAAAAAGGCATTTTTGAAAAAACATTTGTTTTTATGTATACGATCAACTTTATTTTAGATGTAAATTGTGAACGGTGAAACATGTTAATTATGCTGATCTGATGTTGGTCAACTAGCAGATTGTTTTAATTGTGTTACATGTTTGTATAATTGGGGTTTTAATTGGGTTTATTTTGCTGTAAGCAAATATGATCATCACAACTAAGCATGTGATGGACAAGTGAAGTTTCATGTTTTGGTGGTGTCAAATCAAGAACCTAATGAGTTTGTTTAACCATGCTGTCAAAGGGCGAGGTGCGATGTCACTGTAACACACCGTGGAAGATCTGCCATGCTACAGTTTTCACGGCAGTTGCCCCTTTAATGAAAGTAAGAAAAAATGTAATTCTTGTAAAGTTGTTTCAAAAAGTTTTCTTTTCTTTTCTTTTCTTTTTGCATTATTGACATGTAAATCAAACACATTAAAAATTACAATAGGAGAAAATAAAATCGCAAGGTTAACACTTTTTATTGGCAAATCCTTGAGTTAACCCCACTAAATATATCCAATCTTTAAGGTCCATAAATTTAGCTGCCGCATGGTCTAGTAATACTGTTGACATGGCTTTTTCAGAAACCAAGAAAAATTATAAAGAAGACAAAGGGTCATCCTGCTCTGCTTCCAATAATTGCCTTTTTCCTTTTCAAGCTAAGGACTTTCCCTCTCATGCAAGCATTTCATTCTTATCAGTATTTAGTTACAGCTAGTTGCTAGTGGTGGAAGAGACAGTAAGAAGTTAATAAATTTGCTAGCAGAGACAATTGAATATGCGACACTGGTGGGTATTGGAGTTTTTATCTCGGTAACAATCTTTCCAGTGATGCTCAACAACTATTAATGTAAATATATGACCTAAGAAGCACACACTTACTTGATAGCGTATCCGTATGTCGGACACGTGTCAGTGTCTGACACCCACACGACACGTGTTGAACACGTGTACAATTAAAAAAGTTATTTTTTTGAGCTCAGACACACACCGAATAAGGCTGGACACTGCTCTAATTCATTGTGAACGCAGCTTTGACATCCCACGGACATGTCTGAGTTGATTTCTTTATTTTTTTTTTCAAATTTTAATACCAACATGAGCTCAAAATAAACCATAGTTATTTCGTTAGACCTGTGTTGTTTGGTCATTTTATTTTATTATACAACAAAATAAAAAAATTACATATATATATATACACCGTGTTCATATCCTATAATTTCTTGAGTTTAGTATGTTTTCATCTCCGTGTCCGTGCCTCCTGTTAGTATACGTGATTCGTAGCATATAACCATTGTCCCCGCAAAACCTACCATGTACTGTGGGCAGTGACAGTCCTTGTGAAAATACATAATTGGTAGATGACAAGAAGAACAACAGCATGCTATAAAGTAAAATCCTAGGTGGAGACAATGACAGGACATACAGTTGAGAATGTTTGACGAATCCCTCGAAATAGTCTGCTTCACAGCTAAAGACTATAAGGAACAACTATTCAACTGAATAAATTTACAGTTGTATATTGATATGATATGATACAGAGCAATGCCTGTATCTGGTTTGTTCTAAAGGAATAACTTTATCAGGTATCATAAAACTTCACCTTCCTGCATATGAATAACATTAGAAAGGGCTCGTAACTATTTGAAATATGGTTTTTGACGAGTTTGTTAATTTGAGACAGCATATCATCACTCAAATGGCAAGTCTGTTATCAATGACGACCTGTTGGGAAAAAATAGCAAAATTTTGGGCCCATTTCCAACCTCAAAGGGCCTTCTCACAATTGATTTAGGCAAGCATAAAAGCAGCCATACATGCCTTTACTAAAATCAGTTTCGGACTTAAACCATTATTTGCCGACAGATGTTTTCAAGCCTTAATTTGCCTAATGCATTCTTTTATTTAAATCCAATTATGAGAAAGATTGGTGAATCTTAATAAACTAGGACAAACATCCATATGAGAAATTGATAAATAGATAACAATTTCAAGTCACAGGTAAAACATGGTTATGTTCAACCTTGAAAATAACCAGACACCTTACAAATGAAAAGCAACACCCAAGTAGTTCAGTTAAAACTTAAAAAAGAACTACCACTACAACAGTTGAGGAGTGAGGACATGTTGACAGAAACAAGTAACAAACTATACACATAATTACACGCTGGTTACTTCCGCTTTGCTTGCTTTGATTTTTTTGAGGACCTTCCGCTCTCCAGCTTTCTCCGTGCAGCTTCAAATTCCTCTTCAGAGGGTTCAGGCATATCACCTCCACCATATTTTGAGGCCAGAGATGAGAACATTGAATCAAATCGGTTTTTCCTCTCATTTTGCCGTTGTGCTATCATTGCATACAGATCTGTTTCTGGCTGCTTATTTGACCTGTAGAAAGCATGGGTTATTCCCAAATTACAGTATGCAGTATAAATAGCATAAGTACAACCCAGCCTGATAAACTTACTGTTTCCTCCTCCTTATAGGACTAGTTGGTGGTTTGATTTCAGATACTTTCTTTGCCCATTTCTGGTAGGCTTTTGTTTCCTTTAGTTCTCCTACAGATGATGGTGGAGAGATTATTAACAATCATCAAGGAAGATGCTGAGCAACCCTAGAAAATATGTAATGTAACATAATGGACTCTACCATTATTGTTAATATTAATATGCAAACTCTCAGTGCCAAAAGTGAAATTACTGCATGGTATCCCATTATCAAATTCACTTGCAGTCGTGGCCTGAAACTTCAAATTATACATATCTTTTCCTATAGACAAAACTAGATATAAAGCAAACAGAAACCTGGATCAACAAAATCCAGTTAATATTCTTACCAGCAGCTATAGCCTCATCAAGCATATCCTTGAATCGGTGAGAGTCAAATTTAGGATCTGAACAAAGCATTGAACAAAATAGCCTGCAAAGGTTATCACAGACATTAAACTCAGTCTTTTAAATGGCTAATGCACATCACAAATTCACAATGCTTTCTAACCTGTCCATTTTACCCTTGCACTTCTTGTATAAATCAATTAAGTCCTTTTTCTCTGAGTCAGATCCCCTATAGTTTGCTTCAAACTCCGCAATATCAGCTTCAGTTACCTGTGGCTCATACGTAAGAAAACTGCAAAATTGAAAACAAGAATACCTCCATGCATCAAGAAACAAGACATCATATATTAAAACAAATACCTTCTTGTACATTGTTCTGAAAAACTCACGGAGATTCTGAACAACATCACCAGCAAGGTCCTGAATTTCAGAAAATTTAAACGAGTTGTAGATGTCCAATCAAGATGTAGCTAGAGTATCCTAAAGTGCTATTTTTTTTTGTCATTCTTTTATACATAGAACTATTATATTATATGAGAGTGTTAGTTCCCTCCGATAGCAGTTGAAAGACCCATATCAACTTACTTTGTATCTAGACAAAGTCAATTATGAATCCAACATACTACAGTTTCATTGGTTCATTTTGCAGCAACAAAAAAGGTGAAAACAAGGATGAAACACTTACAGCATCGTCAACACAACCAGTCTGATCATAAAGGACCCGTTTCTCTTCATCCCCGAGAATTGAGATTACATTTTGCAGTTGCTGAAATTTCTCTTTAGCTTCCTGTATGAACACAGGGAGTTGCAAAATTGCCAAAATCTAAAAGTCAGTAAAAAAATTATGGCATAGTAGGCAGCCTTAAAACAATCACCTCATTGCCAGGGTTCTTATCAGGATGGAGTCGCAATGCCAACTTGTAGTATGCCTTCTTTATTTCCTGTTGAGAGGCTGTTCTCTCCACACCAAGAACCTAGAAGCAGTCAATCAGTGAGTCATTGCCCGACAAGGTCATATATCACATCACAGTGAATCAAGAAAAAGGAACAAGCAACTGTTGTAGAATGACTTTCAATTCGGCATGCCAGGGGCATAAGAAACTAGAATATACACAACTGCCGATAACTCTTATTCTACAAAACAAGAACGGGAGAGTAAACTGCGTCTCCTAAACGAGAATCGACTCTTTTGAAAATAAGCAGAATATAGATGTTTTGTCGTCCTAAAATTCACCCGAGCATGTGATTTCAGTGTCCTTTGGTGTATAATAAGGGGAAAGAACAATGTTGGGGAATATTTAAGCCTAGTGCAACCAATATCTATAGTCCTCACCTTTCTAATAGAGCCATCTAATGATGTTACAAGACTACAAATTCATAATTCATTGACCCCAAACACGAGTAACACAAAGAACGCACTCAGTACAAAACCGCGTATGAAATTCCCAAACCAGATTTTAAACTAAGGTTCTCCTCAATCCCACAATATTACATCATCAACCTTCCCAATGCAACATGCCAAGGAGCTTAACATATGAACCCACAACAACAAACACTGAAAACATGATGATGAGACTAGCCTCAACAAAGGTCATTATTGCTACGCAAAAATTGAAATCTACAACGCATGAATTAGCCAGCATTAACAACGCAAAAAGTTTGTTTACTAAGTTTTTTTTTTTTTCTTTTTTTTGTCGTCGAAAGGGGGGAGAAAAGGAAAGGGAAGCATCAATTTAGGGTACCTCGTAGAGGCTTCGTTGGTCGTTGTGGTTGTGAGGTTCGGCTTCGATTTCGTCGTCATCGGGAACCCTAGCTTTGTTCTTCTTGGCCATCAAATTATCGCCGAACGTAAACGCAGGGGAGTGAGATTTTGCGGGGAAGTGATTCCAAGACTCGCTTGCTGCTGGGTTTGCTTGCACGTCTTTGTTCTCCTTTTATAATCAGTTTTTCGTGATTCAAATTACATTAAATAAGAGAAATGGGAGAGACGGTTGGAATTGTTCCCGCCATAGGTTTTCAGCTTTACCCTCTTTCCCGCCGCTGTGTCGTGTCGTGGCAACAACTTGGGATGTTTATTAGCGCAGTCAAAACGGGTGAAATTCATCCGGTGAACCTCTTTACCTGCAAAAACTTGGTGGGTTTGACTTGAAAATTTTAATCCGTTCAGCAAAATTCGTTTACAGCCCACCCGCTTGCCGTTCGGTAAATGGGTGCCCCGTTTATTATTATTTTTTTATAGCTTTCAATTTAGTAAAGTTATAAGGCTATAACTATTAATATATTTGGAGGTTCAAATTCACAAAGTCACAAATCAATCGAAAAATTAATATTTAGATTTCAATTTTATATTTTTAACTTGAATTTGTATTTAAATTGTAAAATTTGTTATTGTGTGAACTTGTTTATTTGGATTAAATTTATTTATTCATATAGATTTAGATGGTGAAATTTGTTGTGTGAAATTTATTTCGATTTGTCTATATGGAAAAAATACAATATCTATGGTATTATAATATAATTGCCTAAATTAAGTGCTTTGTCTAATTAAAAAATTAGAAATTTCTTTTGGCTTATTTTATTGGATTGTTTGTAAGTGCACAAAAAATGAGTAAAGTATGCCTAAATTGTAAAAATAAAATAAAAAATGGGCAGGTCGAGCTGACTCACAAACCGCAATTATACGACCGGGGCTAGGGTTTTTGCTCCACGAGGAAACGAGCTGGCCTGTTTAGGATAGTTTATTTTGCAAGCCAAAACAGGTATAGTCCAAAACTTATTGTGTCGGGGTTTAGATCCTGAGATTTTATCAAGTATACTTTTTTATTTAGGTTTGAGTCATATTTTTAATTGGTCCAATTTGGAAGTCAAATAATTCCATTTTAGATGTAAGTTTTTAACAATTAATGGTAAATTATAGGATTTTATAATTAAATTAATATATTTTACATAACTTAATATTATTTTTATATTGATATAATTTATTTTGAGACATGTATTATATAAGAGTTTAGTTTTGATACACTAATGATGTAAAAAATTTGTATACAGTCATCCAATCTCATTTTGTCACATCAATGAAATGTGGTTGACTCTTATCCCATTACTTCAAAAGTCATATACATAGAAGAATTCTATTGGATGACAGTAAGTGTATTTAAATTAAATCTATTATAAAATATCTTTTAAATTTTATTTTTTATTTATAAAATTTTATAAATTTAATATGTATTGCCACCAAAACCTCATATATTATTTGAAAATCAGGTTGATCCGATCAATCATTAATCGAGTCATTATCAAGTGAAGTCCATATTCCAAAAATTGGGATGAAAATCTTTTATCCCCAAATAATATCTCCTTCCGTATCCCCTAATCACTTATTGACACGTGGAAGATAAATATTATATATTTGATAACTTATAAACTTTTAAATTTATTTTGATTCTTATCTTTTCATGTAACAATAAATAATTGAGAAATATTATTTAGGAACAGAAGATTTTCACTCCAAAAATTTATCCAATTTGAAAACCAGACGAAATTCGAGTTTTGTCTTATCCAACCTAACCCATCATATGTGTACAGCAAATACTGACAAATTTTTTGCATATAAAAATTACAAATAACATAATTTTGTGCATATCTTTATTATTAAAAAAATCTGTATGCCTTGGTTGTGCATATCTCTCCATTTGTGTGATTGTAAAAATAAAGAAAATGTGATTATATTAGAATGACTTTTTATGTAGTTGGTTTTTTTTTAATAATTTAAAAAATTTATATGTATGAAATGTTAATTATGCCATAAAACTTACCTTTTCTCCCATTTTATCTTCCATTTCGAGAAAAATACTGCATACATAGGATCCACTTTCAGATAGGAGTAAAACCCCTTTCTATCTGTTTTCTCCTCCCCCATTTTTTCGCCTCTTATTTTCAATTAATCTTTTTTCTTATGCAATTTGCTGCTGATATAAACATATGGTTAATTAAGAAGAGCTGGTTTAAATATTTTATTTAAATAAATTAAAGGTTAAGGGACAAGCGGCTATTATATCTTAAACTTTAATTAGGACATTTAGTTCCCGTGTAATTAGGTCATGTTACGTACTTTATCAAGGAGTAATTGTACATTTTTACTAATGTGGGTACCAAGCGTAAAAATGAAAAACCAAACCTGATATAAGCGTATTATTGTGAGTTTTAATTGTGTAGTAGATCAGAGGCCAAAAGATCATCCATAGGTGAACAACATGGTTTATAGTTCATTTCGGTGCTACATTTGATCGTTTGTCTGCAAACATTGCACACATAATACTTTATCCCATATAGCAAATTATAATGAATGTGTTCTAGGATCTTGTGCTCTATGTGATATATGAGATAAGACTTAATTGTATTAACTAATATTATAAAATTCATTTATATTATATATTTGATATCACATATGATAACATAATATTATATAATCTGACCATTTTTATCCTATAACTATAGGATTGACAACATGTTTGGTTTGTTATAATTCCTTTGTTGAGGTGAAAAAAATTGATTTGAAAAGAAGTATTTTTGTTTGGTTTGTGTTTTAATGTAGGAATAAGTGATATACTGTGGTCTTTTTGTATCACACATTAACTTGTTCAGATTTATTTTTCTAACAATATTCTCAAACACAAATTAATTATTTTAAAATCACTTCTTTCAAAATCAATTATTTTAAAATCTAAACCAAACAAACCCTAAGTTATCAAGTCCCAATAAGTCTGATTATATTTAATGTATTTACTAGTCAATCATAAATTAATCCTACTTTACACTTTTACGTCAACTCTAAATAGGGAAAAAACTGAGGTGGGGTAGTAAGGGTCATTTTTCATTTAAGCAAGTATTAAGAATTCAATTCTTGCCTTAGGAATATATCAATTTTAAAACTCATGGCTAACATCTATCCCTTAAATGAGCATATAGTACACGAAGAGATTAGTCACTATGTCTTGTGGTGGATATCCTAGAAAACCAAAAAGATAAGGTAAAAATTTATATAATGGATTTCTTATGCTATACTATAAGATCTTATACTATCATATCTAATACTATCAGACTTTATCCATATGATACACCAAACAAGGCCTTAATATTAATAGTAGTATGCCTCCAAGATCACAACAAGTACATTTTACCTCCTTAAATTTTATATCATGGACACTTTAGTCCCTAAAATAATAATAGTGACAAAAAAAAAATGCAATTTTATCCCTTATACTCTGTTAAAATATGGACAAAAATGTACATTTAGAAAATTTCAAGAATCACATTGCATTTTTTTTTATAATTTAAAGTACACATAACTTATAGTTAAGAAGGTAAAATATTTTTTTAAATAGGCAGCATTCAAATAGAAAATAAGAAAAACCACACCAAACAAAAATGTAATGATTACCGTATATTTCTAATCTATTACATATAATAAGGGGATTCGCCCCTTTGATCACCTTTTGGCATATAACTTGTATATTTCCCTTAATATCCATAAATTGAAAGTGAAAGAGGGTTATGAAGCTTTTTTTTAAGTTTAATTCTTTTAAAAAAATATTTAAAGAAGAAAATATATAATAATGAATTGGATAAATATATAAAATTTCTTAACTAAAATTTAAATTTTATTTTAAAATAAATAAATTTTAAAATTTAAACTTAAAATAAAATAGAGATTGATAGCCACATATTGTGTTTAGATGCAATGACAATTATAAAAATCTATTTTTTATTTTAATTTCAATACATTAATAGTATAAAATTTTTTATACTATTATCAAATCAAATCATTCTATTTATTTGATTTTGTAAGTTATGGGCATAAGACTTAAGTACTTTACTGATATGATAATATATTATTAAATAATAATATAAATTTTTTTTATATTATCGATGTATAGAAATTATTGTTAGTCTTTTTTTTTGGCATGCAATGCAAAAATAGAAACAATGCTGAAGAAGTTATTAGAAAACCGCCGTGTAAAATGAAATAAACGTGTTTTTTGTGGTCAGAAAATGAATTAAACTTGAATATCAAGAAAAAGCCCAATTCAACGTATCTGCATGGAAGAGGCTGCATCGAAGTCTCGGTCCAGTCCATGCTTTTAAAGTTGTCACTCTAGGCCCAGCGTGGAATTTTAATTTTTATTAAAAATAAAAAAATCAGAGATTTGATCCGGGGAGAAAAAAGAAAAAGGAGGAAAAAAAATAGTAAAACTATACTTTAATGTGAGATATATGTGATTAGGTGAAAGAAATCTTAAAAATTGTAAAAAAATTAAAATTGAAAATTATTTTTTGAAATTAAATGCATTCTTATGTTTTAATATTTTAATTTTCAAAAGATCAATTGTGTATACTTAACTCCTCTAAATATTTGCATTATAGCAATTTAATCTATTTTTGCTATTTTTTATTGAAATGTTATAATTATAATATCAAATATTTGAAAGACTTAACTTAATGTAATTGATATTTTGAGGAATAAAGTATAATAATATCAAATTTCTTAAACAGTCAATTATATACCATTGATGTGATAGAATACAAAAGATTTTTTTCGTTTAACTAATGCCCTATAGCACTTTTCGTAAATTCAAATGAGCTTGATTTTGATGCATTGATAATGTAAAATAATTTTATACTATCATTTAATCAAAATATTTTATTTGGATGACTTTTTGGATAGTAAATATAAAAATTAACTATCATAACTTATATGATAATACATAATTAGATGTCTATATAAAAAGATTTTATATTATTAGTGTATACCGATTAAATCTAATCCAAATACAGATCTTTTGAAACTATTGTGAAGTTTTACTTTTAAAAAAATAAAATAAAAAAATAGAGAGGATGAAAGTGAGTGGTTTTATGGAAATTGCGAAATACTTGAGGGGCATTTTGGTAAAGCGACAACAACTCAGTGAAAGGCGTCAGCTGTCTGATAAAGTTCAAATTGACACAGAGAGAGAGAGGGAGAGAGAGAGAGAGAGGAGAGAGAGCTTTCTACACGATACGATACGACCGAAACAAACCCCTCTCTATATATCTCTCTCTCCGTAGCGACCTGCGCTTTAATATCGTACTTCTTCTGTTTGTTCCCCTCCTCTTCGATTTAAGGTCAGAATTATGTCTTGTCTCTCTGTCTCTATTTCTTTACTTTTTAATTTTAACACCCTTCATTCTAATTCTAATCTTGTTGTAGGGAACAGTATAAGTGTGTTAGGATCGGCGAAACCAACCACACAGGTGAGGGGTTTCTATTTTTCGTGTAATTCCTTGGATTTTTCTTCGGTTTTAGCTGGATTTTATTGGTGGCGTGGCTTTTTCATTACCTTTTGATTACTCCCATGTTCTAAAGACTAGATAGAAACTGTTTTTTTCTTTTTTTCTGTTGTTTGTAAATACATGGTTGATTTTGGTTTTCCTTGGTGGGGTTGGTTGTACCTTGTGGTATTGCGTTGAATTGACATGAATCAGTTTATGGGGGTGTTGAAAGTTGTGATTTTTCCTGTTTCGCTTGTTTGGTTGGACCCTTTTGTGAACTGTCCACATGGTCGATCTTAGTTTAAGCATTGAAATTATTCTGTGGAAGGTTGCTTGTGTTGATCATTTGTTTGTCACTTTGTTGGGTTTTGTTGGCATGCTTGAATTATTAGTCAGTATTGGTTGTTTGTTGTTGATGCATTGGTTGGTATTTGGTGTCCTTATGTGTGTGTCTGGTCTCCATATAGAGGCCTTTTTTGGTGTTCTTCCTTGTTCCTGATATGATATGATAGGACTACATTGGAAGAATGCTGTCCCGTGGAGAAGGAATACTGCCACTTCCTTTTTGATCATATTAAACATTTACGTGCATGCCATGTTGTCTTCATTGATCATTGTAAATGGCTTGGCTATGCAATGATCATTGTACACACTTGCATATGTTTTTGATGTAACTCTTGTGCTTTATGTGGTATCTACTATCTGGCTGCTGGTGTCTAAGACTAAGCATTTACAATGGCAATTGGCCTGTATTCATTGAAATCATTATTCTGCAAGTGCATGTGCTTTTGTTGTTATTTTTTTCCCTGAGATACTGAGGTGCTTTGCTTGCAGGTGGTCATAAAATAATGGAGTCTCATGATGAGACAGGATGCCAGGCACCAGAACGTCCCATTCCTTGTATTAATAACTGTGGTTTCTTTGGAAGGGCTGCTACCATGAATATGTGTTCCAAGTGTTACAAGGACATGCTGTTGAAGCAGGAGCAGGACAAGATTGTAGCCTCATCGGTTGAAAACATTGTGAATATCGGTTCAAGCAACAATGGAAAACAGGTTGTTACTGCTAGTGCTGTTGATGTAGAAGTTGGAACTGCGGAGGTCAAGGCTTTCAGTGCTGAGATTTCCGGGGATTCGTCTTCTGTTGAGAGTTTGGAGATGAAAGCCAAGACTGGTCCCAGCAGATGTGCCACTTGCCGGAAGCGTGTTGGTTTAACTGGTTTCAGCTGCAAATGTGGAAACCTCTTTTGTGCACTGCATCGATACTCTGATAAACATGATTGCCCTTTTGATTATAGGACTGTTGGTCAGGATGCCATAGCTAAAGCCAACCCTGTGATTAAGGCAGATAAGCTTGACAAAATCTAGGCATGCACTACACTGAAGGTTATTGTATGAAGCTTGATGCTTCATCTTTTATCAGCAAGTCCTCATATATGTTGAGTGTCTCTATCTTTTTAGGTGTCCTTTGGTGATTAATACGATCCATGTTATGGTAACAAGGACATCTTTATGGTGAACCTGCATTCCTTGTTGATTGGTGAGATTCACTAGTTAGCTTCAGTGTCAGTGTTTGTGCTGGTTTAATGGACACTTTTGGCTCATTTTGTAGTTTGATTTGCTGCTTGATCTATATTTGTACTCATTGCATGAAAGATATTTTCTGCTTAGTTTGGTGTGTGATTTTGCTTTTGAATTGTTCTAATAATATTTATTTAGTAGTAAGTTTCACAGGAGTTTGTTATTGTTATGTTTTTAAGTCTATCATTGTTGTTGGATAATTCTATATGAACAAGCCTAAAAGAAGAGAGACAAGGATTGTGTGTAGCAATCAGATTGAAATTGGTGACCCTGCACAGACTCATATCTATGACTTCTTATATGAGTTGAGGTGTTGTTAGTGGTTTATATAGTGCTATCCTGTTGTTATCTGTTTCCAACTTATTCTGTTTTACTTCATGAGACCTCTGTTCATTTTATCTAAAGATCCAAGTACTGCTTCTGGACTATTATGTTGGTCCATTTTCTAGTTGTGACTTCTTTATTAGTGATGGGTGGTTCTTTTTTATTGTTAACAATAGACGTATTTTTTAACTCTGTGGAAGATAATACAAACTACATCTAGTTGGAGAGTATGCATAAACTTTTTATTTTTTCATGTTCATGTCCTCAAAAAATAAGGATTTTATTTTACTAAGAAAATCTGTGTCTTCAATGCTATTTGCAAGTTATTTGCAATTGGGGAAACCATTGTTGCTATGGGAAACCCCTGCATGTTCAATTTGGCATTTGTTTTTTCTCACTAAAGCTGGTAAATAGACTTCAAAATGGATTTGTATTCTTTGAGTTTCCTTATTGGTGGTGGTGTGTAACCAAATCATACTAGAACTTGGGTTGAACAATCTTAGTAGAATTATATATTGAGTTCCAGTGGTTCCCACCCCTCATGATTTTACTACACTCAAACTCTACTTGGGTGGAGCTTGACAGGAACCCCAGATTGCCTGGGGGCATGATTGATTGGGTTGAACAATTTTTCTAGAAGAATTTATTAAGATGGTTATTAATGCTTCTTACTTTTCTTGTGGTTTTGCTACTCTATTTTGGTGGAAGGAACGTGGAAGGAATCTCATATTGTTTGGGGGCATTAGGTGATCTAGGCTAGGGATTTATTTATGTTCTGTTATTCGATTCATGAGATCCTTTAGCATTGTAAGCCTTCTTTCTTTGTTTTTTCTTTTGAGGACTATTCACCATTTTATACATTTGGGGGATGGTGGAGTTGTGTGGCTTGTTTAGGTTGGAAAATAAATGATTACAGTAAATGGAATGTCATGATGAACATTTGTACTGTCATTTTTGTTTTTATTCATTTGAATATTGAGGGTCAAATTTCTGTTTTCCAAGCTAAGCCCTTCTATGCTTATGGCTGCCCTACTTGTGGTTGTCTGGATTCTGGAAGATGCTTGAGCTTTAAGCCGTTTCCTATGACTGATGCCATTTGATGCTTATAGCGCGGGGAAGATTATCTCCCCACTTATAGACCATGAATAGGAAGGAAGCGAGGAGAGATCTGCTTCATTGTCGTCTTTGGCTCATAGGCAGGAATATGTTTTATTGACTAAAGTGATTGGACGTTTGTTCTCTCAAGCAGTGTTTTGAACTCAACTTTGTGGATGAAAGAACCACTGCAAGTATATTCGATCCGGGGATAAAAAGGAGGTGTAAGTTTTATGGATAAATTTACGTATAAAGTTATATGTGAATTTTATTCATGGAAAATTTAACTTCATTTTTATTTTCAGTTTATCTTCCTAGGAGTTTTATCTTAACCCTTGCAATGGGCCGAACTGATCTGAGCCAGAAAACTAGTGTTTGGATCCCCGGGAGGGGGAAAAAATAAAAAGAAAAGAAAAGAAGAAACTTCAATGTTGGAAGGATGATTTGAGATGTGCTAGATGCTTGATGCATCTTCAATGAAAGCAGTTATAGCAGCATCAACAACTAATCCTTGCATTACTGTATGACGCCGTAAATATTTTGCTGTATACTATATTCTTCTCGATCACTATTTATACACAAAAGTAACCCTTCATCTTCAATCGTTGAATCTCACTCGCTCTCTTTCTTGCTAAAATCATCAAGAGCTCCATCAAGATCTGCATCTCGCTCTCAAATTTCTTTGCAAGTCAACTTTCCCCCATCCAAGTGAAAAACTGAGTTTTAGCATAAAATCGATGTCTCATGTTGAATGAAGGATAAAAAAGGGGTCTTCCATCACCAGTCACTCAAGAGGAAGTACATGAACAAAATAATCAATGGTGGATATTCACACGATATGGTTACGTTGAATCTCCACTTGGGAGGATCTATTTCCATATAATATATTACATATAAAAATATATAAAATCTTCTATTCAAAATCATTGTTCTGCAACAATGGAGACTTTCCCAGAAAAGTGATTCATGAGTATTACTGTGATTCCATGCCTAACATCCTAACTATGGAATGAAAGGAGGGCCAAAAATGCTCTATAGTTACCATCGTTTCTGTGCTTGACATTTGTGTTGTTATTGTTGTATACGGAACAGAGAGACAGGCCATTTAAATATAAGGATGTCGTTTTGCTCTGCTTTCACTGAGTTGCTTCCTTGACTTGGTTTCCCCTCCCCACAATATAAGAGTGTCGTGAGTAATAAATGCCATTATTAGAGATTGGTGGTGTCATTGTATAAGTTTTGGTATATACCTCGTGATCCTAGATTGAGAATGGAAAATAATTCGGTAGTGAGAAAAAGGAAAAATCAATGTTAAAGGCTACTAGGAAATAATCAAGTTTGAAGGACATGAAATCTTTAAATTATAAAGAAGGATAATATAAAATGTGTAAAGTGTCATTTTATTCGATAGATGAAAACAATCATCACAGAAAAATTATCATTTAAGGTTATATTTGGTTAAGGAGTTAAAGTGATGGTAAAATTTTCATTGATGAAGTCCATGAATAATTTTTTATTGGAAGTTCATCCATGAAATTTGGTTCTTTATTTTTATTCCTCAACTAAATTCACCCTGAGTGAGAATAAATAATTGCATATCATAAAGTAATAACTATTTGTGGAATATTCCGTATAATTTCATATATAACTATAAAAGAAGCCTTATTTAATTTGTGTTTAGAGTAAATAGCACTTCCCCACCAGAAAAAGAGTAAATAATTTCCCCTTGAGACATATTCTTATCATAAGACTCGTTCTTTTATTTTTAAAAGATATAAAAACATACATTTTACTCCAAAATATTTTTCTAATTAGAAACAATACATTGTTTCTTCTTAAAATTTATAAATCGGGGACTTTGTTTCTTCTTAATCATAGGTTATATATAAGATTTATAAATGGGTGACTTTGATTCTTCTTAATCATAGGTTATATAGGTTATATATAAGATTTCATTTAAAATTATTAATCACTTTGTTGGAATAATAACTACTTGATTACACGTAATAATCACTCATAGATTTCTCGGCATAAAAAAAAAATCACTCCTAGATTTATTTTGGCTTTATATATTTAATATAGAATTTCATTTTTAGCTACTACTACTAGTAATTCGCGGAGAACAAATAATAACTCAACAAAATATAATAATAACCGTTCATATATTCATTCTGAACTGCATTGATTTAATTTAGGAATTCAGTTATACTAATAATTAACCACTTAATGAGCAAACAACTATTCAAAAAACAAGCAATAAAGCATTAATAGATTTTTAAATTTCATGTATCGTACAATTTTGTTTTTGTTACCCACTTATTGAAAGCAAAAAAAATAATAATAATAATTAACAAGCAATAGACATTTACAAATCATTTGAAGGAGGACTTTTGCCTATTAGGTGAATTTTAATAGTGTTTTTTCAAATATTTTTTACATAATTCTTAATAGTTTGAAAATTTTATGTACTTTGAGATTCAATAGTTTTTTATTTTTATTTTTATTTATCGACCCTTACACTTAAATTAGAGAAACGGTGTCACGTGTGTGAATCTATGATCTTTTAGGATAAGATCTAGAGTGTAGTTTGTTTTTTTCTACACCTAACCTCAACCTGTCATCGTTCCAATTCTATAACTCAACCAATGCATCTTTAATCGTTTTACATAATTAGTATACTTTTCACAGAGCACGGCATCCCTTGCCATGCTTTGAGGGGAAAATAATCCATAGAACAATAGAAATTAAAAGAAAAATGATAGGAGAAAAAAAAGGAAGGAGTGAGGAAAGAGGCTAAACAGGAGCAACTTTGTTTTTCCCCCTTTGCCAGATAAGAACAAATCAGATGCACATCTAAAATCTATTTCACTTTTCATAGCATTCATGTAAACATGGGCAGCAAAATCAAAACAATGTCCCCACTCTAAGCCATATATTTTGGTATTATAAGAGGCTAAGTAATGAGATATTGAGATGTGTATTATTATCCCTCATGGCTTTCTTCAATGCAATAAGTGGAATTTGATACTAAGCTTGCCTTTCCCTCACACCCACCATCTTGTGTCTGGTTTCTTTTTCAAGAGACAAACTTCAAGATCTGACCCTGATTCCTTAGCTGTGATATGTGACTTGGGGTCTGGGGAATATTGCAAACAAAGAGAGCAGCACAGACGCCCATGGCCCTCTTTGTTGTTTGTATATTGGTCAAATCCTTAGGACATCACACATCATGGAAACACTAGTCTCATACATTATCCTTGTCATTATATTCTTAACACTATAGTACAATACTACAAGTATGCTCAAATTGAGCTAAGATACTTCTTAATTGAAATGTTGACTATTGAAAATGTGGGAATATGCTTCATTCAGATTTTCAAAAGGGACAAATGGATATGTGCCAAAACAGCATTATTAATACCCTATATTCCTACAATCTAATATTTAATAATTGACTATCATCTACGTGATTTATGTAGAAGGTCATTGAGAACGAAATGTGAATAAGTGATTAGTAGTATGGTGCATTTTACATGAAGAGGCTACACAAAATAAATCTTAATTTTACTGATGAAAGTGATTTTTATTAGTCAGTATCATCGAAAACCATGATTCCGAAGGCACGCATTGCTTTGATGCCTTTGACTGCCATGATCGATGTGCAAAAAGAAAAATCCCTCGCCAATTTCACTTAAATATTCTTTTCGACCCCCTTTCTTTAATTATTATTTTACAATCTTCATTAGTACTACCATATAAGTATATTAATAAATGATTGACTTTATTAGTAGGTAAGCTAACATAATGATTATTGTATTAATTTAAGTATATTAATAAATGATTGACCTCCCATACATTTGGTTTCAGAGAATAACTTTTAGTTTTTCATATTTTCTGAATTTTATGAAAAAGTAATAAAAAATATAAAAACTATAAAATCTAATTTTTATTTTTTTTCATAAAATTCTAAAAATAAATAAAACCTGTTTTTTAAAACCAAACATCTGACCTACATGGTCTTCTTTGGTGGCCTTGTTCATGGCATATTGAAACTAAACATTTTAGTAGGTGGATTAATTTTGTGGTAACATGGCCTAATTTCACCTCATTTGTCCTCAGTGATTGTCGTTAATATAGCTAATTAGCTAGCAGTTGGTATGTTGCAAAGAAAAAGTCAAAGGAGTTGATTGGACACCGCTGCCTCATGATAAAATGTACCAATTTATACACTTTAACTGTCCTTCATTTGTCTTTTTGCCCCCAGCCTTTCTTTTCTTTCTTCTTGATTCATTTCTGTTTTTGCTGTATAGTACTGTGCTCTGTAAGGAGAATCTAATTGACTTATGATCCAGTAGTGCTTCACCCTTTTTTTATTCCTCAGAAAATTCAAAAAGTATATTTTTAGCTCTAGGAGGCTCTCACTTCCTCTTTTTTCTTTCCTTTTCCACCATTTCTTCATTTGTTTCGGATCGCTGCAGCATTCAGCAATACTGTTGGTCGTCCTTCACCCCAGAGACTTGAACACTTTCAGCGCAAAATTCTCAAATGATGTTACTAGTATGCATATAGTTAATCAACTCTGAAGAAATCTCTCGTAAACTATTTGTCACACTGCTCTACCTTTAATTACTTGAATTTTAATGATACAAAAAATGTGATCTAGCAAATTTTGAAAGGAAAATTCTTATGTTGTGGAAGGAGGAAATCATCATCCTAAAAAATTCTAGCCATTTCTTGTTATACATGAAATATGTATCTTATTGAGAGATATTTATATGTAGATTAAATGGTGGATGGATTATATTCCTAGCTAGATATTCTTCGAAGAATATAGAAGTACTTTCAATTTTAAGGAACATATTAGGATGTGATTTAGATAAAGAAAAAACTATAAAGTTATTTAAAATACGTGAAAATAAATATTTGAAGAGTTTAATTTTGATACATCAACCGTCTAAAATACTTTTATACTATTATTTTTTATTTGTATGATTTTTTAAGTAATAAATATAAAAGTTAATCATATTTGTTTATGTAACGATAGATAATTAGATAGTTTTTCTAATCAACACCCTAAATGGTTTGGGGTAAACAAAGTTTTTATGTTCAGTCTCATGCGTTGAAATTTGCAAACATTACTTATCTTTCCAAGATAAAAATTCCTTTTTTGCTTTCTTAAATGGGAATTTTTCTGATATAAATTAAAAAAAATGTGAAACTTCACTCATGTCTTGTTCCCATGGAAACTCGAAATATATCCTAATTTTGTTGTACATAAGTCGTATTAGGTTAGCACGATAGCTTTTATATATAAGTCGTATTAGGGTCACACGACTTATGTAACAAACTGATATACCGAGTTGTGTGTAAGTCGCACAAGGTTGAGGCGACTTGCAAAACACATAAGTCGCCCTAGGCTAGGGCGATTTATGTGTTGTACAGGTCGCCTCAACCTTGTCCGACTTATGCACTGTTCTGCCTACAAATTCAAAGATTTTGCTTCCGAACCAGTCATTGAGTTGCCCACATTCAGCTCAATATCATGGCTGAGAGCTGTTGTATTTTAATTCATTACAATGGTGAGATTTCAAACACTGCAGAGTGAGTCACTTTCACTAGTATTCGGCCAATCTGTGTTATTGTTTATTTAACCATCAATTTTTTGCAGTTGCAAAGGAGTATACAACAGCAATTGGGCCAAGAAAATAACATGCAGATTACTGAGATGTTGTACATGTTACCTATAACGATAGAGCAAGGTGTGATTAAGCATACAAGTTTTCCAATCTGCAGTGATAATGATGTGAGTATGATGTTCATTTTTCAAGCCTGATTTCCAGATATTCATATTATGGAGATGCTCATTACTCTGCAAGAAAGTCAGTTCAGCTCTGGAGGTTCCAATCCCCTTCAATTAGCTGCCGGACCCTCCTCCTCATTTAACCAAGAGCCTGCCATAAATAACTCTAAAGGCTAAAGAGAAAATGCTAGTGATTTGGTGGCAAGTCTAAGCTTTGCACGACTTCCTGAACCATTGGGCCAAGGTGAGCCTATTGCAGGTTTTGATTATTCAAACTTCATTGAGCATAGGAAAGATATGGAAGAAGAGCAATTTGATGGGCCTGTACAGAATGAAAGTGATGAAGGATCGGACAGGGAGGTAGAGGAAAGCAGTCAAGACCAACCCTTGATGTCACAGTCCTTATCATAGTCACGGTCTTAAGGACAGCCCGGTCATTATTCAACACTGAATTTGGATGGAATGAATCTGAGCAGTGTTGGAAGCGGGCCTGCTGGAATTGTTGGTTCGGATGGAAGAAGAGAGCTAGAAGTCAAACAGTTGTTCAGGGACAAGGAAGCTGTGTTATTTGCAATAAAGAATTACAACATTCGAAGGTCAGCTGAGTATAAAGTTTATGAGTCAGACCACATAAAATATCACAGTAAATGTGTGAAATTTGGCAATGGGTGCAATTGGAGTATTCGTGTTACTTATCATGGAAAATGCAAATGTGGGAAGTCCAAAGGTATAATGGACCTCACACATGTGTATTTGATTATGCTTTGCAAGGCCATTGGCAATTGAATAGTGATGTTATCTGTGCTAGTATATTGTCAATGATGGACAAAGATCTAACGATATCTATTAAAATATTGCAAGGGGCTATGGAGTCAAAGTTCAAATTCAAGCCGAAGTATATGGAGGTATGATATGCAAAACAAAAGGCAATTGGAAAGATTTCTGGCGACTGGGAAGATTCCTACAAAGAGCTTCCGCAATGGCTTCTTGGTCTGCAGTCTTATATGCTAGGTACCAATATTGGTTTCTATTTTATTCGCTTTATCAAATTTTATTAGTCTATTTGAGAATGGACATCAACATTTAATATTAGCACCTAAGGTAATGCTCATAAGTAATAGTCTTTACTTTTTTAATAGTGAACTTAAATTTACTTGTCATGAGGTAATAGTCTTTATTTTTTCTAACAGGTAGAATAGTCCATCTAGTGACTCAACCATACTATGTGGCTAATATTGTTGATCAGAATCGTGTGATATTCCACCGCTTGTTTTGGACATTCCCTCAATGCATAGAGTCGTTCAAATTTTGCAAGCCTTTTATTTCAATTGATGGCATGCATTTGTATGGAAAGTATAGTGGAATATTGTTGATGGCGACTGCCCAGGATGGTAACTCCAACACACTGCCTATTGCATTTGCACTGGTAGAGGGAGAGACGGAGGAAGGATGGTGTTTTTTCTTGAGTAGCCTTCGACAGTATGTTGCCCAGCAAGAAGGTATTCTTGTAATTTCTGACAGACATGGGTCTATAAAAGCTACTTTGGATGCGGAAGGTAGTGGGTAGCATTTCCCAATGGACTATCATGCATATTGTATTCACTACATCTGCTCGAACTTTGCAGTTCGGTGCAAGAATAAAGATGCGAGGAGAATACTGGTGAATGCAGCATATTCAAAGACTTGGCGAGACTTTCTGTATTAGTACGATCTCTTGCGGAATATGAATTCAGAGATGGGTGAATAGGTTGACAGGATCCCGCATACACAATGGACGGAGTATGCAGACGAGTGCCGTAGATTCGGCTATATGACAACCAATCTGTCTGAGTGTATGAATGCTGTCATGAAAGATACTCATAATCTTCCAATTACAACCATAGTGAAGTCGACTTACTTTCATCTTGCTAAATTATTTGTGAAGAAGTGTATAAAGGCACAAGCACAAATTGCAGCTGGTAGGAAGTGGTCTGATGCTCTTTTACGAGCGATTGACCTTAACAGTCAGCACTTGAGTAGCATGGATATTGGCCCTCCATTTTCCCAAGAAAATTTGGAGTTTATGGTTAGTGAGGTTGATACAGGAGACAATTTCAGTGTGAACCTAGCGGAACAATTTTGTCACTGTGGGTACTTTCAGACATTGTACTATCCATGTCGTCATGCATTTAAAGCTTGTTGGAAGGCACGAGTTGAGTAGGGTTCTTATACTCATGAAACATATAGTCTAGACCAGGTATCCAAGGTATACAGAATGGAGTTTAGAGCCATTGGAAATGATGATAGTTGGCCTGCATATACTGGAGCTGCAATATTACCTAATCCTATACTTAGACGAAGTGACGGGCATCCAATGTCCACAAGATGACGAAATGAAATGGATGATGTAGAACCAAGTCGAATAAAACGATGTGGACTGTGTAGGCAACCGGGTCACACTAGACGCTCATGTCTAGCCTTAACAACTGCATCCATCAAGTCATAATGGTTAAGTGGGTTTTATGGTTCCTTTTAAGTTTTTTTTCCTCTTTCTTTCAGTTTATCTGTATTTGCATTTAGTGTTTGTAATTGTTCAAGTAAGTTGGATGTTGACTTAATGTAATGAAATTAGTTTATTTCAATATGAAGAAAACTTATTTCTCTTTTTTTCTTATATATTTAGTTCTTGAAGTTAATTTATGCATTTGATTATAAGAAAACATGTCCTTGCTTAATATACAAATAAATACTTTTACATGAAAAAACTACAAATAAACAAACATAGTAAAAGAGAAATAAAAACTAATTTCGCCTAGGTGCTGGAAGTGCACAGCCTAAATAACAATGCCGAGCTCAAACTGGACATGCTGGCCTACCTTGACAGGGCTAATGCTGCTTATCCTCGACTTGAGTGGCCTCCTGGTGCTCATGCTGGCCCTGAGTGGCTGACATATGCTCATACTCGACCTAAGTGGCCTCCTGATACTCTTCCCCACCCTGAGGGGCCTGCTGCTGTGATGTGCACTGTGAGAATGCTAACATCGGAGTTCCCCTAAGAAGGTCAAATAAAGGCATACATGGTTGATAGCAATGGGGTGTATCAATTGGAGCCGAGGTAATAGGGGCTCCCATTGGCTGACTGAAATCCGAATAATGCTCATCATGTAGGAATGACAGAAAATTTAGGACATCTGGTGTGGATACAGACATAAAATTTAGGTCCTAGTTGCTGGCAGATAGCTGAGATGAAGAGCTAGGGGCATGCATGTCCTGATGGCTGACATATGGATAACATGAAGCGCTAGGGGCATGCAGGTCCTGGTGGCTGACATATGGCTGAAATGAAGATCCAGGGGCACGCATGTGCTAGTGGCTAGCAAATGGCTGAATCTGTATCGTACCATGATGACCATCATCATCATAATAGTAGTCATAGTCTTGAGCCTCCTCATCATTTATATCCTCATTTTCATCTACTGGATACTGGCGTCTACTAGCACGAGTCCCAACATGAAGCCGACCAGCTATACTTCTCTAATCCGCTATGTCTGCTAGATATGTGATCATCGGAGTTGGCGGTGATGTGGTCGGAACATCACCAAGCAAATCAACTAGTGCACGATCAATAGGGACCACTGATAAAAACCTTTGCGCAAATGCCGAGTACCATTGGAAGTACTCACATGATAGCCAAGTGTCACCAACCTTGTTAACCTCAATGTACCATTGAAGACATTGATCCCATAACTCATGATATTTTAGAAAATGATTAGGCCACCATCGTGCTCGACCTTGCACCCTACGTCCATCACTGCCATGAAGCCTACCAATGTCCATCGCATGTCGTGGTATGTGCTGGGCTTTGCCAAACTGAGGAAGAACACGGTCTGGAGCGTGCCATTCAATAATGGCAAAACATATGAGAGAGGTGACAGAGGTCCAAACATCAATGTCACCATAGACGAAGCCAAGCGTAATCCTCCTAACAACTGAATGATTATATGGCCTCCACCTAAACTGCATTGATAAATAAAACAACATTAGCATACTAGTAAACCCATTAAATTTACAGTTAAAAACCATAGTTATAATTGTTATCCCCTCAATGCCAATGGTGTCAAACTGAGCCGTACATACCACTAATCGATTATTGTGTGTATCAGAAGTACATCTATAGCCCTGCCACCTAAAAAGAATTGATAACCATTGTAATCCGATAAAAAAACAACATAATATTTGCCACATATAAAACCATAGTGGGGACCACGCATTTACCTTATTCCTAGTGGAAACCTCAATGGAAATTGACCAGTAGGCTGCAAAACACGCATCATATACTAACCCTAAGAATATAACAGAGCCCCACAGCCATCAATCTCAACCACTTTATACCTGCAAGCGTGACATAATGCGCGATAACAAAAAGCCAAAACTGTAGATCCACAACTAAGTGTCCCACACTAGTGCAAGTCACTCAGAAACGGTAGCCATTTCAGATAAACTCTAGATCCAAACTTGTCTACAAATAAAAAGCAACCAAGCACCTGCATGATATATGCCCGACTATAGCCCAAAGTGTCTCATGATCAGCGTTTTCTGGCAGCTGTTGGAAAACTCTACTAAACCAAGTAAGGTTCACACTGTTCCCTTTCATGTCCCCCCTACTCAAGACAACTCCAAACATATCCTGGCATAATGCCATAATATCTCGGCCATGAAATTTCGCCCAGTCATCCATACATCCACTAATAGCTGGGCCATCTACACGTAGTCCTAATTGGAATACCACATCTTCGAGTGTGATTATGCACTCCCCGTATGGAAAATAGAGCGTATGTGTTTCTGGACGCCATCGCTCGACAAAGGCACTAATAAATGCCCTGTCATAGTCAAAGCATCCTACCTGTGATAAATGCCAAAAACAAGCAATCTCAAGGTAGGGCTGTAGCTATGGATCAGGTGGTTTAATTGTTATGGATTTGTGCCTAGTACAAAGGACTCGAGCATGCTGTATCAGATCAATTAACTTTCGGTAAATCACTCAACTAACAAAAAAAGGTAAGAAAGCAAAAAACAAATTAAACTAAGTTAAAACTAATAAATTGATTAACTAATAAACTAAGAAAGCAAACTAATTAATTAACTAAACAAATTAAACTATTTACTATATTGAAATCAAACTAATTTATCATACTGAATTTTAAACTACCAACACTAATCCAAATAAATTAATTAATTTTAAACTAAGCAATAAATTAGCTAATGAACCAAACAAATTAAACTAAATTACAGGGTATTCAAATTAATCTAAATTACTACAGTGAATTTTTTAAAATACCTATAGTAAATATATACAAAACTAAGTGAATTTTTTAAAAAATCAACACTACAAAACTAATTTACTAAACAAATTCAACTAAGTTAAAAATTAATTAACTACTAATAAACTTATTAACTAATAAACTAAGAAAGCATGCTTAACTAATTAACTAAACAAATTAACACTAAATTACTATATTGAAATCAAACTAAATTTATAGTGAATTTTAAACTATCAACACTAATTCAAATAAATAAACTTAATTTAAACTAAGCAATAAATAAACTAATTCAAATAAAATTAAAATAAATTACTTCAACTATAATTAAACTAAAAAAATAAATAATTAAATGACACAAATTAAATAGTAAATCATAATCACACCCTATCCTAAAACAAACAATAAATAAATTAAACTATATTTTTTAATGAAATAAACAAAAACTTGATAAACTATAATAAACTAAACACTAAATCAAAAATTAGTCAAATTGAAGTACAAAGGTATAAAAAAATGAAACAAATTAATTAACCAAGCAATAAACATAAATTAAAACATAAAAATGAATTAATTAAAGTAAAAAAATTGCCAGCTCTTCTAATTTTACAACAATATGCCTATTATTATTACAATGGGTGAGATTTTGTTGCTCAATACCAAAGAAATCTCTCCGGTACGTACTCTCTTTGCCTGGAAAACTCTCAGGGAAGGAAGGTTGGGCGATTTGTGTGTGTGGAAGGAACTTTGGGCGACTTGTGTTTGAGGCATAGTATTAAAAACTAGTTCAGACCAGCCGGCTCGACCGGAAAACTGGTGAACCGGTTGTGAAATCAGTCCAAGTTAGTATTTGGATCGGTCCCGCATCAAAACCGGTGCAGCCTTGTTTGACTCGGTTGGTTTTGTATCAAAACCGGTCACTCGGCTAGTCGAATCGGGTCAGACCGGTCGAGTTTTTTTTTAGCTTTTTTATTTTTTTTTCTTTTTTTAGTTTTTTTTTGCTTTGTTGTTCTAAATAATGACTTTTTCAAAAACCTTTAAAAAAAAATCTAATTTGACTTATAGAAAAATGTAATAACTTTATTTGTATAGTCATAACTTATGAGTTTGTGATGTAAAACTTTGTGAGTTTGCTTGTATAATTATGTTTTGAACTTGTCAATTGTGATTCGTGAATGTGAAATGTGAATAATATTTTGGAATTTATGTTATTTATTTATGCTTTTATATTTGGACCCTTTAAAGAGTATTAAATTGTTAATTAGTTATCATTTTATTGTATTTCATTTAAATTTTTATATTTTTTTGTATAAATTCGGTTCAACTGGTTCGACCAGTGACCCACCGGTTGAACCAATGACCCAGTGACTCGACCGAGTCGATCACCGGTCCGAGTTTGAAAACTATGGTTTAAGGGAAGGGGGTTGGGCAACTTGTCTTAAATAGAGGCAGGGCGCAAATAGCCGTTTATAGCTATTACACATAAGTTGCCCTAGACTTTGGCGACTTATATGCTGTGTATCTCGATTTAGGCTTGGGCGACTTTTGTGCAACGACTATATCCTTAAATCGTGTAAGATTTTATACGACTTATGTACAAATAGTTAAAATGTGCCAACTTTATGCGACTTATGTATTAAAAAACATGACATATTTCGAGTTTCTATAAGACCGGGACAAATGTGAGGTTTATTTTTGATTTTATTTTATATCTGCAAAAAAGCCTTCTTAAATAGTGTCTTTAATACATTAGTTAAATAAATCCAATTAGATTTGTGTAAAACTATTTTATACCATTATACATCAAAATTAAATTCATATTTCAAACATTAGCTTCAATTATGAAAAGAAAACTTTTGCGAAATGAGTTACAATTTACGTAGAAAAATAGTTAGGTATTCTAAAAGTAAGAAAATGTAGTTGGTCTGTTCCATTTAATAAATAACACATCTATTTTATAAACTATTATGTTATTATCTTACATTTTTCCTGTACATTTAATGCAATAGTTAACATGTTATTTATTAAATGGAATAAAATAACTGCATTTTCTTTCGGGAAATGACCCTAGAATTTCTCATTTATATATATGACATATTTTAAACGTGTTAGGCTTTAAACGCTCTAAACATCACTGCTATCATTTACAACACTTGCATAGGGTAGGATAGAATTTTCCCATAGGAAAACCTCAACTACTGGCCGCCGGTGAAACTTCAATCAATTGGTTTTCAACTTTTTTCAAAGATTGGTAGTGAAGTGGCCCTATTATTCTTCCCTCGTGCGAGACTCAGCTCTCGTGCATCAATATATGCCGCCACTATATATAACTATTTATTTGGTGTCCATTTATATATTAAATTATTCATATATGAAACAGATTAAAGAACTACAGGGTGAACATATAAAAGGGTGCAATTTTCAGCTCAAACAGTGGACTAATTAATGAATAGTGTGGTCCTCCGCAACCACATGGCATTGTGTATTAGGGGGATTGTCCATGCCTCGTTTCCATTGGTGAAAATGAAATATTCCGTTCCCAAAAACAACCCTTGTGATCCTGGCCCACTCTAGGTTGTGGATCCCATGCATGTAATTAAGAGGGAAAATATAGCTCGCCAAACTATGATATATATATTATATATCCTCTGATAAAGCAAGCTTATGAAAGAAGTTCACCTACCGAACTATTATAGTTTTTCTTCCACCAAGCTAAGAGAGAGAAAGGAGAGATATTCCAAACAATGTTACTCAGTCCTGTGAGATCTCAATAATTTTTGCACTTGGCCTGCATCTAAATAATGCATGAGTAGTAGCAACTAGAGACATTTTACCCAGGTACACAAATTTCTCCATGTACATACATGTATATGGTGGGAAACTTACACACTATATATACGCCTTATTAGAACATTTATGGATTTAAACAAATTTTTAGAAATATTAGATTTATCCATTAAACTTTAAGTCAAAAATTATCATAAAATAAATTAAGCTTATGAAATCTTAAAAACTATAAAATTAATTAATTAGTACTTATTTTGATGTGTAGTGTGTTTTTTAAAATATAGGTAAACGTGAACTATGATATTAATAATATAAATATTCAATCGTTCTAAAAAATTATAATTTGCATGACTATGTGAATAATACTGATTATTCAATAGTTAAATATCGTAAACAACAATGACTTCTATTCATATTATATGCATATTTATAAGATGTATCCGCGACAAAATTTGGTGACCGCCTTTTGCTCTAATTAATAAATAAACTGATATGATTACTTATAAGGAAGAGGGGGTCCAATCATAATTAAGAAAGTAAGTGAAATATAATACTGTAGTTGGAGCAGCAGCAATACTTATCTGGACTTGATCTTGGTCCCCCTGTTTTTTATTAAGTGGTATGCAATTCCAAAGGACCCTGCAACGTGCGATGGGGACTTTTGTCTCATTATCAGCGTTATCACTCACGATAACTTTTCTTCTGCGCCCTCTTCCCAGTCCTTCACACAAATCCTTATTCTTTTTTTCGAAGATTAGCATGATATATATTATCTAAATACTAAGCACGACAGTTAATACAGTTGATATCTATTTTAATTTTTTTTAAATACTTAGCAATTACGAAAAAATTGGATCAAGTATCAAATCGGTCAAGGTACTGTTTCAAAAGTTTAGAGATCCAACCAGTTCAACCGGAATGTAATAAAAATATATATAAATATATACATATGATTAGTTAGAATGTAAATAAATATATTAAATCATTAATATTAACATAATCAACAAAAAAATATTCATAGATCTATAAAAATAAACATAAGCCATATAAAATTTCTCTAGTTTCAGCCTCATAACGAGGTCATAAAGCATTTAAAAATAATATTTGTTAGTAACCAGTGAAATTTAGGATGAGCAGTCTGCGAATGACACAGATAGAAGAATAACAACCCAACAATTTTTGTTAGTGTCTTTCTTTGGTTTCATTTTTTCTCTACATCAGACCGGTCTTGTTCGCCGATTTTCCCTATGCTTGACCAGTTTTAATCAGTTTTGACTTAGGTTTTTCAATTTCAACCCGGATAGTGAGGCGATTGGTTTCCATTTGGACTGGCCGGTTTGGTCCAATTTTCTCTTCATTGATATTTAGTTTTAAGGATTCGATTTCTGAAAGTGTATATCTCATGACTAGAAGTAATACCATGCCTGTGAGCTATAGGTCTCCGTGGAAACTTTTGGTTCATATATATATATATATATATATATGTCTTTGACAAATCAAGGTATTATTGTAAATTTTAAGATAAATATCTTATTTTTTTTATGTATCATGAACACCCTTAATTAGTGATTAAATGATTATTAGTTTGTTGTATGGTTTGATTGGACCAATTACTATCCATGATTGAACAAAGATATGAGTTCCAATATTAAACTCACCTTGTACTACTAGTGTTCTATTTTTCTTTTAGCACTCCTGCTAAGTTCCCAGAGGCCGAGGTGCCATGTTTAGCAGGCATTGGTAACTTTAGTTTTGATGCCTTGGCCAAAACCGAAGCCCTCTGACTTCTGAGCTCTCTGATGGTCAATATGGGACCCCACCAAGGAACATAAATTGACAACAGTAGAGCCACGTGACCATACCATACAAGCCAAAACATCTTCAATGTAGGGAGGTACACTGCATTGAATTTGTTACCACCCCTAATAATCTTAAATAAGATTTGGCCGCTCGAAGGTCAAATCCAGCCCTATTGACTTCGTTGTTTGTTCTGCTTAGGATTCTATTTGCGACGTTGAAAAAACTGCTCTCTTTCCTTAAAAAAGTCCTGTGATGCTAATGAGTGTGTGCGGGATGGTCATCGGCTCTGTGGCTTACACTAGCAACTATTCTTGGGACATATGTCTTATAACTTCAACCTGACGTTGTGTTGACGGAAATTATTAATTACCCAATTCATGATAAGATTTATTCTTAATTTATGCTACATTCTTTTAGAAAAATCAAAATATAAATTCATATATTAACAACAGCTAAGAGTCAGAGACTTTTATTTGATAACTTTTATTATTTTTTCTCTTTTCTCAATTGAACCATTGGTATACAACTTCTATTATCATAGACTCCGCTAATTTGGCGCGACTTGATTGAGGTCCCTTAAAAAAGATAATAATCTCCTAGTAAATTTTCTTTTTTATTCACAAAACTCGGATTTAAAGACTTTAATTTAGGGAACAACATACCTACTAGTTTTACCAATACAAATTGGCTAGTAATTTGTTCATTGGAAAGTAGAAATTTTATCAATAATTACCATTGAAAGATAACATTTTGAGTAAAGTAAAAAATGACCTTATGTGATACATACTCTAACATCATCCAATAATTTATATATCTGTTTTGGATGGATTTGTCAGCGGCAATAAATATTCTAATAAGTGAAAACAAAAACAGAAAAGGAATAAAGTAATGGTGGGGTAGGAAGTTGAAACTAGGCACCAAGGTCTTGAGGCTTGCGCTGTCTTGCAGAAGGTGAAAACATCGCAAAATGATGCAGAGTGAAAAAAAAAAAATAGTAAGAGAGATTTTTGGGTTTCTATCAATAAAATTCTCAATGGCCATGATGAGTTCCTTCACGTAAATGCAAGCCCTTTTTTTGGCTATTCCAGCCCATCAATACACACACTGGTGATACAGTAATATCTAGTGAGAGTCACATTCCCTCACGGTGATATCATCATATAATATAAAGGTTAGTTCAAGAACACAACACAAACCAAGTTCTTATCACAAAGACACATAGCTAATGGCTACATTCTGTACATACCTGTTCCTTGTTCTCTCTGTGACTTTTACGCTGTTGAAGCTTAGTTCATCCGCATCATCAGAGGCTGATGCCCTTCTCTCCTTCAAGGCCTCCATTGAAGACTCCAAGAAGGCTTTGTCAAGCTGGTCAAACACTTCAGCAACTCACTACTGTAACTGGACTGGAATCTCTTGCTCCACCACCACAACACCTTCTTCACCCTCAGTTACTTCCATCAATCTTCAAGGCCTCAACCTTTCTGGTGATATCTCATCTTCTATTTGTGACCTTCCAAGTTTGTCTTACCTCAACCTTGCAGACAACATCTTCAACCAGCCCATCCCTCTCCATCTTGCTCAGTGCAGCTCATTGGAGACTTTGAACATCAGCAAGAATCTCATATGGGGCACTATCCCATCTCAGATTTCTCAGTTTCCTTCACTGAGAGTTCTTGACTTCAGCAGAAACCACATAGAAGGAAACATCCCAGAAACCTTAGGCTCCTTGAAGAACCTCCAAGTCCTTAACATGGGGAGCAACTTGCTCTCAGGTAGTGTTCCTGCTGTGTTTGGAAACTTGACTAAGCTTGAAGTTCTTGATTTGTCTCAGAATCCATACTTGGTGAGTGAGATTCCAGATGATATTGGTGAACTTGGGAATCTGAAGCAGCTTATGTTGCAGAGCTCTTCTTTCCAAGGTGAAATTCCAGCTTCTTTTGTGGGGTTGGTTAGCTTGACCCATCTGGATCTCTCTGAGAACAACCTTACAGGTGGGGTTCCTCAGGCACTGGCTTCTTCTCTCAAGAACCTGGTTTCCTTTGATGTCTCACAGAACAAGCTTTTGGGGCCATTCCCAAATGGTGTTTGCAAAAGGCAAGGCCTAATAAATCTCAGCCTCCACACAAATGCCTTCACAGGCTCAATAGCAAGCTCCATTGGTGAATGCAAGAGTCTTGAGAGGTTCCAAGTCCAGAACAATGGTTTCTCTGGAGACTTCCCTGCTGCACTGTGGTCATTACCCAAAGTCAAGCTCATTAGAGCTGAAAACAACAGATTCTCAGGACAAATACCTGAGTCAATATCAGGAGCTGTTCAGTTGGAGCAAGTTCAGCTTGACAACAACAGCTTTTCTGGCAAATTCCCTCAAGGTCTTGGCCTTGTCAAGAGCTTATACAGATTCTCTGCATCACTCAACCATTTCTATGGTGAGCTTCCCCCAAATTTTTGTGACTCGCCACTTATGAGCATAGTTAATCTCTCCCACAATTCTCTTTCTGGTCAAATCCCAGAGCTGAAAAAATGCAGGAAACTAGTCTCGTTGTCTTTGGCTGACAACAGTTTAACAGGAGAAATACCTTCTTCCCTCGCTGAGCTGCCAGTGCTGACTTACATTGACCTCTCAGATAACAACCTCACTGGTCCAATCCCACAAGGGCTTCAAAACCTGAAGCTTGCTCTTTTCAATGTATCCTTCAATCACCTATCTGGTAGAGTGCCATACTCCTTGATTTCTGGTCTCCCTGCCTCTTATTTGGAAGGGAATCCTGACCTTTGTGGCCCTGGATTGCCCAATTCCTGCTCTGATGACATTCCAAAGCACCCTAATGGTGGCCTTACAACCATAACATGTGCCTTGATCTCTTTGGCCTTTGTCGCTGGAACTGCCATTCTTGCTGGTGGGTTTGTGTTGTATAGGAGATCATGCAAGGCGAATGAAGTAGGGCTTTGGAGGTCAGTGTTCTTCTATCCTCTCAGGATCACTGAGCACGATCTCCTCATAGGGATCAATGAGAAGGGCTCATTGGGGAATAGTGGAGTTTTTGGCAAAGTTTATGTTATGAACCTGCCTGGTGGTGAACTAGTTGCTGTGAAGAAGCTAGTTAATTTTGGAAACCAATCCTCCAAGAGTTTGAAAGCTGAGGTCAAGACTTTGGCAAAGATTAGGCACAAGAACGTTGTTAAGATTCTGGGGTTCTGCCATTCTGATGAGTCTGTTTTTCTCATCTATGAATACTTGCATGAAGGAAGCTTAGGGCACTTGATTTCAAGCCAGAATTTTGAGTTGCAGTGGGGTGTTAGATTGAAGATTGCCATTGGAGTTGCTCAAGGACTTGCATACCTTCACAAGGACTATGTCCCTCACTTGCTTCACAGAAATGTCAAGTCAAATAACATTCTGTTGGATGCAAACTTTGAGCCAAAGCTCACAGATTTTGCTCTTGATAGGGTGCTTGGAGAAGCTGCATTCCAGTCAACTTTGGATTCTGAAGCACCATCTTCCTGTTACATTGCACCAGGTATGAGAATTGAGAAGTTATGTTAACTATTACATAAAGCACTTAACTGTTATAGTAAACCATCATTAATTTATTGCTTGGATTTTGAGGTTGAACTTAGCCGTAGCTTCTAATTTGGCGGCATCTCTGTTTCTCTGTGCATATCTGACGGCAGAATAAGCTTCTGTGACTTCTTAGCTGATAAATTTTGCAAAGGACTTTACTAAATCTATTCATTTTTTTCTCTCCTATAGAAATTTACTGACAAATAGTTATCCTTGACCTCAGAGCATACTCTTATTTGAGTAATACCTTAGTAGGTACCACTATTTATGCAAGTGACCAATAACACTAAACAATTGATTTGGCATTTTCATATTTGAGTTTCACCGTTGAGTAATTTGGCAAACTATAACTGGCTTTTACTATTAGCTCACTGGACAAATATATTCGCACCATATGTCCACAACTACTCATAAATCTCTTGTGCTATTGGCACTAACTTGAAGTGCCTGCACTCTGCAGCATTGAAGACTTCAAACTTCAAAGTATTCCTAGAAAGAGTTTTTACCCAGTTGATAATTCCATCTCATCAAATATTATTGATAGGAAACACTGCCTAGCATATCAGCAATTTGCACGCCTGAAATAAGTATCTAGTTGCCTTTTGATTCATGTACATGATTTACAATTGGACGCCGCATCGTCACCTAATGTGGTGAGATAATGCTTAGTTGTTATTGCTGTTTTTGGTTATCCTGGTGTATATAGCACATTCTTCATCATTGATAACCAATAAACATGAAAGTGCTTAGTGCTAACATGTAGTTGTATTTGTTGCATTGCAGAACATGGTTACAGCAAGAAAGCCACTGAACAATTGGATGTCTACAGCTTTGGTGTTGTACTGCTAGAGCTAGTGAGTGGCAGGAAAGCTGAGCAAGCAGAGCCAAGTGAGTCCCTTGACATAGTGAAGTGGGTTAGGAGGAAAGTGAACATCACAAATGGGGTACACCAAGTCCTTGACCCTAGAATATCACATACATGTCACCAAGAAATGGTTGGAGCATTAGATATCGCTCTTAGATGCACTTCTGTGGTGCCTGAGAAGAGGCCATCAATGGTAGAAGTTCTGAAAAGTCTCCAGTCCCTTGAGTCAAGGATTTGCATTGCAAACTTGCAGGGAACCAATGAGGAACCCTCCTCCATTCCAGTATGAACTTAACCACCAAGTTCTAATTCAAAGATGGGGCCTACTATTTTTGTTGTCTCTTTTTGTATGTAAATTTTCGCTTTATATTTTTCACATAATGTTTATTTTGTATGTGATGATGAATTGGGGCATGGGAATTGTTTGGCATGACACATGCATTCACTGTTTGGCACCAGATTGGCTGTGTTAATGAATGGTAGTCAGGGGTACAGTCCTCTCTTTCTTTTACAGTCCAAAAGCCCAAATCATTAGCACATGCTTGGTTGCTCTTTTTCATTTCTTGTTTCCAATTTTATGTGGTTATTTTTGGAATTTTGTAAATGAGATAATGAAAACTGAACGCTTGTTTTCAATTTTATGTGGTTATTTTTGGGATTTTGTAAATGAGATAATGAAAACTGAACGCCGAATTTTATTATTTTCAGTATTATATAAGATGAAAACTCAAACCCAAGATTTCCTTACAGTTCTGAAGCACGTTATCCCTCTTCTACCTTTATCCTCTTTTTAGTCGTCCAAGCTCCAGAGCATGTCTTCCATTTTTTTTATTTTTTTTATAAAAGAGCATATCTTCTATTCTTCTTGTTCTATTTAAGGTTTGTTCAACGTATATTCTAGGTCCAGAATCTTCTTTCTTTTGTTGGTCACATTCCAAAATCATCTCTGTTTTTTGGTCCGAAATGTGATTTCATTGAAGCAAAAGGAGGCAGGCCAACAACCTGCGGGTCCAAAGATAAAACTTGAGGCACTAGTTGGGTTACGAAGAGGGCTGGCCCTTTCATTGTTGATAGTTTTTAGCCCAACAAAGGTGAGTAGCCCAAGAAACTTAGCTCCAAGTAATTTAGGCATTTAAAAAACAAATTTGGACTTAATTTGGTATTGTTATGACTTTTTTAAGATTGGTGAGCTTTTTGGGCTATGTCTAAAAACTGATTTTGAAAAATCATAGTATTAGTATTTGATAATATAAATGTTAAAGTTATTCTTAATAAGGAGGAATCATAATAATAGTGTTTAGTATATATGGTACAAAATTGTTTTTAAAATCCAAAATAACTATAACTCTATAATAGATATAGATATTTACCAAGATAATTTCTATTTAATATTATATTATTTTTTAAGTTTTAAATAGCAGAAGTCAGTTATAAAAAATATCATGTGAGATACTTTCAAAAGCATTATTAGCTTTTAAAAGCCAAAAACAAAAACTTCTTAGTTTTGTAGTTTAATAGCTGGAAAAAAAAATGACTTATGATTTTTGTAAGTAGGAGCATCTGCTTAAAGAACACTTCTAAGTGGCTCCGACAAGTGCATTAGATTGTACTAGTAAAAAAAAAAAGTGAGTGAAGTATCATTTTTAGAACGATTGGCTTAACCAATTACTGTTTCCTAACTTTGAAACTATTTACACTGCTAAATGAAAAGAATAATATAAACATAATTGCAACAATAAACCAAAAGAAAAAAAGGATACCAATTGGATGTAATGCACAAAAAATAATATGTCAAATCAATTAGAAAATAATATTGTATTTTTTGATGATTTGATTTATTAATTATGATGCAATAATAAAAGGATTTCATACAATATTATAATAAATTAATATGAGATATTTACAATTTTCAAAAAAATAATTACGTAAAAAATTATCATTGAAAGAGAATTCGCATGTGGAACAGCTTTCTCAAGGATGAATTTCTAGTTGTATTATTATATGATTTTCATATTAAATATCATTTATTATTTATTCAAAGTACTTATTTATTATTAAATGTTATATTAATTTTTGTCATCATTTATTTAATTTAATTTAATTTTTATTTGAAATATTAATTGTTTTATTCTATTTATTCTTATCTATTTATTTAATATTTATATTATTTATTTAATTTAAAAATGCATAAGAGACCTTATACATTAAGTGCTCGTTTGACATGTTTGATAGAATATGGATTGATAATGTTAGACTTGATAAGATTACTCCTAATAATACAAGCTCTAATAATTGGTAAACTCTTAACACTATACTAGGTGGTAAACTCTTATCACCTATGCCTTTGAGTGAATGGTCATTTGTTAGACTCTCACCTCCCCCTCCCTTGTCCCCTCTAGGATAAATTTCTAATCTTAATACCTTTGTTAAAAAAAAATTATATTTTATATTTTATAATATTATCATTTTTAAAAATAATTCTAATATTAAATAAAATAAAACAAAAATAAAACAAGAAATATTATCAATTATTCAAATATAATTTTTAAATATTATATTTATGTAAATATCGATTAATTAAAATTTAATTTATGTTAAATATTATTATTTATTTCAATAATTTATAAATATGTATTATTTCAACAAATTAGCTAATTATAAAATATACCCTTGTAAAAATTTTAATATTTTCTATTTTTAATTATAATCATTTAAATTTCAATTTAAAAATAAATATCAAGCCAAAATTTTTTATTATTAATCCTTACAAAAATTTTTATTATTAATCCTTACTTTTATATATTACATATTATTTATCATTTGGTTAAAGTATTTACTTGTTATCAAATATTTATTATTATTTACTATTTATCAAGTATAATATTTATTTACCAATATTTATTTATTATAAAATAATTTTATTGAGAATTATTTTTATTTATATAATTTTACTTAGTATTTATTTATGAATAATTTATTTTAATAAATAATAAAAATAAAGTGATCTTATATATTAAATCAAGCCTAATTTAGTTTTCACATGATATATTAAGTTATACAATATTTTGATATATATAAGAATTATAATAGATAAGCTTTTACAATATGTTGCCTGCAAACAACGAATAAGGGCATAACATATAGTATTAGTTTATACTATCATGTCTAATATAACATACCAGAGACACCCTAAAAGTTAATCAAACATTATCTTATTTCCCTAAATTTGATTAAGTTATCAATCATTTTAATTTATATTTGATTGAGAATGTTATTTTTGCCTACAAGGTGAATTGGATATTTTATACAATATATTTTAATAATTTATTAATTTCATGTCCCTTAACATCAAATGCTTTTTCTTACCTGTCATTGACATTATTTTTCCAATTAACATGACTCCTCAAATCCCCTATCAATTGCCAGTCGTTAAAAAAAAAAATACTATTATTTAAAAAAACAATTAAGTATAGTATGCTTTAGAAGAATAACAATATAAAAATTCAATGCCTTTAACTGTGCATGCATCAATTTTTAGAGAATATTGAATTATTGCAATTAACATTTTAAAATGACTAAATTGACAGTTTTCAAAATCAAATTATTGTGTTGAACAAAAAATAAAATTATATATTGTGTTATATTTTTTAAAAAATAAATAACTAAAGAAAAGAAAGATATATACAAGTACCTATTTTGAGAGGGAGAGAGAGAGAGACGAGATAAAAACTTATTTATTTTATCATTAATTTTTTAATTTATTAAAATATAAGTTTTCATTTAAAGATCAAAAGAAAATGAAATTTTTATTTTTTTATCTATTTTTCATAAATACATAGAAACTCTTTAACAAGTGTATGACATTCAAAGCTACTGCGATTGGATTAGTGATGAGGAAATCAAATATTTTATTATGATATCATATTACCCTTTAAATATATAAGAAAAATGTGCTCTAATGACGTTTAGAAATGAAAACTACGAAAACTTAAATACAAAATTAGAATACTTATTAAAGCCTTCTTTAGTTAATTATAGCATTAAATGCACATTAAATTCTCTTCAACACGCGATAGTAGCTAGATTGCATATTAGCAAAATATATACCATTTGTAACCGGATAAATCTTGTGCTAATATTTAATCATTAATTTTATTCTATTTTCATGTTTAATAATTATCCTAATTAAATAAAGAAATGAAAAAAGTTTATCACAGCGGTGGAAAAAGAAAATATGGAATTAATATTTAATTTATAAAATAGGATTAATTTTTTGTCTTGAAAGGAGAATTTGATTTCACACATTAAACAAGAAAAGATAATAATTAAAAGTAGAATAAATTTCCATATTAAAAATAGGAAATAATAAAATATTTTCACAAAATATTGCTTTGTAATTTATTAATCTTCATCCCAAAGTATTAAAGGTTTAAATATATTTTTAGTCCTCATAAACATGAATCATCATTTTGATTTTGATCCTTTTTTTTGTCATTTTTATATTTTGGTTCCTTTTGTATAAATTTGATGTTAAATAGTGATATTTATAGGAATAAAAAGAAATTTTTTGAAATGTTTAAAGTGTAAAAATAAATTTTTCATTATTTTTAACAACTAAATACATAATATAAAATATTTATTGATACAAAAAATTAGAAAAATAAGAATAAAAAAAATAAAAAGGAAAAAATTAACTAAAATCAAAACAAAAATTTTGGAGAGACCAAAACTAAAATGACTTAAATTTATAGGGATTAAAAACATATTTAAATCTATTTTTTATTCGAGCACTTGTTGTTTTGTTATGCACTAGCCTATTCAATTGATAAAAGAAAAGAGCTAGGTGGCTGTGGCTTTTTATTTAACATTGTGCTCTGCTGTCAAGCTCAACAAAGAAGGAATTACTATTATTCATTGGAATAATATGTAATCAGTATAATTATTTGTACCAAAAAAAAAATTGATATTTAGACTTGTCGTCTGATTGAACAATATGCTGCTTTTCTCTTAGTAATTGTACGTGGAAAATAAATCAACTTATACACTTAATTAAATTATTATAGTTTTGTAGTGGCATAACTGAAATTTTTTTTTTTTTCAAAATGAAAGAGGCCTACTAACAAAAGGAATATTGTAAACTGAAAAAGGCTGACTTGATCCAACATATGCATCTCAGATCAAACCCATAATTGAGACCTCTATCAAAATAACGTTAAATAAATTAGTCACTCCAAAAAAGAAATATCTTCTTAATTTTTTATAATTAAAAATATAGGACAAATTATTTCTTTCTCAATATTTATGTGGATTTATATATCCTATTTATATTTTTATCGAATGCCAATTTAACTTATTTTTATAAATCATTAGAGATTAATCTATCCCACTTTAATCATGATGGATTAAAAATGGTATTTCTTTTATTGAGAGACTAATTAATTTATTCAATGTTATTTTCATGAAGGACTAAATTGGAGAATTACTCTAAAACTTAAAACAAAAACACATATTATTTGAATAAATGATGTAGTATTAATATTTTCTTATTCATAATTTTTATATTCTTTAATTTAATGTGTTGATGTAAAATTCTCTTTCTTCATTAAATATATATAATTTTATCTATTTTTAACTTTTTTTTATAAAACTTTATCGATCTTTAATTAATAGTTAATGTTCATTTTAGTTCATGACATTATAATGGTGACCTATTTTATTTTCTGATTTTTAAAATGGATCAAATTAGTTCTTAGCATTACAAAACATGAGTCAAATTAATCCATTAACCCATTTTTATTTAACAATATGTCATTTAAATGATGATGTGTAATATAAAGTGATACCTTGACATACTCTGTGTCATCTAAAGTAGAATAAAATTTAAAATAACTGGGGTCTGAAATTACATAAAATGAGTAATTTAAATATCTTTTTCAATTTATGAGATAATTCATTTTGTGCAAGTTTAGATATCAACATAATTATTTTAAACTACATTCTACTTCATATGATATATGATATGTCAAAGTATCACTTACTGTCACATATTATTATTTAATTAATAAAATATTAAATAAAAGTGGGATGGAGACTAATTTAATCCATATTTTGCAATATCAGGAACTAGTTTAATATATTTTAAAAGTTAGACTAAAATGATCCATAAATATAAAATTAAAAATCAAAATATATAAGTATTAACTCTTCAGTTAATTTAATGATATTAAACCTTTCTCTTCTTTCGTTAAAATCATTAGTGAATCTTCAACCTTTACATTAAATAATTTTCATAATCAAATACTGAAGGATAAAGCCACACATATGTCAATAAATCAAGTGTTACAAATCAATTATTTTTTAACAGATGTCATTGCTTGTGCTTTAAGCCCTTTCATACAAAATCTCCAAATAGTCCTTTTCACTTTTACGGATCCCCTACTGTGCCATCTTAAGCACATTATTTATAGGGAAAATATTGATCTCAATAAAGCATACTCACAAGCGTTCTTTTTTCCTCACTGCTTATTTGGTACCAGCCTAAGAGATTTAACAAATTATATATATGAGTTCCATGGCAGGGTTATTCTCTGAGTGTGAAATTCACACAAATATGGGATCAATCAATTTGGCCAATCAAAATTCAGCAACACCCCGTCAACTAGTGATCACTACAACACAGCATGGAAGTGCTACAGATTCTGAAGGACACTTGCAGAATAGTGGCATCCAATATTTAGCCAAAGATGATGTCATATTTGTTCCTGCGAATTCACCCGCAATAACAAAATTGTTGGAGTCAGCGCTAGACGAAGGACACATAACAGAAAGTCTTCGCGGAGCCAAGCCGGCATTGTAACAAACTTTTGCTCTTTTCAATGTAATTTTAATCTTATGGTAATTTATGCATATATTGTTATCTTATTGTAAGAAAATGTTTCAGTGATGTGAGGGAAGGACATGATAATGGACACAATGATCCAAATCAGCATGAGCTTGGAGGGTGTTCTAACATGACTAAAGCTTCTTATCCCATGACCTCTCAATATCGGGGAGTTATCAAGTGATTAAAGATTATCTTTTATCATAAGCCATTGATTTAATTTCATGTGCCATATTATATTTTTCCGAGCTTAATGGAAGGTATAATTAAATAATTAATCGTGATATAGATGCGCTAAGGATCGTTTCGAAGCATTTGTGTGGGATAGCACCGTCGAAGGATCGAGAGGAAGAACAGGTTCGAAACACCTTAATTTGATACATAGCTTTTCATTCATTCTATATCTTTTTTATTTTTTGTTTTAATATGTAATTCTCTATTTATTATTTTATTTAGTGCCCCCAAACAACTCACTAACTTCTTTTTTTTTCACATGTATGGCTGAACCTTTTTCAACTACTGCAGTTTATATCGGTACGTATTGAACTTCTCTTCTATGTAAAATATTTAGTTTAAATTTTAATGGCCAAAAAATTAATCTTGGGTTTTCCTTGAACGCATGGTGATTGAAAATTTCCCTTTGATTGAAAATTTAATGATATTAAAAATTTCTCATCTATCTAATTGGATTCTTTTTTTTTTTTTTGGTTTTGTTTCTTGAGTTTGGCAGGTGGATATTCGACTGAATTTGGAGCCGCTAGAGCTCATGACTTGGTCTCCCTTAAAATTGGGGGCCTATCATCATTTACAAATCTTTCTGTATGTAATCTTAGATAGATTCATGGCCTTCATTGGGAGAAAAAAAATATAGCTAGCTAGTATAGACACATTCTTGATTTATTATTATTATTATTATTATTATTATTATTATTATTATTATTATTATTATTATTATTATTATTATTATTATTACTACTGCTTGAGTTCCGTCTCATCATATGCATGTTATTAATCGTAGGTGAGCTGCTATTGGAAGGAAATCGATGAAATGCAAACTATGAGGAAAAAAGAATATATTTATGCTGTTAGAAGGCAAGTTGTGAATTGCATTATACATTGTCCATGTAAAGGCCATTGCAATTCATTGCTTTCTAGTTATTATTTTTTCTTTTAAAAAGTGAGAGTGAATATAGATTTTACTATAAAGCTACCATATAGTATACTTGCAATACTGCAAAAGATAATCCTATAAAATTCAACCACTGTGTTACTGGACCGAACAGTTACATAATCACGTAAATGATTTTTCTTTTCCATTGAATCTAAACAAAATTTCAGAAAGGGCGGCAAAGGCTTCTCTGGGAGCGACTCCAATTACCGTGGTGTTTATAGGTTTGTAGTACCTACCTTCTGCTCCCCTTACATATATTATTGTTCAATTATATACTATCATATCACTAGAGATAATTAATTAAATCTCACACTCACTACTTATAATTTGTATTTATGCCACCCCTATCTCTTACGCACTCATGTTTTTCCGAAACAGGATCACCGGAGGTATGCAGTGGCAAGCATGGCTGGGTCGGGACAAAGGGATACCAAGCATATTCTTGGGAACATATTGTTAGTTCACAATTTTAACAAATTCGATTCGTTTTTTTCTTCAGAATTTAATAATATTATACAAATTCTTTTTCTCATTATTATTTAGGGTACATTCTGAAATATCAACATGTATATTTCAATTATGTAATAAGATATTGATACAGTATATATATATATATATATATGAAAAGTTATATATTTTCCCTATTTTCTCTCTCCCTCAACTATTCTTGTGTTATTGATTGGCTAGAAGGACTATTCACACTGTTTGAATGAAAAATTCCTCGAGCCATATAGCACCCGTCAAAACATATTTATACACATGATATAAACAAGAGAATGAATGAACGCCACTCGTTAAGTTAAATATGTTTGTTCAGAAAGTGTTATTGAGTACTGTGTGTTAATTATTAATTGCTTCATATCATCATCATCATATGTGTATCGCCCTCAAGATACTAATAATTAATAATATTGCAATAAGCAGATACTGCTGAGGATGCAGCTAGGGGATATGACATTGCGCTACTAGGGTTCAAGGGCATGGAGGCAATTACCAACTTTGAGCTGACTAGTTATGATGTGAGGGGCATCATGGAGAGGTTACCGAATCCTGCTTTGATGGGTATCCCATACTCGGTGACAGTAGAAACAAGCAGGGATGAAGAAGGTCTTCTTCTTCTTCTTCTTCAGAGAGGTAACAATGAAGTAGCATGTCCTCCCAATGAGAACGTGAACCAACCCGAAAACAACTCAAGCAGCAACTTTCTCCATCAAAACAATCACCAACAACTCTCGACTCCACAGTTAAGCAACTCGTCATCACCATCATCATCATTTCAAAGCAACCAAAACCCTAATGTCATCCAAAGCAGCCCTTGCAATCTTAGCGGGTTGGCTGAAATTGTATCCCAACAGAGCAGCCCATCATCAGTCTCATTTCAAGGATGGCAAAACCCTAATGATGATCTCATCCAAAGTAGTGGATTGATTATTGGGACTGACTCTCAATTGACCAACTCATCATCATCATCATCATCATCACCTTCCTCTTTTGAAGGCCACCCAAATTCTACTTGCTTTCAAGGTAGCTCTTGTAATCTTGGTGGATTGATTGCTGGAACTAGGCCTCAACTGATCAGCAGCTCATCATCATCACCTAATTCCTCTTTTGAAAGCTACCAAAACTCTAGTAGCATTCGAAGTAGCTCTTGTAATTTGGGTGGATTGAGCGGAACTAGTGCTCAACTGAGCAACTCATCATCGTTGCTATCCCTTTTTCAAGACTACCAAAAATCTAATTGTATTCGAGGTAGCTCTTATAATTTTGGTGGATTGACTGGAACTAGATCTCAATTGAGCAGCTCGTCAGCATCATCTTCCGTTTTTCAAGGCTCTCAAAACTCAAATCATATTCAAAGCAGCCCTCATAATCTTGGTGGATTGGCTGGAACTAGACCACAACTGAGCAACTCATCATCATTACTATCTTCTTTTCAAGGTTACCAAAGCTCTAATCACATCCAAAGTAGACCTTGTAATCTTGGAAGGGTGATTAGAACCAGATCTCAATTGGGCAACTTGTTATCATCACCATCCTCTTTACAAGGCTGCTATCAAAACTCAAGTCGTATCCGAAGTAGCCCTTACAATTTCAGTGGAGCGACGAGAGCTAGATCTAAGTTATGCAACCAATCATCATCACCATCATCTTTCCAAGGCTACCAAAACTCTAATGGCATCCATAGGAACCCTTGTTTTCTTTGTGGATTGACTGGACCTCAAGTAAGCAACTCATCATCATTATCACCGTCCTCTTCCCCCAACTACCAAAATCCTAATCTCATCCAAAGTAGCCCTCATAGTTTTGGTGGATTGACTGGATCTCGATCTCAGGTTGGAAATTATGGCACTTCAGTTGGTGATTACGGAGCATTGGTTCCAAACCCCCTGCAGGGTACAAGCTCACAACAATCAATGCTGTTGCCGGGGAGTACTAGCCAGGGCTCTCAAGCACCACAAGCCGTTCAGAATCAGGTGCATGTTAACAGTGACTTCAATCAGAACCTTCAAAACAACCAGTATCAACACCAGGGGCCTAGCGTTCTTAGTTTTCAAGATAACGATAATCTTGGGCCCCAAAATCTTCTTAGTCCCTCACATTTGCTACCTGGTTTTGGAACCCAGTTACTTGGAGCCGGAGATACAGAACTTTTGAGCAGTGCCTTCAATGTGGAACCTCAAACCATGGCGAACGAAACTTCAGGAGCATCAAACAATAATGGTGTTAGTTCATTCATGTTGAATTCTAATGGGATCAATCCTGTGGATGGGGGGCCACTTCCTATTCAGGTTTCTGAAGCAGCATTGCCCCAGCTGCCTGCACTGGTGCAAAGTCATGAACCTAACCTTCCACATAATCTGAACCTGAACACAAATCAGAACTTGAACTCATGTTCCTCTATTGGTGTTCAGAACCATTGGTCTGGAGCAAATGCTAGGATGGGAAGCCAGATGATTGGAAGTGAAGATGATTTTGACATTACTCAATACCTCAACACAGCTGTTATGGATGATTTTGATGCATGGTTGGCAACAATGGAGGCTGAAGGCCTCTAGTACTGCTCGCAATTACTGGAGGTTTATTTTACATAAAATGAACTTCTAGAATTTACTTTTAATTCTCAATCTTGATTATCAAACTCATGATTGTTAGATCTGTTTCATCTGAGTGAGCCATTTAATAGGCAAATCCAGATGGTTAATTTTATTTTACTTTACCTTTTAAAGTTTGGAATGTGCATGAACATTGTTATTGTCATGACTTTAATCAGTGAACCTGGAACTTAGTTTTATGGCTTAATTTGAAGAATGGATATATGATACGCTGGAAAGATATTTGAGCAGATCTATTGTTTTTGTTTCTCTCTGATGAAAAAATATTCACTCACAAACTCTGCTTTTAGTTCAGATCAGACACTGACAACAAATTGACGAATTTATTACCGATGGGATTTTCCATTGGGTGCTCCTTTTGTTCCTTAAAACCCATTCATTGATAACAGGTGACCCGACATTTTGATAATATCTACTTATTATAAATTTAAACCTAGCTTGTCCTAAATTTCTGATTTATTCTCTTAATTGTAATGAATTCCACAATCTTATATCAGCATACCTTGGGCACAGGGATATGATTCGAGGAATCATATCACCACGGGAAATTTAATGAAAACGGGGAAAATTATACTTCAACTATTTCAGTATTTTGCAATGATATTCACTATGTTAATTGTGATTGGTGATTTCATCTAAAATAATATAACAAATAAATCACCGATGACAATGTTAAACCAAAAAATAATATAAATTCTCTCGTAATATTTCAATCTTGTTTGTGGAGTGATTTCAGTACATTGTCTCGTGCGCAATAAATTTTGATGCACTATTGTCCTCCTCATGAAGTTGCGAACAGTGATTTAAGTTTAAATCCAACATAAACATAAATTCTCTCATAACATCATATTTTAGTGTATATTTTAATTAAACATCATTTATAAAATAAAATTAAACCCCCGTAGAGTATAGATTTGCTATGGTAACTTGTATGACCAACTATATTCTTGCAAATGAATTGCAGTTGCCAGCTACTTTCTGACATATTTATCTTCCATTAAACCGCGTCAAATTAAAACATTTCATCTGGCCGCAGCCGCGCTAATGGTTTTGAGAGAAGGTAAAAACCAAACCAAAGAGAAGCAGTAAAACTGTATTGACAACTGTAAACAATGCTCTCCTTGTTTATTTGCAAGTGTGCTTCAAGATTTTTATACAAAAGATGAAGAATACATTAAATAAGTTTGGATATAGATTAAATAAATAAAGATAAATTTGATTGAGTTATTCTTTTTCTCTCTATTAAATTGTAGACATGTATTTTTTTTTTTTTTGCACTTCAAAAATTATATTATTTGTACTGAGATTTGAATTTAAAATCTTATACTTTCTATTCAAACTCTTCACCACCAAATCAATTCTAGTGGCTTAAATTGTAAACAAGCATTAGCACCAAAAAGACGTACATTGAGAAAATAAAAAATAAGGTAAAGTTGAAAAGAATAATTAACATTTTCTTAATATTTTTAATCGATAAATAATTTAAGATTTTCTTCCTTTTGCTTTATAGATTTAAGGTTTTTTTCTAAAAATACTCATAAAAAAATATATATTCACACATGGTAAATGTGATCGAGCGCCATTTATGGTTGCATCTGGTGACAGATCTCCTAAACATATTGGCAGTAGTAACATCGTACCAATATTATTTAGGATAAAATACACTTATCCCTATTGAGGTATCAAAAAATTTACATCCCATTTATTTCAAAAATTTATACTCTATCTCATTTTATTAAGGGTGTATTTGGTGTATTTTTTTATGATTTAATTTTTTTATAAATTATGTACTAAATAATAAAAATAATTATAAAATAAATAATAATTTTAACTTATATATACTGATAGCATAAAATAAAATAACGGTAGATAATTTTTTATCAAATTTGACGCTTTTTTTAATTTCTATCGATTTATGATTAAAATTATTTTATATTATCAGTTTATGGAAACTTAATTCATAAAAAATATTTAAAATTATTCTGAAATTTGACAATAATTGTTTTAATGAAAATTTTTATAATAAGCATTTTAAATAAAGAAGATATAAAAATAAAATAATATTAGTAAAAATAATATTAATATAAAATATAATTATATAAATGAGATTTAAAATATTAAAAATAACTATTATAAATAAATAATTTAACTATTATAGTTCATATTTAATTATTAAACATGATCTAACACTATTTTGAGTTTTCATTTGTTTGCAGTGTAAAATTGATTTTATACTATTATCTAATAAATATTCAAGAAATTATCAAATTATGGTGGATAGTTATTATTATAGTGGGCAATTACCTAGTATGATTTGATATTTTTTTAAAATTTCTATTGATTGATTTATTGTATAATTATTATTTTATAAATTTAATTTTGATGTACTAATAGTATAAATAAATTCTATAATGTATTAAAACATATATTTTCATGTAATCAAAATAATTTACTTTTATATCCACTACTTAAAATGTCATTTGATTAAAATGATTAATTGGATAACAATATAAAAAACTTTTATACTATTAATATATCAAAATTAAATTTATATTTTTTATAATTATTTTTTGAATATTTTATTTTCATAGAATATCAAATATAAAAATATATATCATTTTCTTTTTCTTATAGTATTTTAAACTTTCATATTTTTATCATAATACGTGTAATTAATATAAAAAATACCAAAGTAATATTATTTATGAATCATTTACAGATAAAATTCAAAAAATGATAATAAAATATTAATTTGTCATACCTATATAAATTCTTTATTTTTATTATATACAATCATATTTTATATGAAATGCAATATTATTTATCATGAGTTATAAATTTATATATTAATTTGTGTATTTTAATGTTATTTTAAATACTTATTTAATTATCATTTATTATTTGTTTAACATATTAACTATTAAATTTTTAACTAAAATAATTATTCAATTCTAAATTTTAAAATTATCTATCATTTTAATATATAAAAAGTAATTATGATAGATAAGTTTATCTAATATATTGTAGGCATCAAATAACATGAAATCAATACATAAAAATTAATTTCATTATTTATTTTGTAATTATTTTTATTATCTAATATATAATTTATTAAAATTAAATCATGAAAGAGAAACCAAATACACCATTGGGATGAAGTGTTATTTCTTAATATCTCAAGAGAGATAAGTGTATTTTATCCTATTATTTATTACCGTGGCTGCTTTTAAATAATTGTTTACTTTTAAAATTTTACTTGTTCATAAATAATTATCTTGTTAAAAGTAGATAAATTATTTAAAAGAATTAAATCTCATTCTATTCCCTTATTTTACATTTGTGAGTAATTTTAATTCCCAACTTTTAAAATAATTAAAATTAGTCTATGAAATTACAGAATATGAGTCGTATTAATCCTATAATCTACTTTCAGTAAACATTTCATCAATTAAATAATAATATATAATATTAAGTAGCACTTAAATGTACCAAATGTCATTTAAAGTAAAGTTAAAAACTATTTATTTTAGTGTTTAAAATTACATAAAATGAATTATTTAAACATTTAATTTAAATTATAAAATAATTTTGTATAATTTTAGACACTATAATAAACCATTTAAATGTTTATTACACTTTGATGACACATGCTATGTTAAAGTTTAACTTAACATTATACATCATCATTTAACTAGTAAAATATTAAATAAAAGTGGGTTAAGAAACTAACGAGACTCACATTTTATAATATCATAAATTAATATAACTAATTTTAAAAATTAAAGATTAAAGCAACTCCATTTAAAATTGAGAGCACTGATAAATAATATCGCGAATGTGTATGTTAGGGGAAAATCCCACCACCTACTCCTTACCAAGAAAAAAAAAGATACATTACCAACTCACTGAAATAAAAGAGCTGGGATCCACACTACTCTATGAAAAAATTTTAGTATATTTATTTCATCTAATAACTTTTTTTAACATAAATTTTATCAATTTAATTATTAAATTTAAAATTTTTATCAAGTAGATTAAATATATAAAATTTCATACAAGTAAAAAATAATTTGATAGTTCATTATTTTATTTTATGTTACCGGATAAGATATTTTTAAAAATAGATATAAATATCATTATTAGATTACATGTTAATTATTGTCTAATTTTTCTAAAATTTAGTATGCTTGATTATCAATGTAATATCATATAAATCAATAGCCACATTAATTAAATTCAATATGAATAAAAAGTTATTAAATAAAATAACTATATAAAATTTATTATTAGAGTAAATAGATCTCTACTCTCAATAAAATATATTGAGTGAAATGAACCTCGTCATTCAGATAGTTTAGGAGTATCCAATTTATTTGGCCAACGAAGATACACAGCTTCGAACCCATATTTTAGAAATCATTTCAGAGAAATGGGGATTGATATAAATTAATAAGAATTTTAGTCATGATTTTGGTTATTATATATAATAAGAGTTTAATTTTAATATACTACCATTTAATCAATATTTTATTCTTTCTTGCACATAACCTTTTAAATAGTAGATGTGAAAGTCAACTATCATAGTCAATGTGATGATATACATGATTGGATGACTGTATAAAAAATATTTATAATATTAATGCATAGAAATTAAATCTATATAATAAAAGTTTAAATATGTCTTTGGCCATGAAAAATAAGTGAATTTTGGTTTTGATTCTTGAAAAAATTCTTTTGTTTCGATCCAAACATTTCTCAAACATTTTTAGTTCTTGTCATATATGATTGCTGGTAAGGCTGAATAACGTGACCTTTTCTTAGTCACTTCAACACTTGATTTATATAGTTCAATGGCATGGACTAAAATCACATAATTTTAGAAATATTTAAAATAAAACAAAACAAAAATTTATTCAAAGACCAAAACTAAAAATCCACTTATTAACATAATTAAACCTATAATAAATATGACAAATAACTAATGATAAATATAGAACCTTTTCAGTGCATTCATGAGTAATGAGATATAACTAAAATTCTCAACTATTGGTACGTGATTTCTCCTACGTATTTTGTCATAAATTAATTTAATAGTAATGCATTTGGAATTCCTTATTTCTCTGTTGTCCATGACATGTAGGATATTTTAGGAATGATATTACCTTAAATTTTAATTTCTATACGTTAACAATGCAATTTTTTTATATTATTATTTAATTATATATTATCACATTACTAAAAATGGTTAAATGAATTTTACACTCACTACTTAAAAGTCATGCACATGGTATGATTTAATTGAATGATAAAATTTTACACTAGTGCATAAAAATTAATTGTTATTTCTTATTACTACTATATTTTAAGATACTCTTTTAAGTTATCATAGCAAATTGCAAAACATTTCTTAAAAATACTGCAAGTTGAAACAAGCAATCTGATGCCTTAACCAAAAGAAATGAGCTGAAGCAATGAGTTCCTAATCCAAAGATCCTTGAAAGCATAGACCAATGCGATACAAAGTTAAAGACTTAAAATGACCCCCCAAAAAAGAGTTAAAAGACTTATTAAATATATTTTTTGCCCCTAAAATTAAAATGTAAATTGTAATTGATGTTTGTATGCTCTTTTTAATAACAAATCAACATTAAAATTTCTATTACAAAAAAGACACTACTTTTCGGACAAGCATGAAGATGGTAAAACACTAGACACAGCAAGTCCTCAAAGGTTAAGCCATACCAAATCCATCCATTATATACACAAAAAACTGCAGGCTTAAGCTGCTCTATTACTCAGGATTCTCAAATTATTTTTAATCTCTCCTTTGCGTTTCTTTTCTTTTTTATTATTTCCTCAATATCACAATTCATTGCTCCTATGTCTCCTACATATTCATTTTTCCTTTTGATAAAAGCATTCAGGCAGACATGTCGAAATCACATTGTTCACATGGACCAAACTTCACGAAGGAGTTGGTATCTAACATTTGTGGTAGGGTGGCTCCCTTGCTCTTGGTGATTGTTACCTTCTCCATTAACAGTAACTGTTGGAGATGAAGGCAGCTTATCAATGATGTATGTAAGGGGGGAATCAAGTTCCTCTAGTTCTTCATCACTGGTGTACCCTCTCTTCTGAACAGCCGAGACATTCCGCGCCAGGTGAGACTTTCCTCCTGCCTCTGCAACTTTCTCTGCCACATTAGCTGAGGAGGGAGGCGTGTACACAACCAGAGCAGCTGCATATGGGAAGTTTCTGCCAGATTCTGGTGACGACTTTCGCTCCACCATAAACTAAACATTGCAGATAATAAAATTCAATAAACTAGTATTCCCTTTAGTAATATATATAGGATATAGGATAATAATTATGCTCTTAAAGTAGAACTATAGGAAGTTTCAAACTAGGAGCTCCAATAGATTGACATTGCATGACAAGCATTATCAAATCCAGAATTTAATTGATTTATCTCTTGGTCATTTATTAAATGCAATCTCGTTATATTTATGAACATTAAGAGAAACCAAATCCAAAATTTAATAGCAAGGTTGTTGTTCATAATATATCGCAGTTGAATAAAAAAGATTAATGTTCACATAATTTTGTTGGACCAGCAATCAGACTTGCTATAACCAGTTATTTCTAGCAACAAATTAATGTATGATTATACCTCCTCATGCAGGGCCTCCAACACAGCTCCTGGAACATGATCTGGACAGAACTCATCAGGAGTGAAGTTGCATAGGACCCGTATAATCAATGAGAGGCTGATGGATGGACACACCTGCTCAACAACAAAACAAATGCAATGACAAAGCAACGAAAAGAGAAAGTGAAGGTGAAATGCCCCAGAAGAGAACAGTATTTGATTCGTGAGATTAACCTCCAGTCTGACTTGTTTATCCATAAGCATGTCTTTCGGGAGCATTAGAAGGTCACTCAAGTCGTTAAGGAGAAGGAAAGATTTAGGTCCACCATCTCTACCCTGCCTTTCATCATTTTCTCCATTCTCCTCCTGATCTTCTTGCAGACAATCTTCAGCATCCATGCCAAACATGTCAGTGAGCCATCTAGACCAATTGCCAACCTGCATTTCAAGTAGCTCTTCCATAAGCCTAAACAAAGTAACAAATCTTCCCATAAGATGAAACTTTAAACAACATAATAGTCGCATGGCTCACATCAATGCGATATAAACACCAAACATAGTTCATGTTATCATTTTCTTTCGATCACCACTGATACTGGCTTTGGACATTAACACACAACAAGATGAACAAACTATACAGCATGGCATCAGAAGAATTGACTACAGAAAATTACAAATATCACACAACATGATATCTTCAAAGTAGATCTTTTACACAGTGCATAAAAACCAAGTTTATTATGAAAATAAATACATACAGAATTTTTTAGCTGTGCACCCGACCCAAAGCTCAAATCTCCTGCTGGAATTGGCAAAACCTTCGAATCCACTATAGGATCTGATACAGGATCAGTTGGGATCTCAAAGGCTGACTCCCGAAGAATTGCATTGAACATTGCAACATCTAGTCTAGCTATGCAATGTTCCATGACCTGGTTAAAGATTTTACATCTTCAGTCCTTATAGCAAAGTAAAGGGAAGTGAAAAACATATTCAAGAAAGGAAGGACATAAGTAGGAATGAAAAGGCACACCATTCTAGCCAAAACAGGCAAACAGCCACACTCATGTCCTCCTGCTCGAACTGGACAGAGTCGTTGAAAAGCATCTTGGAAAGCATTTCTCCAGAGATTGATGGAAAAGCTTCCCTGCTTCTGATCACCCAGAGCAGGTCCGAGAAGCCTCCCAAAGGATTTGTTTGGAGAGTCCCCAACTGGAGACTGCATATAAGGAGTCAAAGCCTGAAAACATGGCATGCTTCTCAAGTTATGGCAAATGGTTTAAAAAATAATGAGACCACAGGTCAACTTTTTAAGTCAAGAGCAGTCAAGAGTAGATGAATCATTTTTATTTGAGTCAAGTTCAATATCATCAAATCAGTAAGACACAACTTAATAATTAATGACTCTGAATTGAATAAAGGTATGTTAAAAAGGAACATTAGCATATATGTGTAATTATAAATATTCATGAGCCTATTAATCACTGGATATGTCTGACATTCTTGGTTTCTGCATTTCAGCGCCCATTGGAAGCACATATCAAATCAATGACTGGGATAATGATAATTGAAAAGTTTACTGTGGCGGGTTTTCGATTTTTTTTTTCCAGGAATTTGAATCCAAACATCAGTCAAGTTCTATGTTGAGTTTTATTTACATCCTAGGGTGTGTTTGGTATGGGCCAAAAAATGGGGTGAAAAATTTCATGGATGGACCTATTTGTGTTAAACTGAGTAAATAGACTAAACATCGACATGATGGTTGGAATAGAAAATGTACTCCTGCCCCTCATATCAAACAACAATTAAGCATGGTTCTTTTCTTGCATCAGTGAATGCATCTACATGTTAATTATAAGCATCAATTATCTGCATTAAAGAAGACAACATTTATAGTTATACCTGCCACCACACTGACTCCACTATCCGAGAAAAAATCCATGATTCTACTCTTTCTAATGCAGATCTAAAGGTTCCTGTTTCTTGCCAATCTTCAACGAACTTCATAAAACTAATTCCATGTTTACCATTGGAGACACCTTTCCATTTTAGTGCTGCAGACTTCCCATCATTTTTCTTGCCAGCCCCATTTGACTCAGCCAATCTCATAAGGGGACTAGGTTGACATGAACTCCCAAAAGCTTGTGAAAGTATCTCTCTCAGCACAACGGTATTTGACAACCAGAAAGTTAACCTAAAATAGAAATCAGGATCAGAATATTGATTGTCCAAATTTCATAGCCAAAATCAGTAGATGACAAAATTTTAACAAAGCACAATAACGTACCTTGAAACATCATTACCACAGGACTTAGCAACTACAATAAGTCCAGAAACAGTATTCTTGGCAATCGTTGCCCGCCGATCTTGAGTCCAATGCTTACAAGCATGTATGTACAGCCTAGAAAGGCGTCGAGCAGATGTGTGCACCTTGTGTGCTGAGCTCCCATGCTCTGGTACAACAGAATAAAGTGACACTTCAAGAGCAGCAACTTCTCTTAGTTCCTCTTCAAGCTTTTCAATTCGTGTTTCCATTTCTTCAATTTTCGATTCCAAAGCCGCATCATCATCATGTTCACCATTTTCTTCAGTGTTAACTGTTTCATCATGTTCACCATTTTCTTCAGCGTTAACTGTTTCATTACTTTCATCTTCGCTTCCTACACTCTGAGCACCATTTGAGGATTCATCTAGGATATCAACTTCCTTGACCTCATGAACAGGTTTTTCATCAATTCCATCAGAAGATTCTGATGAAACTTTTACAGGAGCTTTCACATCCTTGGAATTGGTTGAAGAAGTATTTTTGTCAGTAACTCTAGAAGACCCTTTATTTGAGTTCATAGGTTTCGTTTGATTGCTATTAGATACCTTAGATTGCAACTTATTGGTTTTTCTATCAGATCTATCCCTTGATCCACGACTACCTTCTAAAGGAGTCACTTTGGCCTTACTTTTAGGATCTTTTGAAGCCTTTTCTACTTTCTCATCCTCATTTGTGAAAGAATCACCTTGTGATGATACTGAATCCTTTACCGTCTCACTGTCTGATACTTCTTCATTTCCTTCTTTTTGCTCTTTCTCCAAATCACTGGAATGATCATCAACTACTTCTTTTTTGTTTTCGTTAGCAACCATTTCATTAACTTTTGCCTCGGCAAGTGCCTCCTCAGACCTGTTGACATCATCCACATAATGTATAACCATGTTTTCGTAAGTTTCCAGATTCTCTGAGGCCGTGTTTGTATCACTTTTAAAGTTATTTGCAGTTGGTCTACCCTGGGGTGCCTTAGCTTCCTTTCCTTTTTCACTCAATGTGTTGGATGAATTATCTTGATGCAATTTATTCTCTCTCCTTTCGGTTCTTCTAGAACTCTTTGCCTGACTATTCCTTGCAGGCTTTCTCTTCTCAATTTCTTTCATGCTTTCAAATTCCTTCAAATATCAATGTAACGAAGAAGGTGTGACAGGGCAAAATTATAGCATAAACTAACCTTAGCGAGCACCTTCAGCACAAGGCAGTTCTCAGTTCCTAAAGTCTGTGACCTCTATCAATACGACAACCCCAGAATAGTGCTTCCACCACCATAAAAGTGCAGAATTTCTTGTGGGGTTGCTTTTCCAGAGATTCAAGAATAACTATGGTCTACCTCCTGCAAACGTAGTGAGACAATATGAGTGGCTAAATTCTTAGAGGGAAAAAGATGCAGCGAGGGAATAATTGTCAAAATCACAAAGGAAGGGAAACCAAAAAAAGACAGGTGAAGAAGGCATTTGAAACATTCATCACAATGAGTATCAAAACAAGCAATCTGTCTGGTTGTACCAGCAAGCGCAGCACAAGCGCAAAATGGAAAAACCAGAAAGATAAAAAGTGCAGAAAGTTCATATAGCACACAAATTTTTACTAGCTTAATGGCACCACATTGAATTTCAGACCAAAGAAAATGCACCAAATAAATCAGGACCTCATCTAGAAAGTAATAACAGAGTGGACAGGCGGAGGTAGAGATCAAAATGTGAACATCGACATAAATACAACATGAAGAAAAGAGCAAAGATGTATAAGTCCAAGCAATTTGATACCGACTTCTGCATCGGTTGCGATCTTGTCCACACTAGTAAAATTCCTAAAATCGTGCAAATAAACCATGACTTGTTTGTTTTACCCTTTGGGAGAGTAGACAAAAAACGAACAAATACTAGTCTCTTGAACCAAGTCGAATTTAGAAACGAATGAGAAAGGACAAAGTGAAACCATTCGAAATATTCTTAACACGATAAAACAAGAATGGCCAAACATACAAGATGCTGCTAACATGTGTGTGTAAAAAAAAGGAAAAATAAATAAATACATAAATAAATTTTTTTAAAAAAAGAATCTTTCTGATCGAGTAGAGATAAACCAAGGGAGATAAACCCAGAAGTAGTGGGATGAAGAATGAAATATGCTGCATTTCCATCACCATCATCATCAAATTTGCTAGCTGGCTAGATTCCAATAATTTGAAGACCCCATTTAACAACTGTCACTAATTTGTCGCGAGATATTGTCCTTTTTTCAAACTATATTAACTTTGACCAACCCAACCCATCAACGAAAGGGTATATTAGATTTTACGAGTGAAGAGGCTCCATAAAAATAAAATAAAATAAGCTTTGTCGGAAATTGGAATTAGAAATCATTAGATATCAACCGCTACATTTCCTTAATTCCCACCGAATAGAAATCACACATACATGGCAAAAAGAGGAAGAGAAAGTTACCAGAACTAGATAGCAAGAACGAATCTACAATCCATAAGGCCAAAACCAAACAACAGAAGCAAATAGTGAAGATTAATTAGTAACAGTTCATGGTTCATATAAAAAGACAATTACATCCACATCCACATCCATATCCATATCCAAAAAATATTGTACCGAAACAAAACAGTGTCAAACACAAGAACCGATCCCAATCCCAATAGCATACAGAAGAGGAAACGAAAGTACAGAGAAAGTAGGAAACGAACAAGATCTAGCAAGTAGATTGATAGAAATTTCCAGAGCAGAGAGGAAACAAACAATACAAACTTTGGTGAGAGTGTGTGGTCCATCCAAGGGTGTTGAGCTTTTGGTGTCCTCACGTGAGACGCAAGGGACAGAAGAGGAAGAAGAAAAGGACTCTTTTTGAGTACAGAAAGAAGAAGCACAGGGAGCGAGGGAAAAAGCTGTAAGCCTATAACCGCATTAATAACAATAAAAAAAAAAAAAAAGATAGGAGAGGGAACAGTTACTACTACTCTCTACCATGAAACGTTGGAACTTACCACGCAAACACGGGGAGAGAGAGAGAGAAGTGATTCGTACGCAAAAATGATATAAAGAACAATCTGAGAAGAGAGCCTCTGCATCGGGATTAACAACAAATGTACAATATGTTAATGTTAATGTCCCCCAGCTTCATATGTCCTTCTGGTGTTGTTTGTGTCCTCTCTCTCTCTCTCTAGTGCTCCAATTTTGTGATTGTATTGTGTTGTGTGTGAGAGAGTGCGGGAACGTGGTCACGTTTTTTAAACTGAACAGGACGCAAGTGGTGGTGACTGTGGTGACTTACGAGTGTGTAGTGGTAACCGGGAAAAGGGTGTCGGTGCGTCCTACATCACCGGCTGTGGCCAGTCAACTTTCCTGTCCTTGTGCTGTACCTAAGTCAAACTCTAGGCCATCTCGTAGGGCACGATGTGATCCTTTGTGGGGTCCCTATGTCCGACTTCCGTCTTTCCCTCCTCCCCTTTCCTTTCTAGGATTCTCAATATTTTACATAATATAATGATTTGTTTATTATTTTAGTTTGGGGAAAGGTAATCATGTTGTCCACTGTTTTCTAGCACTCACCCCTTAATTATATTCGTTTTTATAGAAACCCTCGAGTTGGATGAATAGAAGGCATCATTACGTGTTAGCTACATTAACGTTTGAATAAACCTCCTAACTAGCTACAATCATGAACTTGCTGCGTTTACATAAGACACTTTGATTGCTTTGAGCTGTAGAAGTTTAATTGTATATGGATGTACTTACTATAAACAGTATTTCATTAGATTGCCTTGTGATCAAAGTTTGCGTATGAACTTATATATGATGTTAAGATGTATTTAGGAACCTTTCATGGTTAACTGAGTCCTTATGGTTGCGAGGTCATTTTCATTTGTTATCCTCTTGCGTTCCGTTAGGCTATAGTTCCATTGTTTTATGTACCGTTTATTTTACTTCTGGATGTGTTTCTACTTCCGGTGACCTTTGTTAGATTTAATAATTATTATTATTTCCTTTGGCCCCAAGCGGATCCTAGGAGTTAGCTAAAGGGTCCATTATTCTGGTTTTTAAATGGATCGTTTCGGTAAAATGCGTGCAGGTTCCGCACGGAAGTAATATTGTAGCTATGACTTTTCGGGGAAAAAGAAAAAACATTCTCATTTAATATAGAAAACGTGTGCTTGTTAATTCAAAAATGTTTCAACCTAGGTATTCTTCTAATTCTCAATAACTTTTTTCGTTGGACTGGTCTGGCCTATAAATGTTTATTATATATTATAACCTAATCCATGATGAGTTGAAAACAGAAGTTTGTTATTAACTAGCAAGTAAATGGACTAAAGGCTTGCTTTGTTATTGAAATTATAAGCATAATTTACTTTAACTTTAAAATTTTAAAATTAACTATTTAACCTATAAAATTTTATTCCATAGATTACTTTAGTCCCTAGTTAAATAAATGATAATCAATCGTTATTATTTTATTGACGTGACATGTTAAATAACACATGACATATCACATGTCGATGACAAATCATGTTGAGTACACGTGGTATGGCACGTGATACCAAATCATAATAGATTCATATTAGTCCTTGAAATTTCCAAATATGTCAAAACAGTCATTGAAATTTTCTAAAATATGTCAAAAAAGTCTTAACTCTCTAAATTTCTCTTATTTTACTTCATAAAATCTAAATTCTTAATATTTTTTAAATCCACTTATTTCTCTCTCATTTCACATCCTACTTAAAGATATTTCTCACACAAAATAATAATTAGAAGAAAACGTATCATAAACAAGTTGTTATCGTTGAATAAGTGATAAATAATTTAATCCCCATGTAAAGACGAGAGCATGTTGGGAGGAAAAGTAAGCACAAATGCACTATTTTAAATTGATGCATCATTATATTTGCCCTATTCATATCAACATTTCTAAAATTTTTCCTCATCTTCACTTTGATAAACTACAATGTCAATCATGAATAATAGCTCACAGTTCATATTCATTTTCATCTGTGAATGAGGTATCATCATTATTCAACTTGCATACCCTAAGATGTGGTGATTCCCTACTATTCACTATGGTCAAAGTGGAATGAGAGACACGATCTTCTATTTAAACTTGATTAAAGCTCCTTATATTTGACATAATTTATGGGTACATTTGACATGGGAATATGACTTCTTTTCCTTATCATACTAGATTCATTTGATACCAAATTCCAACTAAAAGGTTTCAAATAGCCTCTTAATTAATTTCATCTACGCCTAATAATATAATGTTTCCCCCTATATCCTATTTTTCATCCATTTATTCCAAGAAATGTAATGTAATAGCCAATAAATTAGTTATGTTAGCTAAGCATATGGGGTCTCAAATTTAGACTAATCAAACTCTTAATTGTATTTAGAATATTTAAAAAGTTTGGAGTATTTAAATATGGTGTGAAAATAAAAGAGAAATAAGCAAGTTTAAATAAATACAAAAGATTTAGATTTTATGAAGTAAAAGAAGATAAATTTAGGGATTTGAGATTTTTTGACATATTTTAAAAAATTTTAAGAACTATTTTGATATACTTGAAAATTTCATGAATTAACCTGAACATATTTTAATTTGGTGCCATGCCAGTAAGCCACATGTCACATGGTATGTCATATGTCACTTAATATGTCACATTAGCAGAATAGTAATAGCTAACTAATATGTGTTTGATAAGGGACTAAACTGACTTATGGAATAAAATTTCAGGAGCTAAAGTAAAACACATTTATAATTTTAGGAATCAAAACGAATTTTTACACCAAGTAAATAATGTAAGAAATTTTTAATTTTCAGATTTATTGGTTAAATTCGAACTCCTGTACTAAAATGACAAGTATATTGTGGCACTATGTGTAGGCCCTCGAGTATGTACATGTGATTATTTTATAAAGAATTTCTGTAAGTACCTTCTATCGAATACTATTCGAAACACAACTCGGCACTTAATGTGCTCCTCTCGTAACTGAAATTCAAACTTTGATTTACCATATCATGAGTGACTAGCCCCTTGATCAGTTTTCTGCAGGCCTCAACCTCAAGTGGTTATGCACATGATTACATTGACATACATTTGTAATTAATTTTTTTTTATAATAGTAGTTAATATTTATTTTTTTATAATTGTAGTTAATATTTATTTCCGTTGAATGACTTTTTAAGTGATGAATGTGAGATTCAACTATTTTGATTAATATGACAATACATAATTAGATAATGGTGTAAGAAAATTTCACACTATGAGTGAATAGAAATAAACTCATTAAATTGTAACTAATATTTTAAGTGGCACAATGCGTAGGCTCTCGTTGATTTTTTTTTTAATTTAAAAAATTGTGTTAAAATAAATTTATATTTAATTAAAATTAACTTTCACTAAATTTAATTCATAATTCAAATTTAAAAACTTAAATCCGAAAACACATTCAAAGTTTCATGGATACAATTTTTGATTCCGTAAGTATGTTAGAAGTAATTAAGATCTAAATTAAATAAGACAGAAAGGTAGGTTTGTAGATACGCATCTGTAAGTGGAAATCCGAAGCCTATGTTTCATGTTTGAAAGGTTGACCTGGCCCAAAAAAAAAAACAGGTTGGTAACAAAGGCAACGCGACAGAGAAGAGAACGAATAAATTAATTGAAGTCTATCTGCATTTTTTTAGAAACATAGGGATGGAAATTGGAAAAGAGCCGAGTAAGATAATTCTTTTCACTTAATATCTTTAATTTTCCTTCCAAATTATTTGTTCGGAAATGAAACAAAATATCTTTTAGGATATGTTTGTATAGATAACATACTATATAAAATGAGTGATTTAATATAAGAGTGAGATGAGTGAATATTGATAATTAAATTTTACACGAATGATCAATATCAAATATGAAGTCATGTGACTTCTTTTAAATGATCATATAAATATTAATTATATTAATTAATTTTCAATCCTGACTATCCATATATGGTTATATGATCCAAATTTACTCTTTTCAATATCATAATAAACTACTCTTCTCATATGATATGCCCCTTGTTTGTATAAAAGTAAAAATGAGGGGAAAATAGTATAAAAATATTTTACATTGTCATCCAATCAAATATTTTATGAAATATTTTTGCATTCAATTTAAATACAATAATAATAATATAAAAATATTTTACATTGTCATCTAATCAAATATTTTAACTTTTTTTATAATTTTCAACAACTCAACCAAACCAGAGAGGTCGGGAACATCAACTCTTTCCATATATATAACTTGTGAAGAGGGGAATGAGAGTCAAATTTGTTTTTGTTTTGCTAATGTGATAATATGCGATTCAATGATTGTGTAAATAAATTTTACATAGTCAATATATCAAAATTAAATGAGTAAATTACACTAATCTCCCATGGCATTTGATGAAATTTATATGGGCTGCCTTCTATTTGTCCATGTCATATTAATCTTTTCTGGATGCACTACTTATTATATTTCATTGTGTGACAAAGAAGAAAAAGATATAATGATTTTATAAATTCAAGGGAGGTCATTATAATGATTTCATAAACTCAGAATCTCCTAAGCACCTTTTACAACTAAAAGAAAGTCAAAATAAATTTTATAAAATCTAAAAATAAATAAATATAATTTGTTAAATTTATAATTTTATATATTAAATTCATTCATAAAATGCTTCCATCTATCTTACCCATGTACCCAACACGTCTTTAGTAAAAAAATTTGTCTTTCATCAAATAACAAAACCAAGATGATGTGTACTCTTTAGAAATAGATCTTCTCGCATTAAATTTTCACAACATTTTGTTACATGTGTTTTTTTTTTATTAATATAAAAATTGATGTTCAAATAAGATATATAGCATAAGAGAAATAACAGTAAGAAAAAAAATTACAAAACAAAGTCATGTAAAATCTTAATTGGAGAAATCCATGTCTTTTGTTTCATTCCTTTAATTATCTCTTTCACTGTCATAGCATGTTGTCATTAACCATCCTCTTCTATTAGTCTATTGTTTTCCCACCGGCGGGCATTGTCCGAGTTAGGCGTCACTGCGGCCGGGCAGGGGTGACCTGTGACCGCACCACCGACAACGTCTCTTCTCTCTCATAAAATGTACAATTTTCGTTGCACTCTACCTTATCCACTGACTGCTGCCGAAATTACAAAATTAATTATAAAAAAATAAAAAAAGAAAGATGAAGAATTTTCTGCTAATATCTGTGATTTCCGAAAACCTGAACTTTGCGTATGATTTTGTTCTGAACCATAATTTTCTCTATTATTTAAGAACGTAAAAATAATTTAATTATGTATAAGAGAAAATGCATATTTAGTTTTTACTCATACTCAAAATAACCTTGTAAAAAAGCAAAATATAGCCAAAATTATCAACGCAAACAACCCATAACCCACCAATGAAAGTGGATGGGTTGGGTGGGGGACCCAAGTCAAGACCTGCGTGGTGGACGAGTTTGTAACATCAGATGCCTGACTGGCAATGATGGATTAACGTGGGTCCCCAACAAGGAAAAAGGACAATTTTTGTTGGGATATACTATTGGTGGACTCTTGTTTTTAATTATTTTTCTTTTAATAATTGATGTGATTACTTTAAAAATGGATCAGTTAAATTTCAACGGCAAAGCAAATCCATGGCTCAATCATCAATTACTCCTCTTCCTGTTTCTTTCAAGCGAGTGCTAATTACTGACGAAACAAGACCATCAAATTGGGTCCCTCCTCATTGTTTTGTTTTTATTCCTCTAAAAATCTTGTGCTAATTAAATGGGCGTGGCTGTGGAATTTTTTCGTTCTATCCACCTACTCATTGATAAACTTATTTTGGTTGCCCATCACATTCTTTTTATAAGAAATGTTTGTATCTTCAAATTTTAAACTGATATTTAAGTTGACCAAAAAGAATTATATTTGGTATCTTACGTTAAAGTGTAACATTAAAATTTAAATAGACTTTCATCATCAAGAAAAACTGATGATTTAATGCTGACTTAAAAAGCTGCTTTAAGTTTTTTTTAATGAATCAGAAGGTATCATCGTTGATAAACATAATTAATCTCCATTTGAGGCGTCGAAATGGCAACAATACTCACAGAGACAAATACCCTTGGAATTACTAACAATGGGACGGATATAGGGATTGGTTTGGCTTCCATACGGGGATACAGTCTCCGTTTATTAAGTGAGATGAATGTGTAAGGGTTAAGATTCTTATCCCATTGAGTCATGGAGATCCACCAAATTCCCACAAATATGAATTTATGTAAGTATATTTTTACATGTATATATTTATACCCAAAATTTCTCAACTCTCATATTCCTAATTATTTTTAAATATATTTATATAATGTATTTTATTTTTAATTTTGACCATGTTGAATAGTATTATAATGATAAATAGATTATAAATATTTATGAGTATATTATTCATGTTTAAGAGTATTTTTTAGATTTTTTTCTCTTTTTACATTTTTTAAATTTATTGAAATAAACCCATGGATACTCGCTGAAAGTACAAAATGGGGGCTTGTACAGAGATAAAGACAATGACAAGGATGCGGGCAAAACTTTTAATGGAAACGGTGGGTATATTCCTGACTCCTTGGATACCCGTTGTTATCCTTAGGCATAAAAATTATTAAAATAAGTATTATTTCTTAAAATAAAGTTTTATATATATATATATATATATATATATATATATATATACTTGTTTCAAGACTCAAGTATACCAAACTCTAAAAGCAATAAATTAAGATATTTAACTCTTGAATTTCAAGGATGTATAACATTTATTAAATAAATTAAAGTTAAGAATTTTGCTCGTCTTGGAAAACTCAAGTCCATAACCTTATTCGATACTGTCTATTGGATGGATTGCTCTTTGGCTAATGGCAATGGTGTTTAATTGGTATATTTCACTTTCTTTTGGACGGGGAGAGAAAATGAATGGAAAATAAATTAAAAAAATTAAAGAGGAATAGTGTATTTTCTCTTTTGTCATTTATTTGATTAAAAAAAATTAGAAAAATATAGTTATATGTAAATGACATCTTGTTCCTCCATTTTATGGTAGAGTAGAAAGAAGCGTATGAAAATAAATCAATAAAATGATAACTTTTTGATATAAATATATTTTTCTCCCTTTTCTTTCTCATTTTGGGATAGAAAACTTTTATATGAGATCTATCACAAGGTCTTTTTCCTCCTTCTATTTTTTCTCATTATCCAAACAAGAGCAAAACTCCATTTTCTTCCTTCTTGTTATCCATCAAACCGACCAAAGGGTCAAAGTAGTTCAAAATTACAATTAATACTATAAGAGATTATAATCATTACAAACACCAGAAGTCAGTGTGTTAAACCAATTGAATCATAGGAGTGACTCACAACTACGCTAACAATTTCAAACTTGATTTATTAGGTAGAAATTTGAGTTGTGAAGGCTTAAGTAATTAAGGGGGCGAATTTTATATTGAATGCAATAGTTGAACAAAAATCACAACTTGAATTATTACTGTGTAGGATTAGAAGCCAAATGGCGAGATAATGGATTCATTCCCTGCGGGATAAAGACTTGTCTATTTGTTGGTTGTTTGGTGAGAAGACAATGAAAAGTTGTCAACCAGGCTTTGCTCAAAGGTTCGGAACTTGTTACCTTCTCGAATCAGTTGAAGTTTTTTGGTATAAAAATCAATCAATCGAAGTTTGATTTACTTTATGCAGCAACTGAAATGTGATCAATAGTCTGTGTCTATTTTTTTTTTCCCTAGAGTATCCTCACACAATTCTTGACAAACTAAATTTTTTGAAGTATGGTCGGGTACATATGCGAAAATATGCTCCTAATGGGTTTTTTTTCTTCTTCTTTGTACACATGATTATCATGATCGAATTCAGGACGAGATGTTTAAAGGACTCGCTAAAAAAAATAATCTACAACTATAGATATTAATTTTGGAGTGGAGTGAAGTTAAAGTGTTAACTGTTGATGAAAAATTATCAGAAAATGTTATTACATATTTATACTTTACTCTAGATAAAGAAGACTTTTTGTCCTTTATTTTTATTTATTTTTTAATTTAATATCTTATCTTTTTTTTAAAAATTTAGTTCTTTATGTTAAGTACTGCCTTTAATTATCACTTTTTCATCACATAATTAATAAAAATATTGACGTAGTAAAACGGTGCTAATTAACATGGCATACAAAAGTAGGTGCGGTATAAATTGTGTCATCATAATTTTTTATTAGTTATATGACAGAAAAGTAATTATAAATCAAATAATAAGAGACTAAAATGAACAAATAAGTAAAAACGAAAAACCAATTATAAAAAATAAATGAAGGTAACCAAAAAGGCTATTTATTTGCCTACCAAAAATAAAAATACCTATTTATCTTTATCCGATTAATAACAATGTTTTCGTGTGTGATTATTCGTTTTGTAGTTATGCTAAACACATGAATCACTATTTTAAAGCAAGCCCGTTTGTCTTATTGGGTCATCAAATTAGTTGGTTTAATTTCTGAAACCATAAACCAAAACCATTGCATTGGTGAATTTTCTCCGAATAGCAAATTAATAGGCCTAATACACAAGAAAAACATATAAGAAAAAAAAAATTCATTCTGCAGCATGAATAAATAAGTCATATTATATATATATATATGACTTATTTATATAAATATTCAATTATATATTATTATTTCAATAAAAGAGTTAGATTTAATTATTTACTATTTTAAAAATCTTATAAATAGAAATGTATAATTAAATGATATTGTAAAGTTCTTTTATACTGTGATATCAAAATTAGAAGGGAAATGCCATTGTGGGGAGCATGTAGAGTGGACAATAGACATGGGGCTTGACCGAAAACCTTTTAATGCGAGGTGCGGAAGAATAGGAAGTGCCACCGACAGGCATATATGCATGATGAAATAGAGAGTATGGAACACAAAAGGAGATCACGATTTTGTGTTGGTAGAAGGGCAGGCATAAACATGTGATAAGGCGTGTTTGGATCTCAACTACTTTATAATATAAAATTTTATTCATTTTAGGAATCAACAGCATGGGGTTAACTGTTTCAAATCAAAAGACCTATATAGCACCGATTACAAATCAGAAAAAAAAGAAGAATCCATTGCCTTGTTGAGATTTCATCTCATGGTTCTTCGTGGCCATATCACTTGGCTTTTTCTGGCTTTGTTTGACCGAACAATTTACATATCATATGGGGATCCGCTTCACAATTTAGTGTCAGGTTAGCGATAACTAATGAGTAGCCTAATTAAACTGAAATTCTACCTTTGCTTTAAGCAACTGTTGAGTATAAGAGTCATATGGGTAGGATCAGATTAAGGAATATTCTTAATTTTGGTTATTTACGAAACCACAAAGTGGTTATAGTTATTTTCTCAGGTGCTTGGGCTTTGAAACTTTGTCCAGGTGTTAGTGTGAGACATCGCCTTAATCGTTGGCAAACCAACAAACCAAGGTGTCAACACCATGGGCGAGGTCTGGGCCTGAACCATCTTTCCAATGGCTTATGGGCCAATACCTTACATGGGATAGCCTTAGTCAGAAAAAAATTTGGTTTTTAAGGACAAAATTGATTGTTTGCTCTTGTTTCATCTCAATTCGTTCTTATGAGTTGAGCCTGTCTTTATCCAATAATAATAATAATAATAATAAAATGACCCAAAAACATATCCAATAAAAGGGGCTGAATTTTACTCATAAATTATTTCCTTGACCACAGTTCAAAAATAACAAATGAATCTTAGTTTTTATGAATTTATCGATAAAATGAATTTAAGCCTTACAATATAATTAAGCATGAATACATTATGAAGATAACACATTTTTAGCTACTATATTCACTCTTAGGGTGTGTTTGGTTAAGAGGCAAAAATAGGGTATATTTTTTCATCAATAAGTTCCATATATAAAATAACTTCATTTGTAATTTTATCACTCAACCAAATGTACCCTTAATTGTCTTATCACTTGTATTTTATTCTATAGAGAATATGACAAACTGTTATTTTCATATGTAAAATGCATTTATACTAGACAAATAGATAATAATATATTAATGACAATTCTTGATATTTAGAAAACTTATATTATTACTTGTTAATTATAATTTATCATTTTTTCATGTTATTTATAATTTATTATTTTGAATAATAGAACTAATATTTCTTTTTAAATATATTATCTCATACAAACTACGTACCCACCCTTACCATTAACTATATTCAAATGCATTATAAAATCCCTACCATTAGCACATCCTAAGCCTTAGAATCATAATTGATCAATAAGTACTGCAAAATAACTGTACAATAATAATTAATCAATTAATACTGCAAAATAATTTTTACACGTTTATTAATGATTCCCTCTAAATTCTTTCTGCTACCACTTGTATTATATTTTGTAGTGTTATATATCACAATCCGTTATTTTGATTCGTAAAATGGATTGAAGAAACAGTTAGATGCTAATATTATAAAGAACATTCTTAGTATTTAATATTATATCTCATTGATAATAGTTTATTCTTTACATGGAAGACATAATAAAAAAAAAAGTCATCTTTCTTATGAAATTTACTATAGATTAAGAATAAACTTTTTTTTTGTACAAAAATTATATTTTTTAGGTCAATCATGTAGGTTTTTATTCTTGGTGAAATCAGTCCAAAGAGCATTAAAGAGAGATCAGTTTTAAAAATCAATGATATATTATAAATTACATATGCAAAGCATGAAAACTTGATCTAAATAATTATATTTGAAGTATAGTGAAATTTTGTAAATGCACACCAGAAAGACAAAGAAGGAAACCTGCTATTCTTTTGTGGAGGGAAAGAAAATGGAATGAATTATTGATGTAAAAAATTAAATTACAATTTGTTGGCCTTTCAATCACAAGCTTTTTTAAATAGGTAGTGTCTCACCATCATCTCTCAGGCATTTCATTTGATAGTTGACAAATGTACATGTATTTTTGGTGGTTGGTGCATTTTTATCGTGGATTACACAACCTTCCAAATGTTTAATATTGAATGAAGTGAGTGTTTACTTTTTAAAAAAAATATTTTTAATAATAAGACTTAAATCTAGAACTTCTTGCATATTAGCCAGACCCTTAACATATGCACCAATTCTGGTGGCTTAGATAGTGCTTACCTAACAATTACTCTCGGTCCCCAATAATTTATTTTTCTTGATGCACAAATCAGATGTTCCTTCTGCCTTTTTGAACTTTTTTCCCCACTCCCTTGATGGTTAAGCAGCCCACGTGCTTTGGACTCCCGTGATCAACTTGACTTGCTATTTGTGTACAAACCAGAATTAAAATTAAGGAAAGTGACGTTATTCACAGTAGATGGTTTGAACTCCAAAGGATTATTCCACTGCTCTAGTTCCTCATTTGACCATCTCATTTCTACATTTTTAACCTCAAGACCTTCGATGTGCTCCATCACCATGCCGGCAGTGCTGTGCTTCACCAAGTCTTGGCACCCTGGTCTGTAGTCCAACAACCCACCAGCATACCTGGTGAACCTCCTATAAGTGATGTTCATGTTAATGAATCTCAAATTCCTTAACAACCCTCCCTTTGAACCAGATAGGAAGATGCCATTTTCAGAATTTGCTGTGATGTTAGTGAAAAGAATGTTCGAGATTGAAGCCTCCTTTGAGTTTGAGTTTCGTGGGCAAGTTGTGACATAGATAGGCTCCGCTCTCCCCCACCATAATGGGTCATAGTATCTTGTGCTAATATTTATGTTTGAGAAGACAATGTCACTTACATTTCCTGCACAAACAAATTTCAAGCATTTCAGACCCATATTACTAGATAAGATGCTAAGTAAATAATCAAACTCATGTTTATCAGGCTCTCTGAAAGTTTGAGGCTAACTAAGCCAAGAAGTGAGCTACAAAAACATTCAATTACAAATTCAAAAGTTGTTTGAAGAGATACTTCAATTACATAATGCAAGAAGAGAAATTCTTGTTTTATGACTGAACTGAGTGTTTGTGTTGGATTAAGTGTTTAACACTAGGCCAAAAGCTATAGTGATTAACAACGGTGCAACTTTACTTCCTTATTTAAGTTTCTCATAAACATATCAAGCTTGAGCGGCTATAGCCATTATAGGGGTTACGGGACGGAATGTTAAGTCTATTAAATCCTAAGGGTGATGTTGGCTAAATAAAGCCAACAATTTCCTCCTCCTATGTCAATCGAGGGATTTGACCCGATGATCTCACTCTGATACCACTTGCTAAATCAAACACTTATTACTAGGCTAAAAGCTATAACTGTTAGTAAGAGTATCTCTTTATTTTATTAAAGCTTATTAGAACCCATAAAAGCCTGAGAGTATGGACCCATTATAAGTGCCATGAGTCGAAATGTTAAGCCCATTGAATTCTAAAGGTGATACTGGCCAAATAAAGCCCACAATTTGTGATTGTGGGTATTTTAGATACTCGTGTTGGATTTAACATGTTGAGGTAAGAAAGAAAGATTCACTAAACAAAGCAATAATTTCCAGTTCAATAGTATATCCAATAGTGAGGCAAGAATAAACAAGTTACCTCCATCACGGATCTGGAATGCAAGCCCTCTATGAGAATCTACAATGGTGATATTGTCAAACAAAAAATACTTGAAATCAAACCAACTGGCACTTCCAAATTTAATTGCGGAAGATTTGGATCGAATCCAACAATTGGTGGCTGTGAGGTTGTAAAGGGGGCCTGTGTATGACTTTGGACAGATTGCATCATCCCCTGTATCAATGTGGCATCGTGTGATAATTGTGTTGTTTGAGTCCTCTATGTCAATACCATCGTTGTTTGGAATATTGAAGTCCCCATAAATTGAAATATCCTGAATGGTTATGTCGTTACTCCGTACTATGTGTAAGCTGCAAGTTAGAATAAACTGTTAGGCCGAATAATACACTTTATCAAAGAAAGCGTGGAGTATATTTTATGAGTATATTTTATGAAGCAAAAAATTGCAGTATTGCACATATTGATTTAATATGTTATGTTTGGAAGATGAATAAGGAGGAGGGAGGAGAAGAAGAGAAAAAAAAAAGGTAGATTGGTCATCCTTCTTTTTGCAACCAATTGGAGAATAAACATGGAATAAACACCTTTTTCTCGGTAGGTGAACAAACCCCTTTTTGAATTTAAACAAAAAGATTCCTTGTTTCTTCTACTAGAAACTTAAATTCTACCTAAAGAGAGGGAAGTTATGTTCATGTCGTTTCCTAGATATAAAACAATGTTTTAAAAGATTAATAACTACAATGTTAGATTTAATCGTGAGAAGTGAATCAATTATATTTTTTTTATATTTTATTTGACAACAGTTGTGGTCCTAATTAGTTAAATTGATTCAATTGAGACTCAAAATTAGCATTGGTTCAATCCTCGATTCGGTTCTTAAAGACTCATAACAAGTTAGAAATAAAACTCCCTCTATGCTCTGTTTTGCCCTTTTATCCCTATCATCCCTTTGAAATTTAACAAAAAAAAATATTTAAAATTAATCTAAATGCATAATCTATGTCAATAAACTTGCAGTTCGAAATCATATTCTTAGGTGTCCTGTAATAACTGAGCCTACAATTTAGTGATAGACTTCTACATATCTCAATAAGTTATGAGAGGTCGCGAGTTCGACGCTCATCCCCATCCCCTAATATATATATATTCTTACATGTCTTTCATTTAAAAAAAATTATATATTATTAGATGTGTACCACTTTGGTTAAGCGATTCACAGGGTAAGTATCTCCACTTTGATTACATTTCTAATGCTATCACCCATGTTCTACACATTCAACCATACCAAATAAGCACTTCAAAAAAAAAAAAAACTCTTTCATACGGATATGAATTTCTCCAAATAAAAGCAAGGTTAGCTCTTTCTGAAAAAGCAAAAAAAGAAAAAAGAAAGAAGAGTTCACTAGTCGGAGTAATTTTTAGTTGGTTATCTAATTTATAATTTATTATAGACATACAAATTATTATTTGACAAGCATAAAGTTGTGAGTGAAGACCAAATATACTTATCATTCAAAACATTTTATACACATTGAATTATGTAAGCCCTAAAACAAAATATGATAAAACTCAACTAATTAGAATTGTTTTCATAGTAGTGAAAATTTATGGGGCTCGTTCCCCTTCATATGTGTTTATACGAGTCTGACAATTGACGTTGCCTTTGCGTGCGGATAAACCTCAAAGTTCGAAAGCAACAACCGAGCCCACCACCGCAACATATCCACAAATGACTTCACTTCCCTCCTACTTGACAACTTGATCGTATCACAACCAAAATCATCCATGACCAACCTACCACCCACCCAGTCACAGTCCAACACTTCCAATATCCCCAAAACAAAAATCATTTTTCTATTAAAATCAATCACCCTCCTCCTCTACTCCATGATTTCAAAACCTCCAATTCCAATATCACTAGCCATCCAATTAAATCTTTTCGAGTGTGGAACTCAACTAACTTTACTTATTTGACAATAAATTATTGGATTGGATAATAACATAAAAAAAAATTCTATACTATAAACATATAGAAATTAAATTCAAAAGATGAACATCATTAAAATTAATTTTGTTGTTAACACTTGTAGTCACAGTTAATATTACTCCTATATTAGCAGATTCATTCATATAGATATAGTATAGTAGTCAGGAGTATTTAGAAATACGCACCACCAATAAGCAGGTTGGTTGAGAGTAATGTTGGAAACCCTAACGTTGTTGCAGCCTAGGAATCCGATCAGCCTGGGTCTGCATTCGTCTCCCAGACACGCCCCTGTCTGGTTCCAGCTCACCATCACGTTCTTCCTCTGATCCTCTCTCACAACGAATTTCTCCGCCTGTCCCTCCACCACTCCGCCGCCGCCGATCCCAACGTCCGTCGCATTCTCCGCCACCACCACGTACCACCGCGACCGATCCTCCGGGTAGTCCTCCAGCCTGGTGCCGCCCACGACAGCCGCGCCGGGCTCCACGTTCAGCTGCACGCCGGATTTCAGGAACACGGTGGCCGTCAGGTACCTTCCCGGCGCCGGGAAGGTGACGCGGCAGGGGCCACCGGCGGGGCAGGCGTCGATGGCGGACTGGATGGCCGCCGTGTCGTAGCCGAGGCCGTCGCCGGCGGCTCCGAAGTCGGCTACGGAGAGGATGATGGGGAGGGGGTTCTGAGGGTGTGACGTGGCGAGGAGTGATTGGATGAGGTTTTGAAATAGGAAGAGGAAGTAGAAGAAGGGTAGTGGCTTGGCCATTTGTGTTATGGGCTTTCAGCCTGGCTCAGTGTGGCTAGAGGTTCAGAAGATAAGGAGGATCATAATTTCAGGATGTAAAGTTTTTAATATACTACTCACCCTTTTTTTTGGTTTATGATAATTTTTAATATACCACTACTACGCTACTGCTACTACTCATGAAGAGATAAAAAGAAGGAAAAAAAAAAAAAGAATTTGCACACGGAGGATAATAAGATCAAATTGCTCAAAACTTGATCATGAAAATTTTGATATTATATCGTAAAACTATTTTTTCTATGGAAGCATATAAATAATTTTACATCCAATAAATAGTTTGGTTTCTCACAATATGACAAAAATCAGGGACATGTATTATGACTTAAGTAATTTATATAGGTAAATCCAAGAAAAGCAGTGGCAAACCAATCTTAAAATATAGGTGATTGGTTTTTTTTTTTTTAATTTCTAAAATATTTTGCGTGCATTTCAACCAATTGATTTCTTTGATTTCATGACTAAGGAGTTTGTGAAATTATTTTGATAATTAAATTTAATTATAACCGTTAAGATTGAGTAATGGATATATCACACTTCCACTTTGTCAACAACACAAGGATTACTCTGACTAGCTCACTATTATATTTGTGTTGTATTCATCAGCAAAGAATCTCTTTGAGCATATGTTTATCCAGCTCCCGTATCAGATAAGCCAAGTGAGTCAAAACACAATGTTTTGACAATTGGCTCCTCATTCACTATTCACTCATGAGTAATGACGAAGAAAATATGTGTTAGGATTCCATTCCCAGCATGACAACTTGGAATTGTGTATATGAAATAGTCTTCAAAGCTAGGCGCTCTCTTGTATGGGGACAAGACCTTTGTCACCATGGTGCTGACCGAATCTGGAGCTTCGAAAATCAAATCTAATGGTTGAGATGAATTGATTCTTCAAGTGTTTGATATTTTGGATGTAACCTTCATAAATATGACAAATAAAATAACAGAATTGTGTTTTGACCCGTCATTTATCATTTATTACATACATAGATTTGTCGATCAGTAGCAAGAGATTAATTTTGATTTGAAAAAGTAGGAACTGACAAATTGCCCACATGTTAGCCCAAGAATGGCCAACAAACCTTCAGAATCACCCCCTCCATGGATTCTGCTTGCAACCAAGATGGTGAACAAGTTCTCCTCGTGCAGTGCTCCTTAATATGCATCGTTGTTGATGAAGTGAGAGGAAATGAAGGAATGATGGCACCGTGTGGCAGCAGCAAAGTGGGTAATTTTGCTGGTGATTTTACCATTTTCAGTAGACAATGTAGAGGGAGAGGGAAGGCACTTCACCATGCAACCTGTTGCCTCAGACATTGAGCCCTCACTCACAGAATCGAAATAGCAAGAAGAGGGAGATGTTACAGTAACAACCAACAAAGAAGAGAGAGAGGTTGGGTTAGTAGTGACCTTGTTTTTCCCCGATCTTATGAATCCATCACTCACAACCACTGATGTAGCTGTTCGTGGTGTGAAGAACACAGATTTTTTTCCTTCTTTGAACTGAGTCTAAGTAAAAAGTTTTTGCAGATGATGATTTTTGGTTTTTATTTCAGGGTTCCTTTAATTTTTCATTATTCCAGTTTTCACTTGACTGAAAAAATGTATTGATATCTATCATTAAACCAACTTTAAAATTATAATTTATCCCATATTCCTTTTCAATTAACAGTCACCATGTAATCTCAAGCTAAAAAGAGACCACACAAGAATCCACCTTCAAGGCTACTAAAACCAGGATTGCGGACATGTTGGTAACTTTTCCCCTTATCTAATCCTTACCCTCAACTTGTAGGGACTTTTCACACCGGGGGCTACTTTTGCCGTGTATAATTTTATGAGAAGCGATACCCAACCACCATTACACTTACATCACATGTTTACACCAAATTAAAAGTTATAAATCAGTATGTAAAAAGTTATAAATTAGTATGCAAAAAGTTGTAACAAATATGCAAAAACTTTGTGCATATTAATTCACAACTTTTTGTATCTTGGTTTACAACTTTTTACACGTTGATTTATAACTTTTAACTTAATGTAAGTGTATGATGTAAATGTGGTGGTGGACATTTATTATTTCTCTAATTTTATTTTTTGGATGTTTAGGTGTTAAAGATGACACAGTCAAGACCTCTAATTCCATTTCACAAGCTCATCTAGGAGAGAATTGCAATAACAAACTAACGAAAAACAAGATTTTGCAGCGGACACGGCAGCGGAAGCCAATTGACGCAACAAAAACTGTTTGGGCAATGCTTGGGTTTATGCTCATGGTCTGAACATTCTTCTTCTAAGAGACTAACATTTGAGAGCTTTAGGGAATGTTTGAATTGGTGGTAAGTGATGAAATGGAGTGTAATGGAATAGAAGTAATTGGAGTGTGGTGGTATACCTCATCCATTTCATTGTTTAGATATTTTAATGATGAAATAAAAAAATATTTCCTTTTATTGTTTGGACATACCAATGAAATAAAATAAAATTATTATGATTATAAACCTTTTATTCTTACGATATCTCTAGTAAAATTTTAGTAATAGATACTAGATAAATAGGAGGAGGAAGTTATAATTTTGATCTTGATTTCATCTCATTTCCCCAGTTGGCGGAAAGAAAAATACTTTGGGATGATGAAACAATCGTTATTGTACTCCCTCGACCCTTGGGGCGGGGCACTTTTGTGCCCTCGTCCATTCTTCTTGTAAAGCTCTGTATAGTGGTGTTGCATTCGAATTCAATGCGCGAGGGTTTTATATTCTCATCACGTTTGTTTCTAAATTAAATTGTCCAATGTCCTTCAATACCTCATCGCCAACCCCATAATATTTAGCAATTAAGTCAGTTTATCCAAACAAATAATTTGAAGAGAATCTCAGCGAAATCAAGGGAATCCCATTACAAAACAATATGTCCTGGCTGCACTGCTGCTGGGATAAACAATCAGCAATAAACGAGATATATTGCGTTGTGATTAAAATGGGAAAATATTGGGAAAAGATAAGTTAGAGAAAGAAATGCAGCGTGTAATACAAAATTAAAGTAGATTGTTCAGGAAAATCGTCAGAGAGAGCCAATTATCTAAGTAGCATTCAATGAACAAAGAAACTCACTCCCATGATAGTTCAGTAATAGTCCGTTCTATGATTTTACAATCTGAATCAATCAATCAATTCATAGATTGAAAGACCCCTGTAGTTAGTATAGATAGTAATAGTAGTAATAATCATATAAGAATAGCATACCAAACTTCCTGGCTGAAGAAAATCCAGGCTTCCAACTGACTCTGACAAATAGAAGACATGGAAACCCAGCTTGCTGAATGTTGAGTCCGTTCAAATCACTGCTAATTGCTAACACTATATTTGATATATACACTACTGCGCTAATAGCTACTGGTACGACAACTTCTGTACGCTTTCACAGCTCCATCTTCAATTGATTTGAGTGCAGCGATGCTGTATGACAATTTACAATTTAAATTGAACTTAAAATACTTTCAAAATTGTCTTGTTGAAATGTAAAAAACTCAAAAACATGTCAGTGCTTTTGTATTTCATGTTGGAAATTGATTCCCTTTCAGCTAGTTATAATTCAAATTAAGCGACTGGAATGCCGCATTAATTTATGAGCAGGACCTAGATGTGATAAGTAAGAAAACTTTATATTAGAAGTGTCGTTTGAGAGAAGCTAAATTCTGATCTACCTGAATTTGCTGATGAGTCATAACTCAAAAGGGAGTTTTCTGGAGTCATGAAATTATGGTTGTCTTCTTCCCTCCCCCAGAGTGGTTGGTGGAAAGCATCAAATTGCCATTGTTGTTGATAATGCTGTCTATTTCCATTGAATGGGATTTCCGGCCACATGAGAGGAGCAACCATGCTGGTTATGTTGCTGTCCATTACGGATGACCCCTGTAAGTTACAAATGAAATTCTCTCAGCAATTCTTAACATCGCTGAAAAGGCTGAACTGGCTACATAAAGCATTGTACATCAGAAACTACACACACGCAACTCCAGCTGTAGCTGAGGACATTCAAACACTCATTTTCAGTTTCATAAACTGAGCCAGCTAATGGTTATGTATGGATGTAGGCAATCAAGTGCAATCATAGCATTTATCTGCTCTGCTGACACTCACATTGTTACTTTGTGCAATGTTTACAGTGTTTCTTAATTTTTCTAGCATGAAATCCAGCAGAACATCATATATCACAGTAACCAACTACAAGCTATCTCTATCGGGGTCCTTCACCTTCTGGTCCCCTTAACAGTTTTTGGACATACGAATTAAGTAAACACAATAACATAGGATAACAGTAACATTTTGATCAATCACATATATAAAGTCCCCCAGAAGGCCAGGTCATATGCTATCCCTCAAGTACCCGATTGAGCTAAGCCAGAGACACTAACTCATTGTGAGTCTTCAGACTACTTCCCCAGACAAAACACAAACGGAAAATTACATTTATTTATTAAAGAAAGGGAAAAAATAGTAAGCAGGATTAATTTATAACACTTACATCAGTAGCCAATAAGCTATCTAGGCTGAAATCAATTCTTGGGTTAACAGCTGCCAGTTTCATTGACAAGAACTGCATCAGAGCATAAATCAATGAGACCATATTCATAGTGAATAAAGCTAGCTCAAATATCACTGTGTTGTCTTCCAAAAGAAAGATGCTTAACCTCGCAAATCTTGAGATATTTTCACAGGTTATAAAGTTATAGATCTCGCAGTTCACTTGCTAAAGAAACTTATTTTAACAAAAATAGAGAATTTATAACTTTTGAGCACATGCAATTAACAAAGCAATGCAAAATTCTAGTTGTAAGCAACTTAAGGCATGGAAGTCCAAAATATGCAAGGGAGGATAAGAGGTAGACCATACTAAAATATAACCCGCTTTGAAGTTCTTTAAAGAAGAAAAAGGGCTTCTTAAAGTAGATTATAAATCATATAATGCAAAACAACAGCACTATGACTGCTTAATGGTTATGGCTATATGTAGGCAATGCTATAATTGTTCCCAATTAACCGTCAACATATTCCAATATCCCACGGCATACCCTGCCTTTCTTTTAAAAGTTGGGAAGGTAACAACAATTAACGTTAGTCTGCACATGGTAAAAATGTTTACGTAAAATGTCTGCAATGTGGTAGTCTGACCTCCACTTGACGTTGTAAAGATTGCACATGGTTGATGATTTCATCCAGAACCAACGCTGTTCCTGATATCTGCATAGAAAATCTTGTCATGTCAGCTATCTTTGACATACATTAGCTATTTTGAGAAAATTTAATACAATCCACACACAATGTAAGATCAGAGAGTGCCTCTGTAATTAAGGCTTCTATATCAAACAAAAACAAGGGTACATTTATACATTGTACATAGTAATTTGGCCACAATAGAAAATATATCTAGGAAGAAAACTTCAGGCTGATTATTCTTCCCACATATTCAGAAACATCTACAGAAGGGGCCATGGACCCAAGAGGAAGACATCTTGTTGATCGAACCCACCAGGAAGTTGGGAACAAATGGGCAGAGATTGCCTGGTAGATCTGAGATTGAAACGCCACCAAGAGGGGCCATAACACCAAGACACCGAAGGCCAACAAGCCCAACACCTTTGATGGGTCAATGCTTCAAGCCTACATAATGGATATCACAACAACTAAAGGAGAAGAAGCAGATGAATAATTCCAAGAAGGGCAAGGCCAATATGTTTAGTGGTTGCTTCAGGCTGATTATTCTTCCCCCATATTCAGATACATCTACAGAAGGGGCCATGGACCCAAGAGGAAGACATCTTGTTGATCGAAGCCCCCCAGGTTACAACCACTAATTGTCTTGGCCTTGCCCTTGTTGGAATTATTCATCAGCTTCTTTGGTGCTTCTCCTTTAGTTGTTATGATATCCTTTGTGTAGGCTTGAAGCAGACCCATCAGAGGTGTTGGGCTTGTTGGCTTTTGCCTTTGGTGTTATGGCTCCTCTTGGCGCATTCCAATGGTTCTTGATGTTGTTTTCAGAGTAGAGGACTGAGAATAGTTGTGTCACTAGTTCAAGTCTAGTTCACACATGATGAATTTGTACGAGCATCTATTCCCCATATTAATTTTGCATCTTGATACCATCCTAGATCTCAGCGGGTATCTAGGTGGGATCTAGAGCAGTTCCCATTAATGCCGGACAACAATGATTTATATGAATGTACATTTGATTTGGCAAAATCAAAAAATGAGATTCGCCCCCTTTTTGCTTAATTGATATTTGATTAGGAGGTCAAGATTAAAACATAAAGTCATGTGACTATTTTAAATGAATATATGAGCATTAATTATCATTAATCAACTTTCAATCCTGACCATCCATGTATGGTTATACGGTTCAAATTTATTCCTCTCACTCTCATAATAAACCACTTATCTCATGTGATATGCCTTATATATATATATATATATAGAAAGAGTACTGCTACATGTCCCGAATTCTTTCATCTAGAAATAATGCCAGACCTAGTTGGCATGCACGTGGCAAATTATGAGTGGTTTGACAGAAATCATGGGTGGTTAGAAAATAGAAAATCAAAGATTTACCTATCATATGTTGATACATAATTCTGAAAATTAATTTCTGGCATATTTTCTGGTTGAGAAGCATTTCCCATATTTGAAAATTGCACTTGAATACCATGATGCTAGAAAGTAATATAACAAGAACAATCTTCTACTTATTTTTGTTCCTTATAAAATACTTTATTAAATGCCAATATACCGTAGCTGTGATTTCATAAACTATAACTGTATGATGGGAATAAAATGATATTGACGACCTTTTTTTTTGGTAACAGTGATATTGACAACCTTAATTTGCATAACAATGTACACATTCTCCCCATCTACCAATATATTGTAACCTACTTTTTTGGGATAAATCTTAAGGTATGAATTTAGTTTATGTTTAGGTGACGTTAATTTGTTAATGCCCAAATGTCACAAGCCAGTAGTTAGGTCTGCTGTTTGGTAGATGCACTAAAATTTTATGCATTCTTTACTCACCCCATCTTTGTCATCCCATAAATGATGGATACCAAACTCGTAGAGATAATGGTACCATCACCGTCACAAATCACAATCTAGGATCAATAGTTCACTTGCCAAGGGGACCCATGGCCATGGATACTAGTTAGTAGTTAAAGGTTCAAGCAGAACCCTCCCCACTTCCTCTTCTCCCATCCCCTTTCTGTTCCGCCCCCACACGCCCGCCAATCTGTCCCTTTAATAAGCCAGAAGGCCGAAGAAAGGAACGAGATGAGATTACTTTAATTATCGTGTACAACCCATGACGTATAGTGTTTTTTTGTCCTTATGAAAAAACGAATATATCTTTATAGAAAAACACTTTTTTTTTCATTTAATATTCTTCAGGCCAATTCTCGTTATATGCATCCTTGAATTTAGTTATCATATATTTAAAAATTATAATAAAAATTTTACTGAAAGAAATTTTAAAAAAATGATTTGCCTGGCAAAGCTGAAGATGCACTAGGCATGAAACTATGAGCAGAACATCCAAAACCATCGATGGAGAAACAAATTACAGGCAGCTGGGACGAACACATCATTACTTAATTCGCACCGTTCAATATCATCTAATCTAATTATTGGATATGGAGATGGTTTAGAGAAAAGCTTTAAAAGGTTGAAAACTTGGAATGACGAAAGTAACCTTCGAAAAGATTTGTTACTAGGACTAGAAACTTAGAAAGAAATCATCCAAAAAGCAAAAACCAAACAGAGGTAAAATTATACAAGAGTAATACACAACCATCGTTCCATTGATACCAATTTAAAAGTTATAAATCAGTGTAAAAATTTATAAATTAGTATGTAAAAAAATATAAATTAATATATAAAAATTATAAATAAATATGTAAAAAAATTTATTAATTTATAATTTTTACATATTAATTTATAATTTAATATAAATATATGATATAAATATAATGACACACATTTATCATTTCCATTGCCCAAATGCCGTGCTTGACCCTCGGTGCCAGTGGACACTTTTCTTGAAGTAAAAGCACTCATTGTTGTTATTATTATTTTGTTAAAAAGGTGACAATGACAAGAACCGCCATTAAAAGCCCGTAATGGAGAGAACATAACATAATAGCACTTTTGAGAGACAAATTAGACCGAAAATAACGGCATAATCCTTAAAAAAACAAAATGAATAAAGCACAATTAATTAATTCTCGGAACTAAGGATTTTTAAGGTTTCGGAATTCGGATTAAGACCACATAACAGGGAACGAAAAACCGACCTTGTTGCAGCCGGGGACCAGCTCTTGCAAAAGCTTCATCCGAGCATTGATCTTCTCTCTCCTAGCCTACAGCACACACACAATCCAGTTAAAAAAAAATAGTAATTAATTCAAAAACTTAGATTACAAAAATGGAAATGATTGCAATTAAATAAATTAATTACTGGTTAATTTTAGTTTATGAGGTTACCCTTTCTGCTAAGCTATGGCTGTCTGTGGCTTGACCTCGACGAACTCGAACATGAACGTAGGGAAGCTTCTCGCCGTCGCCGGAGGTTTCATCGGCGACGCTCTTGCTCTTCTTCAACGATCCCTTAGCCTGTATTTCACAAAACCAGCGGTTACTTCCCGCTTTGAGAACCGAATTCAGCAGAATAAAAAAAAATAGAAACCCTAATTCTAGAAATGTTTCAAAATTTGGGGGGATTTTAACGTTACCTTCTTCTCTCGCTCCTTCCTCTTCGTGGTTCTCTGACTCTTGTTCTCAACCGCGGGATCCGAAACGCAACCCTGCGTGGAGCACGGGTTCGAATCGGACTCCTGCGGCTCGTTCTTCACCGCGCCGGAGCCGCCGGCCGGAGCGAGGCCAGCCTCCACCGGCGGGGAATTATCGCCGGCGAATACGGAGAACTTGGCGGCGCGTTCGATCAGTGCGGCGTTAGAAGGGAAGGTCAAATTGCCGCCGAAGGAGTCGAGCAGGTAGGGTTCGTGGGTCGCGCTGACGAGGCACGGCGGCGGTGGTTTCCGAGCAGAGGATGCGGCGTCGCAGTCCGGCGAGTGGAGGAGCTCGACGGCCTGCGTCGGAGGGAGCTCCAGCAGAGCGGTGAAGGAGCTGGCGTTTTCCGGCTTAGGGGCCGGCGCCATGATTCCCTGGATTTCTTCGTTGAATTGAATGGACTCCAATACGACGTCGTGGTGAGTGGATCCACGCAACGCTCCCGTAGCTTGCTCCATTAAAAGCTCTTTAGAACCTAACCGAACACCGAAGAAACTTCGAATTCTAGGTCAAATGAACCACACAGTCGATTAATTTGAAGTGTCACTGTTTTGAGAGCATTGAGTTCGGGAAATGCTGGAGTTTGAGAAATTGCAAGAATTTGGAAAAATTGGGAATGAGGAATGTGTTTTTTTTTTTTGTTTTTAGAGGGGGAATTTTGTTTTGTTTGTGTGATAATAATAAGAATTAAGAAGAGGTGCTTCAATGACGGTCAATCTCTCTCTTACTCTTGTTCTTGTTCTTCTTCTTTCTCCCTCTTTGTTTGTTTCTCTGTGTTTCTGTGATTCTTGTGTCTCAGAGATTGCTTCTCAGCCATTTGAAGTACTGCGAAAGCAACGTTGCTACGCTACGGTTACTGTACTCCCTGCTCTACTGTATTATTATACTACGACTGTTGAATCATACGGGTACGGTTCCAGCCTACAGTTCACTGAGAGGGGTAAGGTAGTAAATGGAAAATATGTGGACCACCTGCCAGAGTAGGCCCCACCATGATCTCCGAATATCAATTTTTCTCATATCTTCATTTCAACTCAACAGCTTACATAAAAGATTAAAAGTTAAATAAAATATATATAAAAAAATATTTAATTTCAATCATCTTCCGCACGGAAAAAGTTTTATTCAGTGATATAATCATATATGATATTTAACAAATATTATTAACTTCTACTTTTATTATTAAAAAAATCAAATAAAAGAAAGATTTTTTTTACACTATCAATATATTAACATAAAATTCATATAAAAAATTCTAAAACTTTTATAAAATTTGAGAGTATCAATTTTTTGAGTATTTATATTTAAAATTATTCGTATATTTCACTTACTTTAATTATTAACACCTATAAAACTTTAAGTAGGTTATAGAAGTTGAGCCAAAAAATTTCACAAAAAAAAAAAGATATTAGACCTTCGATCACTGGCGTGTGTTCACTTTCCTTTTCTTTTCTTTTCAACGGAAATTCCCTGAAAAATGGGCCTACGGCTAAGCCCGTTGGACTATCATTACATATTGGCTTGTTGCTTTTATTAAATCACTTTACAGGCTTCCTATATGAAGCTTTAAATGGTTGGTGCCCTTATTTGATGAGGAATCAGAAACGTGATTGACATTATAAAGCAGTTTTGCTATATTTGGGTCATCGAAAGTGCCATTTAATCCATCCATTTATCTCATTCTGGAAGTTTCTGATCTTGCCTAATCTTCTATCAATAGTTTATTACTTCCACAAAAGAATGTGCTTCCCACGCGGATAAAGTTAATTCTAATAATTGCCTAATCAAAAGTTTAATTTTGTTTTAAATTTAGGACTCAATCGTAAGTAGCAAAATATACATGTGCCTGTATAAAATGCATATACAAGTTACATAGTATACCAAAAACAATATACAAGTGACATATTATATTCAGAAGTTTCTTTCAATAGGGAGTAACGATTTGTTCTAGTAATTATTAATTAGCTAATGTTTAATCATGTGCAAAAAGAGTAAGTTGAACATATAATCAAATATTAATTATTTATTTGTTGCAAGTAGTCGCGCACTCTTAAAAATTAAAGGTGGCAATTCACAAAAAAATTAAAGGAAGCACAAAGATTTTATTATTTTTTTATACTAAACCATATATTATTTATAATTTATATATATTATATATTGTTAACAAAATAATCTTTGCATTGCTATTCGAGAATTAGAAGACCAAAATAGTGCTATGTTAAAGTAAAGTCTTTCACCGGCAAGGCTCCACCCAAAAAAAAAAAATGGTGGAGCTCAAACTCTGTTGAAAATTATTGGACAACAAATGGTTGATAGTCTACCCACGAATAGAGCTAGGTATACGAATCGCGATCTGCGGACCAACCTGTTTAACTCACAATCCGCACGAAAATGGATCAGAAAACTTTTAACTCGTCAACCTGTGGACTTTTCTGACCCACTCCGTTTAGCCCGTAGGCTAAACGGGCTTGGCCCGCGGATTTGCAGACCAACCCACCTAACCCACATAAAATGCATCATTTTTTTTTGTTTTAGTCTAGCATTAAGTCCAAGTCCAAGCCCCAGAGTGTGCTCAGCGCCTCAGCCCAAGCCAAAAGTGTAGTGCCCCATGAACCATGTAAATGTAAGGCACAACCGACAAAGTGATAGCACTACCGCACTAGCCACTGCCAGTGCCCACTACTCAAGTACTCAGACACTCAGTATTCATTGAACTTTGAAGAATGAAGATTCTCAAATCTCAAATCTTATTCTCTGATTTCTCTCAATCGGTCATCACTCATCTCCCTTCTTCTTCTTCTTCTTCTTCATGGCGGATCTTCACTTTTCTTCACGAGTCACGCCTCGGGGACTCACGGCGGTGCTTCTTCACACACATTCGGCCTTGGAGCTCCACAGGTCTCTATCTCGCTCACTCGCGGGTCGCTTTGTCCCTTAATCGCTCATTCATGTCACGGCATGGTGCTTCGCGAGTCGCAGCCTGACTGCCTTGCCACTCGCGACCTGCCGGCCTCGCCCTTCCACCACCAAGACATTCTGCCAGTTCACCGCTTACCTCTGCTTTCTCTGAGCTACCAACCGCAGATCTCGCGAGTTGGCTCCAGGGATCCAACTGACACTGCTGTCGAGCTACCTCCAGGGAACTTCCGCCATCGCTGCCGCTTACATCACTTCAAGTTTTAAGGTTATTTTGGTAATGAAGTCTTACTTTTTTGTTTGCTTCTGATTGTTCTTATATTTGGTACTTATATGTCATATGGGCATGGCTTGCTTTTTTCAGTTTTCTAAGTACTTTTGTTAATGGTTGATTTGTTTTTTGCCATTTCAACGAGTCCAAATTCTCTTGTCTTTGTCTGTTGCATATAGGTACAGGACAGGTGACATAAGCAAGGAAGGAACTTTGCCTAGAGGTTGCAGATGCGATTTTGACCCCACAGGTAATAATCTGATTCATATTAGTTGCAAAACAATGTTTCTATTTATCCAGAATAGATGTTGGCATAGTCTTTTTCTTCCTTCAATTTGTCTAGTTTGGAGCTTCCATTATACTTTGTCTTCCTTGAATTTGTCTGGTTTGGAGCTTCCATTATTTTCTGCTATCATATTTATCTTTATGTTCTAAAGATAATTTTTTTTTTTAAATATACTCTATTTAGTTGAATGAAGAATCAATTTTGGATTATTCATTTATTTGTAAAATTTGTATCTTGAAATTTAAAATGTTTTTATTGTGATTGCCTGCCTGTTTGTTGTGATTTAGGTTAAAAATTAAATATAAATGTGTCAAATTTAACTGGGGATTCATCTACTGCTGAAGTAAGTTGCACTAATAGTGTTACAGGTGATAGTAGTCAATCGTTGCTCCCTATTGAATCTGAAGCACCCATTCCAAATAAGAGGGCTAGAAGTCTTTCATTTAGTGTTTGGCAACATTTTGACAAAATTGGGGTAGGTGAGGATAGGAAAAAGAGGGCACAATGCAAAGCTTGTAGGAATGCATGTTAGTGGTGGTACTAGGTGTGGAACTTCAACATTGCTGCATCATTTTAATAAATGTGAGAAAATACCTAGGTTTCCAGATAGTGAGGTTGGAAAATTAATTCTTGATCAAGCTGGAAAACTAAGATCTAAAAAGGTTGATAACAAACTTATGCGTGACATGGGTGCTATGTGTATCATAAAGCATGATTTTCCATTTAATTTTGTTGAATATAGGAGGGGTAAAGAGTTGTTGAACTATCTAAATCCTGACGCTAAGGTTTACTCTAGGCATATGGTAACTTTGGATGTGGTTAATATGTATGTGAGAGCAAGAAGTTGAAGGAAGTGTTTTCTCACATTCCAAGTAATGTATGTTCGGACTTCTTGTACAACTGAAGGGTATATCACATTGACAGCTCATTTTGTTGATGAGAATTGGAAGCTTAATAGAAAAATTCTTAATTTCTCTAATATACCTCCTCCTTATACTGGACGCGAATTATCTAAAGTTATGTTAAATTTTTTGCAAGAGTGAAGTATTGATAGAAAAGTTTTTTCATTAACTTTGGACAATGCCAGTTCTAATAACAATATGCAAGAAGTGCTGAAAGATAGGCTTCGTGATATGCCTAATGGTTTGTTATGTGGTGGTGTGTGTTTTCACATCCGATGTTGTGCTCATATTTTAAACTTAATTTTTCAAGAGGGTTTGAAAGCTACTAGTGCTGCTTTACACAAAATTAGAGAGAGCATCAAGTTTGTCAAGGGATCGGAGGCAAGAATGAATGCTTTCAAAGAAACTGTGAAAAAATATGGTGGTGCTAGTGTTGGCTTGCGTTTAGATGTATCTACTAGTAGAGCTCCACTTTTCTTATGCTTGAAAGCATACTTCAATATCGGCTTTCTTTTTGGCAATATGCTTTGAATGACCAAACTATATGCATTGTCCTTCTGAGGAAGAATGGATAAAAGCTAGAAAAACGTATGAATTTTTGCATCCCTTTTATGTTATCACTAACTTGATATCTGGATCATCTTACCCAACATCAAATCTGTATTTCAAACAAGTGTGGAAGATTGAATGTTTGCTCATTCAAAATGTGAGTAATGAGAATGTAGTCATTAGGGATATGGCTTCTAGGATGAAAGTGAAGTTTGAAAAGTATTGGAGTGATTATAGTATCGTGCTTGCACTTGGATCTATTCTTGATCCTCACATGAAGTTCACATTTTTGGAGTTTTGCTACCGGAAGCTCGGTCTAGACTCAATAGCTTATCAAGAAAAGTTGAGTTCTGTGAAATATAAATTGATTATTCTTTTTAATGAGTATATGCAAATGTCTTTTGCAGAGTCGAGTAATTCTCAAGTTCAAAGTAACCACCTTCATGCTAATCAAGCAACAAGTGGAAATTTTGTTGGAGATCCATCAATTTCACCGTAGGTTGATATGGATGTAAGTTTCTATTTTTCATTTGTTATGTTTTCATTTTAGTGTTTATTTATTAGAATTTTAATTGTTGTTATAATTTGAAATGATACAGGAGTACATTAAATATGAGAATCAAAATGTTACTGAAGTTGGGAAGTCGCAATTGGATATTTATTTGGATGAGCAAAAAATGGACTTTCAATCTCATCAAAATCTTGATATATTGAATTATTGGAAGGACAATAGATATCGATTTCCAAATTTAGCACTGATGGCTAGTGATATTTTGAGCATTCCTATAACAATTGTGGCATCTGAATTTGCATTTAGTATTGGATCTCGTGTTCTTAACAAATATAGAAGTTCCTTTCTTTCCAAAAATGCACAAGCTTTGATATGTACTAGAAATTGGTTGCTTGGCTTTGATGTGCAAGGTAAATAATATATTTTCAATTCTTGTCTTTCTCCTAATATTTTGAATAAATGTGATGATGATTGTTTTGTATTGTTTATGTTGTGAGTTGTAGAGCAAGAAGGAGATTCAAGTTCAGATGAAGAAGGCACTAATTCAACTTCAAGTTGTGTAGAATAGTGATTTGTAATGGTTTTAGACTTTTAGTGGACTTTAGAAATATTTGTGTTCTTTACCTTATCTTTATTATTGATGGACTTTGCAAGGATATTATTTTTTTATTTGTATTTTTATGGATGGACTTTATTTATTTGCAAGGACATTGTTTTTTATTTGTATTTTTATGGATGGACTTTATTTATGTTCTTGATGGTGATGGATGGACTTTGTAATAATTTAAATTTGATGTGTTAAGAGTTAAGACTTTTGTTTTGGTGAGTCAATTTATTTTACTATTTCGGTGTTTATATTTAGTATTTGATTTGCTTATGCATATTTGATTGGTTTGTAATTTGTATATTAATATTTTGAAAAAATTAACACTTGAATTTTAATATTTGCAGTGTTTAGTAATTAGTACTATTATTTTCTTAAACTTTAAATTGGATACTTTAAAGAAAAATATGTATATATAATTTTTGTAAGGTAAAATATATTTTATAAATATAAATATATAATATAGAGTATTAAAAAAGTAAAAAAATGAAAGGGAAAAAAAAACTGGTCCACGAGCTAGTTAGCAAACCGGTCCGCGTTTTGTGCATTGGCTTTTTGCTAGGTTAAAAATGCAGACTGGTCCACGGACTTGCGGGCTTAGCGTGATACCCGGCGTATACATGGCAGCGGATAAGTTCCGTTTTGCCCCAGGGTCACCTGTGTTGCTGGGAAAGCCCCGAGATGCCCAGAAGACCCTTAGTGCAGCTGAAGTGGTGAACTGTCACCGCTATAGCGGTCCAGGACTGCTATAGCGGTCACAATATGGTGACCATGGCATTTTGGGCATCAGGTGACTGCTATAGCGGTCCGAGACTCCTATAGCGATCATGGGAGTGTGGCAACGTATTTTGGGTGTTTTGGGGACCGCTACAGCGGTCATGTATGTGGTGCAGCACCTGTTTTGGTCTCTGGGGACTGCTACCGCTATAGCAGTCATAAGTGGGGGGGTAGACCGCTACAGCGGTCATAGACCGCTATAGTGGTGTCAGTAGTGCACATACAGTGCAAAGTCGTTTTGCATTAGTGAGACTCCCCAACCCTTTTTAAGCCCTTCCAACTCAAGATTTTACCCCAAAACCGAAATCCCTCTCTTCCCAACTCTCTCCCACTCCTTCCTCACATAAATCCTCTTCAATCCTTCTTCCTCCAAGAGATTAAAGGTGAGATTTATGGGTTTTGTTGTCTCCATCCTTCTCACTTTATATTCTAGAGTTTGGGTTTGTTGTTTGTCTCCATTGTTGTTAAGTGGGGGTGCTCCCCCACTGTTGTTAGAGTTATGTTTGAGTAATATAGAGGTTAACCGCGACTAATCTTGTGTTTTGTGGCTCCAGTGGCAGACGTTGGTGCCGTTCCTTCTCCCCGGAGCTCCGTTGGGGTTGATGTCACCATTCCCTCCCCTCCAGGTGAGTGGGTTTAGAACCTATGACCCCTATGTTGGTCATTAGAGCTAATTTTCGTCAAATTATTATTAATTGCATGGTTTTAAAGAGATTTCAAGAGCTTAGAGTCTCCGTTTGATATGTTATAATTATTAAAATGGCGAATTCCAACTAGAGCATGAAATATTTGTTTTATCACAAACTCATGCGACCATTATTGTTAAATGATTTTATCACAAGAGCTAGAGTATTACTATTATATTCTTAAATTGAGATTTCCATGAAATCTCCATGATAATATTTTGAACGAACGATTTACGAATCATAGAGTTGTGCTTACAGAAACATTAGAATAGAGATTTAGAGAAAATATTATGTTCATTGGTTTAGAGACTAAACGTTAGCTATAGAGAAACAGACAGTGAATTAACAGCTGACCCTGATCATTAAACCTTGGTACTAAGTAGTCCCGAGAGGACAATCTCATAGAGCAGAGAACAAAGCATATTTATGTGTCCACATTAGATCCCCGATGAATCATAGAAAATAATATTTCGGTTCTTGAGGAACCATAGAGTAAAAATTCCTATTTCTCTTATACAGTATTGTTATTATAATTTCAGAGAAATTTCTATTTAGAGCTTTTACTTTCACATGTGTATTAGTATGATTCCAAAGATTATTGCCTCAACTAATTTTAATTATTTGTATATGATTATTTATCTTCTTGGTCGTCCCATGAGAGGGTTATGGGTGAAGACCTGCTCACTGAGTTTTAGATGAAACTCACCCCTCTCTCTTTTCCATTACAGGTGTTGTAGATGCTGCAGGTTCTCCTTTTTCATCCCCACCATCGCAATAAAGATTTATTGATTGGTGAGCTTCACTTAGTGTGAAGTACTCTATTTTGTTTTTTTGTTAAGAGATAGAGTATTCCAGTTACATGACGGGCAGGGTCTTGAACCATATAGATGGATTAACATTATTTTATCATAACCATTTTGTGTCTACATAATTATAGTTTTCATGTATATTTTGTATAGAGAGCAACTAATGTATTTTGAACCCCAGTGATATGTTTAGCGGTTGAAATGGAAATGATTGATTTTATTACTTCAGAGATTTGCATTAAAGTTTGATTATGTTTGTGTTTCATGGGGCAAATGAGTTATTAGATATGAGATGATATTTTGCAAATGGTTTTATATTAAAATATGTATATAGAGAAACGTAGAGGTTACGAGGCTTACGTGGGGGTGAGAATCCCCCACATGTCGGCCACTTGCCTAAGTCGAGTCGTGACACTTAGGCGGAGCAGACGCGGACTAGACAAAATGCTAGTCCATTGTTGATGTGGACTGATCCAGTCCAGTCCATTTAATGTTGGTCCATTGCAGACCGGACTAAACAGTGCGGAACAATCAGCATACCCAGCTCTACCCACGAACTCCAAATTACCAGGAGGATTAATTGGTGCTGTTAGTGATAGATACCTAAGTAAAAAAAACTTGTTGATTATCCTTTTCATTCAAGATTTAATCAATGGTACTCATTTATTAGGGAGTGCCGACTATCACTCCTAATTGTCTAATGTCACTCTATAATAATTGCATTCACATATTTTCTGAAATACCCTCAAAGCATTTTTAATAATTAACCTTTCTTTTGTTTTATCATCCTCCTCTTGTTCTCAACTTCTCAGCTTTGGGCAGAACCATCAAAGCCATGACCACACTCACGTAACTGCAGCCATCGCATCCCACCCATGGCCACCATTACCATTGCTTATCCTCCGCTACCTCCGCAAGCAATATTGCGCACCCAGAACTTCACCACATTGCCCAACATTGCACCTCTATTGTCAACAGCATCGTGTTCCACCTCACCCACGGTGGAGCAGTTGGTGTGGATGATCTATTCACATGCTCAAACAAACCCACTTCCAATTCTTTGCCAGTGAATGTTTTTGTGGATGACATATTTGGTGGAATGCCTGAAAAGAGTGTTGGTGTTGATGATCTGTTAGATAAGATTGGAGGTTGTGTTTATTTGTATATGCTGGTACATTATGGCTTTGTTGATCTCTTATGTTGGAAGGATAAGTTTGGGACTAATGTGTGAAGCACTCTACTCGACATGTACTTAGATCAATTTAGATAGATCTTCTATGGCTTATATTTCTTCAAGATTTATGCTTCTTAATTAAGGTTAATATAATTATGAAGTTGGTTTTAACAATTTACTTGAAATGGGGCTGCCATGTTTGTTGCTCTGTTGTTACCAATATGTTTTTTAACCTTTACATGATACAATGATGAGTTCAAATCCATAAACCCCACGATGAGAATGGGAGGAGGATGATAAAACTAAAGAGAGATTGATTATTAAAAAATGCTTTAAAGGTATTTCAGTAAATGTATGAATGCTAGAAATTATTATGGAGTGGCATTAGACAATTGGGAGTGATACATTTATTATTGTACTAGTTTTAATACATGAGATTTGTTATATCTAGTTTATGTACTAGATTGATCATTGATTATTTAGGATTTATTAAAATCTATTATTTATAAAATTATTCATTTAGCTCGACATATGTTCTCTTTAACTAAAGTTTCAGTTCAAATCTTGTGAATAATAATAAAAAAAGAGCTAAATGTAAATTAATGTCAATCAGTTAAAGTGGTTACACAATTATTAGTGATACATAGCTAGAAACTTGTTCCTTGGAACAACATCTATACGCTACACATCAATGTTGCAGTTCATTTTAACCATGTCAATAATACTTCCTTCGTTTCACAATATCTGTCAAAAACCAAACCATACACATATTAGGGAAAATAAAAAAATATTTTGATAAATATAGAAAGTTATATGAATTGACAAAGTATTCTTATTTAGTCATTATTACTTATCTGGTAAATATATTAGATAATTAACTAACACATTTATATTAAAGATATAAATAGAAGAAAAAATCAATGCTATATAGATATTATAAATAAACAAATATTCTAAAATGTTAGAAAGTAAAAAAATTGATAGTTATTGTAAAATGGAGGGTATATATTATCAATTCATCATCTCTCTCTCTTTTCTCTCTCTTATCTTCTCTTCCATTTTGTTAGAGTTCTTCTTTCTAAAATTCTTGATAGTTTCTTTATAATATGGTATCAAAGTTCTCATAAGGAGATTCATACCCTGATCTTCTACAAGGAGTTGAACTTCCTTGATTCAGTATAGTTTTCAATGGTAAATCCATGCAACGATCCTTCAAGCTCCAATTTCCTGCATGCATCCAGATGAGAACATTGGCTCATCAAAACAAACTATCACTCGCTTGTGGAGCAAATGATGAAGACGGCCATGATTCCCCAAGAATAACGTGTTAATTAGATGGGGCTCGATCCCAATTCCAAAGGGAAATAACCACTTTCGAAAATTGGCAACATTGCAATAGGACATTGCTCTATTGGATCACTAAGGCAATCTCTCCAGATGTTGGAGAAAGTGTGTTCTGATCAATAGGGCTAAGAGATAAGCTTTCTCAAGTAGAAATTCTTCGTATTTCTCATCTTCAAGAGGAAATTCATTCACTTAGGCAATGTAAAAAACAGTGGGGTCTTAATTTACTGCGATTTAAGGTGTTTTGCTATACATATGTATGGAAAATACATAACTCTTCTTATTTGTAACTTCGATTTGTGATGCAATTACATCACATATTTGTACTAAGAATCAAGAGGAAAATGAATAGGTAATTAATCTGTTTCTTCAAGGGACTTTAGTGATAAGCTCTCATACATTATATCACAAAGTTTCTTGATAGAACCAGTACCAGATATAAACAAATTTCTATCTATCAAAAATATAAACAAATTGTTTTTCTTTGGTAATCCAACAAGAAAAGCAATTATGCAATCTTGTGAGATCAAAGTGTAACATTTTCCAATGTGCAAAAATAAAATAAAATAAAATAAAAATAAACAAATAAATAAATAAAATCAATGGCTAGGTTTTAAAGGCTTCCATTACTACAATTCACTATATTTCATCTAATTTATTACTGCTATGCTTCGGTACAACTAGCTATTGATATAATTGAACATTACCACAATTGTAAACGATACTTGAGCTTGCACCTATTATCAATTGAAGCTTTCAAAGATCCTACTTTATACTTAGGCATTGTGTGTTTAATTTATACAATCACGGATTTATTTTTTTCATGGACTTATTAATTTTTCGTATCCAATACCATTGAAATTTCAAATATGCATGTTTATTAAAAGTGAAGAATATTCAATTAACAACTTAATTAACAGAGATATTGTCGTATATGCAAGATAGATTGAAAAGATTGTGAAATGACATCGCACAACCAATCCTTGTTATTTCATGTTTGACATCATTAACTCGACACTATTGTTTAGCTATTATCAGTTTGTGTCTTGTAATTATCATGGCATAAGACGATATATGGTTCTAGCTTTAACGGTTTGTGTTTTCCATCATGTATGTTATGTTATTCCATATCTAAAAGCTGAAATCTGTTGCTCCACTTGTAGTTTACATGGTTTACCTTTAGATGATTTTACAAAAGTTCTATTAAAAAATTTCTATAATGCAAAGAAGAAGCCCAAAAAACATTTTTGAGCATTTTTTAAAAAATTATTTTTGTGTGTATAGTCAATTCCTTTCTTGGTGCAGGTAAAGGCAAGACACGACGGCCAGTGATGGATTACTTGAGTAGAGGTCTCTGGTCTCCTCTTTGGTATCGTGGGTGTGCTTAGTGAATAAGGGTCGAAAGATAGGATTCTTCGATTAAAAGGTGGTAGCTGCAATGTTTAACCTTAATTGCACCGTAAGGGGGCCTTCAAGAATTTTAGAGGAAATAAGCCAAATTAGTTAACATATATTTCCTTTGTTGCATCTCAATTATCCATCTTTTTTTTGAAATCGTTGTTTTTTTCATTTATCCATTAATCAAATTAAGAAAGTATTAATTTTTTTTTTATCAATGAGACCCTTATTATAATTAAGTATACCTCATTTGCTTTTTTTTTTCAAAAGCATAATCATATTAAATATGGGCAGTCTTGTTAATTAACAAACATTTACACTATTATCAATATTCATTTAATACTTTCTTAATATGTGCGCTTTTTTGTTGACAATTGAGATGCAAGGGATGATGTATAACATAAAATAAAATAAAACTTCATATAGAAAGGACAAAATGAGTCAATAGTTTTCTACATCTAAATTATTGGTAAACTAGAGTTTATTTCATCATTTATCCTCTCTTTTCTCTTAAAACATAAGTCAATATATAGTTTTCTTCTTAGAAATTTTTGAGGCTCAGCCTAAAAAAAAGGTGTATCAATATATCATCTAACATCAAAATAGAGTATAGGTGTATCAATATATCATTTAACATCAAAATAGAGTATAATAGATAACTAACTAGTAAGTAACAACTCTATTAAGTGAATAAAAAAGTCAATAAGAAAAAAATTCTGAAAAAATATTCTAGAGACATTTATAAATTTTATACTTCCATAGGAGACTTTTATTATTTGTTATATATACTATTTGTAGAGATGGTTGACTTTTCCAAGAGAGCAATAATACAATATATATATACACACACACACAAAATAAAAATGTAAAGTTTAAGGGGATAGTGGAAACCCTTGCCCCCCCTTTCCCTCCAACGGTGCCTAAGTGTGTTTGGCTGGGATAAAAAATAGGAAAATTACTCTATTGAATATAAGTACATAAATAATTTTATATTTTGTGACTGTTTGGATAAATAAATTATTTTATATTTAAATAAATAATAATAAAAGTGTTTGATTTAGTGTTTCGAAAAATACTTCTTAAGAAGTAAAATATTTTAACACTTCTAAAAACAATACTAATAATAACTTTTTAAAAGGGAATAAATTGTACGGCCAAACAACACAGAAAGTTAAAAGGAGTCGCTATTGTCAGACCATTATGTTTGTCCTTAATTGATAGTTATTTTTATTTTGTCTATTGTCATTCTCATTCAATCTCATACTATATTCCTTACATTATAAATATTCTTAACATATTTTTCATTATACTATACTTGGTTTTTTTTAATAAGAACTAATTTCAAGATATCTATAGTTTCATCGAATTTTTAATTAGGTCTATATGGTTTAAAAACTTTTAATTAAATCCCTAAACTATAAAGTTAGTTAATTACAATTAGTAAAGGATATTTTAGGAATAGAACAGAAAAAAGGCCAATAAATGGGTTTAATAATAGGTATAAGGGGGTGACTATCAAAATTAAAATGTGCCTTTTGACATCCATTTTTTTTTTTTTTTGAAAAAAAGTTCATAATATGCTTTCCAAACGGACCTTATATCTTGTGCTGCTGTTTTCAAGATACCTGCAACGTTAAGGCCATTTATGAATGTTTGGAGAAAACTGTGGCTGTAGGGATTGGATTGAATAAAGTATATTAGGCTAGAATCCTGGTGAGATCCTTCATTGTGTGCTAGGATTGTGGGCAGATGGAAATAGACCTGATGAGCTCTGAATCGTTAGCTGAGGGGGGACACGGGCTACAGGAGGGACTGGCCTGGTGTGTTTGGGCTACTATGAAAAATCACTATCATTATTTATTTATTTCTTTTTCTTTTTTTTTTTACATGAACAAAAAGTCATTATTTAATACTCTGTTAGAGTAATAAAATATTTAGATAAACAGTTTAATCATTATACTGTCCATGTTGACTTTACAATAATATATCTATAGGAATATTATATCTTTCTACAAAAAAAATTTAATTTAAATAGTTTTATTTCCTCATGAAATTAGTGTGCCCTTTAAGCTTCAAATGTGCAAAGTGCAAACCAAGCCTAATAAGATACAAGCGCTTAATATATATATACACACACACCCACACACACACAGAGTACATTTGCATTATGTATAATTTTGACCTTTTTAGATTAAGAACGTGACAAAAGAGGAACTTGGGTATTTTTTTTTATTTTCGTATATTTTCCAATGCCATTTCTATTATTTTCACTTCATGCTTCGAACTTTATTAAGGCCTAGATGAGATGGTAGGAAACGGATCAGTAAGAGAAAATAACGGATAATATGAAAATGAAATGCATGTTTTCTTTTTGTTCGGTCTTAATGGAAGACTAACAAATTAATGACTTGAGAATGTCCCGTTCAGTGGGCCGGAGGGAAGTGTTGAGCCCACGTGACATGTGGCCCACAGGCCCAACTGATCAGGCTTAAACATGATCAGTAGGGATTTTCCTCCTCTTCCACGGAGGGCCCACATAGAAATTATTTGTGGCACAACCAAAGAAAAATTCTCCGTGTGGTTCGTTGTTTATTGGCATTCATATTTGTTGCAGAAATAAATTTCTCTCTCAAGTCTCGCTAAATATTCGGTATTGGAAAATCATAAGTATAAATATATTAATTGAAACCAGATTTTACTTAACAATCAGCTATTTGCATTCTTCTTACTGAATATGGGGACAATATTATCGATCATTTTGCTATCGAGAAATTAACACCATCTATATAACGTAGATGTTCATTCCACCATTATGATTCCATCCTCTCGGATCTCTGAAGCAAGATTCAAGATCAAAATATCTTTCTTGATGGTCGAACTTTTGTGAGGGTAGAAATTGTGCCAATCTCTTGGTCAAGGATGGTGCGAATAGCGAGGATTGTGTCGTTTATAATTTTCATTATTATGGCAAAAGCAATCTCTTGGTTGCTGGTTTCATGGGGATTTCGTTCCTTAGGTGTTACTTTCTTTTATTTTTGGTTTTTCAGTTGAAAAAAAAATGGGAAAAACTATTAATAGTTGTGTGTTGAATCTCACAATCCATCAACTAGTATGAAAAATAGAAACTTAAGCGCCAAACCCAAGTCACAAATATCTCTTGGGTTGGATTGCTGCACTTACAACCTCTACTATTGAATGTTGATTATAGCCTTTTTTTGGAGGCAAAAAACCTCTTCCTATAACATATAGTTGTCTTCAGAGGCTTTGTTGATCGGATGTGTACCACAAAATAGGCTACTGAGATATAAACATGACTATCACTATCAGAGGCGAAGGGAGAGGGCCACAGTCCCCCCCAAATTTTACACATTTGTATAATTATGTGTTTTATATTATAGCTCCAAAAAAAATTATGTCATCCCTCTATACATAGCATGCATAATCTCTACTATTAATAAAGGGAATTAGGGTGAGTAACCACCATTTGGTGTCTCCTCACTCTATATTGAAATTTATTTTAAAGTCCACCAACTACTATCTAATTTACCTCCAACTTCTCTATATTTTCTTTTTTCTCACTCACTTCTTCTTTTGGATAAAACAACTACCTCGCCTTAAGCCTTTTACAAGCAAAAGAAAATATTTAGTAAAATTTACCAATTTATTATTATTAAAAAAATTAATTTTATTAATATTTAAAAAATAAAAAAATGTGGCTTGTAAATAATGAAAGTCTTTTGTTATAGTAGCACATATGATATAAAAGTATAAAACATATAAATGTTTTCAGAATATATTTTTTTAAGAATTTTCTCTTATTAGTTCATTTTATCCAGTTAGTGGAGTTTCTACTTACTAATTAGTTATTTATATGATCAGTGCTCTATTTTGATGTTAAATAATATATTAATATATGCATATTTTTTTATATTGAACCTAAGAGATACTTAACAAGAAAATTATTGATTGTTTTGTTAAGAGAAAAGAGGGAATAAATGATGAAATAAACCCTCATTTATCAATAATTTATATGAAAAATACAATATAATGACTCATTTTATACTTTCTATCTGATAATTTGTTTTATTTTATTTTATATTAACTAATTTGGCCCCTCCTCTAAAATTTCTGACTTCGCTGCTGATCACTATGTTTGATGAACTCAAATGCCATTGTGTATCTTTAGCTGCTCAACTCTTAAAAGTCGTTACTATATTACACTCTTATCTGTACAATCAGAGCCGAAGAGTATAATAATTGATGTTGCTTCAAATAGATCATAGATCTGACATGCTCACCTTTGTATTTATAAGGATATGGAGTGTGAAACTGTAGCGTTAATGTTCTGAGCATCTTATGTAAGCTGTATATAGTTCTCATTGATTAATTTTCTAGGTTTAAGCTTTTAATGTCAATAGAATTTGATGTTTTGTATCCAGGTTTCTACTTGATTTATTTTGTATTTAGGCTTAGATCTTTGCTTATTAATCAATGAATATCTTCTAACAAAAAAAGAGCATCAAACCCAAGAAAGCCAAAAATATCATAGAACTTGTATGGCATAGGGGCCAAGGACCCCTAAACAACAATAAACCATGGAAGATAATATGACTTGAAAAAAATGTTAATATTCATTTTAATCCCTCATATTATACTCGTGAGTCATTTTAGTTCTTACCTTTTAAAATGAGTCAAATTAATCCTTGACGCTGTAAAACATGAGTCAAGTTAGTCTCTCATCCACTTTTATTGAACATTTTATCAATTAAATCAAGATGTGTAATGTTAAGTGATACCTTGACATACTATGTGTCATCTAAAGTATAATAAAATTTAAAATGACTCATTTTGGTGTCTAAAATTGTATAAAATGAGTCATTTTATGACTTAAAAATTAAAGGATATTTAAATGACTTATTTTGTATAATTTTAGATACCAAAATGAGTTATTTTAAACTTAATTATATTTCAGATAATATAAGATATGCTATGTCAAAATATTGCTTAATGTTAGACATCACATTTAATTAATGGAATGTTAAATAAAAGTGGGTTGAGGAATTAACATTACTCACATTTTGCAATGTTATAGACTAATAATTTGACTCATTTTAAAAATCAGAATTAAATAACTCACAAATATAAAGTTAGAAACTAAAATGAATATTAATTAAAAAAACTTTGGAAGATAAGAAACTCCCGCCAGAATCATCATCTAGCAATGTCGTGCGACACTCATTTGGAGGAGTATCCTTATGTGAGATATTGTAATCATATATTGACTAATACTAACATTTTTTTTTATAGAAATGATATTTGTACATTGAAAATGAATATTAAGGATTGACAAACTCTAATTCCCTAAAGAGAGAGACAAGAAAATTTGGCCTTGCCTACGATGACCAAATTATTTGCCTTTTTCTCTCTTCATAACATTCATTTTCGTTGTCTATTTTTTATGGATAAATAATATTACTTATCTTTTATGAGCTTTGCTATTTACGCATTATATTATTTACTATCTTTCACACACTTCCTCTTTTGATTGAGATCATCCTTTTCACTCATTGTCTAGAAAGAAAGTTATACGTAGAATAAAGAGAGATAAAGAGAGAATGTGTTAGAATGCATATTTTACTTATTTTGTTACGTAAAAAAGAAGTAACATGAAAATAGTATGACAATGGTTATGTTCAACAATAGAGTTTGTTTGTGCTATATTGTCGCATGTATTGTATTGTTGAACAATTTAATAGCTTTAATTAGGTTAAATTACGTGAAACATTAAATTCTAGAGTGATGCTACATGTCACGACAGAATTTTCATTAAAAAGGTACGGATAAAAAATGCATGGTTCATATCCTTTTATCTCTAATATTTAAAAATGAAAAATAAAATATAAAAATCCAAAGAACGGTTGTGATGGTTTGTGCCAGAGTTGGCACATTAGGTTTCCGCGCCATACAACATTTTTATAGATACTATAGATAACAGAACAATGTATAATTGAAAAAAACTAACACCATTGATTTAAGAAATTTAACCCTTATTCTCTTCTCTTTAAGTGAAAACTCAAATTCAAAATCAAGTTATTGAGCTCGGGTATAATAGCCCTAATCCTTATTGTTCTCTTCTCTCTCTTATGTTCATCTATGTGAGTACTATTGAGAGGGACTCTCATCTTTTTTCTTGTGGTGATAGCCCCACTATTTTTCCTTTTTTGTTTCCATTAGTTAGAATTGTGTGTTTTCTGTTTTATTTTTTATTGTCCCCTCTGTGGTTTTTTTTGTTATCTCCTTTATAGGTGTTTTCATTTTCTTTTTTGAGTATTTCTATTTTAAGTGAGTTTGAAATCCTACATTAGTTAAATTTGGACTAAGTGAATACTATATATGATGAGAGGACCCATAGACTCATTATCTTAATATTTTGGATTAAGATATGGTGTCCGGCTAACTTTTATAATTTATTGGTCAGTCCGTTTGTTTAAGTGTTTCAAATTTCGTACTCCTCTCAACCACTTTGCCCATCAAATAGTCCATCAAATAGTCATATATAGACCCACTTTAGAAGGCAGCACAACACTTTTTTCAAGCTGCAACACTTTTTGTGTTGGTTTCTAATATGAAAGATGCATTGTTATTAATAGTCTTTGGGTAAAGAGCAAAACCACATAACATTATAGTTCAAAATGTTATGTTGAATGTATTTGTTTCTCCTTCAACCTAGATTTGATACATTTTTTTTAATTTGTAAGTGTCGTTAGGATTCTTCATCGATGAAATTTTCTTTAACATAAAAAAATAAAATCTCAAATACGAGCGCTGTAAGTATAAATTTTAGAGAAGTTTTTATCCTATAAAGGGTTGACTTAATTTAAACACGGTTGGTCATGGTTCATATTGACATTTGAATATTAGTGAATTATTATTGTTTTTTTTATTGAACTGGAATAAATCTAAATGCATTAAAATTAAATCAATATCATTACTGATCTTTTATTAAGGTAAACACAAGCAACGAATATTTAGGCTTCATATCAAACAATTCTGTTGACATGTAACAAAAAAAAAACAATTCTGTTGAAATTTGTTGGGACTGTGATTAAGTTAAATTTATAGAGTAAAGATTTATTTTTATCCCTAAATTGTTGCATATTTCACTTTAATCATTGAAATTAAAAATTAGTCCCCAAAATTGTAAAAAAAAATTATTCAAATTAGTCCTTTTGCTGATTCAAATTAGCCATCACAAAACTATCACAGAAACTAATTTGAATTATTTTTTATAATTTCAGGGACTAATTTAAATTTTTTTTTGTAGGGACTAATTTATCCGACTATTCAATTTTACAAGGATCAATTTAAGAGTTTTTTTTTGCAAAGACCAATTTGGTTGCCACAAAATTTTAAAGGGACGAATTTGACAGTTTTGTCTATATTAAATTATTAATTATCAAGTATATCAAATTTTAGAAAAATTAGATCACAATAGGCATATATTTTAATTATTAATACTTATTTATATATTCAAAAATATATTATCCATAAAAATAAAGTGTCATAATAAAATATCAAATCATTTTAAAATTATATGAAATTTTATATACTTAATCTATTTGATGTGAGTTTTAAATTCAACGATTAGATTAATAAGATTTCATATCCATAAAAAATGATTAAATAAAATAATAATCGTATAACTTACTCTTTGGATAAATGAATTGATACCCATAAATACATGCACACTTTTTACTTTAATGAAGCAAAATACGTGCTTGATAGTGGCATATTGCACTTTTTCTCTCTTTTCTTCCCCTAGTTATTTCATAAATGAAAGTGACACTAAGTTATAAGTGCGAATGTAGTCGTAAATTTACTTTGGTGTGTAAAAGAAGTGGAACAATATTAAAGGACCGGCCAATACAAAGAGCTACAATGCTTGGATCTTATAACATAGATGTGTCTACCCGAGACAAGCAAGAAGGAGCCAGGTTAAGTAAGACAAACATCAAGCACCAAACAAGACCGGTGGCATGATTATTTTGGGCAAAGGATTTATCATTCTTAGCTGCTTCTAATTTGTCTCGACTGTGGAGTAACAGAATTTTCTTTCGTTGTCTAGGAACACTTAATATTTAAGAATTTCTCAACTCAATATTTATTTTTTTTTCATTTAGTTTTGATGCATTGCTAGTGTAAAAGTCTATTATGCAGACATTCAATCATCTATTGTCATATTATTAAAATTTTTTGAACCAATGGCTTCCTACAAATAACATAGGTACCTCTCTATTAAGAAACATTTGCATGCTTATGGAATACAAGCTTATATCTGATAATAAAATAACATTTCAATTGACCCACAATATCACTTTATTATGAGATACAAATCACATCCAACTGGTGATACACGACCATGGAGGTCCTTCGTGGCAACCAAATTGGTCTTTCTTCTATATGCCAACGCAGATCGCAGGGTGCCTTTGTTTCAAAATTTGAAAAAAAAAAAAGAAAACTATAAAATTTAATATATTTAATTGAAAACTGATTTTTTTTTCTCACATAAGCTACTTTATTTAGCTCATATAAAAAATTTGAAAATTAAATTTTTTAAGATTCTGATTATTTATTAAAGTAATTTTTTTTAATGAAAAATGTAATTATGAGCTTAAAAAAAGCTCAGATAAACGCACCCTCATTCTAAGTGGCTTAATGTCTTTTTCTTTACTCCAAGTCAAAACAGCAGCTTCAACCATGGGCTCAAGCAAATTTACCATAGAGCCCCTAACCCTATAATTGCGAAGCGTAAATGGAAAATCCAAGCTGAATAGGACTGGTAGCAGGTTGCAGTAGAGCAAAGCAGAGCTTGATGGCGCAGGACCCACATGGAAAAGCATGCAGACACGAAAACGACCCAACATTTTTTCGCCTCACGTCAATGACCAACCGTGTGGGATCAACAAAGCACATCAAGCGGTAAAACATTTCCCATCACAAAACAAGGACCAACCAAAGGCACAGGTGGTGAGGAAAGAGGGGATGAATAGGGAGAATGGGGACTCATGAATGCTTTTCAAATGGGCCCAGCCATCAATTTTCGTGTCTTTTTAGTTGTGAGAGAAAGTTGACAGGCTAAACGAGAAAAGTAATTGAAAGAAAGAAAGACACACTGTTTTGAAGCTGCCTACAGTGTGTCGGGTTTGGCAAGATGCTTGTTGCCTTTAGTCATTTTCATGGATCACCTCAGGCCACAACCCATTGCCTCTCTTTTAAATTTTGGGGCCCAAATATATCTTCCAATTAAACCCATTTTTTTTTATATAGTTGTCCCTCAACGAATATTCCCATGGTAGAGGACTATAGATTTTTTATTTTTTTTACACCAAAGGAAAGTAAGAAATACTTGGTCATGGAAAGTTCTTTTAGTGAAACATTTTTGTTAAAAAAAAGCCATTCATTAGAGGATATTTTCCTTCTGCTGAAAGTCATATTTGTGTATTCAACATATTTATTTCGAGTAATTCAATTTAACATTCAATTACAAAGGGCCTGCTCTTAGTTTAGTTAGTATTGTGACCATTTCTTTTTTGGTCAAATTAGAATTGTGATCATGGACTTGTAATCTAGTTTTATCAACAAACCAGGACCAACAAGACATCAAGGCGGAGAGAAATATGGGCCTCGACATTTATCACGATTTGGTAATTACCGTGAAAAGGCCACAGCGAAATTTTATGGTATAATAAGTATGAGGCCCATTTATTCCATCACGATCAAGTCCACGTGTCTTGGACTTCTTATGCAGCAAGTCCACCTCAGGTCCAAACCACCTGCATTAGCATCACCCATGTTGGCCTAAAAGTCACACTGTTTCCATAACAGGATTCTGACCCAAAAAGCGAAAAAAAGACTGGACATGGTGTAATTGTGATCCTGTCCCTTGATGAAACCACCACACAGTTCCATCCCTTGAGTGCAAGTAACATGCAAATGCAAAGCTCCCTCCAAGAGCCACGCATGTGGCACAAAACAACCTAGTATTCCATTATTTCAACCTGGCATTGCTCGACAAAAATCATATATTCTCAAATTATGTCATTTTCCCTATCCCACCAATTATTAATACATGGAAGATGAGTAATATATATTTAGTAACTATTTTAAAATATTAAGTGCTATTAACTGCTCATATTCTACGTGGCAAGGGGTAAGTGATGGGACGTGATTTGAGGACAAATGATTTCTTTCTGGCTTTACCTACATGTTAGACTGCTTTAAGCCTTTAACTTCCTCATTGTCACCAAGTCGAAAAAAAAAATGCAACTTCACATGAACTGGTCAGCCTATGGCTGGATTATCTTCTAGAAATGGAAGTTTAGCCTTCTAACTGAAAAAGGAAAATAAGCACTGCCGTAAAGGAAGATCTGTAGGAGTTAGCAGCTCAGTTTCTTTATTTTTTAGTAGATTTCATGCTAAAACTGTAGAGGGTGTTTATAACAAATTATAACATTATTAGGATATAATCCATATAAGTAGTATTCAGGTCACCTCTGCAAGCCTGCTTCAAATAATATCCAGCCTTCAAATTACCTTTTCTGAATCATTTTCCATTGTAATTAACCATATAAATTTATTTGGCAGGCCATTTCAAGGGAACATACTTAATAGGTGTCAAAAAACCAGTCTAGTTGAGTCGGCAATATTCGTTCAAATTAGTGACAGATTTCTGTTTCTGTGAGCTTTGATTCGTAAGTTCTAAATCCAATTACAGATGCAATTACAATTTCCACAAGAAAGAGGACCCTTTTTCTTAAAAGAAAAAAATTGAGAGCAACTTACACTGGTTGCCATATTTCACAAATAGTGGTTATTCCTGGGTTTTCCATGTCATTCATCTTCAAGATCAAAATAGTAAATAACGAGTAATACAAGCCTGCAAATAGAAAGTTGACACGGTCATGATAGATGCTGCGTACACGAATGATCATGAATTATTTCACATACCAAAAGCAAAATATCCATCTTAATTTCCTATATAAAGGAGATTTTTAATCGGTACCGGCAGACAAAAGCAAAGGAAACTACTCAAATTTGAAGAAACAAGAAGGAAACTGAACAGCTGCTTTCTATTGCATTCCAGCATTTCATGGCCCAAAGTGGTTTATAAGAAAGATGTACTAGTATTAACCCTCATCAACCTGATTATCCTCACAAATGCCTTCCAAAAGAGAACATTTGTTCATGAAAGAAATTACTATGGCAACAAAAAACCAAGTTCAAGTCAGCTAAGGACATAGGAGGCACATGCGTGAAAATGGCCAACACTTAGTTTTAGTTTAAGGAAATCCTAAATCCAGTTTACAGAAGTAGGATACACTAGTAACCAAGAAGAAATTACATCTTTCCTTGTTTTGAATCATTTCAAAATGCTGCCTTTCTATAATAATATTAGCATACCTATAACCAAAAATACATTTTCAAGACCGTATTAATATAGAATTGCCATGCTTGTAGCATTCCATGAAAGAAAATTCAACATTCTAATTTTATGATATAAATGCATGTGTCTTGAGCTCCTAAACACGTGTTCCCAATTGCATCCTCCAGAGAATGTGCCTATGCAGTCTAGATTCTAGACTACGAACAATCATAAGACGCCGACTGTTGGTTTGATTGGGCATGGCATTTCAGATTTTTATTTAGCGAAGAGATTGGCAGAAGGAACATAATACATGAATTCACAGAAAGACCATAATAAAGCCTTCTTTTAACCTAATAATAATGACAAGTTTAGTACACCTTATGTGCTACACTTTGAAGCATGGGTCTGGCCAAAATGACAAAGTACCCATACTGGGTATATATTGGGTATGGGTACGTGTTGGGTACACCCGGATATGCTTGAGTACGTACTGAATCTCCTTGCTAAAAAAATGATATATTTTGGGTATGGCTGTTGGGTATACGTAGTCTTTAATTTTTTTTCTTTTTTTTTTTTTTGGGACCCCTTCATTGCTTTTCTCTCTTACAAATATTTGAAGTGGATGAGAACTTTGAATGAATTGTTGGATATAGGCTTGACATATTGGATTAATGGATGGCTTGTGAACCTGTTCTCCACTTTTAGTTACCTGAGTTAACTCTCTTTTCTTTTTTAATGAGTTATTAGATTTGTAAATAATAATATAGAAATCATGAGATCATTTGATATGTATTTTTTACCAGGTAAACAGCTGGCCTGTTAAAGGGGGAGTCTGGTAGTGATAATGGTAATTCCTTTGATGTATTTACTTTATCATGTGAACTTTATATGAATGATGTACCTATACCTAGTTTTTGAAAAACAATTGTACCATGTACCCATATCCATATCTGGTACCGTGATCGTACCTGTGCAACATAGTTGCTACAGTACTGTATGCCTGTATCGAATTCGAGGGTTTTAATGGCTAGTAGACACAACTTGGCAGATTGTGATAGGACCAAATTCTTGAATGACTATATGTGTATTATTGAATTGGGGGAATCCTTGGCAATCACCAAGAACCCTAACAAAATACAATAAAACAGAGGAATGGAAGAGTCCTCTAACTCTCTCACAATGTAAAAAATGAACAACTACTCTCTGAATCCTACTTCCTCTCCTTTTATTCTCCCATTGCTCCTTCTAACTGATTTTCCCGCCCAACTAACTGCCTATACAGCTGTCAATACTTACTATTCTGTTCTAGTACCTCTCCTTCTCTCATACACCTTTCCATATCTTGTGTCTCTATCGGATTGCATGAAATTACAAAGGCTTAACTCAGTCTATGAATAACAACACTTGAACAGGACATATTTAAATCCCCTTGTCAAGTATTAAACCCAACTAAAGTTCAACATTCAATGAAAGGTCTTGGCCTGTCACCTCCCTAATCATCTTATCATGAAGTAGATGCCAAGATATAGAAGGCAAATAAGATGGTTAAAGGTTGGTGATGGCTGAGTCTTTATGAAGTAATGCAGAAAACCAAATGAATTACTCAACAGGAAAACATTAGCAGGTTCCAAATCAATTACTTGATGTTTTTTTGACTTGACCAGTAGATAGAGTTCCTATATAGACTGCAAGACATGACTTAAATTAAACTGTACCAAGTACTGACTAGAACTAGAGGCCAACCCTCTTATGCATTTTGGGAATAATTTACAATTTGTTACTTTCTCTGACAATGCCTTTCGGTAAAATTTTATCAACTTGTGTTAATGAAATTATAAGTAAATATTTATGCCAAACAAAATGCATTAATTTATACTATATTGCTAATTTTACACCCAAACATAATTGTACTTAGTACTATCTCAGAAAGCTCAATCTTATATTCTTTTATACTAGAATCCTAGAATAGTGACCCTAATATGAATATCTAATTCTTCAAACTTTGGATTGTGAACTACTATGCTTCCTGCAGCATGAATCCTACTGAAAGACCAAAATTATAAAAAGAAATAGACATGAAGTTAAGCAGTAAGAATTTAAAACCCAAAACACAATAGATAAGCATATGTTATTTTAAGGGTATGACAAACCTGAAGATAGTTATAATGAGGACTGTTAAGTAAAAAGCAAGTTTCACTATCCGAAATTTCTTCTCAGCACTAAGCACCCTAAACACTTCAGTAACATCAACAAGATGCTGCCGTCTTAGATACCTGAATCATTGAAACAGAATAATCATGAACTGACTAGCAAAGATAAAAGTTCAAAAGCTAAATCCTATAAGGAAGCACCAAAATAATGCACAAAGCAGCTCATTAAATTATCTTAATTTCTCTTCATTGTAGTTTACTTGTGATATTCATATGGCCACAAAAATATATTCACATCAATTACATGACACAAGTAAGAAATTTTCAAACATGAAACTCACTTTGCCACATGTGCCATAAGTTCATTTCATTCACGCAACCAATAAACAAGATATAACAAATCAAAACTCAAAAATGCGAATAAAGTGAGGATAAAACAATAAATTCCAATGGATCAACCGCTATTCCACATATTCATCCCATTCTCTATCTCCATGGTGAAAAGAGATAGATAATCAATAGCACAAATTGTTGCCAATAACTTGCAATAATTACGATTAATTTACGCATAACAAAAGATAAGAAAATGCCAAGAATACCCTTCAGTGACAGAATTTTCTTCAAATCAATTACTTATTTCCTAAATGAATGCATATATAGGCATCGAAACTTCATCTGTTATCTTATCCTAAATTCTTCACTCACTTCATACCACAAACAAAGTAGACCAGGCTTGCAATCTATGGTGGTGAGGGAAAAAAAAAGAGAAAACTAACATAAACAGCCCAAGAGCCTTAGTTGGGCACTACTAGCTACCCTCCCCTATCCCCACACCAGATCTTAGACCTCTTTCAAACTACACACACACACACACACACACACACACACACACATACACACAAAAAAGAACTTGACTTCAGAACATTTACAAGGCAGAATCTGCAGCAAAATAACAACATATAAGGCACTTAATATAAGTACAGCAGCACATTGGTCACATTCTTGTTGGTACGAAAAAGGTACTCACAGCCTGAGATGATAGCAAGTAACAGGAAGTGTGATGAGAAACATGATCCAGTGACCCGTGAGCATGAAGAGAGCGCACAGTAACCCCTGCCCAATAAACTCAGGAAGAACGAAGTAATTGATCCGTGATGAAGCATCAAACGGGTTTATATAGTCATCTTCCAAGTCAGCCAAGATCAAAACCTTAAACCCCACCAAAAGAAAAAACTTTTTTTTAGATTCATTGAAGCTAAAAACCAGCATGAACATGATTCCTCTCTGTCTATTCAATCTCACAGAAGTAAAAAAGTAAACTTTGGGGGAGAAAATAGACAAAGAAGGGAAGAGAAAGAAAAGGGGGGTTAAGTCAAATAAATACCTGGTAGAAAGTAGAGGCAAAAGAGGCAATGTTGAGAGGGAAACAAATCACAAGCCAGAAGAGTATTTCCCAACCCATTTAACGAGAGAAGAAATAGAGATGCGGGCAGAGTGCTTTGGAGGAAGAGAGAGAGTGGCTTTGGTGAAAGCAACCCCCAAAAATTTCAAAAGTGGGAAATTTGGGAGTTTGGATTCAGTGAGGTGTTTGGAATTTGGATTTGATGGGGCGAGTTTGTGGAGACTGGGAAGAGTTGTTCATTGCACGTACCTTTTTTCGCTTTTTAAATGATGAAGGAGGTGAGCATGAAAAAACGAAAAGTTCGAGATTTTGAGTCCAAAAAGGGGTGATTTGTGAATTGGATTGTTGGCAGTTGCTTCTGTTAATTCAAGTTATATATATGAAATCATGGGGAGAACAGTTATCAGGAGGATGTATTGTATAGAAAGCAATATCTAAATTTAGTTTTATTTGGTATCTGGAAGCATGCGATAATTAGAAAACTAACCATTATTGTTAATTAATGTTTTTGAGGCCAAGTAACATCAATGATTAATACATTATTTAATTTGTCAATATAAAAAAAGAAATACTTAGGGGAAACTATTGTTCTTATTTTTTTATTAATTAATACATTAGTTTTGCTGGCTGGTATTATCTTCTACTTTTCCTATATTTTTAATGCAATAGTTAATTTGTCAATCAATAAATGAAGCACAACAAATGTTTTGTCTTACACTAAAAGTACTTAAAAATTTCTCTATAAAAAAAGAGCTATATTATGTCATCTAATTACATGTTTCTAATTTAGGCTTTTGAAAAATGAAAAATGAAATCAAACATTTTTTTTTATTTTCAGGGTATCCACCAACGAACGCAATAACTAATCTCTTCATATACTATAGGCACTTTTAAGGGGTAGATATTAACCATAAATTTTATAGTTGCTTCATTCTAATAATATATGATTAAACATTCATGTAAAACTTAAAAGAATATTAATAGCATACAAAAAATTAAACAAATTATTGATTGGCTATGTTTCTTTTTTATATATCCATGTAAAATTTTTTTTAAAAAGTACTAAACAAAAGACATTTAGGGTGTTTGGAAAGCTTTTAAGTAATGGAATTGAATTGAATTCTATCGAGAATTGAATTCCATCAAGAATTGAATTCAATTCTTATGTTTAAAATGAGTTAATAAATAATTGAATTGAATTGAATTTCTTGATTTGTAATCTATTAGAAAATGAAGTGATTTATTTATTTTTACCATTTTGACCTTCATCAATAAAACTTAATATTTTACTACCAACTCCAATTATTTATTAAAAAAATAAATAAATGCCTGGAAGCACCACACACTACGCTAATTGAATAAAGTACCTTCTCCATTTGAGCATTCTATGTTTCGTGAACCATGTCCTCCAAGTATAATAGTTGCTTTTGTTTTATTCATAACGTGATTTATATACTAGTCCTACACATGCAACACCAAACCACCACCAAAGCCAAAACAATTTCTCCCAAATGTATGGAGAAAGCTTGAAACATTAGATTATCTCGACTTCATATTATACAAAAACTTCATAAAATGCTAGAATAAAGAATTCCATCCAGCAAATGGAAATAATTTGAGAGTAGAAGGAAAAAGAGAGGAAGGAACAAAGCACAAGGTTCAGAGCTCCAGTTTTTCACATACATCCACTTGATGATGCGGCGGTGGCGGCGTGCTTGAGGTCCGGTGGCTGACGGCGGCAATGGAGGAGCGGCTTCTCAAGTTGCAGCAGGGAGAGGTTTCTTAGTTTGGGGCTGCTGGCTGCTGCTAAAAAAAAGGAGAAAAAGGCATTATATAGTAAGGAGGGTTAATTTGGTAATTTCAAATTTTCAGATAAATTTCCTCACCACTTTAGACTTAAACTGATTTGATTTATTTTTTATGGTGAGAGTGGAATTGAATTCTAATTCTATTGCAATTCTTGGATCAAAACTTATTCCAAAGGGTGGAATTGAATTCCAATTCTTGAAAGAATTCAATTCCACCCCTTTCCAAATACCCTAATTAGGTAGGCATACCAGAAAATAATATTATCCTACCATAACAAATTATTGATGAGTTCTGTTTCTTTTTTATATATAATTATTATTTTTGGTTACAAAGTGATGAGATTTGTTTAATTCCTCCTTGTGATCATCAACATTTTTTATTCACATGATATGATACTTTGTATTAGCAAAGCAAACGACGTAGGTAAATAAGTACAAAATGAGAAACTCAAAAGAACAATGATATGATCGATACTATATATCATCTACCCAAAACTGAATTTACTTCGATTGTAATAAAAAATAAATAAATAATGTTCAACTCTTGCAGTTTATGTTGTTTCATGTTTACTTTATCCCACAATGAAAGGAATCCTGGCTTTTGGAGAAGAGGAGTAAAGACATGGATTTTTGGAGGCAGAAGGAAGCAAGCATAGGGAGACCACAATTAAGAGTTTCCCTCCGAGTGGAGAGGCTTCTCTCTCAAACATAATTTGAAAAACTTTCGTTTCTTCTTTCATGTGTCTTCAAATTTACTTAGAGCAGTATTCTTTGCTTCACCACCTTAATTCTCCAGAATTTAGCTTTTCTATACAATACTCATCATCCTGCTTCACCTGTTTCATCCTCTTGGTTATTCTTTTGCATTCCTTTCATGTTCCATTTGACTCAACAGGTTTGGCTTCATTTCATTCACCCTCGAGAATTTTCTATGTTCTATTGTCATATATTTTGTGAGTCAATGGAATCTAATTGAAGGTCTTTATTTCTATTTGCAACCCCATTTTTTTTCTATTTACTTTATATGCTACTGAATACAATACGGGCTAATAAGTGACATCAACTTCCTTTCTCTTCATATGAGGATGCTTGCTTTAATTTGACTCAGAATTGAAGTAGCTAAGTTTCTTCATTTGGATTCTTCTTAGTAAACGTAGAGTTATTAAAATGTTTCAAGTGCTACTTACGGACATCATGAAACATGTAGGTGTGAGACATAATCCAAAGTATCTGTTGATAAATAGGAGAAAAAAGACTCTTCAGGGATTGAAAAATTCTTAATCTGATTGACTAGATTGCATAAATCAATTTTCAAGATGATGTTTAAGTGTGACTTCCCCTAAGTCTTCAAGACTAGGACAATGGATTGATGTCAATCAAGTTAAAAGCTTGGTGACTATTTAATTTTAGAACTAAATATCTAGAATTGTCCTAAAAAATATATCAGAAAAAAAATTAATCTCTCAAAATTTGAAAGTCTTATATTGATTTATCACAATTCAAAAAAGAGATAAATTGGCCTCTTCATATACGAACCTATAGTGTTTTTTTAACTGTTTAAATATGTACTGAGGAACCAATTTATTCCCTTTTTTGAATTATGAGAGATCAATTAGAGACTTTTTAGTGAATGTGAATTTAACAAAAAAAAAAAGGTTATTTGAACATCCTTTTTAACATATTATACCCAAACACATAAGGAAAAGAGTGCTGGAGAATTGCAGATGACTTGGTTACTACCTACTAGCCTAAATTGTTGGCATCTTTGGTAATTTGAATACTATATTGTGCACTAGTTCATGAGAATTAGCTTGCTACTGGCTCATGATTTATTGTATGTGAAGATATCGGTGCCAATGTGCATATTCCTAGCAATGTAAAGTTAGATAGTTGCTGATGAAATATAGACTTGGTTTTGATTCCAGGGCAATGAAACATGAGTGTTTGCTCTTCAAGTAGTCTATGTTCAATAAATGCTGTTGTCCTGAAAGGTCATGCTCAGCTGCTAATGAGCAGCAACTTCTGTGATGTTAGGTCCCAAGCAATATCCAGTTCATGTTCTTTCAGGTTGTACCAAGGCCAGTCAAAGATAAACCATGCTGGTCCATCTACTTGCACAACATATTCTTGTCCCACTATTATGGGCCAAACAATCAGAGTAGGCTACCTAGGATCTTGCTGCACCAAGCAAAAGGGCACCGACAACATTCATTTGTCTAGTTCTATAGTACCTTGGAGGACACATCATAAAATTTCCTTGGCATGCCAAAGTATGAATATGAGGCTTTTGGTAACAAAACCAAAAATACTTCACAAAGTTAGGAGTACTGTTGGAGCTATGACTTGGCCACGTGGACGCACATCAGCGGGCTTTATTTTTGGATTACTTGTATGCAATTCAAGTTCTGAACCTATAAATGCTGAGGCAGCTTCTGAAAATGGGAATGAGAGAGATGAATGCAATGAGTCGTGTGTTAAATTCTCACATGGTAAGAAAGTTTACACCGACTATTATGTAATAGGTGAGCTATTTACATTCTGCCCCATTCACATATACATTTACATATACACTATACTTGTATTTATATATATGCATTGTTATGTATGTATGGACTAATAAGAACCTGAGAATTTGTATGTATTGACTGCATTAATCGGTCATGGTAACTAAATCATGCTGTGCAGGAATACCAGGAGATGGAAGATGCTTGTTTCGCTCTGTTGCTCATGGAGCTTGTCTGAGGTCTGGAAAACCGCCTTCTAGTGAAAGGCTTCAGAGAGAGCTAGCAGATGAGTTGCGGGGCCAGGTATGTTTCAAGTATCTTCTTGCATAAAATAAAGGAAAATGAAGTAAAATTGTCTCTAATTTTTACATAAAAAAGAGAGAGTAATACCACAGTGAAAAAAATTGTTGCAGAATATTTAACAGAAATCATGGTTGTCGTTAAATGAAACAAAGAAGTATGATTCACTTATTTATCGAAGAGTTATTCACCTAAATGGGACATCTTAGGAGAATCAAAGACTTCTTTTGGCATAAAGAATTTTAATTTGGTCACACACTATTGAACCTCACAAGTGTTTTAAGAACACATATATCAATTGATGTTCCGGACAAAAAAAAAAATTGTATCCTCCTAAGTTCCTCTTTATGGATCTTATAGCATTAAGAAAATTATGGGAGTTGTGAAAAGTGATGGAATCCTTAAAAGTGATTTATAATGATGTTATGTGGATGTCTTCCACCAGGAAGAGAAGAGAATTTCTTTGGGGTTCGAAATGATGATGGGGCTAAAACAAACAGAAGAAAAAATTAATGTCCTTTTTTTCATTTTGACAGGTTGCTGATGAGTTTATCAAAAGACGGAAAGAGACAGAATGGTGAGTTTCTGCAGTAAATCTCTATCCGTAATGACATTCTTTTGTTCAATTAAAGACTGTTCTTTCAAATTCTTTTGTCGTCTTGTGCAAGGCAACGCTTCTGTATGCATATAAACAAATAGCTTGAAAACAGTATCAATCACCCTTTTTCTACTGTCATAGGAACAACAATGAATGAGTCATAACACGTCAAATTGTGGTCCTATGTACAAAATGTTTGTTGCTCATAGACATGGTTGTGTAATGACATGTTCAGGTTCGTTGAAGGTGATTTTGACACCTATGTTTCACAAATAAGGAAGCCTCATGTGTGGGGAGGTGAACCTGAATTGTTCATTGCTTCGCATGTTTTGCAGTACGTGCCTCTCATCCTTGTGAGCTAGTGAATTTAGTTAATTACCTTCCTTAAAGTTAAAGCAAATTTGGATGTTCATCTATGATGGAGGCCTATTCTGCAGGGTGCCAATCACAGTGTACATGTATGATCCGGATGCCGGTGGCCTGATTTCAATTGCTGAGTATGGCCAAGAAGAATATGGCATGGAAAATCCTGTTAGAGTTCTCTACCATGGGTTTGGCCATTATGATGCATTAGAAATTCCTAGAAGGAAGGGTCTTAGACCAAGGCTCTAGCATTTCATTTCATGTTTCAAATGTAGAAGCTGGGTTAACATGCTAGTTTGTGACTTTCTAATTAAAGCTGAGTTTATTTAGAATGGGGAATTGAGTAGATGTGCATCTCCTACTTGTATTTCGACCTTCATAATATGTCGTATATATATCTGACATACTTGTTAGTTAACTAATTTCTACACATTGTTATTGCAAATTACATGATTTCGTGGACCATAATAGTAAAATTTTAAGAAAAAGACACCCGTTAATGAACAGCATCATGCCCATTTATTTTAACTTTTGAAAGAGTTGGAAGTAACTTTTAGAGAAATAACAATTTTATTACTTTGAAGAAAATTATATTGAGAAACATTATTTTATTTTTTTTATTTTCATTTTACTATAGTAAAAATGTAAACCAAATAAGCAATCTATTATTAAAATACCAAGAGTGATTGAAAACAGTTCTTCAGTAAAGTCGACAAGACAAAACATCTCAATAAACTAAGTTCATCAAGATAATTACAGTTGACTAATGGATTATGATGGTCATTTAGACTTATTCGTACATTATACTCTAACTAACTGTAACTACACTAAATAATTAAAACCATTCATATGACAGTGCAAGTGCGTTTCAAAAAAACAAAAAAAATCTGTGCATGATCGACAGAATGCTTGTGACACTAAACAATTATCATTGCAGATTAAAGTCCGGTTTCATCACTAACTACTAAGAATAATAAGAAAAATACTGATCAAACAAATCAAACCATCGTGATATTAAAGAGATTTCAGTTTCGAAACCAACTTGGATTTGACCTCTCTTTGAAAACAGGAATTGTTTGGTGGACAAAATCGAAGCCAAGGGCTCAAATTTTATAAACTGTTCATTATAAAAAGATATCAAACAAAAGTTAATACCATATATGTCGCAACCGGGATCGCGACGGGGACGGCGAAAAAAAAGGGATTTTCTTTGTTTGAAAATTATTGGAGTCGCCACCAAGTTTATTTAAAATCTAAACATTGAAAAACCCATCTTTAAAAATAATAATCTTTGAAACCAGTTTGAGTTCGGGAGTCGGTTATGTATAGGGAAGGGCAGGAATTTAATCCCACGCATCCTAGACACTGGCCCTGACACTCTTCAATTAACTGTGCAAATTAAATAAATAACCTTTTTCAAACATTTATTTTCTGTTTCAAGACAATTGAAATAAATGAGCAAGTTTAAATCGAAAATAAGTATATAAATTACAAATATTTACAAATAAGAGAAAAGGAGAAAATTGATTTTTATTCTTTTTAAAAAGAACATAAAGAAAAAACAAATATTTTTTGAGAGAATTTTCGAGTCATTAAGCTGTCACAACTCAAATGACTGAAATATCGAGTTAACAATGTCACAGTAAATTAACTCTTTATCTATAATAACAAGAGCTAAATAAAGTATTTTGAAATAAAATTTAAGAAAAGAAATTTATAAATGAAACTAATACACGACTAACATAGAAAAATATTAGGACGATTATTTACAAATAAATTAAGTAGTAAAAGGTTAATTTTGAAAAAAAGAATTTTAGAGTATTAAGCTGTCACAGCTAAAATATTCTAAAACATAAAATTAACAAACCGTCGCGGTCAAATTAACTTTATTCTTAAAAAGAGATATTTACAATTTAATAACTAACTCAAATCAATATAATAAAGAAAATAGCGAAGTAATAATAAAATATTTACAAACAAAATGAAAATCTAATTTTGAGAGGAGATTTGGAATATCAAGCCGTCATAGCTAAAATATTCCAGGACCTGTGATTAACAAGCCGTCACGGCTCAGTTAATTCAACTTATTTTAAAAAAACAATTAATTAACCAAGTAACCTTTTAAGCCAAATATCTAAATATTTATTTTGAATTTAAAATGTATATATAAAAAAAAAACATATCCAAACTAAACCGAATTCAAACAAATAACTCAGAAATTCAAGAAAAGCGATTACTAACGAACACTTAAACTCAAATTCTAGACAAATAAAACCAATAATTTAATTCAAATAAAAAAAAATTAGTTTTTAGACAAAATTCGAATGTTAACAGGAACTAACAAAGTCATTTCATAAAATATATATATATATATATATAACATAAGACAGTTAAACTAAAAGTGAAATTTATTCATAAATACAAACACAATTTATTTAAATAAAACATATATAACAATTAAACTAAAAAAACATATAAACATAGAACAATTAAACTAAAAAAAAAATCATAAACACTACATAAATAATTTAAATACAACACATAAAGATATAAAATAACTGAATTAATCAAAGTAAAATTACACAAAAGAAAAAGTTTAAGCAAAACACAAAAAAAAAAAAAAAATTATTCAATCAAATCAACAAATAATAATAATGATAATAATAACAACAATAATTAACTTATAAACATCATTATCTATTTAATTTTAACAAAACGCATAAACATATAATAATAAAACTAAAACATAATTAATTCATAAACACTATTATATAACTAAATTAAGCAAAACGCATAAACATAAAGTAGATAAACTAAATAGAAATAAAATTAACACATAAATATAAACATGCAATTAAATGGAATATAAGGAAAACTAAACTAGAAAAAGAAGGGTCCTAATTATTATTTTTCTCTCTTTTTCGATCAATAGAAACATTAATACTAAATTTATCCAAAAATCAAAGAAAAAGTTAAATCACCTTTCTTTACAATCAGTTTACTTAATTCTATTCAAAAGAGAACAAATCTTTTTCTTTTTTTTAAAAAAAAGGAAAAGAATTTATTTTAAACTAAATCTAAAACAAACAAAACTAAAGATTGAACAAACATTCGAGAATTCAAAACTTATTCTAACACTAAATCAAACTAAAAAAAAAACATTTTTTCTTAAATTTTATAAATTTAAAATTTATTTAACCTAATCCTATTTTAATTCTATTCCTAAAACTATTCTACTCATTCCTAAATACACCCACACGCTCACACACGCATCACTCTCTCTTTCCTTTCCTTTTTATTCAAATACAATTCTCCCTCTCTCTCTTCACATGCACACACACGGGCACATTCAAAAAAAAAAAGAAAATCTCTCTCTCACGCGTATGTACTGGCAGAAGGGGACACTAAAGGAAAAAAGAAAAGAAGGAAAAGGCAACATCATTCAAAGCCTTTGCCCCATACCCACGAGATACACACACACTTATATTAAAAAAAAAGTGTAATCCTTTTTCTCTTTCAAGCGGAGAGAGAAGATGCAGTCAATGATAATATGGACAAGAGAGAGGGGGGGCTTGCAGAGGAAGCCACGGCCATCTCAAGGCCGAGAAGCGTGGTCGCGGGGTGAAGGGTGATGGAGGAGGTCGCGGCGGCTGGAGGCTGTGGTGAAGGTGGTGTTTGTTAGTCGGTGGCGCGGTGGTTGGTGGTGGATGAGGTTGAAAGTCTTTGGCTTTGCGGTGAGGTGGTGGGGTTGTGGTTGAAAGTCTTTGTGAGGATGCAGCTCCAGGTGCTTGTGCTATGCATCAAAGATGACGGCGAAGAGCGCTGGCTGGATTTGTAGGCTGGTTTCGCGTTTGATAGTTCGGTGAAGGGTGGCTCGACGGTGAAGAGTGTTGATGGTGGTGAGGATGATGATGGAAGCATGGACACCACGGTTGGAGGGTGTGTGGTGGTTATGGTGGTGAGTAGGCCGCGCACTTAGCTAAGGAGGCCGAGGAAGTGTTGTGGCTTGGTTGAAGATGATGATGGAAGTGAAGGCGGTTTGGTGGCTGTTTATGGTGGAAGGCCGTGGAGGATGGTGACTTCATGATGATGATGATGATGATGACGTGTGGCCACCGAGATGGGAAGAAAGGGAAGAAGATGATGGAGGCTATGGTGATGATGTTGAGGTGAAGGTGATGAGGGAAGATAGAGGTTGAGGAGAGTGGCTGGTGATGGTGTTTGTTGGTTCATGGTGGAGGTTGTGGTGGTAGCTCATAGAGGGGGTGAGATTGATGATGTTGAGGAGTTGCAGGTTGAAGGTCGAAGATGATGGGTTGAAGGAGAGTGCTGGAGAAGGAGGCGCCGTTGATGTTGATGAAGATGAAGATTCACGGCCGCGGTGGTGGTGGCTGAAACCACCGCGGCCACTCCCTTCCCTTTTTTCAAATTTTTTCTCTTTTTTTTTTAAAAAAAAAAAACTGATCTGTTGTTGATGAATTGATCTTCTTTACCTTGTTACTAAGTTCTCCTCCTGTAATTGTTGCTGGATCCTTTCCTTTTTTACAGGTTCTCCCCAATTGATCCCTCAAATTGGTTCTCCCCCCTATGTATGTTCTCTTCGTTTTTTATTTCCCAACCCCACCGAAAGAAAAATTAACTTTCAAGGACATTATCATTCATCCGTTTTTATTTTTTTCCACTTTTCTCGTATTCCTAGGCTCTCCCGTGACTGCATGCACGTTGGCCAGGCAAGGAAACAGGAGTCCGTGAACTCCTTTGCTTTCTTTTTCAATTTTTATTTTATTTATATATATATATATTACTAAACAAAAGAAGAAAAGAAAATTAAGTGCAAATTTTTGGATTTTTGTTAAAAGGTTGAACAAAATCAGGTGTTCACAGTTGCCCCTCTTTATTCATTTCTTATAAGAAAACATGAAAAACTTGTTTTATATTTTCTCCGTAAGGAATGAATAAAGACATGAACATTGATTTTGTTCGACAAATGCAAAATAACATGAAATATAAACAATTTAAATCTAAACAGCAAAGTGCACATGTGAGAAAATCAAATGCAAATGCACAAACTAACAAGAATCTAAAATGCATTTATCGCCATTGGAATTTAAAAACCGACCAAGGGTTGACTGGAAATGTAAATTGGCATCTGAGGCCGACTGAAAATGAGAATTGGCATCTGAGGCCGACTTGAAATGTAGAATTGGCATCTGAGGCCGACTTGAAATGTAAAATTGGCGTCTGAGGCCGATTGAAAAATAAATTGGCAACTGAGGCCGACTGAAAAATAAAATTGGCATCTGAGGCCAGCTGAAAATTTAAAATTGGCATCTGAGGCCGGCAGAAATGTAAAATTGGCATCTGAGGCCGATTGGAAATGTAAATTGGCATCTGAGGCCGACTGAAATCGTAAAATTGGCATCTGGGGCCGACTGAAATCGTAAAATGGCAACTGAGGCCGACTTGAAACGTAAAATTGGCATCTGAGGCCGACTGAAATGTAAATTGGCAACTGAGGCCGACTTGAAATAGTAAAATTGGCATCTGAGGCCGGCAGAAATGTAAAATTGGCATCTGAGGCCGATTGGAAATGTAAAATGGCAACTGAGGCCGACTTGAAACGTAAAATTGGCATCTGAGGCCGACTGAAATGTAAATTGGCAACTGAGGCCGACTTGAAATAGTAAAATTGGCATCTGAGGCCGACTTGAAATAGTAAAATGGCAACTGAGGCCGACTTGAAATGTAAAATTGGCATCTGAGGCCGACTGAAATGTAAATTGGCAACTGAGGCCGACTTGAAATAGTAAAATTGGCATCTGGGGCCGACTGAAATCGTAAAATGGCAACTGAGGCCGACTTGAAATGTAAAATTGGCATCTGAGGCCGACTTGAAATGGTAAAATTGGCATCTGGGGCCGACTGAAATCGTAAAATGGCAACTGAGGCCGACTTGAAATGCGTAAATTGGCATCTGAGGCCGACTGGAAAGCATAAACCGCGACTTTGGCCAATCGTAAACGAGCGGTGAGGCCGACTTGATAAACGTAAATTGGCATCTGAGGCCGACTGGAAAGCATAAACTGGCAGCTTAGGCCGACTGAAAACGTAAATTGGCAATGAAAACAATCTTCTTCTTTTTTTTTCATTTTTCAAATCATATACAAAAAGCTTTGAATTATCCATCTTCTGTTTACAATATTGAAAAACTAACCGTAACTCAATTGAGCAAGCTTCGAGGAGAACTTTAACCGATCAAACTCATAATCTTAGCATTGGACCTTCTGGCACAACCAAGACTTTGCTTTCTTCTGTAATCTTGCTCATTTTTATTCTTCTTCCATTTTCCTTTCGTAAGGTGATTACTTTTCATCAAGCTTAGCTGCAATTTTCTGAATTAATGCTAATCATTGATGTATTGTTGTAAACATTATTAGATTGCGTAATTGAAGCTTAAATTTATCCTACTTGAGACATTATGAATAAACATGCATTCAAAGGGAAGGTAGAGAGATCAACTAAATGGGCATTTCATTGTTTGGTGTATTAGATGACAAAATGCTTTGAATAACAGAAATGCAAAAGAAAAAATTTTGGGAGACACAAAATTTTGCCCCAGTTTAGGTTCTTGGTGGCTCAATCAATTGGCTTCTTAAAGCAAGTTGAACACCATAGCCATGATATCTGTCGACATGTCTTCGAACTCCTTTTAAAATTGCCCCAGTTTCAACCCTTATCTGCTTGATTCGCTGGACTATCAAAAATTGTCCCAGTTTCAATTGCCAGTGAAGATGCTTATCTTTTTCTGCTCTAACTTTTGCCTAGGCCGCTCTTTCGAGTTTTCAGCCTAGCGAGCTCTTTTGTTTTGCTGCTTTGCCCTAATTTTTGCTTAGGCCGCTCTTTCGAGTTTTCGACCTAACGGGCTTTTTAAGTATCTTTTCAAGCATAAAATCTTTTGACTGCATCACTGTTGATTGGTTTAGGCAATTCTCGTCCCTCCATGTTTTGCAAAATCAACGCTCCTCCTGAGAATGCGTGCTTGACAATGTAAGGACCCTCATAACTTGGCGTCCACTTTCCCCGTGTGTCTTCTTGATTAGGGAGAATTTTCTTCAGAACCAAATCTCCTGGATGAAAATCTCTAGGGCGGACTTTCTTATTAAAAGCTCTAGCCATTCTACTTTGATACAACTGGCCGTGGCAAATGGCCGTAAGCCTCTTCTCTTCGATCATGTTCAATTGCTCATATCGAGCTTTCACCCATTCAGATTCTTCCAGCTCAGCTTCCATCAAAACTCTGAGCGAAGGGATTCCAACCTCTATAGGAGATACGGCTTCCATTCCATATACCAATGAGAAAGGAGTTGCTCCCGTGCTTGATCGTATGTTGGTACGATATGCGTGCAGAGCATACGGCAGCATTTCATGCCAGTCTTTGTAATTCACCACCATTTTGGCAATGATTTTCTTGATATTCTTATTCGCAGCTTCAACCGCACCATTCATTTGAGGTCTATAAGGAGTTGAGTTATGATGCTTGATCTTGAAAGTCTCAAAGAACTTCTGAACTTCGGCACCATTGAGGTTAGGAGCATTGTCTGTAATGATCCTTTCGGGAATTCCATATCTGCAAATGATGTCCTTTTTGATGAATCTGAGAAACACCTTCTGTGTGACGTTGGTATATGAAGCAGCTTCCACCCATTTAGTGAAATAATCAATCGCCACCAAAATGAAACGATGACCATTAGATGCTTTGGGGTTAATCGGGCCGATAACATCCATGCCCCACATCGAGAAAGGCCAAGGAGACACCATCTTTGTGCAATCGGAGCATTGACTGATCTGCATATATTTGGCATTTGTGGCACTTCCGAACATAATCGTCTGATCATTCTCCATAGTGGACCAGTAATAACCACTTCTTAAGATTTTGCGAGCCATCATATGTCCATTGGCATGAGTTCCGCAGATCCCTTCATGAACTTCAATCATGATTATTCGAGCTTCATGAGCATCTACACATCTGAGGAGGGTCGTGTCATAATTCCTCTTGTAGAGGACTTCACCATTCAGGAAGAAAGCCATGGCCAGTCTTCGAATTGTCTTCTTATCCACCTCATTTGCGTCTGCTGGGTATTCTCCTCTTTGAATATACTGTTTGATATCATGATACCATGGTTGGCCGTCCGGCTCAATCTCCACATTGTCACAATACACCGGTTCACTTTGCATTTCTACATGGATGGGTTGAACATTAGCATGGACCTCCAAGTTAGTCATCACGGCCAAAGTCGCTAAAGCATCCGCAAACTGGTTCTTGTCCCGAGTTAAATGAGAGAATGATATGTCATCAAAGCGCTCAATTAACTGAGACAAATGCTTCTGATAAGGTACCAATTTCGGATCCTTTGTGCGCCATTCTCCATTAACTTGATAGATTATGAGCGCAGAGTCTCCAAAGACTTTTAGTTCTTTGATTCCCAAGTCAATCGCAACTTGCAAACCATTTGCACATGCTTCATATTCTGCCATGTTGTTGGTGCATTCAAAGTCTAGTTTAATAGAAACTGGGTACTGCTTCCCAGCTGGTGAGACTACTACAGCTCCTATTCCGCATCCATTCATATTGGCCGCTCCATCAAAGTACATCTTCCACACATTCCCCTCTTCCTCATCTTCTCTTTCTAGTGTCAATACTTCGTCATCAGGGAATTCAAGCATAGTGGGTTGCACACCCTCCAGAGGGTTTTCGGCTAGATGATCAGCAATTGCACTTCCTTTGATAGACTTTTGAGTGACATATTTGATATCAAATTCAGATAACATCACTTGCCATTTTGACATTCTCAATGACACATGAGGGCTATCAAATATGTACTTTAACGGATCCATTCGAGAGATCAGCCAAGTAGTGTAGTACAACATGTACTGCCTCAACCTCTTGGAAGCCCATACTAACGCACAACAGGTCTTTTCGATTGCCAGATAGCGGGATTCGCATTCATTAAACTTCTTACTCAAATAGTAAATGGCCTGTTCTTTCTTTCCGGATTCATCATATTGCCCCGAGTGAAGTAGGTAACACTGTGAGATACAGTATTAAAGGACGGCCTGGTGTAGGAGGAATCAAAACTGGAGGTTTCATTAGATAAGCCTTTATTTTGTCGAAAGCTTCTTGGCATTCTTCATTCCATTCTCCAGGTTGATGTTTTCGCAGCAACTTGAATATAGGCTCACAAGTACTAGTCAAATTTGCAATGAATCTAGCAATGTAGTTGAGCCTCCCAAGAAAACTTCTCACTTCCTTTTCAGTTCGGGGGGCTGGCATTTCTTGTATTGCTTTCACCTTATCCGGATCCACTTTTATCCCTTCTCTGCTAACAATGAATCCCAGTAATTTCCCCGTGGAAGCTCCAAAGATGCATTTATTCGGGTTCAGTCGCAACTTGTATTTTCTGAGTCTTTCAAACAGCTTTCGCAAGACTGCCACATGACTTTCTCCCTCTTTAGACTTAGCGACCATGTCATCAACATATACTTCAATTTCTTTGTGCATCATGTCATGGAACAATGCAACCATAGCACGTTGGTAAGTGGCACCAGCATTCTTCAACCCGAACGGCATGACTGTGTAGCAAAATGTTCCCCACGGAGTTATGAACGTAGTTTTTCCTTTGTCATGAACGTCCATGAGAATCTGATTGTACCCGGAGTATCCGTCCATAAATGAAAATCGATGATTCTTGGCCGTATTATCAACAAGGACATCAATGTGAGGGAGTGGGAAGTCATCTTTCGGGCTAGCTTTATTCAGGTCCCGATAATCAACACACATCCTAACCTTCCCATCCTTTTTAGGCACAGGCACGATGTTGGCCACCCAATCCGTGTGTCTCGACACCTCTAGAAACCCGGCCTCTAGCTGTTTAGTCACCTCTTCTTTTATCTTTAGCGACATGTCGGGCCGCATTCTCCTCAACTTTTGCTTTTTCGGCTCAGCTTCTGAGTACAAAGGGATCTTGTGTGAAGCAATCTCTGGATCCAATCCTGGCATATCATGATAAGACCATGCAAAAATATCCAGATATTCTTCGAACAAGGCGATCATTTCTGTTCGCTCAGGATTTTTCACTATTTTCAGCTCTTTCCTCTCTTCTTCAGTGCCCATGTTAATTACTTCGACCACTTCATTGTCTAAGTTAAATCCTTTGTCCATGTGTTCTAGTAACCCTGAGAATCTTTCAATAGTTTCTTCATCTTCTTCAGACTCATAGCTATCACAATCAAGTGCAGTAAGAGAATCGATTGATCGGCCTTCAAAATCCCTTTCATGTGGTAAGACTCTTATACTTAAATCCCTGGAAAGTAATTGTGGTGGGTTGGAATGCCAAGACAAATAATGGGTAAAATACTAATAAAAGACACAAATTAATGGTTTGAGGAAATAATGATAAAGAAAAAGAACAACGGATGGCAAAGAGAAAAAATGCTGGATAAACATGCAAGTTTATTCAAATGATGTCTCAAAGTAGCATACATAAAAGCAAATACAATTAATACAATCCCGAATGATTACTTTGAAGTAACAACATCAAGCACTGGTTCAGCTTCCCAATTCATCAGCATCTCATCATGGTTGACAACATAAGCATTGTTGCATTCTTCAGGCTTTTCGACATCCACCATATTGATGGTTGAACAACAGCTAGCTTCATAACTTTCTTCGGCCATGATTACTTCAGCCGGGTAAGGAAAAGTCTCTTTCAGATGAGGGATCTGTTTCATCTTCTCTTTTGGTTTCTTTTGCTCAAGAGCCATGTTCTTGATCCGCTCCTCCAATGACGCCTCATATCCTAAACCAAATCGGTTAGGCTTCCCTGAGATAGGTAGAGGTGTCTTGATACCCTGCAGCCGTGGTCCCAGTCCTTTGCCGTGCAGGTAACCATTTTTGGCCATGATATGAGCCACCACCTGATTGACCTCTTGCCTTGGGAACTCATTCTGTTCTTGCTTCAGTCCTACTACCTCCATATTGTGCCATAAACTGCTTTCTACTAGCTCAACATTTTCAACATAAGGTAATGAGACAGGTTTAGATACGATGATCTCCTTTTCTCCATGGATTGTAATGACTGAATCATTTTCAATGTATTTAACCTTTTGATGCAAGGTTGAGGGAACAGCACCAACATTGTTAATCCATGGTCTTCCCAGCAGCATATTGTAATCAGATTCAATCTCCATCACTTGGAATAGAACCTCAAATCGGCTCGGGCCGATTTCCAACGGCAGCACTATTTCCCCCAGGATGTTTTTCTTCGCTCCATCAAAAGCTCTTACGATCATCATTTGTGGTGAAATGTCGTCCTTGCTTATTGACAAGTAACTCAAGGTCGACGCCGGCAAAACATTTAATCCTGACCCGCCATCAATGAGGACCTTAGGCACTATATAGCCTTTGCATTTTAGGGTTATATACAGTGCTCGTGGGTTGGGCTGTGATAGGATCTCTTCATTTGAGATACTGATCATATTAACACGCTTTACGGATCTACCATATTCACCATATTCTCCAATGAGACATCCGGTTTCACATAAGCATCCTTCAAGACCTTCAGCACTGCCTTTTGATGAGATTCAGATGACAAAATCAGTGATAGCAGGGAGATTCTGGCAGGAGTCTTTTTCAATTGCTCCAGTATGTCGTACTCACTTTGTTTCATGATCTTCAGGAACTCATCTTCTTCATTCTCTTCTCTTTCTTTGCTGTCTGCACCAGAACCCTTTCCCAGGTTCTCTTCTTCGACAAACTTTCCTTTTTCCAGCTCTCTCCGCCCATAAATTCTTCCACTTCTTGTTATTCCTTTTACCTCCGCTACCACTTCACCCGTTTGGGCTTTCGAGGTTTCTCCTATGTCTCCGATTGTCTCCACATCAGTTTCATAGTTCCAAGGGACAGCATGTGTATCCTCGTAACTGAATGGTGCTGGTCTCCTCACGGTGATCACCACTTTCTCTGGTTTCGAGCTCGATTCAAGGAGGGACACGAGTACTGGCGATCGATCACATTCACCTCTTCAGGAAAATTTGACCTCTTTTTTGTTTGAATCACGCCTAGGTCGAGTAATTCTTGTACTCGAGCTTTGAAATCCCAACAACTTTCTATATCATGACCAAAACCTCCAGAGTGGTATATGCAGCTCGACCTTATGTCACCTTTCTCATTCTCTTTCATCATGGATGCAGATGCTGTGATATGATACCCAGCCTCCTTCAAGCCATTGAACACTTCCTCCATTGGTGTTCGAAGATTCAGAACTTTCTTAACTAGAGGTTCTTCCACCTCCAAGGCATTCACACGACTTCCTCCTTCGTGTTTTGGGATCGGGTTGTTAACAATATCCGGCTTTGAATCTTCTTGAAAGTCTAGCCTCCCGCAAGCAATTAGTTTCCTCACCGCGGTCTTGAACCCTTCACAATCTTCAATGGAATGTCCTGCTATGTCCATGTGGTATTTACAAGTAAGGTTCGGGTTGTACCAAGTTGGGTATGGTGGGTCTAATGGGCGATGAGGATAGGCCGCAATCGGATGGGTATCAACTAATCTTTGGAAGAGGTCGGTGTTTGAAATGGACAACCGGAAAGGTGGGAGGTTAGGGAATCGGATTCGATTTTGACTTTGGAAATTTGGTCGGGGTGTCGGAGTATTTGGGTAAGCCTGGTAGTGTATGGTAGGATATGTGGGACGTGCTGGCTGGTATGGCCGTATGTGAAGGTTATTAACTTGAGGCTGATGGTATGGGGTAGTGTTTGAGGTAGATGGGTAACGGGCCACAGGGGTTTGGTGTGAAGTCATCTGGGGTTGTGGACGGGTTGACGCATATCTCGGGACGAAAGATTGCGGACCATGGATATAATTCACATCTGTCTCTTTCTTCTTGGGCGGGAAACTTTTTCTTGTGTCTTCATTGTTCATGGGAAGTTTGCCAGCCTTAGCCAAGCTCTCAATCCTTTCTCCAGCAGTTATTAACTCAGAGAAGTCTTTGTATGCTGCTCCTGCCATTGCCCCAATGTATGGGGATCCCAGGGTTCCCAAGAAATAAGAACACATTTCAGTTGGGATGAGTGGCGGTTGAACTTGGGCAGCCAAGGCTCTCCACCTTTGTGCGTATTGCTTGAATGATTCATCTCTCTTCTTCTGCATAGAGCTTAACTGTTCCCGTGTAGGTGCCACCTCAAGATTGAACTTGTATTGGCTCATGAACAGATCTGCCAATTCTCTCCAGCTAGAAATCTTTGAGTGGTCTAGTTGAATGTACCATTCCAGAGCAGTCCCACAAAGCTTTCATGGAAGAAATTGATGAGGAATTTTTCATCCTTTGACCATATCGCCATCTTAGTACAATAACTCTTCAAGTGAAACAGAGGATTACCCGTTCCATCATACTTTGAGAAGTCAGGAACCTTAAAGTCCCTAGGGATTACTACATCAGTAGAAGGACAGAGTTGTTCAACCTCCACATACCCATAGGGGCTAGGTCCTTGAATAGCCCGAATCTGTTCTTGAATCTTCTCCATCCATTCCTCTTTGAACTTTCCTTTTTCTGCTTCTGCACGACTATTCTCTGAGGAAGATGGCTGCTTCTGGATGACCACACGAGGTTGCTCCCAGACAGGGGTAATATGCCCATGCTCATGAGTTTGCACATTTTCCAAGGAATGATAACCTTCTCCAATAGGGATTACCAATGGTATCGCGGATGGTGGTTGCCCATGGGGGTTATTCGGGATTTCACCCATATCATTCATCCCTACAGTGACATTTAGAGCTGCACTCGGAACCACAGGCATACCCAGCGTCGTGGTATTTGGTTGCACATTCGCTGAATGAGCTCCCAATAGGTTAAGTGATTCTTGTATGGCCCGCATCATATCCTCCAATCTTCCTTGGTTGTTTGACAGTTCATTCAGTTTTCCTCTCACCGCATCAACTTCATCGCTCAGATTTCTTTCTACTCCAGAAGTAGTTGTGATTGGGATACTCCTTTCTGCGTCACCATTCCCTCCAGCCATTTTGGTCCGGGCTCTGGTATTGTGAACTCGAGTTTGATCGGTATCGGTTTTCCTTGGGCGCCCAATTGTGATGGATTTTTCCTTAACAAAAACAAACTTTAGTGAAAAGAAAAAGACAAAAACATAGCTATTTGTTAGAAATCATCCGTTGAGCTGAATCTTGATGTGAGTATCTTTGATGATAACTGTTCCTCAGAACGTCTAGTTCGAAAGTACTAAGTCATGGACATTGCTATGAGACCAACACAATACAGAGAAACAAAGATTCTTCATTCATAAGGGGTATCATACCCATTGTCCTTTTTTACATTCATTCCCAAAACAACAAAAGACAATACATCATAAGGCCATAACTGCCATTCTCAGCATCTCTCAGCAATTATTTGTTTCATTCTTCCAATCAAGTCTTTACAGTAGTAAACAAAATTACAAATCTCGATTGGGGTCTTGAAAGGGATTATTCCTTGCTCGGCCAATCCTAAGTATCTTGGAACATCTTCGATGGCCGCATTAGCCAATCCTGCCAAGTTTGAGAAGCGAGTCTTCAGCTCATGAATAATGTGGTTCTGATGTTGTATTTCAGAATCCAAACTTGCAACTCTTTCCTTTTCTTCTTCTAGCGCAACTTGATATTCCATGATCTCATCATTCATGTGTTGGGTTAGCTCTTCAATCTTCCCTTGGTATTCATTGTTCAATTCTTCCATTTGTTATTTCATTTGCTCTTGGCCTTTTAACACAGCTTCTTCAGCAATTTTGGCCTTTCGAAATAGGTCTTTCAGCTGTTGATTTTCGGCTAATGCTTTATCACGCTCCTGTCTCCGGAGTCCTAGCTCTTTGTTGGCTGCTTTGAGGCATTCCTTAGTCTTCATCATGTGTTCATGCCCCATCTTCAGCTTCTTGCTTGTTCCGTCTAGAGCTTGATCCTTTTCAGTGCTTTCTCGTTTCAACTTCATGTAGTTATGGTGGACACTTTTCAACTCAGCTTCTATTTGCACCTTTTCCTGTTCAACTTTGTCTAGTTTCTCCTTCACTTCTTTGATTTCTTCATTTTCATGGAAACCCCAAGTTGATGCATTGTTTAGAGGAGTAACAGTTATGATCTTGAAGGGCAGCTTGATCTCTTGAGCTCTATTTTTCACCCATTGATGATAACTTTCTTTCACAGCACAACTCCTAACTCCCAATTCTTTTCCTTTCTTGACAACCTTGTTCCAAGCGGACCGGATCTTCTGGAATAGGTCAATGTCTTTGGAGTCTTGATAATATGAGACAAATGGAGTAACTGCGGCTTCAGAAGGAGGTCCCATCATGGGATAACCGAGTTGGCGTAACACCAAGACAGGATTGTAGTTTATGCATCCTCTGCACCCATGAGAGGTACATTTGGAAAGCTTCCGCAGTGATAAATCGGAGGTTGACCATCATCCTTCCAAGGATACCATCGTATCATCTTTTCATCCAATCTGGCCAGTCTTGAGCCCACTCTTGTCCATTCTTCTTCTTGATGTTATGCATTCGTAGGTCTTCAATCTGACAAGGCGCTTTGTAATTCCTTTGGAATATGTGCGGTAGCCCACACATGTAACATCGGTAAACAGGACAGAATTCTCTTACCATTTCTCTCATGGCAAAAGTTCAGAGTACAATAAACATCTGCCAGGAGGGCTGGAACGGGATTATGACCATGGAACTTGCGAGCAAGGAATACGTCAATAGCCGCAAAGTCTACAAAGCCTTCAATGTTCGGAAACAAGACAAAGGTCAGTAGATGGTGAGGGCCAGTACATCTACAAAAGCATCCCAGTCTTCGATTTGAGCTAAATGGCGCATGTGCTCTTCCAGGTAATCTCTTGAGAATCCATAGGTCTCATTCCTACATTTCTGTGCTTCATGCAGGTTCTTTACGCTTACCCTTAGGACAGTTGATAGGGTTTGTAAAGAAGGATAATGGCCTTGATAATGATAGGGTTTTTCTCCTTCTAGTGGTAACCCCAGGATCTTCTCAAATTCTTCAATGGTCGGTGCTAACTGGAAGTCTTGAAAAGTGAAACATCGGAGTGGAGGATCATAGTACTGTGCCAGTGCTGTGATTGCTTCTTCCTGTTCTTCCACTTCTAAGAGATTCAAAACCTTTCCATACTTTCTGGTGAGAGACAGGCGTTGTGGTAATTTCAGCAACTGACCCAAAGATCTCAAACTTTTAGTGTCAGGTGTCTTGGCTTTAAGACGCAAAGTTCTTTTCAACTTTCCACCTTCTTGACTGTTTGGTCTCATATTCGTTTCCATTTTACAAAGATACTCACAATAAGATTTCAATTCAACCTTCTAACAAACCTGCCATAATAGAAAGAAAAGATTGATTTAAATGAAAGAAGGAGTATTAAACAATTTAGGAAATGAATAGAAATTATGCACAAAGAACAAAGATAGGAAATTATGTACAAAGAAAGGAGTTTAGGAAAATGCACGCTCTCTTTGTGTCCTATGTGAGGTAAATTCTGGAGGTTAATTCTATGGTCCTATGGTCGTTCTACCTTGTGAACACTTTCACTGGGTGGGTCTATATTCTCAGAATTCTATGGTCTCTAGAGTTAAGATTCGTTTCAGAATGTTACCCACAACAGCAGGTGAACCGCTAGGTGTAGGGCATTCATGAAAGAATCACACTCTAGATGAGATTTTCGCGATAACCAAACAGGATGAACATCCAAAATGGCTACCACTACATAATCTCTTACTTATCTCGAGTTACACTCAGACCCGGGTATAGGGCCCCACTCGTGTGTGATTAACGTGTAAGTGTTGTGTGTGAAGAGAGCATACAAACCTGAAGTCCTAAGACTACCCATGACTAATACCTGCAAAAACAACTCAAACAAACACGTACAACATCCAGTAACAGTCATCTACCCTAAGGTTTTAACAAATAAAGCCACCAAACACATGAAATGTAAAATTCTATAAAGAGACAACGTATAAAGAAAGAAATATTAAACAAAGTAAACTAAGAAAAGGAAAACAAACATCAAAAGGCTATATTTAATTTGCACAACTAATTAAAACAGGCCTGACTCTCTTGGAAATCCCCAGTGGAGTCGCCATCTGTCGCAACCGGGATCGCGACGGGGACGGCGAAAAAAAAGGGATTTTCTTTGTTTGAAAATTATTGGAGTCGCCACCAAGTTTATTTAAAATCGGGGAAACATTGGAAAAACCCATCTTTAAAAATAATAATCTTTGAAACCAGTTTGAGTTCGGGAGTCGGTTATGTATAGGGAAGGGCAGGAATTTAATCCCACGCATCTCTAAGACACCCGCCCTTGACTGCACTCTTCAATTAACTGTGCAAATTAAATAAATAACCTTTTTCAAACATTTATTTTCTGTTTCAAGACAATTGAAATAAATGAGCAAGTTTAAATCGAAAATAAGTATATAAATTACAAATATTTACAAATAAGAGAAAAGGAGAAAATTGATTTTTATTCTTTTTAAAAAGAACATAAAGAAAAAACAAATATTTTTTGAGAGAATTTTCGAGTCATTGTTCGCCACAACTCAAATGATCAAATATCGAGTTAATGTTCGTCACTTTAAATTAACTGTTTATCTATAATAACAAGAGCTAAATAAAGTATTTTGAAATAAAATTTAAGAAAAAGAAATTTATAAATGAAACGGAATACACGACTAACATAGAAAAATATTAGGACGATTATTTACAAATAAATTAAGTAGTAAAAGGTTAATTTTGAAAAAAAGAATTTTAGAGTATTAAGCTGTCACAGCTAAAATATTCTAAAACATAAAATTAACAAACCGTCGCGGTCAAATTAACTTTATTCTTAAAAAGAGATATTTACAATTTAATAACTAACTCAAATCAATATAATAAAGAAAATAGCGAAGTAATAATAAAATATTTTCAAACAAAGAAAATCCCTTTTTTTTCGCCGTCCCCGTCGCGATCCCGGTTGCGACAATATATATTTTTTGATGTGAATCTTGCACTCCTCCAATGACAGAGCCCCCGGCTGTGTTCCATTCTCTAGAAAGTAGAAATGCAATTGCTCTGATCTGTCAAACCAAGTAGCATTGTGAGATAAAATTTTCAAGTCACTGCTCAAATTCTGGTAGGTGGATTATTTGCGTCTTCCTCCGACATTATACTCCTGCACGCTACATTCCAAGCGAAGATGAGGCCTTCTCTTGCGGCCAACAGTTCCGCTTTGTGGGATTCTCCTACTTCTTTTATCTTCAATGCTTTCCTTGTAATGAGTTATTGTCCTATTGCTCCTCTAATAATGCTAATCACCACTCCCACTCACCGTAGCCTTCTCGTCCTTAAATATTGCTGCGTCCGCATTAACTTTGAAAAGATGAGGTGGGGGTCTGGTTCAAAAGTTCTGACAATGTAGAAACAGAAATTATGCATGAAGAAACTAATTAGTAGAAGGATGAGCAAAATACTCACTAACAATGCAGACAAAATAGGAGTAGCAAATATGCTAACACGTAACGTCTGTTCTGTGGTGACAATGAAGAGTAATTCTATTTTAAATACCCACGTGGGTGTAGACAGGTTGCATATAAATGTGAAAAGAGTAACAGAGAAACAATAAATTTTGAGATAAAGTAAGTGGTGAGATAAGTAGAGTATTTGAGAAAGTAAATATTAAAATAGTGAAATTGTGCCAACGAATAATGGTACCTATATGAAAACGGTTGGAGCGTGATGAAGATGGGGATATTTTTTGTAATTTTACCTTACTAATTTTTTTTTTCAGCAGAAATTTCAATCTCCACTTGTCACCTTTTGGTGAGACCACCCCTCCTAATCACTGTTGGGTAACCATTATTTACTGGTAGCAGAGAACACACCAACATGTAAATCTGGTCGTATACTTCACCTGTATGCAATAGCCTTGGTCCGGTGAATTATGATGGAGTCATGATTTTGTAAGCTGAAAAAAACCTCGGCTCCAATTGAATCGATTTGAATCGTAATCGATGTATGTGAGGATTTTCTCAATAACTACATAAGGATCATGTACGTATATATTCACGGGCCTTTCAATAATCCACTCAAATTGAAGACAGGGGGACTAAGCTGTGAGTTAGGGAAACATTAGTCTCCACTCACCAGTAACGTTACCAGAATATCAAAATTCAACACTTGATTAAGACTTCTCTCATTTCATTTTGATATATAGGCTCATCCTCACAATAATCTTATATATTGCCTATTTTACATTTATATAAGTTGAAATAATATTTTTGTGGTTGAACTTACACCGTAGTGATTGTAGTTTTTTTTTATATTTTTAAGTAGCTAGGTAGTCATGTGTTTAATTTTCACCTCATCATTCCTTATATCCTCTAGGAAAAATTTCTATCCTTAAAGTCTTTATAAATTAAAAAAAATTGAAATAACATTTTCTCTCTCCTTTCACTTCTACTATTCAACAAACTTACAGCCAGATTTTTGGATTTTAGCTTATAACATGTCTGGATTTAATTAAATATGAAGGAAAAAAAATTCTTTAAATACTCTCTCAAATTTTGTATAATTCTTAAATTATTTTAAACCTAAAATAAGTTAATTTAAAAACACACATGATTCATCTATTTTGATGACCCATAATTAAAAAAAAAAATGTTAGTTTCCTAGCATTTGAAATTTTCAATCTCTTAAAAAGGAATTGGTTCTGGATCTTGGCAGCACCGTTGTTGATGGTAAAAAAAACATCACAAGCATGGTGTCCTTGTTAAATGATTTTCTGACAGGAGAAAAAGGCCAAGATATACGCTAAAATTGATAAGTGATTTTTCGGACACCAGAGAACGCGCTAAATTACAAACTCGGTGCAAATATGGTATGTCACACTTATTCAATACCTGTATGCTATAAATAAAGAAGTCTCGCGTGGAAATTTAACAGAAACTAAATCCAAATCCGATTTCAGTTTCCATTTTTTTTAAGATACTTTTCGGTTATTCAGTATTTTATAAAGAAAATAGTAAAATTTATCAATGTCACTTTTTAAATTTCATTTTCAGTTTCCAGCCCAGGACCTGTTTAAAAATTAAGAATAGATTTCCAAAACTAAACATAATCTAAATTTTTTAAATTATGGTCCTTGATTGGTTCGCAAGTTTACAAGTCTAAAAGTATTTATATCCATCTTAAAATGAGAATGAAAAGTTTTGAATGTAATTAATTACTCAAGTGTCACCATATAAATTACTTTTAAGGTAATAAAAAGTTATTTTGATAGAAGGAGATCTAACCTACTTTTCATTCTCATTTTAGTAAAATAAAATCCACTTTTACTCATTTATTCTCATTAATCGAACTTTTACTTTCTTCCAATTATCTCTCTTTCACTTTTTGGTAATTGTGTTTCTAAAAGTGATTTTACTTTTTTTTTTTCTAAATATAAATCAACTTATAGTCCATTTGGTTCATCTTCTAATAGAATTACTTTTGAAATAATTAAGTTGAAAATTTTGATTACGAGAAATTGTTTTTAAAAGAATTAGTTTGGTTTTGATTTGAGTATAACAAAAGTTAGTTTAAGAGAATGATTTTTATTTGAATAGGGTAAAGTAAAATTACTTTTAATTATTAATATAAGAATAATAATAAGATTTTTTCTCAAAAGTATTTTTTTAGAATAAAAAGTATCTTAAGAATACTTTTCTCAAAAATACTTTTAATTGGTTAAAAAGTACTTTCAGTGGAATGAAAAAAATTTACCAAACACATTTAGCACTATATAGGATCCGTTTGGTTTATATTTTGATAGAATTAATTTAGAAATAATGTGTATTGAAAGAATTAACTTTAAAATAATTGATTTTGAAATAATTAATTTATATTTGGAGATGATATTAAGGAAGTAAGTTTATTAGTATTTTTATTTAAAAATAATAAAGTAAAGTATTTTTAAAGATTTAATCGCTAAAAAAGATATTGTTCTATTATAAAAAAAATTAATTTTTGTCCTCTTTAAGGAAAATGAGGGTAATAGAGTAATTTTCAAAGTTTTACAGTTTGATTATTGTTGGAATGTGAGCCACTTTCAATAAAAATAACAAAATCTTATTTCCACCAAAATTGATTCTTCCAACCACTACCTACTTCTCTTAAAATTGAAAATGCTAAAATAAAAAAAAAGACAATTTTTTTCAACCGGATTCTTTCCACCACATCAGGAGAAGTGAGGCAAACTAAAGGCTTATTTATTTTGAATTTTTAATTTTTAATTTTAATTTTTAATTTTTTAAGTTTTATAAAAGAAATATTAAAAATTATAAAATTCAATTTTTAGTTTCAGTTTTCAATTTTTTTTTATAAAATTTAAAAAATTAAAAAATTAAAAAACTCAAAATTCAAAGCTCAAAACAAATATGTCCTAAATATGTAAATAATCTCATTCTTATTCCACTTAAAATATTTTTAGAGCTTGAAAATGTCAAACCAAACGTGCACTTGATTCTTCCAAAAAGTACTTTTACCAAAAGATAAACCAAACGGAGCCACAATACTATTATTCTTTCGCTTCTTTAATAAATATTTATTTTTAATTGTTATTTAATTTATACGTAGAAATAAAAATATATATCTATTAAAATCGAGAAAGTAACTATTTGCTTTACTTTTTTAAATTTTTCAGGTTTATAAAGGAAAAATTAAAATTTTTACTTGATTATTATTATTATTACTGATAAAGGTAATCACATAGCATACCATAAAAAAGAAAAAGATCAGATGAATAAATAATTGCATTAGAGGCATGGCCTCTTGCCTTGCAGGTTGATGATACTTTGAGTATGGAGATTTCAATCCTGTCCGTCTTCCCTCTCCCTTCTTTTATTATCTACAAGAGATTTTCACGGAAACAAAAATAATTGAAGCCGAAAGCTTTTCGTTTAACTATTTACATAAACCAAATTTAACTGTGACGTAGAATGTATTTTATGAAGTGGTAGTTAGGCACAAGTAGTACTGTAGTAGCAGTATTTATTTGAAGTAGAATTATTCAATTATTTGTCGATTATAATATTAATTGAAGTATTTATTATTATTATCATTAACACTCACTGCTGTTAAAAACAAGGAGGGGCAGAGGACATAATGGTCAGAACGAGAAACAATTCAAACTGCACAGCACAGCACAGCCACCTCGAGAACCAAACCAGCAATTCAAAACACAGAAACAGCCAGCAGCATCGCTGCATCACCACCACCTTTCTCCTTCTCCTTCTACATACCCCCTCTTCTTCTATCCACTGGTTGCAACTCCTCGTTGCCAAACCACAAGAAACAAAACCAACACAGTTTCATCAGTAAGTAAACACTTCACTCCAGCTTCTACACCCAGCAACAACTACTAATGACCCATTAACGTTGTTACTCGTTTCACACGCGCGCGCACACACACACACACACACTCTCCCTGTTCCCCACACTCCAACAACAATGCACCTTCTTCCACTCCTACTCCTCCTCTGCATGTTCACTCCATCCACCCTCTCACTCAACGCGGACGGCCTCTCCCTCCTGGCCCTAAAAGCCGCCGTAGACTCCGACCCCGGTGGCGCCCTCTCTGCCTGGTCAGACGCCGACTCCACCCCCTGCCGGTGGCCGGGCGTCCTCTGCTCCTCCGGCGACAACAGAGTCACGCAACTCTCCCTCCCAAACAAGTCCCTCTCCGGCTACCTCCCCTCCGAACTCGCCTCCCTCACATCCCTAAAGCGCCTCAGCCTCCCACACAACAACTTCTCGAGAGCCATCCCTTCCCCTCTCTTCAACGCCACTTCCCTCGTCGTCCTCGACCTCTCCCACAACCACCTCACCGGCCCCATCCCCCCACAGATCAAGTCCCTCAAATCGCTTCGCCACTTGGATTTCTCATCTAACTCCCTCAACGGTTCCATCCCTGAAGAGCTCTCAGGCCTCTCTGACCTCGTCGGAACGCTGAACCTCTCTTTCAACGGATTCTCCGGCGGGGTTCCGGCGTCCCTCGGGAACCTCCCGGTGATCGTGAGCCTCGACCTCCGTGGGAACAACCTCACCGGAAAAATACCCCAGGCGGGGTCCCTGCTGAACCAGGGTCCCACCGCGTTCGCCGGAAACCCTGGCCTCTGTGGGTTCCCTCTGCAGAATGCATGTCCAGAGGCTCAAAAACCTAACATTTTTCCGAGCACCGAAGATCAGCCTCAGAACCCGAAAGCCCTTCGCGCCGGTGGTGGTGGTGGTAATGGTGAAGAAGGGAAGGGTAGAGAACGTAGCGGCTCCGTCGCGGTTCTCGTGATCTCGGGTCTCTCGCTGGTTGTTGGAGCAGTTTCTTTGTCCTTGTGGGCTTTCCGGCGACGGTGGAACGCCGACGAGGGCAAAATGGGGAACAGGAAGTTTGGGAATGAGGTTAATGGTGGTGGTGGCGGTGTTGGTGGAGGAGAAGGGGAAGGGCAGCAAGGTAAATTCGTGCTGGTTGATGAAGGGTTTAACTTGGAGTTGGAAGATTTGTTGAGAGCTTCTGCTTATGTTGTTGGGAAGAGCAGGAGCGGGATCGTGTACAAGGTTGTCGGAGTCGGGAGAGGGGGGCCGTGCGCGCCGCCGCCCGCGGCCACCGTGGTGGCCGTCCGGCGACTCAGCGAGGGCGATGCCACGTGGCGGCTCAAGGAGTTCGAGTCCGAGATGGAGGCCATTGCGAAGGTTCGCCATCCAAATGTTATCCCCTTGAGGGCTTATTACTTCGCAAATGATGAGAAGCTTCTCATCACTGACTTCATCCGCAATGGAAGCCTCCACGCCGCGTTGCACGGTATCAAATTCTGTGTCTTTAATTTCTTCACTGAATTAGGTGGCTAATCTATGTTGTTTTGTGTTCACATTGTTGTTGTTTGTTATTGGAAAATGAAAGTTGTTAATCTTTATTTGTTTGGTTAAATTCGGTGCTTAGTGTGTTGGTTGCTTAAGGCTAGTGGTGCTTAACCGTGAGCTTGGTGTTGGTTGGGTTTCAGTTTCACTGAGTGTCACAACATGCCAATCATGATGAGATTGCACTGATGATACCCACCATGTGATACTGATGATTTCAAATTCTAGGTTTTGCTTTTCAAGAGTCAATAATGTTGCCATGTGATTGGAACCATGATGGATACAGTAGGATACAACTTTTACCTGTAGCATCTTTCACATGTGGTTTCTCTTTTGCTATCCCTTTTGTGGTTTGTAATTGCAGTACGTATTTTTTTGTTGGGTTGGGGGGGGGGGGGGGGGCCATGGCCATTCATATTCAGTACATCAGTGTGTGTGCAACTGTGCCTCTGCACTTGAGAACTAAAACCCCCTTTTCATGTCTTTTGTCCATGATCTTGTAGTTTCTAACTTTATGTTGGTGGACCTTTGGTTATCTTGCTCAATGGTCCTGTACAAGCTGGCCCGTGTTTCTAGCATTTCATATGGCCATTCAATTGAATTCATCCAAAGTAGTATGTTTTGCGTGGTCCTACATCTTTTTTTTCTGGGCCGATAGGGATACCTGCAAAACTTTAACTATGTTGTATTTTTTTTTGTGTGACCCCTTTTGGGTGACTGAAAATCCCATGGTCCCAATGCATTCATCTTTTTTCCTTGGTGATCTGCCTCAGTAGATTGTGGACAACTGTTCATCATTCCCTTCTATAGTGATTCTAGGCTGAATCAACTTATTCCTTTATGCTTTGCTCGTGGGGTAGTGGTCGTCTAAGTTTAAAGATTTTTGTGGTTGAATTGATGTGTTGAGCATTCTAACTTTGCAGTTACAGTCTCACAAATTAGACTTTCAAGTGATTGCATTTGTAACTAAAATGTGTGCGCGGTCACTGTCATTTTTGGCGCCCTTGTGTAACATGCATGACAAGTTGATGTTCTCCTCCTCATTTTTGGCTCTTATATTGAATTAAGCACCTAAACCTCTGGTGGTGGTGGTTGTGAAGTCACTTTCAGTTCCCACTTTCCACTTATTAGTACGTTTGAATCATTTTTCTGCTGTGTTTGGTGTCTATGGTTGCAGGTGGGCCTTCCAATTCACTGCCACCATTATCATGGACAGCGAGGTTGAAAGTTGCTCAAGAAGCAGCAAGGGGCTTGATGTACATACACGAGTTTGGTGGTCGTAAATATGTCCATGGCAACTTAAAATCAACGAAAATCTTACTGGATGATGATCTCCGCCCTCACATATCGGGTTTTGGACTAACCCGTCTTGGTCTGGGTACTGCAAAGTCTCCCACATTGGTGCCAAAACGGCAGAATTCAAACCAGTCTACAGTAACTTCTTCAGTGAGTTCAAAGGTTGTAGCTTCCTCTAACAACTACTTGGCACCCGAGGTGCGCATTGCTGGTGGCAAGTTCACTCAGAAATGCGATGTGTATTCTTTCGGTATAGTTCTGTTAGAACTTTTGACTGGTAAGCTTCCCGATTTCGGACCGGAAAATGATGAAAAGGTGCTAGAGAGTTTTGTGAGGAAAGCATTCAGGGAGGAGCAGCCCTTGTCTGAGATTATAGACCCAGCACTTCTGCCTGAGGTTTATGCCAAGAAACAGGTTGTTGCTGCATTTCATGTTGCTCTGAACTGCACTGAACTGGACCCAGAATTGCGTCCTAGAATGAAAACCGTATCTGAGAGCCTTGATCGCATCAAAATCCAGTGAAAAAAACATGAGAGAACCTTGTAAAGTTTTTGGTTCTTGTGGCTGACTTTTCTTTTTCTCTCTTAGAATGTTTTTTTTATTGGTGTTGGTTTTGTAATGTAGAGGCAACTAGATGTACCTTTTTGTTTGTTGTGTCAATGGAAATGATTCCCTTCGTCTTCACCTGAAATGGCAAGGTATATACAAACCTTAGTTTTTAGGTTTAATATTAACCTTTTTTTAATAACCTGCACATAACATATTGAGCAATAATTGATCCCGTTTAGTAATTTTAAGGCTTTGAATCAGGTACATATTTTAAACTTGTGTTATCTAAATGAAATGAGATACTGCATCAGCAAGCAATTCCTTCATTTTGATGTCTATAGTGCATGCGATGGTACTGAAGAAGGGAAGGGGGCTAGTAAGTAGCATAGGCGAAGACATGAGGTCTAGGATGGACCACCACCACGGACCAAACGTACGTATACGTATAACCAAACAGACTAAACATTTTGACCACACAGCCACAGCGACAAAAGCCATAGACCTACGTGCTGGCCTAATTACATATACATCTGCCCAAATACTAACTGAATAACAATCTTTTTGGTTTAACTGAAAAAAATAATAATCAACAGATTAAATAAACGACCATATGTAACATCGTATTTCAATTAATTATTTAGGTGGTGTTTGGAAGAGGTGAAATTGGGAGTTTATCTAACCTAAATTGATTTCATTTGAATTTATTTGATTTATAAATCATTCTTATGTTTGAAATATATTGAGTAGTGTTGGTTTGGAAGAATAAAAAATGGGAATTGATTTGAGTTGAGTTGAGTTTAAAATTAAAATAAAATCAAATTATCATTAAATATTATCGAATTTGAAAGGATTTTTAAAAAAATCCATTGATTTAATAAATTAAATCATTACGTATTTCTGAAAGTTCCAAACACAAAATTTAATTTACAAATTAAACTAATTCATATTTTGTAAAACACCACTTTACTGATGCAGTAAAGCATGATTAGATATTTAATGTATCAAATGAGAAATTTTAAAATGATTAATTATTCTGCTTAAGATTTTTTGTGTTATATTTTATAAAATTTGAAGACGCTGTGAAATCAACGTAACGTTACGGGAGGCACCAACCACCACCAATAGCTTCCATTTTGATCCTTCATAAAGATAATGCAGCAGCTATGAAGCATAGACACTGAAATGGATATGAGACACGACACTGATACGGATATGAAAACACACTAAATTTAAAAAATTATAGGATATGAACACGGCATATATATATATATATATATATATATATATATATTATTTTATTGTATAATAAAATAAAATGACCTAATAATACAGGTCCAACTAAATAAGTAGGATTAATTTTGAGTTCATGTTGGTATTAAAATTTGAAAAAAAAAATCAACTCAGGTGTATCTGTGGGGTGTCTGAGCTGGTTCACAATAAATTAAAAACAGATTCAAATTATCTTCAAATAGTATGTCCGAAATTCAAAAAATTTTTTTTTTGATTGGACGCATACGGATTTGTGTCCAACATGTGTCATATGAGTGTCAGATACCAACACATATTCAATATATGGACACGTCGTTAAATCGGTGTTTTCGTGCTTCTTAGAGGAGCAGAAATGGTGTGCCTTGTCCATGAAAGGCCAACCAGTAACCATGATCTTCCTCATTAAGCTCATGGTCAGTGCTGCGAACACAAACGGTTCGACCAACTACCATGTCCTAGATCCCCAACGTGAGCCCAATCATTCTCTCTTTTGGTGAGAATCATGATCTTGGACAGACAACCACAGAACTTTTGATCCAGCCCCTATATTTAATACATTAAGATTCGTAAGCTCAACTTTCCTGTTTGATGTCAACCAAAAAAAAAAGGATTCATGTTTGATCATGACCCAAAAAAGTACAGACCATGGTTGATGACTTTTTGGTCAATCGACAAATGGACCAGGTCTAGGTCTAATAAGTCTGGTACGGCCCATATAGTTTATGCTTGAAATATGAAAGAATGCATATAGACATGAGACATATTAAACTCAAAAAGTTACAGGACATGGACACGATATATATATAATTTTTTTATTTTATTATATGTTTCTTTTTTTGGATTTTTTTGATTATTTTTGTATAATTTTTTTATTTAATTAATTCTTATTTTTTGTAATCAACTGAAGAATTTTCAAAATGAAATAGCCCAATAGTAGAAATCCAACTAAACAATTAGAGTTGATTTTAGGGTCATGTTGGTATTAAAAAATTTTTAAAAAACAAAGAAACTAACACAGACGTGTCTGCAGTATTCGATGTGTGTCCGGTCGTATTCGGTGCATGTCCGAGTTTAGAAAAATTACTTTTTTATTTGGACACATACGACAATATGTCATGTGGGTGTCAGTGTCCGACACACGGTGTGTCTGTGCTTCTTAGATCCATACTATTTGGCATAAGAGATATGAAGAGATTGCTTAATGCTTATCAATGTTAACACTTGATTGGTCTATTGTGTCTTCTCTGAGCAATTGCTTAAAGTTTTATTTTATTAAATTACTGGTACATACTTTGTTTTATTTAAATTTGAAAGTGCAAGTCATCTATGCAAATGGTGGCTCACCTCACCACCATTTCGTCTTACTTTTAATTAGGGAAAGGGTGTGCGAACCCACATTCCTGTACCTTTCAACCTTCCCTCCTCTAGTCCTCTTTTTAACCCTTTCTGGCTTACTTTGCTCTTCTTTATCTTTTTAATCACAGGAGGCACCAGGCGGAAAGAGACAATGGGACCACTATTTATAACATCACAAAGTAATTATGAAGAGCAAAAATAATCAGAGCTAAAGATCCGTCGCAGACTATTGGAGTATTTGTCTCTAGCGTCGCCTGTGGGTATGGGAGGGCTTATTCGGTACGTAAATAGGTTTGTTGTCTTGGTATATCAGTGTAGTATTGGCTAAGCTGAACGGTGGAACACGGCTTATGTAATTTGAAGTAAACTCTGTCATAGGTATCCGTACTATCAGACCAACTATTTCAATAATTTATTATTATTATTAAGATTTATCTAACCATTAGACCTTTTTACTAAAGATAAATATAAAAAGTTAGCGGCGAATCAGACACCTTGATTCTTGAAAAAACATATCCCAAATGAAAACTTAACATTTTAAAACCATTCTCAATAATAAGGGTTAACAAAACCCTTATTATTATTATTAGGTTTAATTAATCCATCAGTCCATATAGTTTTATTGAATTTTTAATTAGATCATTACATTTTAAAAGTTTTTAATTAAGTCTCTATATTAAAAATAAATATTTAATTAGGTCCATGACCTTATCATCCATTACAAAAACGTGAGAGTTAACAGAATATTCCTAAAATATTCTTTTACTATAATTTTATATTAAAGAAATGAGTTAATGCTCACTTTAACCCTAACATTTCATACATGATTCATTTTAATCCCTCACTTTGAGAAAGGATATCAGTTCGGAGAAAGTGGAACTTTATTTCCTATCGGCCGACCTCTATTTCATGTTAGTTGAGCTCTAGTTTCTATTGGTCGATCTCTATTTTTCATTGGCCGAGCTTTATGTCATGTTGACAGAGCTCTATTTCCTGTTGGCTAAGTTCTATTTCTTATTGGCCGAACTTTATTTCATCTTGGCAGAGTTCCATTCCTACCAGGTATTCCTAGAATATGTGGGATTTTTTTTATAGAAAATTATAGTAAAAGAATATTCCCAACTCTCACATTTTTATAATGAGTGATGAAATCAAGAACTAAATTAAATATTTATTTTTAGTATAGAGACACAATTGAAAACTTTTAAAATATAGAGACTCAATTAAAAATTTAATGAAATTATAAGAACTGACAGATTAATTAACTCTTATTATTATTATTATTATTATTATTTTAACAAGCTCAAAGACATGGCAGCTACAGTCTGACACAAGAAAAAAAACAAAAGCGTCATCATAACAAAGCCACAAAGCGCTCATAACAGCAACTAAATAAACCAGAACACGAGACAGGTTGAATGGCAGATATCAACCAGAACACACAAACATCAAACGACGGGGGATTACTGAGTGACATGATCGTATTTTGAGTGATTTGTTCGTTTAGAAGTTGACTTCTTACAAGTGGTGGATCCTCAATTAATTATATCTGAAGTATTATTACTTTTGAAATACAGACATCATTATACTACATATAGTACGCAGAGTCTGGTCTGATTTTGTTCCATAATTGACACCACTGCTTGTATGGTTGTTGATTACGATCGTCAATGTTTATTTGGAGATGAGACAAATGGAGATTGATCGAATTGAATTTATGCGTTATGCAATGTTCAGCAACCTGCCTTATTGCCACTAAATAAAAGGCAAAGCAAAAGAATTGGAATAAATAGATGAAGGGCTGTTTGCACAATAAGATCATGTCTAATCCCTCTGTGGTGTATAAAAAAAAAACAAAAGAATATACCTATAAACTACGGTTGTAGCTTATGCATCAATAATGGGTGAGCCACACTAATAAATTTTAGTCAATCGAGTTGATATAAAAATTATGAGTGAGGGACAACTTTAATATATTGAATGACCATATATAATTTTATAGTCACCCAAACAAAAATAAAGAAAAATATTTATAGCACTTTTAATATGTTATTTTTCATTCGTGGAACAAGAATACAGCTTTGCTGTTGTGGTTGAGTATCGTGGAAAGTAGTAATAAGAAACAATATTTTTCTGTCACGTGCTTTAATTTTCGCACTATTATATATATTTTTTCTCAAAAAATGCAACCCTATTGCCGTAGTTGATATTAATTTTTTTGGGAGACAAAACATTTTTAACCAATGACAGATGCGAAAGCTGGAATATAGATTGACTTGATGTCATGAGCGTTTGACTCATAAGAGGACTTCAAAAGACAATGAGTAAAACTTACAATTGATACCAGAAAGAGGTCTCATATATCGATTTAGTACTTAAAAAGAGTTATAATATCAATTTAGTTATTAAAATATTTATGATATCAATTTAATCCTTTAAAGATTAAAAATCATTTCAAGTTATACTAAAAAAAAAATGTTTGGATAAATTTGGAATGAATTTTAAATCTTTTAAGTATCAAATTGATGTCACAAATCTTTTCTCAATCAAATTGATATCTCACAATTCTTCTAAAGATTGTATTGATATCACAAATATTTCAAGAACCAAATTGGTAACCTTCAACGCTTTTAAATATCAATTCAAGGTTTAAGTCAAATATAATTAACAATGGCAGCGAAGAAATGATACATAATAGGATACCACAATTGTAGACCATCGATTATCAGGGGATATAAGTAAGAAACGGATTGAGATCTTCTACACTTTTTTCTTTATGGAGAAAGAATCAGTTTGGCGCCTAAAATTAGGAACAAAATTTTAATTATATTGTAAAATATTATTTATTTATGAATGTCTATATTTTTATTTGATTTGATTAATATTTGATTAGATTACATAGAATCTATTATAATTTGATGTGATATTATATTCCTTATCATTTGACTAATAAATAACTCTTTGGATGCTCTATATATGCATTTTTGAGACGATCAATAAGATAATTCTCTATTCTTCTCCATTATTCATTCTTTCCATCCTTATTTTTCATAACACGTTATCAGCACAATTTTACTTTTAAAATGAACAAGTTTATTAATACAGTGTAGGCATGATTCCTTCTTCTAGGATTGTGTTGGTTTACGGTGTAAATTGGGAGAATATTAGATGCAAATTGGAAATGCCACAATTCTTTTTCTAGTATCACTTACACTTACGAAGGTACTTGTTTTTGGTTGGTTTTTCTTTTTCTATATTATTATTATAACATCGATATATATATATATAGTGATGAATAGGAAGGCTTGAAGTAAAATATCTTAACCATATTATATCTTGAATATTATATGGTGAGATTCATCTTTACTCAATGGGTCTTGGGACCAATAAACGAGAAAATATTGCATCCCATAAGGATTGTGCAAAAGCAATATTTTTAAAACGAAAAAGAAAATTATTGATTGCTTTTAATTTTTTTATTATTATTACTTGACTATATCAATATGTACTCCTTCTACTTTATTCCATTTCTATATCATTTCCAGAAGTGAATGACAATCATCGCATAAGTGAATGAGAATTATACAAAAAAAAGGATAATTATTACCTGAAGTGAATACATCTTTATTATTCAAAATTATTCAAAAAATATAATTGATTTATTTGTCTATTTAAGAAGATTTGCATGTTTCCAAAAGTGAATATATCAAAAGATCATTTCATAAAGTAAATGAATCTATTATTCACACTACCTAAAGTGTGTAACATTATAGGTCCTAGAAGGAACATTTTCACATTTACATTTCTCAGAGTGAATGTATCGTAAGGATAATTTTGAGTATTTTCAATAAATTATTTTTTAGTTTTGAGTGTTTATATTAAATACTTATATTCTCCTGAAGGGAATAATATAATGAGTTTATTTATTTTCCTTCTTTGCTACCATTATAAACAATTATGTCTAAATATTTTTAAAAAATCTTACTGATCATTTTGATAAATTACAAAGAAGAGGTGTGACTATAAAACAAAATTTAATATTTTTAAAAGCCCATTATGATAGCATTTATAGTTGCATTATTGATAAATATATGTTAAAAAATATTCTTGACCTTTAATGTCTCAAATGTGTTCCTGGAGTAGCACTGTCAAGAAAAACGGCTTTACAAGATATCATATATAAATCAATTGCTTTATCATGGCTAAATAAAATAATGAGTTCTTCATGAAAAAAAAATATGAACCTTGCCCAGTTAGTTCTATTTCATTCCCTGAAGTGAATGTGACAAATTATAACCCCATTAGTCGCTAAGTTTCTTAAGTGAATGTGATAAATATTATCGTTATGGTATCAAAGTAAATTTGGCATGTACCTATCGTACATTGAGATATTTATTTGATCTTTATCAAGTATCATTCAAAGAGAATGACAAAAAGCCATCCAGGAGCGATTTTTTTTTTTTGAAGATACATCATGAAATCATTTCATGATTAATATGAGCAATTTGGATGTATCTTTTCATCTTTTATATAAATCTTGATTTTTTTTATTTAATAATTAAAATTTTTATTAAATGTAATACTTGATACTATTTTTAAGGAATATTTTACTTCAAAACTTTTAATATTAATTTTTCTCAATATTGAATAAAAGAATCATTCTATTTATGGCATATTTCATAATTATTAATTATATTTTACGTGATGTTGTTGATATTTAATATATAATTTTCTTTATCATTTTATGCCATAAGATAATCTTATTTATTCTTGTGATTAATATATTATGAAATAATAATATATGATACTGATATTTTTGTAATAATTGCAATACTTGTGTTTATATCACCATCATATCATGATTGCTAGTGATTCTTTTTTTCAGTAAAGTGATTAAACATGACAAATTTATCTTGACTTACATGATATATTAACGCTTTGATGACATTTTTTTTATTATTCATCTTGTTATAAGATAATAAAATCTTAACACAAGTATTAATTAGTTATATGAATATGATTAAAGGTTTCAAAAGAGCTACTGTTATGTTTCTCGAAGAAACAAAATTAATTAGAAATATCAATATCATTCTTGATAGCAAGATGAATAATTATTCTTGTGACATTCTTGATAGGAAATTATATTTTTATGTGATATTGTTGATATTTAATATATAATTTTCTTTATCATTTTATGCCATAAGATAATCTTATTTATTCTTGTGATTAATATATTATGAAATAATAATATATGATACTGATATTTTTGTAATAATTGCAATACTTGTGTTTATATTACCATCATATCATGATTGTTGGTGTTTTTTTTTTCAGTAAAGCAATTGAACATGACAAATTTATCTTGACTTACATGATATATTAATGCTTTGATGACATTGTTTTATTTTTTTTATTATTCATCTTGTTATAAGATAATAAAATCTTAATACGAGTATTAATTAGTTATATGAATATGATTGAAGTATTTAGAAGAGCTACTGTTATGTTTCTCGAAGAAACAAAATTGATTAGAAATATCAATAGGCTTCAGGAGAGCTATTTTTTGTTTCTTGAAGAAACACAAATGACGACTCTATTCTAGCTACAAAAGTGATAAAGAGACTCGATAAGTTTCAAAGATATTTAATTTGATAAAATAAATATTATATTGTGATAGTGAATGAAGAAAATAGTGAATATCTCCATATCACAAATTATGCTTTAGGTAAGAAAGTTGTATAAGAAAAATTTGCCTATACTTTCTTCTGGTCTATATTACTAATATGAGTACAATTGAATCATCATATGCTCTTGTAAATCAGATATTTACTTGGCCAAATAATTTTATCTTTTGGCATGACCAAAAGAGACATTCTCAATCAAAAATGATGTAAAAAATTATTGAAAACTCATATGAGCATTTATTAAAGAACCAAAGTCCAGAAGATTCTTCATTTTAATGAATTTTCTTATGCTTTGTGTTCTCCAAGTAAATTAATTATATGACTTTCACTAGTAAAGATTGGGTTTAAATGTCTTAAAAGAATTTAAGGTGATATATGTGGATCAATTCATTCATAGATCAATTCATTCACCATGTGGATCTTTCAAATATTTTATGATTTTAATAAATGTATCTGTGAAATTATCACATGTGTACGCTCATTATGATTTCGTAACTTGAAACTTGCAATATTAATTGCGCAAATTATTAATAGCACAATTTCTTAATAATCCAATCAAAATAGTTTATTTTGACGATTCTAGTAAATTTATTTCTCAAGATTTTATTGCTTGTAGGCCAATGTTATAAATGTTAAATATCTAGCTACTCAGGTTCACATATAGAAAAATTTGGCTAGCATTATCTATAATCTATAATCTATAATCTATAATACTAATATTCCAGAGTCGTTTGAGGGAAAGTTTTACACGTGTCGTATCGAGAATGTTTTAGAACTCATCTTTTAAGAAGTTATTCATTAATTTTTTTTAAAAAATAAAACCGCAATTATTGCATATGATTAGCATATCATTGATAATCATTTATATTTAATAATAGGATTGCATTACATTAAGTAAATATCTTTTTATTGTGATGCTGAAATCATGAATTATATTGATTAATTAATTTCACAATTTTAATATTAATTTCACATATAAAATTTTTATATTTGATGCAGGTGGTGATTTTCTTTTGAATACTATTATATTAAATTTATGAAATTAAGTATATAAATTATAAGAAAGATGCAAATTATATGCGCTAGGTTATGTCATTTACCATTTTTATTAACAATAAGACTATGATGAATTTAATTATTTAAAGGCTGAATATTTTTTTGTGTCATTAGTAATTACAGTATTTTATTATATATATAGACTAATTTAATGATTTGAAGACAAAAAATATGCCAATTCAATACAAAAATTTATATATATATGCAGGTGAAAATGAAAATCCTAGGATCACCTGGGATGACCATAAAATTATACCTTCAATAACCTCTGAGCTTGTACAGATAATTTTGATAATTTTATATTTTAAAAGATCTTAATGAATTTTTTTTAAAAAAATCAATCATACAATTTATGACAATTTTGATCATTTTATACTTTAAAAGGTTTGAATGAATTTTGAAGAAAAAAGTTAGTGTTGAAAAAAATTAGAAAAATTGGGGAAGATTTTTAAAAGGAAAAAATGATAGAGATTTATCATAATCTTATTTATAATTAGAAGTTATTATGATTAAGATTTCGTATAAAATTTATTGATTATACAAATCTATTATACTAATATTTTAGACTCATTTCATGAAAATTATTACACATACCATTCATATAGTGATTTAGGCTTCACATGTTATTTATACAGTGATTTAGGCCTCACTTTTCTCAATTTTTATGTCTAAAGATTTTTTTACACTTAATTTATAACTTACTTATTAATTATTTTTCATATGAAATAAAATTAGATATGATAATCATTAAAGAATCAAATATTATAATAATTAAATATTATAATTTACACGAAAAGAGAACCCATGTTAATATAATTATGATCTATAATTAAATTAAGAACCATTAATAGCTTCGCATCAGAAGATAATATAGAAAATTATAAAGAAAATATTTTCAAAATAAATAAGCTTTAAAATCAACATTTTTTTTAAAAGAAAATAGGTGGATCAAATTGTTAATGAATTGCTAATTGATTTTGATATGATAATAATTTAAAATTAAATTTATATCAAATTTATTCTTAATTAAATATGATAATAATTTATATAATACTAATATTTAAGACTCATTACATAAAAAGTCTTTCATGTATTATTTATAGAAAAATTATACCCCACCCTTTTCATAATCTTAATACTTAAAGTAAGTTTTTGAATTTAATTTATCTTCTAATTATCAATTATTTTTTTCCGATCATACTTTCGTATCTCTCTACCATAAACAAAATCAATACAAAAAAATCAAAAATAGCATAAACAAAATTATAATTTAATATACTATACCATAAAAATTATATATATAATTATAGTATTAACGATAACAAGTCTATTATAATTGTGTTGTATTAGTAGTATTTGTTATCATGGATATTTATGTTTTGAAGTTCAAAGATTTTTTAAAATTTTTTATCTTTAAATTTTTTGAATAAATCCATAAATATCAATAGAGATTCAAATCTCCATGTGAAGTTAAAAAATGGAGACTCGTAATCGAAATGTGTATGAAAATGGAGGTAAAATTCTAAATAAATATAGGATTAGAGGAAATTTTCTAATTTCAAATATAGAACTTTTGAAGATCATAATAAAAAAATTATCTATCTACATGTATCACTATATTCTATTTAATTTTTTATAACTTAAACATTTCAATCTGTTAATTCCATAATATTTTCATACTATTTTTTTAAAAAAAATACCTTCAATTTTTTAGCACTAAAATGTTTAAAAAATTAATTCTATAATTGATAATAATATTAAATATTTATTAATTTTTAAAATTAAATAATTATATTATTTTTTATTAAAAAAATTATAATTGATATACTACTCTAATAATTGAGATTATATAAATTAGAATTATAAATATTTTTTACTAATTATCACACATAAATTATAACATAATCATTTTAATTTATTAAAAGAATGTACAAGAAAAAAACGTGTAATTGAAATCATATAAATTAAATCTATGTATTATTTTTATTAATTAGAAAATATATTTTTAAATTAAATATTTTAATTTACTGAAAAAATTTAAATGGCTAGGAATGATAAAAAAATTGAAAATGGGTACACCCTGGAATTATCCAATGGGAAAAAGAATTGACACATATTTCGCCTTCATAGAGATGATCTATGGGGGCTAAGTCTCACTTTATTAAATAGGATAGGGACATGGATAATATATCTTTATTTTTTAATTATTTTTATTATATTTATATTTTGTAGATATTTTTAATTTTAATTTGGATTATGTTGCATTAATAATATTTATTATTATGGATCTTTATGTTTTAAATTGTAAAATATTTTAAAAATTTTTCTCTTTTTAAAATTTGTTAATAAACTCTTGAATACTATAGAGATTCAAAATCTCTATGGGAAACGTGAAATGGGAAATGTGGACCCATAAGCGGGATGAGGATGAGAGACAAAATTCTAAACGATGACGAGAGGCGTGAGACATGTCTCTTTTCTTATGGATACTCATTGTCATCTCTATAAACAGCTCATGATATAGTAAATTTATCCATTTATTCTTTTTTCTTTATTCAACAATTTTAATTTTTGAAATGTATAAAATTTTCATAAAATAGGCTTTTTATTATTAGTTATAAGTCATCTATCAAGATTTTTTCAATCTTATAAACATGATATTCAATATAAGATATAAAATAGAATGATACATTTATATTTTATCCACTTATTTAATTATTTAACTATTAACTTACTTTTAAGATAAATTTATATACTCAAATTTCTATAAAATATATGTAAATAAATTATTGTTTATTTTTTGTAATAATCAATAAATTATTTTTTATTATCTCTTCGTACATCATACGGGCCAAACGACTAGTTAACTTATAAAAGACCTCTAATTAATTGCTAGACCACTTGTTAATTAGAACAAATCTCTCAATTTCTAGTTGAGAACATATAATTTTATATGTTGTAGTACTTGTTTATATAAGGCCAACAAGTTGTCATTAATTAATTCTTTTTCCTATAATTATTTTGGCTTCGAGTTAAATGGTTCCCATTTAATAACTTTGGAGACTCAATATACATCTCAATCGGCCATCTTATCACTCCAAATAAGAATCCCAAGGAAAATTGGAGATATATAACCTAAATATAATTTACTTATCATTTTACTAAATTTTTATATGTAAATAATTTTTTTCTTTTATTTTACAAGGCGCAAAACAACTTTTACCCGTGTTATTTTTCTTTTTTTTTTTGGATAGATAAAAGAACACTCCACTCCATTTAGGAGGAGCACAGTCACGAAACAGAATATACAAGCAATCAATCAATATAAATCCCAATACACACGAACAGCCAAACCAAAAGAAAGCAAACCGATGACATGGAGCAAATAATCAACCCAAATCTTCAAGAACATCCATTGGACCAACACAGACAACACACTAGTCTTTTGTAGCTAGAAATTAGAGGCTTCAATAAATCCCCAGTCCGAAGAAATCGCAGCAGCCAACCATATATATCAGCGCACCAGGCCAGTCCACAGAACAAAATAGACCAGTAGAGCAAGACCAGAATGAAGGAACCACAGCCTTAGAAAAACAGCAAATCACCACAGGCACATCATAAGGTATCAACCAATCCACACCCTAGATGTGACACGGTAGCCACAATATATCCAGATATCATAAGTGCAGCCATCCCCATTAGAAAACGCCACCCAAAAACACAACCTATATAATTTACTATGAAGTTCTGACGTGGTACTTTTTTAATATTATATATATAATATTAATTTATAAAATAATCAAACCCTATAGACAAGGTATTTGTCTGAAAGGTTTTCGAGTCGTTTAATCATGTGGTTCTTTATTCCATTATAAGAGTTAATCATTTGTATAGAAGAAAATTTCCAACACCTTAAATTTTTTTAAAATACATTTATGTAATATTTTTTAACATTTTATTAAAAAATGAAGAATAATGTTTAATATATAATAAAATTACATAATAAATATATACCATATATCCTATCACCATTGGATATAATGTGTGGTCCCCACTCATCCAACCCACCCATTACATCTAACGGTGATAAAATATTTGGTGTGCATTTATTGTGTAATTTTATTGTATACCAAACATTACTAAAAAATGAATAGGGTAATAATAATGATTTTCAAGTATTAAAATACCGATAATGATGTAAATCAACTAGCCGGGTTGTTCTGACCTAAGCAAGCAAACTCTAGATATATAATTGCGTTAAAATTTGGGAGGAAGGGCTTTTTTGCCCTAGTGGTTCTTTTCGACTAATATAATTAATTAATTAGATATTTAAAAATAAAAATAGTAAACTTATTTTATAATCAACTTTTGATTCGAGTTTGTCAATTATTTTGCATATATATCTAAAATGATGGATGAAATCAATGGAAGGGTGTATTTTTTAGAGAAATTTGATACTCCATTTGTTTCAGTTTTTCTGTAAAAAAATTAAAAAAAGAACACACAAATTAAGAAAACAGTAAAGTGATATGGGTGATGGCAAAAACTGTATAAGTAGGAGAGATTATTTTTATACACTTTCGTTATTGCAATTAATACGCTACATTTTTAATATAATATTCTTATTAACACAATTAATTAGATTAAGGATATCATTCAATTAAAATGAATACTATATTATCTTAATTTTAGAAATTGACAGCTATTTTAAAATTAAAAAAATTATAAAAAATTTACAGATAACTGTGCGTGCAATTGGTTAATTAATGCTTTCAATTTTCAAACACAAGTGGCGAAGAAAATGCACTTAACTTAATGTGCACGGGTGAAGTGAAGGGGACACAGGCACACAGCACACAGGAAAACATTGGACTTTTGAAGTCCGGGATGGTGACGGTGTCTGCTCTGACCGGGCAACGGAGGCGTAGGTAAGGTGGCAAATTGGTAAATAGGGTGGAAAACGAGGGCATATGCAATAGAGGGTATATTTATGGAAAGACGGCGGCAATAGAAAATGGAATGGAGGTACCACCACCACTGGTAGTGATCTTGAAGAGGAAGTGATAATAAGGACAAGGAAAGTAAAGGAAAGGAAAGGCTGTGTCGGAACAGAATCGGGTGCGCACACCAGACCAGCGTCACGTCACTGAATGAATTTCACCACCAAATTCTCCTTCTTGTCTTCATGTCACCGTGCTCATGCCTTCTTCTCCATGCAACAACCAAACAATTCATCGGGTTTATGCTACAAAAAAATTTTATTAACCGGCGTCCTTAGAATAATAATTAAGGTTACTGGAAAAAAAAATTAAATTTCAAAATTTTATTACCCATGAAATGCTTTAAAAATATAAAGTTTCATTTTTCTAATTCAAGTATTCTCATTTTTAATTCTTTAACCAGTGCCTTAAGATAATAATTTTGACACTTGTAAAAAAATTTTACACAATTAAATCTCTCCATTTGAGTGATTTTTCAAGTGATAAAAGTGAGTATTAATGATATTTGCTGATGTATCATTATATAATTAAATAAATGTATGTAAATGTAAATATATAGAAATTAACTATCAATTTTTTTAGAAACTAATATATTTATAAAAAAATATTGTTAGAGACTAAATTATTAAAAAAGACTAATCTAACTTAATTTATTTTTTTGTTTACAGAAAACTAAATTAAGAGTTTTATTTTTCAAAGATAAATTTGTTTGACAAATTATTTTCTATCATTGGTCACTTTTAGGGTTTACTCAAATTAGTATCTTTCATTAACACATTTTTAAAAATATTATAGTTAAAGTAAAATTTATCATTTATCAACTGTTTCGGCAAACTATCCCATCTACTGTGTCATGTTAATCGTTCAAGGTCTTTTCACAATAATTTAAAAGTGATAAAATATCATTATTTTCTGTATATTTGATTGTCTTTGAACAAATTACCTGTTCATATATTAATATTATATTTCTCATTTCACATGGTAAAAATATGAAGAAGCTATATATTCTTTATTTTATAGAATAAAATAACATTTTTCTTTCAAATAAATAATATTAGGAAGGAAAAGAAACATTTACAATTAAAAAAACTGCTTTTACAACAAAAAATAAAATAAAAATATAACTAAATCAATATCAATCAACCTTAGGGGATGATTTAAGTGACAAGTGAGAAAAGTAGTGTACTGTATGAGTGAAAGGGGTAAATTTGAGTCATATAACTGTAGGAAGATAATTGTCAAAATTAAAAAAGTTATTTAATATTATCATATCACATGATCAGTTAAGAAAATCACATAATTTTATATTTTAATCTTGATTATTTATATAAAATTTAATAACTTAGATTTACTCCTCTTATCCTCATAATAAATAATTCATCTCACTTGCATCATTCCCTCCATCAATATATTCCAAATTACTGCCTTCAATCCGTTTCATAATATATATAGGCAATTTTTAGGGTTTTTTGTACTATTTCAAATTATAAGTAATTTTCAAATTTCAATGACTTGTTAATTATTTTATACATGTTTTATTCCTCTATCTATTTAATTGGAGAGAATGAGTAAATATGAGTTTATTAGAGTATTTAATTAGAAAGATAATGAAGAAGATTGAGTGATAGATACATATTTTTATCTTTTATTTTCATTTTTTAGAGATTAATAAGATTCAATTATTATGTTAATTCTTATATATAACCCAAACCCATGTATATTAGTACCAAAAGGAAAGTAGTAGTACCAAAAACAAAAACAAAAAAATCCATGTTTATTATGAAACAGAGGGAGTAATTATATACCTAAAATGTAAGTGACCTTGTTTTAGGAGGATCCATCAGAACAACTGAAAAATGAAAAAGAAGGGAAATTGATTCGGCCGCAAAAATGGCTTTGTGATATTAACATTGATTACATCGTGTATGATATTGAAAATTTATTTGAATTCTTTATCATTGCTTTTTTAATTTCTTTTTGCAAAGATATTTTTAAGATACAGTTTGCCATTAAAAAACTGTTTTTGCCATCAATATGTAATTGCGAAATAACAATTTTTTTATTGAAATTGCGGCGTAACAAATAACGGTCATGTTATACTTTTTAGGGGTTTTAAGCTAGAGTTTAATTTTTGTGTGTTAATTTTTATATTGTTATTTAATTATATATTATCATGTGAATAAATATGATTAAATTTTATATCAATTATTTAAAAAAATCAGATAAATAATATGATTGGATTAAATAATAATATAAAAATATATATTATTAATATTACACTGTCAATATATAAAAATTAAATTGTTTGTAAAATAATATTGTGAGATTAATCTTTCAGACATTGTAGCAGCGAAAATCTTTCAGACATTGTCGCGATTGAGAAGCTCTGTTGATGATTGCTTTATATTCGCGATGAAGTGACTCTGTGATGATAATCATATTAATTGTGCACAGACTTTGCTTTATGTTTTCGTTGTTAAATGATTTGTGGTCATACAGGCATAGTAATATTTAATTTATAATGGCAACTATAATAGAAACGCTCTTTTCTTTTCTTTTCTTTTTTTTGCAGTAATATATCATTTACAAATTTGGTGCCGAAAGGGGGAATTGTGCTTCTATGGGGTCTCCGTCCTCTCTCACCAAATTTTATCTTTTCAGATTATAACACATATAGTACTATGAGATTAATTTTTAATATATTGATAATATAAAATAGTTGTTTAATAATCATTAATACTATAATTTAATTACATATTTCTTTTTATAAAACTCTTAAAGTAATAGGTAATTTAATCAAATGCTTTTATTAACTTAGTAATACATAATTAAATTTTTACATAAAACTTTTTTATGCTAATATTAAGAATAAAATTTAATTTTGATGCATTGAGAGTATAAAAATATTTTATATAATTATTCAATCATATAATATTATATCAGCAAATATAATTTAATTCTCATCTTACTACTTAAAATGCCATTTAAATAGAGAGATTTGATTGAATGACAATATAAAATAGTTTTATATTATTATTATATTACAATTAAATTCTTAATATTATATTAAAATTAAATTCTAATAATATTTAATAAATATATTTACATGTAAATGCAATAATTTATTTTTTGTTTTAATATAAAACTTCTTTTATAATGTCATCAAATTATGCTTTAGTTACATAGTTAAAATAGTTTAGGTAAACTTAAAAGTTTTTATGTTGACTTTATCTTACTTTATGATAGTTTCAATTAAAGTCAAGATTGAGCAAGTTGAGTTTCAAACATTTTCTAATGCTGCAATTTGTAAATATATATATATAATTTGAACTGACATTTTTTAATAAAAAAAAAGATTTTGGTTAATTTTTTGAGTGAAAGATTTTCAAGAGGGCACTTTTCTATCTATAAATAGAATTGAAATTAAAAACAAATAAAGAAAATAATTGAATTTTAATGCAATGATAATGTAAGAGAATTTTATACTGTCTTCTAATTAAATATCTTTTTACCATAACTTTTCAAGTAATAAAACTAAAAATTAACCATATTTACTAAGGTTTTATTATATGATTGAATGAATATGTATAACTTTGGGGTATTAAAGTTAAGGGGTTTTTTCGTTACTAATATAAGATTTAAAGATACCAATACCTTTTAGCTATTTATTATTAAAAATGTGTCACGTATTCCACTAATCTAGTCTCTCTGATCCTCAATATAAGACATTTATGAATATTTTATTTGATCCAAAATATAAATCATTTTACATTTCAATAACTCATTAATTATTTCATACCTATTTTATCTCTTTATTTGATTGGAGAGAGAATGAGTGGAGAGGAGTTTATAAGAATATTTAGTTGAAAAGAGAATAAATGGAGATTGAATGATATTTAAAATGTTAATAAAATCTAATCATTATCATAATTTTTATGCATAACTTAAGAACAACTTAAATTAAGGCTTGAAAAAATAATTTATTCAAATATAGAAAATCAAGTTCAATCAAAAGAGTAGCGAGACCTCTAAGGTGTCGAAAGCGAAACCTAAAATTAAATCCCAGAGGAAATCACTATTAGTTTTCAAATTTCATCATCATATACCTGAAGCCCCCATTGATTCGACTAAAAGCTTCGTATTAAAAAATTTAAATTCACACTACCAAATTAGTATTTTGAGAACCCAATGGCAATTAAAAAATAGTTTCTATTTTTGGAATCATGAAGCAATCCAAAGACATCCAAGAAATTTTGGCCCTGTGACGCCGGTGGTTGTGTTTTCCTGCTCTCTCATTGGCTGAACATGCTCCAAGGCAAAGATTGATAAATATAAGCCCACTTGCCTACTCGTCTTTCTTTTCCTCTCTCACTCTCTCTCCACACGCGCACTCTTACTCTTTTTCTGTCTCTCACTAACCTCATGTCCTTTCTAAAATAGCAAATTCATCCAAAGAAGGAGAACTCACACAATCTCAAAGGCTGCATACACATATGATATCTCCTCTTGTCCTTTTTTTCCACTGCTTCTCTGTATCTCTTATATGCTTCTTGCTAAATACTACAATTGCTCTTTGAATTTTGAGCAACAAATTAAGGGCCTTTTTTCATTTCTATTTTTTTTTTCTTTTTTGGTTTTACGTTGCTTCTCATACAAGATCTTATCCCACCCCTGCTTAGGAACCAAGCTGAAACCTCCTTATTCATTTTTTTCTCCCAGATTTTTTTTTCCATTGTGATTCCCCAGCTTCTGACCACATCACCTTGACCTTTTTATTTTCCTTTTCGCAAGTGGCCCTTTGTGCTGTAGGGACTGAATCATCATCAATCATCATAAAAAGGAAAAGAAGAAGAAGAAGAAGAAAAGGAAAAAGCATATCTAACAATGGATTCGAATTCCCGTTATCAACTCCAACGGCACCACCAACAGCAACAACAACAACAACCCAACTCTGGGTTGCTTCGCTTTCGCTCTGCCCCTAGTTCAGTCCTCTCAAACCTGGCACAAGGTGGTGCTGGTAGTTCTGCTATCAATAATAAGGGTAGTACCCCTTGGGAGGCTTCTTCTTCTGATGAACCAGACAGGTTGGTCTTGAGGTTCTTGAATCCAAGTGATCATAGCAACGATGCTGCTTCTCCTAGTTTGAGAGAGTTAGTGGACAAGCCTTCTGATAATAAGGCTTCTTCCTCTTCACCCTCTTTGAGCCTCATGAATTCCAATCGGGGATATATACCCTCTCGTTTTATGAGGCACAGTTGTTCGTCAAATGCGAGTTCCTCCATGGATTGTTCATTTGGGTTGGTGGGGTCTGTGGGAATGGATCTTCCAAGGCAGAGTAGCTTCCCTGCTGCTGGCCATTTCTCAAGCAACATGTCCTTTCAGAATGGTGTTCTGTTTTTCTGCTTAATATTGCTCTTTTTTTGTCTAATAACTATTTTTAGACCACTTTTTGGGATGTTCTTATGTTTTTGTGCTATTTTTTATTTTTATTTTCCTGGCTGAACCAAGGAACATTTGTATTAGATAGTAGCAGCTAGGATGAACTCGGTTGCAATTACATGCCTAGGAAATCCTGGCAGTATGAAAAATTAGGAAACAGTGATGCTGATGATGGCATTTTTACCCAATATGCAGCTTCTTATAGTCTCACGATCCAAATTTTCCATGCATGTGAAGTGGTTGAAATCTTTAATGTATATCGCAATTAACTTAATTTGTGTGCAAAATAGTTTATAATTGAAAGCTTCTTGATAAAGAATTTCTTTTTTTTAAAAAAAAAAGAAGAGGAAAAGGCGATTTTTTCCCTCTTAAGTACGCTACAAACAAGCTGAGACTCTTTAGAGAGTGAAATTTACCTATCCTTGGCATTTGTGATATACACCCAACTCTCTCATGGTTTGATTTTATTTTAATCACTTGCCAACGCTGTGGTGTTTTCAAAGACACAAGATTGGAAATTTAAACCTATGGTTTCCATACATTTGTGGTAACTTCGATCCGAGGGTGTAGAAACTTACGGTAGACATCTTGAAATAATGGCTAACAGTATTTCTTATAAGAAAAAAATACTTCATTTTTAGTTGCACTAAGATTTTTTTTTTTTTTTTTTATGTTTGTGAATTGCAGGGTGTGATACTATGAAAGGGGTTGGAAACTACGATGGGGTGAAGGGCAGTGACAGTGAACTAAGTCTATCTATGAACAGAATGAATAACCAAATTAGCTTTTCATCAGGAGCTCCTTCTTCCTTGGGTATGCTGTCACAGATATCTAAAATGGGGAGTGAGGGCATTGGAGCAACTATACTTGATAATGAGAGGCAGGGAGGTAGCAATGGATTCCCTTATGGTTCTTGGAATATTGAGACATCACACCTCTCCAGTGGCTCCAAGAGGGAGCGAAGTAGTAATGATAAGTTATTTACTGCTTCTGATCCTGAGGTATGTGCGTGTAGAATGTTTTATTGTCTTATTTTTGTTGTTGCCAGTTTCGTATGCCTTGCTTTTAATGCATGTTATTTTGCTCAGAATGGAGAGCTTAGAAATCAAGTTCATACATTTTCGCATAACCTGAGTTTTTCAAAAGCCTCATCTGAGATGTTCGCTATGGAGAATATGATTCAGTTCCCAGATTCTGTTCCTTGTAAAATCAGAGCAAAGAGAGGCTGTGCTACTCATCCTCGAAGCATTGCGGAAAGGGTAGGATATTCAATATTGTATATATGGAAAAACTAGTTATTCTTTTTCAAAAAATATGCTAATTAAACCAGGGTGTGCAAATTATAATGAACCACAATAAGAAATTTTGAGCAATGTATACTGCCAGAAAAAATATCTTAATTTTAAACAAAAAATAAAGGGTGGTAATTATATTAAATAAAGTAATACGATTCATTTAGCTATTTAAATGAATAAGTGTGACACAAGCAAATTTTGACAAATTTTGAGTCTCTAGTATCTTCTACACATTATTATCTTAAATTCATGGACTCATTTTCAACAGATGATTCTGATAAGTAATTATTTTCAGATGAGAAGAATTCGAATCAGTGAGCGAATAAGAAAATTACAAGAGCTTGTTCCAAACATGGACAAGGTAAAAGATTCTTTACATGCGTTGCTTTGCCCTTACAATACTGGAATTGATAAAATATCATTGGCTCATGGTTATTTAGATGTGAGAAATTGACATTGAGAATTTATGTATAATGGATGAAAAATATGTTCGGCCAATTAATCAGTTATGCACATGAATTCACTCTTCCTTTACAAAAGTGGATTGATTTGGAAAGTTAACATCGGTTATATCATTGGCAGCAAGCCAGCACAGCAGAGATGTTGGACCTGGCTGTAGTGTACATTAAAGATCTTCAGAAACAATTCAAGGTACGTAAGGAGAGAAGTTCAATTGAGATGCCCATATATACTCATGTCTATGCAAATTAAATAATGAGTCACTCATGTGTGCACTGTGTCCTTTGGAAATAAAACCAGTTATGAGCCTTCAGCTACCAGTTTTTAGTTTTTCAGAATGTTGATCCTTGATAATTAACATGGCATAAGACTAGAGTTTTTACCACTAAGTAATCTAGAATTTGATCATTACTCATAAAGTGTGTACTTGGTTTTGTATTTGTAAAATTGATTCCGGATAGAATAGAGAGTGTTTGTTTGGGATTTTTGGGATGAAAATCATTTTTTCACCATAAAAAAAACACTTTTCGTATATTTAGATATATGTTTTTTAAATAATCAAAATTTTTTAAAAAATTAATCTTTAGTTTTTTTTTATAGAAACTTAAAATAGTAGCTTCTAGAAAAAAAAAATCAGTTTTTAGTTTTTTCAATCATGTATAAAATTTAAATTTCATAATACCATTTTTTTAAAATCTAAAATAAACAAACTCTTAATTTCCCTAAAATTGATTTTGTTAGAATTAATTTTCAGATGAAGTTATTTATGTTTGGCAATTTGATCCAAGAAATAATTTTATCTAAGATTATTAAAAAAGTAAAATTCTAGAAGCAACAACTTTTCACTTCAACTAGAGTTGATTTTGGATCTAAAATCAATTTGGAGATTGCATTCTACCAGAGAATTATATCGAACAAGATAGACAATGCACAATATGGATTTTGCACTTCCAAAACTGACTTTGGAGTGTGTCACCGCTGGTTTTCCAAGCATGCTGGTAAATTTTTACAAGAGTTTTTAGATACAAATAGGAAAAAAAATGTCATTTACATTTCAATATATCAGCCTTTTGAGTCATTATCATTTTTACTCTCATTGCATTTTTAATTAGAACATTTGTTTTGAGTTTAATTTTTATGCACTAAGTGTGTAAAAAAGTGCACAAAAATTAAACTCTTTTTTTCTTACTTTGTGAGCATGGAAAATTATGTAACCTAACACCTTAAGCTTTAGGAGTATTCCCAGTTGATATGTATTAACATTTTTAACTGCTTTCTGTAGAAACTCAGTGAAAAACGGGATAAATGCAAATGTATAAGCATGCAGAGGTCGGATTCAAACAAAATTGCTTGACTTTTTCTTAAGTTTGAAAAGTTTGATAGGATCCGGGCCTAGCTACTGTCTTCAGGCGCTGAAAATTAACTAGAAAGAAGCCAATGAAAGATGCTATTGTCTTTGTTGGGCGGATATGATGATCATATATACTGAAAGGCAGCTTTTAGCTCTTCATGAGTACATGTTCTTTAAGCTAACGGGGTTTCATCATTGCACAGTTAGTTCATCAATAGTTCATTTGTAATTTTGTATATTTTGAAATTATGTTCATTTTACATTTCGTTTGTTATGAAAATTTTCACATGTGGAATTTGGATTTTGAGGTTTATTTGTCGCTTTCTCGTTGAATTGGCGCGTTATAAATGAGTATGAATAAATAGAAGACTTTTTGCATGGCAGCAAGGTTATTCGTGAGAACATTTCAATTGTTTATTAATTTGTTTTAGCTACATAATTATGTGGACCAGTACGTATAGTGATGTCAACCTCGCCTTACCGTAGAGACTTTTCTTTGTATTCAAGTATACATGCCACTAACTAACTACCTGCAGCAGGACTCTTTGGATGTTGTTCTCTTTCTATTGATTCAGCCTGATCCAAGTTCCACCAGTCTCCTTGCCCGGAATAAAAATATAAGAGAAACGTTTTTTTTTCAAACTCATATTTTAGAGTTTAGACATTATTTTAGATTTCAGATATGGGATCATTGTATAAATAACTAAAAATTACGGTTGTATCAATGACGAATTTAGCTGATGATGTTGTATAATGAATGTGAAATCGTTTAGCAGATGCGCTAAAAAAAATTCTTTTCCAAAAAATAACTGAAACTTAAAGTTATTAATACATGATTTTTTTATAGGTAAAACTACTAATAATATAATTAAAATTTTCATTTATTAATTTATGATTTTGTAGATATTGTAATGGTATCAAAAAATTGGTGTACTAATAACATTACTAAAAACATAAAGAGAAAATGGGAGTTTTTTACATGATTAAAATAAAAGAAATGGTATATTATATATATACCCGGAAATGGAAAGAATTACACAAATGTCTTGTTTTTGTCTTAAGAGAAATCGAGTTAACCCGATTACTTTGCAATTTTTCCCACACATGCAAGAAATCGGCTTGAACCGATTATAGAGCTGACACACACTGCTATTTCACTGTTGATTATTGAGTTGATTTGAGAATCGATTGAAGTCGATTCCTCATTGGCCTTGAAATCGGTTGAAGCCGATTTGAGTTTGTCAGCATCAAAATCGACTTAAGTCGATTTCTGCACACCTCCACCACCATATATCGACTGAAACCGATTGTGCTCGCCCCTGCATTCTTCCGTCCCCATCTTTGCACAGCTTTGAGAGTGAAGTGTAAGTGAGGCTGATGAGTTAGTGATGAGGTTGGTGAGTTAGTGAGTCAGCTAATAATGGAAGTTGAAGTTATTTATCGGTTGAATGTGGTTGATCATATTGCTGGAAGATTGGTCCACCAGGTTAGTAGATTATTGTACTTTGTTTAATATGTTAAGAGTTTAATTTATCTAGTTATATTAAACATATTGTAATATGTACTCGTATATTGTAGGATATGTGAAAGTTGAATATGATTTAAAAATGTAATTATGTACTGAATATAATTTATCTGTGCAGATAAGTAATTAGCATATATATTTATATGAAATCTGTTTTGTAGGATTGTGCAATTTAAAATACATTATAAGATTTCATGGAATTTAATTATTATAGAATAAATAAAAAGTCAAATAAAAATTAAATACTGTATTGCTCTTTGAGGATAGAATATACTTGATATGTTAGTGTTTAATTGATTTAGATCATAGAATTTAATGGAATTTAATTTGAATAGAATAAATAATATGTAAGTTGCAGTTTAGATTTAGTTTGCTTTAACACTTGTGGGTTAAAGAGGAGGAAAAGAAAAGAATAGAATGAGCATATTAAATTAAAGAAAATTTGTTGCGTTCTTTTGTTTATCATTTACTCAATTACATGAAAGTTAGAAATGTCATTAGATATGTCCCATAATGAGGTAAATTAAAATAACGAGCTCAAGAAAGGAATGACTTGAGATGCTCATGATATTTTTTTATCATAATGTAATAGTAATTTTCTCCCACTAGTTAAGACATAATCTAAATTTGTAAAATGAAAATAAAAAATAAAATTTTTAAAAGTAATTTTTTAATTAAAAAATGAGAAAAATTCATAACATTATTTAACAAAATACTTTTTGAAGCATGCAGGGGCTAATCAATAATCATGGCCTAAGGTTTTCAATGAAGGGCTGTCACACAGTTGTGTCTTATAGGATAAAAAAATTTAATCTCTTGTTTGAGTGCCTAAGTATATGATTTGTGTAATTGACATGATTTGTGTAATTTAATTTGTATATAATAAATATTATACCAATTAGAAATGAAATATATGGGAATGACAAGATAATATGATTTAATTTGTTTAATTTTTGTAATATAATTATTGATTATATGACAATGTCCTTTTTTGTGTTTTGTAGCCTGCACGAATCTTAAGAAGTAGGCGATATAATCAAATGGTGGAGTTACATCCGCTTATGGAGCCTTATCTGCGACAAGCGGGGTTTTGGCATATTTCACAGATGGTTCCAGTTTATGACTATGACAGAACGTTCATCAGTGCACTTGTTGAGCAGTGGAGGCCCGAGACGCATACGTTTCACCTACCGTACGGAGAGTGTACCATTACGCTGCAGGATGTTGCATTCCAGCTAGGATTGCGTGTAGATGGACAGGCTGTTAGTGGGTGTATTGGTTCGTGGGAGAATTTTTATGGGGGCCGCAATATATGGACGTTATGTCAGGAGTTACTTGGTGTAGTCCCGCCAGAGGAGCACACATTGGGATTCATTGTGAACCTACCTTGGTTCACAACGACATTCCGTAATTTGAGAGATGATGATGATGAGGATACAGTTATGCGGTACACTAGGGCATATATTATGATTCTACTTGGTGGGTTTCTATTCCCTGATAAGTTTGGGTTCAGGGTCCACTTGAAATGGCTCCCCCTCTTGGAGAACTTTGCGGAGACAGGGCAATATAGCTGGGGGTCCGCAATACTTGGAGGACTTTATCGGTCTCTATGTCGTGGTGTTAAATACAACGTCACCGAGATTGGAGGATGCTTGCCATTACTACAGTCCTGGGCATGGTATAGAATGCCCAATTTATATACCGGACATCACCGTCCGATCTGCTTCCCATTAGCATTGAGGTACTTTTACTTGATTGTATATTTTGTTTTTAGTTTTTCATTCATGTACACAATTGTTAAATAATGTTTTTTTTTTTTGTAGGTGGAGGGGTTTTACTTGCACAACTAACACAGATGAGGGCCGACTACTGAGGTATAGGGACCAGATTGATGCGATTGGAGTTAATGGGGTAAACTGTTGGGCACCATAATATTGAGTTGGTGATTAGGTGTTTTTTATATTTCAAACGCTAATAAATTATTCTTTGTAATTGCAGTTTAGGTGGATATCGTACAACAGTGATGATGTTAGGGCTGTCACCCCTCCATTTATTTATGAAGAGGCTGCTGTTTGGACATCGGTTACAGCACTCATAAATTTTGTTGTGATTGAGTGGCACCAGATTGATCGGGTTGTTCGTCAGTTTGGTGGAGCCCAGCACATACCCAGTGACCCGTTAAACATTGATAAGTTGCATGCGAAGGATGGGCGAGGGGATCTTGACGCATGGTGGCCTCAGTATCATGCACCGTGGCATGGTGCATGGGATGCACGTCGGGACTGATAGGTTCATTACTCGTTATCCCATGATGATCGACCATCAGTTGAGTACTTTGAGTGGTACGTGTCTGTGGCGACTAGGTTTCTATCAGCTGATGGAGCCCCTGCTGATCCTAGACATGGGGAGCTGCCAGATGGCGTAGCGGCTCAGGCCCCACCAGCACCGGATATACCGCAGCCACCAGATGTCCTAGATCGACGCCGGAGAGGGCGTCGGGTGCGGGCTGGTACGCGTGCTACCCATCGACAGTATGATGCAGACCCATATGATCTAGCTGATGAGAATCTTGATGATTTTGATTATGGTCACGCTGAGCCTCAGCACGAGCCTAGACAAAGAAGGTTAGGGCCGATCCAGACGCCAGGGACAGCCAGGATCTAGACGGCAGACACAGCCGATACCCAGCCGCCAGACGCAGCCAGGTTCCAGTAGACAGACCCAAGCAGGATCCAGCCGCCATCCTCGTACACAGTCCAGACGCCAGACACATGCACTTCATAGCCACCAGAGCCAGCCAGAGGCCAGCCACCACAGCTAGGCAGAGCCTAGCCGCCATAGCCAGCCCGAGCCCAGCCACCAAAGCCAGCCAGGGCCCGGCCACCTGGCACAGGGTTTTTCGATATACCGTCCTTCACAGATATACCCAAGCACTAGCACCAGCTATCAGCTTATGGGAGGCATAGGTCACCAGTTCATGGGTGCGCCCAGCTATCAGTTCATGGGAGGCCCTAGCCACCAGTGGATGGGAGGCCCCAGCCATAAGTTGATGGGAGGGCCCTTTTTCGACCCCACTCAGCAGTTCATATCTGACCCCAGCCATCAGTACATGCCACCCCGTTTTTTGGACCCTACGCAGCAGTTCATGGCTGGTCCCTCACACCAGTTCCTATTAGATCCATTGACTCAGTTTACCCCCACACAACAGTTTGTTACGGGTCTGTCGCAGAGTAACATAGCTCGGCAACTGTCATTTAGCCCCATCAATATGACATTTTCTCAAGTGATCGCGGACCTCGAGTCAGATGAGACACCTGCATACATGAGACCGCCTGTTGAGGGAGGGGCCAAGCCACCTGATACAGGTGATGTATATCGACCTTCGATAGAGCATGAGCATGAGCATGATCACGATCAAGGTGAGGAGCAGGAGCAGGAGCAGGAGCAGGAGCAGGATCAGGAGCAGGAGCATGGTGCTGCACAGGGAGGGCGTAGACCTGCACGGCAGATTGTACGCAGGCGGTGTCACACAGGGAGTCACTTTCTAGCCCCTAGACGCACTGGACAGGGGGATTAGTTAGTATGATTACCTTGTTATTATGTACCTGTATATTTATTTTATGGACTTCAGTTGCTTAGTTGATTATGACTTGTAACCCTGTTATTATGTACCTGTATATTTATTTTATGGACTTCAGTTGCTTAGTTGATTATGACTTGTAACCTTGTGACTGTGGGGACTTTTTGGTTATGTAAGTGCACGAACAATGTACTAAGTAATTATTTATTTAAAGCAGCACAAAATTATAAAGTATTACTGAAACAGTCCTGACACTGAAGATACAAAATACATAAATTGCGGAAATCAAATACCATTACACAAATACCATTACTAATGATGCCTCCGTTCACACTGATTTTAAAATACAACACATATTTAAAGTCGGGTTCAGCTATGCTGGGAAGAGGATGGAGCATGTGGGCATGAGCGCCTAGTGTGGCCTGTTCCCCTGCACAGTCCACAACGGTTTGGCCGGCCAAGGTCAACCTCGTCCATTTTATTGTGAATCCTAATGGAAACTGGACGGTCCTCGAGAACTCGCTTCAATGCAGGATTTGGCCTTAAAGGAGGCCCTGTGTGCGGAGGCCACATGTCTTCATTTGCAATAGCACAGAACTCTGTTTTGTAAACATTGAACACCGACTGGATGGCATAGACTTCGTGAACAAAAGGTGTCCACTCCCTACGGGCATCAGCACATGCGGCAAGGGCATGACGGCTGGGATAGTGCAATTTTTGAAAGTCCCCACAGTCACACCATCGCTCGGTTAAACCCACCCTGAACTCCCGCTGCCCACGGTTGCCGATGTCATCTCGCTTAAAAATCAAGTATGTTGAACGCTCTCGATTCATTGGAGTCGCACTCATGGTGCCGAACTGACGCCTGCTTTGCTCTATTGCATTGAGTAGATACTCTGAAATTTTTTTCCCACTCTCAAGTTGCGCCTTTGCCTCTGTCCCCTTTTTCACGAACACCTGAATAAAACGAAAGTAAGTCGACTTTACAATTACTGTAATGGGAAGATTACGAACTCCTTTCATGACAGCATTCATACACTCTGACAAATTGGTAGTCATGTGGCCGAATCGACGACCCCCATCAGCATGTTGCGCCCACTTCTCCAGCGGAATGTTGCTAGCCCATGCAGACATTGCGGGATCCACCTGCCTCAAGGCGTCAAACCAATACAAAAAATTCTGCTCAGTCTTTGCATAGGCTGCATTCATTAGCAACTTCTTGGCGTCTTTGTTCTTGAATTTCACAGTGAAGTTTGACACAATGTGGCGAGCACAGTACACATGGTACGCAGGATGGAGGATGCCAACCACTCCCCTCCGCCTCTAAAGCTGCTTTTATAGCTTGATGCCTGTCAGATATTACAAGAATGTCTTCCTGTGGTGTCACATGTTGCCTAAGATTTGTTAAGAAAAAAGACCAGGCTTCCTTTGTCTCCCCTTCCACCACGGCAAATGCCACTGGCAAAATGTTTGAGTTTCCATCTTGCGCAATTGCCATCAGCAGTGTTCCGCTGTACTTGCCATACAGGTGAGTGCCATCTATTGAAATAAGCCGTTTGCAATACTTGAACGCTTCAATACATGGCGGATATGTCCAAAAAAGACGGTGGAACATAAAGGAGTTCTGATCTACAACATCACCCACATAATACGATCCAGTTTGTAGCCGGACAATAGTTCCTGACATATAAGACTGCAACCCACCCAACCATCTAGGAAGCTCGTTATATGACTGCTCCCAGTCACCATAAATCATGGCAATTGCTTTCTGTTTGGCCAGCCATACTTTTCTGTATGTTGTCTTGAACCTCAGCTCTGACTCTACTGATGCTTGCAGTGATTTGATGGCTATTGTCGAATCCGCTTGCACCAAGGGATAAATATGGGCACAGATAATATGATAATCCATTTGAGCATGCTGATTTGTAGACTTAGGAAAGGCATACGTGTGCGGTCTGTTCAGCTTCCGAATTTCCCATAGCCGCGATCTAGTGCGAAGCGTCACACGTATACTCCAATTACAGCCATGACCAAACTTTACACATTTGCAATGAAACTTTGTGTGGTCAGACTCATGTACTTTGTACTGCACGCCTCTTGAGATGCTGTAGCGTTTTATCGCAAATAATACTTCTTCTTTACAGCGAAACACTTGCCCGATTGCCAGATCATTTCCGCCTCCAAAACTAGAGCATGATCCAGGCCCAGCTGTGTCACATCGCAGCGCATCAATATCAACTGTTGAATAGTGACTGGCCCACTCTCGACAAATAGATTGGGATTGCAACTGAGGCATGAACTATTCATCCAAGTTTTGAACATGAAACACCTCCTCATCATCTTCTCCATCATCATCATTTCCTGCATAATGAAGCTCCTCTTCTTCCTCATTATGGATACCCTCATGATCAAAATCAAAATACTCAACTGGGCCAGAAAGTGCTAATGGCTGGGGATTTAAAGGTAATGGTTCTTCAACTTGCTTTGCAAGATGTGCAAAGCTTAGAGAAGTCAGATCTTCATCTACTGCATGAGAACTTTCCTCATGATGACGGGGCACTTGAAAGGACGGGGATGCATGATGTGCACCCACAAATGATGATGTATCTACATCTGAGCCACTAGAGCTGAAAGGACTATCTTGCAATTCGACAAATAAATCTATTCTTCGAACATCGAAAAATGAGTGAAAATAAGAAAACATTTGACTTACGTGCTTATCTTTCCGAATGCGAAATCTTTTATATCGGATTCCATTTGGCCCGATATCTACCGGCATCCTGTAAAATATTTTTGAAATTTGCTTGTTGTTTCTGTCATATTCTTCTAGTATTTTGCCTTGCAACGCCAACAGACTAATAGGCGGACTGACAACCAACCAAGCTTGATCATCACTAATAAATGTCTCACCCTCTACAGTGTTTTATAATCTCCCCATTATAATAAACAAGCACATTCACATGATTTTCTGCCATACTGCCACTCAGTTTCTCAATTTTTACATGAAGCTAATTTTTTTTGCTCTCAGCTTGCTTACACCGAATGAGCTTGAAGTGATCTTATTTATAAAGACTACAGACAGCAAATCGGCTTAAGTCGATTTGATACAAAATCGATTTAAATAGATTTATGTTTAATTTTGCAAATCGATTTAAGCCGCTACACTGTTCATCTCAGTATGTTTGTAAAATCGATTGAAGTGGATTTGAAAATCGATTTAAGCCGTTTTTCCTCTGAAATCGATTTAAATAGATTTTGGTTCAACAAGTCAAATCGATTTAAGCCGTGTTACTGTTCATGTCAGTGTATGTCAGTTGCTTTTTAAAATCAATTTAAGTCGATTTTCAAATCGGTTTAAGCCGATTTTTCATACATCCCTGTCACATTCTAAAATGAACAGTGTATCGGCTTAAATCGATTCACTAAATTGTTTTAAGTCGATTTTTGTGGTTATTTTTTTCCTCCGAAAGATGTTTCGAACAAATCGACTTAACTCGATTTCTATAAAAATCAAAACAAAACATTGATGTAATTCTTTTCATTTTTGGGTATATATATAATATACCATTTCTTTTGTTTTAATCACGTAAAAAAATTGAGAAAATGGAGGAGATGGTGCTTATATATTTACCTAATAAGCATTCTTTTTAATCATTCATATAGAAAAGAGAGTATTTATATAAGTTATTTGATGTATTAGTAATTAGGTTCGAGTCAATGAAGGTTGATTCAAGGTGTGTTTGTTTAAGATTTTGAAAAGTATACTGTGATTATAAAATTTAAATTTTATATTTAATTGAAAAATATGAAAATTAATTTTTTTTAAAAGCTACTCTTTTTAGTTTCTACAAAAAAAAGCTAAAAACTAATTTTTTTAGATTATGATTATTTTTAAAAATTATTCAAATATATGAAAAATATTTTTTTATGAAAAAAGTGATTTTGGGATTCCAAAATTCCAAATAAACGCACCCTCAATGAGTATGACTATATTTTGATGTATTGTCATAGTTTAAATTCAATTTTTTTAGTTTTGTCTATTTGTGAGTGTGATTTATAAATATTGTCAAAAGTCTCGATGAATTCAAAGATATAAACGTTTGAATTTAAATCAAGAGAAATATTTCTTTCAACCTAAACTTTCTGCCAAAAATCAGTAATTTAGTATGAAACGTGTTTTGATATGCAGTTTAGGTTACACAAATTCTGTGGGTGCGTTTGGAATAAAATTAATTGAACTAAATTATAGATCAAATAATGTTTGGATTTAATTTTATAAATAAGATTTGAATATTGAATTATAAATGAAATATTATGTTTGCGATTCGATGAAATAAGAATTGATTTGATTTGTTTTTTATTTTACTTATTTATCCTTATTATCTCATCTCTTTTTCTTTAATATTTTTAAAATTTATCTGGTCAAAAGTAGTCTTTTTAAATATTTAAACTTAAAATCAATTCATTTTTCATCCAAATCCCATAAAAAATAAAGGAATTTTACAATTAAAAGAATGAAATTTGGTGAACTTAAACAACTCAATTCATTTCCAGATCAGATTTTTTTTTAATTCCAAACAAATTATTTTATTTACGAATCAGATCATTTCCTTTTGTTTTTCAGGAAAATTATACTTTATCCCCTAGAATTCTACATAGGTCGTGTACACTTTAGATCCAAAACTTTAAAAATATATAGCTCAACATCTTGAACTTTCTTGAAAGTGTAAATTGACCATTCTAGTAATTTTTTCGTCAATTGTTAATAAAAATATCACAAATATATGAAAATTTAGGGCGTCATATTTCACATTTAGGAAAGATTAAGGGGTCAATTTGCACCAAAGCTTAACCTATTGGGTTGAGGTACATAAATAATTTTATATCTAACCCTCACGCAAATACTTTTTTTGGGCTTGAAGTATACATGAATAGTGCACATGCCCATATTTACCTTACTGAAATTTAATTGTTTTTATTTAGAAGAATATGGACAATTAGGATCGAGATCTAAATCACTTAGTCGTAGAAGTTCTGATACCATGTCAATAAATTATTTGTCCTAAAAATTTAAGCTATACTTAAATGGTTTTTGTATCTAATATAGGGAGTATAGTGTGCTTACTTCGACTAAAATGCATATTTGTAAAAGTTTAGAGGTTAATTTAAACATTTTTATAGTTTAATAGTCAAATCCACATACGTGATGACTTACATAATTTGAAACACGTATGTTGAGACTAGAGTGTGTTTGCCATTTCTATGTCAAAATAACTTATTTGAAACAAAATGAGACTTCGAATTAAAGTCTTTTGGTACACTGTATAAGTTATGATAGGATAAACTAATATAATATGTATTGATTTTATATGTTGTTTAGTATGACCAATATATTCTATAAATTTATCTATCAAACCTAGGAAGGTAGAATATGACATGATTAGCTTTTAATGTATAAGGTTTATTTTCTTTATTTAATTATCTAATAATAAATAATATAATAAATAAAATAATTAATAATCTATAAAAATAAAAATATTTAATATTTAATAAATATTTAAATAATAAATAATATTTAATAAAAATAAATTATAATTTATATGAGTAAAAAATATAAATAAATAATAAATAATGTGTGATATATAAAAAGTAATAGGGAGTGATAATAATAACAGTATTTTAATTTAATATTTATTATTAAATTAAAATTTAAATAATTACGATGAAAAATAATGGAAAAATATCAAATTATATGAAAAAGAGTTTTTTTAATATTTTTATAATTTATTGAAATATTATATAGTTATAAAATACTAAAATACATAATAAATAAATTTAATATAAGTTAAATTTTTCATTTAATTTTTATTCAATGAGTTATTTGTAAAAAAATTAATAATACTCTATACTTAAAAAATGTATTTACATTAATAATAAAATAACTATTTTATTTTGATTTAATATTTATGTATACTTAAAATTATTTGTAAATAAATGATAATATTATATAATATAAAATATAGTATCTTATATAATGTCACATCAAATACTATATAATATTAAAAGTTTATCAAGTCTTATACTATTAGGTCTTATCCTATCAAGTATGTCAAACGGGCCCTTAAGTCCACATAATGCATGGGATAGGCACAACAAAACACATATAATTCTGGGTAAAGTCATTGAAGTATGTAATGAATAGTGGTATACCCTCATAATAAAATGCAATTTAGATAGAGATTGATGATATATATAAATTAAGTTTAATTACTCTGCAGGTCTTTATAATTTTACTCAATTTTTAATCAGATCCTTATAATTTAAAAGTTTTTAATTAGGTCCTTATATTATATAAAAATTTTCAATAGATTCCCTACCAGTAATAACCGTTACCAAAAATGAAATATTCTTAGTATATTCCATCTTTATCTAATATATTCCTAGTATATTATACTAGAAATATTTCATTTTATAATGGTTATTACTCGCAGTAACTCAATTTTAAAAATTTTATAAAATACAGGAACATAATTAAAAAAATTTTAAATCATGAAGATCTGATTGAAAATTGAGTGAAATTATAGAGACTTACAGAATAATTAAACATATAAATTAGTTCTTATAATTTTAAAGTAAACTTGTCTTCATTAGTATTACATTACCCATAATTATTTGATCCCGTGTGTTATGATTTTTATAAGTTCACATGTACGGGAGATTATATCAAATGATGCTAATTTTCTTAAAGGAGAAAAGAAAGAAAACGCTTGCTACGAAAAAGAAAAAGAGTAGAGTTAATTAATCGTATATTTGTTCACATCTCTTCACAATTCTATTAATTTTCACCATATCAGTGGCGTTGGCCCCGCTAGAACTTTCACACAACTACTCAGATATTATCACTCACGAGATATCAGAAGATGTGAAGGAATATAACGATTGAGTGAAGACTTTGTTGTCAGTACACTTATTAGAGAAAAAGATAAGTTAATTATGGGATGCAATTTGTTAGTATACTTACTGTCTAGCTCGCGGACATCATGAATGGTTGACTAACGAATTTACAGAAAGTGAAAAATACGAACACGATATAGCATAATGAGTCTGGATCTTTTAAATTAAGATAGTGATGAGGGCTGTACCAACCTTTTGGGTCAACAACTACCATTCTGAGATGATCTCGCCAAATGATTCGTCAGCGATAAATCTCTTATTTTGTCACTTTATAACCATTTCAATTTTAAAGGATTTAAATCTCAAGATGACCTATGAAATAATTCAGGCTTTGCTTCTCGCATTGTATTGATATATGCTTCTTTTCCTTAATAATGGGCCCAAATTGCCTCCAATAAAAGAATACCTATGAGAAAAAAAAAAACTTGAAACCCGAATAAATGTATAAACAATGACTCCTTCCAATGATCTTTTTCACCCAAGTAAATTTTGAAATTGAATTTAATATCACATATATAGAACATCCGAGAATTTTCCATTTGAATCGATGTTATGTTGGTAACGTGAAACTTATTCTCTTTCAATTTTAAATTAAATATCCTTTTAGAGTTTTTTTTTCCCTGTTGTTTCAAAATAATTGTCACTTTAGAGTTTTAATAAAACATTAATCAACGTATACCATTTTTTTTCTCTATCTGCATTAAACTATGTAACTTATTTCTCTCTTTTTTTTTCGGTGAAGCTGTTTCTTTTTTATCACATAGTTTTTAGCCAATCATAATTCTATTTAAAAAGTTAATTTAGTCCTTTAAACAAACTCTTTTGAATGATCAAGACTATCCAATAGTTTTCTTAATTTATTTAACTTATTCTAACCTTAAGCGATATATATTTATTTTAAAAAGGAGAAAACATCTTTTTAAAAATATTTGTGGCCATGTCAACTACTCGAAAGTTGAAACACATTTTGGCCGTGTTCAAAAACCTGTCATGTATTAATCGACATATATCAGTGTACATCACATTTGGTTAAGTTGTATTCTAGTCCATTTTGGCGGCCATTTGCTTTGTACTTGCTTGCAATTTGCATTTTTATACGAGGCATCCAAGTACAAATACGAGTGGACTCAATATGTGAAACGTAGATGGGTGTATTTTTGTAATGAACATAAATATTTTTTTGGTTTAATTAATCCATCAGTCGCTATAATTTTATCAAATTTTTAATTAGGTCCTACATTTTAAAAATTTTCAATTGGATCTCTATACTAAAAATAAATGTTTAATTAGGTCCTTAACCCCATCATCTGTTACAAAAAATATTAAAGTTAACTTGCGACGTGGCCCTTTCTTCTATTTCAGTACTAGGCTCATTGCAACCTCTAATTTACCCAAAATCCGTCGTGACCAAACATTTGATCATCACCAAAAACACAAAGAACTCTTTTCTACAACAAAATTAAAAACTGAGAACGAACTAAAACAAGCTCTATGTAGTTGACATCTGCATTTAAGGCAACGAGATTCACACTTCAGTTTCACAACAATTCTGGAATCAAATGTTATGGGGATACAAAACCAAAACCAAAACCAAAACAATAATTTCATAACTGAAAAAATGAATATGTAAATCAACCAAAGGACAAAGGATTATGTCTATGGTGAAAAATCAGATCTAAACAGAGAATCAAACAACAAAGATGTGATACATATGAATAAGACAGAGGCTCCAACAATGGTGACATCAATGGTGACCGCAGTGGCTTTGCGCGAAGGAGGAGGAGGATGCCACGGCAGTGCTAGCGACAATAGATCTCACGGTGGTGGTCACACAAGGGTAACGGGAATGGTGGCTTTGCGCGAAGGAAGAGGAGGATCCCACAACCTCCCTCTCTTTTCCTTCTTTTTCGTCTTTTCGGTTTTTAGGTTTGTGTGGATTTGGTGTATTGTCTGTTGGGATTTGGCCGTGACTTCTGATTTGGTTTTGTTGTGATTTTTGATTTAGGGATTTTGTTTTGGAAAGGTTATGGGGATTTCAGATGAGGGCTATGTTTGGCTTAGGAAGAAGGTATAGTAGTGATGAAAGCGATTGGGACAATGGCAGGGACTTTGTGGACAAAGGCGATGACGGGTTGCTCCCACCGGAGCTGAAAGACGGAGGAGAAGGTGGGCTTCCAGACGGTGGACTTGGAGGAGTGGTACTGCTGAAGGATGGCGCTGACGGAGACGATGATGGCGCTAGCAGAGACGGCGATCGCGATGGCTTGGAGGAAGTCGCCAACGGCATATAAGTGAAAGGAGTGGTTGTCGGTGGGGAGGAAGGACGGCGATGGCGATGGTGATGGCTTGGAGGAAGTCGCCGACGGCTGAGAAGTGTAAGGAGTGGCTGTCAATGGGGAGGAGAGGACCTGAGGGGGTTGCGTGCCTATAGTTGAAAATTGAAGAAGGAGTGGCTGGTCACGTGATTAGTCGCGTGATGAAATGGAAGAATATTCTGTTAACCTTAATTTTTTTTTGTAGCGAATAACAGGTCAATGACTCAATTAAATATTTATTTTTAGTATAGGGACCCAATTCAAAACTTTTAAAATGTAGGGACCTAATTAAAAATTTGATGAAATTATAGGGACTGACGGATTAATTAAACTTATTTTTTTAGATGAACTCAGAGTATTCATTATTAGAATCAATATCTAATTTCTTCAAGATGTAGAGCTCATAAACATGAGTTTTCACGATTATGAGACTCTTTCTATACATATCGTTAAAAATCGAACCTTTAATTATATGTTTAAAATGTCTACTTGGCTATCAATTGTATTAGATCTTATTTTTAGTTATAGTTATACAAATTATTGGGGAAGATTACAATTTTTCATTTTATATAAAACTCTTTCTTACAAAAAATGCCTTGAATTAAGGGGAGCGGCTATTACCACTCCCTTTTGTCTATCTCTAATCCTACATTAATACACTTTTATTTGATTGTCCTTAATTACCCTTCTCTTTCTTTCATAATTTTCTTTTATAGTTAAACTAATAATTTGTTATTACTTTTGTATTATTCAAACTCATTTTGTACCAATTTAAGTCATTATTATTGGCATTATTAAATAAATCTTATTTTAATAAATCATTGTTTGTGTTTTTGAAATTTTTTATTTTGCTAAAAATGTGATCCGAATAATATTGATTATAATTTTCATTAGTGAAGACCACTAAATATTGTAAATCTTATTTTAATATGAATTTTTTGCTTCCAAATGTTTAATACTGATTATAATTTTTTATTAGTGAGGACTAGTAAACCAGTAAATATTATAAATTTTTTTAATTAATTTATTTAGTTAACTATTGATATATAGATATTAAACTACTTTTAAAATTTATAATACAAACAATACATAACAGTAAGATTGTTAGATAAAAAAATAATTTTAAAAAAGTGAATAGATAGGTATAGTTTTTGTAGATACAATTTGTGATTTATATATTGCCTTTTGCCTTTTGTTTTTTTCATTTTCATATACTTTCACACTATTTCAAATTAAGATATTCAATCTGTAGTTAAATTTAATAAATTTCATGCAAAAAATGAGTATAAAAAAGGAAGATTTTCTTAAAATAAAAGATCATCGAAACACAAGAAATTGAAGAAAAATGTTAATATTATTAAAAATGAGTTAAAATTATAATTATAAGTATAATTACATGAAAGAAAGAGAAGGGTATTTAAGGGTAATCAAATAAAAGTGCATTAATTTGAGAGTGGAGATAGATAAAAGGGAGTGGCAATCCTGAATTAAGATGCACTGAATAGATAAGTTAATTAATTCAAGCACATACAGAATGATCCAACATACCGCTGAAGAAAGCCATAAAAATAAATTATTTTGAATAATCCAACGAAGAAACATTGTTGAAAGTATTTAATTTGATTTAAATTCGGTAGTCTTCATGCTTTTGGTCTAGACACAATTATGATGACAAAAGAGATAGTCTTGAAAGGGTAAGTGCCATTCTATTTCGGGGGATGAAAATCTTATTTTTTCAAATAATGTCTGATTTACTGTCTTAGTAATTATTTTTTAATTAATATGTGAAAGATAAGTATTTAATATTATTTAAGTTTTTAAAATAACCACTAAATATATATTATTCATCTTTTACATGACATGGAGTGATTAATGAGATATAGATATAGATGATTTTTGTCAGGGGCGACAAAATGAATTGGATCCGCAGGGTTAGCCTGCCAACCTACCATTTTTTTGACGAGGTGGGTTAATATTTCCAATTTAAATAACTAAAATGAGTCAATCCGTTTCCGTATCGTTTTATGGCTAACTTATGGTAAATTGGGATAGGTTAGCAATATAGCTATAAAAAGATAGCTAAAATGGGTTAGTCTGCCGATCCACTACTTTTTAATGAAATAGATTAATACATTTAACCTAAATAATCAAAACTGATCAACCCCTTCTCTATTTTATGGCCAACCCATAAAGGGTCGACACGGCCCATTTATCACCCCAAATTTCTGTCCCTATTTCACCTGCAATGATAAGTGTCATCTTATAAACTATAATTTAGTTTAGCCATTTATTTTTGAGTTATCACTCTTTATAATAAAATAACCGTGTCTCGCATCATGCGTGCTTACACTGGCGCTGAAGAATGATTATTTCAAGTGGCCACTTCAACATATTTCAGACAATAACAAATAATAATTTATTTTCCACCACACATTAATATTAGTAATGTCTTTTGATACTTGGTGTTGAATTTGAAAAACTTAAAAAATGTTGGTTGTTGTATAAGAAATGATAACCATAGATAATTTTATTGAATTTCATTTATACACAATGTCAGAGTTTGAATTCTAGGGTTGTGACTCTTCAAACAACTTTATTTAATTACGACCTCATCTAAAATTGTCTTGTTATATAATTTAAATTAATAAAGTCTATGTTTTGATCTTATTATAGAATAATCAATGATGATTGTTCCGTCTAATGCAAGTTAAAGTCACATATGTCGGAAAGAAAGGAGGATTTTGTCGCCTTTCATTTTTTTCTCTCTCCAAATTTCGTTGATCTTCCCTCGTTAACATTTTTTTTTTTTCCTTCGCATTCGTTTTCTTTCATTTTCTGATCGAGCTATGATGAGTGATCTGAAAGGTGGTGGCACGTTCCCGATTATATAGCACAGTATCACGATCTATGTTGAATAGGTCAATTAAGGTTAGGGAATTGTGAGTTTGAGGATGTCGAATTTGTACGGGGATTACAACCAAAAGATTGATTACGTATTCAAGGTGGTGTTGATCGGTGACTCCGCTGTTGGCAAAACGCAGCTGCTAGCACGTTTCGCTAGGAACGAATTCAGTGTGGATTCCAAAGCAACCATTGGGGTTGAATTTCAGACCAAGACTCTCATCATTGATAACAAGACCGTCAAGGCTCAGATATGGGACACCGCTGGCCAAGAAAGGTTGGTTACCATACCACTCATTCACACAATGGTTTTAATCTGCGGTCGCGGTTGTTGTTACACTTCTAAGCGAAAAATTGTGAGAAAATATTGTCGGCATGGTTGCAATTGTCTCTGCAATGCTGTTGTAAAGACCACCGCAACAGCAATCTTATGCCCTGTTGCAATTGCAATTGCGGACCATAATTAAAAACCATGCTTCTCACCTATCTAGCTTTAATCAATTATGCCATAAAAATTTTATTTTATTTATTCAAAATCTTGCGTGTTTCATGTTGTTATCGTTATGGAAATGATTTAGGTGGATCAGTTCGTAATTTGAGAAACTTGAGATATGAATGTGTTCTGTTCTTTACTGGGCAAGGAAACAAAAATTATTAAAAAAGAAGAAAATAATGGAATGACGGCTTCTAGGATCATTTTGTTTTATGCGTATGAATCATAGATATGATACAAGAATAATGCCTACATTGTGAAAAAAGATCAAAATTCTGTCGTAATACTAACTTAATTTATAAAAAATTCAAGAGAATTATCCATGATAAAGTTTCTAAAGAATTGTATTGTAAACATTATATGAATATTTACCATTAAGGTGAGTTGGTTCAGGAATGGCTTGTATATGAAAGCTTACTTTTCTTCATGTTACTTCGAAATTTTGGTTGCTGACTGCTGACTAAATCCAAGAGTTGCTCTGTCGAGAGTCTAATGAAGGGTCTGGAAAATTTTCGTGCAAACACTTCTCTGATTTGGAAATCAACTTGGTTGGTATGTCAATAGAATTTTCATTTTTATCTTACTTGCTTGAAGATCATTTCTTGAGCTAGGGACATTCGTGGGTAAATTTTCAAATTTTACGGAATTACATATTGCTTGAATTTGCAGTAAGATCGAAATCAGGCATCCGAGTTTTTCAACCATGTTCCTTTCCTTATATCCTTTTTCTTATCAGCAAGCATGACTCTTGCCGCTTGGGGAAGTTCTCTATCAGCAACTGATGAAACTTTATCTAGGTTATTAGTCTAGCAACAGATATATCCCACAATAAAATGCATTAAAAACAGATTTAGTAAGAATGCTACTTTGTGTGGTAGTAACAATGCTATGCTTTAGATCAAGCTGATTTTGAAGCTTTTCTGCCGCCCACCAATATTCCATTAGACATATGAAAAGGAAAACACATAAGATATTACCAGCTTTCCCCATGACACTGCCTTCTTTAGTAGATGAATAGGGTTGTGTGTAGGATCAAGTGATCACAATATGCATAACGGAAGTAGCTGTTAAAAGGCCTCATATTGTTAGCTGTGCTTTCTGAATTTTGCATATATGGAGTTTTTAGATCTAGAAATTTTTAAGTGCCATAAAAGCAACATAAATCATTTATTTTATTCCATTATTAATAAAAAAGTCAATTATTGTATTAAAAATATAAAAAATTGAAAGAGAATAATGTTCCTCAAAACTAATATATTAATTAATAAATGAAATAAAACAAACAATCTATCTTTTCTTACCTTTTTCATTTTTCCTCTTCCATGAGATATAGGAAACCGAAATTATCTAGCCTTTGCTTTGTTTGCAACTTAGTTAAAGAACGATCAGAATGGCTTACCAAATTTTATTTAACCATGTTACCATTATATTTTTGTAATTAAGATATTTTTATTTTCTTTGGCAGCCTCTGAAGTTGCTTTTTCTTCTTCTTTTCTTCTCTATTTCAGGTACAGGGCAGTTACTAGTGCATACTACCGAGGTGCCGTTGGAGCAATGCTAGTGTATGACATGACTAAGCGTCAATCTTTTGATCACATGGCAAGGTGGTTAGAAGAACTGAGAGGCCATGCCGACAAAAACATTGTCATAATGCTGATTGGCAACAAATGTGATCTGGGAACTCTTAGGGCAGTGCCAACAGAAGATGCAGAGGAGTTTGCACAAAGAGAGAACCTATTCTTCATGGAGACATCAGCACTTGAGTCAACTAATGTTGAGACCTGCTTTCTGACCATTCTAACTGAGATATACAGAATCAATGCTAAGAAACCACTTAGTGGGAATGGTGAAGCAGATCCCAGTGGTTCAGGGCTTCTCCAGGGAAGTAGGATAATTGTTCCTAACCAGGATATGCATGCTGGTGCTGGAAAGGGTGGCTGCTGTTTTTCCTCCTAGCTTTTAGTTGTTTTTGTTTATTCTTGGGATTTGGAAAGCATATTGTTCACACAGGTTCTGCCTATTTGTGGAGAGGGTAGTTACTTTCCTCATTGATTAATTATCTCTACAGGCATCAGCCAAATTTAGGCTGTGTATTTAATAGTGAGCAAATTGGTTGCAACATGTGCCGTTGTTCTTCTTTGCCACTTTCCAACTACAGGATTTAAAATTGTCAATACAAATTCCCACTTCTTCAACACATTGGTGAAGACCATGATTGCAGTATGATATTTTTAGTAGGGCGCATATATGTTGATGCTATTTTTCTAAATTATTTTTACACTTCACATCAGCACTTTCCCTTTGTGCTTGGAAATGCATGGGAATAAATTATTACATTATAAAGTCATGATTAGTTTGCAGAATGAGTAACTTATATACTTGGATTGTGAAAATAATGAGTTCAAGAGGAGTACAGACATTTTGTATTTGTTTTTTAAAAAAGCGATTTTGAAAAATTGAAAACCGAACGTAACCCATTAATCACTGTTTTGTTAGTGCTTGTGCAATGAAAACCGCGTAAGTGCAAGGAGGGATTAATTGACACCTGGGTAATACGTAGCATATTTAGTATTTACACAACTCAACATTTCTTTATAAAATATATTCTTATCAATTTAATTCTAATAAAAAAATACTTATCAATTTAATTGTTCAATCATAACTATTTGTTCCAAATTTTTTTAAAAAAAGAGCATTGATAAAAATATGATTAAATATTTTTATTATTATATATCTAAGAGATAATTATTACGATTTTGATTTCTATAAAAATTATATTAAATGAAATCGAATTTATATAAGATGTGATAAAACCACACGATTGATAATCTAACCGGCACCTTGAGTGATGAGTGTTGGAGCTAGCCAGGCGAGTAACTGGCTAATTTGACTAAGGATAAACACTTAATTACCGTGTGTTTGGATATAAAAATACAAAACCATGTGTTTGAATGAACTGATAGCTCCAGAGATAAATCATAAATGTAATTTCCTCCCCAATCAGCTTTAACTCAAGAGATAAACACTTAATCAGTTTTTTGTTATGAAACAGGAATTTCATTACTAAGAAAACCCAACTTTACAACAGGGAGAACCAATACAATAAAAAATCTGCAAGTTGAATTGGCTAGATTAGATTAACTAGATATACAGTACACCCTTTTTTTGTGGGTCAAATGCTATTGCTTGTTTTCTTGGTCTTGGGGTCAAATGCTTGGACACTTTTGTCAGACACTGTAATTTCAGATGGGCCCATTTTCTCGAGGCCCAAATCACGTCGTCGACCAAACAAAAATAGCTGACAAAAATCCCGCCCAGAGCAAGAATTTGAAATTCAAAACGAGCCGTTTTGAGGAGACAGCGCGACATTGTGCCACGTGTGAAATGAAGTCCCCCAATCCGCAATTTCGCTTGCAATGCAATTACACACACGAGATGCAGTAGTAGCTCGTGTGAGACGGGCAATCGAATCCAATCAAATTATAAGTGCGCCCTTTTTTCATTTCGAATACTTGCCATTTCGGTCTTCTTTCAAACCTCCTCCTCCCCCTTCTTATTTTTTCCTCCTTCGGTCTTGCAACTTGCAAGAAAACAGCACAGCACAGAACAGAAGGAAAGAAACCCTAAGAGGTACTAACAAACACAACACAATCCCTCTTCTTCTTCTTTTTTTTGGTCCCACTCACATACCTTACTTTCATTTTTTTTTTCTTTTCATTTCAGCCATGCCGGAAGCAAGAGACCGTCGCTCAAACCCGGTAGACGTGGCCGCCGTGTTCGCTCAACGGAGAGCTTCCATCCTCGGCGTCCTCTCCGAAGACGGACTCGATCAGCTCGTCTTCGGATCCATTCCAGTAGCTCCAACCGGGTCGGGTCGCACCACCACCACCACAATCCCCACAAGAAGCGGTGCGGGTCGGGGGCGTGGTGGTATTAGCGTGTTTGGCGCGGAGAATAGCAGCCCCCGGGGAAGTGGATTAAGGCGAGGAAGGGCTCGTGGAAATGGTGGTGGTGGTGGTTCGCGCAGCGTGTTGCCTTCTTGGTACCCCAGAACTCCACTTAGGGATATCACTGCTGTCGTGCGGGTAAATCTTCAAAACGACGCCGTTTGCTTCTTTTTTCCTTCGTCCTCTTTTTTGGTTACTTTATTTTAGTTAATTCGCCTTTTTTTTTCCGTTTTCCTTTCATTAGCGGGTACCTTTTTTGTGTGGTGTTTGTATCCATTTCTGGCGATTGGTTAACGTGTGTTGGATTCTTTTGAGCTTCTTGTGTGTGTGTGTGTGGGGGGGGGGGGGGGGTATTGGTTAATTTTTTGTGTCGTTGAATAGCATCGCGTTTTCACATGTTTTGGGAGTTGAATTTTAATTTAGTAGTTGTTGATTTTTGGGGTTAATGTGAGTATACAGTTTCTTGAGGGGTAACTTGCTTCTTTTTGGAACTCTTTTGGTAGTGTTTGTATTTAATTGCAATCATTTCCCAAGCATTTTGCAAAGTTGCTGGCAATTTCAATGAAGACCCTTAGTAGTTCTTTCTTGTTTGCCTTTTTTTGGTGTATTAGACCCTGAATTCTGATCGAGTTGTAAGTTATGATGTATGCTTGAATTTGTTTGTTTGTGTATCAAGTAGCTTTTAATCGAAGTAAAGACCAAAAATATCAACTTCTAATCCAAACACGTGCTTATTTGGGAGTTGAGCTCTTTTTGTGGGGTGGGGTTATGGTCAAAATCAAATATTTACGGTGTTCAATGATTTGGAGGCACAAGCTCTTCAATCTTTCATTTTTGGGCCTCTTGCATGAATCTTTCATACATGCCTGCTAGGTTATATATATGATTTTACCATTTTTTCAATGTCACCGAAATCTCAGTTATTTTTAGTATAACAATGCACTTGGTTGATTGAAAGATTTTCTGGAAGAGGCATAATTTTGGGGGTTTCTTCTTGTAATACTAATTTATCAAGGTGATATATCATTAGGCAATTGAAAGGAGGAGGGCTCGGTTGGGAGAGAACGAAGGCCAGCAAACGGGGACTCCATTCCCTGCGGATCAACTGCTTCCTGATCCTTCTGTGCCCTCTGATGGTGCTTCTGCGATCACTCCCAAGCCAGCATTAGGTGTTAAGCTCAAAACACCAGGTGGTAAGGTTCCAAAGATTCTGCTTGAGATTGCAAATCAGGCAGAAGGGGAATCAGGGTTGACCCCCCAGAAGAAACTGCTCAATTCCATTGACAATGTTGAGAAGGTCGTGAAGGAGGAGCTCCAGAGACTGAAGAGAACACCAAGCGCCAAGAAAGCCGAAAGAGAGAAAAGGGTTCGTACTTTGATGTCCATGAGGTAAATTTTGTGAGGCACAGAAGATAGATATTCAGATTGAAGCAAACAAAGATAGACTGAGATTTGACACACAGATAAGAAGACGGAACATAACATCTGGTGCGAAATCATCTTCTGATGATATTTGGGACTTGGTTGATTCGGCAGATAATTTTTCATTTCCAGTTTGCTTCGTATCTTCGACTCGAAGGTCATAGATTGATGGTTTTTTTTGGTTGTGATTCTTGTTCTAACATCATTGCTGAAGGTCTTGGAGCAGGACTAGTAGGCATGAACTCTTTTTCTTTCTATCATTCTTTGATGGCTTTGGATAGGTTTTGTAGGCGTAGTAGGGAGTATTATTTGAGTCCCGTGTACATAATTCTCATGTTTCATTTTGCGTCCAAGTACTTGTGGAGTCTACTTTTGTACCATTACTTACAATGTATGCCAAGATTCTTGCGGCAGATTTGTGCACATGCTTCTTTCCATTGTTTGATATTTGATGTTCGTGCAATTTACGAAAGTATCACACGAAGATTGTGCAGAGGAAAACATTGGAAGCTTGTGCCCCTCACAGTATGTGGTTGTGTACCGCTTCCACCTAGCTGCTCTTTGGGGATATCAGAATCACACACTCCACACACAAATTCTCTTTAAATATTTTTCATTCACTCACTAAAAAAACATGACAGAGAGGAAGAGGAAATTAATTCACACTCACAAGACATAAATTGTACAAGTGGCTATTAGCTTTCTACTTCATTCAGTCATTCACACTCTTGATTATTCAAGTACATAGTAAGACAAGCCTTTTATAGGCATAACTTCCTAACAAAACAAAACAACAAAATGCTACAAAGTCAAACAAGCGTGGTATGTAGTAAATGTGTAAGCCATGGAGACAAATAGATAAGCTTGGTTTACATGTTAACATTGCCTCCCTTGAAGCACGTTCAAAAAGTTGATTATTCCTAGCATTTGCTTTAATTACCAAAATAACTCAATGTTTAATGGTTTTGCAAAAATATTTACAACTTGTTCTTCACTGTAATAATAATTAATCAATATTTCTTCCTCAGTCACTGATTCTTGAATCTTATGGAATAAAATATCTATATGTTTAAATCTCTCATGAAACATGAATTTTTACAAAATGCAATACTAGATCTATCATCACCAAATATTGTTGTGGGTGTGCTTTGCTTCTGTTTCAAGAATCCTTCTCACCCATATTACTTGTGTAGCACATCTGATCCCTCCAATGCATTTCATTTTATCTATGGAGGGTGCAACAAATGATTATTTCTTTAAAGATCAAGATATTACATTAGACTCAAGGTGAAAAATATATTTTGATGCACATTTTCTTATTTTTATTCCACTAGCATAGTCACTATCTTTGTATTCAACAAGCCTCACATCATTCATATCACCATAAAAAATTTCATTAGTCACGATACCTTTGATATAGTAAAGATCTTTCAACTACTTGCAAATAACATGTGTGCGGTTCCTTCATGAACCTACTTAGTAATCCAACTCCAAAAACTACGTTTAGCCTGTTTGCTATAAAATATCTCAAACTTCTCATCAAGCTCTTGTAATATATATGATTCACAGTTCTTCCATGGTTTTCCCTTGTCAATTTCAGTTTCTTTTCAATCGATGTAGAAATAGACTTTGAATTCTCCATTTAAAATTTATTCGAAATATCATTAGTATATTTCTTTTGAGAAATAAAAATGTTGTGATTCTTTTGAACAACTTCAATGGCAAGAAAGTAAGATATCAAACCCAAATTTATCATTTTAAAATGTTATCAACTTCAAATTACTTCTAGTGAAGGTCAAATCATCAACATAAATGGTGTGTTCACAAGTTTAATTTAAACGAAAAAGGAAGAGATTAGAAAAGGTTTACGAGTATTTTACATTTTAATGAGTTTTAATTTGTAAGAGAGAGACTTGTCAAAATATTCCATTTAATGAAGAACAAGTGTTAATTTAACTATTTATCTAACCATTGCCCTTAAAAAGGAAAAGGCTTGCATTGTAAAAATGACACGGCAGTCTATCTAAGTGGGTGTTTGTTTTAAGCTTTGATGAAATTAATCAAATTATATTTTTGACCTAGGAATGTCATTTTCAAGTGGAGGCATTCTTTTATACTCCATGGAAGAAAATCTTCCTCCATCAATTTTATCCATGATAAATTTTCCGAATTCTCCACTTATTAATGATCTTGCATAAACATTTTATGGTCACAAATCAGTGTGGAGTAAAAGCAGCGCTTATTCCACGAAGTGTAAAAGATTTTTCTTTTAAGTGCTCTAAAAAGCTTGTTCCAAAATTTCAGGAGTTTTTTTTCTAATTTTTTAGAATAAATTGAAAACTTGTTTAGTTCATAGTACATATTTTTAGAAACATGTGTTATTATGAAAATACTCCCTGTATTATTATTATTATTATTATTATTATTATTATTATTATAATAATAATAATAAATGAGGGATTTTCAATGTTTTTTTAAAACAAATTTTACTCCCAAGTCAGGAGAATCTTTCTCTTCCAATACCTCTAAGGAAAATAATACTCTATAAAAACGTGGGAATATTCCTTTAATTTCCTGAAAAATTCTTACTGCCATAATATATTTTTAAAGGATTTATAACAAGATGAAAATATATTATTTCCAATTAATTATTCTCAGCAAAGCAAACTCTAACATTCCAGAGTCAAATCCAGTGTAACGTCGCTTGTTTGCTGCTATGTGGTGGGGATGAAATTAGCTCTCCCCAAGTCATGATTTCTTTTCTCTCCTCAATTATTTATGAGTTGTGTTATTTAGACTCATAATGTGTGAAATATCATATTGACACGATGAAATGTGAATTGATATAATATTTCACATACAATAAGTATAAATAATATTTTTCATTATTTATTGTCACCTAAAAAGTACACATTTAAAATGTCTGAAAAGATTAAAAGCTTTCGTATTGTTACTAAATATTTATTAATTATCTTCTATGTGGCAAACAATAATTGATGGGACAGAGTAGAATATATAATACGGAGATAGGTGATTTTTGCCCATGTGATTAGAACTTGTCATATAATAGGGCCTATTTACTATATAGTGTCCATTTTATGAAAACATATCTAAAAGCATTTCCAATTTCCAATGCTCAAAATTTAGCATCCCAATTTCTATTGAAGGCCTACCAAATGGGATTGAGTAGGGACTATCCTACAAATATCAAGTTCCTTTTTTCTCTGGCCAAATAAAAAAAATATAGATTTTCCTATTATTGTTAATTTTATCAATTAATTTAATTATGTAATGTTTTAATTATATGGTATGGGTTATGTAATTTATTACTTAAATATAAGTAATATGTACTTGAGCAAATGACATCTTGTAGCTTTTGAAAAAAAAACTAATCGAAGACCTATTTGAAACTTTTAGATTTATTTTTTAAAAAATATTAAATTTTTATCTACAATTTAGTTCGTTGAAAGTTTATTTTAAATAAAGATTATGAGAAAAATATTTTAAAAAAATTGAATTTTTTTACCAACACAAAAAATAAAATTGAATATTATAAAATATATGTTGCAACCTATTTCATAAATATATTAATTTCTTTTTTAAAAAATAATAATCATGTGTGATCAAAATTGATTCCTTCTATTGAACAAAAAGTTCCACTTACGAGACATTTTGTTTTTTATGGGACATAAACCCACAAACATTGATGTTAGGGGTGTCAAAATGGGCTGGCCCGACAAAATATAATAGATTGGAATAGTCAGCTCAGTCCATTTTAGAGCGGGCTTGGGAACCCTTTAAAAAATTAAAAAAATTCAATTATTTTTAATATTTTGATAAATCTTTTTTAAAAAAGTTTTTAAATAATATTTTTTATTTATGTATACTCAATTTTTCAAGGTCTATAACTATTATATATTAACTTAGACTTAAAAATGTCATTGTTAATAGTGTTATTTGTGAGTTATGATACTATTTTTTTTTAATTTTAATTTTGAGTGAATAATATCAACTGTATAATGTTACAATATTCATGACCATACATATTTCTTATTTTTTTTTCTTTTTTGGGTCATGTTTCTTACTTTTTTATCAATAAATTATAAATTTTTTTTGAAAGAAAAAGACTTGGCCCGTGGGCCAAACCCGCCCCAATCAGCCAAAACTTGCGAGTTAGGTGGGTTAAAAGTTTTGGTGGGCTCAAAACTTCAATCCAATCTACTAAAAATGATGGGTTTGGCGGACCAACCTGGCAGGCTCAATCCGTTTTAACATCTTTAATTGATGGGAGATAGTGTGGGATCTAAAATGAGATCAAGACACCATAAGATACACTTGTAGTGAGGTACATGTGCATGGTTATATACATAGTATTGCTATTTTAATATATAAAAATTGATGTTTAATTGGAACACCTATTTTATTATTATTGAATATAATAAAATTGATAAAAAAAATATAATCATCATTTTATTAAATGATAATGGTTATTGAAATAACATTTATATATATTTTTGTTGTTGTTTGCTTTATTGGTTCTTGATCGCATGGTTTTAGAGTTCCTCTGCGGACACAGTCGATCGGAGGTGGGAGCAGAGACAGTATTGGTACCCAAAACGGAAGGCGGTTTCTCCCGTACCAAAGAATTGAAGGGTTCCATTACCTTTTTAGTCAGATCAATTAGAAAAATACATGTAACTTCCAAAGCTAATATTAGATATCAGGTGTCAATATTACCAAATGAAAAATATATATTAGGTGTCAACAATATTAAATATTATAATTTACTCCAAATAATATTTAAATTTATGAAACAACCCCAACTGTTCCTCTTTCACTACCATCCCTTTCCCACCCATCATCACTGTCTTCCTCCACTGTTCTGGGTGCCTCACAGCCCCTCACCAAAATTCTAAACCAATAATATGCAAAACAAATCTCAAAACATAAATCAGCAAACAAACTTCAAAAACAGAAAAACAAGATAAAATAAAGAGAGAGAACCAGCGAGAGAGAGAGAGAGAGAGAGCGCGCCATAGGTGAAGCTCCAAAGTTTTGGAACCAGCAAGTGTTCAGTTCGAGATTTCTATGCGAATTCTCTAAACTTCGCTAAGGGCAGAGTTGAATCAAATAACACACTTCCAAGCCTTAAGCCTTTGTTCTTCATTGTGCTTCCTTCCATTGTTGCAAATTTAAAAAAAAATTGTTATTTTCTCTCTGGCATTGCTCACTTTCGTTTAATTTAGTGATCTCATCGTGATTCGAAGGTCGGAGCTCTTGAATTTCGTGCAACAACGAGGTTTTTTGGATTGGTTCAAGTTGTAATCCTTTCAATTTTTCGTTGCTCAGTTACCTCTGTTTGTTGAACCGAGATTGGTTTGAAGGGTTTTATGCTTGGAATTAGTTAGTTCCGTTGCTAATAATTTATAAAATCACCCTTAAAATGTACCTTCTCAAATTATTGATGAGTGACGGTGAGGCACCCAAGCAGCGGAGTTAGATGGTGAACGGGTACTGGTGAAAGAGGGAGGAGTTGTTTTATAAATTTAAATATTATTTAGAATAAATTATAATATTTAATATTATTAACACCTCATATTGGTAGTAGTATTTTTGAGTTACATGTGCCTTTTTAATTAATCCAACTAAGAAAGGTATTGGAACCCTTTAATTCTTTGGATACTGGAGCAATCACCAAACCAGAATTGGTGTTTCTTCGGTTTAAATTTTTCTTACTAGATAATGAAAATTTTGATTTCCCGAGGTATGTTGTTAGAAGTATGTAGATGCTATTAATAAAAGTGCTCAAATATCTCCTTTACTGTTGGGAAGAATTTTACCAACTACACTGCATATATAGGTGGTTTATCCGATAAATCAAAGTAGAATCATAAATAATGGATAATTTCATCATCTTTGGTTTCCCGAATAATCACATACCTGAAGAAGTTTTAACCGTGTACACATCCGTTTATTATTCTATTACAATCGTGTAGAGGAAACTAAAGTACAGAAACCCAAATGCATAAATTAAGCCCATGAGTGCTTCAAAATCTTGATCAATATTACATTACTAACAGTTGAGGAGAAGCCGAACCCCATAAATACCTCTTTCCATGAGCGCAAATGTTCCCACCACCATCAACCTTGTATGCAACTAGGAATTGAAAGCAAGCGCAAGCATCTGTGTTGTAGGTAAGTTTGCATATAGACTAAGAGGGATTAATGGGCTGAATTGATCCCAGCATTGTGCTAGTGATGTGGACATTGGTCTATACACACTAAAGTGATGAATGTTACACAAAAGGAATATTTTCCTACGAAGAAGCATAGCATGGCTGTCCACGAAGAAGGTGATACTAGAAAGAAACCAAAGAAGGAACAAAAGATAGTAATACTGGCAACCGATCATGGTTGCCATGGAGGGAGCTGAAGGCATACAGATATGTCGGTATTATTAGGTCATTTAGGTGTTTCTTATAATGGCTTTCACAACTGTTATTGCATGGGGAAAAAAAAAATCACGCTTTGCAAATGGGCTTTATTTTTTATTTGCTGCGTGGAACGCGAGGCTTCCAAAGAGAAACATTATTTTGGTAGTCAAGCTGTATCGTGACTAGTACCCTTTTTTTTTTTTTATAGGAATGATACATGCATTCCACTGTAAAGCCACCGTCCACCTCACTAAAAACTAGAATAAGCGAATGAAATATAGAAGGATAAAATGAAAAAAGAAAAAAGAAAAAGTTTTCCCATTCATTTAAGAACCCGTCCTTTTTTTTTTCTTTGTCTTGTTTCTCTCTTTCACTCATTATCTTTTCAAAAGTTTTCATTCTCTCTTTCGTTCTTCATAGGAAAAAGAAGGAGGAGGAAGAGAATCGAGATCTGTTAACAGAATATAAAACTAGTCCTCACGCATGAAGATTCAGATCATTTAATTTGATTTTTCATATGTTTATGGTTTATGTCCCAAGACATAGATTATTTTTTCAATTTTTTTAATATCAAAACGAATTGAAAATGACTCTACTTGAAGTTAAGATTTATTATTATTTTAGAAACTAGAGTTAGAAAATTATAAATATGCGTTATGAAATATTGTAAACCATGTTCATAAATATATAAATTAGTTCTAAAAAATTATAAACTAATTAAGGTCCAATACTAAACCGGTTCAGGGTAAAATATGAAACTATATTTAGAAAAGTTATAAATCAATATACAAAAAATTGTAAAGTATATTCATAAAATATATAAATCAGTTTTGAAAAATTATAAATCAATTAATAATAAATATTAAATAGGTTCAAAATTAAATGTAAAACCATCCAAAAATTAGGAAACAATGTGTTATTAACTGAGTTATCTTTTTAATTTACGGCCAAATTTTAATGGCCAAATACATGTGCAGACTATGCTGGTGGGACGCGTAGGAAAAGAAGGCAGTGAAAGCGAAAGAGCAAAGTTGGATTTCCTCCAACTTGGGAAAGATGCATTCCTGTTTTGTTTCAAACAAGCCATTAGCTAACCGAATCAAGCAACACAATGATGAATCTTGCGAAAATAAAAATGCACAACACAAGGAAGGGTGATAAGTGAGAAAAGAATATGAAGTAGATTTACTCGAAATATTTACAAAATTTTAGAGTCCTACTTAACGCACCTTCGAATTGTCTTTGCTATCTTCGGACAATGGTGAATAATGTTTCCACCTTCGAACAGTAACTTATGATAGGTTCTGTTTACTTTGAGTTTTCAATTTAATTTTTAGTTTTTCAGATTTTGTAAAGGAAATACTGAAAATTCTGAAAATGATAAAATTTAGTATTTAGTTTTCATTCCCAGTTTTCAATTTTTTCTTCACAAAATTCTAAAAACTGAAAAATTAAAAATAAAAACTAAAATCTAGAAACTCAAACCCAACATCCTGCCTTTCAGTTTATTCATATTGTGAGCCAACGACAAGGAACATAGATATGTCAAGTTATAACAATTTTCCACAGTTAATTTTATTAAGATCTGGAAGCAGAAACTTGAAAGTTGGTTGTTCCATATCTTATGGATCTTGATAGAGGACAAATTCAAGCTTTCTAAGTTTGGAATTTCAACCTGCAGGACAAGAAATAATTACTATATTTCAAACAATTGATAAAATCTTTAATTGTACATTAATTTAAGCCGAAGGAAAGCCCAATTTATGCAATATCATACCCTTTCACAAAAGAGAGGAAGGTTGTTATATTTTATTTATTATTTTATATTTCAAAGTTGGTGTTATTATTATTATTATTATTATTATTATTTTAAACTTAATAATAACTAATGATTTTTAATTTGATATCAAATATTACCCACATGTTTGCATCTCATTTTTTATGTTTCAGTACGTTGCTTTTGCTTTAAATGATAAAATGAATGTTACTTTTAATCAGAAAAAATTATTCAATTATAACTAAAGAAATTCATGAATTGAATGTCTTTCAGTTGTAGCATTACAAAAATTTATTTTGTTTCCCTTGTGAGCGTTGTGCAACGGGAAAGAAGTCTTCCTAAGTTTATAAATAGAAGTGTAATGATCTTTGTGATAATGGGAGAGAAAGCCATGCTCATAGAAGATTGCTAATTGTGTTTTTACTTCATAGACTATATGAAAAATATAGAGTCCTTTTTATTCCCTTGGGCAAATCTAATGAGGTTGTTCTTATAGCCTTACTAGTTTAAGTATAGAGTTAATGGAAAGTGACTGTTGTATTTTGAGGAGCATTAACTATCTGCACCGAGTAATTGATTCATAATGACAAAATACTCATAAGTTTGGTGTCTAGCATGTCTCAGTCAATAATGCTGATAAGCCACTCTATTTGATTTTAATTGTGCTATTTCTTTATCGTATTTAGCTTTATAATTTTTATAACTCGTGATTTATATTATGTCAAATTATTTCTTGTCTTATTTAATTTTATTTGTGTTATTCTAATCATTTTTTCCAACAATCTTAGGAGAAGCGGTGGGGATGAGTTTTAGAATTAATTCTCATATATTTGTTTTAACTTTATTTTGTGTTAATTTCCATTTCTTTAGTGCAGGATGTTTAGCTTTGTTTTGAGATCAATTAATTGTTGGGGTATTAATTATTTTATTTTGCTTAAGAAAATAAAATCTTTTAGAGTATTTTCTGCTTTTATCTACTGAACACTGTCCATGATGCATTAGCTTAAAGAGGAAAAAGGGACTGCAACTCATGAAATCCAAATTTGGCTTATGCTGCATTTAGGGATGAAGGGCCATGGACATTTTTACTCCCTTTTGCTTCTCCTTTCTCTGTTTTTTTTATACACTTTTTCTCTTCTCTTTTTTTTTTTTTGTTTTTGGCCTTTTTTTTAGCTGATATGCCCTGCTGCCTCTGTTATTTAATTGGCCTAATCAAGGAAAAAAACAGACCTGCAATTATCTATACTAGATGTGAGGATGGAGCAAAATGCGCACCCTTTCTATTTCCCCTTCTTTTTTTTAATTCATCATTTTCATTTTTCTTCATCATCATTTAGGAAAGAAATTAAAAGGGACAACAGACACGGCTATGGGCCAAATCAGAAGAAAAACTCTACCAGAAGAAATGAGCAATTTTTTATTATATTTATTTCTTTTTAAAAAGAGAATGGAAAACTTCCATAGGAAAAAAAAAATAAACAAAACTTAAAAAAGCCTAGTAACAACTTAACATGAACCTGATAAAATTGGGTGTTCACAAGATGTGTCAATTAATCAAAATTTAAAAAATTTTATTTAATAACTTTTCTTATTGATGTTGATTAGGGTATAATAATTTTATACTAACATCATTCTGTCGGCAGCGTCTATATACTATAATGTAATAATGTTCCAGAATATCATGTATATAACTTGGTTGCTCTTCAATCTAAGTATAGTAAATTAGTAATGGTCGGGTTCTAAAAGAAGTGAGTAGACGTAGTAACATGTATATTATGCATTTCTTCCAAGGTTGTTACTCCTATTTATCTAATGCCAGTTCATATTTATTGTCTTTTTGTATAGTATTTCTAAAATACCCTTAATAAAATGTATGTTTTATATTTATTTAGTTAATTTATATTTTTATAGGTAAATTAAATGTTATGTGATAGAGTCTTCATTGTCTATTATCATTCCTTATTTATTATTTTTATTGTGACATTTTTTAATATTTTTATTAAAAACTTATTTTATATTTATAATGTATTACTACTGTAATATTTTATATTTTTTTATAGATAAAAACAATAACACTAGCCCACAATCGATAGTACAGAAATAAATTTTAGCATACTTTTTTGGCACAGTATAATAAATTATTATTTTTGGTTAGAAGCACTATAAGTAGAAATTCTTAGTATGAATATTTTTTTTCTGTTCTATTGATTACTATTTTACATATAAACTCTACAGATTATAATTCTACTTTAATTATGTTTTTAATGGAATAGCCTATATATAAAAAAATAAATGGCGTAGAAAGTAATAATACATAAGAAATATAAAAAAATTTCACAGTAAAATTATTGTGATTTTGTGGCTAAATATGAGAGTAATAATACATAAGAAATATAAAATTATTTTTTAATTAAGCCATTTACTGGTGTAATAAATAAAAAAATAATGAATAAAGAGTAATAATAGATAATAGATATTTTATCATATAAAATTTAATTTAGTTTTAAAAATATAAATTAGCTAAATAAGTATAAAATAAACTTTGTATTGAAGGTATTTTAAAAATATTACCCAAAAAAATAATAAATAAAAAATAATACTAAATAAATTAGAGTAACAATATCCTCCTTTCTTTCTATCCTGTCTAATGCATTCAATTAATTAATGTAAAAGGGACATAAAATTAAAGAAGTGTACGATATCTATCATTTTTCGTTAGCTTATTTCTGAAGCATTGAGGACCACTTTTCATAATTGAGGAGGATTAGGACCATCTGACATTTGTTTTTTCTTCATTGATTTCCCATTTTCCGAATTATTTGATGATATGATCATACCAACATTAAGATTTGCCCATCCATCACGTCATTCTATTTAAAAAGTTTATCGTAGTTTGGGGGCGGGGACGACTCATACTGAGAACAAAAGAAAATGGTAAAAACGACAAGTCTTATTCAAAATCATTAAATGGTACCACATAAAGATTTTTCACTTTCTTTACATTTTGCGAAGATTGTTTTATTTAAAATCAAAACTGTACATCATAAAGATAGTAAAAAGAGAAAGAGACAAAATTAGAATTCTGATACGACCCGAGGTTAAAATAAAATTATTTTAAGAATATAAAAAAATAAAAAATTAGATCTTGGTCTCATTTATTTTTATTAAATACTAACAAATTTATTTTTTTACAAAGGTATTAAAATTATAAATTCTTCCTATGAATTTTGGGAGAAGGGAAAGCTGAGGATTCAACAAAGGGACCTTCAACTCAAAGGGTGTACAAGATAACCATAATCACTATGCTGTGAGCTCAACTACTAAATACTAACGATTTAATTAAACATGTTTTCTTATCTTTAAAAACATTACAAGAAAAATAGTATTTTGAACAATTAAAATGTTAATAAAAGTATTGCTAATAAATAATTTTCATGTAGAGTACCAGTTAAAAATATTTATAAACTTTTATCAACTATAAAAGTTTATAAATATTTTCAACGATCATTTAATGTTAAAATTATTTTTATTAATAATATTTTTATTGACACTTTTAATATTTTACAACATGTTTGGATAACATTTTTGTTCACGTTGAGGTGATTGGCAATGGCTTGGAAAAAATGAATATGTTTGTTTTCAAGCAGAAATGTTTCACTTTGAAAATAATTGATTCTAGTGAAAATTAAAAATATTAGCTTAACAATTTTAAGTTTTTTATCTCACATTAATTTTTCTAAACTCACTTTTTTAACATCTTTTTTAAATTTAAATCAATTCTTTTACCGCCAATTATTTAAGAAGAAATTTTACCAAAATAAATCTAAACTAAACGAATCCTTAATTGTTGAAAATACTCTTTTTTTTTTTGGTCCCTGGTTTTTTCTTCTTCTTTTTTTTGGTTTCCATATAAATATTGCTAAATTGTTTGGTTTTAGACTAGTCTATACAATTAGTTTGTTTATAATAAATGTTAAATGGACTAATAAAAGGTTACATCATCCAATTCTTATATCTTAGCTAATAATACTATGTGACATATTAAAATCCTATGTGCAAAATCCTACTATAAAATAGGTTATTAGGTTTATATGGAAACATGAATTATTAGATCATTAATGGTTGTCATGTAGGATTGGATTACGTGTCTTCCATCAGTGAGTTCAGCATTTAACAAAAATATACTAATGATGGGGACTAGAATCAAACAATCTTATTGCCTTTTGGTTTTTGGACGGTTAGAAATGACTCCAAGGGCAAGAAATTGATTTTCATGATTGTAGAATAATATGTTTGGTTTCTAGTTCAGTGAATGTTTCAAAATCAATTCTTATTTCTAGAATTGATTTCTAAAGAAGTGAAAATTTATCATTTTTTATCATAATAATTTTTACAGGAACTACCAAATACAAATCATTTTATTATAAAATCAATTTTAACTAAATCAATTTCTATAGAATCAGTTATACAAACACAAAACAAACACATTTAGAAAAACATTTAAAAATATTTGAAATGAAATAAAAATATTCAAGAATCAAAACTTCAATTGAATTTTTTTTTTAAAAAAAAAAACAAACAGATATTCTATTCGACCCTAGATATGTCTTTTTCTTTTTATAATGTACACTACAATTATTGTCTTTCTTCAATTCACAAGTAAGACTATTCTTTCATATAATTGAAGTATGTTTTTTTGGATGGTAGAAAAATGTCATTTATACTTATATGGAATGAGACACTATGTTAACTCATTTCCTATCTATTATTGAATGAGGTATATGTCATATTTAAGTATGGTTCATATCGCATTCAATAATAGATGGAGTGTGAGTTGACACGACATCCCACCACTATTCATAACACAACTCTTTGGATGGAAGAATTGAAGTGTGTGTGTATATATATATATATGTGTGTGTGTGTGTGTGAGAAATGATGTGTAACCACCATTTTTTTTATTGGTGCGGGTGTAAACATCATTATTGCTCATACAAAATACTATCTTAATCCTTTTTGAAAGACTAGTATGTATATAATATTTTTTTAAAAAAAAATGTTTGATTGAAGTCAATAGCGTACAAAAAAGAAACGCTGCAGCTGGTTCGTTATAAGTTCTACATTTTGCATCTTCAGCAAGCGTTTCATCTCTAGGATAAAGAACCAAATTCTCCGTCCCAAAATCAACCTATGGCAGCTGTTGATGCTAATGTTTTCTTCTACATCTTCTCTTGCTTAGCTTTGCTCGTTTTCAGCACCTTACTTGTCAAGTCCCTTGTCATAATCACAAGAACCACAAATTCAAGCACCAAAATTCGAACCCCACCAAGCCCACCATCACTACCAATAATTGGACACCTTCACCTCCTGGGCTCAGTCATACCAAAGTCATTCCAAGCCTTGGCTCGCCTCTATGGCCCTCTCATTCAGCTTCGTCTAGGTGCCTCAACATGCATTGTTGTTTCCAATGCCCAAGTTGCCAAAGAAGTCATGAAAACTCATGAGCTCAATTTCAGTAGCCGCCCCCACTTTGGCTCGTCAGAGTACTACCTTTATAATGGGTCTTATTTCATCACTGCCCCGTATGGCCCTTATTGGCAGTTCATGAAGAAGCTATGTGTGACTCAACTACTCTCAAGCTCGCAGCTTGGGCGCTTCATGCACATTAGGGAACAAGAGATACATAAGCTCTTGAAATCCCTTATGGTTTGTTCTAGTGAAGGCAAGGCCTCCAATTTGAGTTTGGAACTCACTACTTTGACCAACAATATCCTATGTCGGATGGCCATGAGCACAACTTGTTTGGACAACTCTAATGATGCTGAGGAGATTCATGAATTGGTTCTAGAGTTTTTGGAGGTCGGAGCTAAGTTGAGCATAGGTGAGGTGTTTGGACCATTGGGGAAGTTGGACTTGTTTGGGCATGGGAAAAAGCTTGTCAAAATTGTGGGCAAATTTGACCGGATTTTGGAGCGAATCTTGAAGGAACACGAAGAGAAATTAGAAAGCGATACTTGTCAAGGAGAAACACGGGACATGATGGATATCATATTACAAGTTTATAGAGATCCAAATGATGAAGTGAGGTTAACAAGGAATGACATGAAGGCCTTCTTCCTAGTAAGTTTTTTTTTTTTTCGGCCTTGTGTTTTAGTTGTTTTTTGTTTTTGCCCTGCTACACCATATAAAAAAAAGTTATTAGAATTTTGTAGGTAAAAATAATTATTAAATAAAATAAAATGATATAGTTCACTTACTCATTTAATAGATTAACAACTATATTATAGCTACAGGTGGAAATAGGTCAAACAAATTTATTGTGCCTTTGAATCGATACTACTTAACTCGACCTATATGCAAGTAAATCAGACTGAGGCTTACGGCTTATTTTATAGTTTGTTTATCTTAAAAGACCTGACCTAAGCCTATTATATAGCTTGCCAAGCCTATCAAGTTGGCGTATTAAGGAATATATTGGTTAAGCTTATAAAACTGAAACTTGAATCCAATGCCTTCAACAATGTTTTTGCTCTTGAAACCACAAATCTACCACATCTTTCATGTCATATAAATGCATAATTTTTTCTTTTAAACCTTTATGGGATTATTGATTAGTTAATTGCTCTTTTTTGTTTCTAAAATGTAATATATCATAAATTATAGATTTTGTTAATAGGCTCTAAGTGACTTTTAAATAGGTTAAGTTTAGGCTTAAAATAAAGTCTATAACAGACCACAAATTAGGATTAGGTCAAATGGTTATAATTTAGGTCTAGCCTATTAAGGAAAAAGCCTTACTTGTCCTGGCCTATTTTTATCCTTAACTATAGCATTCAATCAAACAAATTTTGATTATTTAACACTTTTATACATATTAAAAGATTAATTTTGATAAATTTTTTATGTAAAAATCTTATATTGTTATTAAATCATATATAATTATTTGTGTGACTTTTGACAAAAGTCAAATATTTTTTATTCATATATCAATATATGATTAAGTGAACGTAACAATTAATCATATAAAGAATTAAACGGACAAAATATCAAAATTAAATTTGATACTTTATTCATCATTTGGGACTAAATTGTATTTATATCACGATTTTGTTGGGTATCCACATTCTGTTTGGAAACTTTAATTTTAAAATTAACTAACCCCTCAATAAAAGAAGTTGAAGCACATACATGTGGTTGAGATTCAAAAGTGATTATACTCAATTTCTTGTTTGGGAAATGCAAAGGATATTTTTCTTGCGGGGACAGACACTTCTTCGGTGGCATTGCAATGGACCATGGCAGAGATCTTGAACCACCCAACAGTGCTGAGGAAGCTGAGGGCAGAGATTGATGCAGTGGTGGGGTCAACCAGGTTGGTCAACGACACGGACGTTCCAAATCTCCCTTACCTCCAAGCAGTTGTGAAGGAAGCGCTGAGGCTCCATCCAACGGCACCCTTTGCTCTTAGGCAATCTGCTGAGGACTGCACCATCAACGGCTACGATGTAAAGGGACAAACAAGGACACTGATCAATGTCTACGCCATCATGCGGGACCCAGAAGCGTGGCCCGATCCAGAAGAATTTTTGCCAGGAAGGTTCTTAGAAACCAGTGATGGGATCAATGGTGAATTTGAAAATATTATTAAAATGAGTACCAATGATTTCAGGTATATTCCATTTGGGTTTGGTAGAAGGGGGTGCCCTGGTGCTTCCCTTGCTTTAACGGTGATACATGCCACTATTGCTGCATTGTTCCAATGCTTTGAGTGGAAAATCAAAGGGGGAGATAAGGTTAATATGGAAGAAGGGTCATCATTCACTGCAGGGTTGGCAAAGCCACTAGTTTGTTACCCTAGTACATGCTTTAATCCCTTCTAACTTTGTGGTTAGTATATATGCCAAAGGTCTATGGCTACTGGTATGGAATCCTTATTTTGTAACGGGGTGATGAATAATATTCCTTTTATAGCAATACTAATGTGTCTCATCAACAAAGGAGAGTCATTAGATGAAAGCAGTATAATTTACTTTCTCATGTAAAAATTAATAAACACATTTCATTATTTTTAAAATAAACTTAGTAACAAAATCTATATATTTTCCTTACTTCTTTACATAATTTTTTTTGGTCATGACATAATTTGATTTTGACCATAGTAATCAAAACTGAGCACGGTGCTTGCTGTGTAAGTTTTATATTGTTCTATTGTTTCCAAGTATGGAATCAGTATTGGTTCTAGAAAAATATTTGTTATACAAAAAAAATTACACAATAAACTTATACCATGATTTTTTTTATTTCAATATATTAATGTTATTTGGCTTACTTTTCTTACTTTGTCTTCTTTCCATCGACACTTATAATGTAAGTTGTATCATCTCTCTTAATTCTATGAAAGACTCTACCATTAGATTGGACATAAAAGGGTATGTAGTATACATGAAAAATAACACTGAGAAAATGATGTGCAAGAATAATTCGCAGAGAGATGGGGATGGTACATACAGAAACTGTATGTATGTCGCATCTTAAAACCAGCTAGTGAACGACCTCAAACTCGGGTCATATATATAGCTTTCTTTGCATATGAAGACAACCTATGACAATTTTTTATTAGTGTTTGGATTTGGTCACAAACGCGTTTATAAGTTAAAAAACTGATATATACATGCTGCCGGCCTCCAAAAAACTTGTGAGCAAACCTACACTTACATGTCTGTTACCAAAACAGAAAACAATATCAAACATAACCTATAGAGTAAATTAAGAAAGTCGTGCTTGGTTGTGGGGCAAGAGTTCCCTTCCTCTTGTTATATAGTAATAGTATAGGCAACCACATAACCTACATATTTTCATTCACTTGGGAAAAGATTCAATTATTTCAAATATGGCTGATTATGATAACCATGGCTACATCCAACTTTTCATCATATGGCTAATCTCAACAATCCTAGTTCGAGCCATACTCAGCAGAAAACGGAACAAGGATCATAGACCACCAAGCCCACGAGCCCTCCCCATCATTGGACACCTCCACCTTCTTGCTCCAATCCCTCACCAAGCACTTCACAAGCTCTCAACCCGCTATGGCCCCATAATGCACCTTTACCTTGGTTCTGTCCCTTGTGTCGTAGCTTCCACACCAGAAGCTGCAGGAGAATTCCTCAGAACTCACGAAACCCATTTCTCCAACCGTCCTATAAGTTCTTCTGTTGATTACCTTACATATGGCTCCCAAGACTTCTCCTTCGCCCCATACGGACCTTATTGGAAGTTCATGAAGAGAATATGCATGTCTGAGCTTCTTGGGGGTCACACACTCAGCGAGCTTTTACCTGTGAGGAGACAAGAGACGACGAGGTTCTTGAGACTCTTGCTCAAGAGAGGGGAGGCTGGTGAGGATGTTGATGTTGGAGGTGAACTCTTGACGCTGTCGAATAACATTGTTTCGAGGATGATCATGAGCCAAACGCATTCAGAAGATGATGGTGAGGCTGAAGAGGTGAGGAATTTGGTGCAAGACACAGCACACCTCACCGGGAAGTTCAATGTTTCGGACTTTATTTGGTTCCTTAAGAACTGGGACTTGCAGGGGTTCAGAAAAAGGATTAAGGAAATTCGGGACAGGTTTGACGCCATGATGGAGAGGGTGATCAAGAAGCATGAAGAGGAAAGGAGGAAGAGAAGGGAAGGAGGTGGAGGAGATGGTCGAATCAAGGACCTACTTGATATATTATTGGACATACACGAGGATGAGACCTCAGTGATAAAATTGACAAAAGAGAATATAAAGGCCTTCATTTTGGTAAGTGAGTCTATATGTAAATGAATTTTCCTTTCAGTAACTTCTAATCTGCCAAATTGGGTATAAAACATTAGCTGCAATTAAGTATTGTACCATCAATTTTGGGTATAGTTTAAGTAGTTAAGGGTATATCTCCTGCTGAATTCATATACTTGTTGTGCTTGTCTCCAGTTCCATATTTTTAGGCCTGCTGCCAATTGTCATGATAATGCAAATGTGGGGCTGACAATTAGTGACAAATCAGTTCGCAAACTTATATTTACTTAACAAAAACTAATACGCTATTGCTAAATTTTGCAGGACATATTTATGGCAGGAACCGACACTTCTGCCTTAACCACAGAATGGGCTCTGGCTGAGTTGATTAACCACCCACATATGATGGAGAGAGCAAGACAAGAGATCAGTGCTGCAGTTGGAAATAGCAGAATAGTGGAAGAATCAGACCTTGCCAACCTTCCTTACCTTCAAGCTATAGTTAAAGAAACACTGAGGATTCACCCCACAGGTCCAATGATTGTTAGAGAATCATCTGAGAGCTGCACCATCTGGGGCTATGAGATTCCAGCAAAGACCCAATTGTTCGTTAATTTGTGGGCTATTGGAAAGGACCCCAATTACTGGGAAAACCCACTTGAGTTCAGGCCAGAGAGGTTTCTAGATGAGGAAGGAAGTGGGAAGAACCAGTTAGATGTGAGGGGACAACACTTTCACCTTATTCCATTTGGAAGTGGTAGAAGAGGGTGTCCTGGAACCACACTGGCTTTGCACGTTGTGCAGGCGAACCTTGCTGCTATGATTCAATGTTTTGAATGGAAGGTTAGTGGTGGAGGCAGTGAGACTGTTGACATGGAAGAGAAACCTGGGTTGACCCTTTCAAGGGCTCATCCACTGATTTGTGTCCCTGTGGCCAGGCTTAATCCTTTTCCTTCCATGTGATTGTGATCAAGCTTGGATAAAAACAGAAAAAATAACCAACCTCAAATTGAAAATTTTCATGCTAGCTCCTTTTTGTTTGTGTGTTATATTCATCGTAATCTACGTCAAGGGTTCTAATTGGGCTCCTGATATGAAATACTACAATTCTACGGGGATTGTAGAATGTAGATTGGGTGAGAATGATCATGACAATGAACTCATATGTATTATTCATTGAATCGCAAACCGCCTCACTGGTTTGAAAAAAATTGCGATGATTTGCTGATATGTTTTACGGTTACAAATGTTATTTAGAACCTGTTCACTAGAAGATCAAAAGAACAAAAAAACAATGTGATGCACAACTTGGTGTGGGGGAGGGTGGATTCAAAAGTCAAAACAGGTTTTGCAGGGAAATTGGAAAGAGTTTCAAAATAAAAGAAAAAATTGTTGCCACTTGAGACAATTGATAAGGTTATCATTTGTCAACTATATTGCCTGTGATGCACAGTAGATATATATTGATTGTGTGACAAAGCTAGATATATATTTATAAATAGAATGCTTAAACAACAATTAAAGAACCAGAGACCAATCTAGAATTCACGTCGCACGGCATGGAACTTTCTTCTGACGGTTGTACATATTGATTGTCCGACAAAGATGGTAGTACTCCTACTATACACATACAAATAACCAGGGAATGAACTAATCCACACCTCAAACGTGTGGAGAGAAAAGAGGCCCCCTGCTGCAACTCACATTTAGCAGCCCGCCATCACTGACCATTCCTGCTGATCGAATTAATTTCTCCAATAATGAGTTTAGACTTGAGGGAACAGCACTGTTCAAATAGATAATGTTATGTATCCATAAAAATATATAAAATTCGCGATAAGTTTTTTATTCTCTAATATTTTCCCTTCAAATACTACCACTTACCATAACCCTCTATTGTCCAAAAGATCTAGCTAGCTTGTGTGTAGAGATTCCAAATTCTAGGTGTATTCAAGATATGGCTGACTATCAAGGCTACATCCAACTCTTCCTCGTTTTCGCACTCACCACCATCTTCCTTCGATTACTAAGAAGAAAACAAAACAAGCCACTCCATCTTCCACCAGGTCCACTGTCCCTACCCATCATAGGACACCTCCACCTCCTTTCCCTCACACCCCACCAAGACTTCCACAAGATCTCAACCCGCTACGGACCCATCATCTTCCTCTACCTCGGCTCCGCCCCTTGCATCGTGGCTTCCACCGCAGAAGCCGCCAAAGAGTTCCTCAAGACCCACGAAACCTCCTTCTCCAACCGCCCCGCTGAAACCGTCGCCGTCGAGAGCCTAACCTATGGCTTCAAGGATTTCCTGTTCGCCCCTTACGGACCTTATTGGAAGTTCATGAAGAAGCTTTGCATGTCGGAGCTCCTCGGTGGCCGCATGCTCCACCAGCTCCACCACGTGAGACATCAAGAGACCAAGAGGTTAGTTAGCTAGTTTTTATTGGTTAGTTTTCTGTTATAACTGATTAGCTAGTTATATGATTACTTACCCGATCATGGTTTTTGAATTAAGGTTCGTGAATGTTCTGTTGAAGAAAGGGGTGGGTGGTGAGGCTGTGGATGTTGGGGGACAACTCATGACGCTTTCCAACAATATCGTATCGTGGATGACTATGAGCAGGACGAGTTGTGGCAGCGAGAGCGATGAGGCGGAGGAGGAGGAGGTGAGGAAGCTGGTGGCGGACACGGCGGAGCTGACCGGGAAGTTCAACGTGTCGGACTTCCTGCGGTTCCTGAAGGGTCTTGATTTGCAAGGTTTCAACAAGAGGCTGAAGGAGATTCGGGTCAGGTTTGATGCCTTGCTGGACAGAGTGATCGAAGAGCATAGAGAGGAGAGAAGGAAAAGCAAGGAAGTCTGTGGGACGCATCAAGGTAGGGATATACTTGATGTTTTGCTGGACATACATGAAGACAGGGATGCTGAGATGAAATTAACTATAGAGAACATCAAGGCCTTCATCATGGTATGTCATCAATCCATAATCACAGTTTCGTATTGAGAAGTTATCACATGTTGCATATCTCCTTCTAAAGTTATGCTTACCTCATACAAATCTTACTTGAGTTTTGCTTTATAATTCAACTAGTAATGGTAATGCTGCACAATATATAAACGCATATATATATACGTCTAAAAAAAATTATATCGCTCGCTTAATGTATTTGAAAATTAATAACTATGTCACATACTAATAATGATGTCATATTAATGGGAGTTTAATTTTGATACGTTACTTAAAATCTTTATTCGCAAGCATTTTTATTATGAATGTAAAAGTTAACTATCATAATTAATATAATTAATATGATAGAGTAATATATAATTGAATGATTTTGAAAAATTTTAGTGTCAAAAAATTAAATCCTATTTAGTTACACTGATAATAAAATTACATGGGTTGCTAATGTCAACTTGTAGGATATACTAGTGGCAGGGACTGACACGACTGCTGGGACCATGGAATGGGCAATGGCAGAGTTAATCAACAACCCACGTGTGATGGAGAAAGCAAGGCAGGAGCTCGATGCAGTGATTGGAAAGAACAGGATAGTGGAAGAATCAGATATTGTCAACCTTCCCTATATCCAAGCCATAGTGAAAGAAACACTAAGGATTCACCCTGCAGGTCCACTAATTTTTAGGGAGTTCTCCACAGAGGCTATAGTTTGTGGTTATGATATTCCAGCCAAGGCTCGGTTATTTATCAATGTATGGGCCATTGGTAGGGACCCAAATATATGGGAGAGCCCACTTGAGTTTAGGCCAGAGAGGTTTATTGGTGGAGATGGGGATGGGCTGGGCCAATTGGATGTTAGGGGACAGCATTATGAATTGATTCCATTCGGGAGTGGAAGAAGAATCTGTCCTGGAACCTCTTTGGCTTTGCAGATTGCGCATGTGAATCTGGCTGCTATGATTCAGTGTTTTGAATGGAAGCTTGATGGTGGCAATAGGATCCTTGACATGGAAGAGAAGCCCGGTATCACTGTTCCCAGGGCTCACCCAGTTTTCTGTGTGCCTGTTCCAAGGCTTCACCCATTTCCTTCTATATGATTATTTCTTCTTCGGAAAAGACAAATAAGTTAAAGGATAAAATTTGCTTCAATTTAAAATAATCATATAGATTAGGGGTATTCAAAACCTGACCCAGCCGGCTAACCTATCATAACCCAAAATTTATTGGAGTGCAGTTCACGCCCCAAATTTGACTCAAGATATTTTTTTTTTGGCGGGTTAGTCGTTTTCAGTTGCGCCAACCTCGAAGTTAAAATTTCTTTTATAGTTATATTTTTTATAATAGTTAGTAATAAAGTATAATAGTTTATGTTTAAATTAATATATTTTGGATAACTTGATATTATTTTTATAATCAGATAGTTTATTTTGAAATGTTTCTCAAAATATCTATTGAATTTTGTTTCTAACTTATAAAATTTTATAACTTTACTATATACAATGTCAAATCTTCGTAGATTATTTAAAAGTTAAGTTTACGTAGTCATTTATTACATTATTATCGAGTCGGATCTGATTTTAAAACATAAATCAATCTAAAATTTGTGAATTTGATCCACCCGGCCGTACCCTTCGTACCCCTAATGCAAATAGACATATCTGCGGGTGATAAATTTGAAGTCAAATTCGAATTATGATAGGGTACAGTGAAAGCCCATTGAAATGAGCTAAATGACTAAACTCTTTCCTTTTTCGTCTAAACTGAACTCTTTGATTTTCACGTAATTGATCAACGTCCGTTCCTGCAATTCGCCGCGGCACCATACCCCCCCCCCCCCTCTCTCTCTCTCTCTCTCTCTTCCCTTCTTCTCTTTTTTGTTTTGACGTGATCAACGGCCTTCTTGTATCCGTGCATTAACCGTAATCTGAAGTTTTAATTTCAATTATAATTTAAAAAAAAAATTAAAATTGATTTAAAATCTTAAATTTTATATTTTTATTTATTAAAGAATTATAATATGATTATTTAAAAAAATCACGTAGACTTAAATGAAGAGAGGGATATTAGATCAATTTTAAAATTGTCGATTCATAAGATATAAGTTTAGAATTAAGAATGATCAATTTTAATTACTTTTATATTTTACAGTAAAATTATATTTTATACGTAAATTTCTTTCGATCCGATCTTAGCCTATACTCCCACTCTCTTATGCAGCATTTAATAACTTAGTTGAGTTAGGCTTTTGCGTAACCAATTAAATTAGTACTCGTCCGTGCCATCCCGTGTAATGCTGCAAACCAAATCGCTGACCGGTGGGGACTCCCCCATCAAATCAATGAATGAGGTACTTTTATGCACTCCCCTATTTTCTTGGTTGGTGGAGATCTCGATATCTTGAATGAGAAGGAGTGGAATCACACTCGCCAAGGAAAAATTGTACTTTGTCCTCTGAATTACATATTATATGCACTTAAAATGTATAATTTAACTCCTTAAATTTTTTTAAATATGTAAATTGATCTTTTGATTAATTTTGCTATCATTGTTAATAACAATATATCACAAATTCAAGAAAACTTGAGGTATTAGATTACAAATTTAGGAAAATTCTAGAGATTTGTACACTTATTTTGTTAAAATGCATATTTGTGAAATTTAGATTTGCACATTTTTAAAGTTTGGGATCTAAAATACACATGATCTATAATTCAGAAAGAAAAATATAATTTTTTCTTATTATTATTTTATATGAATGAAAATCATCTTTTTTCCAAATTGTGTTATATTTTTTATTCTATTAATTACTTTTTGTTACTGTGAAAGATGAATATTTAACATCATTGGGAGTTTTAAAACAGTTACTTATCTTTTACTGTAACAAGAGATACATAACATGATTTGAAACAAATTATTTTCCTCCATTTTATACTTTCTCCGGAATATTAAACTAATCGGATTGGTTATAGGTCAAATGGTTGGTGCGAGACTGATGAATTGTAAAGACAGATCATAGACGGAAAACATTAGGTTGCCTCAGCACAAAGGAACATGCAGTATAGGTCATACCAAGGTGTTTGGTTTTGATTCGTGACGTTGCTTAATTTCTTAATTAATATATCTATAAACATATTATTTTAAATTAAAAATAGTGTAAATTTTATAATGAGATACTGTATTGTAATTCACAAGTTAATTACGATAGTTTTTTTATATTACGTTATTAACCACCATAAATTTTATGCCTTTTACAAATAGACATCTTAAACTTTAACTTTGTCTTAATTGTTCCTTAAAGTTTAACTATTATTGCGATAGATCCTTGTTAACACTAACTTGATCTGAACCGCTCATTTTTAAGAAGAGGGTGTCCTGGAACCTCACTGGCTTTGCACGTTGTGCAGGCGAACATTGCTGCTATGATTCAATGTTTTGAATGGAAGGTTAGTGGTGGAGGCAGTGAGACCGTTGACATGGAAGAGAAACCTGGGTTGACTCTTTCAAGGGCTCATCCATTGATTTGTGTACCTGTGCCCAGGCTTAATCCTTTTCCTTCCATGTGATTGTGATCAAGCTTGGATAAAAACAGAAAAAAGAACCAACCTCAAATTGAAAATTTTCATGCTAGCTCCTTTTTGTTTCTCTGTTATATTCATCATCATCTACGTCAAGGGTTCTCTTTGGGCTCCTGATACGAAATACTACACTTCTACAGGGATTGTAGAATGTAGATTGGGTGAGAATGATCATGACAATGAACTCTTATGTATTATTCATTGAATCGCAAACCGCCTCTTTGGTTTGAGAAAAAAATTGCGATGATTTATTGATATGTTTTACGGTTACAGATGTTATTTAGAACCTGTTCACTAGAAGATTAAAAGGATAAAATAAAATAAAATGTGTGTCACAACTTGCTGGAGGGCGCGGTGATGGAATGACAACCGATTTTTAAAATAAAACAGGAGTCGCTACCAATTTTAATTCTGGTTAAAATTGGAAAACCTTTTAATTTGCAAACTGGTCTTTTAAATGAGATTCGAATTCAGGAGTCAGATTATGATTAGGGAAGGGTGGAAACTTAATCTCACTGCACCCCTAATACATCCGTATAAATATGGTTACCCTAGAGCTTATTATGCAAATTGATTATAATTTTATAATATTTATTTTTCCCAAAACTTATGACAATTGCATATTTACAGAGAAATAAAGCTAAAATTAAAATAAGAAATAAAAAACAAATTTTATGAAAAGGGATTTTTGATTATTAAATGGAAAGAAAATATTTTTTTGTTGACAAGCTTTAATTTTAACGAGAATTGACAACAGAAAATAAAAGTAATTCATAAACATAATTACACAATTAATTTAAGCGAACACATGAACACATAAAGTAATTAAACTAGAAGCAAAATTAATTTACAAAAGCAATTACACAGTTAATTTAAACAAAACGCATAAACATATAAAATAATAATAAAAAAAGAAAAATTAACTTATAAACACAAGTACATAATTAAATAAAATATAATTAAATAAAAAAGGGTCCTAATTATTATTCTTTTTTCTATTTTTAACTTTTTAGAAAAACATTAGAACAAAATCCAACTAAAACAAAGAAGCAATTAAACCTTTCTTTTTACTTTTAATTTTTAATTCCACTCAAATAATTTAAGATCATTAAATGAAAAAAAAAACACAAACTCTTTTTTATAAATCAAAATACTCAAGTATTGTGAACTAAATTAAATGAAACTCTTTTATTTTTAGTTTATTTTAGCCCAAAACAAACATACTAACCAAACTAAACAAGGAAAAATTTAATTTAAAAAAACATAATAATAATAATTTAGGGAGTGGGCCATATCACCACACCCACTCCCCACTCACACACACACACATGCATACACTCTCACTAACAGACTAACACAAACCTCTCGCTCACTAACACACACGGTTCTCTCTTTCTCTCCCACTCTCACCAACACACATGGACAAACACTCACAAACTTTCCCTCACAAACACTCACACGGACAATCTCTCTCTCTTTTCCTCTCACACACACAAGCACTTCAACACATATACATGGAGAGAGAAGAGAACTGAGAGACAGAGAGAGACATGGAAAAGAGAAATCATTTGCGGGAGGAAGAGCCGCAAGAGGAGAACGGAAATCAAACGGAGGAAGCCGCGTGAGGGAAGAACCCGCCGTGGCTTGCGCACGGCGATGGAAAGCGAGCAGATGAGGAAGGCTGAGAGATCAGGAGTTTATGGGTTGAGATCGAGAGGTCACGGTGGTGGTTCGTCGGTGGAGCTGCAGTGGTTTGCGTGTGGAGGCACGGCGGCTGAGCTTGAGGAAGATTTCGCGATGGCTGAAGGTACGCGAGCGGCGATGTGGTGGTTGCTGAAGTGGAAGAGGAGGTTGCTGCTTCAAAGGGATGGAGAGATCGCGCTGTGGGAAGTGAGGTCGTGGGCTTTCAGGAAGGCTGGCCATGGTGGTTGCGAGGTCCATGGAGAAGACCGGCGGTGGTAGTGGAGAACAATGATGTCAGTGGCATGGAGGATGGAGGTTGCGGAGGTTGAAGGGATGGTGATGGTTGAAGATAATGATGATGGGAGGTTGATGATGATATGGTGAGGCCACGGCTGGTGGCAGCAGAGGAGCACCGCCGCGGCCTCCTCCCTTTTTCTCTCTCTTTTTTGTTCTTTTTTTTGTTAATTTTTGATGCAAAATTGATGTTGATGTTGTTGGATTTTATTTCGTTCTTTCCTTTTGTTGTTACTGGACTGATTGAACTGAATTGCCAGGAAGCTGATTTGTGCTGATATGTTTTTGAATTTTTGGTAATTGAATGTAATTCTTGCCGATCTGAAAAATTCCCCTCGATTTTTTTTTTTTTGAATGTTCTTGCTGATCCCCTTTTTAATTTGATGGTAGCCCTGTCATCATGAAAGAGAGAAGAATAATGTCGTTGGGAAGAAGTGGCCATCATGATGTCCGCCATTTCCTTCCCCGCTCATCAGAACAAAGAATGGATCCAATGCTTTCTTTTTATTTTTATTTTTATTTTTATTTATTTATTTTTTTCGAGGAATGGGAATCCGGGGAATCCAACGTTCCCTCCCCTTTTCTTTTTAAATTTTTAATTAATTATTTTTTTCTGAATTAATGGGCCAATAAAATTGTGGGCTACAACAAAAATGACCATGGATAAGATGGACTGGACAATTGAAATGGGTTACAATAAGATAAAATGGGTTAGACTCTTTTCTTTTTTCTTTCTCTTTTTTTTGGCAAAAATTAAATAAAAAGATAAAATATCTGGATAAAATATAGTATTCACAATGTGATGCACAACTTGGTGTGGGCAAGGGTGGATTCAAAAGTCAAAACAGGTTTTGCAGAGAAATTGGAAAGAGTTTCAAAATAAAGGAAAAATTGTTACCACTTGAGACAATTGATGAGGTTATAATTTGTCAACTTCATTCACCTGTGATGCACAGTAGATATATATTGATTGTCTGACAAAGCTAGTGGTGTGACGATAAAGTTTAGGGTCAAAAGGGTTTCACATATTAATTGAATTATAAAATTCAAATCAAATTAAAATTAATAATTATACATAAATTTTATAATAAATAACTGATATGATAAATAGCAACGCATGTTTAGATTAATTATGAGATTAAAATTATTTTAATAATTAAATATATTTATAATTGAAATTTTTATAATTGATTATTTTAAAATCAATTTTCTGTTTGGTTTTATTAACTCAAAAGTAATTTTTAAGTGGTGTTTTTTGTTTGGATTAGATAAGAATAATGAATTTTATATGATAAATCACTAAAAAAAATCATTAAATTATTTTCTGTATTTTATAATATTTATTGTTATTTTAATAAAAGCATTAAAATGCTAAAATAATTTATTTTTTATTATAATTAAAAAATCAAAAATCTATTTTCACTTGCAAGTGAATTTTAGAAGGAAAATTATTTTTTTCACCCAAACATATAAATTCATTTCAAATTTAAATGAAAAAAACCTTCCTTTTTACATTATATTTTCAAACATATATCTAATAATGTCAAAAAATTTATAAACATATTTAAGAATCAAAGTAGAGCACAAAGTTAATAAATACATTGTCTATATTGAACTTGCTTTTATAATTGCTTATTTAATGTTAAAAAAATAAAACAATGCTTAATTATGATGTGATCTTTTTGTTAATTAAAAGATAAGTTAATGAATTTTAAGTTTAAAAAATCCATTTATATAAAATAATATCATCTATCTTGGATAACATATCACACTTCGTATTTATCATATATATTTAACTCTTTCATCAACTATCTAAAAAGTTATACATATAGAAAGATATAATTGAATAATATTATATAAATATTTCATATTTTCATTATATTAAAATTTAAATTTGTTTTCTATATATGTATATAATTTTTTGAAAAAAATTTGGGGGCCATGGCCCATTGCCCGTACGAAGCTCCGCCCCTTGGACAAAGCTAGATATATATTTATAAATAAAATGCTTAAGACATAGCATGGAACTTTCTTCTCACAAAATATATATATATATATATATGATTATGTGATGAAAATAATAAAATTATATAATAAATACACATCACACATTTTATTATTATTAAGTATAGTAAGTAATTAATTTATTTATTATATTTAATGATAATAAAATATATAATGTGTATTTATTATGCGATGTTATTGTTACCTTCTTCGCATTACACTGTACATATTGATTGTCTGACAAAGATGGTAGAACTCGTATACTGAGCAAATACAAATAACCAAGGAATGAACAAATCTGCACCCCAAACGTGATGGAGAGAACAGAGGCTCTCGGTTGCAACTCACATTTAGCAGCACCATCATTCCTTACACACACCACTTGTCTCACACTGAGTGTTACATGCACGTGGACCTGTGGACCTACATGCGTATAAAAAAAAAGTGATATGCAAAAAATAAGTTGGGAGAAAAATTAAATTATAAAATTTATATATTTTATGAATATAGTATTTGAGTATTTAAGGATAGTAGGTGTCGAAATAATAAAATTATTTTACCAATAATGAGTTAAGACTTTATGCATATGTAATGTTGCTTCTACCCCTCCATAAAAATATATAAAATTTAAGATAATTTTCTTATTGTCGAATATTCTTCCTTCAAATATTACCGCTTACCACAGCCCTTCATTGTCCCAAAGATCTAGCTTGTGTGTATGACTCCGAATTCTAGGTGTATTCAAGATATGGCTGACTATCGAGGCTACATTCAACTCTTCCTTGTTTTCGCACTCAGCACCATCTTCCTTCGATAACTAAGAAGAAAGCAAACCAAGCCACTCCATCTTCCACCAGGTCCATTGTCCCTACCCATCATCGGACACCTCCACCTCCTTTCCCTCACACCCCACCAAGACTTCCACAAGATCTCAACCCGCGACGGACCCATCATCTTCCTCTACTTCGGCTCCGCCCCTTGCGTCGTGGCTTCCACTGCAGAAGTCGCCAAAGAGTTCCTCAGGACCCACAAAACCTCCTTCTCCAACTGCCCCGGTGAAACCATTGCCATCGAGTGCCTAACCTATGGCTTCAAGAACTTCCTGTTCGCCCCTTACGGACCTTATTGGAAGTTCATGAAGAAGCTCTGCATGTCGGAGCTTCTCGGTGGTCGAATGCTCCACCAGCTAAAACACGTCAGACAGCAAGAGTCCAAGCGGTTAGTTAGTTCGTTAGTTAGTTATTATTGGTTTTTTTTCTGTTATAACTAATTAGTCAGTTATAGCCTTATAGGTTCATGAATGTTTTGTTGAGGAAAGGGGTGGGTGGTGAGGCTGTGGATGTTGGGGGACAACTCATGAGGCTTTCCAACAACATCATATCGTGGATGACTATGAGCCGAACGAGTTGTGGCGGCGAGAGCGATGAGGCGGAGGAGGAGGAGGTGAGAAAGCTGGTGGCGGACACGGCGGAGCTGACTGGGAAGTTCAACGTGTCGAACTTCCTGCGGTTCCTGAAGGGTCTTGATTTGCAAGGGTTCAACAAGAGGCTGAAGAAGATTCGGGTCAGGTTTGATGCCTTGCTGGATAGAGTGATCGAAGAGCATAGAGAGGAGAGAAGGAAGAGCAAGGAAGTCTGTGGAACGCATCAAGATAGGGATATACTTGATGCTTTACTGGACATACATGAAGACGAGGATGCTGAGATGAAAATAACTATAGCGAACATCAAGGCCTTCATCATGGTATTGTCATCGAATATCGATCCATAATCACAGTTTCGTATTTAAGAAATTATTACATGTTACATGTATCCTTCTAAAATCATGCTCATCTCATGCAAGTCTTACTTGAGTTTTGCTTTATAATTCAACAGGTAATGGCAATATATATATATATATATATATATATATATATATATATATATATATATATATATATATATATATATATATATATATATATATATAATGCTACACAATCAAAAATTATGCCACACACTCATAATCATGCTGTCATATTAATTATATTGATAATAAAATTACGTGGGTTGCTAATGTCAACTTGTAGGATATACTAGTGGCAGGGACCGACACGACTGCTGGAACCATGGAATGGGCAATGGCAGAGTTAATCAACAGCCCACATGTGATGGAGAAAGCAAGGCAGAAGCTCGATGCAATGATTGGAAAGAACAAGATAGTGGAAGAATCAGATATTGTCAACCTTCCCTATATCCAAGCCATAGTGAAAGAAACATTAAGGATTCACCCTGGAGGTCCACTAATTTTTAGGGAGTCCTCCACAGAGGCTATAGTCTGTGGTTGTGATATTCCAGCCAAGACTCGATTATTCATCAATGTATGGGCCATTGGTAGGGACCCAAATGTATGGGAGAGCCCACTTGAGTTCAGGCCAGAGAGGTTTATTGGTGGAGATAGGAATGGGCTGGGCCAATTGGATGTTAGGGGACAGCACTATGAGTTGATTCCATTTGGGAGTGGAAGAGGAATGTGTCCTGGAACCTCTTTGGCTTTGCAGATTGCGCATGTGAATCTGGCTGCTATGATTCAGTGTTTTGAATGGAAGCTTGATGGTGGCAATAGGATCCTTTGAAGGAATTTTATAAATATCAGATAATATAAACAACAGATGAAATTTCTATATTCCAAAAATCAATTTAATTTTGAATATGACATGTTTAAGAACAATTAGAAGATTGGATTAGAGTTACTAGGAAGGGTTGAGGAAGAAGATAACAGATTCATAAACATCTCCTAATCTGACATACAAACACACAAATGCAAGAATCAGAGAGAAATCCAATTGAAAATGTCAAGAGATTTACTCCTCCTATTCCATAATAGGTTTTTGGTGTTATTGTACTAATGGGTCAACCAAACACCCTATACATTGGCTAGAATGAGGGTCTCTCCATGTGTCAAAAAAGTGTTGGACTAAACCACCTATCATGGTGAAACCCAAACATAAAAACCCATAAACATATCCATAAAAATAGTGTTTAACAATAATTAGCCCAATAACAATAATAATCACAAATATTGAGCTTAAACAATAATCTCTAATTGTTTGTCATCAAATTAATTTGGGTCCAAAATTAAATTGAACATTGATTTATATTCGTGTCCACAAAATTATTCCAACATCCTTGACATGGAAGAGAAGCCCGGTATCACTGCTCCCAGGGCTCACTCAATTTTCTGTGTTCCTGTTCCAAGGCTTCACCCATTTCCTTCTACATGATTATTTCTTTTTAGGAAAAGAAAAATAAATTAAAGAATGAAATTTGCTTCAATTTAAAATAAAACAAATATTATTTCAACGTCTAAAAGTATTTTATTATCATTGAATATGATAATAGACTATTTTTTATTAATTTATCATATTTAATGAGTGTTATAATTGGACACATGATTTTTGGTGTTAAAATAGTAAGATTGTTAAAATAGTCATATTGGTGATAAATTCGAAGTCAAACTTGAATTGTGAGAAAGAGAACGTCTCCTTTTTTTTTTTTGTTGACTTGATCAGCGGCCTTCTTGTATCGGTGCAATGCATCATCGTCTATTCAGATATCAGAGTAAGAATTGTAATCTTAAGTTATAGTTTCAATTCTAATACCTCCGTTTCAAAATAAATAAATGTCTTTTTTACTTTTTAAGTTTTTTCATAAAATAATATATTTAAACACAATTGAAATTGGTTTGAAATCTTAAATTTTATATTTATATTTATTGAAGAATTATAATATGATTATTAAAAAAAACCACTATATAGATTTATGAAGAGAGAAATACTAGATAAATTTTAGAATTAACAATTCATAAAGTATAGGTTGGGAATTGAGAATGATCAATTTTAATTTTTTTTGAATTTCAAGGAATTGAATCTTGAAATTATAATTTCAATGTCATGTGTTATTCCTAATTCTAATTCCATATGTCAAACATGACATTAGCTTTATTATTGGGGAAAATTGCCCCTTTTATGAGGCGGAAAAATTTCATTTTGCCTCCTGAAATATAGATCATGTGTATTTTAGATGTAAACTTTAAAAATATATAATTTGACCCCTTGAACATTTTTTAATGCTGAAATTTATCCTTTTGTAAATTTTTCTATCATTGTTAGCAAAAATATATCAGAAATTTAAGAAAACTTAAGGTATTAGGTTACATATTTAGAAAAGTTCCAAAGATACAGTACACTTATTTATACTAAAGTGCATCTTTAGAGGAGTTTTTAGGAGCAGATGAAAGAGTTATCTGTAGGATGAAAATATGTGGTTTACAATATTTTAGGTATAAATTTATAATATTTTACTCAGTAATTTACCATTATCTCATGTAAGGTTCACAACTTTTTTTTTGTAATCACCTTTAGGAATGTTTTTATTGTTCACATAAGTTTACAGGTTTACAACTTTTTAGGCACAAGTGTACAGCATTTTACTCAGTGATTTATAATTTTCTCATACAAGGTTTATAATTTTTTTTATAATCACCTTTAAGAATGTTTCTATTATTCATATAGGTTTATAACATTTATGCATAGGTTTGCAACATTTTCGTATAGGTTTACAATTTTCTACTGACCCCACTTACACATGTACTTCATCAATTGGTCTACCTCATATCTTCATACTATAGATAAATTTTCCATTTGCACATGAGAACGCACCGCATATTTATCAAAATCCAGAGGTCGATTTGCATATTTTTATAATTTACGGTTTGAAATGCACATCACCCATAATTCAAGAAGTAAAATACAATTTTCCCTTATTATTATTTTATATGAACGAAAATTATCTTTTTCTCAAATTGTGTCATATTTTTAGGGAATGGCTACTGTCATACCCTTATGTCTATTATCACACCCTAATAAATGAGTTACTATTTACGTGTTCTTGAATGCCCTTCACTTTCTTTCACAATTAAATTAATAAAATGTTATTATTTTATGTTTAATTCACACTTAATAATATTAAAAATTTCCATTTTTTTCCTTTATATAATCTTTTAATTTTTTAGACATTTTTTCTCATGAAATATATTAAATTTATATTTTCTCATAAATACCAAAAAATTATATATTTATAATATGGTTTTAATTCAATTATATAAATACTATAAAAAAAATCTTTGAGTATGTACATATGTTGTATATTACAATTTATTTTCAATTTTTTAATTATTCACTATCTAATTTCAAATATAATTACTATTATGTAGATAATTATTACATAATAAAAATATAATATTAGAAAAATGACGGACCAAAAGCCAAACAAAAATTAGAGGAATTAAAACCAAAATGATCTATTATACTTATAGAAATTTATTTGAAGTAAAAAGATTATTTCAATTCGAGCATTATTATTTGTTAACAAAAAAATTGGTCCATATGTGAAAATATAAATTTAATATGTTTCGTGACCAAAATGAGTGAAAACATGAAAAGATTTTCATGAAATAAAAATTTACATAAAAAATAAATTGAACAATAATATTAATAATATTAAGTATGAATTAAATTAATATAAAATAATAATAAATTATTAGTTAATTGTAAAATAGAATAAAAGGTATTTTATAACACATAAATAACAATTCATTAATTATGGTGTGTCAATAAACATAAAAATGTAACAATAACCATTCTTTATTTTTATTCCATTAATCACTTTCTATTACGTGAAAGATGAATATTTAACATGATTCGGAGTTTTAAAACATTCACTTATCTTTTACTACAACAAGAGAGACACGACATGATTTGAAACAAATGATTTTCCTCCATTTTATACTTTCTCCGGAATATTAAACTAATCGGATAAGTCATAGGAGAAATGGTTGGTGCGACACTGACAATTGTAAAGACGGATCACAGATGGAAAACATGAGGTTGCCTCAACACAAAGGAACATGCAGAGTATAGATCATACCAAGATGTTTTGGTTTTGATTCGTGACGTTGCTTAATATGTTAACATACCTATAAACATATTATCTTAAATTAAAAATAGTGTAAATTTTATAATTACATACTGTATTGTAGTTCACAAGTTAATCATGGTATTTTTTATATTATGTTATTAAAGGGAAAATTGCATGAAACCACTATAAATTTTACGCCTTTTTCCAAATAGGTCGTTTTAATTACTCCTTAACGTTTAACTATTATTGCAATAGATCATTGTTATCACTAACTTAATCTGAACTGCTGATCTTCAATCATAATGAACCCTCGATTATTTTTTACCAACAAATTTATTTTATCTAATTTATTCATCAATTTTATGAATTAAAAAAGGAAGAAAAAAAAAAGTTCCTTTCCTCACCCAAAAAAAAAAGTCCCTTTCCTCAACCAAATTTTCCAACCCTCGAACAACCTATAACCTTGAATCCAGCACCAACCAAACACCACACCGTATGCTCCAATCCATCACCCATTCTTATAACCGTGCAACCCAACCTTTGGAACATCACGCACTACCGTCTTTAGCCTCCAATCAACCATTGCGGAGGGCGTCGCTATCCGGCAATAAGCAACCACGGCAAGTCACTCCCTCACTGCTGGTGAACCCAATAATTGCCACCGCAAGACCTTGTCAGTGCCGCTTGTCTACGTTGTGCCCACACACCTCAATCATGTCACTCGTGCCACCACCGAAGCTCAGCTCATCGCTTCCGCCATCCACCCCTTTTCATTGATTTTGTTCTCTTTATTTCACTGTGAAAACTCTACAACATTTTTTTTTTTTGAAATTTTGAAAAATTAAGATTAGCATGTATCTGGGTTGCATGGTTGAAAAATTAAGATTAACATGGATAATTTGGGTGAGGAAGGGAACTGTTTTTTATGGTGATTTCATGCACTTTTCCCTTTATTAAATGAAATAATTTACTTTTGTTCAATTCCCCCAAACGAAAAGAATCATCTTATTTTAAAATTTTATATGATTGTATCATGTTCATCAAAAGTTGATAATCTCGCCAAACTCCTTTAGCATTTTTTTTTTAGGATTAAAAATGAATGATACTGAAAACATTTAAAGTCAATTCCAGCTACGTATTGAGATTAGGAAATTGAGAAAAAAAAATACTTAGAGAAAATTATAAAGAAAAGTAACTAGTATTCACAAAATATTTCTATTTCAAGAAAATTAATAATGATAATTTTGAAAATAAAAGTTAAAGAACAAGATAAGATTTTTTTTTTTGAGTTGAACAAAATGAGATGTTAATTCCTTTTATATAATATATAAATATAGAAAACTATAGATAATCTCTTATTCCTCGGTCCTAACACAAAGTTTTTTGTAAAAAAAAAAAAATTCTAAAACTGAAAAAAAGGTTGACAATTGCGTGTTGGGACCAATCAAATTGCTTACGCATGTAATGAAAAACCTGAAAGCGAAAGAAACATTCACATCTACATGGACTAGCTCAAATCCAACGATGGAAATTTCAACAAGGGAAAAGAAGTTGGATAATGCAAATTTGATAATCCAATTTTGTCTTTTCATTTTTTTTTCTTTTTGAAAAAATTCGGTCCCTGTTTAGCAATCATTTACCGATGCACCAATTCGGAAACAACATGGTAAACACTAAAACAAAAGGGAACAAGTTAAGAAGGGTGAGAGGGGGCCCTCATCATCCAGCGTGCCATAACCCAGTTTATTCTCCGCCCACAGTTTTGTGTTTAATTTTTAGTTGGAACCTATCTCTCTCATCCATTTTTTTTAATATTCTCTTCTATTCCATTTGGATCTTCCTCTCCTCTATTCCCTCACTACCACTCTCTCTTCTCTTCTCTTCCGCCCCCATTTCCTATCCCCCCTCAGATCTTTCTTTTCCTCCCAATCCAACAAAGGACTCCAATCCTTGAAACTCAACCCCTTTTTCCTTTGTAATCCCATAATCTTGTCGCCTCTGGCTTTTTTTATTGTGTCATGTTTTTCGTGGTCATGTTTGATCAGTTGAGAATAAAATCTTGTCCTTCAGATCCATTTTGTTTATACCACTCCACATCATTCTAACCGTTTGCTTTGATTTACTCATTGCTCTATATCCATATTAATTAATTTTGACATCACCCCTTCTAAACCGGTTCGATAAATAAAGCTTGATACACCTGCACTTTTTGGTTGAATCTTATAGTTTTCGTGAGTTTTTTTTTTTTATTTTTCTTCTTCTGGAAAAATAATGGTGACTGTGAATCTGGGAATGCTTCATTATGTGTTGGACCATGTGTATGGTGCATTCATGCACCGAACCAAGATGAGCACCCCATTCTTCTCGAGGGGATGGGGTGGCACAAAACTGGAGATGCTTGAGCAGATGATTAAGCAGTTGTTCCCGGAAGTGGCTGGGCAGAACTGGCCCCCAACTCTGATTCAGCCCGTTTGGAGGACCATTCGAGAGACAAAGACGGCTTGTTTGAGAGAAGGGGTGTTCAGGACCCCTTGTGATGAGCAGTTGCTGGGTGCATTGCCCCCTGAGAGCCACAATGCAAGGGTTGCATTCCTCATGCCCAAGAATGTGCCCCCACACCGAATGGCCTGTGTTGTTCATCTTGCAGGTATTATTATGCTTTTGTTTTGCCTTTACATGGTATTATTGACATGGTATACTAATACTATGGTATATCTTTTGTTTGTCTTCAGCATAGTATGTATGATGCTGTATTCAAATTTCAGAGTTGTTTGTGCCATATTAGGGGAGACAGATGTTTGATTTGAGAGGCTGAATCCTGAATTTTGAGCAGCGATGTGTTGTTCATTGTCAAATTTGTGTATAGTTCCTGGCTTGGGATATGGATTGGCTAGATTTTTTTGTTCTTTTGTTATTTGGATTGAAATCTAATCTAGTGCTGGTACATTGGAGAAATTCTAGCATACTCTAAGACCATATTTATGCATGCTCCAGGAACATCCACAATCACTCATTTTTTATATATTAAAAATACCAAGAAAAGTTATATAAAATACCAAAATTAGTGGTTGTGCTGATTGCAAAGAGATATGGAAGGTGGAGCATTTTGATCTTACAAAATTGGCGATGAGTAAGACAAAATAAAAAAAGAGTGGAGTAATTGTAAAATATTGTGGGAAAAATGACATAAAGATATGTGTTTTTGCTTGGTTTCCCTGATTACAGTACATGCTACCATTAGTCTGACAACATTTTTTCATTTGACCTTATATGTGAAGGAAAATGGTAAAATATGGAAGGAGACTGGTGACCTCTCTTATTTTAGCCCTTCTGTTTTGCTGCCCTCTAGACAAATCAATCTATTTTGAGCCTTTTCTTTTTATGCCTCTATCATTCTTTCCTTCCCATCACACTCCTAGTGAATCCCAAATCTTGGTCATTGTTTGAGGTGTTAGTATCAAAGTAGAAAACAATAAGTGTTTTTCAGGATGAAATGTTTATTTACATGCAATACAGTAGTCTGATTTAGGTAATTAACTTAATAGCTTAATGGCTCCCATCCCGTGAACGCTGCATCTGATGCATATGGTTAGTCAGCATTCATGGATGTGTAAAGCTATTTTCTTTTCCAGAATTCACTTCTCTGGAGAGTTAAGTAATTGAACAGAGAGTAAATTGATGATCATACTTACGGAAACCATGAATGAACAATTACTTTGTTTTTTTTTATTTTTCAGTCTTATTACTATACCTTCCGCTCTGATTTTCTTGATTATTTGCATCAAAGGTGTGCACAATTGGGATAAAACAATTATATTAAAAGCTTGATAAGGTTATTATATGTCTGAGAAGAATTATATTGCACAGAAACCCAGAAGATTAAGCTTCTTTCCAGTGGTGATTATGTCTTTAAGACCTCTGCATTTTTTGTTTAAAAGTTTTTTCACCCCGTGCAGGAACTGGGGACCATACATTTGAAAGAAGATTGCGTCTTGGTGGACCATTGGTGAAGGAAAATATTGCAACAATGGTACTTGAGAGGTCAGGGTCAAATTTATATGGTCTTATTTTGAAACCGAAACTAGGTTCCTTTCTCGTTAAATTATTCATGTAATTTGAGTTCTTTATTCATTATATATGCAAATGCAGTCCATTCTATGGACAAAGACGTCCAATGCTGCAGCGTGGTGCAAAACTTTTATGTGTTAGTGACTTGCTTTTACTAGGAAGAGCAACCATTGAAGAGGCACGCAGTCTCTTACACTGGTTGGACTCTGAGGCTGGTTTTGGCAAGATGGGTGTTTGTGGACTTAGTATGGGTAAGACTCATCTGGAACCCATACTGAAGCTCACACTGTTTTATGTTCCCACTCCTGTTAAACTTAATTATGCTACATTGTTTTTCAACTATAATAACACACCTCATGAGGTGTTATTGCTCAAAGTAAGTCTCCTTTTAGATGTAACAAACACAGTGGTTGTTCCATGAGTGGAATAATCAAACAAATTAGGTTTTAACTTCTATAGAATGTCATGGATTGTCTTATTATATAATATTTGCTATCCTTTTATTGACTCTAGGAGGAGTACATGCCGCAATGGTTGGATCACTTCACCCTACACCTGTTGCCACACTCCCTTTTCTCTCACCACATTCTGCTGTTGTGGCATTCTGTGAGGGGATATTAAAGCATGGCACTGCTTGGGAGGCACTGAGAGAGGATCTTGCAGCCCAGAAGGTTGCAATGACTCTCGAGGAGGTGAGAGAACGGATGCGAAATGTGCTTTCTCTCACAGATGTCACACGCTTTCCGATTCCAAAAAACCCCAATTCTGTAATCTTTGTTGCTGCCACTGTAAGTTCCAGATCCCAACATCACCTTATGATTGTGTATAGTGAACATTTGAAGAAATTTACATCAGACATTCATTTATTTGATTTGCTTTCCCTTTTCTCTCACTGTCTAGATCTTTTTTTATGTGTATTGTTAAATGTATACCTGCAACATAATTGTTTATGTTGCATTAATAAAACATTCTGAAAAATCCCTAACTTGTCCACCTTTCTGTGCCTGAGTCTGGCCATCACTGTGACTGCAAAAAAACCGGTCCATAGATTGCCAAACTTGAAAGAAACTTTCAGTTTGGTGCACCTGTATCTGCATGTTAGTTTTTCGTTTGCACAACTCGATACCATGGTTTCAGAGCTGCAAATGGAAATCCAAACATAATCATGTGGTTTTATGATGTTTTCCTTGTTATTGTTGATAAATGAGATGATTGCATTTGCCACCGGATTTATCCTCAAGTATTGACCGTTATCAACATTGTTTCGCAGGATGATGGATACATCCCAAAACACTCGGTCCTGGAACTTCAGAAAGCTTGGCCAGGTTCTGAGGTGAGATGGGTCACAGGTGGGCATGTCTCATCGTTCCTTCTCCACAATGGTGAGTTTCGAAGGGCTATTGTCGACGGTCTTGATAGACTACCATGGAAAGAGTCTTTGTTGTGAGAGTAATCACACAGGAAGAAGATTGCACTGTTGATTGATCCAGTGATTCTTTCCCCCTCTAATACTCACCTAAACTTGTAACATTCATAGTTGATCCCAGAACTCCATCCCCAAGTTAAGCGGGGAGGGGTTGTAACTTGTAAATAATCGGCAAAATGTACATTTAAGTTAGAATAATGGGTAGACAAATTTGTGAAGAAACTGATAAATTAATTTGTTGGATGGAAATTGCTGTTCTGATTTCTCTTTAAGCTTATCCTTTAGTTTGTGTAATGTTATAGCCCGTTCGTTATGCTTTGGCTAGGATGGGTTGTGAGTGGCAGCGTTGGGAGAGAACACTGATGTTTGATAAAAATTGGAGCCAGCACTAAACTTCAGCACTTTCCTGCGGCAGAGAAAGGCTTGGTTGGTTAGCCAAAGGACTAGCCTTTGGAGTTGTGAAATTCATAAGAAATTTGAAATTGGTTCTTGCCTTCTTGACACTGAAGTAGGGCGAAGAGAATGACTTAATGACGTGGCTGCCATATTTTGCCAACTGAGTGTGAGGAGGAAAATTTTTCCTCCTCCCTAATCCGTAACACGTTATCATTCATCTCTTAAAGGATCCCAATCATTTTTGTTACTTAAGAAAATTATTTGAACGGATTAAGCTTCACTTGGAGAAAGAAGAATTCCTCCTTTCAAGACAATACAAAAAAGATTAATGTTACACATCTAAAAATATGTACAGAATTTTTTACAGGAATTATGGTGATAACGGATTAAATTAAGAAATATGACTCATCAATTCATTTAAAAACTAATAATTAATTCACATAATTCACAATATAAAATTCTGGATAAATTTCTGCTTATCTAACTTTTTCTACAAGAATTTAAGACTATGGTATGTTTGATTAGGAGTATAAATAAGGACAAGTTTTTCATAAATAAGTTTCATATGTAATTTTATATATAGAATTTATTCATGAAAATTTACAATCAATTTTTATCCCATGACCAAACATACTCTTATGCACGAACTAAAACTCACAGACTTATTAAAAACATTTTAAAGTTTGCAATTATAAATATGTTTTTGATCCCTTAAAAAAATAAGTGAGATTTGATTTTTGTTTGAAAAAGGAAAATGATGTTGGTCTGAACATTTTTAGGACTATTTGGTTTTGGTCCTTGCAAATTGCAACTAGTTTATCTTTGTTGAATACTGAGTTAACGAATGGAAAATCTTGTTTTCTAATCATATATGATGGTTACTAATAGTATGTGGTATATTGTAATTATGTGTCAAAATCTACTGTAAAATGAGTTATTAGATACGGAAAAATGAGTTAACGGGTTGGGTATAATAGGTTATTAAGTGAGAATTTTAATATATAGAATCATGAATTTGACTTGTCACATGTGATTATTAGCTGATATATATGATTAAATAACGTTATTTTTCGCTACTCAGCATTGCATTTAATAGAGATAGACTGATAATAAGGACTAAAATTAAAACTCATTTATTTTTTAGGGACAAAAATATATCTAATTGTTGAAAAAAATATGAAAGTTTAAAGTGACTACATACTTGTTTTAGAAAAAATAATTTAGGGACCGCATAAAAATTTACAAGAAAACAAAAAGCATAAAGTTATAAATGGCGGTAGATATTTATTTGTTTGTCGTTTCATAAAGGATTATATTATCAATGAGTAAAATTTTACTAAAATAGAGAGGGATTACTTTGATATCCTATAAAATTTATAAGTATTAATATTTTTTAAATAATTTATGATTAAAAATTTATTATATGTCCCACTAATTAAATTAATTAGTATTTTAAATATTTATAATTAAATCACAACTCTAAATTTTAAAAAGATATCAGTATCCTTAGATATCAAAGCAAAAGCCAATAAAAAATAAAAGTGGACGATTATGTCTTTCAAAATAGTGGACGATTATGAGTGTGGATGTAAAATTATATTAATGAAACAATGTAAAATTATTTAAAATTGTCCGTACAGAAAAATTAAATTCATATTATTAAATATCAACGCTTACATTTGTTACTTAATATATATATTTTTTTTGATTAGTTACTTAATATATATGCAACTTTTTATTCACGGCTTAAAAAGTTAAAATGTCACGCAAAACAACATTTGTTTATTCTTAGTTGTTATGATGGAGGAAGGGAATGCAGAGATAAATCACCAAAATTCACCTAAATAAAGTAGAAGCCAATTTTTGTACACCGAAAAAAAAAAGAAAAGAAAAGAGCGTAGAAAGAATTTTCAATTTTTATTTTTATATTTGTTTGTGTGGCGATGTCTATATATATAAACCCTAACCTCAATTAGGTTTTCCGCTTCATCTTTGTTTCCCAAGTTGGTGCTCTCTCCTCTCGCCACTGCGCCGTCACTCATCCATTTCGACTCTCTTTCTCTCTGAGCACTGAACAATGGCGTACGCAGCTATGAAGCCCACCAAACCCGGCCTGGAGGAGCCCCAGGAGCAGATCCACAAGATCAGGATCACCCTCTCCTCCAAGCACGTCAAGAATCTCGAGAAGGGTATCTCTTCCTATCATCAAAGTTCTCTTTTTGTTGTTGTTGTTGTTGTGATGTTTATTGAGGCGTGATGGTTTCTGGTGTTGTTATCAGTTTGCTCCGACTTGGTTCGCGGTGCCAAGGACAAGCGGCTAAGGGTGAAGGGACCAGTGAGGATGCCCACTAAGGTTCTTCACATCACCACCAGGAAGTCCCCTTGTGGTGAAGGTAATCTCACTTTCCTCTTTCAATACTATTATTATTATTATCATTATCATTCATGCTATTTCTTGTAATTACGTAGATTCCGAGCCTTTGTTTCACGAATTTTGTCTGGCTTTATTTGGTGTTTTAACGTTTGAATCTGGTCTTCCTGGTTTAGAGATGTGATGGTTGTTTCTTAGATTTGTCTCAATTGAATCTGTCTGCTTCATATTTTACAGAGCTGTGAGTTTTAGATATCAATCATCCTAAAATAGTAGAGCTTTTGTACAATACATTTTCTTTGAATGAGAAAGGTGTCCCATAATCCCTATCAGAGTATCATACATGCTCTGGTGTTCGGATATCAATCATCCTGAAACTTTTATTGGGATAAAAGTCAGATAAAAATGATGATGTCTTTCAAAATTCAACTTGGTGGTCGGTACTTTAAATCAGGATGTTGTTCAATCAGGTATATGGTTGTACTACTGTCCCAAGTAATTGGCTCGGATTCTGAGTTTCAGTGTTCTCTTTGTATACTGTGGTTGATTTTCTTCTGTGTTTGTGGTTTGCTGGTTATCTCTTTCACATTTTGTTACTGTACAATTGAATTTGTGAGTATAAGCATTCATGTGGCTGAAAACATGAAAGATTGCTGTGAAAAGTGTTGTGATTTTTGGTCTTAGTGTTGGAGTCATGGAACTATCATTTCCTTTCTGCCACCTGAATTGTGTGCTGTTTAAATGTTTTTATGAATAAGAATATTGTTGTAGTGCAACTCGGTCTGCCAACTTGAGTTTTTGAACCATTCTGTTGTATTTTGAATGTTGTTTCTTGTTGATTGAGTGATATTCTGCCTGTCGTTCCAGGTACCAACACCTGGGATAGATTTGAACTTCGTGTGCACAAGAGGGTCATCGACCTATACAGTTCCCCCGATGTGGTTAAGCAGATTACCTCAATCACGATCGAACCTGGGGTTGAGGTTGAGGTGACAATTGCAGATGCTTGATCTCAAGCCGAAGTCTAATTTTGTTGTTCTTCGTAGTCTTTTTATTTTTGGGAACTGAGTTGGCTTGTTTTATTTATTTAGTTTTATGGTTTTGGAAATCAATGAATACCATGACAAACATCATGCTTAATATGCTCTAGAGTTACATGTTGAGTATTTGGTTTGATATCGTAACACAAATTGTTTTGTACTCGGCTTGTAGTATGTTATAGTTATTTTAATCTCCATCAGATTTTCAAATCTAAAATTAGTCAAGAACCAGCTTAGCTCTGAATACTCGTGGACTCAGTAAAACATTTACTTCCGTTTTAGAAGAAATATAATCCTGGCAAGATTCCACAATGCTACTATTGCTCTGGTGTTTTACGGATTATAATATGGAAGTATGCAATTCATAGTTTTAACAAATTGTGGCTATACTAATGTCATGCCTGCACTTGACATTGGTACATGGGTTTCATTAGTGTGTTAGATTGCCAAAAATGATGGAGCGAGGCTATCTCCATTCGGTTGAGAAAATTTTCTAATGCGCATAGCGTTACAGTAATTTTTCTGTAGCTTTGCTCTCTTCAAAAGGATGAATTTGAAGCCAGGATTATATATTGATGTCTACAAAACTTTTATTAATCAGATTAATAAGAGATTCGTTTTAATTTGAACTAGAATTTAGATTCGTTTCAATACACGCATGTAATATGCATTGGGCAACACCATTCCCGTTTCCTTGATCACCTAGAGCTGGGATATGGAGAGCCACACAAGCACTTCTTATGAATGAATATACGAAGATGTCGAAACTCTGCAACCTTCCACCTTGCGGTATCTCACCGCACCAGCGATTATAGCTCACATTGAATCCCTGCATAAAATCCACTGCGGTGAATCCAAGTGGAATGCTCCCGTACATCTCTCGTTGTGATTCAGATCCAACAATATCAGGCTCGTTAGGAACTCAACTTTGGATAGATCAAACGCCAACAACTACCTCGAAACTTGAGTCTTTGCGGCGTTTTGTTTGTCCCGAAAAGCATGTATGCATAGCATAGCCGTTGAGCTTGTTCCTCGAGAAGTCTATCCTTTCGGGATCCAAGTGGGGCAGTGAGGCTGGAATGGGCCCCCAAAGCTGTTTGTGTGAGAGGACAAGATCCGGTGCGGGCTTCTTGAAGTTTCCGAATGAATCTGGGATTGGGCCCGTGAACCTATTCGGGTCCAATCATATGGACAAGATATTAGGTAACTGGGAAAGAGAGGTTGGTATTGGGTACTGGGCCAGAGAGATCGGTCCAGCTGAGATGTTGGCGATAGTTGGCTGAATTGGGCTGGTGAGTTTTGGGAGCTTTTGGAATTCGAGGTAAGGGAGGTCACCTACACCGGGTGGCATTAGACCCAATAAATTATCATCTGTTGGGTTCCACGAGGATAGTACGTAAAGGTTGCTGAGGTCCTTCTTGATTTGGTGCAGCACTTTCTTGTCTTGTGGGTTGCATAGTTTGGAGAATGCGACGGGGGAGATCAAAAGTAGTGAGAGGAAGCATAACCCAAGCATGGCTCTCGTTTTTGGTGGTGGAAGTGGGGTGAGATTGGAATGTGTTAGGGGAAGTGGAGAATGTTGGAATTTATAGAATGTGGTGGGAAAAGCATTATAGTGCATGTTAATTGATGGCGTGTGGGGATATAATGTGATGTCTATAGTGACAAAAGTGGCTAAAAACAGCTCATTCGTTTATTATTTTTATTATATGCATTATTTGCTTTTATACTTTAGTTATAATGTTATATATATATGCGACTTGCTTTTCTTGTTTCTTCACACTAACTTTAGTAGTAGAGGGCGTCAAGCTGAGCAGATATGTTTCATCGTTCTATGGTGATTGCGAATGGAATTGGTCAAGAAAGAACAGAGCGCTTTGACTTGATAAACCTACATTACATCTCTTCATGTGCCAGTGCTAATCTACTCTATCCCAATGAAAATAATGCATTTCTTTTTTTTTTTTTTTTTGGGGTCTGGGCAATTAAAATAATGCTATACTAGCTATATAGATATTGGATTTGGAAGGAACGCAGCCGCGGCCCGCCACTAAAGTTGAAATTATATCATTAGTCTTCAATTTTTCATTAAAGTCAAATGTCAAGCACCCCTTGCATAATTGATGCGGCCGGTATCTCAATTCTGACAAAAATACAATGATGTATAGTTTGCACTTGCTTCAGCGGTCCTAAGCCGCTGTTTCCTTTCTGAGTTTTGCATTCCCTCTCCTTGTAGTGCTCTTTTATCAATTAGTTGGAAGTCAGTCCGTTTTTACTGTGCTTAAGGATAACACTGTTGCCTTGAATGGAAAATGACAACATTTATGTTGTCGCATGTCTTCAAGACCAAAAAAAAAAAAAAAAAATGTTGCCCCATGTCTTGCACAGATGACAGATGTGAGTTTTAGATATCAGTCATCCTAAAGGCTAAAACTAGAGGACACTAAAAAATAAATAACACCGCGCCAGAACTTGGTATTAGGATATGTGTTTCATTACATCGCAATGAGAGGCCAAAATAAATAATAAAAGACAGCATATTGAGAAATATTGACTAGTAAATACTTAGCAAGCCTAATTTCTTTTAGTTTTGAAGAATTTTATTTTATTTATTTGGTACATGAACTTGATTCTGTTATTTTAGTGCACGTGTCTATGTCTATCTAGTTAGACTAGTTGAAGTTAATTAGTTTGAAAAGAGCCCGCTATATATTCTGTTATACAAAATTGATAACGTAGTATTTGGCCACATTTACGATATGTGAAGTATTCAAAAAGTAAAGTAGTGAATTTTACCCACACCCTTCTGTAAATGTGGCTGGATTTGCTTTAACATTTAGTCGAGATGTGTCTAAACAATTGCTGTGTGGTATATCTCACTTTGTTTGGTTTGCCATAGACGAAACCGCACCCTTTGATCAATGCAATAGACGAGTGACTCATTTTGTTCCATCTATTCAGTGTAATAATCATGTAAAATTCTTCGATTGTCCTTGCAGTGGAAAGATCACCACAAGAATATTTGTAAAGAAACTTGTCTAACCCTCTATAAACAGCCCGTTCAACATTCAAAAGCTCATTTTCAGCATTATTCCCTGTTTTGTATCATCACTATACTATGTTAAGAAGGAGAGGGCTCAGACTATCTCAATCAGAATGATTGTGTAGCTTGACATTGTATTTTAACGTCTATAGAAATTCTTATCCTTGTTGAAACCAGAGATTTATTTATTTATTTTATTTGAACTAGAATAATATGAAGAAGGCAGCTAGCATTGCACGCATGTATTACACTCCTTTCCTTAATCACTTGCAGCTAGGGAGTGGGGACCCACACAAACACTTGTTGTGAAAGTACGAATACACGTCGAACCTCTGCAACCGTCCTCCCTGTGGTATCTCACCGCAAAGCCTGTTATAGCTCACGTTAAACCCCTGCAAGGAATCCACTGCGGTCAATCCCACGGGAATGCTTCCGTAGATCTTATTGTGATTCAGATCCAACGATATCAAGCTTGTGGGGAACTCCACCTTGGAAAGATTAAACGCCAACATGTTCCTCGAAACGTCAACCATCTGCGTCGTTTTGTTTGCCCCGAAGAGCACGGACGCATCGCCTTCGAGCTTGTTCCTCGAGAAGTCTATCCTCTGAGGGTCCAGTTGGGCCAAGGAGGCTGGAATGGGCCCTGAGAGCTGGTTGTGCGAGAGGATGATACTTGGGCCGGGCTTCTTGAATGATCCGAATGAGTCCGGGATTGGACCTGTGAGCCTGTTCCGGTCCAAACTGAGGGACACTAGGTTAGGCAACTGGGAAAGCGAGCTGGGTATTGGGCCTGAGAGGTTGTTAAAGGAAAGGTCAAGGAACTCGAGGTTCTTGAGTTGGGCCAAGAAGTCTGGTACTGGGCCGGAGACATTGGTCCAGCTGATATAGAGCTCCTTGAGATTGGTGAGCTTGGCGATAGTGGGCTGAATTGGGCCTGTGAGTTTGGGGAGCTTGTGGAATTCGAGGATCTCTAGGTAAGGGAGATCACCCACACCGGGTGGTATTGGGCCCGACAAATTTGTCTCCGGGACAGAGGATAGCATGACAAGGGAATTGATACGGTGCGTTTTGGTGTCGCAGGTGACGCAGTACCAGTCGCAGCAATCGGTGTCTGGGTTCCACGAGGCCAGCAAGTAAGGGTTGTTGAGGTCTTTTTTTATTTGGAGAAGCACATTTTTGTCCTGTGGGTTGCACAGTTCGGAAAGTGCGAATGGAGAGAACAACAGCAAGGAGAGGAAGCACAAGGAAAACATGGTTCCCATTTTTGGTGTTGGAAGACAAGAGAATTGGAGTGGGGTCAGAATGAGGGATCATGGGAAGTGGAGATAATTCCTATTTATAGAATACGGTGGGAAACATGGTGCATGTTAATCGATAGGATGTGGGGATAAAGTGATGTCTGTAGTGACGAAAGCGACCACATATACAGCTCATTCATATATTATTCTTTTAATATAGTATTGTTTTGCATTTAAATTCAAATTTCAATTACAAACAACTTAACTTTCTCCACTCTAGCTTTGGGATGGGGCATCATGCCAAGTAACAATCATTGCTAGTTTTATCGGGATCACGATTGGTTTGGTCTCAAAAAGAATAAGAGTAGTGCCACCTTTTGGGTGTGATAGATGGAAGAAATGAGTAAGAATATTGTTACATTCAATTATAATAAAAATTGGTGCTCAATTTGGGTGTTAGAAAGGCTTTAACTAGATACATGTACATGTGCCACTTCAACTAGATAAACAATGTGCTGGATACAGGATTTGGCAGCGCGTTGGACGCAGCCGCTAAAATTGAAATGGGATCAAAGACTTGATCCGAGTCAAATGTCAATATGTCCGTCACTCAAACACTGAACGTATCCGCCTACCAATAATTGACGCGGGGGGCATTGCATTCTTTACGTGATCTTATTGTGTAGACGTTTATATATTTGAAAACGATTGAACCTAATAAATATTTTCAATTTTCTGAATAGTGATACAATGGAAAAACATATTTAAATTTGCAACACTATCCGTGTGGGCAACAGCTGATGAATCAAGGAAGCTTTTGCCTTTAGTTGTAGTACTATTATCAAACCCACGACTCATCTTAATCAAGAAAACCAATCCATGTGATTTAGGTGATGGTATGTTAACCAAAAGTTGTTTAAGCTTTAGAATCATTTTGACAAATATCTTTTATCGAAGCATCTATGGAGCTTTAACAGATCTGTCAAGATTTTGCGCATATTAGTTTTAAGTTATTCATGCAATCATGCTTAATTTAGTTTATGAGTTATGCCAAAATGTATTTTTACCTTCTATGAGGTGACACCCTTGATCATTCGTCGATTTATTTTGCTTCTTTTGTCTTCCTTTCTGCTGTTTGATTTTGGTTTTCTTTTTTATGGTTGTATTCATTTAAGGTGGCTTGGATTTTGGTTCAGTAGCTATATTTGTGACTATGTTGCTCCCTGCCATTTGGTAATTTGAGCTCCTTATCTATCAAAAAAAAAAAATCTTCAATAACTATTTATGCTCCCTGCCATTTGGTAATTTGAGCTCCTTATCTATCAAAAAAAAAAAAAAATCTTCAATAACTATCTATGTTACAAAGTTTCTGATAAAAATTACTATACCTCTTGCAGAAAACTTTAAAATGATGTTGAAAGCTAAATGCATAAAAAATTATAGCACTGGTAAAATTGATCGTGCACAAAGAATCGAAAATAGTCTGATTAATTTTTTAAAATTCAACCTTTTTCCAATTAAATTACAGAGGAGACGCAATTTATTGAATAAAGAATGAAGAGAGGTGAGTTAACAAAAGATTGAACCTCGAACATTAACATCACAACTGAATTTTCAAAACTTCGGCCAATATCAACTTAGTGATGTTCAGTCCTTCACAATTCAGTTTAATTTACATAATCCATTAAGACGACTTCTTTGTGGTAATCTTACACGACTAGCAGTGGTTAAGAACACTAAAGAGTATGTTTGTGAGTTTGGATACAAAACCCTTCCATCTATTTTCTCTGCCTCCAAAATCGCTAAACTCATAAATATTTTACTCTAAGGGTATGTTTGATTCAAAGATGAAAATAGGGATGAATTTTTCATTACTGAGTTTCATATGTAAAATTACACATAAAACTCAATCATGAAAAATTTACTCTCATTTTTATCCTCTAACTAAATATAGCCTAAATATATCCTATCTAATAACGAATATTCCTTTCAGTATTCATATTGCTTTAGGATATATAAATAAAGGAGATAATTAATGCTTTGTACACATAAAACTCAATCATGAAAAATTTACTCTCATTTTTGTCCACTTATAATTAGAAAAGTATCTCTCTTTCTTTCCTTTTTTTTTTAGCTCGGATATTAGGGGATAAGAGATGAGAATGAGAGTCAAATTTATGACTTCCTATAATTTATTGAGACATGTAAGAGTCTACCATTGAAAGCCCTCCTAAAGGTTCATAACACACAAATCATTAAATTTTCAACTAAAAAAAGAGACTAACAATTAATATATAATAGTAGCATAATAACCACTTGGACACTTTTGTTTTATATATATGTAAGAGGATTCATTTATATTAGATATAAGTCTTGCTATACTTACACTCTTTAATAATTTTTTATGGTTATAAAATTTTATCAATTCTATCTGTTAAATTCAAAGCTCTTATCTAGTAAATCAAATATATCAATTTTTATATAATTTAAAAATAATTTAATATTTCATCATGGGGAGTGGCTATTGCCACTCCTAAATGTCTAATGCCACTCCTTCTTTATGGGAGGCACGTAGACATTTCCTAAATTACCCTTTTGCTCTTCTAGTAATTAGTCTTTTGTTTTATTTCACTTTTTGAGCCAAAAGCCTTCTCAATCGAAAGAGAAATCGGGTAGCTGATGAACTCAGATTGCTTCTTAATCAAGTCCTTCAGGCGGCGCCCCTCGAGGTACTCAAGCTGGTCCTCCTTCGGGAATAGAGTAATCTTTGCACCCCTTACATACAAAAAGAAAAAAAAAAAGAAAAAAGAAAAGCAACTTGACAAGAATTGTATAGTGATATAACTTGCAAATATACCAGTGTAGTGAACCATAATTAAATAACTTGCAAATTTAATAGAATTTTTTCAAGTCATACTAGTGCAAAAGAAAATCCTAAAATAAATCCTACAATATTGCAATTCCAAAAGAAAAAAAAATCAAAAATCTTCAAGTGATATATGTCCCTGCAATACCAAAAAAATATAAAAATGGATAGTGAGAAGCTTGATTAAATTAATTAGAAGACGTAGTAGATAATGTCATATATTTACCTTAATAAACCATTTTTCAAAACATTGACATGAAAAAACATATAAGCCCACCATTCCTAATCAATCACGGCTGCAAAAAGTTAAATGAAAAATTATAGCGACAATTATTAAATCTCATCAAAATAAATTAAAGTATCAAATAAAATAAGTAAAACACACAGGTCACAAAGATGACGTATAATGCTCTTTTTAACAAGAAAACTTACTTGCTTAGTAATTCTATCTTGCAAATTTTCTGTGAGTATGTCATCATCATGCTCATCAATCTCATATGAGAATGAGGTTGAAAGCCTTATGTCATCCTCTCCTAAACTATCAAAACCATCTATGAAGGATGATCTTGAGGAGCAATTTTCTCTCAGGTTTGAAAAGCAAACAAGTTGGCATGACAACTTTCAAAATAGCATGACGAACAAATTAGCATGACAACTTTCCATATAACATGAAGTTTTAACAGGGATAAAAGTGATTTACCTTAAAATAATAGATGTATTTACGAATGAACTTGGCAATGTGTTGATACCACTTTGCTTCAAGGAAGAGCTAGTTGTAGCATACATATTTCTCCTTACAAGTACGACAATTATGACCACCATCTCTACATATGCTACACTTATTTGTATTTTCTTCTTTTTCAAATGCCAAAGGATCACGCTTAGTGGAATTAGTACCTTTTCTTTTCCTTGAACATAATGAAAAACCTTTGTGTGGTTGAACTTGAGGCTCAAGAATCAAAGGATCGTGAGGCAAAAACAAATTGAGTAAGTTGTTTTTGCACATCTTCCTTTTGAGTTAGAGGCAATAGTTTATACTTTGAGTCCAATCCTTCAAGAAGTTTACCCCATAGTTGTTCCTGATCTTCTAACTTCTTATCCAGTCTAGAAAATGATCTTTTATCAATCCTCCATTGTAAATGTACATCATCAAGTTCCAAAGTTTCTATTTTCTTCTCCCTTATTTGATGTGCACAAGGAAGACCCATTGTCTTTGAGAAGTGGCCTTTACTGAGGCTGAGAGACTCAGAAAATGCCAAATCATGTTGTCTCAAGAGCTCCTCCAATGCAAATTCAGATACATAAGTGACTAGATTTTTAAAATAAGGGATACGAAGCTTGTGAGGCACACGAATCCTTTCACTGGAGATTCGGGCTTTGATCTCTTGAAATTGATTTGTAATAGCATGGCATATCTTATCTTTTACTGTACGGAGATCACCCATGGAAACCTGAAGATATCTTTTTAAGGTCGCATGTGCACCCTCAGCTCTTGAAGTAACATGATTCCCAAAATGAGTATATTTGTCTGTCCAAGCACTTACAAACTTTTCTTTGTGAGGAAACCAAGTGTTCATAAGATAGCTAAGAACCTGAGGATACCTTGCATATTGATAGGAAAACTTGTTCCAACCTTCATAAAATGAAGTTTCATTTCGAGAATCCATCAAATCTGTCCAAGCAGAAATAAACATATTCCAATCATTTGCCTTCTCAAAATTACGCTTGCAATTTGCAAGAATATTCTTCTCAATATGCCAAACACACAGAAGATTAGCAGCACCTGGAAAAACAACTTTTATTGCATTCATTAGGGACAACTCTCGATCAGAAACAATAATGATGGACAAATATCGCTTCCCAACATTTTTTCAAACATTGTTAATGCCCAAACATAATCATTTTCCTCTTCACATTGTAAGGAGACAAAACAAGAGTAGAATGATGTGTTAAAACTTGATACTCCTATAATGTCCAACAATGGCATCTTATACCTATTGGTCTTGTAGGCACCATTACAAATACTGATTGGATAGCTTCTTGACAATGTAATTGAGATTGGATGTGCAAAAAATAAGTGAGTCAAATGATGATCTTGGTCATATTCAGCATTATACAAGAAACCACCTTCCCCAAGCTCTTCTAGCAAAGCTTGGATTGCAGTTCGACCAGCCAAGCTCTCCTTTATGATTTTGGCTCTTGTATTACACAGGGTTCTAGCTATTGATCGAAGTTCTGAGCCCTTCAACCGAAGTGAAGTAAGTATTTGTCGTGGAGGAATGCTGGCCATCGTCATTTCTTTAATTTGGTCGACTTCTTCCTCTGAAAAACGACGAGCATAAGGATGTCCTGAAATGTCATCTGATTTTTCGTGATTATGTGATAAATCTTTTATCTCAACTCTCCAAGTATCATCTTTGTTCTTCCTTCCATAGATCTGAAATGGACAATTTATAAGACGAGATGCTGTCTTTCTCTTCCTTTCCTCTAAACGAACATTATTCCTATTCCTATAAGTGCCTCCCCTGTCGCATCCAATGATGACATACGCCTTTTGGATCTCTTTATTGTTGTTGCACATCCTTGTGAAATTCCAATACTATGAACACTTTGTATAAGCTCTTCTCGATTATCATAAATTTTTTCTTGAAGTTGAAGATAATCTTTTTCCACATGATTTTCTGGAGAATGAGTACCTATATAGAAACATCACTCAAACAGCCTTATAGCAATTGATAATAGCAACAATAAGAACAAAATAAAATCTAACAACTTTATAGCAATTGATAATAGAAACAATGCAATTAGATAAAACAAGCTAATCATTTTAATCACTTAGTAACAAAATCAATCAGCCTGAAATTCATGATTGTCACCTGAAATAATCATTTGGAAGTATGAACTCATCTCAGCTTCAAAACTATCTCCACAACCAGGATCCAAATTGCTTTCTTCTTCAATGTGATTTTCCATCCTTTCAAAATACACAAAAAAAAGAATGAAATGCATCTCATTTAGACACAAATGCATGATTCCCAAATAATAAGAAACATAATAAAAAAAATTTTGACCCAAAAAAAAAAGAAAAGATCAGTCTTCAAACATCCAAAAGAAAGAGTCTTATAACTGCTACTTACGGGATAGGGGGCAAGGTTGATGACAGAGGTCATGCGCGTTGCTGACAACGATGGAGGTTGTAGTGTTGTTGTCCACGATGCAGGTACTGGACTCGACGTTCTTAATGAAGATGGAGCTTGGAATGTTGTTGAGACAGAGGTTCCACCCCTAAAGATGAAAGAAGAGGTTATGGCTTTGATGGTGAGTTCCTTCAGCTTACCTTGTTGCTGAGAAGGTTATTGTCACCACCAAGCACAATGATGATGAGCAGTATGTATGGGAATCTCAAGCTAGTGGGTCATTCACTGTCACTAGGGAGACATCCGGCGAGAATCTTGGCAGGGGTACAAAGATTACTTTCTACCCAATTTCTCTTTTGATTGAGAAGACTTTTGGCTCAAAAAGTGAAATAAAATAAAAGAGTAATTACTAGAAGAGCAAAGGGGTAATTTAGGAAATGTCTACATGCCTCCCATAAAGAAGGAGTGGCATTAGACATCTAGGAATGGCAATAGCCACTCCCTTCATCATGCCACTTTATTTTGGTTGCTACTATATTTTTGAAAATACTACTAAATATCAATCATTAGAATATGTGTCTATTGTTATAGGATTTTTCTTAATTTGGCATGTTTGATTATCGTCAATATATCATTACATAATTCAAAGGTTGGATTAATTAAATTTATTTTCTGTTCTTACTTAAAAATGTGGTAAGGGTATAAGTAGCTCTAATGTCCGTGCAAATGTGGGATGAAATACTTGTAAAGACATTCTGATACTTAAGTCAGTGAATAAATAAAGCATAATGCTAAAAGAATAGCATGTAATAAGTTTGTGGTACCTGAGGCCGTTGAGCCCCTTACATAGTGTGAGATGATGCCGTTATAAGTTAGGAGATAATTTTCCCTATATAAGGGAGATATTCCTGAGATTTAACATATATTAGATATATTTTGTATTTGCAGGAGATATAATATGATCTATGAGATATGATGTAATAATGATAAGATATAATGAGAGATAGAGAGATCCCGATAGGATTTAGGAAATATCTTCAATTAAATCTGAGCTATATCTATGGGAGATCGACCTGGACACCACGCAATCAATCTTTGGGACTCATATGGCCGAGCTCTAGTGGTTCGGGCCGAGGTCTTCTGACCCATATTTTTAATCTAGTATATTTTCTAAGAAAAGTTATTAAAAGGTCTAAGTATATAAGACTTACACCTAATATGAACAAACCCCATATATATATATATACACGTGATTGATCTCTGGGACTCATATGGCTGAGATCTAGTGGTCCGGGCCGAGGTCGTCTAACCCATATTTCTAGTCTAATATATTTCCTATATATATATATATATATATATATATATATATATATATATATATATATATATATATCAGTCGGGAGTTTCTTTCAATTTAAAAGCAACTATTCTATCCAAGGTGAAGTGATATTTATCATTAAAACAAATCATTTAGCGGCCGGTTGGTTTGGAAGAAAATAGCAAGACAAAAAATACCATGGAGAGAAAATGCATTGGAATATGAGCTTCTTTTGTTTGGATTAGGGTAAAAAACAAGGGGGATGAATATTTACAAATGGACGGAAAAGAAAGTGAGATGACTATTTACAATTTTACTTTTTCATCAATTTAAATTTTGATAACAGAGAGCGTTATGAATTTATATAATATTTAAATTTATTTAGATATTAACTCTTAAAATAATTTTTATATTTTAAATATTAATAAAAAATTTATCAATATAATTTTTGGGTTATTATTAATTTAATTTATAAAAAGTGTTTAAAATTTTAATTAAAATAATATATTTATATATTAATTGGTTTACAAAATAATATTAATTAGTTTACAAAATAATTATTTAAATTTTTACAGTAATTAAAATTTTATTTAATTATATTACTGTTTTATATTAAAATTTAACTAATTTTTCTTTAAAAAGCTTAAACCAGTAGACCTCAAAACAAATACATGTAAAATAAAAAATCATATATTTGCATATTTGATTTTTACCCCGGTTTTATTAATAATTTTTTTTTACGTTTATTTATCATGTTTATTAATGAACTAATATATGCTGTTAGTTTAAAATTTGTACATTATTATTAACATGATATGGAGTGGAGCTGTAAACTTAATCATGCATATAAAATCATTGATAAAATAACTGAACCTGAAAGGAGGGCGATGATTACTTAAAGGAAAGAACTCTAAACAAACTCTCCTATTTATCCAAAAACACAATAAAAAATAAAAATGCACATTTTTGGAAATAGCAGTACATAAGCTTATTGAACAAACATATGCCACAAGTAGTACCAACAGTGGGTTTCCGTTTGAAAACCTCCAATTATGACATGGACATACATATATATATATATATAACTGTTACTTGTGGCTTTTGTGCTGATTCTGGGGTTAACATCAAAATAACAAGCAATAAGTCGGACACAAGCACAACAGGAACACCATTACGTATCAAGTACGTACTAAGCAATAAACACAGCACATTATTAGTTACGGGCACACGACAAAACATCACTTGCAGCTGGGAAGTGGAGAGCCACAGAGGCACTTGTTATGGAAATAAGAGTAAATATCATGGTCCTGAAGCCTCCCACCCTGCGGAATCTGACCGCAAAGCCTGTTGTAGCTCACGTTAAAGAACTGCAGATCCAGTGCGGTCAGCCCCTTGGGAAGGCTACCGTACAACTTGTTGTGGTTCAGATCCAAGTAAATCATGTTCGGCGAGAACTCCAACTCGCTCACATCGAACGCAAACTGGTTCCTCGAAAGGTCCATCGTCTCCGTCCCCTTGTTGGGCCCGAAAAGCCCAGACGCGTCGCCCTCGAGCTTGTTCCGCGACAGGTCCAACCGCGTGGTGTTGAGGCTAAAAAACGAAGGGGGGATGGGCCCGGAGAGGTTGTTATGAGAGAGGTAGATATCCGGGTTCGACTTGAATGACCCAAACGAGGGAGGGATGGGCCCGCTTAGGTGGTTCCGGTCCAAGTGGAGGGCCTCGAGTTTTGGCAGCTGGGAGAGCTCACCGGGGATCGAACCCGTGAAGTTGTTAAATGAGAGGTCGAGGAACGTGAGGTTTCTGAGGCCGGCCAGGAAAGGGGGGACCGGGCCTGAGATGTTGGTCCTGCTGATGCGGATGAACTGGAGGTTAGTGAGCTTGGCGATTGCGGGCTGGAGCGGGCCCGTGAGGTAAGGGAGGTGGTGGAGCTCGAGGGTTTGAAGGTAAGGGAGTAGGCCCACGGAGGGTGGGATCTGGCCCGAGAAATTGGTCTCAGGGACAGAAAGGTAAATGCTGAAGGTGATGATGCGGTTGGTTTTCTCGTCGCACTCGACGCAGTACCATCCGCAGCAATCGGTGTTTGGGTCCCAGGAGGCGAGGACGTAAGGGTTGTTGAGGTCCTTCTTGATTTGGAGCAGCACTTTCTTGTCCTGTGGGTTGCACCGCTTCCGCGCAGAGAGTGCTACTGGGGACAGCAGAACCAGTAGTAGGGATACGCGAAGCAGCACTGTGGTGGTTATTGCCATTTTTTGGAGTGAGGTATCGGTTTTGGCTGGGAATAGAAGGGGATGATGTATATTAATATATAAATCTTTTTAGAACGGTATTATTTAAGCATTTTAAAAATGGCCTCTATTAAAATATTCATTAAATAATTATTAAATATGAAATTATATAAAATATATAAAAATTATTATTATATTTAATAACTATTAAATGATTATTTTATATTATTTTAACTAAATAGTGAAACAAATTTCTCAGGTTTATATTGAAAGATAAGTTAGTTACTCAGATTTTAAAAATCTTAAATTAATTTCTCACATTTCAAAAAAGGAATAAATTGATTCCTTCATATACTATATCAAACTATATAAATAATTAATTTATCTTCTTTTTTAAAATATAAGAGATCAATTTAAAATTTTTAAAATCTAAAAAATCTATTTATTTCCTAATATAAACTGAGCACCTATTTAGATATCCGGTCTATTATTTTTTAGGGGTTAAATATGGGGCATGCAAGGTTGGCAGCAAGATGCCGTGGTTAGATATTTTTTGGCATCGTGCCTGAAAGAGACAGCAATAATTGACTTGTCAATTCTTGGACGTGATAACTGCATAATTTGCTCTTCCTTTCTGCTGAAGTACTAAACCACATCGAATCCAATACCATCGTGTGTCCAGTACTCTGATTACTACTACCCTCAATATTTAACCGTTTGAACTCGTGCAAGTACAACCCTATGCATTGGTTTACGCGCTTCTCATTTACATTTGGTAATAGTAAATCTTCTGCTACTGACACATTTAAAGTGCCAGTCTTGATTCGTATTGCAATGCAAAATATGAAAATTAAAGTTTTTTTCCCTTCTTAAATAATAAATAGCACTGGACCAAACTAATAGACCAAACTTGCGTAATTTAATTAGACCAAATTCCACTAAGGTTGCGTAGATTGAAGGATAATTAATGCGTCTTAATTATACATGAGATGATTCGTTTTTTGACTTTTGTTTACGTCCATCGCCTAATATTAATGGATCGGCCAAAATTATCGTTTAGATAACGCTTACTGCTCCCTCACAAAATATTTGTTAAATTTAAACAAACATAAATATTAAAAATATAATAAATAATATCATAATAAAATATTTCTATATAAAATTATAGTATATATAGATAAACATGGGTAGTAAGAATTATATGAAAAATATAGATAAACATAGGTATTATAAAGTATGATAAATAATATCGTAATAGAGTACTTCTATATAAAGTTATGATGTATATAAACTAATATATCCTAATTATTATTAATTGTGGAGCATATCAAATGGGTAGAAATAAAAAATTACACTAAGGATATGTTTGTTTCAGAGATAAAAATGAGAGTAAATTTTTCATGATTGAGTTATATGTGTAATTTTATACATAGAATCAAATCAAATCAAAGAAAATTTATCCTCATTTTTACCCTTCAACCAAACATATCCTAATGGTTATTAATTACTCAGGAGTACTATTGGAATAAAATAATTATATATTATTAGAGTATGAAATTGACAGATATTTTAAAAGATGATTTTGTCTTAAACTAGATAAATATTTTAAAGGGAGTAAGTATATATAAACTCCTCTCCAAATCAAAAGAACCCTCCACTTAAGGATTTTAGAGATCAATTGAATCTTGATACTTCTCACTGTAAATACTAGCCAAACCCGATGGAAATTACAATGATATATGCTTCTGTTTGAATAGCATGTAGAATCAATTACTCTCAAAAGGGAAATTTTTCACTTCTCACAAAAGTTGTATTGGAATGTCGCAAAATTGCCTTGAGAAGCTACATTGGTTGATAACCAAACAAGCTAATTGTTAAAAATTTTAAACCAAGCATTAAATGCTTAGTATGCTTGCAAATCTCTGATATTTATTATGGTCATCCTACACACTCCATAAAGTTGAAAGACAAAATCAGAAGCAAAGAAAATTTTGATTTAGTATTTAATAGCCATGTGTATAAGTCAATGGAGTAGTTTGTTTTTTGTTTCTTATTAATGTCCGTAGCCTATTAAAGGCTGGCATTTCACATAGTTGTGTGTGGGCAAGTCAGTAAAAGAAATTGTTAAGGTTGTGCATAGTTATAAGATGCGTGAATTAAATAAAATTTCATAGTATTTCTCTTCTCCTCCAATGAGCTTCCGTTATCATAATATTTGTGAGTGATTGTGTATATCTGATATCATATTGATATTAGAATTGATTAAATCTAGTGTCAAATTTTAGCGAGTTTGTGAGAAATAAAAGTGGTCTCATACAGTTAATTTTTCTAGAGTCAACATAATAAACAATTATAATTTTTTTTGGTTCAGTCCCAAATTAGAGAGAAAACTTGATTGTTATTATTGGAAAACTTTAATGTATACTAATTTAAAAGCTCACAATATTTTGAGCTTTTTTGAGCCAGGCATTAAAAAAGGAGTAGATCAAGCAACTCAAAAGAGATACCAATTGGTGTTGTCACAAATCCATCAAGAAGTAAATTATTCAGTGTTTGAAAAGATTGCTAATGTTAAAATTGCTAAGAAAGCATTGAATATTTTAAAACTGTTTTATAAAGGTGTAGATAATGTGTAAAAATCCAAACTACAGTCTTTGCATAGAAAATATGAAAGGTATAAAATATTTAGTTCAGAAATTGTTGGACAATATTTTTTTTGTGTCACTGATCTTATTAATAAAATGAGAGTATATAGAGAGAATATAGAATACAACAAGATAGTTGATAGCCATTCATATACAGCAACCATCTACAACTTATTAAGGATTATTATAGAAATTAAACTCTGGATAGTTTATACTTTGAGTGATGTTAGGTGTGTTTACACCGACATTACACTATAGGGGTGGATGCATAAGAAATTAAAATTAAAATTAAAATATTAAAATAGTGAAGAAAAATAATAGTGGTATAAAATTGTTGTGATATATTGTTATGCATGAAACATTTTTCTTATACTTTGTGCCAATGTCAAATCTTTGCCCCCTCTCCGAAGACCCATCACTGCATAATTCCCCACCATTAAACGGATTGACAGCTGAAAATAATGATTGGGAAAAATTGCTTAAACAGGGCCATTAACCTCGTGTCTTCGTTTTCAGCCAAAGCAACAGACAAAAAATGAACAAAATCAACAAAGAAAACGATCTCTCGAAATGCATTTATTATTTTGAGGCAGTGGCGCGGATCTGGAGTAGCAGGAAAGCGCTTTTCCCCATTAATAATTTATCATTTATTACTTTAGTCCTAATTTTTGTCTCATTTTCATCTCATTTACTAAACAGTTATGTCTATCTTTTCTTCTTTGAAAAAAAATCTAATATTTTTTTTACATTAAAGTTTAGGTTGAACAAAAACTTAGGCCATCCCAGACCAAGGTCGGCACATGCCTCTAGGTTGATCGAGAGTTTATGTAAGTGTTTATATATAGCACTAACAAAAGAAATCTGATACTTAAACTCAAATTATTATAATACTTAAGTAGAAATATAATTAGGTGAGCTAATCCATATTCACAAAAATTATCTAATATTTTATGTTATTCAACATTTTTAACAAAATATTAAATATTAAGTATCTTTTACACTTTTATCTTTGCACATATTCTCTCTTTTGAACACAAAATTATCATAATAATTGTTGTGCCATTTCTTAAAAGAACAATTTTATCGACATTGACTTTTTTTTTGGGTTCGTTTTTACTAATCTCTTAATCTATACACTAAAATCTTAAAGGCACTTATAAATGTACGAGAGGGAGTATTTTTATATCATTTGTAAGATACTATATTGACATACTCTTGTCTATTTTTAGATGAAGTGTAAATTTCACTTAATTTTGGTTCCATATTCTATCCAATGATAATTATTAGTATGTTGATTATTCGCCATCTCACTTTTAAAAGCTGACCATGTTTAACCTCTTTGTAAATAATATTAGTTATATTGAAGAAAAAAAATCCTATCTAGTATATGAGTTGCAAAATTAATTTATTATGACATCTTCTGTAACAAGTGGTATTTTCATATCTACTTTTTAATGCAATGGATGACTTTTGCAAAGAAAATAAATTTAAAACATTTATTAATTTGAGGGTAGGTTCGAATCGTTTATTAGTCGAAGGACAACTTTGAAAACCGAAAATAAGTTATTTGACAAATCAATTGTTATTTATTTATTTTTTACTGGTTACGTAAATAACTTGCTAATATTATTTTGGGTCAGCTCTTCCTTTTGTTTTTGTTTCTGGTGCTGGGTCGTGAACAACGTAGAGTTTTTGGTTTTGTCAGAAACAGCATAGTACCTGTAGTTATTACTTTTTATTCCTCGGGCTCATTCCACATTTATGCGAAAACTCCACTGTTGGGCCCATATCTTAAATCGACCGCCAAACTCGAAGATGCTTACAAAGAAATTGGGTTAGGAATGGAGCAAATAAGACTGAAGACTCTGTTTTTAGCCATCATCATAAGCCATTTCTTACCGGTAATTGAGGACCCAGATAAAAATATATATAAATTTATATTGAAGCTGACCCTTAGCTTCCTTCTCAAAATGCATCCAATTCTAGGGGGCCAAGGGGCGAGTTCGACTCCCAGGGTAGAGCCCGATTGCCCCTTTCCGCCAAGTGACCCAAAAATCATCAGCTTGAACTGTTGACAAAAAACAAAAAAATCAGCTTGAACTTCGACCAAAAAGTGAATTAACAATAAGCCCGAACGTTGATGATGACAAATTAAAGAAAAGGGGCTCGGACGTTCAACTCTGTATCGTGTAAAGCAGGTGTAACAAGGTAGGTTTTATTGTTATATGTTTTTATGGATTTTGCTAACGATGCTGGTTAAGATACTTAAAATGGTGAATTTTTAAATTTTTTTAATGGGTTTTATGTGTTTGAAAAAATAAAAACACATCTTTACAGGGTATAATTGGAGATGCAGATGATTCATATAAATGGAAAATAGATGGGAACTGATGGGTTGCATTTGTGCACCCATTTTCCTTCCTAGTTCTTAATATTTTGCATTTGACTTGTGTTAAATTAATGGTTAATTAGTGAATTTGTACTTTGTTCTCAACATACATTATTCAATAATTTTGTAGCCATCAGCATAGTTTTTAGTGAATTCTCATACTTTGAAAGTTCTCTATGCTTTTAATCTCTTTTTGGAGTGTTGTTTGATAATAGGGACATCAAGATTGGTGCATCAGAGCAGAAGAAGGACTCAGGAACACTGTTGAGGTTCTGATACTGTCTAGTTTGACTTTTAGTTACTGTTTTTCCAATATCTAGAGTTACAAATGTCCGATTGAGGTGATTTTTACTACATTGGAAAACTTTTTCAAAGAGCTACAACTTCTATTTCTAGGCCAAAGAGCTAATTCAAACGTCTTGGACCTCAAAATAGGCTTGGAAGCATACTGTTCACCCAAGCGATGAACAGAAGAGTATAATTCTGTGAACGCTTCACACGAGACCTCCCAAGCGGTCATATGCTTATGGGCCGCATCAGTTGGGCCAATCACATTACTCTCGGAGAGGTCATTTGCAAGGAAAAGAAATGCGAAAACTCCTGTCTAGGATCTGGGACTGGGATATTCACGTTTTGAGTTTTTTTTCACTCACTCACTCTCTCTCTAGAACCTTCTTTCTCTCTCTGTTTTCTCTCTCTAGGCTTAGGGTTCTCCATCATAGTTGGATTTTGGTACTTTTCGAGTTGTAACTTACCGCTTTTCTTAAACATTGGTTGAGAAGCTCGCCCTATGGAGGAGTAATTTCCCTTATCATGCATATGGATGACTGAAGATTAAGGTTGTTCATGAGATTACTGCTCTTTATCAAATTTTGTGGTTGGTTTCCCTTTTTCCTTTGTCATCTCTTTTAATTATTGGTTGTATGATTATTGCAATCGTTTTTCTAAGAGTTGCCCATTTGTGTGATGTTTATCCATTGAATGAGGAATTGGGATTAATTTCATTTGAAATTAGGTTGCTATAATTGGTAATTAGACCAGCATAAGATCATAGAATTACGATTGTGAATTACTAGTTCATATATTAGTCAAACACTTAGCGAGAGTGCGATCGTATAATTGTTAACTAGAATTATACCGTTGTTATGTGTTAACATTTTAATGGAAGCAACCGCCACCACAAATTTATCTTTTGAGTCGATGATTGAACAATCCTTAATTTGAAGGAGTCTTTGTGCAGGTAATTTAATTTATTATAATCTCTCAATTTAATTTTGCTATTCAGCAACATTCAAAAACCCCCAATTTCCTAGAATCAATTATAATGTTTCCACATGAAATGACTTGGATCGCGCTCTTGCTACATTTTTGGTGCAATTCAGTTACAAAAACTATTTTTAATTTGTTGCGGCCAGCGACACTCGCATCAAATTTTGGCGCCGTTGCTGGGGAAGTGGTACTAGTTGATTCTTTTACTTTTTTTTTATTTTTATTTTTGTATTTGTTTTTAATTTGTTTTTATTTTTTTAGCCTTTTTGTTTTTTATTTATAAAAAAAATTTAGTTTAATTTCATTTTAATTTTGTTCATGGCTTATTCTTTTCGTTTTATTATTCTCTCTAACTTTTTGATTCTTTTGCTAGTGTTTCAGGTGACATGGGTGAAAATAACTGGACTTTGAAGGAGCTTGCTGCCCAAGACTTAAACTACCAACCTTTGGGGATTATTTACCCCGACCAGGGAGGTGACTTTGAGCTCAAATCGGGACTCCTGCACCACTTTTCCAAGTTCCATGGGTTATCTAGGGAAGACCCACACAAACATCTCCAGCAGTTTCATATGATTTGTGTGACGTTGAAGCCTCTAGGGGTAATAAAGGGCCAAATCAAGCTAAGGCCCTTCCTATTTTCCCTTGAAGAAGTTGCCAAGGGTTGGTTCTTTTACATCCCCCATGGAACAATTGACAGCTGGGTTGGCATGAAGCACATATTTTTGGAGAAATTCTTCCCAGCTTCTAGAGCAGCTACCATCAGAAAAGATATTTGTGGCATTAGGCAATTACAAGGTGAATCTCTCTATGAGAACTGGGACAAGTTCAAGAGATTGTTTGCCAGCTGTCCTCGGCATCAGATCCATGAGCAGTTACTTATTCAGTATTTTTATGAAGGATTGCTGGCCATGGAAAGGAACATGATTGATGCTGCTAGTCGGGGTCCCTTAGTTAACAAGACGCCTACTGCAGCCAGACTTTTAATTGAGAATATGGCAGAGAACTCTCAGCAGTTTGGATCCAGAGCTAGTGTGAATACCTACAACATGAGTGAAGTGTCTCCAATGGATAATAGCAGGGTGGAGTGGAAACTAGATGAGATGACTGAGTTCTTGAAATAGATAACCTTGAATCAGTTGAGGCAAGCTCCTTTACCTCAGACAGCTTTTGGTATTTGTCCTTGTAATACCCATGCTACTGATGTGTGTCCACAATTACAGGAGGACCCCACTTTAGTTACTGCTGGCAATCTGTTCCTTGGTAGACCTCAGAATCAGAATAACCAACAGGGGTATGACCCTTACTGTAACATCCCCTGCTGCTTTATGGATTGACAATTGTCCCCACAAACCAACATGGGTCTTTTCAGCATGCTTTGTCCTCACTCGCACACTTCCTAGGAAAACTTCCCAGAGGTCACCCATCCCAAAATTGCTCCAAGTCAACGCTTAATCGTGGAGTTCTTTCGATTTATCAAAGAAGATTCATCTTGTTGATATAGATAGTACAAATCAATTCATATAAGCCCTCCTCAAGTGTATAGTTCCATGCCTATCAGCCTTGAGATCCTCTCATTCGGGTGTGTAATCGGTTCATTCATGTACCCCTCCGCTTTCGAAGTCTGCCAGGAGCCACTCTTTGTCTGTGCCTCCTTGCACCGGCGAACACTCCCCGACTTCGCAATCCCCGGGCGTTACATGAGATACCATTTGTAACATCCCCTACTGCTTTATTGATTCATGATCGCTCATAAATTAACACAAATGTCTTTTAGTGCAGAAGTTGTCCTCATCGACGCTTCTAGGAAAACTTCAGGAAAACTTCAGAGGTCACCCATCCCAAAATTGCTCCAAGTCAACGCAGCGTGGAGTTCTTTCGATTTGGGCTACCGATGTCCAAATCGAAAGAACTCCACGCTAAGCGTGCTTGACTGGAGCAATTTTGGGATGGGTGACCTCTGAAAGTTTTCCGAAGTTTTCCTAGGAAGCGTCTTGAGAGGACAAAGCACGCAAAGACGTGTTGGTTTATGACAGTCAATCCATAAAGAAGCAGGGCATGTTACAAATGGTATCAGAGCCTGCACCTCTCCCAATACGGTGTGGTTCGGACTAACCAGCGGAGTGGGCATGTAACGCCCGGGATTGCGAAGTCGTGAGTGATCGCGTGCAAGGAGGCACGGACAAGGAGCGGCTCCTGGCAGACTTCGAAAGCGGAGGGGTACATGAATGAACCGATTACACACCCGAATGAGAGGGATCCTAAGACTGTATAGGTATGGGACTATACAGTTGAGGAGGGCTTATATGAATTGATTTGTACTACCTATATCAACAAGATGCATCTTCTTCTAGCTAAATGAAAGAACTCCACAGTTAAGCGTGCTTGACTTGGAGCAATTTTGGGATGGGTGACCTCCTGGAAAGTTTTCCTAGGAAGTGTGCGAGTGAGGATAAAGCATGCTGAGAAGACCCATGTTGGTTTGTGGGGACAGTCGTCAATCCATAAAGCAGCAGGGGATGTTACACTTACAATAGCACATATAACCCGGGTTGGAGAGATCATCCCAATTTGAGGTGGGACAACTCATCACAACAACAGCAAAGACAGCAGAGCAATCCACACGTCTACCAATAACCATTTGCTCCATAGTTACCTGCCCCTCAGTAGCCTCTAGCACTACTTGTCCCTCCTACCCCTTCAGATGCACCATGGTAGGAGATGATGAAAATGATGATAGAAACACAAAGGAAACAGGAACAAGCCATGCAAGAGAGGAGAAATGCAATTATGCGGCTAGGGAGTTCCCAATCCCAGCAAGGGAGTGCATCCATCATTTCTTCTTAGACAGTTCCCAACCCCAAGGGAAATATTTCTGCTATTACTTTCAGGTCCGGTACGATTTTGCCCAAGGTTGCTGGTCCTTCGGAGCAGGTTGTGGTTGAGAGTTAGAAGGATGAGACAATTGAGACAGAGGTGCAACAAGATAAACTAGCACCCCTGCAAAAGCAAGCAAAAGAGCAGGTAAAAAGACCTATTCCATTGTCCTTCCCATAACGAGTTGCCAGACCCAAGAGGTCCAAGGAATTGGAGTTGGAGAAGGACCTCTCGGGAACCTTTAAGAAGATAGAAGTCAACATCCCTTTGATGGATGCAATCAGGCAAATCCCCAAATATGCCAAATTTCTTAAGGATTTGTGCACTAACAGGAGGAGACCACGAGGTAGTGAAAAGGAAAAGGTGACTAGAGGGGTGAATGCTTCCTCCCTCATCAAGCCAGGTAACCTGCCACCCAAGTGTAAGGATCCAAGCATGTTCAATGTTTCCTGTACTATTGGGAACCTGCAAATCAAGCAAGCCATGGCTGATCTCGGGGCTGGTATTAATGTTGTGCCAAAATCACTCTACAGGTCTTTACACTTTGGGGAGCTCAAGCCTATCGGACTGACAATCCAGCTTGCCAACTGTAGCATCACAAAGCCAGAGGAGGTATTAGAATATGTCCCGATAAAGGTAAATAATTTAATATTCTCCGCTGATTTTTATGTACTTAAGATGGAGAATGACATTGATACCAACCAGCATATATTAATCTTGGGTAAACCATTTTTGAAAACTGCTAGAACCAAGATTGATGTTTATGCTGGTACATTATCTATGGAGTGTGGGGACTTGAAAGCCCAATTTTGTTTATCTGATGCCATGAAATTCCCCCTTGAGAAATGCTCTATGTTTGGCATTGATGTCATTGACTCCTTAGTGGAAAATGTATATGATACTTTACATGGCAAGGATGAACAACCCCTTTTTCCTATTTTTTCTTCCCCCATGGAATGTGATGAATCTACTGTCGTAGAGTTTTTCGAGCTTACAGATACAGGTACCCCATCTGGGTAGTAGTCATTAGTTTCAGAGGTGCCCCATGACTAACCGACTCTAGGAAGAAGCCTCATGTGGGGCAAAAGATTTTGCTGCATGAGCCTAAAGCGAAATTTATAACTGGAAGATCAAAGTCTAGATGGAAGGGACCACTCTTAGTTACCTTCGTACACCCTTGTGGTGCAGTTGAATTAGAGGACCTAAGGTCTAAGATTCGCTATAAAGTTGGCAGGCACCGACTAAAATATCTCTATGGAGCCCCCAGAGATTTTGGAGCTGAGATGAGAGTTTTATGGGTTGAATCTATACACCTTCCGTGAAGGTCCTGACCGTCTAACTTAGGGATATTAAAATAAAGTGCTGGGTGGGAGACAACCCACTATGAGGTTTTTCTTTCCTTTTCTCTTTTATTTTTCTGCATTTTATTCATTTTCATTTATTTGAGTCTTGCATCATATTTATTTTTGTTTGTGTCCTACATGATTCCTTTGGCACCATAGAGATTACATGCATAGGCTCATACCACATGCACTATATTAACATACTTGACATTGACTTTACTTTGTATTGCATACTTGGTGGATTCATTGTGTTGTTTGGATTGAGTACATGAATTTTTACTTGTGAGATTTTGAGCCTTTTGATTATATTATTGTGTGTCCTCCTTGTTTGTTCATGTGTGTTTCCCTTACTAGATTTGTATTCTAGAACTTGCCTAGGTCTTATTTGAAAATATGTTCCCATGTGCATACTTAGATATGGTTGAGGCATTTTTCTTGTTTATAGCCACTTACTTATATAGTCATCCCTTGCATATTACCATTGTTTAGCCCTTTTTGAGTCTTATTGCCCCTTATTTTGTTTTAGCTTAGTCCTACCTAAAAGTGAAAAACCATGACAACTCCTAACCTTCTAGGCTTCGAAGAGCATTTGTGCAATTTTTATATATTTGTGTTTTGAGCATAAGTGTGGGGGAGAGCATGAGGATATGCCCCAGTCTAAGTGTGGGGGAGGTAATATGTATTTGTGAATGGCCAAAAAAGAAAATTCAGCAAGTGACACACTAAAATATATATATATTGTAAAAGTTTGGATGAAGGTGTGTCACATTGTAAATTAAGGGCTTGTGAGTGGTTAAGTTGGATAAAGTATACCCTTAGACACTTGTGCTCTTAATGTATACATTTACTCTTCTTTGACTAGAAGTTTAACTCCACTGGCCTTTATATTTTTCCACCTTCACTTTAACCCCATTACAACCAAAAGTAATTCCTCTTGATTCAATATACATGTGAGTGTGACGAATAGAGAATAAGACCCTTGACAAGCCTATGGTAATGCATTTTCTTTTGAGGTGATTTAAGTGTACATCATATCTCAATACACTTGAGTGAATACATGGCAAACACTAACCTTGGGAGAATTTTTGTACTTGATTCATTCACATGTATGTTGATTCTACCTTGTGTGTTGTGTTCTTGCTCATGCCTTGCTTGTTGAGATCCTCTTTGATTGTTGGTGTGAAATCCCATTGCTTGTATCTTTAGGCCCATTGGATTGATGTTTTGTTATTTTCCATGCATCATGCATTTTTAGAGTTCGTAGAGTTAGGAGTCCGATCGCTTTGCTACATCCATCTGAATTTCTTGCATTAGGACATGCAACTGTTTAAGTGTGGGGGAGTTTGATGGGTTGCATTCGTGCACCTATTTTCCTTCCTAATTCTTAGTATTTTGCATTTGAGTTGTGTTGAATTAATGGTTAATTAGTGGATTTGCACTTTGTCCTCAACATGCATTATTCAATAATTTTGTAGCTATCAGCATAGTTTTTAGTGAATTCTCATACTTTGGACGTTCTTTATGCTTTTAATCTCTTTTTAAAGTGTTGTTTAATAACAGGGACTTCCAGATTAATATATTAGAGCAAAAGAAGGACTCAGAAACACTGCTAAGGTTCTGATACTGTCTAGTTTGACTTTCAGTTAGTGTTTTTTCAATATTTGGAGCTACAAATGTCCTATTGAGGTGATTCTTATGGTATTGGAAAACTTGTTCAAAGAGCTACAACTTCTATTTTTAAGCCAAAGAGTTAATTCAAACGTCTTGGACCTCAAAATAGGCTTGGAAGAATACTGTTCACCGCCCAAACGGTGAACAGAAGAGCACAGTTCTGGGAACGCTTCCCAGGAGACCGCCCAGGCGGTCATATGCTTATAGGCCGCGTTAGTTGGGCTAATCACGTTACTCTCAGAAAGGTCATTTGTAAGGAAAAGAAACGCGGAAACTCTTGTCGAGGATATGGGATTGGGACATTCACGTTTTGAGTTTTTCTTCACTCACTCTCTCTCTAGAACCCCTTCTCTCTCTCTCTCTCTCTCTCTCTCTCTCTCTCTCTCTCTTCACTCTCTAGGCTTAGGGTTCTATATCATAGTTGTGGATGTTGGTACTTTTCGAGTTGTAACTTACTGCTTTTCTTAAATATTGGTTGAGAAACTCGCCTTATAGAGGAGTAATTTCTCTTACCGTGCACAGAGATGACTGAAGATTAAGGTTGTTCATGAGATTACCACTCTTTATCGAATTTTGTGGTTGGTTTCCCTTTTTCCTTTGTCAATCTTTTAATTATTGGTTGTATGATTATTGCAATCGTTTTTCTGAGAGTTGCCCATTTGTGTGATGTTTATCCATTGGGTGAGGAATTGGGATTAATTTTGTTGGAAATTAGGTTGCTATAATTGATAATCAGACTAGCATAAGATCATAGAATCACGATTGTGAATTACTAGTTCATATAGTAGTTAAACACTTAGCGGGAGTGCGATCGTATAACCATTAAGTAGAATTATACCGTTGTTGTGTGTTAACATTTTAATGGAAGTAACCGCCACCACAAATTTATCTTTTGAGTCGATGATTAAATAATTCTTAATCTGAAGGAGTTTTTGTGCAGATAATTTTATTTATTATAATCTCTCAATTTAATTTTGCTATTCAACAACATTCAAAAATTCCAAATTTCCTAGAATCAATTAACGCTTCTATGTGAGACGACTTGGATTATATCCTTGCCACTTTTTTGGTGCAATTCAGTTACAAAAGCTATTTTTAATTTATTGCAGACAGCGACACTCGCATCAGGAATCATAAGGCAGGGCCTCATTCTTCATACATACCTGCTTCAACAGGACTTTTTGTTATCTTTAAACAAATGTAAGACACTTTATTATGATGATTTGTACCTGACTTAAACATTTAGTTATTAATCAACGAACATTCCTGAAAAGAAAAAATAAAAGGTTCAAATATTTATTCAAGATAATTTTGATTTTTTTCCCATGCAATTTTCAATATAATTTTAACAGAACAAAAGAAAGAAAAGTACTAAAAAAATAAAACTTCCCATTGTAGGCTTGACAGTTCTAGCGTTAATAAAAGGTTCAAATCTTTATTCAATATAATTTTGATTTTTTGCCTTGCAATTTTCAATATAATTTGAATAGAACAAAAGAAAGAAAAGTGCTGAAAAAAATAAAACTTCCCATTAATTGTAGGCTTGACAGTTCTAGCGTTTCACAGCAATCCCCAAACAATACAATATATGTTGGCTAACATGATCAATCACAAAGGAGCCCTCCATAGCCAAAAGCAAAATAATAGAATAAAAAAAACAAAAAACAGAAGACCCCGCAGCCCCATCACATTCAGTAGGCGTTTTGGATGAGATTTTTTAGGGTATAAATTATTTTTTAACAAAAAAAGTTACTTTTTTATGTTTAGATAGTTTTTAAAAAATAATCATAATCTTAAAACAAATGGTTTTGAACTCTTTTTTTGTAGAAGTTAAAAAGAACAGTTTATGAAAAAATAGTTTTAATTTTTTAATTATATATAAGATTCAAGTTTCATAATAAATTTTTTAAAAAAATTGAAACAAATGCATCCTTAATTGAAAGTTTAGAATTCTCAACTAAAAAGAAATCTCTGTTCATTTTTTATTTATCAGCTGTAATAAAAATTTGATTTTTTTCATTTGTTTAACAATTAATAAATTTTAATTACTTCCTTTTCAAATTTTTTTCCGACGTGAACTTCCTTTTCAATTTTTTCTTCAGTAATTTGTTAAACAAAGGAAAAATTAATATATTAACATTGCTTTAAATTTTTAAATGAAAACCTGATCAGGTTCAACTATTTCATGTCAAAAGGATACGAAAAGTAATCCAGCGACAGTTATCATTTTAGCCAAGAAAAATTAAAAACAAAAGATGTGGAATAAAAATATATTAATGGTGGAGATATTTCGCACACCAATTTGTATTTAAGCTCTTCGAGCTATATATCTTTTTCCTTCATAGAAATGAAAGAGATGCATTGCGCTAAGCAACAACTGTTTGGACTAACAACTACATTGAAAAATTAATACCGCATATTTCAAACAGTGCCAAAGTAATAAAATAACATATACCTACCACTCTTCAAATCAACTATCAACCGCCTATAGCTACAATGATCAAGCAAAACCTGCCAGATCAATACTATTCAAGTGTTTATGACATGTGATATGGGTGCCAAACGACTCTTTGGAGATTCAAAGCATGTGAAACACTACTATTGGTCAGAAAATTGAGGATTAACTATAGTTTGATTGCAACTCGACATCTACCTAATTTGATTAACCAAAGATTAGTCAATTGTTTCTTTTCAGAGAAGTCTACAACTCTAGTTTGGAAGTGGCTATTTGTCTATTGGAACTCCATATATAATACTTGCTCTCATGTGCATTGTTCGTGAAATGTCCTCAAGGAATGACATTTGCACTATTTTTTCTCACTATAAATTAATTATTACATTGACATTGGGTTAGAGATATTTTTCTCCGTAACCAAAAAAAAAAATATTTTTCTCCGCTCGATCAACACGTGTTAGCTGAGATTGGGAAGAAAACAGAGAATGAAAGGCAAAAATGCCTATAAATAAAGATCTTGCTAAACAAAGTATTTTATAAGGACTTTTGTTCTTCAATAACACCTCAAATGAATTAATACCTTACTGATGTTGAATTCTCAATACGTTGAATTTTTTATTCTTCGATAACAGGTAGCCAACATTACAGTTTTTCTATTCAGGATTGAGATCAACGAAGACGAATATTTTTTTAGAATACTCCAAGTTATGATAGTAAATGAAACTAAGTCCAAATATTGTTATCTATGCTCTTAGAGAACTCATAATGAATTATCTTTGTGACTTGTGTGTTTTATTTACTTGATACTTTAATTTATTTTAATGAGATTTAATAATTGTCACTATAATTTTCTATTTACCTATTGACTATAGTCATGATTGATTAGACATGTTGAACTTATATGCCTTTTGATATCAATGTTTTGAAAATTGAATTTATTGATTAGACATGTTGAACTTATATGCCTTTTGATATCAATGTTTTGAAAATTGGATTTACTAGGGGATATATATATATATATATATATTCGGTGTTGCAGGACCAAATATAGCATGAAGACTTTTGATGATAAATTATTTTTTAACGGAATTGCAATATTATAATATTTGTCTTGTATTATTTTTTGCATAAATATGATTTCAAAAAATGTGTTATATTTTATATTTCATTAAAATTTGCAAGTTGTTTAAATTTTATTTCACAACACTTTTTAATTCAAGTTAAAAATCATATTTTTTGGTCAGTTTTTTTTTGTTATGTTAGAAGTTTAATTATAGTTAATTTTATGTTTAATATTAATTGGTATAATTATTAAATATAAATTAAAAATATTTTATAGCAATATATTAATTATAAATATAAAATAATTTTGTAACTAAAAGTATTTAGAAATGTCACAAATAAAAATGATAAATAAGAAGTGATAATAGATAAAAATAACCGAAAGAACATTTTAGGACTAGTGTAAATAACAGTAATTGATATGGCATAGTAGTAGACAAAAAGCAGTTGGCAATAGCTACTCCCCTCATGTTTGATTCCAATGTTTTTTTTTTCAGGAAAAAAAATGAATCAATCTCGTACATTGCCCATGTTTGCCGAAGAATCCTTTGCGATTCAAAACATGGAAACCCATGAAAAAGTATAGGCTGTCTACTCTGGACAACTTGATTACCCAACAAAACGTTTCATGTCTTAATATTCTTTAACATAATAACACTCCAGAGCATCTGCGCTCTGCCATCTTTGTGTCCAGTTATTTTTTCAGAATAACTCAATATAAAAGTCACACATATAAAAGTTTTTCGTATTTTCACACTAAAAAAAATTTGATAACTGTAACACTCGACCATTTTACCCTTTTTTTAAGGAAAAAAAAATATTTTTAGTATAGCTTAAAGTGTTGTATCATTAGAAACTGATGAACATGTATAGAAGTCCACAATTTACAACCACTTTGTTTTAATTTTACATTAAATTTGAAAGTTAATTTATATTCAGTGTTAAAATTTTACATAAATTACCATGCAATAGTTGTTTTTAATTTCACTCCCACATTGCAATGACTCTCCTCTTCATTTCCCCCCTTTTTAGTGAACAATGCGGTTCCAGCCACCAAGAACAAGAAAAAGCGCACTGAACTAGTCACCTCGGGCGGCTTTCAAAAGAGACCCAGCTGATCATTCCAAATTCCTTAAGATATATTTTGTGAGTTTAGATTTTTTTAAAAATAAAATAAAAAGAAGGGTTTGTACGATAAGATTTTAGAATTTTACACCACAATTCCTTCATTTTCCTCCATTCCCCACTAAAATTCAAATTCGCGAGTATATATCTTTATGCATAGAGGAGGATGCTCGAACATAGAAGCCAAAGTGCAGCGAATGCCCCATGCGAGCTAAGGCATCAGCAGCATGGTTGGTTCACCAAAAATACAGTGGTTAGTTTATTCTGTTACAGCAATACATGACAGTTAATTATTCGTTAGTTAGTTTGCTATATGACTCAGAGTCAGTTATTTGTAAAAAAATCATACATCAACAATGAAGATGATCTCAGTTTTTCTCTTACTTCCACTTCTGGCACAATGTGGCTCAGTTTTGATAAATGTTTTTTCAGCTTAAATATATTTTTAGTCTTTATAAATATAAGTTATTTTAATTTTAATCCTTTTAATTTTTTTGTTCATTTTTTTCTAATATTATACTTTTTCCTCATATCCTTAGTTTATATTGTTGAGTGACAATATTGATAAGGATCAAAGGAAGATTTTAAAGATATTTGTAAGTATAAAAAACAAAATTTTATCAATAATATTGATAAGGATTAAATACATATTTCAAAATTTTTGGGGATCTAAATATAAGTGAAAAGACCAAAAACACGATATTAGTAAAAAGAGGGATCAAATGCCAAAATTATTTTTTATAGAGACTAAAATCAAAATAACTTATATTTATCGGGACCAAAAACATATTTAAGTCATTTGTATCCATTCCATGATCAAACCAGTACCCTTATTCTAATAATTGATAATTTGGTGTATTAATTTTGTCATCCACCTTTATTTTCTTAACTTGTCACTTGTGTACTCCGATCCCTCTGTGTCACGTCTCAATTTGGATCGTGATCGATACATGAGGAATCCCATTCTCATGTAAGTCTTGTGATCATTAAGTCGTACTGCATGTATATTTTATTCATAAAATACATTTCAAAATGTAATTCAATTTGCATAACCAATTCATAATAATCATAAATACCCCCTTTTTATAACTGAAATATGAACTATAGTTGTAATATAAAATCTATTGAGTTGCTTTTTCACTAAAGAACTATGCATGCTAAACCATTTAAATACAAAAAGAATCACGGTAAATTAAAATGCATATGTACATGGTTCGGGACCCCCCTATTTCATCATTGGAGCACTCTATAAAATACCAAAACACTTCTAAGGTGTGCTACTGCTGAGGGAGAGAAAGTGGAGGATACAAAGCTACCGTTGTATCAATGAGGAAAGGAAAGAGAAGAGGGGTGAGTTTTATTATAAAACTCAGTGAGTAGATCCTCACTCATAATCATACATGGGACAAGAAGAATGGTACAAAATAATAATGCCACATTTATAAATCATTTCTATTTATAAAACATAATACTATGAAATCATACATTTGCTAGAAATACAATTATCTTTATTTCTTGAGAAATTATAAAAGAGAACAAACTATCTAAAAACTGTAAGGTGGTGCTCCCTGGTGGTGAACAAGAGCACATAATTGAGATCTTAACTATAACTGGCAAACTACATTTTAGACGAACTGATTTAAATAAGGATAACTTGCCCTTGGTGGGCCTTAGTATACTAAGGTTAATGGAATAATCGTTATTAACTCACAGTTTTAAATCTCTTAGTAATTTCCTATTCTAATTCGTGCTGAAATCATAAAAATGGGGGATTCTATGATTCTAACTTCAACCTGTCTCATATTCTCGTCAATAAACATAAGTTTTTACTTTTCATTTCACCAATCATAACTAATTTTCATTTCCATAATCAAATCAAATAATGAATTTAATCATGTAAAGCATTTATAGAGCAATTATGGTCCCATGCATTTTCTAAAATCATATATTTCCATGTGTAATTTCAAAGGAAGCATTTCTAGCTATTACACATTATATATAAAGTCCATATAATGTGAAAGCTAAATTTTCAAATCTTTAAATACTCGGTAATGCTAGAAAATAATGATATAATGATCAAAGTAAGGACACGAGATTAAACCTACTCACATGGAGGGGTGGAATGTGATGCACTGACACCAAGAGAGCTCCAGGGAGGAGGAATCATACCAATGTCTACCATAACAATCGTAAAACTCATAAATACTCTATGGGTATCTCTAGATTACTTTACATCAATTCTAACTATACTGAAGGAGCACCTCCACTTGACAATGATAGGAGACATGACAATGCCCAATCTAAGACCATGAAAGAGTGAAGAGGAAAGAAGCATAAACTACACAAAACTCACTAGCTTGAAACTTGAAGAATAGGGATTAGGATGAGGATGACAGTGAGGAAAGTATAAGAGGAGAATATGGGGTTTAGGGAGAGGGTTTTTTGGTTCTGTGAAGGGAAACTCGAAAGGAAAGGTTTTTAAATGGTTGGGGTATCATAATCAAAACTATGTTATTTCTAGTACTATCCTATTATTGGAGTGCTCGCTGCAGTGAGCCTATATGGAGATAAAGGACAGAAGGGTTCACCTGTTCACTACAGTGAGTAGAGCTCGCTGCAATAAAATAGTTCTGCATAATTCTACCGAATTTCAACTCAAATATGGTTTTTGCATCTGTCGCCATCCTTGGCTACATGGGTGGGCCCAAGAAACTTAGAGCGGTATTAGAGCGGTACAAAACTTGTCTATGGACACGTATACACGATGTATTACACTCTATCTATAAATAAGTGTCTTTCTGGAAAATAAAAATTGTCCAACATTATCTATCATTTGATAATTTTAAGAAAATATTAATTATTTTTTTTATATTTACCTTTACGTAGATTCTCTTCCACTTTTTATGATAATTATTACATAAATAAAATAAAAGGGTAATTTTGTCAATATGAACTAATTTATTTTATTAGTTGTACTTTTTAAATACTACCTTCATTATTTAATAAGTGTCTATCCACAAAATTTTATTTTTCTACTATTAATTGTCCTTTTAAGAACTCTAGACCGTATTAATTATTTTTTCCTATGATACACTTATAACGAGAAGTTAATGGATAGATTACATACGAGAGAGAGTATTAAATTAGGTAATGATAACGATAGTGTTATAAAATATATTTAAATTTATCTAATTTTAAGGTATTTAATAATTTTTCTAATATATGTACATATATGAATATATGAACACTCAATAAAAAATAGAAATAATAAATTTTTAATCTTGTACCTGAACCTTGAAAGACTATTATTCATGTCGGAGGTAGCAGTAGACTAGTAGTTATTAGAATACAAAACCGATCATGTAAAGCTTTAATTTTTGTTGGAAATTGTTACAACAACAGCAATCAATGTGTCAGTGCAATAACAATGACTCTGATAATAAGGGAGTTTTGTCTAACAGCCTCCTGCGCCCATTTCCACAACGTTGTGCATTTTGTTGTCAAATGCTCCTGATGGCTGCAAGGTTAGGTGGCTGTCCACATATGCGTTGAGTTCATTAATTCAACGTAGTGCTCTAAAAAAAAATCTTGAAACAAAATATCCGACCCAAAAAAATTCTTAAAACTATATATTCTGAATTTGAATCCTTTATCAGTTAGCACTTATTATATATCACACAAACCGTTGCATCACAGTAGGAATAATCACTTGAGATAAAAAAATAACTTTTAAGTATATTAAGTTAGGTTAGGAAGTGTTTTGAAATTAAATATCTTTTAGCATATAGTAAATAGGAAGATCTAAATCAATTACTATTGAAACACTGATAAGATAATCACTAATGAAAAAAATCATAGATTTATTGGTTCATTTGAGTTATTATGGCTAAGTTCTTTTCAAGGTATTATTACTAAACATAAAATGTAAATTTGAAAAACCTACATTCATAATTTAGATACATAAGACATGTAGTTGAATTATATTCATGAACTATTAAAGGGTCTCCTTGTCCTTTAAAAAATTGTAAATAAATAATCAAATTTAGTGGAATTATACATATATTCTAATAAAATATCATTTGGCGGCACATGGGCTGATAATTAATTTTTCTTTAGATATTACACTTGTCCCTGATTAATTTTGATAATTATACTATATAAGGCGACAATCTAGTAAAGTATTTCTCTGGAGAGAGATATGATTTCAAAAAGACACAAACTACTTGAAAAGAGTATCAAGTCCTAGATAGGCGATGTAAAATTCTAATCAGTTGAGCCAATTCACAAATCACATAAATATATTTTTTTCCTGTAAATTTTCAACCATATTTAAAAAATTGTAGATATAGCATATTTTTGTAATTAACTACCATTACACATCAAAGAAACCAAGCAGTTCCCTTTTTTTTTTTCTTTTTTGGAATAGGAAAATAATGTATTTAACTTACCACTGATATAAAGTACTACTAACTGTTAAGATTTGGTAGTTCTGAACTTTTTATACATAATTTCTTATAATATATTTATTGGTCAACACCAACATGATTAATAGTTAGTATTGAAGTGCTCCCTTTGAATTAAATTTTCTTTCTGACAAGTGAAATCGACTGTTCACAACCTGCCTTACAAGAATGGACCACTAATTCACTCATTCACTGAATAAGATGAAAACAAAATAAAACAACGATACCGATGGAATATAAAAAAATAAAATTTATTTATACATTAAAAATCAATATTAATTAAGAATAGATATTATATTTTAAAAAAATATTTGATAACAATAATACCAAAACTTTGTATACTTCTCTACAGAATCCATATACTTAGTTTATACCTTCAATTCACAAATAAAATTGCTCGAATAAAAATTTAAGAACGAAAATTGGTGGGGAAACCAACGTGTTCATGGTTCATCAAAGCCAAAGGCAGTGACACACCAGCTTATGCATGCAACCCTCAAAGGCCAAATGAACGATGAATTCAACACAAGCATTTGTTTTCACCTCCGAGACCCAATGAGAATTGCTATTTCTAATACAACCTACTTTTGGATGTTGGAATAGGAGACCCAAAACTGAATTTGTCTTTCTCCCATTCACTCTCCAAGGAACACAACTCCCACGAAAAACCTAACGAAACCACCAATTTTCTTTTTGGTCTTTACTAAAAGGTCTACCTCACCATTCTCCAATTTGCTCATGTCCATCTTCTTTCAGTCAAAAGTTGCTACCAAAAGGTTCCGAGAATCCGCATAGAGAGATGGGGAGAAGGAATTCTTAGATATAGCAAGAGTACTATATATCTATAATATTAATATTTTAGAGTCTTTTAAAGGAAAGTTTTACACATATCGTAATGAAAATATTTTAGAACCTATATCTTTTAAGAAGTTATTCATTAATTTTTTTTAAAAAATAAAATCGTAATTATTATATATTATTAGCATATCATGAATAATTATCCGTATTTAATAATATGATTGTATTACATTAATTAAATATTTTTAATTATTGTGATGTTGAAATCAAGAATTATATTGATAAATTAATTTCACATCTAAAATTTTTATATTTGATGCGGATAGTAATTTTCTTTTGAATATTATTATATTAAATTTATAAAATTAAGTATATAAATTATAAGAAAGATGCAAAATATATGTGGTAGGTTATATCATTTACCTTTTTATTAACAATAAGATTATGATGAATTTAATTATTTAAAGGCAATATTTTTTCATGTCATTAGTGATGACATTATTTGATTATATATATAAACTAATTTAACGATTTGAAGACCAAGAATGTCAATTCAATAAAAAAAAAATTATATATGTATGTAGGTGAAAATAAAAATCTTGGAATTACCTAGGAGGGCCATAAAATTATACCTTCAATAATCTCTGAGCTCTTGCAAATAATTTTGATAATTTTATATTTTAAGAGATTTGAATGAATTTTGGAAAAAAAAATCATACAATTCATGACAATTTTAATAATTTTATACTTTGAAAGATTTGAATGAATTTTGAAAAAAAAAGGTTAGTGTTGAAAAAAATTAAAAAAATTGGAGAAGATTTTAAAAAGAACAAAAAAATTATAGAGATTTATCAAAATCTTACTTATAATTAGAAGTTATTAATGATTAAGATTTCATATAAATTTTATCAATTATATAAATCTATTATATTAATATTTTAGACTCATTTCATGAAAACTATTACACATGTAATTCATATAGTGATTTAGGCTTCACATGTCATTCATACAGTAATTTTGGCCCTACTTTTCTCAGTATTTATATCTAAAGATTTTTTTAAACTTAATTTATAATTTACTTATTAACTATTTTTCATATGAAATAAAATTAGATATTATAATAATTAAATAATCAAATATTACTAGAATTTAATTATCATACACTGACAGTGTAAAACTTTTTTACATAGTCATCCAATCATATATTGCCATATAAGTCATGATAGTTGAATTTTATACCCGCTATCTGAAAAGTCATTCAAACTAAATGTTTTGATTGGATAATAGTATAAAACTATTTTACACTGTCAGTGCATCAAAACTAAACTCGTATTACAATTATTAAATATTATAATTTGCACTAAGAGAAAATCTATGTTAATATAATTATGATTTATAATTAAATTAAGAACCATTAATAGCCTCCCATTATGAAGGTAATATACAAAATTATAAAGAAAATATTTTCAAAATAAATAAGCTTTAAAATCAACATAATTTTTTTAAAGAAAATAGGTAGATCGAATTTTTAACGAATTGCTAATTGATTGATTTTGATATGATAATAATTCAAAAATTTAATTTATACCAAATTTATTCTTAATTAAATATCATAATAATTGATATAATACTAATATTTAAGACTCATTACATAAAAGTCTTCTATGTGTTATTTATAGAAAAATTATACCCCACCCTTTTCATCATCTTAACACTTTTAAAATAAGTTTTTGAATTTAATTTCCCTTCTAATTATCAATCATTTTTTTTCCAATCATACCTTCATATTTTCCTACCATTAACAAAATCAATATAAAAAATATAAATAGCATAAACAATTATAATTCTATAATACCCGAAATACACGTGTCTATTGGCAAGTTCCGTACTACCCTAGGATCCTCCAGGGCTTGCCCGAGTAGCCGGATCGGCCACGGATGCAGAAACCAGGTTGCGGTGCTATGTTCTATAGAATTATGCAGAACAGGCTTGCTATAGCGAAGAGACGAGCCCACATGCTTGCTGCAACGAGGAATCTTCGTTGCAGCGAGTGATAGTTTTCCTTGGCTAGCTGCAGCAAGGAAAGTTCGTTGCAGTGACCAACTCAAGTCAATATAGTATAAGTGAAACGATACTATTTCATTTTTGGCCTTTTAAAAACCCCATCGGGCCTTCCCCCAGCAGAATTAGAAGCAGAAACTTGAGTGCACACACACACACACATCTCCATTTTTCATCCCTTTTTCTCTCATTCTCTCAAATCTAGCTTCCCTAAATCATTAAGGTATGTTTATGTTGTTAGATTATGTTTCCATTCTCTCCATTCTTTCACATTCTTGGCATGAGTATTGTTGTTTCTTTTTTTTTGTCAAATGGGGGGTGCTCCGTCAAAGTTATTGATATATGTTTAGAGTAATCTAAAGCTTCCTATAGGTTATTGATGAGTTTTATGATTTCAATGGCAGACATGAGTGTCATTCCTCCATCTCGGAGTCCCCATGGTGTTGATACTTCGCAGTCTACCCCTCCAGGTGAGTGAGTTTGACCTCATGGCTTTAGTTTGGTCATTATATAATTATGTGATAGCATTGTGAAGTATTTTGAGAATTTGAAAATGGATTTTTATATAGTATTGCTTTATGTAAAAATTATGTTTTACTAGAAATGCTATATTTGAACTTATGCATGAAAATTATGATTTTAGAAATGCATGAGACCATAATTATTCCATAAAAAAAGTTTTGTATTGTTTAATTCATGAATTGATTTATTACAAAAAATTAGAATTCACTATGATTTACTAAATGAAATTTAAAGATTTATGTTCGCTATAGTTGAGAAATGTTGAATTAGAAATTTAGAACCCCAATTACGACTTCAGTTGATTTTAGATTAGAGAGAGTTACTGAGAGGAACAAAACTGTGAGTTAACAGCAGCTATTCCATTAATCTTGGTATACCAAGGTCCGTCAGGGGCAAGTCATCCTTGAGTTAGATCAGTCTGTCAGGGATATGGTTCGCCAGGGACTGTTGAGATCACATTAGCTAGGAGCTTTGTCTGCCAGGGACTAAGCACCCTCATTACAATTGATAAATACTCTGTTTCCTTGTGTAATTCTTGAAATTCTAAAGATTATAAATAATATATAATGTAAATGGAAACGTTTATGAATGCTGCATTATTATTGTTATCTATTTACAATATTTTCTTGTCTCATGCACGGTTATGAGTGAGGATCCACTCATTGAGTTTTGAATGCAAAACTCATCCCTCTCTTCTTCATTTTCCTCACAGATTCAGGTGTAGCTCAGGATCCTCCCATTTCCTCCCCCAGCAGTAGCATTCTCCAGTTTAGGTGAACTTCACAATGGCGTGAAGCCATAGTATTTTGTTCACGGTATATGTGCTCTAGTGATGTGACAGACAGGGTCTCGGACTACATATAGATTATTTTACATTTTGTTTATGCCATGATTCTTTTGTATTTAACAATATATCATTCATAGTTGTTTTGTATTTAAGCAACTCAGTTGAAATATGTTTTACAGCTACAATTCCATAATTTAATATGAGAAAGAGGTTTTATTCACAATTAGCTGGGACCAGTAGTTGAATCGATTTATGAGTAATCCATATTTTATGAACAAAAATATGCATATAGTATGATATAGAGATCACGAGGCTTACGTAGGGACGAGATTTCTCACGTGCTGGTCACAATTCAAGTCGAGTAGTGACAAATTCAATATATTATATTATAAAAATTTTATATATAAAATTATAGTACCAACATAACAAACCTATTATAATTGTGTTGCATTAGTAGTATTTGTTATTATAGATATTTATGTTTTGAAGTTCAATATATTTTTAAAATTTTTTTAAATTTTTTAATAAACCCGTAAATTTTAATAAAGATTCAAATCTCCATGTGAAACGAAAAATAGGGATCTGTGACTGAGATATACATGAGAATGGAGGTAAAATCCTAAATGAAGATGAGATTAGGAGAATTTTCTAATTTCAAATGTATAACTTTTAAAAATCATAATAAAAAAAATCTATCTATATGTATCACTATATTCTATTTAATTTTTTACAACTTAAACATTCCAATCTATCAATTCCATAATTTTTTATACTATTTTTTTTTATAAAAAATACCTTTAATTTTTTAACACTAAAATATTTAAGAAAATCAATTCTATAATTTACACTTCTTTAATAATGATATTAAATATTTATTAATTTTAAAAGTAAATAATTATATTATTTTTTATTGAAAAAAATTATAATTGATATGCTACTCTAATAATTGAGATTATATAAATTATAATTATAAATAATTTTTTACTAATTATTACACATTAATTATAACATATATTTTAAAATTGATATTTTAATTTATTAAAAGGATGTACAAGGAAAGGACGTGTAATTGAAATCATATAAATTAAATTTATATTATTTTTATTAATTAGAAGATATATTTTTATATTTTTAAATTAAATATTTTAATTTAGTAACAAAGACATAAATGGCTAGGCATGATAAAAAAAATTAAAAATAGGTACACACGAAAATTATCCAATAGAGAAAGGAATTGGCACATATTTCGCATCCGTAGGGATAATCTATGGGGCTAAGTCTCTGTTTGTTAAACAGGATAGGGACAGAGATAATACATCTTTATTTTTTAATTATTTTTATCATATTTACATTTTTTATATATTTTTAATTTTAATTTGGATTATATTGCATTAATAGTATTTGTTATTATGGATATTTATGTTTCAAATTGTAAAATATTTAAAATTTTTCTCCTTTTGAAATTTGTTAATAAATTTTTAAATTCCATAGGGATTCAAAATTCCTATGGAAAACGGGAAATGAGGACTCAATAAAAAGATGGGAATGAGAGACAAAATTCTAAACGGTGACGGGAGACGTGAGACATGTCCCTTTTCTCATGAATACGCATTGTCATCCCTATAAATGGCTCATGATATATTAAAATAATTCATTTATTCTCTTTTTTTATTCAACAATTTCAACTTTCAAAATTTTCATAAAATATGCTCTTTATTGTTAGTTATAGGTCCTCTATCAATATATTCTCAACATTGTAAACATGATATTCAATATAAGATATAAAATAGAATAATATATTTATATTTTATTCACTTATTTAATTATTAACTTACTTTTAAGATAAATTTATATATTCAATTTTCTATAAGATATATGTAGATAAATTATCATTTATTTTTTATAATAATTAATAAACTATTTTTTATTATCTTTTCATACATCGTTAAATAACTAGTATATATATATATATATATAAAATAAAATGTCACTTTAATTAAAAGTAGATTTGAAAGAAAGTCTTAATTGAAATGCTTTTTTATTAGTCGATATTGAGTATACGCACATGGCGCACCACACATATCTAAGTATTTTTGGGGACAGAGAACTATACAGTTGTTAAAATTTAATTTTTTTTATATATATGATAATTGTATCTGTCTATCTATACACCTGATGAGTGATGATCTAGTGGGTGGGTGGTGCCAGATTGAAAATATCACATTTAATTTAGAAGTTAAAAGAGATATTGATTAAGAAGCTACAAAGACCACAGCTACATAGAGTGTGTACCACCAGTCCTTAATTAGCAGTTACTATTCTTGGCGAGGGCGTGCCAGCCACAGAGAACTCAGGGCTCGCAGGCGATGGAAGTACTCCGCTATCGCCAGAAAACACCTCGCTGCTTGACGCGTCGTGAGGATCTGATGCAGACGGTGAACCGTTTGCTGCCGCAGACCATCTGCCTGCAATAAGTTTATACAATTTCAAACAAATTATTTTAATGTTGTTGTTTTAATTGTCAGTCAAAATCATGTGCTATAAACTATGTGCATGTTGCTTCAGCTAAAAAAAATATATTTAGTATGGTCGGACATATAAACAAAACAAATTGGAGCAGGAAGTACTAGAACAATGGTCGAGCCTACAAACTAGTGATTATAATTGTCTCTTACACCTTTTGAGATACCCCATATTCAATCCATACTGTCATTTTTCCCCATCTGTCTAGGAAAAATTTCTAATTTTAATACATTTGTTTTTTTTAAAAAAAAGTACTATAACAGTGCCTTTTTTTCTCAGTCCAACTTTGAAACAAGAATTCGCGTCTCTATCTCTACTTACTGATTCAATGGCTATCATGAGGAATTCATAGTCAAATTCTGGGACGTCGTCTTTCATCAAAACACTTCAGTACGTAGACAGTAGACGATTTGTAACGGGGCCATTAAACGTTTTTTTTTTCAATTATTATATATAAATCCATATTATTAATTAATTGTGTGGTATAGGCACGATACTGTTTTCAAAGAGGTCGATTAATATTGTTCAATATGTAGAACATATTTTCAAACATTGGATTTCTGAATCCAAATTGGCGAGAAGAATAATGATCGCAAACCCCTGGACCATCGTAGCAGGAGTTTCGAGTCAACATCGTGGCTACAAGAAGTCGAGGACAAATATTGCAAACTGGTCAAACTACGACTGGATGAGCTTACAGATTAATTAGCGAAAGGTTTGCTTGTACTAAAACTCATAATCATTTCGATTAGTCTTGTCTACCTAAAGATTCCTCTAGTTTTTGTATGCCCGTCGTTTTTTATTGGTTATTTATTCTTGGATTACTTGTAATTAAAAACATCTATATTCATATATAGAAATTAATAAAAGTTGGTGAACCAACTTTGGTGAGAGTGTGAGACGAATACAACACACACATATATATGTTGAGGTGGCCGGTGCAGATTAATCACAGTACATTCCACAAAGAAATTTAGAAATTTTATGAATGCACTCAACTTAATTCAATAATATTCCTAATCACATCCTATTCATAGCTAGAAAATAACCTTCTGCGCCATTATAATAATAAAAAACAACTCATTCACACCCCGCCAATCCATGTAGCACTAGTCCAACCCAAAGTTCACCATGTAAACACAAAATTAAAGAGTTGGGTTATTTGTACTTATAAGGTATAGAATATTATGCCAATTCATAACTCATTTATCATTGGATAAGATATGAATCCTATTTAACTAGGATTTATATTTCATTTAATAATAAATAAGGTATGAATTGACATGATATTTTACATCTTATAAGTACAAATAAAATTTTTCAACGAATACTATATTAACCACCAAACCCCCCCCCCCCCCCCAAAAAAAAAAAAGTAAACCCCAGACACACAAAGTATTCTTGCGTTTTTGCCTTTCGAAATAGACAAATTGTCAAAAAGAAGTTATGATGAAGGGTCTATGCTCTTCAAGTCAAACGGTTACGACCATGACATCACACAGACATGGGGCTCAAGGGATATCTTTGAATCGATAGGCTAGGATTGTATCAGTGAGGGACCACTAAGTGTAAAGTGTCACATGTATAGGATGATCAATTGCACACACAAGAAACCATATGGCATTCCATCCATGTTAATGAAATGTTCCATATCCTCATAGTAAGCAGGCTTTCAAGACTACATAGCTCGGAAACCTTACAGCTGGGCTTGAGCTGAATGTTATATTGTACTTATTATGGTACCCTAACTTATGCCTATACGTGTACTAAACTTTATACAATATTCTTTTCTTTAAAATATATACATATCAAGCTTATATAAGTTTTTTGGTTTAATTTATCCTAACGACTACTATAACTGGGAAACAATTTTCCTGCCAGTTTTAAGCTTAACTACACGTACATCTTTAATTTGATTACATGTAATTTTTCCTAATTAAGGTGTATCTCTCTTTGTACCTACATCCGGTTGTATATATATATCCAAAGTACCTGTGCCAAACAAACCCGAAAGGAAGTAGAGTCCTTTTCGAGATATAACCATTGGACCCCAAAAGTACGTCTAAATATGTATGATGTGGATATTTTATACAATCTATGCTTTTGTAGATTCCATGTAAGATGTAACCACCTCAAGAAAGAGACCGAGAGGAGAGGGGCATGCATGAAACGAAGGAGTGGTTCATGGGGTTGGGGCAGGTCTCCCTACCCAAATAGGAACAGATTCTTGTTCCTAGCTCACCCCACGAGATCCGTTATGGAAACATGGTAATGCGGGGACCACCAAACTAATCAACCAAGATCAGACGGTCACAAAACACCCTCCCCAAATCACCAACACCAAATCCAACGTCTAATAATGATCAACACTAAATATGTATATATAATTTTTCGAGAAGCATATACTAAGTCAAATTAGTAATGTAACGCACCTAAAGTAAAACAATAATAATAATAATAATGTGTAAGGTACCTGTTTGACGAAACCTTCAAGAGTGGAGAGCTTGTTCATGGCCACGGCCATCTGTCCCATGTAGTTAGCCATAACGGGAGGAGAGCTCAAAGAGTCTGATGTGATAGTGTCCAAGAGAGATTGATTGAGAGCCTCAAGCCCTTGGGAGAGAGCCTCTTCTGTCTCTTGCGTAGATTGTTGCAAGCCACATATGCCCAGTATTTGTTGCTCCGTCAGAGGCTCAATTTGACTCAGAATAATCTTGAACACACATATATATACATCAAATCAATATAATTATAAACATATATTTCGACCCGTAAATTAAAGAAAATATGCATAATGCGTGTATCATACGAATTTGGTTCTTATTGTACGTATATGGCCATATATAGTATCATCATTCGTGTGTGAATATCAATATCATCACGCACAATTTTAAGGGGTTGTGACTTGTGAGAGTTTGTTTACTGATTAACTAGAGTACAAAGAAAGAGATGGGGCATGGAAGCGAGGACTTTAATTTATTCCCATCAACAACAGGAAGAAAAGGAAGAAAACGAGAGATAGAGACCCGTGCCATGCCACCCTCTTTCTCTTTTCTTTTAAGTTCTCAATCGATCTCCAGTTCCATCCAACCAGAAAAATTGTGGGGTTAAAGTGGGTAATGGCTTTAGGGGAATGAAGCCCAACTCTACCCATTACCGGAAACCTTCATGATTCCTTTCGTCATTCATTGATGACATTAAATTCATAGCCCTCGGATTTTCTTTGATACGTATAGCCCCACCGACAAAACGGAGTTCATGCATTTAATTATATAACATCGAGCAAGGCAACTTCTTCTCATGAATACTATGTATATATATAAACGCACCCCAATTTCCTTCCCCCATCTCCGCGTGCAAGTTACGAAAAAAAAAAAATTCAACCCCACAACATAATTGTTAACATTATAAAATTGAGGAAAGAAAAAAAAAATGAAAGAAAGTTAAAAGCCATGCCAAACTTTGATCACTTGGATACCAAAAAAAAAAACTTTGATCACTTGCTAATTCACATAGAACTTGATATGTTTTTCTTAATTAGGTTGTCTTTTTGTCATCTAGTTGTCACATAATGTTGAGTCATGTCATGACTGGGATATGTATCTATGTTTTGGGGATTAGAGTTATATGGCACGAACCTTAATGAGTTCTGATGGCCTGAATCCACCGATCCACATGAAGCAACGCTCAGCTGGGGTCTTCCACATGCCAGAAACAATATGGAACACGTCTGTTTTTGCCGCAAAGCTCTTGAGGTTCATCACTTGGTCATAATGTGCCAAGCAATTGTCCACAAATAGTCGAAGCTCGTTCTCAGGAAGGTGCTCTTGCACTGCAGCTCTTAGCTCGCACGCTATGCGGTGGTCCTCCTCTAGCCATCTACCATACTCCACGTCAAACATTGCAGCCTCTGAAGAAGAAATCCAAGTACAAAATTGTATAACACATGTGAAAATCATGCCACAAATTGTCAGATAGTAAAGCATAAATTTGCTAATTAATTTCTTGAATATATATTACCAGCAACCTGACCTGAGCTAATGGCATTAATAGCGGTAGGAAGGCCTTGTTCTCCTCCCAAAAGTGCACCTCCACCGAAGAATATGCCCTAAAATAGGAACACACAATACTTGTAAGTTGCAAAACGCTGCTGGTGTTTGGACTTAAAACTTTATCAATGTCATGTCCATTTATAGCCATTGAGTGGATGCTCAAAAAGATGAGTTTCCTATTCCTTACTTGAGCTCTGGCACGCTGTAGCTCTTGTTCCAGCTGATTAAGCCTAATCCTACTGGACTCTAGCTGCTGAACATATGCCTGAGAGAAAGAGAGAAATATAAAGAACACATAAATTGGTGCATATAGCTCGAAAGTAACACACCCTTTGACAAGTCTATCCAAAAATGTGTAAAACAACACAGATGAGAATATGAGATGATAAAGCTATGTCGCTGAGGAATCACTTGCCTTTTTCCTAAGCCTGCTTTTCCTAGCTGCCTCTCTATTCTGAGCAAGTCTTCTCAGTGTCTGTGCATAACGATTTTAAAGCACACATTAGCATCGATTATCACCGATTTTTTATTTAGAGAGAGAGAGAGAGAGAGAGAGAGAGAGATTAACTAGCATGAAAAGAAGATGGAAGAAATAAAGTTTAAGAACCTTGGGATCTGGTGTTTTGGGTCCTTCTTGTTCAGAGCTTGAAGTTGGACCCTTGCGATTGCTCTCTCGCTGTTATATAGATACTCATATATAGCATTAAGTGATTTGGTAGAGAAAATTAATAATAATAAATAATAAATAAACAACTTTAAGATCAGAAGCTTCAAAGATGCTAACGAACTCTGATTGTTTGTTCTATTCATTTATGACTAAATTTAACAGAGAGATATGTTTCTCTTTTATATGTATATAGGAAACTTGTGTTGGTACCTTGACAGCTTTGGGTGGTTCAGGGGCAGAAGCGGCTTCGTTGCTTGGGTTGGCCAACTCCACGGACGGCTCTGATGGTTTCTTGGAACCGCTGGTTTGTGGAGAAACCAAATCCATGCTAGCCTTTATCAAAATCAAACACAAATAATAGAGCCTGTTAGTGATCAAGTAAGTTGTTTACTATTATTAATATTATTAATAAAACTCAGTAGCATATATAGCACGGACTAATAATTAACTACAAAAGAAAAAAATGAATATAGTATATAGTATCTGATACAATTGACAGTGAAATAATTATTAATTATACCTTGGAAGTGGATGATGATGGCTCTACGTGCATAGGCTGAGACGGGAAAATGTTAAGAGTTGGAGGCCTCATTCCTGATGATGACGAGTTCTCTGCCGAGAGGCATGCATGCACGAAATTCATCAGCATCAATTATATGTGAAAATTAATAAATAAGCTAGATTCATCAAGTTTTGTATATCGTCAAGGAGAAAGTGAGAAGTGAAAGAGTGGAGTATAGAGGGTCTGTTTTTGAAGGGACAGAATGATTACGAGAGAGGACCAAAATGTGAAATAAGAGAGACAAAGCGAGAGAGGTGTGAGGCAAGAAAAAGCAGGTCTGAGGAATTATCATGCATTTGTGGCTGTACCATCCAAACAGAGAAAAAGGAGGAAAGTGAAGAAGGAAAAGGCACAAGGCACCCATACCCAATTCGTTACCCTTTTCAGTACGTGTGTGAATTTTTGAAGGAGATCATGACACCCGGTTTGTTACATGTCATGGTCTCACACCTCCAAGCAATAAAACAAGAAAAAAAAATAATAAAAAAAAACATAGAGAGAGAGAGAGAGTGTGTGAAAGAGCTGAGAGAGGAGGAAATTATATTCCTGTTTTCTTATTTTCATTTTTATTTTTAATTTTTTTTGTTTTTTTGAAATGGAAATGTCTACACCATTTTTTTTCCTCATCCTTTTTTGCTTTATTTACTTTTCCTGCAAGAGTATCTGGTCAAAGCAAGTACTGTATGCTGCAGATATGAATCTGCTGGACATGCTTTTGGTGTGACCCGAATTAACAACTCATCATCATCCCAAAGAGAATCTCCAAAACAAACGAAAAGTAAGAGGTTAAGTGTTCCCCTTTTTTGAATTTGAGGGAGAAGGGTAAGGTGATTGGAAGCAAGGAGGAATCTTTTATGTGTTAGAAAGAGAGAGAGAGAGAGAGAGAGAACAGAGAAAACGCACGTCTTTGTTCTTGAACACCTGAGGGGTCTGATTGTCCATCGAGATAGAGAAAAAGGGCTTGGTCCAATTCACCCAAGTCATAAGCTCCAGAATCCTTGTTTCTGAAAACACAAAACACATAAGTGAAATTACAAAACTAACAAGAGGAAACAAAAAGAGCAAAAGAATATAAATAAGACAACTTGTTCATTTCATCATAATCTGCTGGTTAAGAGCTAGTTGAAAGGTGTGCTTGGATTAGCTTATTATGATTCAAAACATCATATATAATCATAATCAAAAGTTTTATGAAACAAAATTTTGGAAAGAAAAAAAAGAAACCCGTTGTTTTTCTTAAGAAAAAGCTATTATTATCAAGCATGCACTAAGAGTCTAAGAGCTTTGCCTAAAAAGCACACTACTCACAAGTAGTTTCCGGGGATAGAGGACGATGAAGAAGACTGCATCATCCCAAAAGAAATTTGGTTGTCTTGAATTTGATGATGATGTTGTTGTTGTTGATGATGAAAGTGGTGATGCTGATGATGTTGATGATGACGGTGTTGTTGAGGTGGTGGGAGTGGTTCCAGTTGAGTGGTTGTTGGGTTTGTGCTCCTAACACTACTGGAAGCCATGCTCAGTGATGAGGAATAATCTAAAAGCTTTGTGATGCCTTGTTCTTGCTCTCCCAAAAATGCTCTCACAAGCCCCATCAATGGCTAAACCGCCTTCTGTTTGTTCCACTTAAAACCATTTTTGCTTTTCCACATAACTGAGAGAGAGAGAGAGAGAGAGAGTCGGTTATATTTGAATAGCTGGCTATGTAGAGAGTAAATAAGAAAGAGAGGGTAGAATTGAATGCAACCAAATTACCAAACAAAAGACAAGGCTGCTTCTTTCTTTTTTTTCTCTTCTTCTATTGTAACTGCCTCTCTTTCTCTCTCATCGTCACTCTCACAAGTAGATAACTTGCTGCGAACTAAATTTTTTTTCAGATAAAGCGGTCCTCTCAGGACATGATCCTCTTCAACCTCTCTCGAAAAAACCACACAAAAGAAACAGAAAAAGAGCAAGCAAAAAGAAACTGCCGTTGTTCTTTTTTTGGCTGTGGGAAACGAGTGTCGTGATGTGTTGTGTTGTGTTATGCTATGTGGTGTTGAAGATGGGTAGTATTGTGGTCTATGGAGTTGAAAAACCACCGATAATAGCTTCCTTGTGCAGACCTCTTATTCCATGGTGGTAAAATGACCAAAATGTCATTGTCTGTGTTCAACTTTTACTGTTGACATCTTCATGCAAAACTAACACGTAGATCCCCCCTGAGGCGGCTCTGTCCATTGGATGACTGCTTAGCCAATTTTGTTTTCAGACATTATTATTTGCCCTTCTCTATTGTTTATTGAACAATGCTTCCTGAAACTCACTTTTTTTCTTGGATATCAAGTCGACACTCGACACATAATTTAAATTTGTAAAAGCTAACTAAAAGTTAAAATTGAAAAACTAATTAATTCAAGAGTAGCTGACGAATGAATCATTGTGTTTGAGCAAATACAGCACACCTCTTGTAGTTGTTTCTTTTTTCCCCATCCATCTTCAATTTTTATAAAGAAAAAATATTAATTTTTATTTTCTTGTCCTCTCTCTTTCATTTCCTTTTTAATATAGAAGCCCCATTACAAGCAAAAAAGGAAATTATGGTGTTATTTTTATACGTAACTAATTGATTACCAGTAATTTATTTCTATGTACGGGGTTTTTCATATTTTTTAGTATTTTGAAATCCCTTGTCAACTTGGAGAGGTGAGATTCACCCTTAATGATTTCGAAGGAGATTTATTAAATCATTTTTCCGTTTGTCTTCTTAATCGTGCAGTTGTGGGTAGAAATAGTAGACAATGATATTCCTCGATTTTGAAAATGATTTAATCACAAGTTGAATCTTATTAAATCGTTTTCAAGCGTGGAGATTTTGTCCGTAGAATAATTACAGTCATATGAAGCACGCGAGCTTTCGAACGTAAGTTATCTCCATATGGTGGATGGTTGAAAATGCTTCAAGCTGTAATCTATTCGAGGATTGTTTTCAACATGGACAGAATTGACTTTAGAAAAAGAATAAATATATGAATATTGAAGATTACGACTTAAACATCTCATAACACAATTTCAAGGAACAGGATTATAGGAGTTCAAGTTTTAGACCGCACCTAATTAAAGATGGCGTCCATCGCCAACTACAACAACGATCATACTCTTCCAAGCCGGAAAATAAAATAACGAAAAATTATAAATAATGATATTTGATGTGGCTAATTTTACAAAGAGTCGTGTTACACAGTCAAAAAAAATTATTGATAGAGTTTTTGAAAAAAATTATGATAATTGTTTGATAGAATGAAATGATATAACTCATTTATTTATCTTAAGACTAACAATCATGTTATATCATCGTAACAATAAAATTCCGGCAGAGATTTTGACTTTCTTATAATTTTTTCATATGCCGAAAACTTGTAGTTTAATTGTGAGAGAGATAAACATATTTGATTTCTTTTGATCTATTATTGTAGGAAATTGACTTGGATCGTCTAAAGTGATGATCATATTTAATTTATAGAGTAAAGTGAAGAGTTTTAGTTTTGAATCAATAGAGTGAAAAGAACCTGAAATAAAATTATCTTACTTTATTCTCTTCAAAATAATATCCTCAATTTAAAAGATTCTTATCCGAAAGAAATACCCTCACAGATATATTATTATTCGGAGGATTTTAATATCTTCCCTTTGAGAGACCAACTCGCCTTACCGTCACACTTAGCAATAGTTGATTAGAAGAGGTCTTCAATTAATTAAGGAAAACATTGACTTTGGCAATTGTTTGCAATGTGACGGCCATCAAGTTTGCTTCCTGGCATATTAGAGTTGATTATTTAAGCTTTTATGGCCATTTTTAAATGCCAATCTCTTTCTATGTCTCAACATTATGATTAAAATATACATATCCCTCCGAAGTCAATACCTCTTGAAATTCTTATGCCATGAAACGAATTTGCCCCAAACAGCCTTGAACCTTGCTGAATATGTTGAAGGCAAAACTCTTCAACAATCCAAGTCTATATTAAATTTGTGCATGTTTTGAACCTCTGATTAGTAAGCGTCGCCAATATAATCTGTACTCCACAAAAGGGGGTAAATGATGGTTTCCCGGGGAGCACGTGCATTGACCCACAAAACTATTCATGTAAAGGTATCAAACTGGGAGACATGAATCTTTAAATTATTCCTTTCAAAGTGAGATTTCAAAATTATTATTTTTTTTTTCAGGATCACACATTAATGACTAACATATCAATCAAGCTAAAAATTTCACTTGGCAACCACAAAATCAATCAGAGAGTTAGTAACCAATTTATTAGTTGCTAATAGTACACCAAACCACTAATCAAAATTGGTCATATGAATAGGAAAGTCAGTCACTAAATCGGTCATAAAATTTAGTAACCGATTTATCAGTCGCTAATAGCAGACCAAACCACCAACCAAAATTGGTCGTATGGATAAGAAAATCAGTCACTAAATCGATCACAAGATTTAGTGACCAATTTTTTCGATTGCTAATTTTTTAGCCACTATGATTTTAGCTACTTCTGTTTTTGGTCGCTAAATTAATCACTACCAGGTTTAGCGATCGATTTTATGAAATTAGTGATAAAAAAATCTATCACTAATCATGAATTTTGTTTTTTTTTGTAGTGATTACTAAGAACCACTCATCTTCGCCATGTTTCTTGCACTACTAAATTAAAAACCACTCTTCTGATCATGTTTCTTACATTATTCTTAACAACCACATTTCACACAATGTGCAAATTAAACCACACCTTATTGTGTCACTCACTTTATTGTCATTCCTCTACTGCCACTCATTCATGTCATTGTCCTTCTCAATTAATTGTTGAGCTAGCTTCCAACCTTGCTATGACTATGTGTAATACCTCAGGTATATATATCCTTGAATAAATCTAGTATAGCTTTAAGGTCTCTCAGGACCCACCATGGTTGCCGAGAAGGCATCGGATTTTAGAAACTATGTTGCGACTGCAAATTCTGCAGAATTATGCAGAACAGACTTGTTGCAGTGAGGACCTTTGATATCAACATAATAGAAAATGATGCAGTTTTAATAAGTGATACATCCAACCCTTTATAACACCCCCAAATTGAGCTTCCCACACTAGAAAATAAAACCCTTCCATCCAACCCTTTCTTTCTCAATTCCTCTTAATCTTCATCTTCCAAGAATCAAAGACGTTGGTGCCATTCTTGCTCCATGGAGCTCAGTTGGTGTTGACACCCCTCCTTCTTCCTTCCAGGTGAGTGGATTTAAAAGCACGACCTTATTTCAGTCGTTATAAGTATGTTTTATGCATGATGATTGTTAGGCATGAAATTAGAGATGAAGATATGTATGGAGATGAATTTACAAGTAGAGATATGATACAAATATGATTTTGCAAACTTGCCCAGTTTGATAGAGTTATGAATCTCTTGATTTTAGCATAAAAATAGGTTTTAGAAAACTATGAGACCATTATTTGGAATGTTGTGTGCCATGAAAGTGTTATATATGTTCAAGAAATGATTTTGAAAAAATATGTATTTTTGCAAGTTTATCAAAAGCTTATGACTATGCTTTTATGGATTTAAGATATTACCAAGTTTGCTAAACTTAGAATTTTGTATTATGTTTTTAGAGTATCAGTTGATATTTTTTGGGAAAATGGTGAACAGAGTATGCTTTGTTTTTGAAGTATGATTTCAGGGTTTTCATGATTTTGAATCCTATTGGTTTTGAAGTATGACATTGAGTTTTATAGTTTTTGAAAAATATGATAGCTTGAGAGACAATTTAGAAGCTCAATCATAAAAGTTTTAGAGTACGAATCTTTATATGATTCATGACAGTTGGTGGCTACATACTCTATGGGCTTTAATTTGGAAATCCCAATGTCTACAAATGGATGATCCATTAGATATGATTTCATAATCACAGTTATGCTAAGGTCAAACTGTTAAAGTTACATAGATTCAGAGCTCTTAGAGTACTATGAGTTTATTATTGATTTAATCCCTTTACAGTTAAGTTATATGCGACGAGGTTTACTATACCAGAGTTATGATTCATGTTTAGAAAGTATTAACCTTGGTACATCTAAATGCCAAGAAAGCAGTGTACCAAGCAGCCATAGAGGCAATCCTTTAATCAGCCATGGAGGCAATCAGTTAATAAATTGCCATGGAGGCAAACCCTTAAACCTTAATCTTGGCATACTTGGCTAGCATGGAGACAGTATGTCAAGTAGTCACGGAGGTAGGCTTTGTAGAGACTAGAGAAGTTTGGGACTTGGTGAGGTGCACATAGAGAATAGAGATAATTATGGACAGCTGTGATCTTTCTTATGTGTGTGTGTGTGTGTGTGTGTTTGCATTTATCAAATTCATAGTATTGTTATTTATGATTCAGAGGAGCTTAGAGTTTATGTTAAAATGTTGATATATATGTATATGTGTAGAGTTGTTTTAGAGCTTGTTTTTTTTTTATTATTATTATTATTATTATTATTATTATTATTATGTTGTATTGTGGTTGTCATCCCATAAAAAAAATTACAAGTGAAAATTCACTCACTGAGTTTCATGATAAAACTCCCCCCTTTTCTATTTATCTTACAGATACAGGTGCTACCTTGGATTCTCCACTTCCTACTCCCCAGCAGCATTAGTTTCCCAGCACTAGTAAGCTTTACGTTGCCATGAAGTGTTAGAGTGCTCCACTGATCATGACGGGCAGGGTCCTGGATCGACCAATGATATAGTTTTGCATCTTGTCACTATGATATTTTTTGTATTTATATGATTACAGTTTGCATGGTTGTTTTGTACAGAGAGCAACTCACGTATATTGTACTACAAAGCGGATTTAGAGTATAATTATGAAAATTTGTTATTTATGATGATATAATTTCCAAAGAGCATGAGATTTATATTAAAGATGAAATGTCATTAAGAAATGTATCTTATGATTTAAATGGTTTTTATGATTTAAAATATGTATATAGAGTGACTCAACGATCACGAGACTTACATAGGGATGAAATTCTTCACATGTTTGTCATGATCCAAGTCGGGTCATGACACTATGTACTACTGCTAATGCCATCGATTCATCGTTAGTATTATCATCTTTTTTCTTGCTCTTGTTGTTTTTTCCCATCTTTGCTTAAGTCCCTTCAAGCTTTCATTGTTGTGTGCATTATGACTCGTGAGAATGAAAAAGATTTCTTTTTATGTGCATTAATTTGAGCCAAGGGGGTGTTATGGGTTTTGATGCTTATTTTTCTTTTCTTTCCCCCATTTCACATCCATGAGTTTCAAAAGAAAATTGAGAAAAAGTGGAAGAATGAGATTTTTTTTCATGATGGAGATTTGTTTCATTACTCTTCTAATATGTAGTTGGTATGCTGATTTTGAAATTATGTGAGAAAGTTGGCATGTGAGTTAAGCAATGGGCTTCTACTAAGCATCATTACCAAACTAATAGCTAGAAGGCTCATGTTCACAAAAACTACATGGTTGAGCCCAAGAAGGGGGTCGAGTCATAGCCTGCAATATCAAGGAAAATGTGTACTGTTGACGGCACAGGCATTTGGGGAGATGGAAGGCATGGGAAATAGGAGGAAAAAAGTTGGAGGTTGAAGAGAGAAGGGGAATGCAAGGAAAATATGAAATGGGTAAGGTGGAAGCAATGAATGAAGAGGAAAAACCTTAAACAATGTATGGAGTATGGCGGAGTATGAGTTGAATTTTCCTTAGTCATATAATTTCTCGTACTTTGTTTGGTTGAGTGAAAAATGAAAAGATGAAGAGGAGAAGGAAAGAAATTGAAATGAAGTAAATTAATTTTCTTTGTTTAACCTGAAAGGAAAAAGGAGAGGGAGGAATAAAGAGTGGAAACACATGTGGGACCCACTATATTTTTCCTCAAAAAATTGGTGAAGAGTGGAAGGAAAAAGAGAGTTAATAACCTTTATATCACTTAACATTATTGTCTTTTTTTTGTTTCATTTTTCCACACAAACAAATAAGGAAAAATAGTTCTTTAACCCATATTATAAAATTTTTTGGGCTAAAACCAAACGCAAAACATAATTTTATATATAGGGATAAAAAATATAATTTATCATATTTTTAGAGACAAATAAATTTAAGCCACAATCTAATTATGAAAAATTACACTGGGGAATGAAAAATAAGATCAATTAAGATTTAAGTGCAATATAAAAGATTTTTTTATTTATTTATGGTTCTTTGTATGTGAATTTCACTATTATTTTTGGATGAATTATTATATTTTTATGCAGTATACTCTAATTTTCTAATAATATACGTACTATAATGAAAGTGAATTAATTTTGAAATCTTCGTAAGGATATGTCCTTAAACTTTTTCAGTTTATGTAAATTAAAAATAAAATATATTCTCAACAACAACGAAACTTATAGTAGCACATCGCATTTAAATCACTTTAATTAAGCTTATGAAAAAAGAGTACTTCAAAATCGCAGAAATAGAAGTAAAAATAGAAATAGTTTTATATTCGGTTTTATATTTTTTTTTTTGGTAAAATATTCGGTTATATTTTTATAAGTACCTTTTATCACAGTCAAGTAAACAGTGATTTGTGACATATATAAAAGTATTTTTTTTTTATAAAATTACATTTAATGATATAAAATTTTAAGGACAGTGAAAATGGCGGTGGTGGTCTTTTTGAATAATAAAAAGGATAGATTGGTAAAAAGAATTATTATACATTTTTTTAGTGCCTTTATTATTTTTTTATTCTATTATTTTCGATTTTTTAAGAAGTAGCTCCCTGTCAACTTGTCAAAATAAGCAAGAAACAGATTATTTTATTATTCTATTTAAAAAAAAGAAATAACCAACACAATCTTTAAAGATACTTTTTTAATTACCAACACCATCTTTTAATTTTATAAAAAAACTAGCTATAAGGTACCTTTTCATTTTAATTCTGAGGTACTTGGAAGTGTACAATGTTTTTGTATTATATTGTCATCTAATTAAAATTTTTTATTTGGATAATATTTCAAATAATAGACAGAAGAGTAAATTATTGTAATTGATGTGATATTATGGTAACATATAATTGAATGATTGTGTTAAAAAAAATTACAATGTCAATCCATAATTTTTTTTATTTTTTATTATCTTTGTATTATCAGTTTCAACCATATTGCCGACTTTTATCACTCACTTGGGGTTAAGTTTACAAAAAATCATCCCAGTCAAAGCCAGTTAATTACTTGCCCATCGTAGGATTAATCGATTAAATACAAACCTCGAATAAAAAGAGAAACTCAAAGAAAAGAAGGGCAAATAGTGAAAAACGTCTATCGAGCCGTCCATAAATAAGCGGAAATTTGAACCAAGTTTAATATTATATAAAGTAAATTACTCATGTTATAGTGGTCTCACTAGTCGTATTTAATTTCCTGATAACTTCCATTAGATTTGGATTTCGTATTAGGTGTAATGAGTTTCAACACCACACACACAAAAGGAAATTTAACAAGAAAAGATGGTGCAATACGAAATCAAGATACTGTAATGAGTTTCAACTTTAAAATAAATCTTTTGTATAACATAACAAAAGATGTTTAATAGTGAAACAAGATATTGTAATATTACATTCACATATAACGTAAAATAATTTTATTTTTTTAAAATATCATCCAATTTTTCCCTAAATGTTAATCCAAATTAACGAGCCCTAAGCGTTCCATTTTTTTTCCTTTTATCTCTATTCTCTCATAAGATGGCGTTCAAAATCCTTGTTTTATTTAAGTTTTAAAATGGCTAGCCTCTCCCTAGCAAGGAAGTTTTCCGTTTACATGTTAATATTAAAATCCGGGACAAACACATTCGGGCACCGTGTGGACTGATAGCTTATTAATTAAAGTTGTGTTATTTGTAAGCAATGTGTGTGAGATACTGTGTCGACTCATATCATTCACTATTAGATAGGATAAGACTTAGTCAAGTAGGATTCACACTCACATATAATGAGCATAAATAATATTTTTTAATTATTTAGGACAAAAATATTATTTGAATGCTAGAAAAGTGAATTTCTATTAGGAAATAGGCACTCACCTTATTACCATTAAATATCATAGTCGTTCACACTTACTCCATCTATCTATTCAAATTTAATAATAATAAAATAAATGTCTCTAGACATTTACTTTTTATATATTCAAATAACACTACTTTCATTTAGGATGTGAGCTTTAATTTTCTTTATTCAAAGTTTGTTACTTTCTGAAACACTTCAACCTTTCCCTCGAAAGAGACAAATATGTAATGTTAATGATATAAAATTGGGGTGGGGAAGGAGTGGTAAAAGGGATTAGGTATATCAAGACGACATCCAAAAATATATATATGATATAATTTATTAACTAATAAAGGGTGAATTTGAGGTGATTCAAGTAGGGACTTCACCAACTTCTTCAATAAGTCCATATATATTTCCGATCAGAAAGTGACAGAAACACCAAACGCCACGTTAAAAACACCCTTAGTTTCAAAATTTTCCATGATTAATTATAGCTTAAGGAAAATCACATGTTGTGATGAGAGGAAGTTCCTAAATATATAATCTACTAGTTATTTGACTAGTACGATGCACGGAAAGATAATAAAAAATAATTTATTGATTACTATAAAAAATAAATGATAATTTATTTACATATATCTTATAGAAAATTGAGTATATAAATTTATCTTAAAAGCAAGTTAATAGTAAAATAATTAAATAAGTGAATAAAATATAAATGTGTCATTCTGTTTTATATCTTATATTAAATATTATGTTTATAAGATTGAAAATATCTTGATAGATGACTTATAATTAACAATAAAGAGCCTATTTTGTAAAAATTTTGCACATGTCAAAAGTTGAAATTGTTGAATACAGAAAAAGAATAAATGAATGATTTTACTATATCATGAGCCATTTATAAGGATGACAATGAGTATCCAAGAGAAAAGGAACATGTTTCGAGCCTTCCGTCACCATTTAGAATTTTTTCTCAGATCCCCATCCACATCTCCCTTATGGATCCCCATTTTCCATTTCCCGTTTCTCGTTTTTCATGGGATTTTGAATCCCTATGATATTCAAGGGTTTATTAACAAATTTCAAAAAGAGAAAAACTTTAAAATTATTTTACAATTTGAAACATAACTATCCATAATAACAAATACTATTAATATAACATAATCCAAATTAAAATTAAAAATATATACATAATGCAAATATAATAAAAATAATCAGAAAATAAATATGTATTATTCTCGTCCCTATCCCGTTTAACAAATAAGGACTTATCCCCCATAGATTATCCCTATGAAGGCCAAATATGTACCAATTTCTTTTCTCATTGGGTAATTTTTGTGTATACCCATTTTTAATTTTTTTTATCATCCCTAGCCATTTATATCTTTTTAGTAAATTAAAATATTTAATATAAAAATATAAAAATATATTTTCTAATTAATAAAAATAATACATAAATTTAATTTATACAATTTTAATTATAAGTCATTTCCTTGTATATCCTTTTAATAAATTAAAATATCAATCTTAAAACATATGTTATAATTAATATGTAATAATTTGTAAAAAATTATTTATAATTCTAATTTATATAATCTCAATTACCAAAGTAGTATATCAATTATAAACTTTTTCAATAGAAAATAATATAATTATTTGCTTTTCAAAAATTAATAAATATTTAATATCATTATCAAAGAAGTATAAATTATAGAATTGATTTTTTCAAATATTTTAGTGTTAAAAAATTGAAGGTATTTTTTCATAAAAAATTAGTATGAAAAAATTATGAAATTAATAGATGAGAATGTTTAAGTTGTAAAAAATTAAATAGAATATAGTGATACATGTAAATAAATAATTTTTTTATTATAATTTTTAAAAGTTCTACATTTGAAATTAGAAAATTTTCCCTAATCCCATCTTTATTTAGAATTTTGCCTTCATTCTCATGCACATCCTAGTCACGAGTCTCCATTTTTTATTTCACATAGAGATTTGAATCTCTATTGATATTTACGAGTTTATCAAAAAAAATTTAAAATGAAAAATTTCAAAAATACTTTAAACTTCAAAATATAAATATCTATAATAATAAATGATTTAATTGCTATGTACTGATAGTGTAAAACTTTTTTATATAATCATCGAATCATGTATTACCACATAAGCCATGATAGTTGACTCTGTACCCACTACCTGAAAAGTCATCCAAACTAAATGTTTTGATTGGATGATAGTGTAAAACTATTTTACACTATCAATGCATCAAAATTAAACTCAATAATAAATACTACTAATGCAACATAATAGGTTTGTTATCGTTAACACTATAATTATATATATAAAATTTTTATGGTATAATATATTGAATTATAATTTTATTTATGCTATTTTTTATTTTTTATATTGATTTTATTAATGATAGAGAGATATAAAGGTATGCTTGGAAAAAAAAAATAATTGATAATTAGAAGGTCAATTAAATTCAAAAACTTAGTTTAAGTGTTAAGATTATGAAAAAGATAGGGTATAATTTTTCTATAAATAACACATAGAAGACTTTTTATGTAATGAGTCTTAAATATTAGTATTATAATACACCTTAAATATTTGATTAAGAATAAATTTGGTATAAATTGGATTTTGAATTATTATCATATCAAATCAATCAATTAGTAATTTGTTAACAATTTGACCTACCCATTTTCTTTAAAAAAGTATGTTGATTTTAAAGCTTATTTATTTTGAAAATATTTTCTTTATAATTTTTTATATTACCTTCACAATATGAGGCTATTAATAGTTTTTAATTTAATTATAGATTATAATTATATCAACATAGGTTCTCTCTTAGTGTAAATTATAATATTTAATGATTGTAGTATTTGATTCTTTAATGATTATAATATTTAATTTATTTCATATGAAAAATAATTAAATAAATTATAAATTCAATTTTTTAAAAAATTAGATATAAAGATTAAGAAAAAATCGGCCTAAATCACTATATGAATAACATGTGAAGCTCAAATCACTATATGAATGATATGTGTAATAGTTTTCATGAAATGAATATGAAATATTAGTATAGTAGATTTATACAATCAATAAATTTTATATGAAACTTTAATCATTAATAACTTCTAATTATAGATAAGATTCTGATAAATCTCTATTATTTTTTTCTTTTTAAAATCTTCTCCAATTTTTTTAGTTTTTCTCAACACTAATTTTTGTTTTCAAAATTCATTCAAATCTTTTAAAGTATAAAATTATCAAAATTATCATGAATTGTATGATTGATTTTTTTTTTTCAAAATTTATTCAAACCTTTTAAAATATAAAATTATCAAAAGTATTTACAAGAGCTCAGAGGTTATTGAAGGTATAATTTTATGGTTATCCTAGGTGATCTCAGATTTTCATTTTCACCTGCGTACATATATAATTTTTTTTATTGAATTGACATATTTTTGGTCTTCAAATCATTAAATTAGTATATATATATATATATAATCAAATAATGTCATCACTAATGACACGAAAAAATATTCTACCTTTAAATAATTAAATTCATCATAATATTATTGTTAATAAAAAAGGTAAATGACATAACCTAGCGCATATATTTTGCATCTTTCTTATAATTTATATATTTAATTTTATAAATTTAATATAATAGTATTCAAAAGAAAATCATAACTCGCATCAAATATAAAAATTTTATATGTGAAATTAATATGAAAATTATGAAATTAATTTATCAATATAATTAATGATTTCAGCATCACAATAATTAAAGATATTTAATTAATATAATGCAATCCTATTATTAAATGATATGCTAATAATATATAATAATTACACTTTTATTTTTTTAAAAAAATTAATGAATAACTTCTTAAAAGATGTGGGTCCTAAAATATTCTCATTGTGATATGTGTAAAACTTTTTCTCAAATGACTCCGAACTAGTATTCTAGATTAAAGATGGAAATCTTTTGTTCTCAAATGATATCTCATTTTCTGTTCCTCTAATTATTTATTAACATATAGAAGATATATATTATATATTTAATAACTAATAATAGCGATTACTTTCCTATGATCTACTAATTAATTAGATCATGCACACAAAGTAAAAAAATTAAATTAAAAATTAAAGCAACATAACGGATTACAATAATATATAAATAACTATATTTTGTGCAATTTTTCACATGAGATGTTCGTCTTCCAATAATAATGGATTGATGATGATAATAATAATATACTTATAACTAAATTTTGTGCAATTTATACATGAGATGTTCGTCTTCCAATGTGATAGTTGTCCCCTTATCTTCATCCTAATATACATATGTTTTAAACTGAAAAAACATCTTAACCAGACATTGTTCAGGGGATTTTAAATTTTCATTGGCAGAAATCTACAAATTTAAGGCAAGAAAACAAGATAATCTTGTTTTGGAGTTGGATTATAAAATGATAACTTTGTTTACAAAACACCAACCAACTGAATCATTATATTAACCAACTAACCATCTAGAGAAATCACTGTTATTTTTTTTTATGGTTGAAGCTCACAGGTTCGTCACACACTATTGTCAGGAACTGATTAATGTAACTCAACCTGTAGAGGTTTCAGAAGGGGTTTTATATCTCCCAACAAAAAATTTTCAGGGTTTGAATTCAAGACACCTAATTAAAAAAACAGAACACCTAACCCCTTCAACCAATAAGCCGATGATAATAAATCCCTGTTGTAATGCCCCTTTCATTCCTTATTAATAGTCGTCTTGAAAAACTAAGATAACTTGATATATTAAAAAATTAATATAACTAGCTATATATAATATATCAAACTGTCTTAATTTCCTAGGACGACTGTTAATAAGAAATGGAGGGAGCATTCCTATATCACACACATAGCTTTCTATTTGTAAGTCAACAATTTTATCTTCTCTCATTCTGTCCATTCTGCCATGTTAGTCAATATACATTCAATTATTTGTTAATAATAATACCACCATCCTCTTTATTTATATATAACCAGGCTGCTGGGGATGGTACCGTCCCTTTTTATTTTCCATTTGTTCTGGTAGATTTATTAGCAGTTGAGGTTTCTCTTCCCTTGGATATATTAAATTGATTGAACTTAATTAGGCCACCCAACCCTATGAATCACAATGTATTCTATTTTTCATGTTTTATAAGCCAAAAGATACATGGAATTGACCCATTAAAAAACCGCTGCTACATAAAGAAACTTGATATAAGATTTCTTCCCCTTTAGGTCGGTAAAACTCAAATTTAAATACGAATTTCCCTTGTTTAACTTAAACAAATCAGAAGAAGCAGTGTTTAAAACGATCAAAAACTGATTTGGTTCTCATATAAAGTTTCACAAGTATTGTGTAACCCGTATGATGCACAGGACAATAAATAGGAACATATTAAATAAATTTTAGTTTTAATTTATGAAATGACCATAGAAAAAAATATTGTATAAAAATATTAAAGATGCTAATAACACTTAATTTCATTTAAGAATTCAACAGCTATCCATGGTATCATTTATTTAAAATTTGATTTTATTGTAACTAATAATCAAAATTTGATTTTATATTGAATAAATTTAAAATTTGAAAAATTAGGTTGATTGTTAGGAACATTCATCAACACTTTTTTCTTGAATAAGAAAATAAATTTATCTCACATGTTTGAATAGTTTTCACTTATAGTAAATTATTCTAACATGCTTTAGAAGTTGTCAAATGGCATAAGTTTCCTGTTAATGGTTCATAAATATTAACAGTATAGATAGATTTTAGATTTAATTTCATTCTTATAGTTTAAGATTTTTTTTGTTTTTACAATTTTCAAACAATATAGAAATGGTTCATATAATTTTAAAAATACAGAATGTATAGTCCCAAACCTAGATTTTTATCATTACCTTCTAAATAGGAAACAAACCTAATTATTAATTAGCGTAAAATACAAACCCCTCTCTTAATAGACAGTGTTATTGCGCTCCTCTTCTTCCCTATTTCTAAAACACACACTCTCATCTCCTATAAAATTAGAATAATGCTATTTTGACACCAAAAAAGTGGATGTCTTTTTAAACACCCACTTTATAACCACTAGATGTGATAAATATTAAGCATAAGTAGGGACTATTATCACATTCAATGGTTATAAAGTGAGTATTTAAAAAGACATCCACTTTTTGGATGTCAAAATATCATTACCCATAAAATTAAGATATGAGTTATAATTTAATCAGTTTTCAAATTTTTTATTATTTTTTATTTTCTCATACTTATTATTATTTTATTTTGACTAAAACCTCCTTTATTAATTATATATATTAATTTTTATAATATCAATTTATATTATTTATATGGTAACGTCCCGGGATTGTTCTATGTTCTGGTTGATTTATCATTATATAAAAAATTAATAAATTTTTTTATATTTTATATATGTTAATAGATTTAATTATATCGCAGGTCCCTATAATTTTACTCAATTTTTAATTAAGTCCCTGTAGTCTAAAAGTTTCTAAGTAAGTCCCTATAATATATGAGAATTTTCAATCAAGTCTTTGTCGTTACAAAAAATAGAATATTCTATGAAATATAAAATATTTCATTGGAATATAAAGTATTCTATTTCCACCTCTCTCTTCACATAACGGCAGAGATCTGATTGAAAATTCTCATACATTATAAGGACTTAATTTAAAATTGAATGAAACTATAGAAATGTGAAGAATAATTAAACATATTAAGGAAATGACTAAATGAACTTGAAATTAGAGTAAATTTAAATATATTTTATTATATTACCATTATCATCTACCCCAACACTGTCTCTCATAATTAATTTATTCACTAACACACTCTCTCTCAAATAATTTATAATAAGATGTCTATAATTATTAATTAAAATAGATCAATATTTATTTTGAAAAATATTTGAATAAAATTAACATTAAAATTTATTAATTTTAATATTTTTAAAACTTGTAACCCAATACAACTTATGAAAACATGCGTCATGTGGGGAAGAAATTTTTTTACCAGCAGTTGTGCATATCATTATTGCGCAAGTATGTCCCATTTTAGAATTTTCCTGGGTGATGTTTACCCAAAAAGCATGATTCATAGTTCATACCAAATCAGATTGGATTATCGGATCAAAATAATAGATTGAAACATGCAAGTATTGTCTCTAACAGAAAATATGCTTTATAACTTTTTTGTTCGAATTGTGAATATTCGGATTTTTTTTTTGATAAATGAAAACATGCAAATATTGCATGTAAATAAAGTCTAATTTTTCTCCAACAGGACGTCTTCAACTAATGCGTTTTGTTTTGACCCCTTTTTCTAAAAAAAGATAAGATAAGATAAATATGTTTATTACGAGTTCTCTTTCTTTCAAAATATATTCAAATAAGTGTGTAGTCGAAGAAAGAAAAATCAATGACAAATAATTATTATAAAAATCAATTCTGGCAAGTTATTTTTTTTTTATGGTATATAAGATTTTAATTTTGATTTAGCATATACAATTTATCTTGAAATGTTAAATACCAGCACTGATAAAATTTTCTTTCATTTATTATTTATTTATAAATTTAGACAATGATAGAATAATGATTTGAAATCTTATGAGTTTTAAAGGTTTAATTATTCTTCAGATCTCTATAATTTTGGTTAATTTTTAATTAAGTATCTACTATTATGTGAAGAAAGAGATAGAAATAGAATATTCTATATTTTAATAAAATATTTCATATTCTAAAGAATATTATTTTTTTTTATAATGGCAGGGGCTGTAGTATAATTAAACCATGTTAATATTCTAAAATAAACAGCCAAAAAAGCATGTGATTTTTTTAATATAGAAAAATGTTAAAAATCAAATTAAATACAGGTATATATTAATATATCAATATTTTATATTATTATAAGTCACACACACACAGACACACACACACACACACACACACACATATATATATATGTATGTATGTATATATTTGTAAAAAATATTAATATATACAACTCCTAATAAAGGGTATTTTGGTCCAAGAAGAAATAAAAAAGTTTGAGAAAATATAAAATTAATTAAAGTGTAATATCTCCCAAATTTTTGGGGGAGGAAAGTGTATGTTTTTTCTCTCAACAAATGAGGTTGTATTTTATTCTATTAATAAAAAAATTATTTTATGCCATTTTAAAAGTATAAGAGGATTAAAAAAATCATAGCAACTAAATTAAATTTTGATTAAAATTATTAATTCCAAATTGTTATTGTGACAAATGAAAAAAGGCAATGATGTACAATCTTAGCTGAAAAATGTAATAGGATTTCAGGCATCAAAGATAAGATAATTCATTGGCGATATTGCATTATTTTTGCTTCTTTTTTCATTATTTATAATTTTTTGAGACCATCACCGTATTGATTTTTTTGTTCACTACCAAAAACCAAAAAACTTTACCTGCAATACTAAAGGTTTGAATTTGGAGTCCCATCAGACTTTTTTTTTTTTTAGTAACTACCATATTTAGCTTTAACTTTTATAAGCAATTCCTAAGAAATATTACAATCATGCACCAACTCTCAATTGGTTTTAAATACTCGATTCTCAATTAATTGGTGCTAATCTTCAATTTAGTTTATAATACATTATCGATTTAAATAAACTATGTGTACTTAGAAGGAGTTGTGATATTGGTAAGCAAATGTTTTAATTAAGGTGAGAGTAATATTTAAGTTCCGAAGATGTTACTTGTGAGAAAGAGAAAGGTCTAACCATCTCAATTATATATGTTAAAATGAGTTCAAATCCAAAACATATAGAATATACTGAATAATTTTTTTTTGTATAATGTAAAATGTTTTACATATTCATTTAATTATATATAATGAAATTATACTATATTATAAATATGGGCCCAAGAAACACGGTCCAGTTATAGAAGCTCAGATAAGGGGCTCCATAGATTGGTCATGTGGTGTGATGACCCTCTAGAGATTCTCTCCTAGTTTGGCCAATAATATGTCCTAGATTGACTTCTAGATGGTACATGATCTCCTATTATCTCATGAAATCTCCCACTATCATACCATATCTTTTATATTAGATCATATCTCCCGCTAAATACAAAATATATCTAATATGTGCTAAATCCCAAAAATATTTCCCTTATTCAATGAAGATCGTGACTTGATTTACTACAAGGTCACCTCTCATGACAAATGGGAGCTCAACGTAACACCCTAGGTATAATAATCTAATCTTTAGTATATACTCTCAAAATCTATATGCCTCGTACTCTAGAGTTGAAGTGTTTTTACATATACCCTACCCCTGCTTACACGGATGTCGGAGACGCCTGAAGTCTTACCTCCATTTCCAGGAAAGAACAAAAATGTTTTGAATTTTGTACAATCACTACATTAATATTTAAGCAACTTTGTATGCTCATGGATTACCACATGAGCTCACTTATAACATAAGCTAGTGCCAAGGCTCGCTAGTATGACTTAATTATTTATTAGCATTGTGTTTGAATCACAAGTAATAATTAAAGGGACGAGAAGGGTAATGATGAGAAATAAAACTTTTTTGTCATCGAAAAGGAATAAAACTCGGGAAATTGTTACCTCTTTTTCCATGTAAGTTAATTGTCTTTTCTCTAAAAAATGAGGTGGAATGGCGAGAATAGAAAAAATTGGGAAGTTAATAACAATAAATATGACTAATACGACTAATCATTCGAAAACATAGTAAGATGAGATGTCACACACTCACGGGATGAATAGAATGAACATCTTGAAAGTCACTCATGTGCTGGTATATAAACTTGTTATAAGGACATAGGTGGTAAAGACTCAGAACATACCCTAAAAAAGGCACATGTTCAAGTCCTCTTAGCCATTGTGAGGTCTTCATGGGTGGGTAATCACATAAGAACTCTTCTAAGTGCTCAATAAACTCGGGGGCCATGCCTTGACTCTGGTGGGATGTCCGGTGCTTAACCCACCTAAACTTTTATTTATAAAAAAAAAAAGTCATAAAATCACTTGTCCCAAAAGTTTAAATTGTTGAGTTGGCATAAATTCATCTTATCTTATACTGAAATTTAATTATTTTTATTAGAAATAGAGGCAACAATGATCGGATCTAGACCTTTTGATTATAGAGGTTTTGATACCATGTCATAAAATCACTTATTCCAAAAGTTTAAATTACTGGATTGAGCCATGTAAATTATTTTTATTATATCTAATAGAAGTGACAATGTATGAAAATTAATTTAAAAGGATGTTAAACAAACTACATATCTTGAATTTTGATACACTAAAAGAAAAGGAAATTATGCAAAACAAGAAAAAAAATGTGCGCAAGGAAACGTTTATTGCCCTTGGATGTTGACATAAGTGGTTATTCTTAAGCTTGGAAAATGGACAGAGAGCATCCACCAGTCCAAATTGCATTCTTGGTTACCTTCCAACAATTAGATGCAATGGAGTAGTTCGATTTGCTGCATGCTTGTACATAACATAAAGAATTATTTTAATTAAATAAAAAACTTAGTGCAAACATATATTTAACAAGTTGAAAAAGCGGATGTTTCATTTTATAATAAATCTGTTTGCTTCTTGATTATTTTACTCTCTGGTCTACTGAGCTGCCATTTTTTACACTTTATATGATTGTGACATGCTACACTTAGCATCAAGTTCAATGCATCCTAATTTTAATCAAATATATTAGAATAAGCTTATCTTGCAGAGAATATACCCGTTGATCATCAATTAGCGTTTAGAGATGACATCCATTAAAATATGAAATTCAGGCCATTATGTCCAAGCGCATGCCTTACTAGTTACCATTTACTTTGGGGCAACATGTTTTAATTATTTATCCATCAATACTACTTCCAGTAAGTGGGGGCACTTTCTCAATTTTTCTTTATAATTTGATCAAACTGTATCAGTATTTTCTGAAAATGTAACACATCGAGTATAACACAATTTATATATATGTTTGGACTTGGTTACAGACATATAGGATAAGAGCAAGATTTTTCATTCATCCTATATAAACCACATATTTTAGTTTTTTTCCCGCCATTTGTTTCCTAAAGAATAGTCTTACCTACAAATCCAATTTGCTAATAACTGGCTTCGTATATAATTGCAGTATAATTTGGTCAGTTAACAATTATGTCAACCAAGAGGCATGGTCTGCATAATTTTCCATGCCAGAAATAGGTGATGTTCATTTCAATATAAAGTCAATGATGATTCACCCCATATAATTTGCTGCTAATTTTCGAAGCCATCATTGTAATCTCAACTTCTTCCCTTTTTAGATTTTAGGGGGAGCCATATGACAGGCAAGAGTGCTGAGTGCTAACCTAAACTTTTTTGATAGCATGCAAAATCTAGAACCTTTATGGACTTTGATTGGTATTAAGAACAACATATATATTAGTGAAGTCAGATCAACTCCTTCAAAGTTCAATTTCACAAATTTTAAATTCTATGCTAACACAAACAAGGTTCACGTTACCAAAATAAAGCAAGGACTCATTAGCTAAGTTTAAGAAATTCTTGTATCCGACTCACTCTTAAATGATACAGAAGTGATTGATGGCTCAAATTTTATAGCACGAAATTGGACGAATACCATTTAAAATGCTCTTCTTTTAAAATTGCATGTGTTTCACTTCACCAAAACTAGTGAAACAAATCAAAGGACTGCTAACCATTTGTCACTTTTCAAACAATATCAATTCGATTCATATAGCAATCCTCTTAAAAATATAGTATTACCTCGAATCTTATGTGGAGCTTAATTATTGCAAAAGTCCACTGAATTTGTGTACCAATGTCCATGCCTCTTGGAAGGCTATTTTCTTATGGGAAAAGCAACACAGGGAAAAGGCCAATTGCATCCAAGTCTTCCAAGATTTATGAAGTCTCCAATCCCCATGTTCGGCTCCTTATCTTATTTGCCGTAAGAAGCCAAATTTTGTTATGCTAAATGCCTTGAGTCATTAAATCGAGGGACATAAATGGTTATTCCTCTCCTTGCCTTGCTTCCAAAGGGATGGAGTGAGCCTTTAGGTAGAGATTCATTTAGTGACATATACACAATTTCCTACGAAAAATCGATTTCTACCAAAGTCCTATGAACCTAGAGCAATTGGGAATGAGAAACACTTAATACTAATATAACAGTATTTGGTTGTTATGGGAATGAGATGGAGAACAGAAAACTGATTTTGCCAAATTTGGCATGGCCTTTTGCTCCATCATCTACTCGCTAGATCCTTAATTTGAGGGAGGCCAAAATGGGCCTTTCAATATTCCATGTTAACAAAAAAGAAATTCTAAATTATCCAAAATGGGGCCCTTAAGCCACCCTTTTTCAGTTTCCAACTATAGTAAATCTTGATCAGCTGGTCGGGGGAGCATTTCCCAAAGCTTTCGGTTTCTTCTGACAGCTACAACAAAAATTTGAAGACTGTGTTGGGTTGACCTGACCACAGGTTTGATTTTCTCTTTCCACCTTGAGAGACAGATTCTTGGGGTACACAGAAGTTGTGTACACAAAACAAAGTAATTAACAATCACCACATTATTATTCTAAATTTAAAATAACTATGCCATATAAAAAGGTTATGTTATTTTTTTTAATTTAAAATGAAAAAGTCTTTGTATAGATGTAGTTCTAAAAGTTTCTTTTTGTTTTAAACCAGTTTGTACCTGATCTACCAGCTGAGTAATTCAAATTTAAGTATTGTAGAGACATAATTGGATGATCCTTCCAATTCAGTTTATTTTATTCATAATTTTATAGTTCGAATCCTGAACATTACTTAAAGGATTTGGCGCCTCATCTCGTTAAATCAATCCTTAGTTTCAAAAATTTATTTTTAGACACACTAAAAATAAACTAATAAGACTTTTAAATAAGTGAACATTATTAAATAAAACTGATAGAATCTATTTTTATTATAAATATATCTAAATATGATTTGTTAGACTTGTTTCTATGACAATCTCTTTCTACTGGTTTGGCTTGACCATTAAGGGTCCTACTGCCACACACTGACATGTTTCTAGCTCCCTTCTTCTCTCAGGTCAAGGATATGATACTTATGACTCCTGATTTTCTAACTTTCATTTTTTTTTTATGTTATACAAAAAGAGATTACAACAAATTAAAAATGATTGAACTTACTCTCTGGCAGAGAACAAACGATCAAGTTTTGGAAACCTGAGCAAATATGCGATCCTCTTAATGAGGTTCGGTCAGAGCAAACAGGCTGGCCTGGACTGTCAACTAGGAAGGTTTGTTACTGTCCTACTTCTGAGCATAGTTGCCCAATTTTGACTGGCCATTCATTCATGATCCATTTGGAAACTTGGCAGAGTAGGATTTAAATCCATTGACTGGTATTTGGAATTGCTGAGAGGTGAGAATAATAATGAAAATTGTTACTTGTAGTTTCGTACCTATAGAATATAGGATAAGATAAGCGACTCATACTCTATTAATAAATGGATTATGAAAATAATGAGTGTAAATAATATAACTCAATAATAAATTCCTTATTCAATTTACCATCAAGCTGGTATGCCATGCTATGTTGATGACGTTCATGCATCCTCTTGCATATATATACATGAATATGATTCGTGCATGGATTATAAAAGAATAAACCATTATAGGGAAAATGTGAAATTTTGGAAAATAAGTATAGTTGCGGATCTTCTTTGCGTAATGCTTATTGCATTTTTATTGACACTGACGTTGTCCTTAATTACAAGATTCAACCTACTGGGTAGTAGCAATGATTATTGATTCCAAAAGCTGCCAGAGCAAGTATCTGGAAGTGGAGCCATGATTGTTTTTTAACGGATATTTTTGGTTTGTTTTTCCATTCGTTTTCTAACAAGATTTCAATGTCACTGGTGCGTTCACACTATTAATTATACGGATCTGGCATTTTTCGCTTAATGGCGCGCGGGACTCACCTTTTGTAAATGAATCAGCACAAAAAATAATGGTAGAATAGTATCAATCCTAGATTTTCCCTTAGCAAAAACAAGGATTTCTCAGTTTTATAGTCTTCACAATATTTTGGTATTTCGGTTGATTGGAAGTATTTCCATTCTTGAGGATTGAGTTTTCCATTTTCCTTTTCTTTTTCGTTTGCATGTGATTTTCCTATATGATATGTCTCCTCACGTGCGAGACTGATTCCCTAGGCTAGCCACAAAGTGCTTAATCCACCATTTTCAGGCAAATGCAAAGGAGGATGGGGCTCCTTTTTCTTTTCTTTTCTTTTCCTTTCTTTGGGGTCTTGAGGACCTGGTTCTTCGAATTGGAATTATTGTTAATTTTTTTTTTGTCAAAGGAATTATCATTGTTTTTGGTCAAAGGATTATCGCTCATATGTTGTTCTTTCGTAACCCCAGATAGAAAGCTTTGGGCCTTCAGCCCAGATAAAAGATTCACTCCATGCCATATTATGCTTACCAAAGGCCCAAAGGTCACTAACGGACCAAAACAAAAGTTGAAGGTCCACAATAGGATAGTATAAATCTCCGTGGGCTAGCCGAAATGCAGCTCAAAAATCAAATTATTTATTTGAACCAAAAAAAAAATGTAAATGTTTATTTATACTGATTTGATGGCAGGCCACTTAACTACGATTTTCACGGATATAGATAAGAAATGAAACATTTTATTTGATCTTACTTTTATAGTACTTCACATAATAACACTGCATATAAATGGTATTAATCTCCTTCTTTACACATGCATTATATTGCATATAATTGATGTTGTAGCATCATATGATTGGATTACTCTATAAATTTTTTTTTTACACTTTCTAATTATAGAAATTAAAGCAACATTCGACGATGGAAGGGCGACGACCAGCGGGTAGGAGGCACTGCGACAAGCAGGAGGTGATCGGCGACAGGTGGGCGGCGAATGGCAGAAAACAGTGGGTGACTGACGATAGCTGGTAATGGGTGGCGGTGGGACGTTGACGCAGAAGAGTAAATCAAAGTTAATTTATGATTAGTTAGTAAAAGTAATATTATCAGGTCTTATAAAACCTTTTATGATGTGATAACTTAATCATATAGTCATAGGATAAAAATGACTTGATCATATACCATTATATTATTCTCTAACTACTCCTACTAGGTACACATAAATAATATATAACCCCAAGAAAATACTACATAAAAAGAGGGCTATCCTCACTATGCATAAGCATCGGCGCTCTAATCGAGTGACAACTGCTAGGGCCAGTGTCCTTAGAAAGGAGGAATGTAGCCAATCACACGGCGAGGTTAGTTGGAGGAGCTAGATGTACGGCTAGTAAGACGTGGGCTCCTTTGCGTGGGCGCATCGCTCATATCTCGGTGGCTACATAGTATGCTCTTCGCTACTAGCACCGTTGCCATTGGAAATGTGGGGAAGATTCCTCAGAAGAATATTGAGATGGGGAGTCCTTAGATAGGTCTGACTCCATAAACTCGGTACGCGAGTGAGACCGGGGAACATAATCAGGACGCCTAGAAGCCTCGAAGCTAGCCACGTATGCACTGGTATTTGTGTACTTTACTCATGTTGAATGTGGTGGAAATGGTTTGGGAATTGATATGCTTACCCTTGGTTTCTGACTTAAAGCTGATTGTAGGTGTTTTCCTCGGTATAAGGTTAGCCATGTGGTTTTCGTAGGTTGCTACATATTTGCTACTCTCATAAGCTAAAGAATTGAGACATCAAAGATTTAATGCCCTACATGCCTCCGTATGCCAGTTGCAATTTGGTGTGCATGTTGCTACTTTTATCTCACTCCGCGTGTTTTGTGTTACTTCAATTGGTGCTGCTGTCTCTTTATAGGAGTGGTGGTTTTTGTTAGGATTTGATTGAAATAGTGTTGGGATAGAAGTCCCACATTGCTTAGAATTGGAATGGAAGGGAGTTGCCAAGGCTATATATAGAAGCCTAAGTTTTCCATTTCAAGTGCACCAGTCGGAAAACACTTTAAGCTTGTATCTGACTTTTCTTCCTCTGTACTCTTGTTTTTAGAGTGTTGTGAGGTGTAGTTTAAATATTTGCTTTGGAGAGTGTGGGTGTACTGGGGTGTGGGTATTTAAGAGAGAAGTCTGTGTGTTGTAATAATTTTCACATAGTGAGATTCTCTGGTTGTCTTTTGACAGCGGCCGTGGTTTTTCTCCGGTTTTGGAGTTTCCACGTTAAATTATTGTGTTGTGGTTGTGTTCCCATTTTATTTCTCTGTTTAGGATGGTTCTCAAGGAGGGAAAGTGTCTTAGTTTCCCAACAATTGGTATCAGAGAAATTTGATGGAAGAATCAATTTTGGCTTGTGGCAGATACAAGTCAAGGATGTGTTGATACAATCAGGTTTGCATAAGGCGTTGAAAGGAAAGATCGCTGACATGGATGATGAAAACTGGGAGGAACTAGATTTGAGAAGCGACAGTGCAATTAAATGCATGTTTGGCTAAGAATGTTCTTGCAAATGTGCAAGGAATATCAACAGCCAAGGAACTTTGGGGGAAACTCGAAGGGTTATATCAGGCAAAGGGCATCTCAAATCGGTTGTTATTGAAGGAGCAGTTTCATAATCTGCGCATGGATGACAGCATGAAGATCTCCGACCATCTTAGTGCCATCAATGGTATTGTCTCTGAATTAGAGGCAATTGGAGTGAAGATTGATGATGAAGATAAGGCACTAAGGCTTATATTGTCTCTTCCGTCTTCCTATGGGCACATCAAGCCCGTATTGATGTATGGGAAGGAAACTCTGAATTTCGAAGAAGTTGCCAGTAAAGTCATTGCTGAAGAAAGAAGAATGAAGAATGAGGGTAGCACTTCATCAAATTCACTATTTGTAGCTAGAAGTGACAGTTATAGAAAAAAGAATCGTGGAAAGAGTGTGACATGCTGGAAATGCGGAAAGTCTGGGCATGTAAAGAAAAATTGTCCAAGTGGCGCGGTGTTGGAGAGGGACTCTCAATCTGATGCTTGCAACATTGCTCTCCTAGAGGGAGAGGATGATCTTTACTAGAAAGTAAGAAGTGTATCCTCATGGCATTACCCCACTACCATGGAAAATGATAAATTGTTGCTAACGAATCCACAATTGCACACAGGTATTGATTGGCGTTGAGATGCAGAGTGTGTGGTGGGAGTTATGTCGATGGTTGAGGAACTTCCAGGAAAAGCCAATGTGGAAGTTGCACCATAACTTTTCAGCAAGGTTTCGACATGTGCCAAGGTGAAATTCTTGGAATTGTTTTATTCCAAGTGAGCGTACTTTTTATGGTGGAGTATGATAGTTCTTTGAACTATGATTGTCGATGTATAGACAATGGACAAAGAAGGATTGTCGGTGTTAATGATGGAAGATGAAAAGCTGTGTTTATTTCAATCAAGGTGGAGATTGTTAGGATTTGATTGAAATAGTGTTGGGATAGAAGTCCCACATTGCTTAAGTGGAATGGAAGGAGTTGCCAGGCTATATATAGAAGTTCTGCAGTTTCCATTTCAAGTGCACCAAATGGAAAACACTTTAACAGATCGACTTTTCTTCCTCTGCTCTTGTTTTAGAGTGTTGTTGTGAGGTGTAGTTTAAATATTTGCTTTGGGAGTGTGGGTGTCTTGGGGTGTGGGTATTTAAGAGAGAAATGCATGTGTTGTAATAATTTTCATAAGTGAGATTCTCTCATTGTCTTTTGACAATGCGCCAGTGGTTTTCTCAGGTTTGGAGTTTCCACGTTAAATTATTGTGTTGTGGTTGTGTTCCCATTTTATTTCTCTGTTTAGGATGGTTCTCAAAGAGGGAAAGTGTCTTAGTTTCCCAACAGTTTTGCCTGCTGCAGTTTTTATGTCTGAGGCCTAATAATGTTTATCTAATCAACTTGCTCTACTCTGTGGCTTTTCCTAGTAATGGGGCTTTAAGTTTAAGTAAGGTCATGAACTTGTATTTTTGCTGTCTGCTTGTTGGAGTTTCTATTCATACTTCACATGCTCACCTCCCCCCATCTTTGGGTTGATGTGTGTGTGTATATATATATATATATCCAAAGCCAAGAAAAGAACAAGAATAAGGAAACTGTACCCAATATGGGGCACGGCAACCCCAACACTATCATCGACAAGCTAGTAAGGAAACTACATTAGACGAAGCTTCATAATAAAAGGTAACACCAAATGGAAGGGAATGACCAAGAAGCCGGGTTGAGGTATTTCTACTTATCAAATAATAATAATAATAAAGCAATCCATGTGAACACCTATATGGGGCCAATTCACATGAGCACTAAGTTGCATTAGAAATTTGATTGTCTGTTATGAGATCTAGTCAAATAAGGTAATGGTGTATGCCATGTATCCTTTCCTACTTGGAAATCAAACATATTTGCTGGAAATTATTATCCTAACGTATTTGTTAATAATGATACAGAAGACTAGGATTCTGGTCGAAGGATTGGCTTGAAAAACATGGATTATCATCTGCAGAGCTAGGTCGTGACACAAGAAAACTGAGAAAATGGAGATTTTTTTCTCGTGTTACCAGCAGGCAGCAGTTGATGTCTATTACCCTTCCTATCTTGTTCTTACATCTTTTTGATGCAGCAAAGGCTCAATCAGCTCCATACAGGAGGGGAACAAAATGTCAGAACATTGTTTCAGTGGGTTCTCTTGAATTCTTACGAGCTGCTAGGGTCAAGATTTTAGGGTAATGGCTAGAATGGGTTTAGATGAAAGTCTTAGGTGTCGCACTCAATCTCACTGTACATCACTCACATAAGAAAGCTCTGACCACCCCTTTCACGGCAGGGAAGGGATATTTATTTGGGACAAATGTTATTTTAATATTTAAAATTAAATGGGTGTTTAATTGGAACACCCGCTCTATTATCATTGGATGTGATGATAGCCTCTACCTTTTTATCAATCTATCACATCCAATAATAATAGAGTGAGTATCTCAATTAAACATTTGTATTGAAATAACAATACTTTTTATTAGCGGTCGGATCCTGCATGGGACTGAACGTAAGTGGGTTTGGTCCCCCTAACCCATGCTTTCTCGGCCACATCAATTTTTCACTCCACTTTTTCCTACCCCCCAAACAAAAAAAAAAAACAAACAGCAAAACAAGAGCAGAGACAAACCTCAACTACACCAACATAGAGCACAGATGCAACGCCAGGGCATGCAAACCGGCCCGACTGCAGGGACACCGCAGAACAACACAACGACAACTCGAAAAGATAGCAACAAACACATCAAGAAGACGAGCCGCAGCAGATAGCATCATAGAGATGATAACCCAGGTGCCTTTTTTTGTTTGTTTCTTTATATAAGAACTTGGGTGAGTATTTACGCATAAAAAAGGAATAATTAGTCCTCCACAATTTGACGACATGAAGAAGATATGCATTCTTCTTTACTTATTGAATCATATCAAAATACATTCTGAAAAACTACGTACAAACCACACAGACTCATCTATCCAAATATATAAAGTCGTTCAACCCATTATATTGATTAGTCTTGACCAGTCCATACAAAGGTTGGAAACCATGGCGCTGAAAAATAACAAACCACAAGGGCTCTTTTTATTGATATCAATATTTATGACCGATTAATGAGTCTTGATCAGTAGGAATCTCCAGAGGTTCGAAACCATGGCGAAGACTGGCTTGCCACACTTTCTTGATACTAAGCATGGTGTAACCACACTCATGTACATTCCAACCTTCTAAGGCATGAAGTATTCCAGCAATTCGCCAAGCACCCAGCACTCTTCTCGGAAGCCAATTCTGTTATAAGTAAGTGGAAATACATTAATTTGCTCACATATTATGAAGATTTTACATTGCAAAATCCTAAACATCCAGAGCTTTTTTTCCCAAAAATAACTGCTAGAATAATCATGTGGTATAAGTAATAATTTTTGGATGACAAATGGGTTCTAGCACTATATTTAATCCAATCATCATCATATATTTTGTATAAAATTTTGATTATTTTATTCTAGATTGCATAACATTACTCTTTTACATTTCCATGACTGAAAAAACAAACTACAAGTATTCTTATAAAAGATTGTGGAATATGAGTTAGTAAAAATAGAAATTCATTCATCAAAAAGAAAAGTAAAAGTATAAATTAACTTTTTCCAAAATTAAAACTAATCAATATTTTAATGTATCATATTTTCATGTGACTTATAAAACATTCATACCCACTTTGACACATTCATAACATAAAGAGGAATTTATTTTTGGTGTATTATTAGTATAAAAAGTCTTACATTGGCATTTAATTGTATAGTATTATATCTGTTACTTTTAAGATCGAATAATAAGAGCCAAATACTTTTGATGATTGACAACACAAATTGAATGATTACGGAAAAAAATTGTATAAATATTTGACTAAAATTAAATTTAAATATTTTAATTATCGTAAAGAGTTTTATGCTTTTACTCAATCATATATTATGATATGTGTGACTTTAAGATAGTGATTATATATAACAGTGAAATATTTTGATAATATTACAAGACATGATTGATTAATTGTATAAAAATATTTTCACACTAATACTAATTAAAATTAAATAAAAACATTAATGGGGGGGTTGTATAGTTTAAAATGATCTTATTTAATTATTAAGATGGGAGTTTTCAAAATAAATAATATTGGTAAAAAAATAATTCAAATCAAATGGCAAAGAGAATTGAGATATATTAAAACAAAAACATAGCTGGAAAGATATAAAAATATTATATTTTATTTATGGAAAATCACTATAACAACTATAACACCTAAAAAGTTAAGCTATTTTTGACAACAGAAAACTAATTTTTTTCTATCAAACAGGGAATTTTTCATATTACCTATTAATAAGGATTTAGGGTTCATATTACTTGTTATAAAAATAGGATACTACTCACGCAAATAAAGTGGTTCATGCAGTGGGTACAATAACAAATTCCCAACTCAAAACAATGACATTGCTATCCATATGTATGAATGTATATCTTTATCCTTATATATTTATTTGGGTAGATAACCTTAATGGCTCAAGCCTGTAAGCAAAATGGAGCCACGGGCATAAAAATATTATAAAGATATATTTTTCTTTATTATATTATCTAGGTATATTTTTCTTTTACTTGTTATTAATTGTTGAGTGTAATATTTCTTTATGTTTTAACGAAAAAAAATCATCTTAAAAATATCAATTTGCTCTTGACTGATATATTTTTGCGTATTGTGTTCATGATATTTTAGGCGACTTTAATATTTTTTTATTTTATCAATTTATATTGCAAGATAAATAATATTGATAACATTCTTGTAATTACCTAATGTTTTCAAAATTCAGTATTCATGATGAATATAATAGCAAAGTATACTTTTTTTTTTAAGTCTATATTTTACGGTTATATTATCCGGTACATATCAATATGATGAGATCAAGACCATGTATATATATGCTGAAAATTATAAAACCGTGCTAGTTACGAACCTCGCAAGAATGCAAATTTACGAACGTGGCAGGAGCGGTCATTGCTGGTGTGTACTGGTAGAAGCAATCTTTCCGAATTTTCTTTGGAGGGAAATGGGAAAAAGGTATGAACAATGATCCCTTTGATGCATTCATTTGTTCATCTTCATCCCATCCATCTCCAACTATCCATACCTGCTAGGGTCATAATGTCACATACTCATATAATGAAATATTGTATCAGTTTATTGAAATTCATTATTTCATGGGCTAATATATGAGTTTTTAAATAACTTTCTTTTTTTATCGGTACAGTTTTAAAATTATTTTCTTTATTTTATGTTGTGTGTATTCAAAGTTTAGGAAGACTAGGAAAGGGACGAAAACAGACTAAAATTAAGCAAGGTGAAAGTTGAGGTGTTGGTTAGGATAAGCAATTCTCGTTTGAAAAAAAAAATAGAAAGAAAATATTTCTTGCCCCGTTAAAGGCAAATGCTCTCACTTTCTGAGTAAGGTACTGCTAACATCACGTAACCTTGAGACATCTTATGTGGTTTATCATATCACCTTTGAAATATAAATCCATATATCTTATAGTTTATTATGAGAGTGAAATTATGAAGTTAAAAGAAGTAATCTGGATCGTATAACTTTACGTGAATATAATTAGGATTGAAAATTGATTAATAATAAAATATTCTCACATGTTCATTTAAAAAGATTATATAACTTTATATTTTAATCTCAATAATTTATACAAGATCGAATGGTTAAGATTAACTCCTCTCACTCTTATGACCATTTTTCTCATATCATACATAGGTGTGTGTGTATGTAACAATCAACAATAATCAAAATCAATATACAATTGTGTAGCTTTTTCAGGCATAGTACTTTCATTTCTGAAAATACTCTTAGAGAAGTTTGAGATTTTCTATTCGGGCTATGTTTTGGATAGGGACTAAAATTAAGAGTAAATTTTTATAAATGAATTTTATGTATAATATTATATATAAAACTCATCTATAAAATTTGACATCTTATTCCCTAACCAAACATATCCTTACTAATATAATTAGATAATTCTTTATCAGAAATAACTGAAATTAGTCGGTGTTAGATGTAAATCCATCTAGTTTAGCCGGCAAAACTTCTATGATTTTATTTTCGAAAGGTGGATTGACCTTTGGAGTATTGATTGGTGAAAGAGTAAAGCTTCCTTTGGACTTTGTTACTCTTCGTTGAATCATCTTCAGCTCTTCCTTATATAATAAAGCTACCTGCTTGCAATTCTATCTATCATTAGCATCAAACTTTCAAAGTTATATTAAATTATACACTACAGGGTAATTAAAAAAAACTGGTAAAAGTATCTACAATTCTCATATTTTATGATAATAAAAAGTTCTGTTTGAGATTAATTCGGATGTGGGATGCATAATCTTTATACTAGATTCGTATCAATCATATATACCTGAATATTTCTTTTGCATAAAGCATTGGCTATAGCAAAAGCAACCTTATTAAAGTTGCCTCGAAGAAGCACTTGATTTGTCCCTTTGGGAATGCTGTTTAGAACAATAGCAGCAGCCAAGCTACTACCATCAACGACCTTTATCTTCAGGTGTGGAAACCTTTGGATATAAAGTTCACCGTATGCATTAATCTCTTCTCTCTGCATGCACGAAAGAAAATTGAAATCAAATATTATTAATATTCTGTCAATGCTGTTGTAAACTTCATATTTTTATTAATAAACTAATGTAAGATTGCCTTTAGAAAATTATATAGAGAATATTGCTTCTGCTAACATTTTCATATTTTATTAAAAAGTATGCTTTTTGAGAGCTGTAATTTTCCTCATAAATTATATTTTAAAATATACATTTTTCGCATTATTAAAATGCACCAAGTAACAAATGCTGAATACTAGCATTATCAAAATGGGTCGTGGTACATGAGCCAACCCGGCTTAACCCACCAAAATGGTGTGGATTGGGCTGATTAAAATACAACTCACATAAAATCGGTAAGAACAACTCTGCTCATGAATAACCCACATGTCATATGGGTTTGAGTCGGGTTGACCAGTATTCTCAAAATAAAATGTTATCTTTGTTGTTCCTGAGCCATTGGTCCATTTTCTTTTCCAACCATAAACATTGTCCCTCTCAAACACATGGCTCCCATCACCCCCCTTCCATATCCTTCTCTAATACACAGCAACCCCCTCATTAGGCTACCGGTCTACCATCCCCCTCATCAAGTTGTTGATCATGTCATCCCTCCGCCCCTTCCCTTCACAACCATCATCCAACGCACTACACCATCATCCCAGATTTCATCTTCCTTCGCCAATAGCATCTTCACAACAATCTCTTTGCATCTTCGCACCAACGGTGACTAAATTCTGGCAGTCAAGTCGATCACCCTTTGTTGTTGCATGCTCCATTGCACCTCCCTAGTCTAGTTCGTCGATTTGACGCAAGAAGGAAAAAATGACATCGCAATTCTACCTTTGGATTTCTATTATTCTTTTATGCTCCATTGTTTTTTTTTTTTATCATCTAGTAGTTTGGATTTTTATGATTTAATCTACTTGTGACTATTTCCCCCCATCTTAGAGAGATTGTCTTTTTTTTTTAATCTTAGTCCAAACATTTTTAAAATTAGTTGGTTTTTGTGCCTGTCACATATGATTATCGGTTGTGATATAAGATTGAATGACATAATATTCCGTTAGTCCATTGATGATTTAAAATAAATAGTCTAATGACAAGGATTAAAACTAATCAGTTTTAGAAATATTTAGATTGAAACTAAAGAATTTTTATACGAGCCAAAACCAAAATTCACCCATCTTTCAAATATTAAAAAAAATTTAAGCCTATTTTTATACAAAAATATTGTTTACATAATGTTAATTATTTATATTTATTAATTAAGAGCTGTTTTCATGTCAAAAAATATTAACAAAATAAAAATTAGTGAAATATATCATATTATACATAAAAAAAATCCAATTAGCTCTAATCCCAAAGTTGAAGAGTGAACGACTCAAGTTAAATGAGTGAATTATTGCGAGAGTAGATAGAGCAAATCCGGGCATTGAATCTTATATAAATAATCCAGATTAAAACTTAAAATCATGTGACATTTTTAAATGATCACATGATACTTAATCACCATCAGTAAACTTTCAATCTTGATTATTTGTGTATAATTATACAATCCAAATTTACTCCTCTTATTTTTATAATAAATCACTTTTCTCAATTGAGTCGCACTCTAGTCAAAGATATTTATAATGTTTATTCTTTTATGATGAAATTTAGTGGATTAGTTTATAAAAACGGAGGCCCTAACCCACTTCTCTAGTGGGCCATGTGGTTCACCGCGCCAACAAGCCCCCAAAAATGTTGGGCTAAAAATGGGGGTAAGGACTATCCTATGGGCTGGGCCTAATTTGACGGCTCAACGTATGACACTCGGTGTCCCACTATAGGGTGTCATAAAGAAAACAGTGAAGGGATGGCAAATGAAAAGGTTTTGTGTGTATTAGCATTTAACTTTACACGAGGTCAATATAAGTTATCCTTTTAAAAATGGTAGATTCAGAAATGCTCATTTTATCTAACCATTATTATAATTTGTGTCAAAAATTTAAATTATATATTTTTTTAATTGTGTAGCATTATTGTTATATTTTTTTAATAAAAAAAACGAGTGATTCTAATGATTATAAATTATTATAAGTAAAGTAATTAAAATTAACATTAGCAAGGGAGAAGATCGTACCTGATTTAAAAGCCCTAGACTTATCACCTTCGCACCACCCAAATCGGCCTCCATTATTGCCTCCTCGATTAAGTTGTTCAATGTTATAGTTTGCCATTTCAAGACATACTGGAAAGGAAAACCAAACGAGCGTCATGTTGGCAATCACTAAATTATTGTTTTCCTTTGGTGGGTGAGAACACAAAATATAATGTTACAAACTAAACGGGAGAACAGCAATCTTACTTGTATTTTAAATCTTGGTATAACCCAAGACTGCAACTTGAGATCTTTGAAAGAGTTGCTTTCTAAGACAAAGGCACGACCATGGAGCCAAGCAAAGAGCACGGAACACATTGTGAAGGGCCACATCAAATGCAAGTACCATTTAGATGTTTGAGGCTCGGATGCTAATGAAGCAATCCCTAAGCGCAGTTGATAAATGGAATCTAGCGTGGTTAGGTGTGTTAAGTGCACCACATCGGCAGAATCCATTGGTTTCTGTAGACATGTTTCATACGTAGCATCTGTGGATGTGTCCACAGTACCATAAAGATAGTCATACATAGGCATGAAAAGTGAGTAATTTGTCCTGAATTTGGTGTGATGCAGCGAGTGAAACCTGTGGAAACCATCACTGAATGAATCTCTTCATAACTTCAATAAGACAAAAATTACTATAAATTTATGAACCAAGAAGTAATTATCATATCGTAATATAAATTTGTATGCTAATTCTGTTCCATAATTACCGCCAGAATTTCCAATATAAACATCGTTATTTCAAAAGTAACTTTTGGTACGACATTTGCAAATAATTCTAAGATGAATCTCTCTTTGCACTACCTTTTTTGAAGGGCCTTATAGGTAAAATGAGATTATTAACATTTGAGTTCTATTGAATATCCAAATTTCTACATAGTTTAAAATTAAAAATTTATTTGACCCCACATATTTTTTTTATAATTTTAATAATTAACATATATATATATATTGACAGGCACCAATTTTGATCCCTTAACAAGACACCCTAGTTTGAACACCCATGAAAAAAAGAGAAGAAAAAAAAAAGAAAATATGGAATTAGATTTTTTTTTATTGCTATTATTTTAAAAATGCTTGTGCGTGTACAAGTGGGGGTGTGAAGAATTGTACAAAATAACACAATTGGCCCAAAGGGGTAACAACAACGATTTTTTTTCTACGTTACGCGTAAAACCATCCTTATAAAATGGGAGGGCAGTTAGGCCCAAAAAAGGAAACTAAACAGCTAAGAGTATACTTGAATTTGTGGTGAGGAGTGGAGTGGAATGGAATTAATTAGGATGGAATAAGATAATTCTTGAATTATCCTTGAATTTGATAAACTGAGAGAAAATTGAATTAACGGCATAAAGAAACATATTCGGAAACGTAATTATTTCATAACTTATATGAGCAGTAAAATATGAGAAACTACAAAGAGAGAATTTTTTCGTGCACTTCTTTTTGTTGCTGTAACTTCTACAATTTATTTGAGATACAATGAGACGTTTTTTGATTACTTCGTCAAGTTTGATTAAGAATATTAGAAAAACAAGGAGAGAAATACTAAGGTTGCGTGTGGCTTCAAAAATAAATTTTAATTTTAATTTTAAAATTTTCTATTTCATAAATTTTATCAAAAAAATTTAAAACTATGAAAACTATATTTAGCTTTTAATTTTAATTTTTAATTTTCAGTATTTTTTCATAAAATTTTGAAAAATATGAAAACTGAAAATCCTTTTCTAGAAGCAAACACCTGCTGATTAATGAAATCACAAACTTTATAATTAAACTGAGTGAATGGTGTTGGGTACATATATGTAAGGATGGATTTACTTGGTAGAAATTCAGGACATGTGCCTCTAAAATTTCAGAATATATGTACAAATATATGTCTGAGTATATATATATATTAGGTTTGTAACGTACTAAGAAAAAATTATATAAAATATTTTATTAATCTCATACATTATTTTTACCGCTAGTATCTAAAATTAGATCCGTCACCGGTTACACACATGAAGCAGGAGAGTAGACTTACGCTGGCGTGTATGAGAGATACTTCAACATCGGAAAGAAGGAAAAGAGTCTCCTTGGAAAGAACTCAAAGTTGCAGTGACCGACATTGTTCATGAAATCGATGTACAAAATGTAGCCATAAAGTGCAGCAACGGAGGAAATTCCTATGACCAATGCTGTCATCATTGGTATAGCAAATAGCGTGAAATATGCCAGGTGCTCAGCAAATGGATGGGTAACAGCTGCCAAAGGATTCAAAAGGAATAAGGAACTTTCAAAATATCAAATGCTATTTTGCCTTTATATATAATTTGTATTAAATTTCATAAAAATAAAAAATAATTATGTAACGCTGCATCCAAAAAAATGTAGTTTTTATTCCAATTTATTCTAAGTGTATGTGTGTGTATATATATATATATATAATAATTTTATAGATTAATTTAAAATTTTATAGTCATGATCGATATGATGTAAATTTCTAATTTAACAATATATTTTGTAAAAAAACTGCACCAATAAAAAGTTATTTGATAATGTAATGATTGTTTAAAGTTACATCAATATTGATCCTATAATGTTACATTGTTAACTAATTTTTTTATTGGAATGATTTTTTATAAAATCCACGGTTAGGTTAGAAATTCACATTTTATCAATTATACCTATCAAATTGAAAATAATCAAAAATCGTTTAGTATAAACTTAGCATATATGTGTGTGTGTGTTTTTAAAATGAATAGGAATAAAAATTATGTGATTACATTCTTAAGGTGTTTGACTATTATGAAATTTGGGACAAATAATTTTTATGATGGGTAATTATAACTTAACGGTTAGATGAACAAAACATATATTTTATAGAATGTTATTATGTGATAGAATTATACTTAAAATTACACAAATATGTGCGCGCGTGTGTGTATATATATATATTTCACATCCTCATGTGAAACTTAGCAAGAGATTTAATTTTTTTTTTTGAGCCTGAAAGTCACTCCGCCCTCTTATATCAATTTAAAATTCTAAATAGTATTGTAATTTACTTTATTCAGATTTACCACAACTATTCTAACTTATCTCTCATCAAATTAAGATATAATCTCCACTATTTGTCCCTATAAAACTACTCTTTCTTTAGTTTTAAATTTTCATTATATACTTGAAATATATTATGTAAGTAATTAAAAATTTACATAATATTATTATATGCTAAATAAATATACCTAGATAAATTTTTCAAGAATTTTAAAAAACGTAAATAGTTCATATTTTGAAAAAAATAGAATATAAAATTTTGAAATATATATTTATTTGATTAGAAAGCTAATAATTAAAAAATTCAAAAAAAGTTTGGGTGCAGAGAATTCAAACTTTTATTAATACATTAGTTGCAGTATTTTACCATTTACCATTGACACATTTACATATTCAAATATTTTAGATTTTATACCAACAAGGGTGTATAGTTGATTAAGGTTTGACTCATACTCCATAAGAATGTGGATTCAAATCTTGTTGATGGATGTAAAGACTTTATTAATAGACCAATTTGACACTTTCAAATTAAAAAAAAAAACTTTCTCTCTCCCGATATATATCTTGAGGGATAAAAATAGGTATTTGCTCTATTATTAATTAAATATTAGATAGATATATTTTAATAAAAACTTTGTGAAAAATAATGCCATATTTTTTTTTTGTATTCATACGATTAATTTGCTAAAAGAATTTTCTCATTGTATAAATATTTAAAGAATAAGGTCACAGAAACATATTGGATCTAAAATATTTGTATATATAAATAAGTCAGTGGAAAGTGCTAAAAGAATGAAACTAATTAATAATAGTTTGAATTTTGTACACCCATAAAAAGTTTGATTTCTTGAATTATTTAGGTTTCTAGTCAAATTTGATAATTTCATATATCTATAATGAAGAGTTTATAATGTTAATTATTTACCATTTTTTTAAAATCAGAATATATTTATCTAGCATATAATAATATCATATAAATGTTTATAAGCACTTACGTAACATTCAATAAAAGAAAAGTTAAAAAAAAATAGTATTCATATAAAGACAAATAGTGGAGATTGGACAGTGGATATTAATTATGTAAAAAAAAATAGAGGAGAAATAGTAAACATGATTAAAATAAAATTATAATATTGTGCATAATTTTCAATTGATTCATTTCATGAGACAGAAAACTGGGTTTTAGGTTAAAAAAATGTGATCTTAGTAATCTTCGCAAAAAAAATTTAGGCACATCTCCCCTGCTATCATTATTAGTATCTATGGAAAAATTATTTTATAAAAAATATTAAAAACTAAACAAAACTATAATTTCAAATAATCTTATCATGACAGCCCAGAAGATTAAGATAAAAAATTACAAATACGTGAAATAATTGTGTTTAAAAGAAATCTTACAATATGCATATTTTTATTTATTATTTAAGTTTAATAGTTTGAATAATGTGTTTAATTTACATAATTTTAATACAAATAAAAAAATATCACTTTTTAAAAAAAATATAAATTTAAAATTTAGAAAAGGTGAAAATTAGTTATTACAAAAGATGAAGAAAATTAAAAATAAATAAATAATAGAAATTAAGTGATAATCAAATAAAAAACAAAATTTGTAAAAAAATCAAATTGTCATGACTTTTATTGTATATAGTCAATGGATTGATGCTACGATTTTGAACAATAATGCATAAAGTTAGGCTTCTAATAAAATCTCCTTTCAAATAGCACACAGTTGTATAAAAATGTTTCATTATAACATCATTCCTTTTCTTGCAAACAATTTATTTGTATTGAATTAATATTAATATGACTCAAAATTGTTTGACTTGCCATGTTGGGAATAAGTAATAACAACACTAAACTTATAGCAAAATTAAATAGTAATTTCCCGTTCAAGTCGAAACTTTGTTTCCCATATTAAAAGATATATGGGACAGTGAGTCACTAAAGATTGAGATGTATGTATATAAGCAACTTCAGTTCTGTTGTGGATGCAGAGCATGTGAAAAGAAAATATCATACAGGTGACGGGCTCAGTGACTATGGAAGAATGATGGTGAGAGTGGTATCGAGAATAGAGAAAATGGTGATGAAGTGCTCTGTGTAACCAGTAGTAGATGAACTCCACTGGCCCAGCATGCAGGATGGCTGTGAGAACTACACCATCTGTTCTCCACCAGGGCAAGTTGGAAGCAAATGGAAATATCGTGTACCCTATATAAAATAGGAGTGCAGTGAACAAAATCTGGTCATCCCTGCAAGTATTACACGACCACAAATCACACACTGATTAAATTTTCAAAGAGGTAAATAATCTTCATTCTAATGTTTAAAATTCCACGTGTGACTCGTTCTGGTCCTTGAAATTTAGAAAATAACTCCATTTCCATTTCAGTGTGTTCATCATATGTGACCTGGAGGCAGAGCCTCTTGTTGGCCGAGGGGGACAATGGCCCCACCTAAGTTTCCTAGCTAGTTTCTTTTATAAAATTTTTAATTTGGTCCCCTCTATTTTTTTATTCGGATAATTTGTATAAATTTTTTTATTTAACTAGATGTTTAAATATATTAGATAATGCCATATATATATATAGACATGTATGCATATTTTCTTGAGTTTTGATCGCAAAGCACCCATTTCTTGTTTTATATATTTAAATAATGATAGAATATATATTATTTATATAAAATTAATTGTTAAATATTTGCTCCTCCTTAAAGGATGATTTAGCTCTACCCTGATGTTTTTGCTATTATGTCATATTAAGTGACATACTGGTGATTGATACACATCCTACTTCTCCACTTAACTGATAAGTTTAAATTGTTACCATATGTAAAATATTTCAACAATGTTACGTCAAACATTTCAATCATGTTACTTTTATGTAAAGTTTGTATTATAGTATTTAATTATGCTGTTCTACATGCAATTTAATTAATTGAGGCTAAGTAGCAAACCTATCACTGGCGTCTTAACTAATGTGACACACTGTAACGAAAATAAAGTTTAGGGTTTAGGATTTATAAATTGTTATGACTCATATTTTGAAACTTTATGAATTAAAGCTAATTTTTAAATTTCAAAAACTAAAACGACTCTCATACACAACTTTAGACATTAAATGGAATATTTGCTCAATTTTTAAAATAAGTTTTTCTTTTGAGTTATTTATAAATTCTTTGTTATTGTCATTTAATTATGTATAGTACCACTGTTAAAAGAGTATGATTACCAATAGGTCAGACTCCTTTAATATACTATGGAACACCAAACGAAGTGTAGTTAATTTTACTTACTACACTTTTGAATGCCTTAGTCCCACTTTTGAATTCCTTTAGTCCCACTTTGTAGACGTGACTAAATTACCTGATATGTGGTACATGATATTTTATCTGGTAAATCGTAACCTTCACTCTATTGGACACTATTATATAATTAAATGATAATATATAAACAAATTATATCAATAGTTGACCACAACAAAACATAGGAAGAGCCTCTAATGGTGCTTGAGTTACCTGTGCGTAGATGCAGCCCAGATAGACACACAACGTGTGGTGCATATCTGACCACTGAACGCAGGTAACAGTGGTGGACTGTACCACATTATTTTTTAGAATAAAGTTTGGAAAGACACAAGTTTATTAACTTAAATTTGGTCACATTCATATAGAAGTTGGTATGTTCTATAAATGAGTAATTATATTGTATGTTGAGCAAAGCTGGTGGATCTCATTTTTCATATAAAATATATGTAAATATGGGTTATTAAACTTGCGTATGCAAGAATCCCTTCTTTTCTATCCGAACTGAATTTTCAGACACGGTCACTGCTCGGAAGTGTTTTCCATAAATAATTTAAAAGAGAGAAAGATGACAAATTAAATTATCGAACCAGTTGCTTTCTCTGTCAACTTGCTCGAACTCAATGCCTCTATCAACCACCCTGTTTTTGCCTTTGGCAGTTCGGTAGCGAGAGAGAGATACCCAAATCTGGTTGTGCAGCATTCTCACCAATATAAATGGAAATATGAGATAATAAGTTGGGTCCCGTTCATTCCATGTGAGAGAATACATGCTATGCGCAACCCATGGGGTTAAAATGACGAACTTGAGATCCAATCATGGTAAATAAAAGACGAAGACAGAGAGACAAATGTCAACATCAGCTCATGAATGAGTAAATGCCTTATAATAAATGTTTTATAGAAGAAAGTTATGAGACATTTCAGATTGTTTCTTCATTGAATACTAGATGATAAACCTGTCCGTGACTTGAATTGCCTCAATAGATAAAGGATAATGCTGGAGTTGAAACCAAAAGTGCAACTCGTTCTAAAATTTTAAACAGACGCATACTTAAAACATGTTTTTGGTTACTGAAAAATCAGAAAATTTTTGTTTGGTTTCGGTCAACACCTGTCTAAAACTTTTTGGTTTTAATAGCTTGCGTATGATTACTGATTGTAAAGTAATGATTGTCAAGTAGGATTGAATGACCTGACCCGATAATAACTAGTTCAACGTTTAAGATACAGTCTAGCAATAAGAACTACACTCTTTAGTAGTCAGTTCAACATTTAAGAGATAGTATAACAACAAGAACCACAACCAAGTAATTTTGAAAATATTTGGACCAAAATCTTTTTTTTTTCAGGGACATAATCTAAAATTTACATATTTTTCAAGGACGAAAAATATATAGTGCAAAAACGAAATAGGATAAAGTGGGGAAAAATAATAAGGAATTGAAAACGAAATGCAATATCTTGAGTTACTTCAAATACTGAAATATAATTGAAAACGAAGACTGCAATTTTTATAATGAAAGCAAACTAAACCTTGAAACTTCCAAGAGGCTTCCAGGGCCAATCTGTAAGAATGCCTGGTTTGGAAGCCATACTGTGAAGATATGATAGTATAATGTATGAGTGCAGAGGTTGCTTATATAGTAGAGTAGTAGTAGTTTTGAAGGAATGACGTGTTCAACTACAAACCATATATCATTAAATGCATTTTAATTTGCGGAACAGTTAACTACTACCATTCACTGATAGGTCGATACAAGTTGGTTTCAGGTTTCACTTCAAAAAAAAAAAAAAAAAAAATGGTTTCAAGTTTAAAGTTCAGGTCGTCTGTAGTGCAACTTTTAACTGCGGGCGCATGTATATATTTAATTTGGACCGCTCCAAACCCAATGATGCAATGTGCATTTTCTTTTTGACACGATACGCATGGATGATGAAGTAAGTCGTGCTATCGACACATAAGCCATAAATACACAGCAAAAAGTGATTTACAATTTTTTGGGTTACGAAATGATTTACAATTTGATATGTGAAAACTTTGTTTCTACATTTTCTGCCTTTTCAGTTTCAGTAGGGAGATCAAAAGGGGTTCCGACACTGGATTCGTCTGCAAAAACTATCATTTTTAGCTAGTATGGCTGAATTTTTGAACCTATTAAAAAATTTTAGCTCATTTAATCCATCTGCTTAGTTCATAGGTTTAGGTAGGTTGGAACAGATGGCTTGCAGGCCAAGTCTTTTTTGTAGAAATAAAAAATTCATAATTTGTTGACCTTTATTTTACAACAGCTATAAAAATCCAAACTAAAGATACATGAAATCAAGCCCAAATCAAATTTCATATGTTTCTGAACCAAAAATAAGGAGAAAAAACGTACATTTTATGTAATAAATTATAATCAACTATGTGTGAGTGATTAATTTCAATGAGTTGATAGATAATTATTATAGACATTGAAAATTTAAATATATATCAATTAGTGAAAAAGTTTTAAAAAGCTTTTTTAAACAAAATCATCGAACTATTAATTTTTTGTTATAATTTTTTTATTTTTTGATGGATTGGCCTATCAACCCTCCAATTCATCCCAAAATGGACAGGACTGAAGTCAGCCCATTTAATTTTGGTGTGCTAGCTTGTCCCATCCTATTTTTGATGGGATGAAACTAAATGGGATGGATTAGCCTATTTTGACATCTACTTTTCAATTTTTCTCTAATTTAGCCAGCAAATCTTATGAGATATATTTTCGTAACAAACAAAAGAACATATCTCTTTCAAACACTTTGGTGCCTCTCTGGTTTGCAAGTTTATAAGTCCACAAGTACTTCCACTAGAAGGAGAATGAGAATGTACAATACTCAATGTGTTTGGTAAGTATTTTTGTTCTAGTAGAAATACTTTTCAAGCAACTGAATGTACTTTTGAGAGAAATATTTTTAAGATACATTTCATTTTAGGAAAAGTACTTTTGAGATAAGATCTTACTATTACTCTTATATTAATAACTAAAAGAAATTATACATTACTCTATCCAAACAAAAAATATTATCTTAAACTTACTTTTAATATAATCAAACCAAACATAATTAATCCTTCTAAAAATAAGAATAAAACCTCAACATAGTCCCTCAGATTTATACTGAGGAACAAATTAATCTCTCAGATTTGAAAATTTTCACTCTAGTCCCAAAATTTCATAAATGGGGATAAGTTAGTCCCTCTGTAAAATTATTATCTGAACTGAGTCCTATTAGCTTATTTATGTGTACTGTTAACTTATTGTAATACCGGTATACACATGTTAGTAGATTATCTTTTCCGTACAGCTTCAAGGTCCCCGGGATCTACCCATGTTACCGGGCCCTGAATTTCGCTACGTTTGGATCCGAAACCTCCTTGGAGGGCAATATAATAAACCAACATTCTTGGAATCAAAAGTCCTAGTAATTGTTTCCAAGAGGAAAACAAGTTAAGGAGTAATTTTTAATAAATTTTATAAAGCCCTTAAACGTTTCGTTTTTAACCCACAAGTTTAGAAAATCTTGAAGTTTTCCGACTTTGAACTAAAACCCAAAATTTGGATTTTGATTGGTTGGAATTTTAATTTTTTTAATATTTTATTTGAATCTAAATAGGGGGTATTTCCCTATTTACATTTATATTTTAAAGTTAATAGAGAGTAAAATAAATGAGGACATTAACTTAAAATTTAAAAAAAATAAATGAGGACATTAACTTAAAATTTAAAAATTAAGAAATGTAAATAAATTAGTAGTGAAACAACTCAGATGCCAGAAGCACCCAGAGGTGCTTACAGCAATTTGACTGTCACCACTATAGCGGTCCATAGCGGTCACAGTGTAGGAACTGTAACATCCCTTTTTTTAAATAATAATAAAAAATAAAATAAAATAGTTTGTGTGTAATAATTTTAAGTTATGCTCTTACTTAGTAATTTTATATATCAACAATTATTTTAAATATTAGACCAAAACTTTAAACTATAAATATTAACTGTATAAAATAAGATAATAAATTAGTGACAATAAACTCATAGTACATTGTACTAAATTAAGAATAAGATTTATTAAGTGTAATAAATAATAATATGTTAAGTATTAATAATTAGGTGTATAATTTTTACACACAAAAAAATAAAGGTAGTACACCAAAAAAAAGGGGGGGCGGGCACACAAGCACCGTCACTCACCCACAACATCTTAGCCATAGAAATTTCATTTCTCTGAGCTGTGCATTCATATATATATATATGGGTGTGCATGTGTGTGATTGTGTAAAAGAAAGAGAAGTGAGTGACATGAGTGGCTGAGTTTGAGTGAAAGTGAGAAAGAGAAAGAAAGAACGAGAGAAAGAAAGAAAAGGGAAGAGAGAGATAGAATAATAAAAAAAAAGAGATAATAAGATTAGTATACTACAAAGTTCAATAGGTGTACGTAATTTTCATTTTCCGGTAAAATTAAGGTAGGGAATGAATTTATTTTTATGCCAAATAAAACCATGACTACAATTATTATTATTACTATTCATTTTATGCACTATCATTTTTATCACAGATGCTCATAGTTATTTATTTTTATACTATTAATGATCATAAACCTGAATAATAAATTAATACTAATAAAAAATAATCCTCTTCTCTCCCTACCGATCCCGTCGGTTTACCACGCTCCGGTTTCTTTTATCACTTAATTATAATGATTCTCTCTCCCTTTACTGGTCCAGTGCGGAGTACCACCGTTCTAGTTTCTTTATTTAATTATAAGTATTCTCTTCTCCCTCTACTGGTCCAGTGCGGATTACCGCCGCTCCAGTTTCTTATTTATATTAATATTTATATTTATGCGATTTAAAGTTTAATTCAAATTAATTAAATATTCCTTTTTATTTATGTTGTTATTTGTTGTACATTAATTTATTGGATCTAACTTCTATTCTTTTGGCCCAATTTATTTATGCATGAATTTATAAATTTTATGTATTTATGTTTCACTATTTAAATTGTTGATTAACAATATTTATTTAAGTTTCATTTATTGATTTATTATATGAAATTCTTTATTGTGAAATTATACATAATAACTTTTAAAAGAAAATGATTAATTAAGATGTGCTGCTAACCACAGATAAGGCGGAGGGATAAATGTAAGATCCTTTTATGTTATCTGTCTTGGTTAGATGGCGTAAGTGTCTTGCTTTGTTGCCACGATGTAAGAACAAAATGGAAGAATGAGAATTCCATAAGATAAGGCCTTCGACTATGTGTGAAACAAGCAGACAAATGAAAGAGAAACTAAAGTAAAGCAATCATAATTTTGATAAGATATGCATGACATATTCTATGCATAACATGTTCTACATGACATATTTTATGATAAATGATTATATTCATATAACGTTACTGTAGTCATGTGTATTTCTCGTGCAGACACGACTGGAACCAACTATAGTTCAAATATTTTTAAAACCACTCATTCCCTACTCGAAATTTTTATAAATTCTCATTTCCCTTTATTTTTATTTCTGGTGGTTTCAGATTAGTCAAGTAACACTGAATGGATGGCAGCTACTAGAAACTTATGGCTTATGTTTAATTAATGTGTGATTTTATGTTACAAATTATAAAAATATTCGGTTTGTACTTAATGACATTAAGTTGTCATTGCTAGAACCTTATACTTGTAATCTCTTTATTTAATGTTAACCATTGTGATTCATGTGTAAATTCATATTATTAGTTATTTTATGAACGGGTGTTACAGGAACAAGGGAGTTTTGGGGTCTGAGGACTACTATAGCGGTCATAACTGTGTCTGTATAGGGAGCGCGGGCGTGCTTAACCGCTATAGCTATGTCAGTGGACTAGAAACAGTACAGAACGACGTCGTTCCATTTATTGAGAGCTCCTAACAATATAAATCATTGATTACTCTCTTCCTCCTCCATTTTCGCGGCTAGAAACCCTCCCCTCTCCATTTTCATCATTTTTCTCTCATTCTCTCCAACCTAGCTCCCCTAAATCATCAAGGAATGTATATGTTGTTAGATTATGTCTCCACTCTCTCCATTCCTTCATTATCTTGGCTTGGATTTTATTATTTCTCTTATTGTTGTCAAGTAGGGATGCTTCTCCAATATTGTTGAAGTTGTGTTAGGATAATTTAGAGATACCCAGAGTGTATTCATGAGTTTATTGTTAGTAATGACAGTTTTTGGTGCCATTCCAAGCTCTCCAGGTCAAATTGGTAGGGCCCATTTACTCCCGGCTCCAAACGGTGAGTAGGTTCAAACTCATGACTTTATTTTAGGCATTATGATTATGTTTGATGCATGATAATTGTGAAATATGAAATTTGAGATAAGCGAAAGTATATAATATGATTTTACATGATTATGTTGAGCTAAAAAAATATTTTGTTTAATGATGATAACATGAAATAATGAGTTTTACAAAACCATGGAACCATAATTGTTGTGTTATGTGAATGAAAATTGTTTTATATACTAATGAAATGATTGTTAGAAGAATATATGATTTTATCTACTTGCTATTTTAACAAGCATGTTTTAAGAGTTATGATATCAATATGTATATACTCTAGACTTTAGATTTCAGAAAGGTTTTAGAATATTAAGTTGAGTTATGTTGAATAAAGCATGATTAATATTATGAAAAAATATGTTATTATGGTTTTGGAGTTTCCATGATTTAGAACCCCAGTGTTTAAATTTATGAGTTTAGATCTATCAAGTATATAAAAATATGTTAGCTTAAGATATGAACTTAGAACTTCAGTTTTATAATACCAAAAGGTACAGAATTCAGTATGATTTTTAACAACTTCCAAATACATATTCTGTGGGCTTGAGATCGGGTTGCCTACAAATGAGTGATCTCTTGGGCACGATTCTCATAGTCACAGTTATGCTAAAGTCAGATTGTTAGAGTTATATGAATCCAGAGCTCCCAGTGTACTAAGAATTTAAAAGCTTTGTTGGCCAGGGACAGAGTACCCATTTTTCAGCTATGGATTTTGTCAAACTAGTTTAGACAATAGAGATCAAGAAACAGATAATTATTTAACGGCTGTATAAGATCGTTAACCTTGGTACCAAGTTATCTGTTAGAGAACAATATCGTCTCACAGTAGATATAGAAAATGGGACCTACTTAGGTACTCATGGCTCGTCTGATAGGAACTATTTGATTTTACAGCTTTTGGTTGTTATATATGTATTTATTCAATTCAGTAGATACTGTTTCCCTAGGCTCTATCGCACTTTAGTTAAAATAATTTCATGTTGCTGGTGAGTTTACAATTGTTTGTTCATAAATTTATGAAATGAGAAATGTTTTCTTATGTAGCTATGTATTTAAACATCAAATGATTATGATTGTTGCATGTATGGTATTATATGTATGTTCCTTGGTTGTCCTATGTGAGTGATGGGTGAGAGCTCCCTCACTAAGTCCGTTGACTCACTCTTCTCCCATCCTCTCATAGTTGTAGGTGCGGATCAAGTTTCTTCATTGGTCCAGTAGCCGTAGTGATCCCTTGGTGAGCTTTACATTGTTGTAAGGCTTAGTTTAGGCTTCTGTTAGTTTTAGAGGGCTTCAGCAGATGTGCAGGTAAGATCCAAGTCATGCATTTATTTTGAGATACTGTATTTATTTTCAGAGATTATGTATTTCCCTATATGTTTTCAAGGTTCAAGTATGTATTTTGAAATGTAGACTATGCCTAAGGATTTATGTAGTGGATCGAAAATGTATTAGTGTTTCAGCTTTCAAGAGTTTAAATTGATTTTCACTTTATGACCATGATTATACCTTAGTTTTTATGAATTTAAATATTATATTTTAATTAGAGAAAATGATAATAATTTATAAGAAAGATCTTATTTTAAGTATAATATTATATATTTTATGCATAAAAAGAGACTCACAGGTTAGTAGGCTTACGTGGAGATGAGATTTCTCACGTGCCGGTCACATTCCTAGGTTAGGTCATGACACTTATTTATGTGTACTGTTAATTTTTATAGTGGTCCTAACTTACTTCACTTATCTAAATGAAGCCATTTAGACTTTCTTTTTTATCTTTTTCCTCACCATAGCTCTCTACTCAGAAAATTTTTTTAACTTTAAGTTGTTATTTGTTTTGCATAGGATAGAGAAATGAGGCAAATTAGAAATTGCTGTAAAAATTAACAGTACATATAAATAAATTAACAAAAGATGTGGACATTTCTGTTAACAGTTCAGACAATAATTTGATGGAGGAACTAATTTGTTTCCATTTATGAAATCTGAGAACTAATATGAGATTTTTCAAATATAAAGAACTAGTTTATCTCTCACTATAAATTTGAGGAATTAAATTGGGTATTTAATCCAAAAATAATTTCTTTAAAAATAATTCTTTTTAACTTAATTTTTTTCAAAGTGATTTCAACAAACGGACCCTCAATTGATATTAAGAAATAACCCGGCTTATCATTTTAAGATATTAATTTATTAAAATGTAGAATATTAAAAACATATCACAGTTTATTGATTTTTCATATATAAATTCATTTTATTTCAATCAATCTTCATTTGACTTACCCGGCGTATGCGCATAAAGTACAGAAAAAGGACCAAAGCAATGTGACTTCTTTTTTTTTTTTTTTTGCCTCCCATGATCCTTCTTCGTTTGTGGAGTATAATAAAGGTAAAGCGGAGGGAGGGTGGCAGAGGTACATTTTGTCCACACATGCACTAAAAACACAACAAATGGGAGAAAGAAAAGTAATTTACAGCCTGTAAAGTTAAAAAAGAGAGGCAGAGGTGAGGAGATACGTCCCCACTACTATAGATCTTGGGAATCAGCCATAGAATCCCCAAAAACAAATATGCAGGATGCAGCATAGCCCTGAAAAATTATAGTTAAACATTTCGTGACAATTTTAGGTCCGAGGAGAACGTTGGTTCTACTGAAGGGTCTTTTTTTTTTTTGGACTTATCAAAGAAATATTTATGAATCGTTCTCCTGCATGAAAAATCTAAGAATTGAATCAAAATTATAATAACACAAGTGGAAAATTGATTAAGTGAAAATATTTCTTAATTTTCGGATACAAGAGTGAATTATATTATTTTATTTAGTTAATAATTATTTCTAATTTCTTTTTGTCAAAAATTCATATAATTTTTTACTTATGTATAAGATTATTTTTAATAAATTATTACACAGTATTTTTTACAATTAATTATACAATAATATCTATATATAATATTTAATATTTATATTATAAATTAAAAAACTTTTAATAATATAATAATACCTAATTAAATTTTTTTTTTGTAGTGCATCAAAAAACTGAATTTTTTCTTTATTACCATTGGTTACGGCCACAACCCTAAAATTTTGTCCCAGCAGTCAAATTTTGTTGTGGATTAAAGAACAGTCTCCGTCATATATGGCCCTTTAACCGGGTTTTAAACACTTTCTTCGAAGAGAGTCCGTCAAGTTGCTTTGGCTTATGTAATGTAACCCGGGAAATCTTTTGTTTCGTTTTTTTTTTAATTAAAATCTTTTGCTTGGATGCGAGGGAGTTTTGAATCTTTCTTTTCCTTTTTTTTTTTCAAATTAAGATATTGGGGATGAGGTAGGAATGAGAATAAAACTCATAATCTTTTATAATTTATTAAGACATGTGAGTCAAGCACAAGACTGTAGGTTTACTTAGAACTCTTGAGTCATTTGTTAAATTATTTGTTTATACTACTTTTCATGAATATTTCATTTCAAGTTTGATTTAGTCATTACATTTCAAAATATTTTCAATATTCCTTATATATTTAAACAATAAAATGAATCTAGTGAAATCCTTATGATGTTATTTTAAATAGAAAATTTAAATAATATAGATCACGTCCATCTTTTAAAAAATTATAAAGAATTTTTAAAATTATCAATTTTTATATTGACCAACTTTAAAACTCATGACTAGTGTTCTTAAATGAGACTAGTGTTCTTAAATGAGACTAGTGTATACGAAGGAATTAGTTATTACGTCTGACCTTGAAAAACCACAGTAAAAAAAAAGTCTCTAGATAATGATAAAATCATTAAATTAACATAAATAGCTTTCACTAGTGTGTAATTGACTCATGTTGATTCGAATTCAGGTAAAAATTGATATAGATAGTCCAGTAATGTCACAATTTTATATTTATTTTTATCTAAAATTTCTAATCAATAACATATATAGTCAAATAATATCACAATAATTAGAAAATATAACTTATTAATCCCGTACAGATCAATAATCAATAACAATATAATATAACTCATGATATATTTAAGGGTGTAAAAATAATAACGTTATAACAATAATAGAAAGATTGAGTCATTGGCTCGGGTATTGGATCATCGGGGTTCATGATCACTATACTGATGTCCAAATCAATTCATGATCAAGTTTAGTCATTTTCTACTCGATTGGACCCAATAATTTGGACCGACATGAATCAATTCAATTAATTTAGTTCGAGTTGAATGGTTTGATCAGGTTAACTGAATTCACTTACATCCCCTATTTCCATCATTTGTTACAGTGGATTATACAATTCAAATATATTTAATCTTTATTCAAAAAATTAAAACTGATAATAATCTCCACTTAGAAATGGTGGTTAGCTCAACAAATTGAAAAAGTTCAAATAATATTTGGCATTCTCATATCCACGAATTTAGTTTGTGTGATCCTCTTTCAAGAAAATTTCCGAACAATTTGGTGCTATATATTGAGTCGTATTCAACTTTTTTAATCTGAAATATATTCAAATATTCGAATAGCCTATAATCACTTGCAAAATAATATGATACAATTAAAAATTAGATTGATATAGCATTATCTCCGTTATTTGTAAAATAATTAAAGAACCTAAAATGAAGGGTTGATTATGAAAATATTTATTAAAATACTATTATTTAATAACTAGTTTATTTTATTAATATTTTATTATTTTTTGTGCTGAGAATTGTGTATTATAATTTATAAACGATAAAACTGAAAATTTTGTAATAAACATTCCAGTAAAACACGAAAACGATTTTTTTTTTTTTTCGTTGTTGGTGCTGAAGCTAAGTTTCTAACATAACGCGATAAGGATTGATGAAATAAACAAAATATCTGTTACTTATTCGCCAATTCGTTGGACATAGGATAAGCATTAGTATATTTGATGACATTAGCATTTGATGACAACGGAGCGAATCATGACCCAAAAGACGAAATGTTCACTTCAGTTCACTGTTCAGTCTTTTAAATTTCATACTGCGCGCTTGCTTTGCCGCATCAAATCAAGGGCCCCGAGATCACACAAAGGAACATATCACATAAAGGAACGTGTTATTTAAACATCCAACCCTTAATTCAAATCCTCAATATAACTGATGAATTAAGTGAGAGAACACCACACTATCATTGCTATATATCATATCATATATTACTTGCTGAGTACATTTTTAATCAACATAGGAGTTCACCTCTGACACTTCAACATTTTCTTATCGCCCAATAGGCCAATACTCATTCTCATATCTCGAACATGCCTACATCTAATGAGAATAAATTAATTTTGCCAATTTTTATATTCTCTTATATGTACTTGAGAAGTTAATAATTAATAATTTTACATAAATATCTTATTTGTTCAAAAAAAATGAATAAAAAGCAATGCATATCGTAGGTCACATTTGTTCGAAAAATCACATTTATTCTCATTTGATTACTTCAACAAGATTATCTCCAATGGAATGATACATATAAAATACTACTATTAAAAAAAATCACATTTATTCTCATCTGGATATTCCTCACTTATGCTCATTTAAATAGAATAAACAGGTTGAATAGGTTTTACATCGTTTATCTATTTATGTAGCAATCTTTTAATCAATTACAACTCATTATTATTGAGTAAAATTTCAAAGTGAAAAAACTGTTAGATTATGGGGGAGATGGGTTTATCATCACTTATAACACTTCTACTTATTCGCATTCTATTAATTTCCTTTTAAAATATTTATCTACTTTCAAACAACTTTATATTTTAAAATATCTACCGATTTTATATTTTAATAAAATATTATTTTTTTAATTTCAATACTATCCCTAATTAATTTCATAATTTCAAAACACTACATTTAATTTTAATCTCAAACATTATGCTATATTAATTAACATATAAAAATATATTATTTTATTAATTATATTTTACTCAATTACTGATATTATTTATTTCTTTAATATCTGTATTTATTTTAAATTGATAAATATTATAAAAAAAATTGTTCAACCTACAAAGTTACAAATACTGGTAAACAAAAAATACCATAAAAATCCAATTATAGAGGGGGCATATCTGTCTGTCCAACTGCTTGAATTATTGTCCCAGAACCTGAATTCAAGCAAAATAAATACAAGTTGAAATAAATTAGGTGGCAGCATGGTGAAAGGGGCAGCGCAAGATGCAGTTTATTATTTTTGTCTTGCAGCAGAGTGCAGAGAAAAGGATACCCCACGTGCAATCACCAGCTAACTAGTCACAAAAAAATTGTAATATTACTGCGAGAAAATAGCAAAGTGGAAGTTATAAACATCAAACGATTAAATATAGAAAATGCAGAGAAAAAAGCATAACAACTAACAAGCATGGCATGGCATCAATACACAAAGTGGAAGTAGTTAGTGGTTTTGTTTGTCCCAGCAGAAAACAGTAGGATTGTTAACCTGTTTCAGAAGTTGATAAAGTTCAACTTCCATTGACAAAAAAAAATACCAGAAATCACCTCCATCCCCATTTGAGGTGATAAGTTCAAACCTCAACTGAGAAAAATTACTACTACATCTAACTGAACATGAAGTTTGACTAAGCACAAGCTAATTTCAACTCAACCTACAGAAAATACAGAATAAACCATAAAGTTCAAAACAGAAAATCAGATCACATAATGAACTGCAAATCCACAAAATCTACTCTTGCCTTCAGGAGACAGGGCCATAACATCAAACCAGAAACCAGCATCCGGTGGCTGAACAATGAAAGTAAAAAAGCAAGCTCCATTTGTTGTCTGCAGTTTCCATGACTCAGAGCATGCAGTCAGTTCTTGCAGGCAGCCTCCTGAAGAAATTCAGCGGCACCGAAGGGAGCTTGTGGCGGAACCTTGGATGTCTCAACACATAAATTCCAGTCAGTAAGGCCACAACTTGGAATGGAGTGACATAGAGGACAATGGCAGCAACCAGACAGAAAATCACAAACAGCGCTGTAGCTCTTGGATCTCTCCAGCTGAGCAAGGACTGGAGCCTTTCCCCTTGAGTGGCCAAGTCACCAACCACTGTCTGTATCCTCCCAGCGATACTTCTAAGCCGATCATATCGCATCCTCACAATGTCAGAAGGTCTGGTAGTTGGGAATGTGTCGAATTCTTCATCGAGTTCATCAGGGTGCGCGGAATCTGCATGGGAGAGACGAGTGTCCATGTGAGGAGGGTTCCTTGGCCTCCATCTGTAGTACCAAACTCCTATCAAGAAGAGGTAAAGGAATATGGTGGGTAAGATAAGCTCAGGGTACATGACCAATATTATGAACAAGATGTGGATCAGGACTGTCGTGATGGGGTTTTTCCAATTGCAAATCTGATCAAACCATTTCCCCACAGCAATTAATCCACTTAAAACTGACATGATCCTGAAAAAGTTGGCCTTGCTTCTTCTCATACTCCACATGTGGGAACCCACATCCAGCATATACTCCACAATCTCCTTTCTCAAAGGTGGCTCGGCACGACTTAGTCTCATGGAAACAATCTGAGTCGCTTGGTGCCTCAAACTGTCAAGCTGGCTGACAGTCAATGGGTGAATATAATGCATCTTTGGCAGCAAGGGTTGTGAATACATGTGCATCATATTGAGCAAAGAAGAACAAGTAAACCTCACAGCCAAGTGAATTTCACCCATTTTCTTCACCCCATTTGGATGAAGGACTAGAAGAGGATACGAATGTGTATAGACACGATCAGTCTCAAGGGTGGAAAGACGAATCCTTACCTTCCCAATCCTTGAATCTTTTGCCCCACCGCCCTTGTCACCACCGTGCAAATGACAGTTATCAAAGACACCAATTGTAATAACAGTGCAAGGATCAAAAACCTCCCAAGTATATTGTTCATTCCACCTGGGTGCAAAGCTATCAATGATTGTCCTTGTCCGCACCCACTTCTGCCCATATTTTGCTACACAATAAGCATCTGTTGTCCCCCTCCCATCTTTTGTTTTCATAGGCATCAAACCATGAGCATTCAATATCCCCAACTCAAGAACTCCAATACTGGACTTCCACAGCTGTTTTGCTGTAGGGCGAAGATCACTGCTGTAGTGAGTTGATTCATCCAAGACATGGTAGCCACCTTCTAGACATATCCTCATATGAATCCTGCTCGCAAACTTGATTTCCTTCTTCTTTTCCCCTTCCATAATAACAACATGCCTTTCAAGATTAAACCACCTAGTGTTCACAGGTTTGTGATCAAATCTCCGGTCCACATACTGTAATGGAATAGCACACCTCCCCAACATTTCCTCTTTGTTAGGTGCAACTCTGTCCTCCACACTCAAAATCAAGGGCTCCTCAAAAGGTTCTGCAGCCACAAACATCAAATCCTCATTCCACATTGGATTGATACTCCTGCTCGGAGAGATTCTAGTCCTCAAGGCCTGATTACCCAAAATAGCCTTCACAAAAACTTCAGGGTACCTTCCCTTGTCAGTAGGCTGCAAGTCTTGTGCCTCTATCACATTAACCCTCAGATACCAAAGCTTGGGAGATAGATACACCTTTGATCTAATGTTTGCAAGAGCATCAGCCCCGCTAACAGTAGCTGCATCCGAGTGCCATGCCTCAGGAAATGCTTCATCAGCTTGAGTACCCATCCAAACAGCCAGCATTAGCTCTCCCTTTGCCTTGTCACCCTTCCTGTCCTCCAGCCTATACCATTGCGGTGCCAGAGGGCTATCCGGCGGAACCCTTTTCGGGATCTCATTGAGATCAAAAAGGACACGGCCAATGAAGTCATCCTTCACAACATCCTTATCTTTCACAGTCACCTCTAGCACCGAAGCCTGAATCCTATCTTTCGAAAAAGCAAAAACCTGGTTCCATTCAGGATTAGTCTTCTTCTCAAAGTGCCGAGTGGTGCCTTTGTAGTTCCCCAGCTTGACTTCAGTATAAGGGTCACAACTGCCAGTGACATCCTTCGCAGGCAAATCCTTAGCCTTCACAACCCTCACATAAAGGTACTGCATTTGCTCAACAAGGTCATAGGTGCTAGTTAGCTTGTCACCAGAGACCTTCCCTCCTCCAAGGTGGGGATTGGTCTCCTTCAACAGAAAGTCCTCTGGTGGTGGCCTCTGCATCTTCCTTGTTCAAACTTCAAAGCACCAAAAGACCCCCCCAGCTGCAATTAACTGAAGCTGGTTCAGAACAATTTCAAATGTTGAATATTCCAGTCGTAGGGAACACACAGCTTTAAATTAAATACAACGGTTATTAGAAGCCTAAAAACATAGCAATCAAATACCCGTTAGCTACCAAATCAAGTCACCTAAATATTCGGGAAAAACATTAAAATAAACAAACAGAAGATATATGCGGGGTTAAACAACAGATGAGACTCAAAATTGGTGTTTGATGCATAAATAACTATAGATCTCTGATTAAACCAAGAGTGAGGATGCTTAAAAGTGATTTTACCTAAATTAAAATGCTTCACTCCAAGCCTCTAGATCCGATTGTTTACACTGTAAAAACACAAAAACAGAACACACAAAAAAAATATATTAAATATATATTATTAAAATGTTCAGATTCCACATGCACAGAAAAGCAAACTTAAATCTAGAATGTTGGTGGGAGTGGTTGTTGCCGACAGAATGCAGCACGAGATGAAGGACTAAGCCTCAAAGTTTCACACTTTACACATTCTTAGACACACCCTTCAACTGAAATCCACTGATTTTTTTTCCAGAAACAACCACCACCCTTTGTATCAGTACTTTCTATGCTAGCTAACTTGGTCACAGAAGTAATCAAAAAAGCTAAGCCCAAAAACAACCACAAACGCTGATTTTCTTCTTCATTTACAACCTTCTCATCTGAACAGATTTTTCCAAAACTTGACTTGTCACAAAAATAGTTAAAGAGAAAAAAGTAATTTTGAACAAATGGGGTATCTTAAATCTGCAAACGGTGTATGAGAGAGAAAACAAAAATTCTGGGTAATTCTCAGCAATATCCAAAGTCACGAAGAAGAAGGGAGAGAAATAAAGCATGGATTTTTATGCTCCTTTCTGAAATGCCTAGCCATGAGGTTAAGTTACCTTGCAGAGAATGGGTTACTTCTGAAATGGGAATGATCTTTTTCTAAGAAAAAGATAAAAATAATAATGAAAGCAATGAAAGTCTGGGGGGTTGAGAGAGAGAGTTTGAGAGGGAATGGGAAGAAGAGATAAGGGTAAGATGAGAGAGTACACACTACATACCCCAAGAAAAGTGAAGAGGGCATTGAAGGAAGCAAGGGTGAGAGTCCCTATGCCTTAATGAATTAGTGATGTTTCTATTTTTTTTTTTTTGGGCGGTGGTGTTGTGGGGCTAGGATCTGATGAATCTTCGCAAAACATACACTGAAGCTCCCTCCCCTCTTTTGCTTTATTAGCAGTGAAATTGGACCTCAGTTGCTGTACAGGGTGGTGAAGGAATGGCGGTGGACCCGCCTCATGCGTGTGTGAAAAACTCTGTTCTTGGCACTCACACGTGTGCCACCTCAGACTCGTGTTTTGTTTGGGTACAACTTCGGTCGATATTTTTTACTTTTATCAAAATTTTGAATAAATTCATAACCTTTTTCTATTTATATTTCTAATATTTTTTAAATATTTTCATTTTACTCTTTTATAGATAACATTCAAATCATAAATAAATAAAAATAAATATAGAGATTAAATTGTGATGTTAGAAAACCGCAACCAGACATGAAATATTAAAATTTTGTTGATAATTTAAATGTTCGTCATATCTTAAAAACGTTAATAACGTAAATAGTGAAAATAAATTGGGCCTAAATTGAAATTTTCCTAAAACATGATAAATAGAGCTTTACCCATTTTGTATTTTTCCTATCCTGTCCCTGCTTTGGAATGGTGTGACTTGAGAAAGTTACTTACATAATTTTTTCTCTCTTTCTTTAAATAGCATGGCATTTTGCTGTTATGAAAGGTCAATATATAAAATAGGATCTGTATTTATAAACTCATGGTTTGAATGAGTTACTTTACAAGTAAATTTTGTATAACTCTATGCGGTCATGAGTTTCATTTTCATTGTTGACGAAAAGGTAAAGGACGAGAATGGAATTTCAGCCATATGCTTTTCCTGGGACTTTATATTGATCCCGCTGGCAAACTTGGTGGACTCTACATTTCTCTATTGACTAATCATAAATAAAGGTGAATATTGGGACATTGTGGCCCACTAATGATACTCCTTTTGAATTAAATTAATTAAATTAATTATACAGCAATTAAACGGAATGAGAAGGGAAGTTTGTTCACTAGTATTTATCAATGCATTTTCCCCAGATTGGTCATAGATTGTATTATTTACAAATTGGTGCAACGCCGAAAGAGGAAGGTTGTGTGTGGATTGGTAAAGTTGGATGGAATGGGCATAACTAGTGATATTTTAATTTTTTATATTATTTAAATTTGTTAAACATGGATGAAATGTAGTGGAGATAGATGAACTTTATTCCATCCATTCTTCTTAGCTTCTTCCCCTCCAAATTGAGCGAAATAAGATTAAATGAAAAATACTTGAATAGTGGAGTGAAATAATTATTTCACTCCATTTTGCTTCATTCCCCTATTCTTCACTAATCCAAGCATACCCTCAGGCTATGATTTGGAGTTTTGTAGATGATAAAAGGGGGGAGTTATAACAAAATGAAAAAAAAAAGGTGGGAGTAGAGTGGAAGGGACTATGTTGTCGCTTGCGTTACTTTTATATTTTCTTTGACTCCCCAATTTGAAGAGTAAAAAAAGTTTAGTTTTGAGAAGTAAAGGAATGACACATTATCCCTTAGTAGCCATGACATTCCCTCTTAAAATTATTTCCAGATAATGGTCACTTAACTTTAGTCTTATCATTCGTTGCTACTCTCTTTATTTTTTATTCTCCCAATTATAGCCTAACTGGTCGAGCAAAGTTGTTAGTTTAGCTCAACATTATTTTACAATTAAGAGAAGCTTGGTATCTCTCTTTGCATTAGTGGAGGATGATGATGCTGGTTTAATTTGCTTGAAGAAGCACTCTAAAATTTGCTAGCCAAATCTGAAAGTTTGGTAGAGGATGGAAATTCCCCCAGGAATGAATAGGGGCAGGGTAGTTTGCAAGACATGCCATCAATCCTTTCACTTCAAGTGCATCTTTGTTTGGCATGTTATATTCATATATTTATGCATGCCAATTTTTCAATTCTGAGCCTCATCCTTTCTTCACCCCTTCTGTCACATAATTCTAAAATCAGCCAAAATGAGTCTCCGAAGCAACTTCCCATCCCTTTTGGTTCCCTTGGCTGCAGTTTTTGCGTCTTTGTACCTCATAAATCCAAATGAACAGCTTCTCAACATTTTCAAATACTTCAGTCTCACAACTTCATCATCATCTGTATATTCGCAACTACCTTTTATTTATAACTTCATACACCATCATCACAAGAAACACCCTGATAGTGGAAATGCAGGTTCCATTTGTGATGATTTTCCACCAGGCATTCCACCTCCAAGTACCAATACCACTTTCTATCTTTGTGTTGACAGAAAAGGGTGTTGTAATTTCACAACGGTACAAGCAGCAGTGAATGCAGTTCCAGACTTTAGCGAAAAAAGAACCATAATATGGATCAACAGTGGCATCTACTAGTAAGTTGGTCCTCATTATTAACCAAACCTGCTTTAAATGCTTTTATTGTTTTGTTTTTTTGGGAATTGATAGATTTGAAAATTTACCTCATCATGTCATTCATCTTTTACAGTGAAAAAGTCATGGTGCCTAGAACCAAACCCAACATCATATTTCAAGGACAAGGCTACGCTTCAACTGCAATTGCATGGAATGATACTGCAAAGTCCGCAAATGGCACATTTTATAGTGGCTCCGTACAAGTTTTTGCCTCCAACTTCATTGCTAAGAACATAAGCTTCATGGTGAAGACATTTATTTTCATATGTCTAGATAATCTAAATGCTCAACAAGAATAGAAATTACATGTTACATTAATGACACTAATGAACAACTTTGTTATCTCTACTACTTGAAATAGAATTTAGCTCCAATGCCAAGTCCTGGGGCTGAAGGAGCACAAGCAGTAGCCATGAGAATATCAGGAGATCAAGCTGAATTCAGGGGTTGTGGATTCTTTGGAGCACAAGACACCCTTCATGATGATAAGGGCCGCCATTACTTCAAGGATTGCTATATCCAAGGCTCCATTGATTTCATATTCGGCAATGGAAGGTCACTCTATGAGGTATCCTATTCTTATCTCCATCCTTGAAATTCTCAGATTCTCAATGTTCATATAAAGCTATCTATGTGAGAGAAAATTTGCATGTTCTTATGTATTGCGTGCTCGAAAAGGATGAACAATTAATCATTTTAGATTTCTTATACAATTTTTAAACATTATAAGTTAAAATTAGTGCTTGTACATGCTTAGAAAACATATATATTAAATGTGCTCCATAGTAGAATAGAGATTTCCGGAATTGAGATGATAACTTTTTACCTTTTATGACAAGGGTTTATCTAATGGCACTGCTAAAGGTTTTCAATAAAAGTAAATTTATAAACTAGGTGGTGAGCTTTACACCGTGAAACTTAAAAAATAATGGATTTTATGGTAGATCTCTTATCTTTAAGTCCGTCATAAACTCCTATTACTAGTCGTTGGATCAAACCATTTAACAAAAATGGCAATCATCCATTGGCTAATAATAATGGGTTTATAATAAATTCAAAGATAAAACGTCCACATTAAAATTCACCAAAAATCACATCTTCATGATGAAAACTTACTATTTTAAAACCTCTAACCAGTGCTTTTAGGATTAGTTGGCAAAACTCCTATGATAATACAAATTAGTGTATACGCTAAAATGGATCGAAAACTTTCAAGAATTAATTATAGAAGTGAAGATGTAAAATTGTAGCACTATCTTTCTATCTTTTTACCAAAATTTTGTAGCTCAATTTAAACATACTTACAGCAAAATCTTGGAAATGATATTGCTCTTGCTATGAACAGAATTGTCAGTTAGTGTCAATAGCGAATCCAGTACCCCCGGGTCAAAGAAGCATAAATGGTGCTGTTACAGCACATGGAAGAGTTTCCATGGATGAAAATACAGGGTTTGCATTTGTGAACAGCACAATAGGTGGCAATGGGAGAATATGGTTGGGTAGGGCATGGCGGCCATATTCCCGTGTTGTTTTTGCATACACAACAATGTCAGATATCATTGCCCCTGAAGGTTGGAATGATTTCAATGACCCTACAAGGGATCAGTAAGTGTACAAATATAAAACAAAGTAGAGCAATATTATTTTGACACATAAAAAGTGGGTGTTTATTCAGATATCTGTTTTATAATTATTGGATATGATGAATATTAAAGATAAGTGAGAACTACCATCACATTCAATGGTTATAAAGTGGATATCTGAATAGACACTCACTTTTTTAGTGTCAAAATAACATTACCCTTATCATGAGACTTATACTTTTTCATTATTTATAATTAAGTGATGTTAGGTATATAACTAAATTATATAATAAATGCATATTATACTTCTTATTACCATTAGATTTGATGAATAAGTGGAATAAGTAGGGACCACACATCACATTCAATAGTAATAAGGTATATGGTGTGTATTTATTATGTAATTTAATTATACACCAAATATTATTCTTTATAATTTATATGATGCTATAAGATAAAAAATATTTCTCTTTGCTGCAGTTAAAAATTGCTCATTCCTTTTTTCTACACGTTAAGTTGTTTCTTTTTAAATAGACAGTAGAAAAGTTATGTTTACTAAGATCAACTTCTTATCATAAAATTAAAAAAACAAATAAAGCCGAAAATCGGGTTGAGTTGTGCCTATTATCATTTATAAGCTGTTCGGAGATTATTATTTACTATTTTACTGAAATAAAGATCCATTAAGAAGTCAATTCAGTTTAAAAACATTTCCATGGGGCATTGTTTAAGACCTTGAGAAGTCAATTGATTTTCTCAAATAAACTTTTTAGTATTAAAAGAAAAAAGAGTTGGGAAGTCAAGTTGTGATGACTTCCCACCTAATATGCTAACATTGCTTGTGCTCAAACACAAAAAACATATGTAGTGGTGGGAACCCATCACATCTAGATTATAATACAAAAATATATTTTATGTAAAATATATGAATAAGATATCATCATTATAACATTACCATTAGTGTTAGTCAATAATTTTTTTTTTTTGAAAAAGAGTCTATTTAAATATCAGTTAAAGGTTCGTACTCCTTCAATGTTTGGAAAAGTTAATTTGTGAGCTACCCATTTATAAATATTGAAAATAACTTGCACAGCGTATGGGTTGAGGTATTGGTCATGCATGCTGAGCTACACGTTTATAAGTGATTAGGTAAATCTGGGTTATGACTTATACTGAATACTTATAAGTCCACACATGAGTTAAAGGTACATAAATTAAAATTTTAAGTTGACTGACTCTGTTGTTATTATTATTAAAATTATTAGAAAACTATTCTAATAAAACTTAATTTTTCATTTTTTTTGTTGGAAAACCCTAAATCCCTATTAATTTTGTTGAAAAACAAACTTAACTATTTATCCATTCAATCAGAAATATTGATTAAAATTATTGAACCGGTATTGTTTTTATAAATCACTGTGCTATATTATTTAAGTGTATTAAACAATTTCGGTGATTAATTTCGTTGCCTGCATATATGATGCTAACAAATATTTGTTTGGGAATGGATGTGCAGGACCATATTCTATGGGGAGTACAATTGCTCCGGGCCTGGGGCTAATATGAATTTGAGGGCATCTTATGTACAGAGATTAAACGATACACAAGCTCTTCCATTCCTCAACACAAGTTTTATTGATGGCGACCAATGGTTGGAATCTTACAAATAAGCAGCTAACTTTCCCATACCCATTAATTGATTTTTTCCTCTTTTTCCTTTATTTCCAACGTGTAATAAGTACACGAATTTTAAAAAAAAAAAGGCAAAAGAGACTGTACAGAAAAAACAAATTATATATTCATGTGTATAATGACAAATTATCAGTAGTTAATTGTTTTCACTAACCACGCCAATTATATTATATCTTTATTATTATTATTGAAAACACTTGTAAAAAAAATAAAAGAGTTATATTATTTATACTCATTATGTGTGGAATATCATATCAATTTATATCTCATTCACTATTAAATAGAATATAGATTTTATTCAAATAAAATTTATATTCTATTCAATAATAAATTAAGTATAAATTAATATAATGTCTCACATAGAGTATATGTTTAAGATGAAAACAACTCTTTTAATCGGCTGTGCGTTTATTCTCCGATATCTAACCTTTTTCATAGGATACCACTGCTCTTGTTTATAGCCAATAAAACATCGACATGTGTAGAAATGCAAAAGACCAACTTCTAATTCCGCTCTCAACTTTTGGAGTAGGTGTACCATAGACCTAGAAGAAAGAGTTTTTTTATATACGTAGAAATAAGGTTTGTAATATTTTATTCAGTAATTTATAATATTTTATTTAATAATTTATAATTTTTTATGTAAAATTTATAATATTAATGTGTAAGTTTATAATATTTTATACATAAATTTATAACTTTTATACTTTGTAAAAAACTCTGCTTTCTGCACTTTAGAATCATCTTTGAAATAATATAAGAAATCCTCGTTTGTTTAGGTAGCTAAGACTTGCAGCTTCGGTGTCAAGTATAAACTAACGGTCAAGATGTGGTATAGCAAGCAAAATAAGGTGTACTACATACTAGGTAGTCATATATTTGGCTAAATTTACGTGCGTTTACATACAATTTTCAAAATTTAGCCATATTTACAGAATATAGCTAAACGACAGATGCGTGATATCCAATGCATCTTATTTTATTTGGTGTATCATAGAAAAATCCTTAATTAATAGTTAATACCGAAAATGTGAGATGGAATTAATCTAATGATTTATATTGCTGTATTTGTAAAACTATATTTAAAATATATTTACATGCCCTTGACTCATCTTAGAAATACTCAATTTAGACTCTGGATCACACTAGAAGAAATAGTTTATGAATGTATATTTGATGTATTGATGGTTTCCGAAAGTTTTATATTATCTTTTAGTTATGTACGTATTGACACATCAAAATATATATTTGATTCTCACACTTAATTAATATTTAAAGGATTATGCCAACAATTTGAACATTAAAATTAAACTCATAATTTATATTCTTTTAATAATTTAAAGAGTATTTTAATATTTGAAAAAATTTTAATCTATCAAATACTTTGTATTTTTTATTTTTTAATTTAATATGTTAGGTTTCAAAAAGTTTCGAGGATGTTAAGGAATTTATTAATGGTATCTAAGATATTCCACAAAAGTATGCTCCCATGTCAATACTATTGACTCTCTGTCGTTGTGACCCAAGAGAATATACAAAGGTCGTTGGTTGATTCATTGGACTGTTCAAACCACAATTCATGCATCCAACAGGTAGCATTAGCCAATGGGTTTCTTAATGTAGCATTAACCACTAGGTTTCTTAATGAATAATATTATGAAAACAATAAAATTATATAATAAATACATACCATATATCTTATCATTATTAGATGTGATTAGTGATCTCTATTTGTGTCACTCACTCATTATATCTAATGATAATAAAATATGAGATATGTATTTATTGTGTAATTTTATTATTCACATAATGTTACTCTTTCTTAATAGGGAGTGGTTATTGCCACTTATATTTGGCTATTATATTGCCACTTGCCGTCTATTGCAACCATTTATAACATTTCCAAAATGCCCTTAATGAAAAATCTATTTTTATTCCTAATTATATATATATATGAGTTTGAATCAAGTTATATTAGTATAACTTTAAGAAAATATTACATCATTGCATACCTTATTATTGGTATAATTTTTTACAAAACTCACTGTTGAATTAGAAACATATGTCGTATAAAGCAAATTTGTAAAATTTCAAATTAATATAAAATTGTTTGGTATAATTTTTGTATGCATCAAAATCAATGTAATATATATACTTTAAATGAACAAAAATAAGAGCAACATGATTGCACTACAATTGATGTTCAATTTTTATGAAATTTAACACAAGTGATTTTTATAATAGGTAATTATAATTCAACGGTTGGATCGATAAAAAAATTATCTCATTAAAAGTTATAAGTGGTATAACTCTACTTAAAGTTATAACTCAATATATCAATTTGGACATCAAATTAAATTCTTACATACAGGTGGTGTCATTAGATATATTTTATATTCAATAATAATAAAATGCCACTTTTAGCTAAAATAGAGTTTAAAATAAATTCTAACTGTTATATTATTTTATTATTGGATATATATCTCTGTGTGTGTGTATATGCGCGCGCGTATACTCCATTTATGTGAAGGAATTTTTCTGATTTTGATGGATATATCTTGTACTTCTCTAGAAAGAAATATTTTTCTATTAACTATATTAATCATTAAATTTCTGTATCATATACTTATTTACGCAGATTCCATAAAATCATTCAATGAAAATACATTGAGAAAAAAGAAAACTCTTCCTCTAGAGTTTACAAATAATTTTCTATTAATTTTATAATTATTTCTTATTTTCTAATTTTCTAATTTTTCTATATTTTTAAAATATTGTTTTCTTACTTAACAATATATAAGAATTTCTTGTCAGTTCTAGTCATATGATGCATGTCCTGGACACCCTATATAATAAGCAAAAAATGATTTTATAAAATTTTCTTCAATTTTCGTATAAATCATTAGATAATATATTAGCATTATCTCGAAAATAATTTTATACTTTAATGAAATAAAGTGAATTTCAACCACAACATAGTATATATAAGAATAAGAATCAATCATGTTTTGTTTTTTTATTAAGAACATCTTAGGAATGTTACAAATGATTGCAATAAATGAGAAGTAATAATAGACAAATGAGAGTTAATTTCCTTCTTAATCTTAAAGGAAAGTACACTCACACACATGCCAGAAAAGTTTTTAGATTAAATTAAATGACGCGTTTATTTAATTAATTGATGTGTAGTGCTTTGTTATAAAATATGCCGCTAATAACTTTTTTATTTTCATTTTCGTGACTGTAGGAATTTTGTTTCCTGTTTTATAATTTATTAGAAATTTTAAGGTAGAGTATGCAGAGGATGATTGGTTCCCACGATACTTGTGTAGCAAACTTAGTGAGTCCCATCCCAGATAAAACAACTTCAATATTGCGTAGAAAGGGATGATAGAATCATATAAAGATAATTATTAGTCTAGAATGGAATCTGTTTACTCCTCGAATAAATTTTTTATGCTTATTTCATTCAATAACTTTTCATCCATATTGAATTCAATAAATCCGACCATTAATTTATGTGATATTATATTGATAATTAAGTATGCTAAATTTTAGAAAAATTATACAACAATGGAGATTTAATATAATAATCGACATTTACTTATATTTTCAAAAGCATATTATCTTTTAAAATAAAATAAAATGATGATTTATCAAATTATTTTTCAATTGTATGAAACTTTATAGACTTTATCTATTTGATAGGAAATTTAAATTCATCGATTGAATTGATGAGATTTCATTCCAAAAAAAAATTAATAGATGAAGTAAGTACTGATCGAATAATTAAAGACGAATACTCAGTCTCTTGTAAGACTGATCGAATGTTAAGTCACAATACACATAGCTTTGTGTCTATTGGAATGCAATCGGGCCAATGTATGTACTTGCATGCTCACCGCCGGCAGCAATGATTAATTCCTTCATCGCGAGAGCTCTTCTAAAGAGGCAAAGGACGGCTGGCCATGAAACACGCTCAATTCCTATGAGTGAGAATTAAATCCTCGGCCATATAGTTAAAGAGTAAGGTGAGCTGTTATCACGCCACACCACATAATAAGAAATATTTTTTTCATAATTGATGTTAATGAATTTAGTATAATTGATTGACTTAAAACATCGTTAATGAACGTCGATTGACTTTGTCTGTGTGTGTGTACGGCCACTGAGAAAGGGGACTCTTTCTGGCATGGTTCCATGTAATTCAGCTGCAACTTAAACTCTTCAAGCACATATTATATGGAACTATAAAGAGTGAACATTATGTCACTGATTGTTGCTTTGGCCATACTTGCTGGTTCTGTACTTTGCAACATCATCTCAGTTTTTCACTGCTGCATATATAGTTTGAGACTTGAGAGAGAACTGGGTAGTGGTAGACTATAACGTGGACAGTTCAGTTTCATCATCATATACTGTATAGTACCGTCCATTAAATTTGAATTACTTTACTAAGATACCACTTGAGCTATATACCTGGTGAAGCCACTTTGTGCATTTTACTCATTTCCGCGCATGTGTTGTCTGTACTATATGTATCTTCCATACTTTTTCATAAAACAAATATGAATTACCTGCAATTAAACAGATCACATTTGTTTGATTGATGATCATGTAACTGCCGGATTTTGTCATGGATAGTTCTTGCATGAAATAGTTTAGACCTCCAAATTGCAATTAATAGTTTCTTTGCTCTCTTTTTTTTTCTCTTACTTTTCCTTAATTGATTATTTATTTACTATCAGTACGTGGTGGGTTCTACTTGTAACGGCATAACTAAGAAGAAAGAAAATCCCAACCAAAAACAGTCATTTGTGGTTAATATGGTCGAAGTCATTATCATGCTTCTTGTTAGGGGCTTGACTAGTTCTTGATATTGACCTTAAGATTATGAAACAAGCAATGTCATTCAATTATTGTAAGGGCAGCATGTAAAACAGCCGAAGCCTCATAGGATTAATATGGAGTAATACCTGAATAGCATGTTGCAGAATTTTAAGAGACAGAACAATTAATACTATGTTAGCAGACACTAGTTTTTGCAACATATCTTCCCCTTTTGGTTTTGATAAACATTTAGCAGAAATAAGAGGTTTGTTTTATCTCAGGTAATGATGTGCAGAGAAAATGATTTTTGGGTTTTGTTTCCTATTCCTAACTCCATTGACTGGCTGCTTCTTCCTGTGTCAGATTGCACACTTGATGGGTGTCCTTCATCTAACCAATGACCAGGGAATGGTCTGTTCCCCGATTGGACACAGTGATAGTTCCATTTGCCTATTTTTCTGGTGTATTATTAGCATCTTTTTCGGTTGATCATATGTCACTATTAGACTATTAGTTGCTATCTTAAGGATTATTTGGTAACCCCATTTCATTTTCCATTACTCAATCGTTCCTTTTTATCCCCCCCCCCCCCTCCCCAACCACAAACTCGTGTTTCTTATAATTCCAGAATCAATATTCTAATCAGACTCCATTGTCATCTCATATCACCACTTTAAGTCTAATTGGTTTGTGGCAAAGTGAAACTGACCCGGTGGGTTACTAGTTGCTACATAATTGATAGAGAGGCCACAACAACAGATCATGTGAATATTGCTTATTGACTTTTTTGTCCCATCATATGTTGAATGCAGTACAAAAACTGCCATACGTGGAATGGTCAAGCCATTTTTTTTTCTGATTTTAAATAAAATATTTTTATTGAAAGAAATAAAAAAAGAAATCACGCAAGCCTATATCAGTATAATTGGTAATAGAAATAGTCAATTCTGTTTAGCTTCTTTCTAAAATTAGTCACTGGAAATGAACTCCTCGCGGAGTAGTATGCTTCACCCATCAAAATTGGCATGCTATGATCATGCACGAGAAGCATTGCTGGATGAATTTGCAATTTAAACAAAATGGTTCCATCAAATTGGTATGATGATCATTTAGTTTTCTGTCACAGAGAGAAACAGAATTGTAACTATTCAGCCAAGCTGAAAAAATAAAAATGAAAAAAGAAAAATATAATAATGCTAAGATAGCAGCAACCGGTCTCAAGAGTTTGTACCTCAAATGAAAAAAATTCCGTGCCAGAAACAGAGAGAAAACCTTTCCCACATTCAAAAGTACACACTTATTTAGAGAGTAAAAAAATAAAAAATAAAATTCAGGTTCCTGATTCTTCTCTGATCACACTAGCTTAAACATAACGTGGAGATAATCAATTGGCCCATCTTCAGAACCAACCAATCGAATCACGCCACGTAACCACACGACCCATACGGGGCCCCTCACCGGAACACCCCTCCCATCCCTCTCTCTCTTTCCTCTCCCCCGAGTTTCTGATTCAAAGATCTGCAAACCACACACTCTCTCTCTTTCTTTGAATTTCGCATTGCGGTTTCTCTCTCTAGCGATGACGGAACCGATCGAGCCATGCACGTCGTCGTCAATGGCGTCCACCACCGCAGGTAGGGACCCTAGCACGGTGGTCCACCCTCGGCGCGAGCCTTTCGAGCACGGCCTCTTGCCGATCCCGAGGCTCATCTTCTCCGACCCCGCGCAAACCCTAATTCCATTGAAGCAGAAGCTTCTTGAGCTATCATCGGGCAACCGAGTCGACTCGGCTGCGATCTCCGAGTCACTCCAGATCTCACTTGACCATGCCGGGCTCGTCCTCGACACGCTCGCCTCCGTCCTCCCGTCTTCGTCGGAAGCCTCGCCTCCCGCGGCCGAAGAGCTCGGCGGAATCGACGATTCCGCCTCCGCTACCGCCGTCGACGTGCACGATCTGGTTCTGTTCCTCTACATTCAGTCCTACAAGAAGCTCCTGCCGCGCACGCACAAGGACTCCGCCGCCGTCGCCGACGTTTGGCCTTCTACCTCCGCCTTCGACGGCTACCTGTCCGCTCTCTCGCCGCTTCAGGTTCGGCTCTCCGTTTCGCGAGCGCAATTGATTAGTTTTTTATGCTAATGCGTGGCCTTAATTACTGTGAGTTAATTTGTTGTGGTTTGTGGCTAATTCTTGGATTAGCGCGTTTATTTAGCTGACATTTGTGGATTCTTTATTCGATGTGTTAAGCTGGTAGCAATTTTCAATTCAAGTGATTCTGATCATGCTGAAGGAAAGTGTTGATTTCTTTTTTATTTTATTTTTCAGCTTGTGAGGAGCAACAGCAGAAGGTCTATGCCTTCGCAGGCAGATGAAGAGGCGCATCAATTATCGTATCTGCAGAAGCATTTGGCTAACATACTGTCTCTTCTAGCTGAGCCTGTGGAGGGTGAAGGCGAAGAATCTCTGGTTCGTTATTGATTTACTGCTTGCTACCGTTTGGTTGCTGATTTTCGCTTCAGTTGGTTTTTGAATTGTTTCTTACATACACAATGAAAACCTTGGTATATAGCAATATTATGCATATTATAATATTTAGGCTTTGATACTGTGACATCCATGCAAACCAGGAAGAGATCTTCAATGGCATTTCATCCTTTGTTGTATGCTTTTTCGTGTATAGTTGTTGCATCTAGAGCTTCAGCATCTATGGAATGATTTGGTTTTGTTGTTTCTTTTTTCGGTTTAATATACATTGCATTGATCATGTTACTCTATTCCAGAGTGCATATGCCAGAGACATTAGTTAAGTATTATGGAGTGGATCGGTACTCTTTTGGGTTCCTTCCTGTTCCAGTATGATTGCAATTTTGTATTCTGATGTTATATATTGCATTGATTATGTTACTCTATTCCAAACTTGATACTTTGTGCATATGGCAGAGACATTAGTTAAGTATTCCGGGGTAGATAGGTACTCTTTTGGGTTCCTTCCTGTTCCAGTATGATCGCAACTCTGTATTCTGATGATTTGACTTATCATTGACACTGCAGTATCCTTGGCTCATGGGGGTTTGCAGTTAAGAATCAGAATCCCATCTGAGTGCTAAATATTTAGTCAAAATTCTTGTGTGCAATCCATATTTATTTTCAAGACTCAATACCCAATTTATCGGCTAGCTGTCTCCAGGAATGATGCTGGGGAGGCTGTAATCTGCTGAGAGGTTTGGTGCGATGGGTTATGGATGTGCGAAGTAATGCTATTAATCAATGAAATCAAGTTGTTGATTTATATTCATGTCATGCTCTAGATTGAACTAGCATGATTTGTTTGGTATTGACATAACCTCTATTTCAATTTGATAAGGATGCCAGTATTCTACTTTATGCCATTGATTCTGACTTCTGTCATTGTTAATGCTGGTCTCCACTTCTATACACTTAACTAATTCCTTCTGACCTTTACATGCATTGGGCATCACATGTACTTGGATGTCTTCTGTATTCATAATAGTTAATGAAATGATGTGGTTGGGTTACAGTAACACTTACTTCCTTTCCTTGTGCCTTGCTGAGGCATTACATATCGCATAGCGAAACATGCTACAACCTTTTCATTGGAGCATGATATCTTATTGTCCTTGGAAGCATTAAACCATGTACTTTGTGAAGGGAAGGACAGTGAAAGGAGTTTTTAGAAAATTTTCATGTTGTCTTTGATTAAAAATTTCACTTCAGTGATCTATTCTTATTGAATCATTATATTTTTATTTGTTTCCTTTTAGTTCCTACTTCTCAGTCTTATTAGTATTATCTTTCTTATTTGACTCCATTGTATTTTAGGTTTTAACCATGGATAGATTCGAGCACCTTGGGTTTCTAATTCAGTTTGGTGATAAGGGATCTGAAGGGAATTCTCTGAGCCAACATTCTCCTTTTTTCGCAAACTCAGATCCTGACATGCCTGCGGTTCCTGTTCCTGCTGCACAAGTTCTTGATTGGCTTCTGCAGAATATAGCTTCTGCATTGGAATACATTGCTGAACGGACATCTTCAAAGGAAAATGGCCCAGCTAGTGCATCTGATCAGGATGTTGCTATGACTGATGTGTCATCCAATGCCCCAATTAAGGTCTCAACAAGCACTAGAGGCCCAAGTTTCATTGAAGGGATTTCTAAATCATCGTATGTGAAGCATGCATCTGACATTAAAGGTTCCTCTGTTAAGGTTTGTTTCTTACACATTCTCTTTCCATATATTTGTCTTTTTATAAGATTACAATGTTGCTCACTTGTAAGATTTATAGCGTTTGTTAACTTGCTGAAACTATTAATCTTTAGTAGGTTATGACTTCACATTATTTTTTCTTTCAAGGCCACTAATAAGTGCAGTTCTATTCCATCTGCTTCTAAATGAGTAGGCTATATATCTCTTAGTATTCTAGATTGATATAATAAAATGACTGATGCTTGCTTTTGTCTATTACTCACTTTACAATTTTCTGTCTAAAAGATTGAAATTTGGGACTTCTAGAGTTTGTCTGCTTTATGTGTAAACTCTGTTCCAAACAAGTTGTGTAACCAGATGTTGATTTAGCTTCATGATCATTAGTGTTAGACATCATTGCTGCCTTATTCTGTTTTCTGCATGCCTTTTGGGCATTGGGTCTCTTGAGATTGTTGTCAAAATGGTTATGTGAATAAAATTGTGGTTATTAATTATTATTTATTCCAGGTTCTAAATTGCCACGAGTCTGCCATCTACATCTTAGCACCTTTGAGATATGCCACTGTCTATGGATGTTCAGATGCTACAATAGTTCTGGGAGCAGTTGGCAAGGTAACAAGTAACAACAAGCAACTTTGTGTTTGGGGCTTTTAAGAGTAGATGAGTCTATACCTTTACAAGGAACAATTATGAAATGTGTTTTCACAATGGAATGTGGAAAACAATATTATACTGCTTTTGGGATTTGTGAGACAGCCCTTCCAGGTATATGGGAAGTGTAAGAGATGATCATGGTTAATTCACGCCTGTACTTATGCATGTAACAGTAATCTGTCCATGTTGTGTTGTATGAAATCACATCATTCATTGATGTTACCTAAACTGATTGTACATCCATCATATATAACACCGCTTAGCAACCAGGAAGCAGTTTATTGATCTTCTGCCTACCATGTGCACTAGAATAGCTGGCACTTCATTTCCAGGAAAGAAGATGATCTCTACATTTTGTTTTTCTTTGACAGGCTGTTAGAGTAGAACACTGTGAACGAGCTCATGTGATTGTTGCAGCGAAACGCATTTGTATTGCTAACTGCCGTGAATGTGTTTTCTTTTTGGGAGTGAACCAGCAACCTCTTATTGTTGGTGATAACCATAAGTTGCAGGTGAGCTTCTTCATTCACTGTTGTATGACTTATGAAGTTGCTCGCCAGTTTCTGATCTGCCCTTTTCATGTTGGCTCATACATGAGAATTTAACTATGAAAGTTCAGAATTGTGTATGGGCCCTTATATGAGATCCCTATACAGAAAATGCAAAATGATTGATTTGCGATATCCTTGGTATATTATTTGATGTAACCTAGCGTGGCAGAAGTGATCAATACTGTAACTTCTCTGGTTATACAAAATTATAATTTATATCATTTCTTTTTCATTTTTGTAAATTCTTCCATCTTATTTTTCCTTGCTGCCGCATATATAGTTTCTAGAATATGTGTCAAAATTGGGATATCAACATCTCATAATAACTTAATCCTTGGGATGCCATTTGACCTTGTTTATTTCTAAAATTTTTCTTTAACATGCTGAAGAGTTAATAAATCACTGCAAATACTGGGCAGCTATTTATGACATTACCGGTACTATCAAATCACATAACAGGAATGCATGAATGACTAAAATAGTTGGATTGTGTTAAGCTGGGAACTTAGATCTTGTTTTTGGATTGTACTTGCTAGCATAATGACCATTAACTGCTGGTGTTTTATTGTCAAATTTTTAAACTCTGGGCACAAATGTTAGTGATGAGGTGTGGTTAATATAAGTACAGAAAAAGATAAAAATATTTAGCTCCATTATTACGCTTGAAGTGATGAAATAAACTCATAAAAAAGTCTTGCAAGATTAGTACATATGACCCTTAAATGAGCATTTATCGTAAAAACCTAATGACAGATTTCTTAACCATTTGGTTAGATCATCATGAGTAGGGGTGTTTGCTTTGTGCCCAGTCACGAAAGGTCTATTTTTTTGTGCACATTTCTGCTTCTCCTAGCAGCACTAGCTTCTAAAAACATATGCATATTTCTCTTTAGAATCCTCACTCTCATCAACTGGATTCATTGTTCTAATTGTTTGAAGCTTCCTCTCATAATGTTAACAGGTGGCTCCCTATAACACTTTTTACTCACAATTAGAGGAGCATATGAATGAAGTTGGAATTCTGCCTACAGTGAACCGATGGGATGAACCTATAACGTTAGGCATGGTTGATCCTCATGATTCACTATCTCACCCAGCAGGTGTCTCTGACGTTCAAGCGGAGTCTGCCACACGGGTGGACCCTGATCAATTCACAAATTTTGTGGTATGACTGTTATTCTTTGATACCAACTAATAGGGAAAGAACAGTTTTTTTTTTTTTTTAAATTAAACAGTCACAAACTCTTGAGGATGAAGAATGGTTGATGTGTATAATTCTTTTGTAGTAGTCTAGTAATACCCTTTTTTATCTGTCTGACATTGTGCACAGATTCCAAACTGGCTTGGAGAAGAGTCCCCTGCGTCTACAAAAGCCAACCCATTCACATTACTGGATGCTTATATGGCATCTCAGCAAAGAAATGTATGTCCGCAGTGTTAATTGATGAATATATTAGTTATTGGAATTCCAAATTTTTTGGTCTTCCAACTTTGAAGAGCTGAATTTCAGTGAATTATGTTTTAATTAATTGTTGTATTGAATGAAATTTATCTTCTCTTCAGCTAAAAAATTTAGGGGAGATAAGGCAACTCTTAAGAGAAGCACCTTTGGAAGAGAGTCGGAAACGTGAATTGTCATCAGCGCTCCATGTCTACTTCAAGGACTGGTTATATGGTAACTTTCATTGTCTCTTTAATGCCTTTTATTCAAGCATTTGACTTTCTCCTCTACAAGGCATGAACACCTAGTCATCATATTTAAACAATGTGTCATATCTGGCACATGATTAGTGGAGAGGTATATGGCACCTTCTATTGTGGTAATATTGTTCATTTTGTTGTTTGTTGAGATTCGTTCAGCAATCACTCAACATTTAATGTTTACTGAAATGTTTGATATTTACTGAAAGAGAAGTGATACACATTTTTGCATACTGGTTTATAATATTTAACTTGGTATAAGTTTGGTGATGGTTGTGTATCACTTCTCTTACTGAAATTGGGCAGGGGCACACAGAATTCTGCATATTTTTTTTTTCCAATTGATATGGCATTGGCCTTTTTGTGTGTTTGCCTGTGCTTTGGATGAGAAATTGTTTAACGCCACTCATGAATCATGATCTCTCTGAAGTTTTAATCAAGTTTCAACCCTCTTTGTTCTATAATTTTTGTAATCATTCATATTTGATAAGCCATGTTAGTGAGCAATATTCAGTGGTCAATGTTGCATTATTTATTAAGAGGCCTATAGCTTTTTCATAAATTTCTACATGAACGCCTGCATCAAGTTGTGCAGATCGAGTGAGATTCAGCTTATTGCGTTTCTCTGGTCTAAGCATCCATACATCCGCGATAGATATAACATTTGTTTCAGATGTTTTACTCGGAATAGTTTTAGCTGATGAGCAGTATACTGCAAACAAAGGGGGTTTGGTGGCTGTTTTAGAGCTGGATGCTCTAATCGTTGTCCGGGAGTATGTTAAAATGATAATGCTAATGATTCGTCCTCTCTTTTGTGGCAGCTTCGGGCAACATTCGACAGCTTTACTGTCTACAAGGTGACTGATCTATGTCAGATGAGGCAATGGCATAGTTAATGATGGTACAGGACCAAGGTTTCTGGTTTCCTTTTTGAACCTTCTCTTCAATTCCTCTTGCCAATTCCATTGGCCTCCATAGGTAGTTGAGATCAGATGACGTGAATTAGAATGCCCACCTATTTATGCGGTGACATCACCAGTGCACAGAATGGAATGAACAATACAATTGCTAATCTGATTGTAATTTTTTTTGTTTGTGAAAATAATTACTGTAATATTTTGTTAGCCTAAATTAATGGCCTTTGTGAAAATTTCCACCTGCCATATATAGTGTATTTATTTGAACTCTACGAGAAATTCCTGACTCCTCGCCATGTGATTTCAGCGTGACATTGACATGTCTGGTTTAGAACCAATGAGTGAGGATGGGTTATAGAGATAGCCGCAGGGTAATATATGACTCAATTTTGGCTCAATGTAAACAGCTAGTAATACCCATATCTCTGAACTTCATACCCAATAATTCATTTCGTAGGTACAAGTATTATATATCTGTCACTTTTATTTCCGTTCGGTTGGAGGGGAGGTGTGAATGGTGGCGGCGATGGTGGTTCAAATTGCGTATCAGTGACAAGTGACATAGGAGTAGCATGGTGGGAGACGTGGGTTTATGCTGTTTAGCACTTCGCAATGGCAGAATTGATTGAAAGTTCTAAGCTGATACATTCCATGACTGATGCCTTACCGTGTAAATCCTCCGTCGTCGCAGAGTCATACAATTAAGCCATCAGTGACGAATGAACTGTCCTAGAAGTCTTTGTTAAATTATTTTGATGAATATTATTTTCTTCCAAGATGCCGTCACTCTCCAAAGTCTTTTAAAACGAAGCCGCTAAAAAGATCCTCTAGACTACAGCGCACAGATAAGGCCATCATAACAAGTCAGACAACGTAAATCAGAGAGCACCAAATTGTCTTTCTTTAGTGCAAGGAAACAAGAAAAAGGCTATCTTCTACGGATAACTACACCAGCAGAGTATAGATGAGGGCAATCTAGGGGTTCTGCCACCTGGTACAAGGAACACCACTCAAGCCAGTAACGTATATTTGAATCTTAAATAGTGAAAATGGGTGTACACATTGGTTAACGAGTATACTACAAAGAGGGATGAACAATTTGGTTCCGTGATCATTATAGCCTCACTGACATTGCTAACTCTTTCATCATCACTTCATATTTCATGTTCCGATGTTCCTTGATCCTAATCCCACATTCCTCAATTATGCTACGTGCATAATGAATGGGGCAGGAAAAATCAGGCAAGACTATAATAAATGGAATCCTTAGGCTTAGCCTGTAGGGGCCAACTGAAATATCTTCTCTGCTTGCTCAGGGAAGAAGGTAATGAATAAATATGCACCTGTAATTTTCATGAGACGAGAGATTCAATACAAGATTCACGGCATTGCAATAAAAGAAACATTTAAAAACTTACAAATAAGAACAGTTCCCAATACGGTTGAGATTTTCCCTTGGATTGTCACCAAACCAGCTTTGCCTGCATCCTGCAACTCCTTGGAGCCAACAGAATCAAATGTCCCTACAGAACGGAAATATTAAAGTATTTATATGTAATTGTATTTATCCCAGAAGATAAGTTGATTTTCTTTTCTTTTTCTTGAATATAAAAGTCAATGAATTGATAAACCTGGTTTTGCAGTTTGAAGGCCAGATGTTATGCACGCTACATTTGAGAAACCAGCTTGCTCCAACTTATTTGCTGCTGCAGCAGACCTTGACAGCAAGGGAGAAAGAAAATCTCAAATGCTTTGATTCGGGTAACAAAATCAATGCAAGTACACTGAAAATCCAACTTATGCAAATTTATACAAATTTGAGGCATCTTTTAATCAGAAGGCATCTAAGGCCACAAGAAGATGACTAACGTAATCTACTAAGTCAACTCTTAAAATCATGTTGGTTCAAAAGGGTTTTACTAAGTCATTGACTAAATTTGGTAAGAACCCTTGAACTCACAGAATGGTCGTCTTTGTTGGTAAGCTACAGGTAACTAAATCTCCTTGCAAAAACTTACAAATGTAGTTGCAAAAGCTGACCAAAATTTATATCAAAGACTGAAACTGGTGATGTTTATTATTGCTTACTTTTATCAATACGCACTCAGCTTCAAAGGTCAATTTCAATCCCTTCAGGTGGTTTCTAGAGTAAAATGAGTTTAAGGTCCAGCTTGAATTTTGTCATTCTAGCTTCTGGAATCTTATGCATATAATTCTTCTGAGGCAGCTCCTCTTTAAATGATGTTGTCATGAAATTCCACGACATGAGAGACCTCTAATATTTTTGGATGAAGGATTCTTAACTTCTTAACATAAGTAATCAAAGAGTTGAGGACCTAGGCACTAAAAGCATTTATGAAGATCATGGAACTCATTATATATATTTAGGTAAGTTATCTTGATGGTATTAATTGGTTAAAGTACATTTGACTACACAGAGATAAACACTGCCTTTGTTGCCCTAAAATGTCATAAAAAGGTTGAAGAGAAACAGGGGATGAAAGTTGAAACTACAAGATTAGAGAAGGTACAAAATATTGTGGATAATCCCATAATGAAATAGTTCTTGAGAAAGGATTCAAAATCTTGTGCTCCGCTCTTTGGAATGTAAAGAAACAAAATTAGTTTATTTCTTTAAACATGGGTTACTTGGCGTAATAAACTTCTTGGACTTCAACTGGGACATATTTGTGCAGTTTTCTAGCTGACATAATTGAGAAGTTTAACACAAGTATAGATGTCTTCAAAGGATTATTATATCCAAGCAAAACTACCCAAGAGTAAGAATTATTTCCGACCAGTATTGTTCAACTATTTGAGATAGTTTGAAAGTCCAAAAAACCATGCAGCTTAACTGGGATCTGTAGAAGCTTGATATATGTCATAACATTTTACATACGAATTACAAAGCCTGATCTTGTCTTCTTATCCAAGAAAAGGTCAACATAAGCCATGCATCTTATTCAACTCAAAAATTGACAGCAGTCCGTTAATGCGCTGCCAGGATGTGGTTCTCCTGGTGAAAGACCAAATCATCTTAAAAGTAAAGCAATTTGGTAAAAGTGACAAAATGGTTTTTATCACTAACACTCCTCTGTTAAGTTTCTATTTCCATCTTACAGTCAATGCAAAAGTAACTCCAAACACAACACGGGTATCCTGTACCCTTCATGCCCTATTAGGGCAATACTGCAACCCTTCTACATAGATCAAATGGCACCATAGTGTCCAATTAATAATGAATAATCAGAACAAGACTACAACTCACTCTAGATTTACATTCATCTAACCCTTGGATTGTACACATTGATATTTGTGGATCATATGCTAAGAATGTAATCATAAATAAAGAATAAAGGAACTAAAGCATTTTAAGAAGGTGAAGTTAAGGATCTAAATGTCAACGCAAGCCTCCTGTTGCTATATGAACATGGAAAATTGGGTATAATTGGAAACGAAATTTGGTAGGATATCATATACTGACCTCAGTCCTTCCTGACATACAACCAAAAGTTTAGTTTCAGGCGGAAACTGACTCTTGACAGATTGTACAAAATCAGGATTTGGCTTGGTGAACGGTAACCCAAAGAACAATCCGGAAAAATTATTGTGCAGAGTCCTTTTTATGATTGTACCTACAGAAAGTGAATGTCATGAAGCAAGAAACCCAAAACAGGAAAGATGCATATCTAAATTACTTTGAAAGGAGGAATTCCATACCAGGATCATTGTCTTTATTTTCAATAAAAAGAGGGACATGATAACATGATTTTATGTGAGCTCGCTCAAATTGGGTTTTGTCCCGCACATCTAGAACTGCATATCCATCAGCTGCTACAAGTTCCTTTGCTTGATCAGCATTGACATACTTCACTTCTGCATTTATTGTCAGACTCCTCCTCCCACGTAGTTTCCCTGGCACTGTCCTTGCATTGTGAGTTTTCAATACCAACCAAGATGTCCCTAAATTGCTGAAAACACAACCTTAATCCCTCACAATCATGTACACATAGACTTCCAAACATTTACTGAACATGTATGTCCTTCACTAGTTTCATCAATATGATTTAGTATGCAAGGCAATTTCAAATTTTCAAATGCTGAGAATCTTGGATTGTTTCTAAAGAAGAAAAATGCCAAAATATGAAGGACCTAATTCAAACATTGGAAAAGAACATCAATCTATGAAGATAGTAAGAAGAACCATATACACAAGTTAGTCAAATTGACAATTTCTTCATAAATATCATTGGAAAACAAAACAAGCATAAATCCTCCAAAGTGAAGGCGCATAGACTATAGTTCAATTAGCAGTTGAAGAGAGTTTAAACACAAATAATAATGTAAAAGAAAAACCAAACATAAGATGAGTTGGTTCAGTTACCTGGAAGAGGAAAGACAGGAGGCGTAGAAACCAGTCCCTGCCATGTTAAGAATTCTCGTGTGTTCTTATCTCTGTCTGTCCAGTTCAAGTGTCTAGTAGGCTTTGAAAGCACAACCGGAACCTAGCCAATGGTTTAGCCTTAGTTTAGTGGGCCATGAAATTTGGGATCAGCAATGATTTTATGCCACGTGGCAAGTGACTAAGATTCCAGAGGGGATATGCTTGATGCTTCTCTAATCTTCAGTTCAGCCTTGAAGCTTCTATAACCTATACGTTACACGATAATCATGGTGATGGTGTACTTGATAAACAAAGGGTAAGTGAACCATTTTTCTAGCCACAACAGAAGATGATATAATACAGCACATAAAGGTTGAACATTAGGGATACAAAAATCACATAATCAACACAAGTATATAGATAGGTATGAACAATGAAAATAAGGAGATAAAAAGTTAGCAAGAGCTTAATTTTTATCTACAATAATCGCTGAAATACCTCCTGATCACAAAAATATTTGAAGGATAAGTCTTGCAGCAAACTTATCTAAATACTCTAATTAAGAGGAAAACAAAGATTGTATAATAATACACGAGCAATTATTATCGACAGTAAATAAAAGTTAAATTTTTAATAATAAATTCAATTTAAGTTCGCAATTGATATAAATCACCAGCAAAACGGAATACGATGGTAAGCGAGAAAAGTTCTTAAAGAAAGTATCGAGATTTAAATATTTAAAATGACAATTGTTTGAAAAAAAAATAGTCGTGAATAGTGACGGTGTTCGAAGATAGAAAAATATTAAATATTACAAAATAAATAATAAATAAAAATTAATTCCTTTATGTGCTTAATAACAATTTTTCGTCCTCTCTCATGGTTGTTGTTTATTCACAATAAAAGTGTATTCAGCTTACCAAAAATATAAGTTTATTGAATAAACTAAAATGGTTATGTGTTTCCGCTTTGTATTTAACAAATTCGCTACAATATACAGGACTCACCGAACGTCTCAACAAGTGAAATAATCTTGTCCTCGAAGTCCATTAGCCCCGGTCCGTATCTAACTTCCAGCTAAATCACCTAAAACCTAATTTTATATTTTTTCAAAAAAATTGTAAAACACACAAACTAAAAGTACAAAAGATAAAAAAGAGTGGAACACATAATAATATAAAGAATAAAATGGTGGAAACGTCTGAAAGAAATTTGAGTAGACAGCACCAATTCAAAAGAAAAACTCTTTTTTTTTTTGTACCGAAAGAAAAACTAGTTTTGACGTCTAAGGAAGCAGTCCCTGTCGTCAATGGAAACGGAAAGAAATGCTCTATCTTTAGTGTCTCATTTTCTATCCATTAATAAAAAAAATAACATATGTAAATTATAAATAGTTATTAAAAATTAATTTAAAAAAAACTGAAAAATTATTCTTAAGAAAGGGAAGGAAGAAAGGGATAGAAAACTTGATACAGAAGATCTGAATCCCAATGGAAACATCATATCGAAGAGACGTGACTAAGCCACCCCTCGCATTTTAGTTCATTGTTTACACCTAAAGCTAAACCTGAAACATATTTCTCTCCGTATCAGATGTTCCCAAAAAGACAAAAAGAAACGCTTAAGGATCAGAATGCCATAAGAATTTGTTTAGAATTCAATTCCAGATCTCTCCTTCCCAGTAAATTTTATTGCTCTCTCCCTACCTTGAAAAGCAAGAGAGCAAAGGCATGTGGCCACAATCGATGGGGGTATTGTTAACATGCCTTGATATGTCATTTTCATGATTCAAATTGTATCGAGAATCAAAGCTATAACACTAAGCTCTACCACATGCTTCAGCTACATGTATAGTGTTCATGCCAAGGGAAAGCATCGACTCTTAGGTAACTCAGATTAACACATTAAGAGCACATTTATTGGAATTTAATCAGTTCGGCACCAGCAACTTTATAAAAGAAACAATATGGAAGGGCAACCAAATAGGTAATTCCAACTCAGGAAACAAACAACTGGCTAACAGAGTGATCCACTCCCTCCTATCAACTTGAAATGCCTTTGGTCATAAAGGTGCCGTGATTAACAATTATGCATCAGCTGATTCAGCACTGGGTCTTTTCTTTGTGGTGTAAGCAGCGTACTCCTTCCCATCATCATGTTTTAATGTCTGGCCTCCAAAATCAAGACATGCAGAGGTAAATGCCAATGCTGATCCAGCATGAATTGCAGTTTTGATGCTCCTTCCTACAATAGAATGGACAGCACACAAAGCTTGTTAAAAACAGTTAAATCCAGGTTGAGTTATTAAGAATATAAATTATTTGAAATTAGAATAAAATCCAGAAAGGTAACTTAGCACTCCTTTTAAGAATAAGAATGCTAAAAATCATAAGCAGACAGGAAGGGTTGAACATCGTCTTGGGAGGCATCTTTAAATTAGACCCCATGTGGTTCTCAACAAGCAAAAATGCAAAAGACGAAAATTATGGGCATTCAATGCACAAAACGTTAATCAGGATGAGAAAACTTCAAATCAGCCCTTATATATGCACAGTTGCACAAAAATGGAGAGACTCAAGAAACAGAGAGGAACAAACAAAATTAGGGCAACCTAAGTAGTCAGAACTCAGAACTTTAAGTAAACGGATTTCCATAACAGTCTTAAGTTCAATAGCAGACATTTGACGCTATCCCACTTTCTGGTGAGTAAATAGGGCTGTAACCATGAAAACATTAGTTGCATTACATAAGTATAAACTCAATATGAAGTCAAGTCAGTAATTCTGTAGTCAGAACCATCTATCAGTGAGATCATCCCTTTGAAGACTCCAGTCATGTACCTTTGAACTACATAATTCAAAGAGCAAGCAAAAAATGCAACAAACTCATTACACAATATAGAGCTTCTTTACATGAATGATTGAAAAAACCTGCTGCATAAGTGTATACAGAAAAAAAAAAAAAACAGAAAAGCAGCAAACATTTAGGAGAAAACAACCTTGAAGGCAATAAATAAGTAGAATACAGCTTAAAAGTAACAGCAAGAAAAAAAATTGAACACCAATACCACCATTTTCGAAGTTTATATGAATGTAGCATTATAATTTGTCACATAAAGGAGTAAACTTAAAAGTGAGTCTAGGCGTAAACTATAAGATGGATTGTAAACTCCTAGTTTGAGTTTCTATAGATCTATTTCATGTTCTCACCATAACATCATGCTACCAACCAAGAACAGCTACATCTAAATGAAAGCAATTCAGATAATAATCCATAGCTTTGCTTATGAAAAGGGGGAGGGGAGACATTGGTGGAGAACCTCCAAATAGAAGGATCCCTGAGAGACAGCAAAACATGAACGAGCTTTCTGTGACTTCCAGAACTGATATAAGTGATATGGATGAAAAGATTGGTCACAAACACCCTCATAAACAAAGAAACAAACAATAAGACTAGCAAGAACAATGACAGGTTGGTTTCCTTGGCAGACATCAAAAGCATGTCCACTTAGCACAATGATATAATCAAGTCAAAAACAAGAAAAAACACAATATTCACATACACCAATTTTCAAATGGAACTGGATCAAGTGCTTGCTATGATGCTTCACCATCATCAACAACAAATCGATAGCCTATTACCAGTAGCGAAATGTCAAAATATAGATATCAACATATGCAAATTATCAGACACAAATATTCACTAGAGGAAGAGGATACCTCTGTAACCCAGAATAGTTGCACCAGCAACAAATCCACCAACAGCACCATTGACGAGATCCCTCTTCATCCTGTAGTTCTGCACCAACTGTTCCACACCAATGTAGACTCCTCCTATGGCAGCAAAGGTCAACCCATAGTTGCCCATCATCTTGAAAGTTCTTAAGAGCCCTGGAAGAGCAACGCTTCTCTCAACGCGGGGAACATCATACCAGGTGGCAACAACTGTACCCCAGATGGTGCCAGCAACTAAACCAGTTGTTGCACCCTTGATAGTTTTCATCAATGATGAATCCTCCTCCTCCAAGTACCTTCGTTCAGCCGGATCCATGACTTTTGTCTACAAAAAAAAATCATTTCCGAAGGAATAAATAAATAAATAAATAAAAACTTTGATCAATGATCACACTAGTACAACTACTACTACACAATGTCAGAAAATGCAGTTACATCACAAAATCCTATTTCACATGCATTTTATCTTCCAACAGCATCATTTTGATAAACTCCAATCCACAAGGGAAAATGACATTCCAAATAAATAAGCCTAAATTTCTATAATTTCATAATGCTAATTTTTTGTTAAGGCATACATTTTATCACTGCGGACTTATTGATACAAATTGACGAATTTCCACAATGCCTACATTTAAACACTATATCCACCTTTTCCTTTGATTTTGATAAAAAATTAAACTCATATAATTATCTCTTGGTAGAAACAGTGGCGGTATTAATATCTACAAGTTGTAATCGGAGAGCCAACTCCACGCTAAGACTCAACGATAACCGATCCAGAAACGATGAATTGGACAAAACAGAAAAATCGCTAACAAAAAACAAGGAAGAAGCTTCGAAATAATAATAACAACAGTAATAATCAAAGAAACAAGTTTAAGAATTAAACATCCAGATCGAGAATCACATCCGAAACGTCAGATTGAAAACCCTAAAAGGATGTTCAAACAAGCTAAGCTATCTCAAACAAACATATATTAGAGAGGAGAATTCACATGAAACAGCGATGTTGAATAATAATAACAATCTGAAGAAGAAGAAGGGTTGATAGATGTAATTAGTGTACCTGTGAGTGAGTGAGTGAGTGAGAGAAACTGTGAAGAGAAACAAGGCTGAGGCTGAGGAGCTCTACTGGTACAAGTGTATACCGTAAACCCCCCTTTACACTGCAGCAGCGCTGCGCCCAACTTTATTGTTTTCTTCTTCCTTTTTTTTTCTTCTCAATTTCGTAATTTGGAAGCATTTATCATGTTATTTTCCTTAAAAAAGAACTTTAGACCATGCTTAAAATTACGGGTGATAATAATATATTCTCAGGTTTATGACTACACTTGTCAATATATAAATCACATATAAATCATCCAAAGTATAATTTAAAATAAAAAATATATAAATATTATAAAAATATTTATCAAAATTATGTTAAATTCATTATAAATTTAAGTTTATATTAATATTCTTCAAGAGTTTTGATTTGATTTATCAATTATTTATAAATACATAAAATTAATTTTTATTTGTGTGTATTATCATATCTTCAACATCATAAAAACAAATACAGTTGTAATGAATTTAGAGGTGAACTAATACATAGTTTACGAATATATAGTCATCAATTCTCCTGGATGTACAATTGTCGGCCCACTACCCCGCCTACCCTTTTTTTTTTGTCGGACCATTTTATTTCTCATAGTTCTTAAACTTAAAAATGATAGGCACGGTAGTTCTCTTATTAGTTTTTTTATTAATAGACTTATATATATAATATAATATTATAATAATAATATGTTATTCAAACATTAAATGTATATAAAATAATATTATTTTAGAATATACTATACTCATTTTAATATTTAAAATTATATAAAATAAATTATTTTATAACTTATAATAAAAATTTAAATAAATCATTTTGTGAATTTCAACCATCAAAATAAGTTATTTTAAACTTCATTCCGCTTCAAATGATACATGCATAACTTAATGACTTGTTAACGGATCAATGTGCAATTCTTCAATTTTTAAAGAATCAAATTCACACAAATGACTAGTATGCCCTATTACTAAAATTGAGAGACCACATGTTTAGTTTCAAATTTTGAATGACTAAATTATCTTGCTAAATTATTTTAGAGACTACATGAGCTATTTACTCATCTACTACTAGTAGATAGAGATGAAAATGGGCCAAACCACTCGTCAGGAGCCTTTGTCCCAGCCTATTTAATAAATAAACTAGATTAAGACATTTTAAAAAACCATTTTAGCTAATTAGGCCAAGTTCCAACCAACAATAGCCTATTGAGCCTAAGCTAACGTATAATATTATTATTATTATAGAAATATTTTAATCTATTTAAAAATATTTTTTTTTATATATTTAATAATATTTTGACTTATTTAAGAGTATGTATTTTAGTTTTTTAAAAATATTTTATAATCAACTAGACATTTAAATAGGCCAGATTAAGATCATAAAAAATATTTATATTAGATATAGACTTAGGCCCAATCTTTTTTTTTTTTTGGAATATAGGATCCAACCTATTTAAACTAAAGTTTGGCCTAACACAATCCATTTCCTCCGTTGCTAGTAGGACATGAAATAGGGTGTGTTTGGATAAGATTTTGATGGCTTAAGGTCATTTTTTTAAAAAAAATTATTTTTTATATATTTAAATAATTTTTAAAAAATAATTATAATATAAAAAAAATCAATTTCTAACTTTTTAGTTATATATAAAATTTAAATTTCACAATTAAAGTTTTTTAAAATCTAAAATAATCGCGCACAGGGTAAGCAACCTGTGGTTATCGTGTCCTAATGATTTAAAGTTTAAACTATAAATAGCGACTTCATGTCAGAAGTAAAAAGAAAAAAAAAACGACCTTATAAAATATGAAATTAACACAACCTCCGACCAAAGACGACTTATAGCATATTTTTCCTCTATTCAATCATGTATTATAATACGAAATTAAATTACTTGGACAAAAAATAAAATTAAGTTTCATACAAATAAATTAAGTTAAAAATATTTCCTAGGTTCATAAACAAAACATAAAATTTAATTGTGATGTTTATATCGAAATCTTTGCCTTAAGATTAATTTCGAATTGGCATAAAAAATCTTATACAAAATTAATTGCTCATTGGGCGATAAGAATAATGAATGATTTTTATTTATATATCAGATTAATGAACGAATTCCATTTTAATTTTAAATATTAAAAAATAGTTAATTATCCATGATTTATTGCAAATGTAACCCTTGTTTTAAGTTTTGAAGGACATTTGCCAGAATGTAACCCTTATTTCAGGTTTTAGCAATTTTTTGCCAGGGTGTAGTTGAGTTGAGATATCAACTCTTATTTAAAAAAGGTAAAAAGAAAAAGAAACTGGAGATATCAACGTTCCGTTGACTAGCGGCTTTGGAGCGTGAAGAAGAGTTTACCTCTCTGATCACGCAGCCTCGAAGGTGGATAGTGGCCAGTCAAAATTGAGCTCAAGAATAAGCTGTTTATTGCCAAAGTAGCTAAAGAAAAAGGTGGTATTCTTTTTTTTTTTTGGTAATTTCCTTTTGTGTTTTTGTCATTGACTTACAAGAGAAACAGTAAAAGCCAGAATGGAAATCAACTTCAAATTTCTTGCACACGACTGTCACCCAGTTAGCAATCAAAGTGTGCATCTCGTGTCACTCAAGCACTGATATTGTATATCAGGCGGATACATGGCTCAATGCCGGTGAAACGATAAAGCGTGTGTTAGTTGAACGGAAAGACCTCTCAAATGATTCAAGTTCGCTGCCATCTGCCACCACCCTGCTCTTTGCTATGTTGAACTTTTGCGAAAAAGATACAAGCGAGTCCACAACTTCAGACATTTGAGGGCGGAAATGCCTCGAAGGCTGTGGAAAAGACGGACACACGCATATTCATTCAAGAACCAAAAATGCCAGTGCACAATGATTGAGTGCACTGAATTCAGCTCACTAACATATAGGTGCTAATAAACAAATAACAACAGTACCTGTATGCAGAGGGAGATGATAGCAGCATAGCGAGAAAGAGCCTTGGATGAAAACGTCCTTTTCATACCGGGATCCACCATCTGTTCCAAATTTGAGCCATCATGAAGCCTGGATGAAGCCCATTTTACTAGATATTGCTCCTCTATTGGCCTGGAACTGTGTTCAAAGACAAAAATATGGGGAGAGAAGAAAGGTAAAAGGAGGGAGTGAGAGAGCTATCATTCAAGTTTATTCAACAAAAGAAAGAAAAGCCGCAAGATAGATGTAGAAGAGCATACCCATCGAAAGGTTTCCTTCCCGTTAACAGCTCCAAGAGCAATACCCCAAAGGCAAAGACGTCTCGCTTTCTGCTACTACTTCCTGGCCGGCCATGCTCAGGTGACATGAAGCCTATCTCTGAAATAGGAATCTCGGTAGCCTGCTTCCAGCAGTCACAAAAGCTAATCAGTGAACCTATGTATTCAACGTGCAGGCAGGCATACTTAGGAAGATCATAGTCATGCTTCTCATTCACTTTGCAACATATGATTTTTAAAATCTAAGCAGTTTTTAAGATTAATGCCCGAGGAAGTACTCATCCTGAAAATTTATAGTGAGTAATAATAAACGAGAACATCCGCCCTGAAGGACAAAAGCAACCGTAAGGATAAGCAAAAGTTTAACACTGCTGTCTATCAACGAATTATCTTTTGAAAAATGTTACTTTGTATACCTCATCTTTAACACACCCAGTAGACAGACACCTTTAATTTTTAGAGTTGAAAGAGTCGAAGAAATGTGATATGATAATGATAAGGTTATTGTTAGGATTTGATTGAAATAGTGTTGGGATAGAAGTCCCACATTGCTTAGAATTGGAATGGAAGGGGGTTGTCAAGGCTATATATAGAAGCCTAAGTTTTCCATTTCAAAGTCATTGTTTAGTCGGAGCTTCAGACTTTTAGGCTTTGTATCATTTAACCATGCATCTTCTTGTTTTTAGAGTGTTGTGAGGTGTAGTTTAAATGTTGCTTTGGAGAGTGTGTGGGTGTCTTGGGGTGTGGGTATTTAAGAGAGAATGCATGTGTTGTAATAATTTTCACGAGTGAGATTCTGCAGTTGTCTTTTGGCAGCGTAGTGGTTTCTCAGGTTTTGGAGTTTCCAGTTAAATTATTGTGTTGTGGTTGTGTTCCTATTTTATTTCTCTATTTAGGGTGGTGCTCAAGGAGGGGAGTGTTTTAGGTTCCCAACAATTGGTATGAGAGGCTTTGGTTGGTGGGATTTATTCTTAGTATCTTTCTGTCAGTTTGCAGTTTAGTCGATCTTCCACATCGAGAAAAGTTCTCCCAGTGCTTGAGATCATCCTTGCTTCATTCTTTGGAAGGCACCTGTGATATTGTCCATTCTTTGGAAGCGTGTGATCTCTTGTGAGAGTCTGCGGTTTGGAAAGGTTACGCTAAGGAAGAGCTTGGTATTTAAGCGTGTCAGTGTAGCCTCTCTTTCCTAGGAGACCTCCTGGTGGAGTTCTGATTGATTTACCTTTAATTATCACGTTTGCAACAATGTCAGGTTTTCAAGTCTTTGTGAAATATGATATAGAAATTTGATGGAAGAATCAATTTTGGCTTGTGGCGGATACAAGTCAAGGATGTGTTGATACTGATCGAGGTTTCATGGCGTTGAAAGGAAAGATCGGCGACATGGATGATGGCGGGAGGAGCTAGATTTGAGAAGCGACAAGTGCAATTAGTGCGTGTTTGGCTAAGAATGTTCTTGTAAATGTCTGAGAATATCAAGCCAAGGAACTTTGGGGAAACTTCGAAGGGTTATATCGAGCGAAGAGGCGTCTCAAATCGGTTGTTATTGAAGGGCTGATTTCATAATCTGCGCATGGATTAATGACGTGAAGATCTCAGGCCATCTTAGTGCCATCAATGGTATTGTCTGCGAATTAGAAGCGATTGGAGTGAAAGATTGATGATGAAGATAAAGCGACTAAAAGGCTTATATTGTCTCTTAAATCTTCTATGGGCACATCAAGCACCTGTATTGATGTATGGGAAGAAAACTTTGAATTCGAAGAAGTTCGAGGTAAAGTCATTCTTTGAAGAAAGAAAGAATGAAGAAGAATGAGGGTAGCAACCGTCAAATTCATTGTTTGTAGCTAGAAGTAGCGGTTATAGGAAAAAGAATAAGTGGAAAGAGTGTAGCCATCTTTGAAATGCGGAAAATGCACGGGCATGTAAAGAAAAATTATCCAGAGTGGCGCAGTGTTGGAAGGGCTACTCAATCGATGCTTACAACATTGCTCCTAGAGGAGAGGATGATCTTTACTTAGAAAGTAAGAAGTGTATCTCACTGCGCATTCTGGTATTTGCCATGGAAAAAGGATAAGTTGTTGCTTTAAGCGGATCCATAATTGCCTGCGGGCATTGATTGGCGTTGAGATCACGAGGGTGTGTAGTGGGAGTTATGTCGATGGTGAGAAACTTTCAAGAAAAGCCAATGTGGAAGTTCTTGTAAGCTTTTGTGAGTTTCGACATGTCTTAGAGATGAAATTCTTGGAATTGTTTTATTCAAGTGAGTGTACTTTTATGGTGGAGTATGATAGTTCTTTGAAGCTATGATTATGTCGGTATGAACGATGTGATGAGGATTGTCGGTGTTGATGATGGAAGATGAAAATTTGTGTTTATTTCAATCAAGGTGGAGATTGTTAGGATTTGATTGAAATAGTGTTGGGATAAGTCGCATTCTTAGAATTGGAATGGAAGAAGTTCTTGCAAGTATATATAGAAGCCACAAGTTTTATTTCAAGTGAGTCGGAGCAACTTTAGGACATGTCATTTTCTTATACATCTCTTGTTTTTAGAGTGTTGTGAGGTGTAGTTTAAATATTTGCTTTGGAGAGTGTGGGTGTCTTTGGGGTGTGGGTATTTAGAGAAATGCAGTGTGTTGTAATAATTTTAGCATAGTGAGATTCTGCAGTTGTCTTTTGGCGACCCGTGGTTTTTCTCCGATTTTGGAGTTTCCACGTTAAATTATTGTGTTGTGGTTGTGTTCCTATTTTATTTCTCTATTTAGGGTGGTTCTCAAGGAGGGAAAGTGTTTTAGTTTCCCAACAGTTATGAGTATGAGGACTCACCTTTCTGTCTGTGAATGACTGAGTGTCTCTAAACTAGGGTGTGCGAGTAATAATTAGTTATTATCTTTTAGTTATGTAGCCCAATGTTATGTATAACTTAGCGTATGGAGCTTAACTATCACATTTATCTCAACATGAAGCTGATTCTTGGAATAACTTACTGGAAATTTGACTTACTTGGTTGGTCCTCAGTGGTCTCAAAACAGCCAAGCCACAGTCAGAAACACGAGGTATCAAATTTTCGTCGAGTAGAACATTGGCAGCCTTCAAGTTGCCGTGGGAGACAGGAGGGGAGAACGCTGAGTGCAAATAGCTGAAAACATTTGGCATGAGTTGGGACACTTATAAATGAACCAACATTCTACTCTCACATTAACAAGAATTCAATTTGAGTGGCAAAATGGGACTTACTCCAGAGCATGAGCAACACCAACAGCAATCCGGAGACGGAGTACCCACGATAAAGGTTTGTATACATCACTGTGAAGAGCATCGTGTAGAGTTAAATTTCTAACATAATCGTAGACAAGAAGATGCTTTCCGCGCTCCAAACAGTAGCCATTAAGTGCTACGATGTTGGGGTACTTCAATCGGGAAGCCGTGCAAATCACATCCAAGAACTTTTCCTCTTCTCTGAAAGATAGGCCCTCCAGGTTTATACTCTTCACGGCCAAAATCTTCAACAACAAAAATTAAAAAAGAATTGTTATATAATTTGAAAGTAACAGTTTGAAACGTAATGAAAAGAAGACTGAGATTGTACTTTGCCATCCGGGAATTTTGCTCTGTAAACACTGCCAAGAGACCCCTCTCCCAGAATGTTGCATTCACTGAAGCCGTTAGTAGCCAACTGAAGCTCAGCTACGGTGTAAACTTTCGTCCTTCCGGTGGATCGGCTTCTTCTGGAGAAGCTTCTTCTTGAAGCTTCATCTGCATTGTTATGGTGCACGGAAGGCAATGGACCCAAAAGGGATGCACAATTAAAAGGTGGAATTTGTGGGCTCTCATCTAATGCAGCAGAAGAGACCTCTATCGCCACAAGGAAAAGGAAAAGGAAAATGAATTGCAGAAATACTAAATGGAATGGCATGGCATCCTAACCGAGAAAAGTAGCTATTTGAGAAGTGAATTTCAATATAATATCACCATTTCCTTATATTGTTTATTCTATACATATAGGGTACCTCAGTATGTATATGGATTTCTTTGTGAATTACCTATGGTTGCACTGGTTGGATGAGAATGCGAAGAGTCATGGTTGCTGGAGAAGCTCTTCAAGTTCAGCCTCTGTGCACGCAGTTTAGTCAAACGGATTGCAACAAAGAGTGCCACACCTGTTGCCATTACTGTTATTCCACCAACCATAAAAGCTATTCCTCCAGGACCCATACGTTTCATCTTCTTGTGCTGACTTACTTTGTTGGGAGGAGGAGGAGAATAGTTCTTGATGGCACTTGCCTGAGTAGTGGGTGGGTGACTGATATTATGCTCAACCGGTACCGTGTCCAATGGAAAAGTCCAGGGAGGAGAGCTGTCCACTGCATGAAATTTATTCCCTCCAATCCTAATTCCGAGTATAGGGGGCGATTATTTGATGTTATTTTTACGGTATTTCAAGAAATAATATGCGATCAAAACTCAAATTCGTTGGCACTGACCATAAATTCTGTACGGACTGAAAGTGCTGTGGAAGAATGCCACTAAACAGGTTGTCTTGAATGTTCCTGGGAGCATAGAGAAATGAGGAAATAATAGGACTGTCAATATATTTTTGGGAAAATATTAAGGATAACATACAAATCTGTGAGTGGAAGTTTGGCCAAGTAGGCTACTGATCCAGTGAATCTGTTGTTCTGCAAGAACCTGCAAAAAGCTCCACTGTTACATTTAACAAACAGACGTAATAAAAGTGAAGTCCTCCTACCTTTGAATATATGATGAAACGTAAATCAATGTTTAACCAAAAAAAACAAGAGAGTGGGAAAGAATAGTCTTACAGTCTAGCAAGGTTTTTCAAGGAACCAAATGACCATGGAAGATCCCCCGAGAAATTATTGTATGAAAGGTCCCTGAAGAAAGGAACGCATCCATCGTGAGCTTCCATACAACGAAATTTGAACAAACCCAGAAAAAATAATCTGTGTTCAGTTGCCTCAACATCAAAAGACCCAGGTGAAAAAGACATACATTTCTTTGAGATTAGCTAGGCCAGTAAATACATCGCCAATGGGTCCATTTAAGGAATTGTGGCTTAAATTCCTGCAAGGCAAGAAGATAACAATGAGTTCACAGCCACCTGTAAAACTCAATGACTGCGTCACGATCAACAGATAAGAGAAAATATGAAAGAAACAAATTTTCAATGAATATTTGGGTTAAAAATGTACCCTCGTATAATCCTCTTACTAATCAAGCTTGGTCTATAATCAACGCTAATTTAGCAAGCAATAAACTGGCACTTTGGTCCCTGGGAATTCACTTTCTCGCAGTTTAGTCTCAGTTTAATTTGTATATGATTTAGCTCTTAAACCATTCAAACCTGTTTCACATATGAAACGAGTTTGAATAATTGGAAGAGCGAACAAAAATATAATCTGAATCAGGGACTGAATTGCAAGTGAGTTATATTTCTAGGGAAAAAAGTTCCATTTTCTTAATGCAACTCCCAGATGCCATAGTTTTTTCATGAAATACATGTGATATTTTGGTTCAAATACTTGCAAAAATGCAAGCCATATTTCTACAATAAAGAATCATGAGGAGAAATTCACACTACCGAACATACAGGTATGCTTACTGGGGAACAAGATGAGAACAGATGATGGCTTACATATGCGTGGCATTGCGGGGCAAGCCAAACGGTATTTCTCCCACTATGTTATTAGAACTGACATCACTACAGAAACCATAATACCCAAGTCATCCAAGTTGCATATCCCGATAAGAACCACCTAGAAGCCAAACAAACAATTACTTACAGTTCCTTCAAGTTCTGTAGATCATGGAGCATGGTTCCAAGATGTCCAGAGAGGTTTAATCCGTGAATTTTGCTTCACGAAGACAAGAAAAAGCAGAGCTAAATAGTTTGCATCAGAGAAATTAATTATGATCTATAATAGTAAATAACATAATATAAAAATGAGCATGCAAGTTAGTAGCGCATTATTGCATACAGGTGTATAACTGATGATGACCCAGAACAAGCTATTCCTGTCCAAGACTCGTCACAAGGATCACTGCCATTCCATCCCTGGAGCAGAGGTGGGTAGTTTAAGGCCTTGTATAGATCCTGAAGAGCTAACACTGTTCTTCCAAAACAAGTACAAGAAATTATAGCAATAGTTTAGTGGAAAGTGCTGAAAAATCCAATCAAATTGTTTTGGTTCTTGCCTCAAATCAAGTTAAATGATAAAAACAAGATGAAATCGATGATCAAGCGCAGAGCACAAAGCATTCAAGAGTCTAGGTTTTAGGAATTTATTCAATTAATTTTCTGATCAAATATTTGGTTCCAAGAGTGAAAGAAAACATGTAATAATATAAGTTACCTTCGTTTGGAGGAGTAAAAGCGAAACCTTGAGACATCAAAATTGACGAGAAGACAACGAGGTTGAGATGCACGTAGAGGTAGTCGCAAATCATTTTTTTTTTCCTCCCCGAGAATAGGAACTGTAGTATCCGTCAAGAATAACACTCCTTGCTTTTTTTTTCCTTTCCCTGAAACACACAGAAAAATACGCATCCATAAATTTTCTTTGCTCGAAAAAAGAACTGATTAAGAAACCAAAACAAAGAATCAAGATTACATTACTTTTGAGTCCAAAATGAAGATCATCACGTAAGTGGAGGATGGGTGCTTGAAAACTTGTTCTGTTTCATTGGCTCAGCCTCAGCTACAGCAGTGAGATTGGTGTGTTTCAACTGTTTATGCGTTCTGGTGAGGTGGGGTCCACGTAGCATTGGTCGTTATTTTAGTTTTTGGCGCGAAAGAGCTATTATTTGGCCTATTAATATAGCAAATTTCTTCGGGGCACTGCGCTCATTGATGAATTCATGAATGATGCTTTGGCTAAACTTATTTTGAATAAATCTAATGGTTTAATTAAAAGATCAGTTTATTTGTATAAGATACCGAGTTTTTCTGTTCGAGATACGGAAGACAATAAATTTCCCACACTAATTCTTGGCTTCTTTAGTTCTTTTGAAGCATGTACCCCCAAATCCCAATAAACAAGTTTTCTAACTTGGCATGTTACGTTTTCATTGCTTAGGGATTTTTTTTTTCTCCTTCTCAAAGCTCTCATACAAAATTTTGATTGTAAATTGTTTCAAAAACAAAATAAACTAACCCTAAACACATTAAACGAGTTGCATTCGGACATTCAGTTAGAAACAAATTAATTCTTTCCCCAAATATTCAGAAACAAATTAATTTTTTTTCCAAATATTCCAAATCATTTTATTAAAAAAAAAGCATCCCAAATTTATTGGAAAATGGAGTGAATTTTTTCTAGGTTAGAAATCTAAGTGATCCTTTTTATACCTTAGAAATGGAGTGAAATTAAAAATGACCAACTCTGCTTTACCCAAAAATTGTTTTCCTCCCTATTTTGCACGTAATATAGTGTGTCAGACAAAGAATGGATTTCCCCAATTGAAAATTCCACATGATCTTGTCATCCATAAATTATTACCATTGATTGATAAATTGAACTCAAAATTTGGGCACACAAAATAATAAATAAATAAATCTGATCAATGGTAAAATTTACCGAATGAGAAATTCATGTGAAAATTTCTAATCCACTCCCTTGAGAACACACTGTTTAGAGATAGTAAAAAGGTAATCCCAAATCCCAATTCCAAAATGACTTGCACTTGAGATAGCTAACAGAAAGTGGCAGTTCCAATGAGGCAATGAGTAATAATTCAAGAGAAATGATAAACATACACCACCACACTTATACTATATACTTACACCAAGTTAAAAATTATAAACCAACATGTAAAAAAATTGTAAACCCAAATGCAAAAGATTATAAACTAATATATATAGATTTATAATATTTTATATACAAGTTTAGAACTTTTAACTTGGTGTAAGTGTGGTGGTTAATATGTATCACTCCTGATAATTCAATAGATGACATAGCAAGAGCATAAAATGCCAGACCTTATGCTAAAGGCAGTAACATCGCCTACCCTCAGTATTTATTAAAGTTCAACAAAATGAAGCAAGGCCACCCACCCAGCTTATCAGTTTTAAACAAACCAAAACAAAGCAGTGATTACATTGAGAAATCAAGTAGGTTCAGGTTCACTTCTCATTTTAAAGAGTTCTGTTATTAGTACTACTTGTTATTACAAACCTCACACACAAGTGCATCAAAGAGACCAGTGAGGACATTCATAGGCCCCGGACTGTTCTAGATCCATATAATGCCGCCTTCCTTGTTGCGGCACATCGAGCTCACCAGGAAGTTGGCTATCGTGAAGCTGTGAGATTTGATTCAGGCCTAGATCACGTACAATGTTGGTTGAGCAATTGTCAGGATCAATGCCCTTGAAACACCATGACGTATTTGGAAGTTGATGGATGTCTGCATCAGCAGCATTAGAAGATACAGCAACTTGTGTCATGGGTGTACAGTCGAAATTCCACGTGTTATTCAACCCAAGACTTGGTGCTGTGTTACTAGAATCCCATGTTTGACTTGACAGAAGAGAGAGAGCACAGCTTGAGCCTGCGACGCCAGCATAACTTTCCCCTGGTGGAGGAGGGTGTTTGGGACCACGGAAGCTCGTCGCACCCACTGAACCTTGTGAGAAAAGGTCAGATGGTGTCTCTGAATAGCCCTGCCAGCTAAGTGTCGTGGTTTGGTTTCCAGGAACTGGTTCAGATGAGCTGGGATTTGGAAGTGAATTTCTCAGACTCAGCTTCGGATACGAAGCAAATTCCATTAGGAAGCTGCCACCTTTGCTACTACTATCTGTCAATAAGAGTGCCAAACATTTTAATTTGTTTTACATGTCACCAATAGCACAATCTGAAACTATATGAAAAACGTTGAGAGATTGGAAATTGATAATCTACTGATAATTTCTAACCAAAAATAGATGAAGAAAGTCTCGAATAGCGAGCACTCAAGAGGGAGCTTGGTGCAGGCTTTCTCCGACGCTCATTATGGCCAGCAAGTCGCCTACGGCAACTTCTTTTCCCTTGATCAAATTCAGGAAGCTGATGAAATCTGGGCAAAACTATGAAACAAGGTATTAGCTTTTGCAAAATATAAATGCTACTCATTTTGTTTTGAAGAGAGACAAAAGAGCACAAGAAGACCCAAAGGGCCAAGACTTAGGAATGCTAGCATTGACAATTCTTTTGTTTCCTAGCATCACATGCAATGGTATTGTTACCACAAAATTGGATGTTATTGAAGTACCTCTTGTTCCCTGTTAAATGCAGATGCAAATGAAATGTAATATCTAACTGACCTGACTTGGTCATCACTGACTCGATTATATCATTGTATAAACCCAAGGACAAGGACAAAGGTATTGATCCATAAGATGAAGTAATCCTCACATCTTGCAGTGGTGTACATGTGAGTATATTTTGCATCAGATAATATACGAGTATCCATGTTAATAGACACAAATTACACCTGCAACAGCCACCAAAAAGCTACCCCAGCTCCACATCAACTGTGAATAGGAACCACATTGACAGATTGATAGACCATGTTCTCCATATCATATGATCAGAAATTATCGAATTATGATGGCCATTCGCCTCCTAGATAGAAGCTTATTAATCTCCTAGAATGGTCAGGATCATCCTCTAGCTCCAATGAGTCAAATGAAATGGAAAGTACATGCAATGAAGCATGTGGGAAATAGAGATGAATAATCACAAAACAAAGTGGCCTGGATTGCATTATCCAGCAACACCAATTGAACTCATTCTCAAATAGGTGTTAACCATACAGTACAAGAACTGACATGCTTTAAGGAGGCATTACATGACTTGTGTATGAGCATGTGGGAAAGAGCATTCCACGAGTGGAGTGCCAAAATGTAGCCAAAATAACTATATCAAATCTTGATAACACTTAAAAATTGATACTTTTACAGGCTTATCACCCAATTTAAAATCAAAATAGATTGAAGTAAAACTAGAATCTAGTAAAAGTTTTACAGGCACAAAAACCAAAGGCCGTTAAGCAATTGTAATGGATCCTAGTAACCAATGGGAGCAGTTTGATAATTTTAAAGAAGTTAACACGTACAGAATAGCCAATATTTAAATATCCCGTTACAACCTATCTGTTTAAGGTATATAAAATCTCATGTTGGAAACCCCCCCCCCCAAAAAAAAAAAATAAATAAATAAATAAATCTCATATTACTAATAAGTGCAGCATAACCAACTCCACCTAATGCTAAAAAGCTTAGTTGTTGTTATTATACTAATAAGCAAAGCAATTGATCTACTTTATGGATGACAAGACTAAAGCAGGTTAACCCTAGGTTCATTTGGATCAACAACGACATTGCTCTTGTAGTACAAATGATATGCCTTCACATGAGAAAAAAATTATGTTTATAAAACTAAACTGAATACTTGGTTTTATCTCAAATCAGTGATGTGTCTATATTATCTTACGTGTTAATTAACTTATTAGTTCATGTTTTAAATCTCAGCTCACATGGTTTTTTGCTTCCTTAATAGCTCCCACTTTTCTTCTAGAACTGCTCCATGATATCAGGAACAATGAAGTAGAAAAGAAAAAACAACCAAAAAAACTCACAGAAGCACCATTTTCATATGTGACACAAGCCCTCACCACCAAAAACCAGAAGATAAACAACACAGAACATTAACACCATTGTCATCCATACAGTACCAAGCCAATTATTCAAACATCAAGAAATCATTGCAGACCAAAGCAATACTAAGATCACTACAAACTCAACTGCCTGTACCCACAACCTCACAAAAGCCAAAGGGAAAAACAAAATAGTAGTGCTATAATTAAGTTATACGCCTAGAATGCAGGAATCGATTCCCTGAAAAGGAAAACAATATTTTTCACGAGCTTTATAAGACAGCCGTTCAGATATGCACTTTAAAGTGAAGGTAGGAAAAGCAAAGTACGTTGAATCAAAACCAACCAAACATAACCGAACAAAAGATTTTCAGAACAGACACAAAGAATCGCACAGAAACTTAAACAGAAAAGGAATTAAAGCTCCAAAACAACATAAACAAGCACAGCTAAGTAACGTAAGTATAAAACTAACTGCACCGACAAAACAGGATAATAATAATAATATTATTATTATTATTAGCACCTACTACAGGCCCACACTACACTGCAGTCCAACCCGTAGAAGAACAGAACTAAAACTAAAAACCAAAAAATAATACCAAAACACAAGGAAGAGTCCCTTTCAAAGTGGGTTTATCTCTAAATTCTAAAGTGAGAAAGCAAGAAGTATTCACTCTTGTATCAATAAAATGTAATGCATCGTAATCATATGATACTTGACATAATACCTCCTCTCATTCTCAATTTAGAAACAAGTTAGCTAGAGAGGATTTTTCCAGAAATAGTGCACATAGACCCGACCCTACCCTACCCATTACAACAGTGTTATCTGTGCCACCAAAACATTATTACAAAACTTTTTTTTTTTATGGATGGAACCATCACCTAATCTGACCCGACTCGATTGAGGTCTGAAAAGTCAAGGTCTCCTAACAAGGAATTTTTCCATTTTCAGGACTTGAAACAAGACTTCTGGTTTAGAACCCAAGTAACCTACCATCTTTACCCAACCAAGTTGGGACTATTGCAAAACATTAACACAGTACAAAAAAGAAGTATTTCATGATTATGAATAAACAAAAAAAAAGGAGATTTGACCTGCTACACTGTTGGCAAAACCTTTGTTGGAGTCCAGCAACAATGACAGTAGGTGATTTTGAGTGCATGCCACACACCTTATGCCTAGAATAGTAAGCCTTTGCATCACTCAGATCTGCTTTGCAGCCTTCAACCTGGCACCTCGGTGGGTGAGCAGAGTTAACCGGCCCGCCCCTACCCTTCTTGGGACCCGCAGAGGAGGAAGAAAGGGTTGCAGGATTGGACACACCCACATCCTCAAAATAGATTTTTTGGCCGAATTTCAAGCCATTGAGGGACTCACAGGAGGAAGAGTTTGGAGGGGAGGAGGGTGTTGGCGGTTGTTGTTTGGTGGCAGTGCCTGGGCCCATTTTGCCTAGTGTGATTGGTTAGGCCTTGAGTCCATTCAGTCGCTGAGAAGAGAAGAGAAAGAGAAGACTGGTGGTGGTTGAAGTTGGAAGTGTCACTCAAAGGAGGGTAAAGTGGGAGAGGAAGGTAGAGACTTCACTTGAGGGTGGGCCATGTTTGGCAGAAGGCAGTGGCCACAGTGGGAAGAGAGAGAAGTGGTGCTCAGTGTAGCCAGAACCGAAACGAAACACCCGCTTATCTGATGTACAATAATGGAGGAGGAGGAGGCATCAGCTATGCTATAGAGTCATAGTGTGTGTGTGTGTGTGTGAGAGAGAGAGAGAGAGAGAGAGAGAGAATGGAGGTGGTTGTTGTGGCTTTTTGTTTTTTGGTTGTTGTTGATGCTTTGGTTGCTCACACAATAATGTTGAGTTTTAACCATTACTGGCCCTAACATGTCTAACTGTTGTTTTGTGGGACATACCTTTGTCTCTGTCAATACACTACTTGCTACCTCTGCTAGAAAGGGATGTGTCTAAAATTGAACAGACATATGAGCAGTATATAATTAGTTATAATCTTTATATAATCTTCACACGGACCTATTTTCGTATTTTTCTTAAACAGACTCCGACAAAAAAAGTTAAATTTTGTGAGTACCACAAAAAGGATAGAATTTTTTTTGTCTGAAATGATATCCTCTTTCCTATTTCTTAATTACTTATTAATATATAAAAAGATAAAAATTAAAATAAATTTATAAGTTATTAAATACTTAAAGGGACAGAAAATATAATATTATTTAGGGATCAAAGATTTCTATTTATCTCCATCTCAAAATGTCACAATCTTTCAATTCAGTTTCTCTTTTTCGAAAAATATTGTTATTTAATCTCTAAAGTGTTTCTGGTTCTCGGTAACAAGCCGAATTCTTTTGAGGATGGGAGGTCTTAAAGTTTTAAAGGTGTCAATTAAGCCCATGGCCCATGGGTTACCCCAGCCCCACCTTTTTTGCCCCATCTAATTTCAGCCTACATCTGTGGAGGGCTTAGTCAGCCCTTAGCCCACTTAACCCACCAAAATTGTGGGCCAGCCCCCTGGCCATGGGGCAGCCTGCACTGGCTGCACGTTCCATTCCTCCACCAGAAGAGTCTTGCGAGGAATGGATTGCTGGAGCTGTAGATGAGCATGGTCTCGAGGACGGAGAAGCTTTGTATGGAATAATCAATAGTGGGTTTCCATTGGTTCGGTCACCAAGGAAAGATTCGCGAATTCACAGTGAGGATGAAAGAAGACTAAGAAGTGAACGACAAGGAAGGAACCTTCGTTTTCAACATAATTACCATATTACCGCTGCCAACCTTCTTATGTTCTGGACTCTTCTTTTTTTTATTTTCTTTCCTTTTTTTTTCATAAAACCTTCAAAAGTTTTACAAACCCTTCCCTATTTTTTCAAAAACTCTTAATTAAAAGTAAAGTTAAACCTTTTCAATTTTACTATTTGAGTTAATATTTATTTTAGTTCTTAACTTTATGTTCGTATATTATTTTGATCCCTAATATTCCAATACGAGTAAGAGGTAAGAGATGGTTATTTTATTAAATTTTAAATTTAATAAATAGTATATCTTTATCTTAATTTAATACGAATCCCAAGAGATTCAGGAAAAGATATATATCAACACTTATATAACTTACAAACGTATAACTAAAAAATAATGAAGTGACATATAAAGGATAACATTAATATTTTAATGGATAACTTTTTTATAATTTCACAGATAAAAATAAGTTTAGTAGATACATCCCAAGTATTTGTTTTGTCAAATTCACTTTTTTTTAATATAAAAGATTTCAAACATAAATCATATTATATTAAATTCACTTTTATTGCAATCATATTTATAAAATGATGATATCAATTAGAAAATTAAATTTACAAACTCTAATCAAAGCATATAGTTCATGGCCCACCAATCTTCACAGTTAGGCATCTTCAGTTAGTTTTTAGATAGTGACTCATATTCATATAACCTAACAAACCTTTGTCATGATCTATCTTATTTATGATCCACACATAAAAGTAACAATGCTACTGATAGTAACACATAGTGATTCATAATTAAATACTCAATTTATCTCAGAAAAATAACATTAAAATAGATAATTATTCCATTGAATTGATAAATTTTATTTGTAAAATCTTGCTAAAACTAAACTTATGAATTAAACTGAATAAACAACTGAAAATATTTATAATTACATAATATGTGAAAATCTAAAATAAATACTATGACTAAAAATATCCAAAAGAATTTTATTAAATATATATTAAAATTATTTAAAAAATATAAAATTAAAATTATTTTATGTGGGCTAAGGTTAACTTATATGTGGGTTAGAATTAGCCCATAAGTGAGCCAACTCATAAGTCACTCCATTTAAAGAGTTGACAAAAATTTAAAATTTTTATAAGTAAATTGACCTATGGGTTGGCCCTGGCCCACAAGGCCCATATGGGCTTTTTGCCTTGTGAGCCTTTTATAATTATGGGCTTTTTGGCCCTGACCCACATGGGCTAGAGCCAAATAAGAGTGAGATGACCCATTTGACACCTCTAAGTTTTATTTTCACTTGTCCATAAGAGTTGTAATAGGCCAGCAAACCAAGGGCCTACAGCCTGGCCTGAAGCCTGTTAGGCCTGTTTATATAAACGTGGATCCATCCCTGGGTGTTATGTTGTCACGACCCGACTTGGGCACGTGACCAGCACGTGGGGAATCCTCGTTCCCACGTAAACCTTGTGATCTCTGTGTTTTTCTATATGCACATTTTAATATAAAACAGTTTGCAAAACATCATTTCATCACTAATAAACCATTGGTCCCATGAAACAAAAACATAAACAAACTTTAACACAAATCTCTGGAGTAATAAAATCAATCATTTCCATTTTAACCTCTAAACATATCACTGAGGTTCGAAATACATGAGTTGCTCTCTACACAAAATATACATGAAATCTATAATTATGTAGATACAAATAATCATGATAAAATAATGCTAATCCATCTCTATGGTCTGGGACCCTGTCCGTTATGTAACTGGAGCACTCTATCTCTTAACAGAAAACAAAATAGAGTATTTCGCACTAAGTAAAGCTCACCAATCAATAAATCTCTACTACAGGGGTGAAGGTGGAATAGGAGAACCCGCAGTGTCTACAACACTTATAATGGGAAAGGGAGAGGGGTGAGTTTCATCTAAAACTCAGTGAGCAGGTCCTCACCCATAACCTTCTCATGGGATGACCAAGAAGATAGATAATCATATACAAATAATTAAAATTAGTTGATACAATAATCTCTGGAATCATACTCTTATACATTTGAATATAAAAGCTCTAAATAGAAATTTCTCCAAAATTATAATAACAATACTCTATGAGAGAAATAGGAATCTTTATTCTATGGTTCTTCAAGAACTGAAATATTATACTCTATGATCCATCAAGGATCTAATGTTGACACCTAAATAGGTTTCATTCTCTGCTCTATGAGATTGTCCTCTCGGGACAACTTGATACCAAGGTTAACGATCGGGATCAACCGTTAACTCACTGTCTGTTTCTCTATAGCTACCGTTTAGCCTCTAAACCAATGAACATATTATTTCCTTTAAATCTCTATTCTAATATTTCTCTAAACACAACTCCATAATTCGTAAATCCTTCATTCAAAGTATTATCATGGAAATTTTATGGAAATCTCAGTTCAAGATATAATAGCAATACTCTAGCTTTTGTGATAAAATCATTTAACAATAATAGTCCTATGAGTTTGCAATAAAATAAATATTTCATGCTCTAGTTGGAATTCGTCATTTCAATAATTATAACATATCAAATGGAGGCTCTAAGCTTTTGAAATCTCTTTAAAACCATGTAATTAATAATAATTTGACGGAAATTAGCTCTAATGACCGACATGGGGATCATAGGTTCCAAACCCACTCACCTAGAGGGGAGGGAATGGTGATATCAACTCCAACGGAGTTCCGGAAAAAAGGAATGGCACTAACGTTTGCCATTGGAGCCACAAAACACAAGATTAGTCTCCGTTAACCTCTAGATTACTCAAATCTAACTCTAACAATATTGAGGGAGCACTCCCACTTAACAACAATGGAGACAAACAACAAACCCAAACTCTAGAATACAAAGTGAGAAAGATGGAGACAACAAAACTCATAAATCTCACCTTAATCTCTTGGAGGAAGAAGGATTGAAGAGGATGTATGTGAGGAAGGAGTGGGAGAGAGTTCGGAGAAGGGGGGTTTCGGTTTTTGGGTGAAATCTCGAGTTTGAAGGGTTTAAAAAGGGGTTGGGGGTCTCACTAACTCAAAACGACCCGTTTTGCACTGTTTGTGCACTGCTGACACCGCTATAGCGGTCTACCCCTACCTGGACCGCTACACTGGTCCCCAGAGGACCAAAACACATGCTGCACCCACACATGACTGCTATAGCGGTCTACCCCTACCTGGACCGCTACACTGGTCCCCAGAGGACCAAAACACATGCTGCACCCACACATGACTGCTATAGCGGTCCCCAGAACGCCCAAGATGATGCTGCCACTCTCCTATGACCGCTATAGCGGTCCCCTAATGCCCAAAATGCCCTGGTCACTCCACTGTGACTGCTATAGCGGTGACAGTTCACCACATTAGCTACACTAAGAGCCCTCCGGGCATCCCGGGGCTTTCCCAGTAACACGGGTGGGTCCTAAGGGACCCTGAGGCAAAACGGAACTTATCCGCTGCCACGTATATGCCGGGTATCGCATATGTCCTCGAAGGAACAAGCTATATGGTAGTTCTAATTAACTAGGAAATGGGACAAGGTGGGTTGGATAGCTGCAGCCAAAGAGCTTGATTTTCATTTTGCCTAATCAATGTTGAGTTTAGTAAGCTTACAAGTTCATAAAACATCAAATATTACAAAATTTTCATTCAAGGGTTCCATTAACCAAATTAACACCTTGTCATTTATAGGAGTCGATTGTGTCACCATCAACAAATTGTTAGCGTATCAAGTGTAATTTGTACAAATAGAGTAGGTATTATGTGTAATTTTGCTTAACCTCAATTAGGGTTGAAAGTGAGTTAAGTTAACCGATAAGTTATTTTCAGCTTGATTCATTAACTCAATAAGCTGGGTTCATGATCAACTCATGAATCGAGCTTGAGCTTTACTATGTTTGATTCACTAACTTGTGAACCAGCTTGATATATGTGTTTACATATATCATATTTTTAATATATATATAAGTGTGTGTGTGTGTATGATGTATTATATTTTTAATACATATTATGTAGATATGTATGCATTTATTATTAATTATATGTATTAATTATGTTGTGTTAACAATTAATTTAACATGATAATTTTTTCATCATGTGCATGGTATGTAATTATGTTAAAAAATAAACTACGATTTATTGTAAAAATTCTAACATATTAAACTAAAAGAGTCAATCCATATTTAAATGAATTAGTTTACAAGTTACCTTAGAGCTTGTTGAGCTTTTAACAAATCAAATTTGAGCCTAAATTTTAGGTTTGATTGTTAAATGAACTGAGTTTGAGCCAATCTCAATACTACAAGTTGTGTCTGAGTTTCACTTAGCTCAGCATAGGTTGGGTCACTTCTAATCCTATCCTCCAAAGACATCATTGTAATTCTCTTATAATGATCGCCATAATTTCAATTGAGTATATTTGTTTATGAAGATAGCCGTAACTAATAAGACAGGGTATGAAGATCATAGCAATATATTATGAACACCTTTGTGTGAAGTGAATCCGATTGGATTTGTAGGAAAGGATAAAATACAAATACAAAATTTTGAACAAAACTTAAGCGATTTTTCTCAAGATAGTGATAACTATGTTATATGAATGTTTTATATAACATCTCTCCTAACAAAAATATCTATTTAGTTATAAGTTAAAGTTTGTTGACTAGTTAGAACTTTTATTTGCAAAAGAGTAAAAATTAAGAATCATGTGTACAATTTTTTTTTCCACTTGTAAATACATTAGGGGATTTAGTTGATTTTGTTTTTTCTCTTCCTAAAACTGATTTTTAGAAGCTTTATTATAGTGACAACAAATTGCATAGTTATTAAAATCTATTGCAGTGCAGTGGTTTCGGGTGAAAAAGAAGTTATTTGTCGTAGCTCTTCCTCCAGTGAAAGAAAGGAGCTATATTATCGTTAACCAATAATTATCCACTAGTCATAGACACTTGAATATTATTAAATCTTCTCTTTCTGATTCCAATCTCTAGCTCTGTATATTTCAACACTGGGATTAATTAAGCATGAAACATGACTAAAGCAGCATATGGGATATGAACTTGAAAGGTATACGGGATCAACTGCTTATGTAGAAACCTGAAAGAATTCGTCCATATTAGATATCATATGACACGGTAACTCGTGTATCTGAATTTTAATCTTATGGAAATCATATCAATGGAAAAATGCTAGCACCAAGTAAACAAAAACTTGAAGGCTCCACAATTTATAGGCGCTGCCTCATAAATATAACTTTTGAAAGTTCATCTCCTCCTTTATCTGACAAGCAACACAGCTTGACTAAAATAGTCAATGCAAAGTTTGCTTGACAGGAATAATAACTTGATCAACCTAGAAATCAGTGCCAGATGAAGAAGATACTTAGTTGTAATGAAAAATTTTGGAATTTCCAGAATTTGAGAAACCTAACAAGCAGACTCACACAAAATACTTAATGAGAAAAGATAGTTGAACAAAAAAGATGAGGCAAGTGCATAGTTTGGATGAGAAATTCATGTATGCTTGTTCGAGAAACATCCACGACCAAGGTACCTAAGATCGAGATCTTACGTAGGATCGGAAGGGGTATGCAAAATCGTAAAACGTTGAATCGTAACACGGATCGTAAGATCCTACCAATTACCATAATACATAATTATATTTATATAAATATGTATATATCACATAACATAACATAAACAAGTAAATAAGTCCAATTAACATAACTAAGCTTTAATTAAATATGCATAAAGTTATAACTCACACAATTAAGGATTCAAATATCACAAAACAAAAAGTCATAGTTCATAATTAATATTTTTTTTAGAAAAATACCGGACCATACCTATCCTAACTCAAACTCCGCATTTTTGTGTTTCTTTAGCAAATATATAAAAAGAAAAAAATGAAACAAAAACCTAGTCCAAGTTATAAGATCCATCCTCTTTTTAACATTAGTGGCCCAAAAGCCCAATGACAAGCACAAAGGGAAAAAGATATAAAATAAATGAAGGCAAAAATAAAACGTGAGAGGAAGCTTCTCCTAGCTGCACAAGGACTTTGGGCTGGCCAGAAATAGGGAGAGAGGAGGCATGCACATGCGGTCACGGAGTGGACGGTCTGCAGTTTAGAGCGATGGAGGACAGAGATGGTTTTGGTGGGTTGTGGTTGAGGGCAGTGGCATGTGACCTCGACGTCGACATCGACCTCAACGATGACGTTGAAATTGAAGTCGACAGAGATTTGGGTAGAAGACGGTGGTGGTTGGTCGGCGAACTGAGTGCAGTCACAGGAAAAAGAAGAAAAGAAAGCTCTGAAGAAGGGATTAGGAATTTTGGGTGGGTCTTCACACCAACATGAGGAGATCGCGGGCATGCCAAAATCGTGCGATCCCGCCGCTTCTGCGATCTTCCTCGGCGAGCCACAGCTGCGAGTCAAGTAGTGGAATCGGGATCGGCCAAAGGGTGTAAACACGTAGGATCGAACGATGTTACAAGATACATCTCGATCCTAGCTACCTTGTCCACGACCATTCATTTTAATTTGTAATGTTTTATAGATGTATATAAATTCTAAAATGAATGGATGCGTGTACTTGTGGAGCACGCATGAAATGTGTTCTAAAAGTATCCAAAAACTTCTCTAGTTTAGACCATTTTAGATAAGTTACATAGACAAACCATATAGCATTTAAGGGCTTGCATGAGAACATGTGACTTTCTCCAATTTCGTTACTCTGTTAAAGTACTAAATAAAAGGGCCAGTTTCTTTAATCAAGCCTTCGCAGTTCAATGACCAATATATCCCTCAGTTTCTTCACAGTATGCATGAAGCACACTGAATAGCAAGCAAACAGAAGATGACGAAATGGTTAAGGGTCATGAATCGTGGCAGAGTCTGGATTCACCCGCATTTTCTGCAATTTCTATCGACCACGAAATATCGCACTTATTTATCCAATATGGACAAGACCTGAGCCCGTACAGCACCTCATTAATACCGATGCAGCAAGTTCTCCTAACTTGAGATGTGATTCTATGCGGACAAATAGGTTGCGATAGAAACTCAAAACTCCCGACTAAAAATAGAGATATATAAAACTTCCTATAAATTTAAGCTTTTAGAAAAAATAGCTTATAACATGATATAAGAGTCACCATAATCAAATAGTTTGAAATTTGATTTTTATTATCATTCATCATGATAAATTATTTATGTTTCAAACCTAAATTAAAACATTTATATGAAAAATGTGTTAAATATAAAATTATTTACTTATTTTTACCTATTGATTTAAACTTTTGAAAAAAAAGTCCATCAAAAAATAATCTTTTAAGGAAGGGCTTCAATCAGCAGTATCCAATCAGTAAGAAACTCCGCCATAGTTAAGTCTTCTTCCAATAAGTGGAGTCAACTATGAATCAGACGATATTATCGTGTCTTATCATAAACTATATCATAAACAATGTCTGCAGACAAGTCATTAAAGTTAAACCACTCATTTTCACAATCTCCGTATTGCATTGCATGAGGACGAGTTAGACTATTATTGTGCCAACTCAAGCAATCCGTCACATTCATGCACTTCAAGTAAACAGGAAAAATCAACTCATGATAGAAGAATATCTACAAAATTCCACAGCTCTTTTTGGTGATAGTAGCTCTATAACTACGAGAAATTCAGTCTACTATGAATCCGCAATATTAGAATTTGCCAGTTTTGAGAATCCCAAATGGAAGTTCCAAAAGAAAAAAGAATAATAATAAACAACCATAACAAGCCTTATAAAATCAATGGACCTTGTCTTGTGATAAACAGAGTTCAAGCCATTCTGAGGGCTTGGCACTTATCATGACAACCTCCCTCACTTGCAGTCTACACCGGCTTCAGCAGCACGGCGAGGCTTGTTTTTACGCCTGCTCCCATTCTGTCGGAATCCGGCCGGCTTTACCGAATCATCCGGGGTCGACTTTGCTCGGATGCCACCCTCTTCTTTCACAGGATCCGTCTTTTCTTTAACCTGCACAGACCTCTTCCGTTTCTTTTTATTAACTTTGATAACCTGAGTTTTCAAATCCATGCTGGAAACATTGCCGTTCACATTCTCCTCATCTTTTTCTATCTTTTCAGTTACATCTACTTGTTCCATATCATCCATCAGTGGCTTTATTGGTCTTCCTCTTCTTCTGTTAGCTGGGAGTTTTTCCTCTTCGCCACTTCCAGGATCCTCTCTATCAACAATAACAGATTGCTTCTTCCCTTTCCCTCTGCCTCTACCCATAGCAAAAGAACCTTGTTGACAAAATGTACTATATATCTCTACAAGAAATCTGTGCAGACAAAGAAACCATACTTAAAAGCCCAAGTGAAGTTCATATAACTGAATGGCAATGAAACATATTCAACCAAAACAAACCATGAGCTTTGCAAGATGATAGTTAAAACTGCATGTCCACTTCGAGTAATACTAATGCAAACCACTTCTCTCAGAACTCCTCTCAAATGCAAGTTTTCCTTTTCAGGTATCACTTGCATTAATATTTTGTTTGTGTTAAACCAATAGTAACGGAGATCAAGCATGCAATTATAAGCTCTAGTACATTGTTTTTACTGTTTAAGGATCAATAAGGAGAAAATCAGTTGAAATTCTGATGCCAGCCACATGCAAGAACTTCAAGATATTGTACATATGGTCAGCCTTTCCAATGAACATCATTATAAGAAGAACAAAAAGGAAGAAACTTAAAACACAATCTAGAAAAATCAGTGCAGTGGATGGTTTCTGATAGAAATGGTCTTAGTTAGTGGTTAGTTAGTTAGAAAGCATATTCTGTAAATCAGCCAAAATGATCATTGTAATTCATAAGTGAATCATAAACATTTGGATGAACAAGGTTCATTGTGAAGTTTATTATCCTTTACTCAAAGGAAGGATAATTTGTCTATTGACAATTTTATCAGTTTCTGTGGTCAATAATGAGAAACAACATCCTCAAGCATTGGACTTGCATCCTATTATTTCTGAAACTCTGAACAACCAACCAAAGGATCAAGTTATCTGCATCTAGGAAATGTACAAAAGACATCTGGCTGTGAAAATATTAAATTTAAATTCAAGCCATTCTCCCTAGCAACAGATTGAACCATATCATGGATCACCTAATCTCAAACAAGAACAAATGAATCCCACTTCACTTTTTAGGCAACAGATGACACAGAAACCCAGAACAGAAACACTCGATTTTAATCATAATAAACCAAAGAAACAGCACACAAGCACAGATATCATGTATTTTTTTAAAGGGTATGTTCGATCTAGCACAAGCCACATGTAAGTAATAAGTAGACACCATAAATCCCTCTAGTCCTGAACAATGAGAAATGCATATAAAAACCAAATAAGAATTTTTTACCACTTTCCAAGTTCAGTCTGAGGAACCAAAAAGATGATGAAACTCATCATAAACACACACAAAGAAAAAGACTCCAATAACATTGTAGAAACATTTATAGGAACACAAATGAGGCCAACCTGGTATCATGTATCAACTTTCTGCATCTCAAACACAACCCATTTTCACAAAATCTGATTACACAAATCCAGAAACTGAGTAAGCCCAGATGAAGGTACTGGTTTTTATGTGAATGGCTTTGAAGTGAGGCATCACAGAGAAGAAAAAAGTGGTCAAAATTTTGATCTGAGTTAGAGAAAGCCCAGGCCCAGATCAGAAAGATGTGAAAAAAGAGAGATATAAGCTTAAAGATTGAGACTTGATGAGTGAAAGGGGAGAACTAGGTTAGAGAGCAGTAGCCAAAGAAAGAACTGAAACAAGGCATGGAGGAAGCACTGAATTAACGCTGAAGTAAGAAGAAAAAACAGAAAATATAAAATATAAAATAGAAGGTAGAGAGATGTTAGATTGTTTTTATTAGGGGCTCTTATACTTCTAATATATTAAATAATCTAAAAATAATAATCATAGAGTTACGATAAAATGCAGGGTAAAAAATTTCAAGTGCACCGAAAAAAGAAAAAGTTTAATTTATATCCAGTAAAGATGTAAAATTTTTTTATATTATTATTTAATTATGTAATATTAAGTCAATAATAATATTTAATCTCATATTTATTATTTAAAAAATAATTTATATAATATAATTTAATCGAATGAAAGTTAGTATATTAAAATTAAACTTATATATATATATATATAAATAAAGTAAGATTAATTTATCAATTATAGTATTACTTTATATTAACTAAATTCTTGACTAAAGGTATACTTAAAATTTCTAAATTTTAGTACTCTATTTAGAGTTAATTATAAGATTTAAAATCCTCATACACGCGGATGATTAATACGATTTACTTTGAATAGAAATTTAAAATAATTAGTGTAAATATCTTTTTTTGTAAATGAATAATTAGTCATGTATCAATTAAACTGTCAATCCTACTGATAATATATAAACATGCCAATTTCAGTACTTACAAGCCCTGTATTTTAGCTGTATGCCTTGATGGATACGATTACACCTCAATTCAAATTTTGCAACATCATAATAGACGATCAACAAGGACCTATATCAAGGCGGAGCTTCAACAAAATTTTAAGGAGGCCAATAACTTTAATATGTTAATTAGATAGTGATAATTAAATTAAAATTAATTACTTATTATATATATTTTAAAGTATATAACCAACATGACAAATATTAATATGTACTTGGATTAGAGGAGCCGGTTCAAAAAAATTTCAATAATTGATTGTAAGTATAATTGATATTTAATAATTAATTATTTAAAAATTAATGTTATGTTTTGAGACATTAAGTTAAAAGAGGATTATGTTATGCTTAGATGATATGAAAATAACTTATTTGTGTGATGAATTATTAAAAATAATTATATGAAATAATTTATTGTATTTTTTAATATTTGATGCCGTGGATTATTTTAACAAAAAAAATATATTATAATTCTAAAATAGTTAACCTCTATCTATAATTAAGATTTTGAAAAAACTAAACTCACTTAAAATTTTAATTCTTTACATCTAAATCATTCAAACTTTTTACCGAAACACATGAAAATATGTTAAAATAGTTTAAATTGGGGGATTTTTTTTGTCATTTCAGAACATACGCCAAATTGTGTTAAATTTTTTTAATCATTATTAGTCATCAAAATAGAGTTCAGAGTTAATAAATTTATTATTTAATTATTAAATTTGTTGCTATTAAAATCTTATAATTGCTTATCTATTGTAATAAAAAATATTTATCTCTAAAATGATGTTCAACTGTGATATGATTTTTTATTTTTATTTTTTAATTAGAAAAGATCTTAATAGACTTTTTAAGCTGCAGAAGCCTATTTATATTGAGCAGCATCATTTAAACAGAGTAATATATTTGGACATTGAATCTATTTATTATACAAAACTTATCTCTATAGGCACATTTATTTTATATTTTTTGTATAGAAATAATCTTTTAAGTAAAAAATTACTTTTTATAGAAGCTATTTATGTGATCTTATATTTAAAAATTAAAAATATATTATAATACTTTTAAAATAGTGAGTGACTGAGTCAAGATATAACAATACATAATTAGATATTTATGCAAAAAAAATTTATATTAAAAATTCACAAAAATTAAATTTACACACACACACACACACACATATATATATATAATTTAAAAAAAAAAATTTTGGGGGGGGGGGGGGGGGGGCCCCATTGTCTTAACTAAGATCCACCATTGACCTATATATTTTAGGAATTTATAGTTTGTTGGCTGAACTTCTTTTTTCATTTTCATATAGATATCTTCCAAATCAGTATGAAAAAAATAATTAGGGTATATATATTGGTACGAAAAAAAAATTAGTATGAGAAATATTTAGGATATAATGTTTTTTTACAACAACTTTATATGTCCATTATATAGAAGCGCATAAAAATAAAATAAGTGTAGGGCCATGTGTCTCTATACACTAGAGGCATAAAATTATTGTAAAGAAATATTATACATCAAATATTTCTCTTTGATTTATAATAAGAAATGTTTAACTTGTGCAACAAATTTCTTAAAAATTATATATATATATATATATATATATATATATATATATATTAGGGTATTAGGGTCTTAGGTCATTCAGAGCATTAAAAGTTTCCATCATTGGAAACATTTTTTTTATAAACAAAAATTGAGGTGAGGATAAATGCCAATATCCCACCAAGGTCAGAGAAGACCCACCCAATCTCTTCGAGGACTTATGAGAGGGATTGCATATTGCCACATAAAAAAGAATTTGATCCCACGAGTGAAAATATTAATCCTTGGAGTGCTGGCTAGTAAAATCCAATATAATAATATAAAAATTAATGTCCCTTTATTAGTAAATGATAACACAATTTTTACATTACAATTTACAATAAATTGAACTAGAACTTATATTTTAATAAATAAATAATCTTTCAGCCTCAACTAAAATTAGATTCTTCGTTTAACATACACATTGTTACAAGTACATTGATACTTGATAGTAAGGGGAAAGAAAAAGTGAAAATAAACGGATAACATAAACATTTTTGTTTGTTAACTAAATTAACATGTTTACTGTTCCTATTGATCGGTGATAATAATATTAGTAACTTCGTACTAAAATAAAAGTTTATGACATTTAATGAACATAAAATAAACTTAATAGTTGGACCCACACGTCATGGGGCCATTGTCCGATTGTAATAATACCGTTAAACGAGTCCCAAGTTGAGTCCAATCTCTAATCATCTAAGGAATGGACAATTCAATTAAACTCCATATAAGCCCCATTATCTTAAGTAAAGTTGTAAATTTGAATATTTTCAGTGCCAAATGGACAATTAGGGCAAGCCACCTAAGGCTAATCTATGATTCCAAAGTTAGGACATGAACGGTGGTTGGCTAGTTAAAAGGTAAATTCGGTTGCTTTAGAGATTGCATTTGAATGCTGGACTTTTGCCTCATCAAGAAAGGCAGGAATTCTAACCAATCCTTTGGAGGAATCATGAGCCACTAATAGCTAAATGCCACTGATTTCCTCAATATCATGTATAGTAGAAACCTGCATGAGTCAAGGCTTTGTTACTAGTAACAACAACAATTAAATCTTTTTTCACCATCAAATAACATCATTATGTCTTGGTATAAACTATATCTATAAAAAACAAACCACTAAAATCTATTAACCATCAAATGCTAATTATGCTCAATTATTCATCTTGCGTGTCTCCCCAAATGACAATATCTTGTTACTTATTCGAAAAAAGCAGATATTGTTGATACTGGACCATAAACTGCGAAGTTCTAAGTCACCTACAGTTTTGCCCTTTAAACAATTTAAACATAATAATGGGGGATATAGCACCAGACACCTGCTCAGAGAGATAGAGAGAGTAGATGTAAGATTCTAATGTAAGTGTAACATGACTACATGAGTTCTTTTCTTTGCCACATTTTGATATTATTTACAGATTCTAGCACCAATACAAGCACAATACTTGTTCAAAAATATCAAGTAACAAATGCTGATATAAATATCATACAATTTGCTGGCCAAGAAACATAGTCATGCTGACATATTGATATCCTTCAACCCAATAAACCTGCCTGTGTTACTTTCAATTATTAAAAAGAATTCAGTGTCTCATCTTCACCGGTTCCATTGGCCGTGTGCTTCGTACTCAATGGGCATTACAAGGTGAAGAGATGGCTTCTACAACAAAACCAATCGAGCCAACATTTATTTTTGGATAAATTACACTCATTTCTCCTGTATTTTTATAATTTTATTAATTAAGAACATTTAATATCACAAAAATGTCATTCTATTAAGTTTATTAACAGTATTCTGTAAATGAAAAGTGTGACTGTAATATAAATATTTAAAATTCGACAAACAGAGAGCGTGTAAGTGTAAACTGGACAACTAGAGGGGATGTGAGTTGCATTTCCACACACCTCAGGGGAGATGAGTGTAATTAAACTTTCATTCTTCCATCTACATGTCATGTGAGAAGCATCAGCAACCAGCAATCATCCATGGTATTTGCTTGCGAAAACATGGTCAATGTAGGTTCAATGTCAACGGGATGCCTATTAACATACCTAATCTTCAATTGGCTATTCCTTATGTGTACAGTTACAGTTTATACTATTTCTAATGCTCAATTCAACTTGAAGTAATGTACTCGGAATCCTCCTTGCAGTTCAATCTTCTTTCACAGTTAATACAGGCAGGAGAAACACAATGATCTGAACCAGAAACATACTGCCTGTTTCATTAAACCATGATCATGCACCTCAAAAAGGGATAATATTTTATTATGAATTCTCAGAACAAATTTCTGACTTTAAATCCCGCCATACTTGAGGACCAGAAGGATGGCGATTTACATACTGCTGTATGAATATTTTCTCCGAGCATGCAATTACAGTGCTCAAAGCAAGCCCAGGATCTGCAGCTCCATTGTCTTTGAGCCAATTATACATTGATAACCTAAGCTTAACTCTACCAGGTGTATAGGAAAGAAAAGATGGGAAATTCACTAACGATGATATCGGATAACCTTCATTCACAAGGCACTCAATTTTCCCGGTGATCCTATCTGTGTTCTGATTAAGAATCTGAGGTGCAACTATAACCATTTTGCGAACATCCTCAATATCCAAGCCGGCTTTAACAATATAATCGAATCTCTCCTGAAGCTCATCTCCCTTTCCTCTGAACAGCTTAAATGCCTCGTCCATTTTCTCCGAGTTCTCTTCATACCCCAAGCTCATCAAGAACTCTGTCTTCAGCTCCTTTGATTTCTTCTCCTCGTCATCAGAGTACCCCAGAGGCTGAATTTTCTTCCCCAGAACCCAATTCTTCATTTCTTCCGGATTATCCTGCACAAACCTACACAGCCTTTTCTTCCCAATGTTCAAGCTACCGAGCAAACTGTTAGTTTTCTTGAGCTTGGAAGAGCCCATCAACAAGGACTGAGACCGAAAAATCTTCCCGATCTCCACAGCCGGCATCTCGATATCACACAGGAACGTAAAAGCCTGCCTCAAATTCGACAAGAATTTCGCAACCCCAATCCGTGGAAGCTCTACAAACATGAGACATATCTGGTCCACGGACAACCCGAACTTCAACAAGAACCCAATGAGGGACAATGTCCTACCCCCAGAATCCTCAAAAACAACACAAGGGTGCTGGCCAATCATCTCTCCCAACAAATGTTCCCCACTGTAAACCTTCTCAAGCAAGCACAAGAGCTCAAGCATAACCCCCCAGTTACAACAACTTCCATCCAACAAATTCCCCTCAATCCAACCATTACCCTTTTTCCCAACAAGAAGATTCCTCAACTTCTCAACAACCTTAACAAGACAAAGGTCAACATCCCCAACCAAAACCCTTGGGCTCAAAACAACAACCTTCACCAAGGTAGAAGAACCAACACCAAGTTCCTCATAACACCTAAGCTTGGAACACAAGACCCCACGCTCATAACGGAAAATCTCAGGTGCATCCTTGAATATCTTCCCTATCTTGTTCCTGGGAACACCGTAGTTACAGAGAGTGTGGTAATTCTCCATCAAGAGCGTATCATCGTTCAAGAAGATCATGTCCCTAGGAAGAAGGTGCGAGTACTCAAAAGGCTTCAAACCCGTGCTCTCGAAGAAAGGCTCGAACTCGTTGATGGGGTGGTAACGCAAGTAACGTGAAGTCGATTTCTTGATGTCACCACCACAATCAGCGAGATTATTGTTATTCTTCTGAACCTTACTCAGAAGGTCGTGAAGGAAAATAGGCGAGTTTTTGCACATGTTGTCTGCGTCCAAGAACTGCAAGCTCCTCGTGGAGTGAAGGTATTCGACCAATGCGGCTTGTACTTCTGTTCTGGCCTTACTGGGGAGCTTGGAATCGCACTGTTTGGGTGTGGATTGAGGTGCAATTTTGGTGCTGTGGAATCTAGGGATCTGCAAGGGTTTAAGGTGGGTTTGGGAAATTTTGGAAAATAAGAGTGTTAATTGAAGTTTTCGAAAATGGGTCATTGTCGGAATCAATTGGATTGGGAAATGAGAGGTTTAGGGTATGAAAGGTTGAAACTTGAAGAGAATGGTTATGGAGAAAGACCGAAAGAGGGTAGTTTTGGGAACGGTGTCGTTTTGGTGTGGGGTGTAAAGGGGAAGAAGGTCTAGGTTAAGGTGAAAGGGATGAAGAGAAAGAGAGGATAGCCGGGAAATGAAGTGAGGAGGAAGAGCCGTCGCCGCCGATGAGGGGGATGGATCGGCGTGCATAGGAGCGGGGAGGAGCAGGGTATAGGGTTCTGTACTCCATTTTTGAGTGTGATGATGAACAATGATGATGATGATCAATTGATCATAATGCTAAGCCCAATCCGAAATTAGTGTGTAATTAAGCCCACAATTATGGATGTCGGAAAAAGATGCCCCAAAAGGTTAGAGAAGCAAAAACAAAATCCATGTCCTGGCTAGACAGGACCAGTGTCCAATCCCACAAAGAAAATTACAAAACACGCTGACTTGCGCGAGAGTTTATTCAATTGCATGAAAATTATAAATATGTAGAAATTCGACCAAAAAAACAAATAAATAAAATATGTAGAGAGTTCATTCAATTGCATGAGATGCGATTTCAGATTTATTGTGTTGGTGTAGATGAATTCTCTTAAAGAAATAGAGCTTAATTATGATATAGTATCACCAACCATATAAAAATATTTTATATTGACATCTAATATTTTAAATAGTGAGATTAAAAACCAGCTACATTTACTATGTATTAATATATATTAAATTTAATTTTTCATACATTAATGAAGGTGTAAAATAACTTTATACTTTTAGTCAACAAAATTTTACCAAAATAACAAATTATAAAGAATGACTGTAATAGTAGATAATTAGATTTTTTTAACCATAATTAGGTTTTATATAAAAGAAAAAAGTGTTATACAATGACACATCTGATAGTTGTCCACGAAGGAGGGGAATGCTTTATATAGCAGGATTAACGTCCATACAACAATGACCACGTAAATTGTGAACGTAAGACTAGGAAATATGAAGAGTTATTATAAACGTGTACATAGACTAAGACAGCAAATAACAAATAACAAATAAAAACAAATAGCAAACGATCTGAGAGCACCCACCACTTGGCAGATAAAACATTAGAAAATTTCACCCGTCTACATTAATCAGGAACTAAGTATTTAACAAATGCTTTAGTCACCGGAGTTTTCTGACCTAGCATAGTAATAAGAATGTCAAAATTCTACAGAAGGGACAGCAAAAGCTGCTAAAAAAAGGCAGAGCATTATAAATAACAAATGATGATTTGACATGTACTAGGGGCTAATAAGAACCAATATATGTTCAATTTGATACATATTTATTGCTTGGGATAGTAATAAGGATAGTTATTCATTCCCACAGGTTGAGTTGGCGGGATTCCAAATTGATCTTTCTTCACAGAAACTGGAGGATAAGGAACATGCCCTTGTGTTGGATAAGGGGATGGAGTTGGAGGGCTTGGATAAGAAGATGCAGGATATGGTGCTACAGTTTGGGGGTAAGGGTAACCTGGAGGGGCAGCACCAATGTGAGCTATTCCAGGTTGCACATATCCTGGAGCCATAGGTAAGGCTGCCATTGGAACCACTCCTGCAGGAAATGCCGGTTGGCCTGTTTTACCCTTATGGTGCGAATCAGCATATTTTACCATTATATTCCTCTCCTGCAATGAACCAATAACTAGTTACAGCTTCAATGTTTATACAACATGAATTGCAAGGTATAATAATAAATTCAACTAACAAGCCAAGGCCATTGGCTACAAGGCAGTGTACTTAGAGTGCAAGAACCATCTAGCAGTATGAACAGCTATTTACGTGATTGAGGAATTGACAACTTCAAGTGAACACAAGCAAAAGCAGATTTTTCACAAGTGTTCTAAAATTAGAGACTAAATCCCCTTTCAATATTTGTTCCACTCCGATAAGAATATGGGGTATAGCGTGACATTATAGGTAAGACAGGTTGCATATGCTATTAGATAATTACCAATAAAGAAACATCCTCCAAATGAAGAACAAGCGCGGATTGTGTATTTTTGTCAAAATAATGATATAAGCTTAACAAAAAATCAGTTCTGCTCAAAGAGATGTCAAATCCAGATATGCATCGGAAAGAGCAAGTCACCCGTATGCATGTATGCAACCAGCAATTTTCTTTATTTTTTTCCCTTAATAGAACTTCACTTTCACCACATAACTATGATGTCTTTCTCACTTAGAATGATCTTTCCAACTTTCTTGTTGCAGCTCCAAGACATTTTTAAGCATAAAAATAATCAGGTGTCACACTCGGATCTCAACTCAGGGTTTATAAAAAAATTCAAGTGTTTGCTTACCCCAAGAGTCTTTTCTGGGTCATCAATGGCCTTCTTTGCAGATTCTGCTGACTTGTATGTAACAAAGCCAAAACCACTACAGTTGGGAAAGACAAAAACAATAAATAATACAGGGTACAGGGAAGACAGGTGAAAGAAAATACTACATCAAAGAGTTTAAAAAAAAAAAGACGATTAAATATTGTAACTAAATAAATCATGTTACTACTTTTACCGTGATTCATTTGTATCCTTGTCATATGCAACTGAACCTTCCTCTATGTCACCATGCCTTGCAAAATAGTTAAGCAGCATTTCACTTGTGACTTCTGGCGACAAGCTTCCAATGTAAAGCTTCCTCTGGGCAAGATCAGGAGCACTACTTGATCCACTAAGGCCCTCGCAAGCCAGATTACAGACAGCCAATCTTCCCTGGAAGAAGAAATCCCATCAACCAGGTGAGTGGAGCAACGATGACTACAGAGAATCACACATTATAGACTCCAAAGGAAGAAAAGGACACTTTTAACACAACTAAACAAAAACATAGAAGAATTGAAAAAACCCAAATTACTAATAACCCGCCTCTGTTAAGATGGATAATCCATCTTCAGTTCAGAAAATATCATTTACCCCAAATGTTTTCTTAATTTAAACATCCTGCTAAAATTAATGATGGAAAATTCAGAGATGGGTACAACAACCAAGTCTTGTCCCACTAGGTGAGATCGGCCACATAAATGAATCCCTTCACGGTATACTGCTTTGTCGTAAAAAAGGTGCCAATTTAAAGTAAAACAAAATGTGCACTGGGAAGAAGACAGGTGGGCAAAGTCATACATTATAGATTAAATGTTTGGGCAAAGTGGACAAACCTAACCAAAGGTCGGTCATCTTTAACCATACCCTTCCCAAGAAAACGCCATGGTTTGGATGGAAGAGGGCAATTTGTTATTCAAAATACATATATTTTAGTCTAGGGAAAAGGGCTGCGTATACATACAGACCTCAAGTAGGCTAAGTTGGTAATGATGATGTTCAAAATGTTAAGCTTCAGATTCATGCATCAGCTCAAATGGGACGTCTAAATTCAAAGCAAGAAAATGGGCTAAAACTTACATCAATTAACTTGCTAGGTGCTCTCAATGCACGCTGAGTTGATTCAATATGTTTGTAAGTGATAAAACCATAGCCGCGGGATTTTCCTGTTGATTTATCATAGATCACAGCCCCTTCCTCAATTTCCCCATGCTCTTGAAATGCCTGAAAAAATAAAATCCAAAGAAGCTACGTAAAAAGAATGAACAATTTTATTTTTTCACAGTCTTGGCTCTTGAGATTGGAGAGTGATATGGAAATTGGCTTTCCACAAATAAATCATGTTGGCCACATTCCAGGTGACATGAAACAAGCACATGCATGACACACAAAACACAATCATCAATGCACTCACAGCACGCAAGGTTTCTGAAGTGGTATTCCAGGCCAAGCCACGAACAAAAAGCTTTCGATGGGCAGGATCGGCACTTGCAATACTTTTTATTTCTTCTGCAATTGAAGGATATTGGGACCCTCTTTATGCCTCAACATGCAAACAAACACATGCACATGGTCAATCACACAGCATACAAGTGGGAGTATTTATGGCCTGTTGTCAGCCAATACAATCAAACAGGCATGCAGAAGGTACTGGCAATTCAAAGATCACAAAAATGCACATTGTATGATGCACATTGTAAGATCACATAGTATGTATGTTCTTCTTGTTAGAAAAAATTAAAACTAATAACATCAATTGCATTAGATCAAAAAGCTAGATGATTTGTAAAACAAAGCTTCTTTGTTCCCACAACTCCAAACCACTGCTGGAGGGAGTTGGACAGCCACAATATAGGCTTAACGGAAATGTTAGAAGCGGGAAAATGTGAATCCGTCCAGAATTTCATTTGTACTAAAAGAATGGGACAAAAGTTTAAAGCTCGAGAATATAAAACAAAAAGCCACATGAAATATGGGGAAAAAGACAGGAATCACTAGGCCCCAAGAAAAACCATCACCCGACTAACAACCCCTTTATACAGAAAAAATTAATTATCATGCCACTTTTGGACGAAGGAATTGACTGGCAAGGTTAGCAAATAAGTTGAAATTACAATTGATATGACTAAGAGAAATACTTAGGTGCTCCGAGATCAAAGAAATCATTTGTTGCATTTCATTTATAAGGTGATATATTACTTAGTAAATGCTCTAAAGTTGAAAATAACATTCAAAAGACGGGAAAAAAAAGTGTCTATCCCCAAGATTATACCAACCGTGATACAGTGAAGATACTATAATTCCTGAAGATTTTTTATCCTTCAAAAGTACAAGGTGGGGACACCTGCACATAAAATATACTGCTAATACTAGACTGTGATACTAATGCCCAGAGTTGAGTCTAAAGATTACTGTCTCAACAATTTCAAGGCCAAATCGTGCGAGCACAAGATTCAGTACAAATTACAAAGCGCACTACTAAAAGCAAAGAGTTTTCAAAATTTGAGCTCCAAAGGGGAACTACAACGTCTCCAGCTCCTTCCACAAGAAGCCAACACAGAACTCTCCCTGGTCAATAACCACAACAACAACGAAAAAAATAAACACAAAGAACTCCAAAACTATGCAAGGAGGGAGGAAAATAGGAACACTGATAACAGAAACTGAAGCCCAGCTAACAAAAACACACTTAAAATTAAACAAACAAAAAAGAAGGAAAGAAAGAATTGTATGGGAAGTTAAAAGAAGAAGAAGAAGAAGAAAGGAAGGAATTGAAACGCACAGTTTAGCGAGAAGGTCGACGAGCTGGGGTTTAGGGAGGGTTTCGATGAGGACACGAAGCTCTTCCTTTGAAGCTGAATCACCACCGTTCCCTGCCTCGTCCAGCTTTCTCTTCTTCAAATCCTCCATTTTCTTCTCTCTCTGCTTTTTCTTTCTTTCACCACACAGCACACAGGTTCTCCTTCTTCTGTTGTCGTGGTTTCTCGTTACCCCATTCAATGTGTACTAGGTTTCATATTGGGCTTCTCATTCCCAGGCCCAGGTATGGCCCAGGCTCATCCAATTGAAATCATAAATAAAATCATCAAACCCGACCGAAAAATAAAAAATAGAGAACTCATCAAATAAAAATCGTAATAGCATATAAGTTAATGATTGTACGAAATAACATTATCAAAACTAAATTTATAACACTTTGATGTTTACTCGGAGTTTATTTTTTCGCCTGGCTTATTCATTTTATAACTTGTTTAATTTATATTTCATTATAGTTTTTTTAAATTTAAATTTATTGAATTTTAGATAAATTGTTATGCAGTCTCTTTAGTGAGTATAATGAAAATTTAGGTGTGAAGAAAATTATCCTAATTAATTAGATAGAATGGTCGTGCCTTCGGTTGCTATGACGAGGATTTCAGTTGGATAATATACTTCGAAATATTTATTCAAAAACATATATAAGATAATTCAATAGAGTGGGCACACATGGGGCTAAGAAATATTAAAGGAAAATGAAAAGCAATGTTATGAAATATTTAGGATGAATATGCATGTGTGTTTTCATTGTTTTATGCAACATTAGTTGAATATGGTTAGATAGTCCTAAACCTGTGGGTGTGGAGGAGGAAGTTGCATTGTCTTTGCAGATTCTTGAATATGCATTAAATTTCATATTTAGTGTCATTTTTTACAATTGCACAAAAATTAAGATAGTAATTTGATTTAATTAATGTTCAAAAAAATAAAAGACAAAAAATATTTTTTTACTTTTTCTCTTTTCGTTAAGTCACATCCATTTTCTCTCCAAAAGGAGTAAAAAATGAGTATAAAATAATTAAAGATTCATTGAAAACTGAAAATAATAATTAATTTAAAAAACTTAAATGACAATATTAAATGAAGGGAGTACGATAATTCAAGAAAAATTTTAGCATAAGTAAATGCTCTTTTTACATGCTTGAAGTTGTCATTAATTAAGAGTGATTAGGCCGTAAGATTACACATTTGGGTTGTGCATACGAAGATTCATCAAAATAATTGCTATTGGTCATATTTTAAGAATTGTGCCACGGTACACTTTATTTTATTCTATAATCATTGCAATTTCTATCAAAGATTCTATAAATATCTATTTGCATATTTATAACTACTCATAACAATACAATCCCCTAGCTCCTGCGGTGTAAATGGTGAGGATTTGTGGTTAGAGGTAAGACTTATATATATAAACTCTATGTCTTGAGTAGATGAGTCGCCACTCTTGACAGTAGATATCTTTCTTCAAAAAATAAAAATAAAAATTACAATCCCCCTAATGACTACTCTCAGAAAGCTTTGCGGCGTCCATTGGTCTGGCAAGTCCTGGGTTGTATTCCATTTTAAAGAAGGTCCATGCTCCATTGCGACCGTTAAATAGCCTCTTATATTGAATATATAAACATGCAAAAATGGCTATGTACATTTTGATAAATAAAAATAATATTCAAATACTCAAAAAGTGGATATCTATTAGGACACCCACTTAATAGCCATTGAGTGTGACGATGGATCTCATATACTCCATCACATCGCATTCAATGATTGTTAAGTGGGTGTCCCAGTAAACACTCACTTTTTTGAGTGTTTAAATAGTACCACTCTTTGATAGATTATCTTACCAAAAGATTTTGACATCAAAATTGAATTTCTATTACAAACGACAGAAACAGGCCTTTAAGGGTTGAATCATGATGTTCGCCTTAGGCAAAGTTCCAAACAATGTATTGTTGGGTACATTCCCATTGGATCAAAGAGCCACCCCCACCTTTCTGCTGAAATTGACCCTTCCAGCCTTATTTCTGTCTATATAGAGCAAACTAGACATGCCTACTTTTTGAACCAGCAATCAGTGGATCCTTTCTGACATTTATATGCTTGATTGCTTAGACAAAGGCAGCAAAATGGTGTTGCGTGAAAAAGCATGCCATGGCCATGCCACATAATAATAGAGGTGGGCCAGGTGGCAAAATGAGTAACATAGCAAAATGGTGTTCTGCGTCAAGGATTTTTCTCCATTTTGGTTCTTTCCTTTTGTTGATCTAACAGCATTTTGAACTGCTCCCTCTGCTGTTCAATTAGCACTTGCAAATTTCGTTGCATCTAAGCCATGTAACAAATGAGGCACATGACATGACAATAAGTAAAAGGTTAATTATAAATCTGTCCAATGGTTTGAGTTTCATAATCTCATTAATTAATGTGCAATAATAGATAGTTCTGTCAAAGCTAGACTGTGAAATCACCTCTAATTGTTGGTGAATACTCCTCCGGACCTCTAGTTGAATTTGCCGTGATTCCTCAATTTGCATGTTGCTGCTAGGAAGTAAGCAAACCGTTGAGTATTCATTTGAAAGCACAAATAGGGATACACTTAACTGCTTTGAAATTTTAGTGAAGCTGAATGAAACACTAGCAATTTCCAATGGAAGAAGTATCATAACACACAAGGTCAATTGATGTTTACATTTTGACTTGAAGCTCAGTGACCCCATCTGTTTTATGTCCTTCCTCAGATCTTTCTGAAAGATAAAAGAGGTAACCATATAAAAATTTACCCCCTATGTCGGAGAGTGAAATTAGTTCAACACTGTGTGTGCATTTATAACCATGAGCAAAGCATGATATTTAAAAAACATGATAGGTTAAGTGCATGGCGTGAAAAGGATAGGAGACAATGCATGTGGACTTATAATGTGTCCAAATAGGCAAATACCTTATCAATTTTCACTTCTCTAAGATTAAGTTCTCACTCCAATGGATATACATGAAAATTTCTTAGGCGCTCTAAGATCATGAAACAATTCGTAAAGCAGTTCAGCAGAATTATGTTTTACTGAATTTTATGAGCTGTGCACTTCTCTAGTATAAACAAATTGATAGTGACAGAAGCAGTTTACCCTGCAAGGCTTTGTGGTGGTATATTGTAGTCCTACATTTCTGCAAGGCATAATTATATATTAGAAATAGTATAAAGAACCAATTAATAGCGAGGCAAGTAAACATACATGGACGGAAATATCTTCCACACGACAATAAATGAATAATGGGATAGGAAAGGGGACATGATTTGAAAACAGGTGATTTTCATCCAAATATATATAGAAATGCCCCATCAAGTTAATGTATAAGAACAGTAAATTAATGGTTTAGTGGAAATAGTATTACCTGCAAATGACTTTTAACGTGAGAAATGGACAGCAAATCCGAATTCATCATCTCTAGTATAGCCTTAGGCTTTGCCTCTGCGATTAACCAATTATGGAATACATGTTAAGTGTTTACAAACAAGTTTTTAGATGTGAAATTTACGTGTGGATACTATATAGTTGTTAACTTACTATCTGGACCACCAAGGCGATTAACAATCATCATAAATGACTCATGTAGATCTTTGGTCCATCTTATTCTTCTTTTACCAGATGCAGCTCTCCTAGAAGCAGAATTGCTAGAAGTGACCCCACAAGGTTGAGGACACTGCTTTTCTGGCTTTGCAAAGGAGGCCAACTAATAAGATCACGTGTTAATTATATTTCAGCATCAAAGAAGAAAAATCATGTTGAAGAAAAACGAACTCATCATATTTTCCTCTCAGCCAATGCAAAAATATTGTTAACATAGAGAGAAACTATGCAAGAAAAGAAAGATCCATGGAAAAGAAGAAGAAAGGGGCTAGGGTTTTACTAGAATTATAAAATAGAATAATTCACATAATACAAGGCATAAATGGAAATATATACCCAATAATAATATGAAAAAGCTACCCCTAACTAATATATCTAATATTATCTAACAAATATAAAATAAAATCATCTCATTTTCTTTTGTTAAAGTAAGATAAAGATACTACTTCATACCATTGCCATATCATATATAGTTAAGAAAGGAAAAATATCATTTTACCATGTGAACTATATAAGTCATTTGTCCGAGAATTTTGAAAATGTGAAAATTAAGCATTTTGTTAACTTTTTCACCTATTATTAATAAAAAAAATAACATAAATTCTACCAATTTGCGTGTCATTTTTTAGTTTAGCACCTCGAATTGCAGATGCGGTAGAGTTCATAGGCGATAGAACACTTATTTTTCTGTTAACAATAGACAAAAATCTATCAGAACAATTGGTCCACATTCAAAAATGTTTAACAATTGATTTGCACATTTTTTAAAATTTTGAAATAAAGTGCACATCACTTTCCTATAGCTCAAGAGATAAATTGCATTCTTTTTCTTAAAAAAAAATTTCAAAAGCTGCAAGATGCACGATACTAATTAGAAGTAAGAACCTGATTTCTCTGAAAGGAAATTTCTAGGAGCCTCTCATCTGTGGAAAATGGCATATTGCTGGCAGGCTGAAAATTGCTGTGCTTCTCAGAGTAATTATTAGAAGGAAATTCACTGTATTTTTCAGAAGAGGAATGACTATCAGCACTGCTGGACAAGAAAGATTCAGCAACCGAGTGCAAGGAGCTTGTGAACTTGGTGCTATTATTATCATTGGTGAAGTTGTCTCCAGAGGCTTGGCAAAACATCATCAAGGTTGACTCTGTTGGCTTAGGAAGCTCATAGCTCCAAGCAGGAACCTCAATCTGGTCATGTTGCTGAGGTTGAATTTGATTCACAATGTTGCAAGGTGGCTTGAAAGGCTCAAAACTCAACTGTTCTGATCCAATAACCTTGGCTAGGTTGTTAATCCCCATGTGGGGTTCCCATTGAGTTCCGTACATATGGGAAGAGTATTGATACATCGCTAGCTAGCTAGCCTCTCTTAAAACCCTTTTACAAATGCACTATGTTGTAGTCACTTCAATTCTGTGATGGACATTTATATGCCAAATTAAACCTAGTTAAGGAAAGGGAAAAATTAAAAAAATAAAAGGCATGAACAGCCGGCACCGGTAATAAACTTTAGATATTTATTGTTTAAAAGGGGTGTGTGTGGGGATTAAATAAATAAAATGAGGGAGAGGGGGATGAACATCAGGGAAAAGTTAGTAAATGAATCCAGACAAAGCCTTGTCCTCGCACAAAGCGAATTTTCCAATGTACAAAGACGATTTTCTTGTCTAAATTCATTCTGACCCAATGAAGCTTTTTTTTTTAATAAAAGTTTATATAAATTCGATGTCAATCATCCCATCAAGATCATAACACAGTTTTCAAACTCTTCAAACACTTAAAAAATTTCTTACATGATTATCTATAAATAGAGTTCTGAAAGGAATTAATGGGAGTCCAACTCATGTCTTTGTAGAATACGGATTGATTCGATAACACATGGCTCACACTCCATTTGCAATGAAGGTTGTCTATATAAGCATGTAGAGTAATAGCTTCAGCGTGATGCCAATAGTCAGCTACTCTTAATTTATGGAAGGAAATGAAGGAATAGACCCATAAATTGTTTAATCTATCATGTTACTCAGGACAGCAATGCATTACTTTGGATCTGCCGGAGCGCCTCCTTAGCCCGCACTTCAGTCTGCGGCCACTTGAAAAAACCAAGAGGAAAAAACAAAAAAGAATCTAATGTAATGGGAGTCTGATTGAGTGTGAAACTTTTTCAAGATTATTCCATCAAATTATCTTATTTTAATGACTTTTGAAGTTGTAAATATGAGACTCAATTATTTCTACTAATATAGTGATACATGATTGGATGACAAACTTGCAATTAAACTCATAAAGAAATTAATCTGGCTTAATGTAGTTATATGTGTTTAGCTGCAAACATGATTGGAAAGAGAAAGATAACTCCTTGAATTATAGGAATATGTATATATTCGTAAAAGGCTAAAAGTGAAGTAATCCGTGCAGATTAAATAATAATTTTGATTCACTTAAAAGATGGTTTTATCATTTTTATTGGTGATAACATGTAATAAATAAAGATTTACATCTATATTTTTAGTGCTATTTGAACATCCCAAAATGGATATCCCAAGTTAGAAAAAGGAGATGAATGAGAATCACAGTTATTATTCAAACATGATAAAATGGATGTTTCAACGGGGCATATACTCTTACATATTCAAATATCATTTCCCATATTTTTATCCATATCAAATCAAACATGAGAATGAACCGATGACTGTAATTCTTGCTCCTTATTTCACTTCTAATGTCAATCTATACAAAATCATTTTATTTTCTTTATTGAATAACTTTTTTATAAATATTGAATTAATTAATTTTATTGATAAAACTGTTAAATGATATGATACGCTCTTAATAATTAAATATTCAAATTTTAGAAAAATTAAATATTAATAGATATGTAATTTAATAGTTTACTTAATGTGTAGATTTAATTTCTAGTTAGAATAAGTTCCCAACCCTTCTCTCTAAATTACGATACAACAAACATCAATAATTAAGTTGATAACTTAATTAATAAATAAAGGGAAATTAATTCATATTAATCTTTTAAATTACTAGAAGAATTCTTTATTGAAAACTCAAGGATTTCTTTGAATTTCCAATGTACAACTTGAAAGAGCACTTCTATTAAACTTCATCTTACAGTAAGCAAATTAAACACAGGCATAAAATAATGTTATTTTAAGTACCAGCAGGTTCATTTATCAGTAAAGTAATATTCGTACCCCAAAATAGTAAAAAAATAAAAAAGACTAATTTGTATATTTGACTCAAAGATTCCCAATAAACATCACACCAAACCCACCGTTGCATGTTATTGGAATTCATGGATACATTCATTAGTCCAAAAGAAACAAATTTCCGAAGAATAGTGTTGAAGACACTGTAACATACTAACATGACAATGACATAAAATGCTGACTCTTGGGTTAGCGATTCTTGGTCTCCATCATGCGCTGCATCGGAGAGCATAATAACTCGACAAGGCAAGACAAGAAAAAAGCAACGGTGGAGGAAGATAACACGTCATAATAACCAAGACAGTGATACACACTCTCCCACGCAAAATGAAGCAATCAGAACAGAAACATGCGTTCAATCTGCTCTAGCTGAAATCGTCGCATGCTATGATAAAAATCGTACTTGCTATTCATTAACCTCTACCACATGGCTTGTTAACTTTTGGGGCATGCAAAAAATTTCAACATTTGCCGAGTAAGCAGCACCGAATTGCATTATTTGCTATGATAGAAGTAATATTATGATTAGAGAAATACTATTGCTACTCATTATTTGGGGATATCGTATTGACACATTCTCATTAATTATTAGATAGAGTATGAAAAACTCCAATTAATTTAGGACCAACATCCTATTTAATAATAGATAAGAGAGTGTCGATATGATATCTCACAAAATATGAGTACAAATATCATATTATTCTTATGATTATGGTTAAAAGTATAGTATTCATTATATATGAGCAAAAATGCGCATCAAACAAGAATGTACCCCGTGAGGCTTTCTGCACATACATTGTGGTTCCATATATATTTCTGCAGCTAAGTTCTATTACAAATAAAAATGGGGATGATCGAATAGAAAATTTGCTACCAGAAAAATTGCCGTTATCGATGGATTTTTTGTGTTACTGACAGAAAAATTTATTATCAACGGATTTTGTCAACTGATAATAACGTCGTCAGAAAGTATTACCAATGAAAAAAATCCGTCGAAAATTTTTACCGACGGATTTTTCAACGAATTTTAGCAAACAATTCCATCGGTAATGAACTTGACAAAATCATCAGGAAATTCGTTGAAAGAAATTTTTACCAATGGATTTTTTATTAATTACCGACAAAAAATCTATCGATAAAATTTTAATTTAAATTATGTTTTTTAAAAAATTCTAAATCTAACGACAGAATATCCATCGGTAAGTTGTCACTTTTTTGTTTTATTTCTTAATATTTTACCGACGGATTATCTATCATAATTATAAATTCTAAAATTTTGAATTTTATTTCTTTTTATTTTACTAACGGATTTTTCATCGGTAATATTTAATAGTTTAAATTTTATTTTTTCTTTTTAAATTTACCGACGAATTTTTCGTCAGTAATATTTTTAAATTTTATTTTTACTTTTTTATTGTACAAACAGAAAATCCATCGGTAATATTCTAGAATTTTTTTCCTTTTTGTTTTTCCGTCGGTAACTATTATTTTTAAAAATTAGTATTTTGCAATTTTTATGTTACCTGATTATTTAAGAAATTATTATTTATTTAATGATAATTATAAATATATTTAATAACAACAAATTATAAAAAAAATAATCAATAAATAAACACAACAAATTTAAATTCGAAATGTAAAATAAATACAAATGCAACATGCAATTTTTTTTGGATTGGACTAGACGACAAATACTCTGGTTTTTTATTTGGATAACAAATCCTCCTTTATAAAATCCTGAAAAAAATAGAAAATAAAAATAAAAATCAAACAGGCTTAATTTCTTCAACTCGTTATTCCCATTTAGTTTATAGTCATGAGTCCTCGCATGGGCTTTCACCGACGCTACTAACAACCCAACAAAACATATGAGTTATAACACAAAAACAAAGATGGGGGAAAATTATAAGGGGCAATAGAATGCCATCACAAAAAACAGTTCTGCAAATTGAAAGAATAACAAAACCCCCAGATTCCTGTCAGCATGCGAAACAATCGAATCTTGCTTTTGGTTCAATCATAGCATCACTGTTCCAACCTGTCATGTTTTGTTCCAACTTGCTCATTCAGAAAGAAAAACATGATAAATTTCCAACTTGGCTTGATTTGAAAGATAGCACAAGTACATGCATCTCTAGATCATCCCATGTCAAGTTAGTATTCCATAAACTATGACAATCTTACTCAAAGAGCTAGATTTGTATGCAATTAAACACAATAATGCAAGCACAAAGTGCATGTGCTCAAAGTAGGGATACAACTCAAAGCAGACTTAGTAACACAAGTTACAATCTGCTAAATAATCACATTGTACTTTTGATATGTTGGTAGTTTTCTACTATTATAATGCAAGCCTAGAAGACACACACTTCACTTAAACAACTAAATTATTTTGATTTTCTTCAACAACTCAAAATAATTATTGCAAGAATAAAATGAAATGTTTAGTTTTGTATCTTTTAAGATTCTTCACAACACTCAATATGATTACAAAGGTTATGAAATGCATATATGAGGCAAGAGCAAGAAACTCAGAATATTTGGATGGCAAATAGCAATCAAAACATAAGGCTCTACTCTAATTTGCTTGCCCACCATGCTTTCAAGTCATTTTAAAATATCTAAGTTTTGAGGACTACACCAAATTTATAGAAAGTTATCGCGACAAATGTGCAAACAAACACAGGGCTTGAGCAAGTTTCATCAATGTTCACATAGTTAGTACATAGCTACTTCAATTAACTGAAAGACCAATGATCAAGTAACTTATACGGCCATTCCCCATACTGACATTTTGCAGTAAACTAAATTTACTATTTCGATGTTTGTCATTAGCACAAGTGCACAATAAGCAGAGGGAAGGGAATTCATTTTATTGATGCAATAATAAAATGAATAGATTTCAAATAATCAATACTAACAAACTTGGCATACCTCACTTACAAGAAGAGAGCTTATTAGTTCAATTTGTGATGATACTACAAAATTTCAAGGCATAAGGACAAGGTAACAAAATCAAAATTAACAACACTCAACAGATAAAAACAGAGAACATATCTTTTATAGGGTTTCCGATCAAAAAAGCACATTTCCCATGGATTCCGGTGAAAAGAAACAAATAGGAATTCCAAATTTCAGTTTGCGTAATAAGTTATAGGGAATAACTAATAAAAAATGCAATATGCTATAACAATAACCCTAATCGAAACATAAATTATAGATTGTTATGTTTCTAAACTAATTGCTTTCAACTGTCTACTTCCCAGCATGTAATTTTGGACATCATGGTTACTGAAAAGAATGGTGATAAATGGAGTCAACACAGATCAATTGATTCCAGTTTGCCTACAGCATTCAATCTTTCCTTGTTTCTACAATTGCCCATTATACCAGAACCAAAAACAAAAAATAATATATGCAAAATTAAGTTTTAACATTGAATAAAATTTTGCACATTACCTGCTCGAAAATTCTTAGAACAGACAACAGGTAAGTACCTTCCCCACTGGCTGTAGAGTGCTGGGTGAGAGGCGCGGGGGCAGTGCAGGGGGTGAGCGGCGGGCGGCTGGGCGTGATCCGCGAGGTGGGATCGGCGTCAGCAGGGGCGGGGCGTGAGTGGCGTGTTGGGCGAGGGCCGTGAGCTATGGATGCACTAGGCGATGCAAGTCGAAAGGGGCACAGGGCATGAGCGGCGGGTGGTAGGCGGCTTGCGGTGGCGAGCTGGGAGGTCGGCGGGTGCGATCGGTGCATAGGATAGGGGCACAGCTTTGAGAGAGTTTAGAGGAGAGGGGAAAGAGAGTCAAGAGAAGAAATGAATGAGGAAAGTGACAAAGTACTATCATATAAATTCATTACCGACGGATTTTCAAAATTACCAATGGAAAATCTATCGATGAATTTAACAGCGGGTATTTTTTTAAAAAATGTTTATTGATGGATTTTCAGTCGGTAAATTTAATTTTTAAATTATTTTTTAGTAAAATTACCGACGAAAAATCCGTCGATAAAATTCATTTTCCAAAAAAATATTTTTGTAAATAATTACCACGGATTTTAAATCGGTAAAAATAATTTTTTAAAACAATAATTTAAATTAATTACCTACAAAAAATCTATCGGTAATTTTAATTTCTGAAATAAATTTTTCAGATAATTACAGATAGAAAGTAATATTCATTTTCCAAAAAAATATTTTTGTAAATAATTATTGGCCGATTTTTTCATGGGTAAAAATAATTTTTTTAAAAAATAATTTGAATTAATTACTGACAGATTTTTCATAAGTAAAATTCATTTTCCAAAAAAATATTTTTGTAAATAATTATCAATGGATTTTTCATTGGTAAAAATAATTTTCTTAAAAGTAATTCGAATTAATTACAGACCGATTTTCCGTCGGTAATTTAATTTTTAAATTATTTTTTAGCAAAATTACTGACGGATTTTTCATTGAAAAAATTCATTTTACAAAAAAAAAATTTGTAAATAATTACCAATGGATTTTCCGTCCGTAATCCACGAGACATGTTTAGCGTTATTTGGCGGGTAGCTTACCAGCAGATTACCAATGGAAATTCCATCAATAATAACCAAAAAAAAATCTCTCCAATTTCTCCTATTCTATTGGTAATACTGACGGAAAAAATCTATCAGTAAAATCCATCGATAACCTGTGTTTTTCTTGTAGTGATTAATTCAGTGTCACTACTAAAAAAAAATCAGTGTATACTGTGTAGCGACAAGAAATAGAAGCAGCACACGATCAAACAAAGTTCGAGAAGACCACGTTAATTGCCTTAAAGAGTAGTTTACTTGAAACTTAAAATTACTAACTTCATCCTATAATAGTTGGCCAATTTTAAATGCGCATTGAAATTAAAAAAATAATTAGTAAAATATCAATATTAGTAAAAGCTAGAAATAATCTACTAAATTATTATTATTTATTTTCAATACACTCCAACTTAGCTTTCTCTATCCTCTTTTAACAATGAATCAATAATATTTAACAGAATTATTATTGGAAAAAAATAATCAATGCTACTTAAATTTTTGAAATGTATAATTATTTAAGGACAAATGAAGTAACTTTTTTGGGTACAAAATTGACTTCTTTTTCCCTCTAATACAAGAGTGACTTTTAAAGTGAATAATGTCAACATATCTAGATCCACCATATGTTTGCTGCTTTGTTCTTTATCTTTATATAATACTCTATCCTTTTCAGAATAATTGTCAAAAACAAAACAATACATAGATTAAGAAAAACAAAAAAAATGTTAAATGTAGAAAATTATCCTTGTATAGTTGTCTAGCAAATGTGTTTATTACTTAATGAACACATCTACACGAATGGATTGTTTGGATAAGAACAGAAAATGGAAAGAAATAAAATAAAGAGAAGAGAAAAGTTTATTTTCTCTTTCGTTGTTGGATGAAGAGACAATAGGAGAGAAATTCGAAGGAAAGAAGATAATAAATAGGTAGAGCAAAGAAAATAATAAATAAGTAAAAGGACACATATATATTCTTTTGTCTTTTTCTAGTCTTTCCTCGTTCGTCCATATTTTCTTGCCTAAGGAAAAGAGAAAATTTTTAGGTGGGCTCACTAGAAGTGCATTTAATTTGTGAAAATATTTTTTGTTTTTATTTTCTATTTTCCTCTTCTGAAAACTATTTCTATTTTTAGATTTTCAAAATAAGAAAATATATTTGGTTTATAAAGATATATTCTATTTTCAGAAAGTGAAAACAATAAAAATATGTTTTGTTTATCTAATTTTAAAAGATAATTTTCAAAAATTAAATTTAAGATAATAATATTTTATATATATGTGTGTGTGTTTTTATTTGCATTGATTATTCTAATTTCACTGCACCAATTAATTTTTTTAAAAACTCTTATCCATTTGTTATTTTAAAGCACTATTATTTTTTTCAATACTACCCTTAAATAATTAACCGAGTTCTTACTTACTTTGTTTTTTAATAGAAGTAATCTAATTCACTTACATAACTTTTTATCATTATATTATTTTAATTCATTATTATTTTTTATTCATGTGCCTTTTTGTTTTTGGGCAAATGGATTGAAATGGAGGAAATAAAAAATTTGTTAGAGATATTTATGATTTTTAGTTAAATTGTAATCATAATAAAATAAAAGATATAATAATAGTGTATATGCAACCACTTTAAATAATTATATGAAATATAAAAAATCATAAAGCAAAATAATTAGGGCATTAAAATATATTGCCCCATTTCACAATTCATTTGGACATTTGATGGTACAGTGGTAATGTGAATGGAGGTTAGCAGGTGATCTCTAGTTCCACTTTTGCAATGGGTAGCCGAGTGAAGAAAAGGAATTGAACAACAAAGACAGAATTGCGTTAGTGGAGTTTTGAAGCGTGTCTTCCAAGTATAAAGAAGAAAAGTTGCTCATATTTTCTAAACATGTCACCGTGTTTTCATTTGAAAATACTTCCACCAAGTATAACGGAAAAGATTAAAAACATGAAGTTGGCACTTTCAGTTTCAAGTGTGTTTCAGGAAATGTTTTTATAGAAATATTTGGTGAAAGTTTAACCAAATATATTTTCATAGGCATTTTCTCTTTTCATTGGAAATAGAGACAGGAAATAAATTAACCAAACGCACTCTAATTGTTTTCTCTTCTCTTTCCATTTGCTCTAAACCAAACCAAAAAAACTCATCTCTCTTCCCATTTTCTGTCCTCAATTTTCTTTTCACCCATTTTTCTATTGAACCAAACGTTGGGTAAGGATATAAATAAAAGAAAAATATTAATACTACTTAGATAATATAAATGGATAGATATTTTAAAAAATAAAATAATGACAATTATTCTGAACAGGAAAAATTACTAATTAATTAGAGCAAGAAACAGTCCAATTATGGGCAATGAATTGTTTCTTGGGGTAATAGTACATTCACCATTTTTAATTTCTCTATAATTTGGCTTTGAGGGCTGCCAAAGCTGTTTCCAACCGTAACAAATGCAGTCTTTGCCTATATCAGTCTATCTTAATTAATCTTTTTCATTATTATTTTTTATTTTTTCGCTGACGGAAAACTAACTGATTAGACACAATTCTCCCTCAAGATAAATCATAATTTATTACTTAAAATTTTCCTTTTCAAAAGGGAACAGACAGCAAAAGCTACAGGAAGGAACGAGGATATATATATATATAAGGGGCTTGATGATTTGTCTGAGAAGTTGTTAAGGGGCACCGGGGCAGCTTCTCAGCCAACAACTTGTTATGCTCCACGTAAAATGCTCATCAAGTGACTTTATTGCATTAGTTCACTATTTGTCTCACAAAAGGGTCCTTTTTAGGATCAACAATGTTATTTGTATGTAACAAGTGGACTTATAGTAGGATAAATTCTTGCATTATTACAAAGCACTAGGTAGATTATGCTCTACTCGCTTTCCTGTCTTGAGGTCTGAACTAGAGTTGAGCCTTAAAATTGGCAAATATTTTTCCAGCCACCCATTTCTTATATATCGTGTTGATAGCCAATCTATCATCTTTAAATTTTATGTAACCTCTACTTAAAAATAAAAGTTTTAATTTTTCACCTTAAAATTAAATTGAGTGTCCATGGGCACTCACTTTTTGGATATTGAAATAACATCGCCTCTTACAATTAGGGGGTGTTTGGTACGATATATTAAGCATGATAGTATAAGCTAATAATATACATTATGCCCTTATCTATTGCTCGGTACAGACAACGTATTGTATAGCCTTATATGTCATAATTCCTTATACATCAAAATATTATATAACTCAATACAGCATGAGAGACTATTAGGCCTAATTAGTTTTTAACGTATAAGATTTTTTTTTAAATATTGTATTAAAATAAAATAATTTTTAAATAATAAAATAATAAAATAAAATTATAAAAATAAATTTTTTTAATAATTTTTTTTATACTAAAATAAATACAAATAATATATAATATGAGTTTAGTTATATATAATAAAAAAATAAATATAATTGATAAATAATAAATAAAATAAAATAATAAATATTTAATAACAAATAAATATTTTGAATAAATAATATGTAATATATGAAAGTAAGGATCAGTAAATTAAATTAAATAATTATGATTAAAAATATAAAATGATATTATTTATTTATATATTATTGAAATAATAAATAATTACAAAATATTGAAATAAATAATATAATTTAAATTTTAATTAGTAAATATTTACGTAAATATAATATTTGACAATTATTATATCATTTGATTTGATTTAATATTTGATTAAGATATTAGAATTATTTGTAAATAAAATAGTATGATATTACTCACATAAAATTGAATATTTTATGTAATGTTACGTCAAATACTGTATAATATTACAAGTTTATCAGGTCTTATACGATTAGGACTTATCTTATTAGATCTTATACTATTAATTTTTATCCTATTAGGCGTGTCAAATAGGTCCTTGAGTCTGTAATTACTTAAAAATATGATATAGATAGCCTTTATAAAAACTTACACAAATCTATTCCGCAAGCTAGATTTTACGATAGACATGTTGATTCGTATTGGCAAAACTCTCGCTTGCAACAGTTTTCCTTATGGAGGATGAATAAGGCCACTTTCTCACTTTCTCCAAGCTGTCACGGTTATCGCTTTGGCATGCACGTCATTCTCAAATCACAAGCATAGAATTTCACAAGCTATCCTTTGTTAATGTAAAAAGTTTCGCACACACTTATAAAGTCAAACTTCCTCCTGGGGTGATAGAATTTGTAAGTTACATTCCGATTCCGCCAAACTTTACGAGATTCCAATCATTTGATAAGGTTGCGTACGTCTCCATTTCCAATACTATCATCTAAGACCATCGATGTGTTTTCTTAATGTCTACATATTTCCCGAAGTGACTTCGACCGATTATATAATCATGTCACATACAACACACAAAACTATAGAACTTTAATTATTTAATTTATCCTCGATGGCTGTTTATTTATCATGTCCATGCTTTCTATGAGAAGGATGATTTCGAATGGCCATATAGTATATATAGATCCTATAATGCTGATCATGTACGTAGATCCAAAAACGAAGTGCCAAGGAAGTACACCCTTGATTCTACTATTGAATAGAAACAAGGCAGAAAGATTCCGGTCTTTTCAAGGAGGTTAAATTTTTTAAGCCTCGGCCAGGCATAATTTTTTATTATACTGTCGATTTATAGAACAATAAGTTTAAATTTCTTATACCAATAAGAATTTGGATGCAATGATGAGTCAACCATTTTTTTTTCTCAAGAAAAAGAGACTAACATTCAATATGGGTGATTCTTAACTCTTTCATAATTGAGTGCCTTGTTACCTACCAAGAAAGATGGAAAATTAGGGGGGGAAAGAGCATCTCTATTATTTTAGCATTTTGGCGATGCATTGGAAATAGTCGGATTCGATTCGGTTTTAGACTCATTCAAACCAAATGGAAGTTAACTAGTTCTTCAAATCTCATGATATCAAAAGGAGTGTCTGATTAACAAAGCACATGGTGTATAAGGGTCCAATAGTACTTTCACAAAGATGAAGCCCCATGTTCAAGTCCATCACACCTTTTTCCCCCACCTTATACACGACGTGTTAACTAAACAGTGAAAAAAGAAAAAAAAATATTAATCCCCCGTCCCCAGTTAACTGTCTAATTGGACAAATTAATACATTTAAAAAGTCAACGGAAATACAGAATGAGCTAGTCAATAGTAACTTCTTGAGAGTGATAGAAAAGCTCTCTCTATAAAATTATTATTATTTTCAGTGATGCTGTTGTAAGCTTCTGGTTTCCATAGGATATAATTATATTGTTACATGGAAACACACTGTATTATGTACCAATTCACTGAGTATGCACTTGCAATATCAACAAACTATGCTTTTTCTCCCATAACAAAATTTGGAAAACTGTAATTTCTTTTACATAGAGACCTATCAAGTTATGGGACTTGGAGAAGTCTTTGAAGGGAAGCAGGAATTTCAAGACCCTTCAGGGATTGAAACCCCAACATCTTGAAGACTAATTGCTGTATCATCATTGGCTGTGTTCTGGCAATTCAAGAGGCTATTAGTTGTTTTCTGCTGCTGATCAAACATTCTTTTCAGCTGCCTACCTTGTTCCTCAATTCGCAACTGTAACTTTCTCTGAATCTGGACCATGAAAGTAAGTTAAATGAACACCAGAAAGTTAGGAAAGAATATTGTATTAGAATCTAACTACATATCCATATTTTATAACAGGACAGTGCAATATCAACTCAACACCAATGCTGCAGTAAACTAAATTGCATGAGAAATTCAAAGAAAATATTACAAGCAAGGTGTTGAGTAGGAGCTTAATTACAAGAAGCTCAAATTGCAAATTGGTAGAGATCTCTCATAGAGCCTTCAAGTATCATATGTTGCTTGTCTAAGTGATACATTGTTCAAAAAGTCTGGTTGGAGTTTGAACATGTTTTGATTGTTTTGTGTTGAAAAATCCCTGCTGTTATAAGAGAAAATGATCACATTGATATACCTCTAGCTGTTCATGAAGACGCCTTTGAGCATCTAATTGCAGCTGAAGGGCTTCTCTAATTTGAAATCCACTGCAAATCTAGAGAAGTTAGTAGATTATAGAGTACCAGCATCTGAGGTCAATGTGAAACGAACCAAGCAACTTAATGGAAGCAATGGAATTAATTATATGAATATATAACAAGGGTTTGGGCGAAAGAAGTAGCATTACGTTTTGGCATCAAGATGTTGCACATCCTCTATATTGTTTCTTCTTTCAGATTTCCCTGAAACAGGAAACAATTTTCTAGGTTCAGTATGTGGAGTGAACCAGATAAGTAGAAAGCCTACTAGCAATAAGCCTAAAACTTTCTACCATACTAATGAATATAAATGCATCTATTCTGCATTACAACTTCCTACATTTGAAACTACATATTATAAGAAAGTGAAGCCTATTCAACCACGTACTAATTACTACAGAAACATCAATAAACAATTTGCATTAGTTTATTTTCAAGTCTCAGCAATTGTTGATGAATCAAAACCAAGGGAAAAAGAGAACTAATATCCTCTGCATTGACAAGCAGTCAAGCACAGCAACAAAAACACGTACTTGATTATCATTTGTGACATGAATGCTAGTAAATTCAAGTGCCAAAAAATAGAATTGACAGGAAAACAGAAAACTACACTGCAATTATGGTAAGATAAAATAAACTACCTTGAGGTGATTCTGGCATGCATTTTGCAATTCTATATTTCTGCAAATGACTTTTGACATGGAAGATGGTCAATCCATCTGAGTCCATCATCCTTAATATAGCTTTTGGTGTTGCCTCTGCAGTGAAGCAGCCAATGGAAGACCATCAGATGATAAATAGCTGTTTTCTTTCAACACTTCCATTATTTATACATTGAGATTTAGACATCTAAATCGACATATGGTAATCACAGTTAAAATTGATTTGGATTTCAGTTAGTTAAGTGTCAAATTGACAAATTGCCTTCACTAATAGTGCAGATCTATTTTAGTTAACATTGTGTTCAGCACTAATATAACTGAAATTCTAACATATTGTACAAAAAAAAAAAAAAGAAATCCGCACTTATTTCAATTGTGGTTACCGCATGTCAATTTGGATGTATATACACTATGTAAATAAAAAAAAAATCTATTTTAAATTGACAAATTCTGCAAGTTACTTACTATCAGCACCCCCAAGGCGATTCACGCACTCAACAAACTTGTCATGAAGATCCTGAGTCCATCTTATGCGTGTTTTACTTGAGACCATTGCCCCATTAGATGCAGGGTTTCCAGAAGTAGATGACATACTTCCTGCTGAAAGTGTTGGAGACTTATCTTGATGAGAAGAGAAGCTCAGCTGTGCAGAAGGCAAGTTATAAGAGCCACAACCAACCTGCAAGAATATGCAATATTATATAAAACAACTTAATCTTTTAAGACACAGGAAAAAAAAAAAGAGAGAAAAAAAAACTATATGTGGGGTTTGGAAAAAATACTATATGATCTTGATTTCCATTAATAGGAAATGATGGTCTCATGCTAACTGAGGCAGCACCATCAGTGAACAGCTTTTGTTGTTCAATTGGCAGGAATTTGCTGCCGGGAAAATACCCACATGGGATTTTATTGGATCTTTGAGGGGATCTGCAGCATTTGTTTCTATTCAACTGAGATTTCACCATTGCTTGTAAAGTGTTTAACTCAAAGTCGGGGTCAGGATGGTTTGCCGAGTCCACGAAAATGTTCTCCCTGGGAGACTGATACAAAGGGAATTCCAAGTCATTCACCTTAGAGAACTGAGTGCTCAAAGAGTGATTATTACCACCTTGGCAATCATATTCTGCAAACCCCATGCAGAGTTCTGCAGCATAAAAAGCAGAAGCTGGCGACTCGAAACGGCTCATGATTGTGGCAGAAGATGATTTAACAGGGCCTATGTGTGGTTGTGGCTGTTCTGATCCTCCTCCTCCAGCCATGGCAAGTGGCTGATTGCAAGTTCGAACATTCCAAGCCTGTCTAGTATCGAAGTATTGACAAGAACGGTTCCCACACTCAAAATTGAAATCCCCATTTACTCCATGGCTTTGTTGAATAAGTCCATGGCAATCAATCTTGTTCTCGTTCATTGACAAATGACAGACACCCCAGATAATATTCACACAAAGATTGGTAATCCTGATAGATTATTGCTCAAAATTTATGGGGTAGCATATAGCGCCCTTTGGAAGTTTATCATTAATAAGGAGAACCAAATGGAAGGGCAAGGAAAGAGGAAGAACAAGAAGATTGGAAAGGTAACAAATAATGCTAAGTTCAAGCCTATGGCATAAAATTCTCTCTTATAATATTCCCGGAAGGCTTCTGGTATAATATTTGAATCTAACTGTCTATGTGCTACCATGCAAGGTCATCAGTCATATTGTTCTTAAAAAGGGATAAGAATGAACAATAATCAACTGACATAACCAAGGTACACAACATCGAAAAAAACAAAATGGTTTTGTCAAATGTTGTTTTCACATGAATTTAATTGAAATGCAAAGGTGTTTGACCACCTAGTGGTGAATGTTTCGCTAATATTTCGCCATGACTTGGGAGTACAAATTTTGAATCTCATCCTATGAGCCCTAGCTAGGGACACTCATGTGAGACCAGCCTTCCGCTCAAGCTAAAACCAAAAGAAGAGCAAAACGCAAAAGAACAAGAGAAAGATGAAAATTAAAGCAGCTAAGGTTAGACGGGTCACAAATAAGAGGTTAAAAAAGGTCCCTTCGAAGAAAACCAAAGCAACTATGCTTAGATGGGTGACAAATAAAAGGTTAAAAAACATTCCCGGATTAAAACTATATACTACTTGATCATCTTAAAATTGGAGAATATTGTTTTGGGCATCTGTAGTTTAGTAATATTAAATGTCGGATAAAGATACGAGCATAAATTCAAAATCAGGATAGTACAATTATTCTTGTAATGGATTCGGATGAAATGACTTAAACCGCCCACAAAGAAGATATAAATATGAGTTTAAATTTGATATGACCTTGGTATATTACTATATTATAAAAAATTTTATACTATAATCATTTATTAAGAAGTGGTCCTAGTAATTTACACTGACATCCAATTATGCACTTTTATTTATAAAACTGTCAAAATAATAAATGGTTAAATCAAACACTTTACTCGTGTATCAATATATCGTTAGATATCTATGGGAAAAATTTTATACTGGTGCATGTAAATTAAATTCTATAAATACAAGTAAACATAATCTGAAAAAGAAAAAAAATCACATTTACAATCTCTCAAAATTAAATCTCAAGTGTAAGTATTTCTTTCTCAAAGAAGACAATATATTGTAGTCTTAAAATCATGTTCCATATGGCTTGTCACTGCATCTTGCGAAGTAGGGGATCAGAAATTACGAGAAAAGTGCATCAGATTTTATATTCATGTCAAAAGCCCAATGGAACTTTAACTGCATGCAGGATTCCCAGTACGCCGTTCAGTAAGCTAATTAGCTAATGGGCATTCCATTACCGAAAGGTTAAAAAGGATAGAAGACATGTTCAGCCCATTCATATGGCCTATGGGGTCTCACTTCCTTCTTGCCATTGGTTTTTCTTTATAGGCATATTTTGTTAATCCTCTTCTTTTTGAATTCTTTGAATTTTACAGCCTCCATGATAAAAGAGACCATTCTTTCCAAATTCTCTATCACATCTAGCCTTATCAAATGTAGTCTTATCGAATCACAACATTGACAATTCCCTTTTTGTTTAGACTTTTAGTGCAGATGCCTTTTTTGTTGCTATTAATTTCTTTTTCTTGGTGATCAAGGCTTCACTTTTTTTTTCTCACTTTCAGACTCAAGCTCGATGTAGCCTCCAAACAAATACTAGCTAGTGATAACTAGTCACCAGTTACATACCGACATAAACAGTAATGCTAGCTAAGAGATACATTCATCAACAATTTTCACAAAAGGCAGTGGGAATGCATTCAACAAAATTATTAGATGTTATTAAAATTTGTTATTCTGTTACTAGTTCTTCTAGAATACTATTAGGCATGTATGCACACACTTCACAGTACACCATTTTCCTTTACCTCATCGAGTTTATATAAGCCATGCATTATCAATCACCAACTGGTTTAAAAGAATGAGACGCTCAGCACTTTAAGCAACGTTCAAGGTTTGAATCCTTAAGTTGTGAATGGAGCAAACTAGGTTGGGAGGATTGCCCCCATAATAGGGTTCTGTAGTACTCGAATCTGGATTAGTTAGTCAGGGGGCGGAATACCAGGTGATTTCAATATATATATATATATAAGCCGTCTATTATCTCTCACATTGAATCACATTTTATATTTTTCGCAAACTTCTATTTTACATTCCCTTTCAATTCTCTCCAATTTTCTTCTTACTCTACCATGGATTTTAACTTTAAAAAAAATTAGGGGCTAGATAAAGATTATGACAATTGAATTAAAATTAATTGTAGTGTCTTGATCATTAAGGATGGAAATCTTCTGTCCTTCAAAGGTGTCCCATTTTCCTATCCTACCAATCGTTTATTGCCACATAGAAATATAAAAATCAAGATAGATTTAAAAATTTATTAGTTACAAAATGTATAATATATATATTCTTCGTGTCAATAAATGATTAGGGGACAAGGAAACAGACACTATTTGGTAATTGAAGATTTCCATCTGATCATTAAATCATACATAAATCTTAAAATTAAAAGTTACTTAAAAGTAAGATAATTACTTGAAAAAGTCACATAGTTTTATATTTTAATCTTAATTATTCATATAAAATCTAACAATTATAAGTTATTACTTTTAGCATTTACAATTAACCACCACTCTCACTTTTATACTCCTTATAAATCAACTAACATGATAAAATATTTTTAAAGAAAATGACTAAAACATTACTATATAAAGTTTCTCTCTACTCTCTTAATGATTTGAAATTATCAAAAATTAAAGCAGAAATTAAGTTTTCAAAAAATTCTATATAAGAGCATATATGTGTTTGGTATAAAGGTAGAATCAGCAGTGGAAATTTATAGGGTTGATAAGGGGGGTGGCTCCCCCACCCTTCCAATTTTTGTAAAAATTATATATATATTATGGCTAATTATTTTCACCTCCCTTGAGTTATATCAATATTACACTTACTCCTATCTAGTTTTTCAACTTGACACATACCTCCCTTGATATTAACAAACTTTCAAAATACCAATTATACCCTAAGACCCTTTATGTCCCTCATCTTCCTCCTTTTTTTCTCTCCTTCCCTCCCTTATCTTCCCTAATTATTCTTGTACGTGTTCAACTCTTTCCCACGTCGTTCTTTCTGAGTCCTAGCAGCTAGAACTCCACCTTCATTTGTAGTTGTATTGACATCCTCAACACCACCATTTTCATTTTCCTTCAATTTGAACTTGTAGATAGGCAGAGCATTAATAGATTCTATTGAGGCTCCTCTGTTTGGAGACAAATCCTCATGAATGTCCCAAATAGAAATTATGTAAGGCAAGCAGCAACAAAGTGCAGCACAAAGTATAAATGACATGGCATATCCAATGCAGGTAAAGGTAAGAAACACTAAACATAACTATACACAAAGAAGGCTATAATATTTGAAGACTTAGGAAAGGGAAATACTAGCGTTTAGTGTTCAACCCCTTCCTAAATTACTTAATCCCCTAGCATCTATCTCTGCAACCCCAATACCCGTAAACTCAAGTTTCGTCCTTAAACCAAATCAGAGAAAAGAGTGACCTTTTGATTTTTAGGAGTGAATGAATGATTTTTAATTTCTTATTCTGTTTGATTTTTTTGCAAATTTGAGATTTTGTTTGATGAAAGAGATTCATAAGGGGTTCAAGAGGTATTGGGTGTGGGTGGATGGATCAGAGAAAGAAATGGTAGTGAATAGAAATTTAAGAAATGATGAAGGGTAATATAATCATTTTATGTGTTTTTAGATTTTTCAAAAATTTAGAATTTAAAGTTAAGGGAGGTTGTTGTATATTCTTAAATAAATCAAGGGAGGTATGTGTCAACTTAAAAAACTAGAGGGAGGTAAGTGTAATATCGATATAACTTAAGGGAGGTGCCTGTAATTAGCCCTATATATTATGATTATTAGAACTATTCGAGTAATTTGTATTATTATATGACAGAAAAGTCTACTAATACATAATAGATTTTAAACTCTTTTGTTCTATGATTTGTCACAGGAAGAAAACCACCAAAACTTTTTTTTTTGTTTTATACGTTGTCATCAAGATATTTCATTTGCATATTAATATTTTAAATTTTAGGATTTTTCTAACAAGTGCCTTTAGGATATTGTTTAAGGATATTAAAAGAGACAAATTTCAAAATTTTCCTCTTTTGATTTTGTAATACCTTAGGTATACATATCCCTCGACAAGCTCAGTACAGCCTTAACGTCCCCCGGGATCCACCTGTGTTGCCGAGAAAGTTTTAGATGCATGAAAAACCCAAGGATGCAAAACCTAGTGTTGTTATCATCGCTATAGCGATCTAGGGCTGCTATAGTGGTCCCGTGTTGATCCGCGATGGCACTTGGGGCGCCTTGTCCGCTATAGCAATCATATAGCGAAAGCCCCTGATGCGTGAACAATGACGAAATGATGCCGTTTGGTTTAATGACACCCCTACCCTCTTTAAACCCCAAACTCAGGTTCCTCCCTCATTTTTTCCAAAAACCTAACATCCCAAACTCTCTTCCTCCCTTTCTTACTCAATCATACTCCAATCCACTCCCTTCAAGCTTCAAGATGAGTTTAGTTGTTGATTTATGCTTCATTCCTCCTTATTCTTTCATGTTCTTGGCTGGGTTGGGTGTTGTTGTTCTCTCATTGTTGTCAAGTGGGGGTGTTCCTCCAATATTATTAGAGTTAGTTTAGAGATATCTAGAGATGTCCATAGATCATTTATGAACTTTATGGTTATGGCAGATATTGGTATCATCCCCGCTCCATGAAACCCAGTCGGTACCAACACCATTTGTTTCTCCCTTCCATGTGAGTGCATTCAATCCTGTGACATTTATTTTAGTCATTATAATTATTTTTCCCAGATCATTGGCTTAGAGACATGATTTTAGAGGCTATTTTATGGTGATTATAGATTATTGTGGATTTTGTCAAGTTATGAAAATTATAGTTTTCAGAAAAGCATGAAATATGTGTTTTGATGTAAAACCATGGGATCATTTAGATTGATTGTGAATATGATTATTTAGAGATTTCATGTTTATTCAAATGATTCCAAGAATAGTGTATTTTTTTACAATATAGCTTGTAAACCTAGAGTAGAGCCCAATTATGAAATTTTATAGAAAGTACTTAGTTTTCATGATCTAAAGACTAGATGGTAGCTATACAGAAATAGTCAGTGAATTACGACTATGAGCGATCATTAATTTTGGTACCAAGTTGTCCTTAGGCGTCCAATTTGGGTCCATGAGGAACCCATAGAGTTCAGAGCAATTACAAAGAATTTTATTGCTGTGCCATATTTATTATGCATAACCAGAGAATTATATTGTTATGTCACATATATAGCACATAACCAAATATCCCTGTTTCTTTATTAGAGTACTGTTATTTATGATTTTGAATTAATATGTATGTAAATATAAAAATGTTTTAGCTCTTTGCTTTCATTCTTATGATTTTTTGCATTCTGTTGTTGTCCCATAAAGGGGGATATGAGTGAGAATTTACTCACTGAGTTTTAAACAAAACTCACCTTTCTCTTTTTATCCTCCACAGATACAGTAGCTGTTACGGATCTTTCTCAACCTTTTTCTTCCCAACAACATTGGAGCATTCAGGTGGTGAGCTTCACTTAGGTGAAGTATCGGTTGTTTTTTTGGTATAGAGTGCTCCACTAACAGTGCGGGCAAGGTCCCAGATAATTTAGAGATACCTTTTGTATTTTATATATCATGATTTTATTATTGATTTGTATTTAAATGATATAACTTTTATGGTTATTTTGTATAGAGAGCAACTCATTATATTTTGTATTACAGTTATAGAATTAGACTTGGTTTATGAAATGATTCATTTATGGTTATTATGATTTGGAAATGCAAACTGATTTATCTTTGGAACTAGATTTTATGATTAAAATATACATATAGTGTGACTCAGCAATCATAACACTTACATGGAGATTCTTTCCATGCTGGTCACGTTCCCAAATCTGGTCGTGATAGATTCTTTAACAAGTGCCTGAATTAAGGACACTAGCTAACAAAATCCTAAATTTTATTTAGTTAATATGATTGTCGAGAAATGATAAATTTTTGAAATTAGCGTGTATAAAAATCCTGTTAACTTAAAATATTTCTCTTACATGTATTTAATAGTCATTGAATAGTATTATGTGAATTACAACTCACGCTACAGTATGTGAGTGTAATTTAAAATTAGGAGAATTGACGATTAAGAAGATATATCACTGCACGAAGTTTGCTCCCCTATTTTTTTTTTGTCAACTTCCACTGTTGGGTAGAAATGGAGGAGAAATTTTGTAGACAAACTTTATATGTGATTGTATGAATGGGTGTCATGATAAAATTACACATAAAGATGACCCAAGAAAAATTCTTTTCTGTTTTTGCCTTTCATACTAAATGCACTCAAGGCCCATTTGGCACACCTAATAGAATAAGGAATGATAATATAAGATCTGATAGAATAAGGGTTGATAGTATCAGGGTGGATAAACTTTTAATATTATACAGTATTTGGCATAGCACTGTATATATATAAGATATTATATTTTATAAAATTATCATCTATTTAAAAATAATTCTAATATTTTAAGTAAATATTAAATAAAATAAAATAAAATAATTTTTTATTAATGATTTAAATATAATTTTCAAATATTATATTTATATAAATATTTATTAATTAAAATTTAATTTATATTAAATATTATTATTTATTTCAATATTTTATAATTATTTATTATTTAAATAAATTATATAAATACATGTTATTTATTATTTATTTTAAATATTTATTTGTTATTAACTATTTCTTATTTTATTTTATTTAATATTTATTAATTACAAATACTTTTTATTTTATTGTATATGGCTAAATTGATATCCTAAATTATTTTTTAATAATATTTATTTATTATGAAATAATTTATTAAGAATGTTTTAAATTTTTGCTTATTATTATTTGTTTAAGAATTATTTTATTTTAATAAAATATTAAAAATAAAAATAACTTTATACATTAAAAGCTAATACGGCCTAATATAACCTCCTCATACTGTATTAAGTTATATAATATTTTGACATATAAGAGAGTTATGATGTATAAACTTATACAATATATTATCTACACCAAAAAATAAATAAGAGTATAATATATAGTATAAGCTTATACTTTCATACCTAATATAGCATAACAAATACACCCTCATTGTATACAACTATGCCATTTGTAAGAAACTTATCTTCAATATTTTTATTACATCATAGCACGTGATTTATTGTTTCTTTAATTAAAAAAAATTAATGAAATTATAAGGTGAAGAAATTTTATTTACGTATAGAAAAACAAATTTACAATTAAGGCTATTTACTACCCAAACGAAAAATATGCATATAGATTGAATTTTATTAAAAGGAAAAAACTGGGGCAAGTCCTATGTAAGAACTGTCATTGGGGGAATGGGGAATGGATTTATCCTCTCATGTTAGGATTTTACATAATTTTATCATATGTGATCTTATAATTAATTTTTTTTATGTGCGCTCGTTTAAGTCTCACATTTTAGATTAATTTAAAAATTGTACAAATTATACAAAAATTTAATAGGAGATAATCTATTTCTCCGGTGACAGATATACCCAAAAAACTATTTTCACTATTACTATACAAAAATGTTTATAAAAAAAAAAACTATACAAAAACATTGACAACTCAAATACCCTTGTGAAACTTTAAATGGCATAGGCACACATGTTTATACACACATCGAATAATTTAACAAAAACATATTTTAGTGCTTTTACAAGCTGGCATATGTACCCTAGAAGTTGGATCCTAAACTACTCAACATATTCACCAACTACCCGTAAATGGAACCACCAATCATTAATAAAAACCTACAAAATTATTTGATCATATAAAATTCATAATCGCACTATTAAGCATTGTTGGTTCAAATTAAATATGATGATTTCTTGAGAACGATTGAAATAGTACTGCAGCATTAGTACGTCAATCCTTTTGAAATGTTCGGCTGTACTACACACATAAAGAATTTTATGTAAATAGTTTTTTTCCCTAAGAAATATTATTTTGACTCACACTTTATAAAATACTGTGTCAACATACTCACATCTATCATTAAATGAAGTGTGAGACCCAAACTAAGTAAAATTTACATCCAATTTAATAATAAATATTAGTATACCGACACAGTATCCCATTAAATATGAGTCAAAATAACATTACTCTTCTCTTTTTTGGTTTGAACAAAGCATGAATCTGATACATGGAAACAGCTTTTTTATTGGTACTATCCAATTTATGTAGTAACTTGCTAGGTTTGTTGGCCGCCACCCTCTCAATCATCATGTACTCACAAGAATAAATTACCCGGAAATCCCTCGTGTAGCATCTATTCTTCATGATTATAATAATCAAGTTGTTTAAGAAGTTAAGCATTCCAACAAAGTTTGGATGAAAAAACAAAAACAAAACAAGACAAGGTGAAGAAAACTATCTGGCATTTTCTTTAGTGGAAACTTTAATTTTATCGCTATTGTTGAAATTTCTTTTTTGGTCTAATCACAAGCATCTAAAGTCTACTAAACTCTAATTGATCTGACTTGAATTGAGCCGGTCCATTAAAAAGATAAAATTCTCTAAGGACAAGCTCCCCCTTATTTATGATATTTCGATTTGGAATACAATCTTCCTTAGGATATGTTTGGTTGGAGAATAAAAATAAAGGTATATTTTTTATAAGTGAGGTTCACGTGTAATTTTACACAAATAAGTCATTCATTAAAATTTACACTATATTTTTATCTCATAACCAAACATATCCTAAATGAAAAAAAATTAAATATTGAATAAATTGAATCAATCCAACATTGATCGCTATTGAAACCTAGAATGGATATGGTTGGAGTGAGAGCTCATCGTGGCTAGTCTAATTTCACCTTCAATTAAAATTGAGAGCTTAAAAAGTGTCAAAATTAGAGGATCAGTAACCCGCTTGAACATGTGTTCAACCAGTCCACTCATTCCAACCCATGTCAATTCTCACTAATCAGATTTAGCTATTTTATTTTTTTTAGCCTAAAATTAGGTTAACTAATACAGATGATATCAATGACATATATTATTTATGAATTGATATGATGACTTATTTTCCTTTCCCTGGTTTATGATTGTTGGTATCTTTTGATTGTTGACTCTCAATATTTTAATATTATTGGATATATTTATTATTTTATAATCGTAATGTGCTGCACTCCTATAATTGCTCACTTATTACATGTATTACTTATGAAACAATATATAATGAATTTAATTTTTAAATATTTATGGTTAAAATAAGTTTAAATCTTGATGGTAATTAGTATAGATGGTAAATACCTAATACGATTTAACATTTTATTGAATAAGTTTAATTTTTATATACTGATACTGTAAAATAATTTTACACTGTTAATCAATAAAATTTTAGTGAATTGTTGTATATAATAGTGGTTATATAATTATTTGATATAATTTGTTGCTTTAGTGAAATTTTATTAATTGGTAGTATAAAGTTATTTTACACCTTACTGTATAAAAATTCAATTTTTATTAAATTTCTATTGATACTATCAATATTTTTTTTATAATTACATACATATAAACTCTCAAACCTCCCAAAAACAACGGGAAGGAAAATAAAGTAAAACAGAACACAAATCAACTTAATATTAATAGTTCTAAACTGATCAATAAAATTAAGGGTTAAATACATTTTATCCCTTGTATTTTAGACCTTGTGTAATTTAGACCCTAACTTTTTAAAACATGCAATAATGTGACCCCGATGATTTCCACATAGTGCAAGAAGGCCGTTCTATTAATTTTCCATCCATTTGCACCGTTAAATTTACATGTGACAGTCACATGACCATGATTTGGTTAAAAATACCCTCCAATTTTAATCAAATTTTTCAAACCCAATCAAACACTAAACCCTCATCCTTCTACTCTCTTTCACCCAAAACAACAACACAACACCCACCCATCATAATAGAAATAGCGCCTACAATCCACAATCAAAACTAAAATCCAAACTCCTAAGAAATCAAAATGATCTCCATCACTGAACCTAACTAAACCCAACCAAATTTTTACATACCATAACAAAAAACAAGAAGCTAAAAGACAAAATTAGAATAGGGCTTTGGAGGGAGAGGAAATGTTGTCCCCTGGCATGGCTTCACCATGAACTCATCATCGGAGTCTCTTAAGCACCACAACGCTCATCGTCGCCTACCCACACCAGTGGCTGCCAACATCAATGCCTCTCCTGCAAATGGCCACCGCAGTTGTTTGCTTTTCCACAATGTGCAGCAATTGTGAATACCACCACGATCTATGCCTTGCTTGCACACCCTGCAAGCCATCGCGAGCCAGATCAGAGAATAGTGCACTACACGACTAGTGTCGCCCTCATCTTTGATCCAAGAGACGATCTTGCCCTCTGTCATGGTGGAGCTCATGGTGGCATGATGATTTCTCAGAAGAAGAAGAGAGATGAAAAAAGAAGTCATTTGGTTTGGGTGTGAAGAATTTGTAAGTGAAAGAGTTAATTTGTGTTGTGTGAGTGAATGAAAAGAAAGAAAAATGAAGGTCTCAAGTGAGGTGACTGGGTGGAGAAGACTAGGAAGGGAGTACAGATGGATTGGGAAATTTTATTAAAATCAAAGGGTATTTTTGTTCAAAATATGATCACATAACTGACACATGTAAACTTAACGGTGTAAATGAATGGAAAGTTGACAGAAAGACCTTTTTGCACTATTTATAAATCACGGGTTATATTGCATGTTATAAAAGGTTAGAGTCTAAATTGAACATAACCTATATTATAGGAGAGTAAAATGTATTCAACCTTGAAATTAAATACACACGTTTTATTTTTTTATATACATCGTTAATTATTCACAGAATATATAAAATTCTGATTCTACCCAATTCTACTTCAAAACCTTTGACATGTCTCCTTATTTGTAGCTAGCTAGTTTTCGAAATGTTTAATACCGCAATACAATAAACACTTACAACTAGCCCTCGGCTCGAGTAGGAAAAATCCGAAATGTATGATTACCAGGCATAGTGAATGATGAGAATAATGAAAATTATATTAAGTATTATTAAACTATATTGTATTGTCCGTTACCATATATACCAATTAAGGCGAAACTGATTTCTTTTCTGGCAGCAACCAAAATGTCATTATCGGAAGTGGAGGGAATCAAGTTAATGGGCTTAGCATTGAAGTTAAAAGGGTGGAAAGGTAAAATTCCTCAGTAAAAGTTCTGTCTCTTAAATCCGACAAAGGAATATAATTGTACATGGACTTACAATCCCAAACTCAATCAAGAAAAGTGCACCAACTTTGTCTTCTTCCTTGAAACCTTTAGCTTATATGTATCCATGTGGACAATCTGAATTGCACAAGACGCTGCCACCCAAAAGGACCCAAACCCCTCTAATTGATAGTTTGTTAAATCTCCTACTTTCCTTTACTCCTGGGGGTTGAGAACCTTATTCCATATCTTAATCAGATAATAAATGAATCATTAGAAAGCGAAAACACTTTGTCATTGGAGTATATGCTGCAAATACAACATCAAACTAGCACGTTATGTAGCCAGGTTACAAATTTTACTCAAAAGGGATGTGCCAAACTAATTATTTTTTGTTTCTCTTATTAGTGATCATCTCTGTTGATTTTTAACGATTTATATATATATATATATATAGATGGTTGCAAGATATTGTGACGGCTATATGTAGATATTACGTGCACAAATGAAACTGCCTAACGTGCACATTGTACTGGGGCATAGGGCTAAAATGAAAATGTTCTATTTTACACGCTGCTTCTGTTTTTGGCTTGTACACCAATTAAGTTTATAAACCACATACTGCTTTGCTGAATCTGCATAGAATCTGCGCTAAATGCTAATACGTATTGGCTAGTGCCTAGTTGCAACTATATTAACTTATTAGTAACTTAATCTGTTATTAATGTATCAATTATATTTAGTTAATATATCCTTCCTAAAGACTGAAATAAAATAGAAGAAAAAAATACATAGATACAAGCTCCATAAATTAACTTTGTAAAAGTTAAACTCGATGAATGAAGTATAAGCAGAGAATAAAACTAAAAGTAAATTACAATAACTTTTTCTGATTTAGTACAATTACACTCCTCTATTTTATAAAATTATATAGGTCCCTCTTATATATTTTAATTCATTAATTTAAATACCAGAAAGGATAACATATGACATGTACATAATTATTAGTGACAAAATTATAATATTTGACAATATTCGATTCATATATTGACTAAAATACCTCCCTTTTATTATAAATCAAATTATAAGTTTCATCTATATGTGATAAAAAAATTATTTTATTCAACCTTCAACATGTTAAATATTCTCAAAATATTTTAATTTTATCATTAATTATTATGTATATGTCATATGTTAACATTTTTGTCATTTAAATTAATGAACCAATATCTATAGACGATATCGGTGTAATTTTAGTGAATTACGAAGAAGTTAAATGATAATTTTGTAAAATAAAGAGGTGTTAAGTGTAATTACATTAAATTTGATGGCATGTCAATGTAATTCCTCTAAAACAAATGCTTTATTTGATAATACTCTATAAGGGGTGCTTCTGGTTATAAAAAATATAGGTCAATTCTTTATGTTTGTTAAACATACAAAATGAGATGCTTTAATTTTGCTTCGAACTTCTAAAAGTGAGGGATGTTTATAAGAGCTCCTCAATGTGGTATTTTTAGAGTTGGTTTATACTTTCTAAAATTTAAAAGACTAATATGACTCACTTTATTTAATAACAATATAAAATAGAAATTATCCTATTTAATATATCTATTATAGTTATTTTTTAAAATATATTTATCAAACACTATTATTGTAACTTGTACTTACTCATAAAACAATTTCTATATTATTGTATCAAATAATACTAATATAATTTTTTAAGAATAATTTTTAAAGAGTCCACCAAAAACTTTGACTCTCTCAGAAAGTTACAACAATATCCAAACCGACCGCAAGAACTGCTATTTACTCCTTTAATTATATATTTCAGATCAACGCATTCGCCAGTTGTAAAGCTCCGTGCGACAACAGATCAGAAGGAGGAAAATAAGATAAGACCCAGCAAGACAAATTATTTTTTCATTTATTTATATATTTACTTTATTATTTTATCGTTTTTAATTAAATGGAAGCAAGAAGAGTGGTTGGAGAGACGTGGAGCTTCGATAGGGTTCCATCAATTCCTTTTCTCCTTATTCTAATCGACGGGATATAAAGAGAAACAGTTTCCATTTTCGGGACACGGTAAGCCTCTTTTCCACATTTAGAAAATGGAAATACATGACCACAAGGTGGATATTGCGATGGAGTGGCCGGTCAATGCAATTGGTAGAGTTTTTCATTGCATCCAATGGGAAGATGCCATGTGGATTTGTTGATTCCACATTAGAATAGTGTTGGAGTGGGTAATTAAATAAGAGTTTATCTAATCAGTGTTTTAAACCCTAAATTTTAAAGAGGTAAGTTTTTTATAGAAAAATATGATTTTTGAGTTTTCAATATATAGAGATGTATCACTTAAAAATTTTTAAACTTATTTTTATTGAAATCCTTATCGAGTGCCCTTAGATTATGACTAGGAATTTTATAAATAATGGAAGAGAATTGTCATTAACAGAGTAGAGAAGAAAGGTGATGAGTGGAGTAGATAGGAAGAAACTATTCTATTGTTTAGGAGTTCATAATTTAAGTGAGTAGAATGAAATAGTATATAAATTTATTGTCTACTTTTATCCTTTATTTTATGCCTGTTATTTTTATGTGAGTGATTGGAAAAAAGGATAAAATAGTAAAATTATCAAAAAAATTTCCCTTACTATTATTGTCCTCTAAATTTTGGGGGTCTCCAAAATTACTATAGAGAAGGACTTAAAGAACCTCCTCGGCTATGCTACACCCCATCAATACTACTCCGAAACAATGATTTTCCTTGCTCGTCCTTGTCTCTCCTCTCCATTCCCTTCTTTTTTTACGTCCCAATCAGACTCTTAGGTTAGACAAATCCATTAAACAATAACGATGCACTTAGTGCATAATGATTTATACTTGGCCACTTTAAAATTACAACAATGACCTTAAGTGATTTTCAAAATTACAAAAATCACCCTCTTCCTCTCCCATTTCCAATCCCAATCATTCATCTTCCACTCAGTCCTTTTTTAATTATTTTGTGTAACTGAAAAATGGCACTATTTTTACAAGCATGCCCCTGTTTCATGGCTTAGCCTTGTGCTTCTCTTTCGTCCTCCCTCTTCCCACCAAAAGGTTCTCTCTTTCTCGGTGTATAGAGGAACAAATTAAACGTGCGGCACTGAAGAGATCTCAGAGACCTCAGAGAGTGGCAAGTACATTTGTGCATGTTATCCAAGCCCCAAGACCAAGTTGAACAAGATCCTGAAGCACCACAACCTTACTCCACCTCCATATTTGAAAATCATTGTTCTTGCAGGTCGTGATTTTGTTCTAAAAAGACTAATCTTTGTTCAAAGTTTGGATTTTTATTACCGGTTATTAATGCCTTAGAAAGACTTGACTCGAAAGCAATTTGGTCGATGGTTATGACATGGCTTTGGCTTTTGGGACATGTTTGGGCATCTTCTAGAGTAAAATATCAACTTTTTTTGTGTCGAGAAAATGTCATTTGCCGGAAAGTGGTGGAACTAAAGTGTGTTGGCTTGAGATTTGGCATGGAGTAGAAATGATTCTATAATTATATTGTGTTTGGGTAAGGATCATTTTAATCATGATTTGGGTGGTGCTAGCACAGTTAGGAGAGAGATGTTAGCCAGAACATTAGCTGGGAGAGGGCGCCAGTTTTGGCGGCGAGCTCCAGCAACAGCAAGTGTGGCATATGGCGGACATGTGTGGTGCTGAGATGAGATAAAAAGGAGGGGTGAAAGGTCGAAAGTAAAATTGTTAATTGAGGATGCAATGAAAATCTGCATCATTACATTCCAATTACCCACTCCAACCCTTTTCTACTGTGGAACCCACACATCCATATGACATCTTCCTATTGGATGCAATGTAGAACCCTACCGACTGCATTGATCGCCAACTCCATCAAACAACTGACCGGGAACTTGGCATATGCATTATTACATTTATACACTCGATGATCTCATTCCAATTAATTTTTATTTGTCCCTAAATATAATTAGTTTTTTACGTGATTAAAACAAAAGAAATGGTATATTATATATATACCTGAAAATGAAAAGAATTACATCAATGTCTTGTTTTTATTTTTATAGAAATCGAGTTAAGTCGATTTGTTCGAAACATCTTTCGGGGGAAAAAAAACCATACAAATCGACTTAAAACAATTTAGTGAATCGATTTAAGTCGATACACTGTTCATTTCAGAATGTGACAGGGATGTATGAAAAATTGGCTTAAACCAATTTGAAAATTGACTTAAATTGATTTTAAAAAGCAACTGACATACACTGACATGAACAGTAACACGGCTTAAATCGATTTGACTTGTTGAACCAAAATCTATTTAAATCGATTTCAGAGGAAAAACGGCTTAAATCTATTTTCAAATCTACTTCAATCGATTTTACAAACATACTGACATGAACAGTGTAGCAGCTTAAATCGATTTAAACGTAAATCTATTTAAATCGATTTTGGACCAAAACGACTTAAGCCGATTTGCTGTCTGCAGTCTTTATAAATAAGATCACTTCAAGCTCATTCGGTGTAAGCAAGTTGAGAGCAAAAAAAATTAGCTTCATGTAAAAATTGAGAAACTGAGTGGCAGTATGGCAGAAAATCATGTGAATATGCTTGTTTATTATAATGGGGAGATTATAAACACTGTAGAGGGTGAGACATTTATTAGTGATGATCAAGCTTGGTTGGTTGTCAGTCCGCCTATTAGTCTGTTGGCGTTGCAAGGCAGAATACTAGAAGAATATGACAGAAACAACAAGCAAATTTCAAAAATATTTTACAGGATGCCGGTAGATATCGGGTCAAATGGAATCCGATATAAAAGATTTCGCATTCGGAAAGATGAGCACGTAAGTCAAATGTTTTCTTATTTTCACTCATTTTCCGATGTTCGAAGAATAGATTTATTTGTCGAGCTGCAAGATAGTCCTTTCAGCTCTAGTGGCTCAGATGTAGGTACATCATCATTTGTGGGTGCACATCATGCATCCCCGTCCTTTCAAGTGCCTCGTCATCATGAGGAAAGTTCTCATGCAGTAGATGAAGATCTGACTTCTCTAAGCTTTGCACATCTTGCAAAGCAAGTTGAAGAACCATTACCTTTAAATCCCCAGCCATTAGCACTTTCTGGCCCAATTGAGGATTTTGATTTTGATCATGAGGGTATCCATAATGAGGAAGAAGAGGAGCTTCATTATGCAGGAAATGATGATGATGGAGAAGATGATGAGGAGGTGTTTCATGTTCAAAACTTGGATGAACAGTTCATGCCTCAGTTGCAATCCCAATCTATTTGTCGAGAGTGGGCCAGCCACTATTCAACAGTTGATATTGATGTGTTGCGGTGTGACACAGCTGGGCCTGGATCAGGCTCTATTTTTGGAGGCCGAAATGATTTGGCAGTCGGGCAAGTGTTTCGCTGTAAAGAAGAAGTATTATTTGCGGTAAAACGCTACAGCATCTCAAGAGGCGTGCAGTACAAAGTACATGAGTCTGACCACACAAAGTTTCATTGCAAATGTGTAAAGTTTGGTGATGGCTGTAATTGGAGTATACGTGTGACACTTTGCACTAGATCGCGACTATGGGAAATTCGGAAGCTGAACGGACCGCACACGTGTGCCTTTCCTGAGTCTACAAATCAGCATGCTCAGATGGATTATCATATTATCTGTGCGCATATTTATCCTTTGGTGCAAGCGGATTCGACAATAGCCATCAAATCACTGCAAGCATCAGTAGAGTCAGAGCTGAGGTTTAAGACAACATACAGAAAAGTATAGCTGGCCAAATAGAAAGCAATTGCCATGATTTATGGTGACTGGGAGCAGTCATATAACGAGCTTCCTAGATGGTTGGGTGGGTTACAGTCTTATATGCCAGGAACTATTGTCCGGCTACAAACTGGACCGTATTATGTGGGTGATGTTGTAGATCAGAACTCCTTTATCTTCCACCGTCTTTTTTGGACATATCCGCCATGTATTGAAGCGTTCAAGTATTGCAAACGGCTTATTTCAATAGATGGCACTCACCTGTATGGCAAGTACAACGGAACACTGCTGATGGCAATTGCGCAAGATGGAAACTCGAACATTTTGCCAGTGGCATTTGCCGTGGTGGAAGAGGAGACAAAGGAAGCCTGGTCTTTTTTCTTAACAAATCTTAGGCAGCATGTGACACCACAGGAAGGCATTCTTGTAATATCTGACAAGCATCAAGCTATAAAAGCAACTTTAGAGGCGGAGGGGAGTGGTTGGCATCCTCCATCTGTGTACCACGTATACTGTGCTCGCCACATTTTGTCAAACTTCGCTGTGAAATTCAAGAACAAAGACGCCAAGAAGTTGCTAATGAATGCAGCCTATGCAAAGACTGAACAGAATTTTTTGTATTGGTTTGACGCCTTGAGGCAGGTGGATCCCGCAATGTCCGCATAGGCTAGCAACATTCCGCTGGAAACGTGGGCACAACATGCTGATGAGGGTCGTCGATTCGGCCACATGACTACCAATTTGTCAGAGTGTATGAATGTTGTCATGAAAGGAGTTCGTAATCTTCCCATTACAGCAATTGTAAAGTCCACTTACTTTTGTCTTATTCAAGTGTTTGTGAAAAGGGGGACAGAGGCAAAGGCGCAACTTGAAAGTGGGAAAAATTTTCAGAGTATCTACTCAATGCAATAGAGCAAAGCAGGCGTCAGTTCGGCACCATGAGTGCGACTCCAATGAATCGAGAGCGTTCAACGTACTTGATTTTTGAACGAGATGACATTGGCAGCCATGGGCAGCGGGAGTTCAGGGTGGATTTAACCGGGCGATGGTGTGACTGTGGGGACTTTCAAAAATTGCACTATCCCTGCCGCCATGCCCTTGCCGCATGTGCTGATGCCCGTAGAGAGTGGACACCTTTTGTTCACGAAGTCTATGCCATCCAGTCGGTGTTCAATGTTTACAAAACAGAGTTCTGTGCTATTGCAAATGAAGACATGTGGCCTCCGCACACAGGGCCTCCTTTAAGGCCAAATCCTGCATTGAAGCGAGTTCTCGAGGGCCGTCCAGTTTCCACTAGGATTCACAATGAAATGGACGAGGTTGACCTTGGCCGGCCAAACCGTTGTGGACTGTGCAGGGGAACAGGCCACACTAGGCGCTCATGCCCACATGCTCCATCCTCTTCCCAGCATAGCTGAACCCGACTTCAAATATGTGTTGTATTTTAAAATCAGTATGAACGGAGGCATCATTAGTAATGGTATTTGTGTAATGGTATTTGATTTCCGCAATTTATGTATTTTGTATCTTCAGTGTCAAGACTATTTCAGTAATACTTTATAATTTTGTGCTGCTTTAAATAAATAATTACTTACTATATTGTTTGTGCACTTACATAACCAAAAAGTCCCTACAGTCACAAGGTTACAAGTCATAATCAACTAAGCAACTGAAGTCCATAAAATAAATATACAGGTACATAATAACAAGGTAATCATACTAACTAATCCCCCTGTCCAGTGCGTCTAGGGGCTAGAAAGTGACTCCCTGTGTGACACCGCCTGCGTATAATCTACCGTGCAGGTCTACGCCCTCCCTGTGCAGCACCATGCTCCTACTCCTAATCCTGCTCCTGCTCCTGCTCCTGATCCTCACCTTGATCGTGATCATGCTCATGCTCATGCTCATGCTCTATCGAAGGTCGATATACATCAACTGTATCAGGTGGCCCGGCCCCTCCCTCAACAGGCGGTCTCGTGTATGCAGGTGTCTCATCTGACTCAAGGCCCACGATCACCTAAGAAAATGTCATGCTGATGGGGCTAAATGACAGTTGCCGAGCTATGTCACTCTGCGACAGACCCGTAACAAACTGCTGTGTGGGGGTAAACTGAGTCAATGGATTTGACAGGAACTGGTGTGAGGGACCAGCCATGAACTGCTGCGTAAGGTCCAAAAAATGGGGTGGCATGTACTGATGGCTGGGGTTAGATATGAACTGCTGAGTGGGGTCGAAAAAGGGCCCTCTCATGAACTGATGGCTGGGGCCTCCCATCCACTGGTGGCTAGGGCCTCCCATAAACTGATAATTGGGCGCACCCATGAACTGGTGACCTATACCTCCCATAAGCTGATAGCTGGCGCTAGTGCTTGGGTATATCGGTGAAGGACGGTATATCAGAAAACCCTGTGCCAGGTGGCAGGGCCCTGGTTGGCTGTGGTGGCTGGGCCCGGGCTGGCTATGGCGGCTGGGCTCTGCCTGGCTGTGGTGGCTGGCCTTCGGCTGGCTCTGGTGGCTGGCCTCTGGCTGGCTCTGGTGGCTATAAAGTGCATGTGTCTGGCGTCTGGACTGTGTATGAGGATGGCGGCTGGATCCTGCTTGGGTCTGTCTACTGGAACCTGGCTGCGTTTGGTGGCTGGGCATCAGCTGTGTCTGCCGTCTAGATCCTGGCTGTCCCTGGCGTCTGGATCCAGCCTGGCCTTGCTGTCTAGGCTCGGTCTGAGGCTCAGCGTGACCATGATCAAAATCATCAAGATCCTCATCAGCTAGATCATATGGGTTTGCATCATACTGTCGATGGGTAGCATGCGTACCAGCCCGCACCCGACGCCTTCTCCGGCGTCGATCTGGGACATCTGGTGGCTGCGGTATATCCGGTGCTGGTGGGGCCTGAGCCGCTACGCCATCTGGCAGCTCCCTAAGTCTAGGATCAGCAGGGGCTCCATCAGCTGACAGAAACCTAGTCGCCACAAACACGTACCACTCGAAGTACTCAACTGATGGTCGATCATTATGGGATAACGAGTAATGAACCTGTCGGTCCCGACGTGCATCCCATGCACCATGCCACGGTGCATGATATTGAGGCCACCATGGTCAAGATCCCCTCACCTATCCTTTGCATGCAACCTATCAATGTTTAGCGGGTCACTGGGTATGTGCTGGGCTCCACCAAACTGACGAACAACTCGATCAATCTGGTGCCACTCAATCACAGCAAAAATTATGAGTGTTGTAATTGATGTCCAAACAGCAGCCTCTTCGTAAATAAATGGAGGGGTGACAGCCCTAACATCATCATTGCTGTACGGTGTCCACCTAAACTGCAATTACGAAGAATAATTTATTAGCGTTTGAAATATAAAAAACACCTAATCACCAACTCAATATTATGGTGCCCAGCAGTTTACCCCATTAACTCCAATCGCATCAATCTGGTCCCTATACCTCAGTAGCCGACCCTCATCTGTGTTAGTTGTGCAAGTAAAACCCCTCCACTTGCAAAAAAAAAAATATTATTTAACAATTGTGTACATGAATGAAAAACTAAAAACAAAATATACAATCAAGTAAAAGTACCTCAATACTAGTGGGAAGCAGATCGGACGGTGATGTCCGGTATATAAATTGGGCATTTTATACCATGTCCAGGACTGTAGTAGTGCCAAGCATCCTCCAATCTCGGTAACGTTGTATTTAACACCACGACATAGAGACCGATAAAGTCCTCCAAGTACTGCGGACCCCCAGCTATATTGCCCTGTCTCTGCAAAGTTCTCCAAGAGGGGGAGCCATTTCAAGTGGACCCTGAACCCAGACTTATCAGGGAATAGAAACCCACTAAGTAGAATCATAATATATGCCCTGGTGTACCGCATAACTGTATCCTCATCAGCATCATCTCTCAAATTACGGAATGTCGTTGTGAACCAAGGTAGGTTCACAGTGAATCCCAATATGTGCTCCTCTGGTGAGACTACACCAAGTAACTCTTGACATAACGTCCATATATTGGGGCCCCCATAAAAATTCTCCCACGAACCAATACACCCGCTAACAGCCTGTCCATCTACACGCAATCCTAGCTGGAATGCAATATCCTGCAGCGTAATGGTATACTCTCCGTACAGTAGGTGAAACGTATGCGTCTTGAGCCTCCACCGCTCAACAAGTGCACTGATGAACGGTCTGTCATAGTCATAAACTGGAACCATCTGTGAAATATGCCAAAACCCCGCTTGTCGCAGATAAGGCTCCATAAGTGGATGTGGCTCCACCATTTGATTATATCGCCTACTTCTTAAGATTCGTGCAGGCTACAAAACACAAAAAAAGACATTGTCATATAATCAATAATTAAATTACAAAAATTAAACAAATTAAATCATATTATCTTGTCATTCCCATATATTTCATTTCTAATTGGTATAATATTTATTATATACAAATTAAATTACGCAAATCATGTCAATTACACAAATCATATACTTAGGCACTCAAACAAGACATTAAATTTTTTTATCCTATAAGACACAACTGTGTGACAGCCCTTCACTGAAAACCTTAGGCCATGATTATTGATTAGCCCCCGCATGCTTCAAAAAGTACTTTGTTAAATAATGTTATGAATTTTTCTCATTTTTTAATTAAAAAATTACTTTTTAAAATTTTATTTTTTATTTTCGTTTCACAAATTTAGATTATGTCTTAACTAGTGGGAGAAAATTACTATTACATTATGATAAAAAAATATCATGAGCATCTCAAGTCATTCCTTTCTTGAGCTCGTTATTTTAATTTACCTCATTATGGGACATATCTAATGACATTTCTAACTTTCATGTAATTGAGTAAATGATAAACAAAAGAACGCAACAAATTTTCTTTAATTTAATTTGCTCATTCTATTCTTTTCTTTTCCTCCTCTTTAACCCACAAGTGTTAAAACAAACTAAATCTAAACTGGAACTTACATATTATTTATTCTATTCAAATTAAATTCCGTTAAATTCTATGATCTAAATCAATTAAACACTAACATATCAAGTATATTCTATCTTAAAAGAGCAATACAATATTTAATTTTTATTTGACTTTGTATTTATTCTATAATAATTAGATTCCATGAAATCTTACAATGTATTTTAAATTGCACAATCCTACAAAACAGATTTCATATAAATATATATGCTAATTACTTATTTGCACAGATAAATTATATTCAGTACATAATTACATTTTTAAATCATATTCAACTTTCACATATCCTACAATATACGAGTACATATTACAATATGTTTAATATAACTAGATAAATTAAACTCTTAACATATTAAACTAAGTACAATAATCTACTAACCTGGTGGGCCAATCTTCCAGCAATATAATCAATCACATTCAACCGATAAATAACTTCAACTTCCATTGTTAGCTGACTTACTAACTCACCAACCTCATCACTAACTCATCAGCCTCACTAACCTTACTCACCTCACTCTCAAAGCTGTGCAAAGATGGGGACGGAAGAATGCAGGGGTGAGCACAATCGGTTTTAGTCGATATATGGTGGTGGAGGTGTGCAGAAATGGACTTAAGTCGATTTTGATGCTGACAACCTCAAATCGGCTTCAACCGATTTCAAGGCCAATGAGAAATCGACTTGAATCGATTCTCAAATCAACTCAACACGATTTTGGTAATCAACAGTGAAATAGCAGTGTGTGTCAGCTCTATAATCGGTTCAAGCCGATTTCTTGCATGTGTGGGAAAAATTGCAAAGTAATCGGGTTAACTCGATTTCTATTAAGACAAAAACAAGACATTTGTGTAATTCTTTCCATTTCCGGGTATATATATAATATACCATTTCTTTTATTTTAATCATGTAAAAAACTCTTAATTGGAGAACAAATTAGTGTCCATTATGGGATAAAAAATAGAGAGGAAATTTTCATGAAATAGTTAAAAGCCTCTGACAATATTTGTTCACCTAATTTCTCAAAAAAAAAAACATTAATCTTTTGTTAATTTATTATGCCAACAACTAATATAATAAAAAACACAAAACTACTGTTGATTTTACTCTGGCAAATTGAGAAACTGATTTGCTTCTGCAATATCAATGAAGGACGAATTTAAGACCCGTTTGATTTTAGTTTTTATTTTCAGTTTTTTCAGAATTTTATGAAAGAAATATTAAAAATTAAAAATTATAATTTATAGTTTTCAAAATTTTTAATTTTTTTTTTAAAATCTGAAAAATTAAAAATAAAAATTGAAAACTAGAAATCGAAACTAAACAAACCATGGTGTTTAATTCTTTTTTCTTTTTATTTGTGTTTGGTTTCAAACCAAGCATTGACATGAACGGTGAAAGTATGAATTGAACAACATACAGCCCACTAAGTAGGGAGTGACAAGGAAACAAAAGTTAATTAATGAAAAAACAACAATGAAGAGCAGGAGAAAATAAAAATATAAAATTGGTATGGCAAAGACAAACTTGAATTAATAAATTAATAAAATCAGATTACTTATCGATCCCTAGCTGCATGTGATCAAATGTTCCACAACTAAACAGACTGACCCCTAGAACCTCCAAGAGTCGTTTTTAACTTCCATACGCCTGCCTTTTTTGTTTTTTTCTCTATAAATGCGTACCCTAATTGTTTAAGGAGGGCGGATGATAAAGTACAGGTCACATTCCAAAGCCAATATTCGGCTGAACCAAAATAAACAAAAATATTAATTTCACATAAAAAATAAATACCATGGACATAGTAAAGAGAAAATGAAATAAAGGTATATAGTGAAAGTTGAAAAAAAAAGGCTAATATTCTTTTTTGTCCTCTCATTTTGAAGTTAATATCAATTTTTTTTTAACAAATAGATATTATTTTAGTTATAACATTTTAAAAGTTGACATTGATTTTATCCTTCTGTCAAATCACAAGCAAATTCCATCTTGATTCATCCTATTTGTAGGGATGTCAAAACGAGCCAGCCCACCCTTTTTAAGTCTGCGCCACCAAAGGCCCGCCGAAAACAAGGGGACAAGCCAGCCCGCCAAAATAAAATGGGATAGAATAGTCAATTTCCCATTTTATTTTAGAAGCGGGTTAGTAGGTAAACTAGTCAAAAAATTAAAAAAATTAAATTTTTTTTAATATTTTGATGAATTTTTTTTAAAAAAATTTAAATAATATTTTTTATTTATATATACCCAATTTTTCAATGTTCATAACAATTATATATTATCTTGGATTAAAAAATGTTATTGTTAATAGTATTATTTGTAAGTTATGACACATTTTTTTTTAAGTTTTAACTTTGAGTGAATAATGTTAATTGTATAATGTTATTGTATTCGTGAATATACATATTTCTTATTTTTTTTCTTTTTTAGATCACATGTTTCTTACTTTTTTTTACCAATAAATTACAATTTTTTCTAAAAAAAAAGACTTGGCCTGTGGGCTAAGCCCGCCCCAACCCGCCAAAACCCGCAGGTTAGGCAGGGCGAGTTAGACGGATTGGAATTTTTTGATGAGCTCAAAATTTCAACCCAGCCTGCTAAAAATGACGGGTTTGGCAGACCAACCCGACGGGTTCCACCCGTTTTAACATCTCTACATCTTTGGTTGAACGATACATGGCTTAGAACATCTACACAGTCTTATTTAGATTCCAATTTGATTGACCTTTTGCCGTGTCAATGTTTTACATAAATTTTGAGAGTTCTCCAAATTGAGATTCTTTCCTCTAATTCATCAAAGAGATCAACTTTGGTCTCACATATTTATGCTTTTATTGTCAATGTATAAGTGGCACCACGTGATTGCACAAGCGAAAAGTGCACAGAGTCTTAATTTAGTAGGATTAGTCCCAATTGCATGAACCACTTCAATGAGCCTCAAAAAATTATGCAGTCTCATTTAGTTAATTTGTTCCTCTCTAACCCTATCAAATGTGCTCTTATGCGCCTCCTTTTTTCAACCGAAACTAGGTATATCTTTCTATTAAAGGCAACATGCCTTCCTTAATTAATGAGATATCTTTTTTAGATTTTTTTGGATATTTAACGTCAACAAGAATGACTAATCCCTTTAAGATGTGAATATCTTCTAAGAGGTATACTTCTAGTCATGAAATACTTTCGATATATACCATTAGGAATTGAATCCATAAATAAATATTTAAGGAGTTCAGTTAGCTACCAATTTTGTTGGATCATAGTTAAAATTTCTATATCTTCAACTTAAAAAAAGAAAAACTTAAAATAAATAAAATAGAAAATAAAATATGGTAACTACACATACCTGAGCTAGCCTAATATATCTCCAAACACCCAAGCACTGACCCCATTAAATATGCGGGAAAAAATATCAAATGAAAGCACACTCTTTTTTGTTTACAGGGGATGGGAGAATTTGGGGAAGGGAGAGGGTCTGGGGATCAAACCCTCAAATGTGTTTTGTTGGGGGATCAAACCTTACAAACCACTATGCTAATCCTTGAACCGCAACAAAAAGCCGCTAAAAAACACATTTTGCTCAGGACCAAAAATAAAACAATGTTTTTTCAAAGACATATATTAAGGGGCTATGGCCCTTTTGTTTTTGGGTCAGCCAAATGCAATGGTAGAAAAGTAAAGCAGATCCATAAGGGCCGCATAAGTAATTATTATGTGAAGTACAGCGCGTTAATGATGGGCCGTACATTTATAAAGGCTGATTAATTGGAACGGATTACGGAAACTTGGTCCACTAGTTTGGATTGGGGCTCAAGTTTGTAGTACCATTTGTCCGCTATTGGATCTTGTTCTGGGCCGGAACTAAAATATTGGGGAAAAACTATTCAATAGTAGATTTTTTTATAAAATGAGTAACTAATGACCCCCCCCGGGGAAAAAAAAGAGTAACTAATGATATGTTTACCTTTAGAGCTTAATTATGATGCAACCGTAATATAAAATACTTTTATATTAATATTTAATTTTATACTGTCACATTAAAAAAAAACAAATTCGATTATCATACTCACTAATTTAAAAGTCATACACAAAGAAAATTTTGATTAGATGATTTGGTAAATTAATATATCACCTTACCTATACATCCTTGATTAAATTTACCATGATCATAACTTACTGAATCATCTTAAAATACATAAATATATACAAATATACACACTTATTTTCTTATTTAAAAGATTTTCACTTTTTTTTTGGGGTCAACAAAACATTCACTTTGAATAGCTTTTTCGTGGATACTAATTTAGACATGATTTTAATAGCTAACCTTATAAAATAAAATGCATTTTTATGTTTGATATCATATATGATAATATAATGTTATACAATTAAGCTATTTTTATCCTATAATTATAGGATTGAGTTATTCGATTACAAGAGCTATTATAACATCTGATAGTGTTATTTTTAGCAGTCAATTACAAATTAATTTTGACTTACTCTTCTACATTAACGCCCCACCCCCACCCACACCCACCGTCGACATTCGCCTGCCAGCCACTGATCACTGCCCTCCGATCGATGCCAGTCATCCCCCAGTTGTCGCCTATGACACCCACTGGTTGCGGCTCGCCTACTTGTCCGTCGCTAGTTATGTGGCACCAAACAATTGATAGTATAAAAACATATACAATAAATTCATTATACTATACTATCAAATCTTATATTATTATGTCTAATATTATCGAGTCTTATTTTATACGATCCAGTAAATAAGGCCTTGGGCCCAACATTTATATAAGTCTGCAGAACATGCTGGCCTCTACTGTCATGCACTTGTGTTTGTCTTCTTTATCTTACACCTGCTAAACGTATGTTTTTCCATTTTTCATGCAGAGTTGCCAAAAGTATATGTGCACGGGTAAATAATAATAGTAATAAACTAACTCTGAATCAAGGTTAGTTCAAACCAGTTGAATCAGCTTTTACGAATGTTTTAAATGGGATTCCAGGCCAGCCACCGAATCACTTTACATTTTGACGACTTTTTTCCTTGAAATTAAAAGACCAATAATAATTCACAAATTTACTTTCTTGGACAAAAATTTTGATTGAACGTTGGGGAAATTTATCCTGATCTAAGATCAAGGTTTACCGTTAGATTCATTGAAAGGCTATAAAGTTACTAAGAAATATTCCATATATTTAAAAAATAAATTTGAAATTTGAACCAAGCATACTAAGTGAAAGTCATACCATACATATGCCAACCTCGCGATCGGTTGCTGTACAATATATACTTATATACAGGCCACATTTGGGTTCACATAAATTTATCATATAATCTCACAAATTATAATTGATCCGTGTATTTATTTCTGTTCTTGAATCAGCTGTTAGCTTTGACTAATATGTATGTTTGCGGGACCATAATTGCATGTGTAATAATCATTATATTTGTCGTCACGTTAGTGTAGCTATTGATTGTAAGATATCTTTTATTGTAGTTTTGTCAATGCAAAGGAGCCAAAAAGCACAGGATCATGTCTCCAGCATGGATTACTGACCTAGTGACCTGAAAATCCTGGAAAGCGTGTGGTAAAAAGAGGCCTGGTAAACCTGATGTTCTTTGATGATAATTTCTGAGTTATATATGTTAATATATAGTCCTGTTAAAAGGTTGCCTTTCTAAAACCACGGAGTAATGAATTTATAAAAATATATTTTTTAACAACTTAACAATAAATTTAAACTCAATAGAAACTGATCATAGGTGAAGAGTATAGTATATTAAATAAAGTGGGAGTGTACCATACACTAGATATTTAGCCATATTTAAAAATTGTGGCTAAATGCATTTAAAAGTGTGGTGAATGAGTTTAACCATATTTTATAAATGTTGCTAAATACTTAGCACATGATACACTATACTTTATCAAGTGCACTATAGATAAAACCTAATCATATAGTGGTTAGTTTGTTTCATCACTCGAAGGCACCTTTAATTTGCTAGAAAAACGGGTGATACTGATTCCCTTTACTTAAAAAATTATCTCAAAATGTCTATTTCAACGTGCAAAACATATAAGAAATCCTCATTGGGAGACTTAAAATCCATTTCAGATTTTCACAGATCGAACTAGATAAATCAAGTTTGCAGTAACACGACCTGTAAATCGATGGGCTTAAAAGGAAAAAAAAAAACATTCTGTCAAACGGACCATAAATAATAAATCCTTCAATGGAGAATTTCCATCGATCATCTTGCAATTACATATCGATCTCTTGCTAGGAATTAACAGGGGCCAGATATTTTGGTGTTCAAATATACTATTGGAGAGATAGATTGACCTGCTTAGAAGTCTTCATCGCAATCTTGGCTAGAGCGACAACAATCTTCTTCCATGTGCAGAAAAGTGTGACCACTGGGGGTATCTAGTTCATTAATTATAACTTTTTTGGAGGTGACAGGAGGCAGGAATGGGACTGCGGCCCAATGATTAAATCCCTCGGCATGTATGAAGGCGATGTTTTGTAGTTAGGTCCAAGTTGACATATAATCGTAAAATAGTTTGCCATAGAAGAAGAAAGCGTGCGCAGGTCAGGTGGAAATTAAAGTGGGAACAGATAGAGAAGACTGAAAGCTATCCTTTATTTGAGTTATTTCTTCATATTGGAATTATTGCAAGGATAATGATCTCCTAAGGAATTAAATAATACTGCATTTTTCGGTGCAAACCGCTGGTAGGTAGTGAAATTTTCCCATGCGATACTAGATTTATTGATATATGGGGTTATTTACTTACACACAATCTTTTAGAAAATTAAATAATTTCTTTTATATAAGTATTAGGAAAAAATGAGGTTTAATGCTATAAAATAAATTATTTAAATCTCTTGTTATCAGCTCAATTTTTAATAACTTGAATAAAATATTTTAAATAGACGGAATATTTCCAATTATAATTTTACAATTAACCTGTAACATCCTTTTTTTTAAAATAATAATAATAATAATAATTTGTGTAGTAACAATTTTAAGTCATGTGTCATGCGTAAAAATTTTATTTGTTTTACTTAATAATTTTGTATCCATATCTATTTTAAAGATATGACCAAAAAGTTAGAATATAGATATTAATTATTTAATGTAATACTATAGATGGGTAAGAAATAATATCAAAATATATTGTATTAAGTTAAGAATAAAATCTATTAAAAGTAGTAAGTAATAATAAATTAAATATTAATAATTAAGTGTATAATTTTATGTTACAAGATAAAAAATAGAGATGGTTGGACGGTACATTTAGCCACCGCCAACTTATCGCTATGCAATAAATGGAAGGCTACTTTATTGAACCAGTTATGTGCTTTGACAAAAGGAAAAATTATAATGTGTGCAGTGAAGTGAGTGAAGAGAGATAATGTGAAAAGAGAGAGAGAGAGAGAGAGAGTGTTAACGTGGAAGAGGGGAGCCAAAAAGAGAAAAAAATTAAAAAAAAAAACAGAGAAGGAGGAAGAGCCGAAAAAAATTTAGTGTACATTATCGGTTTTCATTTCAATAATAATTTAAAGATAGAAGATAAATTTATTTTTATATAAAATAAAATTATGACTATATTTATTATTATCATCACTTATTTCACATACTATCATTTTATTTTATCATTTTTTTATATTTTTAAATGACTATAAACCTAAATATTGATAAAAAGAATACTAATAACTTAGACTCTTTTCTTTTCTCATTGATTTTGTCGATTCCCTACTCTCTAGTTTCTTCTTTTTATTTTATCACTTAATTATAAATATTTCTTTCTCTTTTTTCGATCCCGTTAGTTTACCGCACTCCAATTTCTTCTTTTTTATTTTGCCACTTGAGGATTCTTTTCTCTCCCCACCTGTCCAGTGCGGACTACCACCACTCCAATTTCTTCCTTTATTTTAATTATTCTATATATTTATGTGGTTCATTATTTAATTCAAGTTAGTCAAATGTTCCTTTATGTTGCTATTTATCATACATTAATTTATCATTCTTCCATTTTAGAATTTATCATATTGTTTATATAATATTATATTAATTTGAGTTGTCAATGTTTATAGTAATTTCTATAAGGGACCTAAATTAGATGTAAAATATAACTAAAATACAAAAAAAAGTGAAGGTTATTATACGTAAATTTGAAATCTTAAACTTATTATGATTTTATGATGACAAAGACTAACTCATGCATTTTGATAAAATATCAAGAGAAAATTTAATAAAGAATTTTCTTAACTTCAATCCCCTTTGAAACTAATAATTAGATTGGCAACTCTATAGTTTAGTAAATTTTATTGAGATATTACTTTATTTTACCAGGTGTATACTATTTTGGTCCAATTTATTATTGCATGAATTGATAATTTTTGTGCATTTATTTTTTTTAGTTCATATTTCGCTATTTAAATTATTGATTAATTTATGAGCTTTTATTTAAGGATTAATTCCTTATTGTAAATTTATGCATAATAACTATTAATTAATTTAAAAATAGATATATAATCAATTAAAATTTGTCGCTAACCCTTGACAAGATAGAGGGATGTATCTAAGGTCCTTTTATATTATATGTCTTGGTTAGAATGACATAAAAACCTTGCTTTGTTGTCACGATATAAAGATCAACACAAAAGAATGGAAATTTTCTAAGATAAGCCTTCAATTATGTATGAGACAAGCAAATAAAAAAAAAACTAAAGTAAAGAAATCATAATTTTGATAAAATATGCAGGACGTGCTCTACATGGCATATTTTATTTATAATAGAATAACTAATTATGTTCATATAATACTGTTGTAGCCCTATATATTTTCTATGCAAACACTGTTGAAGCCAACCATAGTTCAAATATTTTAAAATTATTCACTTTCTATTGAGAATTTTTTTAAAATTCTCATTTCCTTCATTTTTATTTCTGGTAGTTTCAGATTAGGCAAGTAACATCGAATGGAAGACAATTGCTAGGAACATATGAACTTTATGTTTAATTAATGTGTGATTTTATATTGTAAATTTTAGAAATATTTAGTTTATAATTAATGATATTAAACAGTTATACTAGAACTTTTTGCTTATAATCTTTTTACTTAAGGTTAACTATTATACTTTATGTGTAAATTCACATTATTAGCTTATGTCTTAATGAGTGTTACATAACCCATTAGTAAAGATCTCTTTAGATTTTGAGCTCTCTTGATTTCTGACTAATAACATTATCAAATAGGCTTGTATTTGGAGATCATCAATGTTCCATGCTTAGTACGTAAAACTAATATGTCACGTTTGTTATCATAATTTCTCACTAAATCCATTGATATTATTATAATGCCTCAAGCAATTTTTGAGGAGTGTGAAGAGCCTTCAATAACAGGACGAAAAGGCTAGTCAATGGTTGATTTTAATATGGGTTTGAGAGAGAGGTTGTTGTCACTCACATTCACCTATCACCACTCATGCTCACTCAAATTTTATTTAATCTATAATGACCTTTTATTTTCTTCGGTAGTTAAAATATTATCTGTTGTCACTTTTAATTTTAATAAATCTCACTGTAGTCAACTTTTTAAAATATTTTTCAATATGTTGTTACATTTGTTTCTGATTTTTTTCTTACTTTGTAAACATTTTTAATTTTTTCTCATTATTTCATATTACATATTAAATTTAATTTCTCACATTAAAATAACAATATAATTATGTCTTAAAATGATAATCCCATATATATATATATATATATATATATATATATATATATATATATATATATATATAACTCAATTAAATACGTATACTGAGGGAAAAAACAGTAAACCATCGATCGCATATCTATTTAGATTGAAAAAACATATAAATAATGAAGAGATATATAAAATAATATATAACTAATGATATTTAGCTTATATGTCATTGATCGCATATATATTTTAAGAAATATGTATTTAAGAAGAGATTAAATGTATAACTAACATATATTAATTTTTAATATATACCTAATATGTATTTTTTTAGTTTAATGTTAGAAATTAAATTTAATATGTATAGTAACATAATGATCAAAAATTGAAATTTTTTACAAAGTAAAAAAAAATACAAAAGCAAATGTAACGGTATATTAAAAAATATTTTAAAAGTTAATAATATTGAGGTTTATTAAAATTAAAAATAATTATAAACAATATTTTAATCACAAAAGAGAATAAATGGGCATTATATACACACTAAACAAAAGTTGAATGAATGAGAGTGGGAATAGACAAATGATGGGAGCAGTAATAGCCGCTTCCTAGGTTTGAATCTCAAATATGATATGATTTAACTTTTCTGGAGAAACTTCAAATATAAATAGATTTCTTTTTACAAATTGTTTAATTTATATAATATTTGGTCAAGTTTGATTCAAAACTAAAGTTTTCCCCAAATAATGAGTCTAGGATTCATACTCTTCATATTTACAAGTAAAATTTGTTTGGAATCGCAATCCACTTAGTCAATTACTTTTGGATCTTTAAATATAAAAATTAAAAAAATTACTTTTTTTAACATGATATCATTTTTGGGGGAAAAATATTTCTACATCTATAATATATTATTTTTCATATGTGGGCTAACTTGCAGAAAATCTATTCGTAGCTTTTTGTTAATACTATTTTGAATGAACAACTTTAAATAAAAAAAAAATGAAAAGGACGCCACATTCACCCCTTTTAGTTGATAAATTCTAATTTATATATTATGAGGACAATGCACGACTGAGATTCGATTTAAATACAAGCTTAGCTGGTCTTAACACTTGCGGTTGCGACCACTGCGGACACACAAAATGCATTATATGCTATATGCTGATGCACACTCTGCATGACCACACTCGAGCCACTTCAATGTGCTCCAAATGAGAGAATCGAAAATGACATGAAATTTTGATTACATCACGAAGGACGTTTTTGTTCTTATTCTCCAAGGTAAGCATGGACAAATCATCTTCGAGCTCCCAAACATGAGACTTCCAATGATTATAAGAACTTCACCATCTTCAGCAACAGCTGTAAATGACATCAGGATTAAGGGGTCTTAACTTTAGTGTGACCGAGTCCCATAAACAAAGCATAATATATAGGAGGCATGTATTTGTGGTACGCAATTACTTCTTTTCATATTATTGCAAGAGAAAATAAAGTTATGTGGATCTGTAACCTGAACTGAAAGTAAAGGCAAGCATTGCGCAAGTAAATATTGCAGCTGACTTGTTCTAATACATTGTATTTACATGATATCATATGTTCATTTCTAGCTTCAGTGAAAAGTAAACTACTTGATTCAATGAATTCTTGAGCAAATTCATTAGTGTTAATTTTTTTTTTGCGGGGGAGTGGTTAAAGAAGTTCTTCGAGAAAATTAGGAAAAATTCAAAATTTTCCATTGAATTACAGGTCATATATACTTTACATCCTAAATTTAAAAAACATGCAGTTCAATTCCTAAACTTTTTAATGTACAAATTAATCTTTATTATTTTTTCTATCAATTATTAACACAAATGTCGCAAATCTAAGAAAATTTAGGGTATTATGTTCTACATTTAGAAAAGTCTAAAGAGTTAATTTGTACATTTTTAAAGTTCAAAGAGAGTATAATATACTTATTTTAATTAAAATACACATTTGTAAAAGTTAAGAAAGTTGATTTGTATATTTTTAAAGTTTAAAGGATAAAATATATATGATCTATAGTTCAAGAAATAGAGGCCAATTTTCCTTAAAAACAATATTAGATGAAGATGTTCAAGATGTTTAAATTTGACCGGATGAGCTCTCGATCTGTTGCACTTTGTTAGGGGGATTGGAGTTGGACTATTTTTTGTCCAACACCCAACTTGGAAAAGTAACCTTTTGGCGTTTGATTTTGGTTACACACCAATATATGGATAGTAATTAAGATCTAATTTGATTTATAAGTTAAATTTTATGTTTGAAATGATGATATAAAATAGAATTTGAATTCATTTAATATAGAAGTCAATTGTTATCTTTAAGTCACTAGGATTAGTATAGTGATAAGAGGTTTTGATAGTATATATAAGATTTTAAATTCAAATCTCATTTCAAACTATTGTAATTCTAGAAGCACCAAAAACAAGAATACATTAGATAGGATTTCAAACACAAAACACTCAAATACATTACATATGACAAATAAAATTATTTCTTATTTTTTAACATTCAAAGACCAGATTTAATTTACAAATCAAAATCAATTCCTAAAGTTTTTTTTTTCTATTCCAAACAGTACATGGAGTTGTATGATTGTTTTTTTTTTCTCTCTCTCTTTATTCTTTGAATAAATTGCAGAGGGAAAAAGGATAGGTAAAATTAAGAATCACGTGAAAAAAGTACCATTAAGTGGTGATATTTATAAGCATCAATGAAAGATTTAGAAAATATTTATAATGACAAAAAGTAAAATTTTCAATATTTGTAAGAACTAAATACTTATTCTAAACTATTTCTAAAGACCTAAATATATAATGCAATAACCAAAAATATAGTATTATAAAAAAGGAATCAAAAACTAACTTTTTCTACAAAAATTAAGAATAAAATAATTAAGAATAAAATAACTTATATATACTTACATGCATGGATAATAACATATTTAAACCTTCATATTATTAATATACAGGCCGTGTACAATATCAAATATTTTTTGTATTACTTTTCTGGATATAGGACTTGCATTCATAATTTATCACAATATGAATTTTTGTGATTATTTACAAGAATATGAAATTTTTTAAAAGCAAATCTCGCTAATGACAAGATTTGATTAATAAAATATTATTTTTTAAATCAAATCTCGCCAATAACAAAATTTGCATGCGATATTCATATAAATTTCTGCATTATCTAATATACGAGGAATTATTAAATTAAAATACCATATTAAAAGTAAAAATCCACGTTTTCCCTAACTTAAAATAGGTAGCAGATCCTATGTACATACACCAACTCCAATACAGGCTCCCCTTAAAATCTGACTTTTCTCTGCTTGGCATCCACTCATTTTATGAGATTAACGACAAACTTCCGAATTGTCCCCTCTGTGTCAGTCGGTTAAATTGATTCATCTAAAAGTAATTGAATAAATGGTTTTTTTATGGAAAAATATTTAAGGAAGACTCTGTCAATTGAAAATATCCGATATCTTAATCGATTTCATATAGGGATCAATATTCCAAACACTTAATAATTCTTTAATTTGTTCAACAATTGAAGTTGTCAGAGACTTCTTTAGATAATTTTTCTTAATATTCCAATTTGGAGTTTTGTCAAGATTAATATATTGTTTGCAGCAATGCCCTGTAAGCTCGGTATTTCTCTGCTTCTGCTCGAAGATTCTAATAATTTGACTTTATTCAGCTCAAAAATAACATTGACGGGTTTTCTACCCGGAACACACGCAGGGGAAGGAAGCAAATCAAAAGGGGGGTAAATGACAATTTGCTCAGAACAGCAGAAACTGAAATGCAGAATTGCATGGGAGTTTCCTTGACAGTGACAAGTGATGCTTATTAGAATGGAATATATTAAAGGAAAGGTGAAAATATTCCTACCGTCCCAGGCCACTCAATTAACGTAACTTTAGGTACAAATTAAACTAAAGTTAGCTAGGTAGCCGGGGTTTTAATTTTCTCTTTTATTTCCTTTTGTTGACGCTCTGAGTGGATTCTCACCGCACTCGGCTAATGTCAGAAGGGAAAACACATATACTATATAAGCAAGTGCCTTGTACTTGCTAGTAAATTTACTGGCTGACACTTAGTTTATCAGGCATAATCAAACAGCAATTGATGGTGTGGAGGCAAATAAAATACTGCGTGCCCCCCTCTTGGTAGTCGTAGTTAGCTTACATTTTCTTTCTTTATTCACATTTAACCAAGGTTTAGATAATGGAATAAAGCAGTATTGAGAGTGCTAACAATTTCAATAGATAATACAAATTTAATTTGGCAAATGGAAAACAGGAGTTTCAATTTGAAAACTGCTTAAAGTGAATGAAATATTTCAAGTGAAGGAGGCGATAAATATTATATTGTTGTGTTAATTTTTACGTGTCCATTTGGATATCTAGATGGGCATATTTAAATCACAATTTAAATGAAGTGTAGATTTAAGTTAAATAAATATATGTTTGATATGTTTTCCTTAACAGCATAGATCTATTGTTACTTAACATCACACTCGACACTTATATAACCAAAATTTATTCTTATTTAAATTAGGATCAACACATGTCAATTTAGGTGGGTGAAGTATAGATTATACATTAAAAAAAAAAGTATTTCTCTTTATTATAAGAAATAGGGATATGTCAAGATTGAAGTATGATAGTTACATCTTAATTAGACGATTGGCTAATTTGAACTGACATAAGAAAAACAGGACATAGTTAAAAACAATTTGTCAAAAATAAGTATGCTATTTGATTAAACGAAGAAATATAGTTCGAGCTCTTAAAAAAGGATTAATGTCATATATCATCCTGATGGACGAATAATTTCTATAAAATTATGGCTATTTAGAATTTTGCATAACATATATATATATATATATATATATCTTCTGCTGTTAAATAATAAAAGGCCATATTTAGAGACGAGCATAAGAATAGTTTTAAATATGAATAATTAAACCATATAACACATTATTGAACCCTAAACCGATGAACCAGCCTCCTCCAGATCGGTTCGGTTCTTTGTGTAGACTGGACCTGCAATTGACTCGGTTAATGTATGGTCAAATCCTATCAAAACCGATAAAAACAGGAAGAAACCGACCAAACCGGTTTGAACCGTCCCAACTATGATATTATTGATTTAATTCAAAAATACAATAAGTGGGGTTTAAACCCAATCAATGGAAGAAGAATGCAAGCTCCCCAACCATTAAGCCAACTGAGTTGTTGTGTTCTAGTGTTACAATAATTATATTTATTGTATATTTGATATATTTTTATATATTCATTTAATTAAATTCGATTAAATCAGTGATCTAGTAGTGTGACCAAGTTGATTACTGGTCCGAGTTTTAAAACTATACATTATATAGTGGGTCTTCATACCAGAAATTTTGTGTTTATCTCTTTCTATCAAGATATATGATCTTATCACATAAGAGGATACAAATCCTGATTTGATAGTCGATATTTATTTATCCAGATGGAATTCTTTTATCCCCAAATGGTGTCCAATTTTTTATTTCTCTAGTAATTTATTGTCATATATAAAGGTAAGAATCAAAATAAATTTAAAATTTTATAAGTTATTAAATATAATATATCTGTCTTCTATATACCAATAAATAATTGATAAAATAGAAAATAAGATACTATTTGGAACTGAAAATTTTGATCCTATTTATCTTTATATATGCTGTGGAAGGATATACATTTACGTGGGATAGTCTCTTTCATCACCAGCATACGAAGTCTCATATCTTGTTTTAAGCTGATAATTGAGTGCACGTAATTTCGCGCATGTCTCCTTCAAATCCAACTTGTTGAAGGTCAGTCAAGAGTAGTTTCTATTATAAAAATAAAAACAAGATAAATTAGAGGAGAGGTCTCCATATTAAGATTTGATATAATCCTAAGTCGGCAAAGGTCAGCATCTATTGCAATAAAGTGATAGAAAAGAAAATGAAGTATACACTATTCTGTTATTTTATAATAAAAAAATTTATCCCCACGATAAATTATATTCATGACTTTTTATGTAAATTTCATCAACCTCAGCTTACCAGCTACTTTAATATATAAATAGCACACCTTTTGCTGTTTATTAATACCAAAAATAGTATATTATTGTATTAGAAATTTAATGAAATTATTTTTGAATCTTCATTAGACAAATTAAATTTTAAAAAATTTTCATTCATAATTATAAGATAGTAAGTCTTTTATGATCAAATAATAAAGACGGAAGAGTTCAACAACACAAAAACTTAAGACTTGTTTGATTTTAGTTTTCAAATTTTAATTTTTTAGTTTTTACGAAAAATTATTAAAAATTATAAAATTTAATTTTTTAATTTTAATTTTCTATATTTTATTTCGTAAAATTTTAAAAATTAAAAATAAAAATTAAAAATTGAAACCAATGATACCCTTAAAAATTAGTCCTGCAGGACTGCTCGCTTTAACTAGTAGCATATCCTTAGTTTAGTTAGAAATGAGGCAACTTACACAGGAACATTCCTCCCCCAATATGCTCTAAAATTCCAAGAGCTTGTCTTTATTTTTTTTATTATTTATATTAATAGTTCATTAAAACCAAATTTAAATATAAAATTAATACATCAATTTTTTTTATTTTGTTCCCCCACATTACTCTCTATTTCCGTCCATCTTTTTACTTAAACATAAAAAATAAGGTAAAATATATTTATATTTGAAATAATATTACACATAGTAACTCTCGATTTATTATATTTATACTGGTATTCTATACCGAATATTTATTGTCATATTTACAGTGTTTAGTATCACATTTCACATGATATAAAATATAACAGAGACCAGTGTATATTTCTAGAAATAAGGAGTGTACTCTAGAAAATTATTTATTTATTATTTATTTTTTGGGTTGGAAACGGAGTCTTTTGCGTCTACCATCCAGTTGATTTTCTATTCTTTGAAGTTTCTATTACGATTTCGTGAACAATCTGTTCTGTAGAGTTGCACGCGTACATTTATAACCAAGAGTTACTTTTCATTTTGATCTGTGCAGGCCGTCAAATTATTCAAGGTCGGTCACTAACCCCACTTTGCCCAATTGACAGAGGATATTTTAATTATAAATTTAATTTTTATATATAATTTTTTTATTACTATTATTCTATTATGTATGGTTGTATTAGGAAAAATGGTTAAATATTCTTCTTATTACTTGAAAAATTAAATAAATATAATAGTTTGATTTGATGATAATATAAAAAAAATTATATTATCAGTGTATAAAAATTAAACTCTTTAATTGAATAGTTTAAATGCAGATAAAAGGTTTTTATTAACTAAGTTTTCAAATAAGAATAGATTTCAAAAGTTTTCAAATACAAATAAACTATCTTTTTTATTTTTAATATTTTATAGATGATCTTAGTTTGATTTTTTTAAAAAAAAGTTAAGCCACTAGAATTGAACTAGTAATAAGAGGTTTGGATAGTTTATTATGAGATTATAGGTTCAAAATTTATTTCCAATGTACCAAAAATAATATAAAAAAAGTTGATATTAATATGGTTCTAATACTTCAATATTTTAATATTATAATGTCTTTATTTTTTCATGTAATCAACAACTTTCCACCTTCATTATTACACATCAACGTGCGCGGGGTTTGCACTAGTAGGAGATTGGGCAACATAAATCCGAGAGTAACTACTTACACAGGAATGAGGTTCGCAGCGTAATACAAATTGAGCATCGAGATTCAAGAGGTAAGTAAAATTGTGCAAGGGCAATATGGGGTATGTACTACGGTATATTGCAATTTGATAGAGGCCAAGAGGTGTTTGACGTTCCAGCTAAACGACAACAATTTGTTTGTGTACAATACGAATAGAACTGAGAGGGACTAAGTGGTTCTTGTCCTCCCCCATTGTTCATGGTTGCTGCTGGTGTTCCAAATTAAATGTATTATTAATTGAAATAGTATTATTTGTACTCACAGATATTATACTGACACACATTCATCTATTATTAGATGAGATATGGGTCCCAAATTAAGTGAGATCCACACCATATCCAATAATAGATAAGAGTGTGTTGACATGATGTATTATAAATGATGAGTACAAATAATATTTCTAATTTTACTAGCTAAAGCCGATTTACTCAGCTCTAGTCGACGCTCATGAAGTGCAGTAAGGGGCATTTGATGCCGTGGTGATGTTCAGTAGAATTAATAATTAGAGTAAGGTGCTGTTTTGCTTTACAAAGGGGTCTAAATGAGGTTAGCTTTTGAATTAGAGTAAGGTTAGCTTTTGAATTTTGAATGTGCGACTTGCTCTACTTCATCTTTTGAGTGGGTTGAGACTACTTATTATTACCTATCGTCAAAAAAATAAAAAATAAAAATTCAAAGCACGCGGTAGGCTGCACCACAATTGGTAGCCTGGTGTAATCATCATTCATCATGTACATGAATTTCTGAATCTTTCGTTAATTTTTTTGAGTTTAATTTTTATGTAATTGACAAAAATTTTATATTATCATATAATCAAATCATATCATTTTATTTATATGATTTTTTAAATGATGGATATGAAACTAAGCTTTTTTTTAATGATGTAATAATATATAATTTGATGGCTTACATTGTTGGTGTATCAAAATTAAACTTTTAATTTTTCTCATCTAAACCTTAATTTCCCATCACTTTTTCACATGAAAATCTATTGAGTTTAATTTGAATGTACTCATAGTATAAAAATTCTTTTATTTTGTCATTCAAAAGCTCTTTTTTAGCATAATTTTTAAAATAATGAAACAAAAGTTAATCATATTTATTAATATAATAATAAATAATTGAATAATTATATAGATAAATATTTAGTGTATAATATTTTTTTATAACAACTTTATACATTTAGTATATAGAGACATATAAAACAAAATAAATGTGAGATTTATATGTCTCTATACTCTAAAAATGTAAAATGGTTATATAAAAATATTATACATTAAATATTTTTCTAACTATGTATTAAACTATTACAACTGTATCAATGTATCAAAACTAAATCTAAATCAATTTGGATGCAGAAGGAACACGGGATCAATTTAAGAATTAAGTTTAATTTAAGAATCAAGTTTTATCTACATATATTGATACAATGATACTTAAGGATTTAGATGGCAAGATTTTAATTTTATTGTTACTAGTGAATTGATGGGCAATACGTGCCTATCAATTTACATTTTTATTTTTTTTATTTGATAGTATTATTTTTATTTTAATTTACTTTTATGTTACTATGTATTATAATAAATAATATATAAATAGCGGTATTATAGCAACTAATAGTTTATGATGTTTGCAAGTCTGAAGGTTAATGTTTGCAAGTCCGAATGATACGAGTTTAGGAAGGTAAAATGGACATTTCAGCATCAGAAGAAAGAAATATTATTATTAGTGAATTTGCATTGACAATATATTTTGGTCATGTTGGGCCAAATTTGATTTATTTAGTTTATTAGTTTATATTTAAAAATGTTTCAAGACTTGTTTTATTTTATGTTTGTTAAGTCCAATTATTAGGGTAATAATTTGGCCCTAATCTAGTAGGATTAGGAAATTAGTTTAACCTAAATAAGAGGTATAAATATCTCCAAACTTGATAGCCACCATCGGACTCAGTTTTGATTTTGAATGAAATTTCTCTAGTTTCTTTTCAGAAACTTTGTGCGTACAAGTGAGGTTGAGTGATTTCTTTAGCTTATTGCATCAGGAAGCTGAATAGGAGATTACAAGGTAGAGTGATTCCCTTGTGATATTTTATTTAGTTTTCAATCTTATCTTCCATATCAATTGTGTATTGGAGTTTCTGGGTGTTTGATATCCACGGGTTCCACATTCATCATGGGGTGAATAGGTTGTTAAGTGTGTTTGTTTTAAATAGTAGTTATTTTAATTTATTTTGAAATTTGTTACATGTTATTTATAAAAATTATATTAATGGATTTGAAAACACAATTCAATCTAATTAGCAGATACCAAAAAATAGTTATAAAAATAATTCTCTTAGTATATAGTATATATTATTATTATTTCAAGTTGACGAGATGGAGATTATCTCTGTCCCACACCATAGCAACACACGGATAAAGCTTGTCTCTTTTTATTAGTTGGGAAAGACAAGTAAGCGATATAACTCAAAACTAATGGACCAACTTGAATGAAATGTGATTACTGATAATCTAATGAAAAGGTAAACTCGATGTTTAAAAACAAAGTGTTGATGAGTGAAAATTTCATTACGATCGAACTAAACGCGAAAACTTAAAAAAATATCTATTCATAATTATGTATGTTGTTAGTGACATTTTTTCTAATCCTTCATATTTCTTCTAATTTTGTTCATTTAATTACAAATAAATTTCTATAACTAAGTTCTTCTGTGATCAAAATATGCACTCCAGCAATTAACTTTGAGGCAACTCTTCGATGAAAGAATTTAATTATTGAATATTTAATTAGTAAGGAATTAAATAACGAAATTGATTACATCCAAAAATACAGCATTTCATATGCGAGGGATCAAATTGAGAGTAAAGACATTGGTAAGAAAAAAAATCGATCTATTTCATAATAAATATTGCTTTGATTTTTTGGATATATTTATAAATCAATGTATGTGAATATAAGATGCATTGATTTATGAATGTATCAAAAAAGTCAATCTGATATTTATTATAAAACAAATGGAGTAATTTTTTTTTCCTGGGTTAGTGTTAAATTTATGTTACTTAGAAGTAATAACCTTAAAATTTTACTGCTAGTATTTTTAAGTTTCCAAAGTCTAGGAATACAAACAAAAGCTTGTAAAAGAAAAGGAAAACTTAACTAATGAGGTGTTGGTTCGAGTAGAAAAGGTTCGAGTCTCTTAAGCATGAGATCATGTGTTTGATCCCGGGATTCATATGTATGGAAAAATATTATTAGTCTCTCACCTGTTGAGTGAGAAGATACTCCGCTGAAAAAAGACAAAAGGAAACTTATGGGTTTGGTTGGAGTGCTATGTTTTTATTTTCAGTAAAAACAATAAAAAAAAGAAGAAAAGTGTTTGTTAAATTTTATTGATAAGCATTTTAAAAATAATTCTTAAAATAAGTGAAAATGCATATACATGAAATATCGTGCCTATATACTTGCATCTCTACAGATATTGTCACCATGTACAGGGTCAAAAGGTGCACGTGAACCTGACGGTGATTCTAATAAAGCATGTGCAATAATAGGAAGCCAAGTTTGCTATGAAGATAAGCCTAGTTAGTTATTTCAGTTAGTGAACTCCTCTGTTGTAGATAGCCATAGTTATATAGTTGTATCTTTATATAAGGCTAAATGCTGAATGTATGTAGCCAAGCTTGATCATTTCATTCATTCCCTTTATTGTCTGAATACATGAGGATTTTCCAGTTTCTCCACATCTTCTCTTTTTGATGAGTTTGTAATACTGGTGTATACGTGTCCATCGACAAGTTCGGTATGGCCCTAGGGTTCCTCGGGACCCACTCGTGTAACTAGGAAGACCCTAGATTTCAGAAACCATGTTGCAGCTGCGGGTTTTGCAGAGTTATGCAGAATAGGTTTGATGCAGCGAGATATATTTGCTGCAGTGAATAAGCGAGCCTTTCTGACCTAGTTGTGCCATTCAAGCTCGCTGCAGCAAGTGAGGGTATCAATAGGCTTGTTGCAGCGAGCTTTACTCTTTACAACAAACATCCCCGAAGATAGCACAGTGCAAAATGACACAGTTTTGATAAGTGAACCTCTACCCCTTTATAAACCTTAGCTCATCGGCTCCCCTATTTCAAAAGTCAAAAACCCTCATCCTCCAAGCTTTCACAAACCCTTCTCACTCAATCCCACTCAAATCCTTCTCCTTCAATAAAAAATGTAAGAGATTTTGTGGGCTTTGTTTTCTTCTTCCTCTTCATTTCATGTTCTAGGGTTTAGGTTGTTACTGTTCTCTATTGTTATCAAGTAAGGGTGCTCCCCTAATGTTGTTAGAGTTGATCTAGAGCTACCTAAAGAGTATTATAGTTTAATCTAGAGTTTTGTTGCTTTAATGACAGATATTGGTGTCATTCCCGCTCCACGGAGTTCTGTTGGTATTGACGCCTTTTCTTCCTTCCCTCCAGGTGTCACGTCCCGACTTGGGCACATGACCGGCACGTGAGGAATCCATATTTCCACATAAGCTTCATGATCTCTGAGTCCCTCTATATGCATAATTTAATAAAAAATCCTTTCCAAAACATAAATTCATCTCTGACGTAAATGTCTAACTCTTTGAAAAATAAATCATCACAAATACTTTCATAATCAAGCTCTAGTATATATCTCTGATACAAAACACATGAGTTGCTCTTAATACAAAATAAACCATAGAACTCGTAATCATGAAAATACAAAATATTCATTATAAAAATATGTCAGTCTATCTCTATGGTGCAGGACCTGTCAGATTATGCATCTTTGGAGCACTCTATCTCTAAATAGAATACCAAAAGTACTTCACTCACAAAGTGAACCTCACTAACTGGGAAATCTCTACTGCGGGGGAGGAAATGGAAAAAAAGAACCCGAAACATCTACTGCACCTGTAATGGAGGAAGAGATAAGGATGGGTTTCATCTAAAATTTAGTGAGTAAGTCTTCACCCATAACCCTCTCATGGGACAGTCAAGGGAAATAAATAATATATATATATATATATATATATATATATATATATATATATATATATATATATATATATCAAACCAGTTAATGCAATAACCCTAAAGTTCATATTCATAGGAATAACAAATAGTTCTAAAATCAATATTCTGTAGAAATCATAAATCACAGTATGCTAATAAAGAAACAAGAATCTCTGGTTATGTCCAATTCATGTGATATAACAAATCTCTGGTTATGCGTAGCGTAACAAAGTCTCTAATCTTTGGGGCACCTAACTAGGTCCCGTTTATTATTTCTCTGGCCCTAAGGCGACTTGGTATACCAAGGTTAACGAAATAACTGCCGTTAACCCACAGTCTATTTCTCTATAGCTACTGTCCAGTTCAATCAGAAATCTAAATCTTTTTTCTATATCTCATAAATTTTCTACCCTAGAATTCACAAGCTCTAGCATATACATATTCTCTACTCTAGAAATCATCACAATGTTTCACAAATCTCTAAACATAATTATATTCATACTCTAGCTCTTTGATAAAAATCACTTTAATAATAATGGTCTCATGAGTTTTCAGAAAAATATATATTTTATGCTATAATTTACTGAAATTAACTCTAATGATCAACATAAGAATCATAGGATCTGAATCCATTCACCGTTTAAAACCGAGAGTATGTGGGCCCCACCAACTTGACCTGAAGAGTTTGGAATTGGACCAACAACTGTCATGGAGCAACCATAACTCTAGATTAATCTCTAAAAATCTCTAGAGAACTCTAACTCTACTAAAATTGGGGAAACACCCTCACTTGACAAAAATGAGAAAAATAATCAGACCAAATCCAAGATCATGGAGGAATAAAGATATAATCTAACAACATATACTTACCTTAAAGCTTTGGAATGATGGATTTGATAGGATTTGAGAAAAAGAGAAAAATTGATGAAGAAGGAGAAAGGGTCGCGTTTCTGCTTCCTTCTGCCCGATTTGGGGGTTTTTAAAGGGATCAGGGTCTCACTGACACCGATTGCTATGGCGGTCTAACCGCATCTCATGGTCCTCATAGAGACACTTATGGCCGCTATAGCGGTACCTCAGACCGCTGTACCACTTGAACACTCTCTGGTGACCGCTATAGCAGTCCTGGACCGCTATAGCGGTGATAGCAACCCCCAACTTCTGTATTTTTCAGTCATTCTAGTATCTGGGTTGTTCCAACACTCACTTATTTTACTCTCCATTAACTTTAAAACATAAATGTAACTAAAGAAATACCCCCAATTTGGATTCAAATAAAATATCAAAAAAATCAAAACTCCATCAAATCAGAATCCAAATTTTGGATTTTAGTTCAAATTTGGGAATTTTCGATATTTTCTAAACTTGTGGGTTAACAACGAAACATTTGCAGGTTTCATAAAATTCATTAAAAATCACCCTTCAACTTGTTTTCCCTCAAGGAACAATTACCGGGACTTATGATCCTAAGAATATGGTTCTATCATATAGCCTTCTAAGAAGGTGTAGGATCCAGACTTGGTGAAATTCAGGACCTGACGGTGGTTCTCAGGGAATCCTTAAGGCTATACAGAACTTTACTGCTAACCCGTGTACCTTGAGTATCACACCAGGTGAGTGGGTTTGATCTCATTGCCTTAGTTTCATCATATGTTTCTTACACGATGATTGTCAAATATGAAAATTTGAGATGAAAATACAATATAGATATATATATTTGCAAGTGATGATAAAACTAGCAAAGATTATGGTTTTGATTTTGGCATGAAAAATGGGTTTTAGAAAACCATGGAACCATGAATCAGATTGATGAATGTATAAAAATGTTATATATTCTGATGAAATGATTATTGGAAAAATACATGTTTAGCACTGTTTATGAAAGTTGTTAGATATGTTTTCTAGATTTATGATACTACCATATTTTCAGAATATTACGTTAAGTATATAGGAGAAATGTGAAACAAGAGTATGATATAGCTTTTAAATAAATATGTTGTTATGATTTTAGAGTTATTATGATTATAAACCCCCAATATTTTGAAATATGATATTAGAGTTATCAAGTATATGGAAAACTATGCTAGCTCAAGATATGAATTTAGAACTTCAGCTTTATGGTACTAAGAAGTACGGAATTCAGTATGACTCACAACAACTGCCAAATACATATTATGTGAGCTTGAAATCAGAATGGCTATAAGCAGGTGATCCCCTTGGCATAATTTCACAATCACAGTTATGCTAAAGTCATATTATTAGAGTTATATGAACCTGGAATTCTTAGAGTACTAAGAATTTAAGAGTTTTAAGATCTTAGTTAGGAGCTATTGTTCGCAAGGGATTAAGCACCCACTTTTCAGTTATGGTTTTTGTCAAACTAGTTTAGCTGGTAGAGATAAGGAAATAAACAATTAGTTAATGGCTGTGATGGGATTATTAACCTTGGAATTAAGTTGTCCATCAGAGGATAATATCGGCCCCAGCATATACAGAAAATGAGACTTAGTTAGGTACTTACAGCTTGTCCGCCAGGGACCTTTATGATTTCGGCAAGTACTCTTGCTCGCTAGGGCTGAGCACCACCTTACAGTTTATGATTTTATAAATTTTATTATTATGTATGTATTTATCATGTTCAGCAAATACTATTTCTCACTACTATACCATACCATCAGTAAAATGATTTCATGATCGATTATGAATTTATAAATGCTTGTTTATGACACTATGTAATGAAAAGTGTTTTGTTAAATAGCTATGTACATAAATATCAAATAGTTTATGGTTGTTGCAAATATATATTGCATTATGTTTATCCCTTGGTTGTTCTATATGGGTGATGGGTGACAATTCACTCACTGAATCCATTGATTCACTATTCTTCCTTCCTCCTCCTCATAGTTGCAGGTACAGCTATAGATCAATTGCGGACCCAATAGGCGTAGTTGTTTCCAGTGGTGAGTCTTATTTTGTAATAAGGCTTAGAATAGGATTATGTTAGATTTAAAATGCTCCAGTAGATGTGCAAGCAGAATCCAAGCCACACATGTATTTTGAGATATCGTAGTTATTTTTAAAGTTTATGTATTTCCTAATATGTTTTCAGAGTTCAAGAATGTATTTTGAAATGTAGATTTTGGTTAAGGTTCATGTAACCAGCTAGAGATGTGTTTGCAATTCATATGTCAAGTATTAAGTGTACATTTTCAGATTTACAATTTGTGTTATGTGATGAAACGATTTATGATTTCATGATCAGTAGATTTGGTTAAGATGTTTTCAGAGCTTGAATATTAAATACTTCTTGTTTTATGAATTTAAATAGTGTTTTAAATATAGAAATGGATGTTGATTTAGAGGAAAAATCATATTTTAAGTATAATATTATGATAAATTATGCATTTAGACAGTCATGTCACTTATAATGTTTACGTGGGGATGAGATTCCTCAGATACCGGTTATGCTCTGAAGTCGAGTCGTGACAGAGTTGCAACTCGTTCTTCGCTTATTGTTGATACCATTTAATTTTTATATGGTATCAAAGCCTGGTTCATCTTTAGGGCTTTGCTGCTCAATCTTCTCCTTCTTATGGTGAATCTTGGTCACGTGGTGCAACCACAGGTTCCAATCATCCCGGTGATGAATCAGTAAGCTCTGGTAAATCCCATGGTGGATCCTTTGAACCCCTACTGTCTACACCCTAGTAAGAACCTAGGTGATGTTCTTGTTTCCATTGTTCTTTCACCCCAAAATTATCACATTTACCCAATGACAGACATCATTGAGTAAATGCCTAAATTGGCCCTTAGAAATATGTGAGGGGGCAAATTAGTTCCTTAGATTTTAAAAATCCTAAATTGACTATTCACATTTTAAAAAATGGGGGGACAATTTTGCCCATCCGTTTATGTTTGTACAATTGGAAAAACAATATACGAAACTATAGGAAGCAACCAGTTTGTCCCTTTACATTTTAAAGGGACCAATTTGAATATTTTATCTATACCATTAATAAAGGAACATTTTCTTTATTATTTATTATTTGTTTTGAAAAATAGTAAAAGATAGAAATTGATACTTATCGTTATGCATATGTAATTTTTTTCATCAAGTAATAAAAATTATTTTAATAATTAAAATTTGTAACGTGTTAATATAATATTTTAAAATTTAAATGTATTGAAACTACTAAAGCATATGAATTTCTAATTTTGTTTGGAAACAAAAAAATTATTTCAAAAATAAAAAAAATCTAAAATTAAAAGGTCCAACTTAAAACTTTGAGGTTGTATGCATAAAGTCTTAAGTTTAAACTTTATTGCAACCTATATAATTGTTTAAGTACCAAAAAAAAAAAACTTCTAGTACCAAAATAGCAAAACCTAATGCCGTGTTTTAATATAGTCACAAGATAGATGCTTGTATATGTTCGAAAATAATATTTTCAATCACAACTCTTCTCATATTATTAATTTTCTTTATTTTTTTCATTTTATATATTAAATATATCTTATTGAAATACAATTTTTTTTTTTATAAAGATATAGCTCAAACCCATCAAGATGGGGGCGAGCAAAAAAGACAATCTAAGTAATCTAGGACAAGAAAAAATAATGCATAAATAACATTGATTAGTCACAAGCAATAGGTTAGATAAAAGAAAACATATACAAGGCAACAACAGCAAGAACAAACAAATTCTACCACTAACCCCTTCAGTATTTTCATCAAGATCAGGAATAGAATCCACACAGGAAAAAGGGGAATGATGCATGGACTTGCAAAATTGACGCACTGCAGTCGACACACTTTTGGATGCCGTAAATAAAAGGAAATGAAATTTTTTAAAATAAGAATATCATGTTTTGAATGGTGGATGCAAAAAGTGGTCGAGCAGTGAGTTGCCATTATGCGTACAAATAACAGCTCCCCAGGAAAAAAACTCATAAATCAAATTAGGCACAAGCTCATAAATCCATTTTTTAAAATATTGTACATATGCACAAATTCAATATATCAAAATATTTAGTTTCTTTTTTTGGTAAGGGATCGAAATGGTTTATTCGAACATACTCACTTCTTTAAAATAAATAATGATAAATAAGCAATGGAATTAGATGAATATAGCATTGAACTTCAGTTTATTCATACCACAATTGTGTTTTTTTAATACAAAAAATTTAGGGTGAGATGATGACATTTCAGTCTAAGACAGAAAAAGTCTGTAGACTCAAAGAATACACATAAAGAAATTTAAATTTATATATATATATATAGATATATATACATATATATATATATATATATATATATGTGTGTGTGTGTTTCTTTTATTTTTAAGTACCTATTTTTCTGAAAAGTGAGACGCTAGTCTCCTGAAGACGAGAGGTGCATTTGGATAGATTAATTATTTTGGGACAATATCACCTTTTTTCCAACAAAAAAGAAATCACTTTTTTATTTTTTAAAATAATTAAAATAAAAAATTACTTTTCAATTTTTTTAGAAGTAGAAAAGATTAACTTTAAAAAATTAATTTTCAAATTTTTATTTATATGTAAAATTCAAGTTTCATACTCACTTGTTTTAAAAATTTGAAACAAGTACATCTAAGGTTAGATATGCTTACACTGAAATCCTTTCCAATAATATTTTTTCATATACATAAATCTTGAAATTGGAATTAGAACATCACCACTCAAACTCCTTTTATTTGAACTGACACAACTTTTGTATATTATTATTAAGTAAAATTGCACTTTAATTTATCCCTCCAAATTATAAATTATATGTACTTTATCTCCTAAATTTAAAAATGTACAAATTGGCTTTCTAAATTTTCTTAAATGGGCATTTTAGCTAAAAATAATTGTGTTATTCTCTTCTAAATTTTGGAATATGTGCAAATTCAACCCTAAAACTTCAATTTAGAATATATGCACATTGACTCTTTTAAATATACATCTATCCCAATATATCCTATATTTAATTTTCTTAAATCTGTGATATATTTTGGTTGACAATTGATGAAAAATTAACAGATGGTTAATTTACATATTCAAAAAGGTTTAGAGGATTATCAAATTATATATTTTTAAAGTTTAGGATATAAAGTATGTATTTTAAAAATATTATTAGTACTATTATTACTTTGCTGATATACTTTCTTACGTGAATCAATGACACATGTTCTTCTTACCTATACTAATATAATCCACAAAAAAATAAAGGTATAGGTAAAGAAGGGGTCAAAGTACGTAGCCTCCATAGAATGCGATTGTTTACGCAATAAAAACAGATTTGGCTGCAACTTGAATTTGGACGAAAGTTCTGAGCAATAAGGAAGACCACTTGTCTCTGCGTTCTTCAAGTATATTATGATATGTTGAGGAAACTGCGGAGGAGTTATTAATTAATGATCCATATATTTAATGACACTTCCTCTATTGCCCATTATAATAATTATCCTTGGGTACGTAATGCTGGCGATTCTTAAGCCTTAATCACCGTTCTCGAACGGCTTAATACTATAGCATAGTAACATACACATAACACCATCAAATCAAATTGAGTGTTCATCAAGCAGCTAGAAGAAACTATACAAAATTTTTCAGAACTATTCCAAATTTTTTTAAAACAGGCAAGCGGGTCTTATCCCCGGCATATGTATCCACAAAAGTGAAAAAGAACGATAGCAATGCATTTAATATTTTGACTAGTTTTTTTCCCCAAAAAAGTAAATGGCAAGCCTTTAAATAAAACAAAAGGACAAGGGCAAATTGGTAATCAAATAGCATTTTGTGTACCATATAAACTAGCACCTTATGGGCATGGACCAATTACACTCACTCTCACACACAGTAGTGTTATCTATATCTACCTGTTGGACAACACACAAGAAAAGAAAAGAGTAAAAATGTTTAACCCCTCACATCTCAAAACCATGCACCCTCTTCAAGTGAAATCATCATCATCATCATCATCACCACCATCTTCAACCATAAGCTCCATGAAGCTGAAGAGAATCATCCACACACTAATAGTCTCCCACATGTGCCGAATCATTCGTGCACTCTCCAAAGTGAAACAAGTCATAGTTGAGATTCTCAAGGACAACAACCGAAGCATTCACTTCCCTTCACACAAAAGGTATTACAACAACAGGCGCAACAAGATCATTTTCGGTTCCTTTAGGCTTCACTATAACTGGTGTTCCTCCAAATCCTCTCACGTTTTGCCGGTTCCACAACCGGTTTATGAAGGCTTGTATCCTACTTCTCAATTGTGCTATGATGAACCAGCTCAGAATAACGTTGTTAATATTGTTGATGAGTTGCAACAAGGGGGGGATTGCCCCGACTTGCAGCTTGCAGGGTACCTAAGGTGGCTTGAGGAGAAGAAGGTTCAAGATGATGATAACAAGGGTGGTACAAAAAACGATGAGCAAGAAATGAATGAGATTGATGTGCTGGCAGAAATGTTCATTGCCAATTGCCATGAGAAGTTCAGGTTGGAAAAGCAAGAGTCTGATAGAAGGTTTCAAGAAATGTTGGCTAGGAGCATGTGAAAAATATTAGAGTGCTCTTGATATATGTTTTCTTTTGCTAGCTCAGTCAGTTGATTTTGCCACACATTCGAATTCAGTTTGTTAATTAGTGTGTGGGAAAAGCTTAGTTTTTTTTTTTTTGTTGGGGAGGGGAGGGGTTCATTGAGGGGGGCTCTTAAATTTACGGTCATATTTGCTTTTTTCCTTTTTCTTGAAACTTTTCAAAAGATGAAGGGGGTTTGAAGGATTGTACATGTTGGGAGGGATGGGAATTTGTGCAATTCTTCTGTTGACATAATCATGGTGGCTCTCACTTTTAACTTGCAGGTCTATTTTGATGGAACTGCTATTTCAAATTGAGTAGATCTCCCTTTCATGATTCTTGTATTACAAAGGACACGTGCTTTAATATTTTTTTATTCTATCATTCAATTAAATATTTTTATTTATATAATTTTTTTAAATAATAATAGAGATTGAAATTAATCACATTATTATGTGATAATATACAATTAGATTATTTTCTGTCGTCTAAATTAAATAAATCCATAAAAAATATATATAATTTAATTTTTTATACACTTCATTCTATCGTCTATATTGATACATTAATAAAAATATTTTGCTTTTGTCATCAATTATATGAAAATACTATGTAATTAGTTATATAGTACTATAGCAAGAGTTAGTTTTATTGGGCATATATATAAATCAAAAAAGTAATAAGAAGCTCTACATATTCAAAGCCACAAATCTTATACGGCGCCTTGTCTTCCGGGCATCTTAATATAGCTCTAAATATGTGGACAAGACATTTTATCCATTGTGAAACGATTTTTGGCACTGCTCGCTTGTTTGTTAGTGCTTGCATGCATTGCAGCCAAAAGAATGAGAAGGAAATATCAGGTTTTCTGATCCATATGTTAACATGTTTGTCTAGCTAATTAGGCTGCCCCTGCCCCCCCGCCCCTAGTCTTCAACTTTCAAAGTTTTGTTCCATGTATATTATTATTATCATTCATCTCATTTTATAATTTCTTGCGGGGAGTATGATTATTTAACCCCTTGAAGCTTCCTGCTTACTACTTCCTCCTGGCGTATCTCTTGCTGATTGAATATGTATCTTAGGCACATGTCAGTTATACAGCACATGATCAATAATGACCATGATTTTTGCTGAACTTTCGCTTACTTCATTTTGTTAACCATTTTTGTTTTTATCTGCACTAGTTCAATGAAGGGTGGACACGGTCTATCTCCAACTCACCTACTCCAACCTGTTACCTATCCCCCTTTTTATCTCCATTTCAATCCAAGTTTTTTTTCTCACCGAATTTAATTTATATTTCCCGAACATTTAATTTGATCAAATTAAAAACTTGAGTGAGAAAAGTAGAAATAAGAAAAGGGAGTAATTATTAGAAAGGTACAAAATATGCTTTCTGTACCACACTATAGGCGGAAGACACACTTCACAGCAGGAAAGTACTAGCTAGTTCTTGGGGTTCATGACAGAGAATCTTAATCTTAACACTGATTTAGATGGTAATAATAATAATATTAAAATGATGGTCCCCATTTAGGTAGGTAAGTGAATAGATCAAGATGCACGCATTCACACTCGCTACCGGACAGCTAGGCATAAGTTTGAAACAGGTAAGATAGTTATAGTGATAGATCCAACATCTAGTACTTTTCACTCAAATCATGTTTTACAAGTAAAGTAAAGTAATAATACTAATTCAATATTAGCTTATTGTCAACTATTTCTGCAGATTTTCTAATTCAGTTGGTTTTCCTTTTGTCATCCTTCTGAATTTGCTGTGAATCATCACTTGAATAGAATATTTGAGAAAGAGGAGGAAGAGTGAAACCTTATAGCCTTACAGGGAAGAGCACATGTCCATGACAAGAGCACAAGTCATTGATGTCATATGCTGATGCACTGAAACAAAGAAAAGTTGTAATCTTTATCCGAATTCGGATACCAATTAGTTTTGGTTACTGATTACTCCTAGCAATTTCCTTTTTTTTGCACAGCAAATTAATTTAATTTGTACACTATTTATTTGGATGCTTTTATTTGATACCTTGTTCACGAATCACATATATGCCAGCTGCGTTTCCTTCTCATCATAATACTATAATGGTCTGAGTATCTCAGTAATTAGTTCAATTTGATTTTTAGTTCTAGTGAATTAAGTGGTCAATTTTTTTTAATTATTTTCTAGTGGATCCTGAAAATCAGAAAGAGAAATTTAATTTAATTTCTAGTAGTTAATTGCAAGAATAAATAATTAATTATAGGATAGTGGACTAGGAGTTTAGGATGATGGGTCTTGAAGAACCCTGTGAGGAACAGATAGCTAAATACCAAATAAAAATAAACTAACAAGGATACAAATATTTGTCTGGTTGAGTCATGATATGCCTCCGCTGTCTTAGGACTATCGATATGTCAAGTGCAATTAAATAAGAATTTACATAACGAAATACGCTCAAGCCTCACGCGTCTGATGTGTGCATGATTAGACTATATATGTTATATAAACTTTAATATAGGAATCTCAAATGTTTGCAGTGAGGTGTACATAAATAGCAAGCTAGCTAGATCACCTTCTTATCATATCAAGCCACTTTCATGTTCTAGGTTGTAATAATATTAATATATTAATATATCTATTTCCAATGAATCAATTTTCATGGGCAGAGAGGTAGTCAAGACCAGTCAAGAATACTTTTGAAACTACGGGGTTCTTAGGACACAGTAAAAGAAGGTATATATGCTAAGGCATCAATATTTATGATGCCTTTTATTCTCTCCTGTATGTGTGTTCCTTCCCTTTATTCCAAAACTTCTTTAGATATGCTTTATTAGAGCCAAACTTGGTGCCTTTGGTCTCTTTGTTACCTGCTAGAAACTGCCTTTAAACATAAAAGCCAATGCGTGGAACCTCTTGGGATTTTATTCTTTAGATAGGATCAAATTAGATGTAGTAGTGATTTGTGGAGATGGGAGCAGCATCTACACACTACCTGCAATTCCACACTTGAAATTTGAAAGGCCGTTTCTTGTTGGACTTTTAGGCCATAAGGACATAGCCCAACTGATAGTCAACACATGCAGGATGTGTCAGGGCCTAAGGATGAAATTATTGCTGTAAATGAAAAAGGGAAGAGGTGTGTGGGCACTGAAATTTGAATAGCACAGAACAAATCAACAAACAGCTTTTGGCACTGCTAGTCTTCTGGCTTTGTTGCCAGTGTTTTTTGCTATCCTATTTTTGTGTCATGTCATTCTTCTTTCAGCAGTGTGTGTTATACACATCAACAGGAAAAAAAAAAACGGGTATATGCTCTAGAAATTCTCAGATGTTCGTTAGAGTAAATTTTGTCACTGTGACATTAATTACATCGACACATCAAATTGTGGCAACAATTATCTCTCGACATTTTTAATGCAATAAATTATATGCAAGTGATGAATGGCACAAGAGTAAAATTCGTCTCACTTTTTTTTTTTAGCATATAAGAATTTTTCTGTTTTCACATGGCGACGGTAGATGCTCTTTTTGACATTCTTGGAATCGTATATGAGTAAGTGATATGGTGGTAAATCGACTGAAAAGGTTTTCAATAGATTATCCATTATCTTACCACGTTAAAAAATAATAAAAATTAAAATCTCCACTTATATACAGACTGATCTCTAATTGTTTAGAGATATATTTAAAATTATATATATATATATATATATATATATCGTCCGATATTCAGATTCCTCCTAGGTTTTAGATCCGCAGATAATTTTTTTTTTCAGTTGTTTTTGGTAACAATCTATTGTTTCACGTAAAGCCCGTTCTTTACTTAAGTAACAAAACTTTTGGGGTGACAAGAAAGAGGGCTACGAGGCCCAGAATGCACAACTGGGTTAGGGACCAGCTAGTTAGCACATCATACCCCCAAAAAAAAAAGAGCTAGTAAGCACACACAACCAAAAAGAGGAGATCATTTAAATGAAGCTGCTTACAACCATTAACAATCTGTACATAGTGTTACTGTGAAACTCACCTTTTAGGTATTTGTATAATCCACTATTCTTTAACTTAATCCATCAAATATTTTAAAATTATTCTGCTCGTCTCATTTAGCAGAACCTATTCACCGTGCTTTGTTTGGCTTGCCATCTAAATTCACTACACTGGACTGAATCTTATAGCTCGATATCCAATCTTTCTATGCTCTGTCCAAACACCTATGAGGTCGAACTTGAGCACAAAGGCTAAGCAAGAACACCATGCATATATGAATGTAATCTCTATGACTCGGATAACAAAAATGTAACCTCCATGAGCCCAATCTTAATTTGAGGGAAAGACTCCCCTCAATCTAGGATCTAGACATGTCTCTAGGTTTACTGTGCACTTATAGAAATACTTATATATCACCATTAATAGATGAATCAAAGAATTGAACCCAAGTCATGATAAGCATAAGGTTAACTAGTTAAGCTAACCTTCTTGGCTTCTAAACGAATATTTGAAGTATTATTCTCAAATGCAAGGATTTTTGTTCTTCTTTTAACATTAGTTTTGCAAAATCAATTGTTTGACATCAATTATTTTAATTTGGATTTAGTTTACACCCATTGGCACCCCAAAAGTTTTGTGTTATTATTCAATGATGCACTATCATATTAGCAAATATAATTGACTTTATACTCATTATTTTTTTTTTTTGGAGCTGATATTGGTTACAATAAGGTTTGAATGTAGTATCTCATACATACTATTCAAATTCCTTATCACTAGACCCATCCTATTGGCTTAACTCTTATACTCATTACTTAAAAAATTGTGCAAATAAAAAAATTTAATTGCATAATAGTAGGTTAAAATCAAACTCTTTTAAAATCATTACATATTGTTGGTTTATGTATCATAAATGATGACAAAACACCTTGGATTATAATATTAATTTAACCATGCCTTGAATGATAATACTTTCTACTGAAATCTTCTAATTATCTTGCTAAGTGTTTTCAATTTAACTTCGATTTGATTAACTTATGTTCATGGATTTGGTTTTGAGAAAATCAACACTAAAAGCTAGTACACTAGCCTATTTTTCCTAAGAGGCAGAACACTAGGACCAAAGGCTGAAAAGTTTTTACCAAAAATGGCAAAGGGTGAAGTTCACGTTTTTTATTGCTTGTTGAAGTTGACAAGAAATGTGTGTTGTTGCTTGCTGTCATATCAGAAAAGTTCAAAAGAAAACTATGAAAGGACTCTCTCCAACATCTCAATAGACACTTCCTCTCTCATGACAATTTCAGTCTGCACAACTACAAAGACAAAAAAGAAGAGCAGCCTCCATCATCAAAACAGGCAAATCGTATCAAGATACATGAAGCTAATCCTTCCAAGCACTACCAATGGTCATAAATCCCATCCTCCTATAAAAGGTGAACTTGGAAGATTTTCAACAAAAGAGGAAAGAACTAGAAACTGAAAGATATACTTCTGCAATACTCAAATTCAAAAATCAAGTCAAAGCACATTCCTCTTCTCTTATATGTTCTTTATTGTTCATATATTTATCTGAGAGTGTTGAGAAAGTTGTTATATTGAAAGCATTATTTTTCTTGAGTGAAATAGCAAATATTTCTTTTAAAAATCAATTTGTAAGACTTTACCTTGTGAGATGGAAGCTAATGGATTAAGTTTGGAGAGGCTCATTGAAAAGATTACTTGGTTGAGAGCTTGGAAAAAAATACTCACTGTTTGTATTGATTGTATATAGGTTATAGTGGATATACTCATCTGGAGGGTGGGGACTAGATGTAGAATCTAAGTTGGAAATTCGAACCTGTATAAATACTTGTGTTCAATTCTTTTAACTCTGCTATTTTATATTGCATATCTGTCATTTATTTTTCTGCATAATTTTTTTGATAAGTTAAAGTTAAAATTAATTGAGTGTTTTTCATAAACTTTGGTGTTAAAAGTATTTGCATTGCTGAATCAGTTTTATATTTCTTTGATTCATAAGACACAACTTCATTCAAGCATAAGAAATCTGTTTTTCGTAAACCACTCCTGATCTGCTCTTCACAAAAGCTGTATTCTGTTTCTCATGCATTAATATCAAGTTTTCACATCATCCTTTCTGTAAACATTCAAACTTCACTCATGAGAAAATCTCCTGCGATAATAGGAGATATTTGACTAAACATTCTGATTTATTTGTTAAGTGTGTAGAAAATTTTTTAAGGAATACTTAATTCAACCCCTTTTCTTAAGTATTCTGATACCATCAATATGAAATCTAAAGTCACAAAATTTAAATATTTGGATTCTATCATTCAATGTGATAAAGAAATAGGGGGCATTATCTATAAGATTCAAATAGGATGGTTAAAGTGGAAAGGGGCATTGGGTCTTATTTGTGATAAAAAGTTCAACTAAAGTTTAAAGGTAAATTTTACCTATAACGATAAGATCAGCTTTGTTATATGGGAAAGATCAATATGAAAATAAGCTACCTATGACAGGGATAAGGATATTGGGATGGATGAGTGACCACACAAGACATGATATAATAAGGAATGAATGCATTAAAGAGAAAATTGGGGTAACACATATCGTAGAAAAGATGGCAGAATCTTACTTTAAGTGGTTTGGGTATGTTTGGAGAAGACCTGTAGAGGTTCTAATAAGAAGAACGGATCAAATGAAAAATAGCACCATAAAAAGAGATAGAGAAAGCTGAGTAAAATTATATAGGAAATAATAAAAATATATTTCGATGTCAATGATTTTAAGCTCTGTAACGTCTCTTGATCCATGTAGTTGACCCTATAGTGGGACAAGGCTTACTTATCTTTATTGAAAATTATTGCATATGAAATCTATACTAGACGGGCTCATTATTGCAAATATCTTTCTCCTACTTTTTGATGATATAAAATGGTTACATTATGCTTAAAAACAATATAAATCGTTTTAATTTTTGAAGAGTTAATCAATTTCCCATTAATTTAAGTAGAATCTTGAATTCCCATGAATTAATTATAGATGATTTCTTAGTAGTGGAATCTACAGAATGGGGAAATAGCAATTGTAGAGGAAGAAGACCATTGTAATTTTGCGCTCCGTAGCAGAGTCGTATCATCCCAGCTAATATGCGAAACCGTCCAAGCAATGTCTCATGTCACCGCCAAGAGGTTCCAATCTTTTTGGCTGTAAAGCCAACTTTATACCTTAGAAAAGGTGTATGGCAAGGCTAGATGTTTCGACAACACACTACCCACCAACCAAACGTGCACTACATACTTTTCCATCTGTTATATATGACCCATTTTCGACCCTGGCATCATTCAGTACCATGAATCTTCACTAGCCAAGCGTGTAAGTAAGCCAAGAATTGCAATAATTTTATGTTCTTAAACGACAATGCATTACTAGCATGAGATGACACAAATTGAAAGGCCTAAATTCAATTCTTGAGGTAAAATTCTTATGAGAGGAGTAATTTACCTATTGTAATCTAAATTGTAATCTAGACAGAGTGAAAATGTAATTCATTTGGATCATTTCGTATTGTTGAAAAATAGAAGGTATTCTTAGGAGATAAAAACATAATTCATTTAATGAATCATGTAAGGTGAATGTTGTGTGATAAAAATTGCGTTTACTTCTTTGTAACACAATGGTTCATCCGAGTGTTTGGGTGTAGGATCCCCAAGCCAATAACATCTATGATATTTCAAGTGGCTAGTGGAAATTCGAACAACCTTTTTGTTTTTTCGGTTTGAAAATAGAAACAATTTTAGTTACTCTGTTTTGAAAGGGAAAAATAAACTTGGAGGAAAGAACAATAAAAATAATGAAAAAAAGAAGAAAAAGGGTAAATTAAGGGTGAGCGAATTAAGAAGCAGCAATCAATCATCAAAAGCGCTAAAACTGAACTCCAGGCATTTTCTCTCAAAATCAATCATTGGCTTTTGCAAAGAGATATCATTAGAATATACCTCTTCTTTTTTTTTAATAATTCTAATTCTTCTGTCGACTTCATCTTGCTCTCTAAATCCATCAACAATTAATATCAGTAAAACCTTAGAAGAAATAATGACCAAGAAAAGAGCCAAGAATCTGGCAAATTAGTATAGTGTACTATATATAATCAAAAAGCCAATAAAAAGTACAAGAATATCAAATCACAAAAGAGTTCTTCACCCTTGCTGGGCTCTCTGAAATTAAAATATGTCCAATTATTGATCCTACTTGTTCTGAGTAGGATTTGGGACGCTTGGTGGTGCTATCCTCAAACTTGGCTCCACAGCTTTCTTGTGCTGTTCCTGGCTTCCACTTAGTTTTCCTATGCTTGTTGGAACAGAAGCCAAAGATGAAGATAACAACTTCCTTGACAGACTCTTTTTCTCCCTTGAAAAGCTTTTTCATGGCCGTGACAGAAAGAAGAGAATAGAAGAAATTGAAACAGAACCAAGGCCAAGATAGCAGCCAAAACTCTAAACCTGACGATCTTCATGATGTTGATGAATTGAGAATGTTTTCGGTAGCAGGCACATGTTAAAATATGAGAGAGGGTAGTAATAATTCTGAGGTGTTGGATCAGATATATAATAAGAAAGAAAAGCAAGAGCATGCTGCATGCCTTCTGCACGTGGTTCACCATTACTTTTTGTGTTACACCATATTTTAAATAATAAAAAAAAGAAAACAAATATAGCTGCTTAGTTAATCAACGGTGTTAGTTTTTAGTTAATGTTATGGTTAATATATTTTCGGCATACAAATGATACCATTAACTAAAGTGCATGTTAAATAGAATTTGAGGGTTAGAGTCAGAGAGGGAATGACAATTGACAAATTAACAGTATTTTTCTCACATGTTAGTTTACCAGGTTGGAACCTGGAAGCTGCTGATCATGTGACACACAGATAATTGAGGCTATGTAACAATTTTCAAGTAGTCATTTAAGCTGCGGGGGATTCACGTGATAGGACACGTGAATCTGAACTAAATAAGAAGCCTTGTTATAATCCATGTTCTCAACTTTGTCAATCAAATTTATCAGGGATCAGCTCTAAATAGCTTAGCAAATTTGCACTAATCAAGTAGTACTAGTAACCTAATTGAATATACCTAATCACTTCTATTTTGTCATCTTTTGCTCTTTCAGCACTTATAAAATACTAATTTTCCACTTGTGCTCTTGCCTAATGCTTCCATGTTTTCAGTATAAACATGTGAAAACCTTATACTCGAGTTAGATTATAACTTGGTTAGAAGGTCTGCCTGCTCAAGTAAACTATTTTTGTACATTTCTCAGCCCAACTTATGTTAGCTGGCTTGTCAGACACATTTGAAAAATACTGTTTTTCCCTGAAGATTTAACTTGGCAAGTTTTGTTTTCTTCCCTTTCTTTTATGCTCCAGATTCTTCTTGTTTTCCCGAGATTAGAAGATGGGATGAGTATAAACTACGAAATTCAGCACCTTGGAAGATTTTTATTCTAGTAGTAGCCCCACATGAAGGAGCCCCACTAGCAAGCCATCTTGGGGATCAAATCAGCATATAATATGAGGAAAACCCCCCAATACTTAGCGGCTAATTTTGACTTCCTACCAGGACCCTTGCTTCAGATCTGGGATCATATTGTAAGGGGCTCCTGAATGCAAGTAATGGTACTAATACTACTATGTCTGTGCATTAGTACTACTTCTACACCGACAAACATCTTATGTCATGGGCTGTTGTAAGCTTGTCTGTTATCTCACAAAGAAAGCTGTTCTGCCAAACCAAAATTTGAAACTGAAAATTCGTTTTGTTTTAGTCCAACTGTGGCATTCTTCCTAGTTTGACTTGGAAAATGACCTTCAAGGCTAACAAAATTGCCATATTTTCAAAAAATTTATAGTCACCAATTGATATTTGACTGGTCCAACCATGCACCAACGGCAATGGACCAATTTCACTCACTATGCTTTCATCCGTCACTAAGAAGTTAGTAACTGGCATTGGAAAGTGAAGCCCTCTTCTCCGATTTTCATATGCTTTTTCTTATCATTATAGTTGTATCTAGTGTGAGCTTTAGCTTGTAGCTTGCAGTAGGCAACATGCAATGTATAACTCGCAGATAAATGAGTGTACAATTTACTCAATGGTTTGCATAAAAGGGAGGCGAGAAAATAAGGTTTAGAGCGTGTTGCAAATCTTATGAACATGACCGAACCCATATTTCAATCTTTGGAAAAAGACCAAACGATGTAGCCCAACTCATAAACCATTCTGGGCATTTAGGGTTTACTAGAACTCCCGAGATTAAAGCTTTAATCAACTAGAGAATCAAGTAATAAAAAAGTTAAATTTGGACAGCTCTGAACCCATTCGATCAAAAAAAAAAAAAAAGATGGGAGAGAAGTCTAATAATTTGATCTAATTTTAGACTTCTCATGCCTAATTAAGTTACCTATCATTTTCACTTATAAAGGGATTTAATAAATAATTTTATACAAAATATTAATTTTACAAAACAACTCACAAATTCATAATGTATCATATTAACTTATCCTACCAAAATTAATATAACATGTCATATATATCCTAATACATCTGAAATAGATTAATTCTAGGACACTTATGAACTAGCTCACTATAAAATAACCCAGATATGTTTAAATTTGACTACCTGCTAAGTTAAAAAAATTTTAGTTACAACTATTAAATGAATATGTTATTAAAGTATTTCAATTTTTTCAGTTAAATAACGCTGTATATAAAGTTGATGGCTTACAAAAAAATTTATTTGCATGAAAAATAAGCTCATCTTAAAATAAAATTTTCTACTGATATATTCAAACATTAAAATTAACTTTGTTATATTTAATTATAAAATTTAATTATGAAATACCAGATATATATAAAATACTTATTAAAATAATATTTTTCTTCTCTTTATAATCAATCCAACTATCCAAGTCCAGGCAAATTTCTAAATCCATCCATAACCAAAAGAAATTGGGTAAATTACAGCAATTTCCTCTGAATTCTTTCAATATTACACCTACTCTCTTCTAGTTTTGAAAATATACATTTACCTCCTTTCTTCCTAAATGATTTTTCAAAAGTACTAAGTTACCGTTTATTAAAATAAAAAAAAACTATCTCACTATCTTCTTCCTCCTATTCTCCCCCACCATCAACTATCCACCCACCATGGCAGCCAGATCAGCGGCGATTCCATAGCAGACCCGCAGCCTCCGCAACCACCTCCACCTACAGAGGCGACAAGACCTGATCGACCCCCTCCGCTACCGCGCCTTTAGCCACAACCACTAGTCGCAGCACCCATACCCACCGCCACACAGAAACCGTTACAGCTTTTCTTCCTTTCCCATCATGTCAGCCTCTAGATCTAAAGCTCTGCCACAACCTCTTCCTCTCGCGCTACCGCCGCCACACCAACACTACGAGCTTAGAGCCATCACCGCCCCTGCCCCCCGATCTCGTTCCACCTTCGTGCCACGAACTATCGAACTCGGTTGCCACCCCTGCCTCTGTCAACACCATGTGCTTGTCACGGCAGGTCTGGCCATCGCGGTGTTGGCTAGCTCTCTCTTCCCCTACGCCGCGCCGCTCCCTTTCTCTTCCTTCTTTGCTTCGTGCTTCCTTTCTCTGCCCAACTCTGCCGCCGCTCACCCCCATCCTTGCCTTTGCTCCTTTTTCCGGAGTCTTGGTTGAATGTTGTAAGAGGGTGGCGGTGTGTTAGGTTTGTTGCCTTGGATTATTTTAAGCCCATTTGAAATTTGTATCACTTTAAAATTAAAAGTTTGTTCCTTCTTCTTGGGTGGTTGTTGCACCATAATAGAGAAATAAAAAAGAAAATTGAGTGTGTACCATTTTGGGTGAGAGTGTGTGCTTTGTTTGAGTGAGTTCTTAGTAGGTGGAGAAATTATTTTGTGAGATTGGATGTATTGAGATTTTGGGTTTGTGAGAGATTGCTAGATTGGTGATTGTATTTTTCCCAAAAAGAAATGAGTGAATTGATTTGTTGAGTTGTGGACATAGGTATTATTTGCCGAACCACGTTAAATATTTTGTGTAGTTTGTTTACTTTTGCTTCTACTACCCCCAACAATGGTATCAGAGCAGGGTTCTGATCCTGTTTCTGGTATTTTTTATGGCAAGGATGCAAGGTTCAATGAGAAAATTTGAGGTGGAGCTCTTTGATGGAAAAAATAATTTTAGTCTGTGGCAGAGTAATGTTAAAGATATTTTAGTGCAACATGGATTGGTTAAAGCTTTGAGTGGGAAGGAGAAAAAGCCTGATAAGATGATAGATGAAGAATGGGAAGAGATAGAGATGAAAGCTGTTAGTACGATTCGCCTATGCCTAGCTTCTGAGGTAAAATTTAATATTCTGAATTAAACTTCTGCTGTTGACTTATGGAAGAAATTAGAGAACATGTACATGTCAAAATCCCTTACCAACCGCCTATTTTTAAAGAAAGAATTATATTAGTTGAAGATGGATGTTGGTGCTGACATTAGAGATCATGTGAATTATTTTACAAGATTGGTTACACAGTTAGCTAGTATTGGTGTGAAAATTGATGATGAAGATAAAGCGTTATTGCTATTATCATCTCTTCCAAATAATTATGACAGTGTAATAACCACATTGCTAGTTAGAAAAGATAGTTTGAAAGTTGATGATGTGATTGTTGTGTTATTAGAGAATGAAAAATTGAAAAGATCGAATGATCAACCCCAAGAAAGTGTCCTTGTTGCTAGAACTAGCTGTGGTAGAAGCATGTCTCGTGGCGGTAATTTTGATAGAGATAATTCAAGATCAGGTCCCCTGTTAAAACTAGACTATAAAGACAAACAATGTTATTATTGTCATGAGATTGATCATACTAAATTTTATTGCCAGAAATTGAAAGCAGATATGGAAGAATTTGAAAGGAGTAAAGGAAAAGGAAAAGAAAAGTTTGAAGATGCTACAGCAGTTGTCGAAGATTATGCCAATTATGAAACCAATGTGATGATGGTTGAAGTTGAGAAAGCTATTTATAGTGATTGTTGGTTCTTAGATTCTGCTTGTTCCAATTATATTTATTGCAAGAAAGAATGGTTTGATACTTATGATACTTGTGATGATGAGGCTGTGAGATTGGCTAATGAGGATTGCCTTGATATCATTGGAAATGGTGCTGTAAAAATTAAAATGCATAATGGTTGTGTGCAAACACTTGGTGATATGAGGTACGTACCTGCACTTGGAAGAAATTTGATTTCTTTGGGTAGATTTGATAGTTTAGGCTATGGACATTCTGCAAGAGATGGAGTAATGCAAATTACTAGAGGAACTTTGAAGATAATGAAGGGTAAGAAGACTCATGGTAGCTTGTATAAATTGATAGAGGAGACAGTTGTGAATAAAGACAATGACCAAGCATTTAAGAATGTGGAGAAGGCAAAGCGTGCGCTAAAGAAAAAAGTAACATTTGCTAGTCCTTTGACAAAGCCTTCTGGCTCTTGTTACTGACGTATACAATTTGTCCCAATCACAAGGCAATGTGGAGATTTATTGGGTTTGTTGCCTTGGATTATTTTAAGCCCATTTGAAATTTGTATCACTTTAAAATTAAAAGTTTGTTCCTTCTTCTTGGGTGGTTGTTGCACCATAATAGAGAAATAAAAAAGAAAATTGAGTGTGCCATTTTGGGTGAGAGTGTGTGTTTTGTTTGAGTGAGTTCTTAGTAGGTGGAGAAATTATTTTGTGAGATTGGATGTATTGAGATTTTGGGTTTGTGAGAGATTGCTAGATTGGTGATTGTATTTTTCCCAAAAAGAAATGAGTGAATTGATTTGTTGAGTTGTGGACGTAGGCATTATTTGCCGAACCACGTTAAATATTTTGTGTAGTTTGTTTACTTTTGCTTCTGCTGCCCCCAACATGGTGGATGGTGGGGGAGAATAGGAGGAAGAAGATAGTGCCTTTTTTTTAAAATAAAAGGTAACTTGGTACTTTTAAAAAATTATTTAGGAAGAAGGTAGGTGAATATATATTTTCAAAACTAGAAGGGGATAAGTGTAATATTGAAGGAACTCAGAGAAAATTGCTGTAATTTGCCAAAAAAAAAAATTTGAACCTAGACCCCACATACATACAATATTACATTTATTCTCAAAAGACAAACATCACCGAACAAGGGGAGGCGGCCAGTCGTACTCGAGCCTCTCTCTTGCCTTCCATTGAGTGACAGTTTCCAAGAATTAGATGGAGGCTAACCCGCTATTTATCCAGCCCCAGCCCACTTCTCTAGAGGGCCACGTGGAACGTAGGGGCCAACAAGCCCCTCTAACAGTGGGCTAAAATTAAATGGGCCCAGAGGAGTGGGGCCAGGGACTAGCTCATGGACTTGCGCTAATTTGACACCTATGAATGGATATCACCTTGTCTTGCATATAATATAATGATGTGATACCTCGATACTTCAAAATATAGTTGCCATATATATATTGAATATGTATTGTATCAGATATTTTATCAATACTTTTAGATATTTCTAGTAATATTTTATATGTTTTTAATTTGATTTGCATCGCATCTATGTATCATAGTCATGCGTACCGAATACTTCTACTAGTACGTATGCAACATAGATAATAATGTGATATATATGATGTGAGCTTTACCAGCATTAGTAGTAGCTTTATGCATCTTAAAAAGCCTAATAGTAGCACTACAATGTCAACTATTGAGAAGTGTAGGGAAAAAAAAAGAGAGAAAGAAATGTGTTCATTTAGAACATGAATAGATCATAATTACTTTTATTGGATGAAGTAGGAGAAGAGGATTTTTACTTTGGATGAGGCATGTTCATAAACATCAATTAAATGCATTTTTACTTTGCAACAATAGTGTGCAATTTTTTTAGTATTAGTATAGTATTTTGAAAGTTGTTATGAACTCTTATAGGAGTATTTGCTTTTGTTTTCACTGCATACTTATATTTAATATGAGTATTTTGATATTTTCTAAACAATTTATATCTTATTATTTTTTTGTGTAATATGTAATTTTCTATTTTCTCTTACATTGGAATGATTGAGGAGAAAAATAGCTATTTTGCAATTCATATTGTGAAATAATTGTGTGCCGGAGTGAGTTGTTTGGAAGGAGTGTATAGATGGGGCACTACGTAGAAAGAAAGCAACTGATATATTTTTAAGGTTTAATTAATCCACAAATCCTTATAATTTTCTCAAATTTTCAATTGGACCCCTACAATTTAAATTTTTTTAACTAGATTCTTATATTAAATAAAAAATTTCAATTAGAACCCGACCATATCCATCATTACAAAAATATGAGAGTTAATTGTGAAATTATGTGACACTCAACCCACCTACAACCAAGTGTCTTCCTCGACCCAATAAAAGGAGCGAATCAACAATACAAAATATCAACAAAGCAAATCTTTTCTCTTCTTTTTTTTTTCCGCGATAATTGAAGAAAATCAAAATCCCACAAAGAGTGAGGATGCAACTGCAGAGTACAAGCAAAATGACTCAGTAACAAACATCTCAAACCATCTCTAAATAAAGTACATTCACTCAACAACTCCCATACCAAAGTAGCAAAACATCCTCTCAAATTGTAGCCGAAATTTTAAATGATAGTAGCACACCTAGGTAAATATCAAGACACTGCAACTGTACCTCTTCGTTTGCTTAAAGTCATTACAATAAGTCCACAAATACCAGGACACATACAACTGAACAAAGACAGAACACCTTGAATCAAATAGCCAATAGCATCACCCATGATACCATTTTCATCTTCAAATTGTGGCCCCTCAATTATTAGTTAAAAAATGCTAAAGACTTCAAATTTGGTTGGATAAGAAAAGCTATAGATAGAATGGGCAAAGTTAATCATATTTATTAATATCTGTGTCTTATTATTAAATATCTCAATTTTCGTATGATATATGTAAATAAAATAGGTACCTTTGGAAATATATGTTATATACTCATCATTTTTTCTACAATTTTTGTTATCTGTTTTTTTTTAATTTTTAGTTATTGATGTAAAAAATCATCATTCTACTTATAATATGATGTAAACTGTTCAGAAAAAAGATTTAGAACAAATCATTATATTAAAACCTAAAAAATTAAAAATATAATTTAACAGACACAACAATGCATGTATTGCTAATAGGTATTACACAATTAATATTAATATAATATAAAATTTAATCTGCACATACCTATTTAATTACAGTAATACTAAAAAAAAAAAAGATGGCTTAACAAACGTGCCGGTTAAGCTACTAGTAGCACCAGTAGTAGTAATAATAATAATAAAAAAAAATAGATCTATAAATCTCTGTATAAAAGGGCGCATTCAATTCAAAAGGGCACTTCTCCCGCAAGCCTCTCGGTGTGGAGTGTCCCCAGTTCTCGTGTGCTGCTACGTCTTCCCTCGGCGGTTGCTTCTTCTCCACTCTTCTTCCTCACTTCCCTTTCCAACTCTTATTCGGCTATTCCATTCAAGTTTTCAATCGTTATTTCTTCTTCTTCTGCTTCTATTTTCTTTTTTCTCTTTACACTAGCAAATTACTGAAGGAACTCACTCACTCACGTGATCATCATGGTGAACCGCAAATCGGAAGACGGCGATGGCAGCAGCGGCGGAAGTAACAGCAAGCTTCGTGGCCAAGCCCCTGCCGTGCATGACGCCGTCGCCGATCAACTAAGGCGTCGAGGCCTTCGTTCTCGCTACCTTGCCGTTAAGAACTTGATTAACGGTGAAATCACACTTTTATTTAATCGCCTTTCTTTTCTTCCTCTCTGCAACGTTCTGCGATTTTTGTTCTTATTTAATTTTTTTTCGGCCTGATCTTTTTTTTTTCCTTTCTTTCTTTCGGTAAACATTAGTGCTTTATTATTGTTGTTGTTGTTGTTGTTCGTTTTCGAGATCAATTTTCTTAATTATTTGTGTACGTTGTGTTTTTTGCAGATGAGAGGGACGAAATTGCAAGGCATGACTCTGGCAAGTTTGATTTAATTTTTGGTGAAATGGAGAGCTTGCATAAGCTAGGTATTGTCGAGTGTTGACAACACATTTTTGCGATGCATTTAGATGATTTAGCTTCTTAGCGAAGTTTTAAGAACTCATAATTAACTACTAGTTTCTATCCACTGCTAATGTAAAATAAATTTGTACTGTCAGACAATAAAATTTCTATCGTGAGCAATTACTCACCAAAAATCAATTAACAAACTACCAAAAGAATCAATGGTGGTGATAATTGCATTAGCTCATCCACTTTTTCTTGCACCAATGGTGCAGCACTTATAGATTATGAACCATCTGCTGCTGCATTACCAGTGGTATCAAAGCTGATACCCACCGTTTTCCTGGCACATTTCCTTTCTCAATGTAGTATGTTATTCTTGCATGTAAGGATATAATTATTATCATTTTTTTACCAATTTTAGTTTGTTGTTTTATCCAATTCCAGTTACAAAACCAAGAGAACAAGTGGCTGATGCAAAGGCTCTTCTGGACATTGCCAAGTCCTTGGTAATGTCTGTGAAAGGTCATGCTAGTGGTGGACTCACTCCTTCAGAATTTGTCTCGCATATTCTTGATGAATTCGGAGGACAGGGTGGACCGAGTACTAGCACAGAAGATAGCACCAGAAACTCAATAGCTTGGAATGATATTGGACTATCATTGTCACATGCTTTTAAAAGTGGTCCTGGGTGCTGTACAATGTAACTAACATCAATGCATTAAGAAGTCTTTGTTCTGTAAATTTTCTGTTCCATTGTAATATCCATTTGGATATTATTTTCCAATTTTGCTTCTTCAGGATTGGCCCCATCGATGCTGAAATAAAACAGAGGAATGCTATTAATCGTAGGCCCAGGAAGCGTGTGAGGCCCGCTGAATTGGCCCGGCCAGAAGAGGTAAATTGCTTTATTGAGTATGCAGTTTTTGATTGACAAAAAAGGAAAAAAGAAGTGTTATCAAGAGTTTTTGATTTTGATAGAAATTTCTCTAATGCACTGTTGGTCGTTTTCTATTTTCCAATTCTAATAACGTTAATATCTAACAAGTTTCTATCAGTTTGTTACACATTTATATGTGGTTAGAGCATGATGAATTTGCTATTGATTTGAGCTGAACTTGAGAATGGTATTAGTATGGATGATTGCCCCTTTACTGCTTAGAATGCAAAGCTAGAGATTATTCTGTAAGGATGAAATAATAACCTCCTTTTCCCTTGACATTATTGTATCGTTTTGCAGCTTGGTGGTGATCCGAGAGAAGAGAGAGTTGATACTGACAAAAATATGTTAACTATGTTTAACATCTTAAGGAAAAATAGAGTTGTTAGGCTTGAAAATCTGGTCTTGAATAGGAACTCCTTTGCAGAAACAGTGGAGAATTTATTCGCTTTATCATTTTTAATCAAAGATGGGCGGGCTGCAATAAAAGTGAACGAGGCTGGATTGCAACTAGTCTGTGAGTTACTTTGAAAATGCTTATATATTCTATATCTCTCTTCCTATCTCTCACCCTCTCCCTCTCTCTCTCTCTCTCTCTCTCTCTCAATTTATTATCCTTGCTCTATACAGCGCCAAGGAATGCTCCTGGTGCTAATGCAGTTCGTGCTGGGGATGTTGCTTTCAGCCACATTGTGTTCAGATTTGATTTTAATGATTGGAAGGTATCTAGAAGGATTTTTTTTCCTGTTTTTCTTTTTGATTTGTGGGAGCTCCTAGAGGGGCTTTAGGGGAAAGGGGAGGTGATGGAGAAATGGAGGATTAATCCTCTGACCCAAAGTTTCATCAATCCCTGGACAAAAGGATCAGGAGATTTGTCATTTTTGCTATGCCTCGTTGACAAAGGAACTTCGATTTATGCTACATTGTTTTTCCTCTATTAATTGATGTAATAGTGAATTAAGAGGCACTTACATACTTATCAATCCATATTTTTTTATTTTTATAATTTTTTTCAATTTTTTAACTTATTGTATTTGTATATGTAATTTTCTTCAACTCTTTATGCATTAAGGATATTTTAAAAAATAGGAAGTTTAAACACCCAAGGGACTATTCCCTTTATATATAGTATAGATTAAATTTAATATCTTTATTTTTTTTTTTTGGGGGGGAGGGGGGGGTTGGGTTATGCTACCAGAAGTTAACTTTTCTGCTTCCACGTCCATTTATTAATGGCGGGCTCCGTCATTTTAATGAACTTTGGAATCCAAGTGGGTTGTGGAACTATAGATGAAGCTGTCTATCTCCCTTTCTTTTATGATCATTAGGGTTGAAAGTTCTCATCAAGCTATAAAAATAGCTGGTATTTTAAAGATCTCATTGAGCTTTGGTTTACATTTCATCTTCTTCCAATTTTCTTGCATTGGATTTTATTATATGCCAAATAGGAAGCTGTTGATTAATGGACTTATGTGTAATTGCAAGGTGTTTTATGTCATCTGATGTTTTTGTTATCCATTCCTTTCCTGGCATTGAAGTTGATGGTTGACTCTGTTGGGGCTGGGAAGGAGCTGATGCCTCATAGGAATAGTCAATGATATGACAGGGTGTAAACAGTGCCTACAACGAAGGTTAGTATACATTATCCAGGAAGCGTGTTTTGGTTCCATAGCTGCAGGTAGTTAAGATCGTTCACCATAAAGTGATGTGTTGGTTGATGATCATACTGAACAAAGAGCTCTTGCTCGGATGTAAAATTCATTCTGCTGGCATTCAGCTTGTGCTTACATATTTTGTTTAGCTCTGTATATGCCTAGTTTCAGGAATTATCTCCAAAGATGCAGACTTCTGTTGTTCATACCGCCGATGAACAATTAATGGAATCATTTGATTTATTTTTATTGATCTTTCAAAATGAGGGATATCTGAGAATGCCTACTAATCTGTTTTATTTTTTCGCCTGAAAACCTTCTCTTCTTTTTCTTTCTTTTTGGTCGAACTTCTCGTATTTTATACCACATTATTACACTGATTCATATATTAGACCCATAAGAATTTGTAAAAAGGCCCGAAAACTACCCCCTTTGTGGGTCTGAATTCATCAACTAACTTCAAATTTATGCAAACCGATTAACCAAATCGGGAAATAAAAACGTGATGTTCATGCGTACTAGTGACAAAGATCCATATCACCGGCTCAACTATGGAAAGTAATCTTGTACTGTGTGCTTACCAGTTACCTTTAGTAAGTAAAGACGACCAAAACGTATACAGACATTGAGTTCCAATATTATTATTATTAAAGATTTATTAATTGAAATTATAAATAAATTTTGGATTTAATTGAAATGCACTTGCAATGTAAAAAAGTTTTATACATTTATCTAAACATATAATAACATATCAGTAAATATGATTATTTTTCATCTCATTACTTAAAAAATTATATAAAAGAAGAGATTTAATTAGATGACAGTATAAACAGTACATTAAAATTAAACTCATAAATCTTATTATTTATTTATTTCTTTATTTATGTGAACATAATATTTATTGAAATCCTTAAAGACAAACAAAAATAATTTTAAAAGATTTTATATTTTATTTTATATTTTGAGTGACTGATAATTTGGTATCATCTTATTTTTAGATTGTTAGGTGATTTTTTATTTTTTATCATCATGTATTATTTGAATGACTTAGATTTGAAGTGTAACAAGTTTACAAAATTTAAAGAAATAATAATAAAGCTAAAGCTAAATTTAATATTTATTGAATGATAAGATTACCCCTTTCAACACTAATCAACCCTTCACTCAATCACCACTCATAGCCCACTCTACCACCATCATCACCCCCCCCCCCCCCTTCCCTTACCAGCCAATTTTTCTCCCCTCTAACACCATTGTGTACCTTCTCCAGAAAATCATCCGCCCAACCCCAAAAAGACAATCACCATCACCTTCAATCTCCTTATGATCCTCTCACCATAATCATCCAAAACTCCAAAATTGTTTCTTGGTTTCCCTTCTATCACCATTATCTGTTACTTATATCACTATTATCACGTATTCATTTTGCACATTATTTTTTCAGTTAAAAAACATAACAGAAATCCTGTAAACAAAAGAAGTTCAATCACAAGCCCAAATTCATCAGTTCTCTAGTATGTGCTTTTATTGTTAACAACGTAACAAAGTTCCAACTTGATAACAAATTATGACACGATACGCAGTTTGGGAAAAGAAAAAAAAAAGAAGATCAAATTGAATCATTGCCCCATTGAGATGGTGGCTGAAAAGCATGGAGAACGGCCATCGAGTGGGGGTAAATGCGAGTAAGAAAGATTTTAAATTGAAATCGCTGATTCGTAAATAGTGTATGTTTGCATATTCTGACTCAGCGACCTTGGTTCTCTGCCTCCAATTCTTCGATTCCCTAGGTGTTGCATTTGATCTGTGTGTGTCTAGGCATAATCTCGTTCTAGAGGCATGGAAGTTATGATTGTTGTTCTATGGTTAAAATTCAAATCTGCTGATGTGTGGGAACATTTTTCAGGAACTTTTAAAGTATGGGTTGGAAGGTTGAAGGAGATGAATCACATGGTGGTGAGAAAGTGGATTGAAATTTGAAGTTTGGGGAATGAAATCCTACTTTGGTTAAAAAATGGATTAAATGAAGAATATATAAAATAAAAAGGCTCATAAACATTAGTTATGGTTGCTGATTTAACCTATTGATTTACCTTTTTTCTGTATATTTGGATGTCCTAACCAGTTTAAATATAAGAATGATGTTACCTGAAAATTTAAGGTTTTTTTGTTTTAAAGTCAAAAGTACTCTCGGAAGAAATAACAAATTTGTTACTTACAAGAAAAATGCATTGAGAAACGTTTTTTATTGTCATTTTCATATGGAAGGAATTAAGTTTGGATGCGAATCAAATAAGCATTTGCATGGTTTGATTAGAGCTGGATGCAAACCAAACAAGCACCTACGTGGTTTGGTAAGAGCCGAATAAAAAGAAAATGATTTGCGCATCGTCAAGATCAAGTGTTGAAATGTACTTTAATTTGAGTGTATGAAATCATGAATAATTAACTGTGTTATTTATACACATATGTGTTATTTATACATATAAGATGTGTGAAATCATGCCGGCTCACATCAGATTTTATAATGGACAAGATGAGTCAGCACGGGTTTTTACATTCTATAAGTACAATTAACATTTTATTATAAACAATATACAGCATCCATATTTGTTTCAATTTTGATTCATAAAATATTTTAATATTTCCTAACTAATAGTATAAGTAGACAATTTAAAACAAATATGATGGACTTATTATTTATTATAATATTTAAAAATTTTGAATTGATATTATCATCATGCCTATAAAAAAAGGGAAGTAAAAATTAACATATATATTTTGGTCCCAAAAGAACAGGGAATCAAAACCCTCACATTTATCATGGTGTAACAAGTTAGTCGTTCTATATAAGATGGAATTTGTTAACTAATAGCGGAGCTAACGATTTCCATCAGCTAGGTTAATAAATGCCCAAAACGTCTTCCTTCAAATATTGGATGAAAAATATGAGATCATCACATAAAGGATAGAAATATGGAACATTTAAAGTTTCAGACATTTATGGTCCTCAAAATAAAATGAACAACATCTTTTTAGCGTAATTTGGTTTTTCAAATGATCCATGTTAGATAAAACGGGGCAATTGACGCCCATTTCACTAGTTCCACTGCTAGTTAGCAAATCTCTTTTAACCGAAGGACTAACTTTTTACAACGCAATAAACGTAATAACATGTTACAGTATGATTATTTTAGGGATCAAATCGTATATTAATTCGAAAAAATTAAATGCTCAATTAAAAATTCTATGTAAATTTTTCTTACATATATTTTCAAGAGAGAAATGAAAAGCGTTAAGATTAAGTAATTTTTTAAATTATTGAACCTATATAAAATTTTATTAGATACATGTTGAGATGAACATTAAATTTTAAAAATTATTTATTTATAAAGTTATATAAGAACCTATCACAACATTAGAATTAACAAAAAGTTAGTATGGTTTTTACAAGTATGACCCTTTCAAATGTCTAATTATTTCTTAAATAATTCTTTCAATTCATGTTAAATATTCCATTGGTTAATAGAAACATGGAGAATGAAATAAAATAAAATATATACGACATAAAAAGGTCAATTATGTTGTCTATTATATATTTATATTATTAATGTTCAAACTGGTAATGTTGCAGGTTATTTAAAAAACTATTTTCAGTATTTGAATGGGTAATTTTTATAAAAAAAAAATTTCATTGGAAGAAAACTTTTTATTAAAATAAAAATAAATAAAAAAAGGGCATAGTGCCAGTGCTAGATTGCCACTCATGGATTTCCGCTCATTGTGCTCGGCGCAAGTACGCAACATCAGCGGAATCCAACCTCAAGCAAAATTGACATTTCACACCTTTCAAAATTAGAAACTCTTGCAACGGGGAAAGCAAAACTAGATGTCCCTATATTTAAGAATCCCACCTTATTCATTCAACAACACATCATAATATAATTTGATACAATAGTAAAACCGAAAATAATAAAACATATCTGCCAAAGAAAAAATAATATATATATGTCTCATTAAAAAATATTAATTTTAATATATTAATAGTATAGCTTTTTATTTAATTTTAATATACTAACATCATAAATAACATATACACTGATATTAAATTAAATTATTTTATTTATATGATCTTTTAAACAATAAGTATGAGAATTAATTATATTTGTTTATATAAAAAAATATGATTGGATGCTAATATAAGATACATCCAAATTAAATTCAATAGTTATTTATGCAATCATCTATTATAAATTGTCATAATTAAAAAAAAATGACTCTACTCACCATTTTAAAATTACATATGCATAAAATGGTTTAATTGTAATATGTGTTCATTTAGATGTTATTATTTTGATAAAAAATTATAAAAAATAATTTTTTATTTTTTTAATATGTTTGGTTATTTTTTAAAAATAAAAGTAGAATTACTAGGAAAAATACAAGGAATTTTTTGAAAAGCCACTCATTTCATTCTTCTAGAAAAATATATTTTCTTATAATATAAAAAAGATAAATTTTTTAATATTGCATTCAAATATAAATTATTATATTTAAATATAAAATATTTTTTATTTTCTGAAATTATTTTATCTAAAAATATTAATTAAAAAATCTTTTTCTAAAAGATGATCTTGTTCCATCCACAGTCCTTCCGAAAGTGAAAAAAAAAAAAAACAAAGAATCGGGCAGAATTTATCTGGAAAATCAGAGTCGGCCAAAACAAAATAGTTCTAGTTGCGAGGTTTTTTTTTTTTTTAAAATTAACTATGAGGTCACTACAGTAGTAAATCAATAAAAATCTACGAGAAAAAAGATTTATATTCTCGGCGTTGCTCTTTTCCATTCCCTTTTTCGAAGCCACCCTTCTCTCTGTTCTATCTGCTTTGCCTTCTTCCAAGCCTCCCCTTCCTTTCAGGGTGACGGCTAGGGTTAGGGTTAGGGTTTTTTTCACCATCCTTCTCAACTCTACTTCTCTCCGTTTTCTTCTTCTACTTCCCTTCGGATCTCTCTATTCAATTCGAACCTTATTGTTTCCCTCATCCATTTCCCTGATTCAGAATCTCGTTCTACCCCCCCCCCCCCCCCGGAATTCGGATCCCGATCTATGGATATCCGCAAGAGAGGAAGGGCCGACCACGGATTCAACGTCAATGGAGGACTCAAGAAATCCAAGCAAGGTTTGATTTTTAGCTTGTTATCTCTTCTGAGTGCTCTTGCTCTGTTTTCTTCTCTTTACGAAGATTTTGCTATTGTGGATTCAAGTAGGTTTTTCTATAGCACTACTCTGTCAGTGTTTTGTGTGTGTTAGTGAATGTAACTACAGTAATAAATAAAGCTTGTGAAGAGTGTTATGAAACTTTTGTGTGTGTGTGTGTGTGTGTGTGTTATTCATTGTGGTGTTGTGCTTACTGAAGAGGCAATTTTCCTCTCTCATGCTCACAAAGACACAAACATAACCAACATATGTAGTTTAATTGTTTCAGATTGGTGTTTGTCTGTTCGTCTATTGTTGGGGGCGGTAAAAATTCAGATTAATGTGAGCGCCCCTATGTTTTGGGACAAATAAAAAACAGACAAATTGTTTATGTTGGATAATGAACTCAGAACATGTGAACTTCTAAAATTGTTAAAAAATGTTAGCACTCAAAAACAAGTTTTTATTGTTTTAAATTGTTAACAAGTTTTGTTATGTGAGATATTGAGATAACGAACTCAACATGAAAACAGGTAAAATTTCCAAAATTTTACTACTCAGAAGTATTTTTTTTCCTTCTACATAATGTTAACGGCTTTAGAATAAAATGTACTAAATTAATAAGCAAGAATATGTTAACTGAGAAGAGGTAATAATGTTTTGCAACAGAATTGGACTCCTTATCAAGTGGTGTAGGAAGCAAATCGAAGCCATGTACCAAGTTTTTCAGGTTCTAATCTATTCCTATCTAAATAAATCTTCTAAACTGCATATTTTATATTTTAATATAAATTTAGTTGCTAGAAAACTAAATTGTGTAATTCCACTAATTAACTGGGTATTCTAAGCTTTTATACAGGTACATATACATACTGTTCTTTGGTCTAAACAAGTTGTAACAGAATTTTGGTTTATTAATGGAGTACAAAAAAGTTAACAAGTTGCAGGACGATACTTGGCACTGAGGCCACTATACCAAAGATAAATTGATCATTTTCCTCTGCTCTTTACCTTACAGACAGCTTAAATAGTTTGTTCCACATTTAATTATGCTTAACAGTAGCTTTTCAGCTTATACTGGATTCAATTGCTTGTGAACCCACCTTTCAATTGGTAAGCTATGAACAAGCTAATATGAATTGAACTTTGATTGGTTGGGTCAGGTATGATGTTAAAACTTTGTACGTATAAATATTTGTGGTTTTGCATTGTTTTCAATAGCAGATTTTTTTTTTTGGGTTTTTTTTTTTTTTGGGGGGGGGGGGGGGGGCAAATCCACCACGCCATGGCTGCCATTGAACAACACTGTCGTTTTGTACTTTAGCTTTTGTTGAAGAAAATGTAGGAACATTTTTTTGCCGTTCATAACCTTTTAACAAAGACTTATCATGTCCAATCTCTTCTGAATATATGAAACTTTCAGTCACAAAAAGAGGTGAATCCAATCAGTATATTGTTCTTTCAAACCACCTTATGATAGTTTAAAAGTCATACCTTCTTGTTGATCCTGAGGGATTGTGACTTATTGAATTTTGGTTGGGTTTGGTTACTGCTCGGCACCGTGGGTCATCCTTTTCCTTGTTTTCCTGTTTTTTGTTACTAATTTCTAATGGAAAAGTCTTTCTTCATTAACTTGTTGATCTTCAATTAAAATGTGTCTTTTATCCAACAAAATCTTCAATGTAAATGAGGTTATTGGGCATAAATTTCCTTTAGATGTAAATAAATATTTGTTTTGCAATTCTCACCTTCAATTGGATGTCCTTTTAATGTAATTATGAATTATGAAGTAGGATACAATTGCCTGCACTACAATTATTATTGTCGACAGTCATGAGCATACTTTGTGATAACTTTTTTAAATTTATGATAAATGTTGCTCTCCTGTACACTATGGTACTTTCTGTGGCCTGTTGCACCTTTCTTGGTTTCATTTCTGCTGAGCTCCTTCAGCTTTTAATATATAGAGAAACCCAGGATGTCTAGCTATTCAGGAATTTGGTCTGCTTTGCTGTAAACCATGGATCTCTTTCTATGTTCAAATTTGAAGAGTGTTAGGAGAGGAGGAAATGAGTTGCTGCATCCACTTGCACCTTAAGAATGCATGGAAAAAGAAACAGGGATAGTTGGCCTTTTATCGCGTGACCATTAATTATATTTTCTTTGGTGTGATCTGATTGTCCCATAATTTGTTTTGCAGCACTGCTGGCTGCCCATTTGGCGAGGGGTGCCACTTCTTGCACTACGTTCCTGGTGGCTATAATGCTGTTGCCCAGATGATGAATCTGACACCTGCTGCACCTCCAGCATCTAGAAATGTTGCAGCCCCACCTCCTGTTCCTAATGGCTCTGCATCTTCTGCTGTCAAAACCCGCATATGCAACAAGTTCAATACTGCTGAAGGCTGCAAATTCGGTGACAAATGCCATTTTGCCCATGGTGAATGGGAACTTGGCAAGCCTATTGCTCCATCCTTTGATGATCATCGTCCCATGGGACCTGCTGCAGCAGGTCGCATGGCTGGCCGAATGGATCCCCCTCCTGGTCCTGCTGCTAGCTTTGGTGCCAATGCTACTGCCAAGATCAGTGTAGAAGCTTCCCTTGCTGGTGCAATCATTGGGAAGGGAGGTGTGAACTCGAAGCAGATATGCCGCCAAACAGGAGCCAAACTTTCAATTCGAGAGCATGAATCTGATCCAAACCTCAGAAACATCGAACTTGAGGGAAGCTTTGAACAAATTAAGGAAGCGAGCAACATGGTAAAGGAATTACTTTTGACCCTGCAGATGTCTGCACCCCCTAAAACAGCCCCAGGTGTTCCTGGCGCCCCTGCTTCTCATGGAAGCAACTACAAGACCAAGCTGTGTGAGAATTTTGCAAAAGGATCTTGCACTTTTGGAGACAGATGTCACTTTGCACATGGTGCTGCCGAATTGCGGAAATGAGGCGTCCGTAGATGAGGTGTATGAACTTCCCAGTAGTCAGAAGCATTTGGTTTTGCCATCATATTAGCCAGGGCTATTATTATTATTACTATTATTGTTGTGCATTGCTACTTAGTGGTACTGACAGGATTTCCAGAATGTTTTGCTGTTCTGAGTTTCTTTACAACAACTTGAGCTTCCCAATTACAACTTTCCCATATATTGACATATTGTGAACTCGTGCATTGTTTAGATTGCCAACTTAGCTGGAGGTTTTCGTCTCAAGCCTACTTTGCTGGTTGTTGTTCCCTTTCTGGGGTTGCGAATGTGTTTTCCTTTCCTTCAGCTATCCTCTCTATCTCTTTTTTTTTTTTTCCTTTTGTCTTAATTGAAGTGATGTTTTAATTGTAGTGAACTTTGGTATCACATAAGACCTAGTTTGTTGCACCGATTATTCATACTTGATTCACAGTGGTAGAAGTGCAATGAAAACAGTGGGGATTCAAACATCAAACAATATCAAAGACAAAATTATCTAAATAATAAAAGCTTAAAATGCAAGTTCTTAATGGCTGAAGAGAAATTCTTCCATATATGTCTATATATATAACACATGATTTTAAAACTCTTCCAGGTTGGATTTTATTAACTTTATTTAATATACATTCGCTTATTTATGGTTCCATTGGTTTTTGTGTAAATGTCTAAGAAAAAAATTAGGATTGTGCTCATACAAGATTTCTTTTATTGCGGAAATGTTAAACAAGTATAGATCTTGTTAGTGTATGACAAATAAAAATAATTCATCTGTGTGAAACCAAAAGCCAAAAGTTATGCCAAGTGTAACTAAACTGCAGTTTAGAGGAGACTTACATTGTTATACAATATTTGTACTTCCGCCGCGATAAAAGAATACTTGTATTTTCTATCGTAATTATCAGTAAGTGAACATATATTCCCTTGCTTTTCTTAGACACTTTGCACGTATCAATAGGTCACCATCTTGACATCCAAAGTGGGAGGATTTGTACTGTTTCGTTAGCTCATGGCCGTCCTAATAACAACTACTCAAGCAGTTGTGTCTAAGATAGAAAAACAAAATGAGCAGACAAGAATAATTTCTTTTATGTTTAGAAATTCTGGAACAGACGTCTGTCAAATTAACCGGAAAAGACATTTTGAACTAATAAAAAAAAAATTTTAAAAAGCATCAATAATTAGAGATAGAAATAAGTTAGGTTTTGTTTGAATAGGTGCATACGTGTTTGATTACTGACGTGAGTTTGTCCTCTATATATATATATGGTTCGACTCAAGTTTATTTTGAAGCTTCTATCAAGCTTTTAGTATATCTTCTGACTCTGAATTGGGTGAACCTTTCTCTCGATCAAAACTTATGTTAATGTTGAAACAAATCTATAACATAAGCATATAAATAATGAATTATATACACATTATAGTGTTATATCTGAAAATAAATAAATAGGCTGATTTGCTAAATTGCACATTGTTAAGATATTCATTTGCTACAAGCGTATCTTAAGATCAGAGGGAATTGCTTCACCTAACTCTGTCTGGTAGTCACACTAGATAGAGATCACTTGTTATATTTTTAAATTGACTTTTTCTTCTGAATCTGTTTTTGGAAATGCAGTGGTACTGACTTGGAGAAATCCCTCTTCAAAAAAGAAACTTTACTTTTATTATTTTCTTCATCCTTGAATAATTATTTTATTTTAAATATGTGTTGTAATTAAGAAAATAATTGGTAAAACATTAACGTTCGTAAAAGTTAGGAATAATTTACTAAATTGCTCCTATTTCTTGTCACTGCACTCCAACTTTCTCTTTTATCTTTTACTAATGAATCGATAGTATTTAATAAGGTTATCATTGAAAAAAAATAATTAATACTAATTAAATTTTTAAAATAAATAATTATTTATAAATAAATTAAATTTTTAAAATGAATAATTATTCAAGTACGATAATAGTTATTTATGTGGTAAAGGTAAGAAGGAACCACTATTGCTTATTTTGCCTTCATTATTTGGAGGCTTTCTCTCTTATCCCCATCTAGAATTTGTGGCAATTACTTATCCGCTTATCTCTCACCTTTATTTTTTATTTTTTATAGTTATCCCTTATCTTCAATAATATAAATTTGGATTTATGCATAGCTGAGTTTTTTCTTTTTATTTTGATTGGGATTTGACTTTCTAAAATGATGATGCTTGCAAGATGAGAAAGTGACAGATAAATCATTTTTAAATTGATAATTATCATCATGCATAATCCCACTGAATAATCTAAGGACCATTAACCCAACATTTTAATTTATCAAACTACAAGGGTTATTATTTTAAAGAATCTAAATCCACTTTTTCTTGCTTTGCCCATGGTCTACGTTTCGTTGTGATTTGAGCACATTAGCGTTTCGCATTCCCATTTCGAAGTGTACATGATACTGAGACGGCAATTGTTTTGTCATACGAGGGCATCATAGGCTCCAAATGATTTTCGTCCTTGTATTTTCCCTCTCAATTGAGAAGCATTCTTCTTTAAATTTGTGTTCTATTATCTTGATCACGATTTTAAATTGCGATTGGGATCTTGATTGTCCTATAATACAGCTGCAATTACTGCCACAATTCGGTTGTATGTGGACCGCAATTTAAAAGCATGATATGTTGGAATTTCCTTGTGTGGTGCACTACCCTAGGTTTTAAATAAAAAGTTTAGAAATTTTTTTCGAACTAGAAACAGTGCCAGTCACCTTTATCAGTCTTTTGGGTCCCGAATTTCACTAAGTCTGGACCCTACACATCATTGGAGGGCTCTATGATAGAGTCATAATCTTGGAATCAAAAGTCCCGGTAATGGTTCCCTAGAGAAAAATGAGTTGAAGAGAGATTTTTAATAAATTTTATGAAACTCTTAAACCTTTCGTTTTTAGCCTACGATTTTATAAAATCGTAAGAATTCCTGAATTTGAACTAAAACCCAAAATTTGAATTCTGAATTGTTAGGATTTTGATTTTTCTGATATTTTATTTGAATCCAAATGGGGGGTATTTTCTTATTTATATTTATATTTTAAAGTTAATGGTTAAAATTAGTAAATGTAAATAAGTGCATTTTGAAGAGTATTCTGGAGCATTTTGGAGATCGCTACAGCAGTCATGAGCATTGCAGCGATCAACAGAATAGTAAGGCAGTGCAAGGAACAATTTTTAGGCTCTCGGGTGAGCGCTGTAGTGGTCAATAGAATTATAAAAACTCTACTTCGGGGTCCAAAACACTCCACACACCCATTCTCACCCCCAACCTCGAGCTCTTACCCAGAAAACGTGATTTTCACCCCAGAAACTCCATTTTCTTTCAATTTCTTCAATTGGAATCTTCATCCTCCAAGGCTTTAAGTTCCTTCACCAGGAATAGGGTGAGGATAACCTATCTAGAGGATGATTTAGAGCTCCGGTGCATCTAGGTCAGATATTGCTATCGTTTCTGCTTCCAAATGTCCTGTTGATGCTATCCTTGTGGATGCGATCCCTCCAAGTGAGTGGGTTCACATCTGTTATCTCTATGTTATGCATTAGAGTTATTTTTATAAAGATATCATTTACTGCTTGATTTTAAAGATTTCAACAAAGGAGTTTCAGATTTCTATTGATTTATATGTCTTAGAACTTCTAGTTTTAGAGCATAAAACTGATTTTTGATAAAACTCATGGGACCATATTTGTTATATTGATTTTATGTAGAATTGATGATATATGGGATTGTTAGAAGCTTTTATGATTGTTTTAATGAATTATGAAACTGGTGTGTGTGTGGGTGTGTGTGTATATATATAATTGTTTTATACCAACATACAATGTAGAGAAGAAAATGGAATTATGATTCCAAGCTTTGCTATTTTGAAGCATGATATTGAATTTTCTGATTATAAAAAGCTTGATTTTGAAATATGATTTAGATAATTAAAAGGTTTTAGAGCTTGAATCTTCATGAGATTCATAACAGTTGACGGCTACATACTTTGTGGAGGTATGGAATCATAAATGTCTACACAGGGTGATCTCTTGGACATGATTCCATAGCCACGGATATGCTAAAGTCAGACTGTTAGAATCAGGTGAATTCATAGTTCTCAGCATATCAGAGTTTATTGCCGGTAAAGAATAATCTAGAAATTTAGACATAAAAGGATTTTTGAGCATGAATCTTTGTATGATTCAGAACAGTTGGCGGATACATATTCTATGGACTTGAAATCATCATGTATGATTTCATAGTTACAGTTATGCTAAGGTCAAATTGTTAGAGAGTTATAGAGATTCAGAGCTCACAGAGAATTAAAACATTTTAAGGATTTCTAGATATGGATGAATGTACTTAATTAAGTTACAAGGTAGTTATAGAGAAACAGGCTGTGTGTTAACGGCAGTTAATACGTTAACCTTGGTACCAAGTTGCCCAGGCTAGAGATTATAGAGATTTATATCTAGAGAATTTATTGTCACACTGGGGACGGTGATACGTAACGCCCAGATGTGACCAAATATTTACATTCAGAGTTTTGTCGTATTGGGGACGGCGTAACGCCTAGATGTGACCAGAGTTCACATTCAGAGTTTTGTTACGTCACAAATATCGTGTGTAACCTGAGCAGAGATTACTGTTTCTCTAGGAGCTCCTATACTATGAGTTTATATGATTTCAAGTATGAAAGTAACTTGAGGAAAATGTTCTTATAATTTTATAAAATACTGATTTCTATACATATGTACGAGGTTATGCATAACCTTGGAGTACTAATGATGTTATTATAATTTTATGTATTATTCTTTGGTATCCCATGAAAAGGGGGTTTCATGTGAGGATTCACTCACTGAGTTTTGGTAACAAAACTCACCCCTCTCTCTTTCTTCTATTTTTACAGATAGAGCAGTTGGTATGGATTATCTTCAACCCCTTTCTTCCAGCAGCACTAGGCCTTAGTTGGTGAGTCCTGCTGTCAATTTAGTTTAGAGTGCTCCAGTGTAGATGCAGGCAGGATCCCGGACCTCAGACCATATTTTGCATTTAGCATACTATGATGATATATTCATATTTTGTATTTAAAGACATATTTGTATTAATTTCACGAACATTTTGAAACAAAGCTAGTTTTATATTGTATTATGATTTAAGACCTTAAAGACAAATTATAAAATAGCAAAAATGGTTATTTCAATCATTTTATTGTTTTGAATATAGGGTGATTTATATGTAGAAAAAGAGAAATTTTTGGTTTTTATGATTTTTATGAACAGATCATACATGTAGAAATAGTTAACAGGTCACGAGACTTACGTGAAAACGAGATTTCTCACATGTCGATCATGTTCCCAGATCGGGTCATGACATGTGGGCTACAATTAATTGTGGATTTTATTTTGTAAAAATTGGGTTGATGATATGATCTTGATTGTAGACAAGCATGATAAACCCAATAATTATAATTGATCCATGTTGTGGGTTGTGCACATCTATTACTAAAAGTTAGTGTAGTTAGATGACGTAGTGTTGGTCTATTTTCACAAGCCCACAAGGGTTTCCTTGACAATGACTCTTAATAGGAGAGCTTGTTAAGGTTATAAATACAAGGCTAGGTCCATTTCCTACTACTTATGGTTATATGCATTTCTATTTTGTCCATCGACAGCTTCCGCCTTGAGAAAAGAGTGGATAAGGAGAAGAATCTGGTAAGAGGAACACTCTTCGTCTCAATCACCAATCTCTCATGACCAATTCAAGTACGTCCTTTATCTTAATATTATAAAGGTGTCTTGAATTTATATGATTCAAAATTTATCTTACATGATCTTGATTGGTGGTCTCTTTGGGATTTTGGATTTTCAACTCCTAGGCTCTTAAACTTTGATGAAAGATTATTGTGATGTAGCTTGCTTCTAGCACTGGTTTCTTTTCTCTGGCTGAATATCAAACTTCTAGCTGGTAATTTCTTTCAAATAAACACTCACCTTAATCATCCCTAAAATTATATGTTTGATTCACCTTGATTCTTAAAATTTAAAAATTAAATTTTTAATTCATGAAATTTAAAAATATGAATCAATCTAGTCATTTATTTCATTTCTATTGCCATGTCATCACATTTTTGCTAACGTGTCATATTGAATGACATACCGGTAATAGACTAACATCCTATTTAGTTTCAGAAATGTTACAATTGAATAATAGGATCAAATTACTAATATATGTCAAATGTATTAACAATATAAATTATATATATAATTCATCTTATAATCTTGAGGTATACATGTTTATCTTCATACAATTTAATTAGCAAATGTCAAATAGAATGTCAATATATCATTGGCATGTTAATGCGAAACATCAACGAAAATATAAGGGCAAATTAATAGAAATATATTCAATAACTAATGACTCACATTTTATAGTTTCAGACATTAAAAATTAATTTTTAAATTTTGAGGATCACATGATTCACACGTACAATTTTAATTTGAGGGACTAACATTTAGTCCATTTTTATTTCTGTGTCTATTTTGTTCTGTTATTGTTCTTGAAAACATGTTGTTCCTACTAAAGATGCACACTAGTTGTTTGAAAATTTGCCCAGGTGATCGAGGTGAAATTTTATGTTGAAATCAACTTCTAATCGATTTTTCTACTGAAATCGATGCTCTATCGTCTTAGGTGGTTAGGTTTGGAGACTAGCTTCTTCTTTTATTACACAGTTTGGTTCTGCCTTAAATAATTAAACATAGACAATTAAGTTCTGTTTTTAGTGGTTAAGTATCTCGTCATGATTAAGCATTGAATATTTATAGACAATTGAGTTCTATCTTTAGCGGTTAAGTATTTCGTCATGATTAAGCATTGAATATTTCACCATTATTTATTTTTCATGACACATGCTTTGCTTTGAATGATTAAACAGTGATAATTAACTTCTTTTCTTAAACTTCTACAAGTTAACGTTGATATTGTTAATATTCAATTATGCTTGCGGGGCTACTAAATCCTACCATGGTTATGATTCATCTCATCAGATTATAAGATTACGAGAATTTTAAAAGACTGTTATGCTGTTAACAAAATCTATGGCCATATTTGGCTGAAAGGTGAAAATGAGTATTATTTTATATATAAAATTCATTTAACTAATTTTTATCCTCATTTTTACTCCTAAATCAAACATACCTTTAAGTGTGAAAATAAGATCCACGATTTATTAGAATCAGAGAGTGAGTAAAATGACTTGAGATAATCTTTCGTTGATGATACAAGGCTTTTTATAACAAGGTGATGATACAAGCCTTTTTATCTTACCCAAAAAGGCTTAATATACTAGTACAAGGTGATTAATCATTGGTATAGATTGATTACCAACAACTCAACAGCTGCAACTAATTTAATATTAGACGTGGTTAATTGTGAAAACAGTGTACTTCGTCCGTCATGTGGTCATAGCGGAAGAATCATCGTAAAGTACAATAGCCTGTAAAATACTCGCATATTCATCCACATCCTTGTGAAGCTGTCTGACTCTCTCTACGTGACTCGAACTTCATTGTCAAAAGTTTTATTTGTGTTATTTTTCCATCTCAACTTCTGGGCTCTGCCACGTAAAGCTGCTACATTAAACAAACAAAAACAAACTCTTCAAGAAAATCAGGCTAATTTTCCAATAACATTAAGTTGCTTATCTAAAAGGAGGAAAGTGAAAAGTTGAAAAAAGAAAGATTTTAGGTTGTTACTTTCTTTGCTAATCGGACGGGAATTACACAAACAAGCCAACTCATCAAGATGATAGACTAATCTTTTTATGATCGAAGAAAAAAAAAACTAAAAGTAGGACTTCAGGATCACAATACTCCACGTTACAAGTAAAAACACTGGTGTACAACACCCAAACTCACCATGACAACGAAAATTAACATAAAGAGACAAACAAGCTGGAAATGATGACCTAACAAGAACAAAAACCACTCTCTTAGGCCTCCTTATTAACGACATAAACTATATAATATATCATTGTTTAACTGTAAGAACCACCGGTTCCATTCCCATGATCATTTGGATTTCCACCAGCACGGGTATTATGGGCCGTAGTGGTCCTAGCCGTGCCCGTATTGGTCCCAACGGGGTGCGAGCCCACTACTCCCTCAGTAACATGGCCCGTGGGCTGTCCTGTTCCGTGGGCCGGCACCGCCGACATCTGGTGAGCCCCAGTGGGCTGCGCATATTCCCCGGTGGTGGAGTAAGTGGTTGTCCCTGTGGTGGTGCCGTGGTGGCCCTGGCCCATGTGCCCAGCACCTGCTGCCTCTTTGGCAGCCGCGTTGTGCGCACGCTCCGCCTGCTTGTCAAGCTCCGCCTGGGTGATCCTTTCCTCTTTCTTTCGGGTTGCCATCTCTTTATGCAGCGGATCACGTGCTGTCATCCTCTCTGCCTGGTTACACCCACACAACATATTCATGAGTACTACACATGGTAGGCCTATGAACCGCGAAGACAGCACACACGAAATGAAATGGCCCATTACTTGCCTGTTAATTTTGATTTAATGACAGCATACAGAGTCATTCAATTCAATCATATGTTTGTATGTCTAACACTTCTAAGATAATAAATTATTAAAAAAAATTCATTAACGTGACAATACATAAATTTGTTGTAGTCCGACAGTGCATATAAATTAAATCTATACTAAAGCTTTCTCCCTGGTGTCTAATTATAAGTGAGTTACTCCTGCCAGGATCCATGACCATCACGTTGATGGCGCATGTTCGATCCCAAACCCGGCTAGATAGCATGATGTGTTTCATGTTACACGTTAGAAAATATAATCTAATTATTCGTAGACTTGGAAGTGCATATATGTTCGTAAACTATGAGGGGCGCTATAAAATCAGGTTTATTTAGACCATTTAATTTTGCCCGTCTTGTTATTCAAACTCCCAAGTCCTATCCCTTATTTAGGTTCGTATCCTCATATATATGTTACTTAATAACAAACCATTATAGAAAATTACTTACTAGAATATTTTTTACTTTTGCAATTCTATGGATAGAATGTTAAAATTAAACTATTCACTATAATTTGTGACAATATAATTCAATGCACTGAAATTATAAAATTAAAGTATTCACTATAATTTGTGACAATATAATTCAATGCACTGAAATTATTTTCTTAGTGTATCAAGATATTGTCCTAGCATAAATTAAATAAAGTTCCAATTAATAGTTTTTGACATAAGTGGATAATATATATTAAGAAAAATACTCTGAATAATCAACCAAAAAAAAAAACAATAAATTGATACATTAAGAAAAGGAAAACCTTCTCTTGGACAGTGGCCTTGGTCTTCTCCATGCCCGCCTTAGCAGAAGCACCTATGTTGGCAGCCGTCTCCTTTGCTCCCTGCATTTTCGCTTAGTTTCTTTCTTCAACCTTTCCTTTCTAATTTGCTCTCGCTTATTACTTTCACTCTCTGGTTCATGGCACAAACACAATGGATTCCATCAATTAAATACACTCAGGTGCCCCGCTAGCTTCTGCACACGTGCCAAGCTGCGGCACGCGTGGCAAGTTCTGAGGGCAGCTGGTTTCATCATCTTACACGTAGTTGCCTCGTCTCTGCTGGTAAGGAACTTAAGCACTTAACAACTGGACACGTGGCAGTTTTGGAATTTAACGACGCGTGGTGAAAAAACACTCGTGTTGTGCTCATGTGCATCCATGGTGGATGTGCCTTGAAACGAGGTAAAATATAACAATACGAATTACGAAGGAAAACTTGTAACGAGTGGTTTGGGTCGGGTTTAATTCACGGGGAGTATATATTGCTTATCTTCCAAAGAAACTATATTTGTCCATCCACCCCAAAATATCAGACTCGTTTAACAAATTCATTCAAATGTCAATTTACTTTAAAATAGAAATTTTTTATCAAAAAAATAAAATTTTAAGTTATCAATATATTCAATATCAAAAGTTTTCATCATTAGAAACCTAGCAAAACCCAAAAATCATTTAACTCCTTTCTCCCTTTTTTCCTTGCTATTGAGGCAACGTTGAATGAAAGTTACTGACTTAAAAGTTTTAAATTTTAATTTTAAAATCACTAAGGGTGCAGAGCACAAGCGAACTCTCTTTTTTAAAAAATATTATTTTGATTTATATTTTATGAGACACCATGTCACATTCATTATTAAATGGGATGTGTAGCCCACATTAAGTGAGATCTACATTCAGTTCAATAATAAATATAAATGTGTCGACATAATATCCCATAAAATATGGATCAAAATAATAATATTATTATTATTATTTATTTTTATTTTTTTTGCTCTTTTGGGTCAAGATTTCGATTACGATCTCTCCCTGTTTGTGCACGTTCTCTACGTAACTTGTGCAATGAAATTTTAGCTTCTTGGAAACACATTATATTATCCTTTTGCTGGAATTGTCATTAATTACTAACTCAAAACCTAAAGCGTGCGGTGAAGAGTGAAAGACTAAATTGATGATTGAACTTCGTCCGGCTGGAAAATTATAGTATCAGTTTGCTCAAATGGATAATTATTTCCAATGAAAGGAAGTATTTGACTGAATAGGGAGTTACATTAACACTTTGTTTGTTTAAAAGAAAATAGAGAAGAAGGAAAGTGAGGGGAAGAAAGTGATTTTCCACAGTTTGACGCAAAGAAAATTGGGAAGAAAGAGATTAAATAGTGCCAAAAAATATGTGGGACTCATTCAAAGTTTTTCCTCTCTTGTGTAGATGGAAAAATATAGAAGGAAAGAGTGATACTAAATATTTCAAAAATATTCACACTTATGATTTAAATTCCTTTCCTCAATATTCGTGACTTTATATTTTTATTTTAAATAAATTTGAATAATTTATTTTTATTAATATTTTTTTTATTAGCTTGTTATTATTTGAAACTTGTTATATTAAAAAATAGTTATATTTTCTATTTGATGTTAATTAATAAAATTATTAAATATAAAATAAAGATATTGACTTGGATGCTTTTATATAAATATGTATAAGGTCAATTTTTATTATATTTATTTATATTTTTTGATGGATAAATTTATGATAAAATTGTATCTAATTTTAATTTTCCAATAATTTTTTAGATAATTCTATAAAAAATAACCTTTTATTTTTTATAATATAAGGATAAAAAAATTTATTCAAACACCCAAAAACCATTAAATATTATGTGATAGATAGAATATGTGGGATCCAATATCACATCCAATTATTTTTAAGTGAGTGTCTTAATAAACACACGTTTTTTAAGTATTTGAATAGTATCACTGATAAAAAAATTATTTGATATCATTATTCTTTCTTTCCTTTTATTTTTCTATCCAAAAAACAAAATAAATTATTTTTTTATTTCCTTTCTTTCTATTTTCCTTTCATCCAAAATATCTATGGAAAATAAAAATCAACTCAACTTTCTTTATCTCCATTTTTTTCCTTTGCTAAACAGAGTCTAAGGACAATTTTATGAAAATAAAATATTAATATAGGCTCAAATTTATGGTGAATTTTACATACGATATGATTTTAACAAGTGTTTTTATAATATTTTTATATTTTCAGTTTTAAATTGTAATTTGAATGGTTAATATATTGACATGTGTAGGATTTAACATTGATCAAAAATTATATTATTATCACTACAAGCTTCGCAGCTAAAATTATAATTGGAGCTCGTCTATAAAAGATTTACAATTATTATTATTACTAGTGTTTTAACCCGTGCGATGCACGGGGTCATAAGAAAAAAAATTAAAATTGAGTAAATAACAAATTATTGGATAAGGTTACTTTTTTGTATAAATTAATAAACAATAAAAGTAGATAATTAACGATAATAGTACTATTTAAAGTAAATTCTCCACTTGATCATTGCAGGTAAAAAAGGATTACAAAGGATTAATTACATAGAAATTTTGCTTCGTGTTTTGATCTTCATATACCACTCTGCATAATATAATAAAAAAAATATTAGTAAATAAATATATAAAGACTTGATCACAAATGCATTGAATGTTTTGTTCAATAAAGTAAATAAAGAATATAAAATGCATATCCAAACCTGAAATTCAAATTTTTTGAAACACCTCTGGATAAAATATTAATATAGGTTCAAATTTATGGTGAATTTTACATACGATATGATTTTAACAAGTGTTTTTATAATATTTTTATATTTTCAGTTTTAAATTGTAATTTGAATGGTTAATATATTGACATGTGTAGGATTTAACATTGATCAAAAATTATATTATTATCACTACAAGCTTCGCAGCTAAAATTATAATTGGAGCTCGTCTATAAAAGATTTACAATTATTATTATTATTTGTTCTCAACCAAACATTTAGTTTTAGCATTTATCAAAGCATGCCCAAAAACCATACGCAGCACGTTTATCTCGGGTCACGGCCAGCACATTTTTTAATAACATCCGTGAAGAAGACGACTAGTTGAAATTAAAATTTAAAGACTGGATATTTGACATTGAAGTTGATTGAGCTTCACAATGAAAACGTGTTGAGATTGATTTAACTACCATTCTAAATACATTTTTCATTGAATTTAATTTTGATACAAAAATATTTTACATGGTTATCTAATCAAATTATTTTATTTATATAATTTTTCAAATAATGAATATAAAATTTAAACACCTTTATTGATATGGCTAAGGGTGGCAAAACAGGTTGATCTTGTTGAGTTTGTCTATCCTGCCCCATATTTGAGCCAACCCGTAGTGGGTTTTAGTGGGTTGACCCACGTTTTATCCAGTTTATCACTTTTAGATGTGTCAATATATTATTGAATGACAATTAATATATATAAATTAAATTAAGGGATAAATATTTTACCCCTTTGAATTTTAAGTCATGTGTAATTTATTCCCTAATTTTTTAAAATGTGTATCGCACTACTCTGAGCTTTTCAAACTGTGCAAAACACCTCTCAGTATAATTTTGACAACTAATAAAAATAAAATTTATGTGCACTTAACTCCCCTGAAGTTTCTAATTTGTATAATTTGACACTTTGTCAATAAATATTATATGTAATTAACCCCCTAATTTTTTTTATTATGTGTAACCCGATATCATATTATGACTTAAATTTTTGGGGGTTGTTTACACTGTTTGAAAAGTTCAGAGTCTCATAATATACCACTTAAAATGTAGGGGATTTTTGTAAAGTTTGAAAAGTTCAAGAAGACATAATATACATTTTAAAAGTCAAGGTTTAAATTATATTTGACTTAAAATTCATGGGATAAAATACATTTAACCCTTAAATTAATTTATATTTGAGATCCTCCGAATGTATTCATTTGGCTAAGATTCTAGCAGAAATACTTTTTTAAAAATAAAAATTGAAGTAGAAAATGTTTTACATTTGAACATAATTGTAAGAGTATATTTTTATTTTTACTAGAAGCAGAAGTTACTATCTGCTTGGCTGTAACACGTATAAATATTTTTTTCTTGTAAATATACAATTAAGAGTAGAAGAGTCATATCTTATTTTATTTACTTATTATTTATTTAAATGTTTATCATATTATTTTATTTATTTTTAATAATAAATTTATTCTTTATTATATAATTATTTAAAATTATTTATTATTTATTTAATTATTTTAATTTATTAAATATTTATTTTTTATTATTTTAATGAGTATTTATTATTTAAAAAGTATGCAAAAACTTTTTACATATTTGTTTATAACTTTTACATTTGGATTTACAATTTTTTAGATATTGATTTATAACTTTTAACTTGATATAAGTATATAGTATAAGTGCGATTGTGACATTTATCATTTCTTTATTTTTTATTTTTTAAGTTCTTGCCCCCCTTCCTTCATGTTAACTCTCTCTTTTCTTTCTTTCATACGGATAATATTAGTTTGATATCCATATAGGTATAGATATCCATATAAACCTGTGAGAAAAGTGATAAAAAATGAATAAATTAAAAAAAAAATTGGTATATTAAAATAACAAAGCGTGTTTCACATTCGCCCTCTCTTGTTACACTCGGAGAGCACTCACTTCACTATACACAATTTTTCTCGTCAAAGCAAGTAACTCGTCGCATATATAATAGCCTTAGAAAAGTAGCCTCCTATTTATTGCATTGCGGTAAGTTAGCGGTGCATAAACCCACCGTCCAACCACTTCATTTTATTTTTTTTAGTATAAAATTATACATTTAATTATTAATACTTAACCTATTATTAATTATCACTCTTAATAAAATTTATTCTTAACTTAATAGAATGTGCTTTGAGACAATTCTTATCAATCTATAGTCTTACATTAAATAATTAATATACGTATTTTAACCTTTTAGTTTTATCTTTAAAATAGATATTGATACAAAATTATTAAGTAAAATCAATAAAATATTTGAGTCTAATACATGAGTTAAAATTCTTACAACAGAAATTATTTTTATTTTATTTATTTATTCACTTACTTAAAAAAAGGGATGTTCCAGAAAATACGTGAGAATAGAGAGTACAGAAAAAATGTTAATAAAGGTAATTTTGTATAATCAATTAAATTTATTTAAAACCAATATGTTTTTAATCGTTTTCTTAATCTATAGGCCGACCTAAAATTACACAGTACTTATTTAAAACCAAAGGAAGTACTATTGGTGGTGATTGATTTATTCTATAAAATTTTAAAATAATACTAAGAATATTAAATTATCCTACTTTTTAAAGTGTGAAAAATCAATTAACAAATTGTTAGACAAGTAATAAGTAATTTGGTTTTCCCATAAGAATCAAAATATAAGTTTAAATTTCAAAAATTGCACTTATGGAGAGGGGAGTAACTTAAAAGCTCCATTCCCTTAAATTGAGCTAGCAATGTCTTCCATAATTTTCACAACTCAAAAAGTGTGAAGAATCATGAAATATTTTTCAAATGACCAATTTATCTCGCATTATTTTGTTAAAAAAAAAGGGCTGGCTGAACAAATTTTATGATTGGAGAGCATTCATTCATTAGTGTTAAAAGCGAGAATTCTTTGACGTGCATTAAGATATAAAACTTGAGTAGTAGTGGAAAATTCAAAAATATAATATGCACACATGTATATTGAGTTATTTCATGAGTCAGTGAGTCAAACAAAGTAAAGCTCACTTCTACTCATTTAACAAATGGATTTAAATGTTAGCTCAAACTCGTATAATAAATTCATAAGTTTAGCTTATTAAGCTTGAGTTGAAAATAGCTCCCGAACTTATTTGATTCACTTTCATCTATACGTGGCCTTGGAGAATTTGATATCTAATATAATAATTTTTTTTCCTCAGTACAAAAGTTTAGTGTTGTGCTCGTTATTACATTAACACTTCTATTAAGGATTTGGATTAGAAATATTAAATAAAATAAAAAGTAACATATCAAGAAGATATAAAAAATACCTTTCAAATTACTGTAGCAATTTGATTAAATGGTTACGTTTAGAAAAAATATATATATGTATATGTATATGTGTGTGTGGTAATTATTTCGTGCAATATTAGGATTTGGATCTTATGGTTGCTAATTTGAACAAGACTTTTTATAGTTAGTATTATATTTAGATTCGAGATTATGTAAATAATTCTCAGAACTAAAAATAGAAATGAAAAAAATAAATAAAAAAAGAGGCGACATCCGTGAGGAGGAGTCACGTGCGGGAAGCAGATATTTTTGGTTTTGGGTCGGTTGGACTGTGGAGTACAATACGAAAATCTACGGCGGAGAGGGTGACTACGGCAGTGATGAAATAGAGGGCCACGATTGAATCTGAAAATCAGTTCGAACTTTGAAGTTCGGATGGCCACGGCCACAGGATTAGCGATGAAAAAGCAAGTGGTGAAGGAGAGCCAGTGTGGGCCAAGTGGGAGGAGTGAGGGAGAGTCAAGTCAAGACACACTTGGTTTGGTATTTATTCCTGTTATAATTTAAAGCGGACGTTTGGTCTCCGCTTGCAAATACCACGACAATACCAACCAACGAGTTGCTTATCACAGGAGATGTGATCGGGCACTAATGGTGTACATGGTTTTTGCACAAGTTTCCTGTGCGTCATTGATGGAAATGTGGAAGGGATCCATGGAAATTTCCTAGGATTTGGTATATGTGTAATCAATGTTAGGCACTGTGGAATAATGTAAGTGGTCCTAAGTTTCTTTTGATTGAATAAAGAATTTGGAATTTGATTACTGTACTTTTTCTCCATTTATCTAGGTGAGTATATAGTATTTCAATAATTATTAAAAAAAATTAAAAAGAGTAAGTAACCTTTTATGGTTATTTACAATTTGATTTTAATAAAAATTTTAATATTAATTTAGGTTTAATATTTTTAATTTCAACATCAATTTAATAATTTTATTATATTTTTACGTTTATGTTACAACTAAATTAATATTAAAATAAAAATATTATGATTAAATTGATATTGAAATTAAAAATAGCATGACTAAATTGATTTCAAAATTTTTGTTAGAATTAAATAGATATAATCAATTTTATTAATATTAAATTGATATTAAATTAAAAAAATTAGGACTAAAAAAGTTGTTCACTCTATTAAAAATGGATTTAATTTTACCATACTAACAATGTTAAAAAAATTTATGTAGTTAACTGCTATCCTTGTTATTCGAAAAGTCTTGTGAAATGATAGTTGGGGAATGATACCAAATGTAAGTTGCTAACCTAATATCTAAATAAATGAATAAAATAATTTTATCACTCCACTTTCTCTATTTTATTTCACCCCACCACCTAGTACTAATCTAAACATAGCTTAAAACTAAAAAAATATATATTAATATTAATTTAATTTAATATTTTTAATTTCAATTTCAATTTAATCATTTTATTAGATTTTCACTTTTATGTTACAACTAAATTAATATTAAAATAAAAAATATTACCATAATAAAAAAATAAAATAAAAAATATTATAATTAAATTGATATCAAAACTAAAAATAATATGAATAAATTGATGTAAAAATTTTCGTTAGAATCAAATAGATATCAACAATTTTGTTAATATTAAATTGATACCCAATTAAAAATATTAGGACTAAAAAAATTGTTTACTCTATTAAAAATAGATTTAATTTTACTATGCTAACAATGTTAAAAAAATTTATGTGGTTAGCTGCCATTCTTATTGTTCGAAAAGTATTGTGAAATGATAGTTGGAGGAATGATACCAAATGTAAGTTGCTAACCTAATATCTAAACAAATGAATAAAATAATTTTATTACTCCACTTTCTCTATTTTATTTCACCCCACCACCCAGCACTAATCTAAACATAGCTTTTATATATATATATATATATATATATATATATATATGAGAGTGGGAATCAATTTATTCTAGGAATAAATTTTAGACACTTACTCCATTCTATAACTCTTCATCCATATTAAATTTAATTAATATGATCATTGATTTATATTATATTATATTGATAATCACATATATTAAATTTCAGCAAAATTGAACAATAATAACCATATAATTTATTAATCGATATTTATTTATATTTGTAAGAATATATTATCCGTCAAAATAAAATAAAATAATAAACTATCAAATTATTTTTAAATTATATGAAACTTTATATATTTGATCTACTCAGTAGGAACTTTAAATTTAATAATTGAATTGATATAATTTTATACCTAAAAAAGTTTATTTGATGAAATAAGTAGATCAAGATTTACTCATAGAATAAATGAATCCCCACTCTATATATATATATATATATAGAGAGAGAGAGAGAGGAGAGAGAGAGAGTGTTAATGTAATTTTTCAAGTAGAAACATCACTATCAATGCTATTAATTGGTATGATAATAGATTTTTCTTTTTTGAAAATAACATATTGAATCTCTGGTAGATATTTAAGGAGCTTAATAAGTTATTGGCTTATTGCTGGGCCTTTTGACTATCAGATATTACATGAATAAACAAGTGTTTAAAATTCTTTATCGGAATTATTTTATGTTTTCTTTTAAATTTAGAAGATCACAAAGTCCAAGGGCTAGACGTTAATATCCAGTGGGGCCCTCGTTCCATTGTTTGGACGGAAAGTGCGCACCGAGGAGAGTGATGACAATTGCTTAAATACCTCTCCTCTTGCGCCTCAGGCTCTTTGCCCCCTACTCTCTCATTCTCCCCTCACACCGCCAATTCATCTCGTCGCTCTCCACACCACCATCCTTCTCCATTACCAATTAAGGTACCGCTTCTCTCTCTCCCTCCCTCAACGCTCTTCTTCCTCTCCTCCTCCTCCTCATTGAATGCCATAACGGAGCTATTTCCGTCCTTTCATTATAATCTTAATTTGTTTCTGTTTCCGTGTGCTCGACCTAGATCTAGCCGTTCCCCCCCATCCCCCGCTTTCATCGGATGCCTTAGATCTCATTCTCTTTCACTTTTAAACCCCCTCTCTGATTGATTGATGCTCCTTTTGATTTGTGGTGCTTTCGGTATTTTCTGGTTCTACAGGGGCCCAATTTTACATTCATGTACCTGCTGCTTTTTTCTCCAAATTTAATGGTTGATTATTGTGATCTCTGAGAGAGCGATATTGATATCTGACATAGACCCCACATTTTCTTAATTATTATTGTTTTTAATTATTTATTATTCTCTCTCTTTCTCTCACTCGCAATAACAACAAATATTATAATCAATAAATAGAGAGACATTTGTCTCGGTGTCTCCTTTCGCAGCAACTATTCTCTATCGTTATTATTATATTATTATTGTGTATTGAACCCAAGAATGAACACGTCCGTATGTGCATGTCTGTTTGTGACGTGCAGCCTTGAGCAGCCTATGGTTCTATCGGATCTAAGCAGAAAACCCTATTTTTTTTCTATTCGGGTTTTTTTTTTAGTAGTTCCGGGTTCGGGTTTTCGCCCAATCTCCCAGAAAATAGGGCAAACCTTTTCACCTAACCTTTAGGTTTAGTGCCAATAGTATTTAATTCATTGATTACTTCTTTTCACTTTTTGGTGAAAAATTGGTGTCACGCAGATCTCGTTCAGAGGATCCATTTCATATTTTTTCTTTATTTTTCTATGCAATGGGAAACCGAAACGCTTCACTTTCACTGCTTCAATTTTGACTTTTGAGTAATTTCCTCTCTAAAATTCTTGCTGAGGCATATGGTGGGGGTGTTTCCTATTGGATGATGAGTATGCTATTGTTAATAATATCTTTTTTTTTTGGGCGCATTGTTATTGATATCTACTAGTCTACTAGTCTATTTATCGTGCCTTGTAGGCAGCTGAAACGCCAAAATGAATTATAATTTTTTTAATGATCGCATTTAAATGTTTTAATAAAATAATTTGGCGTTTAATTTTGATGGAATAAAACTCTTTATATTATAATAAAAAATAAATCCAATAATTATAATTATATTTATCTTATTTAGGTAATTAAGTTATACATATTATTATGAGTTAATTTTGACGCCCTTTTGATTCAATTAAAATATTTTAATTATATGATAATATATAATTGAATGATTATATAGAAAAATTTTATACTATCAAATGCATTGGAATTAAATCCTTGTTATATATCTTTGTTGAAACTGAGATAGCTAATGGTAATCAGCGTACTGGTTCTATTTCCATCTTTGGTTTTATAAATCAGCAATAATTAATGAGTACTTTTGTCTGACTAATAATATCTGTTTTATTGTTATTGGCGCCTAAATTCGTATGTGTTTCATCAAATTGTTTTAGTTGTTACGTTGTATTGTTCCGTTCCTTTTGTTTATAGAAATGTGGATTTGTAATTAGTATTTCATTATATTCTTTTATGTGAGTTTAACTTTTATACGATGATAGTGTGCAATAATTTTATTGGAACATATAAATTAAACTATTTATTTAGACATATTGCGATATCTTTGATATTGTAATATTGTATGATGCTTAAATGACAATTGGTATTAATATTGTTCAATTATATGTTACGTATTATATTAAGAATCTTGGCCTTTATTATTTTTATTTGTCGACGGGTTTCACAATACGGTTAACGTCGCAGTGATCAGATTACGAAGAGTTTTGTTTTGTGTTTTTGGCTGGTTTGATAGGAAGGAACCAGGAAGAAGAACCTTTAAATTTCATTTATCGCAAGCCAATGTACCTGTTTATGCAGAACAAACTCTGTGTGTTTAATATTATATTAGTTTTGCTAAACTTTAGTCCAACTAAACATTTCATTTGTCGTATTATTTAAAGTTTTTTTTTATATATATATTGATGTGATATTAAATGTTTTATTATTTTATTATTTTTAATTACTTGACAAGGTAACCGAATGCAAAATAATGAGAAATGGAAAGATGATATAATTGATTGTGATGATTTGCATTCTGTGAGTTACATGAGAAATATTGCTGGGTGAGAGTACCGTATCATAATTTGGCGATAGATTTTTAAAGCAGGACTTCAGAAAAGGGATGGAAATAATTGAATATGATGTTGTGTTCTATAGGTTGTCGTTTCCTTCATTCCTTGTATTAAATATTAAACTTTAAATAACTTGCCCACGTTCTTGTGGGTCCGCTTATGATTTATTATTGTTTTGCGGAAAATCTGTGGAGTAGGGATTACGTTGCCTTATTTGCAAGCTGTATTCTGCAATTGCAGTCATACTTTATTTAATCGTGTCAGATGTGGTACATGACTTCAACTTGATATGGTCATGTGCATTTGCTGTTGCTGAAATGAAATGTTGTGCTCCACTAGGACCACCACTAGGCAATTCCCTATCAACTTGGAAGAAAAGGACTACATAATGGCCGTCTGATCCACAAGAAAATAGAGCTAGTTTTATCAGCACCTGCAGTGGTCCATTGTAGAAACTAGATAGAGTTAATGCTATGCAATGTTCAGAAAGAGGGAATGATTTGGTCCGTTTAACTTTGTGGACTGTGTTTCTGGTTTGTTTACTTCTTATGGCATCATTTAGTTCAACCACATTAACTCACTAATTCAGTTGTTTAAAACATTCTAAATTTAATTCAAAAGTATTGTGCTAACAAAAAAATTATAGTAGTTAGTCAATCGTCTGGCCACGCTTTTTGCTTTTAGCACTTCACACATTGTTCATACTTTATAATTGCGGTAGGTATTGCTGGTAATCCTAAAACTAGTTCTTGTTCCTGTAAAATCTAGCTCGTTCAATTTCATAGTAGACTTGTGCTTAATTGCTTAAAGGAGTGTAACTTAAATGCACTTGCACCGCTATGTTATGTTCAGGTTGCGGGAAGATGGGAGCTGGTGGCCGAACCTCTGTTCCTCCTCCCAGCAGGAAATCAGAGGTTGAATATGCCAAGCGGGTTCCGTACGAAAAACCTCCCTTCAGTCTGGGCCTGATCAAGAAGGCCATCCCACCTCACTGTTTTCAGCGTTCTGTCATCCGCTCATTTTCCTATGTCTTTTATGACCTCGCCATAGCCTTCTGCCTCTATTATGTTGCCACCAATTACTTCCACGTACTCCCTAGCCCTCTCTCTTTTTTGGCTTGGCCTCTCTATTGGGCTGTCCAAGGCTGCATCCTTACCGGTGTTTGGGTCATTGCACATGAATGTGGCCACCATGCATTCAGTGATTACCAGTGGCTTGATGACAGTGTTGGCCTTGTTCTCCACTCTGCTCTCTTAGTCCCTTACTTTTCGTGGAAGTACAGCCACCGCCGCCACCACTCCAACACTGGTTCTCTTGAGAGGGATGAAGTCTTTGTGCCAAAGCAGAAGTCTGGTATGCCGTGGTACTCTATGTACCTTAACAACCCACTAGGCAGATTCCTCACACTCACTTTCACACTCACTCTTGGCTGGCCCCTTTACTTGGCTTTTAATGTCTCCGGAAGGCCTTATGATAGGTTTGCTTGCCATTATGACCCGTATGGTCCTATTTACTCTGACCGTGAGCGGCTTCAGATATACATTTCAGATGCTGGAGTGCTTGCAGTGTGCTATGGTCTTTTCCGTCTTGTCTTGGCAAAAGGGTTTGCCTGGGTTGTGTGTGTCTATGGGGTTCCATTGCTAGTGGTCAATGCATTCTTGGTGTTGATCACATATCTCCAGCACACTCACCCTGCATTGCCACACTACGACTATTCTGAGTGGGACTGGTTGAGGGGAGCCTTGGCAACTGTGGACAGAGATTATGGAATTCTTAACAAGGTGTTCCATAACATTACAGACACCCATGTGGCGCATCACCTGTTCTCCACAATGCCACATTATCATGCAATGGAGGCTACGAAGGCAATAAAGCCAATTTTGGGAGAGTATTATCGGTTTGACGGGACTCCATTTTACAAGGCAATGTGGAGAGAAGCAAAGGAGTGTATCTATGTTGAGCCAGATCAAAGCACTCAGAGCAAAGGTGTATTCTGGTACAACAATTATTTGTGATGATTAGGGCTGCTATCAACCCTGTTTTGTGTGGTGGGAAGGTTTGAACTTTAACTTTGCTTTTTCTGACAAATTAGGATGTTTGCCTACGGGGAATAATTCTGTTGAACACTGTTGAATAAGATATAGCTTTTCTCATCAGTTTGATTATTGCATGATGGTTTGAAGTCAGTGCATGTCGGCATTGTATCTCATTTCTCAAACTAGTGTCAATTTGTCCATCTGTTAGAAGCTTGAGCTTATTCTATCAGTTTTCAGTTCCAGCTCATTAGCATATTCTGCGTTTGACTCAATTCTGAACCTCTGGCCGTAACAATCTGTGGTGGAAGTCTGCTGCCTCCTATAATTTTTAGATATTTTTTTCTACTGTTCTTTAATATTTTTAGTGCAACAATCTGTAGTGCGGGGCGAAGAATTGATGTGCCTCACCCAGTCAAAAATATGATTTAAGTAGTAGTGCCGCCATTGTTGTTTTCTCGAGGAGATTGTGTTAAAATTTTGTAAAATAATTAGTATCGGAAGAGGTGCTTTGACTCGGACTAAAATATTCTGAGATGAAGAGGTGCTTTGACTCATACTAAAGTAGAGATTAGTTGACTTCGCAAGAAGAAAAATAGAATCTATCTTTTTCCGCGTTTGGTTTTTTAGGTCCAGGGGAGCGGATGTAGTACTTCACCCCTGTAAAGTATTTATTTATTTATTTTTTGGTCGGGAAACTATTTTTCTTTTTAATTTAACCAAACCTTACTCAGAATTTTTGTAAACAACGGACTGCAAAGACGAAACACGGGTATAGAAGAGGAGACATAAGAAATAATATGAAGGACAAAACGTAACATTGAGTTCAGTCTCATAAAAAAAAACAAAACTTTACCTCCATTTCACTAGTCATATCACATACTTTTAAATTTTAAATTACTCATTTCAATAAAGAATATATCCTTGTCACAATATGATCGGAGAAATGGATGAAATAGAAGTAAAATACTTTATGTAAGTTTGTCCTAATATGAACTCCAAGTAGCATTGTATGGCTATGCCTTATTCATTTGATCCACAGACATGCACTGCCTTTCCTGTGCTTACATGAAAATCCCCCGATCTACCCTACTGAATAGTAAGAGCATAAGGGTCGGTAGCAGCACATCCAGAGAAGCAAATTTAAAGCACCCCCGGAATCACCAGCTTCGAAAATAGCTTTACTTGATTTTTTGTTGGCGAGCAACCTATTACTATTGGCTGTTTTGTTGACGCGTAGTTGGTTCGTAGTCAGCTTCAGGTTTGTTACCTTTCTGTTTCTGAAGTCAGTCGTTGTTACAGTGTTTGTTATGCGGACTCGTGTACGTAATAGCCTCTTATCATTCAGTAATGTATTTTGCTATTCAGACTCGTGTATGAACATGAAAGCAGCGAAAGACCTAATCAATTCAACTCAACTGATCAAGTTTACAAGAGCAAAAATTACAGGGGTGGTCAAATTTCAATGACGAAGTATTCTTATGGTATGAAAGAAAAAACTTATAAAGACGGAGCAAAAAGGGTGTAGAGCAGTTTCTTAAAAATCCATCTTCCTGACACCTTTGCGAGTTTATCTTGCCAATAAATCATAATTCACTAAACAAATCAGCTAAAGATAATTTAAACTGGTTTTTTTTCAATATAATTACTTAAAAATAGCTCAATTTAAATATAATTGGGATCAAATACTTGGATAAATTAAGATAATTTTTCAAATTATCAATTTCTGTAAACAGCTCATTCAACAACCAATTGCGTATCAGCGTTAACTTTTACTTTCACCAGTATTTTTCGTTTTAATATCAAATATAGCAGTGGTACTGAATTCAAAGAGAGAAAAGTCACAGAAATTTGCTCATCTATTTCTTTCACGCTAATGGAACAAAGTCAAATTCATACGCATTCCTGAGAAATGTGAAAAGCTAATTTTCGTTAGGTTTATGGCTAATATGTGTGCCGATGTCAGTTTAATTAGTATTAAATAGTTTCAAATTCTTATATTGAATTGAAATTAAATTTCTACATTACAATTGAAATTAGTAGGTTAAAGTGCAGAGTATAATAAGGCGTAGCTCAATTAATAAACTAAAAAATTTTATGTTTGGACTTGAAATCTTAAAGTCTGTTTGGTTTCAATTTTCAGTTTTAATAAGTTTTTCAGTTTTCAGGATTTTGTGAAATAAATACTGAAAACTGGAAATGAAAATTAAAAACTAAAATTTATAGTTTCAGAATTTTCAATATTTTCTTCACAAAATATAAAAAATTGAAAAATTAAAAATTAAAAACTCAAATCAAACAGCTAATTAAATTTTATGAGTTTATTTAAAAATGGTAAGGAAAGGCATCTTTGTCGAGTTTAGTCGAATTAGTTGGATTTCTTATAATAAAGCGCAGGTACTGGTTGTTTCATTGAGAAAAACAAAATGGGGTAAAAGAGAGGGACATGGAAAATCCATTATCACGTGCGTAAATGGTATGACAAAAAAAAACCATTTCTGTTTTTTATCCCCCTGTACTCCATCACTAGGTGTGTTTATTTGGTTTTCCAATGTCAAGTATTTGGTCTGTACAGCATAAGCAATTGCACATTTTGCATACGATGCTGTAATGCAGCGGGCCGGCCCAAAAAGACCATTGAAATTAAAAAGGCAAGATCAAGGACAATCCACCTAAGGTGCAGAGGCCCAGATGAGCTAGCATAATCACAACCTATTTTGTTTCAGGTAGCTCAACTATGACTGAATGAGAATACACTGTAGTAAACTTATTTATAATGAAAGCATTAGAAAGAATACCTGCAAATGTGCGTGGTAAAGAAAAGGCCAGTAATACAATCCCACGTGTACTTATATTGAATCCCTCAATGTCTTGTTCTTGATGAAGATTAGTTGGTATAATCTGGTCTTGGTAGATTGGTTGGAGAGATTTAAAATGTTCATACAATCTTTAATTAATTAGTTGGTAAGATATAGCCTGATTAGAGTGTGAAAATAAGTAATGCATTGTCGAGTTTAGAAAAGACTGGGGATTTATGGTTTATGAACGAGATGTTTCATTTTCTATTTTTCTATTTTCTAGAATCTTGTAAAAAAAATATTGAAAAATGAAAAAATGACAAAGTTCGTATTTCAATTTTCAGTATTTTTTTTACAAGATTATAAAAACAGGAAAACTGAAAATTGTTTTGTAAAACCAAATACACCCTTAGGGTTTTGGACTTTTTTGTGACACCTTTTTAGAAATTTTAGGGTCTGAATTGAACCTATTTTTCATATATTGATGTCACCTCAAAAGTTATACGGGGTGTGATATTGTTTCTTAATATTACACATAAACAAAACGTAATATCACATTAATGGGGCGACTGATGATTTGCATCCTCACAAATTAAGAGGGCGTTTGGATGAGATTTTGGGGGTAAAAGTAACCTTTTCATGTATATTTGTATACTTTTTAAAAAATAATTAGAATATCAAAAAAATTAGTTTTCAATTTTTTTAAAAGCTAAGAAGAGTAACTTCTGAAAAAATTAGTTTTCAACTTTTCAATTATATATAAAATTTAAGTTTCACAATTATTTGGGAAAAAAAAAACAATTGCACCCTAAAAAATTAATTTCTTAATTTCAGAAACTAAGAGCACACGTACACAACATTCACTCTATATGCACTTAATTGGTAGCAAGTTAGCAAGAGAAGATTTGCTCATATGGAATTATACATAACTTTATCACATGCACATATTTATCATTGATATGATCATGTTTAAAACGTGAGGAAAAAAAATGAAAAATCAATAATGAAGATGTAAACTTATATGGGTCATGAATAATTTTTAGGGAAAAGAACACTTTACTCCATGAATTGAGTCATGGGACATATCACATGAGATGAGTGATTTATTATGAGAGTAAGAAGAGTAAATTTGAGCTATATGAATCATACATGGATAGTCAGATTGAAAGTTGATTAATGATAATTAATGCTCATATGCTTATTTAAAAAAGTCACATGACTTTATATTTTAACATTAACCATTCATTTAAAATTCAACGGTCAAGATTTATTCCTTCCACTTTTACAGTAAATTACTTTTCTCATATGATACATTTTCTATATATATATATATATATATATATGTGTGTGTGTGTGTGTAAAGTGCAAATCTATCTTAAACTTTGTTAATGTGAACTTTAGTCTTTCTATTAAATTGTCACTTAGACTCTGTTTGGCAAAAGAAAGAAATAGAGGGGAAGGAAATGAAGTGGAAAGAAATGGAGAAGAAGGAAGTTTAGGTGATTTTTATTTTTCATAGTTATGTTTGGATGAAAGAAAAATGGGAAGGAAGGAAATAAAAGAAAGATTAATTTATTTTTGTTTGTTTGAATGAAAATATTAAAGGAAATAAAGGACAATGATATCAAATGACTTTTTTATCCTTATATTATGAACAAAAAATAAAAAAAGTTATTTTTTATAGAACTATCTAAAAAACTATTGAAAAATTAAAATTAGACACAATTTTATCATAAATTTATCTATCAAAATAATATAAATAAATATAATAAAAATTGACCTTATGCATATTTATATAAAAGCATCTAAGTCAATATTTTTATTTCATATTTAATAATTTTTTTAATTAATATCAAATAGAAAATATAACTATTTTTTAATATAACAAGTTTAGAATAATATCAAGCTAATAAATAAGAAAATATTAATAAAAATAAATTATTCAAATTTATTTAAAATAAAAATATTAAAGTCACGAATATTGGGATAGGGATTTAAATTAGGGGTGTTCATGGGACGGGTTACAACGGGTTTGACTTGGCCCGAACCCGGCCCTATATTTTGATCGGGCCAATTTTGTAGACCCTAACCCTACCTTAGACTCGAGTAAAACCTAATCATGTTTGGGCCAAATTAAGACGGGGTACATACCAAGTCTAAATCGGGCCAAACACTCCTAAACATTTTTATTTTCCATTCTCCAAAAAAAAAAAGAGATAAAAAAAAATAGCAATTGTGCCTAAGATTAGGGGATAATAATAATCAATCTCAGTAATGTTCCAAAGTCCAAACTTCTACCAACAACACAATAGAAGTAAAATAACTCATATTTAAGTCATTCATGTTAATGGAAAAACAGGATTATAGCATATATTCAAGAATAAAAAAGTGCAAAATCACAAATTGCAATAGAGCTAATATTGAGTCTCAAGCTTGCCTTAGACTCCTGCTGTTGTGACTAAGAGTAAGCTTCACTAATTGTTCACTACCCAAGTTGAAATAAGCTCTCCTAAAAATAGTTACAAGAGAGTTAGAATGCATATTTTAAATTATTCATAACTTTATATTATAATTACTGAATATATAAAATTCCAAACATAAATCATGACCATGACTCGTATAAGTGACTCGAATCACAAACCTAACAACCAAAAAAAAAAATTGGGGCCAAAATAAAAGCTTGACTGAAGCCTACCATGAATTAAGAGAACTGGGAATAAAGTGAAAAATAAGAAGTTATAAACCATTAACATTAACATATTCTTAAGCAAGAATGGAAGTAGTATGCAAGTATCACTTCCAGCGAAGCTTACACAGTGTCACTTCTAGGTATTCTTTTCTTACATCAGTATTAAAAAACTAACTATCACTACCATCATCTTCTTCAATCCACCACCATCATTCACCAAACACATTACCATTATCTCAACATAGATCATCATAACCAGCCCAAACAGAACCAGAAGCTAAAACCAAATTGCAACTCATAAACCCAGATAAAATAAATCAAAAATAAAAAGGAGAGAAAGATACCGCGGCGGTCTCCGCCGCCATCCTCCACCATCGCGGCCTCCTTCCTCCACTCCTTCGCCAGATCATCGCCTCTTTTTCACCACTGCACCAGATCCCAAGACACCACCGCCGGCCACCAAGACTCCCGCGCCATGCAAACCACCGTGCGAGCCAAGCGCCGCGCGAACCTCCGCCTAGCCTCCTCATGCGCGCCGCGCCTCCCTTTTCGCGAGAACCAGGCCGTGAAACCCCGAGAACACCGCCGCACCGGTCTCCTTCTCCACCACGTGAGGCGCGCTCCAGCCGCAGCCCGCCGGCATCGCCGCCGCTGCATGACCGAGGAAGCAGAGAGGAAAGGAGATACGTTGGAGTGCTGGACTTTGGAGAATGGGTTGGTGGTTCCGTGGTTGCCTCGTCTAGTTGGAGGCTTAGAGTCTTGGAGAATGGAGAAGAAAGTCCTCGTCAAGCATATCATCAAAGAAGGAAAGGAAAAGCGAGTGTGAGACAGTGTGTGTGTTGTCTTGTCCGAGTTTGAAAAATGAGAGTGGGAGTGACTTTTTTTTTTTTGGTGAAAGAGTGAGAGTGGCTGACAACTAGCTAAAGGGGCTAAAAATTAAAAGTAACAAAACATATGTGACCGGGCCAGATCGGGTGCAATATAAAGAATAAGAATCACCTGTCTTGCATGATCCCTGAACTTGTCCTTTTCCACAGCCATTCCTACAATGCACTCCAATGCTTTTGCACAAGGCATACGATTAGGATTATCATTTGCATTCCTGAAAATAGCCTTTATGTAAGGTATCACAGCATCATAATGCTTCTGAAATTGCTTCTGTTAGCATGAGAATTTTTTTTAATTCATTTATTAAGTATATAAATTAAAAACATAGCGATTAACATGCTAGAAGTGAACAAAAATCCAAGGAAAGGAAATATTAGACTTGCTACTTCCAAAATACATGTGAATGAAAAGGAAAAAAAGAAAAGAATGTGCAGTATAAAGAATAAGAATCACCTGTTCGGCATTGTCTCTAAACTTGTCCTTTCTGACAGCCATTCCTACACTGCACTCCAACGCTTTTGCACGAAGCATACAATTAGATTTATCATTTGCATTTATGAAAATGGCCTTTATGTAAGCCATCACAGCATCATAATACTTCTGAAATTGCTCCTGTTAGCACGAGAATTTTTTTTAGTTCATTTATTAAGTATAGAACTTAAAAACATAGGGACTGTTTAGTTGGTGTTTTTAAAAATAGTTTTTGAGTTTTAAAAATAAAAAATAAAAAAAAAACTGATTGGTTGATTGTTTTGTAAAGCTTCGTTTTAAAAACTAAAAAACATCATTTGCATTTTAAAAACTGAAACACAAAAATAATTTGAAGATGTTTCTCAAAATTGTTTTCAGATCTCCAACTTCTGTTTTTCATTTTATAACGTGTTAGTATCTTTGGTAAGAAGAAGAAGGAAGGAACAGTGCTAGCTCCTCCACCGCCACCACCGTGGCCGCCGGCGCCACCTCTTTCTTCCATCCCTTTCTCACTGCCCAGCCACATTGCCGTGCAACCACAACCACTGCGACCTCTTCCCTCCGCGATCTGCCTTCCACAGCCACCGCGAGCAACCACCACAGCCACAGCGACGGCGGCATTGCGGGTCCAGGTGGACGAAAGCCGAGGTTGGCGCGGCGCTAGGACGTGTGACAGGACGTGGCTGGGGCGGCGACGGGAGGCTCCGCTGCTGCTGCTGCGCGGAAGAGCAGAGGTCTCGCACCTGGGCGGATCACGATCGCGAACTGGGGTCTTGCGACTGCTGCATTGGTCCAAGAATTCGATTTGTCCAAATTCTCTCCACCCTATAGCGTTGCGCTACATTGGTTTTTCATTTGCTTTTATGCTCTTTTTTTGTTTCAAGAATTTCGCCTATCCGAATGGTGCTTTTTTCTTCATTTTTTTTCCTTTTTTTTTGAGAATTCGGAGAGTCTGAATTTTGTGTTTCGCTATTATATGGAGTACATATTTTGAAAAGTTCTCATACTTTTTCTTTTTTAATGCATAATGTTATTTTTCTGCAAACAAAAGATGAATTGACGATTTAGTTTGCATATTATCGTGTATTTGCCTTCTACTCTTATTGGACCAAATATAATTACATGTTCAAATATTTTACCTCTGTACTGCTGTTAGTTGAATGTGGTTAAGATAGAGCGATGATATCTTCTCTTAATAAAGAACCTAATAATCCTTCAAATTTAAATGTTACTCATAATAACATAAGTCATACAATAGTCAAGTAATATTCAATACGTGTGAATAAAATTTTAAATTTGGAGGATTTTAAATGCACCAATGTACATAAATTCACCATAAATAGAAATGTTTAAACTTAACTAATGAATATACTTCATATAAAAAATAATAATATATAGGTCCCCTAAAAAAAGGACATGTAGTTGAGATTGTGAATGCAAGTTCCATTGATGGATTTTATATATAAAATTATCCTCATTTTTATCCCTAAACAAACTTATCCTTAACATACACAAGGCCGCTATGGTTTAATAACGATTGCAGGCTCTTCTGCAGAGAGGAATCTGCATGCGAAAATTCGGTTCAAGATGTTTTGAAGTGATTGATGATGCAAAATCACAGCCAGAGGCCACATTTCCATGGATCAAGCTATGTCACATGCTAACATACATGAATATAGCGGAATGATATGATTTGAATCGTGTGCTATTGGCAGAATACTCGCTGATATTCCATGCAAGTTTAGTTTGTGACTGATATATATATATATATATATATATATAATATGCAATATTAAACATTGAATCAATCTAATAAATCTCCCACTAGGCTTTTGGGATATGTCTTTGGTTGGAAATTATGCCATCAATTATTTTCAATTATAAATAGTATTCCTCATTAAAGTTCAAACTATATCTAATATAATAGGTATAGTTGTGAGATATAGATATATAATAAGTGCAATTTATATGTTTGTATTATCCGTGAAATATATATTTTGTATAACCTAAAAACGTAATTTAATATTCACCTATCCAATATATGCAATTTAGTATAGCCTACTTAGGGTATTTCAAATATAATTATTGGAAAGAGAATGAAATAAGAAGTTGTAAGAATAATAAAATTAATTAATAATAATTGAAAATATTAATATTTACTTATTATAGTAAAAATATTTTATTGCACATCATGGGTTGGGTGGTTAAAATTTTGGAAGAAAATAAAATACAAGAAAAAAAGACAATTCATCAGTTCCACTAAGTATTAAATCTTTTTTTAGATATATAATATAAGGTAAGATGATGATGATGATGATAATATATAGATGAATCTATCCATCCGTAAAATATCTTTTAGATAAAGTTACAATATAATATAATTTGGATGTGTTGTTTTTGCTCAAATATTATGTATTGAAGAAATTGTTATATTTTTATTTGATCGAACTTAAGAACCTGGTTAACTTTTATTTTACCACATTTTTTATTCAAGTTAACTGACAGATTTAAATGAGTAATTTTTTATTCAGGTACTTGTCATTCAATTCCTCCTTTGCAGTGCTTGCTCATCAACTTTAATTAGGTTCTGTATTTACGATGTACGAACAAAAGCGATCCCCAAGAATTTTAATCCAGATACATGAATCAAAGCTAATGTGAACAAAATGAAAACAAGTGACTAACTTATTACACATTGATTGAAACAATGGAAAAGTGTCTTGTTATTGAATGATAAGTGCTTTATATACAACATCAGGAGTGGCTTTGAGAAGGCACGTGGGACTGTCACAATTAGTTGGAATAACTATTAGTTGAAATAACTAACTAAATCACTTGATTAAGATAACTAAAGTTATAGAATAATAAGCTATATTCTAATACCCTTTCAAGTTGGATGGTATATGTCAATAACACTTAACTTGGACCTTAAAACATTGAATTTAGTGGCTGGTAAAGGTTTGGTTAAAAAATCAACCTACTGATGTTGTGTGTAGAGATGAATAAGTTTGATGAGTCCTTGATTGATCTTTTCTCTAATGAAATGGCAATCTATTTCAATGTGCTTTTATCGTTCATGAAATGTTAGGTTGTTTGATAAATGAATGGCAATTTGATTGTCGCAATAAACCATGGCCGGTCCTAGATCAACTGACAAGGATCTATATTCTGCTTCTGCTGAGGATTTACTAACAGTAGCTTGTTTCTTTGTCTTCTGATAAATGAGAGAGTCACCCAAATATATTGGAAAACCAGTTGTGCACCTTCTTGTATCTATTCAACTTCCCCAGTCAGCATCGACAAAGGCTCAGATGGATAAACTTGACTTTGCTGAGAACAAAACTCCTTGGCCAGCATAAGATTTTATGTACCTCAAAAGATGATGCAAAGCTTGCTCATGAGGGAGTCTAGGATTTGACATGAATTGACACAATTTAGAGACAACAAAATTGATGTCAGACATAAAGATAGTGAAATACATTAGGCGACCTATCATCCTTCGATATAGGAAGGGATCCAAAACTGGTTCTCCTTTTGTTGCTTGAATCTTTAAGCCAAGATCCATTGGGACAGAAGCTGGTTTTGCATTAATAAAACCCCTGTCTTATAATAATGATAAAGCCTATTTCCTTTGAGATAAACAAATTCCCTTTTTCAAATTTTGCAATTTCTAGTCCTAAGAAGTATTTGTGGTCTCCAAGTATTTTTAACTTGAACAATGATTCTAATTGTTTCTGAACTTCAGCAATTTTGTTAGGATTAGGTCCTGAAACTATTATATCATCAACATAGACTAGAAGAAAACAATAGAGTTACCAGAACCTTTGTAAAAGATAGAGCAATCTAGTTTTGATTGAGTAAAGCCATGTTGCATAATTGCTGAGGAGAATTTCTAGAACTGTTGTCTTGATGCTTGTTTTAGTCCATATAAAGATTTGTTTAGTTTGAAAACTTGGTTCTTTGATTGTTTGGGGTAGCCTAAGGGAAGCTCCATGTAGACTTCTTCAAAGATATCACAATTCAAGAAGGCATTGTTGATTTCTAGCTGAAGAAAACTCCATTTTTTCACAGTAGCTACGGACAGAAGCAATCTGACAGTTGTGATCTTTGTCGTGTTAAGAGATTTTTAGGTTGTTTGCCTTTTCCAAGTAGTTAAGGTTTATATTTGTTAGCCCAAATTGGGATATGTCTCATAATATGTGATGATAACAAACATAATGTATATTTAATGACTTTGATTTGTGCATTTGATCTTTAGCCAAAGTATATATTTGCATAATATTTGTCAATTATTATGGAGCATCAAAAAGGAAATAACTTAATTATATTCAAGAGAGAGAGAAAGATATTATTGATTGAAGATAATGTGTGTTTACACACCTGAAAAGATTGCATAGAAAAGAAAAAAGGAAATGTTGCCCACCAAATCCTATGCTACATGTTACAATTGCTGAACGTGACTCAAAATGGGAAAGAAAACTATTGGGATGTGTACATCATCTTATGGAAAAATAAAGAAAAGGTTTCTGATATAACTCAAATAAAATAACAAAAGAATGCCCAAGATCCATGATTTATTGTGTCATGATATTGAGCGAATATAAAGGAGGAAAGTATGCCCATAATGGCAGATATTAAGGACTAATCATCTATGCATTGGAAAGAAAAGGATGTTACTGAAAATAAGGTGATGCAAATCAATATCATAGTAGCCATGAGATGAGCGGAATTCAAGTCAAGGCTTCCTACTCTTTATTGGAAAGATTGCTACATGATAGGATCAAAATATGCACTGAGAACAAGCATGATTGAAGGAATAATTATGGAGTTGCAGTGGCTAGTGGAAGAGCAAAAAATAAAAATAAAAAAATAAAATAAATGGACCTTCTTTGTCTAAGAAGACATAGAAGTGGAACACTAGTTAGTATGTGAGAAACATTGTAAAAACTCCTTCATCCACATTCTCAAGTTTTGTGAGCTTCATTGGTTTAAATCTTAGTGAGAAGACTAGAAGAAAAAAAAAAGATTGAGTGTTGAGTGATTATCTTCCATACAAGAATTTCATAAAAGTCTCTTTGTTTCAAGAGGGAGTGGACCTTTTGTTTTGGTTTAGCTTAGAGAATTTGTTTGGCGTATTGGCATTGAATATGAGAGTGAATCACTAGATAGTAAAGGCCATTGGCGTAATTTGTCTCTGATTGTTTAGTGGAAAATCCCATAGGCAGTGGGAACTAGATGCAGATTCCACATTGGAATTGAACCAGTATAAAAACTATTGGTGCAAGCTCTTCCACGCTCTATCTTGCTTTTAGACACGCACGCACACACACACACACACACACACACATATATACACACACACACAGAGACATATATATATATATATATATATATATATATATATATATATATGCTTCACTCTTAATTTTTAATATAGTTTTAATATAAACTACATAATTAGTTCAATTAAGAGTCTCATCCTTATTCAATAGACTTTCTATTAATCTTGTATATTACTGTGAGCTTTTTGATTTGGGTGTTTAGTGTGTAGGAAAAATTTTTAAATACCAAGGACTTGATTCAAACCCCCTTTCTCAAGTCCTTTGGTACCATCAATTGATGTCAGAGCTTGATCTCAAGGGGTCAAGCTTAATCGCTTGGAGAAGTAGATCCAGGACCAACAATAACAAGCATGGTTTCATTCACCCTTTCAAAGGGACAATCTACTACTAGACCACCATTCTTCAATGGGGACAACTATTCATACTGGAAGGAGAGAATAGGGATCTTCATTCAATCCACTAATTACTCTTTATGGAGGATTATTGTTCAAGGACCAAAAATTCCCATGATAACAAATGAAGAAGGAGAAACAATTTCAAAAATAGAAGAAAAATAGAATATAGAAAATAAAAAGAAAATTGAGCCCAACGCCAAAGCCATGAATATGATGTATTGTGCTATTAGTTTTGCTGAATACCAAAAAATCTCAAGATGCAAAACTGCGAAAGAGATATGGGACAAGCTAGAACTTACTCACAAAGGCACCGAACAAGTAAGGAAAACTAAGGTAGATATGTTAACTCATGAATATGATTTATTCCATATGCAGGATGATAAGAGCATTGATGACATGCTCGAAAGGCTTTCAATGATAGTCAACAATTTAGATGTTCTTGGAAAATCTTACACTAAGAAGAGTTAGTAAGGAAAGATATAAGGACTGTCACATATGACGATGAACTTCGGGGTGATCTCATTGGATACGAGACTACTCATTTGAAAAATGAGAATATTGACAAGAAGAAAAAGGGACTGGCATTCAAAGTAGGAATAAAGGAAGAAGATTCAGATCCTGACTCAAAAAGTAGAATTTATATTATGATGAAATAACCTCTGTTGCAAAACAAATCTATAGGACACTAAAAAGGAGAGGAGAATTAAAGAAAGGAAGCAAGGAGCCCTTTAAGAATGTGGTGTACTATAAATGCAAGAAAGCTGGTCACTTTCAAAATGAATGTCCATTCATAAAGAAAGACATAAAGAAGAAAAAGAAAGGCCTTCTAGTAACATAGGAAGATTTAGAGAATGACTCATCAAGTGAAGAAGAAAATGATGCTAGCAATATTTGCTTTACGGTATAAAGTGATGATGATGTAAATTATTCTGATTTTACTTATGATGAATTACTTGAAGCTTTTGATGAATTACTTATTGAGTCCAAAACCATCTTGTCCAAATATGCATTTTTGAAAAAAGAGAATACTTCTTTGAAATTTTGAAATTCACAATTATTGTTTTAAAAGAGAATGGACATTCTTATTCTTGTGACTTGAAGGCTGAAAATGAAAGGTTACATAAAAAGGTTGAAAACTTGACAAGTAACCTTGTAAAATTTGTTCAAGGTAAAGATAACTTGGATAAGTTGCTTGGACAACAAAGATGTGCATTTAACAAGACCGATTTGGGTTTTAATGAGAATCAAAATACCAAGTTTTACAAAAATCTTTTTAAAAAATCAAGTAGATCCTCATCTCCATATACTAGTTATAAACATGCCTAGAAAAATCTCACGGTTTGGGTTCCTAAAGGTACATTCATGCCTAGTGGAAAAACTACTAGCCTCAAAGGACCCACAACAGTTTGGTTACCAATAGAAAAATTTATTTTGTAGGTGTGTTGAAGACATGGCTCCTTAACTACATGAAAAGATCAAGATAACTTACCTCCCACAAGTTCAAGGAAAAGGAGACTACTGATGACACACCGCTGCTAAAACTGTATTGGACCCTGAAAAGAGTTGATCCTGTTCAATGCCATGGTCCTCAACTTTTTCACTAGTTTAATTTCTCATTTTTTGCTCTATCATGAAGCATATCTCTGTTGGTGTGAACCAATTGTTTAATAATTCCCAATGGGAAATTCCCATCATCTATTATGCTCTAAGATATATTCAAAAGTTGATTCTTCTTTGTCTACGATGTGTATGAATGTTCTTGGATTGGAATTTGAGTTCATGATTGGTTGATATTTTTTTATTTCATGATTGGTTGGTATTGTTCACTAATCTAAGGTGATTTTGCTAAGCCTGTAATAAAAATCTTTGCTAGTCAATTAGACCATGCTCAATTATCGCCGCATATGTAATGATCCAAAAAAAGGTTGCGCCTGACCTTTTTTTTCGTTTCTAAGATTGAGTAAATCCTAGTTTTGCTTAATCTTGCTTAAAGACGGCTTCGAAATGTTGTGCTTTATGCGTAGTTGAAGAATAGTCATATTATTCCAACCCTTTGTTTCTTGCATATGATAAGTGCTTCTTTTTTAAAAATCTTTTGAATAGAAGTTCTCTTTATTTTTGGAATATATGACACTGAAAATTAAGTTTGAGATGTGATTAAATGGGTCAGCACATGTGTTTACAGTTCTTATATGTTACTTGATGAATATTTAGTCATTTTTGAGCTTACACAATGAAGTTGCTGCATAATGATCCACATGTTCTGCATTTTCATGATTTGTTTATGTGTAAAAGCTTGGTTTATCCCTCTTTAACATTGCAAATAGCTTTAAAGCATTGAAATTATGTTTTGAAAATTTTGAGTCATCAAAACCTCATATTTCACCTTATCTTTAGACCTCTTTGTGTGCTTTGTAGCAAAATATGTGATGATGTGAAAATTTCTGCATATGTTTCTGCAAAATCTATTTTCTTATGCTTTAATGGTCTTCTCAAGCTTATTTTACCTCCTTTTGTTGAAATCAAATGGTATGAAGCACTAAAAACTAGGATATGCAACATTTTCTCTGTCACATGAACCCATGTTTAGCATGATGCTTTCACTATGTTAATTGATTCCTATACTGATGCAATAAATAAATGTGACGTGCTCATTATGACTTGTAATCCTGATTCCATTTTATCTAAAAATATTTTTTGATGTCATAACTACTGATGAAAATCGCTTATGGACTTGTTATCATTGACATGAAGATTCAAATTGAATTATGTTCCCAATATGCCTTGATCAAAAAAAATATCTTGACATTGATACACTTATATATGCAGATTTTGTTCCTTAAATAGGATTGTTGCAAACACCAATCTCCAATATGATATGGTGACCTGAAATTGGTAAAATAATGATTTGATGGCATTACTGTTGAATATTCTATGTGTGAACTAGCATAAATCATTTTGTTATAATTTTAATTTTAATTTGATTCCAGATTAATTGGATGCCAAAATATATTTGACCATATTATTTAGCCCAATTCTATAGTTAATTTTGTTATTGGGCTTGATTTTATTTCGTTATTAGTGGATATGGTATTGTTTAGTTATTGTTATTGGACTTAGCCATAATAGGCAGGCTTGGCCCATTTTATTACTAATCTGCAGAGGCCCCTGCTCCTAACCCTTATCAGAGTGATTGTTGCCCTATTGAGACAGTACACAAATTTCTGGTATCTGAAAGGGTGATAGGAGGAGCTCTCTCTCTGGATTTCTCTCTGCAGCTGGTTGCTTTTCTCACAGCAAAAGGAAAAACCCAGTCATGGACTCATCAACCTCGACCGTTCCAGGTAATTCTAAACACCTAATCTCGATTATAGCATTTGTCATATTATGAATTGGACTAAAATTTTCATCAAGTGGTATCAGAGCCAATCCAATTCTGATATGACAGTGATTTTACTGTTTCAAATTAGGTGTTAATGATGTATTTTCGTATATGATATGAACCCTAGTATCTAATTTGGGATTTTACGATTTGACCGATTAATCTCGAAATTGATTGAGGGTTATTGTTGCTAATAATTTTCTGAACAAATCGACATAAAGATCGTGTAAAATGGTTGAGTGTACAGAGAGAATTTTATCTTTGAAAATTGGAACCTTAACATAGAACCCGATTTCGAGTTGATGAACCTGAACCCATATTTGTGTGAAATTGTTTCGATTACCTTAGGGCTTTTGTAGAGGAAGAAATTTCAAACCCATTGACACCAAAATCATGAATTTTCATCGAGTATTGAGAGTGAAATCGTGAAAAACCCGAGGCTACCCGCTTAAGTTTTCGCGGTTTTTTTGAAATTATATAGGCTATGATTTGAAACAATATTATATGGGTTTTGTAGAGCGTTGAAAAACGAATCCATAGACACCAAAATCACTCAATTTCATTGAGAATCGAGAGAGATATGGTGTTCGACCCGTTTAGGTGTAAAGCGGGTCGTGCAACCCATCACAGGACCCGGCTGGTGGTTGAAGATGATGAACGGTACACGCGTGAACAGTCCGATGTGCGGGCCCAGGCACGTGCAGGGCATGTGGGCCCATCCGGGGCCCGTTTTGGCCCAATTTTTTTTCATTTTGGGTTTTTTTAATTTTTTAGAATTATTGGTAATTTTTAATTATTTTTTTGGGCAACGAAAATAATTATTGTTAATTTTTCATTGCATAAATTGCTTAGAAATATTGGGTACTCTCCAAATTTCGGTCTGAAATTTTTTGTGCACTTTTCTAGCACTGTTTGGGCACATTATGTTCAGCATGTTCTTAGTTTTGATATCATTTGGTCAATTAAATAATTTTGTGCTTTATTATATGCATATTATTAATTATTGAGATTATGTTTTATTGCTATTATAAAATTTTGTGATATATAATTCTGAGATATGCTTTTTTAGACCATTTTGTACTGTTATTGGGTATCTTTCATAGTTGTGAGCTCGCATTCGAGGGACGGATTATGATAAAATACTAGGGTTGAAAAACTGTTGTTACTAATGTGGCATTAGGAATTATTTTAATAATACATCTACCCTATCGGTTTGTCTTTATTGAAATAGTTCTTGATGATTGGTAATTATATATTTTAAAGTTTTCAGTATCCTCTCGATATTAGCTTTAAGAATATAATTATTTTCTGTAATGTGGGAGGTTTCTTATGCATTGTAATTCGGGACCCTTCGGCGGGATTGCATTTGCGTGAGATAACTTTATTATGGTCATAAGCTCTATTTCTTCTGTTGGATATGCTTGATAACAATCTCCCATTAATGTACAAATTTCAGCTTTGCCTATGAATATGAACTCTTTACCAAAGCTAAATGGAACAAATTATGAGGACTGGGTTGATTCTATTAAGTTATTCCTTGCTATTTCCAACATTGATGCTGCCCTTACTGAGAATGAGCCTGAAGTTCCCACACCTAATTCTTTCGCTGCTATCATAGAAAAACATGATAAGTGGGCTTATTCTAATAGAGTTTGTTTGATGACTATGAAGTTCACTATGGACAAGACCATCAAAGATAATGTTCCTGAGATGAATAGTGCTAAGGAGTTTCTTAAGGCTGTGGGCAAGAAATTCAAGAAATTTGACAAGACGGAGAAGGCTTACTATCTTTCATTGCTGACAAAGACTAGATATGATGGTGTGTCTGGTGTTTGTGAGCATGATATGAAGTTCACCAATTGGTACAATAAGTTGAAGTCCATGAAGGTGGAACTGGGAAGTGATGTTCTGGTTTGGCAGGTGTTGGACTCTCTCCTTTCTGAATTTGATGTTTTGAAGACTTCTTATAATGCACAAAAGGAAGAGTGGTCTATTGATGAGCTCATAGGCATTCTTACTCAGGAGGAGCAAACTATGAAGAAGGGTAAGGCTCAAGTTGTTCAGCTGGTTTCCCATAAGAATCACGATAAGAAGAAGAAGCATTTTAAGGGAAAGAGTAGCAAGCCTTAGTTCAAGAAGAAATAGAGTGATAGGTCTAGATCTCCTTCAGTTCATGAAGATGGTGAATCATCTGGTGTGAAAAACAGATTTAATGGCACTTGCAAGTTTTTTGGTGTATTCGGGCACAAACGATCTGACTGTTTTAAGTTTAAGAAGTGGCTAGAGAAGAAAAAGCAAGGTATTCATCTGGCTCTAGTGTGTTTTGAATCTAATCTTGTTGATGTCCCTTCTCATACTTGGTGGTTAGATTCTGGAACAACCACTCATATTGCAAAATCTGTGCAGGAGCTCAAAACCAGGAGAAAGCCAAATGAAGGGGAGGTGTCTGTTGCAGTTGGAAATGGGATGAATGTCAAAGTAGAACATATAGGAGTAGTTGCTTTGAAATTAAGTAGTGGACATGAGTTGATTTTGCGGGACACTTTTTGTGTACCTTCTATGAGAAGGAATTTGATTTCAGTTTCAATTTTGGATGAATGTGGCTACTCTTTCCATTTTGGATCTAATAAAGTTTTTTTATATTATTAATTTATTGTTGTTGGCTATGGTGTTAAATTGAATGGCATGTACATGTTGGATCTCGATCCTCTTTCTCTTGAGCAACGACATTCCAATGTTAATAATGTTGTTGGGCAAAAGCGTGGAAAAGCTGTTGAGAATTCTTCTATGTTGTGGCATAAGAGGTTGGGACATATATCCCGAGAAAGGATGGAGAGGTTGATCAAGGAGAACATTCTTCATAATGTGAACTTCTCAGATTTTGATACTTGTATTGATTGTGTGAAAGGGAAGCTCACTCCTGGAGTCAGGAAGAAAAGAGTTGGTAGGAGTGAAGGCATTTTGCAGTTGATTCATATAGATATCTGTGGGCCGATTACTCCCATTGCTTTGGGAGGATATAGATATTTCATCACCTTTATTGATGATTTCTCAAGATTTGGCTGGATTGATTTGTTGCGTGAGAAATCAGACTCTTTAGATGCTTTTAAGAATTTAAAGCTGCTGTTGAATTAAAATTTGACACACAAGTTAAGTGTGTTAGATCTGATAAAGGTGGTGAATTTTATGGAAGGTATGATGAAACTGGCAGGAATCCTGGCCCCTTTGCAAGGTTTTTGCAGGATTGTGGTATTGAGGTACAATATACTATGCCTGGAACTCCGCAGCAAAATGGTGTCGCTAAAAGGCGAAATCCTACTCTCATGGAGATGGTTAGGTGTATGCTTAGCCATTCAACTCTTCTTGATTTTGTATGGGGAGAAGCCTCGAAGACAGCGGCTTATATTTTAAATCATGTTCCAAGTAAGTCAGTTCCAAAGACTCCATATGAACTTATGACAGGGAGAAGGCCTACTCTGAAGCATTTTCGTGTATGGGGTTATAAGGCAGAAGTCATGCTTTACAATCCAGAAATAAAGAAGCTTGATCCTAAAATGATTAGTGGTTTCTTTGTTGGATATTGTGTGGGCTCCAGAGGTTCTAGATTTTATTGTCTTACACATACAACTAGAGTTGTTGAATCTGATCATGCTGTCTATTTTGAAAATGATTCAGAACATGTTGTAACTCAGGAGCCGCGTGTTGTTAGCTTCAGAGAAGAGCATGTCACTATTTCAGTACCCATTACTCTTTTGCCCGAGTCTATGCCGACTGTTGTCACTTATGATGAAGCCATTGATCCCATTGTTGGTGCTGATATTGAACCACAAGTTGATTATGATGTTCAGAATCCAGATATTGTTGTGCCTCAATTGAGGCGATCAGAGCGTGTTCCTACATCTTCTGAGTCTACTAGATTCAGGGATTATGTTGTTTATTTGTAGGAACATGAGTATGCTTCTGTTAAGGATTCTGATCCCGTTACTTTTCATGAAGCTATTTTTGATCCTCGTAGTTCACAATGGCTGGTTGCTATGGAGGATGAATTAGCTTCCATGCATAGGAATGATGTTTGGGATTTGGTAGAATTGCCCGAAGGTTGTAAACTTGTTGGTTGCAAATGGGTCTTTAAGACCAAACGTGGTGCTAGAGGAGAGATAGAAAGGTACAAAGCCAGACTTGTTGCTGAAAGGTACAACCAGAGGGAAGGCATAGACTATAAAGAGACATTCTCTCCGTCTCTACTAAAGACTCTTTTCGCATTGTGATGGCCTTGGTTGCTCATTTTGATTTAGAGCTTCATCAGATGGATATTAATACAGCATTCTTGAATGGTGATCTATTTGAGGATGTTTATATGGATCAACCTAATGGTTTTGTTGAAAGTGACAAGGAACACGTGGTTTGCAAATTGAAGAGATCTGTTTATGGTTTGAAACAAGCTTCTAAACAGTCGTACTTGAAGTTTGATCATGTTGTAAGCTCTCTTGGCTTCAAGGAAAATACAGTTGATCAATGCATTTATCTAAAGAATAGTGGGAGAAAATTTGTTATTCTTGTTCTTTATGTTGATGACATCCTTTTGGCCAGTAATGATGTGGGTTTTCTGAATGAAACCAAACATATGCTTATAACTCATTTTGATATGAAGGATCTTGGTGATGCATCTTTTGTTTTGGGCATTGAGATTCACCATGATAGATCTCGCGGTATCTTTGGTTTGTCTCAACAAGGATATATTGATAGAATCCTGAACCTGCTCAATATGCAATTTTGTAAGCCTTGTGTTGCACCCATTCAAAAGGGTGAGAAGCTTTCTAATGCCCAATGTCCTCAGACTGAAAGTGAAATGACAGATATGAAGAAAATTCCTTATTCTTCTGTTGTTGGCAGCCTTATGTATACTCAAGTTTGTACACATCCTGATCTTGTTTTTGTTGTTGGTGTACTTGGGAGATACTTAAGTAAACCTGGTGTGGCACATTAGCAAGCTACAAAACGTGTTTTGAGGTATCTGAAAGGTACAAAAGATTATATGCTTACATACAGGAGGTCAGATAATCTTGAGGTAACAGGTTATTGTGATTCTGATTATGGTGGTTGTCCAGATGATCATAAGTCCACATCAGGTTATGTATTCATGTTAGTTGGAGGAGCTATCTCTTGGAAGAGTATCAAACAGACTCTTACAGCTACATCAACCATGGAAGCAGAGTATATAGCTTGTTATGAGGCTACACGTGAAGCGATATGGTTGAAGAACTTTATTGCTGAGTTTGATTTTGTGGAAAGTATCTCTAGGCCTCTAACCATATATTGTGACAACTCTGCTATGGTAAGCTTCTCTCTTAATAATAAGAGCTCAAAGCGGACAAAACACTTTGAGACGAAGTTTATGTTTGTGAGAGAGAAGATTCAGGAGTTTAAAACTCGTGTCGAGCATATCCCTATAGAGCTTAATGTTGCTGAGCCCTTAACAAAAGGCATAACTGTTAAAGCTTTTGTTGATCATGTAACCCGTATGGATGTAGTGAGGTCTTTTGATGTTTTGGATTAGTGGGAGTTTATGTTTATGTTATGTTATGACCTCGTATTGAATAATATTTGAGACATTTTTCAAATAATGGATATTGTTGCTATTGTTATTGCCATATGAATATTCTGCGCAGTTTAATTGTTATAACTATCATTGTATATTTATATATTGTAATGGCATATTGTAGAGACATTTTGGACCCAGTCTCAATCCTGTTATTATGATAAGATGCATTGAATCTTATATGGCATCTTGGGCAGATGCTTGGACCATTTTGTTGGGAAATAGCACCTTGTTCAAACTTTGGCATGCCGTTTTGTTGTTCTTTTCCTTTTATCCATATTCCACCTTGTTGTTAGGTCACAGGATATAAGTGTCTTACAATGTATGATATCATTATTCCTTCGAGTATGATTTTCTGCTTTGTTGAGATACTTGTGGTTCCATTTTGGACCTTTCATGGTATATGATGGTTTATTTTGACATCTTGTTGTTGCCACATATTGTTGATTAATCTGGTATATCATAATATTTTGATTTATGCTGTCCAAGTGGGAGAATGTTGAATATTCTATGTATGGACTAGCATAAATCATTTTGTTATAATTTTAATTTTAATTTGATTCTAGATTAATTGGATGCCAAAATATATTTGACCATATTTTTTAGCCCAATTCTATAGTTAATTTTGTTATTGGGCTTGATTTTATTTTGTTATTAGTGGATATGGTATTGTTTGGTTATTGTTATTGGGCTTAGCCATAATGGGCAGGCTTGCCCTATTTTATTATTAATCTGCAGAGGCCCCTGCTCCTAACCCTTATCAGAGTGGCTGTTGCCCTATTGAGACAGTGCACAAATTTCTGGTATCTGAAAGGGTAATAGGAGGAGCTCCCTCTCTGGATTTCTCTCTGCAGCTAGTTGCTTTTCTCACAGCAAAAGGAAGAACCCAGTCATGGACTCATCAACCTCGACTGTTCCAGGTAATTCTAAACACCTAATCTCGATTATAGCATTTCTCATATTGTGAATTGGACTAAAATTTTCATCAATTACACTATCTCAAAACATTTGCTATCACAAAAATTGTAAGCTCACTCTTTGACATAACCTCAATACAAGCTCTTTATTTTTTTGGGAACTTACAATTGTGATATAAACATGACCTTTTGGGAATCATGAAATGTATTGCTAATGCAATCTTTTTTTTAAAAAAAAAAAGAGTAAATTTCCTGTTGCATATGCTAATGCAGTCCTTTTATGTAAAACCAATTTCTTTTGTGGGCATCATGCATCATGCCACTTCATTATTCAATAATTATCATATATATTATGCTATGTCTATCACATGTATTATAATTTTAAGGAAAATCAATTTATCCTTGAGTAGATTGAATAAATTAAACAAGGAAAGTTTGCACATAATCATCTTAAATTGGTCTGAAATGCCTTGATCATGGTTTTGCTATATTTTTTCAAAACCTCTTCAAAATATTTGTTTGCTGCATATGTTGCTATTCTGTCATGTCTCATGCTTTGCTATGAGATATCTCCTATTTTATCATGAGATTTTGTTTTAGGCCGTCTAAAAAAAAATCTATAGCTCAATATTGTTTTTGTTATAATATATTTTGTTCTTGATGGATGCCAAAAGGGGGAGAAGTGAGGAAAAACTACAAAGCAAAGTAAATTATTTTTGGAAGAGAGAAAATCTAAGCAAAACAAGGTATGTTTTCCTCTTTTCTTTGTTAGAAGGGGAGAATGTATTAAGGGGGAGCTTATTCTCTGAACATTATATTTGCTTTGTGTTTTATTATATTTGTCATCATCAAGGGGGAGATTGTTAGCCCAAATTGGGATATGTCTCATAATATGTGATGATAACAAACACAATGTATATTTAATGACTTTGATGTGTGCATTTGATCTTTGGCCAAAGTATATATTTGCAGAATATTTGTCAATTATTATGCAGTATCAAAAAGGAAATAAGTTGATTATATTCAAGAAAGATAAAGATATTATTGATTGAAGATAATGTGTGTTTACACACTTGAGAAGATTGCATAGAAGAGAAACAGGAAAAGCTGCCCACCAAATTTCTATGCTACATGTTATAGTTGCTGAATGTGACTCAAAATGGGAAAGAAAAATATTGGGATGTATGCATCATCTTATGGAAAAATAAAGAAAAGGTTTCGGGTATAGCTTAAATAAAATAACAAAAGAATGCCCAGGATCCATGATTTATTGTAGCATGATATTGAGCGAATATAAAGGAGGAAAAGTATGCCCATAATGAAAGGTATTAAGGACTAACCATCTACGCATTGGAAAGAAAAGGATGTTGCTGAAAAATAAGGGGATGCAAATCAAGATCATAGCAGCCATGAGATGAGCTGAATTCAAGTCAAGGCTTCCTACTCTTTATTGGAAAGATTAGTGCATGATAGGATCAAAATATGCACAGAGAACAAACATGATTAAAGGAATAATTATGGAGTTGCAATGGTTAGTGGAAGAACAAATAAATAAATATATAAACTTTCTTTGTCCAAGAAGACATAGAGGTGGAACACTAGTTAGTATGTGAGAAATATCGTAAAAACTCCTTCATCCACATTCTCAAGTTTTGTGAGCTTCATTAGTTTTAATCTCAGTGAGAAGACTATAAAAAAAAAAAAAAGATTGAGTGTTGAGCGATTATTTTTTATACAAGAATTTCAGAAAAGTCTTTATTTCAAAAGGGAGTAGACTTGTTTTGGTTAGCTTGGAGAATTTATTTGACGTATTGTGAATCACTAGATAGTAAAGACCACTATTGTAATTTGTCTCTAATTGTTTAGTGAAAAATCCCACAAGTAATGGAAACTGGATGTAGATTCCACATTGAAATTGAACCAATATAAAAACTATTGGTGCAAGCTCTTCTACTCTCTATCTCCATTTTAGACACATATATTGGTTTACTCTTAATTTCTAATATAGTTTTAATATAAATTGCATAATTAGTTTAGTTAAAAGTCTCATACATATTCAGTAGACTTTCTATTAATCTTGTGTATTACTGTGAGCTTTTTGATTTGGGTGTTTAGTGTGCAGAAAAAAATTTTAAATACCAAGGACTTGATTCAAACCCCCCGTTCTCAAGTCCTCTGATACCATCAATATTGTTTAGCTTCTTCTTGAGTGGTTAGGTTATTGTTTCCAAGTTTGGGTTTCTTTACATTTGGAGGCCATGGAGTAATTTGAGGAGTGAAACTTTTGACCAATGTGCATACCAATGAGTTAACTCATTTTAGTTTCATATTTTCATGTGATTGGGACTTTCTTTGTTTGACGATGTGATTATAACTTATCTCATTATATTTTCTCATTTTCATTGTAATGCACTTTCATCCTATGTTGGAGATATGGAAGTAAGTGTCCTCTAGCTTGCCAAGGAGGGTGCTGGAGTATATAATTGATATTGGAAATTGATTAGAGTTGTTGACATTTGGTTAGGAATTAGTTACTAGTTAGTTTACCTCATGAGTCTATATAAGGCTCACATGATATGTATTACATCACCTTTTCATCCTAGTAAAATTGATATTTCAATTCTCCTCTGACATCTATTTATCTCTTTCTCTATTACCATGAATTTCAACAGTTAGATTAGTCAATTAATTTTGTTAGTTAGAGTTAGTTACTATATGGTTTTGATATGAGTTTGCTAGAGACTCTTGTAACTTTTCTACTACATATGACCTTCCATCGATTCATTTCAATGAGATAGTTTATTTCATCATCTCAATTCTCTATTATATGGTATCAATTTTCCTTGCTTGTTGTGTTTTCTCTTAATCCTCTCACTCCCCTTCTTGCTTATTCTCATTTTTCTTCATTCATGAGCTCTCTCATGTCTACCATTGTTGATCCATCAAGTCAAAATGAGAATGTGCAAGAGCCTTCTTCAAATTCCTACTTTCTTCATCCAAACGAAAAACCTCTCTCATATTTAGATAGTCAAACATTAGTGAGCAACAATTGATGTTGGTTAGTTACCTTATTCTTAGGAACATAGACGTTAACTGAAACAAATGAAAAGGATGAAATATTTTCATAGCAAGCCCTAACATATCTAAGAAAATAACATTGGACGAGAAAATTAAAAATACCTACTAGGCTCACATTAATGAAAAGCTCCCATAATAACTCCCTAGTTACTTGAAAACGCCACAAAACAAAATGGTTTACTAGTAACCAACGAACCATAGGTTAGATAGAGGAGCAAATAGGAGTAGCGAGATTCGAAAAGGGAAAGGAACTCAGGGATCGAGATTGCTGACATAAGTATTAGCTAGCATCTCTCGTGGTCGAAGAAAGAAAACACAATGGTGGCTCAGGCAAAAGCGGCTTTATGGTATGATAACAGACGCAGACTCTCTTGCAGGCAAGGCAATGAAAAGCGTACGATGGACTCCAATGGAAAATCCCGTTTTCAGTTTCAAATTTTCAATTACCATTCAACATTCTATTTTTTGTAAAATAACTGAAATGACGTTAATTTTGGCCCTTTTTCTTTTCACTTTTTTTAATATAATTATTTTACTGTAGCTACCACAAAACCACCATTATCTATTGATCCAAGTAAAAATTGTCGAAGTAACCATCGCCACATAGTTATTTTGCAGCGGTTTTAGTTAGCTTATGCAATTATAGTGCCATTAACCTTCCAGTTTGGTGTGGTTACCAGTAATCCTCTGCAATGCTAAATATTACCACAAATTCAAGTTAGAAACATTTTAAACTAACAATTTTCAACGGTGATATGAAAACAAAAAAAAAGACCAAATAAAAAAAGTAACAGAATAATACCAAGAACATAATGGTGGTTTTTGTTCGTAAAATGGTGGCTCCAGTGAGGCATGGAGGCCATGAATAGTAACCAGCAGTGAAAAGGAACATAAAGGAAAGAAAAGTAAGAGAAAGAAAAGAAAGAAAGATGTAAGGAGGAACAAGGGGCTCCATGCAGTTTAAAGCATATTTTCAGTATGACCGATAAATTTTTTGTCAATAATAAGTTTAATGAAGCACTACGCCTCATTAAAGCCCATTACATACAAATTTTTTTGTCTATAACAAGGTTAATAAAATACATTGTTTGATTTTAGCCAGTTACAGATGGATATTCGTCTGTAATGGGAAAACAAAATATTGTTGATAGTTTATTTGTTCTGAAATTTGAATCACAAATGGATTACCTGTCTGTGCGTGATATATAAAAATAATTAAATTTTAAAAAAGTATGGAACATTTCATCTGTAATTAAATCATAAAAAGGATAAATAATAAGAAATATCCGTGAGGTTTAAAGAAAAAAACCCTTCATTCTTATTCGAATATGACACTCCTTTTTAAATGTGTATGTCACTGACGACCCTATTAACTAATTTTCTATTATTAAAAAAAGTAGTAAAATATAACTAATATTTATTATTTTAAAATAAAATATCCTTTATTAACAATTTTGTATATGTATTATTTTTACAAAATAAAGAATATGTGGCTTATAATATTTTTTAATCAATTTAATTTTTAAAATTTTATCATATCTTTTTAAAAAATAAAAATTATCTATTTTCTCAACTTTTAGTATTACAATATTAATGTGTATAAAAATATAAATTATTTGTTAATAGCGTATATAAAGATAAATCACAAATAACATAGTATGAAGATTTTTGTGGTTTTACTACCAGAAACACACGGGATACCGACGAAATTATCGATGGGTACTCACCCATCGATAATAACCGACGGACTTTTTAACGATTTGATGCGTTTTTGGAAATAATTATGATAATTGCAAGCACCCATCGGTAAACCCGTCGGTAACTACTAGCACAAAACGTGTCAATTGGCTCGCATAACAACCAATGGGTGTACCGACGGTATTATCGACAGGTAATTCCTATATTTAATATTAATTATTTAATAAATAACTTATGGATGGGTCAACCGACGGATATGTAATATTAATTTTATGAATTAAATTACCAACGGATAGTTTCGACGGTTAATTATTAAATTAAATATCAATAATTTATTAATTTTTTTACCAATGGGTCTATCGACGGTTTATCAAAACGGATCGTTTCATTAAAAGCAGTTACCGACGAGTGTGCCGACGGGATTTTTGAAATATTTGTTATTGCCGCAGAAACCCTTCTTGTTTCTCGTCACCCGTCAGTAAACCCGTCGGTAAGTACTTTTAATGAAACGATGCATTTCATTAAATGGATACTCGTCGGTAATCCCGGGAATATTACCCCTTGAGACCCTTCTTCCTCCTCACTCGGAAACCCTCCTCTCTCTCTAAACTCTCTCTCTCTAGCTAAGCGTCACTGCCGTCGTTTTCCCCTCCGTTCGTCGCCATCGGAGCTCCGTTTGAGAAACGAAGGCCACCTCTACGATCCCTGGGCTTTGGTGTGCATTTTAATTGGTTTAATTTTTTGATTTGATTAAGTTTTTCCTTTCGTTTATGAGTGCCCATAGCGTTGTGTGTTTGTTGCATTGGGGAGTAATTATTGTTATTAATTTGTTAATATAGGAGTTTTGGTTGAGGGTCACAACGACTATTGACTTTGGGATCGGTTTGCTATTCTTTTTCTTTATATTACTCTATGTTTTGTATGTATATAATTGTAGTGATTGAAATTTATAATGTCCAATTCCGAGAGCTTCCCTATATTTTAGTTTTCTTTTTTTTCTGCTATAGAGGTTAGTTGCTGAATCCTTGTTATTTATATCATTTAATGTTTTAATATATGTGTATGATATATAGAGACTTATATTTTCTAGGATATAGTTGTAGGAAATGGGGATTGCATGACTGGAGGGAAGGGCGTGGATTTCCTTCCCCGACTTGTTTGATTTGTTTGCTATGGGATTCTCTATGTTTGCAGAGATTGCAGGATGCATGCTATGGAGTTATAAGAGGATGCGCAATAGAATGAATTTTAGGATTATGTGAATTGTATGTAATTATTAACATTTAACTGTTTCACTGTTCCTATTCTATTGTTGATTTTTATAATAATATCTATAATTGTTGAATTGGCTGATATATCTACCGATGAAAACTCCTAATTATAGGGGAGGTGTTGTAGAAATTTTGTTAATTTTTGTATGCGAATAATAGATTAAAAAAAGTAACTATATTAAGAAATACTTAAAAAATTAAAAGGCAATTGAGTTTGTTAAATAAAATTTAAAGACAAATTGAATGTGTTTTAAAGACCAAATACAATAAATATCTGATAATGGATGCTCATAATTTAAAGGGAGATGCTGTCGAAATTTTGTTAAAGAAATTTATAGCTGGAAGTGTCTTTGGTAGTGTCTTTATTATATATTGAATAATCCATTTCTAAAGCAAGGTGGTTATATACTCTGAATTTAAAATAGAAGCCTCATTTATATTTAAAAAATAACAAATAAGATTAAGATTCTGTCAAAATATAAGAAGACGGAAGTTCTTAATTTAAGCTGAGATGCTATCAAAATTCTATCAAAATTTTTGTTAAGTAAATAAGATTAAAAGTAATTATGCTACATTTACTTTTAAATAGCAATTGAATTAGTATTGATAGTAGTAATTTGACGTCCTTAAAAAATGATAGGGTCTTTGGTTTATTATAAGCGCAATGTTACCTTCAAACCGGTCATGGATGTGCAATAGATTGCATCCTAATCGAAGGGGGATTAAGTCAAAGTTTTATAGTAGTGTTGAAGAATTTATGAGGGTAGTATGTCAAACGCAACAGTTCATTAATGAGGCAAAAATTAGGTATCCATGTAATAAGTGCAAATGTAGGAAGTATTTAGATGATGATACAATAAGGGTTCATTTGTACAAGTAGGGATTCATGCTTGATTATTAGGTTTAAACCAATCATGGAAAGGTCCTTAATGCATGGAGATGTGTTTCAAACTGGAAGTAGTTTTGGTGGGATCCATATAACTCAAAACGACATGGGTAATGTGTCGTGGGAGGATAACTTGGTTAGGCATTAAGAGATGGTGTTTGGTGCTACTGGGCCTGAATTTGGTGCTCGTTATTCGCAGCCTTCAATCGAGGAGCTCGACCAAGATATGGCTCGGTTTTATAGTCTCGTAGAAGCTGTCAATCATCCTTTGTGGGAGGATTGTGTGCACTCTGAATTGTCATTAGCTGTTTGAATGTTGAGCATTAAGTCCAAAGGGAATCAGAGCTAAAGTTCTTTTGATCAGTGGGCTGAACTGATAAGTGAGTTAAGTCCAAACCCCGATGTAACTCTAAAAGATTTTTATCAAGCTAAAAAATTAGTTTTTGAACTTGGGTTGAAGGAAATAAAGATTGATTGCTGCTTGAAAGGTTGCAAGCTTTATTATAAAGATGATATTTCATTAACTGAGTGTAAGTTTTGCCAAGAGCCTAGGTTTAAACCCAAGAGACGTGAAAGTGGGAGGTATAAGGATGTCTCTCAGAAAAGAATGCACTACCTACCTTTAATCCCTAGACTCACAAGACTGTATGCGTCAATAAGCTCGGCTTCTTATATGAGGTGGCACAGTGAAAATCAGAAGAATGACGGTGTGATGACGCATCCATCGCATGGTGAAGCGTGGAAAAAGTTCGATCAACAGTATCTTGATTTTACTTGTGACCCACGAAATGTTAGATTGGGACTTTATTCAGATGGATTTACTCCGAATAATCAATTTAGCAAACCCTATTCCTGTTGATCTGTAGTTGTTACGCCCTATAATCTCCTTCCTGAAATATGCATGAAAGATCCTTACCTGTTCTTAACATGTATAATCCCTGGCTCTAATAATCCAAAGGCTAAGATTGATGTGTATCTTCAACCACTAGTTGATGAACTGAATGAGTTGTGGTGTCAGGGTATTCTTACTTATGACATTTCAACAAAGCAGAATTTCATAATGAGAGCTGCATTAATATGGACCATCAATGATTTTTCAAGTTATAGAATGTTGTTTGGATGGATGACCCAAGGCAAATAAGCATGCCAGATTTGCATGGAGGATACTAAAGCATTCACATTGAAATATGGAAGAAAGAACTCTTAGTTTGATTGTCATAGAAGATTCTTAGATTCTGATCATCCATATAGGTGAAGTAGATACTGCTTTAAATGAAATTGTGTTGAGCATGATGAGCCTCTAGTTAAACTAAATGGTTGCGAAATGTGGGATCAAATTAAGGAATTCCCAAAAATAACAGAAGTCGGAAAGGTAGTACGAATGCCAAGATATGGGGTATACCATAATTGGACAAAACAAAGTATTTTCTGGGAGTTGCTGTGTTAGAAGGATAATTTGGTACGTCATTGTTTAGATGTCATGCATATTTAGAAAAATGTGTTTGACAACATTATGAATACTGTATTGGATACAAATTCAACCAAAGACAACGACAAGGCAAGGCATGATCTGACTGAGTATTGCACTCTACCTTATTTGCATTTACAAGGATTAAGAGATGGTCGGTTCTATAAACCGAAGGCCAAATATACTCAGATTTCCAATCAGAAACAAGTTGTTTGTCAGTGGCTAAAGAAATTCAGAATGCCCGATAGTTATGCTTCTAACTTAAGTAGGTGCGTCAATGTTGCCCAAGCTAAGCTTGTTGGCATGAAAAGCCATGATTGTTACGTTTTCATGGAGTGTTTACTTCCAATTGCATTCAGAGAGCTAACTGATATTGTCTAGAAGCCCCTAACCGAGCTTAGTTAGTGTCTCAGGGATTTATGTTTTTCTACTCTTAAGGTTGATGATCTACTTGTCATGGAAAAAATATTCCCATAATTCTCTGTAAATTAGAGAGAATTTTTCCTCCTGGGTTCTTTGATTCAATGGAATACTTGCCCATACATTTGGCATATGAAGCACGGGAAATAAGAGGGTTTCAAAAAACTGTGAAGAATAGGTCTCAAATGGAAGGATCAATATGTCAAGCTTATCTAGCAAAAGAAACTTCAAATTTTTGCTCATTGTACTTTCAGCCACATGTTCAATCTAGGAGAACTCGGGTTGGTCGTAACGATGATGGAGAGGAGTGTTTTATTCCACCAATTTTGTCTATATTCAATCAACATGGTCGAGCAGCTGGAAAGAACATGGCTCGATGGTTGACTTCCCAAAAGTGGAATTCTGCACACTTACATATTTTGATAAATTGTGATGAGGTGCAATCATTCAGATTGTAAGTCAACAATTCCTTTTTTAGTGAAAGTTTGATTTATGCATCTTTATAATAACGTAAAATATATTTTTTATAACAGATGCTTTGAGCAACTGCACAGTCAAGATGCTCTTCAACAATTTTCGGATTGGTTTAGATTATATGTAAGCCTACTTGTTTAAGATTATGTAATCCAATATATTCTTACATGTTAATTTTGTTTGATATAAGTCTAATTGACACTTCAGACTTTATGTACGTAGGTTCATGATAAAAATAATGGCATAACATGTCCCCATTTGTTTAATTTAGCTTGGGGGCCAAAAAATAAAGTAGTAAGTTGGCCCATCTTCTATATTAATAAATACAAGTTTCACACAGTTGATTAGGATGCGGGGAAAAAACTGACAATACAGGTGTTTGTGTTAAAGGCAATATTGGGAACGAAGAATGTGATTGGTATGGTGTCGTTAAAGAAATCCTTGAGTTTTAATACGTTGGTTCGCAAATAAATGTGTCCTATTTAAATGTGAATGATATAATCCTACCCGACTTGCTAGGACACGATAACACAATATAAATTCATTGAAATCAATCACACCAGAAGATATAGAAGTTATGATCCATTCATTATAGCCCAAAATCATTAGGTCTCAGTGGAGGGTTGTGAACAAAATAAAACCAAGAGATAGGATTGAAATAGAGGAAGATACAAATACAGATGCTTATCAGATGGATGATCCACCCACTTCAATGGTAGTAATCGATGCAAACAATCCTAAAAACCCTCTTTTATTGACTACCAGGGAAGTTGACATAATTGAATGCACAAGTAACCACCCAATCAAAAATCATAAAGATGAAATAAGTGCTAGTAGTGCTGATGATTCACCTAGTGATCAACAACAGAGTGATGATGAAAACAGCCCTACACTTTTAGATTGGCTGAGGTGTTTAATATTATATGCAATATTATTATGAAATTATAATAATTTCCTGATTTAATGAATTTTTTTATGGACTACTTTTTAATTGTTTCATTATGGCTGGAAGAGGCAAAGGCCGATCTTGGAAGGTTGATTTACCCACCACTACCTCAGCCACCACCCCTTCTACTACCTCTACCTCAGTCCCTACCAACAGCACCACAGGCTTTAGGATGATGCTCACTCCTGGGTATACCAGGCTCTGACCTCCCTCGTATTCACACCCATAACCCTACCATTGCCCCTAGCCCTACCACTGCCCCTACTCCCAGCCCTGTATCTGATCAGACTCCTACTTCCTCCACTGGGTCACAAGCACGAGACGCATATGGGAGGCCCCTTGGGGCTAATGGTAGACCATTCCACCATATCAGGTTAGATGGTCAAGACAGGTAAGTTGAATTTATTTTTTATTACATTATAGTTTTACATTGCTTATGACAATTAAACTATTTTGATTTTTCTTGATTTATTTTATCTTTGTAATAGTTTTGATCCGCTTGTGCTGGCTCACTATAGGATCACGGAGGTTATACAAAGTCAGTATAATCATCTGTGGCTCACATGGGGTGACATCCTAGAGACTACCAGGGAGTCATTTTGGGAGGATTGGAAGGTAATTCTATGATTTATTCGCTTTTATTAAAATATATATTATATTATTTAATTGTATGCTTAAATATAATAACTTGTATGCTGTGAATTTTGTATGCAGAAATCCTTCTACATTGACCCTAAGCATGAGCCCGCAGTGAAGAGGGCTTGGAAGATTAGGTCTTCCAAGCAACTGCGAGATATGTTATATGATGTCCATAAGGGATAGATGAGTAGCTCGTGTCTGGGGATGCCACGCTCAGTGAGCTGCAGCGCCACTAGGCCAGTGACCCGACCTTTAGGGGTAGGTCGACTAAAGGAAAGACAAACCGAGCCTCACAGAAAGGCGGGTCACTGCATACCGGTGGGTCGAGCACCCAGGAGGGAACCCGCAAGCGTTTGGTAATTTTTTAACCTTTATAAATTTTATAGTAACATTTACTATATTTGAATTGTGGCAAATACTATATGTATATGACTTTATTGTGCTTATTTGTGCAAGAGAGAGAGTTGAGCCACCTTCCAACACAAGGCAAGTTATTTCAGGAGACCCACACCCGAAAGGGTGTGCAAAGAGATGATGATGAGTCTGGAGAGGTCTAGGTGGATGCTTGCTCTGAGACGACCTATGTAAGTTTGAATTTGTACATTGTAACATCCTAATTTTTAACCCAATACTCTAGAACATATTTAGGTTAATCATTAGTCTGTTACTTCATAGTTCTCATTTAACTTTGAATTACTTAGCGGAAAATACGGGTAATTTTTTTTTGAAATGAAAGTGAGAGCCGCGTGATGCGATATAACTTGCGACGGACAAAACATACATCTCATAACGTCATAGCATAAAGCATATAAGGGCACATCATGAGAGACACTGAATAACATCTCATATATAATTATAATTTGCCCACTTATAAGCGTGGGACTAGATTTAGTACATGGAAATACATGAAAGAAAATACAACATAAACATAAACATAATCTACTCCCCTACCCGAGTGCATCTAATAGGATAACTTCTAAACAAAAGAAGGTTTATCCCCATCTAAGTGGTGTGTGCTCTAACCGGGTACTCCATCGGACGATCGTCACTTCCTACTGGCGTCCATCTCGCGAACGAGGCAGATATCCGGGAAACTGGGCGAGCTCCTCGGACGTGAAGAGGCGGAACGGGGATCGAGGGTGACCCCACGGTATGGTCGCATCTCCGGTCGTCGCGCAAGCCGTGGCCGAAGTCACGGTATCCTCACCGCCTCCCTTATCTGTGGTGGAGAGGGGCGAGTTCTCGCTATACGGATGGGTAGACGGGTCCTCGGATGGGTCGGTCTCCGAGAAGTAGGTCCGGGGCACGTAGTCGGGATAATCTCGCATGGCTAAGGCGGCGGTGTGCCTACGGAGTACTCTCTCGTCATGCGCGACGCGACGCTCAAAACCCGCCGTCGCCGCCATAGGGTGCGATCGGGAGAAGTGATGGGTGTGCACGGGATGAGCGAAGGGCGCCCTACGAACATGAAAATCTGCACCGCACGCCCCTCAAAATGGTATGACCCGTGAGTCGGGTCATAGTGCACCTCCCATGTCGGGGTGTCCACGAACACTACGAACGTCGCCATCTGAAGACGTGACGGAAAGAAAGAGATAGAGGAGTGAGAATCTTGCTAAAGAATCTCAAGAGGGCCTCCTACTACCTAGGTGCCATCATCTACGTCCTCACGAACCTTGGGTTTAATTATACGAAATGTCTGAACATGCATTTAGTTCGTTTTAAACTTCAAAATATACGTTAGCCAAGGTCCATTCATTTTAAGATGATCTTAATGTCATGAATGCAACATAATAGAAAATGTATGCATGGCACTACCTAATGCACATACATAAAACATAACATCAAGCATCATCATCATTGGTGGCATAAAGTGGCAATAGTAACATTCATATGGGACAAAACTTAGTGACATAATCATAATCATGAAACTTCTCTTCCTCATGGGTCACCCTAAAAGACAATCGAACTGGGGGTGCTCGGCCGAACCGGTGTCACCCAGAACGTGTCATACATCTAGGTTATGAGCTCATACCTTAACTAGTCATCACTAGTTCTTACTTACCACTTAACGATAAGCGTATCATAAATCCCGACTATCTGAGTACGGGTTAGGGGGCAAAACTCTTAGGGGTGCTCGGCCAGACCGGTGTCACCTAAGAGTATAAAATGGTACCGATGTCACATGAGTTCTATGGAGGTGCTCGGCCGAACCGGTGTCATCCTAGAACCCATCTTAGTACCTTAATTTTCAAAATCTCTTTAAGTCCCCAAATTTGTCGGAAATTCGGCGGCCAAAACAGTCATTACACCGAATTTCCTTCCAAATTTGCTTTATGCCACATTAACATATAATCTCATAAGTTCCTCATATGAATAACATCATCATCATTAGCATACTTCATGCATCATCCTAAATCATCCAAACGCTTACCCTTACGGTAGCTTATGCTTTGACCCTTACGGGTCTTAATCTTGAGATATAGTTCTCTACATCCGTCGTTCATATTTTAAGCACCTAAGGCTCATAATTAAACATCATTCATAATCCTCTCATTTTTCTTTTGAATCTGAATAGCATAGGGTGGAAATCCTAACAGGTGAATACGGGGTTCTAGAACTTACGTTTTAGACCCTTTCTTGGTTCCGTTTTCGCCGAAGGCGCTATGGATTAAATCTAAATCAATTATGGGGCATTCCTATGCTTAAGGACTAATTATTAATCATGTTTATCATGTTGTAAGGGTGCTGGACAGAATCTATAAAAATAAATGTTCTAAGAGTTCTAAACTTGCACTTTTACGGTTTTCTAGTTACTAGTTTCATTATAGGTGCTAAAATTCAATTCTAGCTCAAATGATACCATGTTTTTCATGTCTAAACAATCTAAATCTGATTATGTTCCCATTAAAACAGTTTGGATTAGTTCCATAAACAAATGGGTCAAAACTATGTTAAATTCTAGCTTTACGGTATTTCTAGTTAGCTAGTTTCTCACCTATCATGCATAGGATCGCTTCTACATCATCATACGATATTTTCACATATTCCAACACATTAAAACATCATCATACAGCATCACATTCACCACATCAGAACCAAAAACATCTTGCCTCAATAAGAGAAGTAAATTGACATTTCTAGGTACATAAGTTAACTAGTTTCTCTCGGAATCAATCTAGAACTTCTAAAACTCTTTGCAAGACATTTTAAATCATCAAGAGGCTAAGTGAAGCCTTAGGTCGGTGACCAAAACATATTCCATCCCCTAAAGGAGATTGGAATCATATCTTATAATGACATAACCTTATGAAGATTTGTAAAACTTTAAGGAACACTTAAAACATAGACTATTGGTCCTAGTAGCTAGATGAAAACTCATTGGAAGTCCATCCTCACTACTTGGCCGAAAAACATACATTCAAAGTATGGTTTACATTCAACTTTAACTTGGAATGAAATGGGCAAGTCTTCGAGCTCTAGGTTCTTAAGTTACGACATAAACTAAACGTGCTCATGCTCTTCATTTTTAATCTTGCTTTCAAAGTAAAGTGATGACTTGAAATTAAATATGCAAGGCATAATTTAAACGTGCAAGCTTGAAAGTAAATATGCGAAGCATAATCTTAAACGTGCAAGCTTGAAAGTAAATATGCAAGATTCAATTCTTTATTTTAGTGCTCTTGGCCCAACAACAATCGACTTTAAGGCCGAAATAGATAGGCATTCGAGAAATTAATTAGGTGATAATGCAAGTTCAATTCTTTATTTTAGTGCTCTAGGCCCAACAACAATCGACTTTAAGGCCGAAATAGAAAGGCTTCGAGAATTAAATTAAGTGAAGATGCAAGTTCCATTTTAATCTTTATGTTCTTAGGTGATAGCTTGAAAATAAAGATGCATAGCAAGAATGTAAATATGAATGCAAGCATAAAATAAATTATGCAAGTTCATTTTATCTTTCTAGAGCTCTTAACAAGACTTTAAAGGAACTTAAACCTCAACCCAAACTCATCAAACCAAGACAAAGTAAAAGTCTAGAGTTCTTAGAACTCAACATAACATATTTAGAAAATCAAACATCTAGCATGAAAAGGAAAGGTAATGGCCGAAACTTCAAGAAAAGAAAAGAAATGTTTGAAACTCTAGAATCCATGATCTTGGTGATATACTAACACCAACATCATGAGACCTCATCATTGAGTCATTAGAACCATTTTGAAACAACATCAAAGTTAAAGTGCTCAAAGGTTCAAGAAAGGAAAAACTAGAAACACTTTTGCTCAAGAACAAAGATCAAGCTCTAGAGTTTGTTTCAAGTGATGAACATCATCATGAAACTCTCATCATCAAGCTCTCATTTCTTTGAACTCCAAGGCCCATGGCCGAAAATGAAAAGGTAAAGGAAAGAAAAAGAAGTGCTAAAAAGAATCAAGAGAAACTATGAACATTAAGCTTAGAACAAGAACTTTAAAGAAAGAATACATGAAAGAAAATCCCTACTTGGTGTGATGAACTTGAAGATGGAAGAAGAAGATGAAGAAGATGAAGAACTTGAAGAACACAAAGACTTTGAGAGAAAAAGAAAAGCTTTGAGTGTTTCCTAAACTTAGCAAATGATCTAAAAGTGGTGCAAGCTCCTCAAGGCATTCTATTTATAGAGAAATGAAACAAATGGAGGGAGCTCATGGAGGAGGAGGTTTCGGCCATGAGGGTGCAGATTGGAGGCTTTCCATGAGTTCCATGAGGTGAGATAATGTGTTCTTGAGGTATGGTGAGGTATGGTTCAAAGCATGGTGAGGTATGGCTCAAGGTAGGGCTCAAGCATGGTTCTTTGAGTGAGGAAACAATTAAACATGTGGCCAATGGGGATGAGGTCTGGCCGAAACTTCATCATGCATGGGGAGGATTAGTTTGCATTTTAATTGTGGTTTAGAGTTGTGCTTAGGTGTATCTTTGATTATGCTTAAGATTAGGAATTTGTAAGAAAGTGTTTGGGTAAGGTAAATGGGTAATTAAGGTGGTCTAGACATAATTAAGGAGTGGTCTTGCACCATTTAGAGAGTTAAATCCTCAATTTAGAGTCTAAACAACTCTAGACACATTTCCTTGATTTAAGGAATTGGAGAGAGAAAACACTATTCAAGATTCCAAGACTAGGAATCTTGAGTTCTAAAAAGGGATTTAAGTTTAATCTAAGCAATTTTAGGTTCTAATTAACTTTAATAAATTATTTTGACTCTAGATTAATTAGGGAAATAAATTAATCTTCGTTTAGAGCCTAATATTGCTTAGGTTTGCTTAATTACGTCATTAAGCTCAAAAACACTATTCTAGGGGCAAAATCGTAATTTTGCACTAAAACTGCCCGGGACCTCCGGGACTTGAACAGAGACCTCTAGACACATGAAAACATGTTTGTGGACCTCTGAGGAAAGTTAGGGCTCAAACGGCACCTTTACCGCGTAAAAATGCTATAGGGTATTTTGGTCATTTTGACCAAAATCGCTGAAACGAAATTTTCGCTTCCGAAAGCATTCAAAGGCCATTCAATCCCCTTCAAACATTGAGTTGACCCTTCGAGGATGACCGAGTTGGTTACCCTCGAGTTCGGGTCAGGAAATGACCTCGAGGCATTTGGTCATTTCCTGACGACAGAAAAATCGGGGTGTTACATACATAACTTTACTTAACTTTTATTATTATTTCCATTTATGTCATAATTATTACTTACAATGTGTTTTATCATTTTTCCCTTACAACGCGAGTTTACTAACCTCTGGGAGCAGGCACAGACCCAATACCAAACCCAGGTGGTTGAGGCTGGGCCCGATGCTGACATTCCTCCTCCTCTAAATAAAGAGGATGTCTGGGCCTAGGTGGTTGGTAGCCCTTACAAAGGCCACATATATAAGATGAGATACTATCCTAAGAGTATATCCCCATCCTTCGCCACTTGGTCAGCTACTGGGGATGATGTCTTAGGGGAGCGTGTGCATGCCCTCAACCAAGAGTCAAGCAAAGAGCACACTCATCCAAAGAATAGGCACGATTGATCCAGCGAAGAGGGAGCGTGCAGCATAGTCCCTTCAGTAGCTCCAGGAGCTGCAGGCAGGCCGGACAGCTTTGGAGTGAGAGTTGAGATAAATCCAAGAGCTTAAGCTCTCTTTGGAGCACCAGTAGCAAGAGATAGCGAAGAAGGAGAAAGCTCAGCTCCGAAAGATGCACTAGCAGGTCATTGCACAGGTGATGGTCACATGCAGGCTTCGGGATCCTCCAGCTGCTGCAAGACACTCCCCTAGACCCCATTGCCCTATATCTCACTCTCATCCATCGATGAGGGCCAATCACAGTCGGACAAGGCGGATGATGATGATGTCCTGATGATGATAATGCCGCTGATGCCGCCAACGATGCCAATGCCCAGGACTTTAGCTAGTTTTTATTTATCTTCATTTTTCTTCCATTCTGGATTTTTTTTACATTTATTATGATTTGTGTATATTTTATAGTCATAATTTGATATTTTATTTAGTCAGTTTAATTTATTCGTTTTATCAATTTATTATTTAATATCATTTTAATTGATAATTAGATTATTATGTAAATAAATATATAATTAATAAATAAAATGTTATCAATCACAACATTGGTAAAGGAAATTTTTTTTAAAAAAAATTATTTATTACCGACGAGCATAGCCGTCAGTAATATGGATTATTTATTTTATAATAAATTGCAAAAAAATAATAACTTGTCAGTAAAATTATGTCTCTGATGAATGTGCTGACACCTTTTATTTAATCATATCGACGGCTATTAATCTATATGTCCATCGATAAAGGAGTCAATAATAATCGACGATTTTTTCAATATTGTCGATAATATTCATTGATGCCCTCGTCACCGATGGCCCCATACCCATCGGTAAGATCGTCAGTAAAACTGACGACCGTCGAAAAACCCATCGGTAACATTGAAGGAATACCGCGCATATATATAGTGTATGTATATATATACACACACTAGAATTAATACTTTAGGAACTATATATTTTATTTTAAAATAATGATTATTATAAATTATTATTCATATTAATAATATATTTAATTAATGCATTTAATTTTGATGCACTAATGGTTTTTTTATAAGTTATCTAATTATATATTGTCACATCTACAAAAGAAGATTACTCTTTTCTCTTTACTTCAAATGCCTTATTACATAAAGGATTTGATTGGATGAAAGCATAAAATAAATTACACTGTAAGTATATTCAATTTTAATAAAATTTTAGTAGTTATGATAATCATTTTCTGTAAAAATAAAAATATTTACTTTTTCAAGTATTAATTTGAGAGTATTAATATATATTTTTTATAGTAAAACCAAAAAATTCTTTTTATGTTATTTTTTATTTATCTTTATATACAATTCTAACACATAATTTTTATTTTTATACACATTAATATTCTAAAATTAAAAATAGAAAATTACATAATTTTTATTTTTATAAAATAAATATTACAATTTATTGCTAATATTAACAGTCTATTCTATTTTAGTAAAATTTTAAAAATTAAATTGAACATATTAAAAATAATATTTTATATTATTTTAATTCACATATATTTTATTTTATTAAAATAATATTTATAATTATTAATACAGGATACTATATTTTGAAAAAATAAACATTAGTTACATTATACCTTTTTTTAATAATAAAAAATTAGTTAATATGGTTAGTAGTACTATATGTATAATATTTGACCATTATCCAGAAAATAGTGCATGGACAAGTAGCTTTTTATTTAATTTGTGTCATTAATTTATTTAGCATTTCTTTCAATGAAAAGCAGAGCCCAAGTGGCAGTTATTCCTAAGAGGAAGAGGGCCACATCCTTACATTCATCATGAGCATTACTTCCATGTCAACTTAGTTATGTGATTTTAAATTTTAATATTGGCAAAACTAAACTTGGTAAGGTGGTAATTGAAATTCCCTCAGTAATTGAAATTTTAAATCATTATCAATGGATTTATTCATTTTACAGTACGGATAATTGAAACTCCCTTAGTAGTATAACAAATTAATAATTTGTTATATTATCAAGGATTTTTCCCTCGATAATGTGAAAAATTGCCAAAAAATAAAATTGTTGTTCCAATTAGCTAGGGAAAATAGCTTGGTAACGGTTATTCCTTTTTTTTGTTGTGTAACTATAATTATTAATTTAATTTTGTTTAATCCGCATCATGCATGAACCACAAATGCGTGTCTAATTTTGTCCTATTTGCTAGCACTGTCAATTTTATTATCAAATACTACCCATTTTATCAGCCTTAAAATAGCAATTCTTAATTTATATAGATGCATTATACTTTACATGCAAAAACTCTTTTTTTATAATCATCCAAATTTAAATGAGAGGAGCACCGTGATATGATGGCCGCTACAACATGGAACATTCAATGCGATTTGGGTGCGGGTATTGCAGAATGCTTGGGATTGAGGTTGGGCCTCTAAGGATCCATGGCTATGGATGATGCAAGTAGAGAGCAACTGTTTAGAAGTTATTTGAGCCACCCAAAATAAAGAAGACCATCCCTAATTCCTACTTTTGCTCTATATATTGTCAATGATCATCTCAGAATTAGTGACCCCTTTGTTTCCCGCACCTTCATGCATACCAGTCGTGAGGGAAACAAAGAAGCACACCATTCGGCTAAACATGCATGAAACGGGGTTGAGAATACTTGGGTTGTAATTCCTTAATGGCCTAATAATAGCTACCAGCTCCTTCCACGTAAAAAAAATAAATCCTAATTGAATTGGTTCAGATTTTATTTATAGATAACTTCTAACTATAAACATTGATGTTTAAAAAGATCAAAAACAAAATAGTTTTTATATAGCATGACATCCACATGAGATAAAATTGTTACGTTTAAGTCATATTAGCAATAACCATTAAAAATAACAATTATTAGTGTAACTAGCATTTCACTCGAGCCACGCACAATAATATTGTATACTTAAAACTTGATTGAATCATTTTAGCTAAACATACCTTTTTAATGTATATCTTATTTTAATACAAAACCTTTTTCATAAAACTATATGCTGGCAGATCCTAATCATTTTTTTCTTTCCCGTTTTTTCTTTGGTTCTATCTTGTGAAGTGTTATTGATGGGTGGTTGCATCCTTATCATTTTTTCTCCTTTTCTTTTCATTTATTAGATTTTTTTTTCTTTTATTCTATCCCCTCTGTGGATGTCTTCTTTTGTCTCTTTTATGAGTGTTTTTATGTCCCCTTTGTGAGTGTTCTAGTTTTATTTTTTGATCGTCTTATAAATACAAAGATATTTCAATTTATCTTGGAAAGAGACATGATATAGTCTTCAAACTGTAGTACATTTCGTGTTAGTCTCCATTGGATCTTCTCAACTTATTTTTTAACATGATCATGTTTATAATCTCCATCTTTGACAAGTGGAAAGGAAACTTTGATAATATGAAAAGGTGACTTTAACAAATGAGGAGGATTCAATATGATATCATCATGTTAACAAATAAATTGAGACGATTTGTAAGATCTCCATTTTAGTGATGCTTCATTTTTTTTAACTCTGGTTTATTATAATTATGAGGAAATTAATGAACAACTGTTGTTGCAGTTGAACGGGTGCAGCTTTAAAGCACACTGATATTTTTCTGCAAAAACAAAAATTGTTAAAACAATCATAATTGTTCCATTTAATAATCAGTTTTTTTTCTTCTATAGAAGATTAATAATATCCGATCAGTACCTTAATTTCTGTGCATAGTGTACAAACTGCCAATATTAAGTAACGATGGGAGTATCTAATAACCTGATTCGTGAAATTGATCATTTGTTTTCTTTTTTTTTTTTCTGCAGCCGATGAAGCCAGAGAAACAAACTCGTTGGAGAATAACAGTTTTCCCGGCCAACTGAATCAATCAGCTGCAATAAATCAGAGAAAGAGTGCATTTGTGTTGCTGGCCCAGTCAATTGCAACACTCCTTGGAAGATTGTCCTATGAGAAAGGTGTCAAGAGCAAATGGATGGGAACACTAGTCCAAATTGCTGGCTTCCCAATCCTACTCCCTTAATACTTCATCTTATCACCCAAAGATCCCACCCGAGACAACAACAACAACGATCCAAATCAGCCATCTGCTTCAATGCTAGCATTTGTCTATGTCTCCCTTGGCCTAATTATATTGTGGCCTTAGATTCTTACTTGTACTCACTTGGACTCTTGTACATACCTGTCTCAACCTTTTCACTCATTTCCTCATCAGAATTGGTTTTCAATGCTCTCTTCTCCTACTTCCTCAACTCGCTCAAGTTCACACCTTACATAATAAACTCGGTAGTCCTTTTAACAATTTCCTCAGTACTCCTTGTGTTCGAACCTGACTCATCAGATCAAACACAGGTCTCTTTTAAGGATGTGGTTGGATTCATATGTGCAGTTGCTTCTTCTGCTGGGTATGGACTATGGACTAATCCTCTCCCTTCAGCAGCTGGCTTTCAAGAAGGTTCTAAAGGGTGAAACATTCAAAGTGGTCATGGATTTGATAATATACCAGTCACTTGTTGCTACAATTGCAACTCTAGTGGGATTCTTTGCTAATGCAGAGTGGTGCGGGTTGAATGAGGAGATGGAAGGGTAGGAGATGGGTAAGGTGGCCTATGTCCTGAACTTGAGCTACACAGCCATAACTTGGCAACTCCATGCTATTGGTTGTGTGGGGCTGATTTTTGAGGTGTCTTCACTGTTTTCTAATTCCATTGGCGTTTTGGGTGTGCCTTTGGTTCCAATGTTGGCTGTGATATTCCTCAAAGACAGAATGCATGGGATTAAGATCATTTCCATGGTGCTAGCTGTTTGGGGCTTTATATCATCCGTGTATCAGCACTACGTGGATGAGAGCAAGTCAAATAGTACTGAAAACAGGAACGCAAGTCGTGTTTCGAAAGCTTCTTCACTATTAGAAGAGGTTACTAGATGAATTAGGCAATTAGCTAGGCTTTTAAGTAATCTATCTCAGCCTTAAGTATGTACATGTGCTTGTGTGATGTATTAGACATCTATGATAAATGGGACACAGTAAGAATATATGTTAATTAGTTTAGAAACAACCACTTTATGAAATTATATATATTCCAACACTAGCTAGTGTTTTTGGATTTACCCGATTCATGCATTATTTTTCTATCCTTAACTTGTAGTAATTTACCCTCATCTCTCTCTTTTCTTTCATAACCTGGTGATTTTGAAGGTATTTCAAATTAGTTTTTTTTTTAATTATTTGGTTGATGTACTAAATCATATTGTAATTATATTTTTGTTTTTTTATAATTTTAAATAAATATGTATAATTTCTTTTATATTAAACGAACTGAATTGAAAGTTTAAAAAACTACAGCCAGTTGATGAATTAAGATTCTAAATTTGAATTTAATTTTTATACGCTGCTATCCAATTAAATTATCCAATTTGAATAATTTTTCAAACAGTAAATATAAGATTTAACTACTTTTACTGATATAATGAAATATAATTGGATAATAATGTAAAAAAATTTCTTATATCAATGCATAAAAATTAAATTGTTTAAATTTTAACCGTCTACATGCATCAATAAATTAGTCTTTTAGTTATTTATATTATTGAGATTAAGTTAAATATTGCTTCATGTTTAGCCAACTAATTAAGTGGTAACAACTATTGAAGAACAAAAGACTCTACCCTTTCTACTTGTCAAGGGCCTCATCAGTGACAGTATTCCGCAGATTGAACCGTTTAGAATATACAGAGCTAAATGAATGACCGAAAGAGCATAATTAGCAAAACATATATACTTAAGTGATTCGGAGTACAATTTATGAAGTAATAGGTCATCAATTAAAAATAAAAAGGCAAAAAATATTAGTTACTAATAATTGCATGCAAAAAGATGCTATGCATAAAGCAAAGCACACATAGAATCATAATTTATTTAATTTTCCACAGTTAATGACTAAACTACAATTTAATTTTTTGCTAAAGCAATTACTAGATCTTAATTACAACAATGTTCAAGAGTAAAAAGACCCTAAAAGAAAAACAAAAGAAAAAATATATTCCATCTCAAGTCTCATCAGGTAAGTAAAAACCAACAAAAACAAAAGTGGATGTCAATTAAGTTTATAATAATTTATTCATGATGAAACGGATAGAAAGAGGAGAACCAGAGGGCTAGAACTGCTAAACGCTAATTACGAACAATTAAGCTGTCGTCAACTAGGGCAAGTAATGTTGACATGTGAGGTTGATCTCCAACTGCGCAGATTTCGGGTGGTACTTACCCAACACCTATATACTTTGAAGTTTCACGTCTTACAGCTAAAATTTATCTGTGCCACCATTAGATGTATGTCCAAAATGTCTTTAGATATTTTACTTTGAAATAATAATGATATTATTATGCAGAAACCGTATTCATTCCACCTAATTAATTATTCGCGGAGTCGGTGGGTTAAAATTAGGATAAAGCCTGTTGCAGTGTGTACATACATAATGTGATTAAATTACTAATTGTGCACTATTTAATTAATCTAATACATTTCGCAGTATAAGCAAGCTATTCAAAAGAATATTTTATAATATTCTTGTGAAGATATACTAACATGCCCAGCAATTTGCTTTGTCATTTCGGGGAAGGTAAGAAACAAAACGTCCACATCCATCTCCTTCCCCCCCACCCCCAAAAGAAAAATGTACACATATAGTAATTAACAATTATTTTCTTAATATATTCACTTCATTTTTTTATATTTAATTTTTTTTCCCTTGGAACCACTTGATGTGCTCTCTTCACATTAAGTGGTCAGACAAGGATCCTCATCCGATCCTTGGCCCCAACACACAAGCAAGTTCTCCTTTCCAAAATTTCCCTTTTTATTTGCTCAGTTGCTCTATGATCTCTATCTACAATTTTAAACCATATCGCTAGTTTTTCGTTGTGTGTCTTCTGATTCCGTATCTTCTTTCCCTTCTAAAAAGCTCCACAAATACCTCTCATCACTAACCCTTCTAACTCTCAATCCTTTTTCTTTTGTTGTTCAATTTGATTTTCCTTTAATTTGCACATGGAAGACAAGCTCCACAAGCATAATACTCACACGTACATGCCCAATAATTCACACCCACCACCTACCCTAGCCATGCACAAAGACTCCAAAACAATATCCAAATTTACCAAGCCAAAGATACGCATAATTCACGTATTTGCACCCCAGATCATCAAGACCGATGTTGCAAACTTCAGGGAACTGGTGCAGAGGAAAACTGGGAAACCAAGTGGTGCTGAAAAAATGTGTTGCAACATTATTAATAAGAAGCCAACAATATTAGCAGCTTCATCAGGGACAGATCAAGATCAATATTCATCAAGAAAGACCAACGGTACTAATAGCCTTATTAGTGGCCTTTTCGATGATGATGATAAGCCCAACTCAACGAACAAGAAAATGGAGCTGAGATCAGTGAAAGAAGAACAAGTTTGCAGTGGTGAAATTTTCTCTGGCAGGTATTTGGGAGGGATCTCAGAATTGGAAGGAGGGTTTATTTCTGAGCTTGGTGGGTTCCCACTGCTTCCTTCGGATTGCAATCACGCTCAAGGGTTTGACGAATCTCAGTCTCATCTTCTATAGGAAGTATATTCATATGGATATATAGATATAATAGCACATAATTTGCTTTCTAAAGTTTTTACTTTTCTGTTTCTTTGATTTGGCGGTTCATACTGTGGTTATGATTATGAACTATTTTGGTTTTCTCATGACATGCATAATGGCTGACTGATCTGTTGGATCATATATCCACAAATCTATATATTTCTCCTTTAATTTTCTCGGTTATTTAATTTTTCTCTGAAGTTATTGGAAATATTCAGTTAATTGCTTTAAGGAGAAACGGAAGATATGGAGGTTTTTGATTATATCATCGCTTAAATTTTTAGGAAAGGGACACTACTCTCCTGTTTGTGATTCACACACCATCATGTTTTGTGAAAATAGATAAACGAATTAAATGGGTGAGATCTTATTAAAATTTGTAAAGTTCAAGTTATACTGTTTGTGTTTGATCTCTTTCACATTATATATATAATCCTTTAGGAAAAAAAAATGATAGAATTCGTTTTTCTTAGATCTGTTATAGAGGAAGAAAGATATCAATGAGTAAAATCGTGGTTTATGCCTTTTCTTCAATTATGGTTATGGCGGAGGCCGTGAATTTATATGCCACCGGCACGGAGACCGAACTTGATTCAGCCATCCAGGTCAATATTTCATGAGTTAACAAATTGGATGGGTTTGCTTCTTTTACTTTCATTGTCTTTTCTCATGTTGGCCCCTTCGGTTGCATTTGGCAAACAAAACAAAAGACGTGCGAGGACAAACAATATAGATAAGTACGTTTATTACTTATCTTGCAAGAATATGTAATGATGATAGTATTTGAGAGCTGTGATCAGAACATCTTTAATAAACATCCACAGTTATTTTTCAATACCCTAGCTAGATCCTCTTTTTTTTCTACAGTTATTTAATCTATTTTCCATCACTTCATTTATGTAGTGTCTCTAAAAGTTGTTAACATTAATGTACAAATAACAATTTGTTTATCAAACCAAATGACGCATGGTGTATGTCTCCCACTAGTCATTTATATATATATATATATATATAGAGGCAAAAGCTAGTGGCAACTAACAACTTTTCGTAATCTAGCTCTAATCGTAGACAAGGCAGGCACCGGTATCCAATTGTTCCCAAGTTGGAGTGATCCATTAGAATTTTAATTAATTAAACCACCAGTTAAGGTTTTAAAACGTTAGGGGACATATTTTGAAGAGATTAACTATTTAATCATCTATCACTCTCGAATTAATGAGTAAATAATTGTTATACTCAGAAAGAAAAAGAAAATGGAGGGTTTTAGTCCAAGGGTATTATTTTAGGGTAAATAAATATATATAAGCGTTTTTTTTTTGTAGCTTACCATGAATAATCTTCATGAGATATTTCTCTTACTAATGGCTTGTGTTTACTGTATAATTTATTTGAATACCTAACAGTGCTATCCCATTTGGAGATTATATCCCATTTAGAGATTAGATGGTAGTTCCATTCACTCCATTGATCTATCTAATTATTTAATAATAATAAAATAAATGTTTAAATGAGACACTTATTTAAGCAATCTTGAGTCTTTTTGCTCTTTTACTAATGTAGATAAAATATCTATATTATGTGCTATAGTATGTTCGTTGCTTTATATATATATATGTAGCAGTTGCTCCAACAACGAAACATTATACGAAGTCATAAATTGTGGGAAGAAGTGCTATTAAACTATAATAAATTTACTTTACAACATGATCTATTTATTTTTCCCATACAACAAATTGACGTAAATTTGGATCCTTTGTAAAACATGGCAATTGTAAATACTAGTAGAACCACCATATTCAAATAAATTTAATAGGTCACATTCACAAAGACGTTTTCCATTGTTAAAATAAAAAGCTCAAAACCACGCGAAAATTAACAAAAATATCATGGAAGAACTGTTATTTTGACCACCCAAAAAATTATGTAATTAATAAAATAGCTTTAAAAAAACTATATTTATTTTAGACACTCCAAAGATATATTTTGTTTGACATCAAATTCACCAACACGACAACTAAGGATGTATTTTGTTTGACACCTGTGATTATGTTCCATGTTTTATGCCAAATTCGCACCTTAGAGCCACCACTTTAATTCTAAAAAATTATAGCTTTAATAAATAGTTCCTTTTATATTAAGTTATCATTGTAGAATAATCACTTTAACCTTCTAAAATATCATATCTTTGACAAATTAAATAACCCTTAAAAGAATCATTTTTATTAACGAAAATGGAGTTCAATTGACATTTGAGTGAATTTATCAAATGAACTAGATTTAAAAGACTATGGACAAATATTGTTTCTTTTAAATGTATGTTATTTTGTCAGAGATTTGATATTTCAAGGATTAAAGTGGTGGTTCTTCTAAAATTTCACAGATCGAGCCACAAATATAATTTGTCTTCAAAGGACCAAAGTTTTTTTTTTAAAATGGTAGAGAGTCTATCTTTTTATTAGAATTAGTTTGCTAGATTAATGTGAAACTAACTCTTGAATGAGTGAATGGATTACATCTTTATTTTATCTAACTATTATCCTTCAATTTTTATAAAAAATTTTGGTTATTATTTTTTTAAGGTTTAATTACTTTATAGGTCTTTATAGTTTTATTAAATTTTCAACTAGGTCCTTATAACTTAAAACTTTTTAACCAGCTTCTTATGCCATATAAAATTTTTCAATCAGATCCATAGGAATAACAACTGTTACAAAAATATTTTGGCCGATATTGTTATGCACTTGAGGAAGTGAGGTGTGCCACACAACTTATCAACCTAAATCGTTCAATAAATTTAAAAAAGAAAATCCATGTCCAAAAATAGTATGGAACAGCAATATACCCATTTGATAGAGTGTACTCTAGATGCACTTAATTAAGTCAACTTCATCTCCAACGGTCAACACCAAAAACAATACACGTATTTTTATTTTTATTTTTTTTGAGGAGTATATTAGAATTGAAATTGCCCAGATTTTTGCCTAACTCAACCATAAAAACGAGTTTATAATAAACAACCACCTAAGTCATTGTCAAAAATACTTTAATTATATAATTATATATATATATATATATATATATAATTCTTATGCACCGATAGAGTTAATTTTACACTATAAATTAATAAAAATTTAAGAAAATATCAAATCATGGTGGATCTACCTTAGTCGGTGGTTATTTAGAATGATTTAATTTTTTTTATTGAAAGTGTAAAACAATATTACATTGCCAATATATATATAAAAAAAAGAGAGAGAAAGAGACACAAGTGAGAAAGATAGTTTATTGTGAGAGTGAGAAAAGTAAATCTTAACCGTTGGGTCATATATGAATGATCAAGATTAAAATATTAAATCATATGATTTTTGAGTGATTACACTATCATTAATTAACTTCTAATCTTGACAATCCATGAATGGTATGGTTATCTAGCCCGGATCCTCTCACTCTCGTAATGAACTTGGGCCTAGGGAGGAAAGAGGCCGAGTTTAGCCGGGCTTGTATTTTCAAAATGGAGCTTGAGCCTAAGTCTATTTCTTGATATAGGTCTTTTTTATGACCTTAATCTAGTCTTCCTAAAAGCTTGGCTTGACATAAAAACATATTTAGAGGGCTATTTGGTTATAAAATATTTTAAAAAAATCAAAATGTCTATTCTTAAATAAGTCTAAATATATAAAAAAAAATGTATTTTAAAATAGACTAAAACAATTAAGTTAGTTTAGAAAATATATTTTCGATTTGATTAAAATATTTCTATTATCATTAGATATTTAAATAATAATAATAATAATAATAATAGAAGTAGGTCAGCCTGCTAGGCTTAATAAGCTTTTTGAAAAGCCTTTAACTAGCTTACTTATAAAATAGGTCAAACCTAACTAGGTCAAATGTAGGTTAGGTCAAAGGCCCCTGATGGAGGAAACTTGCCTACTTTCATTGTTATCTGGGTCATATAACCATAAATAAATCGTTAGAATTTAAAATTATTAATGGTTATTAATGATCACGTGATTACTTAAGAATGTCACATAATTTTATATTTTAGTCTTGATCATTCATATAAAACTCGGTGATCCAGATTTGATCATTTGACCCTCATAATAAGTCACTTCTCACATTGAATTGTTCCCTATATATATATATATATATAGTCAAATTATGGAAGGTGGTTATCATAATATGTGGTTACCTAGCTAAAATGATTTGACATGTTAAAATTCTATTGATTTATGATGCAAAATTATTTATATTATTAGCACATCATGCATAGAAATTAAATTGTAATAATATCTTTATAAAAACTATGTATCACATAAGGGAAATGTTTTTGGAATTTATATGATATAGGCATTGCATATTATGAGCGTGGGTGAATATTGCTAAGTGATACGTGTATACTTATATAAGAGGTATTGTATGTGGTGTTGAAATATTTTGATTTCTCAAATTATCTATAATCGGACACATTAATTAATGTCTTCAAATATTGTAGCTTTATTCAAGGAGATAGACATTTGTCATAGTGGCGGAGCTAGAAATTTTGAAAGAGGAAGGTTAAATTAGTCGATGTAAATAATATATAAAATAAAATAAATTATCATATAAAATTAAAAGTATAAAATGAGTTAGTATACAGTTTTTTATCCAAATTATTGATAAATTAGAGTTTATTTCATTACTCATCCTCTCTTTTAATTGTTTCCATATATATATATAGTCAAATTATGGAAGGTTTATCATAATATGTGGTTATCTAGCTAAAATGATTTGACATGTTAAAATTCTATTGATTTACGATGCAAAACTATTTATATTATTAGCACATGCATAGAAATTAAATTGTAATAATATCCTTATAAAAACTATGTGTCACATAAGGGAAATGTTTTTGGAATTTATATGATATAAGCATTGCATATGGGTGATTATTGCTGAGTGATATGGGTATGCTTATATAAGAGGAATTGTATGTAGTGTTGAAATATTTTGGTTTCTCATATTATCTATAGTCAGGCACATTAATAATTAATCTATTCATATATTGTAGCTTTATTCAAGGAGATAGACATTGGTCATAGTGGTGGAGCTAGGAATTTTGAAAGAGGAGGGTTAAATTAGTCGACATAAATAATATATAAAATGAAATAAATTATCATATAAAATTAAAAGTATAAAATGAGTCAGTATATAGTTTTTCATCCAAATTATTGATAAGTTAGAGTTTATTTCATTACTCATTTTCTCTTTTTTCTTAACAAATGAATCAATAATTTCTTAGACTCAACCTAAAAAAATGGGTATCAATATATCATTCACCACCAAAATAGAGCATTATAAACAACTAATTAGTAAGCAGCAACTTCACTAAGTGAATAAAAAATTTAATATGAAAAAAATCTTAAAAGCATATTCTATAGACATTTATATGTTTCATATATTCTAGAAATATTTATATATTTCATACATCCAGACTATACATGTTACTACACCAAGAGACTTCTATTATTTATTATATATATCATGTCTAGAGATGATTGACTTTTTTAAGGAGGCCATAATACAAAATATACATATAATTATACGATAAAAGTGTAAAGTTGGGGAGCCGTGGCACCCACTGATCCCCCTTCTAGCCATGAATTTAAAACCTCTTCATTTCCCGAATGAGGACAAAATTCTCGACATTAGTTAAAGAATGAGATGATCCTTAATTACCACTTTCTACCAGTCATTCGACCCATGGTTAAGTAGTCTTGGAGTATGATGATAAAATAATATTACTTGCTAAACGTTTTTATTTGTTTATGTAGTTTTCGAGATTTAGAGCATGACATGACCTAGTTTTTTACCCTCTGGCTATGGGAAGAAGTATGTTGACTTATTAGAAGTAGCCAGATGAAGTCAAATAGGTTTGATGAGTTTTAATAGCAATTTGCAGCATTAATTAATTTATAAGGTATATATTTATAACAATTCGTATTATGTATTAATTAAGATGTGAAAAATATTATATTGTTGAAGTTAATCAATAGCAAATAATACATGTTGAACTTTTCTATTAAAATCCTTGTTTACCACAAGTAGACGAATCTAAAGTCTAAACCAACCTTGTGTAAAGTTAACAGCGTCACGTGCTGGCGGCCCTACCCTCGTTTATTGACCTTGCATCAGATCACAGCTGTTCCGTGCTACCTTTGATTCCATTTAATTCTAATTCCATTAAAAGTAATAACTTTGATTACATATAATATAATCTTAATAATTTTAAAATTCCTCCCCTAAATCCTAACCACAAACCCTAATCCTATATCCTAATCAATATCCTAATTATAACTCTAGTCCTAATCCTAACACTAACTCTAATCCTAACCCTAATCTTAAACCCTAACCGAACCTTAAAACATAATCCTAACCCTAATAATAACATTAACAATAATCATAACCCTAACTTTAACCATACATATCAGTAATTCACGATGATATATTTTTTTTAAAAAAATGAAAATAATTGGATTAATATGACAAAAGTTAAAAAATAAATTAAGAATACATTAAATAATGATTACTTGTTCATATTTTATGATAAAAGTTAAAAGGTATTATTTCATTTTTTATGATCAATTATTTTTTATTTGTAAGACTTTTAAGGTAATGGATGTGTGATCGAATTAAACACTTTTACAATATAGTAAATATGGTTAGATCTTTGTATATATTTGTTTACAATAACAAAGTATATATAAATTAAATTGTATTGATTATTTATATTTTATGCTCATAATTAAAAAAACTGCTTATTTTTATATCAGTAAATAAATAAATAAATTATGATTAATTGATAATAATTTAAACTATCAAATATTCATATTTTATTTTAAGTATTGAATAATACCATTCATCTGTATATTAAAATTATATAAATTTAACTATAAGACTTAAAATGCTATTAAGTTAAAAAAAATAAAGCAAATACTTCTTACTGGATTAATAAATGTTCAAATTTAATTGAAATATAAAAATAGCAAAAATCACATCATTGGTAATTTTTAATAACGAATAAATATTTTTTAATAGTTAAATGTAAGTTAATAACAAAAAAAGTATAAAAATTATAATTGTAATTTATATTAAAATGTTAATTTATATGAGTTATTAAAATTTAAACTTAAATATTTTTGTATTGGCAAAGGATTGGGACATATCCTTCACTACATAACTTTAATCAATTTGTTAGGGATTAGCTACGTCGATGTCTCTTGCTAACCATTTGTGAGGGTTTAGCTATGGATATATCCATCACCATCCATATTTCAACTTTTTGATAGGGATTAACGTGGAATATGTCCATCATACCCAAATATTGACCTTTTCCGAGGGATTAGCGACACAATAATCCCTTGTTGAATATAAATTATTTTGCGAAATATATTTCCTCGTTAGTCTGTCACTAATTTCTCATGACATTTCCAACCCATTTCCCCCCTGAATTTAGCTAGAGATTTATATTTCTATGCTAATTAGTTGTTATTTCGTTGCTAAATTCCCTTGCTAATCCTCTAATCTTGAAGTGGTTGACATGGAAACAAATTTAATTGGACAACATAAGCGGAAGCATGAAGATGATTGGTTGAATGAAATTGAACAAATTGGAGGAAAAACCAAATAACCAAGAATCAAAACATCATCCATACTTGTCTTTTATACATAGGCAATTTTTTAACATGTGCGATGCACGGGAATTTACATTTAGAAATTCTAATAAATTGACAAAATATATTTATATACTGAAAACTAAATTGAATTTAGAATATATTAATTTTGTATCGTGTGTGTATGTTTGTAATTCATATGTTTTCTGTGCAAGTTTTTTATTATTATTATTATTACCTATGTAATGTATGCTTGATGCTTGATATCATCACTATTTGAGGTATTAATATTGATAAAAATGTAACATCGTGCTATTTGTCATGCGAGTAACATTGTGTTGAATCCGAATTTAATATGAAAAGTAATATTTTTTATTTAAGGGATTTTATTGATAAAAGTAATTGATATAGGCTAAAATGATTTTTTAAAGTATAAAAAGTGATTTTTCACCCCAAAATATTCACATCCAAAGGCCCCTTTAATTATCAACTTATTTTTCTTAATCAATTATTTTGTTTACTTATTTCATCGTCATGCTTAAAACTACGGAAAATTGTGTAGATAGTTTTAGAACAAGTTATCTATAATTAATTTCAATTGATTCCCACCCAAAAGAGAAAAAGCAATTCGTAAAATTTATCTTATAAAATTAATTTCTTAAAACAGATAAATTAAGGAATTTACCATTTGTCTGTGAATGCACCACCAGTCCTTCACCTCCTTACTTTGGAGGAGTCATATCCAGAAAGGACAGATTGGATTAACCCCAAACTCGATCAATGACTCAGTAATGATCTAATTAGTGATTGGGTTGAACTGAGTCAGCCTTTAAACAATATATAAGGATTTATAAATTATACATAATAAAGTTGGTAAAATTTTACAAGTAAGAAATAAAATTTAAGTAATATTTTCCAATATATGTTTCTAAACAAATATCAATACAAAAATAATATTAAGTTATGTGAAATAACTATAAAATTTTATAATTTTTTACTAATATATAAAAAAATATATATCTCTAAAATAATTATTCGACTTTAGGGTGGGTCAACATGAAATTTAATCCGATTCCAGCTTGAAAAATATATTTGATAAAATATTTAAGGCATCCAATATTTTTTTCTATTTTTTGTTTTTGTCACGATCCAATATGCTTTGAATCATGCCAGGTTGCAGAGCTAGACCAGGTTATGAACACCTTAACTATTTCTTTTTTTAAAAAAAAAATATGGAGGGCCCTAAGGCCCGAGAGACAGCAAGCAACGAACAACCAAAACGAAAGAATAAAACTATTTTAATACCTAAAAAATATTGGAAATTCAACACCCTAAAAAAAAATAAAAATAAATAAGAGACAGATGATGAGAGTGAGTGATAGGAGAATAAAAAGTAATTCGAGTCCTTAACTACAAAATCACGGTGGGGATGGGTCCAAATAAGAGACTGAATATTGTGATCCACGCGATTTTACTGAGCAGCGACAACTGACAAGACGATTTTATTGGATTGGAGTGTGGAGTGAGGGAACTGAAGAACTCTTTCCCGCCATGGGAGTGGACTCAGAGAAGAACAGCCTCCGCAGATTGCACTGTGCCTATGCCTCCATGGTTCACTTCTCCTCTCTCTCTCTCTCACACACACACACACACACACAATTCTCTTTTTCTACCTCACTCAGGAAAATATCTTAGGGTTAATTTGCATTTGCATTTGGATTTGGTTTTTAGGATGAAGCTTTTCAAATCGGGGAAGAGACGTATCGAGGGCAACAATACAGCCAGATATACTTCGCTCGGCTTGACTTGATGCGCACTCTCTTGTATTCCCTCGTCTCCAACTGGAAACCCCATTCTCCAGGTACCCTACTTCTCCTTTTTCATTTTTTTTTAATTTTTATTTTCTATTACTTTCAAATTTCATTTTTTTTTTTGGTTGTATTTGTCGGTTTTATGGTGATGTTTGATTTGGTTGAGGTCTCAAACTCTCAATTGGTTTGATACTTTTATTAAGGAAGTTTGTTATTTACTTGCTTGTTTTCCATTTGGTGCAGTGTGCACTGTGTTGGGATTGGAAGAGGGGAAAGAGTGTGTCATTGTTGGAACCCTCTATAAACACATGAAGCTCAAACCTTGCATACTTGATGAGTATTCTAAGGAGGTAGGTTTAGTTATTATTATTATTATTATTATTTTTGAATTTTTGAATTTTTGAATTGTGCTTTTAAAGATGAATTTGGTGTTTTCTATGTATGAGAGTTGATAATAACGTGTGATATGCAGAGATCTTCGGTTCCAATTGTCAGGCCTCATAACTTCGTGCACCAGGATGATTATCTAGTTTTGGAGGATGAAAGTGGGAGAGTTAAGCTTGGCGGGGATCTCATTTCGCCTTCTGTGTATGTAACAGGTCTGTATGGTGAACAGATTATCTTAATTTGGCAAAATAGATTTTGTGGTAAGATGGCAATTCTGAAATGGCTATAGACACGGTTTACAATAGGACACTATGGCATAGTCTGGCACGCGCTTCCTACCCCCTTTAGCGGGGTAAGACTTGGTTGTTGAATTCTTGTTATATGTCAATTCTGAAACACTTGCATATTCATTCTAAAACATTACGTTTGGTATCTGCACTTTCTTTATCCTTCGTTCTTATAGTTTTTCTTTTGAGAAGAAAAGGGGTAGGAGGGGGGATGGTAGTTCAAACAATGTTGGATTGCTATGCTTTCACCTTTGTTCCATATTTCTCTGAGCTGTCTAGATATCAAAGTCAAGCATGTGGCTACTTAATCATGTTTACTCTCATACAAATGATTCTGTCTGGCACATGATGATATTGTACTAACATCATCTGTGACAGGAGTTGTGGTTGCTTTACATGGAAAGGAGACAAGTGCAGGCGAATTTTTGGTTCTGGATGTCCTAGAAGCCGGCCTACCACCACAGATAGAATTTCCTCTTAATTCAAGTATTACTTCTATATCTTTTACAGACATCTACAGTGCCACTAACCTAATGAAGCACATGCATAAAATATATACGTGATTTTTACTTACATTGTAGACTCTGATTTCTTATCATCTTACTTTGTTATGTTAAGATTGATGAATGGTAGGAGATGTGGATTAGCATCCTGATGTCCTGTACAAAGTGCTGTTTGAGTTGTCTTTTTATTTGTTGCTCCTAAGGAATTGTGCATTCTGAGAAACTTTTAAATCATAATCAGCAAGCATAGATAGTCTTCTGCTTCACTTCTCTTAGCTTAGTCTTTTTCCTTTCAGTAGCATATGATTTTATATTCTCAGCAAGTCAAAGAAACTGGCTTCTTAACTTGCTGATTGTCTTATGAAACTTTCTGCTTCACTTCTCTCAACATTGTATTTTCCTTTCATTATCATAGTATTTTATATTCTCAGCAATTTACAGAAACTGGCTTCTCAACTTGCTGACTGTGTTATGAAACTTCTGACAAGTCATCTGCGGTTGTAATTAAAATTTGCTGCTCATTGGTGATGGCCTTGTGATTGTGTGCTTTTAACTGTGCATCTTTCATGCTCATTTCTTCAATTTTGGTTTTTGAAACTTTATTCTTTCTTGATTCAACAGGGGAAGACAAATATGTTGTTCTTGTGTCTGGGTTAAGTGTTGGGACCAGTAACTCTAATCCCCTTCAGTTTCAGCTTCTCGTTGATCATATTACTGGGCATTTAGGAGATGAGAAGGTTTGTCCTGTTCTTCGCTTGAAGGTCTTATGTTGATTATTATGCATCATTTCAAAGTTTTAACTTGTCAACATTGACAATTGAACAGGAGCAAATTATTGCATCTAAAATTGTTCATGTGGTTATCGCTGGAAATTCTGTTGAGATACCACGTGGACTTCTTAATGGACAGGTATTGCTGTTATTGTAGAGAGATAAAAGGACCAAAGAGAGATTCCCCTCCTTCTGTGTGTTAGTCACTGCATACTAGCACTGTATAGTGTATGGTGTACAAAGCGTTATTATTTTCATTAAGGAAAAGAATATTACAAATATGTGCATTGGCTGTTTATAGAAGTTAATAATAAAGACTAACAATAACTGTAATATCTCAACCTCAACGGTCATCAATGTTTTAATTTCTTTAATGACTAACTTGATGCAAAAAACAGCCATTTTGTTTTCTACTATTTGGTTTCCTGTGCTGATGTATTCTTCCTTGAAAGGCTCTAACATTGTAGCCAATATAACATCCGATGCTATATTTTTTCCCCTTTATCTTTTGTCCTTTTTTTGGTTTTTCGTGCCAATAAAGTACCTCTATTTCAGGCATTAAAGTTAAAAATTTCACATACTCTTCCTTTATTGTAGCATCACTCATTAACTTACTCAAGTTTCTGAGTTTCTTGATTTAACACACTTTTATTATGTGATTGGCATGGTAATGAATGTGCATTCATAGAGGAAGATGCCACAATAATATGATACATGCAAGTTCTTCCAAAGGATTAGATGACAGTGTCTGAGTTGTGCCATTGCTTCTTAGCTTGTTAGAGTTGCTTTTTAGACACATTCTGTTGTTTGTCTCCGGAGTCTTGACATCTAGGTGCTGGATAGCATCCATTACTGACTTTATTGAGACATTTTTCATCAATATTTGCAGAATCTGGCTTCGAAGGATCTCTCAAGGATAGCTGAACCAATAAAGGAATTGGATATTATGTTGAATCAGGTTCATTTAATTGGGTTGATCTTATATTGTGGTCCTGGTTTTCCTAAACAAAGTTGCTTAATTTTTATTTGTGTTCAGATTTCTGCTAGTTTGCCTTTGGATATAATGCCAGGACCCGATGACCCTGCTAATTTCTCATTACCACAGCAGGTTCTTATGTTGCCCTTCAAGATATATATGGCAAATATGATATGCTTTGTTTGGCTTTATTACTAAGATTCGTATTTTCAGCCTTTGAATAGATGCCTTTTTCCTGGGTCATCAGCTTATAACACCTTTAGATCTTGTACAAATCCTCATTCTTTTGAGATTGATAATATCAGGTAAATAGGTATCATTGTCTTTGCCTCTGAATCTACTGTCTACTATAATTTTAACATTATGTGTCATTTCTCAGGTTTCTTGGGACATCAGGTCAGAATGTAGATGACCTTGAGAAGTATTCTGAGGCAAAAGATAAACTTGAATTCATGGAAAGGATGCTAAGGTGGAGGCATTTGGCACCCACAGCACCTAATACTCTTGGTATGCATTATATGTACTTCGGTGCGTTAATGTTTCTGCATACTTGGTTATCAATCCGAGGCTATTTTCACTGGGCTTATAAAATGTTTTGGACAGTTAAAACATTAGACAATCATATATCACCTGCTATTTAAATTCAAAATCTCATCATGTTTTCCAAAATAAGTTATTTGTTCTGATATTGATTGTTGTCTTCCAGGGTGCTATCCTTATATTGATAGGGATCCCTTCTTCATTGAGAGCTGTCCTCATGTGTATTTTATTGGCAATCAGGATAAATATGAAACTCGTGTGATAAAGGGTATTTTTATTCTAGAATCTACATTGCAGAAAGAAATGTTGTTCATTTTTCTGATTGCTTTTACTATACCTTCCCCTCCCCAACCCTCAATTAACTTGTCATGTTTATTGCAGGACCAGAAGGGCAGTCGGTGAGACTACTATGCATTCCCAAATTTAGTGAATCTGGAGTTGCAGTTATGGTGAGCGTGAACATTTCCACACTATGTTTATTTAAAGTGGCCTTTTCACACTTTCTTGCTTCCACAACCATATTAATAACTTGTTTCTGGTGCTTAAGATGACTGTTGCTGTCCCTGGGAATGTAATAATTAAAGTCACCTTTGACATAACCATCTAGTCAAATAAGTAAGATATCTCTATAAATGGATATCACCCTGAAAGTGTGGCTTTTAGAATTAACTTCTATCTATGCTATCTTTCCCAATGCTTTTCTTCCTTCTATATTGATTGAAGCAATTTTAAAGTTCAATCATGAAAGAAGCATAGCAAATAACTTTCATTTTATTCCCTTGTTTTATACATTAAGGTTTTCTATCAAGAAAATCCTGAAAGGTAGAAACAATTATATCTCAAAGCTTATGCTACTTTGCTGAGACTGGTGCGTGGATGCAATCCTTGTTAGGCATAGTAACTCAGCTAAAACTAGTTCCTTATGATTTTTCTTGTTCTGCTTGTTTTGTGTTTTAATGACTATTCATTGTTCTCCAAAGTTAAGATTGGTCAATTGGGTGTTTCCAGTAATTTTTGCTATAGCTTGGAGACATTAGACAAATAGGTTTGGTATGTAGATTGTATGTACTTCCACCAATATAATATTTCCTGCAAGTGACAGCTAGATAAGATATAAAAGGCAGAATAGTGGCAGATGTTTTTTCCAGTTGGATTGAAGGCAATGATTGTAATTTCAATGAATCAAGTAATAAGGCCCTGCAGCAACTTTTTGAGTGTCATGTTAACTATATAGTTAATATGCCATGATCTTCATTGACCGAGTTAGTAATCTTGTGCTTCTCTTTTGAAATGGTAGAAGTTTTAGTTCACCCGTATGTGATTGCTACTGATGCACTTTTGGGGTCACCCTCTTGTATGATGAAAATGAAGATGAGAGCAATATTGGTGGTAGGATCACAGCCGGGGAATTGGGGTTTTCATTGCTTAATTTTATGGCAATGACTTAATAGGTTTCATCTGATGTGACTTGCAGATTTTTACAGATACTGCAAACTTTTCTCTTTTTGGCAGGTAAATTTAAGGGATCTTGAATGCCATGCTCTCAGTTTTGGAACTCGGTTAAGTTCATAACAATGCAGACTGAAGTTGATGTGGTAAATAAATCTGTGGCCTAAATTTTACAGAGTTAATCATGATCGCTTGTTTTAAGGGGGAGGAATGTTATGTGGTTAACATCTGTTTTCTTGGGGTACTCGTGTCTGGACCATGCATGAGAGGTGAATTGTAAATTGTAGATATAGCATGTACGATTGTTATAAGTATTGTGCTCCCATTCAAACTAGATATTCTCGTGAGAAAATAACTTTGTTATGATCAGAAGCTGAGCATTACAACCTAAATTAAGTTTGGAGTGTATTGTCAAATTCCTCCTTATTCACTGCTGTGCGTATGTTTTTCCTAACTCTAGAATCAAGATTAGCCATACTGACTAGGAGGGAGCTTTGTTGTGTTTCTTGATTTCTGAATCCCACAATGAATAATGAAAGTATCTTGCATAATACAGGTTATGGGAAGTTTGTTGTTTGCGCTGCCATCTCTGTATTTTCAAAGTAAATCGAAGAACTGAAAATTGAGGCTTGACTGTTGATGGGAGTTGTCTCCTCCCATTTCTTCGGTGTAATATAATTTTTGTACATCCCAATATATTGAATTGCATGTTTATTTTTTCTAATTAGTTTTCGATGTTCTATAGTTTGCACTTGTGCATTTTGTTTGACAGCAGATATTTTAAACTTTTCAATATTGTATTAATCAAGGTTTTATTTATTTATTTATTTTTTGTCGTTGAGCATGACATGGTTACTCCCCCTTTTCTTGCTACCCTTTTCCTTTTGATGAATTGGTTTGCGGAAGCTGATTAGCGATAAAGTTGAGGTTTACGCTGCTAGAGATTTGTTTCGGTGTTTCTATAGCATTGGAGTAATACATATTTTCTAAGCGACATTACTAATATTCCTTACTGATGACACTGTGGCAGCTCAAGTAACGTCGTTCTTTAAATAGGAAATTATAAGTAATGGGAAGAACATAAGCGTAAAATTTTTGCAGTGTTACTGGTTTTCATGTAGAATCGTGAAAAATATGTTGATGCGACCTTGTATTGTATAGATACATCTCATAGCATAGACTTATTTGTTATGAAATGTCAAAAATGTGTTTCTGTCGCTCGGAATATAAAAAGAAGCTACCTTTGTGATTTTTTTTCTTACTCCTTTCAATTAATATCTCATCGTATCGTATGTCCGAAGATCGAGAAACCGTTCATGCTTCTGTAACTGTGACTACTATAGCCTCTCTTGAAAGTAGAAACTAGAAACGTAAAAGGTTGTGATTTACACACCCCAAAAGGAGGGGGAAAAAGTAGTACGAAGAAAACTTAAAATAAGGAAATAATGCCCATGACTTTTCCAGATCTGGAACATCTTTTGCTTATTTCTTTTCCTGTGTTCAATCCCTGTGACACTCCCGATACAGATTCAACTTCTATAGGCCAAGTTTATAATTAATTAACAACAATAAGTAATTATTATTAGACTAATTAAGATAGTCCATCTTATTAGACAAACAACTAAATTGAAGTACTATGTAGCAGCGAAAAGTACTACTATGTCAGAAAGGTAACACTGAAACCGAAGGAGCGCGCAGTTGCGGGTCCTAGCAAACAACTTGCGATTTTTGTATTGTCCCTCTCAGAACGATCACATGCCATGCTCCTTATTACATCTACGTGTACAGAAAACCCAGACAAATGCAATCACCCATTTGGCAAATCAAGCCCTTTGCTACATTACATTCCCAACGGCTATATTTCCTTCCCTCTCTTCCATTATTCAATATTAATCATTTCGTTTACCTGTCTTGCTTTTTCATTTCCACAACGGTCCTTAATCCATTTCTCCACACAATAAGACACAGCACATTACACACAGCCCCCTCCCTCTCCCTCATAAAACCATCATAACAACATCAACATTTTTAACTTACAAAGCTTACATCCCACATTGCTTATTGCTATATACCAATTTTCATTTGGCACCCTCTTTTTTTAACTTGCTCTCCAATGGACACGGCCACTGTGAACATTGCTGCTGATGCTAAGGTTGTTCAACATGTGACCAAGAAATCTTCTGATGAGTTGCTTAGGAAGTTTGCTGAGCTGGGTTCAGAGGAGGAGGCAGCCCAGAAGAAAGAGTTGCGTCTCAGCAAACGGCTAAAGAAGAGGAGGGAGGATCACTGTGACAGCCCTTCTGGTGGCGGCGCCGCTGTGGTGGAGAGGAGGTCCCTTCTTCTGCATGCGGTGACCCGGAGGTCGGTGTTGCTCCGGCAGCTCAGGGCAAGGGATATCAGGAACAGGTTACTCTTGGGAACCATTCAGAAGGTTAGGCCAATTTAAATTATATTTATTAATTAATTATATATACTCTTCAAGCATTGATACTTTTGGAAGGGTAATTGACTTGTTTCAGTGCTGTATATTTGTGGATAATTGTTAGAGGTTTAATCATACTATAGTTTGTTGTCTTGGTCAGACAATTGAAGCTTAAAGACTAACATTAGAAAGTAACCATAGAATTATGATGGTCATTCTTCATTGGAATCATCTAACTGTTTTATGCAGTCGTATGAACAGCATAATAATTACACTAACTAATTTTTATTTTGATCTTCTTATTATCATTGCTTATTGCAGACATGGCGTAGGACTGTGGAAGGAGCCTCAAGAGTTTTCATCGAGAAGCATTATCATCGCCATAAGCGTCTGATTAATGACATTGTTTAGGCCCTGCTTTAATTAGTCCTTGAAAAATTTACATGCCCTCGAAGAAGCAAGCATGCCAAGTTGTGATTGAGTGATGTTATTTAAACACCCAAAAAGTATATGCTTACAGTGACACCCACTTTAAAATTATTAGATGTGATGTGATAGATGGAATATATGGGATCTACCATCACATTCAATTATTCTAAAGTGGGTGTTCCAATAGATACTAACTTTTTAGTTATTTGAATAACATTTTTATTGCTGATTTGAGGGAGGAAAGCATAGCTCACCCTATATATATTGCCCTTGTTAGTTTTATTCTGTTATTGATGCTATTTTCTTGTTATTTGTTCTATTCTTTCATGTTCACTTAATAAAACTTTATTCTTTCATGTTCACTTTCCACTCCCATTTTAATCCCTCAACCAAACATATCCTTATCTTAATAGGAAGAAAAGTATTATGTATCTTTGGTCATTAACAGCTTTATTTAACAAATAAGGAGGGATTTCACTTAGAATTCTTACCTTGATTTTAATTGGGGCCTCTGTACCCTGACCCCTACAACACCCTAACGTTACTTACTTGGAGCCATTAGGAAATGCTCTCGTCATGTACCTTGAATATCAAATTTTTGTCACTTACTTGTATAATTCTATGTTTGGGTGATATTCAGTAATGGCTACATCTGAGGAGCAACAAACGTTCCTAGTGCAAGGTCTAATGAGACGTTAAGCGCATAAAGAGATTTGGTGGAGCGGAAATGAAAGTGAACTTGGGGTTGAAAAATTATACGTGTCCCAATATCACAGCCAGCCGTTAATATATACTCCCTCTCTCCAGTAATAACCATCAATTTTTTTTTTCTATATACATTAAAAATGAAGAATATGAAAAGAAAAAGTGGAATTGATTGGGATCTAATGGTTAGCAGCCACAATCCTTTGATGTAACAGATTCGTTCAGGTTAGATTCGAAGCAGTTTTATTTCCTTCTTTTCATTAACAAAAAAAAAAAAATAGAAAAGCAAAAGGCGAAGGTAAATTGAATAATCAAATGCAATAATTGATTCAGAAAGGGCCACTTCACATGCCACTTGCGTTTTAAGACCTTGTTATGTTACTCTCCCTTTTTAAAATTTGGGAAACAACATGCCTCTACCATAGTTATAAAACTCGGACAGGCGATCGACTTGGTCGAGGTACTGAGTTATTGGGTCACTATTTTAACTAATGAGTTATTAGTCAAATTGGTTGAACCAGATTTATAAAAAAAATATATAAAATATTAAAAAATTTAAATAAAATATAATAAAATGACAACTAATTAACAATTTAACATTCTTTAAAGGGTCCAAATACAAAAATATAAATAAATAACATAAATTTCTAAATATTGTTGACATTTCATAATTACGAATCACAATTGACAAGTTCAAAATATAATTATACAAGTAAACTCATAAAGTTTTACATTATTAATTTACAAGTATGACAATATAAGCCGGTTCTACCGACCTGATTCAACTGGCCGGATCATCGATTTTGATACAAAATTGGCCGAGTTAAACCGGGTTGTACCGATTTCAATTCCAAACCGATCCAATTAATGGCTCGGACCGGTTTCATGACCGGTTCACCGGTTTTCTAGTTGAACTGGCCGGTCTAAGCCGGCTTTTACATCTATGCTCTTAGTTATTCAGTTCTCCTCTCTTTTTTTATTCTTTTTTTTTTCTTCTTGAATCCAAGTTTTTTCTTTCATGGTTTATTTTCTTTGCTAACCGTTTCAACCTCAAGTTGAAATGACAACTTATATTTACAATAATAATTGCTTCATCCGCCCATAAAATGGCCATTACTTGCCATGTACATATTTTAAAGTAGATTTAATTATTTTACAAGTCAATATAGTTTCTCATGTTTTAACTAAGTTTCTGTAGTTTAACCAATTTTGCCACCCTTAATTGATGGTTTATTTGAAGCTCCTTTTTGTTTGAAGTTCTTTCATGTGTTGAGTTTTTTTTTAAAAATTATTTGTACTTTGTATATTTGAAGCTCTTTTTTGGTACAGTTTATATTTTAAAAAGGTGTTATCTGTTAGAGAATCCATTATGATGATTTATTACTTACTAATTTGACTTTTATTAATTTTTGTATTTTATTATATATCTATGAGTGAGTATTCATTTACTCTAAGATTAAGCCATGACACAATTAATTTGCTAAGTAACTTTTTTAGATGTTAAATTTTATCAACTCGACCATTAAATTGAAAGTTCTCGATAACTTAATCAAGTGTTTAAATTTTCGTATAATTTGAAAATGATTTGATACTTTATCTATACACTTTATTTTTAATGCATAGTATACTTTTGAAAATATGAGTAAATGTCAAGAATTAGATTACACATCTAATTTTGAACATATATATTGCGATGAGTATCAATTTGATGTTATTGTTCTTATCTAATATCAATTTTCTAATATTATCCCTAACTACTATCAATTTAATCCGAGAATAATTTTAATTTATATCCCAAATTTAGAAGCTAATACGATGCACTTAATTAATAATACACTTAATTGATATCAACTTAAATTATTTTAGCAAGTACTGAATCTAATTGATTCTTTTTTTTTTTTTTGCAGAATCTAATTGATCCTAATACAATAAAAATTCAAATTATCAAAGAAAATTTAAAAATCTCATTCATTTGTTATTTAATGTATTTTTAATATTGTGGTATTGAACTTATCTCTTTGGGCATTTAAATATGTGACACTTTACAAATATTCCACATCTAGTTTAATGAGATATTTGTTTTACTAAATTATTTGTATAATAAATAACATGAAATTAATTTTTTTTTTAAGTTTTTCACAATATCCATTGCTAAATACAGTGACTATTTCCTTCATATATAATATGTCCAATTAATAAAATAGAGGCTGATAATAGATTTTAAAGCTGCTATAATTCAATTAAATTTTTAATATGTATTTACTTTGTCAATTTTTTAAATGTAAAATCATGTGTATTGCCAATCCTACATGGTGCAGTCAACTGAGAGAGTCTGTTAGGCTGATAGGCTCGCCCTCTTGTAAAAAAGTCAACAACACATGTCAACTCAGTCAACACATGTATGTCTCCGTATCTTCGAATTTCCGACTTGCAGCACTCTCCCCTCTGCAACCAATCCATATAGATAGTGGTTTCTTTCTTTTTCTTTGCTCCTAACTGTAAACAACGAACCTATCATCACTACACTTACACCACGTGTAACTAACTAACCCAACCCCCCAAGATATATATATGCATTGCATGCGTAACGCATCTCTCTTTCAACGCTAGCTCTTGACAGAACCAATCACATGCATATATAAAAATCACATCTTCATATTCCTTTAGCCATTCATTCGTTCCTAATAACAAAACTCTCTCAACGCCGTACCCAAAAGAAAAAATTCTCAAACATTCTGTTTTCCCCCTCTCTCCCTTCCTTTCTTTCTTGCGTGCAAAGCAAGAAAATAAAGCTCACTGAGTCTTCTTCTTCTTCTTTCTTTGGCTGTGAAAGTAGTTAACCTGCAAAGATGATGGCGTGGATTGCAAAAGTGGCTTCAGCGTGCTGGATGCGCGCGACGTGCAGGGACATACTGGAGCTCGACGACAATGACCCTCTTGTGTGGAGCAAGGACCTCGAGAGGCACTCATGCGGTCAATATTCCTTCGCTGTCTGTCAGGCCAATGCTGTCCTCGAGGATTTCAGCCAGGTCGAGACCGCCCCCAACGCTATCCTCGTCGGAGTCTACGACGGCCATGGCGGCCACGAAGTCGCCGAGTTCGTCTGTAACAGGCTCTTCAACGAAGTGACTAGTGAGTTCTTGTTTAATCTGATACACTCGTGATAAAATGCGGCGCCGCGCCGGGAGGGGGGGGGGGTTTAGGAAAATGTTTCTTGGAACCATCTTTGTTATCAAGTAGTTCATATCTCCCTACTAGTTCATTGTAAATGCACTGAATATGAGATGTTTGATTTCTATGTTTGAAAGGTTTTCTCTTTAGGGTGTGTTTGTTTGTTTGTCTTGGGCGTTTTTCTTTATTATAAATGACCGAAAGCTTTATGTTCTTGCTAAAAGTTACGTTCTTGTTTTGCTTGTCTTTCATTTTTAACGATCATGTTCTGTATATTTGGATTGCCTCCTCATAATTCCACTGGTGCATATTGTCTTAAGCTGTTATGCAATTGAGTTGGGTGCTTTGTTGCTGTTTACAGGACTTGCTCAGATTCAAGGTAGTATCTCTCAAGTAACTCTCGCTGGTGCTGTTGCTTACACTGAGAATGAATTCCTGGAGCTTGTTCGAAGGGATCAAGGGATCAGGCCGTCCTTAGCATGCATGGGAACCTGTTGTCTGGTTGGTGTTATATGGAAAGGGACCCTTTTCATTGCCAATCTTGGAGACTCGCGTGCTGTGATCGGTTACACGAATCATCTTAACATGATCACTGCTGAGCCCTTGACCGACGATCACAATGTTAACAGAGAGGACATCAGATTACATCTTGGCATCACGCATACAGATGATCCAAATCTTGTGATTCATCGTAATGGAGCATTTCGTATTAAAGGCATCATCCAGGTTAATTCTCTTGTGCTTTTTACCCTTTCGTTTGGAAAGGGTTATTACAAGTTTAATTACGTTGCTTTTGTCTTCTCTCTCTGCCTCTATTTAAGGTTGCTTCTGTTTCTATGCAGTATTTGTTTGGATTTGAAGATTTACTAAGCACGGCGTGCTTGAGTAGAACTTCAATTTTTTTTTTTTTTTTCTTGATGAGTGGATGGATGGTGGGACTAAAGAGTTTTATTATATGTTGTATGCATTGTTAGCTTCATGAGGTGTCTCAACTTCCATTCTTTTTTTGTGACTATGCATGCCGTAATTTATGGCTGGATTTCTAATTTCTTTGTCATTAATATGTCAACTGAAAAATGTTTTCTAGATTTACATTGTGTAGGTATCGAAGAGACCTGTATACAAATGTGAGAGTAGTGAAGTTGAAATATATATGTGATATGATTACTTGAGGTGTTATATCTGGTATCAAAATTGAATGTACACAGAACATAATTCCAAGTCAATTATTAATGTGAAACTGATTGCTATGCTTAGTTGATTTGGGGCTGTCTATAGTTATTAAAGGTTTTCTTGTGTGCTTCCAATTAATCTGCTATTATATATTTATAGGTTTCCAAGTCCATAGGAGATGCATACATGAAGCATCCTGACTTTGCACCTCATCCATCCTTGGAAAGGTTTCAATTACCTCATCCTATTACGAGTCAGCCTGCCGTATCATCAGAGCCATCTCTATACACAAGAGCTTTACAAGTTCGTGATAAGTTCCTCATACTTGCATCCGATGGACTATGGGACTGCTTAACAAATCAAGAAGCTGTTGAGATCGTTAATAAGTATCCGCGTCGGGTATTATTTTTTTTTTCTTCTTTTTCTTTTCATTTTATTTGTTCTTGGATGTGTAAAATGCTCTAACTATATAATATTTTCCTATTTGTATACATGCTGTGCCTTTTTTTTTCTTCTTTTTAATTTCTTTCTTAACACCAGGGGATTGCAAGGAGGCTTATTAAGGCTGCTCAAATAGCCGCAGCTAGGAGAGCGGATATACGGTATCAACAGCTGCGTGATATTGACAGGGGGACGCCTAGGAGGGACATACACGATGATATTACTGTGGTTGTTGTCTTCATAAACCATGAGCTTCTGGGGCGCAAAATTGAGAATACATCCAACATGTCCATCAGAGGCTTCAATGATGTGCCCGGACAGTCAACTTTTGCGAGTATAAACGATTTGATGTGAATGTGGTACAAGCATTTGTAGTATGTAGGACTATAGCTAATAAAGTTGATTCGTTCGCTGCTTGGTTTTGTGTCCAAAAAAAAAGAAAACTATGACTCGGCACATATTCTTGTAGCATCCAGATATTGTTCATTTTAAACAGTTCTTCTCGACTTCGTAGTTTCTTCCATGCATAACTTTTGACCTGTATCTCGTGCTTCAAAATTAGAAATGCATTTGCTAATAATTGCTAGTGATATTATAGTTGTGTGTGTGTTTGCGTGAAGATTTGTTTGGTATTCTTGATAGCCGTGAAGGTAATGATACATTTACTAACAAGTGGTTACATTTAACCACGAATTCACTATTTGTTTGGATCTGTGACTTTCAAGTCTCCTTTGAATCTTTTGATCATTGACGCATTGGACTAAAAAAGAGTCTGAAAAGGAGCTCTGGTATTTGCAGTTAGGAATGAAGTGTAGTCACTCCTAAATTTCGTAAAAAAAGAACTAAAACAATAATGAGGAAGTTGCTTTTAAAAATTGTTATCTTAAAGTCCTTTTATTTCATTCGCTACAGTTCATTTTTTCCAAATAAGGATAAATCCTTATTTATCATCCCATGTCTAACTGTTGTCTTTTGCTTTGCTTAATCGCAAAATTTTATTATGTAGTTGCCTCTCACAAAACCTTAAGCTTGTGAGTGGAGGTGGTGGGTGGTGAAGGGAACTTCAAGTTGGATTGTGCAACTCTTTTTCATTCCAAATAGTTAGAAAAGGAACTTCAAGCCACGGAATAAAGGGAAGTCTTAAAATTTTTCTTTAATTCATGGTTCAAACAGAAAGAGATCTTTTTAAATAGTCACAGCAATGCATACACCAACTCTCAATTTCCAAGTTCCAAGCACACACTCACACAGAGCTAGATTATAAGTGTGACGAAGAGTATATTATATTCTAAAGTGGTACAACAATTGTTCTGCGCACAGTACCTCGGACTGCTTTTGTCAGTGAACCGTAGCTTTCCTTTTGATACAAAGACAAAATCCTTACAAACTACTCACAAAACAATAAAGGATCGGCTGAGAAAGTTCGATTGAGTGTGAAGTAATGATTGAGTCACTTCTCAGTCACTCTTTCTTGTGCGGGGTCTGTGAAAAATCATCTCTCTTCTAAGCAAAAGCAGTGACTGCATCATAACTTACCAGATATACAAAATATAAAAAACAGTAAATTTCATGGTCTCCCCCCTATCTACTTTCCAGCATGATTTTCATTTTAACACGTTTTCCCGACATATTTTGCAAAAGATAGGCATTGATTGAAAAAGATAGACCCACCTAATGGAATAAAACTCGGTTATTGTTGCAGTTGATTGAAAAGGAGCATGGTTTATTGAAGCTTAATTATTGCTGGCACTACCATTGACATTAATCACCAGCATAATTTTAACCATCTCTGATGAACTGTCACAGGCAAACAATGTTTATACGAAGTTGGCAAGTTGGTGGGATATGAACCGCAGGCAAAACATCAATCATCGAGAAACAAGTTTGGACATCGATTGGCTGCGACTTTTTTCATTGCAGAGAACAATCAATCAAGCACATGACACTTAAGTTAATCGGAATACTTTATAAAAAGAATTGTTGATTCAACCAAACCAAATAAGTAACAATACACAGCTCTTCTACAACAAAATGGGGAAGAAAAATATTGAATCTTACATATCTTGCTAGACATCATGCTCTTATCCCAACATATCAAGAAAAGAAAACACAAAAGAAACATGATAAAAGAAATGGAAAAGAATAGGAAACAAAAGTTCCTCAACCACTTGATGGTATCTCTGTAGTACGAAGTATATATATTGTAATTCCCCTGCTCCATCTCTCGCTCTCCATGCTTAGAAGCATTTCCGGTGAACAATTGATGGCCCAGATTCATCATATTCTGCCTTTGCAATCCACATCTGCGAGTAGAAAAGAAAAGAAAACATATCAGAAATGAGCACATTAGAAGTGAGCCTCTTCGAATTACTTTTGTTGCTTCCAATGGCTTGAATAAACTTCAAGCGAGTACTGCACTCTGTCAAGCCCCACAAACACAAGGGAAAAGGAATAAATTTTAGATTACTTTGATTCTCTTGATATATCTAAGTATTGTCTCTGTTATTTCCTCATCTTCATTTTTTTTAATTATTTTTGAGGAAGCATTTCCTCCTATTTTGTTGTTCCCTTGATTTTAATTAGTCTCTAATTCTTGACAGAGAATTTTCCTGAATGGTTTGCTGCATGCAACTAAACTAGTAAACTGATTAACTTTACCTGTTGGAAGGTGCTGAGGGATGCCAAAATGGACCCTCCAATCCAGACACTGTATTTCCTCTCTGGTGGTGCTACAACCTTAATCTTCATGCTACTTGGTGCCAATGCTGTAATCTCCTTGCTCATCCTATCAGCAATGCCAGGGAACATTGTGGAACCACCACTCAAGACAATGTTACCATAGAGATCCTTCCTAATATCAACATCACACTTCATGATGGAATTGTATGTGGTCTCGTGGATTCCAGGAGCTTCCATCCCAATCATGGATGGCTGGAAGAGGACTTCAGGGCAGCGGAATCTTTCAGCACCTATTGTGATCACCTGCCCATCAGGTAGCTCATAGCTCTTCTCAACAGCTGAGCTGGTCTTGGCAGTTTCTAGCTCTTGCTCATAATCAAGAGCAATATAGGCTAGCTTCTCCTTCATGTCTCTCACAATTTCCCGCTCAGCTGATGTGGTGAAAGAGTATCCACGCTCGGTCAAGATTTTCATCAAGGCATCAGTGAGATCGCGCCCCGCAAGATCCAAACGCAGGATTGCATGGGGGAGAGCATAGCCTTCATAGATAGGAACTGTGTGACTGACACCATCTCCAGAGTCCAGGACAATACCTATATCAAGCAGCACAAGAACCGCATCAAATTCTATTCAATGTCAAGGCATACCACTAAACGGGCAACTAGTCCTTCAGATCACATCCATCATTCATGAAAAAAAAACCCTGCACTCATTATGAAATGAACTGAAAAGTGTGAACTGTGACATAATCAACATAGCCCCAGCAAGTTCCTCCTTACCAGACAAAAACTACCACAACATTTACACGTCACATAAATCTTGTTCCAAAGAATCAAACTTTAAGATCAGTCCACACATCACCACCATAAATTGAAACCGAAAAAAGGGATAATTGACATTGAAGATTGATTACCAGTTGTACGGCCACTGGCATAAAGGGAAAGGACGGCCTGGATGGCAACATACATAGCCGGAGTGTTGAAGGTCTCGAACATGATCTGCGTCATCTTCTCGCGGTTGGCCTTCGGGTTGAGGGGTGCTTCTGTGAGAAGCACAGGGTGCTCTTCCGGAGCAACACGGAGCTCATTGTAGAAGGTGTGATGCCAGATCTTCTCCATATCATCCCAGTTGCTGACAATTCCATGCTCAATTGGGTATTTCAGAGTCAAAATACCTCTCTTGGATTGAGCCTCATCACCAACATATGCATCCTTTTGTCCCATACCAACCATCACACCAGTGTGGCGTGGTCGACCCACAATGCTAGGGAACACAGCCCTTGGAGCATCATCTCCAGCAAAACCAGCCTTAGCAAAACACAAATTTAAGACATGTCAAGACAAAGGTAGTAGGTTATAAGATTTACAACAGATCATGAACTGCATGTTTGGATTAGTCTTAGTAACACTTTTATCATAAGCTATGCTAAGTATAAAACAAATTAATCCAAACTAACAAAATTATATGATTCAATTCAAGATTTAACAACAACACACGCTTGATCCATCCATCCATAGTATACCTTGACCATTCCAGTTCCATTATCGCAGACGAGGGGTTGAATATCCTCAGCTTCTGCCATTGTTGTTTATTGATTGCTGCAACGAAAAAAAAAATAAAACACAAAGCACAAAAAAAGGTACAACATAAGATACTAGGAAACAGACTCATCAAAGCTGTCCCTGGTCATGGAAATTAACACCACAGTAAGCAAATTGACTGCACAGATTAAGCATCAGAACAACAAAAATGAAATGGTCTTTGTGATTGAAGGGGGAAAAGGACAAAGCGATCTCACCTGGGAAGAAGCGGTTAAGGTGATGAGGGGAATGTTTTTTTTCTGAAAAATTGAGGAATGAAGGAATGAAGGTTTGTGTGAGAGAATGTGGAGTGGCGTGCGCGAATCTCTCACAGTTATGTGGTGTGAGGCTAGTACCCGCCCCTATGGTTTAAAAAAGGGAAGGGTCTCGCAAATGAAATTCGCCTCAAATGGACCGCAAATTCCATGCCCTCCAATCGTGGCCGTCTGTTGAGAATATCTCATCCACGGGCCACATTCATTGTTGGAAATAGCTGGCACTCCCTACCCTTTTCTTACTTTCCACCCCCATCCCCATCCCCATCAGTCATCTCTCCCTCCAATCTCCAATGCTTCCCCTAACTTGATAGGATTTAATTTTCTCCTTCCAATTTTCTCCTCTGGTAAGATTTAATTTTATATCCGTGAAAAAAAATATATATATATACACACACATATATTGTTAATATAATTTTTTATATTATTATTTGATTATATATAATTGTAAATATAAATTCAACAATATTGATAATGTTTAGTTATTTATAATTAATAATTAATCTCGTTAATTTAAATTATCAAAATCTATAATATAGCATTTCAATATGAAAAGAGTGTCGATATTTAAAGTATAGTGAAGGAAATCCCAGTATTATTTCATAATGTATCCATATTATTATAGTTATCTTATACATCTTTGAGTGAGTGGCTTTAAGCTTGACTCTCACCTCCTCTATATCTTTAAGAAAGAATTTACAGTCTTGATACCTTTGTAAAAAAAATGGTCTCCTATTTTATGTTTTCAAAGAATGTCTCTTCTTGCACATTTTGTGATTCTTGTCAGCATCAAGACCTTTTTGGTGGATCGTATAGAATAAGATATGATAGTATTTGACATGATAATACAAGATTTAATCGTATAGTATAAAAAAATCTATTGTGTTAATTTTTATACTATTCATTGTTTGGTGCGCCATATGATTGGTGGTGGATGAGCGGGCAGCAATCGACAGAGGACAGGGGGTGATCGGCAGGTGGTGGGCAACAGCTGGCAAGTGGCAGAGGCCAACCAACGAGTAAAGGGGCTGACCACCAATGGGCAGACGGCAATAGACAGCGGGCAAGCTACTAGTGGCGAGAGGTGGGGTTGGGGCATTGACGTAGAAAAATAAGTCAAGATTAATTTGAGATTGACTAATAAAAATAATATTATCAGACATTTTATGACCTAATAACTCAATCCTATAGTTATAAGATAAAAATGATTTGACTGCATAACATTATAATATCATATGTGACGCCAAACATGTAATAAAAATTGATTTTATAGAATTAGGTAATACTATCAAATCTTATACTACGTATCAAATGGGTCCCAATTATCGTTAAAATTAATTGTCCATTTTCCCTTGAGGAAGATCGAAATTAAATTTCTAGTAAAATGTTACGATATTATTACTCTTTGAAGGCAAAATTTATAAAGTTAAACATTTAAAAAAAGATCTGTAAGTGATTCTATATTTAATAATGTGTTTTTTAATTCTTTTAGATGCATTGAATATATATGGCGTTAAAGTAAGTCTTCATTATTTAACATATAAGGACACTAGCCAATCCATCAATAATTATTTTGTTGTTTAAATTATTGAATGATGACAATTTATTTGATGTGTCTCGTTTGTTTTATCAAATTATATTCAGTATTTAACTTAAATATAATTTTAAACACTACAGGTCGGTGATTTGGTTTTATCAAATCCATCAATCTTTCTCTTTGGCGCTTAGAATCTTATTCCAAATAATTTCATATCTTAAATTTAACAGTGAATTTTTTTTTTGGTAAAGAAATTTAACAATGAAATTAAGCTAGCATATCTTTAATGTAAAGGAAATAATAATAATAATAATAATAATAATAATAATAATAATAATAATAATAGTAGTAGTAGTAGTAGTTACCTCCCTATTGAAAGAAGAATCAACCTGACCGCCAAAAAAAAAAGAAAAAAGAATCAATCCTCTATTTTTTTTTCTTTTTTATTTTTTGATAGCATCTTCCTTTTTTTTTTTATCCATCGAAGTAAAGGATTAATTATACATATATAAATAGTATAATCACTCAGTATTAATTAATCCTCCTTTTTATCACAATCATTGTTGAGAATATCTCATCCACAGATTTAGTTTAATTTTAATATACTGATAATATAAAATTAATTTTTTTAATTTATAGAAATACAATTACATATCAATATCTTCCTTCTCCCTTATGTAACCACTCATTTATTTTATTTTCCTGCACAGTTTTATATCACCTTTCATTCTCTTACTTCTATCTTAAAACATCAAACCAAAGGTCAGTGCCATCACTATAGGTATAAACATAGCACAGTCAACTTAGCTGGATATAATGGTCATATGATGAAAAGGCGAGGGGTAATTTAGGCAAGTAGTAGGCCCTACTAGTAAAGTTAAAAGGATGTGGGCTCGTTACTTAGAAGAAGAAGCTTTTTCTTTCTTTTATTTCTTCTTTGCTTTGCTACGGGTGTGTAATTTTTGCTCAACTTTTTAGTGGGGTGATGTACGTGGTGTGGTGGTGATGAGAGTGGGAGTAATGATACATGGGACGGTCCAAAAAGCGATAGGGCCCAGCATTCAGTTTGCAACCGTCCAGAGATCATGTCGGGGGGTGTTGGGTTGGGTGCGATCGCATCCATTCAACTTTGTTACTCCAACCTCCATTTTCGTCGCTCCGATCGTTGAATGCTTCAATCCGACGGTTGCTAGCAGTTCCCGCGGCGATGAACGAAGACGTGCAGGGGATAACTGCCAACCAGACACACAACGTGGTGTCCCATTTCGGACAATCCTCGTCCCGCGTTGACAGCATCGCTTTTCATCTTGATTCGTGCCTTCTCTTTCCTGCTTTATAAAACAAATAAATTCTTTTAAAATTGGGCTTTTTCACCTGAATAAATTTTAAAAAAGCTATTATTTATTGAATTCTAACTTTGTGCAAATTAATTTTGCATATTCATTATCTGTACAAACAAATCATTTGATCAAATATAATTAAAGCAAAACACAAGTAGAAACTTTTGCACATAAATTGACACTACAATTTTCAACATAATAGCTATCAATCAATATATACATATAAGTGAACTAATTTTTTTGTCAAGATATAATTTTATTTTGATAAATTACTGTGTTGAACTTATATGTAAATAAAATTGATTTTCATTAAATTGAAAAATAAAAAATTATATAGTTTTTCAAAATAATTATTTTCTTAAATTTTCAGCTCACGTATTTATTTTAAAAAGTAAAATAATTTACTTTTTTTTCCCATTTACTCATTATCAGTAAATAAGTAAAACATTTTTTTTTCAAACAATAGAATTCCTTCTATGTAACAACTAACAACTTAACAATTACATGGATTCAATAGATGACATTTTCGTTGACACAAAAAAAGATGAAATTTTCTTTTAAGGTTTCCATTATAATAATTAAGGAAATATGTAATTAAAAAATTGTTATTTTAAGGAAATCTAGTAACTTTTGACCAATTTCTTCGAGGAAAATAAAAGGTGAAAGCTAGTTTCTATGAACCAATTTCAGTAATTAAAATAAAGGAAGCCTATGTATTATTTGACCGATTTCAATAAGGAAAAAAGAAAAGGTTATTGACTGATTTCTGTGTTTCGATGACAAGAAATCTAGTCACAACTAATTGATTTCGCCTATATAAAAAACAATGAATGTGTGAAATTAATCTATACAACGTGGGAGTTTACTAAATAATCATTTTTTTATAATTTATTTAGGTAAAAAAAAACCTAAAAATGAGTTTAATTTTGATATATTATCACAATTTTATATTGTTATCCAATTAGGGCTAAAAGTGACTTGAGCCAAGCTAGAAAAAACTCAAGTTCATCTCATTAGTATTGAGCTTGGCTCCAGACTTGATTTATTAACAATCAAGCCTAAAATTCAAGCTTAAGTTTAGCTCATTAAAAGCTTACTGAGCTTGAGCTAGTTCATGACCTGACTTATTTAAATAAGATTAAATTTTTTAGCTTAATTGGTTGGAATTTTTACTAGAAGTAGATAGTTTATTTTCAATATAATTTATATACCATACTATAATACCGTAGGTATACTGTTACTTAGGAAAGCTTAGAGCTGTACACGTGTCGTTAGACAAATCCGAGTAGTCCTAAATTTTACTAAGTCTAGGTCTTATATGTCCTTGAAGGGCTATATGATAGAATCACATTCATAAGATCAAAAGTCCCGAAAATTGTTCCCTAGGGAAAAGTAAGTTGATCAATGATTTTTAATGAATTTTAGGAAACCTTTAAACGTTTTGTTTTTAGCTCATAAGTTTAGAAAATCTTGAAAATTTTCAGATTTGAAATAAAATCCAAAATTTGGATTTTGATTTGTTGGGATTTTTATTTTTGTAATATTTTATGTGAATCCAAATAGGTGTATTTTCTTATTTATATTTATGTTTTAAAGTTAATGGAGAGTAAAATAAATTTTAAAATTAAGAAATGTAAATAAGTGAGTCTTAGAGATATCCAGATGCCAAGATGACAGAAAGATGCAGAGATTGGGTGAATTGTTACCGCTATAGCGGTCACAGCAAGTTAATGCTATAATTTTGGTTGTCTAGGACCGCTATAGCGATCATAAAAGGGCGGATATAGTGGTGTCAATTGGTACAAAAACGACACAGTTTCAAGTTATGACCCCCTTTACCCCTTATAACCCTTTCCCCTTTAGATTTCTCAGCCAAAAACCCAAAACCCTTGCCTCCTATCTCTCTCTCACCCCATTTTCATCAATTTAACATCAATCTTTCACTTCCAAGGCTTAAAGGTAAGAGATTTTACTAGTTTTGCTTCCTATTTCCTCCATTCTTCCTTGTTCTTAGGTCATCAGGTTCTTCCACCCTTGTTGAGGGTTAGAATAGGGTTATTTTGAGATTGATTTAGAGTTTTATTGCTTTATTGGCAGATAGTGATACCATTTCTACCTCCTAAGGTCTTGTTGGTGTCACTCCTGTTTGTTCTACCACTCTAGGTGAGTGGGTTTATACTTGTGATCTCTATGTTTTGTATTAGAGTTATTTTCATGAAAATACATTTTATATTGTAATTTTAGAGATTGCTGCAAAGAGATTTCTATTGATTTATCAAGCTTATGAGAACGTAGTTTTCAAATGGCATGAACTATATGATTTATGAAAACTATAGGACTGTTGCTTTTTAAATGTGTTTACAGAGAGTTGAACTTTGATTATAATTGTTCAGAAATGTTATGATGATGGTATGTTTGCCAGAATGGTTGTTTTATATGACGGAGTCCTTGAACCCTAGGATAGAAGACTTTATGAAATATAGAGAAAGGAAATAAGATTTTGGTTGAGCTGACAGTAGCTATAGAGAAACAGGCTGTATGTTAATGGCAGTTAATCCGTCAACCTTGGTACCAAGTAATCCCGAGCTAGAGTAAACTGAGAAATCTTTGTTACGCTAGGGACAGTGATACGTAATGCCTATATGTGACTTGAGATTTATGGTAAGAGAATTTGATGATACATTGGGGATGGCAATATGTAACGGCCAGATGTATTGGTAGAATTTCATACAAAGATTTCTGTTTCACTATTAGGATACTGTTGGATTAATATAAAGAGAATTGTGATTTTGAACTCGTAAATATAAACATAAATGTTTTAGAACCTTACTATCATCATCATCATTATTATTATTATTAACATATTGCATTGTTTCCCTAATGTCCCATGAAGGGGGTTTCAGGTGAAAATTCACTTACTGAGTTTTTGTATTAAAAACTCACCCCCTCTTCTTCCTCTCATTTACAGATTCAGCAGCTGCTACGGATTCTTCCTAGCCTTCTACTTCCCAGCAGCAATAAAAATTCAGCTGGTGAGCTTCACTTGAGTGAAGCAATCTTGATTCAGTTTAGGGTGCTTCAATGTCATTGTAGGCAGGAGTCCTGATTCATATAGAGAACATTTTATATTTTGTATATTTGATCACATTATGGTTTGTATTTAAAGGATTTGGTTATTTCTAAACTTACTGGATACGAGTGGTTGACATATTTTACATTTTATTTATGAATGATACTATGATTATAGATTCTAGATATTGATTATGAAATTTCAGCTATAATTATTTTGATTTTCAAAGAACGAGTGATTTCTATAGAGAATATGAAATTTGCTTTAAATGAATTTTTCATGTTGGAATATGCATATAGAACAGACTATAGGTCATAAGACTCACGTGAGGATGAGATTCTTTGCGTGCCGGTTACGTGCCCAAATCGGGTCGTGACACATACACAAAACAAAAAATTATCAAGTTACATTAATTATTCATAACTAACATAACATAATGCATATAATCGTAAATACATACATATAATAGATAATATATACATACACATTTATCGAGTCAACTCATAAGCTCATGAGTTGAACATAGTAAAGTTCAAGCTTGGCTTATAACCTCACGAGCTTAGGTTACTAAGCTATTAACGAACGAAACTAAAAATAGTTCATTAGCTGTTAGCTTACTTGACTCACTTCCAGCCTTACATCTAATTAAAGTCTTTTATTTATATGAAGTTTTAAGTAATGACTAGAATATTCTCTTTTTTTTTTGGTCTAGAGTGGAATAGTCATCTATCATGACTAATATAGTAATACATGATATACGAAGCACATAGATAAAATACATATGATCTGACACCGATATGGGGATATGGTGAAATTCTGAATGTTGTTAAATTTACTTGATGCTTATCATAACTAATTTAAGAAAAATAAAAATTATATATCAATGACATTTTATGGGCAAACTTGTAACATCCCCTGCTACTTTATGGATTGACGACTGTCCCCACAAACCAACACGGGTCTTTTCAGCATGCTTTGACCTCACTCGCACACTTCCTGGGAAAACTTCCCAGGAGGTCACCCATCCCAAAATTGCTCCAAGTCAAGCACGCTTAACTGTGGAGTTCTTTCAGTTTGGGCTACCGAAAAGAAGATGCATCTTGTTGGTATAGGTAGTACAAATCAATTCATATAAGCCTCCTCAACTCAGTATAGTCCCATACCTATACAGTCTTAGGATCCTCTCATTCGGTGTGTAATCGGTTCATTCATGTATCCCTCCGCTTTCGCTGCCAGAGCCGCTCCTTGTCCGTGCTCTTTGCACCGGCGATCACTCCCGACCGCGATCCCGGCGTTACATGCCCACTGACTTCCGCTGGTTCGTCAACCACACCGTCGGGAGAGGTGCAGTGCTCGATACCATTTGTAACATCCCCTCGCTACTTTATGGATTTGACGATCGTCCCCACAAACCAACACGGGTCTTTTTCAAAGATGCTTTGACCTCACTGCACACTTCCCGGGAAAACTTCCGGAGGTCACCCATCCAAAATTGCTCCAAGTCAAGCACGCTTAATCATGAGTTCTTTCGATTTGGGCTACCGAAAGAAGATGCATCTTGTTGGTATAGGTAGTACAAATCAATTCATATAAGTTCTCCTCAATCAGAGTCCCATACCTATACGCCTTAGGATCCCTCTCATTCGGTGTGTAATCGGTTCATTCATGTACTCCTCCGCCAAGTCTGCCAGGAGCCGCTCCTTGTCCGTGCCTCTTTGCACCGGCGATCACTCCCCGACTTCGCAGAAATGTAACATCCTTAAATTCATAAATAACATAAATATCGATTAATGATAATTAGAAATTAGATAAAATATAGCAAAAACCAAGAGAACCTGGACCACTTTTATGAAACATAACAAATATTATTAGAATATTCTTGTGTTTCTAGAGAAAAATGCAAAGAATTACAAAAATGCCATCATTTAACAGAAATAACGAAAATACCCTTGCTATGTAAAGGAAATTACCAAACTACCCTTGCTTTATTAGTAAATGACAAAGATACCCTTACTCTGTAAATAGAATTACAAGAATATCATTGTCATTGTATAATTACAAAAGTATCCTTGTCTTAGTTAAAGAAATTACTACAATGACAATTACAACAATGCCATTGCACAAATCCCTAGATTTGTCTTTGGGCAAGAATGAATCTAAGCCATTGGATTAAGATGACAATACAATAATTCAATCACATACATCATACACATTCTTAATCACATACATGCACATAGATAATCTCATGCTAAAAAAATTAAAAACACTTATTAAAGCATAAGAACACATGATATAAATCTATGATGCATACATACATTAAAGGTTAGAAAATTTCCACTAACATTTTTGCATAAAACATGGAACATGATTTCATAAAACTAGGCCAACATGTTTCCATAAAACATGGAGTGTTTTCATCCAAAGTTTGGCCAACATGTTTCCATAAAACATGGAGTGTTTTCATCCAAAGTTTGGCCAACATGTTTCCATAAATCATGCTCCAAGAATTAATTCTCTAAATGTTTCTTGTCTTGATCCTTCCACTATAAATACTCTTCAAACTCTTTTCCATTCCTTACATTTCCAAAACACAAAGAGGCCTTACATGCTTTGCAAGAGATACATTCTCTAGCTCTTGTAAAATACATACACTTTTACTAGTTTCCATGCCTTAGAAACTCCCTAAGTACTCTTTCTTTCTTATATTTTTCTCTACCATTCTTCTTATGTTCTCCTCTTCAAAGATTTCTCTAACCCTCTAAACCTTATTTTAAACACTTAAATTCTAAACTCAAACCTTCACTAGAGTTACAATCTTTAACTCTGGTGAGAAATATTTTCTTAAGCACTCAAGTTCTAGAGCCAAGATTCAAGGAGGGTCATCTACTCCAAGGACTCTTGCTTAAGCTCAAGAAAGAAGAGAAGGACTCTTTTTAGACCCTACATAAGAGGTAGGAGTTTCTTCTTTATTTGTTCAAGCATTATTGGCTTCTAACCATGGATAGAATGCCTCAACCTTGAGTTATTGTCAAAAGTTTTGAATGATTATTTGTAAAATATATTTTTAGATAGCACAATATATTCCATTATGTTCCTAGCACTTCTATGATGCTATCATACTCAAATATAACATAAAATGATACTATGTGAAACTTGTTTTTTAATAAAAATTACTAAAGACATAGGAATGGTAGGTGCTGGAATTTCTGGTTGATTCTACAAAGCAGCACTTCAAATGTAATGATCATAAAATATGAAGTATCTCGAAATAAAAATATTTTTTTATCATAAACTAGACTCATTATAGAAGACTCTCCAAAAAGAATCACCCAAAATGGAGTTCTCTAGCTCAAGATATAAATTTTCAAAGCTAAGCCAAAAACTGAAACTCTACATATGACCTTGTAGTAGTAAAATAAGTGTAACTCACTATATAAAAATCCAAATGGACTGATTTCAACTCCTTAGGAAAGCTAACACATAGAGAAACACATCTATGTATGTTATACATAATGCTTTGCACCACGTAAATATAGGATGAGAAATAAATTTTCAGGACACTGTCTTTGTGAGAGTGTAGTTTGGAACAGTTCAAGCTAAGGAAAGACTTGGTATTTAAGCGTGTCCATTGTGACCCACCTCTCTTTCCTGGGAACCCTCCTGTGCACAGATTACAGTTGAAGGAATCTAAAACTACCTTTTCTAGGCTGAGATAACAAGTATATAGAGAGCTACAAACTTTTTCTTCTAAAAGATGTTTGAAATCTAAATAAAAGATTCAAGTCTTGCAAGAAAACTTAAATATTTAAGTAGTAATAATTGTCGAGAGGAAATATATATATATATATATATATATATATATATATATAAGTCATAGGGGAGCTTTAAAATATGTAAAGAACATTTAATAATATTTTAAGGTGCGTTAATGTATTACTAAAAATTAAGTGTACAAAGAAGACTAAGAGAATCTATATGAGATCTTATATAAGTCTATCCACTAAATACCTGCTTAACATGAATACTATTTTTTTATTTACCATGAGACTTAGTATGAAATGTCTACTACTTGATATAAGATTGTGTATGAAATGTTTCTATGATATCCAAGCTGATATATAGTATTATGAATATATATTGATGAGTTATGAAATGATAAGAATGGATGATTGATTGTACCATGATCTATTTATGATTGCATGATTATTATTTTTACTCAATGAGAATAAAGTAAAGCGTGAAAAAGTAGCAATGATAGTCCTGAAAAGTGGACTTGAGCTAAGCTCACGGCTTAACCCCTAAACCGTTGAGATCACTAAGAACGGAAAGAAAACCAAAAGGTTGTGGCGGCGCCACGATATGAGCTCATTACCCTTTTAGGGTGGTCTAAGGTATTGATGTATTCATCCCGTGAGTAATTATGAGACATGTCAATAAAAGAGGATAAAGTGTCATGCATGAATACTACTAGTAGAAATGCTTGTATGATTACAAAAAGGATGCATGAAATCATTAAGTGATGTGTTGACTTGTAATTGATGAGTTAAGTTAGATATGTATGACTCGCTAATAAGAATAGTTTAAAAGTAACTCTACCTCGGCTAATCACGCTATTTAAAATCTTGATAAATGAACCTTTACCTGTCCATCACTTTGTAAACAAACCCGAGGTAGCCGGAGTGACAATGATGACACGATCGATACCAAGTTGAAATTCCTAATGAGAAATCCAAAGATTTCTCACTCCTATGTATGTTTCGCTTGTCACCACCAGACATCGATGGATCCCAACTATTCGAGAAGGGGGAAGTCTCGCTTCCCTGAGTAAAGATGCATGGAGTCTGGGGAGCTAGAGAGAAAGACCACTACTAGGCTAGCCTCATATTAGACATCTGATAGGCTAAGAACCACTGCCACCACCTCTGTAGTTATCTATGCTAGAAATTTTCACTTCTCCACTGTTGCTATTCGTATGCTGTACTTTCTTCTATGTACTATTTATTAGAAGTATAAAAGCCAAGATCAGATTTACCCATGTAGGTGCTACTCTGTAAACTCATGTTGGTAACAATGTATAATTATTCCATGTTATGTTAAGTATTCTAAATTTCTACAATGATATTACTGCTCAGTAAACTTCAATTTTAGAAATTATATTATATCGGAACTATGGCGCACATACCATTCACATTACAGGCTTAGTTTTTAAAAGTAGATTCATATAAAAAAAAATTACCCTTATCTTCTTATCATTAATTTAAAAATAAAATTGATTAAAGAATATAGGTAACAGCTAATAGAGTCCGGGTCTATTAGGGTGTTACAAAACTAATTTATAAAACCATAAAAAATATTAATTTTGACATATCATGAGTATCGACGTATCAGTATTGGACACAATACGTCCGAGATACCGTACACAGTGAGATGATGAAGTATCAGTACAACATAGTACATGATGCTATGGACCAGGTATTCGGCCAAGGTCCAAGTCCTCAATCCTGTGTGGGTCGAGTCTAAAATCCATTGAAACAAGGCCCAATGAACACAAGGACAAAGCCTGAAATTAAGCAAGCAAGGCCGAATTGAGGCTCAAGTTCTTAGCATGGGTTTGAATTACCTTGTGAACTAGAAATTTGTTAATAAAAATAAATAAAAGATAGTACTCGCCAACATATGAGGATGACATGATGTTTTCCAAGATTGGGGAAACCCTAAACTTCCCAAGAAGAATGTGTAAACAAAGGACCAAAGTCACTGATTCTAAATCAATCACTCAAAACCTTGCAAACCCATCTAACTTTAGCATTGGACTCCTTGTAGGTACTCTCCACCTTTGGCCAGGTTCTTGGAGGATAGTTTAGTTGGCAAAGGACGGAATTGGACTCATGTCCTAGGTAACCCAACTCCATTCATCATAACCGAACATTTGACTATGTAAAAACTTTATACTATCTGTACATAAAAATTTAATTATATTTACTTTGTCTATCAAGTTATAGCATTTACATTAAATCTATGTTTTATGAAATCTTTATAAATTTGCAAGTGATTAACCATTCAATAAAGTTTCAATTTATTCAAAAATAGGAAATTGGATAAAAAATGTTTAGCATTGGATGTAGGTTAGGAAAACTTTGCTGTAATTGATCTTCCTTACTTTAAGTTGGTGGAGTGTACTTTAAGAGGTTCCATCGCTCGAGTCAAAATGTGCTCCAAATATAGAATTAAATAAGAAAGGGTACAATTTTATTTACAAATCTCACATTTTATCCATGTTTCCATTTAGTCCTAACATTTTTGTTTTGTTTGGGTTCTATTTACAACCTAAACATTTTCAAAACAAATATTTCCTTTTCAATATATAAGATTCAAATTGTAAATGAAAATAGTTGACGTAGATGTTAAGATGTTAGAAAACCTCAGCAAAACATAAAATATCATATTATTTTATGTTAGTGGTCATAGCAAAGCACAATATGTCAAGTTTTTGGTGATACCCAAGGTAAACGTGTCAGTGGGTAGTTTCTGTGCAGCCTTAGGGTCGACAAGACCCACCCATAGTGCCAAGTTCTGAATTTTGCTAAATCTAGATTCTACACCTCCTTGGAGGGCTATGAAATAGAACCATATTCTTGGGACCAAAAGTCCCGGAAATTATGATATTATACTTAAAATATGATCTTTCTTATAAATTATTATCATTTTCTCTAATTAGAACACAATATTTAAATTCATAAAAACTAAGGTATAATCATGATCATAACCTGAAAATCAATTTAAATTCTTGAAAGCTGAAACACTAATACATTTTCAATTCACTACATAAATCCCTAGGCATAGTCTACATTTCTAAATACATACTTGAACATTGAAAACGTATAGGCAATTACATAGTCAATAAAAATAAATACAGCATCTCAAAATAAATACATAGTTTGAATCCTACCTGCACATCTACTAGAGCCCTTTAAACTAACAAAAGTCTAAACTAAGCCTTACAACAATGTAAAGCTCACCAAGGGATCACTGTGGCAATTGGACCGATGAAAAAACTGGATTTGCACATGCAACTATGAAAGGAAGGGAGAGGGGTAAGTCAACGGACTTAGTGAGTGAGCTCTCGCCCATCACCCACATGGGACAACCAAAAAAATATACATATAATATCATGCATGCAACAATCATAAATCATTTGATATTCATATGTATAATCTCATAGAAAAATATCTCTGTATTCATAAATTCATAAGAAAACATCTCTAAGTTCTTACTCCAACAAGAAAATCATTTCTCATATATATAATATCTCTTAAATCAAATATTCTCAGAAAAAATATCAATAATCTCTGAAAATATAATTAACAATATTCTAATAGAGAAACATGGATATCTGTCTAGTTATGCATGTCAACCATGACATAACTAATCTTCTATAAGTGCCAGACACAGGCTCCACCCTTAGCCTCTATTGGGTGCCAGACAAGGGCTCTACCCTTAAAACTTTGTTCCTTTCCCCCAGACACGGACACGGGAAAGAACATGTATTTTCTATTTTGTGAGATTGCCCCTAAGGACAACTTGGTACCAAAGTTAACAATCGTTTCTCCCAGCTGTTAACTCACTGTTTGTTTCTCTATAGCTACCATCTAAACTAGTTCGTACTTAGTTCATATAAATCTGAAAACTCTTAAAATCTCTTAAAGCACTGATACTCCGTTATATACTCTAATCTAGGTATCAAAACTCTTTCATACATAATTACTCTTATTCCTTGAAATCATAGAATCTCTAATATATATAAAACATCTTTGCTTGATATTCTTGCCAAAATGTTTTAGCTGATATTCTAAAATCATATTTCGAAATCTCTAATCTTGAATTATAAATATGTCATAGCTCTTATTCATATTTCTCTAACATATGTAGTTATCTTAACTGAATATTCAAAACATAGCTTGAAATCTAAATTATGAAAATATAATAATGTCATAAACTCATAAATCATATTTGAATAAAAAGCAACTAGATAAAATCATATATTCTTCCGACAATCATCTCAGTAGCATGTAAAACATTTTTCATAACACACAACACAACAATCATGGTCCCATGATTTTCTAGAACTCATTCTTTCATGTTATCATCATAAAACATAATTTTCTACCTTAACATAATCGTGTAAAATCATATTATATACTTTTGCTCATGTCAAATTTCATATTTCACAATTTTCATGCATCAAAAATAATCATAATGGTAAAATTAAGGCCATAAGGTCAAACCCACTCACCGTTTGAAGCTGGGAGTGTGTCGGCACCGCCAACGTCACTTAGAGAGTTTGGAATGACACCAACAACTGCTATAGAGTAACCATAACTCTAGATTAATTTCTAATGACCTCTAGATGGCTTTAATATAACCTTAACAACATTGTGGAAACACCCCCACTTGACAACAATGAGAAAAAAATAATAACCTATACTAAGAACATGGAAGAATGGGAAGAATGGAGACAAAATCTATTAACATAAACATACCTTGATGATTGGGCATGATGGAATGGAGTAGATTTGAGAGAAGGAGAGAAATTTTGATGGAAGAGGAGGAAGGTTCAGAAATGGGTAGTGAAACTTGAGTTTGGGGGTATATAAAGGGGGTAGGGGATCATTTAAGTGAAATGGCGTCATTTGACACTATATCTGCCCCACTGACACCACTATAGTGGTGTATGCCTGCTATAGCTGTCAAGCACACCCATGCTCCCTGCTCCAACACACTTATGGCTGCTGTAGCGGTCCTCAGACCCCAAAACTGCCTTGTTATAGCGGTCCAAGACCGCTATAGTTGTGACAAGAAACTGTTCACCATCACAAGACCTCTGAGTGCTCCTGGCTTTTAGGTTGTCTCACTACTTATTATTTACATTTTTTCTTAATTTTAAGTTAATGTCCTCATTTATTTTACTTTCCATTAATTTTAAAACATAAATGTAAATAAGAAAATACCCTCCATTTGGATTCAAATAAAATATCATAAAAATCAAAATCCCAACAAATCAAAATCCATATTTTGGGTTTTAGTTTAAATATGAAAATCTTTGTGATTTTCTAAACTTGTAGGCTAAAAACGAAACGTTTAAAGGTTTTATAAAATTCATTAAAAACCGTTCTTTAACTTATTTTCTTTCAAGGAACAATTACCGAGACTTTTAATCCCAAGAATGTGATTCTAACATATAGCCGTCCAAGGAAGTGTAGGATCCAGACTTAGCGAAATTCAGAACCCGACAGCATAGGTGGGTCCCCTGGGACCCTAAAGCTGTTCAAAAAAGAAAATCTACTGACACATGTATACTAGATATTACATCCCCATAGGAAAATAAGTCAAAGAATGATTTTTAGTGAATTTTATGAAACCTTTAAATGTTTCATTTTTAGTCCACGGGTTTAGAAAATTTTGAAGATTCCCGGATTTGAACAAAAATCTGAAATTTGGATTTTGATTGGTTGAGATTTTGATTTTTTTGATGTTTTATTTGAATCCAAATTAGGGGGTATTTCCTTATTTATTTTTATCTTTCAAAGTTAATGGAGAGTAAAATAAATATAAATAAATGAGTATTGAGATAACCCATATGCCATATGACAAAAATTGCAAAAGTGGGGATTTGCTGTTACCACTATTGCTGTTCAGGACCGCTATAGCGGTCACAACAATGCATTTTTCACGAGTTGGCACTCTGAGTTCCGCTATAGCAGTCGTAAGTGACCAGGTGATGACTCTTGACCGCTATCGTGGTCCCTCTAGAGTGTGAACAGTACCCAAAAACGATGCTATTTCATTTTTGTCCCTTTTAAGACCCATCAAGCTCCTTTTCTCCCTATTTCAAAAATTGAAACCAAAACCTTCCTCTTCTCCACTCTATTTTCTCTCTTTTCTTCAAATCTCACTCTAATCTAACTCCCCCAAATCATCAAGGTATGTATATATTGTTAGATTTTGTCTCCATTCTCTCCGTTCTTTTATGATCTTGAGTTGGGGTTTGTTATTTTTCTCATTGTTGTCAAGTGGAGGTGCTCCTCCAAAGTTGTTGGTGTATGTTTAGAGTAATATAGAGCTTTCCATAGGTTGTTGATGAGTTTTATGGTTTCAATGATAGACATTGGTGTCATTCCTCCTTCCCGGAGCCTCAATGATGTTGGTACTTCATAATCTACCCCTCCAGGTGAGTGGATTTGATCTCATGACCTTATGTTGGTCATTCTATAATTAATTTCTAGCATTACAAAATATTTAGAGAGAATTTATTCTCGAGTTTTGACATGAATCAAGATTGTGTGCAATTTTTTTTCAAGAACTATAGAGTATGCCTTGAAACTTAGCATGGAAATTTATGTTTATAAAAATACACGGGACCATATTTGATAAGTAGTTACTATTATTTGATTTATACTGTGATTTAGATTTGATTCATGATAAGGAAATGATATTTTTTATTTATGAAAAATGAGAGCGTATGGATTTAAAAGGAATAGAACTCCCTATTTTATGATTTCCATTAATTTAGATTAGGGAATTACCGAGAGGAACAAAACTATGAGTTAATGGCAGTTACTCCGTTAACCTTGGTATACCAAGGCCCACAAAGGGCATTTATCCACGTGCTAGATCTGTTCATGAGAGTCGCGGTTCGTGAGGGACCGTAAGATCTCAGTTAGAGGCTCTCGTTCACGAGGGACTGAGCACCCACCCTTCAATTTATGGATAGTTTGTTCTTTTGGTAATTCGTGATAAATGTATAGATAATTTTGATGTGTATCACAAATCTATGAGTTTTTAGCTATTATACAAATTATATGGAAATGATTTATAAGATTGCATTATTATTTATATTTATTTCATTCTTGTCCCATGTATGGTTATGAGTAAGGATCTACTCACTGAGTTTTGTTTCAAAACTCACCCCTCTTTTCTCTCTTTTTCTCACAGATATAGGTGTAGCTTAGGATCCTCCTCAATATTAGATATCTTCAGATTGGGTGAGCTTCACACTAGTGTGAAGCCATGGTATTTTGTTTATGTTAGAGTGCTCTAGCGATGTGACGGGCAGGGTCCCGAAACCATATATAGTTTAATTTGCATTTTATTATATCCACGATTCTTTTGTATTCGAATGATATAATATTCATGGTTATTTTGTACACGAGCAACTCAGTTGAAGTATATATTACAACTACAGTTTCAGATTTTTATTTATAAGAAAGGATTTATCAATGCTTATTAAAGGCAAATATAGTTTTTTATTCATTATGATTTAAAGCATGCTTTGATAATAAAATATGCATATAATACGGCGCGGTGTTCACGAGGCTTGCATGGGGATGAGATTCCTCACGTGCCGATCACGATCCAAATCGAGCACATTTTTGTTTATAATTCAAGTATTATATGGAAAACTTTAAAGATACAAAAAAAAATAGTTCTAAATTGAAACTTGGGTAAAACATAAAGGACGTAAATAAAATTTTACCACCCAATACCCAATAAGAAAATGTGTATACTTAAATAATCTATTCCAAAGATTTTAAAATTTTAATAAAGATTTGAGAATTTGAATAAGCCGATAGACTCTTACTTTTATGAGATTCATCTTTATCTAAGACTAGTGAATTGAATAGGCATGCCAATCCACATTTCTTTATTTTTTAATTTATTTTATTTTTTTAACTTCTTTCATTGTTTTTTATAACTTCATCCAATTCGCTATGCATTAAGGGCACTTAAGAAAATAAGAAAAATTGGACACCAATGGTAGTTAAAAGGGAGTATTCTTTTTTATATATAGTATAAATTTTTTTTAACTTCTTTCATCATTTTTATAACTCCCCAAATTCCCTACGCATCAAAAGTATTTTAGGAAATAAAAAAATTGGACACCAAAGGTAGTTAAATGGGAGTATTCCCTTTATATATAATATAGATTTGACTTGAGGATCTATGAAATAATATGAAGAGTAAACATTCAAATTAGTCCCTGAAAATTTTATTGATAGACAAATTAGTCATTGACAAAAAAAATATATTAGTGTTGAGGTCCCTCACAATTGTAAAAATGGGACACTATATGTTATTGACAATTTCATTTATGGACAAATTGGCCCCTGATAATAAAAAATTAGTATTGAAGTCCTTCACAATTGCAAAAATATGACACTATATATATGTCCTTAACAATTTCATTTATGGAAAAATTGGTCATTAATAAAAAAAAATTAGTATTGAGGTTCCTCACAATTGTAAAAATAAGACATTATAGGTCCATAACAATTTCATTGATGGATAAATTGATCTATAATTAAAAAAAATTAATGTTAAGACCCCTCACAATTGTAAAAATATGATACTATAGGTTCTTCATTGTAGTGCAACTTACTAAATACTAAGGTAAGTTTTAATTATTGATCTATATAGCACTTACTAATCTCAATTTACTAAAATACACACTTTCATTATTGCAAGTCCCTTCCTAAATATTTTAAAATTTAATAGAGTATCACTTAGCAAGCATGGTGATATTGTGTTATTTTGTAATATATAATCACTGTACTCTAGCAATCAGCTCTTTTGGAAAAGTAGTTATGAATTTATAATATTGGTACTATAGTTCTTCAAAATAAAGTTGTGATAAAGTATAAGAAATTTGATTCCAAATCTGATTCTTTTCTTCGAACGACTAACTTGGGGCCAATGATTTCTTTTTTGATAATAATCGATACGGTGAAATACTAGAACAATAGGGTAGGAATTTGCAAAAATAAAAAAATAAAAATAAAAGAGTGTTTTAAATAGTGTTGATTGGAATTAATGAGTGCCATATAGATTAATAATTAAAGTTCACGTTAGCATTTAACATGTTACAAGTGAATTAAGAATCTATATATTCTATTTTTATAATTGTGAAGAATTCAATACTAATTTTTTATTGTGAAGAATCAATTTATCTATTAATGAAATTATCAGGGATCTATAATGTTCTATTTTTGTAATTGTAAAGGATTTTAACCCTAATATTTTTTTAGGACTAATTTATCTATTAATAAAATTGTCAATGATCAATTTAGGTGTTTAATCTTTTTCGAATGTTGGAAATAACTTGGGCCGTTGGCACCATCGTCCAACCGTTTGTTTTTGGGCCTTTCGGCTATTTCATAACATGAGTTTTTTTTATTTTTTATTTTTAGGTCAGGTTAACACAAGGTATCCGACCAGCAAATAAAAAACACAAGGTATTAATTCAATGACTTGCATGAAAATTTATAAGATGAATTTACTTCTTTAATTAAATATATTTTTCATATTGATAACTATGATTTTTATATTGATTAATGATTAATATGATTTTGAAAATTTTACTTTTTTTTTTCGAATTGTTATTAGATTATTCTGTTGATTGGCATGAAAGTTTATGATATTTTTTTTTTGTATGTATCACTTCCCTAATGAATTAATATGTTTTAAAAAGAGAGTAAATACCTATCTTTTTAAGTACACCAGAAACATCTCGTGGAAATTAGTTTCACATTATTTGAAAGTTTCATATTAGTCTATTACATTTTAAAAAATGGATAAATTAATTTTTTTATACAAATTCGTGTGATATTTTTTCTTATTTGTATTAACCTATGTAGAGTGGCTAATTTGTCCAATTTTTTTAAATATGAAAGATTAATATAAAATTTTCAAATTATAAGAGACTAATTTATCTCCTAATATATTTTTGATGGGCTATTTTGAGTATTTAGTTTAAAAAGGAAAACATTACACTCTTCATTTTCCACGAAGTATCTATTACCAGCAATAAGGCATTGTTTGGTTGACATAATGTTTTTATATTCCCGAGATTTTTTTGTGAACGATTTAAAAAAATATTGCATTCTTGATAATGAAAATAGATTAGTTTTCATTCACACCTTTTATCATGGGAAAACAAGATGCACATGAGAGGAATTGTTTATACAAAAACAAAAAGATCAAATTGCCCCTAACTTCAAACCACCGTAAGTTTTGTTGGAGCAAAGCTGCCATCACTCAAAAAATAATTTTTTTAGATTTCAATTTACGTTTCAAACACGCCTAAATCTCTTGCCTTAGAATGTGATTTTTGGGAATGCTATTCCTTAAAATAAGAAACAATGTTAGCTACCAACTATGCCACACCGCATGTTACAATTTCCCTAATGCAAACTTAAAATATTCTCAATTCTAATACTTCTTAACTAAATAAAAAAAGTTTAATTTTAATACACTAAAAATATAAAAGTATTTTACACAATCATCCAATTATATTATTTTAATTTCATGACTTTTCAAATAATTGATGTGAAATAACTGATGTGGCAAGACATTATTGGATATCTATATAAAAATCTTTTACATTACTTAAATATGTTTAATTAGAGGATAAAAATATGAATTTAATTGGAATGTATGGACAGTGTAAAAAAATTTTACTCATTCATTCAGTCAAATAATTACACATTAATAAATACGGTTACTTTCAACTCTACTACTTGAAAAGTCATATAAAATGAAAGATTTGATTGGATGATAATGTTACACTGTCAGTACATTAAAGTTAAACTATAAAATTGTGATATAAGTTTTCATAGATAAACTTTATATGTAAAATTGGTATATTTATGAAAAATATTATCGCTATTGTTTAATGAATTTATTGAAATGCACTGGTAGTGTAAAAAAATTTTATACATTTATCCCATCATATAATGATATATCTATAAATATGATTACTTTTAATCCCTATTATTTAAAAAGTCATACAAGAGAAGAAATATAATTAGGTGAGAGTATAAAATAATTTTACACTGTGAGTACATCAAAATTAATGATAGTGTTTCAGCTCTTGCTAAACAATTGTGTATAGAAATTAAATCTATAAAAGAATTGTAAAAAGAAAAAAAATCCACTTTTGATTTTTTTTATATATTGTTTTCCACTTTTCTTCCTGACAATTGGGCACCTTCTTGGTTAGCGACTCGCAGGAAGCATCATCGATCGTCCCTTTGAGCATCGATCTGCAGAAGAAAAACAACGAGAGAGAGAGGAGAAACCAAAAAAATGAACTGCGCAATGAAAGCCGCGATGATTAACCCGAACACAAACAATCTCCATTTCTCTCTGAGGGCTTCACTCTTTCATTCCACTCCCCTCCTCGAACGTAAAAGGCGCAATTTTTGGGAATCGGTTAGTTTTCCTTTCTCTCTATTCCACAATACCCATCATTTCCCTTCCCCTTTATTATTATACCCTTTGAATTGAGTCATCAAATTATTTATTATATGGAATAGAAATCAGTCTCTTTCAATATTGGGGTGTCACGAATTCCGTGCTTCTGATTCCTTATCAATTTTTTTTTGGTTCATATATTGTGTGATGAAGCTGTATAATGATCACGGGCATGGTGTCCTCTGAAGTGCAATATCATGATTGACTTCAGAAATGTGATTTTTTTATTTTTTTGCATCCCCTTGTTCATAATTTTTTTTCGTTTTTTTGTTTTGTTTAGTTGGGGGGGAGGGGAGGTGTTGAATTTGTGTTTTACATTGGTGCAAGCGTTGCTAAAATTTTTTGTGGATGAAACTGATTGATTGCAGAGATGCAACCATTACTCGAGAAGATTTAGGAGGATGCATGGACAACAAAGAATAATGCGCAGCGTCAATGATTATGCAGACTTCCTCTTTCAGGTTTATGAGCAATGTCAAATGCATGAATAATTCTTATGTCTATTTATTGTGTATGTGTGCTGCTTCTTGTTTTCTTGTTTTGGTTCTTCTTCAATGAAAATTTAAGATACCATTGCTTGAATGAGGCATTTATATGATTTCTGTCATTGATTTCTGTCCAAGTATTACAGACTCAAACAATCTTTACATTTCTCTCTTGCACTTTTGAATCCATGGTTCACTGGCTTGCTACCTTATGATGTGGGAGGAACTAGGATAAGCAGTGAGAATAACCTTGTGCTTAGCTGTTAGGACTTTCTACAGCTGTCTTGCTGGGTTAAGTCTTTATATAATGATCTGTGAGCGAAGTGGTTCACGGCATTAGCTATTTTGTGAGTTGTCAGGCTGGATTTATGCTTTTAAAACTAGTGAAACATGATAAATGAGCTTGTAATTTGAGGTTGTTTCATGGGCTCAGCATTGGCTATTTGGCTCTATCAATTGATAAGCTGAGGAAAAGGAGGAATGATGGGGTGTTTTTCCCCTATCATATTTGGTTATCTCCTGATTTTTTCTTTCCACATATCTTCTGATAGTAGCTTTGGCTGGAAACTATTTGGAGAAGACTATCAAGTAACAAGTTTAGGTTGTGCTCCTCTGGAAGAGAACATTGTAGAATTCACAATTTGAGTATTTTGGAGGTCTTCTACATTTTTCGTTTTTCAGCCAAGGGATCTGAAGGAGTACCCCGTTGCCAATTGGTTAGAGTGATTAATAAAAAACGAATAAGATGTGTTTTGGAGAAATAAAAAACTGTTTACAGAGGCTCCCCATGATTATATTTTAAATTTTACAGGGTTTAAGCTTGTGAGCTTCATTGTGGCTGCTGCTGGAACTGCAGGCAACTTCACCTCTGAGGTTAGGATGGTGAAGTGGAGATGGCCTCCATGGGAGGTGAGTCAATCTCAATAGTTATTGGTCTTTGCAGTAATCCAGAGGAAGATGGCTGTGGGGTTTGCTGAGGGATGAGTCAGGTAACTAGTGGAAGGTTTTCAGATGCTGGCTGGGAATTTATTCCTAAATCAGAGTGCTGGGGCTTATTTTATGATTTAAGGATGATGTGGGACATGGGGTTTATTAATTATTAGTGCTGGTGTGTCATATCACGAATAATAGTTTTTACCTCAGTGGCATATGTACATTTCTTTCACCTAATGTCCATGCTTGTCTGGGAGTGGAAGCCTTGTATCCCTATATTTACCCAAGACCAAGAGGCTAATTGATGTCTATCAATGGAACATGCATTGTCCACGCTGTTTGAACCTCCACCAGAGCTATTTCCAAACCTCTCTCTTTTTCATTTATTTCACAAGGGTGTGACTGGAAAAATAATTGATATAGTCAAGATTTCCTAAAACGATTGTTATTTGGGAACCAAAGTAGAAATTTCGGAGGAGACAAATAGCTAGTCATTTTGGGAACTAGAGAACTCAATCAATAGTCTTTAAAACAGACACTTTATGATTTAAATTCTTAAAGTTTGTAGTGATTCATTTTTCTATTGGCATTTCTTTGGATTTCGATTTTAATTTGTTGGCAGTTTTATGTTTGATGTTTTACTTTTCTCATATAAAAGGAATTGTCAGTTCTCAACTTAAATTATTATCAATTTGCCATCCTAGAGAGAACTTATGGAGGCATCGCTTGAACAATTTACACAAAACCACTTTTCTCTTTGCATTTTTTCAGTAATGCTTTATCTCGTTCGAGGTTATAGTTCTGCAGTGAAATTTTCACCCGAATGAACATGATCTCTTACAGTCTTGAGTTCTGGTAATGTGACAGTTTAAGCTTCGGTCAGTATATCCTTTTGTCTCCCTAACTGAGTTATTGTTCAAATTGCTGTCATATGATTGGAAGGCATTTGTTCATCCTCGGAACAATTATGGAATTCTTTACTAAAGTTGGCACTTTAGATTGACATTGCATTGCCTGTCGGTGCTCTTCCCCAATCAAGACTGATGTGATATTTAGTTTAATAGTACCTAGTATTATTAATCTTCCTAGGTTTTTCTCTGAATGAACTTTGTTGGATTGGTCATAGGTTTTGTCTAGGGTTCCCCTGCTTCCATTCTTCCATGATTTTCTTTGTCTTAACTCTTCAGATGTTGCATCTAAAATGTATATGGTTGCCCATTTTCCTGTATGATTTAGAGCTGGAAGGAAGATATTGATGATGATGATCCATCTTCAAGTCGAGGCCCCTCATGGTTTAAAAAACAATATACTGCTGGAAGGCACAGGAGCGGAGGCAGTCAAGGATCAAGCCATCGGTACAGAAGTAAGGATTGCTGCAGTAGAATATCTGACATGCATCTTGTAGTAGTAGCTCTCTTGATTGGTGGTTGTATGAGCTGGTTCCTTCAGCAAAATCTTCTAACTGAATCTTGTTTGGGAAACTTCATGTCCACTCAAGTAGGATTGAAAGATTTAACTTGCAGAGAGCCAGAGATTATGGATATGATTTGCTTTGAGCTTGCATCATAAGCTTTCTTAAATCAGTTTCATCTTTGACATTATGTATTTTGTTTTTAAGACAAATAGAAGAATGCAAATTCATATAAAGCATAATCTGGAGCTGCATGTATTAAATTGCAACAATATTCATTTGTTTCAGGAGACCCTTTCTTTTGTGAAGAAGATTTTGACGTCGAAACCATTTTCCGTTCTGCCTTTGGTGGGAATAGATTCTATTACTGGGCCTTCATCAATGAGGAAAATACTCAGTGGAGGAAGTCCGCACGCTTTTCTAATTATGGGAAATCTTGGAACTGGAGACATCGGAGTGAAAGCGATTATGACTCTGCATCCGAGTCTGATAGTTCGGATTCAGATCTAGCTCCACATAGATTAGCCCTTGGATTGAGTGCTTCTGGTCCTCTGAAACTCAAAGATGTGAAAAATGCGTCAGTTCTTAATTCTTTTCTGGCTTAATCTTTACCAAAATATTAGGAAGCGAGAGTAGCTGGTGTCTTTACTGTGATTTTGTTCCATTTTTTTTGTTTTACAGGTACCGGGCCTGTGCTCTAAAGTGGCATCCAGATCGTCATCAAGGCTCTTCAAAGGTGTTGCCATGCCCTAACCGCCAATTAAATTTCCCTCTTTCTTCTTCTATTCCTTATTCGCGAGTTCTATCATTAATTGCAGAACTTTCAAATTCATTTTTCTTCTTTATGTTGATAGGCTGTAGCAGAAGAGAAGTTCAAGCTTTGCAGTGCAGCTTACCAGTCTTTATGTGATAAGCTGGCCTTGGATTAACGATGCTTCACGCATATGCATTGCTTTTTTCTGAAAGTCTCCATTCTCCAGTCAGCTTATAGGCATAGCAGATGATTGATCATGCTAATTCTTTTTAACACTCGGAGCTTCCTTTCACTGTATTTGTAGTTCTTTTGAATAATTTTATTAGATAATTATGGAAATAGTGTGTATGCTATTTCACAATCACAAATGTATCATTACTTCGTTAGTGTATTAACGCTTTTTTTTTTTTCCTGTGATGTATTTAAGTTGCATTTCTTTAACTGCATTAAGCAGATTATTCCCAAACTCTCCTAATGGTTTTCATTACTTCATTCAGCTAAGAGTTTATATCTTAGCAGACACATTTGAGTCTGGTGCTGTTTTATGGTTTGCCCATTGCTTTATGGTGGATATGCTTTGTTTTCAAAAACAATCTATTGTGGAGGAGGGTGAAATTCGATTGTGGCTTTGAACATGAGAAAAGTTAATTTAACACCCCAAAATTCATGCATACCCAACGCGTTAAAATAAATATGGGGGAAAGATGAGAGAAAATAGGTAGAGAATAAATAAAGATGTGGGTCCTGTTTTTTTTTTTTTTTTTTTTTTTGTAAGAAAGGCATCTAGGTGTTTAGGATTTTAACCCATTTAAATAACACTTATTTTGAACAAAGTGAAGACTGCCTCAAGGTTGAGTTGTCATTTTCATAAATTTGTGTAAGGGGATCATATTATTTCCAATTTTCGATCATCACTGTTTGCCCTCATTGAACACATCAGAAGATAATAATTTTTAATAATTTTTTATTTTAATTTTTATGCATTGAGGGTTTAAAATTTTTTTATATTGTCATCTAATTATGTATCATTATATCAGCAAAAATAGTTAAATTTAACACCCATTATAATTTGATTGGATGATAATGTCAAAAAAATGCACTATTAATGCATAGAAATAAACTCATAATTTTTATAATCGCTTTTATTTGTATTTAATTTTAATATACTATTAATAGTAAAAACTTTTACAGTTTATATTCAATCATGTGTTTAAGTTACTATTCAATATTACTTTTGTTTTTTTTGGGTGAGAAAATTATTTTTGTGTAATTTATGCTGCTATGGTTTTAAAATGTAATGTCAAAAGGAAATGTTATATGTTTTCGAATACCTTACATTTTATCAAGGTTTGGATTTAATCCTAATTTTTTTTTGTTCTATTTATATTCTTAACGTGTATCAATTTCATCATTTTAATAGATACTATTTAAATTATGAATAAAAAAAGTTGATATAAAGATCAAATTATAAGGTTAGCAAATAACAACAAAATATAAAATATGAAACTACAATAGCATAGGATCACGGGTGTGTTTAATTAGGGAGTAAAAAATAGGGTGAAAATTACATGAGTTTGATGTGTTATATTATATAAAGCTTATCTAGATAAATTTTATCTTCATTTTTACTCCTCAACCAAACATACCCTAAAAAAAAAGTCAAGTTTTCATTTAAATGTCATTTAAGATTTGAAAACATGTAAATAGAGTTTTTTATTTTTATTAAGCTATGGTCAGTTAAAGAGTAAAAATGAAGGAAAAGTTTTCATGATTAAATTTTATATATAATTTAAGAGATAGAACTCAATGTTGGAAACTTTAACCTCTTTTTTACCCTTAAGAAAACATACCCTAAAAAAAGGGGGGTAAAATACATTTTACTTCCCTAGACTTCAGGTCATATGCAGTTTACAACCTAACTTTTACGAATATATATAGACGCTCTAAACTTTTTAAACAATACAAAACACCTTATTCTATTAAGTTGGCATTTATTTCCATCATTAAGTAGTCATGCGCATGTTATGTGAATAATTAAATAAACAAAAAATACTTGTCTTTTTAATCCCAACTCTTAACCATCATCTACCCAGAAACGGACAAAATTACCTTTTTTGAACAATCAAATTCTAGCTTGTGAATGATATCTTCTCCATTTATGATTGGGGGAGGGTTTAATGTAGGGAAGTTTGGTTAAAAAATGGTATTTATTTATTTAATTGTGAATATGGCATGCACATCATTATTTAATAATGAAAATTCTGTTTGAAAAATTTAAGATATTGCAATTCATGTTTTAAGAAGTTAGGGGGTACCGTGGGCCTAAAATTCAGTTAATGCATTTTACCAAAAAAATAAAAAGAAAAAGAAAAGAAAAGACACGAGGCAAAGTTTTATCCAAAAGAGGATGATTAATCGATTACGTAGCATTTGAATTTCAGACCGAGTAGCAAGAACAGAAAATAGGGCTGGTTTGTATGAAGTTGTACTTGTAGGTTGTAGCAGAAGAAAGAGAAGTGAATCCAGTATTCTACTACTTTTCTTTATGGTTTTCGTTCTTCCAAATTCCAATCTTCAATCGTGATTCTTGACCCTTGAGTGAGGCAGAACAACAAGGAACAACAAGAAACAATGCTGAAAGCTGTTCAAATATCTGGGTATGTTACCCAGCGTTGGAGCTGGAAACCCTTAACCTTCATTTCAATCTCTTCGAAACCCTTTTCCTCATTCTCCCCATACCCTTATCTCAAACTGCTTCCCTCCATCAATACCACCATCGATTCTTCCATTCCCCCAACTCGCAGGGTTCGATTCGCACCTTTTTATGCTTCATCATCACCTCCATTTCATTCTGCTGTGAGTTTTTTTTTCTTCCTTTGCCCCTTTTCCAAATGCTAAAGTTCTTGTCGATTTTAATTTCAAAGTTTGTATCTTTTTGTTGAATTGGGGAGAGGGTATGATGGGGGCAGGGCTGATTATATGGTATCAAACGCAAAAACAAGGATGTGAAGGTTTTCCAATTTCCATCTTCACAATTGAAGAGACACGGTGTTGGACTTGTCACAAAAATCAAAATCTTATACATGACTATGGATTTCTAAATAGTTCACTGAAATGCACTGTATGGCTGTGTTATGTGTTTAGGGGTCATCTTTATTGATCATGTTCTTGCTGTTGGGTTCCATAACAATGTAGGGTGTTCGAAACATCAAGTTCTGTCAGTGGTGTGGTGGTCCAACAAAGCATGATATACCTGATGGGGAAGAGAAGCGGAGAGCCATTTGTACAATTTGTGGGAAGATTACATATCAGAATCCGAAAATGGTAACTCCCTTAAAATAGCTCAGTAGCTTCCAGTTGATATCATTTACTATCAGCTTTAGGATCTTTTTTTTTTGTTTAGTACGTGATGCTCTACTGGAGTGGTTATGGAAGTTTAGATATCTGCGTATAACATGCTTTAAATTGTGGTAGACGTCTATCTTCGAGGTGATTCTGTTTTTTGCAACAGCAATGATATATCCTCATACACATCCTCTTGCAAATCTTTCTATATACTAAACGAAGTAAAAAACTACATTGAATTCATGTCTTGAAATCTTAAAAAGTAATCAAAACTAATTTCATTTAGTATTTAGGAGGATTTGTAGGAAGATGAAGGAGGAGGATATATAATTTTAATCGCAAAACAGTTAATGCAAATGAAAATGAAACAAGGATTTAGAGGAGTATTGTATGTTTTCAAATGAATTCTCAGACTTTTGTCCGGAAAATAATTTTGTAATAGTTGTATGCTGTTTCTCATAAGAGACTAATTACTTGCTTATGAACGTGACATGGTTCTGGCTGGTGAAGTAGGTAGTTGGTTGCCTTATTGATGATGATAACAAGGTCCTACTTTGCAAGAGGAATATTCAACCATCTCATGGCCTCTGGTAGGAATGGAATTTTCCTTGAACTGCCTTGTACGGATGAATATCTTGTCTCGCTATGTTAATTTAATATTTTGGTGTCAATAAGGACACTTCCTGCTGGTTATTTGGAAATTGGAGAGTCAGCTGTGGAAGGTGCTATCAGGGAAACAAGGGAAGAAGCAAATGCTGATGTGGAAGTTATTTCTCCCTTTGCTCAATTGGATATTCCTTTAATTGGCCAAGTGAGAAAGAGGGTTTGATTTATCTCTTAATTTATTTATTCTTTTTGGGATCTTTTCTTGGCTGGGTAATGAATTTTCATCATGATTGTGGCATGTTTACGGCAGACTTACATGATATTCTTAGCAAAGCTGAAGAAGCCTCACTTTTCACCTGGTCCAGAATCATCAGAATGCCAACTTTTTCCACTTGATGATATACCCTTTAATTCTCTATCCTTTTCATCAATGGTGGTTACCTTAAGTTTGGTATTATTCAAGACATTTTAAGACTCTGGCTGCTTTTAGGTTTTTATGTTTTGGGTTTGCTTACTCATACTGTGCATCTCATGTTGTTGCTCATGGCTGCAGTATGTTGGGGATGTTAAGGCTGGAAAGCCCAAATTCCATTATGGTACTATTAACAAAAGGTATTTTCTCCCTAAATACAGTATATTTCCCATACAGAATCTTATGCATTATCTGCTTTGAGGGAAGAAAAATTTTTATTTTTAGAAAGTAATTGTACTTTCATTTGGGACAATAATATGTTAGCCTGTTTAACTGCATACATCTCAACTAGTTGGATTGGGTTAGGTTGATCCATGATTAGCAAAATTGCATAATGTATAAATTAATTAGGACAGAATGCAATAGTCAGTCTTTGTGTGAGTTTGCACTTTGCAGTTGCCATATTTTTTCACGTTAACATGAGATGAATGAGTTTTCTTATCATACTAACACGTGCCATTTAATTACTGTACTTACTTTGTTTACTGTATGTATGTACAAGGCTTGACTAAACTGTTTTGTTAAATATTTCTGAATCTTGGTCACTTAGACCTTCATTCTTGCTCATGCTGTTTGATTTTATCCTGATGTTTGTTGTTAGGCCTGGGACAAGTCCTTCGGATATTAATGCGTATACATTGGATCATCATATGCATACATGAGAAGGTGAATCTCCTATAGCATATCATGAAAAACCTGTATGCCATCACATGCTTTTCAGACGTTTCAAATTTTCAATAACATTTTAATTATCATTTATAATCAACCCCTAATGACCTAACAAAATGCCTTAGCATTAAATCATTCTAAACTGATTTTTTATCATGATTCAGTTCAGTCTTAATACATCCATAATCTCTGTATTTTGTATAAACATTTTGCTGGTTGCAGTAGATTGTGAATATCCACAGCTTGCAAGTAAAAAATTTATCATGCTCAAGGTGTGCTTTATCTTCTGCTGGAACTCATTAGTCCATTGTTCACGGTGTCATCCAGAAATCCCGTGCATTACTGTCTTGAATTCGCTATTGTCATAAGATTGATGAGCAGTTGTTTCGGTTCAAGAAAGAAGTCTTATTTCAGTGGTGCTTGGTGCAATTCATGATCACCAGCTCATTCCTCAAGGTTTCTTCTGTCGACTTCCTATGAGATTGCACAAATGGGTAGTTGCTACTATAGAGCGCAAATTGATAACTCGTGTGAGGTTCCTTGGAATTGTAAACACAAAATGTTCATTTTAGATAAATGAAATTTATTTTGAAAATCTTCCCTATAGAAAACCAAGGTACTCTTGAAGCTGCTTTCCTCAACCTGCTTTATGGAACGCGCAAACTATCGTCCGTTTGGTTTCAGTTTTCAATTTTTATTTTTAATTTTTCAGTTTTTTAAAATTTATGAAGAAAAAATTGAAAATTTGAAAATCTGTAAATTTCAGTTTTCAAAATTTTTCTTTTTTTGTAATTTTTAGAATTTTCTATTCCTTTTTTCATAAATTTTAGAAAATTGAAAATGAAAATTGAACTAGAATGTCAAAATGGCATGATCTTTTACAGAAAGAACTTTCTATAGACTAGAGGCTAGTAAGATAAGTTGCGAGAACTTCAAACTGTTCAGTTTAGTCCAGCGGGAAAAAAAAAAGTCCAATTCACTTTTTATCCAATGTACGTTTTCATCTGCTCAAGAGGCCAGAACTCATTGCAAACAAATAAACAACATTTTTTTCTCTTCACTGGGTTTTGAAGTGAGAAGAATTTTCTTAAACGATGTTCTACTCTATCAAACTCTGCATAGATGGAATTCTTTCTGATGGGCACCTTATTTCATTACTATTGACTTTCTAACCACACCAGTTTAACAGTGTGTACGCACTGGGTATGCATTTATTTCTGACATTGTAAATTTCAGACCATTAATAGTCCAAAATAATAGTAAAATATGTAAAGATAAAGGTTGAAACCATCAGATATATTGGATCATTTACATCAAAGAAAACCTCAGACGACCGTCGTGAGAAAATGTAAGTCCAAATCCATCATATGGTTTGCAATCTCAACAAGAAAGGAACAATAACAAATAATAACAATATAAGAAGCTGACAACAAAGTCCTCTCATTGGGCCCAATATCCGGAATCACATCACATTAGAAGCCCAATCAAGACGAACCTTAAAAGAAGCAAAAGACTGCATTTCAATTTTATATTAGCAGTAGAACAAACTCGCGTCTCAATCTCACCGATGTGGTACGAGTACAACTACTCCCGCTCACCTCATTCATTCTCCACAATCATTTTCTGATTTCTCCAGCTCTAAATCCAATCTATAATAATCTACAATTATTATTATTTTTTTCCCACTTTTCGGAAAAAAATAAATAAATACAAAAATCTCAAATACTACTACTAGTTTACTTTGACTTGAGCTTCAATCCGTGCGATGTGTTTGTTTTCAGTTTCCTTGCCCTAAATCACTTCTTCAATCACAACAAACTCGTTTCCCCTTTGTCTTTCCCGAATGGAAGAAGCACGAGACTCTTCTTCCCGGAGCTCCCTCAACGGGGATTTCGGGTTCGGTACCGGAACCGACCGAAGATTCGCGTTTTCGCGCCAAGCTTCGTTCCAACAGCAACAGGCTCCTCACACGCCGATTGTCGTCGATTCGGTGATGAGGCCTTTCCTCTCCCGAACCGATTCCACTATAGACATTCCCAACCCTCCGGCGCACCGATACGACAAGCTCCTCGAGTCCCCGCAAAGATCGTCGCCGTCGTCGTTCCCTTGGTTCGTTCTCGACGTGTTCCGAAACGCCAGGTCTGGGCATAGGTACATGAAGAGACTCTTTCTGATGATCTCGTTGAATGTGGCGTACTCTACCACCGAGTTGCTCTTTGGCCTCTTCACTGGCCGTGTAGGTTAGTAAGATTCAATTCAAGGTTTTTTTTTTAAAAAAATTTAATTTTTCAATATTTGCTGATTTTTTTTTTAATTTTTTCATTTTCAGGTTTGGTGTCTGATGCGTTTCACTTGACTTTTGGATGCGGTCTTTTGACATTTTCGTTATTTGTTATGGCTGCATCTAGGAAGAAACCCGATCGAGAATATACTTATGGGTGAGTTCTTTTACTATGTGGTGTTGATTTGTGTGTTTTTGTGGCTAATTTCATTTGTAAAGTGTTTAGTTCCTTTTCCTTGGAAATAGCCCTATTATTATTGTTATTGTTATCATTATTATTATAAGAAATATTACTGTATTTTTTTTTATTTGGAAATTTTGCTGTACGGTTGTATTGGATGTTCACATTATTGTAGAATTCATAAGATGAGTGAATGTGTATGACAAGGTTGTACATTTTGGAAACATGGGTGTTTTTCTTTGGGTAAATTACATTCACCCTCTTTAAGGTTTGTGAAAATGCAACTCATACCCCTCTAGTTATCCAGCTCACATTCACACTCCCTCGACTTGTCAAATTTTAAGTATTTATATTATAGTCACACTCCTTATTCATAGAACACCGTTACTAAACTTAGCAGAATGACATTTTTGTGATATTAACTGTTTTTAATTAATAAAATTATAAAAAAACCTTTACCCATTCTGTTAAATTTAAGGTATTTTTATAATTTTATTAATTAGAAACAGTTAATATCACAAGAATGTCATTCTGTTAAGTTTACTAACAGTACTCTGTGAATGAGGAGTGTGACTGTAATATAAATACTTAAAATTTGATAAGTCAAGGGGGTGTGAATGTGAGCTGGACAACTAGAGGAGGGTGTGAGTTGCATTTTCATAACCCTAAGTGGAGGTGAATGTGATTTAGCCTTTTTCTTTTCTTCCTAAAGGGATTTTTGTTGTAGTTCTTTACCACCCGTCATTGTCAACTTTGGTAGAGAGAGAGAGCTACATTGGTTTTTGTGACCCCTTTGTAACCTTCATACGGGACAAAGTTCTCCTTAATTTAATACTAAGAGCTATAGTTCTCATATAATGTTAGGAGTTGGACTTTTGATATATTTCTCGACAATAAAAGATGAATTTATTGAATGATGGGTTGTGGCTAAAGTGACGACTGTTGGAAGTTTTTCTTGATGTAGCTGCTTCATTATTGTTGTTACACGTGTCTTAGCTTGAAGCCTTGAGCCTAATACGTATAGCCATGTGTCTGTGTGTTCCTGCATTCATCTCCTCTTCTATAAGATAACTTTGTTAACATGTGTCTACATGTCAGTGCTTGCATCGTGCAAGAATATGCTACTTAATGGCAGATGCACACATATTGGAACTTGTACTCTGTGTATGGATTACTCAATATTTGAACTCTTATTTGCTGTTTCTATCCTTATTTGAGAGTTTAACGAACGTTGTGCTTTCATTTCAGATATAAAAGGCTAGAAGTCTTGTCTGCATTTACAAATGCCGTGAGTATTCCACATTTCCTTTCTACTGCAGTTTTTACTGTGAACTGGTTGCCTGGTGCTGTCACTAAGTTATAGAATGATGCTCATATAAGAAAACCAATAACCATGTACAGAAAATCCTAAAATGGCTTGTCCATCAGGCTGTGATGATTGGTCTTAGATCAGGTCTTCTGATTCTTTTGCGAGGTTTAATTGTCTTGATGAGTTGAAACCCAGTTTTTATCCCTCACCAAAATAAAATGCTAGATAGTTTTGCATGGTAAACGAAAATACTGAAATGTACACTAACATATTGAATTTTCTTTTTTCTGCTGCTTGTGTAGACAGCTGTTTCTTTTGTTTATGTCATTCTCCCTAGCAGTTGAAGCACTTCATGCATTCATACAAGATGAATCAGAGCACAAGTAAGTTTGCACTCATAATGGTTGCCTTGTTTCTATTACTTCTGCTTGAGCCTGCTACATATTCAGCAAAAAAAATAAAATAAAAGGACCTGGCATTTTACAGTGCAAGACTTGAAGTTGGAGTCCTTTTGTTTATTTAACTTTTTCCAGTTGAGTTGAGCTCCATTTCATGTATGCCAAGATGGCTGCTGGGGGTGTGCTTATTTAATACTATCTATTTCATAAGCGAATCTTATAACACACATTGAGCCCTATAACACTTGATTAAGATGAATCTTGAATTTTAATTATTATTTTGTTCTGAAAACTATGTGTGGCAAAAGTCAGCCACACTTTTGCTTCTGATTTTTTTTCCATTATATTTGGGATATCACCATTGATGTGATCTTTTGTTCCACTATTTTTTTTCCTACATTCCTACTTACATGGAAGCTGCTTTGTGAGGTTTGGAATAATTACTAAAGGAAGAGATCTATTTTCCTCATTGATGTCTTATTTCTACATGTTCTTTGGTGATAAAATATGCTTATGACTGGAAATATTACAATTAGCCCCAATATCAACCTTATAAAAAGGGAGTAGTGAGATCTGTGGGTCTTCAAAATTCTATTTTTTAGATTTTGCTGCTTCTTGCCTCACACACAACCATGTAAATTTTTGTTTCTTTCTATATGGGGAGGAGCTTGTTTGTCTAAATTGTAAGTGTTTCTGACAATTTGGTTCGTGAATTTTTTTTTTCCTGGTTTCTTTTATCCATTCTGACCATGTTCTATTTGTAGGCATTACTTAATTGTTTCTGCGGTGACCAATTTAGTTGTGAATCTCATCGGTGTATGGTTCTTCAGGAACTATGCTCGGGTTAATCTTGGTTAGCATTTCTTTTGAATGTTTAAGATTCTCTTGATTTAACTTTTTCCCATTTTGAATGGGATGCTCATGTGATGGTTCTGTTTAGCCTTGACCTGTGACACTATTGAATTTGTCTTCCAGCTTACAGAAATGCAGAAGATATGAATCACCATTCAGTTTTCCTGCATGTTCTTGCAGATTCCATTCGCAGGTAGATATGCTTGCAAGTGAATGATAGCTACACCTACTTATTGATAATGCATTTCCTTTCGTCTATACAAATTCAAATCAAGCTTATATAATTCAATGGTTTCTCAGTGCAGGTCTTATATTGGCATCTTGGTTATTGTCAATTGGGTAAATACTCTTTCATTTTATGTCCTATAATGTTGAGAGATGCAAAACAAGAAGCATGAGAGAGAAAAAAAGGAAGTTCAACAGTTTCCTAACCAGATTTCTTGAGATCTTGTAGTTTGACTTCTGTCTCCTTTACAGGGTTCAGAATGCAGAAGTCTTGTGTTTGGGACTTGTTTCTGCTGCCGTTTTTATGCTTGTTCTACCTTTATTTAGGGCAACTGGTGGTATCTTGCTCCAAATGGCACCTCCTAGCATCCCAACTACTGCATTGAGCAAATGCTTGAGACAGGTTATTACTTTTACTTGGGCAAACGTACTTTGTCCATGTGGCTTGGGAATTTGACACCTATGGTTTAACAGAAGGGTTAACTAATACCATACAATTGGTTATGAATGAAGGGGACACACTTTTTTCAATTTCAGTTTCAGTCCCAACTTGGCTAGAAACACATTGACGATGTCAAATTTCTAGACATCACAGATGTCCTGCAAAACCCACATTGAAGCTGTTCTCAGATTCTAATTTTTGTATTTCTATGTTGTTGAATTCTAGCTTATGCATATCTCACTTGCATCTACCTAAACTTTGAGAAGTTTCTGATTTTATCAATTAAAGAATGTTTTTGGGAAGTGGTGTTTTATCACTCTAATCCAATCTTGGGTGTGGGAACAGACAGTCTTGTTTTCTTTAAATTTAGCTTTTTATTTTGACTTACCTGTTCGTAAGTCAACATTTCGCTTATTAGTGTTACTATGTTTGGTTTAGATTACTGCTCGGGAGGATGTACTGGAAGTTACCCAGGCTCGTTTTTGGGAATTGGTGCCGGGTCACGTGGTTGGTTCACTCTCAATACAGGTAATTTATTATCAGTTCTCCTTCCTTTTGCTGTACTAAAGGTGTGCTTGGCAGGAGCAAAAAACTGAAAATTTCACAAGGCATTATGATATAATAGTTGTCTTGATACATCTCTTTCACTTCTACCAAGTGTGCCACCTCAGATGAAATGTTTAGCTATTGTGTCATGTGTAGAACTTCTTTAAATCTTTTCGACAATGTTGGTATTGCATGCTTCCTTTCCTTTGTACTGACTTGCTACGGTGTAGATTCTGACTTTTAGTGTATCTTGCTTACAGGTAAAGAAAGGGATTGATGATCGTCCAATACTTTTATTTGCGCATGGTCTATACCATGATTTGGGCGTGCAGGACCTCACAGTGCAGACTGATGATGCATGAGATTATCTTCACAATTTTATGTTAAAGCTTATTACTGAGGATAAAACACACGAATGTCATTGTTTATTGCTGGTGAAAGGATAGAAACATTATTTTAGTAGTACTCTTGATTTTAGCAGCATGTTATTCCCTGCCAAAATTAATGAGTTTGGTTACCAGTCACCCGTGGAAATGTTTATGTGCTGAGGTACAGAGGTAGCGCATCAGATGGAGAAGAATTAGATGGATGCATGTAAAAGCGTATACAAATTTCGTTGATGTATCAAATTATAGAAATATTTCAATCAAATCCAGCAATTAATTACCTATATAACATTTAACTTGGTGATTAATAACACAAAATTATTGGAGGAACATATTGAATAAATGCCATGGGATGACACCATTTATTTATTATTGGTTATACTCTATTCTTTTTAACTGTTATTCCTCTTATTTGAGATTGAGACTCTTAGCATAGTTTTTTCTTTCAATTATGAATATTCAAATGAGATAAATACTGTCTCAAAATAGATAATTCAATTTTGGTTTCTCAAGTTTCCACCACAGCTAGTAGTGAATAATTCTTTTGATGTGGAGTTAAACATTTGGTCACGAGACATTAATTTCTGATTAAATGCTTGAGGAGTCTAGCTAGCTATCAATTATATTTAGTCTTAGTGATTAAAATAATTTGAGTAAATTGATGCATGGGTTGTTCTTAATAATGACTAGTTAAGTAACAATCAAATATTTGCTGATTCATTTTATACATTTTTTTTTGGAATAATTATACATTTTTATTTTTTTAAGACAGAAAATAAAGTAATAATTTATATTAGGTCAAATTCATGTGCAATATCGCCTAATATTAAAGGAATCCATTATGAATAATGGGATTTACATATACCTGCGGACGCAGACAAGTGTAATTTTTTTTGGGGTTAACGACATAGTGTAATCTAATCTTAATTACATACATTTTTGTGCGATCTATACTTAAAAATACACATTTTAATTTTTCACCTTTAGATTTGATTGAGTGTTCATAAACACCTACTTTTTTAATGCTGAAATAACACCACCACATTCCATAGCTAGGATAGGAATAAAAGGTAAATCAGTTTTCAGTATTAGGCTGTCACTGATTAGATGCGGCGAATAAACTTGCTGCATACTTGTGCCCCCTGGTTCCTGAAAATAGTGGGTATAAGTCACTCTCCTGAAGCCGTTCCCAGTAACACTGCCCATCTCTGTGGAAGTAACATTTTCATTGGCCACATTCAAGTGTCCAGTCCTTGCAGCCTTCACCACATGCTTGACAGGCACACGGAGGGTGCTTCCTAGCTTGTTCCACCAAAGCAAGAGGGTGAGGGTGAAAATCATATTGGAAAGTGCGTCCAAACTTGACACGCCTAGACTAGTCAAGAGCACAACAAGGGCGAGCACCAAAGTCACACTCATCACAATAGTAGAACCAGTTATTCGGAGACCCTATTTTCTCTTTGCAAATCCCACATTTGTATTCCCTCAAATCACCTCCTTCAGCAAAGCACATTAGACTCAGATCATGCTTGTCATATATGTGCAACGCCTTAGAGGGTAGAGTAGCACACCCACAATCAATAGCATAATCGTCACAATCATAACACACATACACATATTTTGATCTAAGGCTACAACCTTTGCATTCTCTTGCAATGCTTGTCTTCTCCAGCACAAGGGTGTGTGTGTGACTTTAATGCTGGATTGTGTCCGGAAGGGAACCGCAGATAACATCAAGGTATAATTCACACTCTTCACAGTAATAGACGAAGCCATTGCTCAACCATTTGCAACAATCACACCTATAAATCCCATCATAAATAGGTTCCTCAGAGAGAAGAGCTAGAGGGTGCTGCAGATGAAGCTTGTGTTGCATGATCCTAGGCAATTCAGCACAAGTTTTGTGAGCAAGGAAAACACAATCATCCTCTGGACAGGAGTACAAGGGTGGAGTGATGGGTTGGACACACACATTAGAGAGTTTATCAGCACATTGGAAACTCAGTTCCTCCATGAATCTCAACGGGTGGTAATGGCAGAACATAGTTAAACGAGGATCATCGGGGCTTTGATCCGTATCAGTCTCATCTTGAGGTGTCACCGCCCCCAAATCCTCTCCTTCTTCAGGACACTTCAAATGTGAAGCAAATTTGCAATCTGAACAAAAATAGCCCTCAGAATTTGAGCTCATTTTCGCATTACAAGCACCACATGCTATGTCATCCCCAAAGCCATCAAGATAAAGCGAACATGTGAGCTTTAATGGGTGTTTGTGGCAATCTCTTGTGATAGTTAGAGGCAGTTCAGCGCAGCTAGAATGAACCCGAATCCTGCAAATTTTGCATAAGCGAGAAGAGCCTTCGGTACCTTCCTTATTGCCACATGCATAACAAACAAAAGGCTGTGAGTTATTCAATGGGATGAAGGCATGGGTATGGCCATCATGAGGGAGATAGGCACAAGCACATGCTATGTCAAGGTCATATTTGCAGGTATCACAATGGTAAACGAAGCCATAGGAGACTCCACGGCTTCCATTACATGCACATACGAAAGCTGATGAAGGATAAGGTGAAGTAGAAAGGAGGGTTAGAGGGTGTTGAGGGTGCAAAGGGTGCTTTATCTTGCGTCGAAGTCCTGCGCATGATTTGTGGAGGAAATATTTGCACTCGTTGCAGCAGAAGACAGGACCTGATGAAATTGATTTCTCACAGCCTTTGCAAGTTTGGGTCACATTGTGCTTCTGCTCCTTCAACTGCAGTGGGTGGTCATGGCTGAAATGCTTAATCTGTTCATCCATTTTGGTTTGGTTATTAGTCTCAATGATCTTTTGACACAGTTTTTTGGGACTTGGGGATAACAAAGGACAAGGGTGCATGGTGCTGCTTTTATTTTGATATTTCAAAATTCGATTCTTGAGTTTCTGGTAAGCGTGGGTTAACTTGGAATGAAGTTTCTTACTGCATGGGGAAGACAAATATTGATGTGATATACATATATATATATATATATATATATATATACATATACATATATATATATATATATATATATATATGGCTGAATAACCTTCAAATGATAGCAAACATAATCATATTTATTACTAATATATTTGCTAAGTGTTTTAAATTTATATTAAACAACAAATATCTCTTGTATTCAAAAGAGGCATTCGTGACGTGGCTGAAAGTATTATAAACATCAAGGCATTATATACGAAAGACTAATAGAAACTGAAGGCAAGCAATATTGCATCAATAAATGAGTATTCTTCAATAACGTGTGGGACCCTTTAAAGGAAGAAAAGTCTACATCACAAGTATAATAAAGTATAAAAAAAATGTACTCAACAAGATACAAAGTATGAGAGCCAGCATGGAGATAATAATAAAAGGACAGGTGCTTATTCCTGCCACATGACAGAACACAGTAAAAAGGATAGCAAAAAAAGTACTGTAGGAGGGTTTTCAAACGATCAAAACCTTACTCTAACTTGGCACCCCTTTGCATAAACATTTCTGCACAACAAAGAAAGAACCTCATGGTCTATCATTCAAAATGGAAATGCTCATCCTCTTATGCTTCAAAGCTCATTCTTCCTACTGCACCAACGTTACACTACAGCAAGCACTCCTCAGATTTCTTCGTCTCTCCCTCCCATGGTTGCCTTGCAAAGGTGCTGTCTATACATGCTTCAAGAAGAGCCTCTTTCAAACCACTAAAATATATCAAGAAAAGCAATATTCCTGAGTCAATTGAAAATTTTTTATTTATCAATCAATTATTACAGACGAACAAAAATATAGTGACATAGGTAAGAAAGATAGAGCTTATTATTTTAGCTTTTTGCCTTGGTTCTTGTTGGAATCTTGAGTTTGGAGAGGCTATTATCAAATACCACTCTTGGGGTGAGTTTGGAGAGGCTCTTGCTAAAGACTTCCCTTGTTTGTAGCTTGGAAAGCTTTGTTTTGGTTTAGCTTACACTAAGCTTTGTTTTGTATTTGGATTTGAAAATCAGTAGAACTCTCATCAACATTGATGAGGACTGGAGTAGACTTCACATTGAAGTTGAACTAGTGTAAAAATTCTTGGTACACTTCCCTTAACTCTATCTCTTTATCTTTACTTTATTTCCAACAAGTTTCTGATTATTACAACTAAAATACATTCACCTTTACATTATTGATATATTACTTTAAAAAGGAAACAACATATAAAATATTGTATCTAAAGTTTACTCAAAAATCACACACAACACAAATATCCCCTGAATATACAGGAGACAACTAGATGAACTTTTTAACTATTTATTAAATGTGCAGAAAATTTTAAAAAATATCACTTGATTCAAACTCCACTTTCTCAAGTGATCTGATATATATATATATATGTTATGCTTAAGTTTTTCTTGTTTGATCAAAGAAGAATATTATAGGATTTAATTTTCATGCGAAGGGAAGAACAAAGACTTATCCTTTCACCACCGAACTAGTATACTGCATTCCATAACATATGCCTTACCATGTTTGGAAGGAACTCCAAGACAATATGTATAACCCAGGCAATGAATACTGTTCTGGCTTATAAAGCCCATCAACAATTAGTGAGCCAAGAAAATAATATAGTTGGGTTTGATTTCATTGTGTAAACATTAAGAAGTTTCTTTTGGTAGCAACATTAAGGAACTGTATAACCAAGCCTAGTTTCAGAATAATGAAAGAAAAGAAAGTAAAAGAACAGAAAAGAAAATAGATGCTAGCTTCAACTAGTTTCTGTTTAGGTAAGTTAAAGCTTTTTGCTAATATATCCCCTACTTCCAGTGTTTCACTTTTCAGTTTTTTATTTATTTATTTTTGTTGAATAGGTGAATTCAACAATTGAAGGCTTGATATTGAGTGCGTTTGCGGGTAATTCTAGAAGAAAAAAAAAACTTATTTTTTCAATTGGTTGTACTTTTTTTTAAAAAAAAAAGAAAAAATAAATAAATTTTTTTGGCATTTTTATGGAGAAGTAGATAGGAGTCGTTTGTTGCACTACAAGAAATATCCGGGTTATCAACGGATTTTATTGATGAAAAATGAGAAATCTGAGAAAAATTTTTTTTTTGCTACTAGGACGTTATCGATAGATTTTCCATCGGTAATTTTCGCGCCACATTGCAGGAAGGAAGCCGTGCGAGTTACCGACGGATTTTCCAACAGTAATTATGTGAATAATTTATTCAAGATTAATATTATCGACGGAAAATCTATCGGTAATTATAATTTTTTATTTTTTTGGAATTATTTATTACCGACGGAAAATCCGTCGATAATTAACAGGAAACATAATTAAATAAAAATTGAAAATTACCACGGAAAATTCATCGGTAATTTTATTTTTAAATTTTTTTCGATTTAAATTATTACCGACAAAAAATCCTTTACTAATTATAATTTTTTAATTTTTCCTAATTAAATATTACCGACGGAAAATCCATCAGTAATTAATAGGGAGTATAATTAAATAAAAATTGAAAATTACCGACGGAAAATCCATTAATAATTTTATTTTTAATTTTTTTCAGTTTTAATTATTACCGACGGATTTCCATCGGTAAATAATAGGGAGTATAATTTAATAAAAAAAGAAAATTACTGACGGAAAATCCGTCGGTAATTTTCTTTTTTATTATTTTTTGTAATTAAATATTACCGATGAAAAATCCGTCGGTAATAAATTGGAATTATAAATTAATAAATATTTGAAGTTCTTATTTTATTTTTTTACTGATTTAATAGTTAATCTGTCAGTAATTTGAAAATCCGTCAGTAGCATTATAACATATACTCACAACACTCAACTCTCAAAGAAACTTCTCTCCACTCTCAACCCTTTCTGCAGCGCCTCGACCAGTCGACTGCCGACCCTCGGCCGCCGACCGCCCCCCGCCACCGGCTCCCCGCCGCCTCTCGGATCTCGCACCCCATCGCGTCGCGTCGTCGGCACGGCCAGCCCCTTCGTCGCGTGGCCCCTCCACCTAGCATCGCGTCGCCCCTGCCAGCCCCTCAGCCCAGCGACCCGCCGCTGCTCGCCAAGCCCAACCAGCCCCTCCGCCTCGCGACCCGCCGCTGCTCGCCCAACCTCGCCGCTAGTCGCTGCACCCAGACACCCCGCGCGCCACTGCTCCGCCGGCCACCACTGCACCGCTGTAAGCCTCTCTTTCTCACTTCCTTAACTTTATTTCTAGCCTTTTATCCATTATTCTTTCCCTCTATTTGCATGAACAACTTGTCTTAAGTAATTTCAAACATTGCCTCTTCAGACATAGACAGAGATAGATTTATTCATGCTCGCTAAATATTTCACCACTACATTTTAGTCACAGTTAAACCTTTGTGAAAAAACATGACAAATGAAAAGACACTATGAGTGGGCTAATGATTGATATTTTGTTCATAATAGTAATGAAAAGCTTACCTTAGATTTTTTGTTTAGAACACTTTCACTTTAGAATTGAAGATAATTTAGTTACTAGATAAAATTATTTACTAGTTCATAGCGTTTCTTCACTATGAAATGTTAATTCCATGCAAGATAGTCAAGAAATGTTAATTCCTTTATTTTATCACTGTTGATATAACAATTTTAATGATGCATGACTAATTTCGGGAGCTCCTTGAAGGTTATTACTTCTGTCAGGTATAAAGAGAAGAATTCATTCAAAGAGTTAAGCCATATATAAGGACCATCCGATAATTCTAAGGTAAGTAATTGTTTCTCCTCCTCATTTAATTATATTTTGTTAGGATAGAGACTTATGATTTATAATTTAGAGTTGTAGGAAATTGGGATTACATGACTGGGGGGAAGGGCGTAGAGGTCCTTCCCCGACTTGTTTGCGTTGTTTGTTGTGAAGATTGATTGTGTATGCGGAGATTGCAGGAAATGCATGTTGTGATGTTATAAAGGGGTGTGCTCTAGAACGATTTTAGAATCTTTAAATGTTTGTTTGATTGTTTGTGAACTTTATTTGACTAGATTGATATATGTATATATATTGAAATCAATTTCCTGGGATGTCTTAATTTAAAGGGAGATTCTGTAGATTTTTTTTTTTAAATTAAAGACTGGAAGATATTCTGTGAAGTTAAAGACCACAATCCATTTACTTAAAAGACTTTTATTTTCAAAATTTTAATTTTTGAATCTTTAAATGAATTTGTTAGGTGAAATTACACATGCAAGAACCATCATTCCCACAAACAGACTATGGATGTATGACAGGGTACACCCTAGTCGAGGGGGAATCAAACTTGAATTTTTTGCGGGAGTTGAACAATTTATAAGGGTGGCTTATCAAACAATTCAATTTATGAATGAGCAGAAAGTTAGGTGTTCCTGTGCTAGGTGCAAATGCAGGAAATATTTTGATATGGATACCATTAGGTATCACCTGTATAAGGATGGTTTTATGACGAATTATTGGGATTGGACTATGCATGGGGAAGTTGCCGCACAAAATTTTGAACATGTTAGTGTTGAAAATGTCTATGTTATAGGTAGTTCAAGTAGAGTTAATATTGGTGAGCATGTCACGGGAAATGTTAATTGGGAGGATAACTCTAGGCAATATGAGGAAATGATTTATGATGCAGTTGGTCCTCAAATTCATGCAAATTATGAACCTTCTGTTGAGGCTCCTAATGCCGAGGCTGAGAATTTTTTCTCTATATTGGAGGCTGTGAGGGTCCCTCTGTGGGAAGGGTGTGTACACTCGGAGTTATCTCTAGCAATTAGGATGTTAGCTATAAAATTAGAAGCAACCCAAAGTCAAAATTCGTTTAACCAGTGGGTAACATTGATGAGTGAGGTTAGTCCACAATCTAGTTCTATTCTAAAGGATTTCTATCAGACCAAGAAAATAGTTGCAAAACTTGGGCTAAAATCAGAAAAAATAGATTGTTGTTTGAAGGGATGTATGTTATGCTAAAAAGATGATACAGACCTAACCGAATACAAATTTTGTGAAAACCCTAGGTTTAAACCAAAAAGATCTGGAAATGGAAGATATAAGGATGTTCTTTACAAAAGAATGCATTATTTGCCCCTAATTCCAAGGTTAAAGAGGTTGTATGCTTCGATGAGTTCAGCACCTCACATGAGATGACATTTTGAGAATAAGAGAAATGATGGTGTCATGACCCACCCTTTGCACAGTGAAGCCTGGAAACATTTTGATCAAACTTATCCTGATTTTGCTGTGGATCCTAGGAATGTTAGGTTGGGGCTTCGTGCAGATGAATTTACTCCGAATAATCAGTTTAGCAGACCTTATTCCTACTGGCCTGTGGTTGTTACACTTTACAATCTGCCTCCTGAAATGTGCATGAAAGATCCTTATATGTTTCTAACTTGTATAATCCCTGGTCCCGATAATCCCAAAGCCAAGATTGATGTTTACCTCCAACCATTGATTGATGAACTTAAAGAGCTATGGTATTCGGGTGTACAAACTTATGATATTTCCACGAAGCAAAATTTCTTGCTGAGGGTAGCATTGATGCGGACTATCAATGATTTTCTGGCCTATGGAATGTTTTCTGGTTGGATGACGCAGGGAAAATTGGCATGTCCAATATGTATGGAGGGTACAAAGGTGTTTACATTGAAACATGGTCTGAAAAACTCATGGTTTGACTGTCATCGGAGGTTTTTGGATCTTGATCATGAATTTAGGGGTAAGAAGGACGCATTTAAAAAGAAGACGGTTGAACATGATGAGCCTCCTGTGAGGCTTAGTGGTAACCAATCTGGCACAGAGTTATAGACTTTCCAAAGATAACAGAACTGGGAAAATCCATACGATTGACAGGATATGGGGTAGATCATAATTGGACCAAACAAAGTATATTTTGGGAGCTGCCTTATTGGGGGGATAATCTAGTTCGTCATTGTATTGATGTAATGCATGTGGAAAAAAATGTGTGTGATAATATCATAAATACTGTGATGGACACTGATAAGACTAAGGACAATATGAATGCAAGGAAAGATTTGGCTTAGTGTTGTAAGAGACCTGAGTTGAGTTTACAAAAGTTACCAGACGGTCGTGTGTGTAGGCCGAAGGCCAGTTACACACTAACTTCTGTGCAGAAACAAGCTGTGTGTAGGTGGATGTGTTAAGTCGTCAGATGGTTTAGTCATTATTTTAAACATCTTTTAATTTCTCTTGTTAAATTTATATTTTATCATACTAATGTTTTACATGTTTCACTCGAAATGCAAACCAATGAGTTGAAGAGGCCACCTATACAGAGTGAGTTGTTCAAAAAGACTCACACATGCAAGCTAGAGAAGACGTGGGTCGATTCCCGCTCAGAGAATTTTTGGGTATATATGTTCTGTGCACTTATTCATTGTATATATACATAATTTATTATTTCATATATTTGACTGTCATTATTTTCATTTTTTTATAGCATGCCTATGAGCAGCGCTATCTGGAGGCCACGACCTAGCGAGAACAGAGGATCGCAGTTGGTGAGGATTGCCTACCGCTTGATGAGGACAAGTTGTGGCAGGAGGTAGTTAGAGGTCCTTACAAGAACCGCATCTACGGCATGGGATTATTTTGTGCGAGTAGTTTATCAACTGGCTCTGTCACTGGGGCATCTAGAGGCGCTGGGTCCACCGCTGATGATGATAAAGTCGGTGAGCAAGTTCACTTGCTCAATGCGAAACTTCATCGTATGTAAGAGAAGGATGTGGCGACTCAGTGAGAGTTGGAGGAGGTGAAAAAAAACATTAAAGACAACGAAAAGGCCTTGGAGATCAGATTACGAAAGCAGATGAAGAAGTAGATGATGTCTTTGTGGCAGAAGATGCAGGCAGGCTCTTCTGCACCACCAGACATTGATGATGATGATGGTAGTGGCGGCAATGGTGATGCTTATGATCGTGGCAGTGATGGTGATGCTGACGATGCTGCTGACTTCTCCTTATTTGAGTTTCTATTTTTCTTATTATTTATCATATATTGACTTCTTTATGTTTATGCTTATACACTTTGTTGCATTTGTGTTTATGTTTGTAGACGATGGTGGAACTTTGTGGTGCTTATTAATTGAGTATTTTTTTTATAATTTGTTATTATTAAATATATTTATAATTATTGTTAAATAAAACATCAACTCTTAAATAATTAGGTAATTTAAATATTGCTAAATTTTTTTTTTAAATAATAAAATTACCGACGGATTTTTCGTCGATAAAATAAAAAATAAATTTACAATAAAAAATATTACCAACGAAAAATCCATCGATAATGTAAAAAATTAAAAAAATAGAAATTTCGGATTTTATGATTACCGACGAATTTTTCGTCAGTAAATATTAAGAATAAAAAAATATAAAATATTACCGATGGATTTTTCATCGGTAAAATAATAAAGAAATGAAATATAAAATTTTATTTTGAACCATTACCGACAGATTTTCCTTGGGTAATATTACCAATAGAAAATTTGTCGGTGAATTAAAAAATTATAAAAAAAAACTTTAAAATTACCGACGGAAAATCCATCGGTAATAAATAAAAAATCCGTCAGTAAAAATTTCAACCGATGTTTTTCCTAATGATTATGTGAATCAATTTATCGACAGATTTTTTTGTAATAATCTATCAAAAAATCCGTCGATAAAAATTTCCGATGGATTTTTTCCATGGATAATAATTTTCAACGATGTTATTACCGATTGACAAAATCCATCGGTAATAAATTTTTCCGTCGGTAACTCAAAAAATTCATCGATAAATTCCATCGGTTATAGCAGTTTTTCTGGTAGTGTCGATCAGAAGTAATAGAAGGAAAAAAAGAGAAAGTATATATGGGGCAATATTTTTTAATAATTTCCTTATTTTTTTTGAAATAAAAGATACCCCAACCTCCTTTTTACAAATATTTTTAATTAATTTTGAATTCAAAAATTAAAGAATGTAATCTATTCTTAACATTTTTGAAAATATTATTATGTACCAAATTTTTTCTTATCTAACCATATTTATTAAGAAGTGATTTTTCACATACTCAATTGTAATTTTATAAAAAAAATTATATTTTTTAGATCCAAACAATTAAATAACTTTTGATTATGATTAAAAGACCTGCAAACCTAAAACAATTTGTAGCTGCATATTTCTTTTTGAAGTTCATCTAATGGGCCATTTACGTTGCTGATATGGGTTGTAAATGAGTTAGATTGGATTGATTTTAAGTAAAAAAATGAATCTAAATCAATCAAATTTAATTGGATTAGCTTTTTTTTTTCAACAAATCCAAACCAAACCAAGCCGATCAAAATCGAGTTGGTTTTCTTTGGATCATTGGATTAAACTAAAACGTAAGAAATTTTATATTTAAATTTTTTTAATCCTAAAATCAACTAAAACTAGCACAAAGCTGAGCTATGGTGTACTTAATATAATTCACATGATACCAAATTAAATATGTCCAAGTTATTTTTCACTTCATTGAGAATCTAAACCCATATTATTATAGGTCGAGATGTGCACGAGAAGAGGGGGTTGAATCATGCATAGATCCTTTTTCGTTTTCTGAAGCCTTTGAAAAGAATTTCTAACAAGTATAAAACTTAAAGTGCAACAGAAATAAAGTTAGTGCCTTCAGAAAATTACTTTCTGATCCTTGTTAATTAAAACGCTCAGTATTAAACGATATAGCATAAAAGATGCGTGATAGAAATAAAACCGATTGATAAGATAAATAACCAATAAAGGAAAATAAAAGAGATTAAGGTAAAAGAGAAAGAACACGAATGATTTTATACTGGTTCAGTCAACATGTCTACATCCAGTACTCAACAACTATACTCAACAACATTTTGAGGTTTCATTATAATAACAACTTTCTCAACCCGAGAAAGAGAGGATAGTCTTTATATTAGCCTTCCTATGCTTTCATGAGTATTTTTGACTCTGGCATCTCCAAGTCAACCCGTGACTGATGAGAGCAGCACCCTCAGCACGTTGTGAGTAGTCTTTCCTAGCCTCTCCAAGCTAACATGAGTAGTCTTGATTCTGGCTTCTCCAAGCCAACTCGTGACTGACAGGCAACTGCTTTAGCATGTTGTTAGTAATCTTTGCCCAGCCTCTCCAAGCTGCAAATAGTCTTGATATTGGCTTCTTCAAGCCCAATTGTGACTAACAGGAAACTCCTTTAGCACGTTGCAAGTAGTCTGTTCCCGGCCTTTCCAAGCCGTAAATAGTCTTTACACTGGTCTCTCCAAGCCTAACCGTGATAAGCAAGAATCATCTTACTATTGCGAGTAGTTTTACCTTAGCCTCTCCAAGCTATGTCTCACTCTGATCACAAACGGATCAAGGATACAAAGGTTAAATATTTGGGTTGCCACTTAAACTGACCTACACTCAAGTTTCCTTAAAGATGATACATTTTAAAAGATCCTGGAGAACTTGAATGACTTCCTTCTTCTACTTCTTCCATAAGAAGAATATAGATCTAACTAAGCATATAGAAGGAAGATTTTCTTTATACTTTAAAGATAAAATTGATTACATGATAAAAATTGAATACTCTAGGAAGTAGGAGAAGATTTTTACAGAGTTTTCTCTCTTTGAATCTTCAAAAATCTCTCTCATTTTTCGAGCTCAGCATCTCTTTATATAATGGTCTTTCTTTGTGACCATTACCATAGATCAGATTTTCAAGTGACACGTGTTGATCATCAGTTGTGTATTGAAAAAAGTAACTAGAAGAGAGGTTGACAAAACTATCACATTAGTTACAGAAGCCATTGTAAATGTGAGCTTTCTAATCTCCCATTAGAAATCACTTTTCTACTTTCTGAGCAAGCTTGCTGAACTCCTCCTTCATGAAGCTAAGGTCATTGATCAAAAAGGCAAAAGAGATGACATACCAGTTTAAAACTGGATTTGACTTGATAATTTTGAAATTCAAATATCAGATTTCCCTTCCTTTCTTGTAGCATTCTTTGCTCCACTCACAGGTGAGTTTTTTGATGTGCGTAATCAGCTCATGAAGAATTATTTCTCTTTTAGATTTTTAATCAAATCTTCTTGATGGTGATTTCTTTGTGATTGTGATGATTGAAGACTAAGTAACACATTACATATGGACATTTTCTGACATCTTCATCTTGAGAGTACTTTCTGATATACTTTGCTACCTTTTGTAGTCTCTTTCCTTGGTTTCTTAGCTTTTGGCTTGATTTCCTCCAGTCCTTAAGTATTTACACGTTCTTTGCACAAGATAATGATTACTTCATTTAAGCTTAATCTCTTCATATAAGATAAAACATACTTGTACATGTGTAGTGAAATTATTCTCAATTCAAGTTCGTTCCTATGCTTTATTCTATAAGTATGTATACATGCTTTGTTTGAAATAATATTTTCTTTCTATTTGACTTAATCTCTTCCCATAAGATAAATTATGTTTGCACATGCAAAGTGAATCATTATTCTTGCTATAAGTTTGTAACATGCTAACTGGATTTGACCTGTTATGCTTTGTCAAGAAACTCAAAGGAGACATCAGTCATTCTTTAAAGTATTTTCTTTGAATTGGTTTTGTTGTCATTCAAAACTCATGAGCACGAGAGTTCTGGAGCTAACAATTATGTGCTAAGCTACTATCTTCTCAATTTATATTTTAAAATAATTGAAAGCTTATAATAGAAAACCTTTTCACTTTTGTTTTTGTAAATCTGTCAAAAGATTCACATTTTTCTTGGTTTGTGTCTAAAGGAACCTCATGGTATCGGAACACCAAAGAAGAGGGGTTGAATCAAGTGTTCCTTAAAAACTTTTTCTATACACTTAACACATTAGTCAAAACGTTCAGCAAAACTCTCCTGTCCATTTAGGAGATTTTCTTTCAATTGAAGTAACAAGGCTAACAAAACATAGAGAATTGAGATTGATAGGAATATTGATTTATAATACTTGAAATAGAAATAATTCTACCAAAGAGTTATGATGAGACTATCCACCACGAAAACAAGTTTAATAATGCCTTTTGAAATCTTAATCAAACTTGTATATTATAACTTAAAAGATGTTCAAAATAGAAATTGTAATGCAGGTTATTTTGACAATCGATTTTATAACATCAGTTAGTTAAAAGACTACTTAGTTAAAATAGATGCTGAGAAGTATAGCAGATGTGTAATATAAAGAGGAAGAGATAGTGTAGCTAAACACAAGTATTTTATACTGGTTAGGTTCTCTAATGTAACTTAGAACCTACATCTAGTCTTCACCCTCTAGGTGAGTGTATCCACTATAATCTTGTACAACTAGTATAAACACTGAGTATTCTTTACCAAGCCTCTTCAAACTTAACCTAAGTAGTCTTTTCAATGAGCCTCTTCAAGCTCAACACAAGTAATCTTTTCAATGAGTCTCTCCAAACTCAAATCCAAGTAGTTTTTAACAAGTCTCTCTATGCTTATCTAAATAGCTTTTCTCTCACAAGACAAAGTCTCACAATGGCTCTTTTGTTTTGATTTAACTCTGTTGTTTTATTTTTCTCTCAAATAGAAGGTATAACAATGATACATCAGTATACTCTCAGAAAAACAGTATTAAACTTTTACAAATTGAGAGAAAGGGAAAAATGATTCTGCTGAAATTTCAATTTGATAAAAGTATGACTTTCAAGTTTTTCTTTCTTTTCTCTTGTTTGAATGCTGCTCTAAGGCTTGCTTTTATAGGAGAATGGGAGTTTTTTGACCATTTGATGGCTTGAAGGCAGCACTTCTGATGAAGTCTTCTCTTTGTGATAAAAAAGGCTACTCCAGCTTTTCTCTCTTTTATTGTTGTGCAGTCTAGGATATCACAACAAAGGAAATGTCCACTGGGCACTAAAGAATAGTCCTTAGACTAGCTGCTTTTGAACTTTTCTGACAAGACATCAGCACACATGGCTTGTTCACTTCAACAAGCAATACTTTGTGAACCTCAATGTTTGCTATTCTTGGCAAAAAACTTTTCAGCTCTTGGCTTCTGTGTTCTGCTTCTAACATCAATAGGCTAATGTGCCAGCTTAATGTATTGGTTTACTCACGAGCAAAAACCATTAACATGAGTCAATCTTTTCAAAATAAAGCTCAAACACTTAATACATTCATCAGAAAGTTCATAAGGAAAAAATAAATTTAAGCACAATAAGAGTAATACAATTACATGAAGTGTTTTATTATCACATTATGATACATAAACCAACAGAACCATACGAGGAACATAGCCCATAAATTTTCAACAGAAATAAGCTTCACAATAATTAAAATGAGAGAGAAAGAGAAAGATAAACGCTGATATCATATTTAAAAGCAAGAGTTATGAATAATGAAGGGATCGGAGAAGAACTTGAAACTAGCTAGATGCTTGTAATTTGGACAGAAGACTTACGTACACACTTAACTTTGTATTATATATACCGGATCAATGCTACACAGTAAGAAAAATTGTCAGAACTTTGTAGAAAATACTAGTGGTTACTAAATAGAATAAAACTAAATGATATCACAGATCTATAGTCATTTTAAAAATCAACAAACATGACATCCTTTTTCTGAAAAAAAAAATCTGACAGAAAATTCAGATTCCGTTCGAATCATTTTTGTATCCAATGTTAATGGAAAGCAAAGAAGCAAACTCACTATTTACAAACTGGCACCTTTGAATGAGTGAATGAATGAAGGATGAAATTGAAGCTTGTTTTTTGAGCAGCTCAGGTCCAGGTGAGAGCGACCCGTATCAGTGTTAGCCATGCAATGAAGCACTAATTAAGCAGCCACAGCGATCTATATATATATATATATGGTGCTTGCGTGCAAGGTAGCAATTAAGTTGCTAACCAGATACGCGTTTCTCTCACCTAGAGCAGAGATGGCCACAGGCATATGAAACTAAGGAAAAAGGGTCTTCCTTAATTAGCTTAATGCTTGGTTTAATTTGGTGATGTTGCAGATGTAGCCATGAAATCTTGTTCAATGTTCTTTCATGGCTCTCTCTCTCTCTTTCTCTCTGTGTGTGTCTGTGCTTATCCATTGTGTGTCTTGTGGACCTTTATATATAATGAAAAATTAATTAAGGTACGGATTCATAGCCGACAGAATTGAATTCCAAATGACTACTGTTGCGATGCATTTTGGATCCAGTAGTGCCTGGCTAGTAAAACCGTCGAATATTATTACTTAATTGGAAGTATTTGCTAAAGAAAACATGTTAGTATTAATAATTTGATTGTAACAGCCGTGTCTTCCCAGCATGTGCATGCACCTTTCCTTGAAGGACTGTAACACCCCTTTCCTTCACGTTTTTTTTTTTTTTACGGAGATGTGGCTGGCTAGATCAGCAATGTGACGTCATTGCTTTCTTGTTTTCAATGGTTAGGTGCCTCTACAACCTTTGATTTGGTGTGGAATTAATTTGTGTTCGCATTCATAAGGATAAGGTGCTTGATAATCTCTTCTTGCCAGACTAGGGGAAGAAAAATAAAAGGTTAAAAAACAAAACAACAGCAAACTAAACCATTATATTACGCTCCCATGACAATTGCTGATTACATAATGTCTTTGAATTCTTATTTGAAAATCTAATGCCGTGATGTGATAAAAGCTAAGAAAAAGAAATTTCTTGTCAAGTATAATTTAAAATTTTCCGAAATAAAAACTAATTAAACATGCTGAGAATCGCACGGAATAGTAATTTCCACGACCTTTTTTCTGCTAAAAACTCAACATTTCTTTGCTCCAGTAATCACGAATTTGCTACATTTTTCTAATATTATCGCGATTAAGAGATCCTCTTAAGGGTTGTTCTCTCTGGAATTTGAATCTTTGTCCTCTTCTTAGAAATGTAGCTCGCTCATCACCGCATCCGGCTATTCTTCTTATAATTTGATCAATTTAATACGAGCTGAGGTTACTATATCACACTTTATTATAATAAAAATATATAAAAAAAATCTTGGTTAATAGATATTAGTACCAGTGCTTACTTGATACAAGTAGTTATTGACTTGTTTCCTTTAAATAAGTTATTGAGTTCAAGTCTTGTGAATGAGTGAAAGAAAAGTTAACACATTCAGAGACCTGTATTCCTATAGTGAGCTCCCTCAATTATATTCGAGATAAATTGATTGAAGTTTAGTGGACACAAATATTGATAGCTCAAAGAAAAACCGATAAATATTAGTTCCTGTTTATTAGGAGAATCGGTACCTAGAAATAAACTCTCTAGAGATTTATTCATTTCACTTTTATAATAAATCGCTCCTCTAGCTTGAGTCACCTCTATATATAAATAGTCAAAATTAATTATCATAGTCACATAATTATTAATTACTATTAATTAATTTTTAATTTTGACCATTCACATATGATTACACAACCCAAATTTATGCTTTCCACTCTTATAATATATCATTTCTCTCACTTGAGTTGACATTAAGGATTTGAAAATTATCATTCTTAAGTGTTTAATTTTGATGTACTGACATTTTTATCTAATGAAAATATTTTGTTTAAATGACTTTTTAAGTTATAGATATAAAAGTTAGTTATCATACCTTTTGTGATAATACATAATTGAATAATTCTGTAAAAAAATTTTATACTATCAATATATATCAATTAAAGTCATTCTTAATGACTAAATTATTTATTCAGATAGCTTAATCCCCAGGCATTCAATGCTTAGATAAGTACCGGAAAGAATTTAATTAAATATTTTATCATATTTTAAATTGTTTTACTTCAGATAACACTGTCTTATGATCATTATGTGCATGGCAAGCGTTGCTTTCTTGTTTTATTTTTCCTCCTAATTTAGATATAACCGAACCGGATATAATATTTTTTAATGTACCAAAAATATATATAATAAATTTTTTTAATTTCAACTTGCTTCGATACTAGATTTTATGACTCATGGTACACCATATATTGAGCATTTACCCATATTTACTAAATATTTAATTTTAAAATAAATAATTTAAAAAATATGTAACATGCTGATAATATAAAAAAAGTTTTATACAGTAGTTTGATTAAATTTTTCTGTTTACATTATCATTTGAATGGTTGGTATCAAAGTTAACTATATTTGATGATATAGTGATATATGATTAAATGACATTATAAAATTCTTTTATATTATTATCAACATATCAAAATTAAATCTATAAAAATAATATAAAATTAATTCATAATATAAATATTTTTTACATATATTAAAATTAATTTTATTAAAATAAATTATCATTTTCATTGCTTACGTACAATCCAACATTTCGATTTATAAACTACTAATACTGGTTTTTATTTTTATTGTATTCACAATAAAATGACTCAATTCATAATCTATAAATAACATTTAATAATATTAAAATAAAAATTACTAATTTCCACACCTTCATGTGTTGAGTAATATCCTCCACATTTTTCTTTAGACATAAAACCCAACTTTTTTCACTCTAAACCAATTTATAATATGGACAATTTTATAATTATATTCTATTTTAGTTAATTACTAAACTAACCTTTTATAACACATTCTTTCTTTTTTTTTCCCCTCTCGCACGCTGCTATACACACGCGCGCGCGCGCGCCTTGACTAACGTCCACCTTGGTGTTTTTGCTATGGTGTATCCATCAAATTTAATAACTGGCGCAGTGGCGGGCACGCACTGTACCCGTCAAATCATGTTTTTTTTATTAAATTTATATGTATTATCAATATAAAGTTTTATATAAATATTTAATCATGTATTATTATTTTTTAAAAAATAATTACTTAAAAAATAAAAGTTGAAAGAGGAAAAATTTAAAAACCAAAAAGAGTTTGAAGAGAGGAGTTGTAAGGATAAAATGGGAGGAAAAGTTGGGTTATAAAAGGTAATTATTATACCCAATCTCCTTTATTATTATATTATTATTGTATAGATAAATTGCATTTTCGAATTGTAGCTTTTTTTCATGTCTAGTCTAATTGAAGTTACATTAACAATCCCCCAAAGATCACCGAAAATTATCGCAATTTGAAAATTCACGTCGGATAACAATTATCTCCAATTATTATCCATATTACTTAGTTCGTTTAGTAGTCATCACTTTAACGAGTTGTTAACTTTGGTTAGGCATCAATCAAATTTGCCAACATTCAAATAACAAAGGAAAATAATGGGTTGATAATAAAATATAATCGTATTTATATATTTCTCATTTTGTTATTATTGAATGTGATAAGTGAGTATGGTGAATAGAGACTACCATTATATCCAATGGGGATAAAGTGAAAAATGTAGTAATATTATTGTATTTTATTATCAAAAAACTAAACTCTCTTTTCTCTTTTTCACCTTGTGGAGCAAGTTGAAGTTGGGATTTGGGAGGCTTAAACTTGACAAAGACGGTAGCAAGAGAGATTATAGGGTGAACTAAGAAAGAAAGTAAAAATAAAGAAGAAGAAGAAGAAAAAAAAGTGGATCGGTGAAGGAGGAGAAGAGAGAGAAAAGTTTAGTAATTAATGAAAATGGAATAAAATTACAAAATTACCCATTAGAGATGTACAAAGAATATGTTGGATTGTCTTCGATCAAACTCAAACTCAATCCAATTCTTTAAAACCTAAACTCGACCTGATAATGACCTACTTAATCACCAGTTGAATCAGGCCAACCTGCCTTTCAAATAATATACGAGGACTTGGACATTATACATAATAAAATTATAAAATTTTGCAAATAAGAAACAAAGTTTAAGAAATATTTTGTAATATATGTTTCAAAATAAATTATATTAATATAAAAATAGCACTAAATTACGTAGAAATATATTAATTGAATTATAAAATCTTATAATATTTCAAATATATATTTCTAAAAGGATTATTGACTTAAAGTCTAGTCAGGTCAACCCGAACTATGAATTGAACGCAGCTCGAAAAATGCATTGAATCTAAATTCAAAACTCAAAAATGACTAAATAAACTTAGGGGTGAGTTGGATTGGCAAGCCAAGTTGGGATATGAATACCCCGGCGGAGCTTAAAAAAAATTTAGAGGGGCCAAGTAACATATAACATAGATGATACTAACAAAATTAAAATTAACTGTACATCATATATATAAATTTTTTTAAATATATCAAATAAGAGAAATATTTTTAGATGAGAGATAAAAGGACAAATATTAAGCCATTATAATTAGTCTAGTCATTAGGGATGTGAATAATTTATAATAAAAATTGTTTAAAAGTTGTATTGATCACTTATAAAGATAGATAATTATATTTTTATTTTAACTATTTTTTTAATATCTAATAATTAAGTTTGCTCATCTCACTCCATAAATCTTTGTAAGCTTTAAAATAAAATATTAATAAGAGATTTTTGTTTACCATATAATGTTGCTTTTTTTTTAATGATTTGAAGGTGTCAATAATTTAATCAATATTTTAGCATTCAGCAATTTCCTTCTTGCAGTGTATTTGGTATGACAGTAAAAATGGAGAAAAACAAAATTATGAATAAGTATAATGTGCAATTTCATGAATAAATTTTATATGTAAAATTATATATTGAACTCATAAAAAAAATCTCTCATTTTTATCATACCAAACACGTTCTTAATATAAATAATCGTACTACTTATAAAATAACTCATCTTTATTATATTTATTACATTATAATACATTATATTTTAATTAGAAAATAAACTAACAAACTCTAAAGTTAAAAAAAATCACAATTATTTTTTCGATTGATAGCACAGCTCAAACTCTTAATCGGAGGAATAATTGGAATGAGATACATTTACAACAAAATGGGAAAAGCAAAATATCACCCCCAAAATAACAAAGTGTCCCTCATAATCTAGAAACTAAGTAAAATATGAATCTACCCGTGATGACAAACAAAGCCCCATATATATATATATATATTACACAAAGTATATAAATTAATTTTTCAAAAAAATAAAATCGGAGGGGGATGATCTCTATTGTCCCAAGTAAGCTCCGCCCCTGAACCCTACTACCCATCGTTATAAATCTGGTTTAGAACAAAGAAAATAGTTTAATTTGTATTCATTAATAACATAAATTTTTTTATTATTATCTAATTAAATTATTTTATTTATATAAATTTTTAAGTAATAAATATAAGACTTAATTATTTTTATTAATATGATAATATATAATTAATAATATAAATTTTTTTATATTATTGATATATATAAATTAAACTCTAAAAAAAATTATGTTTATGTGAAGGATGTATCTTACATTTATATGACGGTGTTGCGGAGGTCACCGATTTCCTATTAAAATATCTCAACATAAATTTATATATGCACGGAAGGTAAGTGGCCACGTAGACAGCTGAAAGAGAGAAAGGTGAACAGATACTTCGAAATCATGGCCATAGTATTTTCTGTGAGTGGTGAGTGAGTGACCGACCAATGGCCAATCAAAATTGAGATAATAATAATAAATTTTTTATTTATTGCCAGTTAAACTTTCGCCACAGTAAAATTGATTAAAGCCGTATAAAAAGGTGATTATTTTTGTGTCATTATTTATTTATTTATTTATTTTATTAATTACTATTCTTATTAAAAAAGAAATTAAGACCTGATATGGGTCGGATATAGAGAAAAAAAACAAGCTAAAGTTTTTATTTTCTTTGAAAAAAATGAAAGTTACAATGTTCTTTTGAATGTGCCTTTTTTTCCTTTGAAATTATTAGAATTAATTAGACATCTTTGAATTACAGTAAATTAGAAGTTTAATTTTTTCACTTTTATCATATAAAAACTATACTCATTATATAGTATTAATAAATTTAATTTAAATTTATTCAAGATTACTTCAAAAGTTTTCTAAACATTCATAAACAAGCAAATTTACATATTCACCAACAAAAAAATGTTCAATTTAAACATATACCACAATTGCAAACAATGGTTAACTGTGAGAATGAGATGAGTAAATTTTAATCATTAAATATTACATTAATAATTAAAATTAAAGTATAAAATTGTGTTATTTTTTAAGTGATTATATGACTATTAATTAATTTTTAATCTTAATTATATATATATGATTTTACAGACTTAATTACTTATCTTACTTTTATAATAGACCACATGTTACACTAACTTCTAGGTTTTCTTTATATAAGAATGAAAGATTTCTAAATCTCATGAAGAATTTGATTTTATTTTTTTATTCGATTTGATATTTCGTTTTCTATAACAAGAAAAAAATGAATTTATTTAGTTCTATATGTATATATATATATATGAGACTATTGAATTTATAATTACTTTTATAACATAATTTACCTTGAAAATCCTACTTTTTAGATTTTAAAGTACAAATTGAATAAACACATTATAGATTTTTTTTTGGCAATTGAAAAGAAAAAATAAAAACTGAAAGATATCCCGTAGATATTTTACCTTAATGTTATAAAATTACTGTTTAATGTGAAATAACTGAATTATTCATTGTTCTAAATAAAAATAAATGACATTTTCCATATATAATGAAAAAAGAACACGAAATTATATGATGGCTGTGTCCACTAAGAACTCCCTGAAAAGAACGACAATAGCGATTGATGAGAATGACATAGACCCCATTCTAGTTCTAGCCAAAGAAAACTGAGAAAAAGTCACGCGGGTTACATCCTTGCGAATGAACTATAGTTGATCATTTCTCCTGGTTGATGAGGCGTGGATCTCGTAGGATAAAATATGCTTAGTTTATATATCTAAACACAAGAAAAAGACAAATCTTAAAGCAATCAAACCAGATAATACCTTAATTACAGGGTGTTATCATTAGCTTTGGGTCAGAATATTCGATTCTCACTTATTACTTTTAGTTTTTTCACTAAGAAGTTCCTACAAGAATAAAAAATATAGCCAATAATAACAAAAACATACTGGAGTAAATTTTCAAATATATATCTTCACATAGTTATCTGATGATAAGTCAGAGCACTTTATATAAAACTTAAACAGTTAAGGTTTAATTATTGTTTAGGATAATTAAGATTAGCAAACAAGTATCTAATTTATGTCTAACTAGTTAAGGTTCTAGTGCGCCCTTCCCTCATATAGATGTCCATCAATTTGCCCTATACCTTGTTGACATGCTTAATTGAACACATGGCATGATGCTGCAAGAGAAATAAAAATATTTATAAATAATATATATATATATATATATAAAGATTATTTTAATGTTGTCCATGAAATATATACCAATAAAAAAATTAGTCATGACCTATACTTCCAATTTTGACCTAGTTTTAACGGATTACTGGGTTGAAAAAAATATATATATATTAACAGTAGTCATGACAGTATATGGAGACCAAAATGTAGAGTCATGTTTCAGAGATAACATAATAGAGAGCCTGAAGAGACATCACGTTTAACCAATCTTCAGGTTGTCAATTGTATTCATAGTCTGTTAATGCATGTTTCCGGAGGCTGCTGCTGTCTAATGTGCAACAAGGTCAAAAGGCAAGTGCTATATTGCCGTTTGGTGAACCCCAGAAACGATGCATTTGGAACAGCCGGCTAAAATGTGGGAATCTTCGTTTGGAAAGAACTAAAGCTTGCTCTTACTTTGGTCACCACGAATCCTGCACTTCTACCTTAACAGTTTCCCCAAAGCCTTTTACCTCGGTTTGACAACTGAACAAAGAAAACATCAAATTAAATTCCGAATATCCAGCCACGTGCTCCCCACCCCCAAAACACACATTAGAATTCGTAAGGTTAATTTTTGCAAAGTACGATCTATCATAAATATGTAAATTATTCATTGATATGCTTAACATCAGGCGACCATAATAAAATGGACCTATTAACAAAAATTACTAGATGTTTACATCGATGGTCTTCAATTAACAAATAAAATCACAAATTACCGAGTATTTCTACTGCATAAAATATATCTATTTCTTATTCAATTTAGATATGTTATATCCTTTTCAATTTGTAAATACCGTTAGACTTCTTTAATAAACTTTTCCCTAAAAAATTAATATATATAATGTGATGAAATGTATCTATCCAAGCATTTATCGGGCTTTTGACACATCCGAAGACAGCATCAAGAGGCAAGTGGAGCGATAACAGCTAGCTTTCAATCGAATTATTATTCCACCAAAGAAAGCGAAAAGGAAAAACAATACAAAAGGGACACCAATATCCACACATCCCACATACACACAAGAGGGATTAATTGGACAAGTTCAATTGTTCAAGTCCTATCACGAAAAAAAGAGAGAGAGAGAGAAATGGAATCAACACACAATAATGACCAAAATGTTCTCCACTTTAGCCATCCACATCCATTGGAATGCACCACCTCAACCTCCACAGCAAACAATGTAACCTGCTTTGGTTGCAAGCTAAGCTTTGTTTATGGTGAGGCCTATTACCAGTGCAAACCCTGTGCCTTCTCTCTTCACCATGTGTGCTACAAGATGCCATTGATCACAAAACACCCTGCACATTCAAGGCATGACCTAATCCTCCTTGTTATACCTTCATCACCTGCAACAAAAGCCACCCTCAAATGCATGGCATGTGGACACCATGTCACTGGCTTCTGCTACCACTGTGCTGAGTGCAGCAGCATCTTCTTCCACACTTTCTGCCTTGCACTCCCTGTTTCCATCACAGTCACGCGCCACTCCCATAGAATGGAGCTTGCATTCTCACCACCATACGATTTCTTCTGTGACTTATGCAACAAACCAAGTTACAGTGGGTGGCTATACAGGTGCAGCATGTGTGAGTTTGACACACATATAGTTTGTGCGGTTGAGAACATAGAGCCACAATCAGTTGAGCACCCATCTTTCCCTCAATCAAATGTTTTGATAAGGCAGCTGCATGGGAATAAGGGGCTCAATGCAAGTGTTGGTGATGGTACTAGTAGCATGATCATGAGTTTGGTGGCACAGCAAATTGGTGGTGGTGGTGGTGGAATCAGAGGCCAAGAACTTTGTGGTGATAGTGCTGCAGTGGCTGGACGGGATAAGAAATTGAATAGCCCAAGAAGACTGCACAAAACATTAAGCCTTGGGAAAACAAAACTTATTGAATTGCAAGAGAAAAGTCCTGCTGAATTTCCAGCATATTTAGAAGAGAGAACACCACTAAGGGATAAATTGACACCACTTTCTGATACTAACACACCAAGTCACCAATTCAGTGAGGCATATTTTTCAATTGATTTGGCAAATTCGTATTCAGCCCATGACAGGAAAAATCAGGTGGGGAAAGACATTGGAAATGATACGATAAATCGAAGTGTTGTGTCATCAGAGAGAATTGTAAGCAATTCTGGACAAGCTAGACCATTTGGTGTAGTTATTAATAATGGTTCAGACAATGGGTCACACCAAAATAAGCTGAACTCTGCAATTTTTGAAGGCCTCGGAGAATCAAGCCAAAAAGTGATAGTGAAAAACTCTAATGAAAGCTTGGCCTGGTGGTCTATTAAAGATCAGACAGTCACCAAATCGGACTCGGTAATTTCAAACTATATAGCGGTTCTTTTATCTTTTTTGTCTTCTTTAATAATTAAACTTCCTCTTGACACTACATAGATTTTAGGTGCTCATTAGGACTTTAGCTATGTTTTTTAATCCTTGCAGGAAAGAGAGAACCGCTCTGGTTGGAGGAAGTGCCTGCCTTGCTGCCCTTAACCCAGGAATGTGGGAAGTACTATTGTTTTTGCAGCAATGAATATGAAAATTGTGGATAAGTTGGTTTGCAAATTTCACGAGAACAGAAAGATATTCGATTGCAGTGCACAGCAGTGTGTGAAAACTTCACATCAAGTTTAGTATATTGGCAAATACTATAGACACAATAATAAGGACTATGGTGCAATTATTGTATTAGTTAGAGTAACTTTTTTTTTTTGGGTGCATTAGTTAGAGTAACTTTGTGTGCACAACAAAGTTGCAAAATAATATTATATCATACTCATAAATACTCACAATATTATTTGTCTTTTAGTGAGACTAACTTTTGATGCATTAAAAGATAGAAAACACATTGTAATTGTAGTGTAATACAATTATTTATAATGGTAGTGTAACAAAATAGAGATCCTTCTTTTTTTTTCTCAAGTGTTTATAATTTGGTGAACTCGATTTACCAAGTCGTTGTTGCATACACAAGGTCATTGATATATTAAAAAAATTATTTAAATACTTAAAAGTGAGCGTTTAAATGAAATACTCACTTAATTACTTTTGGATGAATGATGGTTTCCATTATCTTCACCAATTATCATATCTAATAATAATAAAGTGAATACCTCGTTTAGAGATCAACTTTTAAATATTGAAATAATAATTCTTTTGATATATATGGTGATCGGTCGTTCTTGTTGTACATGTTTCTGAACAAATTACCCGACTTGGAATTTTGGGAATTTGCTGCTATTTATGAAAGTATGGATTTTGTGAATTTACTGCAATTAATGGAAGTTTGAAAAGAGTGGCAACAACAACAAAGGAAATTAAATACACAAATAAATACCGGTGTAATCTCCCCTCGTTTTTATCGATGTGTTTAGTTGGTTACACACGGGCAAAGACAAAAATAACAAATTTTTATTGAAAAATGGTCCTCCCGTTTTATTCTAGTATAGTATCTTTCAATTTTTTTTTAAAAAAATATCTTTCAATTTTTTTGAGATTTTTTTGTTTTAAAATATTGAATATTAAATTTAATTTATATATTGTGTAAATTTTTTTTTACAATATTATTCAATCAAATTCTCTCATTTACATAACTCATAAAGTATTAGAAGAGAGAATTAATCACATTTACTAATGTAGTAAAATATAATTGGATAACAATATAAAATTTTTTACATTATTCAAAATTAAACTTTAAAAATTAACCAAAAAAAACCTTTAAAATATGTGTTTGTTTGTCATATCAAAGAAGTATTCATTTTTTTTTTACTAATATTATCTTTAATATAATTAATTATATTGCTTCTTTAATTTTCCAAGATGATGAGCAATTTCATCAACTTACACAACCGAACACTATTACCTAAATTCATTTATTATTTTGCTAATAGACGTGTTTTTTGTGTCTTGAGGGATGAAGTGAAATACAGGAAACTAATACTTAAATAAAATGTCATAATTTGACCGACAGAAAAATATGTCATATTTATTAATTTTTGGATGAATACATGAGTCTAAGCTATCTTATGAATTAATGACTATCCCCACAAATTAACACAGATCTTTTCAATGTGTTCTGTCCTCACTTACATACTTAAAAATTTCTAGGAGGTTACCTATTCTAAAATTGCTCCAAGTCAAACACTCTTAATCATGGAGTTCTTTAATGATGGGGTATACCAAAAAAAAGATGTATCTTATTAGTATAGGTAGTATAAATCAATTCATATAAATTATCCTTAATTGTATAGTCCATACCTAAAAAGTCTTAAGATTCCTCTCATTTGGTGCGTAATCGATTTATTCATGTAACGTCGATGAGAGTAGGACACTAATTTAATCTAATAACTACTATACTTTCTTTTTAAAATTTGGATTATTAGAATCTCATAAGTTTAGGCTGAAAAATAGAGGCATAAGAACGCTTTTATATTTTTCATACTAACAATATTTTTAAAGATGCTTAATTTTGCATGTCTTTATTTTTTCAAGGGCAAAATCTAGGGCGAGTAACAATGGTTTCACATAATCATCCAAATTCAGAGGTTCAGTACGTTCATCTAAGTAAATGAGCCAATCAACCAGAAATTTCAATAGTGAGAAGTGGAGCAGAGCGATGACGGTTGGAACGGAGAATGAACCAAAGCAATACAATGTTGGCCAAATATTTTGACGTTAACGGGATACAAACAAAGTGCTAAATGACAGTGGCAACCTGCACAAGCATGTCATTGGCGTTTATATTGTCCACTTAGAAGAGGTTACTACATAATTTGTTGTTGGGCCATGACAGCAACAAGAAATCCTACAAATAAAAAAAATAACGAATAAAAAGTAGTTTCATTTTAAGTACCCAAAAACAAAAAGAAGCTTACGTTTTTTGTTATCCTATTCGAAGGTAATTTGGATAAACAAGCAGTTCACAATATTTCTTGCCGCCCAATATATGTTTTTAATCCATTAAGAAAACCAACCACTGTCATTGATTTCAAAGCAATACTCTTTATATTTTACAATGACAAGTGTTTAAACTAAGAGTACAATAATTAAACTCTTAAACTAATGGCATAGAAATTAAGAAGACAGTATTGTGATAGCTTTTCGTCTTCTGAAATGAAGGGAAAAAAAATAAAGAAGTTATGAAAAACTAAGTTGTTCTTTAATAACTAAGTTTTGTGGGATGAGGCGTGGATCGATACATATAATGATATAATATCCTTTGATTTACTCTCCTTGGTGCAGGTACTGTATATATCTTCTCCATACATAATTAACTTAGCTAAGGAGAGAATAGCTAATACAGTTAATTACTAATGCAACTAAGGTGATTTACATTTAACAGCACATAATAAAGTATTTAGAAAAATTCAGTTGTACCTACGAGCCTCATTCTGTCGTCGTCTTCCTTTTTTTTTTTTTTTGTTTCTATGGTCTGTTAAGAACTTCTGTCTATATCTGTAGATTCTGTATGGTGTTACACTCTTACTGACCAGTGTGTTCACCCACCCTAGCTAGGAGGTCACACAGGATTGGCATTTAGCAACAAAGTCAAGGTGAGAGATTTAAGCGATTGCGGGTGCTTTATTAATAACCAAGCTAATTAACAAGCAGGGCAATGGAAGCTCTAAATTAATTAAGAACCCACTTTCAATTACAATCCAACATCCATTAATAATCTATCTTCGACCTTCTCATGTCCTCATATATATATATATATATACACATACATGTGCCTTGTGTTCAAAAGATCCGGTTATCCAAGATTTCCATTGTCATGAACAAAATGTGCTAATAAGGCACTCTTAGCAGTCTAATAGCAGTTGCTAATTATGCCAGCCACATCACATGCTCCCTCACTTCTTCTTATTATATTATCCACCATCAATAATTAACCGAAGTGGGTGATCTTCACAATTTGTTCGGGTGTTATATATATATATATAGTAATTATAGTGTACTTTCTGCGCCCCTCATCAGCAAGCTATCTGATATGATGAGCACAAGCATAAGCATTGTCATCATTGCAGAATCAGAGATGCCCATGCCAGAACCTAGCTAGGAATTTTTATTTTTGTTTTTTTTTTCTTCTCAGCTCCATTTCCTCTATATGAAGCATGTAGTGCTCAGACAACCAGATCACACTGTTTGAATAAACATGGAAATCATAAAGGGATCCGTCAATTAATTCTTTTCTGTTTTTGTGCTAGTACTCGGGCCCTTTTTGAAGGGGGTGAGGCTGGGCCTACGGGCCCACCAGCGGCCTGAAGTAGAATCAATTATCAAATGATTGTGATTTCCCATCATTAACTGGCTACAAATTCAATTCAATTTATCCCTTCTCCTCCAATATGCTTGTTTGTGGCTTTTGTGCTATACCCACCAGCCTGGCCATGAGCTCACCACAGGATATTCTGCTATTTATTTGTTTGTAACTACTAATCGTGCCTTTCCCTTTGTTGGAATAACACCAATTCTTATACATGAATATACGTACAGAATGTGAGTAGCCAGAGATGCTCATGCTTTGGTTATTATTCCCATTATTTAAACACTGATTTAGACATTTCAATGGACAAAGGATCGTAGTAGTTTAAATAAAAATATTATTTGAACCCCCATAAAATGCAAGACACCCAACATCCAAGATACAAAAAATTCATTGGCCCATTATTTCATTTCTTTTCCATCGCATTTTTTTTCTAGCTCCCCTATTATCTCTCTTGGATGTCTAGGTGTCCCCAAGCAAGTTCAAAAAATATTTCTCTAGTCTAAATAAATGTGAATTTCAATTATGTAATTGCTCAAGGCAAATCATTCTTTATTAACCATGCATATCTATTCTTAATAATTATGGAAGCATTAAATATTTACATAACTAATGAAATTCACAATTATTTCAAGTGCAATTCTCAAGTGTCATTTTATGAATGTAATATATAGACTGTTTTGAAAAACGAAATATAAAAAGACATTTCTCTCCAATCCGAAATTGACCTTGCTAGTTGCTACAATGAATATGAAGTAACATACAGATATAATATATAGATATGTAGTTTGGTTTGGTGTCTCATTGGTGGGCCGGTCTTGGCACATGCCATTGAATACATTATCCGACTGGGTAAGGGGCGAAAGGATGCTATTGCCTATTGCCAAGGCTCGCTTTGCTGTTTGGGCCCCTCTCATCTCTTCAAGCTTTAGGCATATTTGCCCCCTTTCTCTACTGACAAGTGGCCTTCCTATGCCGAAGAAAAGATACCTTTAACCATTTCCACCAATAACAAACAAGTTATTGCATGTGAAATTGCGAAGATCCATCAATGCCATAATTTTAACACATAAACCACACGCAATATGCATGACCCCAGAGATACTGTATTTTAGCAAATTGGAAGTCTACGAATTTGTTATAGCGCCAATCTTATGTTTCTCTTTCTCTCTTCTACGTTTTTTCATGTAACAAGTGCGTATTACACGCTCAAGGGTAACTCTCTTTTTCTTTCCAATTCTTTTCCTTCTATATCTAGTAATGAGCATTTGCTTTTATTAGGTGCTTTAGTCATGATATGTAACATTACATAAGAGACGTTTTACTAGTTGAAACAAGTAATACCTTACCCGTATCATATATCCAATCATACATTACATTAATGTATGCGACAAGAATTTCAAGAGCCTTGTGTGAGGTTGTTTGTGGAAGATGACTAAATTGACTTGTATGCATAGGAACTGTGACACCAGCATCAACCAGGACAGAACCTAATATATTAATTGCTCTCCAAAGTTGTCATCACTGATTTCGTTATTTAATCTACAAAGTTTGAGGCTCCCAAAGCAATCGGGTGGAGGGCATGACTCCGGTGGTTTTGTGGAGAAGTGCTAGTATAGGGTCTCCATCCCCAACCGTCTCCATCCAAAAGAATCTCTGTCACATTTAATGGCTCAGGCACAAAAATGAAAACCCAACAATTTTATGGCATTTCTATCCCCAAAATTAAATTTGAACTTTCCTAGCAAAGCATATATATACCTTCAAAAAAAATTATTAGAAAAAAAGTGCAGAAAGGGAATATAGATAATATTGACTTCAAAGTTATTTTAGCCAAATGGAAATTAAATATCATGGTATTTATCTCTCCCATGAAAGAGGGACACTCGAAAGAAAGGTCATATCCGTATCATACACGTCGTGTTGAAGACGTGTATCAAAAACACCTCAAAACAATCATAGATATATATGCATCAAATTTTACAGTGTATCCGGGGTCTTCTTCTTACCGTGTCTCACGTTTATATCAGTTTCCATGCTTCTTACATTATTAGCACACATTTATCTTCCATCTTATAGCTAGATTCTCACCCTTGAATTAATAGTCCAAAATAAAAAATGAAAATAATAGTTGAACTGCTACCATGACTTTTGAGCCCTCACAAACCATCTTAAAATGGGCTTTCTTTGCACCATACAATGAACTAATTTCTTTCACTCAAACAGTGAGCTACATGCATTGCATACCTTAGCTTCCTCCAAAACACACCGACACAAAACACAATCCATAAAACAGCTTAAGATTAGCAGCCTATAAACGAATCCAAAAGCAAGCCAAGTATACATTTAACATATGCTTGGTGTAGCCCTAGACAACCAAACTTAGATGCACTTTGTTTACACTTCCTTACCATAACAACAGAACACATGAAAACCTACACCATCATGAGGTCCATTGCTACCGTTTGTCTGTAAAAGGGGTTCCAATCCAAGACAAGTATATGAAAGAGATAGAACTATACAAAAGCTTTCACTTTTAACAAATGCATACACTTTTCTCATGGGTACATATGTATTATACATATATTTTGTGTGCATGTATGAAGCTATAGTAGTTAAATTTGGAAATTTGAAGGAGGAAAAGACGTGCGGGGATTTTGGGTTGTTCAGTAATGAACTTTTCCAGCTAGGTGGCATGAAAATCAAGTAGGAAGGGAAAAACAGAAAGTAAAGGGTGTTTGTGTTAGACGAAGGAAAATATTATAATATTGATTAAAATGTACACTATTGGGCAGAAAATTTTGCAGTCTCTGCAGTGACAGAGAAATTGCTACGATACTACCGGGCATTGCCAAAGTGCTAGGAGTCTATCTTAATCATGCTGGAATTGACATGCCAATCGATCACATCCTCAACTTTTTGTAATAGAAATTACAGCAAAAGTACGCATAACACTAGGTAAATTCATAATAAAAACACTAAGCATTAAACTAATTTATTCTTAATCCATGCCTGTGTGACTTTTTAGACTTATTTATGTTCATGATTATTTGTTAATGGACACCATCTATACATATCATGGGGTCTACATTCTCATGCTTTTCAATAATAACTTAAGGCAAGAGAAACTTTACCTTTATTGACGGGATCCCAATACTTGTATGCTATCACAGTTGTTATCATTTGTAGAATAACTATACCAAAAAGAAAGAATCTATTGTTTTCTTTGACAAGTCCGACATACTGAATTAATTTCGGCCAGAACTTAGTCGATGAAATATAAATTATATACAGCATACAGCTCCCACAAGAAAAGTATATTTATGTTTATTTATGATAACAATTTCACTGTTGAGTCAATATGATGGCTTTCTTGTTCCTTTCCGTTGACTAAAACAGTTTCATTACCTTTGAGCGCTCTTGAGCTTTAACATATCCATTTTTTTTCAGAACAGATGAGCAGTGGTTTCTGAGATATATCCCACTTATAATGATAAAAGCAACAAATTTTCGGGGCACCTGACCTTACCGTATGGCTATGTCTGTCTGTCATCGGAGAAGGAGATCGTTGGGGGTCCATTCAGTTGAATCAAAATTAAAGCTGCTCTTTCCTATATGCAGCTCTCAAAACCAAAAATTGTCTCTCATAGCCAGTGATGCCAAATTAAGGTACACTAATGAAACAGATCCTAGCTAGATAAATTGCGAAACTTTTATATATGATTAACCAGTATATAAAATTGACTGAAATTGATTTATACACGTTTCTCAAATCTCAAACTGTTGTTTCAAAAGGAAAAAGCTAATAAGCTAGCAAAATTCTTATTACTACTGTAAGTCTACGGTAAATTCATGCCATGAGTTGCTAATTTTTCTAATTAATATTATCATTTATCTCACATATGTCTTCGGCTCCTATTATGTTAACTGCACCCACGGATGATCCCCATTGGAGTCTTATATATGCATTATTCCCACTTATATGCACCTAACTTTAAAGCAGCTACACAGATACAATACACGATTGTGGTCTGAAACTACAAACTTGTGCTTTAGCAATGTTTCAAACTTCGCTGCAATAATATCATTGAAGACAACGATTCGCTAGTGCTTAACATCGATGTTCTGTGAATCATCCGTGTTGCATAATCGAAACGGTGCAATTGTTGAGACTTGTAGATTTTCGTATGCCCCCCCGCCGAAAAAAAAAAGAAGCAAAACAATCTTTCACACGATAGAGCTCAAGTTGCTTACTTGGTCAAAGGACACACAGTGATCGTGATAAAGACAACTGATAAACCAAAAAAAACCCGTATGATAATTTAACCAAGTGCGCGCATAAATATAGTAGTACTCCACTGCAAAATCAGAACGTGCCCAGTCCAATACTTTAATAGTAATGCCATCACAAGCAAGCGGCGAGAGATGAAAGGAAAGAACACACCACAAGAGAAAGCATCACAAAACATGAAGATAGAATTATACCACAGAATTTTTATGGAATAAAATAAAGCACCTGCACTAGTTGAGAGCAGTTGCACCAAAGTATACAACAACACAAAGTTCTAGTATTAAAATAAAATTTTCTTTCGATAGTCTTCAAAATTACATGAAATAATAATAAAGGTTCCTGCACCTTGCATATATATATAACTCGCCTCTTACTTGCTTCTACTCTCATGAACAACCGCAATTCCGGTGTTTGTTTGCCCCAGCAAGCTGCTTATGGAACGAGCTTTCACCGTTCCAAGCTTCATCCTCTTCTTGGTTATTATCACCGGCTTCTTCTCATCATTAACATCAGATTCAGAAACACATTTATCGGTTTGCTTTTCAAGAGGAGGAGAAGAAGGTGATGAAGACAATAATGATAAAGGGTCATCATGACCATGATCATGAGAAGGTTTATTATCTTGTTGCACCACCTTGTTTGTTGGTGCAGCAGTAGTAGTAGATGATGATGATGCAGTTACAGAAGTGGAACGGCTTCTAACACTTGTCATGCTTCTGAGCCTTCCCTTTCCCAAGTGATGCTCACACAAAGAGTAACCAACAAGTGTTTGCTGGCAGCACCTCCAACCTCTTCCATTCACGCGACTGCACCTCGAGCCTTCCATCAGTGCACTACCCCTTGCCCTCTTCTTACCACCACCACCACCAGCGTTGTTGTTCACATTCGATTTTGCTTCATGCACCGCCTTCTGATCTTCATCATCTTCATCATTATTCTGCGTTGAACTGCACTTCTTGTTCATCTTAGTCTTCATCTTCGCCTTCGTCTTCTTACCATTACCATGACTAGTATTGTCCACTGCCCCGTTCTCAAAGGTCCCTCTCCGTTTCTTGAAAGGAATAGCCTTCTCTTCCTCACTCCATCTCCCATCTGCATCGTGTATATATAGCGTCTAACCAAGTCAAACACCAGTCGAAGAGTCAAAGATACATGCAGTGAATGAATTAGTAGGTATTTTAATTGTTACCTTGAGTGGAAGAAGGGCTTGGTGGTGGGAGTGTTTGGGAGCCAAAGATGCGTCCTTCCCTACAAACAAGGCAGACCCAGAAAGATCCACAACCACATATATATATACATATACATCTATTGTATGTATACACGAAATTTACAGCTTGAGGGAATAATGAAGGAAAGAGATAAATCGAAGGAGTGTAACTGATGACTTTGGAGAGAACAAAAAAAAAAAACGTAACGTAGCTGGGGACCAGCACTTGGGTGCTAGCTATACTACTTGTGCACCTCAAGTGCAAACGGTAGTTGGCCAATTTAGAGAGAAGAACGATGGGCTTTGGTTACATATAGAGGAGGGTATGGTATAGTATGGTATCTACGCACAAATTAACCTCTTATTTTAATTAAGACACCCTTCAACAGTATATTTTCCACTGTTATGCATATATTTATGTTTTATAAATAATAACAATAATATTTTCTTTTTTGGATGATGGTTAAAATTCCAAGTTATGGGTCTCCATGTTTTCACCTTTTTTACTACGAGATTTTCATGGAAGACACGAATTCTCTTTTCATTTGTTCTTTTTAATTTTTTTTTCCTCCTCTATTTTTTGTCATCGGTTTGGTTCTTACCTGGAATGATTACCCTTCTTCTCTTCTGAGTCTCCTCCACTTTCTTCTCTCACTCCACCATCTTCCTCCTGCAAGATCAATCACAGCAACATATATAGATAAGATCCACCACCCACACACATATATATGGATATGCCTTGCCCACAAGGGTGTTCCTTTCAATTTTTATTCTGTTTTCTCTTCCAAAAGGAGATAACCCAAAAAAAAAAAAAATGGAATTTGACACCAACCACTTGCCAGAGATTGGACAAAAGGTGCACTTGCAAAAGCCCACATCATGAAATTTCGAAAAAACAAAACAGAAAAAATAGTAAAAACAAAAGACCCCAAAAACAAAAAACAAGAAATTATTTTTTCACTAACCGAAGGGTCTTGCTTGCTGTGCTGTCTTCTGCGTGCCCCACTCTCGCCGATGCCGGAGGAGGGATGATCCCAGCCGTTGATCGGTTGATCAGACGGCTGATTACGATCCAAGCTCAAAACAGCCGAGCCACGTTGTTGCTGAAGCAGTACAGGTGAGGAAGGTTCCGGTGCGGTGGTAGTAGCGTCGCCGAGTTGCACCACCAGCGGTGACCGGTTGTTCAGGTGGGGATCTGAAGGAGGAGTCACCGGAAAGTGAGGGGAAGAGAAAAGCACATGCCTTTTGCGGATCCTCATCGGTGCAAAGACACAAAAAAAAAACTTGAGAACTGAAAACACACACACCCCTTCACGAGATTCACTCCTCAAATAGCCTTCAACGCTCCCCCAAAACCCAAACGACAAGCGATCTTTCAGTTTCTGATTTCAGAGAAGAAGAAGAGAAAAAAGGAAGAGAAAAAACGAGGATGGTAAAAATAAGAGAGAGAATAAGAAGGAGAATAAGGGAAGAAGAAGAAGAAGAAGAAGACCCATCTACTACAAGCCCCTCAAAGACCAAGAAAAAAAAAAAGAAAAAATTATGCTTTTATCAAATCTTTCTCTCTCTTAACCCTTCACATAAACGCATATAGATACACACATATGCACACACACTCACTCTCTCTCTCTCTATGGATGTCTTTCTCTACATGCCTCCTCCATATATATTGCTTCCATGGGTTATTGGGTTGATTCTCTCTCTAACTTTTATTTGTTGCACCACAGAAAGGAACGGAGTTGTATGGGTGAGAGACGGCACGTGTGGGAGGGTGATGAGGCACGTGTGGAGGATGGTCACCGGACGAGACGGTAGCCGGTGGAAGAGAGAGAGTACAAGGGAGAGAGAAAGGGAAATAGTACGACGAGGTGGGAGGGGAGGGTGGAAGGGAAACGTTACCATTGTATTACAAAAATTGAAAAAATAAAAAAAAATGGAAAAGAAGAAAATTGAAAATTGATAAGAGAAGAGAGTGGGTGGTGTAATGTAACTTATCGTTTATACTTTTAAGGAGGGGGACTGTGGACCCCGCAACCCAGACTCTCCCCCATTGTGTTGGTGATTTAACAATAACATTTTGTCATTGGCTGTTACTAATAAGCTGTATTAAAATCTTTATTTATGACAAGCTTTACGAAAATTTCTTGTTTTACTGGAGATTTAATTTAATAGAAATGATAAATGTGTGATCAATTATATGGCTTAAATCTCCTGTCTATAAAGTAAAATGTATATTTACATTGCAAAGTGCCAACTTGTGTTAGCTCATATGGATAATATCTACTCGTATATCACTACGAGTACTTGGATTTAATTCTCTTTTTTTTTTTTGGTAGGTGGTGATATGTAATTAAGTAACTTTAGAAGCATTTGATAAACTCGATAGCATGTCTTGTTCCAAAACTAATGTTTTGGTCTCTAACTTATTTTTCATTTTGTTTCGATTTGCTATATATCCTGCTAATTATTTTAGGATTTATTTGGATAGTATAATTTATTACTTTCTTATTTTTAAAGTCAAAATTTATATTTTTACTTTTTATCCTGTTTAGTTAGATAGCTTATCACTTCTCTAAAAATTATTTGTAATGCTTTTTGATAAGTTAAAATATTTAGCTTCTTAGGAAACATTTTCTAAAACACTAAAAATAAATATTTTTATTATTATATATTTAAATATAAAATAACTTATTCAAAAGTTATTTTTCAAAAATTATTTTTCTATAAGCATTTAAATAAGTTATTTATCCAAAAGGACCTTAATTCTCTAGCTACTAGTTTTACATTTATTTTAGTGCTCTAACTAATTTTGTTGATCAACCTTGGGATCTCTTATCAAGTCATTGTTTTAAGTAAAGAGTTTAATTTTAATTAACTGTAAATATAAAAGAGTTTTATACTTTTATTATATTATTTTTTATATATAAGACTTTTAAAATATTGAGTTGGTACTTTTATTGGTTTGATAATATATAATTGAATGTCTGTGTAAAAGATTTTACATCAACGATGTATTTAAATTGAATCTCAAGTTAAATATGTTCTTCTATTACAACACTTAGGGTATGTGTTTGGTTGAAGAATGAAAATAAGGGGTAAAAGCTTCATGAACAGGTTTTATATATAATTTTACATATGATATTCATTCATGTAATTTTCACTCTTATTTTTATTCACTAATCAAACACACCCTAATTAAATGTTGATAAAACTGCTAGTAAAAAAATTGCACATATATTTAATTATATATTATCATATAAATGAAAGTGATTTATTTAACTATTCAGTAACTTAAAGTCTACCAAATATAAGCATATAATTGGTTATTGATATAAAACTATTTTATAGTGAAAATTTATCAAAATTGATCCTTTTATGTTTTGTTCATTCTTTTGTTAAGTTAAAGATGATACACTGGTTAATAATATTGAATAGGCTAAGAAGACTAAATTGACTTCTTAGGTGGTAGGATGTATCTAACTCGATAGTGTAGATTTAGAGGGACACAACAAATAGAAAAAGGTACGAGATCAAAATGAAAAACTAAATAAGTTAAAGAACTGAATGATCTAATTTACCAAGCATCAAGTACAATATTTTTTTATACTAGTGTAGAGTTTAATTTTTTAAAAAATAAAATATTAGGCAGAGAAGTCTAAGTCTCTGAAACCTAAAGTGGTTAACGGTACGGCTCCTCTTCAAAGGAGTTTTCCAGCATTCAAACCTATAGTGTAATGTTGATAAGTTGTCATTTTAGTTTAACATCCAATCACATGCTTATAGTTAATGTGTTTTGAGGTGGTGAGTATAATTAGGTCACATTTGATACATATTATAAGTTCTGATAGTATTATCTAATATACTATAAAGCTAACTTTTATCATATGTTTGGTGTTACAAATGATAATATAATGTTATACTGTCAAACCATTATTATTCTATGGCTATGGTATTAAGTTATCTGGTCCAAAGAGACCTAATAATACTCAACAGTATTATTTTTATTAGCCAACTCCAAATTAATCATAACTTACTTTTCTATGTGACACCACACCCCCACCCACCGCCTGTAGTAGCCTGCCCCACCTCCTCCCTTGCCTCCTATACTTGCCGATCTCGGTACTCCTCGGCAGTCGGCCGCACCTTCCAGTCATCGCCCAGCGACCCCCTATCCATCGGTCACTACTCGTCATCCCTCGGTCGCCGCTTGACACCTTCCGGTCGCTGTCATCTCATCTCCTAGCCACTACCTACTCGATTGTCCTCATTGCTCATATGGTGTATCAAATAATAGATAGTATAAAAACTTATAAAATGGATAGCTTATACTGTACTATTAGATCTTATACTACCATGTCTAATACTATCAGCTCTTATCTTATACAATACACCAAACAAGGCCTAAATTCAAGATATGTCACTGTAAGTTTTTTTATTTTCAATTAAATTGTATCAAAATTGAATTCTAAATATATATCTTATTCTACATGATTCCTTTTAATATATACATTATTAATGTAAAAATATTTTATATTAACATTTGCTCAAATATTTTACACCAATAAAAGTGACTTTTATACTTACAATCTAAAAAAATTTACATGTGATGTGATTGAAATGAAAGTGTATAATAGTATAAGAAAATTAATCTCTTTTATATATCTAAATTCATTATAACTCATTTTAATATTTATTTATATTAACATCCAATGAATTCGTTTGTTCGCCGTTATTTAGATTAAAAAATATTTTGCTTGTTTTGACATATTTGTATAAAATATAATATTTTAATAAAATTATAATCATCAGAAGACGTATAAAAAACTTTTTGAAAAAAATGTAGTATTCATGTTCCAAACAAATATATTTTTTATAACATTTAAAAAGATATTTAAGAATTGAAAAAATATTTTAATTTTACATTTAAACATAAGTTAGGTTTTTTTATTTTTTGCAAAGATTTTTAAAAAATTCATTTAAAAAATATTTTTCAAAGCTCATCCAAGCAAGCATGCTATTTCATACCTGAGAAAGGATATGTGTACCATATTTTTACATAATATAAGCAGAAAAAAAAGGTAGTGGGCTAATGAAATTAAAATATTGAAATTGCCCCGCCCCCTCATTTGTTTTTTTGGTCTATATTATAAGTATATTGCACAAAAATATTGTGCACATATCATTTTTCTTCATTTATAGTCTATAAATCTAAAAAAAAAAATGGTTCTTATAATCTGATACAGGCATTTCTTGTCAAGATTAGATTTAGAACCTTCTTGTATCATATAAGAGTCACTCCTAATGCAGAGTCACTATGATTGATCTAGTGGTGAAGAGTTTAGGTATTATGCATAAGATGCTTAATTTGAATTTCATTGCGATCAATATAATTTCTAAAGTGCTAAAAAGGTGTACTCCTAAGGCTCTTTTAAATATACCACAAAAATTGAAAAACACTCAAACTAGAAATACAGGATCTAATAGTTGGTCAAACGATGCAAGATTCTATCCATTTCTAGCCACAAAAACACATGAAAAGGTCATACCTTATAACCTAACATAAAGGATTTATGCGGTAAAAAATTAGAAGACAATCTAAGTAATAAATTTAGCTCAACACTTGGGAGTTCTACAAAGATTTAAATTCATATTAATGAAGGATATTTGAGATGAGAATATGAGTTTATGAAATGAGAAGTATATATGTGGCCAAAAAAATTGATGCAATATATTTGAAATGAGAATTTGTTTCAAGTTCCACACTAGTTTAGTAGAATATGATAAGCCAAGACGGATCCAAAAAATTTTATCAATAGAAGTAAAGAAAATATATAAATATAATAAAAAATAAATTGAAATGTATCTTATTCTTTGTTTCATTTAGAATTAATATGAGGTCAACCTTAACAAAATATAAGGGGTAATTTTATTTATTTTATTTTTTGGTATAAAATAGTGGGGACAGAAGTCCATATATTTTTATAACTATTAAAAACATTTCAAAATTTTGTGGTGCCTCGCCTCCACCATTCTCAAAGTAGATACGTCATCCATCCCAAACTCATATAATAGGCTAGTCTAATAGAAAAGTCTTTTGAATTAAGCTCTCTTTCAAATTTGAGTCTATAAGATCAACACATGCACGAAAGAGGCAATCATAAGCAAGGAGCAACTTGGGAAAATTCTGTCTAAAATGCTAGAGTGGCTTTGCTTGGAATGGGTAACACAGAGGAAAGTAGTAACATCGGAAAGGGCCGCCGGAAAGGTTATAGTGAAGTCGCTTAAAACTAATATGTCGTCGTGATACATGAATGAGCGACGTAAGAAAGAGAGCAACTCGGAAAAGGATTATCTGGAATGGTTACAATGAAGCCGCCTAGCAAAGTAAGCAACTTATAAAGAGTTGCTTTAGTCGTTGTCCTTTAAATAAGGGTGGTAATATAACAAGGCTCATATTGGAGAACCACGCCATCTAACTGTAGTCTTTTTTTTGCCCCTTTTTCCCCTTTTGGGCGGTGTGGCTTGGGGAGAGAAGGGGGAAAAAGGTTAGGTTTGGGATTCTGAAATTGTCGGGTGAGAGTTAAATATATTTTATTTATGTGCTAATATGTAATGGAATTAATATATAATTTTTTAATTTTCAGTAAATTAAAATTAAACTCTAATATTTGTATTTAGTTTTAGGGTGTGGAATGCTTCAGAAGGTAAAGGTGTTCATGATCCAACGAACCCAACAACTCAGCCTACCCTGAAACTTAATGAGCTAGGTTCGTGTTCTAAAATTTGATCCAATATATTTTTTGGGCCGAGTTCAGATCATTTTTAGCCTTAGACTCAAAGTCAAATAATCCGTTAGAAAATTAATTTTTTAAAGGTAATTAGTGATAAATTATAAGAATTCATACTTCAATTTGTATATTCTTGGTAAGTTTATATTACTTTTATATTGATATGGTTTATTTTGAAATATATCTTGTAAAATATCTCTTGAATTTTATACTCTACTTTCAAAATTTTATGATTTTACCATGTACAATGTTAAAATTTTTATATTTGATATGAAGGTTAACTCCAGCTGATTTAAACTAGTGACTAGTTGGGTTATTATCAGATCAAATTTGAATTTATAAAAATAATTCAATAAAAAAAACTTAAATTCGAGTTTGGTTTAACCGAGTTCAACATGCCATATGTACGCCTCTATCAGGAGGTGTAATTATTTTTTATGATGTATGAAGTAAATAATGTTTCATATATTATATTAAGGGAAAAATTATGTTACTGTGGTTTGTCACAGAGACTGTACTAGTGAAATTCTGCTATTGATGAGATTTGAGAAATCATATTCATGTAAATTATCAAGCAAACCTATTTCACGATAAATTTTGTCAATGCAGGCCATACTAAAAAAAATTGACCCCATTTAAGTGCTTGACTTGAGCTCGGGAAATTCGTGCATAAATCCAATTATAACACGTCACTTTTTCATATAAATATGGCCAATTAAAGAATCAGACACATAAAAAATGGATCCACTGGAACCAACTCAGCTCATCCACCTTAATGATCTGTGCTGCGTAATATCCAGCCTAAGTTATATTTTTACTATAAATGATATTCAGGCAAAAATGAAAAAAATAGATAAATATTAACATAAAACATACATTAAAAAAAAAAACAAAACGAGTATATTGTGATTTGAGGCCAAGCCTCGATCAATGACTTTAGTAGGAAAACTTGGAGAAAGGGGGAGTGGGTCCATTATCCAGTCTCACACTGGTTGAATGATGCGCGTACTCTGGTACAAAACTACAAATCACGCGTTGCCTTCGTCTAATTCTCCGTATGACCATAAAATAACCATGCGAACCCCTCTTTTGATTGTCGTAGAAATTATAAATCCTCACATTTAATTTATGGAAAACACTTTTTGGCTTGAAAACAGTTTAGTACAAAACTCATGAACAGTGTGTTCTTTCTAAAACAACTTGATAGTGCATTCTATCCTATGACTTTTGCCGTTATCCTTTGATTTTCTTACCAATAATATGATTTGCCCTATGGATTCGCACCCTCTTCGCAATGCTATATAGAAGCGCTCTTAATTTATTATTTATTGTAGAACAAATAACAATAATCTGTTGTAACAAATCATTAATATGAATTTTAAAATAAACAAAAATATTGTCAAATTTTTTTGGGGGGGTCCGAATTTTGTCATTTTTGTTGAAAGCACAGTTATCCTCGAGCCTTTTTGTACACTCATTTTTTTTCTTGGCCCTGGAAACAAAGTCCTTTGTCATAACGGTTGCATACTTTGAGGGTGTCCTTTTTTTATTGCTGTTTTTCTTTTTTACTACAAGAAAAGTGAATATTTTCAATGATTTTTTATAATTAAAGTATCATTAAATGTATTATTAAGAAAAGTGATTATGACATTAAGTAACTATTAAAAATACTTATAAACTTTTATCGACAATTAGTATATATCGAAAACACCCAAATGAGATCATTTTGAGTGATTTCTACCTATACTAATTATTGATAAAAGTTTATGAATATTTTTAACGGTCACTTTATGTCAAAATTACTTTTTTTATAATATTTTTATTGATACTTTAATTATCAACCACCGAAATTGTTCATTTTTTCTCCAGTGTTTTGTCTGATTTTGTGACTGTTCCGGAATTCGCATCCGGGTGGTTTTTGGTCGAAAATTCACATAGACTGAGAGCTGTTCATGGCCTGGCTGGGTTTTGGCCCAACATGCATTAAGTTAGTAGGCTTTACTATTCAGATCCAACAAAAACAGTAAACTCTTTGGACTTAAGTCTATTTTAAATCAAACTTTCTTTTCACAAATCACTGAAGTTGGGGCAGGACCCATGTCCACTAGCAAAGCCCTAAGCTCTGTCCATCACTAAAATTATATAGTCATTTTAGATCTAATTATGACCAACGAAAAAAAATCTAATATAATAAAAAATAATAAATTAAATTATTTACAATCTTGTTTTGTTGAAAAGAAAATTTTCATATTGCTCAATTTATTCAATTTCAATCATTCCAAAAGTAATTCTGCTAAAGTTTAAACCAATCTGAGATAATTGATTTTTGATACTCAAAAGAGGCCTTCTTGTCGGGTGGTTCTGATTAAATAAAAAAGAAGTAATCAAAAGTTGAGAAAGCTTAGGCTTATCTGCTATTAGAAACTGCTTTCACTTTCCTACTATTATTTTCTGTTTTCATGATTATACAAAAAAATAGTAAAAATTGAAAAATTGAATTTTTTCAGCATGGATTTAGTTTCAAAAAACAATTTTTAAATTTTGTTTTCAACCAGCTTTGTGTGTTTTTGTGATTTTTTTTAAAATATGAAAACTATAAAATCTAATTTCTTATTTTTATTTTTATTTTTCAATATTTTTTGCAAAATTCTAAAAATATAAAATAGAAAATGAAAATTCGAAATTCAATATTATTTCCTGAAACTGAATGATCCCTAATTTTAACTATTTTCTTTATAAAATTGTGAAAGTAAATACAAACTGAAAACCAAAAGAAAAATGAAAACCGAAAATTAATTTTCAGTAATTTTTTTCAAACAAGACTGTGTGTCACCTCACCTCGTTTAGCTAGCTGGCTAGCTCTAGTTGCTAAGCTATGGACTGCCATCTTAATTTCTACGATTCATGACCTGTAAAGGTATACCGAAACAGATCGAAGACCAGCAAGAATGCAAAAGCGTTATTTAATTTGCGGACACAAAGAAGAAAGAAGGAAGAAAAAATTACAAAAGGAAAAAGAGTGGTGGGGGTGAAACCAGAGCGTGAATGTCTCCGTGTACATAGCATTGCTTGGTATGGTGTTCATGAAATAATTCATGATCTGCGGATAATGGTCAATGTTCGATCATTAAATCAAAGTGTTACGGATAGCAGTAAATATGCTATTTCAATTTTTCTGTCCCTTTTTTTGGTTTTAGTTCCATTCACTTTCCATTCAATAAAAATTTGATATGTGTAAAATGATGATATTATTTATAAATTCTTATCCAATTAATTTTTTTTTTCTTTCTCCTTGCCTTTTATATATACCAAAATTTGATTGAAGGATAGAAAATAGAACAGAAAAGAGAACCAATGAATTTTGTTCTAAATATGCTAGGTCAAAAGTCTAAACATTTGGCCATTTTCCAAATTATGTGCCCGATAGATTATAAGGTTCAACAGGCAATAGTCCTATCCACAAGATAATTTTTGTCAACATGCAGATTTGAGATAGTAATGTTTTAACTCCAAATCATGCTTTTTTTTCGATCTCATTAATCATATATAAATATGTGAACAATAATATTATATATTTTATACTTCAAAATTTCTTTCAATTTTAAACTTCTACATAATATTGTATTACTGGTAGGACATGAAAGAAAATATAATTTAAGAAGAAGATTTTCAGCTGCATATTTTGTTTTAGAAGTTCAACATGATCCAAAATTAAAACTTGATTTTGGGTATGATGCTGAGATGACAATTAAAGTACCATATATATATATATATGTGTGTGTGTGTGTGTGTGTGAGTTCTGATGCGTGTTGAAACTCAAGTGGTCGAAATGATCAGTAGCCTTAAACCTCTTGGTGAATAAAATATGCATCCCTCGTTATTGATTAATTATAGTCAAAACACACCGGTTTCCTTTGAAATTTTGGCTGCAAAAATCAAGCCAGATACCACTTTCATTAACTCCAATCAGCGACTGCTTCTTCAACTTTATTACTTTTTAAAATAATGTTATAGATATTTACGATACTCGTGTAATTGAATATAATTTACACTTGGCACAAGGGTAAACATTATGCAGAGAAAATTTTATGGATGGGTTTTATGAGATTTTTTCCTCCACTTTTATCACTATACCAACACAACATAAGAGATAATTATTTATTGTCTGTAAATAAAACAAGAGAGAAAGAGAATAGATTGAAGAAATGTACAACATTCCCTTCAAATTGATTTTAAAATTACAGATTATTAATGTGTTATTAGGGTTGTTTTAAGCCTTTGAATCTTACAAAATTTTAGGATAACTGTCATGCGCTTTTTATATGTTTCATGTTAGAATTTAATTTCTATGCATTAATAGTGTAAAATTTTTATATATTGTTATTCAATCATATATTATAACATAAGTAAATATAGTTAAGTCTCTCATATCTACTATTTAAAAAGTTATATAAATTGGATAATTTAATTGGATAAAAATATAAAAAAAATTTACACTAAAAGTGCATAGAAAATTAAACTCTTCATGATATGTCTAGACAACCAAAAACAGAACATTTGAGTAATATTATGCACTGATTGGTACTTTCTTAATTTCTAAAAGAAATTAGGCTACATTTCTCTATTCTTCGCGCTTGTGGCTCATCATCACCACATATTTGTATAAACGGTCACCATAAATAAAACAAGGAATGTAATTTCTTTTAATATTTTGGAGAGATAAAAAGATGAGATTAATTTTTTATAATTTTAGTATATAGTGTTTTACACTATCAAAAATCATATATATCTTATTACACATGTGTGACTTTTAGAGTAATTATTATAACAGTTAAGCACGTATATAATGATGTGAAAATATATGATTACATAATTATATAAAAAAAACTTTACATTGATAATACATCAAAATTATTTTTTTAAAAAATTATTTAGTAATAAAAATGAAATACAAAACTCACATGGCATTGAAACTGCTTTATCTTAATGTGATATATCCATGATTGAATTTTAGAAAAAATGGGGGGTCATTGACAACTATATATTATATATTGTTAGTGTATTTATATAGAAAGCTTAAAAAATGAAGGGTGATCATTTGGTAAACCCCATATACTAGATTACTATTGGGTAGCGAAAGCTTAAAAAAAAATACATAAAATTTAACGTGATTCACCATTCACTATTTACATTAATAACTTTGCAAATCTTCAACTATTTACAACTTTTCAATAGTTAAAACAGCAAATCATCCTTATAAATATTTTATTACATGGACAATTCCTAAAAATACTCATACAATGGATCACTTTCATTCTTGGATGATGACTAACCCGAACAATCAGAGGCTTTATTAAGCTAACGCTCTTGCAAAACTCCACTTCTTCTTGATATGGGATTTTGGGTTAAATCCTAACAAATCTCCCTCAGTCGAAAGTTCTACCAAAAGTTGGCTGCAACAACTCTCCGAACATTCTTCTTCCTTCACTCGCACCATTTCTGCTATATACGAAATATGCCGCTTGGCCTCCATATTGCCAAGAAGACTTTCAATATAAGTTATACTCACTTGCACTGTTGTTACTCACGAAACACGCCGCCGACCTTTGTCTCACTAGGAAGACTTTTAACACAAGGGACCCCACACATGGATCTACAAACTACCATTCTCGCCCAACTGACCCAAACCATGGCTCTGATATAACTTGTTAAGCAGCGAAAGTAAAAAAGAAAAAGAAAAACTACACAATATTTAATGTATTAGTTCAGCATTCACTGCTAGGGCCATTGAGATAGGTCGGCCCATCCTTTGAAAAAATGTATGACAAGCTGGGATGAAAAAAATAGAAGGAAAAATAAAAACTGGTCCCAACTCAACTCGGCTCAATTTGGCTTGACCCGAAGAGTTGGCCTAATGGCTTGAAAACTAATTTTTCATTAAACCCCAATGGCCCAATGGAGTAGAGTACAAAAGTGAGGAGTAGAATAGATGGTAAAAGACTATTCTATTGTTTAGGAGCCTATAATATGGGTGAGTGGAATGGAATGGTATATAAATTTATTATCCATTTTTGCCCTTTACTTTATGGGTGATTTTTTCATGTAAGAGATTGAAAAAAATGGTAAAACAGGAAAATCACCAAAACCAAAAAACCTTGCTTCTCATCATGATCCCCTCGATTTCGAGTGTCAATGAAATCACTGTTGAGGAAGGCTTGAAAAGGTTTAGAAGACCCTCCTCAACCATGCTACACCCTCGCTCAAAACCACTCCCAAACATAGATCTTTCAAACTTGTCCCTGCCTCTCCTCTCCATTTCCTTTTTCACCATCTTCCCAATTAGACCCTAATATAATATGGTCCAAAGTGGCTTGGCTTATTTTGACAACTCTATTCACTTTCTACATTCATGACTTCATAAATCTTCAACTATCCACAACTTTTGAACGGCTAAAGTTGCAAACCATATTTACAAATATGTAATTACATGGATAGCTCTAAAAAACTACTCATAAAATGGATTACTCTCACTCTTGGCAAATGACTAACCCAAATAACTAAATTGTCTATTAAGCCAACACTCTTGCAAAACTTCCACTTCTTCTTGATGCGGGACTTTCGATTAAATTCCAATAGTTACAAAATCATTCATAAGCCTCTGCTCAGCGGCCTAAATTTTTTGAAGATATGATTTCGTAACAGGGTATTTATGCCACCATGACTAAGAGCAGTGGCGGAACCAAAAAATTTTGGAGAATGAAAGCCAAATTAGTTAACATAAATAATATAAAATAAAATAAATTGTTATATAAAAAGTATAATATGAGTCACCATATAGTATTTTTTATGCAAATTATTGGTAAATTAGGATTTATTTCATTATTTATTCTCTCTTTTCTCTTAATAAAAATGTCAATAATTTTCTTCTTAAACATCTCTTAGGCTCAACATAAAAAAATATGCATATCAATGTATTATTTAACATAAAAATAGAGCATCATAAATAATAAACTAGTAAGTAAAAACTCTACTAAGTGGATAAAATGAGTTAATAAGATAAAAATATTAAAATAATATATTCTAAAAATATTTATATCTTTCATACTTTTATATCATATGTGCTACTATATCAAAAGATTTTTATTATTTATTATGTGTGATATGTCTAAAGATAACTAAATTTTTTAGGGGATTATAATATAAAATATACATATAATTATATAATAAATATGTAAAATTTAGGGGAGGCCATGACACCCTTGGTCCCCCTCCCTCCGCCTCTGACCAAGAGAGTAGGGGCTTGATCAATGTTGTAAAGTTATTCATGTGCCTATATCAGTCACCTTAATCTCTTGTGAGAAATGGTGTAATGACACCCCAAACTTACAAATTCTAGTATCTAGAAGAGTTTATGCAGAAATTGTTAGTACATGGACGGTGGCCCCGTGGAAATGACACGCTCTGCCATTGATAGCGGAGATGCAATTGTGTAACGATTACACGTTAGTGGCTAGATATGCGGTACCTTAAAATCTTTAATTTTCCACGACTCCGATGGAGTACCTACAAACAAAGACCGAAAAGTTTACATATACATACGATTTACCTGTTGTGAACGGGATATCATCATGGGTTATATCTTATTTATCATTATATGAGATATGTATCTTATTTAAATAGAGTTCATATCTTATCTAATAATAAATATGATATAAGTCAATTTAATGTCCTACATACAATAAGAGTGCATATAACATTTTTCCATATATGCATGAAACGTGTAGCTCGTTAGTTAATTCGGTGCCACTAAAAGCCAGGCCAAGATAATCTCTCTTTTTCTTTTCTGAATGGAATTGACTCAACAGCAAAAGGGGACCTTCTCTGAAGTGCCATGCTAAATATATCGTATAATTCGTATTATTATTGGTTGAACATCTAAATATAGAAAAAAAAGTAAAAAAACAAGACAACAGATCAATAGACCAGAAAAGGAAGAAACAGGTCGGCATGCATATTATTGGTAATGTTTACTCTCTAACTTAATTGCTAAGTACTTCAGTTGGGTGTCATTATGTTATCTGAAGATTTATGCTGACACCATGAAACTTCAGTGGCAGGAGATGGGCTTGTTCATCTCCGATTCGCTGTATATATCATTTAACATTTAAAGTTCGAACTGCTTGCATGTTAATCGAAACCAAAAGGCTAATGTAATAATTTCTATGATATTTTGGTTGTATATTGGTTGGAAAGCATGTGGCGGTGCTTCATCCTTTATAAATCATAATGAAAATTATATTGTCTTATTATTTAAGTTGGAATTGTGATTGCGTCTGGTGAATAGTTTGAACTTTGGACATTGGACATGACAACTTAAAGATACACACGCTCAACTGATGTAAAAGCAAAGTAAACAAGACTTTTAACCAGCAAATTGAATTACCTATATATATATATATATTTTAACCAGCAAATTGAATTACCTATATATATATATATATAGTTGTACAACTTATATCTTCATAAATTAAATCATTATAGCAAATCGAGTTTGTATTTATTACATGGTGATAGTATCTGATCAATTAATCAAGTTAATAATTGGTGGGACGTCAAAAAAGAGATTGATTATTGACGATAAATTAATTAATACTCGTTATCTACAGTTTAAAATAATATGAAGTATGATTATATATGAACATTTTTCTTTTTGATCAATCCATTTAATCCTATCACTTGAATTTAATGGACTTGTTGGATATTCTGATTTCCCTTTCAATCCCTTTCCCAAGTTTGATGGCATTCAATTTATAAATTCTAGGGCACCTTAGATAAAGTTTGCGTTGCCAGCTTATTCTATGACCAAGCATTAAAAGTAGTTAAGTGGCAATCATTATGGTTTGAATTTTGCTTTCCATGTCCCGTTGTGTACCTAATGAGTATCAAATTTCAAATCTATTTGTCATATGCCATATTGCTAGCTAGCGTACACTTCTAAGTAATAGCCAGTTAAAACTTAATCTTCAAGCAAATTGTATAGTAATTAATTACATGCATGAAGCTTTCTTTTCTCTCCCTCTCTCTATATATATATGTCACCTAGCTAGATGTCAATCACTAAGCCCAAATTAAATTCGGAAAGAAGATACAATAAACCAACATGCTTTGTTCTACTCCTTATTTCCTGCTGGTTACCATTTTCTCAGGGGTGACCCTTCTTTATCCATCAAATGCTCAACTGAGTTCAAGCTTCTACTCCAGCACATGCCCCAATGTGTCATCTATTGTGAGCAGTGTTGTTCAGCAGGCTTTGCAAAACGATTCTCGCATTGGCGCAAGCCTAACTCGCCTTCATTTCCATGATTGCTTCGTTAATGTAAGCATAATAATAACTGGATACTACTCCAAAAAAAATGTTCAAGCTAGAATCCTTGTTTATGTACAAGATACTTAAATTTTTATTGGGGCCTCATTAATTATATTAGAGGACAAATTAATGAATTTTAATTTCTTCTTTGTGTTTCAGGGATGTGATGGATCCGTTCTGTTAGACCAGGGTGGCAACATAACACTGAGCGAGAAGAGTGCAACTCCAAACAATAATTCCGCTCGAGGCTTTGATGTGGTTGACAAAATCAAGACAGCTGTTGAAAATTCATGCCCTGGTGTTGTGTCTTGTGCTGATATTATTGCCCTTGCTGCTGAAGCTTCTGTGTCTTTGGTAACTCACTAGCTAGTTATTTAACGATTAATATTCTCCTTTTTTTTTCTCCCTTCACGAGTTTCTTCTTGCAGAATAGTATTTGATACCAAGAAAGGTTGCAGTGGCATTCTTATTAAGTGAGCATATTAATTAATTATATATTATATATATTTTGCAGGGAGGAGGTCCTTCATGGAACGTATTGCTTGGCAGAAGGGACGGTCTAATTGCAAACCAATCTGGCGCCAACTCCTCTATTCCCACTCCATTTGAAAGCCTAGCCAACATCTCAGCCAAATTCGCTGCTGTTGGCCTAAATACAACGGATCTTGTTGCATTATCTGGTAACTGAAAGAAGTTCTTTCTAATCTCTAGCTTCATGCACACAGAAAAAAATTGTAGAAAATGGTTTAGTCGTATAATTATGAAACTAAATTTGATATCTTAAAAGTGCAGTGTTTTACATTGTTGACTAATCTATGCTGTGTTTTATATGTTTTGAAGTTGTTATATGATGAAAAATCAAACATTTTTATGACGTAATTACGTAGTACTAGCTAAAGGGAAATCTCATTTAGCATGTAAAAATTTTCGTACATTCTACGTGAATATACACAAATCACTTGTAGTTGTTTTTCCTTTTTCTATATCTATCTCTGGTGATTTTTGTTGACAGAGCAACTTCAGTGATGCACCTTATTTTTGTGTGGAATTCTTGTCAATCTTCTGCCACTAAATAACATTCTTCTTAGATGAAAATTTTTTACATTGATAAATGTGTATCAAAATTAAAAGAAATTCTCATGTACTTTTTTTTTGGGTATATATTCTCTTGTACCTTTTACAGTAAAAGGAAAAAGACTTGTTCTGCTCTATTCATAACTTGACACCTAGTAACTTAATTAAAAATATTGGGATAAAAGTGAAAAATAGTATAATACCCCCCTCAAAAAAAAAAAATTGTGTCAGCTTAATTATAAAGAGAAAAAAATTAATTAATTTTTTCCTTATTCTAACAGCTACTAATAACTTTTCAAATTTACATCCTATCCTATATATATAGTAATTGTTAGCATGGTGTTTAACCGTTCTATGTATTTGTCTGAAATGGACTTGAAGGTGCACACACTTTTGGTCGTGCACAATGTCGATTTTTCAACCAGAGGCTGTTCAACTTCAGCGGCACGGGCATGCCTGACCCCACGCTGAACTCAACCTATCTGGCAACCCTGCAGCAAAAGTGTCCGCAAAATGGAAGCGGGACTACACTGAACAACCTTGACCCTTCATCCCCAGACACCTTTGACAACAACTACTTCAAAAATCTCCTCAACAACCGTGGCCTCCTCCAATCAGACCAGGAGCTTTTCTCCACCAATGGCTCTGCCACAATCCCCATTGTTAACAACTTTGCAAGCAACCAAACCGCATTCTTCCTAGCCTTTGCTCAGTCCATGATTAATATGGGTAACATTAGCCCGTTAACAGGAAGTCAAGGAGAAATCAGGTCCAATTGTAGGAAAGTCAATGGAAGTTGAAGAGATAAGTGGATCCTCACATGCGAACAATTTTAGTAGCACTAGCTCTTTGTTGATGCTATATATATATATATGACTTGAACGATATGGTTTTGAATTATTATTTGTGCTAGAGGCTTCAGCGAGACGACAAAAACTGTTAATAAATATATGCCTCGTGTCTTGGACTGGTCTTGGCTTGAATCCTTACATACACAGTGATGTTCGTGAGTATTCCTAATATACAATTTGTTTGTTTGTGTATTTCACTCTCTTCATGAGATATCTGGTTTTATATATTCAAATAATATTTCTCTTTTTTTTTAAAAAATCCTTAGATGGTTTTAGACTAAAAAAAATAATTGTCCTATATATATATATATATATATTTTTAAAGTTTAAAGTTTAGCAAATCAGTTATCATTGTAGGCCAGCATCATTTCCCACTTTTACTGTATTCAGAGGCGCTAAGTTTGAACAGATGATTTATGGGAACACCTTAAAAGTTGTTTTCTCTTGGCAATGACATCAAAGAGTCTAGTTGATTTAGCATACGCCTTTAACTTTTTTTTGGCACAGCATGAACCAGAAGTCAAATTATACAAATACCAAGCTTGCCATTTCGAAACTACAACTAATTAATATTGTTTGCTTTATCTTTGAAAGTAGGGTCATGTAGTGATATTGCCTGAATATTCAATTAACACTGAGGAGATAAAATGGGACAAAGCTTTCAACTAGGTCCGCGAATTTGGGACACTCCTCCATCTTGTTTTGTATCCTTTGTTTGGACATGTAAAACACAGGGACAAATTTCATAACCAGTATCAGAAAAACAAAAGGTAGGAGAAAATAGAAAACCACTAGCTAGATGTCTATATATATATTATTGGTTACTCCTCAGTGTAGTCTTAAATCAACCTCGGAATGAGCTTCTCATCAAGAGTAATTTGTGAATTTGTGTGTTGCACCCGTTAAGGAAAACATGATACACTACTGTGGGAAATTTTTGTTGCTAAGTTTTTGGCGATATATTTGTATGTTATCTTATTAAACTACACTTCTTAAATTTAGACATATTCTGACTGTAATCCTATCAAATATTTTTAGTTACATATATAGCATTGGTTTTTTTTTTAATGGATAAAAAAGTATATAGCATTATTTAGTAACTCACCATATAAAATTAGTTGGGTTCACTTTTAAGACCCAAAGGAAAAGCGATTTGCTTTATCACAATAATTATTGTCCTTTAATTACTGGAAATCCATAAACAAATTAGGAAGGAAGAAAGTTTGTCGGGGACAATAGTGGTTACTTAAGGTGTTGAGCATACAACCGAGCAAACAAAGTATAATACAAACTTTTTGACCATTTAGCTAGTGTCTGCAGGCTGTCTGGCCTACAGTGAAACATACATGAAATTTCATCACTCCACCTAGTAATTAACAACTAATTAAACCCACAAAAATACTGCTACAAAACCCGATTCAAGCACCGAACATGATCTGCATTCTCCGACGGCATAGGCACCTTATATATGTGTATATATATACCAATGTGCCACAGAGCTGATGATGAGGATACTGGATATCCCCATTTGAAGACCAGAATTTTGCAAGGTTCACTAACTCCATCATGAAACTATTCCAACAAACCTTTTTTATTCTGCCAACAATGTGATCTGATATGTCACACCAACTAGCTTTCATCCCATATGTCAGTGTACGTGATTCCCCGTAACAACAGCGAAATAAGTGCCCGCACAATATATGAACAGACTTTGAAATATTCAACATAAATACTCCTTCCTCTATATTCAACAGACACCGTCAAAAAATATACTAGCTTGGTCATCAAGACTCAAGATTCAAAATAAAAATCCGGGTTCATAGGGAAAACTCTCACACCAGCCTTTGCTTTTATCCAAAATCCATGTCTGAGCTTAATATTCTAAATTTCATTTGCTCAATTGGGCTTGAAACCTTCAAAGATCATCATAAGCTAAGATTGTGTATCCACCAAATAGTCCGACCCATATCACTGAATACATTAAAGACAGCCACATTTTCCTTTCAAACCCGCCATTTACCAGAGCCACCAAACCAGGCATCAAAACAAAAACCGTAATAGGACAATTCGGCAGGCATCATTCTAGTTTCCACCACTTTAAGCAATTGTACCAAAAGTCTCCATGTTATAACCTTCATGAAAAGAATTAATGTTCCAGTGTCTCCTCTTTCATTCTCCATGCAAAAGCAGCATTTCGAATCAGAGGAGTCTTTTGTTACTTGTGTTGAGACGTCCTTGAAGGACCGTATGGGAAGGAGCCAAACCCCTCCAAGCTTTCCTTCCCCGCAGCCAATCTTGAGAGCCTCCAACAATGATGTTTTGAATACTTGCAAAGGGAAAGAAGCAACACAAAATTTTCCAGTGTGATCATAGATCCAAACACTTTCATCATCATCAACACCCTCAATATAATGGTGTTGGTTTAGTTATTCAGCCAACATTTTGCTCCTCCTCCCAAGTGTACCTTCTCCTCCACCACAAACTCCAACTCCATGTTCCGTTTTCTCACCTTCCCATATCAGAGATGAATTTTTCTTTTAAGTTGTAGTAGAGATAGAGAAGAGACAAGTAATTAAACCTGAACTTCAAGCTTGTTTCACCAATCCAAGTATCAGTCCAGAATTTTAATTTGTTGAGTTACCCCTTCCTACCTTCTTCCCGAACCTCTTCTGCACTGCTTCAAGAATGTATGTACGTGAATGTCACTCCCATAATCCGACATATACGATACAAAAATGTCATTCTAACACTCAGGTTCCAATTCTGACACCCACTCTATCACCTTTGAATATAATAGATAAATGAAAAAAAATTAGGACTCTCATCACATCTAAAGATGATAGAATAAATATCTCAAATTGAACATACACTTTAAATGTTAAAATAATAATACTTTAACCGGATGCACAACCCTCATCATGTGAGATTCCATTATTGGAGCAAATAATATTGTCACGTATATGTTTGAGATACCAAATTAGTAGTTTTGTCGTATTTCTATCTCTGTTTAAATTTCACGAATGCTCCTATGTATAATTTGCATTTAACTTTTAATTTGCGGTCTCTTATTACCACCATCCATTTTTTCAATAACCTTTGTTTGTAACCTCGTATATTTCCGTGAAAACCGAACAAAGCCAAATAGTAAATAATTATTCTTTTTTGGGCAAAAAATCATCAACATAAACCTCCAAACTCATTTAATTGTGTATACTAACTCCTTGAAAATAGCAGACAATTCACACGCATCGCATCATTTGAAGAGCTCGAAAGATGAGTAGTTTGTATGTTTTTGAAGCACTTTGTTTTTTTTTTCTTTTTTACACATATTATTAAATTGAAAGATACTCTTATATTTGGGAAAAAACAATGACCTAGTGAGTTTTTACTTGGCCAGGAGCGCAAGTGAAGGAATACTGTGCTACATTGAGGATTCGCATATATTATATAGGTAATAGGTGAGATTCCACATTTCCACCCACAAGGGAGTGGAGCATTGCTGGCCACATATTTCTTTTTACTTAAATTACTTATAGAAAATGTATGATGTAACAACAACGACTTGAGTGTAACTAACAGCACCATAGACCAAATTTAATTGTAATATTAGAAAATTTAAGTCCCAAAATTACTTTTTAATTCAAAATTATATAAATAATTGTTGAAATATGGAAATATTTTTCCACTTTTATGAGGGATACTTTTTGAAAACGAAAATTAAAGTTCACCCAGTAAAATTTTAAATCAAGATTTTTTATAGTTTTTTTTTATGAAATTTTAGGGTAAATAACAAAGAGTAATACTATTGAGGTTTGCTCAAATGACATTCCACCACATTCTTATCAAAATTTGACACTTCATCCCATTTTTTACCAAAAAATATAAATAAAATTAACAAATAAAGAATAAATAAATAAGTAAAATAAAAACTAACAAAATAATTAATTGTGTAAAGTAATTTCAACTCGACATGTCTCCTAAATTAAATAAATTCTTAAAATTTGAATTCTAAATTTTATATCCTCAAATCTATACTAACTAAAAAAAATTAAATTAGTTGAGTTGTTGCATAAAAATGATATATGAGTCTTGAGATTGAAAAGTAATGAGAAATATAGAATAAGTTAGTTTATCTTTGGTTTTGAAGAATTTATAGGACGAATTGATCTCTAATTATTTATAAAATCGTTCAAATTGATTTTTAATAAAAATATAAATAGAATAAATAAATAAACTCAAATACTAACGACTAAATAATAATTAATTCATCCTATATTTTTAATTATGAGGAATTACAAATGTATCTATTTTCCTTGAGAGACCAGTTTATTTGCACTATTTTTATTAGGGATCAACTTAGCAGTTTATCCCTTTTTTTAATATATTTGCATTGTTCTTATGCAATAACTCAAATAAATAAATTATTTTATTTTATTTTAAGCTATGTATAGATTTGAGAATATGAAATATAAAATTTGAATTTCAAGAATTAAGAAACTTGTAGGGTTAAAGCTATATTTTAACAAAACTTATTTTTTCTCACTAGTTTTTATTTTCCATTTTTTTTTAAGAATATAGTGAAGTGCCAATTTTGGAAAAGAATATGATGGAGTATCATTTGAGCAAATCACAAATATAATCTTTGTTACGAACATCTTAATATATACATTACTACTATACAGTCTACACTATGAGATAACACCTTGTAAGCACTATTGTAATTGAAAATCCTTCCAACATTTATTCTTTCTCTACGCATAACTATTTAACCTTTTTAAAAAACATAATTTAAACACGAGAAATTAAAATTTTCCAATGTAATCATTTACTCTTAAAACTTCAATCAATTTTTTTTTTTTTATAAATATCATCACAAGGAAATATAGTTCAAATATTATTCTCATGATAGAAGTATAAGGTTTATATATTTCGTTAGTTGGTTCTTTCCCTAATTATAAATAAACTCTTTATTACTAGTACTCTAACTTTAATCTCCTTTTACGTGCACGAGTCACTTACCTGCAGCAGCACCGAACCCCACATGTAAATTACTATCTTCTTTAAATTACTATCTTCTTTTTCGTTTCCATCAGACGATCCATAATTACCCACATCAAGTTTTAGCGTTGTTGGTGTTAGCTCGAGATAAACGGCCCCGATTACGTAATGCAAAGCACTCGGTACAGCGAGCTGAATATGCTACGACACCAACCGATGCCGTTGCAATTCAACCAGCTCGTGCCCTATCACTCGATCAGACCCGTCCATCTTTCATCAAAGGGAGCAGCGAATCACGTGCACCTTCATTCCCGTAGGTGGAGTTGAGTTGAGTTTGTTATTCATTCTTTTTTCGCTTTCTCTTTCTCTCTCTACCCATTCTTTCCATTCTGCGTTTCATTCATCGGACAAAGCCCTCTCCTTCTCTCTCTCTTGTCTCTCTGATTCTCTTTTTCTATTTTTTTTTTTTTTTGTGGCTTCTTCTTCAGATCGAACCCACAACGACGATAATGGTCGAACCCACTCGCACCTAAGCGGTGCCCCCTCCCTCTCCGCTACCTCCACGCGCCGCCTTCCACGCGCCGCACACCTCCCAGCAACCAACCTTAACCAACTCCAAGACCAAGGTGTTTGTTTCTTTCATCTTCCTCCTTCTCTATTCTTCTTTCTTTCTTCTCATTTAAACATTGCAAATTTGCAAATACCTCCTTTTGTCTTTTAAGAGAAAAAAAAAAAACACGTTTGGTTTTTTCTGGAACTTGAAATCTTGAAACCCTCGTTTGTTGACGCTTGAACTTAGCTTCCATTCCCTTTTTTCGAGGGTAATTTGTCGTGAATCGCTTCAGTTTCAGCTCAATTTCAGTAATCCACCATGATTTCTTCGTGTAATTGCGGTCAAACTTGCTTGTTGGATCTGGGGTAGTTCATGCTTGCGATAAAGTTAGGGTTTTTCCCCCCTAAATTTTGTCCCAAATTACTGCGATTCTCATTTCTGAATGTTCAATTTTGTCAGCAAAAGTGATTCTTGTTGAGTTGTCCCCCGCTTTAAACATGGGTTTATTCTATTGAAAAAAAACAAAAATCCCCCCCTTTTTCCTTGGTTTTTTTTTTTTTTTGTTTACCCATAAACTTAGTTGTTTGGAACTTGTAATAAAGTGAGCTTCTTTCCAGCTTGTACATTCAAGCTGTGATGGGGGACGAGACTTCAGATGCAATGAACCTTGATTTGAATCTGGGTCCAGGCCCTGACCCAGCAACCATAGCCACTGATGCTTTGAACTTGGATGATTGGATTGAGGAGCCTTTTCAGAGATTCAGTGAATCCTTGAGGCTGAGGGCGCGGCAACGGTGGCGGTGGCGGCATATACCTATTCCTCCACCTGAAGTTCAGCTTCACATCCCACATGAATCGGCGAGGCATTTTCATATCCCTCCTGAGGCGCGAAACATCTCAATGGAATTGAATCAGTTCTTGGTCAATTCTGGTAATGGGAGTGCGTTGCAGGCTGGTGAAGGCAGTGTGACAGCTGAGGAGAGGACGGAGGCAGCACCAAAAGCTTGTGAGAACAACAATGGTGTCATGGAGGATGCTTCGTCGGAGAAGAAGGATGATGTTGAGAATGGTGGTGGCAATGATGGGGACTTCTTTGATTGTAATATCTGTTTGGACTTGGCTAGAGATCCTGTTGTGACTTGCTGTGGTCATTTGTTTTGTTGGCCATGCCTGTATCGATGGCTGCATCTGCACTCAGATGCTAAGGAGTGTCCGGTTTGCAAGGGAGAGGTGACTTTCAAGAATGTTACCCCAATATATGGTCGTGGGAACAATGCCCGTGGTCCTGAGGAGGATTCCACTCTTAAAATCCCTCAGAGGCCTCAAGCCAGGCGTGTGGAGAGCCTGAGACAAACCATTCATAGAACACTTCCTGTGGAAGAGATGATTCGGCGTCTTGGGAGCAGAATTGATCTCACTCGTGATTTAGTTCATCAGCATGAACCTGACAATGCTCGTGAAACAGCAGAGAGAACTAGTTCCTTGCTAAGTAGGTTTTTGACATCTCGTGGTTTAAGGAGAGAGCAGAATCTTGGGGCACCCCCAGATGATGTAGTGGGTTTGACACAGAACAGTGTTACTGGTCCTGAGGCTGGGGATCATCGCAGGGCTCAATCTCTTTTACTTCGAAGAACACAGTCACACAGGGCAACGCTTTCTACCCTTTCATCAGCACTGAATTCTGCTGAAAGGTTAGTTGAGGCATATTTCCGTAGCCATCCATTAGGTAGAAACCAAGAGCAGTCTCCTCCAGTTGATGACAGAGATTCCTTCTCAAGCATTGGTGCTGTTATAAATTCCGAGAGTCAGGTAGACACTGCTGTAGAAATTGATTCTATGGTATCCCTGTCAACATCCTCGTCTAGGATGAGAAACGATGCTTCAAGAGTGTCTGATGTGGATAGTGGAGATTCTCGTGCGCCAAGGCGAAGACGTTTGAACTGATAAAAGTCTTCTAGAGCCAGTTATTACTTTTCTATCATGTAACACATGTGATAATAATTTTCCATCACCTATGTAAGTGCTTCTTGCTTTGGTATGGCCTTATATTTATGACGTATTCACCTTTTACGAGTTTTGGTAGATTTAGAGATGATTCTGAAAGCTTTTGTTCTATCACTTACTGTATAAGAATATCCTGTATGGATCAAGCCATCTAGAGTCATGTCATCCTGAAATTAAATTTTTCTATAGAATAGCCAATTAGCCATGTTACTTTAGTATTTAAAGTTATAAACCCGAATGCTCATTTATATTATTGTATCCCTTGAGCTAATTGGTCATGGTTAATGGTTTCTAGTCGGGGAAACAATATGCCCGCCTATGGGATTAATGTTTGCATAAGCTGACCCTTTATACCCCACCAATGGTTAGAGCTTCTGTTTTATCTTTACTGTAATTAACCACGTGAAAAGTTATGTTGTAATCCTTATTGGTTTTTGTTACATTTTTTTTTTCCTAAGCATGATTATTGGCAATATTAATAAAGGATAATAACATAACCTTTGCTGATATTGTTCTGATAAGAATCTGTGTTTTGCTTCAGCTATAAGCCTGTAATGATGAATTTTGTGTAGGGGAAAACAGAGATATAATGCTTACATTTATTCAGAGTGGGACTGTTGACTTCTAACCTTCTTTTGTGTCTGAACGCCATCTTAATCCTGATTGGTGTTGAGCATTCCCCTAGTCTTTCACTCACCATTTTATCCATTGAGAAGACGTGACTTTGAAAAAACCTGTATATGGGGATTTTTATGTGATCCCCTTAGTTCATAGCTTGAAACTCTGAAGCTGTGTACTTTATTAGCAGAATCCTCCATGAAAATTGAACCTGTTTTCTTGAATCAATTCGTCTAGGAATACTCATCTTCTTATGGCACTATAAAATTCGGTTACGTGGATGTAGCTATGAAAATTTTGATTCCCTTTATTTTTCATAGTACCCTTTATTGTTATCTTGAAATCTGAGTTCGTGAAGCAGCTGTCCCTGTACAGTGTGTTTATCAAGATGATTTCTTGATAATGAAATAAATATGGTTTATTATTCACTTATTGCGTTTATCTGATACAGACCTACGATTTCATTGGGCATGGTCAACGGCAATTATGGCTTCTGTTCTTGTTTCCTTGACAATAATGCAGACCGTGCCTTCAGTAAAGTTGCTGTAGACTATTAATAATAGATAATAGCGGCACATAATTGTAGATATGGTAGGCCAGTAGCTACTCTTCGTTTTTCTAGTCGGAAAAAGATGAATCTTAGTATGGCAGAATGTTACGGCTCTTGGTTGTGTTAACATGTGAGGGCTGGGCCTTCGATTTCATTTTTTAGGCTCAGTACAGTAATCATCTTTCCACCAATATGAAACAATCGAAGACAAAGTGGGATGCGTAGATGGGATATGACTGAACTTTGAATTGTAGCTCGTGTGGTGATTATTCTAATCTAATCTTTGGTTGAAGATATTACTGCATTCACGTTAATATAGATAGCATTAGTTAGGACGAGTTACAGCTCAGGAGTCACGAGCTTAATCAAAGCTAGCATTCTTGTCAGTTGTCACCGTATGGTCTGGGATGTTTGACTTTTTGTGTTTTATTAATTCATTATAGAAGCAAACATGTTTCGAAGTCTATTTAATATATTAATACGGGCCTTATCCTCACAGTATTCTTTTATATTCAATCATGGAAACCTGTTCTTGATTTTTGTTTTTCGCCTGTTGCAAAATTACTTTTCTGTCCAAAGCTCTTTATATTAATAAAGGGCTTTTATATGAGTGTCGGTACTTTCTAGATAAATTCTAGTTGAAATTTATCATGTGTCCTATTAATTAAATTCATTAATATTTTAAATATTCATGATTAAATTATAATTCTTTGATTCAAAAGGATATCGATATCCTTGGGATATCATAATAAAAATCATTAATAAAATATAATTTTATAGGTTTAGGATAGATTTGTCTTTATATTTTTTATTTTTTGTTCATTCTGTTCTTTTTAAGTTTTCCTACATATATTGCATTCAGAATGCACCTTGCGTGGATATTTTTATTGTTGAATCTATGCATCAACTATATTTTTTTTTCCTTTCATCTTTGACGTCACTCCATCGGTGATCTATTCTCTATTCCTCTTCCTCTTCACGACACGGTCCATTTTATTTTTTCTTCAAATTTTAAGTTCTTCATTCTTTCTTATTTTTAAGATTTTAAATCCTAAGTTATTTATCGCTGTAAATTCTTTCTCGATTCTTTGTTACTTTTTTTTCCCACTGGTCAACTTTGGAGATTGTTTAATTTTCATAGGTAATTGGTTCATTTGTGATTCAGTGTTTTTGAGGCCTGAATTAATCTCATTATATTCTATTTTTCTATGTCACTTAAAGAATCAAAGTTCAATAAACTCACGTAAGAAATATATTAAAGCTGTGTTATAAAATTCCAGCGTTCTTTAATCATTAATTGTATAAAGGAACGGAGAAAATGGTATCAATCATCTTATCAATCACCTAAAAAGACTCCTATGTGAATTAGCATGTTTTCTTTGACTATTACCTGAACAAATATTGATGCGAAGAGACAGTAAATAACATTCTTCAACGTATGGGCATATATGTATAAATTTTTAGTTAACAACTATGCTGCTTTTATTTCATGTTTAATATTTTTCTTCATATATTTTTAATAATATTGAGCAACCCGCGCACTTCTTTCTTATTTTTATTTTTGGTCAAAACCACGCACTTCTTTGTATATCGTAATTTTTGTTTTTGTTTTTTTTTTTTTGGTTCGTCATATTGTAAAGCAAATCCACCCGCGTATATTACCATACGTAATGTTTTTGTCCAAGCGTATAGTACCTTTTCGGACAGTGCAGACTTGAAACTCAAAAGGCCTGATGAACCAAGGTCCAAACTTCATTTAAATTCCTTTTTTCTGGGAGTCTGGATCTTACCTAGAAAGGCTGGCCTACTATATTCTTGATGGGCCGGGGCGATAGCATGAAAGCCCTTTCTTAGTCCATTTTTCTTTTCATTTTTCAGAAATGTTGAAACTCAAGCAAATTAGCCTACCATGACACAAAAAAAAAAAAACGCAAGCAAATTAGCCTACGTGTTAGAGGAAACAAGTCAATAAAAGGCTAGTCAATCAAATTAGGTGATGGTGAATGATTAATCAATTGTATGGCTAGATTAACTGCTTGATTAACGAATTTCTATGGTCCAACGTTTTGACTTGATCGAACATTGCAATATATGTTTTTTTCGTTTCTGACTAGGAGAAAGTAGTTTCCTATTTGTTGACACGAATAAAAATGGGTGTATAATATTTTGTAAAGATACGCTTAAACATCAGAAATTACAAAAAAATTGAAACAACTCTTAAATTGCCATATGTGATGGGAACAATGCTTAAGTTGCGTTAATTGGCATGTCAAGTTATTTGCCCATGTGTAGAGAAGTGCCCTCCGGATGTGGGATTTTGATTCTGTGGGACTCAATTGCGAAACTAAGACTAGTGGCTCCTAATCATTAGGGCAATCCTTGTGGGTAGGGTAGAAGCCATCAATCAAGTGTATGAGAGCGGATCTTCTCTTTGCTATGAAAGGGTTAGGACCCATTAGACTTTCACCTTTTTCACTGTGTACCCCTGCCTCTAGACCAGTCAAAAGAGTGTAGAGGAACCTTGTTTATTTCTTGCTTTTCCGGCTACACTGGCCATATAGCAATTTGCTTCTTTCATTTTATGTCACTATTTTTTGTTATCAATATGTGTATGTTGATTGTGCTCGGTCACATAGTAATAATTTGAATGTGGCAATTATAAGAAAAAGAGACCACTTTCTCAAAATGAACAATAGCTCGCTCTCCCCTTGTTTGTCCCACTAAGCCAATATTTTCATTACATGGGACCATTCATATTATATTATAAAATTAAGAATAAACACTCAAATTGATCTCTGATAATTTTATTGATGGATAATTGGTTTTTGAAAAAAAATATTAGTGTTGAGTTTCCTGATAATTGTAAAAATAAGACATTATAAGTTTTTGATAATTTTATTGATGAGCAAATTCAAAGGCGGAGCTAGATTATTTTTTTTGGAAGGGCCAATATTTAATAGTTAATTTTACATAAATAATATATATTTTATGATTTTTATTTTTTATTTAAAACTTTAAACAAAAAGCATTATATGTAAAAAAAAGTTCTTTGGAATCAAAACTCAATGAAATATACATACACGTATCTATATAGATATAATATATTATCTATTATAATATTTAAATATCTACTTAAATGAAAAGTTAATACAAATTATCCAAATGAAAAATTTAGAGGAGGCCAAATTAAAAAAATTGAATACTTTAGGAATGGTAGGAGGGGCCATTGCCCTTTGTCCAACAAAAGGCTCCACTTCTCAGCAAATTGGCCTCAGACAATAAAAAATTAATATTGAGGCCTCTCACAACTATAAAAATAAGATATTATAGATCCATAACAACTTAGTTGATGTATAAATAGATCCCTCACCATATATAAATTAGTGTTAAAGTGTCTTATATATGTAAAAATAGGATACTATAGATCCTTCATTCAATTGCAATCTACTAAGTACCAAGATTCCCAATCAACATTAACTAAAAAACACTCTTTATTTATTTATTTTTTTGTTGCAAATTCCTCCCCAAACATTTCAATATTTCATCGTACTCATTATCAAGAAAGAAACCACTAGCTCCAAGTTTGTCGTTATAAGAAAGGAATTAGATTTGAAATGAAATTCATTTGCTTTATCACCATTTTATTCTAAGACACTATAGTATCAATACCATAAATTCATAATCATTTCCCCAAAAGAGTTGTCCACTAAAGTACAGTGATTGCATATTATAGAACAACACAATACCATCATACATGGTTTTCTATCAAAAACTTATTTATAAAAGAGTAGAATTCCACGTTTGCAACAATAGATCAAAATCATTCCCCCATCAATACATTAAATGAACACAAATACACTGAGATAATATGTTTTTGGTGAATCACGAGAATGACGACACATGGATTACGAGAAAATAACGATGCTTCACCTTACTTTGTGGGAATCAAAAGGCCACTCTTAAGTATAAACGAAAAATCATGCATTTGTACAATTTGGGGAAGGAAGGGTCAAGCACAAAGGAAGGGATGGAAGAAGAAAGTTATGGGAGATGCAGTGCTTTATTAAATTTTAGAATATTTGGGGAGGGATTTGCAAAATTTAAAAAGTGCATTCTAGTAAATTAGTGATGTTTGGGATTAGTGGATGTTGTATATATAGAACAATAATTAAAGTCTGTCTTAGTATTTAATAGGTTGTAACTAAATGACAGACCCACAGTGTCTCAATTTTTGCAATTACGAGGGATCTCAACACTAATAGTTTTTTTTATCAGCGACCTATTTGTCCATCAATGACATTGTTAGGGATCTATAATGTCCTATTTTTGCAATTATAAGGAACTTCTACACTAGTATTTTTTTTTTGTCAGGAACCAACTTGGGTGTTTAATCTAAAATTAATTTAGATAGTTCATATTTAATGATAATATCATAATTCATATTGCATATCTTAAATGGTCTAAAGACTCCAAACATATCAATATTTTGTGATATAAAAGATCAGTTATGCATTAGAATTTTTAAAAAAATCATTACAAGAATTTCACAGGATAGCAACAGGTGTTATGGCGTGTCTGTACCAATCGGTAACTACCGATGGGTTTACTGACTGGTTGTCAAGTTTTTTATTATTAATTTTTTCATATTAATAATAATATACGACAATCTATCACTAGTTGATGGGGCCACTCTACGCCATATGGCGAGCACAATTTCTGATGGAAATACCGACAGGTTTACCGATTGGTTGGTTAATAATTTAGAGTCTGTCGGAAACCTATCGATACGTGCAAGCGTGCCACATGGCGTGCTATATATTATTGACAGGTTTACTGATGGATACAGTTAAATATAATTTCAATTTTATTTTTTATTTTTTTACCTTTGTTTTCCAATGGTTTTTTTATTAAATTTTATTTTATTTTTTATTACAGTTATAATTGGATTTACTGACTTGTTTCATTTAATTATTTTTTACTTTTTAAAATTTATTTCATTAGTTATTAAAATTTTTCTTCTATCTTTTTACTATTACCATTGGGTATACTGACGGATTTGTATTAAATTAATATTTTTTACTAATTTTTTATTTTAAATATTGATACGCCTATTGACGAGTTTTTGAATTTTTGGTAAGTTGTCACGAATCCCTTGAGATTCCCCATACCCATCAGTAAATCTATCAATAATTATTTAAACGCAAAATCCACTATTTCATTAAATGGTTACTGATGGGTTAACTTGTCAATAAACTGTGAATTTTTGAAACTAGCATCCTTTTCCCTTCCTTATTTCTGCAACTTCTCTCTCTCTCTCTTCCCTCTCTTTCTCCTTGTCGTCGCCACATTCCTTTGCTTTGCGGAGCTCCGTTTTTGAAACCAAGGCCGTCATTGCAATCTAGATATGTTGGTGAGCAATTTAACTAGTTTAAAATTTTTGTTTAGTTTTTCCGTTCGTTTTCATTGCCCAAAATGTTGTTTTTTTTACATGCATTGGAGAGAAATTATTGTTTCTCTTTTATTAGTATCGTATTGATGATGCTGCAGATAATGACCAACAACAATATGATGATGAAAATAACCCTGAACTTTCATATTAACTAAAGTGTTAAATATTATATACAATAATATTTTGAAATTACTTTAAATTTCTCAATGAAATTATATCTGTTTCTAGATTGTTTAATTGTTTCAGTATGACTGATAGAGGCAGAAGTTGACCTAGGAAGGTTAATTTACCCACCACCCCTGACACCATTTTCACCATCTGCCTTGCTATGACTTCCACCACCTCCCTTTCTAGTACCTCCACCACCGTCCCTGCCACCACCACCCCTTCATTTTGAATGATGCCGACTCTCAGGTATGCTGGCCCTCCACCTCTGCTTTATTTCCAATCACAAATCATTTGCAACAGTGACCCCAACCCCATCCCTACCATTAGCCCAATTCCTAGCTTCACATCTCATCAAACCCATGCTTCCTCATGTAGGTCACAGACACGGGACCTGGATGGGAGACTACTTGGCCCAGATGGTAGACCACTCTGCCAAATTAGGTCAGACAGTAAAGATAGGAAAGTTTAAATTTTTTCTATGATATATTTTAATTTTGGATTGTGTATGATATTTAAAATATTTTTATTGTATTTAATTTAATTCATCTATGTAACAACTTTAATCGTTTTGCTGAGAGTCACCACCAGATTACGAAGGTTACATAGAGTAGGTATAGCCACATATGGCCCACTTGGACTGACATCCCCGAGAAATGTCAAGGAGATATGGTGGCAGAAGTGAAAGGTAATGCTATAATTTCTTCTCTTATGTTAAAATATGTTTATATGATCTGTATGTTTATGATTATTTGTATGTTGTGAGTTTTGTTTATGTAAAAGTCTTTTTACATTTAACCAGAGGGTGAAGCTGCCATAAAGAGGGCTTGGAAAATTAGGTCCTCAAAGTAATTGATCGCTCCCAAAGGAGAGTGACACTAGCAAGTATACTAGGTCGTCAAGTAATAGAGTAAAATGGAGGGTTGTCGTGCCCACAGGGATAATTCAAGTACCGACTCTAGTTAATTAGATAACAAGTTGAACAATTGAAAAGATATGATATTAAAAGGAATAATACTAAAGTGCTAAAATGATGTGAAAACAATATAAGAATGGATGAAATTAAATGCTAGGGTGATTTACTTCAACTATGTGTTAACAACATGCAACATGAATATCAATGTGCCTTATCCAAATTCAATAAAGTGATGGTCTGAGTCATCATGTCATTAAAAGCATTTCTCAAGATCATTTAATGCTACCCTAAATAGATTCAAACACCTAATCTCTTAGCATGCTTAAGTCTACAAGAAGTTCTCAAACCCTCATTTACCACATGAATCACGTTTGCCTATCTCTAGGTGTCATTCAACTCATGGCATTGTATTCATAGGCATGGTTCTTACTCCTTTTCTCAAATTTGTAAAAACCCCTATAATCCTAAATTGGTGATCAAGCAATTCAAGATAAATAAACTCAAATACAATACTCACTATCAAATGAGAACGTGACACATTCATTCATATTAGCATAATGTTAAACACAAAGCATCCATAAATCACCCTTAGCAAGGGTTTAGTTACAATTCATTGCAAATGAAATAGAAGCAACACAATTAAAAGAGAAATAAGAAGAAGCCATGAACAAGAAAATACACAAGAATTCAGGAATAATCCAAGAGAGGTCTCTCTCTCAAGTTCTTGAAGCTCCAATCCCCTATGCTCCCAAGCTCTAGGTCTCTCTTTTTCTCCTTCCTCCCTTCTGATGGATGATCCCCTCTTCAACGTGATTGCCTAGGTTTTTGTGCCAATCATGGGCTGTCAGTCGATCTGAGGCCTAGTCCACATGTCAGATTCGTGCACCCACGCTGTAGCGTGGCTATGGCTACGCTGGAGTGTAGCTTAAGTGAAAAGTTTAGAGTTGTGACAGCAAGCCACACTGTAGCATGGCTCGCCACGCTGTAGCATGGCGTCAGTTTCAAGACCCATGCTCCAGCATGGATTTCTATGCTCCAGCATGGATTTCTGACATCCCTTCAGCTCCAATTCTTGCTCCTTTGCAATCCTAGCTCAAATGCTTCCTTAATTCTTCTTCCAAAAAGCTACAAAACAATGGAAAACACAACTAGAATGCAAGATTTAATGTGAGTATGGTTATGCAAGAATTTAAACCAAATGATATGAAAAGGGAAACCATGAAAACTAAAACTAACTATGAAAATAAACTAAAAGTCCTAAGAAAACTAAAGAAAAACATAACTCCTAAAGGAGTTATCAGTAATTGTAGGACATGTTCCACAATATTCGCAAAGGGCACATGAGCAGCTCTTGGCTAAATGATGCCACCTTCAGCGAGTTGCGGTCCCATTGGGCATTCCACCCGACTTTCATGGATAGGTCCAAGAAGGGCAAGACAAACCAGGCCTTACTGAAAGGCAAGTCAGTACATACCGATGAGTCAAGCACCGAGCAAGGGACCTAAAACGTCTGGTAAAACTTTAATCTTCTTACATTTAATATATTATTAATTTAATACATTTGAATTGTATTAAATTGTTTGTTTTTATGATTTTAATGAATTTCTATGTAATCTAAGGAGTCAAACCACCCTTCAAATCAGGGCGAGTTGTTTTGAGAGACCAACACTCGAAACGGTGCAAAGGGGAGACAGGAGAGGTGTGGGTCGACCATCGCTCTGAGACCATTTATGTAAGTCTAAATTCAGAACACTTGGTATCTAATTGTTATTACTTTTTCATTTATGTCTTAATTTTTACTTATAATGTCTTTTATCTTTCTTTTTTCTGTAGCGAGAATATATAGACCTCTGGAGTAGGCGCAAACCCAGTACCAAACTAGATGGCAGAGGCTGGGTTGGATGCTGGCATCCCTCCTTGAAATGGGTAGAATATATAGGCCTAGGCGTTTGGCAGCCCTTACAAGGGTCACATGTATCGGATGAGATACTACCCTGATAGTAGGTCCTCATCCTCCGCTACTTGGTTAGTTGCTTGGGACGATACCCTAAGAAATCATGTGCATGCCCTGAATTAAGAGCTGCAGCAGTAATCATAACTTCTCTAGCAGCTCCAAGAGTAGCCAGCGGGGCAAGTAGCAATGGAGAAGGAGCCTAGAGAGTTTCGACAACTAAAGTTGTCCATGGAGTAGCAGTAACGAGAAAGCCAAGAAAGAATAAATTTAAGAGGATGTAGAAGATGATCGCGACCGATGTGATGAGCATCTTCAAGATTATCCAGGCCTTGGGATCCTTTGGTGAGAAGAAGTTCCCCTAGATGCCACTCCCTTTCATTACCTAGGCTCCTTCAACATCTGATGGTGCCGACGACTCCAACGGGTCCGATCATGTCGATGCTGACGAGGAGGAGTTTATCTAATCTTTCACTAGCTTCTTTTATTTCATTTTGGATATTTTTAATGTTTATCACACTTTGTATTTATTTTATTGTGATACTTTATTTATTTATTTTATTATTAGTTTAAAAAAATGAGTAAATACAAAACAATTGGATAGCTGATATAGATGAACCACATGTGGCAATGTAATCGACTCTAAAAAAAACAATAAAAAATTTCCTGACAAGCGAACCCGTTGAAAATAAACTATTTTAAAAAATAAATAAAATTTTGTAAACCCATCAGTAAAAATTAATAAAATACTTTTTTATTTTCAACACTTGTTGATAAAAATAAATAAAATTGTTAGTAATATTACTTCCCCAATTACTTCAATAATATCTTTAATACAATTGTACCGACTAGTTTTTATTTTTACACCTGTCGGTATGCCCATCGACACTTACTGATGGGTTAGAATAGGTGTTGGTAATATTCTGTTGACAAACCAAAAATTGATGACCAATGTCCATCAGTGTATTCGTCGATATCCTGCACATTTATTGTAATGAACTGTGAAAAAGGGGCTGAATTTATATATGAATTGGGGTTGTCAAGAAAACTTGAACAAAAATATTGTTTTTTAAGAAACAGCAATATATGAACATTTATTATTCTAATTATAAATTTTTAATTTCTTAGAGTATCTTAAAGTTCAATAGGTGATAAATTAATCTCTCAGAATATAGTTAAACACCTAAACAATGAGTCATTCCAACAAAAGTTTTTCCTACACATGAATCTTAATATCAAATTCATGGCATATGTTTAAGAAACTTGAACCTCTTTTACTTAGAAGGACTCCTTGAGTAATATGAGCACTGTTTTTATGCAAAACTAAACAACACTTGTGGTTGAGCATGCGCTCTAAATTTTACACATATAACCCTGCCAACATGTATCCTATATTGCTATAGAAGGTAATAAGCACTATTTTTCTATTGGGAAACAAAGTGATGCCTGGTAGTGAAGCAAGGTCACGAAGATCCGGACGGTAATTCTATTGTTTGTATTCATAGAAAATAATTGTCTCATATTATTTTATTTATATCATTTTTTCATTATTAATAACAAGTAAGTTGTTGATGACTACTAAACATATATATTTTGAAAATTATTTTAACATAAAATGGTTATAAATCCTGTATAAGAATATCGAGATTTACATGTTGACTTTAATTTGAACATCTCAAATCATAATTTAAAAGGTACAAACAAGTTTTTATTTGTTATATACATATATATATATATATATATATATTATTTAAAAAATTATTTTAAATTATTATTAATCCTAAACTATGATTGGAGCACAGGTAAAAAAAAGAAAAAACAAACCAAACTATATTGTACTACTCTACAAACTACAAATCATACTCCCAATTTATTTACATTGTGATGTCAATTATGTTGTTGTACATCTTTGGGTACATTGAAGTATGGGAATTCTGACTGGGAAAGGAAGAGCGGAAACAAAATGATGAAAGAGGTGCGAGGGCATGATTGGACACACGGGTGAGTGTGTCTGAAGGCATCTCATTTCGTTTTCTCATTGTCTGTGGTCAACAACTCATGGCGACCCTCATCATCATTGCCAAAACATCATCCTTCTTTTGATGCCCCAATGCTTCTATGATGAAAGTCAATATATTCCCGTTCATGGCTTCATCCCTGCCATCATTTGTTTTTTGGACAGACTTACATTATTGTGTATCATTATTATCATAATCATGATAGTTATTATTATAATTATACAATAATCATCATGCCCTCAGTTACGTTAATTTCTCAAATTGATAACGACCATGTATTGGATTTCATTTTATTCCCTCTTTGAGGAGAGATAATGAGAAGGGAACAGTTTTCACTTTTCACAACAAAAACAAATATGAACGTTGTGAACGAAGGCTAGGCCTAATGTGGGCCTATATATATATATACACACAATCAGTACAGCCTTCACAACACTGCAAGGGTTGAAAATTTGAAACTTGAATAACATAACCTTCACTCGCTTAATTAAAGGTGGCACCACACAATCAATGATATGTAGATGTAAAATTTTTGAATCTTTCACCAGTGATATTTGATTGGGAAAATTCAACGGAGGAAACAAGCTGAATAAATGAATAATTGATTGATATCAACCACGCAATCATTATTAGGCTGCCAACTACAGAGGAAATGCCAGTGTATTGTACTGGTGGGCAAATTTGTGAAGATATTATGCAGGCTGTGTGCTATTTTTAAAAAAACGGATCTACGTTATTTAACAGAATCGAAAGAATTTTTAAAAAGTATATTCAGGATTAGAGGTACCGATAAAATTTCGATAGAGTGAAAGAGGCTCGAATCTGAAACGTTTGATTCGGTTTCAAGATTTACGTGTATAAAAAAAGTAACATAAAGGAGTTTTTTTTTCAGGTGTATAACTTTTGAATTCAAATATTAGTTTTACTTGTTAGCTAAAAAGATACCATAAAAAAATATTTTTTTGTGACCAAATATTTTAATTTATAAAAATATTTAAAAAGTAAAAGAAATATTTATTTTGAAATAGAGAGATTATAGAATTAGACGTATATCCATGCTACTGATAAATACTATTGATAAAACTTTTTCACACAATAAATCAACATGAAAAAAGGGTTTTATAAATTAGAGGAAAGTTCTACACAACATGGTAGGTGTAAGATTATAAAGAGTTTAGAACTCTTTACAAAATTGCTAAGAAGTTAAAATTACGCGTTAGTTTTGTGCTCTATTTTTTCAATCCAATGATGGCATTGAGCGTGAAAACGCTGATCATTCATAGAGTAGTACATTCTTCAATTAGATGCCTCTTGCATTTCATAACAGTCAAACAACGTAAAAATGCATTTGACTATCATTCTATCTCATTTGCTCTTTTTAATCAGGACTTATTATTTCAAAATCTCAATCACAATCTCTCAAGCCCCTTATAATTTGTCTTTGATTGAAGGAGTTTATTGGGCCACCACCTTATTGCAATGTAATAATACTGTTATAACCTCTAATCATCCACGACTAAAGATTTCAAAAAGTGGGGTGATTTGAGAAAAGCCAGTGGAATAGGAAAAGACATCCCAAGAGCATAATCTCCATCATTATCATCAAATAGCCATTCAAGTGCAAATATTTTAGGGTGCCTTGTCCCATACTTTGCCAGCATCGCACAGCATCCCAGGTTGACGAAGATGAAGATTATGATTGTGATGATTATATCATTGCGGTAATTAATAAGATAAAAGGAGCATGAGAAATGTCCCATAATGATGTCTGACGAGGGGAGCAAAGACCCTTCTATGTGCAGGATTGCATGCCGAGTTGTCTCTTACACTCATCTCTTGGTAATCACATATTGTATAATAAATATTCAATCTAATTACTTAGCATGTGTTTAGGTAGCATGAAATCATGCAAGTAAGGCAGAACCATGCCCTCATGATTGTTTCTAACTCTCCTTTTCCTTTTCTTAATTTTGGAAAATCTCTGCTTTGGATAGTTCATTATCTTCCCATACTTAACTTTTTCTTTCTAAGTAATTGCACTTAAATATAAGTCTACGTATTTTAGACACTCGATTTTAAGTATAGTTTGATTTTCTGAACTTTTTAAAATGTGAAAGCGGAACATTTTTATTAATTTTTTCATTAACTGCTAAAATAGAATATTGTGTTGTACATATAAGAAAATTAAAGTGGTCAATTTGCACATATTTTGAAGCTCAAATAATATATAGTATATTTATTCCAGAAAAAATACATATTTATAAAAATTTAGACAATTAATTTGCATATTTTAAAATTTTAAAGGGCAAAGTGAGTATAACTTATATTTTCCGAGAATAAAATATAATTTCCCCTTCTCTTTCTAATATTAGTACATAAATTAGTTAATTATTGAAATTAAAACAATTTTCAACATTTTTAAAATGTTAAATTGCCATAAATACTGGTATCTTGTATTAAATGAAAATATAAACATTTACTATTTAAAAATTTAGGTTACTTAAAAAGTAAATAATAGATTGATAACAGTACATTGATCCCAATATAAAATTAGTAAGAAATATTATCACGAAAAGTAAAAAACTCACGTGACATCATGAAACAGTACTAAATTACTCATACTTTCAGGAGAAGTGTTACTTGTATTTATAGGGTGGGGATACTATACCGACTCACATCATATTATTATTAAGTGAAATATAAATCTCATTCAAATAGAATTTATATCCTATTTAATAATAGATGATACGTGCCGATACGATGATTATATTTCTACTATTATCATTTTCCTATTTCTAGTAGGAGCGAAGGGATAAAAATCCAAGAGTAGACCCCACTCCCCACTGCCAAGTGCCAACCTTATGGGAGAGACCTTAATTAGCAAGAAAAGTTGCACAAAACTTGCCCTCCAAGCACGTTAAAAAAAAAAAAAAAAAAAACCTCCTCCAAGAATATGCTTAATTTTCAACCAATCTTGTTGCAGCAACTGTTTGATCATCTAGATGATTGTCATCCCATGATGATTACAGCTCTAGTACCACACCAACCTTAGAAACAGAAGTTAGAATCCGAGTCTAATGCCACTCAAATGCTTAGTTTGGTCGTGTTCTCAAATGAGGAGCTACTTATCAAAAACATAAATTAATTTTTTCTTTTTGGTATGCATAAAAAATTGAAGTACTTTTTTTTTGGTATGAAAATTAAATTCCTTTTACATTTGGGCTTTATGAGTCATTGCTCTTGAAAGCATTTTATGAGGTATTTTTCGGAGCTAAACTATACTCTCTAAATCTTAAAGGCTAATTAGTATAATCTAACTTTAGTTAATGACAATACACTATAAATTACCCTTGAATTAATTATATCTATATTGATTATAGTCATTTTGGATTCTATGAGCAACTTTATCATATATTTATCAAATTAATTATGGCAGTTTCTCTTTATTGAAAGTAATTTTTATATTATTTTATCAAATAATATTACTATAACCTTTTTAAAATAACTTTTGATTAACCCAAAGAGCTTAATAAAATATAAGATCCAATTACTTTGCAAGTCTCTATAGTTCCACTCAATTTTCAATTAATTCCTTATAGTTTAAAAGTTTTTAAGTAAATTCCTATAGTGTATGAGATTTTTCAATCAAGTCATCACCATTATTAAAAAATAAAATATTCCATTTACATCTTCCTCTTCACATAACGGCAAGGACTTGATTGAAACTTCTTATACATTATAGGAACTTACTTAACAACTGAGTTCTAATTGAAAATTGAGTAAAACTATAGGGACCTGAAAAATAAACGGAAGAACCATGAAACTATGATTCTTTGAACACATAATTAATGTAAAATCATGGTAAGCAAATGCAAAATATGTTTGGTCTGAGACCTTGTCCACAAACCACTGGAGCACTCTATAAAATAACAAATGCTTCACACTAAGGTGAAGCTCAGCCAAACTAAAACGCTACTAAGTCTGCTGAGGAGGAAGCTGCAAAGGGTTTAAAGCAGCAGCTATATCTATAAAGGGAAAGGAGATGAGGGGTGAGTTTTATTTTAAAACTCAACGAGTGGATCTTCACCCATAACCATATATAGGATAAGAAGGAAATTACATAGATAATAATAATGAAAGCTCAAAACATTGTTTACATATATAATGTATAAAAAACTGAAACAACACTGGTTTATAAGTAACATAGGGAATAAATTCATTTTCCAAGGAATTACAAAAGGACAAACTATCCATAAACCATAAGTTAATGCTTAATCTCTCACGAATAAGAGCACCTATCTGAGATTTTTAACTATCTCCAGTAAACTGCGTCCCTCGGAGACTAATCTAGCTAAGAATAATTTGCCCCTCGTTGGCACTTGGTATATCAAGGTTAACGATTTAACTGTCGTTAACTCAGAACTATGTTCCTCTCGGTAATTCCTTATTCTAAAATCATACTGTAGTCATAGAAAGGGGTTCTATAATTATAAGTTCAACAACTCTTAATCCTCGTAAATAAACATAATGTTTCACTTTTCTTTTCATCAACCATAATTAATTCTCATCATCGTAATCAAGTCTAAAATCATGGAATAAATATTATAATAATAATTTGAATCCAAAGATGGTCCCATGCATTTCTTGTAACAATAATTTTCATGAGAGCTTTCAAACAGATTTCTAGTTCTTGTAAAAATGCATATAACTCCATACTATATAAAAACTCAAGTTATAATTTTTATGAATGCTCAAAAATGCTTATCTATATATAGTGACCAAAACAAGGTTAAAAGATCAAACCTAGTCAACTGGAGGGATGGAATGTAAAGAGCCAACACCTAGAGAGCTTTGGGGAGTGGGGATGACACCAATGTCTGTCATGAAAGCAACAAAACCAAAAATTAATCCACTATACTCTATAAATATCTCTAAAACAACTCTATAAACTTTGGAGGAGTATCCAAAGTTAACAATAATTAAGAACATAAACACATCACACTCAAGAACATGGAAAAATGGAGAAAAAGATGACACAAACCAACAACTATCACTTACTTTGAAGCTTAGAAGAGGTAGATCTGAGTGGGAATGGGAGTGAAGGGGTTGAAAAAGGGTTGGGATACAAGGGTTTCTATTTTTGCTAGTTAAAACACATGGAAAAATGTTTATATAGGGGTGGAGATCTCAATTTCAAAACTGTATCGTTTTGGCACTGTTCACGCGTTGAGGACCCTCGCTAGTCGAGCTCATCAGTTCAAAAACCCTTCCAAAAAAATCAGGCCTCACCTAGCAAAATCTAGCCTTCGCTTGGCAAGGTTAGAAAATTTCTGAGAGTCATCCTTGTATGAGGAGCTCGCCTGGCAAGGAGAATGGCTCGCTTAGCGAGCCTATTTGATAGCAACAGGTCTGTTCTGTGCTTTTGTGGCCCTCCACCTATCAGTGGCCTTTCTGACAACATGGATGGGTCCTGAGCGATCCTAAGATCATAATAGACACATAGATCTAAAGTACTACATGGATTGAGCTGAAAATTGTAACTAGGTGACGGTGATGTGGCGAGGAGCAATGGACAGCTGCGAGCAGGCTCACATGATAACGACATGGTCATGGTTGGGGTCGGTCTGGTCTTGGCAGCGACATAGAGGAGAGGTAGAATAAAGGGTTCCAATTTCCAAATTTGAATGTTTGGTTTAAGGGACTGAAGAATAGGTAAGGTAACATTTAGGAGTTTTTAAAATATTTAAATTTATACGAAAGTAAGTAGAAAAAGTTTATAGAAACTTTCAATTAAAATACAAAAGTAGTTAGTAACTTAGTGGTAAAAAGCATGTTTCCCAAGTCATGTGCCTAGATTTGAATCCCACATGTGACTTTTTCATAAATTAAAACATATCTATGTACATAAGTTAAATCGACCCAAGCTAGCCTATTAAGGTACATATAGGCTTTTAATCAGGCTTGAGTTGGCCTTTCATTTTTAATAGAAACAACCCAAATTATTGACCTCTAACAAGTTGTTTAACCTGTTTTCACCTCTAATGTAGACTTTTAAATAGACCTAAGTTTGGCCTTTTATTTTTAACAGATACAGCCTAGATCATTGAACCCTGACAAGCCGCTTAGTCTGTTTTCACCTCTAATTTACTCATTGACAAAACCTTATAACTTTATTATAATAAAAGATTTATGTAATTTGTGTTGCATATATGAGATATTATGATGACTTATATTCTATTTATTATTAGAAGAAATATGAACTCTATTTAAATAAAATATATATTTTATCTAATAATAAATAATATATGAGTCGATATAATATTAGAGTGTCAATAGTGTTTTTCGTAATAAAAATGATTGAATCTCCGTGATCACATGCAGAAAAGCTGAACTTATGGTACCAGAGATAACGGGAAAGGGAGGTAAGATAGATCCAAAGACAATAGACGATCCAACGTACAAATGATTGCTGTTGCGTAGATTGTCTCAGTACTGAGCACTACGTCCCTATCACTGGGCCTCCACCTCATACATTGCCTTCGGTTAAATTCAATTCAATGCACACTAGTGTAATATGGTAGTAGTACTATTTATTATTATTAAAAGATAGCAGTACGATATACACAGTAGTATTATATTTAATCAAAAAACTCATCAATGCGGCATGATCTCCTCGTATCTGCTATCCACACCACGCTCATGATCAGTATATTGCAGATGCAGATGGGCTTGCAAGTGAGTAATGATGGTAACTAGTTACTGCAGCTGTGCAGTGCCCTTAGCAAGCACAAGCAGACAGTAGAAGCTGCCTCTCTTCCCTTCCCTCTCTGCATTGAATGTAATACTCTTATGCGCCTTCACCTTATTCCCTCTCGTTCTGACCCAACCTCATCATTACTCACTCACGTGATTTCCCTATCTCCTAGCTGCTACCTACCTATCCTATACTGTCGTATTAAATTACATACACAAATGGGAGTTTTAATTTTTGTACAAGGTAGCTGTAAAGTTCTCTTCTTCATTCATCCTTTTATTTTTATTTTCTGATTACTATTATAATTTGTAAAAAATAAAAATATTATTAATCAGTTAAGAAAATAAATAAATATAAAGATGACCTTAGAAAATGTAACTAATATTTCTCTGACTAAGTTAAGATTTTTTTTTAATGCCAATTATATTACCCTTTGAACCTAAAACCTTACATACTTACTATAAAAACCTCTTATCATTAATCCAATCATATTGACTTTTCAAGATATTTCTTCTAATTAAATGGAACATATTATGTAAGTAAATGGAAAGAGTATTATGTTGAAAAAAATAGTGATATTTTTTTTAGATAAATCAAGGATATTTATTATTAAAAATAGTGACTAATCTTTTTGAGATATAGATTTCACAAACGTGAATATTATTTCTAACCATAAGACCATATCTGTATATACCGTTAGAAATTGAACTACTGACTAGATAATTAAGGAGTTCAACTAATTATTAACCGTATAATGTCTATGGTTAAAAACATAAGTTGTTTTCTTTACAAAAACATTACATAATAATCTATATAACATATAACTTCAATTAATAAAATAAAAACTAATGAACAAAATTAACATACACCACACAATGCTCCCCGCTAAATTTAGATTTACTTGGAGATTATATTATTGAATGATACTTTTAAACATAATTTATCCTCACGTATAACAACTACACTTTTTTATATAATACACTGGCATCTAAATTTTTAACTCAAAATATAGCTTTTATGCATATATACAAGAAGATGGAGCTTGAATTGGATGGACCATCTAGGAACAGTGACAAACGCGCATGCATCTTTCTCCGGAATAAGAAAAAAAAAATAAGACAAGGAAAATAGTCAAAATACTATCCCGCATCCAGGTTAGTATTTATTATTTTTCATCAGCTTTCTTCTGAATAAAAACAAGACAGATTCCGAGAACCTGTTTCCTGCGCACACCCAGAATGAAGAATATTTGTTTCTTTCGTTTTAACATTATTGATCCTATGCATAATTTGGCACGTATATGGAGCGGGCTTGTGGTTAATGACAAGGAAGTGTGATTCGTGATTAATTGTTTAGTAAATACCCCTGAAAAAAAAATGGAATGTTACTTTAGAATTTTCTTTAGGAAAAAAATATAAATATAAATTGAGATAACGGTAAATCGGGAAATTACTTGTTTTGCATAAAAAAAAATTAAGTGTGAGCGTTTGTTTTGGACTTGCAATATCTTCAACATAAACGTATGATGGCTTAAATATGACTCTGATCGTAAAATAAATATTAGTTGTTATTGTTTTAGTCGGGTTTTTAGATTTAAAAAAAAAAAAGATTTTTGATCTTTCTTCTTTTTAATTTTATAGTTTTTCTCTCCGATGTCTTAAATTTAGGTCCACAAAAAGTATTGAAAAATTTAGTTTTTATGAATGTTCGAAGTTTAATTTTTGTCCTTATAAATATTGTAAAAATTCTTTTTTTTTCTTTCCTTATTTGCAGCTACATATTTAAGGTTTGAACACCAAGAATTTTGACTAAACTAAAATAGGCCTGGGCCAGTTAATCTATATTCTCATCAATTGTGAAAGTCCTCTTTTAATTAGCTTCTTATAAATATCGTCATGGAACACTTCAAAAAAAAAGTTATTTAGCCACATTCAAAAAAGACAATTAACCACATTTTTCAGGCATAGCTAAATGATTTTCCAACGCCTAAGAGTGGCGTGGTTGTTACATGTGTGAGGAAATGTATCAATTAGCAACACGCCCAGGTCTCATTTAACCACGATTCTTGAGCGTGGCTAATGGCCATTATTCACCCACACAATTGAATGTTCTTTGTCCACAATTATAAAATGTGGCTAATGTCACATTTTTTTTTTTTACAAATATAAATAGCTGTTAATTAGTTGATTAACCTACAAATGATGACATATTTAAAAGCTAGAGAACTAGATCAAACAAATGATGAGTAATTTATTTAGTAGATCAAAAAATTAAGCATGTCCAACAAATTTTATTCACCACAGGACAATCCCAGTAATGAAATATCAGTCCATGCATGAATGCATATAGTAAGCCAAATTATCAAACACAATTACCAGATCAAATTCAATGCATAAAAGCTTTTCATTTTCTACTCATGTGATCTAACCATCAATATAAAACAAATATTTTAAACAAGCAACATGCAATTTGGAATCTAGGAAGAAACCTCTAAATCAAAAGGTATTCGAGATTTGGACAACTCATTGTGCTGCAGTGGTTTACATTTGACAGTGAATTACAGTGCAAGCACCTTCTAGGTTCAGATTAAACCATGCAACACTAAGAATTAAGAATTAAGATTTGATTTGATCCTCACTGTACCATGTACCATTTCCATTGTTGATTCTGTTGTCTCAGTACAACTTCAACATGTGAGTGTTTGGTCATTCCTATTGAATCATTTCTCTGCATGGAATCAAGCAAAAATGTACTCCATCAAATTAACAATCAATCTCCAATTCCGCTAAATTGAAATAAGAATTTGAAAATAACCAACATAACTCCTTTCAATTACCTTTGGAGTAGTTCTCAACACATACACACACACACAAACACAAAATATTCTTGAGATCTCTATCATTTTAAATGAGGGTAAATAAAATGTGGTGTAGGAGACAAATTTAGTGAGGGAACAGGGAACAAAGGAGATTATGATATTTGGTTGTACATAGATGTGCTCACGTGCCACAGCCTGTAGAGAAAAATATTAAGCCCCCCACCTTCCCCAATGCCTCAAAATTAAGAAAGCTTAGCTGGTAACTATCAAAATTAATCAGTAAGAATGTGCATTTCAATCATATGCATTTCAGACCAGTATCATGTCCATTCGAAAGGACTATTTACTCTATATTTATTGCTACAAATGTAAGGGTCATACAATAAGGAATTAAATTGTGAATGTAATATTTGCTGATTTCTCTATATTTGTAAAAGTGTACTTTTCAAGTACTATATGAAAAAAAGGTCAAAATATAAATAGCTACTAAAAATGTTAAAAATCGTTGTCATCATCATCTACAGACAAACTTCCATTGCTTAGCTCAATATCATCATTAGTACTTGCAGCCTGAAAAGAAAAATAACATTATCTGAGAAAAGCCAAGAACAACAATATAGAAATTTTCGTTAGAAGCATTACCATTGAAGCAAGGATTCCTACAAGTTTGGAATTATGTCCACAAGAACTCTAGTATTGTTGGAACCTCCAAGATGTTTGCCAAAATTTTTGCCTACAAGATACATTCATTAAAAAAAAGTGTAAAGGAGAATGAATAGAGACCAATAACTTTAAGGTTGCATTTGCAATAGGTCCAATGCCATTAAGACCAATAATTATAGAGCTAATTAATCATGGCAAATATTTTAGCTATAGGAGCTTAATCCTATTAATCTAGTTAATATGTATAATTCTGCACTCCACAACAAAGCATCTTCTTTAACTTCTCTTCTTATCAATTCAATCCAAACTGTTGAAAAATTAAAGCCAAACTACAAACAATTTACAACCATACTTTTCTTTCACAATTTTTAACTTTCATTAATGAGAATATTCTATTAGAAGATTTTTTCACTTGGTTGCTAAGTAAGCAGCAATTTTTACCATAGCTTACAGTGGAGTGCAGTATTGTAATTACCAATTCTATCATATTTTTAAAATCAAGGTATAATATTTGGTTTTTAATCACAAATTTTCTCAATAACATTTTACAAAAGAGAAGTGAAAGAGAATTTTTCTTTTTACAAAAATTAAAAAAGATAGACCACATAAAATTAACATAACACTATGCTTCAACAGCATAACTATTATTACATTACACTCTATGATTCCTCTTAGCCTCTAGGAGTGCACAAAGACGAGAACACTTGCTCCGGACTTCTTTCAACTCCCCTTCCAAGTCGACGACCTATTTTATGTCAGCAACATAAACAAAATTAAAACAGAATCATATTAATCTTCTCGTCCTAAATCAGTTTACCCCTATACCACTACAAAGTTCTGAAAAATGAGCTAAAGGAAGCAGAGACTAGAATATATCACGTATTAAACTCAGTCTATGTAGATTGTGAAACACTACTAAATTGACTAATGTAGAGAAATAAGCATTGAATATTAGAGCAGAATTATCGTTTTATTTGCCAATCATGTGAAATGCTTCTTTATTGTATATTCCTACATGTGGCCTTTGCTTAACACAACTAACCATACCGAAGGAAATTCAGATTGTGCTAAAAGTCAATCAAACTAAAAGTCACTCACTTAAATCAGATTGTGCTCAATTGTAGGAGGAAATTCTGTTTGAATAGATCAAACACCTTTTAGTACATGACATTCACCAAACTTTCAAAACGTCAATTATTTTGTTTAATAGCTTTCTCAAAATCGAGAGACCAAGTGCAGACATACTTTCTATGCCCACTGCCAATATTCAAAAGGTCGACTCTGTTTGACGGGGAAAGAAATTTATGTGAAACTAACTTGAGAAGAGGGGCTAAACCACTAATCAATTTCGTTTTCTCAGCCTAAAACCCAATCGATCTAATGGTAACAAGCAAATCCAAAACCTAAACACACACACACACACACACACACACACACACACACACACACACACACACACACATATATACACGCTAACATTTTTGGTAAAGTGATTCAACATTTTTGATACCTAAATCATCCAAAATCCAAAATCAATATATAAGTAGATTAAAGAATTGGTAAAATGAAAACAGAAAGATAGATCTAAAGAATAAGTCAATGAATCTCATACTATAAGAGTGAGAATGAAGAGAAACCGAGAGTGAGTAGCGATTCCAAAAAGCAAGTGACCTTGCAGAGCTGAAGCTTCGAGTTGCTTGAATCACACCTACAAAATCACAAACAATGAACGAAAAATCAGCATGAGTGAAACCAAATCGACAAATTGAAATCGAATATGAAAATGGAGAATACGAAAATTTGAGAAAATGAAAGAAAAATTAGGCAGATGAAGCTTTAGTGGAGGAAACAATTTGAAGAGATGAACCGGTCCGGAAAATAGCTCCTCCAAAAGCTCTGTTCCAGTGATGCGACCGTCCTCCACCTCCGCATCGAATGCCTTGAAGCCGATGGCAATGATGGCGCCGCCATCCTGCGTCTCCAACCGTGGAACGCCTCACTGCGTCTCCGAAATGATAACATTCTGTGTGATTTGAGCTAATGAGAAAAGAGAAAGGGTTTAGTTTACCGGTGAAATAGAAGAAGTGAGAAATGAGAAATGAAATGTCTTGTAAAGTTAATACTCATTTAACCATGCTCCTTGAGGTGTGGGTAAAAAAATGTGGGATATCACTGCTTTTTTCGTAGTGGAATAATAGTGGCTAACTGAAATTAAAGGACTAAAAACAATATAAAAATAATTAAAAATTAAAATGAAAATAACCTACATATATTTATATACAAAGAGTAAAAATATATTCAAACTACATATAATCTTCACATTGAAAATCAATAAATAGATATATATTTATATACACTATACATTTGTAAAGAAAAGTTATATTTAAAATGTGTTTTATTATAGGATAAAAATAGAGAATAAATTTTTATAAATAAATTTTATATATAAAATTACATAGAACTTATCCATAAAAATCTACTTCTTATTTCTATCCCTCGATCAAACATGCTCTTGATGTTAAATTTTGACATTCAAATTGCATAACTGACACGAGTACTCCTAATCCTATAACTCAACAGAACCATAATCAATTGTAGTGCATGCCCTTGTCGATCAACATTTAATGGACCAATAAATACAGAACCAGCTGGTAGCCAATATGAGCCAATAGATTAGGGATGGAAATACGGGTACGAAATAATGTCTTAATCAGATTGGTGAAGTAATTATAAAAAGATAAAGTTACCCTACTCACAAAGTTTGAGAGGAAAGACATATTATTGCTGAAGTATACGAGTGTAATTTCAGTTCATTATTAGTTTCAGATTTTTTAACTTTTCTATACAATCAAGTATTGTTATAAACTAAAAAAATAAAATTAATCTCTTATAGTAACTGTTATTGTGGTCAATTTTTTAATAACATAATCAAAGAATAATAATATAGAAATAAAATATTTAGTCATTTTAACAAATGAAAAAATAACTGCCGCATCAGTTGGAAAGTGAAACACCTGAAAGTTTTACCGTGTTAGCCAATAAATGGAATTTGTTTGCACGTGCAAAAAATTGCCAATGCTTCCTTATCCAGAAGGGTTTTTTAGCCTGAAGGAGCTAATTTTAATTTCACTGCTCAAAGTAGATGAAATTCCAAAATGCATAAAAATGACACATGCCCAAGATTACTTTTCTCCCTTGTGCAGAAGAATTATTACGTCACAATATGCAAAATAAATTTGGATCATTAAATCAATTTCTTTTTATCTTAAATAGTCCTAATCGTCTTAATCGGGAGCAGCATTAATTATTTCTTAATCCCAGTTGCTTGTAAGTAGATATCGATATCAATACTCCATCAGAAAAATTCCACTATCATAAGTTATAACCCCACTTGAGAAAATAACGTGACAAGCTGATTAATTAATTATTAACAGAAGTAGTTAATAGGTATTGGATGACAGCATAAGCGTAGGCATGTATGCAACAGCATTATTTTGAATACGAAAAATTCTTATATCTTCAATAGAAAGAAAATTTCTTCTTCGACGATAATCTCAATTATTAAATGGATGTTAGATTTGATTGGTTATGTGTGAATTTCGTTGTGAAGCTCTCATAACAAACTCAATGGTAGATATTTTCCTTGAAGAAGACGAATCATTGCTTTAATTAAATGTAAGAATTCCTCCACACGACTTTATAGTCAAAATCTGGAAAGAATCCAAATTATGATAGGAGTAACTGATAAGGAGATTGTACCTTCGATATTTCAATGTTGAAGTGTTACGCGTTCACACGTCCACTACGTTCAAGAAGCTTATTATATTTTTATCAGATAATAAAAATTAAGTTTGAATTATATGTGTTGCGTATGAATATGATTGACAATTATAACATATTTAAGTGTGTTCAGCTAATGGTTAATCAAGTCTTATCTGCATGAATTATGATGTAGAAAACAAAAGTAAACTATGAAACATAAAACTGGGCCTGGAGTAAGAAGGACAGATTTCAGCGACAGCCATAATACTAGTACATAGTGGGAGAATGAAGAATTAAAAAGTAAAATATTTAAAACCTTATATTTACAATTATGAGGTTCACTTGTTTTTGTTTTTATTACATGTAAACAGTGTTAAGTCATGTTTTAGATAAATAAATATCGAAGTTGAAGCCAAGGCAAGAATTTTCAAACCTAATAAACAAAATTGAGTTCACACGTGGCACAGAATCTTACTCGATCAAACAATATATATGATGTGTTTTTATTTTAAATTCTCAAATTATAGCTCATGCCAAAATTATCTCTCATAACTTTTCCTTAAATCCTTGTTAGAGGTTTCCATACAGTAAACTTACATGCTAAAATTAATTATAATAAGGGGTGAAAATAGGTTAGACGGCTTGTCAGAGACTTTTTGTCTAACCTACAATAGACTTAGTTTGACTCAACCTATGTAACAAATAAACTAAGTTTAGACTTTTCAAAAAGTATATTTTGCTTAATACGCAAACTTCAGGCTTTGAAAATAGTCTATCAAGCCTAACAAATTATCTTACTTATATTATTATTGTTTAATAACATTTAATGATAATAGAAATATTTTAATTTATCCAAAAACATGTGTTTTAACCTATTTTATTTGGTTTCCTATAGTATCGTCTACCATAATAGTAGTGACTAATCATTTCAAAGTGGGAGATCTCCGTAAGGGATAAACTTCTATCCACAAGCCTCTTTCATACACACTGTGAGATCCTTTTCATACATATCGTAAAGAATCGAACCCCTAACTAGATGCTTAAGGAGTCCGGCTAACTATCAATTGTACTAAGCCTTGTGGTTCAAAAAAATTATTTAAAAAGCTTTTTAGCCAATTTAAAAGTATATATATTTTTTAACATATTTAGAAGTCATTTGACTTATTTAAAGTAAATGGTTTGTTTATTTTTAAATTTAAAAAATTATGATCGAATAAGCTTTTAAATAGACTTTTGGCTAGGATAGACTTTCTAGAAGTCCAGGTTAAAGCTATAGAAAAAGCTTATGACAGGTGATAGGTCCAAGCTCAGACTGTCTTTGGAAATATAAGTTGGACCTATTTAAGTCAAAGTCTAGCCTAATCCAACCTATTTTCACCCTTACAATAACATCGATGAATAGTGTGTATGATAATTATAATTTTCATGTTATTAATAATTTAATTATCTGTATACATTTTTTATTTTAATTTTATCACATAGTAGTGTAAATAATTGTTTCCAAAGTAATGTAAAGTAAGATACAAAAATAAAATTGAGGGATCACATTCTTATATTTCTCATTCATTATTAAACCAAAAAAGTAAGCATTGAAGTGAATATTATAGAAAATTCGAAAGCACCTGGTTAACTGAAGTCTATATTTTGTCTTTTTTTAATATTTATTTTTAATATTATTCTTTTAAAACGTAAAATTTTAATTTGATCTTTGAAACATTTGTTGTCAAAATGACACATATTCTCGTACTTGAGGTAGTCTTTTTTGAAATAAATAGAAATATTATTACAGTAACAAAGTTATCTCTTTCAAGTTTTAGCACAGATCCATAATTAAGGCTTGAACATAATAATTTGGTTCTCAAATGAATTGTGATATAAATTTTATTTTTAAAAGATAAAATTCTATCTAGAATTAGTATAGATGTTAATTTTTTGTGGGGAAAAAAAAATCACTCACTCATGTTCGATATCTCATGTTATCTCTACTGAAATAAATCCTAAATTGATCCTTCAAACATCACTAAATATTTGTTTGATCCTCAAACGAAATGAGAATTAATATTTTAATTAACAAAATGATGCATCTCACAACTTTTTTGAACATCAATATAAAGTACACTCCATATGATATAACCTATTATCTGATAAGTGAAATATTGAATCTCAGTTGATATTTTTTAACATAAGCTAACATTTAAATTAAAGTAAAATAAAAATTATAATAAGTTATATTAACTTTCTTTCAAATTTAGTAAAATTTGCCATGACTCTTTTCTATTTATAAAATTTACCCTATAAATTTTTGAATTTATGAAATCATAATATTAACTTTTCTTAAATTTATGAAATCATTATATTATTCTCTCATTCACTATCCATTAAACAATATATATAAAAGAGAATGGTGTCATCTAGATAAATAAAAAAGAGTCGAAATAAATTTAATTAATTCAAAGAAAACTCAATATAATATGCCCTGAAAAATTCGCAGTTCAAGCACTTAATTAATGGTGTAATTCTTTTTAGAGTTAAATCAATCCTTAATAACTTTAAAAAATTTCTATTTTCTATGTCAAAATAATATTACTCGTATGATATACTGTATGCTTCATGTGATAATAATTCTTGACTGGCGAATCCCATGCATGATTATGAAGAGGAAGAAAAACTGTGATTGAGGAATGTGGGGGGGAGAGAGAGAGAGAGCAGAGTTAGTTTCCAATTCATGGCTTCAAGGCTGGGCTGTGGCTTTTCCTACATTCCATTAACAATTATTACATGATGGTCACTTTATGGCATGGTTCGTTTTCCTGAAAGAGGGTCCTACCCAATAATTCATGCATCCTCTCTCTCTCTCTCTCTCTCTCTCTGCAGCTTATCATTAAAGCCTGCATGACTTCAATTATTGCAATGATCCCAAAAGCATGACATATCTGACCTCTTCACTTCCTCTGTATCCCCCCTATCTTCAATTACCTCTTCTTTCCAAAGCTATCCCACGCGACTGGGACCACACCCACCGGACCCGATCCCATCCTATTTTGTGGGCTCCTGCTCATTGGATACCCATCCCATTTACACATTTCTCTCTACCCTTATGTATCCATCCATCCATCCACCCATTAATTCCCTTCCTCCATTATGTCTTTTGGGGCTCCTTCCTAATGTTTCAAAAGCATAAAAAAAAATATATTATTTATACTTATAAGATATGAGGTACTATATTAATTTATATTTTATTTATTATTAAATAAAATATAAATTTTATTTAAATATGGTTCACATCTTATTCAATGATAAATATAGTATGAGTTGACACGATGTCTCACATTCCATGAATACAAATAACACAACTTAAAAAAAAAAGATCTCTACCCTTTGCCTCTCATACTTTGTTATCGTAAATTTTTTCTATTTTATATTGATAGTTACTCTTAAAAAGTTATATAATTTTAATATATTAAAAAATAAATATATTTGCCTATCCTACTAATACTTAAACCCTCTCAAATTAAAATTGTGAAAAAATATATTTATTTTTTAATATATTAAAATTTTATAATTTCTTAAAAATACCTATTAATATGGAATGGAATATATACTAACTTTTAATACTTAAAACCTCGTCAAACCAGAAGTTGTGAGGAGAAGCTTTTATGGGAATAGTAAAAGTTGGTCGGCTTGTCTGCTTAATAAACCATTTTAATAATCGAAATATGGTCAAATTTAAATCTCGTGCTAATCATTTGACCCAATATTTTTCTCTGTTCACATCACGCTTGTTCCTGAAAGAAATTGTAATATACCTTTTTCTTTCAACATCTTCTCGTCAATTACTATTATTTAATTAACGTGTTTTAGTAGATAAAAGAATAAATAATAGCTATTGGGGTTTGAAGAAGAGCTGGTGTCGTTAGGGGGGCACCACTTTGAATCTGAATGGCAATATAAGTTAAAGGGTATAGGTAGCGGTCATGGCTGGAAGCTACCAGAGTCATGTGTCATTTCATTTCAATTAGCCTGGCTTTTAATCAATCTACTTTTTAACTTGGAAACTGCAACAACTTTTCGGCTTAATTCAACTGGAAGAGCCAAGTCGAATTCAGAAAGAAAAAAAAAAAAACACACTGTAACGCTAACCTCATCATATTTCGTTCAAAGACAAGTTGTAGAGAGGCGCAGTTCACATTAATTAAAGAACTTTTCAAAACTCTAATATGTCTCCTCTACTTCAAGATATTTTTAACCATGCCCTTGAGGACTGATAAAATTACTCATTCATAAAATTGTTTATTTTTCTAATTACTACTTCTTCTTTTTTAAAATATTTATATATTTTCAGATAAAATTATATTTTAAAATGTCTATTAATTTTATCTTTTAATAAGATAATTTTTTATTTTAATAATACTGTAATTAATAATTATTAATATAATATTTTATTTTTAACTATTTAATGTGCTTTATAATTAATTACTATTAGAATATATTAATTCATATCCTATTATTTTATATAAAAACATTCTATTATTATATTATTTATTATATTTCTTAATACATATATTACTTTAAATTTAACAGATATTTTATAAAAGAAAAGATAATAAATTTAGATGAGTTTTACCTCGCTCATTCCGTTAGAGTCTAGGTATGGCGCGGATCCATTAAGCGTTCACATAAAGAGAATTCTTATGTCTCACCCATACATGGAGACATCACACCACTTAGCAGGGAGTTGAACCCACATACTACTGCAAAATTGTTTGTGTATTTTATCAAAAAAAAAATTTTTTTTTAACTGAGTAGAACCCTTATGATTTCAAAAAACATAAACTATTTTAATTCTAGTGACAGCATGAAAAATTTTGCTGCCTCCAAATATCAAGAAGACAGAAACGATTAAATATTAATATATAAGGGGATATAAATGATTGAAAATATACAACTCGAGAACTTAGAAGCATTTTGATTAGTTAAAAGATTAAGATTTTGAACAGATTGTCGTGCATGATGGGAATGACTCGATGATGGTTATCATAGATGTGTAGTATATGGTTATGGATTAGAGGCCAGCAGCATCTCAACCAAGAAAACAAAAATGGGAGGCCAACAGCAGCACAAAATACTCGCTAGTCAATAAGACAAGGGGAGCAGGTTACAATCTCAGCCATGTCTCTCGGATGACATATCATTTTCTCCTTTGTCATCATGACGCTATTTGGACTTTGTTTGGGGGAACCTCATAAATTGGTGTCATTCTGGACAGTAACCTCGCAAACGCATTAATTAGTACACACAACTGGAGGCGCCCTTTCCTGCATCAACCGAGTTTGAATTTTGATCATGAATTTTGCTAATAAGTAGCTTAGGATACTACAATGAATAACTGTGAAAACTTTGCGGTAAGTCCCATCTTTTAATAATATAAAAACTCAATTTTTGAATGTAGAAGTTTTCCTTTTTCAATTTTTTAATTAATGACCTTAATCAATTCCTTTGATTATACATACATTATTCAAGCAAGAACTATTATTTTAGTTTTCAAAAAATTATGCTGTTAATAAAATACCAAACGTCAACTAATTTTCATTTCTATTAGCAAAAAATGATTCTTTAATTTTGTCAAATATATGATTTTTTAAGGATTAAATGGATAATTTTATAGTGTCAACTTAGTATAAAAAATAGTGTTATTTATACTCACATATTATGGGATACCAGTTGATCCACTTTTATTTACCATTCGATGAGATACGGGTTATAAACTAAGTGAGATTCATATTTTTTTACAATAATAAATAAAAATATGTTTGTACAGTATCCTATAAATAATAAACATAAATAATATTTCTCCTGCACAAGACATATCTGTTGGGCTAAAGTGATAGTTCCATTGGCAAAAAATAATATGAGCGGAACAAGATTTTTTTTTTTTAATATTATGTATAGTATCACTTTAAAATATATGTATATGTAAATAATTATTTACACTATTAAGATATATTTATAAATTTAGATTTTAGAGAAAAAGTGAGGGGAATAAAGGGTTTATAAAGTAAGATTTTAAAATTTTATATTAAAAATAATTTATTTCATTTCATTTACTTATAAAATCTAAACTTACAAACATACTTTAAGTAGTTAATATGTTCTGATATACAAAAGGAGAAAAAGTACTCACTTATACATAATAATTCTTACACTTTTTATATCTACTTCATTTGCATATTAGTATTTGAGTTTATCAGTTTTTATGCACTAGCATTGTGCCGGTTTCTAAATAGCCACAAAAATCAAAATACTATATCTTCATGATATTTCAAGTAATGAGATGAGACTTAACTGTATTTGTTGATATGTCAATACAATATAATTGAGTGTTGGTATACAATTTTGTTACACTACCATTGAAGTCTATGTTGACTAAATTAACTTCTTTACATTGTGAAGTCGATGCAACCTGATCGACTTTCTTTAAATTGTGTTTTAGGACATTTGTGCTAAAACAATTCAAATTAGACATTGTTGTAATTATTGGTTTTTTCAATTTTATTTGGGGGATAAACAATTCTATATATATTCGCCCTCTAAAATTTTAAGTCATCTTCTACGATTGGATGGTTCTAAAGCACCAACTTGGCATTAACCTAGATATATAGTTTATTGGATCAATCGTTTATTACTAGGCTAAAAGTTATTGTTGCTAACAAGGATACAATTTTATTTCCTTAAGATTTCTCGCAGCCATATTAAGTTTAAGCCCATTATAAGTGTCATGAGTTGTGATATTAAGCACATTGTATTTTAAGGGTGATGCTGACCAATTTTAGTCAACATAGTCACTTCAATTAACAAAAGTGGAAGTTAGTTAACATTTTGAGTGGATTCGTCAAACTAAATGAATCTTTAAAGGGTTATGAACAAATATAATCTCATTTATGAGTTAGGGCGTGACCCTTTGACTCTTTGATCGTTTATAGAGATTCTTACATGATTACCTATAAATAGAGGCTTCATAACTGAAGACGAAGCTAAACTCGCCCTCAAGGGAGCAAGATATGAAATTACTCCACGACCCTACGATTATCCTCCATTTGTCTTTAGAAGAAAGTAGGTGATTCAATATCAATAAAAGCACAAAAGAAATTAAGAGACCTAGGGTACAATTTCTCCTAAACCATGCTATAATACTTCTTAAAAGAATTAAGACGTCTGCAAGTGCGGTGGTCATATATGGGTTAGTGTGACATATGGAGTGTGTATGAATGAGGAGGGTGTTAATCTTTTCGTATCTGGGATTGACATGAAATGAAACGGTTGTATATTTAAATACATTCACGTGCGTTTGTCAACCTGGATTTGTCGGTCAATATTTACTCCACGCAAAGGCAAGCCCACATCACACCACTCCACTCCATACCACACCAAAAATAAATAAATAAATAAAAAGGAGACCATCACTACTAGCCTCTGCGTTCTTGCAGAGTATTGTTGAGAGAAAGGGGTTTCTGATTTCTCCAGCATTTCGTGCAACACTCTATGCCCTTTTAATTTGTGACTCCTTCTCGGCTAGCTTTGCCCACCCAATTGCCATTGAATAATAGAAGCAATAAATATATCTCGAAAGCACAGAAGAAGCGTAGTACATATATAGCCTTTGCAATTGGCACTACATTGAGCAGTTAAGAAAAGAAAAGAAGACCTTCTATTTCTTTTTTCTCATCCACTCGAGAGAACACTCTCCGTGTGTATATATATATATATATCTCTTCTTGCATATATCCACGGTTCAGCAGTATGGAGCTTGCTTTGAGCTTAGGTGAAGCACCCAAGTCGTTCTCTCTGCTAGACAACACCGCAAAACTACCCAACAAAGACCCAGTGGGTTTCTGCATAGCACTTGGAGGAGGAGGAGGAGGAGCTGGTAATTTCGCTGGGAAATCATCTTCATCAGAGGATAGAAGGGTCGATGAAGAGAGAAGGGGTTCCTCAGATCCACCCGTTCAGCTCGACCTTCTCCCTTCAACACCCGTCCTTCGCTCCCAGCCTTCTTCACACCTCCGAATTCCATGGCTCACCGATGCACGTACGTAAACAATTTAACCAAATCTACCCACTTTTCCATTCACTAGTTTTTTCTTTTTTTTCTTCTGCAACATTCACCAAACACCAAACATATGTTAATGAAAATATGAAAGATTGAAATCTCATGCTTATTCATCATTCTTGACTAGTTAAATTGGAGTTTTATTTATTTGTTTACTTATTGACACTCTGTTATGCTTTGTTTGTTGATTGCAGTGGGTTTGGAACGGATGGTGTCCGAGGGACTGCCGGGGAGGGCGTTGGACGTGAACTGTTTCCCGGTGGCTCCGGCTGCGGAGGAAGCTGACGACGGCGGTGCACTGTCGTCACCTAACAGCGCGGTGTCGTCTTTTCCGATGGAATTTTGCCTTAGGAACAGTAATGCAGACGCAGCAGCAGGAGTAGGTAGGAACAATAGGAGAGAGCATGAAGGTGAAGGTGCCGACAGAACCAGCGACGACGATGAAAACGGTTCAACCAGGAAGAAACTCAGACTCTCAAAGGAACAATCTGCGTTCCTTGAAGAAAGCTTCAAAGAACACACCACTCTCAATCCTGTCAGTATTGTAACAAAAATTTGTTCCTTCAATTTATTCTAGTGGAAAAAAAAATACTAATTATCATTTATGTGTATAAAATTATTCTGCAGAAGCAGAAGCTGGCACTTGCAAAACAGTTAAACCTTCGTCCTCGTCAGGTAGAAGTCTGGTTTCAGAACAGAAGGGCAAGGTAATTAATTGAGAAGAATAATTAATTAGTGTGTTTAATGGTTTATTGATTTTATTTTTTTGTGAATAAATACAATTAATTAATTTCCCTATATTATATAGGACGAAGTTAAAGCAGACGGAAGTGGATTGCGAGTACTTGAAGAGATGCTGTGAGACACTGACGGAAGAGAATAGGAGGCTGCAGAAGGAGCTTCAAGAACTGAGGGCTTTGAAAACTTCTCAACCTTTCTACATGCAGCTTCCGGCAACCACTCTCACCATGTGCCCTTCTTGTGAAAGGGTCGCCACCAACACCACCACCACCGCACCCGCCGCGCTCGCCGCCATCCCTAACCAAACTGTCCCCGCCGCCGCCAATAATGACGGTTCTCAAATTCCTTCCGCATCTCTTGGCAAGCCCAGATTGTTGCCCTTCCCTAATGGTCAGGCCCAACCAAAGCAGGCCCAAAAGGCCCATCAGATGGCTTCGTGATCTGTTTTGTGATTGACTTTTTTCGTCTCTTACACATGAAATGATAGTGTATGTTATAGAGGACAAACGGGCATTTCACGTTAATCCCTTGTTTTCCATGTATGTGTAAATAGTTTCTTCATGTTGAATTCTAGACTTTTTCATTCTTTTTGTTTGGCTTGTTAGCTTCTCTGGAATACATTGAAAGCATGATCCTTTTTGTTGAGATCACTCAGGGAGTAGTGGCAAAGATTTTGTAAGCGACAATGTGAAATGAGACCCTTGTTTTTGTTTTATTTTGACGTATTGTGATTTTTTTTTTCCTCTCTTCATTTGCAAAAATGGAGCAGTACGTTGTATTTCTGTTTTACTAGTTAATGCATAGTTGTTTGATTCGTTGGAATGACGTTCCTCCTAACTTTTTACGCACCCAACTTGGTTAAAGGAATTATGGACTTTGATAATTCCGCACGTAATGACGTTATCCCTTTAGGTGGCTGGAGTAGTACTTAATTGATTCAGATCATGTTGTGATTCCGAAATCATTTTTCTAATCTTCCAATTTAAGAGCAATGATATGCTATGCAACCACACAATTTTAACAAAAGGGTACAAAGATTTGACGCCGATTCTTCAATGGGTGAAACGTATAGTTTTCCTCTTCATATTTCAATTTACGAATTTATATAAAAAGGATGTCGATTTTAATTTTCACTGTTTTTCTTAAAAAGTCTTGTACCCCTTCTTTTTCAAATGTTGTTCTTAACGCTATGACGGAAGCAATCATCATTGGAAGAGAACCTGTTTAAAGTGAACCTGGTTAAAGTGGTTACTAAGTCCTTAAGTCTCAATGTCATGAGGGATGGTAATTATAGTAAAGATCAATTGGAGGGTTGAAAAACTGAAACAAGTTGTTATAATCTTTCAGAACATTATTATTTTGCTTGGTTGACAAATATTTCGGTAAATGGTTGACTCAAAAGAATAATGATCATTTTGACATAGAAATAATTTTATTGTTAGATGAGAATTTAACTTTGAATAAATCACCACTTTTATTTAATAATTCTAAATTCAAATATCTCTACAAATCTTCATAAATGCTAAATAAAGTAAATATTGCTCATTTTTTAAATTTTCAAGGCATTAATTACAATTATTTGTTTATTGATTTTTGTTTTTGTATAAATAGGATGATTAATATGAATATACAGCAAAACTTTTTTTTATTTGTTCGAAAAATAAATCACCATTTAACTCGTCAGAGCTAAGACCTAAGGCTCCTCATCAATGAAAAGACTAATTTGTGTTTTTCATGAGCAGACTCCTTAATATACGGACAATTGGTTAATCTCATAGAGAACCATGGGGTTTGCTGTGGCAGAAGCTCTTGGTTTTCGGATGGAACTCAGCCTTGCTCATGACGTCTGTTTTCTTTATGCATGCGTACGTGTTGCTGACCCACTTCAAATATATACTATAGTGTTGTGTTAATTTCTTGCTGCAGCTGAAAGACGAACGAACGGATCATAGGCACAAATAGTGCGGGATATATATTGTGTTATCAAATGAGTTTCTTCTCGTTTAAAGGGATGGCGAGTTGTTCATGTGCCCTTGCTTCACATATGTGAGAGAGAATGTAATCCATAATTATCACTTCTCAAATAAAAGGATCATATGGTGTTGACACAAAAATTTAAGTATGGACATACCACAGATACAACAACACAAAATGATCGATGTATAGCCATTGATTGAGGAGACAAAGAGAGAAAAGAATGATGAGGATGTAACTTTTTGTTTCTATGAAAAAGGCATGTGCATAGTTGTATTACCTAACAATCTAACATTATTCATTTTTTTTAATAAAACAATAAATTGAACAGCCTATAAAGAATGATTTTCTCTGTCATTAGTTTTGAAAGTAGCAGCCACTTTTCTGTAAATCATAATGGGTGAAATGACAAAGCGGCGTTAAAGTTGCATTTGGCTTTTAAGTCTCTATCTGGACGGTAGATCGAATCAAGGGATATCTGTTTAGATACCGATATCGAGGGTTGAGGGTGCTAACAAAGCCCCCCTGTGCCTACACACACAGCCTAGAAGATATATTATGATCTTACTTCGAACTGGGTAATATTTATATTTTTTGTCAGATTAAGATACACTAGGATCTGTTTGTTCCCTAACAAATATTTTGTGTCGAGTCAAGCCTGCGTGTGCCTCTGCTGACTGCTAGTGGTAGCTAGGTGTCGTATGCCGAGGAAATGCAGTAGACATGTCCTGTTTTTACACTTAAACATGTCTCGTTTAGCTTGCAAATTTGGGAATTAAACTTGAGGGTATGAAAAAGTAATTTTGTTATTGCTTTAGATCAAAGATTCGAAATTGAAATTAACTACAAATCACGTATAATAATTTTATCAAATAATCTCAAATAACATAATGAAATCAATTTTAATTTATTATTAATGTAAAGTATCACTTAATCCTATGTCATCTATATGTGTGTGTGAGATAAAATAATTTCAAAGTAGTAATTATAAAAATAATTTATTTTATTTTTATATATTGATAATATAAAAATATTTTCTAAACATCTAATACTTATATAATATCATATCAATAAAAATATTTGACTCAATTACTCACTATTTTAAAAATTTTATAAATAAATATATATAATTAAATAATAGTATAAACTCTAATAATACATAATAAAACAGTTGCATAATAAATTTTATATTCAGAATCTATTAAAATTAAGTCCATTAAATTTATACCCTCTAAACTATATAATTCAAACTATAAACCTAACATACGAAAGTAAGTTTTCTTTCTTTTTCCTAGATGGACAGACAAGTACTTAAATTTGATGACGTAGTTATTACTTAGCGCACAAAATTTTGTTTTTTGGATTTAAAAGTAGACACTCTTCTCATGTACGTATAAATTATCTATTAAAATATCATGTATAAATTATTTTTTCTCCTTTTTACCTGATAACATCCACACTTTTATACAGTAAGAAAAATACAGAAGAATAATCAAATTGTTCTTAATAGGATTTATACTGCATATGAAATTTGGATAGAATATTTATATTAATACGGTATTTTAAAAAAATTCACAAAATATATTATTTTTATTATAAAATTCACCAAAGACAAATTCAATAATAAGAAAAAGAAAATCAACATTGAATCCATCAAAAATAGATTCAATGTAAAAATATATTAACACTGAATCTGTTTAATCTAAGATAAAAATAACACATTTTACCATATGTAAATTTTATAAACACCGTATATAAATAATTTTATTCATTATTTCATAATATCATAAATCACCTCTGAGAACATCAAAAATCGTATGTAAATTGTTTTTCCGTTCTTATATATGTTTCCATTTGTATGACGTTTTACTCATGGTGAAATAAATTTTGCTGTTGGCCACTAAATGCTTGCTAGTAATAGATATCCATCCTCCATCCAGCTAGGCGTTGGATCCTAATATCTACTGTGGGGTAACACCTAGCCAACACCCATAATGTCAACGTAGCTACGGCTTAATTGTTGGCTTGTCATTCTTTCATCTAGCAAAGCTCTAACTGCGCGCTGCAACTGCCAAAAAAGTAGCCTCTTTTTCCATTTGGCAATGTATTGAAGCTTTGTCAAAGGAAAAAAAAGGCTTACTTATATAACACTCAAACATTCACATTCAAATCCCTCATAAATCATCACGGATTCAAATTCCGTTATCTCGATCTCTAACGAGTGCTTATTGCGTGAGCAGTAGCAAGGTTTCTTTTTCATATTTCATCATAATGCTGGACATCCCTACAAAAGGGGAGCAGAAAATAGATGTTACAACAGTTCCACATGATACAGGACATGGCAAAACTTTTGAAATGCACCACGTGGATAATCTCTCTCAGCCTCATAGCTACAAAAGAAAAAAAAAAATGAAAGGGAGCACTGATTTGAAACACACCTAGCACACCAGGCATGTAATCTTGCTCAGCAAACAACATCATCTGATTTTTATACCAGAGCTAAAAAAAACCAGCAAAATTGAAGCTTATTCCAAACAAGGCGGAAAAACTGCACCAACGAATTCAGGCAGGCTCACGATTGTCCAACCCCAGAACGATATGAACAGAGTACATTCACATTAAATACGCGACGAACATATATGTCCGGTTAGGAAGATTGCAGGATATATAAAATGAAAGTCCACGAGAAATTCTTTCGTATTTCTCGAACACATTTAATATGCATTTCTTTTTTTTTTTGTACTTAATGTGCGCTTTTCAAGTATGTAAAACCATTTATTTAATTTGTAATATTTAAGAATAATCCAAAAAAATCTAAAATAAATAATTATGTATAGTTATTATTAGATACACATTAAATATATTTTAAGGGTATATAAATATTTCTTTCCCTTCAGCAACAGGGCAACGAGGGACTAAGGGTCGTAATCAAAGTCATCTATTCAAAAACTACCAAAAAAAGTCATCCATTAAAAAAAATTTAAAATAAGAAAATGAGGAATATTAACATTTAAATTAATATAATATATTCCAATCATAGGCACATTAAGTAATCTAAAATTTAATATCTTTCTACTTCATCATTTTCAAGATAAGTTCATATTAAAATAACTTTTTTTTATTTTTAACAAAAGAGGATCAATTATAAATTGTAGAAGATATGTATCTAATTTATTGGTCTATTACGAGAAAAAGTAACTAGTCAACGTGATTTAAAAACAGAGAGACAGAATTCATCTGTGTCTAAAATATTCCACCTCTAAATCCAATAAGTAGATGTGGATAATCTATGTAGATTATTGATAATGTGACTTAAAATACCTCAACCCATAGCATTATCTTGTTTGATTACATCATGTGGCTGGAAATTCAGATTGCCAAGATAATCTATGTTGCCTTCTCAATGGTGATGTGGATTATCCTCATGGGGTCTATGTGGATTATCCTCATGGTGGTAAGCCTTTATTATTATTATTATTATTATTATTATTAAAATATCAGAAATTAATTATTGTCATTACTAAATAATTAAATAATATTATTACTGTTAATAATACTTATATAAAAATAATAATAATTATTAATTATTAAATTAAAATTATCATTTTAATTTAAATTATTACAATAATTGTTATAATTAGTCATTATTATTATAATAATTAATAATTTTAATTAAAAATATTAATAAGCATTATTGCTATCATTATTAATTTACTTGTAAAAGCATATATCACCTAATAATCTTTAAGATATACCAAATAAAGTAATGTGCATTGCCAATTAGATTATCTTCATATACCAAATATTACTTTGTAATATTACCATTAATTTAAAAAGTGACAATATTTCTAAGAGATAATCTATGACAATATTTCTAAGAGATAATCTATGTTACCAATAATATTGTAGACAATGCACCAAACGTCCCCTTAATTCTTAGTTGGGTAAGTGATAACTCACCACTTCATTTCATTTTAGGAGTAACCACGAGTAGTTAAATTTGTCAAAATAGTAAACCTTTTTTTTTCTAGGTGTTGCATTTTTTGGTATATAGCACTAGAGAGTTTGGTAAAATATTAAACTTTTTTTGGTCTGAAAATCAGATAACTTATAGCAAACTTTTTTCGCTTTGATTGTAACAGACGAACCAATATTTACATTACAGTATATCGAATCGCAAGGGCCGGTCACAGCAATATTTTTAATCTTGAAGTCGGCCTAATCGACTGCACATAACACACACCAAAAACTTAGCTCCGCAAACTTTATAAGCCGATCTTTTCTCTCCTCCTCCTCCTCCTCTCTCTTGGAAAAACAAAAGCCTATTTATTTCAAGATATTTGGGGCTTTAGGAATAAAACCTTCACGTTCCTGAACCGTTATTCTTGGGCCTGGATTTGTTTTGATTGGATAGTGCTTTGAGCTGAGAAAAATAGGCTTAAAAATGTTGTAAATTTTTATAATGGAGCCGTAGTGGGTAGAAGGCTAATTGTACATTAGCAGGCCCAAATTTTAACTAATTCAAATGAAACGCGTTTGAACCGATACTTCTTTCGACCAAAGAGGGATAAGAACAGACCCAACTTCTCTAACCCAGAAAAAAAAACAAACTAGTACTGTTTGTTAAAAATGAAAGTCAGCTCAATGGGGCTGTCAGCTCAATGGGGAAGTCAGCTCTTTGTACAAAAATGAAATGGGCCCCATCGTGGATATAGTAACCCCTTCTTCGCTACTCTGCTTTTTCTGTTTTTTTAATTTTTTATTTTGTTTATGTTATTCCGCCTGAGTACATGGTTAGGATTGAGTGAAACCCGTGTAATTTTGAACATTGGTAAAACAATGAATAATAAAATAATTTTTTTTATGGATTTTATTATTAAATTATAATTATTTTTTATAAAGATTATTTGTGTCAAATTTTATAAAAATTAAACATGAACAACTATATAATCATATAGCTCTTATTCTCATTATTATTAATTTTAAACATACATATTACATTGATTTTGTTGCATAAAAAAGTTATTGCAAACAATCTGAGATTAATTTAAAATTGTATAGACATAATTTATATGATTCAAACTTCTAATCAACGGGTATGTTTTGTTAAAAATTGATTAAATAAGAAGTTATTCCATATATATGTATATATCTATTGTGGGGCTGTCTGGTGTGTGCTTATTGTTACTTTTTATTATTAATTAATGAATATCTATCAACCCCAACAAATTAAAGACCTAACTCACTGGGGGGAAAATAAAAAAAACTAACTTAGCATGTGTACGCAGCTCATGGATCATAAACCATTCACCTGACTAGTCAAATTAGTCCAATAAAATACAACTTTATTATAAGAGACCATTTTGTTGACCAACTAAGAGACTTTTTTGCCCAAGTAAAAATAGGGAAAAAAATGATAGGGGAAGAAAAGTTCGAAGGGACTATGCATAGATTTGACTTGCCATGGCCAGGCTCCATGTGACGAGGAACAAAGTTCCACACCGGCCAGTCGGCCACAAATTCCAATTCATTATTTTTCACTAAGCAACAAAGACCGATTTCATCAAGCTACATAGGTTCCTAGCTTCAAAACGAATTGAAACACTCTGATCTGTGATCTGTGCAGTACATTAATCTCGGGTTCATTTCACTGCATTAATCAGGTACAACAAACCAACCACCACCAAGCTTTTCCCCACTAGCTAGGTGGCATCAACAGCATAATTTTCTATCACAAACCATGTACTATCTGTTGGATATCGTTTGGTAGGAGAATGGGATAAAAATACAAAGATAATGAAGAATATAAAAATGAAAACATAAATAATAAATATATCTAGAGATATTATTAAAAGAGAAAAAAATTAAATTTTTATCTTTATATCTTATTCACACCTTTTACAGGTATAAAAATTATATTTTTCTATCCCATTCCTATCTCCACTATCAAATAGATATGTGACTCCAATATTTCTGAATATCTGTCCCAGTATCACTAATCAATCGCTAGTATCACTAATCAATCGCTACCTTGAAGATTTGAAGAGGAAAAAAAAAAAAGATTTGACAGCATAATCTGTCAGGTAAATTAACTGAGGAAGGTCCTGGAGGAACAGTTGATGTGAATAATTTGGTTATACATTAAACAAAATCTAACTGATTAGAGATGTACGATAGGATCACCCTTTCAATCCGATCCGAGGGGATGATTTACAATGACAACCCAAATCACCCATTGTATTCTCTCGTCTCCTCACCAACCTATTCCTCTCATATGAACAAATTTATTGCACAGTTTCAAGGTACTCACATCTCTTCATTATACATTGTTTAACTTAACTATATGAACCTTTTGAAAAAATAGAAAAGGCACTCCCTGTATGGTTTCTTTTTTCCCACATCCAGGAGATGGATGGGACAAAAATGGTATATTGCATCTGTATGGGCTTCAGCTACAGGTTTGGTAGTTCTTTTACCTATGCTTCTGTTGATGCCGGTTTTGATATCGTCTCATTAGAAGTTCAGCATAGAGGATCTCATTCCACGCATCAGGAACACCAGGAAGGCACCAATGACTGCAGTCTTGGTATCTCAATGGTGATTTTCTTTCCTCAGGTGTTAGGTTTTTCTTCCTGTATATAGAGGGATGACCGTCCTTCCGGAAATCCGTCATTCTAGTGATATTAAGGTATGTGACATGAGTTTTCATATACTTCAGAACTTTTTCCAAAACCCTCATCTTAGGGGGGTATTCTGTTAGATACTTCTCGTTGTCTATGGGCACAGTTTCACTGTCACAAGCTCCACCCGAGTTCCATTGCCCACCACTGCAGTATGACACAAACAGAGAAGTTTCTATGATTAGTCACTCGTCGAGTTCCATAATCTAATGCATGCGCAAGAAATAAATTATCAACTTGAACAATGAGAGTGAAACCCAAGTCATGTGAGACACAATAAGTACAACAATTGCCGATTGATCTGTATTTTATACCTGAAATGGGAAGCAGAATAGCCTCTGAAGAAAACCATAGACTTGGATGGGTTTATGTTGGCATCAACCCACCTGCTCCAAGTTGTCATAGCTCTCCGGAATGCCTCAAGAACATTTAGTTCATCATAGACATGGCTACCTTCTTGGTAATAGTCCTTCCTGGAAATTTTCATGGACAATACAGTTCATGTTAATATCAACGTTTCCTCTAATCATAGAATTTACATGACCTTATAAACAAAATACACAGGTAGATCATGATAAACAGAAAAAGAAAGGGAGAGTTGTATGGTGTTTTACCCTTTTGAAGTTTTATCATGAGTCCACCAGTGACCAGTGTTGAAGACAATAATATCTGCAGCTTTATATTGATCTGAAGATCTACCAACTAAATCGAGACGAAGCGTTTCCTTCTTTGTTCCGTTCTTGTCAGGAGCTTCCCACTCTTGAACCAAGAAAGGGGATACAAAAAGCTCCACGGTGAAGTCATAATCCTATCCATAAGAAACCAGAATCGCGAGGAGAAGATTAATATATAGCCAAACCAAATTGATAAACGAAAAAGCAGACGCGGAAGATCTCAACACCTACTTTGAATATGAATGAATAAGAGGCTTCGCCTCTGAATTGGACCCTTCCATTAGCTTCATAAACTTTTCTTTTATCTTTGACAGCATTTCTCAGTATGCAAATCAGAGATTCCCACATGTTCCTATTGAGCGAATCGCCAACAAAAACCAGTCTCTTGCCCCTCAACAAATCCAGCATCCGATGTGCATCCAATCTGTTAGCAATTCAACCAAATTGAGACCCCCAAAATATAAGATCAATTATAGCAAAGGAAAAGAAAGCAACTTTAAAAGCATGAAGAACATTCATCAATATCTAGTACTAATCATGAAGCCACTCACACAACAACAGAACCCAGATTCAACAGATTCACATACCTTGGGAGGCTGCATCCCTTAGGCTTCCACTTATATTTCTGATAGTCTTTATCAGGCCTTCCATTCCCAATGCAATTGAACTGTTCATCGATCAGAGAGCAAGAACCCGGTTTATAGAGAGGATACGAATCATCCTTAACCCATTCCCCATCAAAGAAATCACACTTGATCAGTGACTCCATCAATTCATCCTTCCCCCTAGCATGGTTGCTCCCATTATTGCCCTGCTTCTTAGCCAGGGAAGCCGTGTAATTTCTTGACACAACACCCTTCACAGAATGATTGGCGTTCACAGAAGAACTAGAACTCATGTTCTGATGAAGGGTCCCCACCGAAACATTTGTTGCAGGAGCAGCAGCATTTGGATTTTGATTTGTGCCCTCAGCTTTGGTTTCAACAGGCTTGTTTGTCTGATTCTTAACACCCGAATCTTCCTTGTTCACAAGAGGAGGTGGCTCCACCTTGAAACTTTCAGCATGAGAATTTGTGGTTGAGTTTATGGTCTTGTTTGTGCTTGGAACAGGAACACTATCTTGTGTTGAATTCACTGAGCTTAGAGTCTTGTCCTGCAAAGTGTTTGCTTTGAGTGTCTCTTCACTTGTGTTGGGACTATGAGTTTGAGAAGTGGCATTGCTAGATCTAGAAGCGTTGCTCAAGGGATCAGGAGATGGACTAGTATTGCTGAAGAAGTAAGAGAAAACTGAAGATATCTGAGATTTGTTGGAATCATCAGCACTGGTAGTTGTGGTGGCTGCGGAGGAGAATATGTTGGTGAACCAAGGAGAAGAAGCGTTTGGAGAAGGAGAAAAGGCTAAGAAAACAGTGAAAGCAACAAAGACAAGAATGAAGGCATACGCAAAAGCCACTGTTCTTCTGGTCCTGAGAATGGAGAAGAGGCTCTTGAGGTCCGTGGCAAGGTTCCCAGTCCCACCACCGATGGGAACATACTTGGTGGCATCAGCCATGGCGAGAAGGGCGTCCCTATTTTTGTGCAAGAACAACGCGGAAGCGAATGTGAGTGGTGAGAGAGAGAAAGAGAGAGGTAGATAGATTCTGAGACAAGGTGGAAACGAAAACGAAAGTGGTTTGGTTTGGGACTGTAGTAGCGGTACTTGTACAGGAACATCATACAAGGGTGTTGTGATGTGGAGACCCTGGCCTTTTGCGAGTGTGAAAGGAAAAGCAAAAAAGCAAGAAGAGTGCGTGTGTGGGTGCGTGAGGTGGGTGATGTGCGGTGAAATACAACTAACTTGGTGGTCTGAAAAGTGCGTTTGGATTTTAGAACACTACTTGTTGTAGACTGGAGTATGGAGAGAGAAAGACAGTAATGGAAGAAAAACAGAAGTGTGGACGGTGAAAGAGCATTTTCCTTCTCCCAATGATGGATTTTGCCCTAGATAAATTTAGCTTACAATAATGTCACAGCATAGTATTAAGATAACTTGTATTAAAATAACGGCTTTTCTCATCAGGATTAAAATGGGTTATTTTCTCATTAAAAGAGTAATTTTAAGGTGCGTCTGGTTTCAATTTTTAATTTTTAGTTTTATAAATATTAAAATTTTATAAAGAAAATATGAAAAATTAAAAATAAAAGTTAAAAACTAATTTTTTAAATTTTATTTTTATTTTCTTTACAAAATTCTAAATACTTTAAACCTAAAAATGAAAATTGAATCACATCTTTAAGTTTTTAAGATGTTGAGTCCATCATAAAATTTATTAACTTATTTTATAATCCTTAATCCATGTCCTTGATGCACCGGCTAGAAAAACCTTAAAATAATTTAATTGTTTGGATTTTATGATTAGTTATTTTTATGTCTTTATAGTGCTCTTTTTTTCATAAAATCTGTTCATTTTTAGACCTTTTTTATTGTATAATATCTCTGAATTTTATATTTTAATAAAGTATTAATTTTATTTTTTCAATACTATCCTTAATTAATTTTATATTTAAAGAATTTCAATTTTCATCTAATATTAATTTTAAGTATTATGTTATATTAATTAATATTTAAAAATATATTAATCTATTATTATATTTTATTTTATTATTAATATTATTTATTATTTTTTTATATGTATATTTAATTAAAATTAATAGATATTTTAAAAAGAGAGAGAGTAAAGTATTAACCGGTTGAGTTAAAAAGAGCGGCTAGGGATCACAAATGAGTGTCACAATGGCCGTAGTGATGGTCCATAATTAATCGGATTTAGCCATGGCATAAGGGCAATACGGCGACCGTGTCGTGTCGGTGAGGCTGTGTTTGGAATTGGATTCAAATGGAGTATTTTCGTGGAGCCATAAGCCGCATGCCAATCCCTAGATCTTACTGCTTAGCTAACACGAGGCAATTTTTTATTGGGTACAAAACCCGAGGCAAATTCATTCATCGTTAGAAACACAAGACAATAATCTCGATTAATAACGATGAAAAATAATCTCAGTTTCTTTAATTCAATTTTCATTTTCATAGTTGGTATGTCTAAATTTCTCACCTGTCTACTCCAGTTCCATCTCACCACACAATATTCATTTTTTTTTCTTTGATATTCTTGTGAGCGAAATAACTATAAAAAAGAGTACTATAATAAGTGATAAGGATAATTATATAATAAACTTATACTTATTTAATTTTAAATTTAATTAATTATCTTCTTAATATATATATGTGTATAAGGAGGGAGGTGGTAATATATATTACTCGTATCCCTTATAAATATAACGGCAGGAGATGAAGTGAGTCATGATCATCTTAACCCAAATAATTGATCCATCTCCACCCTTCTTTACCTCTCTAGGCCAAGAAGGAAACAACAGTATTTCATCAAGAAACCTTTTAAATTAATCATCTTCGAAACTTTTTTTAGTCTGGTGCCTTTTTTCTCATCCCAGTTACTAATTGTGTTAGGATGCTTTTAGAACAAATTTGGAGGAGAAAAATTGAATCGAAAAGAGACGAAGCAGTCTCTTCGAAGTGGGACATCCCATTTCTTCCAATTAATTTTAAACTTATTATTTTAATTTTATTATATTCTATAGATATTAATCTTTGTGATAATTCTTCGTAATTGTTTTCAATAGTTCCTAAGTGTTTTTCATATAAATTCTACTCTTTCATTCTTCCATAAATAATGGATTCAAATCAAATTAATTTAAGTTATTTTCTCAATGACTCACAAATTAAATTAATTGAAAATAAATTTCATAATACAAATAATTATAACAAATTACTCCGTAAAATACATTAGTTTTGTTTGTTAAGTTTGAAAATTATATGGGATCAAAATCGATGCCTTCCATTGAAGACATGAGTCTCACATGGGACACTTTTTTTTTTACGACATATTATCTATGTGTCACTAATATTGAAAATAGTGGAGCTAGAAGCCTAGAAGTGTGATTCGAAAGATGCCAGCAATGGGGATGCTTTTATACACACTCCGTACACCAAAAATGTGTGAAATATATGTATAAAAATGCTAACATTGATAGTATATAATTTTACGAAATATAATTTTAAAATAGATTAATAATTAATAATATAATTTTAAATTATATGTTTCCAAAATTTAGATTATAATATCAACATAGTTACGATCTTATTTTATAAAAATAAGAATAAATTACAAGAACTTCTTCCGAAATTCATTATAATTATATTTATATCATTCTAATTTTTAATATTACACATGATTTCCTCAATATTATATATATATACATATCATTACATTAATTTCCCTTTGTCAATCTAAAATGACTCTTATACCCTTATCCCCACTACACAAATCAAACCAACTTCATCATCACCACAATTATTCATGGTCCTATTTACCATCACCATCGAAAGCAATAAGTGGCACAAACCCATAAAAAACAACAATCAAGTTTTCTTAAATAAAAACAAAGAGAAATAAGATAACAAGAAACTAAGAGTCTATTTGCTTTATCAGTTTCCAATTTTCAATTTTCAGTTTTGTAGAAGGAAAAACTGAAAAAAGTGAAAACTGATTTTCAATTTCAATTTTTCTTTCACAAAATTGAAAACTATAAACTGGTAAAGCAAACAGACCATAAATAAAAGCATTGTTTAAAATCCCCAAACAAGTACTTTGTACATGTAAAAGAGAACGCTTGACAATGGAAGAAACATGGAAGGAAATGGTGCAAGAATAGGCAATGGTGGTCCCATGGTGAACCTTGCGGTGGTGTGGAGGTCAATGGTGGCTAGCTCGCAAGATGTTCAGCCTTCTACAAAACTTTGCTCCACCACCTCCACTTTGCCATTGTCACCAACCTCCGAGCCACCTGCACAACCACCACTCAATGCATTAGTCGTTGCTACTGCTTAACCGGATGTGGCCACTCACCATCGACAAGCAGGTTCTTCTTTCCTCAGTGGTGCTTTTTCCCTTTTTCGTTTACTTATGATTTTCAGGGTGTGTAGAAAGTTTTTAGGTAATAGAATTGAATTTTATTAGGAATTAAATTCAATTCTTGAGTTGGTAAATAATAGAACTGAATTCAAATCCTTGATTTGGAATCTATTTAAAAATAAATTTATTTATTTATTTTTACCATTTTGTTCTTCATCAATAAAATTTAATATTTTACTAACAACTCCAATTATTCATTAAAATACATGGCATAATCAAAATCACACAAAACACACTACAAAATAAATCAAAACCAAACCAAAACATTATACAAAATAAAATCAGCAAGCTGAAAATTGAAAACCATAGGAAAAAAGGAGAATCAGACTTGGTGCAAAATAAAACTACACGGACAAAGTTATAGGCTTGATGCTTCAATGCTGCTGCCTGCAAAAGTTCTTGGTTTAGATTATATAGTTACAAAGTTATGGATGAAGTTCTTGGTTTGATGCTTCAATGCTGCTACCTGCAAAAGGAGGAAACATTATCTACTTAAGTAAGAGTAAGTTGGTAATTTCAATTTTTTAGATAAATTCTATTAATAAATTAAACTTCTTTAGATTAGATCTAATTTATTTTTGGCTCAAATTGTAGAATTAAATTCTTGTGAGATTTAAATTATTGGCTCAAATTTTATTCCAAAGCAAGGAATTAAATTATTGGGCTTTCCAAATAGGTTGTTTTCGGTGGTGGTTACCGTTGCTATGGGTTATTTAATTTTTGGGGTGGTGATGGTGGGAAAGAATGGGAGGAAAAAGAAAGCAATGGGATAAGATTTTTTTTATGAAGGGTAATTTAGAACTTTAGAAAAATTATTCAAAGATAAGGGAAGTGGGTGTCATATGCAAAACTAAAAAGATATAAGTGTAATTATGAAGGAATTCAAGGGAAGTTGTTGTAATTTATCTTTTTAATAATAATAATAAACCATGGATTTAATTTGTGTGTAATGACAGTTGATGTGTGTGGTCAATAGAGCTAAACTTAATATTCTAACATTAAGATAGTATTTGGTTACTATCCTCAAGATAGAAATATGAAAATACTGAAGACATAAATCTATTTGGTAGTGAATGTAGGAATTTTTCTGTCCCGGGACACAAAATAGAAAAAATTTATGTATCTCTAAAATGTTAGAACATGATGCAAAGACAGAAATTTAATATTTTTAATAGGTTTGAGATTATTTAAGTTTAGTTAAATGTTTACCTTAATCTAAGAGGCTATAAATACCTCTGAGAACACATTCTTAATTAGATTTTTTAGAATATGAAAATTGAAATTATCATGGGTGTTCTAAATGATACATAATTTTCTTTCCTCCCTCCTATCTAGGTTGCCAATGATAGGTTTTTTGAAAGTTTAGCAGGAAAAATCTCATTCTTAATTTTATATGTTTGTGTAAAATTATTTTACGTAGATATCAAATCATATATTATTATATGAGTCATAAGAGTTGGCTTTGCTACCAACTATTTCAAAATTTATGCGCATAGAAGATTTTAATTGATGACAATGAAAAAGTGTTTTATACTACTATTGTATCAAATCTAAACCCCAAAGTCGTAAAATATGTTTGTGAAGCTTGTCTTTTATAATTCATAAAACATTAGTATGAAAAATCCCTATGGTAATATTGCATAACAACCATTGCTAAATTTATGAGTAATTTACATTCACTTTTTTTTTAGATTAAGTATAATTATATTTTATACCCTTATATTTTATAAAACTATCACCGATCTCCCCTAAGATCCACTAACATTACTCTAACATTTCGTACAAATACTAATTCATTAATTTAAGTGATAAAAAAGATGATATGAGATATAGACATAATTATTAATAAAAAAATTAGTAATATTTTAATAATATTAGACATATATATTAACTAGAATAACTCTTTTTATCTTAAATTATAATTATAAGTTTCATTTTTATGTAATAACAATATATGTTATTCAATTAATGAGTTAAATATTACTAAAATATTATAATTTTATTAATGATAATTATATATATTATATTCTCTTTTTTATCACTTAATAAATTAATATTTACATAGAAAGTCAATATAATTTTAATAAATTTTTAAAAAATTAATAATAATTTTATAAAATAAAATTGTGTCATGTGTAATTATATTCAACTGTGTTAAGGAAGTGAGTATAATTTTCTATAAATTTATAGAAGAGCATATTACATCATTTGTGTTGAGAAACCAACCATTAGAATATGAATTTTCTACCGTGGAAATGCCGTACGAAGTCGTTCCGTGTGGGTCCATGGGGGGTAATTTAATCACTCTTTTCTTCCCGTTGAATAGTGTACCCACCGTCGTACCCCCAAGACTTCCGTACGTGTCAACGCGTCGCGTGCACTCACGTTCCCGTTTCAACTAACGGCTCGGATTTACGAACCCCTCCTACCCTTCTCTACTCCCACGCTCCTTTGTCCTCACTGCACCACGCGCTTTTGCTTCCTCTTCTACCTGTCGGTTCTCTCTCTCTCTCTCTCTCTCTCTCTCTGTTTTTTTCAATTTTTCTTTTCCATTTCATATTTGTAACTTTTTAAAAAGAGATACTGTAGACATGTGTCTCCCCGTTGAAATGTGTGGTATGTGAGGACTTGCCAATTGCCATTGCATTGGTAGGCCCACAAGCACAGTTGAACCTTCAATGCGCATTCTTCAAAAGACTACACAGTATGCGCACTCTTTGTTGAGTTTGTTATTTACAACTCTCATTATTATTGATTAATGTTCTTGGGTCTTGCATTTCATATACTAATATTTCATATTAAATATACGTAACCTGCATGCTTTAATTTAACCAGCTGAAAAGGCTTGTCAGTTTTGGTATTTTCCACTCAATTCACTAGATTTATGTTTTTACCATCTTTACTCTCTCTCTCTCTCTCTCTTATCGCCTTTCATGCCTTTCTTCTACGGTGGTTAGTTGACAAGTATTTTCTACCTTTAGCTCAATATGTAGGTTCAATCGGGCCATTTTCTCACCTTTAAAGTGTATATTGTTATTATAAAAAAAAGTTCGATATTGTAATCTGAACCTTATATGTAGTATCATTTTTTGTTTAATTGTTAGGGTTCCCATTTTTCAGAAAAATATATACGCAGTCATCACTGTTGTTGTTTGAAAAGATGATTATGTCCTAATATATAAAAAAAAATTGCATAAAAAACTCTTTGAAAAAGTGACAGTTAGTCTCTTTTGTTTTATTGGGTATATTATGAGTTTATCGATGCTTTGAAATGAAAGGATGGTTATGACTTAAAATTTAATTTTATAAATTTTAAATTGTTACGTCATTTATTAGAATTTAATTTATGGAATAAAAAAACTGTACATCATCATTTAATTAAATTATGTTATTTATATATTTTTTAAATAATAAATATAAAATTAAATTATATTTATTAATCTCAGTTTTTTTCAAATAATAATTAATAATAAAAAAATATAGCGAGAGTTCTTAATACGGTTACGAAAGACCGTACAGCTTGCCGTGGACTGGCCTTCTGCCATGTAGATATGCGATGCATTGAATCTAATTTTAAAATTATATGTGCTCCTGTGCGTTGCAGTTTCCACATGTTAGTGCTGCATTGCAAGAGTATTTTGTGTGAAATTGATTAAAAATATTATTCAAGATATAAAATAAAGTGATAAATAGATTACGCTAGAGTTTAGTCACGCTTTGGTTTAATTACGTGCTCCCCTAACTTTTGGCTTAACAAGCGTGGGGCGGTAGGGGTTGGACCGGTTAGCAAATTTCTTTTCCCAAGCTATTTGAAATCGTTATTATTAACCTTTTTATTAATTTAATTATCCGTTATTTTGTTATTGAATTGATTAATTAATTGTATGAAAAAGAAGAAATCATAAAATGGCCGGTCTAGGAATGTCTACGGGTCGAGTGAATTTGTTAATGAGTTATAAAAGGAAAAATATTATTTATACTTATAGAGATGATATATTATGTTATTTCACACCTCATCTATTATTAAATGAGATAAAAATTCATATCACATGATTACAAATGACACAATTCTTATAAAATAGATTGCAGGTCAAATACATTTTGATCTAAAGTTGGAACATAATTAGTTTATGTATTTTTCATTCAGACACTCTCGCTTCTCACTTAACTTTTTTTTTTTATTAAGACTTAACTATTTCGTATTAATGCAAAATTTTGAATATTTATAGAGAATCAATAATTAAGTTTCAAACTTATTGACTCTTATGCAGAGATGTAAATAGGTTGATTTGAATTAGATATTGGGGGAAACAAATTTAAACTGGTCATTTTTAAATTGTTTTGGATTAATTCATGTTCATATTATTTTTTTTTTACCAAAATATGAACCAAACCAACTCAATTGAATTTGAATTGGTTCGAATTGAGTCATTGAATTTACTTTTTTTAACAATTTTTTAAAATATAATAAAAAATAGTGTAAAATGTAAGATACCAAAATTTTATGTGTATAACTAAATTTTCATAGGCTAATATCATATTATCCATGTGCTAGAAGCTTAGAACTTATAGCCCAAATAGCATAATTCTTATATTCAAACTTGAAGTTCCTGGATGTCACATTATCAGAACATTGTACCAAAACAACACAATTCTAATATCACAATAATTTGAAATTCAAAACATTAAACCATACAATTTATATTACGTGTCCATAAAACCTTAACCACATTATAAATTGAAAACATTCAAAAGAGATATATAAAATAAATTTGTCATCTCTCAATCCAATTCACAATTTTGAGCACTTTATCCACTTCCTACAATTTACAAAAATTATTTTGCAATGACTAATGACATAACATAAATAATGAGCTTGTAATAAAAATGTTATCTTGATATGTAATAAGAAGGTTATATGATTGGTTCGGGTTAGATCTGGAGTTGGGGATGCAAATCCACTGATCAAACCAATATGATTTGGATTCATCGGGTTCATTGAATTGGTCCAATCCACTTACATCTCTACTTTATGTATACTAAATGATGATTAAACTCAAAACTTACAGAATGTAGTTACGAGTTTCAATAAGATAGAAAGAAAAAATAAAATGAAAAATTAATCTTAAAATCTTATTATTCAAATTCTTTTCATTCTTTTTTTAAATAAAAAATTAAAAACACATGCCAGAATATTATCATCAATAGATACTAGTGATGAAGCATAATAGCAAGTTTAACGATTATGAAACCATTTTTTCTAAATATTTAAACCATTAAATAAAGGTATATAAATAATTTTATATCTAATATTGAAACCATATATATACGTAAAATCTCAAAATGATAAGTTTTTAAGTTCTTTTACTTGTATAATTTTTACTTAATTCATTTTATACTAATTTAATATTTCTTTACTTGTGCCTAAACTTCAATTGAGACAGAAGAAGTGAATCTCGTAACTTTAAGTTAATAAGATAAAATTTTATTTGTTTTCTCTGTCACAATATTTATTATATATGAAGTGACAATAGGACATGTAAGGAATAGTTTCGTGGGCTCTCAAACTTTTAAAGAGTAATATTATTTTGATTTATAATTTATGAAATATTATATTAATATATATATTTATTATTAAATTAGATAAAAAATTTATTTAATTTAAATTATATATCTCATAAAATAATAAATATAAATATATTAATATAATATTCTATAAAATATAAGTTAAAATAATATTTTTCACTTGCAAATGAAGTTTGAATACTCACATCTACATTATATGGTGTACGGCATAATTTAATGCAGAAGCTACGGTCGCGATGGTGAAACAATAAAATGTAATATCACGGCGAAAGTGATTGATGCGAAACACAGTTTGAAGAGTTTGACATTTAGGAAAGGAAATTTTGGAAACTTAAGGAGATAAAAAAGGAATGAGATAATAATATAGTTAATGTAGTTTTGTTTGTCTTGGGTTTTGGCCCCACAGTTTATCAAAAAAAAATTTATAGGACTTGATAGTTAGTTGAATTTATTAAACATTTAATTATAAGTGAAGAGTTTAATTTCTAAAAATATGTATGAAAAAAGTTTTATAATTAAAAATGTATTCTTTAGAGAGCTCCCGTCTCAAAGAAGATATCCTAAAAACAGAGTGAAAAAATAGAACAGTTAACGATGGTTGTCGCTTGTAACAACAGTTACAAGAAAGTCACCCGAAGTCCCGAAGATCATTAAATTCAAATCCTTCCTGTTGCTTTGCTAGCATGATATCAAAATGTAAACTTTTATGATTTTACTAATTTTTATTATTTGCTTTTAATAAAATTTTATAAATAAAAAATTAATATTAAAAAAATTAATTAATTTATCTCGAACTGATTAATTAACATTCAACAATCTTTAATTGAGATTCAGTATTTTTTAAATAGTGATTATTTTTAAAAATAAGAAAACTTCCATACCAAAATTATTAGAATTAATATAGATAGTAATGAGAAGTTTGAATAATACCCACAAAGTATTAGATTTAAATCTTATTATCGTCAATATAATTTAAAGGTAAATATATATAGTGGTGAAAACCAAAAAACAGTCGAGTGACGCCGAAGTCAGGAGGTGATTGAGAAGGACGCAGTTAACGTTTTATTTTCCACAAATAGTATAAAATCCAAATAGAGCAGTTGTGCTTAGTTTAGCCCTTTTTTTCTTCTTCTTCTTCTTTTTATGGTGCACAGCAGTTACTTTTCATGAAAATAAGAAGTTGCAAGTCATGGAGAATGTGAGTTTTTGACCTTATCACCAACATCAGCTGTGATACTGATTCAACTTATAACTGAATTCAGATATTCTGCCTAATCCAAATGCCAAATTATATTAGTCCGTGGCATCGAGGGAAGGTGAACTAATGAAGAACAAGGAAGAAAATAATTTCATCAAACAACACATGATTAAAAGCAGATTATAGTATAAAAAAGAATGCTGATTATTTCTCCAATAGCAATATGAAAGTCAAAATAAATTAATCATAACAAACATAAATATAACATGTAACTACAATTGTTCTATTCTTCAAGATAAGCCGTATTTAATTTTTTTTTCTTATATGAAATATAGGTTATTTTTACATTTTAATAAATTACTAATTTTTTTTGCTCATTCTATACCCTATATTTATAATAAGTGAGAATAAGTAGATGTGGGGTATGATTATTTAATAAAGAAGTAATTTGTATAAGTGATAAATAATATTTCTATCTTAAGTTATGTTATACGTACACATTATATAATAAATATTAGTGTCGACTCATATCTTATTTACCATTGATGCAGAGACGAATGAAGAGGGGCATGTAGGGGCTTGCCTCCTTCTCTCATTTTTTATCAATATATATATATATATATATAAAGAAACTAAAAATAAATATACATAATAAAAATATTTAAGTTTATATGTACATGATAAAAAAATAGAATATCTATCACATTTTTATTTTTATTATTTAGATACATGCGCATTTAGTTTTATTAATTCATTTTAAATATATTGTTTCATTTATGACATAAGATTATTTATAGAATATCTGTCTCTAATTGAATGAGATATAGGCTCTATTCAAGTTGAGTCTATACCCTAATTTAACAGAAAATAAAAAAATGAAGTGTGAGTCATTATTGTAACAATTACTAGCTACTTCATCCATTTTTCAAAATAAATATCTCTTTGGTATATTTACCTATTAGTTCAGGATAGTTGTTCTTGAAGCTCACTTCGTTTGGATTTGAACCACACCTAGTGTTGAACCAATTATCTAAACCGTGGCCCCCACATGGGTATGCTAGTACACTGTACGCAATTGTGTATGGGCGAACCATTGTGTATTTCCTTTCTAGCTGTTGCTTGTCTTTCTGATGCGCTGGCAGCCTAGCAGCACAATGCCACATTGAATTCGCATCGCAATCATTCACCAAACAGCTCCCTCCCCCGACTGATGAGCATCTTAACTACTGTATCAACTTTTTCATCAATAAGCCAAATATGACAGATCACATCGATCGATTTCCATATAATAACTGGCTGTCTTTACAACTTAACTATTCGTAATGTAGGACACCCGCATTTTGATTCCTTGCATTTTTGTCTCTTTCGTTTTTAGCTTTGAAAAAGAAAAGTTTGTTTGATGACATTTATTGAGAAATTTCCAAATAATTATCAAATAAAAGTTATATAATTAAAACAATTAATGTATAAATATTAGGATTTTCCTTTGATACTTACAGGATACTAGTAACTTTATGTTTTTAACTGTTGTGATTTAAACAATAATATTATAAATATGATTTAAATACATTTTTAATCCTTATAAATATTAGTCATTTTAATTTTTATCCCTCTAAATTTTTATTTTTATTTTGTTTCCTCTTTTCTCTATTATTATATTTTTGGTCCTTTTTACATAGATTTGATAGAAAGTAATGATATATATAAAGACTAAAAAAATATTCTATATATATATATATATAAGGACAAAAATAATTCAATATTTCTATTCTAACGATTAAACATAAAGAGACTAAAATTTAAAACAATAGGGACCAAAATCAAAATAAAAAATTTACAGGGACTAAAAATATATTTAAATTTATATATAAATATTAATAAGTTGGGTTAGTGAGGTACACGACTCATTCTCAATTATAAATAATTAAAAAAATATCGTTATCATTTAATTTTATAGCGGTATATCAACAAATTAAACCCCAGATATTTAATATTATTTATTTGATAAATGTATTAATAATATATATCTGAATTATAGATTTAGAGAAAAATACAATCTAATGTATCTTAGTTCTCACTGATATAAAATGTGGTTAGACACAGAGAGAATTATCTTGTTTTATTACTTATTTAAAGTTGAATTTAATTTAATACGATGACAATAAAAAAAAAATTATATTATTATTTAATCAAATCTTTTTATGTGTATAATTTTTAAAAGAGTAAAGTGAAAGGATCAAATTTAACTTATTTCAGTAACGTGATGATATAAAATTAAATAATTTTATATAAAAAACTTATAATATTAATATATCAAAACTAAACTCTTTAAAATTTAGATGGGCAAAAAAACCTCTTCATTTTGAAGCCAAAATGTATTTATGAGCTCATCAAGTGTTTATACGAGTATTTATTTATCACCGACAAGTAGGAGAACCCAGAAAATAAATTCAAGACATAGCAATAATAACATAGGGGAATATAACAATTATATTACAATATAATTAACTCTACAGTTAAATTACAAATCGATTGCCCAGTTATAATGAAATATAAGAATAATTTCTATTCACGGTGTGCCGTCAATAATAAGAATGCAGGGCATTGTCAGATTATCTCTTTTTAAATTAAACCTATGTGACTACCCATCCCATATGACTACAAAATTACCTAAATCCAACCCAAAAAAAAAACAATTTCCTGAATTTATATTTGGATAAAAAATCTTTTATTCTATTAGTGGATTGATAGGTACTTGTGTGCTTGTCAATCTATATTTTTTTAAAAGTGAGCAATATTTTTATTTGTATTCATGTATTGTATATTTTTAATATTTAAATTGTTTTATCCTTTAACTTTCTTGTGTTTCCCACTTTCTCTGTATTTCTTAACTTCCTTCGAGTTTTCTTAATTTGTCTCAACTTTCTTTAGCTTATGGATATTCTTGAAAATTTAAAATTTAGACAACAAAAAATTTCAAAAAGGATGAATCCGAATGAATCTTTTTTTATTCATAATACAGATTAATAATGCATGTGACTTGTAATAAAAGTTCCTTTCCTTTTTCACATAAAAAATCAAATAAAAAAGTGAAATATAGTTTTTATTCAATTTCTTATCTCTTGATCATATCTTATTATTAAACATTTTATTTCATCTTCTTAAAAATTAGAAAACCATTTTATAACTATCAATATAAAATTATTTTATATCACCAACGAAATCACTGCTTATTATTATATGTGTGAGTTTGCATCAAAGTCAAAGATTTATAATAACATTACATCATATCATTGTATAATAAAGAATTTAATTTTGATATATTAAGAAATTGTAAAATATCTTTCAATCAAATTTTTTTATATATATAATTTTTTTAAATAGTATATATAAGGAACTATAGTTGCTGATTTAACCATACGTAATTCAATGGACATCATTATATAGATTAAAATTAAATCTTTAAATGAATGTATAAAAACTTCTTCTATCAAAAAAACTTCTACATTGAAGTTCATTTTCCAAACATTTCAGTTGAGGCTGTTGACATTTTTAGGGCATCTTGGTCAGACGCGGCGTGGACATCTGCGGCATTGTCAATGTCCCTCCAGCCTCTCAGCCATGCCCATGTGGCATGCGATCCATACCGTTGTCCTAGATTCGAACTCTTGTTGGCAGTTTAACGTACCGGATATGACGCAGGTGCCCCTTGAACTAAAATTTATGCTTTATTTTCTAATCAAGCAACGAAATGTGCATTGAAATTTAGCCCTATTTAATTATGATGACCATAGCACGGATGTTGCCGTTGTTTCGGGGCAAAGAGGAATAAGCAAATCAACCAATGCGCATTAGATGAAGGCTGGACTTCATTGAACGGATGAAACGTCCATCTGGATTTATATTTTCCCAGACGGAAGCAAATTATTAGGGGAAGGTAGTAAGTGACCATCCTCAAGTAAATTAAAATGCAAAATTCAAGGAAACTGCACTAACTGCCCTATCACTGTCTTCAAGATCCTATTGGAAATGTGAAAACCGAGATTAATGTTATGAAGGCAGATACTAATACTACGATTAGATTGGAAAGAATAGCTTAGGTTCCCTCTGCCTAACTTCCGTGACATAAATTCCTCACAAGGGTACTATGGTTTCCTCCCGCATGTAAGGGCCACTGCAGATAACTAGACATATGAGGTAGTAAAATGACATAGAAAACTATAACTTCCACGGCATTTTCTATGTTGCATGGCTTTGAAAATGAAATAGAAAATTATAAAAGAGAGAAAATGAGGTAGTAAAACAAGCAAGTAAAGAGACTCAATTGCTATATATCTATTCCTTGCAGTAAAAAAACTCGTTTCCTGCTTCTCTGTCTTTCAATAGAATTAATAGTTAATTTTCAGGTTTTATGTTAGCAAGTACCTGTTCCTTTTTTTTTTAATCAAAGTTTTGTATAATATAGTGAATACTTTAAAAATATTTTATATTTTGTGTATAAAATTATTTTATCTTAAGTTCTTAACAAATATGAATGCATTAATTGCTCCATTTATTTTTTATTAATAATCGGGTTAAGAAACCATGTCATTTTGATACAGAGAAATTTTTAGGTGCTTTTAGAGTAAAATAAAATATTTACTCTGCTCTATTTATTGATTGATATCGATCATCTATTACATTAAAAATACAGGAATAATAGGATACAATAATGATCCATAAAATTTATGTGTCAATTAATAAATGGATTAGAGTAAGTATTTTTCTTACTCTCGGTACATCAAAGTATTTCTTTTTGGTATATTGAAATACTAACATATATATCTTGGCCACAATTAATTAAACCCATTTCATTAGTTGAATATATATAGCACTTTGGATAATATATAGATTAAAATTAATATCGTATAAGTATCAAATCGACATATTACATATAATATTGTATAGTTACATATAATATTGTATAGTTAGCATCAAGTTTAACGCTATTTTTAGTTGTATATTAATCATCAATCACGCACCACACACCAATTTATTTGTCCAGCAAGTATGGACAAAAAAAGGGACATTTCCCTAGCAATTTGTTTTTCTCCATGTAAATGAAACGGTGACAGTCATGACACCGTCATATATAAGCTCCATATGGCAAACACATCCGGTGATGACAGGGTAGGAGCCCCATGTGTGGGCAGTGCACAAACATAAACGTCCGGACAAAGTTGGCCAATTCTTGAAGTAAAATCAGGACCAGGAGTACAGCAAAAGCGTCAAATGGCGATCTAGCTAGGGAAAAAACTGGGAAGGCTTTTGGACACTCTTAGTTATTAGGACGAAATTATGTTGGTATAATTTTAAGAAAATATTATATTATTAAATAATTTTTTATTTTTATAAATTTTTATAAACTCATTGTTAGATTAGAAGTTTATATTATATAGATCAAATAGATAAAATTTTAAATTGATCTAATATTATTTGATATAAATTTTCTATAAACCAAAATTAATATAATATATATATATACGCTTAAAATGAATAAAAATAAAAGTTATATGATTATATTACTATGATATTTAATTTTTATGAAATTTAATATAAATTATTTTTATAATAAATAATTATAATTTAACGATTAAATTGGTAAAAAATTATTTTATTAAAAGATATAAATGATATAATATACATACACACGCCTCTGAGACAAATGTCAAGCCAATGGAGGAGATGGATTACCACGCCTATACACAATTAAACAGTCTCCTTCTGAATTGTCCAAGATACTGGTGGATGCTCATCACGTGGGTCGTGAACTGCTTGAAACGAAGAATTTCACTGTACAAAGGTACTTAAGTGCGGTGGGGGCACCTCTCAATTTGCGATACATGTCAAATTCCAGTGCCTTATTACTTACGTCTTTGATATGGAATATGTCAGGTGGCTTCATTTGTTGGCCCCAAGTAGAGTCTAGTTTGCTGCTGCCTCTCCTTTTATTTGAACCCGGATAATATTATATAAATAGAAGTATTTATTAGAATTAGAATTTGTCGAAATTTTATAAAAAGCAATAGATAAATTAAAAGAATAAAAGAAACTCATTTATCTAAAGTTTAAAAATAATATTATATTATTCTAATAATAAAATTTCTGATACAAATCATTGTCTGGTATTTTCATCACACTACAATTGTCACACATCATTATTTTACCTCCACTTTCGATTTTACTAGTATTCTACAGATCATCATGTTTAGTTATACAACACACTCAACGTTAATACTACTAAATTTACCTTTTGGATTTTCTTAATCCCGATTTATCTTATACCCTTTGTGTGTGATAAATTAAAGTATTTAAATTAAAATCTTGATCATCATGTCATTTAAAATCTTTATTTTAACTGTCTTTTTTGAAGCTTAATTAGTCACTGAGGAAGAGACAGTGGGAAAAATAGATAAACAGAGATGTCACATGCAGTCTCGGAATCATGAAGTATTCCAAAAGGAGAAAGGCCACAATAGTCAAGGAATACTCTATGTTTTATTTTCTATTTTTTATTAATGGAATACTCGATACTTATTCTTGAGGATTACATGATCAATATATTATTATCACACACAAAGGGTATTTGTTTTTTGTTAAGAGCAAGTAGCTCGAAATATTACATTAAGAGCACCGTTCTCTTTTGTTTAGAATAGAAAACAAAATGGTAGTTAATTTGTGAGTGTATATATAGGTCTAAAAATTTAAAATTGGCGACACCGTTTTGGCCCTTATAGACTTGATTATACAAAAGGATGGGGCTAGTGATCACATGATCATTAGGCTTCCTGTCCCTTTAACAATGACAAAAGGGGTCAAATGATTCACCGACTTATTCCGTGTAAGCATGCTTTGCAGTCACTCACGGCAGACATACGGCGAAAGCCACTGCTATTATATACGCTCTTCCTTTTTTCATGTAAACTTATTAAGCAGCCTGCACCTTCTGCCTCTGCCTGTTTACAAAGCTGAAATCCCCCTTAATTAAAGAGTTATATTATTTGTACTTACTATACATAAAATATCGTGTCGACTCACATCTCATCCATCAATAAATTGGATGTGAACTTCAATTGAATAGGATTCACATTTCATCCAATAGTGAATATAATGTGAGTCGACACGGTGTTTTATATATAGTAAATACAAATAATATTTTTCTTAATTTAGAGCTCGGTTTAAAACTATCATCAAATTACTGCTGCACATTCATTTTAGAGACAAGGTATTTCTTCTCCAGGAGAAGGTTGTTCTCCCAGGTAGGCCCCTATTAACAATGATGGAACTTTGAAGTGGACGTAATAATAATGACTAGCTAGCTGATCTAATTTCCTTCCAGCATTTTAATATAAAATCAGCTGTATAATAGTATATGAAGAAGTTGAACAGTATGAAAAGTTCTAAGATTAAGCATACAGCTATGAAAAGATCTAATTATTATTTTGAAGCATCACACACACACACACACATATTACTGTATAAGGGGTACGCTGACAACAATGTTTTTCAACCGCGACGATGCCCTCTCATGAATAAAGCGTTATGCAAGTTTTTTTTCAATTTTTTTTTTATTGAAGCATTATGTAAGCTTTATAAAAGGAAAAGGAGCCAGCCCATATTAGAAATAGAATACTCATCTCCCGTATAAATCATGAGGAAACCTGTACTGGAGGGAGGTGACGATAGCTTCAACCTTTTTCTTTAGAGTAATTCTATTTTAATATTTAAAAAGTTAGTATCTATTTAGACATCTATTTTATAATTATCCATATTTAATAAGTGGATGTGATGGATGTTAAGTATAAGTAGAAACCATTATCACATTCAATAATTATAAAATAAATATTTAAATAGACACCCATATTTTTTAAGTGCCAAAATATAATTGCTCTTTTCTTTACTTCGCCTGGCATTACTACATACTTTAGTGCTTAGATTCAGCGGAAACAACTTTTTCTTTTATACTACCAGGTCGTTCTCTTAATAACAGCTAATCTTGGCAATAATTAACGCGTTCGTTCCAGACTATTCCAAGCTTTGTCCCACTTTTGTCCCCAAAATAAGTCGTACAATTATAAGAGATATATATCAATTAAATAGCAATGTTTTGTTACACATCTTTTTCAAGTGCGAAACATTGTTATCGATTATTAATAAATGCTTGAACATTTTTATTAATTTGGTTATAAATTTCTTTGAATTCTAATTTTCTGATTTTGCAAAATTACTTTATCCTCAACTCTATATACATATTGTATCGATCCATTTGATCCATCCTGGGAACTTTGGCCTTCGATATGTCCTATCGTTTTGTTGAAGAATGGGACAGCTTATTCCTGTTATTTTCGCACATATTCCTAGAGTGAAAAAGGCGTCGCTTTTTCTTATGAATTTAAAAAAGTGTTTGTATTTTCAAACGAGTCATGTTATTCGAACGTCCACATAAATTTTGTATCCTCAGTTTCGTTAATCAAAACCAATTATTGTTAAAAATTTTAAAATACGAATCACCCAAAGATTCTTTAATTGCAAAACTAATACTCATCGAACAATTAACATTGTCTTGCTGTCTTTTCCTATAACTTTAGCGAGATTCAAAATTCTAACATTACAAGTGATTGTTTGGACCACACCCTTGTACGGTGACAACAGAAAAGGTAATAAATCAAGCTATATTTGATATAAGCTTTTCTGTGCTATCTTATATTGCATGCTGTCAACCAAAGCCTGTAAATACGTTCACATTGGTGCAATTCTTTTTATTAAAAATCATACTAAAAGAAATGCTGTTACTTAAATAGTGATTATAGGCACAAAATTGACTTCACCTATCTCATGAATGAGAAGAGCTATTCTAAATAGAAGTGCTGCAGTGACGGAATCGTTTTAGGAACCACTAACATGAATGGGACATTAATTTGTCTGCTAATTCGTCCTATCAGATTATATTTATTGATGATGGGAATAGAGCTATTCTTAGAACTGGGCGAAGTGCGAAGCCCATCTGTTTTGCAATGCCTAACTTCCTAATAATGTTTGGGAGCTATATATAACAGAAGGGCCCAATTTGTCATGATCCAATCTAAAACATAGTTAGACCCAAAAACAAAAAATAAAACGCGGCAGGTTTCAAAGATGGACTAAAAAAAACGCAGGCCTGCCTATTCAAAGATGGGCTTCAAAATGATATAACCTTTTCGACCAATTTTTTTTTTTGTGAAAAAGAGGTATTACTAAAATAGTAAAATTGATTTTATCTTTCGACCAAAAAAAAGAAATTGATTTTATCTAAGTTAATCTATTATTTCGGATTAACATATTCTTTGAATTTCTCGAAGAATAAATTCTTAAGAAAAGGTAAATTATTAAGTAACATTAAATCCAACTTGAAATAATCAAAATATGCTATTGTACTTACATAATCATACGAGAACAATACGATCAATAATCACTCTTTTTTTAACTAACCCAAAAGTATTCAGAATTCACTTGACTTACTTGACTTTTTTTTTTTTTGAAGAATTCACTTGACTTTATGAAATGAGTCTGTCCTCTGCGAGATTAAAGCTTTGTCACCGTTATTTTTTTCATCTAAAAAATTCAAACATGAGACATTTTTAAACAAAATAAATGTAAAATTAATTTAACCGGCCAAATATTTTATTTTTGTCATGATAGAACCACAAGTATTTGAACTCTATTACAAGTAGCTTGACTTGAGAAGTCTGACTCAATCCAACTAAGATCCCCAAAGGGGATTAAGATCTTTCATTGGGGATTTCTTCCCCTTCTAAAGGTTCGAACTCGAGAAATCAACCAAACATTGATAATATTGTGAAGAATCTAAATGTTATTTAGATTTTATTTCAAAATACTATAAATTTATTTCAAGGAAAATAATATGTTTAGCAGAATTTAATTTGGATAGACGACTAATGTAATATATTTTCAGTTATTTAATTATACATTTTTGCTTAATTTAAACTGTTTAACTTTTACAATAACCTTTTGAAGAACAGTGAACACTTAGTTTGATCCTTTAAAATTTCTACATTGGACTATGTAGTTTACTAAGAAAAAAAATTGATCCCCTGATTTCTCAGAATTGAAAATTATAAATATATTGCGCCTGCTTGCTTCTGCTTTCGCCAGCTTCAGCTTTTCGTTTGTACATGAAAAATCAAAATCAAAACTGCGCTGTTGCTTACTGCTTTGCTAGTTTTAATTTTCACTTTTCGCTTTTTCGCTTTTCCTTTACAAATCTGAAATCAAAATCAAAACTAAAATCAAACCAAGAATGCAAAGAACAGCCGATTTCGCGCTTTTTCGCTTTTTCCTTTACAAATCTGGAAAACCTAAATCGAACCTAAAACGAAGCAGAAATGTCTAATCCTTCATTACACATGTGTCATCGTATAATGATAACATTTCATTAAAACATTGAATGGACAATCAAATGTGTAACGAGGATTTAAATGACTCATTTTGATATCTAAAATTACATAAAATGAATCATTTTATAACTTGTGATGAGGATTAAAATGATTAATTTTATATAATTTCAGCTATTAAAATAAATCATTTCAATTTTCATTATATTTTAGATGATATTCGCATCACACATGTGTAATTTTTTCAGTATTATCAAATAATTAAAATATTGAGAGAACATAGATCTAATTTTCATTTTTATGGGACTAAATTGTTCAGTGAAATTTTTTTGAGAGACCATCCAGAATATTTACTCTTAAAAAAATCGTACAAAAATATATACATACAGTTGAGTATAAAAAAACATTGCAGTGATGTTTTATAAGAAATTAAACTATATTTCATAGGAGGGTTAGGGTCTAATAATGAATGGGATGGGGGGCAAAGCATAGAGTCACGAGAGGGAAATGTAAACGACCGCGAAGGAGGTCTATTGGCCGGGTTTGTTTTCTGTCTCAGTGGCCACTTGCTTAATCAACCAATAATTTAGTGTTTCTCACACCAGTACAAAGAAGTCAGTTAAAGATTACAATTAAATTAAAGAGTAGATTCCTAATTTGATCATAAAAATAATATTAGATAAATTAATTTTTTTAAAAAAGAAATGTCTGACTAGATTTCTTATGATTAAAATTAAATAAATAATTGATCCTAAAAAAATATAAATTGAATAGATAAGTTTATTAAAATATTAAAATGAAATTAATTTATTTAATTTTTTAAATTATAAAAAAGTAAGAAGTATATTTCTTATTTTAAAGGATTGATTTATCTGATATTATTTTTATATAGGGTGAAATTGGAAGTTTACTCTAAATTAAAATTAAATATTTCTAAAAATGAGTGTAAAAATATCATAATGGGAGGCTGCGGTTTTGGGGCTTTGTCCGCTATGCGTGGCCCTCGGTACCTTTCCCTTCTCATGGTTTTCTTTGTTCTATCCTCCTTAAGCTGCCATTGAGCACACCTTCCGGATAAGCCTCTCACTCTCACTTGCGCCAATGTTTCATAAGTTGTTTTAAAACAAATTAACATTATTTCTTTCCTATTCTTCTTCATTTTTGTTGTTGTTGTTGTTCTTCTTCTTCTTCTTTCTTCCCCTGCCTTTTTAGAGTTCTAGGCCAAGACCAAGACACAAAATTCCACCGTATTCTCTTTTCATTACGTAACCCCATGCTTTAATATGTGGCCACCAAAGTAATCAAAACTGAGAATGATTCTCTTCTTTTTGTCTTACCTATCAACTCATTAACTGTTAAGACCATTTTCATCGTCATCGTGTCTTGTTGTTGAAGGAGGGGAAGCTTAAAAGTGAAAAGTAAGGGTATGTCTGTCATAGGCGCATACTCGCATATTCTCTATGGAGATGTATACCAGAGAGATCAACAGCAGCAGCACCACCACCACCACCAGTGCTTTGTAAGTGGAGGGGGCTACTTGTTTCCGTTGATCAAGACTAGCTGTGGGAACGTATGGATTGGGCGCAGAAACATAGAACGCAAGATTAATAGACGGGGGCATTTGAGGGTGGAAGCGATGTGGCCAGATTTGTCAAGACCAAGTGCGGTAGAGATGGAACCCATCAATGATAGTGAGCAACTGGATCAAATTCTACTTCTTGCTCAGCAGAATTCCCAAGCCATCCTCATTGATTGGTATTTATGTTTTTTATTTTCTCTTTCTTTCTTTTTATTCCAGTTCTAGGTTCTTCTTGCTGCAAAGGTAAGACCATAGGACATTGATGTTCAGTGCCACAGTTCATCTACTGTAGCTAGATATTTTGGGGATTTTTTTGTCATTTGAAGAAATTTACTGTCTTGTTTGTTTGCCGTGCTTTTTTATATTCGGTTGGGTGGGTCCGTATAGTATTTGAGCAAAAATCAGGGAAAATGATAGTAGAGGTAATCTGACCGGGGGAAAAAATAGAAATACGTTGGATAAGTGAATAATAATAGAAATATGTTGGATAAGTGAATAATAGATTAATTTGTATGATGCGTAATTTTGTGTGTGTAACATTTGTTGTGTAAATAGGCTTCATTGTTATTTTATCTTTTAAGCATTGACCTCGTTGCCATCAAACTGTCATGGTTAAATTGGGAGGGGAAAGTGTTCTAGTCCCTAAACAAATAATAACATACTTTTGCTAAGAATCATATTATTTTTAGTCTTAATTATTTTATCTATATTTATCAATTATTGTAACTAGAGTTTCTTAAATTATCTTTTTTTGACGCCTACTTAAATTATCTTTAATTGTGGATAGACATAAAGAGTGACAACACCTATATTCAATGCAAAAATGTTATTTTTGACATTTAAATGGGGGCTTGATCACTCTCGAAGGAAATGGATGAGTGGGAATGAGCATGCCATCACATTTAATGGTGATTAAATGAGTGTTCAAATAAGACACTCACTTGAATGTCAAAATAACATTTTTTTTATTCAATGTAAGGCTACAAATCTTAATAAAAATGCTAAGCAATCAGAATTTTATATCTAGAATGATGAGTCATAATTATTAGCATTTGGATAACTTGTGAACCATGCCACTTCATTTCATCTACTCCCTCCTTTTCACTCCATCTATTAAAAAAAAACAAAAACACATAGATTAAGAAAATAATAAACATATCTTGATAATGTTAAAAAGTTGTATGAATGTACTAGAGCACCCCCATTGAAGACTTGCATACTTCCATTAATAATGGCATAATCAATTATATTATGGGTAGAATTGGAAGAAAAAAAACAATTTAATGCTCCTTCATATAATAAATGGATAAATATTTTACAACCAAAAAATAATCTTAGAAAGGGGTAGATGGAGGAAAAAGGAGTAGGTAACAATTACCATAACTTTTATCAAAGATTTTGTATATATCTTAACTTTACTCTGTGTGTAAACTTGCTAATTCGGCTACTTGTTTTTATTTTTCTGAATATAGGATGGCTGCTTGGTGCCGGAAATGCATATATTTGAAGCCCAAGTTGGAAAAATTGGCTGCTGAATATGACACCAAGTAAACTACTCACTAGTCTTCTCAAGTCACACACCTATTCACATATTTTACTTTATTCAATTAATTCTCCTTTTAAAACTAAAGTAAGCTAAAATCAGTTCAGCCTAGCTACACATTTGAAGATGCTGTGATTCAAGCCTTCAACTATTAGATAAAGATTAACCACTACTGGGAATTTGAGTATGGAATACAATTTCTTTACCATCCAATTGCAAACTCAAATTTGCAACTAATTCATTTGTTTTCTTTACCTTTCTCACCGTTCCAGAATCAATTTCTATTGCGTGGATGTCAATAAAGTACCTCAGTCTCTAGTCAAGCGAGGCAATATCTCTGTGAGTATGACTCATCATTCTCCCAAGTCATTACACCATTATTTCTGGTGACAGAGTGTTGAAATAGTTTTTTTATGCTCTTTTTTACCTCGTTATTTATTTTGTTGTTTTGCTTCCCAGAAAATGCCAACAATTCAGGTGCGTTCCACATCAAATTATTTTTCTATATGATACGGCAAGAATGAAAATATTTTCAATTCCAAGAAGATATCCAAGTCGAGAAAATAAGATTGAATACATGAATTACTTGCAGCTGTGGAAAGATGGGGAGATGAAAGCTGAAGTCATTGGAGGCCACAAGGCCTGGCTAGTCATTGAAGAAGTCAGAGAAATGATCGAAAAGTTTCTATAGTATTTTCTGGATTCTTCTATTCTGTTTTTTTTTTTCCTTATTTCCCCCCTCTCAAAAATACGGGAAAAAAAAAAAACGAGAGCGCGCAACCTTATTTTGTATCATATTATTTTATTCTATTTTTGACATCCGCATGCAGCTGTGTATCAATATTAGTGTTCTGCTTCTCTTGAAGTTTCTACAGTGATAGAGTGCAAACAGCGTTGGTTACCTAGGAACCATTGGAGTCAGCTAACAATAACGTCGCTTTGGCCGAGTGGTTAAGGCGTGTGCCTGCTAAGTACATGGGGTTTCCCCGCGAGAGTTCGAATCTCTCAGGCGACGGTTGATTCTTTTAATATTTTATATTTGCTGTTGTGTTGGCTAATTGGCTTTGTCTATCTCTCCTTATCTAATTCTGAGATGCCCAGGTCAACGATGAAAAATAGGTACTTGCATATTTGCAACAGGTGTTCTTTAGTTTAAGAGTGAAAATAAGCGGAAATTTTTGGTGGATGAGGGTGTGTTTTTTCATCTAATTCTGATATGTGCAAGACAATGATGGAGCATACTGTGCACTAGGGTGTGTTTGGTTGAAAAGTATGATATTTTTCCATTAATAGTGGTGCTGCACTGGTCTAAAAGGGATTAATGGAAAAAATTAGGGTTAAATATATTTTACTCCTTGAATTTTAGATCGTGTGTAATTTAAATCTCAACCTTTTCAAAACATATATTATAACATCTTAAATTTTTTAAACTGTGCAAAAAATTTTTAAAAATTAAGGTCATAATAGGTGTTGGGTTGCATATAATAAAAAAAATCAGAGACTTAATTGCAAATAGTATTTACAGATAAAATATCGAGTTGCATAAATTAGAAACTTCAGGCGGATTGAGTGCACATAAATTTTATTTTTATTAGTTGCTAAAATTATACTGAGAGATGTTTTACACAGTTTAAAAAGTTCAGGTGTAGCGATGTACATTTTGAAAAGTCACAGGATAAATTATACATAACTTAAAATTCATGAGGTAAAATATATTCATCCCAAAAAATTATGCATTTGCATACAATAACTGATTCATCTTTCTAAAAACAACCTCCCACTTACCTCTTAAATTTAAATTATTAAATATTTATTTATTTTTTATGATATTAAAAATATCTTCCTTATTCACTGAGTAGGAAAATTACTAGGAAGATGATCAGCAGGATGTATTCATAAACTCTGCACATGTTTGAATTATGACGAATTTTATGTCGTTTAACTGGTTGCTGCATAATTTTCTTGGTAAGAGGAATTTTGTTATGCGTTAAGATCAAAAAACCTCCCCTGCTTACTTGTTGCTTGAAAAATCAATGCTGTAGTGGTTGAAAATACTTAGTAGTGAGCAGCTAAAGAAATAAAATAAAGATGAACCAAAAACAGAACTGAACTTTTCAACCTTGAGTAGAACAATAACAAAACCAATTTTTGTTTTCTGGATTTTGAATGAGTTAATTTCGTCACTTTTATCTGAATTGGCCTATGGTGTTAGGTTAACTTTATCAATTTTATTTAACTTAAATCAATTTTGAACATACCCTAACTTAAAGACAGGGTGAAGTGAATGCGTCACTTGTACATACTTGTTCTTCATGGCCTGAGAGCAGTAACCAGTCAGAAGCTCTAAAGCTCTTAATCTCAAATTCCACTCTCAAATACAACAAAATTTTACCATATACATTGGGAAAATACTGAATAATATCATGACCTTGATTTCTTTAAAATTTTCATATGAATAAATAAGAGTTTGATTTCTATGTATTCACTATCAACTAATAAAATTTCTAAAAGATGTCAAATTAAACTAGACAACTGCCCACGTGATAACTACTCTTAAATCTTAACACCTTGTTGAATTTCCGTTAATTGAAACAATGTGAAATTGTTTTAGATCGTCAATGTATAAAAGCTAAGCTAAAATAAATAATCTAAACTCCTTTCACTTATTCAACATCTAAGCAAATTCTAATGATAATTTTAACTATTTTGTATATTTAGTCGGTTCCCCTATCTTCGAATTGATGGACAGAACAAAAGAAAGAAACAGTAGCAGCAGATCAAAAGTGAAGAAAATATATTTCCATTCTAGTCGGAAGAAAAGTGATCTAATAGTACGAAAGTTTGATATTGAAATGAAACTAATGGCACCATCATCAACTCGGTTAAAACACCAAAACTTGCTAACAAGCCAGTGGAGATCATGCCGCGGCGTCTACCCAAATAAAGTTAAGAGGAGTGATATACAATTATTATTAAAAATTTTTACATGATTTATAATTTTTTTATACTAATTTATAATTTTTTATACATTAATTTATGACTTTTAATTTGACATAAGTATATAGTATAAGCTAGATAATGATTATTTATCATTTCTTTGAAGTGAAACTAAGATTTAAATGCTCTACGCAAGGAAATGCTCATCACCATTGAAAACCTCCAATCTCACCGTCGAGCATTACCACAACAATTAGATACTCCTCCTCTCACACAATATCTGTCAAATTTAAACAAACAAAGATTAAAAAAAGATGATAACTAATATAATAATAAAATTTTTCTATATAAAATTATAAAATATAGATTAATATACTCTAATAATAATTAATTATAAAATGTATCAAAGAATTAGAAATAAAAAATTATACTAATAGTTATTAATTAGTTAAGAGTACTATTACAATAAAAAATTTATACTTTATTCAAACGTAAAATTAACAAATATTGTAAATGATATCCTATCAAAAAATAAACATATTATAAAAGAGAGTGAATACATCACTCCAAAACCTTATTGATTTTTCCCCAAGGTGAACTTGGCTAGAGGCTAGAATGAAGTAAAAATTTTCATTTTTACATATAAAATTCACTTATAAAAACTTCTTCCTTATTTTCACTCCCAACCAGACACACCCAATGTCTAAAAATCTAAAGGATCAATTATTAGTACCCAATCATTCTCAGTGAAGAGAGAGACAAACCAATGTCTTCCTAAAACAGCCTCGGGTCGGAGCCTCCGACATTGGTAAACACAATGCGTATGTCCAAATACCACAACTCACGCAGCCAAAAACAAGCCTCTAAAATGTCTTGAAAGCGATAATGTGCAAGACTTCTAATTTATTTCCCTTCCCATGGAGACCTTAATTCAAGAAAAATATTACTAAAGACTACTAAAAAAACATCTACCGTTTTTCGGCCTACAAATTCACGATAGGCGTGTTCATGCTGCGCTATGCTAAACCCGTTTTGCCTCATAGGAATCTCATTTCATTCAGGTAAGATTTTTCTTTAACAAGTTATAGTTAAAAACATGCAGCCAGAGGATGTTAACACCCATAACCAAATATTCCAGAGTAACCGGCTCAGAATACACCAGGAACAGTTAGCCACACAGATGACAAATCACATTCAATATTATTTACATTAGACATGCTAGTAAGTAGCAACCTGCTATTATTGCACAAGTGATCACATCATATGCACAAAGTTAAATTAGTAGTATATGACTTGGAATCACAAAGCATTGAAGGTGTAAAAGCACAAAGTATTTCCACCAAGAAGCTCCCGGCAAACATTAACCAAGAGCATCTATTGCAGTTCAACAATATCCAATATCCAATTCCCAATCCATTAATAATTTCCGTCACTTAAAATGATCAAAAATCCGTAAAAATTCTACAACACATGACAAGATAGAGAAGAAGAGGAAAAACAAAAAAGAACCCTACATTGTCAAACACCTCAAATTCCAAAACCAAAAACTGCGCGTATCCTTTGGAAGATGAGATCCCGCCACCCCCTCTCCGTGTTCTCGACCACAGTAGCATTCCCATATCTACAAGCACACATTCACAAAACCAACCAAAATTAGCCAAAACAAAAAGCACAAGATTTAAAAGAAATACAAAACAAAATCAACAACAACCAAACATTAACCTATCTTCTTCAGGCACGTCATTATGTGTGAGCTTGACAATAGTAACACCTGGTTCCGGCTCCTCAAACACAAGCCTCACCTGCCAAAAATAAAGCCAATCACCAATTACACACACTCAACTTTGAACACAGATAAACCAAACCAAACCAAACAACAAACAACAGAGACATACCAAAGATTGAACACCATCGGGCCAGCTCCCGAACCTCCATTTCTGCACGATCAACTTAGCTTCCTGCAACTCAACGTTGGTGCCAGTAACAGACCCATCGAAGATGCTGAATTCACCACCAACTTCCTTACTGATCCTGGCATTGCTCTGCGTGAACCCCTTCCACCTGTTCTCATCCAACAATATCTCATACAAATCCCTCGCCCTGCAATTGAACCTCTCCGTCAAGCTAATGCTCTTAAACCCTTCCTTCTTCTTCTTCCTCCTCCCGTCCTCCTCCTCCTTCTTCTCCGCCGGCACCGTCTCCGCCGCAGAAGAAGCAGCATTGTTACTGTTATTCTGCTGCTGCGGAGGCTGCGGCGCAGGCTTCTTGGTCTCCAATTCCTCCTTGACGGGACCACCTTTGGCCATGCTCTGAACCCAAACCCTAACTTTCTCGAGAATCAAGGGCTTCCCCTTGGAGACCATGGCTTCCTTGAGCGTCCTACCCACAGGACCCTCGTCCTTGACGGTGACCCGCAATTCGGGATCCTCGGCGGCGTTCTCGTCGGAGATGTAGGGGATCTCGACGGTGCCGTCGACCTTGAGGAGAGTCTTGCCCTCGGAGTCCTTGGCCTCGCCCTGCCAGGCGAGCGTGAGGGAGATCTCGTATCCGGGGATGATCTTGCCCTTGCGGACGTTGACGTAGGCCTCGCCGTCAAGGGCGGAGACCTTGGTGGTCTTGATGAAGAGGTTGGACTCGCCGTCGAGGACGGTGAGGTCGGAGAGGAGGCTGGAGAAGAAGGTTCTGGACCATTCGAGGCAGTTGGTCTCGGCCCAGTGCCAGTTGTGGACGTTGGTGCCGTCAGCCCTTTCTTCCACGATCCAGCGCTTGTCGCCCTCGCCGTAACGCGCCATCCAATACAATCAACTCTATGCTTGTGAGAGTTAGTGAGTAGTTAGTTGTTGGGGTATTGGATTGGAGTGAATGGAGGATTTATTTGTGAGGGTTAAAAGGGGGAGTGCGGAATGGTCTAGAGATGGAAGGAGGATGCAGTGGAAGGGTCTAGAAAGTGCTCATTGCTTGGATTAGGGATCAGGATCGCGATACTCGAATCATCCAACACGCTTGGCAGGTACGGACCGGATTGTTTTTTGGTTTTGTGGTTACTTGTTCTTTATCTACCAAGGCCCATCAAAAGGCCCATAGCCTGCTACTCAATGTCGGTCATCATTATAAACTTAGTTTAATTGCACTTGAGGCCTGCAACATAGGTGAGTTATATGGCGGAGAAAATTAAGTTTGGGGGTATGTGGTCCAAAAATCGAGACCATTAAAAAATAGATATGATGAATGACATTATAGTAGATTAGATTCTTTTTAATATTATAAAAGTTACCTCCTTAGAACGTCAAATTGCAATAACTTGATTTCTTGTCAAATCTCTATCAATTTATTTATTTATTTTTTTGGTTTATTTTGGTTGTGGCAAGGTCAGGGTTCAAATTGTATTGATGTTCTTCAGTGTTATCCTTTTTTTTTTCATAGATCATCTCACATTTTACAAATCTTAAAGGCTTAAGCATCATTGTGGAAGATATGGCCACGGAATTTTTAGGTTCAAACTTCGATGATTTAGATTATGTGTTGCTACATCTCATTCATTCAATTAACTTTTAACAGTATATCAACAGTATAAAAGCCTGCATATCCCACACCTTTCCATTCTCAGAGAGCCTCACAACCCCCGGGCACTTTTGCAACATCGATGCCACAACAATAATCCCACCGGCAGCAGCGTCCTCAACACTTCCCACAGAAGGCTCATTGGCAACTTGCACGAATTTCAAACCAAATCCAGAGCTGGATCTGGATCTGGAAATGCATCTCCAACCACTCCATTGGCAGGATCTATGAGGTGCGGTTTGGCGGCGTAGGAAAGGGTGTGGGGTGGGTGATGCTTTGTTGAAATATATTGGTGCCCAGTTTGTTGTCGAAATTTGGTTCAATACCCCTTTCCCCCACCCACAAAAACAACACCCGTCCCACTATACGCAACCGCTAACAAAGGAAGTGCACAAGTTTCTGAACATAAAATAATGGGTCTGAAGACAAAAAGTGAACTTATATTTTGGTTCATGAACAAAAATGAACTTGATTTATAGATACTATAGAAAATGGCTTGAGAAGTTGAGAATGAGAAGTTGCACAACTGTGAGGGGTTGAATTAGAAATCTTCTGTAAAATTAAGTTGTTTTAAAGTTGAAATATTTATAATTCCATCCCACTTTTATTTCATATTATCATGGAGTACCTGCACCCAAAGTTAATTTTCTCCACCACAGAACTCACTTCGGAACATATCGCAAAGTTGTCCGTGGTGAGGATCTCATAGTAGAGCTGATGGCTGTTGTGGAAACCCGAAACCAAAAAAATAAAACTTGGAGTTTAATTTTAATGCTTTCGTATAGTTAGTGTAATTTTATATTATAACATAATCAAATCATTTCAATTATATAATTTCTTAAATAGTAAACATAAGGCTTAATAATTTTTATTAATATGGCATTACATAATTAGATGATAATGTATTTTTTATACTGTCAATATATAGAAATTAAATTTTAACCTTTAAGTTCTATGCAATAACATATAATTACCATTAAACAAATTATTTCCTCTAAGATTTATCTATAACTAAATAACATACTTTTAAGTATCATGTGAAATCTATATTTCAATTAAACAAAAATCATTCCTAATAAAATATCCTAAAATCTTTCACAGGTTGTTCATTACTATTCTCTACCCTCTTTTTTGTTAAGTTTTTGTTCATTATTAAAGAAAAATACTTCACTATATCCCATGAATTTTAGCTTACCGTCACTTTAATCCTTATACTAAATAACGTGTAATTAGGTATTGTAAACTTTCTTAAACATATAATATTTCCATTAAAAATATTTGAAAAAATTAAGAGAATGATCAATTTGCACAAATAAAAAAAATGTTAGGGATCAATTTTTATGTTTTTAAAAAATTTTGAAATAAAGGACATATAATCTATAATTTGAAGAATTAAAATACTCTTTCCCATTATTTTATTCTTTATGCAGTCAACCAATTATACAACGGTGATTAAGTTTTACGTCCACTACTTAAAAAATATATAAAAAGAAAAATTTGATTGCAAGAAGTCTGTTTTATATTATTAGTATATCAAAATTGAACTATATTAAAAATAAAGTTTAATTTTAATGCACTGGCTTTGTTAAACAGTCATCCAATCAAATTATTTCATTTGGATGACTTTTCAAGTAGTGAGTATAAACTCAATTACTTTTATTGATGTAGTAATATATAATTAAATGATAATATAAAAATACTTTACACATAACAATATTTTACACTATCAATACATAAAAATTAAACTTTTAAAAATGAGTTAATGTTCATTTTAGTCTCTCATTTTTCACACTTAAGTTATTTTAATCCTTGACTTTTAAAATGAGTTAAATTAGTCCCTGACATTATAAAATGTGAATCATTTTAATCCCTCAACCTAATCTTACTTAATATTCTATTAATTAAATGACGATAAGTAATATTAAGTAATACTTTAACATATCATATGTTATTTGAAATAAAATAAAGTTTAAAATGACTCATTTTAGTATTTAAAATTATACAAAATGAGTCATTTAAATATTTATTCTAAGTCATAAAATAACTCATTTTGTACTATTTTAGATACCAAAATATATTATTTTAAAATTAATTTTACTTTAGATGACATATCGTATGATAAGATATCACTTAATATTACATATCATTATTTAATTGATAAAATGTTAAATAAAAATAGAATAAAGGACTAACTTGACTCATATTTTATAATATTGGGGACTAATTTAATTCATTTTAAAAGTCAAAGACTAAAATTACTTATGAGTGAAAAATCAAGAATTAAAATGAGCATTAACTCTTTGAAAATACCTAATCAAAAATTAAAAATCAAAATCAATCCATAAAATCAATAAATATTAATTTAAAGGGTTTAGTTTAAGGATTTAATTGGAATATATTATTAGTGTAAAAAATTTTTTTAACAATCTTTAAACTACTTGAAAATTCATATAAAAGGAATTGTTTGAGTACATGACAATATAAAACTCTTTTACACTAATAGTATATTAAAATTAAACTCTTGGTTTAAACATATTAATTATGATTCAATTATCATGCACTTCTAGTATAAAAAAAATGTTATATAATTATTCAATCATATATTACCATATAAGCTAAGATAATTAATTTTTATACTCACTATTTAAAAAAATCATTTAAATAAAATATTTTAATTAGATAATGATATAAAATATGAGTGCATCAAATTTAAATTCTATTAACCACATACCATAAAAAAATTATATTATCATCCAATTAAATTTTATTATGTGTGACTTTGGCAACAGAGGAGTGCAGACAACGTTTTGATTGAATGCATTACCTATTAAGAATGGATTTAATTATCATACACTGATAGTATCATATTTTTTTATACAATCATCTAATCATGTAATGCCATATAAGTCATGATAGTTGATTTTTATATTCACTATCTGAAAAGTCATTCAAACTAAATATTTTAATTGAATGACAGTGTAAAACTATTTTACATTATTAGTGTATCAAAATTAAACTCAATAACAATTATTTTGATTGAATTATACATTTGACCAAAGTTCACTCGTTCATCAATTTTAGAGTTGAACAAGAGAAAGTAGAGCACCGGAAAATGTGTAGGGTTTCGAAGAAGTGATCAAAACGACGGTCCCGTGGAAAGGGCGGGCATTGCAATTTGCATATGCATAATGTCAGAGTCAGGGTCAGGGTCAGGGTCAGGGTCAGGGTCATCTCCTTTGTTTGATTCATTCCGTTTCCGCGGTACCGTGAAGAAGCGGACTCAGCGGTTCAAACGAGTAGCCAAACCCACATCGCCGGTTCAGCTCGCCGAACCGGAGAAGAAAACTCCCCGTTCTAAGTCAGCGAAAATCAGCGCTGACCCCAACCCCAACCCCATGATATCAGAATCAGCCTCCTCAAAAATGGAAATTTTGCCCCGCAATTTCTTTCAAATTGATGCTTTGGACCTCGCCCCTCGTTTACTAGGGAAGTTCCTTCGCCGCGACGACGTCGTTCTTCAGATTACAGAGGTATGCTCCATCGCCCTATATTCACCATAGATTCAGATAATGCGATTATAACTCAACTGGGGGGCATTTTTGAAATTTTTGGGTTCTCCATTGCATCACAGTTTGCTGTAAAACAACACACTTAGTTCACATTGTTAAATTGGTTTCATGCGAAATAGAAAGAAGAAAAAATGGAACGGGCAAATTACATTGACAATTTGAATCCGAGGTTCCTGTCTTCCTTAATTTACGAAATCATTGTACCTAATCTGTTTGAGTTTGTAAAATCATTGCACTTCCCTCTCCTCCATATGCAAATTGCCTAGTGCGGCAATGAGAGGCAAATGTTATCTAGACAGAGAGAAGCCCAGATGAATTTCACCAACTTCGGGAGGTCATTGTAATTTGCCCAGAAAGAAAAAGGCCCTTTCTTATGTGCATGTGTGTGTGTGTGTGTGTTGTTGATACTAATCTTAACAGTTAACACCGAGGAATATGCATCAGGCAGGTTGAAGCGTATAGACCAAATGATTCAGCTTGTCATGGTCGGTTTGGCATTACTCAAAGGACCGCCCCTGTTGTAAGATACTCCCTTCATACTCTCTATCTCTTTATTTATTTATTTTTTTGTTAATTTGCATACTCTTGTTCATCTTGAATCTTTTGTAGTTTGGACCAGGTGGGCATGCATATGTTTATCTTTGCTATGGTGTCCACATGATGCTCAATGTTGTTGCTGACAAGGAAGGAGCTGGGGCTGCTGTCTTGATACGTTCTTGTGCTCCCATTAGTGGTAATGCTCTGTACGTAGTATACTGTATAACCACTCAGTTGTTGTGTTCTGCCGTTTAGCCATCCATCATAACCTGTGTTGCATCCCCACTCTTTAAAAAGGTGCCCCTTTAGATGCTTTTTGTGTTATTGATTCGATTTATGGATGAATAAAGAGGTACATGATAATTGACTTCTTAAAATGAATATGTTGATTCTCTCTAAAAGGAGAAGAAAAGAAAAGCTTGAGATGATGATTTCTTTAGTAATGGTTCTGTTTCGTGCAAATGAAGAAATCATCACTGGCTTGTGTATTGTAGCTTATTTTTGGCTGTGTACAAACTGAACTATTTGTGGGAAAAAGTTGCACTTGAACCCAGAGTTGTGGCTTTCAGTGAATAAAATGTATTTGCAACTATTACTCTTCTGGGTATGCCAAAGTAGGAAACAAGCTAATTAATTGGAAAAGTTCAGATTCTTTGATGCAACAACCTCTGATTATTTGTTCCCACTAATGTCAGTAGCAGTTCAACTAACTCTTGCAATAAGACCCTCAATCTCTTTACTAGTACTCAGTATAAGGAAACCTTGCATAGTATAGATTTACCTTGTAATAGTCGACAATGTCACAGGATTGGATGTCATTCAGCAGCGCCGAGGTCTGAAAACTGAGAAACCTATACTTCTTACCGGCCCTGGCAAGGTTTGTTTCTCTCCCTCCGTCCTTCTAATCTGTTTGGTATCAAGATCCTCTACTGTTTCTCACTAACGTGAAAATGCCATGTTATGAAAGAGAAAGACACAAAAAACAAAATTGTTAGATTAATATAGATAACCATGGATCCTATTATGACATAATTATGTCTTTCTCACTCATAACATGACACTCTCATGTTAATAAGTAACATCCCAATCCATCAGTATGAGGTGCTTTCAAGAAAAATTATGTGGTGAGTTGTTTTGCTTTACCATTTGACTTATCAGGTGAAAGTTATCTACATCCCAGTGCTTTACAATTAACAAAGCAATGTAGGAAGTTGTTTTGCTTACTAAATATAAACTAGCTGCAGTTACAGTTTTGCCTCTTTCTTGGTAAAATTTTATTTAGACTAAGAAAAAAGAATGAAAATTGTACATACTGAATAATGGTTAGTGGATAGTTTGATACTTGCATCTTAGATTCGTAAATTCATTACATAACCTCATGATTATTTGGAGATGAGGATGTTGTGTTGGATGTGTGGTCACACTAGATGAGATAAGATTAGAAATGAGTGCATTAGAGAGAAAGTTGGGTAGCATCTATTGTAGAGAAACTAGTTGAATGTCGTCTCAAGTTGTAAAGGCTCTGGTAAGAAGAGTGAATCAAATAGAAGGTATCCCAATGACTAGAGGTAGAGGAAGACCTATAAAAACTGGAGGTGAAATTATCAAAAAATACTTAGAAATAAATTATTTAAATATGATACAAGATAGAATATTATAGCGTCATCTGATCCATATAGCCAAGCCCAAGGGCAGCTCCTTGTGTTGGGGTAAAATTCCTAATTTCTTGATAATTTTCTTAATTTTTTTTAATTTGGCCCCCTCTTTTTTTTTGTTAATTCTTATCAATTTTTCATTTAACGAGATGTTTAATATTAAATAATATATTACACATATAATGTGTTTTCTTGAGTTTTATTTATAAAATATTTATTTCTTTTACATTTGGCAATTTTATGTAAATTTTTAAATCAAATAAAAATTATAAGACATATGTATTCTTTGCATAAAATTAACTAATAAATATTGACCCCTCCTAAAATTATGGTCTAGCTCTACCCCCTGGCCAAGCCCATCTAGTGGGATAAGGCTTAGCTTGTTGTTGAGGTTGTTGTGAGCGAAATAGTTTGTAGTCTAGGTTATTAAGGCTATGATTGGGAGTTTTGTAGATGATAGAAGGGAATGAAAGAAACTATGTCACTCCCTTGTTTGAAAATTATTTTCATTCCCTCCTTGATTCTCCTAATTTGGAAGGTAAAAAAAGTTTGGTTTTGAGTGACAAGGGAGGGACATTGTCCCTTACTAGATACATCACTCCCTCCCCTAAAATTACTTTTAAACACTGATCACTTAACTTTAGCCTTGTCACTCCCTCCATTTTCATTCTCCCAATCATAGTCTAAGCCTTATACTCCAGCTATTTCCGGGAAAAAAGTTCATCCTCAACTAATGTTCTTACCCTCCTATGAGTTGATAGAAATTGTGTTTATAAAAATTTTGAAACAAAAGATTTCACGTGGTGGTTTAAAAAGGTTGCATCACTGGTAAAATGTAATTTCTGTATGCATCGCGATATGGTATAACAGAACTCACCATGGGCCATAATGATTACTGAGGTTCTTGCTAGAAGGGGAAATTTACGAAGGATAAAAGGGAAACAGGTTCCATCATTGTAGTTTTCTTTGGCTTTTTGCCCATCTTCGATGTTTGACCTTAATCACTTAGAATATCGGTGGAGAAGGCCTTTTTAACTTTTTCCCACAAACGTCCCCGCATATCTGAAATATTATCTTTAGATTATGAAATTGATTGATCTGAACGTTCTCCCCAATGTTAGGTTGGTCAGGCACTGGGTCTTTCAACAGAATGGTCCAACCATCCTCTTTATACCCCTGGTAAGCTAATAATAAATTCTGGCGTCCAAAACTTAAATTTGACACATGGATGGTAATGTGTTAATTAAAAAGGGAAATGGGTGTGATATGCAGGTGGTTTGGAGCTGTTAGATGGTCCAGAGCCGGAAAATATATTGGTGGGTCCGCGTGTTGGTATCCATTATGCTTTGCCAGAGCATGTCAATGCATTGTGGAGATTTGCCATTGCAGGAACCCCTTGGATTAGTGCTCCAAAGAACACTCTCGGGCCTCCCTTATAGTAAATTATTAGAAATGTAATGGAAATTAAGGGAGACGAGTTGTATGATGTTTAAACAGATTAGGTAAAACTCCAATGAATACTAAACCGAAAAAGATTAAAAGTGTGTCTTGAGTCCCAACACTTCTGAACTTTGTAAGCACATGCGTTTACAGCTGTTTGCATCATTGCTGTTACTTTCTTAGTGATGCCTTTGGGAAAAAAAAATAAGATGTCATATTGTTTAAAAGTTATTCTAATTTAAAATTGAGTTTATCTAATCAGGGTACTAGTTAAGGTTTTTATTAAAAATAAATATAAAAAGTTAATGATGGATTTTACATCTTGAAACTTGAAAAAACACATATTTCCAATGAAAATTTACTATTTTAAAACTTTTAATAAGTGCCTTTAGCAAAATCCTTTAAAGTTTTATCCATATTTATTAAATAAATTTTTAATACTATGTAAATTGCAATTTATACTATTGTGAATAAAATCTTGAATTATAAAAATTACATTGTTAGAAAGATATATAGTATATTATTATTTAAAAGAAAAACTCAATTTTATTTTATGGCAATTTTGTAATTTGATTTATGAAAATTTTCATAAATAAACTTAAAATGAAGTTCATTTATGATTATTTACATCCTCCAACCAAATTCACCCAGATGTAAATTGGTTTTAGCTTGCTATACATGGAACTAGTTAATTGATAATGTTTGCCAATGCGGTATCTGAACAGAAATTAAAAAGGTAATAAGGTACATTTTTCGGTAGTAATTATAAACAATAAGACGTTAGTTGATACATCACTCATCATTTACCAGTTTAGCTTAACCTAGCACCCTGCGTACACCAGATTCCGCATGTTGTATTCATGTACTCTATGAAATGGATTATGAAGATAAGCGCATTCGAAATACATCTAAGCATGCAAACAGATGAGAACGAATAAACTATCAATAAAAGATGGATACATAATAATCAATAATTTGTCTAATAAATATTTAGCACTTGCTTTTAAGGGTATGTTTGTTCAAAAATTCTCTTTAACGCGAAGGAACATTGAGTGAAAATAATCACCACACAAGTCCGTTAAATGGTGACTTCCTTTCAATCAACACCCCGGTAGCTTTCAAAAGAATCTTAACCGACCATGCATGTGCATTTCCTTTCGATCAACGCCATAAACACAATAAACACTCATTAGAAAGCGTTCCTTCACTGTTACAGTGGGAATCAAACTCTAAGTCAGCTTGAGAAACTGCAGATATAGTAAATCTTTGGTGAAACATTGAGGTAAAGAAAAAGGCGAAGGGTAAGATATCTGAATTCTTCACTCTATTCACATTAGGCATCACTACTTTAAATCAATATTTTAAAAACCAAATCAGAAATTAAACCAGTAAAGCCTCTAATTTATAATTTAATTTAACCAGTGAAATCTATAACTAAACTGTAATTAAACATTAATTAATTTAATAATACAATTATTCGGATCACATGCCTTTGTCATGATACTCCTGAACATCAAGAGTGCTTACAAATCAGCTAACCTGATAAAATTTTCGTTCTAAACATTCAAATATTCTAATAAGCACGTATATGATATAAATCTCTAAAAGGACAATTCTTTCTGAAAGCAACGCAATCAAGTTTCCATCACCTAGTTCTACAATTACTTTTAATACTTAAGCATGCGTCAAAGCAAGTAATCACTGATGAGCTCTATTATTCACTTGCAGCTACCATTAGGGAGAAAATCACAAAATAAGGCTTACACTCTTTGACACAAGGAACTGAGCTTGTACAAAATCAAAATGAACCTCTTTCATTACCTTGCGTGTACATAAATTATATTGAATTGCAAGGCAAGCGTCTTGATACTTGATTCATCCGTGGCTTCATTTTTATTGCCATAAGGGAAAAATTCAAGGACGCTGCAGATTAGAAGAGATAGTAAACCAGAAGAAGTGCAAGAGAATGCAGAAATTAGATTTTCAGACACCCATTTTCATTCAGCAAATAGAAAAATCTAGGATACAGATGAACAATCTTTGGAAACCACTGCTTGCAGAAGTTGCTGAAAACACTAAATCAATCATCAGATATTCAGATACTTCCATGTGTACTACTCACATCAAGCATCCGATCAGAATATTAATAGCTTCACATCCGCCACAAACCACCTTGCAATCCACAAATAAAAAATGGCTATCTGCACTCTGGAGACAAATAGTGTGTCAGATCCTTCACAGAAAATACCCGGAAAATAAATATGATAAAGTGACATGATATACACAATACCTATAGTCAATTAATGACCCTGGAATGGTTGGTCTGGAAGGAAGTTAGCACTTAGCACCGATAGAACTGTTCCACTCAAACACAGAATGGTGGTTAGCTACTTGCAAGGCTTTGTTAATTCCTCACCTTGAAGAAACAATGCTTCAACCTGACCCTCAGCCTTATTCACAAATTTCCTATATGCTTGGAGACACCCGCCTATAAAATTCATTGAAGTCAAGACGGAAAAAGAGAAATTTTAGATCAACATGCTGCTGTACAGGCAACTGAGAGATGAATTCCTCTTGCAATGATGAATACTCCTTAGCAATCCCATCCAGATCTTGTCCCATATTTCGAAGAAATTCACCAGCACGTTGTGTCAGGGCTTTCCTCCCATCAGCAACCCAGGATCCTTGTTCCACAGACTTATCAATCATTTGCTTTCGTGATTTATTCTGGTCTTGAGAGGATAGGGAGGAGCCTGTGATTCTGAAACAACACAAATGATCATATGTTAAACACGGCAAAATATTTGTTTTTGTGGAGTGAGGAGGTGGGGGAAAGTGCAGGGATGATAGAGTAAGATCATTACCTTGCTTGCAGCTCGTGAATACCTTCATACAGGCGATCTGCATGGCTCCGAAAACGTAGTATAAGGTCAAATATCACAAATAGTGACTTGTAAAGCGACTGGGAAAGCTCTCCAAGTAGGGATTTCTCCACAATGGAATCCAGATATTTATCATGAGCTGCAAGTAGGTCATCAAGATCCTTGGCTGCATCCATCTCACTTACAAAGTCTGACCATGATACCTCCAAGACTTCAAACATTATGTAATACTGTAAGTTTGAAATAAAGTGATTTATTTCAACCCATAAGACTTGGCAGCGCCTCAATGTTGAAACTAACTGCATCTTTACTGCATTTTGCAATCTGGTAAAGGAATGAGAAGTGATACTGTTCGGTTTCAGGGTCTTCCAGGCACCAATAAGTGCATGTTCCACTCTTCTAAGCTTCCACAGAAAATTAAAAATCCTTAAATACTTTGCCATCACAGACTCCGTGAACACAGTATCTAGTGGAACTCTTGCATCATATTCTAGTGAAAACACATCCCAGCCCCTATCACCGCTTTCATGAGGCATCATCTTAACCCTGAGCCTATCCAAAATGTCAGGATCATCATATTGGGCATTGGATGCCCGAATTGCAGTTTCCAGCAATCCAGAGAGTTTGAAAGAGCTTATAGTGTTCGCTGGCTCAGAAAGATCAGGCCCGACAATATCCATTAGATATTGCACAAAATCACCTTGACCAAGCAATAAATACCGCTTGATTGCAAGACAGTGTTCCTTGAATTTGTACCTCCTGTAGACTACATCCAACAGATGCTTATCAATTCTTTTAGCAGCTTCATCCACCAACGACTCAAGGGTATCAGTTTCCCCATACCCAAAGCCACCTCTTCTAGCAGCAGCCCCTGTATCAGTGGCGACTTCTGTTGCAGCATCAGCCCAACCCCGATCCTCACAACAAACCCGAAGGAAATTTATGGACTTCCCAGTCCTCAAGATCCGCTGAGCAAGTGAAGGCGAAATGAACGAAGGAAGCATCGCGTCATGGAGCCTGTAACCCTCTCTCCAGAGGGACTCAGCTTTCACCTCCTGACCCACAATAAAAAACTCGGCAAAGATATCTTCCAGCTCCCCCTCCAGAACCCACCTCCTCACCATCTCAAACAGCGGAGAACATACTCTCTGCAGCAACCTCTTCATGAACTCATGAACAAGAGGATCACCATGCCGTGCGTGCAAATGAATCGCGCCAGCCATCGCGCCGCCCCTCAAAACCCTGCACTTGTCAACCAAATCAGCCATCAACCTCATCTTCACCGTCGGCTCTGCAAGCCAAACACCCAATCTCCTAAGGGAAAGGTAATTCCCCGTGCTCGCCGATTCGGACACCAAAGGAATCGGATTCGAAGACTGAGCCTCAAGCACAGCCAAGAGCTTATAATACTCAGTAAGCTCATCCTGCAATGCAGAACAAAGAGCCTGGCCAACAGTGCCAACATCTTCAGCCGGAAACCGATCCATACTCTGAGATATAAACCCGGTAACAATCCTAAACAACCTCCCCAATTCACAAAGCTTGTGAACCATAATCCTAGTAGCTCGAGGGACCCTAATCGAATCCAATAACAAATACCCAACATCGTTACCCTCGAATTTGACGCACTTCCCATCAACACCTTGAGAAGCATACAAAACATCCCTAACCAAAACCTCTTCAGAGACCTCATTCTCTTCCCTAACCAAATTCACGAACTCCCTGAACGCTAAATCGCGTCGATTCTCGGGATCCTTAGAAAGAAGCAAAACACCGTTATCCCAACCCTTACCTGAATCGTTGTTATCGGGGAGGGGCAAATTGGGGAGGAGGGAGGGAGGGCAAGATAGGGATTTGGCATTGCGGCGGTCGTGGGAGATGATGTCGAGGAGGTAGATGACGGCCCACTTGTTGTTGACGCTGCCGGGGCCGGTTTTGGAAGAGAACTTGGAGAAGAGGTCGGCGAAGGAGAGGGCGAGGGAGGAGGTGCCGTGGGAGGCGAGGCGGCGCTTGATGGAGTCGGCGATGGCGGCGGCGTCGGGGGCCACGGAGGGGGAGAGGCGGCTCGACAGGATGCGGGACGCGTAGCGGAGGGAGTTGCGGAACTCGGGGGAGTTAGGGTTTGGTTTTGGGGAGTGTTGGTGGTGTTGTTGATGGTCGTCGTCGTTGGGGGAGAGGAGTCGGAGGACGAGTTCCTTCACCAGATCTGGAAGCTTCTGCTGATCTTCTTCGTCCTCCATTGTTAGTTGTGAAGGTGAAGGGGGAGAGAGAGAGTGGGATTTGTGTGCACTGTGCAGTGTGGAGAGAGTGAAGGAGAAGAGGAAGAAGAAGCAGAAGAAGAACAAGGGAAAAAAAAAGAAAAAAGAAAAAGAGATGGGTTTTGAAAATGGAGGAAAAATAGAGAGAATGGGTTTTTTTTATTTGATTTTAGGTGGGCGCGGAAATTAAAATGAAATGGGGTTTGAGTAAGAGTAAGAGTAACAGTGAAACTGAGTACGTTTCACACACATTTTTTGAAAAAATTAGAATAAAAACAAAAAATCAATATTTCAACCTGGGCTAATGTTAAATTGTTAATGGTATTTTTTTAAGGGATTAATTTTAAGACATTAATATTGTCTTTCAACTAAATTTCTTATTTTATATGACTTTTCAAGTAGTAAAAATGAAAAGTAATTATATTTTATTTGTGTCATTGTATGATTTGATAAATATATAAAAAAAATTTATACCGTAAATACATTTTAATTAAATTATTTTTAATAAAAAATATGAGTGTCTATTTATAAGAGAATATTTGATCTATTTATGTAAAGTATGGTTAAGACGGTAAAACTTTTCATCTCAGGTTTTAATGCAAATACATAACTTGAAAGCTTTTATTCAAATCAAATAGCTTTGCCAACTTATTTACATGTGGTAATTAGTGCTACCATTTGAATGAATTTGAACTTTTGATAAGTAAAATTGCTTAGCTTTGATTAATTTTTTAAGCAGGAATGGTGATATTTAACTATATTACAGAACCTTTTCCCATTATTAGTTTATCAAAATCATATTTCAAGTAAAATTAAAGTTTAATTTTAATACACTGACAGTGTAAAAGGGTTTTACACTGTCATCTAATCAGATATCTCTTTTCATATGACTTTTCAAGTAATGATAGTGAAAAATAATCATATTTGTTGATATGTTAGTATATGATTGGATGAATGTATAAAATTTTTATACACTGTCAGTGCCAACTAATTAAATTCATAAAATTATTACAAAGTATAATGTCAAAATAAGATATAGTATAATTAAGGAGACACCAATAAGAAATTGGTTTGGGTGTAAGATACTCAAATTTTTTATGTATTAGTGTCAAAAAAAAATACTGTTGAGAGAAGTCCATTATGAGATGTATTATTTCATAGGCACAACCAAAAAGAAAATAATTAAGGAGATAAAATTATAATAGGTCTTGGGATGAGAAAGGATCAAGAAGACATGAGTTTTATCTTTTTGGCATTGACAATGCCTGAATTTTAGCATAATTAACTTACTCCATACGTTATTATCTAGATTAGATTTTTTGATTTATTAAAAAGAATATTTTTCAGAAGTAATGCCGTAGAGCAAAAAGAACTTTTGCAGTTTTGCTTATTTAACGCAGTTACAATAAATATTTAAGAGTATGCTTATCCACATAACTAGTTAACTCGTTTGTAGCAGTATTTTCATTAAACGAACGTCCTTAGCTAATAGCTAACTTTAAATATCTCAAAGAAGAAGCTATGTTAATTCAAATATCTCAGATTTTTGCAACTAACCTTTATAAATATACACACTTAATACAACATTTTCTATGAATCAAAGCACTTCCATATGTCTTAGCACATATGAGTAGTGATTCACGTTGAAGAGAATAAATAGGAATTACAAAGGCATCTTTATCTAGTTATGAATTTTCATGCAATAACTACGCCTTCTACATGCCCCGCCATTTTTCAATCATGAAGTAGTACGACTTATATGGATGTAGTTCACACTACACGTAGTTCTTTATTATTTTTTATTTTTTTCTTATTAAAAAACGTTATGGAGTTGGAGTGCAACCACTGTTTAACAAGCGAGTTAGCAAATTGGACCTATAGATCTGCATTTAATTGGATGGCAATTAGTTTGGTCCCATCGCGAATTTGGCAGATCAACCGAAAAATGGTAGTTTGTACTTTGTATCCCGAACTCTAGTGAGAAATTAATTGCTTCTGGAAACATGTATTTCTTTTGATCAAACAAAAAAAAGAAAAAAGAAAACAGTATATTTCTTTTATCGCCCTAACACAAAGCTACTTTTAGTTATGTTTAGGAGTTTTGTAGGTGATAGAAGAAAGTGACTTATAATAGAAAGATAAGGAGTGGAGTAAAATAAATTATGTTATTTTCATATTGGGATGTTTAGTAAGTTGAAAATCTCTTTCTCAAGCCATCTTATCCTCACAGTGGACAATTTTATCAGATTGCTAGGAAAACATATTAATTTTTCTATAAAGAATCCATTCACAAAAGAGAATCTTTACATAAATAAGCTTTTTGGTAGAAACTCTTCAAGTTCTTCATGTGATTTGTCTTCCTATCTTCTATTGGATTAAAACAAATGCAGTCGCAAGCTTGTTTTCCTACATAAAACTTCTATTTAAACTAAATAATTGTCCTTTCCCATAAAATTTCTAACTAACCTAAACTAAACTAAACAACTAAATAGGCGTGAATGCATGGTGAAAACGCATTTAAAACAAAGGAAAAAATAGATGTATCAACAAACCACCATAACATAAGTTATTGATTTATCACTGTCATGATATAGTATTTTGATGTCATCATGACCCGATTTAAGAACGTAACCGGTATTTGGGAAATCTCATCCTCACGTAAGTTTCATGGCCACTAAGTCGTGCTCTATGCATAATTAAATACAATTTCTATTTTTAAATAAAGACAAACACATTAACATGTATAAATTTATTTCATAAATCAAGTCTGAATCCATAATCATAATATGAAATATAATCGAGTTACTCTATACAAAACCATGACTCCATATAAGTTAAAATACATGACAGATCTGAATAATGGAAACAAAATACTATATTCATGCATGGTCCAATACCCTGTCTACAAAATCACTGGAGCACTCTAAAGATAGCATAAAACTAATGCTTCAGTACAAAGTGAAACTCACACTAACTGGATAATGCTGCTGCTAAAGAGGAAGCTAAGAAGGATTTGGAGCAGCATGTGTATTTGTAAAAGGGAGGAAAAGAGATGAGTGAGTTTCATCTGAAATTAAATGAGTAGATTCTCACATGTAATCCTAACATGGGATAACAAAAGAATACATAATAACAATAGTATTGACGGAAGTTGTCGCTACTTTCTCAAATTTGAAAAAAAAAATGAATTCAAATACCAAATAATACACCAAAAATGTAGGTAGGGTGCAGCTCGGGCCATCTCTCAAAGAGGCTATGCTACCTAGTTGAAAAAGGGGGTTTGGAAGATCAATATTTGATATTAAAAATAATTAAGAATAATTAAGAGATAAGGACACTAGTGTAAGGGTATTCCTAGACAAAGATTAATTATCATGGACTAAGGTTGAATACATTAGTGGCTATTAGTAATTAATTACTGGTAATTGTACTAATAATCAATCAATCTCTAGAATTAATCAATACAAACAACTTGCAAACAGAATCCCAATTTCCTATAAATTATATTGATTTAATCTACTAATTGCTATAACCTAACTACCAATTGAAAAGTTAATTTCAATATTTAAACCTTAAACACAATTTAGTTGATAAATTTAAGAATAATCAAGAGATAAGGACACTAGTCCAAGGGTATTCCTAGACATAGATTAATTATCATGGACTAAGGTTGAATACATTAGTGGCTATTAGTAATTAATTACTGGTAATTGTACTAATGATCAATCAACCTCTAGAATTAATCAATACAAACAACTTGCAAATAGAATCCCAATATCCTGTAAATTATATTGATTTAATTTACTAATTACTATAGCCTAACTACCAATTGAAAAGTTAATTTCAATGTTCTTACCTTAAACACAATTCAGTTGATCAATTTAATTATGCTTAAGGGTTCCCCTGAATGATAATCATAAATTTAGCTATTTGAATAAAGATTGCAACAACCATAACAACAATTAAAGGAAAAGAAACTCAAGAACATTAGTAAAACCAACGTATTCAACGAAAAGGAAGTCTCAAATATAATTCCAATTCATACGGAAACCCTTATACTAGTAAAAAAAACTACTCCTCCATCTCTAGAGAATTACAATAGTTACTTAAAATAGTACCTAAAGAAATTAATAGTAATGCTTGACAAATTTTCTAAGAACACAGTAAATCACTAATGAAATCCCTAAGAAGAGAGCGAAGAGTAGAGAGGAAGGAGATGGAGAGAAAATAGCCATCAAGGGCTCAAAATAGTCGAATCAAAAGTAGGTTAAGTTTCTGTATGAACCCTATAAATACTATTATTAAAAATAGCCAGAGTAGGGCCTGAAATTTGGGCAAAAGTCTGATTGTTGCGATATGTTACATGGGCACTATGGCATTGAATGAGTACTGTGGTGCTCACCCACGTGCTCCTCTTGCTTGGTTTCCTCATTTGGGCGCTGCTGTGCATTACAGCGTTGGTCAGCAAGGGTTGTTGGCTTTCTTTGGTAAGTCTTGGCAATTCCAATTGCCCTAGATCCTTTCCAAGACGTTTCTAACTCAGTGCACGCTTTTTTACACTTGATTCAAGATCCTTATACATGAAACCATACTCAAAGAGACAACTCAAATACGGCAAGCTACAATCCATGAACATTCCAAAACAGGTGCAATTGTCCATGAATTTACTAATAATGCACAGTGAGGATAAAGTTAGAATCCTACTTACTTACATTTATTACACAACTAAATCAGTGCAAAAAGCTAAGGTTTAGAGGTAAGATAAGTGTTATAAATGCTCTTTATCAAGTATATGCAACAACTGTAAACCATTTTCATATCTAAATACATAATAATCCAAAATCAATAATTTATATAAATCATGCAAAATAGTAAACTAATAGAGAAATAAAAATCTTTGGATATATATAATAGTACTGTTACATAATGCTACTCCGAACTCTAAAGAGCACCTAACAAGGTCTCATATTAGATATCTAATTAGGTTCCATTTTATGAATACTTTGATAGGGATACGATTGTCCTCTGACGGATAACTTGATACAAAGGCTAATGGTCTCACAGCCATTAGCTTACTGTTTGTTTCTCTATATTTATCACATCTCTAAAATAATGAAAACTAGATGATTTTACTCTAAATTATGTATCTGATCTCTAATTCTGATTCTTGGGAAGTATTCTCTCATAGACAAGTAATTCCAGTAAACATTAAAACATGCTTGGCAATAACAATAAATGCTACACTTAGTCACAATCTATTTTCAAAGCAATATATGCAACAATTATGGTTCCATGAGTTTTGGCCCCCAATACTTTTTCATGATTTCAGTTGAAAACTTAAATTCTAAAATCATCATAAGTTCATGTAAACTCATAAAACTTTCATACTTATCACAAAATAATTTCTAAATTCATGTTCCAATATTTCTATGCAAGGAAATATTACTAATGACCAAAATCAAAGTCACATGCTTGAACTTACTTTCCTAGAGAAATGGAACATGAGGTGTCAGTACTAATGGAGCTTTGGGGAGCGAGAATGACACTAATGTCTGCCATGGAAGCAACACAATGCAAGAGGAAGTATAAGCTTACAAGAACAATCTTATGAACATTGGGAGAGTACCTAAACCTGACAACAATCAAGAGCATAAACACCTTAACTCATAAACATGGAGGAATAGAGAGGAATTCAAACATAAACCATGAACAATCCTTACCTTGAAGCTTGAAGGAGATAAGATTAAGTGAAGGATGGAAGAGAGGTTGGGAATGTTAGGGTTCGCATTTTTGGAGTGAAAATGCGTGAATGGAAGGGTTTATATAGGTAAAGGGGATGATTTAATGAAATTGCGTCATTTTTTGAAGTTTCCAGACTTGCTATGGCAAGAGGGAGGCTCGACATGGCAAGTCTGTTTGAGCATATCCCTTTTAAGGGTCTTCCTGACAACATAGGTGGGTCCCAAGGGACCCTAAGGCCATACTAGACTTATCTAGAGACACATTAACCTAAGACATCATTTATGAAGTCGCCAAAAGTGCAAGCAACTAATCCAATATGAGCTTTATTGTACTACTCATGATTCAAGCACCATTGGTGTCAAGAGAAACTCATCATAAGGAAAACCAAGACAGGATTAATGAAGCGGGGTTTTGAGTTAAAAAAAACAAATAAATAGAACACACGAAAGAAAAGGGGGATGAGGGTTACTAGGCTACAACCATGGAGGGGGCTGACTTTCCTTATTTGCAAACCAAGGGCGCTTTTCAAAGGAGAAAGAGGGGAGTTGAGGGGGGTAATGGCACTAGAGTGAGAATGTATGACTCCCAACATTTATTGAGCTCCCAAATATAGTCTTAGATTTTCGACATAGATACCAGTTTATTTTAGGCTACTAGGAGTGAGTTAGTGTCTCATATGAGACCTCGAGAGATTTATGAACAAAGGGTTATTGTCTTTGTGCGTGTGTGTATGTTTTGGTCGAATAATCTGGATGTCATGCATTCATTTAGAATGCCAACTATCCCCAAGATAACATATTATAAATTATGAGGGCAACCTATAGTTAAAAGAAGCTCAACGTCCAAAACAAATAACTTTAGATTCTAATAAGTGCTGAAGTCAATGCAAGCTCCATCTAATACCATCAGTGCATTCATTTAGTAGAAAAAAAATGTACACAAGTGCAAGGACTCTCAGAGTTTATCCTATGATGAATCTTTCATTATACAGTTAGATTAGATCAATTTTACTCTCTCAAAAGTTGCTGAAAGCTTGCACACGAGCATGATAAACATGCAAACTTAAAGACAAAGCCATAAAAACAAACATCTCAGCTAACCAAACATATACATAGGAAGTTGATTAATCACCTATAATGAGCACAATATTTTGAAGTTACTTAAAGTGTGAGCAACCAAAAAATCTCAAAATATGATCTACCTTTATTCCATTTTTATACGATTTGAACACTGCTACTAATAAGAAAAAACTTGTTAGAATGGAAATCAAAACAAACCTCATATAGTGAATGAGCGAGACAAAATAAGATAAAGAAAAAAAAAAAGAAAGGTAAAGAAGAGGTCACCACATCTCCAAGATGTGTGTGTGTGTGTTTTTTTTTGTTGTTTCCATTTTGTTTTGTCAAAGTCGTGTCTCTTTTTTCTTTTTTTTGGGTGTGAAGTCGTGTCTCTTTGTTTGAGTGCGTTGGTTCATAAGTGATATGGGCTATGGGGTTGCTTGGGGCTATATTGTTTTTGGTACATGCTTGTGTTTGATTTTGTGGGATTGCGTTAAGTTCGTTTTTTTGTTTGGGTGAAAATTGTCGTTGGCTACGATGCCATGGGCCCTGTCTCTACGTAGTATAAGCTCAGGCTACTCTTTTTCAACCAAAAAATGGGTATTCTTACTTCATAACATGGGCTATGCCGAATCGAAATTCCATAATCTGTTACTGTTGTTGAGTTGAGGTCCTGTTGTTACTGACCATAAAAGCAAAAACTTTAAGTTTTTGACAAAAAGCACAACAAAACAAGTTGTTGACAAAAAATAAACTGAAGTTGTTGAGCCGGTTTTCGTTTGTCCCTATCATTTTATTTATTTCTTTATTTTATTCCGTTTTCAAATGAACATGCAAGCGAACTAGCTTAACTACGCACCAAAATATTTATGATTTTGTATTTACTCGTTACGTGGCAGTGATCTCATCAGTACTCATGTGAAATTGTTGAGGCGAAGGACCACCACTTATTGTGAGCACCACGCAGCATTCAATTTCTTTTGCCAAAGCATCCCGATGAACACAAAATGTAACAATAATTTGACAATTAGCTCACCAACTTTTGACAATTTCATCGTTTGAATGAATTAGAAAAAGAATAAGATAACATAAATAAAAGGAGAAAGTCAACAAAACTCTCTTCATTTTGATTTATATGTATTTTAGTCTTATTAGCTTGAAAACATGCAAAATAATTGTTGAACATTTTGATTAGTGTATATTACTACAATTTGAAAATGAATATTCAATTTTTGACAACAAATTACATGCATAGGTTTTATAATCTTATTAAAAAATCTCAGATACTAAAAGAGTAGAATAAACATATATATGAAAAATAAATTAAATAATTTTTGTAGACTTTTCACGTTAAAAAATAAACACTTATTAGTATATTAAATAATGTGCATAAATCAAAATGTCTAAGGATTATTTTATATGTTTTTAAAATAACAAGATTAAAGTACACATAAATTAAAGTTGTAGAAAATTTTCTATATTTTTTCCTAAATAAAATGTTATAGGAATTCATGAAGTTGGATTATTATCTTGTGGGAAGTTCGTTCGACACAAAAGTAAAAATATTATGACAGTACATAAAAGCAAAGGTTAAGAAGTGATGAACGCCTGATATTAAGGGTGAACAAAGGGTGAAAACCTGCAAGGGCATGTTAAATCAGGGTGGACCACACTTAAACTCGATCCTTTATTTTATCGGGCTTTTTTTCGGGTGAATACTCTATTTAACCTCTTAAATTTTTTATATCAGACTATTTTATCTTTTAAGAAAAAAATTAATTTAGTGTTCTCTCAAGATTGAAAATGATGGACATATTAGTCTTTTTGTTAGTTTTTCATTAGTGAACTTATATATACGGCACAGTATAATGATGATGTACTATTAAAATGTTAGAAATAAGTTAAATAAAACTATTTTGAACATATTATACTCATTTTGATATCTAAAATTGTACAAAATGAATGACTTTATGACTTATAATAAAGATTTAAATGACTCATTTTATAAATTTCAACTACTAAAATAATTTATTTTAAGCTCTATTCCACTTCAAATGACATATACATAACTTAATACCATATTAATAGGTCAATATGTAATTCTATTAGTGTTTAAAGAATCAAATACACACAGAGAAACTAACAGGTCCTATTATTAAAATCTTAAGGGACTACAGATTTAATTTTAATTTTTAAGGGACTAAATAGTCATGTAAAACTTCTTTGAGGGACTATATAAGTTATTTATTCTCTTTTTTAAGTTGGAACCCGGTTTGATAACAATGGGATCAGTGATCGAATCAACTTTACTCTTAAGCCAATATAAAAAAGTTTTGATATTGTAACAAGTAATAGCAACGTTATGAAAAGTAGCGGCTCAAGCCACATTTTTTATCTTTTAAATATTAATAAAGTTAAATATTTCTATAATAATAAATTGTTAAATTTTATTAAATATTTTTTCGCTTGTAAAGGGGTTAAACTAATGTAGTTTTTTTTTCAAAAAAAGAAGAAATGAGTGGGAAAAAAGAAGACTTGGAGAAGATTTGAATTCATGGACTTCAAAATAAAATTAAATAGAGTTACGAGACATAAAAAATAGTTAGAAAAGTAAATCCTCTTTATTAATAGTATAGATTTTGGAAGTAATGAACAAGATTTGAAGATATTCGGTAATATATTTTAAAGTCTAATTTCTATGCACGGATGCTATATAATTTTTTAAAATTGTCATCTAATTATATATTAATACGTCAGTAAAATTGATTAAGTTTTATATACACTACTTAAAAATATGTAAATTGGTTTATTTGATTGGATAAAAGTGTAAAAAATTTTATATCGTCAGTGTATAAAAATTAAAATCATTTGAGTGTAATTATCGTGCATCGACAATTTAATTATTTTTATATTGTCATGTAACAAAAAATTATCATTTGTGTCCATTATGAGATTATTGGTGGTTCAAATTTTAAAAAACTACACAAAGGGATGAGTTAACATTTTATTTGTCGATAGTGTAATGATACTTTACATTGTCAGTGTATTTCAATTAATTCTAAAAATAATATCAAGTTAAATAAAATTTATCAATTGAAACATAAAATCTTATAAATTTATCTCTAATATTTTTTTAAAAATAATTTTAAAAAAACTATTTGACTTTAAACCAGATCGAGTCAACCTAAATTACAATCCAAAATCCAACCAAAAAATTGCATTGGGTTGATTTTTAGAGCACAAACTGACCCAATAATTCTCAAGTCAGGACATCTTATCAAATTGAAGTGGGTTCTTACCACCACTAATTCAAATGGCACCTGTGATAAATATGTTTAATTATCATTGTGATAATATATAATTAATACTTATATAAAATATTTTTAGAGTTTAATTTTAATATACTAACATTATCCCATTTAGTGTATGTGGCAATGCATGATTGAAAGATAGTATAAAGAAATTTTATACTATTAATGCATAAGAATTAAACTAGTTTTTAATGGAATTAATTATCATACACAGATAATGTAAAATATTTTTATATTATCAACCAATAAAATGATGACAACTCATTCATTTGTGCTATTTTTTAAAATTTGAACTAGGCATGTTTAGATTATAGACCACTTGACCATTTTTTGTTGTCCAATGAAAGTAATTACACACTTTTTTTAATATTAACAATGTATTAAAACTAAATAATTTTATTGGAATACAATGACTATCCGTGTAAATTATTTTTACACTGTCAACAAATAAAACGTTGATAACTCATCACTCCGTATAATTTTTTAAAATTTAAACTACTCATAATCTCATAATAGACACACATGGTATTTTTTTAATTACATGACAGTATATAAATAGTTACACTATCAATGCATAATAATTATGGCCATATAAATTTAAAAAAATTTAAATACCAAATTCTCACTTTGGAAGATTAATTTTGCACATTCATTCTTTTTTTTTATATGGGTAAAATCGATTAAGTAGAGTACATTTGGAGAAAATTTGGATGGATAATTGTTTCATTTGCTTCCTTTGTATTGATTGTGGATTTTTTTTTCATCTTTTCATTCTCATTTTTGTGTGGCTATGGTGTTTAGTTTTGATAATTATATTTGATTTTAGTTTATAGTGGCAATTTTTATGGGGTGTACTTGGATAGATGGGAATTGATAGAGCAAAGCGGAATGAGATGAAATATTTTAAAGTTCCATTACTTAGATATTTGAAAAATAGGTGGAATTGAATTGATGGAATATCTTATTGTCATCCTTATCCTTCAATTTTGGCGAAATGAGGTGGAATATCTTGGTTTCTTGTTTTTTACTCACAAAAATACTATTATTTTACTCCATTCCATTACTAAAATTTTCAAACAACAGATGAGAATAATTATATTACTCCAGTCTGCTCCATTTTATTCTACTCTAGTTCACTTCATTTTATTCCATTCCAATATATACCACCAATCCAGATGTACCTATAGTGACATTCCATAAAAAAATAAAAATAAACATTGTTGCGAAGGTTAAAAAGACTGCCTTAAATTTGTAAAAATGGCCACAAATTGTCATAAATCTATTAATACTTGACCTACTTCATGCAAAAAATAAAGGGTTGGAAATCTAGCTATAGTTAGCCAATTCCACTAAGGAAAAAGGGAGAAGCTTAGTTTGTCTTGATCAATTTTTATGTGTTTCAGTTATTGAAAATTTATTCCTACTTAACTAATTTCTCCCATATAAAAAGAAAAATAGATGCGCTAAATTAATCTTCACAATGTGAGAATTTAACACTTAAAGAATTTTTTAATTTATATGGATAAAAATACTTAGAGTCAATCAACTAAACTCCCTCAATGTTTATCTCATTAAATAAACTTATAATATATGAAAAAATTAGTTTCTACCTTCAACTATGGATATCCTTAAAAAAAAAAAAAAAGAAAGAAAGAAAGAAGAAAACTCTCCCTCGCTACAACTAAATTAACTTTTCAGTATATCCCAAATGATAGTTACTTTTGGCGTAACAGTAGTTACCAACCCGCTGTCCGTCTATCCTGCAGGAAAACGCTAGTCAACTCAACTAAAAGTATCTCAAAAAATAAATAAGGACAAATCATATATTTTAGTGCCTCCAAAATTTTAAATTGAATAAATTAATTTTTATAAAATAATATCTTAAATTAATTTTTATAAAATTAAATTATTAAATAAATTAATCTTTAAAAAATAAAATTTTTAAATTAGATAAATTAATTACTATAAAATTAAATAATTAGTCAAATTAATTCATCTGATAAGTTGAATAAGAAGAATAAACTTATCAAATAATTAACTTTTAGACGACTAATGTATAATAAACTGAATAAGAAGAACTATTTATCCGATAATTCACTTTTATACGATTAATTTAAGAGTGTTTTTGATGAGGCTAATTTATTTAACTATTTAATCCGAGAGTATTGTTACTGGGACCAATTTGTTCTGATTGAAAATTTTAGAAGGAGTAAATGGGAGTTTTTGTCGTAAATAAATAAATAAAAGAGTTGGTTTTTAAACGTCGCGTGCGGGAAGGGTGACTACTCACTAAACTGGTCCACCCTCCTCTAGGTCCTCGCACCGTATCGCTATTCGCTATGGACGAAACCACATCGACGAATCCAGAATAAATAATCAGTATATATATCTTTTTCCATTGTTATTGTTTTCCAAAAAATTTCAAAACAAAAAACAATAAATAAATAAAGAAGGACACAATACAGGCAGAGAGCAGAATGCCAGAATACAAGGAAATCCTGCGACTTGGAAGCAGAACAAAACAACGTTGGTGAAAAGCAGTGTGTGTGTGTGTGTGTGTGTGAGAGAGAGAGAGAGAGAGAGAGAGAGAGAGAGAGAGAGAGCATCGACATCGATACCAACCAAGTCTCCTTTTTTCCCTCTTCTTCAATCTGCCCTTAACTTCACACCAAGACCCATTTCCGCAACTTCCGGAGCTCGAGGTACGATGTGTTTTCTCGTCTCTAGTTTCATTTGCATTACCATTTAATCTATTATTGTTCTGTTTTCTTCTGTGTGTGCCCAGCCCTGGTAATCTATCTTACTTTGTACTCTTTCTGATGCACGGACACACTTAAGCCTTGGAATTCTCTACTTTTTTTTATACATTACTATTATTTTTATTTTGAGAAAAAAATGATTTATGCTTTGCACTTTGTGCTCATCAAAAGGTTTTTTTGTTTTTTCCTTTGATGGGTAATGGTTTCTGAATGCTTGTGCTCAGATTCGTCTTCACTTGTTTGTCTTTTGCCTGGTTTTTATTGCACCTTGTTTCTATATATGGGCATAACCATTGGTTGCTATTGGATTGCATACTCGCATATGATAAAATTTTTATAATGGGTTGTTGTTTATGTTACATTTGAATTTTTTTGTCCTTGTTTTTCCGGGATTCTTACGGTTTCTGAGTGCTTGGATTGAGCAGGAAAAAGTTAGTTTTCTGGCAAAGGATATCCTGATTGATTGAATTTCTGAGATGTTCTTTTCTTTCCTCTACTTTTTTTCCTCTCTCACTTGATATGTTTGATGGATAATTTAAATGGGGGAAGAGTTCAGGGATGGTCAATGGGGTGATCTCTGGCATAACTCGGTTTCCTATAAAATTAAAGGCACAAGCACTGCAGGTTGCCATGATGAAGTAGGATTTGTTTGCCCCCATTTTAATGTATCAAAAACTAAACCACTAAGATAAGGGTCAATGATAGTGAGAGATGTTATGTTAAGGAACTTCCGTCTGAAAATTGATTTGTGTTTGGATTTTATCAGAAATGCTGTAAAATCAGCCCCTTCTGCGATGAAATCAAAATGATGTTTGCAATTATGCTTTTTTTGCTTTGGCTATGTTACTTCTTGTTCTGTTCATTCACCTTCCTCAAGCCGAAGTAGTTTTGAAAATTTTGAGTATCAATTTGACAATTTCATGGTAGTTTGGGAGTTGGAATGGAGTATTGTTTAACAAATATATTTTCTGCTTGTCTTGTCTCCCATGAAGCATGTTGCGACTAGTGAGGCATATGGACTGGTATATCATTTGCATGATATATCTCAAAGAAAAAGGGGGGTTTCTCCGGTACCCCTCTAAAATTCAAGGGTATCGGTACCTCTCAGTTATTTGTGGCTAAGAATGAGCCACATGTCCCACTAATCCAAGTTTTTTAAAATCTATCAAATCACAACCATTGATTATACCAAGGGTATTGGTATCCCATGGGTACCGAAACAAAAAACCAAAGAAAATTATGTTTCTGCTATGCTTTAATGACTATTGATAGTGACTTAATTAAATTTTTGTGATTATATGTGGAGATTGCCTTTTGTTCATGTTTTGATAGTGAGAGGTTCAGTTTACAAATTGCAGTTTGGTGTAACTATGTTGCATGATGTTGTTCTCATGTTTGAGGAATATTTTCTTTTCTTGACCTCATGAATCTTGTGGGCTACTGTTAAAAGAATTGTTATTTACTTGATAACAGTGGACCAGAAACACTTAATCAAGTTTGAAGTTAATCTAGCCACTGTTCATTTGATTGAAACTTAGCTCTGTTGAATTATATTAGGAAATCTCTATAATGAAAAAGGACATCTTAATTCTTCTCACTTTTTGGTTAGAAAATATACTTTGTACCTACATTTTGAAGAAGAGAATATCAAAATTTGAATAGAGGAGCATTTAATATGTGACTGTGTTCTTATGCATTGAGCACTTCATTGTTTAACAGATGTAGCATGCCGTAAACCAAACAAAAAATTAAAAAAATCAAAGCAGAAGATTTGGACTAAAGTGGAGTTCTGGGACCTAGTCATTTGGAAAGAAATATTGATCTGAGCCAGCAATGGCTCCTGGAGGCGGTGTTTTCAAAGAAGTTCTTGAATCTCACCTGATATCTTCAGATTATGAAACAGGCAAGGCTAGATACGAGGCCAAGAGTAGTAGTACATTTACAAAATCTAGTAATGGGTTGAATGGAAAGAATGGAGTTAGTTCGAAGAATGGCGTGTATGACTTACTTGAGTGCCCGGTTTGCAACAATTTGATGTACCCTCCAATTCACCAGGTGCAGTGTTTGCAATTTCTTTTTCTTTATCTTCTTCTTTTTAAGTTCCTGTGTTCTGAAACCTTTATTTCATAATTCATAGTGCACACATGAACACATATAGTCATACAAATAGTGGCATTGTAATCAACAACAACTAAGTTTTGTCCCATTAAGTGGGTTCGACTACATGGATCAAATGATGTCATAAATCTCTATCATATATCATATTCATGTTAAAACCATTAAAATTTGAAGATAATTACACTTGTTTACTTATTCCTCCAGTACAACATGCTGCTTAAGCGAGAGAGATGAATGAAGAGATACAGTAGGATTATATTGAGAGGACTCTTGGATATCATAGCTGATTAATAGAACTTACCACTGAAACTCTTTAATGGTGATTTTCATTTCACATCTTAACAGTGAAGTTATGCATTGATTCCATTCTTCTAAACTATAACATTTCCTTTATGGCTGCATTGCGTTTTCAGTGCCCAAATGGCCATACATTATGTTCAAACTGTAAGATTGAAGTCCATAATCTTTGCCCAACCTGTCACCATGATCTTGAGAATATAAGATGTTTGGCACTGGAGAAAGTGGCGGAATCGTTGGAGCTTCCTTGCAGATATCAGAGTCTAGGTTGTCATGATGTATTCCCATACTACACTAAGCTCAAGCATGAGCAAAATTGTGGATTTCGTCCATACAGTTGCCCCTATGCTGGATCTGAGTGCTCTGTGATGGGTGACATCCCGACTCTAGTTGCTCATCTCAAGGATGATCACAAGGTTGACATGCATGATGGATGCACCTTCAACCATCGATATGTCAAAGCAAATCCACTTGAAGTTGAAAATGCCACATGGATGCTGACTGTAAGTTATTTTCATAAATTGATAATATATGGTTTGTTGGATTATTTGATTCCGTAGATTGGCATTGTTGCATTTTAATTTGATTATTTAATTGGTACATTCTCAATCACATCTTCTAACATGCGGCATTCAATCTGTGTGCGCACATGGCCTCACTTGTTTCTGTTTTAAGAAAGATATATACTTCTGCGCTATTTTTATTTCTTTGCAAGTGATGTTGGTAATTATTTCTTAGTCCTGTTTTCTGAGAAACACCTCACAAATTATCGCATCATGGATCACATGACTTGCACGTAGCAAGCATGTGGTATTTTGAATTTAATTGCACAGTGGAATTTGTTTCCTCTCTGATATGAATCTAAACATTTCTTTAAGCCTAATATAATATGAGGGTTCAACCTTTGTCTTCTAAATACACGTCACTTCAAATTTTATTGTGATCTCATAATGTCAAGCTCTCCTCTACGCCTAATATATTAATAAAAGGAGTGATGCTATTTTGAACATTACATTTTGGCACCACATACAACACTATCACAAAATAGGCACAACACTTCTCTCACCTTTCTCGATACATGTACCTCAATAGTTACTTACACTCACCTTAATATATAATAGAGTTTAATTTTAATTCAGCTAATAATGTAAAAATATCTTACACTGACTGCGCATGACCTTTCAAATAATGCACGAGAAATTCAACTATTATGATTGATGTGACAACGTATGACTGGATGACTGTGTAAAACACTTTTACACCATCAGTATAAGTTAAAAAACATTTTCCTTAGTATAAAAACCGCCCCTTTTGATGATGAGGTGTCTTGTTTGCAGGTTTTTAATAGTTTTGGAAGGCATTTTTGCTTGCACTTTGAGGCATTCCAGCTTGGTTCAGCTCCGGTTTATATGGCCTTTCTACGGTTTATGGGTGATGAGAATGAAGCCAAGAAATTCAGCTACAGCTTGGAGGTTGGTGCAAATGGCCGCAAGCTTATATGGCAAGGAATTCCAAGGAGCATTCGCGACAGCCATAGAAATGTCCGAGACAGTCAAGATGGGCTCATCATTCAGAGGAACCTGGCTCTTTATTTCTCTGGTGGGGATGGACAGGAGTTGAAGTTGAGGATCACTGGTCGTATATGGAAAGAAGATTGAGTGAGAGATATGTAAATATAAGTACTATATTATATCATATTAGGGATCTCATGGTGATTTTATTATTATTATTATTATTATTATTATTATTATTATTATTGCATAGAGCCTGTGTAACGATTGTTTTTAAGGTTTTGTTCTCTCGCTGAGAATGAAGAAGTAGTGCTCTAACCGTCTCTCAATGGATTCTCTTTCAATTCCACACAACTTGTCTCTGTGTTTTGGCTTATTTTAGAGTTCAAGACAGCCTATAAAATTCCCGAAAAAACTTGAAAAAATAAATTTAAAATAACTGCTTACCAAATACGCTTTTACTTGGTTTTTTAGAGTATATTTTATCCATCCGATAAGAGACTAGTAAATGGAGGTTCTTTCGACGATCTTTTTTCTTATAAAATATGCTTTTATCTTGTGGGTTTTTATAATAAAGTTTAGGTTTAATTATCCAGCATATTTCTGTAATTTTGTTCAATTTTTAATTAGGTATTTATAGTTTAAAAAATTTTAAATTGGTCAAGATTGATTTTTCAATTAACTACCTACTGATATGAAAAATAAAATATTTCATGAATATTTTATTTCCATCTCCCTCTTCACTATCTCGGGCAGATAGAATATTCATAGAATATTTCATTTTTTATAATGGTAGAGACTTGATTGAAAAATTTCATATGCTATAAGAACCTATTTAAAAAAATTTGAACTATAGGGACTTGCAGAATAATTAAACCTAAAGTTTATTCTCAACTTTCCTTCTTTTTTCTTTGACAAAAAATTAGAGTTTAAGGTGTACTGATAATGTAATTTTTTTTTATTGTCATACTAAATTCTCTCATTTGCATGATATTTCAAGTAGTAAATGTGAAATTCAACTATCTTTGTTGATATGACAATTTATGATTAGATGATAGTGTAAAATTTTTTGATGAGACCCCTCCTCAAATTTGTTCGACTTAAACTTCACATTGGATAAATTGGTCTCTTTAGGAATAAAAATCCAAATATGTCTCTACTAATTAAAAATATTGGACAAGTTAGTCCCCTGCTCAAAACGTCTTGCAAGAATGCTTAAATTTTGAACATTGTTAATCTATGTTTGAGAATGCAATTCTAAACTTTGAACATTGTTATATCTGTGTTTGAGGATGCAATTCTTTTATAGTAACAGTTGTATTGAAATAATTTTATATGTTTGTGTAAAAGTTTGAATGATTATGAAGGGAAAGTGGTAATTTTAAGTGCAAAATCCACCTATAAGTTGGAGTATATTTTTAAAGCTTTTAATTATAAGAAAACGTTATTATTTTAGAATTTTAATGTTTTTGTCAAAATAGCCATAGGTATCAAATATTACAAAATAGGGATTTTTTGCGATCCCTTTAAAGTAACAATACCCTCTTAAATTTAATGACTATGATTGAAGCATAGGTTTTATAAATCTTAATAATTTAAGTTAGTGGGATATATCGCTACTTTTTAATCACAAATAACTAAAAAGTATTAATATTATTGAATTTTATAGAGATACCAAATAAATCCTTAATAAAAATTATATAAAATTATTTATAGAAGTAATTTTTTTATACAATCTAAAGCAAACACACCACTTTAAAATTATTTTTAAGTTAAAACATTCTAGCATAAAATTAATTTTCAAATAATCAATTAAAAAGTCAATTCTATATATATTATTACTGACATCATTTAATATCGCAACTAATCCAAATTAAATAAACATTAGCATCGTCGTATTATTTATTTGTTTTGATGTTTATATGTATAAAATAGATTTAATTTTGATGTACTAATGATGTAAAAAAGTACATAAATATTGAATCACATAATGATATATTGGTAAATACGGTTAACTCTCACCCCTATTATTTGAAAAATCATCAAAATGAAGAGATTTGATTGAATAATAGTGTAAAATAGTTTTATATTATCAATATATCAAAATTGAATCCATATAAAATATACAATTAACTTTAATTTAATTTTCATCTTCTAATTTATATAATGAACATTTTGGCCCCTAAATATTTCCTTCGAATTTCACCATTGTTAAATATAATCGGACAAAACTTCAAGGGAGATAAATGTAGTTTATCTCAAAAATTATGTTTCACAATATCATATAATTTTCTTCATTCATACACACTGTAAAATATTTGAAACACGAGAACTTGGTGGTCATCCCCACAAGTCAAAAATTCGTGACTCACGTCTCAATTTTTATTGTTTTGGTCATGACTCACATTTCGGCGTCAAAAAGGTAAGTTGGCTAATCCTGTTTTGGGCCTACAATCATAGCTTGTTAACTCTAATCCAATAAAATAATGCATATAAAAAAATACTTTTTTTTTTTCGTTTTTGAGCTGGCTTAAAAAAAATGTTAGTATTATATATATATATATATGTGTGTGTGTGTGTGTGTGTGTGTGTGTGTGTGTGTGTGTGTGTGTGTGTGTGTGTGTTGGGGGGGTTGTGGGGGGTCGTGTCAGAAAATTACATGTTAGTTAGTTATGTAGTTTGAGCAGAAATTCATTTTTAGTTTGGGTCTAACTTGAGGAAGTGTGACCTTATTATTAAGATTTGGCCCAACCCAGAGAGCCCTGCACTGCACAAGATGTTGTTATCATCATATTTTATGGAGTCAGGGTTATTGCTGAATCCTCTTGCATGAATAAATAAAGGTCGTCTTAACCAATTAACAGCAATTTGATTTGCCTTTTGTGTGTTTTGTTGTCATGTGAGAATATGAGAATAGCAAACTGTAAAAAGCAGCTTTAAAATAGGTAGAAGAAGGCAATGAGCGAAGGACGTGCATCGTGGGGGCACGTAGGCGCAAGGCTGGCGCAGTGTGTTGTGTTGTTACCCTTCTGTTTTTAAGGTTATAACCACTTCATCACATAACCGACTTTCCCGGAAACAAAACAATATGTGCCTTTGTTCCAAAACGGATCTTTCATTGCACGCCAGTTAGCAACAAAAACATAACCAAAATTTTTTTTAAAAAAAAACAGCACCATTGTTCGAACCACACCTTCATCTTCTCCCTCTTTCCTATTCCCTGAGTTGTTGTTGAATGTAATTTTTTCTCTTCGTGATATATCATTCTTTATAACCTGGTAGTCCACATTTGATTTCCTCTTTGCGACCACCGTCCATCAGAATCATCGATCATCATATATTGTCTCATTGAGCTTCCTGGTTTGATCAGGGACAGGTTAGAGGCAATGTTCAAACAATGCCTTTATATTCATGTTTCTCTTCTTCTTTAGCTTGTGCATGTTGGGGTGTTGCATATTTAACTTTTTATTGATTATATTATCATCTTGTCTATCCAGAACTATTCAGAATTGTAGAAATTTTTTCGAGATTTGATACACATGACAAATTAGCTATGAGGAAATCAAAAGCCACATGCATTGCATACATGAATATTTTTCAATTTCTTGACTCTGAAGCAACGCATACATGTTATTATTCTTATCCATTTTTCAATATCATATTTTCAATTGTAACTTACCTATTAATTAAACCCGTTTCAATTAAAGACCCATTAATTTTGGGTAATAAGGCTACTTGTGTCTAGAAGGGATATATGGGCTGGAAAAATTTTGAGCCTTGAAGTACTTTCAGGTGATTCCAATTGGATATCGTTTACTGAATGGCTTGTTGAGCCTGCAGCTTGGAACGAACAGTTGAACTATGTTGTGCTGCGGAGGTGCAGAGGAGGAGAGCAGCGGTCCACCTGCAAACCAATACACTGCACCACCTAGAGGAGGAGGAGGAGGGGGTAACACATATGGTGGAGCCAGAGGAGGAGCTGGAGTAGGTAATTAAAATGCTCATTGTTAGACATAAAATCATTCACGTGTCTCTATACATCAGTTTAACCTTTTGGGAGATTAGATGGTTTCATGAGACTCATTTTAATCTATTTATCATCTTAATCCATGCATGTCACTTGGCCAGAGATCACCTTTAATTTCCTCTCCAAGGTTATATATATGGGTTAGAATTTTACGAAATCTTAATTCTTTGAATATATTATAGGCAATGACAGAGGGGAGCCAAGGAGCAATGTTGCCAGGAGTGGTGCTCCACAGAAAGCACTACCAATTGAGATACCAGCTATACCTTTGGACGAGTTAAACAGGTTAACAGGCAACTTTGGCTCAAAGGCTTTCATTGGCGAAGGTTCCTATGGTCGGGTCTACTTTGCAAAGTTGAGTAATGGTACTGATGCTGCAATCAAGAAGCTGGACACTGGTTCGCCGGAGCCCGACTCTGATTTTGGAACTCAGGTAAGATTGATTTTGATCTGAGATTGCAAGTCTTAATTATTTATCATTGTGACACAATGCATTATGTCACACATTGGATCATGCAATGCAGGTATCAGTTGTTTCAAGACTGAAACATGAACACTTTGTGGAGTTGATTGGATATTGCCTGGAGGCAAACAACAGAATCTTGGTTTATCAATATGCAAGCTTTGGTTCTTTGCATGACGTATTACATGGTAGGCCTGATATATAGCTAATAACAAAACAACTTTTCTGTTGGTGAAATAATTTTTTTCTTTGGCCGAACTCTATGGTTTAGTTTTAATTTGTTGTTACAGGAAGGAAGGGTGTACAAGGCGCTGAACCTGGTCCAGTGTTAAGCTGGAACCAGAGAGCAAAGATTGCATTTGGTGCAGCAAAAGGACTTGAGTATCTTCATGAAAAGGTTCAGCCTTCCATAGTTCACCGAGACGTTAGATCCAGTAATGTGTTACTGTTCAATGACTATGAGGCCAAGATTGCTGATTTCAGCTTGACTAATCAGTCTTCTGACACAGCAGCTCGCCTACATTCAACAAGAGTCTTGGGAACATTTGGCTATCACGCTCCAGAGTATGCCCTTGATTAAATTATAACTATCTTCCTCATATATAGTTTGACTTGGGATGGCTTTGTTTTAGCTTTTAAAAAAAAGTGACTCTGCAATTTAAATCTTATATTTAATTGAAAAAGTTGAAAACTATTTTTTTAGAAGCTACTTCTTTAAGTTTCAGCCAAAAAAAAAACTGAAAATTGATTTTTTTAAATTCTAATCATTCTTTAAAAATTATTCAAATATACAAACAATAATTTTTTTTGAGTGAAAAAAGTGATGCTGAGCTGAAAAATGTTGAAACAAAAACACACACATATACATATATATATATATATATATATATATATATATATATATATATATATATATATATATATATATAATCATGCATGATTGAAGAAAAAGGATTGAGTTGATATAATATAACTTATACTGCTACCCATTAAGGCATTAACATGAAGCAGGCTTAATAATTGTATTTGTTCTTCAACAAAACATAGCCATAATCTTATATGCAAAATGAAGAATGTACATCTTATGTAGACATAACACGGTAAGTGACCTACAACTTCATAAGTTTTGGGCTTCGAGCTGGTTGGTTAATTATCTTAAGTATCCCATCCTAAGTAAACAATATATCCATATTAAAAGTAAGTAATTTTATGATATTTGCTTTTTAAAATGATGGCTTTCATTTTTAGGTATGCAATGACTGGGCAGATAACACAGAAAAGCGATGTTTACAGTTTTGGGGTTGTGCTCTTAGAGCTCCTAACAGGAAGAAAGCCAGTAGACCACACAATGCCCAAAGGGCAACAAAGTCTTGTAACTTGGGTATGTCTATATATACTCTCAATGCAACTATATCCTTCTGGGGTTTAATGACCTTGGTTTATTTTTCTATATTGTCTATACTCTTTTTTTACTAATATGATTTCTAACAATATTTCAGGCAACTCCAAGGTTGAGTGAGGACAAAGTGAAACAATGTGTGGATCCTAAGCTAAACAATGAGTACCCACCAAAGGCAATTGCGAAGGTTTGCCTCTTTATATTCTCTCACTTATTTTGATCTTTGTAGATATATAATGTCCAAAATACTTTGAGACCGTAACTCATCATTGTATGTGGACATGTTGCATGTAGTTGGCAGCGGTTGCAGCACTGTGTGTTCAGTATGAAGCAGACTTCAGGCCAAACATGACTATTGTTGTCAAAGCTCTCCAGCCACTTCTCAATTCAAAACCGGGTGGTCCCGAGTCTAGTGCTTGATTGATGTTCTGACCTCACCTTATTATCAGAAGTGATGAGATTTTTGTGCAATTTGTGACACAAGTCATTTCTAATCTTGTTTTCATTGTTCTAGAGATTGTATTAACCTAAGTAAATGATGATTCTGTCTGCTTGGATCTCCATTTCAATTGGAAACATAAGTGTTGTGTTCATATATACAAGGCATGATGGAGATACGCCATCCTTTGGCCTAATATAACCAACGGTGAGGAAAAAAAAAAGAAAAAATTACACCAACCTTCCCCGAGGTTTAATACAATTACACTCAGTATTCTTTTATTTTACAAAACTATCATCGATCTTCTATGAGATTTACTAAAATTACAAAGACCTCTCCTGTATATACTAATTCATTAATTTAAATGACAAAGAAAGATAATATGTGGTATATACATAATTATTAATAATAAAATTATAATATTTAATAATATTTGACATATATATTAACTAGAATACCTTTTTTATCACAAGTTATTATAAGTTTTTTTCATGTGATAATACCTTTTTAAAGTTTTTTTATGTGATACAAAAATATTTTATTCAACTGAAGTGTTAAATACTATCAAAATATTATAATTTTTTCATTAATAATTATGTATGTATTTCATTCTATCTTTCTTTGTCACTTAAATTAACGAGTAAGTTTCTACAGGGGAGATTAGTGTAATTTTAATGAGTCCCAGAGGAGGTTAGTGATAGTTTGTAAAATAGAGAGATGCTGAGTGTAATAACACTAAACCTTAAGGGAGGTTAGTGTAAATTACTCAAAAAGAAATCATAGATGAAATTGTTCTCTTGTCAATTTCTCTTGCATCGGTAAATGACAAGTGCAGTAAACCATAATTACTTATTTTGAATTTTTCATTGTATTCCTTATCTCTTATTTAGTGGTTGTAATTCAATATTATTATTTTGAGTAATCATTTATTAGGTTGGTAATTTGTATATTATATAAAATAAATGTATAATTTAAATATTGTTCATAAATATATTTATTAGGCTATTTAGATTAGTTATTGATAAATCCAATCGATCTATGAATTTTTCTCCTTTTCAATTCTCCAATTAATTAATTATTTTAATATCGAAAAGGAGGAATGATACATGTATAATACCACAAAGGTACCATAAACTTATACCTCACTACCAGACAAAAAGGAGTATAAAATACGGAGGGATAAAATGGAAAGAGGATAAAGGAAAAACTTTTTCCTTCTTTTCAAAACCTGTTCTCTCTCTCTCTTTCTCTCCCTCCTTCCTTCCCTCCCCCTCTCTCTTTGTCTTGTTTTTTTCTCTCATCCATCATCCTTCTAAAAGCTTTCATTCTCTTTCTCTCTCTCGTTCTTCATTGTTCACAGGAAGAAGAATAAGGAGAATCAAAATTTGTTGGCAGCATACAAAACTAATCCTTGCACATGAAGGCTTAACTCATTTTATTTAATTTTTCATGTGTTTATGATTTATGTCCCAAGACATGAATGATTATTTTTTTCAATTTTTTTAACAACAAAACAAATTGAGAATGACTCTGCTAGAAGTTGAGATTTAATTTGCTATTATTGTTGAAAATTGGAGTTAGAAAATTGTAAATGTATATTATAAAAAGTTGTAAACCAATACATAAAAAGTTATAAACCATATTCATAAAACATGTCAGTTAGTTTTGAAAAATTATAAACCAATTAAGGACACATACTAAATAGGTTCATGATTAAATGTGAAATCATATGCAGAAGAATTATAAATTGGTATGCAAAAAGTTGTAAACCACTATGCAAATACTAAATAGTTTCATGATTAATTGTAAATCGATTTACAACTTTTTGCGTATTGGTTTATAACTAAACATGGAGCATGGGAGAAATTTTATTATCGGAATATATAGGCATTGTGTACAGATTTACTTGGTGCCATTCCGGAGGAAAGAAACATAAAATGATTCTCTATAAATTTACGTTGGTTCATAGATACATTTGGAACATTGCCACATAATACTAATCAGTAGACAATTATTCATTACACCATAGCATATATAACGATTCTATTTGGTGGGGTTCTGGTCCCGGCCACATTAGACCACATTGCATCTAAATCCACCTCTGAATAGTGACTAGGATACTTTTGAGATTGAGATTGGAATTGACTCTGTGATATGAAACGTTCACCCAAGTTCTTGTGATATCCGGTGTATACATGACAACGGATAAGTTCTGTACTGCCCTGGGGTCCCCTGAAACCCACCCATGCCGTCTGGAAAGCCCCAGATGGGCGGGGAGCCTTGAAATACAGGTTGGGTGTTGTTGTTGCAGAATTTTGCAGAACAGGTTCGTTGCAACAAGTGTTGGTCACTGCAGCGAGCGGGCCCACTATAGCAAGGGATGTTTGCTGAAACAAATGGGCTTGGTGTTAGTAGAGTGCAAAACGACGTAGTTTCGTTTTAGTGAGTCCCTAACCCTCATATAACACCTTAAGTCAGGATTTTGCACCCTGAACCCGAAACCCCTCTACCCAAACTCTCTCCAAACTCTCTTTCACTCAATCCAACTCCATTTCATCTCATTCCAAGATCAAAGGTAAGAGATTTGTAGGTTTTTGTTGTTCTATTCTTTTCTATATGTTAACCTAGGGTTTGTGCATTGTTTTTCACTCCATTTTTTCACGTCTTTTGGGTATGGGTATCATCGGTTCGCCTCCGTTTCTGTCACTGTGATATGGGGATGCGAGTTCTGCAGAAGCAGACTCACTGCAGCAAGTTATTCTCACTGCAGTGAAGAACGCGGGCTAGAAGGCTCGCTGCAGTAAGGGTTGTTTGTTGCAATGAGTGGTCTCGCTATAGCAAGGTTAGTTCACTGCAGCAAGAGTGAGTGATCATAGCCTGTGTTATCAGATTTATGTTGTGTCATCTAGAGGTTATCGATGACTAACCTAGAGTTTTGTGACTTTGATGGCAGACGTTGGTGCCATTCCTCCTCTCCGGAGCTCTGTTGGTGTTGACGCCACTACTTCTTCCCCTGCAGGTGAGTGGGTTCAGGATTGATAGCCCTTATGTTGGTCATTGGAGGTAATTTCTTAAGAGATAACATATTGGCATGTTTTAGAAAATGATTTAAAGAGACTATAGATTTTGAATAGTTTATATATATATATATATATATGCTTATCAAAGAGATGATTTTCAACTAGAACATGAAATAATTATTTTAATGCAAACTCATGGGACCATTGTTGCTAAATGATATTTATTAAGGAGTTAGAGTATAAATTATGATTTGTAGAGCTATATGTCTAGAGAAATGTTAAATCAGAGTTTTAGAGAAATGGCAAGTTTTATGACTTAGAGGCTAGACAGCAGCTATAGAGAAACAAACTGTGAGTTAACGACAGTTATTCCGTTAACCTTGGCATATACCAAGTCACTTTAGGGCCAGAGAAATAATAAATGGGACCTAGTCAAGTGCCCCAGAGACTAAAGATTTTGTTATGCTATGCATAACCAAAGAATTGTTATGTCTCATGAATTGGGCATAACCAGATATTCCTGTTTCTTTATTAGTGTACTGTGGTTTATGATTTCTACAAATATTGATTCCAAAGCTATTTGTTATTCATATGAATATGAACCATAGAGTTATTGCATTAATTGATTTTGATGATTCATGTATATTATTATTTATCTCCCTTTGCTGTCCCATGAGAGGGTTATGGGTGAGGGCCTACTCACTGAGTTTTAGATGAAACTCACCCCTCTCTCTTCCTCCATTACAGCTGTTGTAGACGCTGCAAGTTCTTCTTTTCCACCACCTTCTCCGCAGTAGAGATATCTTAGTCAGTGAGCTTCACTAAGGAGTAAAGTATTCTTTTGGTATTTTGTTGAGAGATAGAGTGCTCCAGTGTACATGACGGGTAGGGTCCCGGACCATAGAGATGTATTGCATTGTTTTACCATGATTATTTTGTATTTACATGATTACAAATTTCATGTGTATTTTGTATAGAGAGCAACTAATATTTTATGAATCACAGAGATATGTTCAAAGGCTGGAAATGAATTGAAACGATTTGTTTTTCTAATTTTAGAGGATTATGCTAGAGTTTATTTTGATTACGTTACCATGGAACCAATGGTTTGCTAGAGATTATATGATGTTTTGTAAACGATTTTATATTAATGTGCATATAGAGAACCTTAGATGTCACAAGGCTTACGTGGGAATGAGGATTTCCCAGGTGCCAGTCGAGTGCCCAAGTCGAGTCGTGACAGTTCTGCACATGAAATAGTTGGTGATCTTCTTTATCCTTATCTACTGCACGACCAGGTTCCTCCTCTTCATCATTTTCATCATCCTGGTGCTCCACAATCAAATCAAAATCCATAAGCGAGCTAGCTTATGCTATTGGCTATGGATTTAGCAGTAATGACTCTTTAATCTATCTAGCAAGGTGTTCAAAATGTAGAGAAGTTGAGTCATCATATGAGTTTTACACGTGATCACAGGATATTTCAAAGGTTGGGGATGCATTAGGTACAACAAGTGATGGACTGGAAGTTGAACGACCATTTTCGAGTTCGACAAATAGCTTTACTCTGCGAGCTTCAAACATTTGGTCGATGTGCTCGTCCTTTGGAATTCTCCATCTTCTATATCAAATCCCATTTGACCCAATTTCAACCGGCATCCTATAGAAGATTTTTGAGATTTGCTTGTTGTTTCCTTCATACTCCTCTAGTATTCAGCTTTGCAACTCTGATAAACTAATAGGTGGACGGACAACCAACTAAGCTTGATTCTTACTACAAAATGTCTTCCCCTCCATTGTGTTTACCATCTCATCATTATAATGTACAGGAATATGAATATAACTCTTTGCCATATTCTCAACATACTTTTTCCACTCAATCACTCAATTTTTCTAACATGCACATGCTGATTCGAGCTGCTCTCTATTTATATTTGAGGAGCAGCTTCAAGTTGAGTTAAAACGTCCCTAGAAGTCGATTATAATCGACTTATTATAGTGTGTCAGAGAGTGTCAGACAAAGTCAAAAGTCGACTTCAATTATTTTTCCTTACATGGAAGTCAACTTTGACCGACTTCTATATATTTCAAAAAAATCGACTTTAATTGATTTCTGTTAGGAGCAGAATTCGATTTAAATAGACTTAGTTCCCTTCTGATATGACGTGACACATGCATGTAATAGTTAATGTCGGTTTTGGGCCCAAAGTTGATTTTAAATTGACTTCTTGTGAAATTTTGAATTTTGTACTGAAGTCGGTTTAAGTCGACTTCTACTATGTAAAAAATAAGACATATTGTAAACAGATGAAAAGTAGAGGAATGTTGTAATATTTTTTTTATTTATGTAAAAAATCCTAAAAAATGGACATAAAAATTTGAAATATCTCTCTAGCACTCATCCTTTCTTGATATTTTCTATACATTGCCTCTTAATTAATATGGCGTAAAATGGATATAAATTAGTTAATATTTTATTGAAATGAAAAAATGACAATTAATTTAAGAAAAATGTTATTTATACTCACAAGATATGGAATACCGTGTTGACTCACATTTCATCCAATGGTGGATGAGATGTGAGTTAATACAGTGTCCATGTATTGTCACTACGAGAAAAACTCTTCTTTGCAGCGGTTTTTTAGCGGCGGTTTGTCTTTGTTTTCCTGGCGGTTTGTGCTCCCCGCTACAAATCAAAGTAAATCGCGGCGGTCCAGAGTTGGATGAGTGGCAGTTTGGATATTCCTGCGGTTTGCATCAACTGAAACCGCCGCTAATGTTTTTTTTTTAAAAAATAAATGAAATAAATTTTCTGTTTCTACGAACCGCACGCATCCCCCTCTTTCAAAAAACCTCTGCGCGCATCCCCGCTTTCAGTCCGCCTCATCGCTGCCTAATGTCCCACCGCCATCTCAGTCCCACCGCCTCCTAATTACTTCACCGCCTCATCGCCCCACCTCCCAACCGCATCAAATCTCAGATCGCAGAGGCAGAGTGCCCGTGCCCTTTTGCGAGCGAGCGACGAAGTGTCAGAGGAACAACACCGCTCCGCCGCCGCTTCTTCCTCAGATCCACCGCATCTTCTTCGGCCGGCCTCTTCTAGATCTGCCGCCCCGACGTTGCGGACACGCACGAAGGGCTCCCGGAGCTTTCGTGCAGCTTACTGTCTCGACGGTGCTGTTCCTCTGCTTTGGCTTCTGCTGTCTCGGCTTCTATCGTTCCTCTGCTATCTCGATGGTGCTTCCTCCATTTCAGGTTTGATTCTGTTTAATCCCCTTTTTTTCTGCCTTGTTCAGCTTCAATTAGGTGCTATACTCTGTGGCATGATATAACTAGGTGAGTTTTAGAATAGCACTCCAGCAACCTCGAGGGAATCGCTCTGCTTTTGTGGTGCCATCCAGCCAGCCAGCCACCCCAGAGCCAGAGGTATGCTCCCACCCCTAAACCTTTGATTCATTCATTCATTTTATTATTTGAACTCCCTCTCCTTAATTCGTTCTTTTTTCTGTTGGGGTTTGCTCTGGTTTAATGTCGCCACAATGATTTCTTTTCTCTCTCTTTTTTTAAATTTTATTATTCAATTTATTTATTGTTAGCTGATGTTTGTTATATGCAATTGCAAACCAGATTGGATACCAAGTAATTTTAGTGTTTGTTGCCTTGCTTCCGTTCTCTGTTTGTGCTGTCCCCGAAAGAAATTTGGGAGAACAATAAATAAAACAAAAACAAATATGCTAAGAAATAATCCAACCCATTAGTAACTTATTATAACTTGGTTTTCTCACTCTCAATTTCAAATCCAAATGAATATGCCAAATCAACTCCGGTAATTCCACTCAAATCTTTCTGTGTTTGCAATAAGAATGTGTTTTGAGCACCATGCTGCCTCCTATTTATTGCCAACCAACCAGCTTAGTGCGTTTATGGATTAACTGGTTTAGATTCAGAACTACTTATAATCAAAAGCTAAGCTTTTAAAGACAAATAATATCTATCATGTTCTTAGTTCTCAGTGTGAAAGGTATATCCAGTTTAAGACTTATCCTTTTCTTTTGGTTTCATTATTCCTAGAAGAATTTTGGAACTCTCTGTCTCTTGTAACTTTCTTGTAGCTCCTATGCAGAATTTTTTTTCCTGTAAATGATATAACTACAGTAAAACACATTTTGAGTGAAAGAAGGACTTAGTAAATGGCATAACAAAAAATCTGTCTGATTGCTGTGTAAAATCCAGAGTTCATCTTGTGTTTCTTTTTTTACAAAATTAAGTGCCTTATCTTTAGGCTGGAAAACTCGTTCTCACCCTTTTATAATTACTTTAAATGAATATAAATTGAGCTTCGATTGTTATTATCTGATTCTTAAGTGGACTATTCATGTCACTTTGTCTTCATAGGTTTGTTAAAGTGAAGAATGTGTCCAGCAGCTCCTAGGCCAGGAGTCATAAGAGAATTGAGTAAATCATTCATTTTATTTTTCTAAATCATTATGTTATCAAGAGATTGAAAATATTGTAAAATTTGCAACAGTTTCTTTTGTCCATGAATTTATTTGTATTTTACCTTGTTACTTGACATAATGGCTTGTAATGTTAGTTAAATATTTGGAAAAATTAGGCATCTTGAAGCTCAAAATGTATTTCCTGTCACTGAAAGATATTGGAAAACTTTGCTTTAATCAGATGTTACTGAGATTGGATTGATTTTAAATGAGCCAGTAACATTAAAACCAAACCCTGCAGACGACAAAAGTATGAAACCCTGTACTGACTTTTAAATCGAAAAGGTCCCCTCAATTTTGTCAGAAAACCCAGGTGACATATCCTAATTCGTTCTTGCACATTACACTTTACATGTTACTAATGTTCTCTGGTTTTTATTTTTTTGAATAAAATATATATGTATATCTCTTATTCTTAAACGTAAAATGTCCCCGTTATTTAATGGTATTACAATGTCTCTTTCTAATAGACAAGTTTTTATTACAATCGCCACTGATCCCAACAACCTCTGCTCCTGCTTTCTTGACATTCTCATATGAATACCTGAAAGCACAAGCCTGCAATAAAAATAAAAAAGAATAGGCACCTTGAGTCGTGACTATATCAATAGCACAAGTGGTAATGATTTGTTGCAGGGACTTTTTTATTGTACCAGCATTGTAGGAATCTAACTCTATGCCTTTACCGTGTTGTAAATTCAATTCTAATCCTTCATTTCCATAAACAACCACAATCCTTCTCCCCTTCATTTTCATTAGAACACCAACGCCTTTTGGTACTGCTTGCATTAAATAAATATTACTATCTTAGCAGATTAAATATGAACCATATAATAAGGCAGTATTGGTCCCTAGTACTCGAATAAGTCACAAAGCAATACATTGCTGGAGAGACTAAGCAATGTCAATACATTCTGCAATTTTACCTGCTTGGTACAGCGGAGGGTCTCATCAGCCGGGTAGAAATAGATAACTACGAGTTTTCCTTTGAAATTAGAGGCTCACAACAAGGAAAGTGGTGGGTCGTAACTTGTAACCAATCCCTCAACTACTAATATTCTAAAAGAGGCACAGAAGTTTGGGTTAACTTGTAACCTTTTAATAAATGTATGCTTCAAATGCAAGGAAGCAATTTGCCACCTGAATTACCTGCTTTGATTAATGTAATGGTACGTATTTTAGAACTTTTTAAATTAATTAGACTACTTTTGGTATTTTGTGTTGTATAAAACTATGTCCGCAGTAGTAGTCTGTTCATAATTTCAGGCTCCAGATGAAGGGAATGGACCAATTTCACCAGCTGTAAAACCGTCCTCCTCATCTAGTCATGATACTCGACACCACGATGATCCTTCCAACCAAAGTTGAAGATAAATGCATCATAGTAGTTTTCATTTGATATACTTTTTTGTTGTTATTATGCTATTTTAGCTTTCACTTTTTTGATGTACTTGGATCTGTTTAACTATTGTTTAGTATTATGTTATGACATTTGATACAAGCGTTCTTTGTTTAAAAGTTTAAGAATTTCTATGCAATTTTCCTTTTTGTTCATGGTTGTTGATTACTAGTATTGTACAGGATACCAATTAGTGTTTTAACTCGTATGTTTCAAAATAAAATATTAAAAAGTAAAAAAAAAAAAGAAAGATTAAAATTGCGCCTTTTGCGGCGATTTTGAAACTGCCAGTAAAAGGATTAATACATATGCATCGAGCCTTTTGTGGCGGTTTGAAACCGCCAGTAAAAGGATTAATAAACATGCACTAGGCTTTTTGTGACGGTTTCAAACTGCCAGTAATTGGCATTTGCTGCGGTTCCAAGCCGCTGCAAAAAATTTCGACCCCCATCTGTTATGCCTGTTTTTCGGCGGTTCAAAACCGTCGCTATATCAATGGATCCGTCGCAAAATAAACCACCAGAAACCTTCTTTTGTGACGGTTGTTCCAGCAGTTTCTCTAAACCGCCGCTAAATGGTTTAAGGATACCGTTATCCACGGTGGTTTTCTGAATTGCTGGTAAACATTTTTGCAGCGGTTCAAAACGATCGGAAATCCAAAAAAAAAACCACCGCTAAATACCAGTTTTTTGGTAATGTGTGAATATAAATAACATAACTCTTAATTTAAAGAGTTTAAATTTTGGTGCTCAGTTTTATGTTGACATTTAATTACACATTATCAGTGCATAAAAATTAAACTCTAATTTAAAATATAAGAAATTTCTTAAACAATATTTAATTTGAAATGGAGAGAGCACATATCTATAGCTTAAACTTTGAACTCTGTCAACAAGGGTGGACATAGGGGCACGACTTTGAATCAACTAACAATGTAAGGACCTTGTTGATGAAGCCATATGTATTCCCTCTCAAAAATCTCCAAAAATATTGGGGAGTTATTCCTGACCCTTATGGAATAACTTGAGGATTTAATTTTGATGCACTAATAATATAAAATAATTTTACACTGTTATCCAATCGCATCTCTTCTTTTGTATGACTTTCCAAGTAGTGGGATTTGAAAGTAATCATATTTGTTGATGCATCATTATATGATTGGATGAATGTATAAACTTTTTTACACTGTCAATGTATTTTAATTATATCCATAACTTAATTAGATAATAGCAAGGTTTTGAAATCCAGACAGGATATCGAACCGGTTGGGGTAAGGGTTCAAAGATTCAACCGGTTCAATCAGGAGTCCAATCGGTATATAATAAAACATATATTTATATAAATATATAAAAATATTAAATAAAATATATGTCATAAAATAACTAAAAATTAAATTAGATATCAATAAAACCATAGAACATAACATAATTCAACTCTTAATTAAAATAAACATTATCTATATGGATCAAATCTCTTAAGTTACTACTTTCCATATTAGAAAAGAAAAAAAAAATGGAAATATGATATTTTAGAGAAAAAAAACCCAAAATATGCAATTTTGTATTTTTTTACAAAAAAAAACGGTTCAAACTGGTTTTTTGGCCATTTGCTTTCGATTCTGGGTTCGGATTCTCATCGATTCTTGGCGGTTTTTCTGGCGATTTTCGAGTTCAACCTGATCGGATGACAGTAGATTCCTGGTTCAACCGGTTCAACCGGACAATGAATAATAGTATAAAAATATTTTACACTATTAATATATAAAAATTAAATTCAATATACACTCTATATTTAATCAGATTTGTCAACTCTGACAAATACATTTAAAAAAAAATCATAAAAAATGACTTTAGTCACACTTGCTTAACGTGAACAAATACTCCACCTTCATTTACGCATTGGCCTACTAATAAACTAGAGAATGCTATTTTCACTCACATTTTATGAAATATCATATCGATATATTTTTATCAATATTTAAATTGGATATGAATCTCATTTAATTTAAATTTCATGTCTTATCTAATAATAAATATAAATATATTGATATATCCTATAAAATATAAGTCAAAATAATATTTCTCTCACAAATTTTTAAAAATATTTCGTCGGAGAAGTTGACCGGACCCACCATTTATGTGGTCAAATAGATCCGCCCCAGCCACCAACGCTCTCTCCCCCTCCCAATTATCGCTCCTCTTCCATCGTTGTTGAATCCTTCGTTTCGGACCAATCCATCCATCGTCGTCCACTTCCCAGTCCAGAACGAAACGCTTACCCTTCCGAGCTGCTACTAGGTGTTTCCCGTTGGTTCTCAATTTCATTGATTCATGCTCGTTTCACCTTGATTCTGTTGATACTGCTGATGGCAATATTGAAATTGAATTCTGATGCGCCACTTTCACTCCAAAACTCGCTCTTTCTAAATTCCCAATCGTCGGTGTTATTGGTATAGCTGTATAGTCGTAATTTTTTCCCTGCTAATTGGTACACTCATAATTTAATTAGCTTCGTTTGGATCAAAAAGCCAAATAAAGTACTTACTAAAAGAAAAGAAGAAGAAGAAGAAGAAACAAGAGGAAAGAAAGAGATGCCGAGGATTCGAGGAGAAGAGAGGGATGAGTTAATTGCAGAAAAGGAAAAGGAAAAGGAAAAGGAAAAAGAAAAGGAGAAATTAGAGAAGCACACGGGTTTGCTTCGATTGTCGCAAGTGATAACATTTTTAATGGTTTTCACCGCCGGCGTGGTGATTGGGCTAACCACTAGTTCCCAGATCAACAATAGGCATGGTTTTACATCTCAACCAGACCAATACGCATTCTTCATGAACCATGATGATGGCGCATCATCGTCAAGCACCGTACAGCCACATTCTTCTTCTGATTCTGATTCCGAGGAGAACTGCATGGATATGGAGGGGTTCCTGCACCCTACCAACCTGACCCATTCCATGTCAGATTATGAGCTCTTCTGGAGGGCTTCCTTGGTCCCCAAGAAACAGGGCTACCCTTACACAGGTACACCAAAAGTGGCTTTCATGTTCTTGACCAGGGGACCATTGCCCATGCTCCCACTCTGGGAGAGGTTCTTTCGCGGACATGCCCATTTCTTCAACATTTACATCCATGCTCCTCCCGGATTTGTTCTCAATGTCTCCGATTCTTCCGCTTTTTACAGGCGCCATATCCCAAGTCAGGTATATCATCTGTGATGCACGGATTATTTAAGATAATTGACTTATCATACCAGATACTTTACCGATATTTTTACTTGTTAATTATGTTTTCCGTGTTTTTTATTTGATTCATACCTTATCTGTTCTCGTGTCATACTAAATGCTCATACCAGTATCTACGCAACATAGGGTATCGTACTAAATTCTGCCTTCCTCTGTGTCATAACAATATGCTACATGATGGAACACTATCTATGTAGCGAACCCCACCTAATGGGATGCTACATGATAGAACAAAGTGATGTCTTGTTATACACTGCTGCACTTGCACATGTTTGGCAAAGTCACCTTCTAAATTGAGGCCCTTGTTTCGAAGAATGACCACAATTCTAGGCATATCATGTCATTAAAAATTACAGGTAGTCCGTTGAAACTTAAAAGTATGAAAACAGAAAATCTTCTGAAAACTAGTATCTTTTCCATGCAGTGATTTGACAAAAATCACGAGGTTTAAGCATACTATTCTAAGACGAATTTTTAGCAGATTGAAGGAATCAGGTCAACCCTTAATGTGTAGAGATTATGACAATATGTCCATGATAGAAGCAAATTAGCATTGGAGGATGGATTATTTTATAAATACTCTGGGAACAGTTTGGGATAGGATGTGAAGGAATTCCTCCAATCTAGCAGACTGATGTGTCTAGCCTGCATCTGAGCATGATGTGAACAATGCTATTGGAATTCATGTTCGAGAGACTCTTGAGCTAACTTGAAGTTACTGAGCCATGGTGTGTTGAAAGTTGCAAGGTACTCCGACTTACCATCACTTAATACATTTTAAGTCACACTAAATAATTAGAATATTTTGTCTTCTGCATTAAATTCGTTTGTGGGTGCAAGAGTCCGCTCATAAAGATAATCAATCACCCTGGATGATCATGTATCGTTTGGCTTCTATACTTACTGGCTCCATGATTTTTGCTTGGGACATGCTAGGCTGGAGTTCATAGATACCTCCCCTATTCTTGTTGAACAAAGTCCTGGATATCATAGGCTACCCTCCTAGCTACTTTGATGGCACTTCGTGCTTAAATCCCTAATGTCTTGCCACTATGTTATCCTGGTGGAGATTGTCAAACTGTGAGCTGTCACCCCCACAATTAATAAAACTCACAACCCGAATTTGTTAGGTCTTAGAACTTAGAAGCCACCATAGATGTGCTGATGTGCTTGCTTAGCAATGTCCCTTGACACCTCAAAAGTAAGTTATCTAATTAGATATGTGAGAACCTGACTTCCTAGTATATGGCACTCACTGTTTAGAGAAGATAACAGCTGCAGCCTGCAGAGGGCAAGGAACATGAGTTGCAATAATGAATCGCTGCTGAAGGGAAGAAGGATAAGGTGAATTGATGGGCTTTTATATGAAAAAATGAGTTTATGGCTTCCTCTTCATGTTTCTGGCATGAGGTTATGAGATATGGAACTAGTATGTGAGTTTTGAACAATTTGTAGAGGGGAAACTATAAGGCCTCCATATTTTCCTTCAGAGTGCTGATGAGCAGAGATGATTCCCTAAGATTTATAATCACGATCATTATTGAAAAATCATGAGCAGAATTTGTCTCCCTATGTTAATGTTTCCTTTTCTAGATTAATGTGATATGCATATGTTCGGTTATGTAGCTGGAATAGACAGTAGCAACATGCATCTTCAACGTGTATTTCTGTGTCAAGGACTGGTGCCAATCAAGTTTAAAAAGTCTAAGTCTCCTTCTTGTGAATATGATTTCTGATCCTTCTATCTCAAGAGTTTTTTCATCTATGAAAACAAGGAGAATTCCCTAGTACCTTAAAAGCAATTTAACACTGCTATTTTTTCAACTGTAGCTAAATTATTCAGAATTCTGATAGATTCTTATGAGTTAGTTGTGTTTTACGTGTGTTGTTCAGAAAGTTTCATGGGGATCAGTAAGCCTGGCGGATGCTGAGAGGCGCCTTTTAGCCAATGCACTGCTTGACTTTTCAAATGAGCGGTTTGTTCTTCTTTCAGAGAGTTGCATCCCAGTCTACAATTTCCCAACTGTTTACAGATATCTCACTCGGTCAAGCCATAGCTTTGTTGAGTCATACGATGATCCTTCCCGTTATGGGCGCGGCCGCTACAGCCGCAAGATGCTTCCTGATATTGAGCTTAAACACTGGAGAAAAGGGTCTCAGTGGTTTGAACTCAACCGTGCTGTGGCTGTTTATATAGTCTCTGACACCTATTACTTTTCCCTCTTCCGTAAATACTGTAAACCTTCTTGCTACCCAGATGAACATTACATCCCAACCTTCCTGAATATGTTCCATGGCTCGCTTAATTCAAACAGAACGGTGACATGGGTTGACTGGTCAGTGGGGGGTCCTCATCCTGCAACCTACAGGGGAGCCGATATAACTGTGGGCTTTCTTCAAGCTATAAGGAACAACAGAACCCTTTGTCCATATAATTCAGACATGACTTCCGTTTGTTACCTCTTTGCTCGCAAGTTTGATCGCAGTGCACTGGAGCCTTTGCTTGACCTTTCTTCACAAGTGATGAACTTCTGATTTTTTTTGAACTCTCTTTAACTCTGAGATGAGATATTTAGCTTATTTTTTTGGTTTCTAGATTTTGGTAGGGTATTTAACTAACTTCAGTATTAATTCATTTTGCATTGGTTTAGCTGTACAGGTATTGTTAGATTATTTTGTGCTATCTTCTGCCTGAGATTAGTGTATTGTTGTTGAAGCTATTTATCATTCATTCGAAGAAGAATCCATCAATACAGAAGAAGTTTATCTTCATCACTTGAGTCTCAGTCCTTGTTTTCATGTTGGCGGTGGATACAAATCTTTTGGCAACTATTTTACTTCCAATACAGCCAGGAGGTAGCTTGCTGAAACATGTCCTCAAATAGATTAACTCTGCATTCAATTAGTTAACTGAAAATGTAGGCTAACCAATGGCAAGCATATCAGTCAACAAAAGCAAGAATTGGTTGCCTTCTGTGGTGAGAGTTTTCATCATTTTGGTTAAGTTTTTAATTTTTTATCCTTCACAATTTTCGTTTAACAAATAATTTTTAGTTTTTCTTTTATGTAATGTTAAATTTAAGTTGATGGTAAGATTCGGCTCAATCTAAGATCGGTACATGCCTACAGGCTTTTCAAATGGTTGCAGAGGGAGTTTACATGTGACCCACCAACGAAAAACATCCATACATTCATTTCAAGTTACAGTGATATATAAGTGAATATTAGTCAATTATATCAATTTTTTCATTTATAATTCGAATGTTTTCTGTCAAAGGACCAAGATTGAAAAGTTTTTAACACGTTAAGGACATAAATAGAATGAAAAAATTTGGGACTAAATTGAAACTTCGGTAAATTAGGATCTACATAAAGTTTGTGTGTGTCTTTCTACCTTATTTAATATTTTTTCAAGTCTATAATACATTTTGAAAACTATCATTCTTATGTTCATCCCACGTTTTTTAAAACTATACCACTTGATTTTTGCAATTATACTTTTTTATCCATTAATCCTATCAAATCCCTTCTCTTGCTTATCTCCATATTCCTTTCTTCATCTTTACAAATCAACACCAATAAAAAAGATAACCTGACAGGCACAACAATGTCTGTCAAGTCGCTAGTATATATAATTCAACCAATACTTATTTTGTCAAATTCACTATGAAGGTAGAAGTTCTCTGACATAAATAATGTTCTAATAAACTAACTTTTGGCTAAAATCAATATTATAGAACCAATTTAATTCAAAATAGATTAAATACCTAACATGGTCTCTCAAAAATATATCAAGAGATAAATTAGTTTTTTTAAAATTTTAAATTTTAAATTAGTCTCTCAAAATTTAAGAAAAAAAGGATAAATTGATGCCTCTGTATAGTTTGATACCGTGTTTTTCAATATATGGACTTATACGAAATGATCATTTTATCCTCAATTTTTGAATTGTGATAATTAATTTTGAATTTTTAAATTCTAATAAACTAATTTGTTCATCCAATATATTTTTAAGGGATTAAAATGAATATTTTGTCTTTAAAATGAGTGTGCAGACTAAACCCGAAGCACACACTAAGGCTTGCTTCAATAAACAAAGGTCTTATGTGAAAAAACTTTCTATACAAGGACATGCATGAAAGTAATTTACAAAGAATTTTTTTTTTTTTGGGTTACATATGAAGAATAAATTTTATGTTTAGAGATGCATTAACAGAAGTGATTATCTTAGTTTGTAGTGCATGTGCTAAAAAAACCGTACATGAGACTCTTTTGAGAAGAGTAACTTTCTAAAATGACCTAAAAATGAATTTTTAAAATCAAAATGATATTTAAATACTTAAAAAGCGAATGTCTATTCAGACATTCACTTAACAATTATTGAATGTAATGTGATAGATGAAGTATGTCAAATCTATCATCACATCTAATTATTATTAACTAAATATTTTAATAGACATTTACTTTTTAAGTATTTAAATAGCATACTTCTATTTAAAAAGTGATAAATTGTACACTAATTTGATCCTAATAGGTACAAAATGACTTTTGACTGTTGAAAAATTTTAAAAAAATATAATTACTACGATCAAAACCCGCCATCAGAGTTTCCACAGTAACTGGAGTGATTGAATAATAAAGTAAACATGCATTTTAGTCCACAAATTTTCATGTGATATCAATTTAATTTAATTCTTCAAATACTTTTACATAAAGTATGTCCTTAAAAGATTAAATGTGACATCACATAAGTCCCTGAAATTTTTTTACAATAAATAGATCCCTGCAAGTTGAAATATGTGACATCACTTTGGTCATTTTCAAAAGATTATTTGATATTCTTTTCAATAAAATATGAGTTTTTAGCACCTATTCAATGTCAAATAACTTTCTGAACCAAAAAAAAATATTTGATCCTTTTTTCAAATAATTAAGATGGGCGAATACCAAGATAATAAAAATTTCTTAACAATCTAAATAATCATTTGGCGCACATCAATTATTTTCTATATATATGAATCTGCATACGATTTTACATAAGGTAGTTCTTACGTAAATTAAACAAATTATTACAAAATTGAAGAATTTTTCTTAACAATAAAAATTTTCTAATATTAATTTTTTTATTCATAATATAAGAGTTCGATACTTTACTTAACAAGTCCAAATCAATTCATCTAATCAAACATTGATGACAAATTATGCTAATTACTTGTATAAGAGTTAACAAATATTTTAATTGATGTGTTAAAAGATGGTTTCATGATTGTGCAATTTTTTTTATACTAATCGTATATCAAAATAATTTTACATACTAATAATCAAAATTAATTCATAAAAGAATAAAAGCTAATTGTCACGGTCTTGGACACACTCCAACGCTACCGTGCCGGCACTTGGACTTACTCAACCTCTTGAGCTAAGCACCAAGTCAGCCTCACTCAAAATGACTCGCAACGGAAGTGAAGAGCATAAGAGAACAAGAGAACTTTAGTGGAGAGAACTCTCTTTGTATTACACAATAGAATACTTACAAATGACTTCAAAGTCTTGGATATCTCTTAGATCCCCCTTAGATCTCTTGGATCACTTTTAGATGGTTTGGCCAAGAATGACCACCCCTATATATAGCCTTCCACCTCCTCAATGGATAATGGAGATCGATTCTAATGGGCGGTCCAGATTTAGTATCCAGAATCTTCCGACACTCCACACTTCACTACATACGTCTAGAGTCTTCTACATATGTCTACACATATCTAGAGTCTACTACATGTCTCTACATGTTTCTAGATACTTCTACATATTTCTACAAGCTTCTAGAAAGTTCTACATGATTCCATAAGTTATTAGAACATTCTAGAGCACTCTACACAATTCTTCATGGCTCTAGGAACTTCTAGAATTCTCTAGAACTATCTACATCATTCTACATCATTCTCTAGTCTTCTGCATCTTTCTACGGTTTTCTGGAATTTTCTGCAATTTTCCGTCTACTAACCCCTCAAGAAAGACCGTTCGTGACATAATTCTCTTATTGGATACTTCTGCAGAAATTATTAATTAGTAATAGTACCTGTTTGGTCATGCTCATTTAAATTGTAATAAATTGTGGTCAAACAGGGATATTTCGGCAATTTGCTTTTGAGTTACAAGAAATACATACAATTTTTTTTTTTGTCAAATGATGGAATTAGTGTAATTTGTTAAACTCTAACTAATATTCGTCAAATTCGAACCCTCAATGGAGTAAGCTCTTGTCTTGCTAAGTTTTTCATTCATAATAGTTGACCTTTACATATATATTAGTTAAGTGTAGCAATATATTATTACAAAATATAATTCGAGTGATTAGTATTGTGTTACACCAGATTTCACAAATAGTTTAGTAACATGCTAAGTGTAATTTTGTGACTGGGTTGATAAGCTTATCAGGAAAATGATATGGGAAAAAACAATGGAACAGGAAACTCTCCTGTGGCATAGTCAAAGAACAGATGATGTCAACTTCATGGAAATAGATGATGGATGAGTGGAAGTCTTTTCTTCTTCCGTTGTAAGGACACCGCATTAGCCCTATTAGATTCTCGTAGCTCATAGCCGTCTTTCTCTCTATCTCTCCAGACTAGGCTTAACCCATACTTCTCATTGATGATGGAACCGTATGATGTACAAAAAATATTAGGCATCGCTATATGCTTATTTGACGGGACATAAGGGTGATACTTACTTGCACATAATGACAAACTTGGGCTTTTGAGGATATGGGCCAGAAGTGACATTCGTTTGGGCCACAGTTAGAATGTTGCTATATTTGGGGCTTTCTATGACAAAGGGTACTAATGGGGTTTGGTTTGTTATTAAAAATGGTTTTCTCTCAAAATGCTCTCTCTCTCCCTCCCCCATCCTCTGGCATGGTCTTGGGTCGCCCCTTGCCGACCTAAAATCCCTGAGTAGGGGTAACAAAACCTAAATCTCACCAAGTCATATGTAAAGATAGTTCCCTAGTTCCTAATATCAATCCTTCAAGTGTACCAATGGGTTTTAGAGGCAAGGTTTGAACCTCTGTCTCAAGAAAAGGAAGGAGCGCTTACAACCATTGAGCTAACCACATGCTTTATGTCTCATTTATTATAAATATTATATAACAATTGCTTTAAATTGTAATTTTATATATTGATTAAATTAAATCCGGTTCAACCGATTAAACTAATGACTCACTGGTTGAACAATGACCCAATAACCCAATTGCTTGACTGAGTTGCTTACCGAGCTGAGTTTGAAAACTATGCTTTGATCAACTTAGTTCAAATTGAGTCAATCTATTATGAAGTTAAATTACATTAATTTTTTTTTCTCATCTACGAGGTTGGTATTAGGGTTGTTTGTTAGGTCAGGCCAACCCATAAATCCACAGGTTTTGGCCTAACCTAACCCAAAATATATGGGTTTGATTGGGCTCATGGGTTGAGTTGTGGGTTTTGAAATTTTCAACCCACCCAATCTTAAAGTAGAAAAAAAAACACATATTTTTCATAGTTTGTTACAGCATGTCTTATGTAACCTTTTATAAGATAAGACACAAGTGGACCAATGAGAAATAAGTGACAAACATTCATTTTTGGGGTTAAAACAACATCATGTTTTGTCCATCCAATATTCCAATAAGTTTATGTATGTGTGCTCTTTTAAGTTAATATATGCTGAGACTTATCATATCGTTTTCGTATGTGTTAGAAAATAAGTATTTGATTATATACATTGACAAAAACATTTTTTTTTACAGTATATTGGACCCATAGGTTCGACTTAACTCAACCTACTCATGAATGTGTTTGGTTGGTATTAGAGTATGCATTCATAGACCAAGCAAGGACCGAGAGAGAAGAGAGAGAATTGAGAGAAGAGAGAGAATTAAGAGCAGAGAAATACTAGGAAAATGATGTATTGAATTGAGAATGAATAACTTGCTTTCACTCATTGTGAGTGTAAACACCATATTTTGTCCGGACACTGTTATCTTTGTTTCTTTGATTTCACAAAAAAAAAACAAAAAAATGAAAAATCTCATTCAGTCCAACCTTTTGTTTAGCCCATTTCATTTTTTTATTTCACGAAAAAACAAAAATCTTATTCAGTCTAACCTTTTGTTTAGCCCATTTCATTTTTTTTTCTTTTTTTTCACAATAAACAAAATTCTCATTCAACCCAACCCATTTTATCTTGCTAAAGCCCATATTTTTTTTTATTTTCTTATTTATTTGTTTTTTTTCCTTTCAGTCCACGTTCTTTGCTCTTCAAACTTAAAACCAAAAAAAAGAGGACAAAAAAGTAATAAAAATTAAAAAATGAAAAGAAAAGGAAAAGCCAAAGACATATATCGCACAAATTGAAGATAACAAAAACAAATTCAAAAGCTGAAAGACCAGGCCTTCCATCATCTTCAGACCATGCCTGCTATCATCATCAGACCATCCCTTGCAACATCATTACAGGAGCGTATGATTGATTTGTATGTGTATAAATAAGGCAAAAAAAATTGACGGAGATGAGAGGCAATATCAGATATCAAAATTGTTCCAAATAGAGAACAAAAGGCAACAAAATTCCAAACTAGAAACTGGCAGCATAATAGCTAAAATTCAAGCTAAACTGAATCAATACAGCAGTTACAGCAGAGACAGGTACATATCATCATCATCATCATGATCATCATCAGCATTAGAAATCAAAAAAAAAAAAAGAAAAGAAAATAAAAAAGAGGGGAAAGGGGAGGAGGCCGCGGCGGTTTCCTCCCCCAGCCGCAGCCTCCATGTCATCAACATTATCACCAGTTCACCACCATCATCCCATCTCATCCCCCACATCATCATCACCAGCCAACACCGCGCCACCGCCACTCTCCTCCCGTTTCCCCTTCCTCGCGGTCTCCCCCATCCATGGCCATTCCATCCTCGTCCTCCTGGCCGTGCTCCGCCACAGCCCAGCCGCCGCCGGCCTTGGTCTCCGCCGCTGAGCTCCCCAGCGCCACCGCGAGCTTCCCTCGCTGCATGTAACCGCAGGCACTCCTCCTCTTCACTTTGATGCAACCGGCCATCTTAGCCGCGGCCACCGCGAACCCAATGCCGCCGTTTCCCCTTTCCCCTCCTCTCGACCGTGATCTCCACCGCATCCGCGTGGACCTCCGCCGTGCACATAAACCACCGTAAACTCAGCACCGCGACTCCGCCGGTCTTCGTCGCCACGCCATGCCTCCCCTTTCCGATCGCGAAACGCCACCGCCCTTAGCCTTCCCTCGCCGGCCTTCCTCTTCTCTTTTTCTCCTCAGCCCGGATGCGTTGCGACCTCCGCGGCAGTCTTCTCCTTCCTCGCGCGGCCGTGACCCCTTTCTCTCTTCCTTCTCAGCTTCCTTTTTCTCTCTCATTTTTTCTTTACATTAGATATGTGAGATGTGTCTGTGTGCAATACAAGAGAGAAAAGGAATTCTTCTAGTGTGAGTGGGTGCCGTGTGTGTGTGTGTATGTTAACTCGTGTGGGCCACGTGTGTGTGTGTGTGTGTTAGATTAGGATTTTTTTTTCAGTTTTGGTTTTTTTTATGGATTTAATTGGGTTCAGGCTGTTTCTCTATTTGGGTTATTATTTTTAGACTTTTTGTTTTTTGTTAGTTCTTGGTTCAGATTTGTTTTATTGGGCTAGTAACTTTTTTTTTTCTCTTTCTTTTATGCTTTTGGGGTTTATGCTTTGGGTTAAAAAAAAAAGAGAGTGGATTAAGATAAATAATTGGGCCTTTTTTTTATTCCTTTTTTGTTTTTTTTTGTTGGCGACTTTTTTTTTGCTTTTTCTTTTCCCATTTTTTTTCTTTCATTTTTTTGGCTTTTTTTATTTGGGTTTTTTTTTTGAAAATAAAAAAAATAGTAATTCAATTTGTTTAAAAATTTTATATGTATGTTCAAATTAACTATATTTGTTACATGTGTGTGAATTAATTTTGTCGGTTTTCATTAAAATTAATGCTTGTCTAAATGTTTTCCTTCCATAATAAAAATCAACTTCCCAAAAAAAAAAAAGAGATTTAAATCAAAATCAACCAACACACTTTTTCTTTTTTATAATAAAATCCATCAACACACACTTATTTTCTACAGAACGACGTGACTTTGAGTTCCTCATTGCACCAGAGGATACGTCGGCGTAGCCAACAACTATCAAGTCAAAATTAATTTTTCATTAAGTTGTATTCTCTTTTAATTTTTTTTCTTCTTTTATTTTATTTCTTTTTTTATTATAACTATTGGGAAAAAATAAATATTGCTAAAATTATAATTAATTTGCATTATGAGCTCTAGGGTAACCGTATTTATATGGATGTATTAGGAGTGCAGTGAGATTAAGTTTCCATCCTTCCCTAATCATAATTAGATTCCCGAACCACAAATCTCTTTAAAAGACCAGTTTTGCAAAATTAAAAGATTTTCCAATTTTAGCCAGAATTAAAATTGGTGGCGACTCCCATTTTATTCAAGTTTATTTTAAAATCGGTTCGTCATCCCGGTCGCGGCGCCCTCCGGGCACGTTGTGACAGTGAGCATTATATTATATATCAGTTATGTAGAGTAACTTCCATAACTAAGATAAGAAACTATTGTTGTAATGCCTAACTAACTATAATAGACTAATAGAGTAACAGAATGAGGAAAATTTTATGTAACTGAACTAATTTTGTATTAGACAAATGTCCTAACCTAAGGTGCTAGATATTTGTGGCTTGATCCGTAAAGGAATTTGCTGCTGGATGTGGATGAGGGTGTGTGTGAGGATTTCCAAGCACATAAAGATCATTCACTGCATTAGCATATCCAATCATCTTCTTGGTGGCTGAATCTTGAATCACACAACCAAGTTCAGAAAACAAACAGAGATAGTGAAGTGAGGTTACCAGGTTCTTAACAGAAATGATGTTAAGACAAAAACTAGAAAGATATAGAATATTATCTAAATGAAGGTCATTAGAAAACTTAACAAAACCTATAATATGAGTAGGAATAAGAGAACCATTTGCCAATTTTATATGAATAGTGAGAATGGTGTTTTGTATGTGAAAAAGGTTTACGGTGCTACAGATGTGATCAGCGGCACCAAAATCTAAGATCCAAGTGAGTGAACTAGTGTGGAAATTAAGGACAACATGTATACTTGTGGTTGTAGGAACATCAGTGACAACAAAAGTTTGGTTAATGGAATGGGGTTGAGGTGGGGAGGCTCCTGTAGATTGCATCTAAGATTATTGAAGGAAAGTTAGAAGACTTTGAAGCTGCTTATTACTTAAACCGGTCTTGGAAATTTGTTGTAACTCCTCCTTAGATTGTTCCTCAACCATATCAACATCTGAGCAAACAAAGTTCACTGAGCCTGCCCCTATTTTCTTAAAGTCTGGGGGAAAACCATGGTTAATAAAGCAGGTTTCAATGGTGTGACCAGATTTGCCACAATGGCTATACATTTTTGGTGTGCTACTTCTCCCTTTCAAATAAGATTTTCCCTTGACAAATCTTCTTGGACCATTGTTTCCAATATTGGCAACACCAAAATTGTTCATTTGAACAGTAAAAACTTTATGATTTTCCATCTTTTCACTTATTAATTGTCTTTCTTGTTGATAAACTAAGCCGAAAACTCTATTAAGGTAATGGGTCCATTAACAGGATCTGAGATCTTACGCTAGAGAACGTATCATTGAGACCTTTTAGGAATCTCATTATGAAATCATGTTCTTTGTATTCTTTGTAGACACATGGAAGGCTACAAAAACAAGGAGTAATAGGACAAAAATTCTCAATCTCACCCCATATTTTCTTTAACTGTGTAAAGAAACCATTAACTGACAAAGTACCTTGTTTGAGAGAGTATAACTCCTCATTGAGACTGGCTAGCTGTGCTGCGTGTGATGACCCTAGTAGAACCTTTGCTTCAATTTAGCCTATAGCTCGGAAGCCTTTTTGATAAACATCACACTTTGAGCTATCTCTGTGCTCAAGCTTCGTATGATCCAAGACCCGATGTAGGTATTGTTCTTCTCCCAGATGGCTCTTAGTGGCTTTCCAATTGTAAGCTTAGAAATGGAACCATCCAATAATCCCATTTTGATCTTGGAGTCCAAGGATATGCATGATCATAGCTTGTGACCAAAAGTGATAATTGCTCTCAGTAAAGGGAATAGAGACCAGTATTGCACCTGGACTCTCACTAGGATGCAGAAAGAAATGACTTATTGGGTCCAAGATGGCACTTATATTAGGATTCAAAGTTTGATTCAAAGCTTGCACTGTTAGAAAAAGGGCGAGTAACTGATCATCTTACTGACAGGCTTTTTGATGGGTAGCATTTATATCGACGAGTACGGGGGCATTGTTTTTCAAGCTGTCAATGAATATTACCAAAGATAGAAAAAAAAAACCCGTCGATATTTTTCGATGTGTGTACCAACGGGTAATATAATATTTAGCCGTCAATTCAATTAGATAAAAAGCATCACCATGACCATCAGAGACATAATTATACTGACGATGTATTTAATTTTACTGACGGATGTTTAAATAAATAACATAATATTTTTAATCTTTTACCGATGGGTGTACCAACGGTAACTTGATTTATGAAAAACTATTTTAAAAATATTACGTATTACCGGTGTCATACCGTTAGTAAAAATTAATAATTTTCTTAAATTTTTTTATTTAACTCTAAAGTGATTGGTAATTTACTATTTATTTATTTATGTATATAACAACCTAATTATCAATTAAATTGATATTAAATAAGAAAATAATAAAATGAATAAATTAAATTGATTAAATAAAATAGCAAATTAGTAAAATAAAATATATATACAAATTACAATAAATGTAAAAAAAATCCAGGATGAAAACAAATGAATCTAGATAAAAATTAGCTGAACACCTAGACATCGGCATCGTCGATGACATCATCATCATCATTATTATCTAAACCATCGTTGTCATCTACGCCATCCGACTATAAGCGGCCCTAAAAAATGGAGAAGAATACGATATGGGGAAATGGGATCTGGGGGAGCATCTTGTCAGAGCAGAGGATCCCAAAGCCTGCATGTCCCAGAAGAAGGTCATCACATCTGCAGTGATCTTTTGCTGCATCTTCCAGAACTTAGTCTTCTCCTTCTTTGCTTTCTTCTGCTGCTATTGCTCCAAGGAGAGCTTAAGCTCTCAAATTTCCCTCAGCTCTTGCTCCGCAGCTACTCGTCCTGCCTGCTGCTTTTGGAGCTAGTGAAGGAGCTATGTCTACTGCTGCTGGATCAATTATGCCTGCTGTTGCAGCTCTTGGTTAAGGGCATGCACATATCTTCCCTTAAATTAGGAGCTTCCGTCGTCAGATATTTCTTTTAATTGATCTTTAAAACACATGCAATTGGTCTTTAAGTTTTATTTATATTACTACTTTCAAACAAATCCAATTGGCTTTTAAGTTTTTTTTAATACAATAATTACTTTTATTTAATCTTTTTTCCTAAAAAAATTTTAGGAAAATTTCGACAGCATCTTCCATTAAATTAGGAGCTTCCATCGTTAGATATTTACTGTACTTGGTCTTTAAAATACACTCGATTGGTCTTTAAGTTCTATTTAAATTATTATTTTTAAGCATTCACATTTGGCTTTTAAGTTTTTTTTTTAATATAGTTACTTTTATTTAATCTATTATTCCTAAAAAAAAGGGTTAACAAAATTTCGACGACATCTTCATTTAAATTAGGAGCTTTTATCATCAGATATTTATTTTACTTGGTCTTTAAACCATACTCAATTGGTCTTTAAGATTTACTTAAATTATTATTTTTAAACAAATTCAACTAGCTTTTGAGTTTTTTTTTAAATATAGTTACTTTCCTTTAATCTAGTATTTCTACAAAAAAATTTAATAAAATTTCCACAGCATCTCTGCTTAAATTAGGAGCTTCCATCATTAGATATTTCGGTCAATTCAATAATTATAGATATTATGATAAAGATCAACAACATAATAGATATAGTGAAACAGTTACATTTTAATAATTATATACAATTCACATAATCCTAAGAACCGTTCTATTGCGTATCCCCTTATAACTCCATAACATACATCATGCAATCTCCGCAAACATAAAGAATTTTATAGTTAATAATGCAAACAAGTCGGGGAAGGATCTCTATGCTCTTTCCCCCAGTCATGCAATCCTTACTTCCTACAACACTATCCTAAAAAATATAAGTCTCTATATATCCTGCATGCATATTAGACTGTTAAACGATATAAATAATAAGGATTTATTTACTAACCTCTATGGGAATAAAAAGAATACAAAATGTGGAAAGCTCTCGACGTCCAACTAAATCCAATCCTGAAAATCCAATATAATAAATTTAAATCAGCACACTTATATACATAGAAAACTTAAAATAACATAAAGAATAAGAATGACAAACCGGTCACAAAATCGATAATCGCTATCACCTTTCAACAAAACTCGTACATTTACAAATCAACAACAATAATTACTCCCCAATGCAACAAAACACAAGACTATGGGAACCCATAAATGAATGGAAAAAGAAAACCAAATCAAAAAACTAAACCGATTAAAATGCTCACCAAAACCCTTAGATTGTAAAGGTGGCCTCCTTCTCGAATGGAGGTCTGGTGGCAGTGCATGGCAGCAAAAACGGCAGTGGCGACGAAACTTAGAGAGAGAGGGGGTTTAGAGAGTAACAAGAAAGAAGACTCACAGTGGCAGCATAAACGTAGGTTACTAATGGGTACCCGTTTAGTGAAACGATGTGTTTCAATCATCGGTAATTACCGATGATTTTACCGACAGAAACCCCGAAATACCAAAGGTTGCGTGACAACTTGTGAATTTTCAAAACCCCGTCAATAATAAATAATAACTAATAATTTTAAAAATAAATACACATCAGTTAATCTATCGGTGTATTTAATAAAAATAAAAAATTAAACATAATGTTAAATGCACCAATCGGTCAACCCGTCGGTAATAAATAATAATCAATAATTTTAAAAATAAATACCTGTCGGTTAACCTATTGGTAATATAATTAATAAATATAATTATAAATTTATAATTATAATAAATACCTGTCAGTTAACCCGTCAGTATATTTAATAAAAAATAAAAATTAAACATAATGTTAAATGCACCCGTCGGTAATATTTAATAAAAATAATTGAAAAATAAATTGTTAAATATTATTCGGTACACTCAGATACAATGCATGCCAAGTGGCGCGAGCTGGTGCAGCATTTACCAACGGGTATCAATAAAAAAACCATAATTTTTTCCAAAAATGAGACACCCTCTTGGTAGTTTTCGTTGGTATCCCGCGTTTTTCTGGTAGTGTTGACTGAATCCTTGTGCCTGAAGCATTGCAAGTGTAGCACGAAGAAGATCTTCACCGCTTGTCATAGATGGAAGAACTTGGTCATTATTGGCCATGTGCAAAATTGTTCAGGATTCGCCATTGTAGCAGAAGCTTTCTTGGAGCACCAACAATGTGAATCTTTACAGAAATTAGAGCAAAATTCACAACAGACCCCTTTACATAGAGGGTGTTAATACCATATTAGAATATGCACTCATGGACCAAGCAAGGACCGAGAGAGAAGAGAAAGAGAACTGAGAGCAGAGAAATACTGAGAAAATGATGTATTGAATGGAGAATGAATAACTTGCTTTCACTCATTGTGAGTGTTACACTATATATCAATTATGTAGAGTAACTTCCATAACTGAGATAACAAACTATATTGTTGTAATACCTAACTAACTATAACTGACTAACAGAGGAACTACTAACAAATTGAACTAACTACTTGAACCTGCAATAGTTGGGTCAGGTTAAGAGAAAAAAATTGCTCAACCTAACCCACAAATTAAATTAGGGGTTGGAGCCAAAAACCTTCTCCAAGTCATCCAATCCAACTCGTGGACACCCTATCTTACAGGGTATGTATCTTGCTAAAATATCAAGTGATGAACTATATATTTGAATTAATCAAGTTATAATAAATATCTACACTAATTACTTGTATAATCAATTAAATACATTTAATATTTAAAAATTATCAATATCCAATAAAAAGAATAATGAAATAATATGCTTGACTTTGAGTAGAGCCGTGCACAAAAAGAATGGAAAAATTTATAACATAAAGAAGAGTTTTTCTTCTTCCATAGTGTATTCCTACCCTGGGATGATAAAATATGTCTCACTTATGAGTATAATAATAAGATAGTGGATGGTAACTAAAGCGTCTGGATGAAGAAAATATTTCCTCGAGGTGTATCGAAAAATGACTAAAAAACTTCATTTTGATTTCTCATCCTCACCAAATAAATTCATGCATTTACTTTTCACTTCACAGTGATGACTAAAAGATATTATTTCTATTTTTAAAATAAATAAACTACATTTAGAAAAAAAAGTTATTAAATTAATACAAATAATTAAGATGGATGAATACCTAGGTGGCGTTCGTTCAAGGCATATTTAGTTATTCCGGGAATAACTACTTGAAAATAACATGTTTCTATATTTGTTACAAGTCAAACAAAATTTTCTGGACATCTATTATCTCTTAAAAAATACTTTTACATGATTTAATAATATTTCATTCCATGATGAAATCTTGAAATAAAAAGTTTCAGTGGCTTGAGAATGATAGTTATTAAGTATAAATACAAAATTATCCCTAAATTATTTGATTTTCACTTGCAATTTTCATTTATCTATGCTTATCTTATTTCATAAATCCATTGCATTCTTGATGTAAATTTTTTTGTTAATTTTATATTTTTTTCCTAGAAGTGTAATTTTCATTTTAGATTGTAATAATAATAAATGTGTCATGAATATTTTAAAAATCATGGTATATATTCTCAGGAATATATATTACTAAACAAATAAGTTTAAAATTTAGAGTTTAGAGTTTAGGTCTAGATATCTTAATAAGTAATCCTAAGGATATTTAATGCGAAATAAACAATTTATTTAAAATATTTTGAAATAAAATTTCCAATGGGAATGTGATTCCCGGGAACATGATTTCAAAAAAATAAATGTCCCGCTAGATAATAATAATTCCTTAATTAATAATCTAAATAATCATTTGGCGAACATATTTTTTCCCCAAGTACACGACTTTGCATACGATTTTACATCAGGTAGTTCTTACATAAGTGGAAGGAACGATTACAGCATTGAAAAATTTTACTTAACAATAATATTTTTATTAACGGTTACATGTGTATATATATATATATATATATATATATATATATATATATATATATATATATATATATATATCGACTAATTTAAGCTGAGTCGGCCCTCTATGAGGTTAAATTTTTTCTAATATTAGATATTTTTTTATTCATAATATATATTAGAGTTCGAGATTTTACTTAAAGATGCAAGTCCAAATCAATTGAACTAATCAAATGTTTATAATAATTTACACTAATTACTTGTATGAGAGTGAGGGATGACTAGCCCAATCACGATGGTTCAAATATATATGGTTTAACTCTAGCAGTTGAGGGATAACTTGAACCAATAAAACATTACGTTTCATTTAACATATAGAATTGGGCATGAAATTGGTGTTTGGAGTTGGAATTTGACACATCAATTATAATTTTTACGTTTTGAGTAACACATATAATTAGAATAATTAGATTTATAATTTCACAATTTAATTTCATGAAATTCAATAACAATTAAAATAGATTTTAATTCTTAAGCTATGCTATATGAATTGTTAATATCAAAACTTATTAAATATTTTTCTCATCATTAAAGTGTATATATATATAATTTCTCTTTTTCTTTAATTTTCTAAGAATCATGTTACAAAAAATTATTATTACAAAAAATTACAATATACGGATACAACTTAGCAGGTAGTGAGTGGGGTTTCCCTCAAATAAATATAAATTAAAAAATATAAATATAATTAAGTATTTAACAGAAAATTGTGGAAAGCTGGTGTATCAATTTCGTATTCACAGCAAAGATAATTTGTATAAAATATTCTTTTATTTTTGTTATAACATTGAAAAAAAAGAAACATGTCATAATAGAAATAAATTCGTACGACAATTATTTTCAAACTTCACAATCTCACTAATAAAGGTGTTTTTTTTATTATTTTATAGGATATTTATTATTGAAAGAAGAGCTTCCTTAAAGGATAAACCTCCAATCACGAGATCTTTTTCATACATATCATTAATAATTAAATTCCTAGTTAAATGCTTAAAGAGCCCAGCTAATTACTAATAGTGTTTCCATTCTAAAAATAATAAAGAAAATGCATTTGAAAAAATAGTTTTTTTCGTAATTTTAAAATTACAATAGTCTTGACGAGGTTAGAATCTAAGACTAAATGCATATCATCCAAATCATTCACTATCACACTAATCCTAATAGCCAAAACTAATTTGAAATTAACTCAAATAATTAAGATAGGTGAATATTTAGAAAACAATTTCTTAATAAATTAAATAATCATTTAACAAACATAAAAGTTATTTTCAATGTACATGACTATAATTATGATTTTACGTCACGTAATTCTTACATCATTTGAATGAATTATTACGACATTGAAGAATTTTTAATGTTCATACTATTTTCTCATTATTACTATTATTATTATTATTATTATTATTATTATTATTATTATTATTATTATTAAAATATTTTAGACTTCGATCAACTTTGTTCGGACTAAATCGGCCTATTACAAAGATAACATTATCTTTATGTATTTTTTTTTCCCATTTACAATACTGAAATTCGCTATCTTACTAAACAAACAAGTGACAAACTATTTGAATTAACCAAGTAATACTAAATATAATAATTAGTTGTATAATCAATTAAATCCATTATTAACAATTATCAGTATCCAATAGCAAAAAAAAAAAAAGTTATGAAATAATATGCTTGATCTTGAGTAGAGCACAAAATGAATGGAAAAAAATTCTAACAACTTCATGGAAGGAGAGTTTTTCTTAATCTATTCCTATCCTTCAACAATAAAATATCCCTTCAACAATAAAATATCCCTCACTTATTGATACGATTAGAGGCATAAGCAGATTGGACTAATCCATTGAACGTGGTGGATTTGAACCAAACCAATACAATCGAATTAGTTTGGTTAAGTAAGTGGGTCAATCGGTTTAAGTTTCCATTTCCAAAACCGAACTAGAACCAAACCATCTTATCACCTATAACTATTTTTCTATTCCCATTACACTAATTGCTAACTTACTATACTAACACAAGTCACAAATCTCTCTTCTATTTATATTCCCGTTTCCTATTTGTTATGAGTTGTTGATATCTTATGAGTTGATATTTTTGTTTTAATGTTGGGTGAAGACATGCATGGTGACAACAGAGTCTGGGACCGCGTGGCTCCAAATCATATTTTAATAGAAAAAATAATAGAGTGACTTATTTTCCTTCATTCTCTTCTTCCTCTCTTTATTGTTGGTTTATGTACTTATAGCAATTGTTCCTCCTCAAGTCATTCTCTCCCAAGTCATGGAATCCAAACCTCCTAACAAGGCACAAATGACTTGCTCATTAGGCTCCATATTATCCTTGATTACCTTGATCTATTCTTCCATGACATCCTCCTTCTTCCACCTCGCTTCAACTCTACAAACATCAAATAGAAAATGTCGTAGAGTCTCCATTGCTTTTGATTACAAACAAAATCATAACAACAATCTTCATAATCACTCACTCAGAGCAATAATTAGAGCATCATGCAATTGACTTAATTAAGAGAAAAGACCTATACCTTAGGATGATATTGGAGGCCATATAACTTTCTAGAAGGGTACAACGGCGATTTGAGTGATAATATAGAAGCCAATGGGGAGGACAACAACCTTGTTGCTGTGGCTTATCTAGACGACCTACTTGTTGCGAAGTTCTTGGGGCAGAGGAGGTTAGAGGTCTTATTGATGTGGATCTCCATGTGACCATACTCTTGCATGTTGTCAATGCAAACCTAGCCATTGAGGAGTTGGACGAGGAGCTAGAGGTGGTAGCAAGTTGTAATACCTAATGTCCACATCTCCCTAGAGAAGTTTAGTACGGTCTTAGGATCCTCCGAGACCTACTCATATTGCTGAGAAACACCCCAAAAGCATGAGGAAATGCAAAAAAGTGGAATTCTAAGACCGCTATAGCGGTCAAGAACCCCTATATCAATGGTGGTGCAAATTGCATCATGCTAGGTTTGTAGGCTGTTCCAGTAGTAAGCTTTACTTTGTAGTAAGGCTTCGTCTAGGGTTATCTTTGATTAGAGTGCTTTAGTAGATGTGTAGACATGATCTGAGCCATACATTTATTTTAAGATTATGTATTTATTTTCAAAAGTCATGTATGAATTTGAAATATAGATTGTGATCAAAGATTTATATAACGAATTAGATATGTATTCTTGATTTAGTTTTCAAGTATTAATCTGATTTTCATATTACGACTAAGTTCACAAAATGAAACAGTTTATGTCTACACAAATAGCAAATTTGATTAAGATGCTTTTAGAGCTATGTATGTTAAAATATTTCAGTTTTATGAATTCGAATATTATGTTCTGATTAGAGAATTTGATGATGAGTTAAATTTAATTATATTTTAAGAATGAAAATTATGTTATTTCATGCATTAAGCAAGTCATGTTATCTAGGAGACTTACGTGGAGACCTAGTTCCTCCCAGTCCCTCACGTGTCGGCCACGATCCCAAGTTGGGTCATGACACAAGCTTAGCACGTGAAGGTTGTCGAAGAGTAGGCGGTGGTGGAAGGGCCAAGGTCCAAGGAGGAAGGAGGGCAGCCGACTAGAGGAGGAGGGTGAAGATGATGGTGGCAAGCTTGTGAGGACCATTGATTTTTTAGATGGTGATGGTGGCAGCAATGGTTCTGGAAAAGGGTGGTGGTGGCCCTAATTTTGGGAAAAGGATGTGTGGGTGGGAATTGAGAAAGAATTTAAAGGTAAAATATACAATTTCTTCCTCAAGTATTTTTTATGAATATTAAAATACAAATACATATTTTAATTTTAGTTCATCTTATACATTGGATTTAATTTTTGATTGTTGAGATTTTATCACAATGTGTTTCCAAACATGCTTGGAATCACATGAGCACTCACCTTTGGTATTAGAATTGTTTGAGTTATGGTATTGGAAGTGAGATTGTTTTCAGACTTATGTTCATTTTACAAAAAAATTTACTGAATTTTTGAGCATAAATTGTAAGAAAATGAAAAGCTAAATCCAAGGACCTAAGTCGAACCAACTTGAATTTAATCAGATTGATTTGGTTTTGATTATGCAAGAAAAAAAAAATCATGAATCCAATCAAACATTTCTTAGGTTTCAGTTTTTTTTTTCTCCTTAAACCAATCTAAACCAACCCATTTATACCCTTAGATACAATGATCACTTGATAGATAGTAATAAAAGCATGTGGAGAAAGAAAATTTTTTCTTGAGATGCACATAAGAATGACTCAAAGAAGCGATCATAGTTACCAAACAAATTCAAGCATTTACTTTCTGTTTAAGAGGAAAAATGATTAATTACAAAAAAATGAAAAATAATTAATCACATTTACCTATTTTCTAGTATTGATTTGATTTGATTAACTACTTTATCAAAATAACCATATGTTTTCAGTTTTTTTTTTACAGGGATGAAATTGTTAGATGATAAAACTAACAGCAATGGGCCTTTGTTTCACTGTGATTAACCGCGAGTCATGGGAGAGTAGTAGGAGGAAAGAAACAAAAAAAAAAAAAAAAAAAATTGCGATTTCCATGACCAAATGAATATCAAATCTCGTTTTCTCATTTTCATTTTCATTTTCTCATCTAATTTTCCCCACACATATATATTTCACACCAAGCAGTCGCACACCTCCAAATCTCATTCTCATCGTCTACACCTTCTTTCTTCCTTCCTTCCCTCATCGGCACAAAAACCCTCTCTCTCTCTCTCTCTCTCTCTCTCTTCTTCCAATTATCGCTCCCTTCGATCGCTGTTTGAATCCTTCGTTTCCGACCAATCCATCCATCGCCGTCCACTTCCCAATCGAGAAACGGAACGGAACGATGGCCGTTTCGATCTGCTGCTAGGTGTTTCTGGTTGGTTCTCAATTCTATTGATTCATGCTTCGTTTTAGTTTCTCATCCGATTGATATGAATTTCTCAGAATCGATTAGAATTAAGGAGGAGGAGGAGGAGTGGACGAAGCATTGGTGAATGAATCTCGCGCGGGTTTGAAAAATGCCCGGGTTAGCAGCAGCAGCGCAGAGGAACGAACAATTCAGTAATGGCTCTTCGACGACTACCACGACGGCGGTGCAGTGCTCGCAGAATGGATTCTGGTCTAAGAATCGCGACGATGTTAGCTACAATCAGCTCCAGAAGGTAGTGAATTGTTTTTGATTTTCCTGTTTATTATTTTTTTTGTCGGTTATTAGTTTTTGGATGGTTGATAGATCACTGTTATGTATTGATTGTTTTGTTGATAGTGATGGCTTGATTGAATTCTGTATTGGATCTTACAGTTGAAACAATTCTTGGATTGTTTTTATAGGGTTTTTGGATGCATCATTATCCAGTGTTTTTGTGCTTGGTCGATGAGATTCAGTGTGCTCTTTTGCATTTCCGCATCAGTGCCTGGTAAAGGCTATAAAAAAGTGGTGTTACATGTGGATTCTATTGTTTATGGTTACTTTGTTTTTCAATTGATCATTGGTTAATACCTACCATTTTTGCATGCATTGTCTCACTCGAGTTTGAGATTAATGGCACTTGTTTAGCTGGGGCAATGAATTATCAACTGTGAATCCCATACACTTGAAAATGTGGTTGACGTGTCGGCACATGTCGGCACATGTTGGGCGCGTGTTGATGTCAGATGCTTCTCAGAGAGCATTACATGCTGTTGGCTTGTTTCTGTTTGATTATTACTTTTATTTTTTATAATTTCACTGCATTATGGAAGGATTCGGCAATAATGATAGATATGATGTTACTTTATTGTGTTTACATTGAATAATGTTGACTTTTGAAACATTAATTTGTCTATTTTAATTTAGGGTTTGTGTTTGAGGGTGAACCTCGGCACAATGGTAAGATTGTCTTGTGACTCGGCGGTCATAAGTTCAAATCTTGGAAATAGTCTCTCCGCCTACATGGGGCAAGGCTGCGTACATCTACCCTCCCCAGACTTTACCAGATAGGAGCCTCATGCACTGGGCCGCCCTTAATTTAGGGTTTGTGTTTAATGTAGTATTAATTTTATAGGTTGTACTCTTGCCCTGTCTTGTATTCCATTGTCCATTTTTTCTGTATATGTGTCCCTTGTCATATCTGTGCTTCTTGACTCTTCAGTGATTGTAAGCAACTATCTAAATTGTGGGTATGTAAGTGGCAGAAATGCAATGAGCATCCATTGGAACTGATGTTAAGTCATAGAGATTGAGTTTTGATCTGAGGACATGTTTCGCATATGACCTTGTTTTTTCTCCTGATAAAATTGCAACTCATAACATGATTGACTTATCTCTTATTGGGTGTTTACATTTTTGTGATACAGTTTTGGAGTGAGCTGTCACTGCAAGCTCGACAAGAACTCTTGCGGATAGACAAGCAATCCCTTTTTGAGCAAGCTCGTAAAAATATGTATTGCTCCAGATGCAATGGGTTGCTTCTTGAAGGTTTTTTACAGATTGTTATGTATGGGAAATCACTGCAGCATGAAGGGGTGGGTACTCACTTTCTTTGCAACAGACTTGGAGGTTTGAAAAAACAAAAAAATGGTGGGTTGAACATTACCAGTGGTTGCCAAGATGAAATTCAGGATCCATCTGTTCATCCATGGGGCGGTTTGACCACGACACGGGATGGTTCATTGACACTCATGAACTGCTACCTGTATTCAAAGTCTCTGAAAGGATTGCAAATTGTAAGTGCAGTACATTTATATTGGGGAAAAATTCTTCATGTCCCTAGAGCGAGGAACAAGTTGTTGCTTTCCATCATTCAACGTTCACCATCTTAGCTATAGCATTAAAAATATAGGTTAAGTGGGAGATAGTGATAACCCACACAATTGAGGTGGTGAATGTTAAATGATTCAGAGCTACAATTTCCTCTTCTCTAGGTGCGTTTAAGAATTTCTCTATGTTAGGTCCTCATGCAAATCTTTTCCCTATTTGGTAGCTAAGCATTTGCTTATATTAGGTCTTTGATGGGGCACGTGCAAGGGAGCGGGAAAGAGAACTACTTTATCCTGATGCCTGTGGTGGGGGAGGCCGTGGGTGGATAAGCCAAGGAATAGTAGGTTATGGTAGAGGACATGGGACAAGAGAAACATGTGCCCTGCACACTGCCCGACTTTCATGTGATACGCTGGTTGATTTTTGGTCAGCTCTGGGAGAGGAGACCCGGCTATCTCTTCTAAGGATGAAGGAGGAAGATTTTATTGAGAGACTTATGTACAGGTGACTATTTATCTGTGCAATACTCACACTAGTTATGCCTTAGTAAGTGACAAGTTGTTAGTGGTGGAATAATAATATAAATTCTGATTTTAAAAGCTGTTATATGGTTGAGACTAACATACAAAACGTGGGTATCAGTATGGCTTAAAAACCTGGGGAAGCAGAATTATTCGGACTGTAATAGGAGAGACTTCACTCATGAGTTATGTCATGATGGAAAGTTTAGTCCATTGCACGCTAGGGACTCATGGCATGGATACACAGTATATTAGAAAAGGAAGTATGAATTTGTTGGCTACTGTTTGATACTTGGGGACTTTGTGAAATGTAGTATGGATAATTATGTAAGAAAAAATGTTGTTGCAAAGATTTGTTTATGTAACTCTTGAGAAGATTAACTAACTAATGAGCTGCGAGCCTTAACACATTGCCAACTTAAATGGTGATTTCTGTTTCTTATTGAGGTTTCAGGACATTATTTAGTTATTTATTTAATATGTTAATGTCTACCGACCTTTTTGTGAGAGCATACCGATCTTGTTTGTAAGGAGATTTTGTTGGAAGGTACCATACTATATACTATATAGTATAGTATAGTATGGATAACATAGTTTCTTCAATCATGGAACTTGAATTGAGAAAGACAAAGAAACAGGAAAAGAATCTGAATGAGAGTTTATTAGATATAAAGTATGGAGTAATGGACTATGCTTCTGCCTTTGAAAGTGATTGGTAGGTTATAATATTAACATTTCTTTTTAACTTTCTGATATAAACAGGAATGTCTTATTATTTATTGCTGTATTTGCTCTTTTCATGTTATTAGTTAATAGATTTTTTTTTATATATATTTTCACCTGTTTTTGTCTCTGGGGTTACATGATCTGTCAGCAACGGATATTAAGTAAAGCTTTATGCTCTGTTGTGTTCTTTTTAAAATTTCTAACATCGTATCTGGTGTTGGCTTGTTATACTTGTCATATGGGTCTTCATGCTATTCTTAGACTAGAGAAATGAAATTCTACTGATTCTTCAGCCATTTCTTTTCAACACCTTGTTCTAGTGCTCATTGAAATACATAAAGCAACGCCAACACCTTAATATCTAGCATGATTCATTTAATTAATTGTGCCATCCTTTGAAACTAGGCATGAAACCTTGCTTTAAGGTATGTAATCCGTCGAAATCTATTACAAAGAGTTTTTTATGTTTTCATTTTTACTAATATGTTTTCATTTATCTACCAGGTTTGATAGCAAGAGATTTTGCAGAGACTGTAGAAGAAATGTTATTCGAGAATTCAAGGAACTAAAAGAACTGAAGCGCATGCGTAAAGAACCCCGTTGCACCAGCTGGTTTTGTGTTGCTGACACAGCCTTTCAGTATGAGGTGTGACTTCTGTATCTCTATGTTGCAAGATATCTCATGACTGGTATTTCAGTGGAAAACTCTATAGACCATTAGAGCATTACTCTTATGACAAGGTCATTTTATAAAGCTACCACTGACCAATAAAGTGTATATTCTGCCTAACACAACATGTATCCACATGCTTTTTTCAGGTATCTGATGACTCAATTCAAGCTGATTGGCATCAGACATTTGCTGATACTTTGGGTTCCTATCACCACTTTGAGTGGGCTGTGGGGACAACTGAAGGAAAATCGGACATTTTGGAGTTCGACAATGTTGGAATGAATGCATGTGTTCAAGTCAGTGGCCTGGATCTTGGTGGTTTGAGTGCATGTTTCATTACCCTCCGTGCTTGGAAACTAGATGGGCGCTGCACTGAAATTTCTGTTAAAGCTCATTCATTGAAGGGTCAACAGTGTGTACATTGCAGGCTAATTGTAGGAGATGGTTACGTTACAATCACAAAAGGGGAAAGTATCAGGAGATTTTTTGAGCATGCTGAAGAGGCAGAGGAAGAAGAGGTAACACAAATTTCACTCATGAAATATACTTCTTTGCTAGTTATCCATAAATCATGTGATTTTGATAATTATGAGAAATTCATCAGAATAAGTTTCGTGTGTTATTATACAATGTATGCCATTAGGATGATGATTCAGTGGACAAGGATGGAAATGATCTTGATGGAGAATGCTCCCGTCCCCAAAAACATGCAAAAAGCCCTGAACTTGCTCGAGAATTTCTTCTAGATGCTGCCACTGTTATTTTCAAAGAACAGGCATGTTTAGCATTGACATTCTTTTTCTGTCTGCCTGCCTGCCTTGTCCAACTGCTGAATGTGTTATCTTTTCAGGTTGAAAAGGCTTTCAGAGAAGGTACAGCACGCCAAAATGCACATAGCATATTTGTTTGTCTTGCACTAAAACTGCTGGAGGAACGTCTGCATGTAGCGTGCAAAGAGATCATTACATTAGAAAAGCAGGTCTTAATTACTATGCTTTTCAGACAAAGAGTTCTGGGGATAAAAATTTAACTCTACTTGGAATTCCAGTTCCTAAATCGTAATTGTATGATTTTGTATGCAGATGAAACTTCTTGAAGAAGAAGAAAAGGAAAAACGTGAGGAAGAGGAACGCAAGGAGAGGAGAAGGACAAAGGAAAGAGAGAAAAAACTTCGGAGGAAGGAAAGACTAAAAGGGAAGGATAAAGATAAAGAAAAAAGGTGTCCTGAATCAAATGATGCTCTTGATCCTCCTGAAGTCTCAAAAGAAGAGTTGTCTGCAGCTGCTGATATGGAGCAAAATGATCCTGTTAGAACGAATTCAATAATTGAAACAGATGAAGCTAATCTACTGAGGGATGATTCTCCTAACATCCAGGATGAAGAGTTCACTAATACTTTGAGAACACAACACAACTCTTATGATGATTGTGATGAAGAAATTTCAAATACAAAAGAGGAGGCAGGTCAGTTTACTGTTGAACAATCAATGACTTCTCGTCAAAAACCAAGATTTAGGAAAGAATTTCAACTGGATATGTCTATGAAGTGGTCTGACAGACGGCGTCATGCAGTTGTTTCAGAAAACAGGGTGATAGTTGGCAGATCTGAACCAAGACATTATGGAGAGAGTTTTGTGACATCTTCCAGGGTAGTCAATGGATTGAATAGGCAGTCAAGAATAAATGTTCCAACAAAACATATTGGTCGAAATGTTGGTCCAAAGTATAATGAAAAATTCCATAGTTCCAACAACCGGATGAATGACAGATGTGATTTTCATTCTTGCAGTTGTAGCCTGAATCATGAATATAGGGCAAGGTTTGAGCAACATTCTCCTATGACTAGAGTTAGCTGGGAGACAAAGCCTGCGATTAAACCTGAATCTGCAGCTGCAGGAGATACATCTAAGCAGTTTTCTCGTTGTAGTAAGCACAATCAAGTAGTAGACAATTTGCATGAGAGTAATGGGAGACCGAAAAGCAAAATCACCTTGGGGAACTACCCCAACAGGGATTTGTTTCAATCAAAGAAAGTTTGGGAGCCTATGGAATCTCAGAAGAAGTATCGTGGTAGCAATCCAGACTCTGAGGTTATCACGAGGTTCACTGAGGATCAAGGACTTCAGTCTGATCTGATCAAGTCACCAATTGATGAAGCTGTTGATTCAGGTGATAATGATTATGAGGACTGTAATTTGAAGAGAGTAAGTGGAGTAGTTGAAAGCTGTCAAAATGATTTTCAAGTGGAAGCTGAAGGTTCTTGCGGATCTACAGACATTGCTTCTGAGGAACATGAAACATGTATGACTAGAGGCTCTGCCTCGAATAATTCTTCTGATGCCAATCAAAGTAGTACTGTTAGCTCTGATAACTGTTCATCGTGCCTAAGTGAGGGTGATAATAATACAACCTCTTCAAACCGTGAAAATACAGAATCGTCAACCACATCAGATTCAGAGGATGTTAGCCTACAGTCTGAAGTAAGAGATAGTTCAGCTTCCACTGAAAATGGCTTCTCTGGCTGTCATGAAGTTGGCATGGAAAATATCCAGAATGCCAATGGTGAGGGTTTGGCAAGAAAGTCTAGTTCACTGTATGGTCCCTCCTTGGATGGTACAGGAAGTGATGCATTGGGGAATCTCGTCAATGCAACTGGCCAAAATTTTGATAATGGTTTTTCCACCATAAACGCTCAACCTCAAAGCATGCTTCCGCTGGTGTCGAACCAGAATATACAATTTCCAATGTACCAAGCTTCTACAACAATGGGTTATTTCCATCAAAATCCAGTTTCTTGGCCAGCAGCTCCTGCAAATGGAATGATGCCCTTCCCACACCCAAATCATTATTTATATGCTGGCCCTCTTGGATATGGCTTGAATGAGGACCCACGCTTCTGCTTGCAGTATGGTGCCTTACAGCAACCAACGCCCTTGTTTAACCCTGCTGTTCCTGTTTATCAGCCAGTTGCCAGAACTAATGTCTTAAATGCAGAGGAGCGGACTCGAGTTTCCAAGCCAGCTTCCATGCAAGAGCATCTTACTGGATCTATTACAGAAAGGGCTGTTGCAGCTGGAGCTTATTCCAAAAAACCAGCATTGGGTGGAGAAGTGAGGCTTGATAATTCTGCCAAGACACAAGAGAATAACAGTGGCTTTTCCTTGTTTCATTTTGGTGGGCCTGTCGCCCTTTCAGCAGGTTGTAAATCGACTCTTGCATCAGCACATAGCTCAGAAAGTTCGGCGGATCAAGTCAATGAAGTCCTTACTTGCAATAAGAAAGAGACAACCACCATGGAGGAATACAACTTGTTCGCGGCAAGTAATAACTTAAGGTTTTCAATTTTATAGGATGACAAAGTGAGAAGTATAAGGTGGCTGTTGTGCAGTCTCGCCCTGTCGTGGTAATGGAGGTTTGATTACCTTGTAATTTGGTGAACAATAAGCTTCCTTCAGCAATTTCCAATTTTATCCCATAGATAGATCAGTTAATTGCCCCAAAATTGCTTTTTTTTTTTTAAAATTTTTTTTTTCCCGTCGATGTAGAGAAAGATTGAGAGTGATGGTATTTTGAAGTTTTTTTTGGTGTGAGGTCATAATTACCCCCCAATTGCAATGAAGCATCTGTTCTTCGCAATTTTCTTTTTGTCATGCTGGAACCAAAGCAAGTCTTCGTAGTGAAAGCTGTATTGGGATTTTTTGAGTGGACATATCATTTTGATTAAAGTATTTGTTTGACTCGTGTTAAAGGTATTTCTCATCCCCTGGAAAAGTATAAGATCAATTGAATACTAATTGATATTCTTTTATGTGATAAATCAACTGCACTTGCAAGAGAGATTAAGGTTCAAAAATCTTAGATAAAATATTTGTTATTAAGGTCTCTTGGTAGTAATGATGTTTGAAGGGTTATGTTTATGGTCATGAGGATACTTTGGTCAAAGACAAATTAAATTTTATACGAGTTTCACCAAATCCTATGAGAAGCGGTACATAGATGAGAACGGCTATATTGCTCGAGGGTAACCTATTTCCCATACGTGCATTTGGTTTGCGAAAGATTACTTCTCTACTCTCCTGACTTCGGTTGCTGCTAAAACGAAATTTGGATGCTATTCTGTGAGCCCTCCCCATCCCTGGCGTGCCCCGCGGGGCGAGTTAGGTGAAGGTTAACACAGATGGATCTGTGTTTAATCAAAATGAAGGACCTTGCAGTGGTATTCTTAGGAAACACCAGGGAAATTTCATTACTAGTTTCGGTGCCAAGTTCAGTGTCTATTCCATTATTCAGGCTGAGATATGTTAGATTTTTTATGGTCTCCAACACTATCTGGGGTACCAGAGGATTTGTCTTGAAGTGGATTCTCTATGTGCGAGATTACTGATTCAGGGTCATTGTCCTGATCCCCATGCCTGTTTTCCTCTGTTGCATGCTATTTGAAGGAAGTCTACTGCAACATGCAAGGTTTCGTTTGTTCATGCCTCCAGGGAAGCCAATTTTTGTGCTGAAACAATGATCAAGAATTTTTGTGTTGATAGAATGACTATGAAGAGCCATTAGCTTCCTATCAGTTTAACTATTTTTAATTTTACTTCTAGTTTTCTTTCTGATGTCTTTCTTGTTGATTGTATGGGTATATCCCATGATAGAATAATTTTCTTGGGCTTTATGCACAGTGTCTATTGAAAAAAAGGTGGTTTCTAGTATGCCTTGTGCATGTCATAAGGAATAGTGAAGAAAGTAAGTGGCAAATGGAGGAGAGGAGTTGTAGAGGTATTTGGTAAGAGTTGTTGACCGGGAGAATTTTAAAGTGCTCTTTATGAGTTGAAGACCACTGTACTTCCTCCCCCACATCCAATTGCTAACCATTGCAGCCAACCATGTTGAGTCACTAGCGATAGGCAACTGATAGCATCGGCAAATTGGCCCTGCTTGCAATTGTCCATCCCTTTGCCCTTGGCAGCAGACCCTGACACCCTCGCAGGAGGAGGTTGAAGCCCTTCAAGCTTAGTGATTATGCCCCCACATCATGCCCTCCCCCACCAAACTTAAAATCTAAATCCTAATCATCCCTTCTTGAAAATGACTGTCCCAGATGAGAAAACATGTCCATTGAATCACCACTACTAGATCCTTGTATTGTTGTTTCTTGTTTGATTCCAGGTGGTAGATCCACCAAAATCAATGTATGATATAAAGAGATAAGGGACACATCTATGAAAACAATGTATCTCTAGCATTTTTTGGAAAATGGAAGGCGCGATGTTTGAGCAAGTTGTGAGTGACAAGTTATTAACTTGTATAAGAAGAATACATTATATTGATTCCAAACTCATAGCACTGTGGGCGGCAAGGGCTTTTGTTTTGTGGTTAAAGGAGGTGGGGGCGTCGCGCTGGGCTTTTGTTTTGTGGTTAAAGGAGGTGGGGGCTTCAATGGATGACCGGCGGTGGTGGCTGGCTTGTGGCGGAGGGGATGGTTTTCATGGTGGTTCATGGGAAAGGGAGCGGCTCCGCAGCGGTGGCTGACGGAGGAGCGGTGCCGCCGTGGTTGCATGCAACAAGGAAGGGAGATCCGCCGGCGCTAGGGGTTGTGGGCAGCAAGGGAAGCTCGCAGTGGCTGGCTTGTGGCGATGAGGTGAAGTCGTAGCCTTAGGAGAGAAGGGGTAGCGGTGGTAGCTTTGATGTTTAAGGGATGATGATGGTGGTTTTGAAAGGAGGTCACGGCGGTGGTGGGGGAAACTGCGGCCTCTCTACCCTTTCTTTTTTTTTTTTGATGATGTTATCATTGATGCTATTATCTCCTTACAATTTTTTTGTTGCTGGACTTGGATTGAATTGCTGGTATATGTGTTGGCTATGCTCGAATTTCAGTTGATATGCTGCCCCATTTTTGTTTGAAATTTTTGCGTTGTCTTGTTCTTTGTTTGAGAAAGAATTTGATCTCCCCCCTTTCTTTGATTGTGATGAGTTCCATTTATACAGCTTTGTGATTCAAACCCCCACAACCATAATGATTTCTCAAGGAATGGCAGGGAACCATCTGAATTGGATTTGTGAGTTGTCAATGAAATGATTGAGGGATTCTGGTCAGATTTATCACAACTTTGTAATGATGATCCCTCAACTTGCAAACGGTGGAAGCATGGTCCTTCAGGCTTTTCCTTTCTTTTTATTATCTTCAATTGCAATGTGCTATGCTTTCTAGCTTCTTTTTTTTATTTTTATTTCAACTGGCCATCAAAACTTGGGCTGTAACAGAACAAAGGGGTTAGGCTAGTTGAAAACTCCTTTTTATTGTTTTTTGTACAAGGGGCTGGTAAAAAAAATTTATTTTTTTATATTTTTGAAAATCAAGGATAAAAAAAATATCCGGACAAAATATGATATTCACAAAGAGTTATTGAGGGACTATGGAGACATTTGCCAACTCCCAGAAGGGCTACCACCATCTCGGGTTCATGACCACGCGATCAACTTGAAACAAGGATCAGCCATTTCGCATGTTAGGCCTTATAGGTATCCTATTTTCAAAAGAATGAGATTGAAAAGATTATTGCTGAGATGATGAGTTCTGGAATTATATGGCCTAGTATCAGCCCCGATTCTAGTCCGGTAATTTTGTTAAAAAGAAGGATGATGGATGGAGTTTTTGTGTAGATTATCGGGCCCTGAATAAATTAACTATTCCGTACAAGTTCCCTATTCTAGTGATTGATGAGCTACTAGATGAGCTGGGTAGAGCTCAAATTTTCTCTAAGTTAGACCTGAAGCCTGGGTATCATCAAATCAGGATGAGGTATCGAGACATCGAGAAAATAGCATTTAGGACCCACGAAGGGCATTACGAATTCCTTGTGATGTCTTTCGGGTTAACCAATGCTCCATCAACGTTTCAAGCCTTGATTAATCAAGTCCTACGGCCGTATCTGAGGAGGTTTGTTCCAGTCTCTTTCAATGATATTCTAATATACAGTAGAACAATGGATGACCATGTGGGGCATTTGCAGAAGGTATTAGTGTTACCCAGGCAGCATAGTCTGTATATAAACCAAAAAAACTGCTTTTTTGCTTAATCAAAAATCGAATATTTGGGTCACATGATTTTAGGAAGAGGTGTATCAGTAGACTCGAAGAAAATAGAAGTTATGCTGACCTAGCCAGTTCCAACAGACCTAAAGGGGTTGTGAGGATTTTTAGGCATCACTGGCTACTACCAAACATTTGTTAAGGGGTATGAGAAGATTGCATGGCCTCTGACGCAGCTCTTAAAGAAGGACAATTTCAATTGGCGGATGGAGGGCCAACTAGCCTTTGAAAAATTAAAGGAAGTCATGACTTTTCTACTGGTCCTAGCAACTCTGGATTTTGAAAAATCATTTGTGGTTGAAACGGATGCATCGGGGAAAGGAATAGGGGCTGTCCTCATGTAAGAAGGATGCCCAATAGCATTTTTGAGTCAGAAGTTGTCTGAGAAAGCACAACACAAATCTATTTATGAAAGGGAGTTAATGGTTATTGTAATGGCCGTGCAAAAATGGAGGCACTACCTATTAGGAAGACGGTTCATTGTGTGCACTGACCAGAAGAGTTTAAAATTTCTAGTAGATCAGCAAATCATGGGAGAAGGGCAGTAGAAATGGATCACCAAGTTGCTAGGCTTCGATTTTGAGATACAATATAAGGCAGGAAAGGAAAATGGAGCTGCGGATGCACTCTCCAGAAGAGTTCACTTTGATGCAATTTCGGCAATGACTTTCCAGAACTGGGAAGGAATTGAAGAAGAGGTTAAGGCTGATAGGAAACTGAAGAATATCATTCAGGGGATGATTCAAGGCGCTGAAGTGCAGAAAGGGTTTGAGCTGAAAGAGGGAGATTATTCTATCAAGGAAAACTAGCTATTCCCAATGATTCCCTAAGAATTCCTATGATTTTACAGGAATTTCATGATTCGGCAATGGGGGGTCATTCAAGTTTTTTGCCCACTTACAAACGCATAGCCAGCTTAGTTTGGTGGGAGGGTATGAGGAAGACAATTTAGAGGTATGTTCAAGCTTGTGAAGTGTGCTGCAGGAATAAATATTTAACCTTATCTCCAACTGGGTTGCTTCAACCACTACCCATCCCCTCACAAGTTTGGGAAGACATCTCCATGGATTTAATCAGAGGACTCCCTAAAGCACAAGGTATGGATACTATCCTTGTTGTGGTTGACAGACTCTCGAAATATGCCCACTTTATTAGTTTTGGTCATCCTTTCTCTGCAAAAGATGTGGCTGGGGTATTCATTAAGGAAATAGTGTGGTTGCATGGGTTTCCTCTAACCATTGTGACGGACCAGGATAAGATTTTCATGAGTACCTTTTGGGCTGAGTTATTCAAGCAAGCTGGAACCAAATTTAAGTATAGCTCAGCTTATCATCCTCAAACGGATGGTCAAACTGAAGTTGTAAACTGATGCCTGGAGACTTACTTAAGGTGCTTTACTAGCTTTAAGCCTAAACGATGGGCTAAGTGGCTGAGTTGGGCAGAGCTTTGGTTTAATACTACCTACCACACCTCTATAAACACATGTCCTTCCAAAGCTTTGTATGGCTGTGATCCCCCTGTCCTTATTAAATGAGATATCTCACTATCTTCAGTAGAGGACGTGAACTAGATGCTGACTGAACGGAATGCTATGCTGGAAGAGTTTAAAGAGCACCTACATAAGGCCCAAGAGAGGATGAAGCAGTATGCTGACCAAAAAAGGAGATAAGTAGAATATGAAGTCGGAGAGAAGGTGTATCTCAAGATTCAGCCATATAGAATGAAGTCCCTGGCAAAAAGGGTTAATCAGAAACCAAGTCCTAGGTATTATGGACCTTTTGAAGTGCTGGAAAGAGTGGGCCAAGTGGCGTACAAACTAAAACTTCCTTTGGATTCCTTAGTGTATCCTGTGTTCCATGCAGCTTTGCTTAAAAAATGCCTTACACCTGAAGCCAAGTGTCAACCCCTACCACCAGAACTCTCGAAAGAATGGGAGTTAAAGCTTCAACTAGCTAAAGTGCTGGCTACTAGAGTAAATACTCAAGGGGATACTGAAGTGCTGATTAAATGGCAAGATATGCCAGAGTTCGAGAACACTTGGGAATTGGCAATAGACATACATTAGAGTTTTCCTCAATTCCACCTTGAGGACAAGGTGGTTGTTCAACTGGGGGGCATTGTTAAAGACAAATTTTCGAAAATGCTAAAAGTATATGAGAGAAAAATAACTAAAGGTAGTTTGGGGATGGATTAGTGGCTGACTCAGTAATTGCAGCTGATGGGGTAAGGCTAGGGCCTTAACGGTTTTAAGGAGGTAGTATGGGGTGTGACTCTTGTTGGGGCCTAGTGAGGCTTGAGTCATGTGAATTTTGTTCGAGGAAAGGATTTATTTGGCTGTTAGTGAGGGAAATATTTTCTTATGCATATTTTGCTGTTTTGGATTAGGAGAGTAGAGCTGCTTAGTGGTCTGTCATTGTACTCTCTGCTATTGCTGTTATTGGTTTTTTACTTCTTCCAATTAATACACATACTCACACTTTCCATGCACTGCTTCTCTGTTATCTGCTATTCCTAGTATTTGCAGGTTCTATTATAATACTAAACAAAGAACTAAACAGACAATTTGGATGGCAAGGACCAAGAACGCTGACAATTTTCCCGATGACATTCCAACACCAGAGACCTCTACTTGGTCCATCCGCACTGACCTAATATGGTTAGTTAGAAACTAGATGTGGAGGCAGAAGTACCATGGTCTTTAGCTCATAAGAACCACTTTAAAATTCTCTTAGTTAATAACATTTATCAAATGCCTCCACATGTCATCTCCTTCATTTGCTACATATTCACTTCACTATTCCTTATCACAAATGCAAGGTACACTAGAAACCACCTTAAAAAAAAAAAGGATAACCTATTTCCTAAGGTGATTGCTCAGGTGCCTATTGTAGGCAATATCTATGGTGTTACTGGAAGTTAACCACATTTTGAAAATGTGCCTAAAAGAAAAAATTAATGTGGCTCCACCACATTGTTTAAAAAACTGTTTTTCCCACTTATTCCTCCCTTCCAGCCCCTCTTCCCTCTTGGCTCTCCTTCTTCCTCCTCCTATCCACCTCCACCTCCCCACACTTCCTTCTCTCTCTCTCTCTCTCCACATAAAAGAAAGAACACAGTAAAGTTTCTTACTTTCGCTCTTTTCACATTTGCTTCTCATCTAGGTTGGGATGGAAGAGAGACAATTCACTTGAAACTGAAAAAGCAGTGAAATCAAAATCCTATTATCTTTCTGCAGAGCGAGAAAAGTGTTCGATTGATAGGCGATGATGATGGAGTCGAAGGCGAACGCTCTGCGGTTCATAACCCACCAATCACTCTTCTCCACCGTTCGATCTGGGGACCTTGATGAGCTGGTGGAGCAGCTTAACAAGGACGAGCCTTGTTCTTCAGATGGGTCATCATCATCGCTCTCTACTGCGGTGGCCCTTCAAAACGATGCTGGTGAACGCTTTTCATGTTGCAGCTAAGCGTGGCCATCTCGGTATTCCTCTTTTTTAAATTTTGCCTTTTTTCCCGCTTTGTTTTTGGTCTGTAATTGATTATGTGATTTATCTGTATAGAAGTTTATTTGGAAGTGTACGTAATTCTTTTGGCACTTCAAATTTATTTGGAAGTGTTTTCAGCTTCCATGGCTTCACAGCTTTTCAACTTGGAGTTTCAAAAGGCTAGAAATCATTTTTATGATAAATTTATGACACCCTTGTTATTATTCTGTAAAGAGTTTCGTCTCCTTATGATAGTAGAAGACCAGTATCCATGTTTACTGTGGATCAACCAAGATTGCATAACCATAATGAAGCAACATCTCATCAGTTGCAAATGTTACAATCTCGATGTTAAGAATTTTGGTATTGTATTATTTATTTAGTCCTACAAAGTAGAAACAAGGGCGAAGGGATTATTTTCAAAAGAGATGCAGTTGACTAGAAGAGATGCCATTGATGAGAACGATGCCTGCCTTGTAGTGAGAAACAAACGAGAAATGGTTAGGCTTTCATTTAGCTACATTTTGAAAATGTGGTTAAACAACAAGAGTTCTCCCCCGCTTTTTATAATGATACTCAATTTTAGAATTACAAAAGCATCACTGGTTAAAGACAAAATGCACAAACAGACAACTAAATTCCCCACATTATTATGGTATACCGAGATCATCAAACTAAAATAATCCACAAGAAAACTACGTGGTTAACACTTCTAACTTCTCCAGCTGCCACAAGGGACAGTGCATCAGCAGGGGGAAGTACACCCTCTTGCTTTACTCCATCACCGAAGGTTCCCTATAAATCAGCATACAAACAATAGAAGCTTTCCTTCAAAATACTTGTAGAACTATGAATACAACAACTATTATTAACATGCCGACGGCCAAAATTGCAGTATATCCATATATACACACACACACACAAGGAAAGAACAAGAAATAAAGTTCGTGGCTCAACATTCAATAGTCAGAAACGTAGTGCGGTTGATTTGAGAAAATTGTTTTCAATTTTGTCTAGGTACAGTGGATGAAGTGTGGTGTATCACACAACAAACATTGTACAACATTTATAAAGTGTGGCAAAATTCATTTTCTATCATTTAGCCACACTTTTAATGTTGCTAAACTCCCCATGTGTAGTGTATCATACTTCATCTGACATATCACAGCCTTCACCTTCATTTTCTGTTTTCAATTTATTTTATATTTTCTGAATTTTATAAAGAAAATAATAAAAATTAAAAAAGAAAAAAAAATCAAAATTAGATTTTGTAGTTTTCACTATTTTATTTATAAAATCATGAAAAATAAAAAAACAAACTTAAGACCAGGATTGAAAACTGAAAAATATTTTCTAAAACAAAACACCTTATTTGGAACCGTTTATAAGAAACAATTTTGTTATTTTGTCCAAAATAGACCATTTTGGTTCAAGATTATTTGTTTATGCTTTCACAGGTTTGATAACGGAAGATTGATTTCTCCAAAACACACCTCAGTGATCTTGTAAACGGTGAAATCCCACAATTCATTATTAACAATCACTCATGAAACAAGCTGGAGTGAATCATCATCTATAGACCCAAAATTTGGTTTTATGCATCAAACAGTTACTTGGCTCAATTGGCAGGAAATTTTTCCTGGGAGTAATGGGTGTACAAAAGGAAAGGTTTCATCTCATAAAATTCTAGTGCTTGGCAAAAGGGGTTTCTCAAATGCCCCACTAGCCATTGTCGGATAAGGAATTTCACCGTATGCTGGTTCATATAGGATTTCAGCACAAAACTTAATGGATCAAAAACTATATTGTAATCAACACACCATGCACATAAATGAGGCCTAAAAAGTAGACAAAGTGGTTGCAAGCATTCCATAACTACGCCCAAGAGTGCAAACACCAGCGGCAAATAGAGTTTCCAGTCCAAAGTCATTACCAAAATTTATTAACAGTCTCTAACAAAAGGACCATGAGAAATGGCGAGAAGATTATTTTACGAACAGAGAACCAGGTAAATAGTTTTAACTCTTTTTATTGGATAAAAGAAGAAATTTTATTAACAAGAAAAGTATATTACATAGAGTTTAGAGAACAAGAGATCCTCAATACTAAAAGAATAAACAAAAGAAGATATCAAAAGATCTAAGTTTTCTAATCTTTTAACACATCAAAGATAGAAACCCCTCTAAAAAGGTCATGTGCATTATACCAAATAGATGCTAGATGTCTAATACTATCCCACAAAACTTGCTCCTTTGAATGTCTGTCATTTAAAATGAAAGGGTTACAGAGAATCAATTCATTAATATTTAAAGCATACGAGTTAATGCATATGATTGACGTCCATGATGTTGCAAAAAATTCATCCACATCACTGGATGTCTGTGTCTTCCATTCGACATGGATGTCCTCCGAGTGCTGACCTCCATTTCACTATGGCTAATAAACTCTTTTATAAAATAATATTCAGGAACTAATAAAAATGGCGGCTTAGTTCAGGAGGCTCCCACCACAGCATCTTCTCTTATTCTTACGGTCTGCCCTGTTGGATTTAACAATTCATCAACCACCTAAAATAAAAATGTAGTTTTGAGAATAGTAGTGCGAAGAGCAAAGCAGCGATAGTGAAATTTCCGTTCAAGCAGAGTCCAGAAGGAGATAACTGACTTTGAGCAAGACAATATCAGCATAAACTTAGCATAAAAATTAAGAAGCTAGATAGCATAAAGAAACCCACCTCATTGTAGATCCCCAAGTATGAAAATTGAAGGAGAAACTCGAGGTTTGGAGTCTGGTGGGGAGAAACCTCAGACTATGTAATTCCTATGATAAAAAGTTGCAACAAACAGACTGGTATTCAATATACCTCTTGGATAATGCTAAATAAATGCATCCTTCACGGCAAGAAGTATGATTCGAGGATCTTTGACCATCCTGAAAATACGAACCTATGGGCAAGAGGTGTGGTATGAATGGAAGGAACAAAGTGTTACTAGTAACGACAAATATTTGATTAGTACACAACTGAAAAAATTAAGGATATATAGACCATTGGAGTGCCGCGACAGACAAAGGATTTTACGGATAAAGGGAAAGCTCACGTATCAACAAAATTGAATTGCTTTATAATTTCAGTTTTCATCCAAAAAATCAAAGGTAACAAGTCATAAAGCGAAAAGTGACATAGAAAGTCCAACCAAATTGTTTACTTCTATGTATCTAATTTAGTTTTTAAGCCCCAGTCCCCCAGAGCAGATCAGAACAGCCAAATAAAGGCCAGGTTCATCCACAAATTCAGCCACATGAAAAGAATGAGCATCTGCAACCCTTTGCAGATTGGTTTTGTCAGGAAGGTCAGAAACTACAATATCTGGGTACTGTTTTCGTTGCTGCTCTAATACTTCTCTCCCTTGGGGATGACTGATAATCACTCTTCCACCTACAGGTCAAATCCAGAATCAAAAAGAAGAAAACATTAAGGGCACTGACCTGGCTTTCAAAGGAGGGAAGAACATTGAGCTAAGATTAAAAAGATGTGCACTAAGAAAATCAGTCGAGTTTACTTCATCATACCATCAAGTTTATATGGTAAACCGTTCTTCACATATGCTAAGTAACCTTGTTTCTTCTTCTCTACCTAAATAGTAACTAAGGACTAAACTGGTAATAACTTAGTGTTCGTATTAAAATTACACATTTTAAATCAATCACCTAGTTAAAACATACGGCCAAGCAAATTAGGAGCCAGCATGTAATAGTAACTTTAGAAATTTTGGTATGCAGGTAGCGTTTTCCTAAAAGCACTTTCGTGTGTCGGGCAAAACATTACCCAAAGCTTGTTGTAATGAGTGACTGCTAATGGTTGCATGAATATGAAGTTCATGTCCAGTATTTTAATTATAGACAAGCGAAACAGCTTTATTGGGTTTTCTACATCACAATAATACAACAACAACAACAGTTTAACAGCCATGTCCTATTATATCCTCTTGTGAACCGATTCTCTACCACACAATATGCAAATTGCAATGAAATATAAAGTAATTCGAGAAAGAATAAGCTTCAACAAAACTTACCGGGTGAACATTTTTCAGCCAAAGACCCCAGAATGTCATCAAGTTTGAAGGGCAAAGCAGGCAGGAAATAAAGAAACACAACATCCAAAGGAGCCCATTTCTCAGGAACATACACAATCTCTCCTTGCCAACACTTAACCTTGTCATACTTCTCTTTGATACAAGCCAATATCAACAGTGAATCATGGACAACAAAAAGAGACTTGCAAGAACCCACCAAGCAGTCCACAAACTCTTCAGACCCAGTTGAAACCAAAACCTTCGAACTCTCCTCAACCTTCCCAGCAGATACAATGAGGCCAACGCTTCTCTTGAATTCTTGTTCCCCTAATTCAGCAGGAGAATCAAGCAGGGACCAATCCTTCTCAATAACCTCTTCAATGTGAACAACGGATGCAGCACCCTCATCAGGGAATGAAACTCGGGGGTCAGTGTTTGAGTCAGTTGCTTGCAGCAAAATGGGAATAGACTTGGTTGGTTTTGATTTCAGGGAAATGGAGGATGGTCTGAAGGGAGTGACAGAGAGATGGTGAACATGTTGATGGTGCTTCTTCAGTTGAAGAAGGCTTGGGTGGAATTTGCATAGCGGTGGGGATATAGGGGTGAAGGGGGAGCCTATGGAAATAGAATTCATGGAAGAACGAACAGAGTTTTCCAACTGGGTTGTTCTGAAAAATGGATCCTGATGCTCAAGTTAGTTTATTGAAGCTTGGTTTCGCTATTGAAGACTTTATTTGCAGAGTGTATTGGCGTGTGAGAAAAAGTGAAAAACCCAAACGAGGTTTTAGCTTGAGAGAGGATAAGGGGTCATGTCGGGTAGGTTTGGGGGGAGGAATAGTCGAAAAGAAGGTGCGGCGCGGCCCGTCACCATGGAATAATCCATGAGTTTAATTTTATGCAACGCAAAATTTATGCTGTGATACAATTAAATATTATTATATTAATAAAAATTATGATACACTTTTAAGCATAGTTCACTTCAATAAAAATACTGTTAAGAAAAGCAATTCTGACAGTACTTTTATTGCTGTTTTTAACATTTTAATTGCTGGAATAACCCATTATTTTTTATGACTTGAGTCCACTTTGAAAAAAAAAACTATTTTAATTATTTTAATAAGATTAATTTTGTTATAGTAATAGTGTAAGAGTATTTCATATTACCATTCAATCAAATACTTTATTTGCATGAGTCTTTTAATTAGTAAGTCTAAAAATCAACTATTATAATTGCGATAATAATATATAATTGAGTAAATATGTAGAAAAAAAAATACGCTACTAATTTATCAAAATTAAATCCTTTTTATTCCACTTTTCCATTTTGAATGTGTCCTTATAAGTTGCATACCTTATAGGATTGTAAGTTGATTGGATTGATGAAATCAACCTAACAATACAAATCGAACTAATATAATCAATCTGGTTTGATTCACGTAATTATTTCATTTTAAGTTGAAACCAATTCAAACAAATTATATATTGTTTGTTCAGTTTCAAATTTATATTTTTTCAACTGAATACCCAAATACCTACCTCGATCACCTGATCAATTTTTTTTTTGTTTATTTAAAAATTTTGAAAGTCTTGCACTTTAGTTTTTAGTGCAGGTGTAAGTGAATCAACCTAACTCAATAAACCCAACGAATCTAAACTAAATCAATTAAATCAGTTTAGGTTAGTTTGAGACATCAAGTCATATCACATAAAAAATTGATTAAACCTAATGATAATCGATTTGAGTATCAGATTTCATAAATTTCAACTTAATAACTCAACCTGATCATATATTATGTATATTTTTTTTTTTACTTTTTTTCTATATGATATATATAGTTAATAAATCATATTTTAGTTATGTCTATTGATATTATTAAGCTATATATATGTATATGAAATTGATAAAACTTTAAAGATTTAAAGTTTGTCACTTTCAAACAATGTGATTTTTTCATATTAATTGAATTAAACATTAAATAATAATAATTAGATAACTCGATCACCCGAACCAAACCAACCCAATTTTAATTGGTTCGATTTGGGCTTGGTCAAAAAATCTATGGACCCAAATCAAATTAAACCCATCAAAATTAATCGGTTCGGATTATTTTTTCCCCCTAAACCCAAACGGCTAAAGTAACCTGACTCTGTCACACTCCTAATTTTTAGTAACTAAGTCACTTTTTATCATCTTTGTTTATATTTATTTAAAATATTATCTATTTGCATTATTATTAAGTATAGTATAGCCAGGTTTTATACTATTGTTTGTTTATTCACCAAAAAAAAAAAACTGTTGTTTGATGTTATAAGGATAATCTTTTTTAGAAAAATATAATTCTCTATTTTCCACTTTAGTCCAATGATCAAAAGCAAATCAACTCCTTATCTTAACAGGATTGGTTCGGTTTGATTTAGTTTTTTTTTTTTGGCACTCAAACTCAATCCAAAAAACTCGATTACGCCCCCCATCCCTTCTAAGTATTATTCTCTTTAATATGTGCTTATCATGCCGCTTCATAAGAAATTAAGAATAATTGTTAAACTAGTTAAAAAATTCAATATGAAATAAAAATCCAATAATGACACCCGAATGATCATATATATTATTGAAAAATTCATCATCATCAATAATATTGATAAAAGGTAATTTCAATATTAACAGCCATACTCACATACGATAATCTTTTAAGAAAAATAATACCATATAAATCAATAGAGACGGAAAACAACACAACATAGAAAAGTCTTAAATCTAATCACGAACAACTGCTAAATATAATTATAAATATGAGGCCATGTCAAAGGATAAATATGACTTCATACTCATGTCACAAAAACAAATGAACAAGAAAAATTGGGGAGAAAGTTTATGGTTAAATGAGTTTAATTTCTTGTTTCATGAGAGTTTATCATTTTTTTTATAAGGGTGTCCATTGAGTTCGGCTAGCCCATAAATTCATGGGTCTTAACCTAACTCAATAAAAATAATACAAGTTGAGTGGGGTTCATAGGTTACGTTGAGTTGAAAAAATTCCAACCCACAAGAGTATGGATTAGGTTGTGGATTTGGAATTTTTCAACTCACAAAACCCAACTCATCCAATCGAGATCGGCATCCATTTTCTTTTTTCTTTTTTGTCAAAACAACACATGTTTTGTCCATTCAATATGCTAATGAGCTCATGTTATATATGCTTTTTTAAATTTATACATATTAAGACTTATCATATTTATTAAAAATAAGTATTTAATTATATATATTGATAGAAAAAATCTTACGATAAATTGAACTCATAAGTTCAACCCAACTCAACTCACTCTTGGATGAGTTGAGTTGATGGAAAAAAATTTGCTCAACCCAACTTAGCTCACAAATTGAATAAGTGGATCGGGCCTACATCATTCCGATACCAACTCAACCCAACCTATCAATACCCCTTTTCTTTTATGTGGTGAGTGGATGGTTAAAATGAAGAGGTACCTTTCTTAAAAAGTTATGGCTATGTTTGTTCATAAGCACATAGTATTCTTTTAATAATTAATTATTATAATAATTGGTAATAATATTAATAATTATTAATTAATATTAATGTATTAATATTTAATATTAATTGTAATTATTAAATAATATCATTAATTTTTACATAGTAATTAATATTTTTGCTAATTTAATTATTATAATAATACTTGGTAACCATATTAAGAATAATAAATTATTATAAATAATCACTATTAATTACACTGATTACTATTACTATTATTATTATTATTATTACCAACTGTTATAATAATTAATAATATAAACTATCAATTAAATTACTTGTGTATACCAAAATCTGCATCATAATATTATCAATAATTTAAAAAGTAATAATATTCCTATGTAATAATTTAAACTATCAGCAATATTGCCAAGTAATATATCTTTAATGTCATTTTAAGGACTAAAATACTTATTTACTCTTACTACTTTCTTGATTCAGGGGCTTGTATTTTCAATTATTAATTTTCTTTTTATTTTATTTTACTTTAGTACATGGTACTAACCACTAAGACATTTTTGCGTTGCTTAAAATTTTGATTACCATATCTTCTTTTGATAACCAGCGAATTAATAGTCTATGATTTTGCATTTAAGGGCTATTGACTTTTAAAATAAGTCAAATTAATATCTTATATTACAAAATATGAGTCAATATAGTCCTTCATCCTACTTTAACATTTTCTCAATTAAATAATGGTATATAACGTTAAGTGATATATTGACATATCACATATGTGTCATCCAAAATAGAATGAAGTTTAAAATAACTCATTTTAATGTTTAAACTTGTACAAATTGAATCATCTGATGACTTAAAATGAAAATTTAAATAACTCATTTCGTGTAATTTTAGTTATCAAAATGATTTATTTTAAATTTCATTCTATTTCGAATGACATGTGGTATGCCAATGTATAACTTAACGTTACATAACATCATTTAATTAATATAAAATTAAATAAAAGTGAATTGAGGGACTAACTTGATTCAAGTTTTGTATTATGAAAAATTAATTTAACTTATTTTAAAATTCAAGAATTAAAATAAGTATTAATTCTTAACCCATACTCGATTGCCAAGAGTGTGCCTCATGAAGAGTCTTGTTTTGTATCAGTACGTTCATGTGTTTGATCACGAATTCACGATGTTGAGTACATTTGTTTTCGTAGTTCGTACTGTTTCGTAACACTGTTGTTCGTACTAAATTGCACTGCTCAATCTAGAGAAGAGAAATATTATTTCTAAATAATGTATAGACACTTAAATTGGCATGTAATAATGATCATATAAAATCTGCTAAGTAGTATGAATTTTAATTATGTAAATGTTAAATATGATATTAATTAAAAATGAATCTAGATTATCAATTAAGGCAATACATTAATTTAATGTTTGCATAATTAAAATACACTTATTTAAATTGCAATTATCACTATTGATTGATTTGGGTGTTTGAATATCTTATGTTAAAATTATGGATCTGCATAATTCAATTGCTGGTGACGTTGATCTTCCATGCTGTTTTAACCGCAATTTAGTTACCATTTTACTATCAATGTTGCCAGGAAAGGGTTGAAGGTCTGATTGGCCGCAATTTCTGTAATTTACTGCACAAGACTGATTCTTTTGAGTCCAAAAAACTTAACACACCTTCACTATCTGACAACTCCACTCATCACACACTCACATTTAGGTCCAAAAATGGTTTACACCCTTCACTGTCTCACAATTCCACTCACCACATACTCTCACATTTAGGTCCAAAATAGTTAACAGCCTCCACCACTGTCTCACAATACTAATACAATACTGCTTCAACTCGACAGCGCTTAGGCCTCCTTTTATTTTTATTTGAAATTGACGTCTAATTACATTATAATATTCAGGATTGTATTTGCATATTTTTTTGGTAGAATTCGTATTTGTATATATGAGTTAACAGGTGTTGTCCTAATTAATTGATAATATGATCCATTGACACACCATGAGCATTTTGTAAAGAGCAATATAATGTTGTTTATTCATAAAGCAGGACAATAAGTCAAGTAAAAAGAAAAGGACAATAAAGTGATATAATTTAGTGGATGAAAATTTTTTTGTCGTGAAACCATATCTTCTTCGCTATCCTACTAATTATATATTATTATGTGAAAAATAATATTATATTTAATAATTATTTTAAATTTCTTTCTATTGTTATTTTCCATATGTCAATTGATGAAATACGGAAGGAGACGTGATTTCACCGGGGAAGATTTCCTCCATAGTTTACTACCCATTCAAAAGTTTTTACAATTTTTCCTGTGTAGAACTGGATAGGAAAAATCTTGTAACCAGGATGTGAATTTCATCCTTCCAAGGTCAGGAACCACGTGTCCTCCTTTCTCCACAACAACTTTGCATGCAGTTTAATTTGTACAGGCTCTGGGTTTGCCCCTTCCACGTCGTGTTCAAAGATCAAACCCTAGACCCGTAATCATATTTTAACACTTAAAAAATAAGTGTATACTTAAATATTTATTTTATAATTATTAAATGTAATAATAATTTTTATTTATTCTTAATATTTATCACATTTAATAATTATAAAATAAATATCTGAATAGACACTCATCTTTTAAATGTTAAAATATCATTACTCAACCCTATACCCAACCTCTCTCTAGGTGACAACTAGGCTTCTTTTAGTCTTATAGTACCACCGAGTATGAATCACTCCAAAACTCAACCTATTAAGAATTTAATTTCTATACAATTTCAGTATAAAATAGGTCCGATATTTTATTAGTGGTTGATACGTAAAAAATAATGATTGACTTTCATCCAAATTATTTCAAAACGAAATCACTTTTATTTATGTGGAAGCAACTCCCTATGTATAAAAATTAAACTCATTAATTAATTTTTTTTTATTGAAGCACACAAGTGTCATACAAGTCACTACAAATAAAAAGTAGTCACAAAGTATAATTAGCTCATTTCTTTCTCTGAAAAATGACTGAGTTTCACATCTAATATCTAAAATAAAAAATTACTTTTACCTATATATGTGATAACACTTTCTTCTTTTTGTTCTTTTTTCTATTGAACGCACACAAGTGCCACACAAGCCACAACAAATAAAAAGTAGTCACCGATCTCTCTGAGTATAACCAACCCCTTTCTCTTTCTCCTTCTCCCCCTGGAAGCCCTTGTTGATTTGCTCAACAAGAACCAAACCAAACCAAATGCAGAGCCTGGGGAGTGCTTCTTCTGCTGAGAGCTCAACAGCTGATCAATCTGCAGGCAATAATCGAAGGGAGATGGAGAAGTGGCTGAGCCTGAGTCCCCCCAGAAATCACGTTTGCCATATCTGCGACAAGCGCTTCCATTCCCTCAGGGCCCTGGGGGGACACCAGAATGCTCACCGCGGCCGGAGAGACAAGATGCAGGATATGCAAATTAAAATCCTTGAAAGAGAAAGAAGCAAGCCTAGGAAGCTGGTTCGAGAAGCAGGTGGAGGAAAGCGTGCTCGCTCTCACCCTGACGATCACGATGATGATGGCGATGGTGACGATCATGTTAAAAGGGCCCGCAACAGTACTGATCATGAACCTGTGGCCTATGAAAATGAAATTGACTTGGAGCTGCGCCTTGGACGTTCTTACCCTCCCAGTCCCACCATGAAGGTGATGAACTTCTATGACTTCCTGCCTATAACAGAGAGTAAAGGTGGCGTTGGTGCCCCTTCATTAGGGTCTGGAGTTAACAAGATTAATAATGATGCTGATCAGCCCCATGCTTATTATACCATTACTATTCCTCCTGTTGCTTTTGGCCAACCCTTGCAACTATTTGAAATGGCCGCGAATGAAGGTGGTGGTGGTGACCGATTTGATTTGAAGGCTTCTGTTGCCGGTGGTGAATCTGAGCCACTTGCTGGTGATGATGAGTATGTGACGTTGCTATGTGGAGGAAGTGGCACCAAGAAAGTCTCTAACAACAGCACTGGGCTGGACGTGGCTTTTAAGCCGTGACATGTGATAATAATACTCAGAGCATTGCTATTTCAACATCCAAAAATGAGTATCTAAATAAGACATCCGCTCCAATAATGGGTGTTTCACTTAAACACTCACTTTTGCGCATTAAAATAGCATTAATATAATACAAACTTGGGTATCTATAGATTTGGTGCAAGTTTATAATATGTATGAATGAGTCATCAGTGGCTAATTAGTCCACTAGGTGATTCTTCATGCCTGTTTCTTAATTCTTGTAAGTCCCATTATTTGGTTTGGTTAAATGCTTTTGCCTTAATTTTATGTTGATGCAGCTGGGCCTGGTGATACATTGAGGTTCCTCATGAAAGATGAAAACTTTTAAGTTTATGTTAACAATATTATGTGTAATAAGAAAGTGTTGATCATTTCATATATTTTGTTGATCCTCTGTTGTGAGTTCATCTTATACAAGGTTTCGGAAATTCATTAGCAAGTAAATTATTCTTGGTTCTAATAAACATGTTGAAGAAGCGATGGCGGTGAAAAAAATAAATTATTATAGTCATTCCATTTTTTTAATTTTTTTAATTTAAAGTATCTATGTTAAAGGTAATGATCAATCCTCTTCAAGCAGTAACTAATCTTCACTATTTTAACTCTAGCCACAAAATTGTCTCTATATATATCGTGGGATTTGTTATTTGTTTTTTTGTTTTAGATCCATGAATGTGTTGCTTAACTTATGTTTTGTTACACATTCATGTATCCTTAGCAAGTCCCATCTCTAATAATAAGGTGAAAGCCCCCAAAGACTTTTAGTATAATTCTGAGAAAATGAAATGCCTTTTTTTTTTTTTTTTGCAGCTGGAACATTTTGTTGCTGGCAATAATAGTACCAATTCATTATTAATTAAAGGATGTTAATTATTTTTCTTTCTATATATACTACTAGGATATAGTTATTAATTTTAAATAGATACGATCTTGGTTGTGTTAGATTCATGAATCTTTTGTTTTTGGTTGAATTTACAACTTTTTACAGCCTAAATCCCACATAACTAGATAACTCTTCATGTCTGGATATAAAAGAGAAATTAAGCAGGAAAAGAGAGGGAATTTTTTTCGAGTAATCCTTGAGAAATTCTTTAATGAAAGAAGCAAAATGAGACATTATCATGTAGCGCCAAACTTCTCAATTATTGTGATTTATTAAGATAATAAACTCACCCCACTTTGGTAGATTTTGGAGGATTTAAAGGAGAACAAAATTTATTGGTTAAACTTCTGTGCTCTTCACTTCGCCCCTAGTGGCTTTGTTATTGCATCCCTTGTGCTCAACTAATTCTGAATCCTCACTAGTCAAGAAGTATGGGTATATCTATAGTGTAATTGAATTTGTCTTTATGTGAACACCATATATGTCGAATAAAATGCCCACATTCTCAGCAATATGTAAGTACAAGGTTTAATATATGTGTTATAAGTTGTAACTATAGAACATAAATAATATATGCTCAATACATGGTGTTGCTATTTCAACCAAACCGCAAAAGAACTTAATTACCATCTTTCAAAGAAATTTAAAAATAATTCCGTGAGAGACTCCATTGGCCTGAGTCGAAGGATCAAACACAAACCATATTATAGCAATAGAGACGCAGAGAGAGGCCACTGTTTTTCTTTTTCTTTCTCTTTCTGTTGTATTTTTTTTTCCTTTTAAGCAAAATAGGTTTTTTAATCCCTTAATATTGTTATTCAACTTTATAATTGGCCGCTTATTCTTTATTTTTCTCAATTTGATCTACTATTTTTTAAATCATTTTTAATTTGGTCTCAATTCTATGTCACATAATTAATAAAAAAATGCTAATGTGACACATTCCATGTGTTGTGACACATCAATACGGTTTGTACTAAGTTAGTATTTTCTATTAGTTATGTGACAAAATAATGATTAGAGATCAAATTAAAAATAATTTGAAACATAAAGAATTAAATTGAGAACAAATAAAAAGTAGGAGATCAAATTGAAAAATTGAGTAAAAGTAAGGGAACTAAAACAATACTTTATTTTGTATTCCAAATACAATGAAAATTTTAAGGGAAAGGTTGTATTGTGAGCTCAGGCATGGCACAATAAAACGTTTAGTACTGCATGTTCTCACAATTTAGTCACAAACCAACGAAAAACTACTATGAGAAGCAAATTAAACTCAAGACCTTTGGGTCCACATTGATGTAATTGTTGAGCAAAAATGTTATTTTGACACTCAAAAAGTGAATGTTTATTGTGACAGATAGAAGAAATGAGTGAATAAATATCTACTTTTTAGGTGTTAAAACAATATTGTTCATTTTTCTGAGAGAACCATCATCCACACATGCTAGTTTAACATTTGATCCACAATATCGAATTCAGCCTGGCTTTCTGGAAGAAACTGATAAAGCATGACTTGTGCTTATTCACTCCTCGGGCTGACCTTCCTTGCTAGAATCCAAAAACATTATTACACACAATTAATAACTTCCTAGTTGATTTCTTCCTCATTTTGCTTAGAAGTTAAGAAGGAAAATTCTCAAATAATACAGAGCTCGCATGATGAACCTTACTCTCCCCCTTCTCTCAATAATTTCCAAACCAAAAAATAAGAAAAAAAAAACACAAAAATTTAGATCCATATCATCTTCCCAATTATATTCCACACCCTCCATATAAATTCCTTCCACCGGTTGTCTCTCTCCCCCACACCCAGCACCACAACTCCTCCATCCTTCCTATGTGACATGTTCTCTTCTAGCCTGTTTAATTTGCATCCTCAATTATTCTAGTGCCTCTCTAGACCACTTCTTATTCCTCAATCCCCACCCACCAATTGTTCACTGTTCATATTGAAATGGAATCTTATTTCCACATACCCTCAGACAGCGAGAGCAGCACCCGTGGTAGCTCCAGCTTGAGCCCCCACTCCGCTCCTCTGGTGTCCACCACCATGTTCCAGTGCTGCGAGTGCTCTCGCTTGTTCCCTACTGAAGCGGCGCTTCTTGGGCACCACGTTGAAACCAACCTGTTGTGCAGCTTCGCCACAAAAGCCCTGAGCTTCCTCCAAAGGTTCGGATTCGCTCACCAAGCCATTCAAATTCCACCACCACTACCAAACCCACCAACGCCACCGCTTTTCTTGCCATCACCTCCACTAAGGCCTTATCACCACCTTGCACCTGCACCACGGTCTTTGTCTCTCATGCTCAGCAATGCTGAGGGCAGTGCAACACACGACCCTTTTGGTAGTGATGATGGTAATAGACCTCCATTGGAGACCGTGGACCTTTTGTCCCAGATGAACCATGATTGTGCTGAACCAACAAGAGGATATGGTGGAAATGAAGCCCGTTACGGAGAGGAGGGGTTCGATTTGGAACTGAAGCTCTAGGCTGATCTAGGGTTTTGATTTGAGTCAATTAGGATTGGGACCATTTTGTGGGTGTTAATGTTATCTTTGCGTTTTTGTCATCATTTTTCGCCTTTTTGTTTTGATTAGAGTTTGAATCTGGTCCAAGAGTCATGGTTTAATCTGGTCTAGTTGGCTAAGTATGAAAACTAGCATGTCCTTTAATTTTAGTTTGTTCAGTCCTGATTTTCAGTGTAATGGTGTCGTTCGTTGTTATCGATTTATCATCGTTTGATTAATCTAATGTTCTTTATTTGCGTTCTTTAATCTCGTGTAGTTCTATTGTTTGTTCCGGTCGGTAATTGGAGTTTAGATGAAGAATAATGCCCATATAATTTAGAAAAGGTGAATAATAATAATAACAAAACCTGAATTGATCTCAATTATTGATCAATACCAGACCTTCTGAAGTAACCCAAGAAAATGTTTTAATCAGTTGATCAATACGCCATTAAAATTGAAAAAATCATGTTAATTTTTAACCATGTTGGAGATGGAAAAGGTCATGGTGCTCGTCGACCAGGGTCGTAATATGTATCCTAGAGCGAAAGTCATACTACATTTACTATAGCTTTAATTAAAACATATTCATGGTATTTTATTGTTGGCTTTGTATGTATGAATAGATGGTTATAACATTAAATTATGTTAGCAAATTTAAATTATTTTATATTTTTCTATATAAAAAATTGTTTTTTTTATTTATATTTTCCTAATAATTCATAGAGACACACAAAATGTTAACTAATAAAGACACTAATATATTTAGGGGCTATAAATATAGAGTTTAATTTTAGTATACTGATAATATAAATTTTTTATATTGTTATCTAATTAAATTATCTCATTTACATGACTCTTTAAGTAATGGTCAATTATGAGAGTAAATTATATTTATTGATATGACAATACATGATTAGATGACAGTGTTAAGATTTTTTACAACGGTGATATATTAAAATCAAAAACATAATATATATTGTATAATCTATTTTCTATATTAAGATATAAAATCTGTATACATCCAAACAATATATTTCCCAGCATTTTCTTTAATATTATATTACTATTATTTGATATATTTTATTACATTCCCAATAAAGTTAACCATCGTTAATATCAACCAATTATTTGTTTTCATTGCTTATCATTTTTTAACTTTTTATATTCTATTTTTTTATTTTCTCCATTTCTATATTTTTTATCAACTTCTTTTTAGATTTAATTTATTATCATATTTTTATATTGTTATTCAATTGTGTATTATTATTTGTGACTTTTTGGATAATAAGTATGAGGATAAACTATATTTGTTAATGTAATAATACATTCTTGGATAATAGTGAAAAAATATTTTACATTGCTGTTGTATCAAAATTAATCTCCTTTATAAATCCTTTTCTTTTGTTTCTCTTTCTTTATATCTCATTACCAACTAATTTTTTCCCTGGTATTTTGAATTATTTGATTTTTCAATTTTTTAATCACAAAAATTAAATAAATAGAGAACCGGGAAAAAATATAAATTCTGTAATATATATATATATATATATATATATATATATATATATATATAATTTTTGTGTTTGAATAAGAACTCAAATGATTTTTGAGTTTACTAATAACATTTGAGATTTTTGTTTTGTTACATAAAACATTTGGGATTTAGGAAAGAAATGTAATTTTAAATTTTTATTAGATTTTTTAATTTTATTATTTTGCAAATTTTTTATACTTAGAATCTATTATTTATTACATATGAAACAAATTATCTGTATTTTATATAATTGATAAAATCTACATTTAACGTAGAAATGTTTTACACATGAATTTTCATTATTAATATCTCATCACATCTTTACAATATTTAGGCAAAGTAATTAAAACTCAAATTTAGTATTTATATAATATTTCCGCTTTAACTCTTTAATGTTAATTAATAGTTTGATATGTTTGTCAGAAATTAATTCTTTTCTTAATCACATTTAATAAATATATTTTTAACTTTAGATATATTGATATTGACTTTCATACCATATTTTTTAATTTGTTTACTCTTCCCTTATTTTTCATTGCCAATTTTTTTCTTGATTCCTTATTTTTTAAGTTTTTTTTATCACGCATTCCTTATTTACACCGTCATCGTTTTATTTTTCAATTAAAGTGTGAATTTGGTCCTATAGTCATGGTTTAATCAGATCTGGTCAGTTAACTATGAAATCTAGCATGTCTTTCTAGTTTCTTTAGTCTTGAATTTCAATGTAATGGTGTTGTTTGTTGATATCAATTTATCCTTGTTTAATTAGTCTAATGTTTTTTGTATTGTTTAGTCTTGCGTAGTTGTGTTATTTGTTCCGGTAGGTTATAAGAAAAGGAGTTTAGATGAAGAACAGTACCCATGTAATTTAAAAAGGGTGTATGGTACTAATAATAATATGAAAAAAAAACCAGGTTTGATATCAATTGATCAGTACCTGGTTTTTAAAGGAGCAACCCAAGTAAAGTTCTTAGTTATGATCAATATGCCATTGAAATTGTAGCGGTCATGTTCATAATATTCTTATTAACCATGTTAGAGGTGGAAAGGACCAAGATGCTTGTCAACAAGGGTTGTAACGTATATTCTAGAGCAAAAGTCATATTACATTTATTATAGTGCTAAAATATATTTGTGCTATCTTTATTGTTGACTTTATGAATAGGTTAATGGTTATAACATTATCTCATTTTTTCTAGTACTTGAGAAATTACATTGAATATAATGAAATTTGAATCTAAAGTCTCATGCATATTATTCAAACCCTTTGTCACTAGACCAGTCCAATGGCTTATAATATTATCTCATTTAAGTAAATTTGAATTATCTTATATTTTTATATATTCTTTTCCTAACAGTTCATGTATTTGCACAGAAAGTTAACTAATAAAGACACTATAACATATTTAAAAAGTATAACTATAGAGCTTGATTTTGATATATTGATAATATAAAGCTTTTTATATCATCATTTATTCAAATTATCCATTTATATGACTCCTCAAGTAATGGTCGGGTATGAGAGTCAACCGTATTTATTAATACAGCAGTACATAATTAGATAATGTAAAGTTTTCGAGTTAACCTTCAATTCTCGAGAGAGAAACTAAGAGAGAAATAGAATCACTTTATTCATCAAACTTCTAACTACTTTTACAATAAGAACAATGCTAGACCCAATTAACTAAATAGATAAACTAACTAACTATGAAAGTAAATAACTAACTATGGCAATAACAATACCCTTCCATTTAAACTATGCGGCTTATAACCCGACAGCCAACGGCGTCTAGTCTGCCGCTGTCTCGTGCACTTCCATCGTTGCCACTTTGCCTCTCTCACCCACAGTCATCATCGTCTCAGTCATAGTAGTGGACCATCCTGCCATCATCGATGGCAACTCTATTGGCTCTGGCCACACCGTCATTCTTTGCGCTTTGCACCCAATCTCATTTGGTCTGTCGCGAATGGAACAGAGAAGGCTCGTTTCTTCCCCGCCTCTGTCTGACTACCCAGCATAGCCATGTCGCTCGCAACCATGTCACGGTCTGCATTTGCTGTCGAGGTTTTCTCTTCTCGTGTGTCATTCAAAGCTGTTTTCCCCATATTCGATTCAATTAGGGGTTCTTCTTTCTCTTGTGAAATTGGTTCATATATCTTCAACTCGATGTAAATCTTGGTTTGTTGTGGCTAAAGCATCCATTGTTGTTGGTTCTGAAACTAGTAATAACTTCAATTCTTGAATTGTTGTCGAGGCCTCTGTGGATTGTGCTTTTGGTATTGTTGTTGTTGTCTTGAGTTGTCGTTCTTGTTTATTGGAGCGATTCAAGAATTTGTGGCCTTCCGTTGATTTTTGATGAATTGTTCCTTTTATTGTATTTGCTGAATCTTGAACCCAATTAATTGTCCTTTGAGATGAAGTTGTTAGCTTCCTAAACCTTTCTTGAGCTAACACTAGCAGTTCTGCTACTTGAGCTTCTATGCGGGTCAATGATGGACGGTGCTGCTGCTGCAACTTCAAAATTTCTCTTCTCCATTGAAATTTCTTCCTCATCTTGCAAAATGTCTTTTCCATGCTATCTAATAAGCAAGCCTCTTCCTTAATCGTGAATTGAGGTTCTTTCTCAATGGGAGGCTCTCAAGAAAGCACCAACGCAAGATTTTCGAGTTAACCTTCAATAACTGCCAAGAGAGAAACTAGGAGAGAAATAGAATCAATGTAAAGTTTTGGAGTTGACTTTCACCTCGCAAGAGAGAAACTAAGAAAAAAATGGAATCACTTTATCCTTTAAACTTTTAATTGCTTTTACAATGAGAATAATATAATGCCCTATTTATAGACCCAATTAACTAACTAAGCAAATTAAATAATCTGGGGTATAACTATAGGGCATATAAGATAATAGTGTCAAAAAATTTTACAATGTCATTATATTAAAAATAAATCTATAATTTATATTGTATAATCTATATTTTATGCTCTATATTTTCATTGATATTATATTATTATTATTTCTCTATTTTATTACTTTTCCCAAGAAAGTTAACCATTGTTAATATCAACCTAATATTTGTTTTCATTGTTTATCGTTTTCAACTTTCTTATATTTATTTTTTTTATTTCTCTATTATTTGTCCACTTCTTTTTAGATTTAATATATTATTATATTTTCATATTTCTATTCAATTATTTATTATTATATGTGAGACTTTTTAAATAATAAGTGCAAAAACCAACTATGTTTGTTAATATAGCAATAATCATTAAATAATAGTATAAAATCTTTTTATATTATTATCGTATCAAAATTAATCTCCTTTTTTATTCCATGATTTTGTTTCTCTTTTTTGTATCTCATTACAAACTAATTTTTTTCCCTCCATATTTTAATTATTCCAACTTTTACGTTTTTTAATCACAAAAAAATAGTAAATATAGATAACCAGGAAAAATGTAATGCTTTAATATTTTTTTAAAATTTTGTGTTTCAAAAAGAACTCAATCGAGTTTTGGGTTTATTAATGCAAAACATCTAATATTTTTATGGTACATAAAATATTTGAGATTTAGGAAATAAATATAATTTAGATTTTTATCAGATTTTTTTAATTTTATTATTTTGTATATGTTTTATTAATTTTTTAATTATAATTAGGATTTATTATTTATTACATATGAAACAAATACTACCTCTGTTTCAAAATAAATATTTTTTTACTTTTTAGGTATATTGATAAATTTAAGTATTAGGACACATGTATCTAGATGCATCACTTTTTGAATGAAGTTAAAAAGTAAAAAAGGTTTTTATTTTAAAATGGAGAGAGTAATCTATATTTTATATAATTGATAAAATCTACCTTCAATGTAGAAATGTTTTTCACATGAATTTCACTATTAATATCTCATCATTTGATAAAATCTAGTTTCTTTTATTGTAACTCTCTTAATGTTAATTAAGAGTTTGATATATTTTCCACGAATTTGTTCTTTTGTATATCAAATTTAATAAATCTATTTTTAACATTGTATATATTGATATCGATGTTGAATTCTTTCATTCCATAGTTTTTAATTTATTTACTCTTTCCTTATTTTTAATGGTCAATTTTTTTTCTTAGTTCCTTTTGTTTAAAATTTTTTTTAGCGCACATTTAATTACTTCGTCATCGTTTTTTGTTTTGATTAGAGTGTGAATTTGTTCCTAGAGTCATGGTTTAATTAGGTCTGGTCGGTTAAGTATGAATCTTGCATCTCCTTTTAGTTTGTTCACTCTTGATTTTCAGTGTAATTGTTATCAGTTTATCATCGTTTAATTAATCTAATATTTTTCTTGTGTTGTTTAATCTCGTGTAGTTGTGTTGTTTTTTCCAGTTAGTAATTAGAAAAGGAGTTTAGATGAAGAATAGCACCCATTTAATTTAAAAAGAATGAATAATAATAATAATAATAATTATAATAATAACAATCATAATAAATTAAAAATAAAATTAGGTTTGATCTCAGTTGATCTACACCAGGCTTTCTGAGGCAACCCACAAAAAATTCTTAATTAGTTGATCAATATGCTATTGAGAGCAACCCATGTTCATCCTTAACCATGTTACGAATGGAAGAGGCCACGATCCTATTTGACAAGGGTTGTAACGTATATCCCAGAGCAAAGGTTGTATTGCATTTATTACGGTATTAAAACAAAATTTATGATATCTTTGTTGTTGAATTTGTCTGCATAAATAGATGTTATAACATTATCTCATTTCAATAAATTTAAATTATTTTATATTTTTATTTATTTTTTCCGAATAGTTTGTGTATCTACACACACAAAAACTAATAAAGACACCATAATGTATTTAGAAACTATAATTATAGAGTTTAATTTTGATACAATTATATAATCAAGTTATGAAGTTCTTATTTGCATATATGTAGGAAGTATTTGTTTTGTTGATTTAGATGTATAGAAAAATGTATTAAATAATTTTGGATTAATGTAAAATTTTAAATAGTTTATCTATAACATATAAACTTTCAATCTTCCAATAGGTGTTATATAAAATTTCTTCAATAAAAAGTTATGGAATGTGTAATATAAGTACCAAGTTTTATAACGTTGTCAATGGATCCTTCCTCATTACACATTTATGTATATAAAAAAAATCCTAGAGAGCTAAATTTTATTGAGTTGTTTGAATGATCTGACATGCTATTAATTTGTTGATGAATAAACGTGTCTTATTCCATTTAATTCAACAACATTCATGATATCTATGAAGATTTTTGGCAAATATTTTCCGAGTGAATAATGTTAATTAGCATTTAATTTTTATGTATTGAAAATTTAATTTTTTTTACACAATTATTTAATTTCATATGACATTAGTCAAGATAATTGGCTTTTCCACCCACTATTTAAAAAGTCATACAAATAAAATATTGTATCTAGATTACTGAAAATATTTCACACCATTAATATATCAAAATCAAAATCATCGCTTTATTTCTCCTTATTCATTAGTTTTTTCTATGTGAGAGTTCAAAACTGATCATATTATCAACATACCAATATACGAAACATGTTCTTCCTGTATAATTGTGTGAATTAACCAGAGTGTAAGTTTGAAGGCACGTTAAAAACACATGCCATTTTAAACAAATTTTGAAAGCTTCATAATATGAGCTGTAACCATACGCCAAATATTCTCCTATGTATATGTAATGCAAGTTTTTTCATGTACAGAGATTTGTCATAGAATTAGTCATCGATAGAAGACATCCAGCCACTCAATCGCTTAAAAAACTGACCACCGTTTCCATGAATACACATCGAGAAATTGTTTTGCAACGTTTTCCATTAAAAAGCCAAAGCTTGTGTAAAATGTTCTATCACGCATAGTGAAGAATTAATTTAATAGAATACACACACCTCGTCTATGCAACTATAATTACTAAAGTACTAACTTAAAGTCCAATATTGGTTTTCGAATGTTTATTCCTTAACAAGTTTTTGAGTTTTTGTAAGTACTAAAGAACAAACCTCACTATAGCATCACAAAAGAAGATCTTGGTACCGCTATTTATTCGATGTTATCACGAAAAGCAATGATCGAATAATTGAAATATTGACGAAAATAAACAAAAAATGGTGAATTTAAATGCAAAAAAAAAAAAAATTCAACAAGCAAGATATTTCAAAAGTTCAAAACTAATAAATTGCATAATAATAGACAAAAGATGGAGGATGAATCGGAGTATGAATCACCTGAAATTCTGACTAATGACAGATGGATCACCATATGAAAAGTTTTTGGAAATAAATTAGGTATGCCCAAGATCCAATCAATCATGTTATCACAATCTACTAGTTTTATAGAGGAGTTAAAATTTGTTATTATCTTATTTGCTATTAACTAAATAGTTAATTGATAAGGTCCTTGGTTAAAATTAGGGACTTGTTATTATAATAGAGATTATAATAATGAGAAACAAGTCTTTCAAAATTTTAATTTAAATTGTTCTTGATCATAGAGTTATTGAATGGGACATCAATGATTTTTAAATCAATATATGTGTAATAGTTTTTATTGGATAAAGATTAATAGATCTCATTTATTAAATTACATATATAAATGATGCATATGGGGATATGACCATTGAACTGGCTCAAAAGAGAATTCCTAATGGTTCGTATTACTTTTAAATTGTCAATAGAAATTTTTCATAAAGAAATATTATAGTTTCCTTTTACCTGAGATTATCATAGTAATTAACAAGTTATTTATTATCCTTTAATTCCGAACACCTAATGTTTTGGGACATTAGTTGAATGGACATTGGCCATGATTAAATACTTGTAGAATTAATGATTAATCAATAAGGGATCCATCAACTCTTAGTAATGAGTTTGAGCTCTATATGAACTTAAAGACCTTGGCCAGGGTCATTGAATGAATAAAGAAATGAGTTTCTTAAGTCATTCATCATATGTTAACTTATTAGAGCTTGACAGTAATATCATGCTCTAAAGTTAACCCAGAGCTGTAAAGATAAAAAAAAAATATTTTATTATTTTTCTAACGGTTCTTGAAAATAAAAGATATTACTTCATGCTATCCGGACATCAAGGAGTGTTGCTATACGCCAACCTCGATTAGTAAATTAATCTGATTAATTTTTTACCGGTTTAGTTTTGAACCTATGGGGTCACACACAAACGAGTGTTCTAATTTTTTGCTAAAGAAAAATTTTATTATTTGATAATTAAATTGGAGAATTTAATTCAATCAAATAGATAGATTCTCTAGGTGGAATATTATTGTATTCTTTGCTGGCACAAATAATATAAATAATATGAAGTTAATAAGCAGTTGACATTTGGAATAAAATATTTGGCATAATGATTGCCAATTAAAATGCACAAGTTCTGCATTTGGAGTAGTTTGAAAATCAATGGATGCAACTCGTTGGCAGACTTGTGACTAAGTCAATGTTTTCAAACTAAGAAAAGAGACGTGGAGAAAAACGTGCAAGGATAGATAAGATCATATCTGATCTGGTAGCAGTGATTACTATTTTTGAGGAATGGTACATTGTGTTATTACTCTATAAATATAGCAGATAGAGAAAAATACACAGTGTACATTGTACTCTCTTTCTCATCTCTTCAAAAACTCCAATTACATGATTGTTAATTTTTCACTGCTCAGAGTTGAGAGCAAAATGATTAGTCTCGGTATGGATACACGTGGAGCTTTCATACGTTTGAAGGAAACTTTTAAAATTTCAAGAATCTCATCCGGGTACTTATGAGTATTTTATCTTTACTTTAGTATATTTTAGATACGAAATAGATCTTTTTATTCCGCTATGCATGTGTTATGAACACTATTTATCTGTCAAAGTTAACAACGGAAAAGGAAAAGAGGAGGAAGAATTGAAGCTGATATAGCAGTGCAACATACGACCCTTTGTTCTTTTAACTCTTTTTTTTTTTTTCCAGTTCTTCTTATATCACATTTACGGCCAGAGGTTTCACTTTTGATTTTATTGGAAGCTCTTTTCTTAGTAGTGCTCGTACTTTCTTTACTTATTCTACCTTAATTTTCCTTTAACTGGACTGACTAAAATTTAAAATGGCTTAATATTTTCCCTTGTTTTTATTTTTTCAACTAATAATGAGGTGCTGGCATTTAGAGAACAACAAATTGACTGGTCCATTACCATCTTACTTGGGTTGTGTGCCAAATTTACAAGCACTGTATGAATTAGGTAATCATCAATATTTATCATATTCTTTCAGAACACCTTGAAGTATTTTCATAGTTAGCTTTGAATTTCTTCGGTTGAACATAATTGTTACTCACTAGATTCTTATTAATCACATAACATCTGTGAATGTGTGACAGGTTCATATAGAATAACTCATCTAGTGGAGAAATACCGACAGGATTATTATCTAGAAAAATAATTTTCAAGTATGCTCAGCAACAAGATAATTTTTTTTGTTTCTAGTATTAGGTCCATTTCAATGCAGATGCTAAACACTCATTGACCTGAAATAGAAAGTAACTTCAATATGAATATAATAGCGATATAATATGGAAATCTTTTCAACTACTTTAGTACCATAGTGAAGTAACAGCCATATTTATTTCTCTTCTAGCTATGATGATAATCCTGAACTACATAGAGGGATACTAGGAGTTTTAAGTGGAGTGCTAGTGATACTATCAATATTGTTCTTAGCAAGTTTAATTTGTTGGTATTGCATAATCCGCAGCGAAAGGCATCTCAACAAAACGTGATGAAAAACGCAGGAAACCAAGTTCAAGTCTAGTAACTTTAACTCAAACAAATATCAAGTTCTTCCATCAAAGAACTGTTGTGCCATGCAGGTGTTTCCAGACACAGTAGCACTAAACTTTTAACTGGATACTTATTTGGTATGGGTGGAACTCTAATGGATAAAGGTACAACTTCATTATTGGGTGTATATGTTATAGGTACATTATTGCTGATTTTGTTATCTCTATTGCTTTGTTAGGTCTTAATTTCATCTTGTATATGGTTATCTTGTCCCTTTTTGTAGATAGCATTTATTAGGACAAAGGCAAAGCAGAATCATTCTGATTTAGACCAGGATAATAGAGGTAACTCTTGACTACTTATTGTTAAAATGTAATCTGAAACCATAACATTATTACTCACAATCACTTGGGATGAGAAAATTGGTTGAGTAGTGATGGAAAGACTTGAGTCGGTAAATTAGCTAGACTCTGTTTTTGTGTCGTTGTCTGTTAAGTATTGACTAATTTTTGGGTCAAGGGCACTCTACTTGTAAGAACTTTGTGAATAATCTGCATAATATTGTAAGTCAATGGAAATTACAAAGTAAATTAGTACTCACACGCTTGATTGCTTCATGTATGTGCCCATTATTTTTTAAGATTATTAAATATGTACAGTAACTTTCGATTTGACTAAGAGCTTTTTTTTAACTTGAGTTTGTTAACTGGGAAGAAAGGGCAATGTATTTGATTCTAAGAAAAAAGAACTTCGGTTTTTTGTAGCTTGTATGTAATTTGAACTTGATTCTATATTTGATTTCATATCTCAAATTTGTTTATTTTGTTAATGACTTACATTATCATCAATATTTCATTATAATTTGCAAAAGCTAGAAGCTAAGCTGCTCATCTCTGTCAAGACATGATAGTTCATGCTTCTTATGTTTGGAAGTATATTTTTTATGCATTCTTTTGACTATAGTGGAGCATGATATATGTAACTCTTTAGATAGGCATAGTTCATTTCTTTGTAATGTTAATACCTAGTGTTGTAAAACTTGATTTTGTCTATAATATAATTGGAGTTTTCTTTATATTATTATAATATTTGTGTGTTATAGTGTGTGTGTATATATATATATATGATCAAAATAAGGTCTATGAACACATGCCAATAGTTTTAATACATAATAATAGGAATAAAAAAATTTGTCACTATAATTTATCCCTAAAGTATATAATAATTTTTTAAATCTATCAATAAAAGATACAGTGACAGAACAGTAATTGTGGGTAATTATTTGGTGTTTTTGTGATGGTTGTTAGGAGTGTCACTAAAACCTATAGTGAGGGCACCAAAACTGTGGGTAAATATTATAGTGATGGCAGAAAAATTGCAGGTATAGTCAATCAGATCTCACGAAACAATCTGTTTGTTAGTATAGGTCATTAGTGCCTATACCCACGGTTTTCATACCTTAATTTACCCATGGATTATTACTCTCACTAAATGTCAAAATTCTTATTAGTGCATGGACCTTTGGTCCTAGATGAACCATGATTATGCTGGTCCGACAAGTGGATATGGTGGAAATGAAGCTCGTTACAAAGAGGAGGAATTGAATTTGGAACTGAAGCTTTAGGTTGATCTAGGGTTTCGATTTAAGACAATTGGGATTGGGATATTTTTGCAGGTGTTAATGTTATCTTTCTTTTTCTATGTTACAGGATAAAGGAGTTAGTTAATCTCAGTTAGAAAGAAGTTTGTTAGTAGTTTGAAGTTTGTTAAAAGTCAGTTGCTCCTTGGCGGTAAGAGCATCAACTTCCCACCAATGTATATAAGATCATGTACTCATTCTTAATAACCCACCAAAAATTATAATCAAAATTCCAGAAGTCACCTTCTTCTTGTTCCCTATCTGCTCTTTTGTTTCACTGTTTTATAGCAAGAGTTCTCTTTTGATACCATTTTTACATGGTATCAGAGCTTCTAGTTTGCTAGGAGCTCTGCTGCGCAACGCTACCATGGCGGATCACGATCAGGTTCAAACTTCCATGCCAAGCATGGAGGTTCAGATGCCCATACCAGTTCAAGATTCTACTGGAAATCAAGTTCCAGTAACGGGCCAAGTGCCATTGATGAATCCGATGGCAAATCAAGCATACATGATGAATCAAATGCCGCCAAATCAACAGTTTTCGCTTCAGTATCAGTTTCCAATGATGTATCCGATACAGAATCCTATGGCAAATCCCATGAGTCCCTACTACCTTCATCCAAGTGAGAATCCTGGTATGGCTCTCACTTCTCTTGTTCTTACTCCTCAGAATTATCATTCATGGGCAAGAACGATGAGGTTCGTTCTAAAATCCAAAAATAAGCTGCCTTTCATTGACGGCACCATTCCCAAACCAAATGAAAATGATCCATTATTCTTTGTTTGGGATAAGAGCAACACCTTTGTGGTATCTTGGATCAATCTTTCATTGAGCAAAGAAATCTTGCAAAGTGTACTATACATAGAAAATGCAATTGATTTATAGAGGGATCTCAAGAAAAGGTATCATCAAGGGGATCTCATAAGAATAGCTGTCTTGAATGAATAACTTGCTACAACAAAGCAAGGTGAGTTGAGCATCAGCTCATACTTTACCAAACTCAAGTCTCTATGGGAAGAGTTTGAGAATTTTAGGCCAATTTCGAGCTGTGCTTGTAGTGGTATATGCGGCTGTGGCTTAGGAATAATGAGGGAATACAGAAGAAGTAATCACGTGGTCAGATTTCTAAGAGGATTGAATGAGAAGTATACTCATGTCAGATCCCAGATAGTGCTCATGAAACCTCTCCCAGATATTGATACCACACTTTCATTGCTCCACCAACAAGAACAACAGATGACTAGTTCCACCATTGACTCTGCTGCCTTCCTGAGCACAGCAGAAACTAACAGCAACCAGAGTTCCAGAGTTCAAGAGGTCGTGGAAGAGGAAAAAATGGAAGAGGTCACTATTCCAACATGGGTGGAAGGAGTTCCTTTGGCAGAGGTCAATCAAATGTGAAGATATGCTCCTTTTGTAGGAAACAAGGACATATTGTTGACTCATGCTACAAGAAACATGGAATCCCTCATTATCTCAAATCAAGAACAAGTTCTGCACATGGATCTGCACACAATGTTATGACTGATGGTGATATTGATGATATCAGTGACTAATTTTGAAAAGAATAGACAGAAAGTTGCTTAAACTTATTTCTAGAAAGGAGAATACCATATTTAGAAGTGAAAATGATCATCTTCTTCTCAAGTAAGCAAAGCATTTGCACAATTTTTATGAAAAAGTTAGTTACTATTCCTTCAATTTTTTCATGTGATGATAACTATGGTATTTGTCTTATGGATTAGGAAGAAAGCAATTAAGTATGGCAAGTGGCAATATTGGTTTACAGGAGAAGCACATGGGCATGCCTAACAATAGTCCTATTAATGATACTAATGTTGATGCTTATAATGTGTTAGGACCCCAAGTAATATGATTTTACCTTATGACAAGGTTTATAAGAGAAGAGATAAAATGGGATTGGTGACAAGGGGGAAAGCATGTGACCATGAAAGGAAGGGTGGGGTGTGTAACTAACTTTCCCTAGCTAGCACAGTTAGTGTGGTGGGGGGTGAACATTTTGTGTTTCTGTTAAGAGGAAAGAGAATGGGGGAAATATATGGGGAATGGGAAGATGCTGAGGGGGCATTCAGAAAAGTTGGGAAAAGATTAAAAATTAAGAGGGTGCTAGGTCTCTCAAACACCTGGTGGTTTTACACATTGTTTCTTCGTTTCTTTGTTAATAATACAACTCACGGTATCTCATTGGTATTGCTCTTTCCTAAGAGGTATTCTTCATATTTTGCATTTTATTTCTTGTGACTGATACCAGTTCTTACATAGTGCATTGAGTTATATCAAGGCAGATCAGTTTCCTAATGAGCATTTTCTTTAAATATAAATTAATCCTTTTTTTGTTATTGAAAATTATAGGATTCAACACATGATTTAGAGACGACTTTCAATCACAAAATGCCTGCAAAACATAGTTGTGATGAGCTGTTGGGGGATCCAACAAGTCTCATTGAAGTTGATCATGATGTTCATGTGTTAAGCACTAAGATGATAAGAGTTCAAGTGATAAAAGAGAAATGTCCTCAATTGACCTATGATATTGTTATAATAATCACAATTATCACAATTGAGCTATGTAGAAATGTCCTAAATTGAGCTATATTCTTGTAAACACAATTATCATAATAAAAAGTTATAATAATCATCACTCAATTAAGAATCGGTCCATACTTCATACCACATGCACAAATAACCCCATTTTTTAAAACCTGTTTCAGAAATTTGGTTTTGATCATATTCTCTTTGAACACAAATTAAGCTTATCCAAACAGAATTATAGCCAATGCCATACCATAAATTCAAAAAATGGGGTGACCATGAAGATGTACTATCATCTCAGTTTTTTCTTTCAATTTCACGTTCATTCAGATTTCAGAACAGGCAATCAATGAACATTAGAAAGGAAAGATGAAGAATCTTCAAGCTTCAAAAAATCATTCACTCATGCATACAGTATCATAATCCTATGTTATAAATTTACTATTTTCTCACCGAATAATGATATCGGAATGACGGGATCTCACATATGCCGACAGGCTTCTTCTCGACGCCAGAGGGCTTCGCGACTGTGTGAGGAATTGAGGATTTCCTGTGTTCTTCAATTCATAGATTCACCATGGATGCGACTGAGGACTTCTTCGTCTTCGTGGTAGAGGCCTAGGGATGTAGTGACGAAGCTGATGGCTGTGGCGGCGACTTTGAACTCACTATCACAGCGGATGTCGATGGAGGATGCTAGATGTTGGCCACGAAAGAATGGAAGATGACGACGAAAAGGAGCTCCTGGTGGTCTATGGCTTTGTGCAGATGTGAATGGAGGCAGAGGGACGAATGCGGCGGCACGCGGCGGTAACAGGGGAGGCGGCAAAGGAAGAGGGAAGAGGAGAGGAGGGTTATGAAAGTGAAGGGTTGGGGTTTCTCGCTTCAGATATAATTATAATAAATTTCCTTTCCTTTCCTTTTTTTATGATTAATAATTGAAATTTTTCATTGTATCTTATCTTATTTCTTTTTATTACCAAGTCTTATTTCTTTGGGAAAAAAAAATCTAAAAGCGAATCAAGTAAAAAATAAAAATCCTGACAAAGCATCAGTAAAGATAAAAGATCTCCTGGATTTTTTTATGAATTAGATTTTTAATAATAAAATATTAATATTTATAACTATTAAAGTATCAAAAACATTTATAATTTTTAAAAGTATATTAAATATCATTATTTCTAACCAATATAAAGAGCTACTATTTTTACAAATAAACATGAGATTTACTCTGTTACCCATTATCGTAGTAGGAAATGCAATCACTCCTTATATTAAAATAATTAAAAAATTGTTGATTTAAATAACATTATATATATACATCTTAAATTTTACAGTAAATAATTATTGGTTTATACGAGAATGTACATCTATCAAATAACTACTATCAATTTACATCAATTTTTTTTATTTATGAACTAACATCTTGAGTCACTATGATAATCATCGATCATTCTTTCGTTTTCACCTCTGATAATGGCCCCTATGCTGCGTCTCTTCATTATTTTAAATTAAAATCAATTTATATTAGATTAAATTAATAAATAATATTCCTACTATTATCATCTAAAAAATTAAAATTAATATGGAAATATGAATATTTTAATTTTTATCTAAATAGTCTTAAAATCTTTTGACATTCACATTGTATTGTTGTTGGATATCATAATTATGCCTATAATATTAAATATTTTAATTTTCTATATAAATATATCATTCACATTTTAATAATTTGAAATATTATAAATTTAATAGCAATAAAACAATAAGGGATCATGAATTTTTTAAGGTCTTTCATATTATAAATCATATATCTTATGTTAAAAACTAGACATCCAACAAGCAGTGCAAAAAACTGACATGGCTTCACCAAGAGGATCCAGTTTCCCCCCAAAATGCCAGACTTCATTCACATAGTAAGCAATGTAAGTTTGCTATCATCTCATTAAATTCAGCTTGGAGTTTCATACCTAATCTGTTGTAATATCTTTAAAGCACTCCACAAGTACATCTTGAATTATGGTCTCTTTTATGTGTTTGTTTCACAACATAATGAATAAATGTTGCTGTAAGGCAATTAATGAGATAACAATCTCTTCCATATAAGCAATCTTTTCTTATTTTTTGATTAATAAAAATATCATAAATCTAATAAAAATAATTGATAATATAAGTAATGTTCATATATTTATATTCCATTTCATAACTAATGTTAATATCATCTTAAACTATTATAATAGATTATGATGAAAGAAATAATTAATGAGTATTATGTTTTTTTTTAAATTCTATTTGTACCAATAACAATTATTATTATCAAAATAGAGTCATTAGTTATCATTTTTGTGTCTCGCACAGGACATGCAGATATAACAATTCAGCTATATACATTCATTTCGTTTAATTTTAACTGAATATCTATTATGGACAAATTGAAACATAAGTTGACCTAATTATATTATTATGGTTTATATGTATAACATGTTATCATGATAATGTTTACTCTAATTATATTATTTGTAAATGTGTATTCAAATGGTATGTCAAGACGAATATTACATTTATATGAAATTCTGTACTATTATATTAGCAATATTAAGTTTTTATATTTTGCAGGTGATTTAAAATGAAAATCCAAAGAAAAATGATAACAAGTGGTTGAGGAGTTTTCTCAAATGAACAAAAATGATAATAATGTTGATGATATACCATGAATTTCAGGTGAATATATTTAATTGAAAATCATTATCAAACATAAATTATTTCATATTATCTTCAGAAAGAATGCTTCATAGCTAACTTGAATGTATTATCATTACTTTAAATTACATCTACATCGATGACTACAAAAGAAAAAAATATACACATGCACACAAATTTTATGGTATTCCACAACTCTTAACTTAAGATTAAAATTCTAATTTAATTAAAATTTCTTCATTACAAGTTTATTATATTTGATTTATCATTACACTAGCTGCTAAATAAAACTGAGCTCTGGAGACATGAACAGCACAGTGAAACATGGTGGTTCTTCGGAAGCGAGAGGGGAAAGAGGGATTGAAAATAAATATGTAAATAATGTTTGAAATAGTATTTTTACTTTTACACAAAATATATGAAAGTAATATGTCATGAACATTCAATGTTCCAGTCTTTCTAGGAACATTGTAAACGCTATATATATATATATATATATAAGGAAACCGTTGAAGGTATTCTTTTCTTTGTCAGTAAAAATTTTACCAGTCACCGTTCGGTGTTAGCATTTTGTTGGATGACAATTAATCAAATAAGGGGTCTATATAATAGAGCCAAAAATAAGAAATCCACCCTAAAATTCACCATAGACCTTTTATAGCTTTCTCTTTACACGAAACGACACCATCTATTTAAGAGGCGAGTTTTATAATGGATGTAATTGCTTTTTCATACCACGACTTTCTTTATCTTTTCATGAGATAATTTGAGCTATCTGGCCGAGTTATACTGAACCGAGCGAATGTGATCCACGAAAGTCTTTCCTTTCCGTCTGCAGACCCAAAAAAAAAAAAAGACAAGGTGGGGAACAACTTCTACCAGATCACCATGTCATGCCGAGCCGAGATGCTTCAATCCGGTAAAAAATAATAATCATTGTCTATTTGTTTATCCTTGAGTTATCCAAAAAAGGAAAAAGAAAAAGAAAAATCCATCTGTTTGTCCACTTACAAGCAGCATAAAGTAAAGGGACAAAGGCAATCGCAACTTTCTTATGAATGCACATTTGAAACCAATGTTACTTTCCATGCCTTTAAAGTTATCCCTCTTGAGATGCCAACCAAATAAAAAGAAACAAAATTAGCACAACACATGGAAGAATGAAGAAAAGAAGGCAGCGAGAAGGGAAGTGAGCATTATACAAATGGGAAAGCCTTTTATATGGACCAAAAGGAACATCGATGGAGAGTAAGAGAGAGGCACACGTTGCTGCCAATAACAATCTCTACACACTTCTCTCTCGGGCCACTCCTATCAAAAGCAAATTGTAATAAACTAATAATGGATCAACTCAAAAGCCACTATCACAACTCGCAAGATCACATCAAATATCAAAACCATCCAATTGCAAACTCTCTCTAGTTGACCCAGAAACGTCAGTTTCAGCTCCCTGTGACTTTTTCAACTTCGCCACAAGAACCCACATGTTGGCAAGTTCATTTTCAAGGTATGCTTCTCTTTGCTTTGACTCCTCAATCTTTCTTTGAAGCTCAGCCTCTTTCTGATCTTTCTCTAAAAGAGCAGCTTCATATGAATTTTCCCTTTCTTTACTCAAGGCTAATTCTCTCTTGATATCAGAGTTTGACCCACCCTGATCATTTCGTCTGAGTCTAGAATGACTTTCCCTTCGTCCATTTTGGACTGTGCTTCCACTAGTTCTACGTTGTGTGGGTGAATTCCTGGATGCAGCTAGCTCAGCAGCTAGTCTTTCGTTATGGTTCATGAGTTTTGCAACTTCTTCTGACAATGCCTTGAGCTCAACCGCAGCGGCTGAAGCTAGTCCTTTAGCATATGAACTCTCTTCTGCCAATTTCTGATTCCGAAGTTCGAGCTGCTCCTTTGATTCGGTTAGTTCCGTCACCTTCTGCTTTAACTCTTCTATCTCACTTATCTAATTAGAAAGTGCACAGAATCAGTGAGAATGGCGACTTGACTATAAACAAAATGCTTAATGCCATATGAAGATGACAATGTAGGCAGCCATTTTAAGAATTGCTGGAATCATAACGTGTAACCACAGCTGCTCTTTCTACAGATGAATGAAATAAATAACTATGATAGCAATCAATGAGGATCCCACAAGGTAAAAGTATACCTGTGCTTGCAAAAGAATCCCTTCTTCATTTCCCTTGTCAAGTTGAAGTTCACCATGATAGTCTTTGGTTACAGAGAAATGTTGAGAGTGATTGACTACAGGGTTGAAATTTCTCAACTCCAATGCATCTGTGAGTTGCTGTTTCAAAGAGGCAATTGTTTCTTGCAGGTTTTCACATTCACAGATCTGATAATGCCAAATTACTCAGTTAGCTAACAACATAAAATATATATATATATATGAATAACAGGACTTTCATAAAAGTAATTTAAGATATATTTTTAACCTTCTGATTAAGTTGTTCTTGAATTATGCGATTATCTGCTGCTTTGACCTGAATTAGCACAATAATGGTACTAGTTAACATGAGACTCATCAGAAAACAGCCCTCAGCAGGGCAACAAGTTCATGCACTGCTCTAATACTGCCAAAAGTTGAAATGTCAATAAGATCACTACTATTTACTTTTATTCTGATTGGAAATTACTACAACATAATTGTATAAGGACTAAAAAGGGGATTCGACCTCCCATATGTACCACAAGAAGACCTGCTGAGGTCTACTTTTCAACTGAATCCTATCTGGAGTCTGGACTTCCTGTCTAATGCAAATGATACGAAGTAAAGTATTAGCAATATGTAAATGATTCTCACCTCGAGTTCAAAAGATTTCTCATTTAATTGTGCCATCAGCCCAGCAACAGTATTCTGTATAAAACAACCTGCATTAAGTTGGTCTAATAACAAGTGAAACAATGCAACAATGATGTCAATTGAATGTACCTGCGATACTCCTGATTGATCCATCTTATCTGAAGCAATGACAGAATTAGAAATCTGCTTTTCCAGCAAATCCATTTGGTCACTCTTGGCCTTAATTTCATCTTTCAACCTCTTCAACTCGACCTTAGTACAGATCAAACCCAACATTGCAACTTTCAGGCACGATAGTCAGAGCTATGATTCTAATACAGAGAGAAACACTTATATAGACAAAAGAGGACATAAGTAACCTACATGAATCTGACTATCTTGAGGGTTTCTTGCTGTTTCCTCAGACAGCCTCTTCAAAGCACTTGAATGAAGTGCAAGTTCTCCAGATAAAATCTTGTGCTGCTCCCTCAGAAGATCAATCTGATCAACTGATTTGATGCTTGTCTAAAACATTAAAAAACACAAGTGACATCCACTAAGGTAAAAATATAGATGTCTCAGCGGCAACATATCCACAATATGTCACCATTTTAAAATAAATAAAACAAAGATATCTTCCAAAAACCAACTGAAGGTTACCCCTGGGTATGCTAACGGTAAAATAAAATAATCACAGGATGAAAAAGTAATGGACATAATAGAAAATAAAAACAACTTAATAACTGGGTACAATGGATACTAAAACACTTGAGGTAACTTGTTATCCCGTGCAGGGGTAACTACAGAAAATAAAAACAACTTAATAACTGGGTACAATGGATACTAAAACACTTGAGGTAACTTGTTATCCCATGCAGGGGTAACTTGTTTCAAATTTATAATGACAGCTATGCATTAAACTGCAACAATGGATACTAAAACATATATGCATTACTAGCACAATTGAGGTTGTTTGTGGATGTTTTCAAAGCATTTAAGTAACTCTTGACATACCAACTGCTTTACTGGCTTTTGGCAAACCAAATGCTAGGGATTGGCATTTTTCTCGAAGCTGCAGTAATAATAATAATAATAATACAAGCAGTCAATCACATACCAAAGGTGTTTCTTGCCCCAATAAACCTTCCTCGTTAATATCTTTATCCTCTCTTGCCTCTGATATAAGATCAGCAGACGGAGAGCTTTCTGCTGCTAGAGAATGGGAAAGCCTGGATTCTGCATGATGACCACTTTCTGCTTGAGGTGTAGAAGGTGTGCTAGTAGATTTTGCCCCACTGGATTTATCACTGGTGCCTGCCAAGGCACTATCTCGTTTCTGATAAAAATAGTGAAACACATAAGCTTAAAACAAATAGAAAATTAATCTGTAAAGAATACCCAAAATCAAAAGATCCATCATGGAATAGATAGAACCTTGGAAATAAAAGATGTTCAACAAAGGTAAATACTCAAATACCCCCAGCATGCATCAAAATAAATGCCATCAGATAAATGAATATAAACTTAGTAGAACTTGGGCGATAAATCCATGGCATAGAGAAAGCTTGAATTTGTGTGGTTAAATACAGTCATATAAGTTTTGTAATGATGATTGAAAATGTCAAACTTCAAGGTATTCCCAATAAAATGAATTTAAAATAATTCCTGATGAAGCAAAGGGCATTCCTATTTCTAGAGTTTCAATAACAAAGCAAAGGGCATTCCTATTTCTAGAGTTTCAATAACAATAATGGGATAATATCAATGAATGTATAAAGGACTTTTCCAAACCAACCTGTTACGTTATTCTAAATACATGGTCCGACAGACCTTTTTATGCTCTTAATTGCTAAGAGTGGTAAAGAATGGGAGAAGCAGACAAATAAGTCTGATGGGTTTAAAATAGATGAAAGTCAAAATAGATATAAGCTATATAACTCAGGAAAAAAACAAAATTTCATCATGTTTTTAATTCCCAAGCATCAACAAACAACAATGGGCAACTTACACGTAACTTCAACCAATTTAATAGTCCATGTTTCTTTGTCTTTTTCTCCTCCTTAGAAGAATCACCATCTGTTGTAGCATTTCCTTCCAGATTAACATACAAATCGATATTTTCCTCATCCAAGATTAAATCCCGTCTCTTGTATGGAAGGTATGCCAGCTGTAACATAATTGATAATTAAAAAATTGTAGGGAACAAAGAAGGAGGTTCCCTTTCTTATATATTGTGACAAAATATGTAAATGAAATTTAAAATCCTGGTATTAGAGAAAAAAGGGAGATAGCCAATACAAAATGAGAAATACCTCTTCTTCCCCAAAGGAATGTCTTCTACGAAGACCAGGCCTGTTAGGAAATCTTGTTGAATGTGATGTTTTTGTGGAGACCAAAATCAACTTAGTCAACCGTTGAATTCTGCCTAACAAAGCAGCTTTAGCTTCTTCTTCTTGTTCCAATCGGGATTGCAACTTAACTTGACCATCTTCTAACTTTACATTTGCACAACAGTTAAGAACCATTCAAAATCAGAATGTTAATTTCACTGAATAACAATGAACTCAATTTATAGTAAATCTAATTTGCAATTACACTCATTTCCAAATCCATCATTATGCCTTTAGTGGTAAAGAAACAGAAACTAATTACCTGTTTGCATGTGATATTTGTGGTCAACTTCTAGGAAAACATGATAGACGTATTCACATTATGAAATCTAATTTCAATCCACAATTTTATTTCATTTTATTTTACTTTTTAAAAGAAACAAAGTGACAAACTAACAAAAAAAATATTACAAAAGGCTGTGATATTACTTACCTTTTGCTTTAGGAGCACAATGTCATCTTCCCCGGTACCTTTTGGCTGAACTGTGATGATACCCCTCTTTAATTGCTCCAATTCTTCCTTTAGGCATTGAATCTCTTGTTGGTATTTCTTGATAAGCGACTTCTCATCAATTATCTACAGGTTCAATATAAATTAAAACCCAACTAAGAGTGAAGCAGTGTGACTACAAGATTAAAGGATGAGATCAGCTCAAAGAAGAGGGGTGCCAAAACGAATAAGCATCACGATTCTCTAATCATCCTAATTTGCTAAAATATCTACCGGTACAATTTCTTACGAAACAGTAGAGGCAGAGGACCAAATTAAAGAGAAGCCAAGACACACCATCTTGTTTCAGAAATACATGAAAATATAATGCCAAATTCAAAGATTCAGGCATCTCATTTCAATTGTCAGTTAATTCAAAAATAGAAAATCCCCCAAATCCTCTGCAAGTTCACATAATTTCTTTAAAAGGCAATGAAAATAAACCATTCAAGACATTTCTTCCATTAAAATTTGAGAGATAGAACATGCCCCAGGATCACACGTGGAGTTGGTGAGAACTACCTAAGTTAAATGAGAAAGGTAGCAGGTGTTTGAGGATTGCAATCGGTGATGAATGTGAGAACTTCCTACCCTAACCGATCCCCTTGAGGTAGTTTAGTGGATCTCTAAGGACCAAATTTTGTTCCAGAGGAAAAGGGCATTTCTACTGGAAAGTCGGTAATAATTTAAGAAATGTCAAATGAAGTGGAAAAGGGCCCTTGCAAGATCAGATAACAAGCTGATTGAGTATTCAGTACTGAGTCAAGACCGGTCTACAAGGAATGAGGTGATCTAGACAGTCAGGCACGCTAGCAGTTTTCCATTAGCTGCTAGTTGGGAAGCCTGCAGATAAACTTTCCACATGCTACTTGGTAAAAACTTGCTTGGGATATTTTCCTACATCCAAATACACCATCAGCAGGACTTTAAACAATAGATTGGCCACCAGAAGTAGAATCAATGAAATGCAATTAGCCGGGAAATATGCTGTTTTTTCTTTAGTAGGCTGGAAAGTTAAAGACGGGGTGTTTTTTCTTTTAGGATAAATTATACTCACCTCTCCTGAGGTTTGCTAACATTCAACTCACCTCCCCTCTAGTTGTCCAACCTATACTAACCTCCCCTATACTACCCATTTTTAGGATGAGTTACCAAAAATATCCTCAACCCTCTCCCTTCTCTCTCCCTCCTGCTTCCTCAATCCAATTATCACCCACAGAAAAAACTGAGTTATTGAATCAAGTCTTTTATTTTTCATGTACTTGAGTTGATAATTGATATTCATGTTGACTAAGACTACTTAAATGCCGCTAACACTAGCTAGAACTGCACGAGGCTGGAAACACCATGTTCATTTTGCTGGGATCAAGGGTTCCAGAGTGGGTTGAGCACCGCAGCAGGGGACCATCAATTTCTTTCTAGTTTTGTAACAAGTTCCCTGCCTTTGCTCTCTTGCTTTTGTGCTGATGGAAAATTGGGGTTTTCTCAGGAAAGTTTTGCTGGGGACGGTGGGAGAGAACAGAGAGAATTAGGAAGATTTATTTTCTTTAGTTTGGTTTTTTCTTTTGAGTTGAGGCCCATAAGAGTGTTATTTATTGGGGGAAGAATGGAATAGCGTGTGGATATATCCAAAGGGTGGCATATTCCCATAAGTAATGCAGAATAGACGGTCGATGGTTTTCTCTGGATTATACTTGGATTGAGGAAGAGGAAGAGGAAGGTGTGAGTGAGAGAGGGAGAGGATGAGGATAGGAGTATTTTTGGTAACAGATATAAAAAATTGATAAAATAGGGGAGGTAAGTATAGGTTGGGCAATTAAATGGGAGATGAGTGTAATTTACCCTTTCTTTTATGAATGCAACTTTTGCAACTTTACAAGGAGACTATGGTGGCAAGGTACTCAAAGGATTTATATTTACATATAAATGCTTGTGAGAGGGAAAGATGAAGTGTTGACTTTCTTCCAAAGGCTCTACCGAATTCATGTTGCTATCTATATCTATTTGGGAAGTTAATCTCACCTATATCATTTATGAAAGAATATATCTGTTAGATATAAAAACCATTGATGTACCTCAACCTAACAACTAAAGTATTTAGAATAGATGGTTTCATTCTTCAAATTAAAGTTAATTTCAGCACAAGGTATGGTGGCCTTGCGTTGGCCATGCCATCAAAGAGCTAGTGTAAGGAAGTGTGTTAGTCGTAAAAACCATTTATATGCTTCTACCTAATAGCTTAAGCTTTTGGTGAGATGACTCCTAACAATAACAACGGGAAGTAGCTCATAAAATCTTATCCTATATAGAGTGTGGGGAAATGTTAGGCATAATCTCATGTTTTCTACTTGTTTAAACGCAATACTACAAACAGATATGAGCTGTATATTGTAATATTCATTGTGTGCAGGTGGTAGTGCTTCGTTATTTGGCAGAAATAAAATTCTGATCCAAAATACAATACTTTAAAATTTATCTTACCTTGTTTTGTGCTGCTTGTATTTCAATGTGCTTTGCCCGGTGAGCAAACTTCAATGTATTATGCGTCTCTTCAGTACTACTTGATGATGGAGTTACTGTGCAAATGAGCTGTGTTTTCAATAACAATGAATTATGTTTCAGCATTTCTACCACAAAGATCTGTTTAATGAGAATTGTTTTTCATAAATAAATGCATGTGGGGCAAATATCTACAGAAGTAAGCCTTACAGATACACGTCCATGACCACTGAGCGAAGACTGTAGTAGTCTAGTCAGTTTGGAGTCCCTATAAGGTATGTGACTAGGTTTGTCTTCAGTTAATTTTGAAATAACCTGTGCAAAAAGATAACTACACTTCAGAAACAAACAGGACCTACGAATACAACAGCATACCCTGAATTATCCGTACTTGGAAACCACTTCTAAAAATAATAGACTATCATTCTATCAATTACAGAAAGCACTAACAAATAACAATCGAAAGCACAACCAGATGCTGAAACCTTATTATGAAGAACTGTAAACATTTTAAGGAAAGGTAAAGTGCCCATTGCACAACAAACATGTCCTAAGAGTAGACTCACCAAAGAAAGAGAAGGACCATGCCCTAGAAGAATATATAAAAAGGAAGACCATGGAGCAATTAAACAGGACTGATGGTGCAAAGCAAAAGAATCTATTCTACCACATTTTATTATGGATAAAACCAAAATGTTTTAGCATTGAGAAAGAGGCCTCAAGAAAACATCGAAGCAGTTCAGAGAAAAAACATCTTGAGTCCTATCTGAATTCAATAGCTTAGTTGTGAACTAAATCAAATATCAACACAGATATATTTTTCTTTTCTTCCCCTTTTTTCCAAACATATATTATGCTACTTCATTTGTCTGAATCATCTAAAAAAAAAAACTATGTTTTTTCTCTTATTTAATTGAATTTATTATTTCTGAGCTTACTTTCCCCAAAAAGTGGTGTTTTCCATGTTTCAAAAAAATTATATAGACAAACAATAGAATGTCACATATATTAATAAAAATGCATATGAACACTTTTTGGCATAGTTGGTGACAAATTGTTCATTACTTTACTTGTTTGGGATTTACAGACTTCTCATCCGGATTTAAAATTCAGGTGGCTATGTCAAAAATGGGTAATGTTCAGGGGTATTTGTATAATTTTCTTGTCCAAACACTACTAATGACCTTGCTCCAAATATATACTAAAAATTTGTGTTTTTCCCTGTAAAAAATTGGGTTTTCATAAAGCCAAATGGTATTGATCGATCAATGTAAGCAACTCCACCAAGGAGGATAAGGCTTAGTTGAGAAAATTGCAGCCTATTTAAATGTCTCCATAGGACTAGCAAATAAAGAAATTTGAATAAAATAAGAATATATATTTATATATATGGCTATGCCGGCCAAGCTGCTAAATCCATGAATTTATGTTTAATTCATATATGTTTTTAAATTCTAATCAAGGTCTTTAATATGTAATTATGGCATTATTTGGTTTCCAAATTTTTATGAAATTTGTCATTTTAACACTTTTATTTTTTAAATCGAGTTTTGGTGGGCTAAATGGGCAGGCCCAATTAACCCCCAGCTTGGAGGCAGGTTTAGATCTGCCATACTTCACGCTGTTTTAAACAGTAGGCTGGTCTTTAGGACATGCCAGGCCATCAATCTGTTTGAAAGTGAAGTGAGACAACCTGGTATAGGCTTGGCTAACAACAAAGTTTAAGACCATGCGGCCTAAGAGCCATAGCTCAGGTGAAGTGCACCAGGTACTTTCAAGGACCATTTGATCCCAAGGTTAAATCACCCCCCAGGCCCCTTTGCTCGCACTTCAGCCTCCCATAACCCTCCACAAACTAGGTCTTACAGTCCTATGTGCACCAAGAAAGGTATTGAGACCTCACAGTTCCAAGAGTTAGAAGACTTTTATTGATATAAGATCCTTCTCTCCTCCTCATGCCAGTTGTTTCAGCTTTTGAGCTCTCAGAACCTGCCAGATCGATGAGATTCTGCAGATAAGTAAAATATTAAAAGAATGTAAGAAACAATAGAAAAATATAAAACATGAACATGAAATCATAGCCCATGTTAAACCTTAGAAGTGGAGATCACATGTACAGACAAAATTAAGAGAAACCTAAAAGTTTAAGATAATTACCAGTTGTGACAGTGTTATGGCTTCTCCTTCACTATTTTCACCACATGGACTACTCTCTATGGTCTGATACAAAATTTTAACAAGTTAAAAAGAATAGTAACACAGTACCAAACAAAAAAAATAAAAGCAATATCATGCTTATAAAATGAAACTTGAAGAAATGGGCTACATCCTGATGTTACATTTTTTTCATCATGCACTGCTCAAAAGTTCGAGTCTTTTGTTATGATTGACAATCCAGGTGAACATATTGGATGCACTTTTACTAACCAGCCCCCACCCCGATCCATTGAAAAAGGCAGGTCCTTTTTAATCACAAGGAGGGAAAAATTAAATGATAAGGGCCATTCTCATCAAGATGTTCAACAAAAAAATAGTAAATATAAACATCAATATAGTTAGAACATGGCATAAGAATCATGTTGTTACTTGTTAATCAACAAAAACAACGCCTTTCACCCTTTTAGTTCAAACCCACCAGGGTAAATATCGTATGGCTCCTGCTGCTGAGTAGGTTGAAGTTTGTGGACCCAACGTGTCTGTGCTCTGTAATCGAATTAAAAATTTGTCAAGAATAAAGGAAGGGCCAGATTAAATAACAGAATTCAGTGGGGACCTTCAAGTGGGATTGTAGAAGAACCCAACTATCATGAATCATGACATTCACAATTCACAGGATCACCAAAACAGGTTTATTTAGTTTTCATTTTTAATAACAGCCCAACCATTATATATGCTGCCACTTCGTAAGAATACCATGGTAAAATTTGTTCTATATTTTATTACATAAGCATAACCTATTTCATGAAAGAAAACAGCCGAATAGAGCAAATTAAGGAAAAGGGTGGGACAATTTTTCCTCCTCCGCTCTTTATAGTCTGATATACTTAATTTTAAAATTACATAAACATCACTGATAAAATACAAAATGCCCAAGCAGACAACCAAATTCACCACATTATTATGGTATAGCCAGAACAGCAAACTAAGATAATCCACAAGAAGACATTTATAGCTAGCACTTTCACCTTCTCCAGCTGCTATTAGGGACAGTGCATGAGCAGGGGAGAGTACAACCTCTTCCTTTATTCCTTCAACAAAGGTTCCCTACACATGAATCAACATACAAATAATACAAGCTTTCCTTCAAAATAATTATAGAACTATGAATAGGTATTTCAACAACTATCATGAACATGCTGATGGCAGAAATTGCAGCATACATTATATACAAAGAAGGAACAAGAAATAAAGTGTATGGCTCAACATACAGTAGTCAGAACCATTAAGTGTTTGGAACAGTTTCTGAGAAACAATTTTATTACCCGTGCAATACAGACCATTTTGTTTGAGGATCATTTGTTTTAGTTTTAACAGGTTTGATAACAGAAGACTGATTTCCCCAAAACTCATCTCAGTGATGTTTTCAATGGTGAAATCCAAGAAGCAAGCTGGAGTGAATGAGTGATCACCATCTAAAGAACCAAATTTGGTTTTATGCATCAAGTTTTCACTTGGCCCAATTGGCAGGTACTTTTCCTGGGAATAGTTGGTGTACAAAAGGAAAGGCCTCATCTTGTAAAACTTTGAGTCCTTGCAAAAGCATAACGATGGTATGACAATTTAGTAAACCAGGCAGAAAAACCATTGACTAGAGCACATGCCACATATTCATCATCCATTCTCGGGTACTTAACCTAATCATGAAATCACTATAGCATCATGTCAGACCAGAATAGACTTCCCAAGTAGCAACAAATCAGGAACTGTTTGAGCAACTGACAACAATACTACTACCATTGTTCAAGTACAGGTTTAACTCAATGCAAAGGTAAAATTGTGCCTAGCCATTGTCAGCTAATGACTTTCACCATATGCTAAGTCAATGGTTCATATAGGAATAGCATAGAAGTTAGTGGATCACAAACTGAATTGTAATCAACAAACCAAGTACATAAATGAGGCCTAAAAAAGTACTCAAACTGGTTCCAACCATTTCCATAACTACGCCCAAGAGTGCCAATGCCAGCATTAAATAGAGTTTCGAGTCCAAAGTTACATACATTTTATCGCAGTCTCTAACTAAAGGACCATGAGAAATAGCAAGCAGATTATGTTACAAACTAACAACCAGGAAAATGGTTCTAACTCTTCAACATCAAAGTTATAGAAAAAAGGCACTGATATGGTGAGAGAAACCAATTCATTCATAAAGCACATGAGTTAATGCATATTCCTCATGTCCATGATGTTACAAAGAATTCATTTACATAAATTGATGTCAGTGTCTTATCCCCTGAGAGTTGATCCCCATTTCATTATGGTTAATGAATTTTTATTTAAAAAAAAAAATTAGGAACTAACAAAGCAAGGAAAATAATTAAGAACAAGACGATCTTTACTCTTAAAATTTATTTATATAGATAAAGATAAATAACAAGAAAAAAGATAAGACGAGCTATAATTGGCACCTGAGCATCTTCTCTGATTCTTAAGTTCTGTCCTGCTGGATTCAATAAGTCATTAACCACCTAAAATCAAAATTGAATATTTGAGAATAACAGTGAGAAAAGCAAATCAGCAATAGTGAAATTTCTGTTCAAGCAGAGTCCAGATAGAAATAGCTGAGTTTAAGTAAGACAGTATCCGCATAAAATTAATATCACAAGAAACAAGCTAGATAGCAGGAAGATACCAACCTCATTGTAGATCTCCAGGTATGAAACTCGAAGGAGAAACTCTCGGTTTGGAGTCTGGTGTGCAGAAACATCAGAATATGTAATTCGTATAATAGAAAGTGCAAGAAACATACTGGTATTTAATATACCTCTTGGATAATACTAAAGGCATCCTTCACAGCAAGTGGTATGATTCCAGGAGATCTTTGATCACCCTGTAAATATGAACTTATGATCAAGAGGTCAAGCATTCGCACAAAATTTGACATCATCCACAATCAACATCTAAGTCATGTCCTACTAGGTGGGGTGGAGTCCACTACATAGATCAAGCGATGCTATGGTGTTCATCATAAATCATGATTATATTAAACCATTAAAATCTAGGTTTTTTTCGCTAGTTATTTTTTAGGTCTCCCTATACCTCTAGCTACTAGACTATCCTCCATCTAATCTACTCTCCTTAGTGGGGCTTCTTTGGGCCTTTTCCACACGACCCACACCACCTAAGACAAGATTCTACCATCTCTGCCACAGTAGGCACTACCCCAACTTTCTCTCTAATGCACTACCCCAACATCATCTACAAACAAGATACCAAACAAATATCCCAGAAAAATGGAATACAGTCAGGTACCATCAAATCAACCTTGACAATGCACGACTAGCAGAATTTTTCAAACAAGACTCAAGGCCAGTAAGGAAGAGTAAGGGATGGAGCTTTTGAAAGTTATAACATATCCTTTACCGTTTGCCACAGGCAATTTTTAACAAGTTTAAATTAGAATGACACATTGATATGAACAATTTTACATTAAACATAATCCTAATGATAAGAAGAATGTTATGTTACAAGTTAGCTTATATATTTATAATATAGGAAGGATAAAAGTTGCAACTGCAGTTGAAACTGAATAAACTCACAAATCTATTGAGATACTTCATCATGGAACTCAATTTTACATCATGGGAAAACCATTAAACTCGACAAAGAGAAACAAATTCAAGTTAAAAAGCAATCAACATATCAGACACAAGAATGCAAGTAACACAACAATCAGGGATTCTTCTTTTATTAAGTGTGGCTTAATATCCTTAAGTATCATGACATGGAAAGACCCTAAAAACAGAAATAAATGGGTAAATTTTTCATAAACATTCAGATCAATAACATGAAAGCAGAAAAAAAGTGTGGTCTCACATGCATTGTATGAGTCTTCCCACTGCTTGTTACCCCATATGCAAATATTGTACCTGTTATAAAAACCAAAGAGGTTAACCCAAAAAAACAAAAGGGCTAAAGAGGTGTTCATTTGTTAATCACTCAATATGCAAGAGTATGCAATTGAGAAATCAATCTAGAAGTTACTCAGCCACATAGGTCCCCATGCACAGTGACTTTCAATTACCAACTTCAAGAATAATAGCAAAAAAAGAATAGTTTTCCATATTAGGGGAATTGCTTGACTACCACCCACACGAGAATGTTGTCTCACACCAAATCATCAAGTTACCTCAATTTTTTTTCCCATGAATTGGGCAAAGGTCTAATCCTAGGGATTACTTTTACAAAAAGCCAAAAACTTTGTGTACTAATCCCTAAGATGTCAAGCCTCAAACCGATTACTGTTATCAAGTTACATCATGATTTGATACCAACCAGCAAACTTGCAGTTTCCAATCTTATTTCATCAACAATAGTATGAGGAGTGATCAAAAAAGCCAGAAGCTTATGGCTTCACAAGAAATAAATCAAAATTGTATGGATGGCAGTCCTTCAGAAATCTTTCCAAAAGATCTTCAACAATTATATCTAATTCTGTTAAGTTTGATAAGAAAAACCTGGATATCTTTGAATACAAATTTATTGCTCTCAAATCTTTTTATGCATCTATCAAAGTCAAAATAACAACTTCAATTCTCAATGAACACTTGTATCCTAGCTAGAGTTGATCAGTCATATCAAATACACTAAATCACGTTACAGTCCTCACCGAAGTAGTTGGCATTACCAACTATTATTTCAAAACATACATACAAAATGTGATATGTATATTGAGGGAAAAGAAAGGATGATTTGATTAAACAATGATAAACTATATCCTTTGATCTGGTTGAATGGGTATTAAGAAGTAAGTTCAATCCATCAATTACCATTGATGCCCTCCATAGCACCACTAACAACATGCTGAGCAGCAACATCATAAACATGACGAGTTGTGGTCGTGGGACCAAAGACACGATCTAGAAGCAAGAAAGAGAAAATTAGTAATTTAATACACAACTTTGACAAACGAAAGGGGGGGACAGAGTAATATTTATTGAGAATAATATGAACTTGACAAACTATATATCTGTGATAAATGTACAATTTCATGACATTTAGAATCCTTTTCTCACTAATAGGATCATGAAGATTTTTTTATTACATTACTCTTCTTCAAGTATCATTACCAATCTTGGGAACACGAGGCAAAGCTGTTAAAAATATCTTACACTTGAAGGTTTTAGAGAAGTTTTAGATTTTGCTAAATAGAGGCCAATGGCTAATAATGATACATGTAGCCAACCTGTGCAGAAGGATAAAGCTTAATTGTTATAGTCTGCGTCGTTGGGTTGAAAGCTAACACAATGAAGAGTGGGTTGGCTAGAATTAACATAATCTTCTCAATTCTTTCACTAATTTGGTTCAATACCAACTGTGTCCTCAAATGGCTTTTTTCTTATTTAGGGGTCGTAGATCCTCAAGTGGCTTCATTTTGACGCTTGTGATCCAAAAGATGCATAAAAAGTTTAGGGAAGGGATCACTCTAAAACCTGTGGGCCTGTTTAGTTTCAAAACAAAATTTTATGTTTCCATTTTCTGTCTCCAAATTTGATCACAAAAACGCCACCTTTGTTTTCATTACTTTTTCTATTTTTAGGATTTTGTGAGGGGAAAAAAAAAAAGATTGCTTCAGCAAATACGGAAAAATAGGAAAAAGAACGAAAAACAATGTGCCAAGCATTCTCTAAAGCCAAACAGGCCGTCTCTTGTCAGAGATAGAAGGAGGATAATTTGGTCAGCTGATAAATCCATTGGGAGGCCCAAAAACTGAGATTGGATCTGAAAAATTGGTGTCCAAAAACATTGCTCGGATTAGGAAATGTTATGGTGTTTTTTCATTGCATTATTTCCCATCCTTGTCCTTGATTAAAAGTTAGTTACGGCTCCAACATATCTTCGAATTCCCATTTCTTTAGGATTCAGAGTGTTAGAGGTACTTCTGGAAATGGAGTCCGTTTTGATTTTATTGTAGATTCTTTTTCCAATTCCTCACTTCTTATCCAAATCCGAAGTCCAAACAGAAATTTTCCTTGAGAAACTGCTTGGAACTATATTAGGCCAAGTCTTTTGGAAACAACTGCACATTTGTTTGTACATTGTCCAGCAGCAAGCAACATTTAGGAGGGAGCCTTGCTTTCAAAGTATTTGGTGACCCTTGGCTGTGTCCTCAAATCTTCGAGTATTCTCTAATGACTTGTTTCATAGGTTTCAGTAGTAGCAAGAAGGGAAAAAGTTACTACCCAGAGAGCTATGCCCACTGTACTTTGGTATCTTATGTCAAAAAGGAATGTTCCAATTTCCAATTTTCAAAAGGAGGGAGGTTGCTAAGTCACTCATGCATTAAGACAAGATTATCCTTTGTATCTTTGCAGAGGGATGGGAGAGCTATTATGTATTATTAGTTGCTTTGTTTCTGTTTTTCAACTGACTTTCTGTTAGTTTTGTCTACGAAGGATTCCTTCTAATATAAGTTTCTTTCGTCACCCACCCAGAACAAAAATCAATACTTTTGGGTCTGGCTTCATCGTCAAACCACTATCACAGTGATGCTTTCTTCACATTTTTTTTCCCCATCATCATCAACTTCATCATAAACTCTAAAAAATAAATGAGTTTAATTTTGATGTACTAACAATGTAACATCTTTCATTTGCATTGCTTTTCAAGCGGAGGGCAACAGAATCAACTATCATGAACTATATGTTAATACATGATTGGATAACTACGTAAAAAAAAAAAAAAAAATTTACACTATCAGGACATAGAAATTAAATTCAATAAATATATGCAAAAAGGTTGAATGTGCCTAAGAGGCTAAGAGCATAGAAGCATCCCATGATATACTTCACCCTCAATAAAAATTAAACAGCAAAAATTCTGTCCATGATGAATGTCAAAATGCATATTATACACACCGTATGCATACGCTACGGACGGGTTATACTCGTTTCGCACAATGGTTTCTCCATCAGCATACCAAGCAATCTCCTCTCCTTGACGAATTTCCCTCGGACTGTCCCAAACACCACACACACCTCAATCAAATTAACATACATCCAACACAACACAGTCACAGTAACAACATCCTTTGAAAAAGGCAACACTTACTTGAGAGGACGGAACCTAACGGTGACGGTGACATTCTCTTTGGCTCTTCGCGCATCCAAAGGAACGGTTTCGGGATAGAAACTGCGTGGCTTGCTCCGAGCCGAGGAAGACGCAGGGGAGCTCTGGCCGTCAACGGAAGTTTCTAGAAACTGCTTAGACGAAGACGTTGTGGAAGACGAAGGCGAATTCGCGTGTTTCGAGGTGCTCAATCCGTATCTCTTGGATTTCACACCTTGCTTCGTTGCCATCGCTTCTTCCACTCCCTCACTCACTCAAACCCTTCAACAGTCTACACAAATAAATAACCAAATAAATAAAAAGACAAACTGGAATTTAAAAAAAAAAAAGGAAATAGTCATTTCCCTCGTAAATTCGTTAAGAGTAACAGAAAACGATGTAAACAAAAGAAGAATTCACCAGACTTAGGAGCAAATTGAACAAAACTGAGCTGACTCGGTCCGCAGGGGACAAGAAATTTCAAAAAAATAAAAATAAGGGAAAAAAAACGGAGAGGCTTTTGTTTTGTTAAATTAAAAGGAGGAAAACAGGGGGAAAAGGTGTGGAAAAAGAGGAGAGGGGGGAAGTTTGACCTGAAAGGAAAAGAATCAGAGGCGCATTGTGGAGGAGATCGCGTTGGAAGTCACAGATCGGGAAAGTGCGTAAGTCACAGAGAGTTGAGTGAGTGATGAAAATTAAAAATAGCGCATGACAATAATCTTCAGCAGCAAAAGCACTATTGCGTCAATTACAGTTATAGAGAGAGAAAGAAAAAAAGGGGTTGGAATAGGTTATTTGCCTTGGCTTGGAAGCGATGGTGATGGGGTGCCCTTCATCAAAAGCTAAAACCTTATTTTATTTTTTCAAATCCAAAATTTATTATTATTCTTTTCTCGCTGAGATGGAAAAAAGGAGGGAGAGAAAGGAAGGAACAAAAGAAAATAAATTGAGAGAGAGAGTAGCAAATTTAGGATAGCGAGGAAGGAGTGGAAATAGCAGGTGCCTGAAGAAGGACAAAAAGATAGAAGGGAGAAGAAAGTGGTAAATTTTGCAGGAACTTTATTCTCACTGTTTTAAAGGGCGCACGTAGGAAGAGGTTGTTGCTGCTGGGCTGCTGAGTTGATTGTTTATCTATCACTCATTGCTTTCCGAGAGCCGCATACGCTTTCGGGTGATTAGCGGCGAGAATCACTGTAAGTTAATATTATATGGTATGTTTTTATTTATTATTTGATATAAATAGCACATTATAAAATTTTATATGTTATAATTTTTTTATATATTAAAATATTATATAATTCAATACAGTATAAAAAAGTTATATTAAGTCTGTAATTTTTAACATATAAGATATTTCTTTAATATTTTATTAAAATAAAATAATATTTAAATAAATAATAATAAAATAAATACAATTAATATATAGTATTATTTTAGTTATATATAATAAAAATAAATATAATTGATAAATAATAAATAAAATAAAATAACAAATATTTAATAACACATAAATATTTTACATGATTAGGCATTTAATTATGATAATAAATAATATATGTCTACGCTTGTAAATTTTTTCTATATTGTGAATTTTGTTTAAACTTTTAGATAAAAATTAAATATATATTTTCTTTGTATAAAGTTAATAGTTAAATATTCACATCTTCTAACAAAAGTGTCTAGCTTCACACCTGATTAGCCTGTGGCATGTGCTCTCCTTTCACCCATCGTACATACATACTAGTCACTATTAACAAACATAATTTTTTTTCTCAACTTGACAGGTGATGCAAGCTGTCGAAACTTATAAACAAATTAAAACTTTTAAAGTGTCAATTTACATAAAAAAAAAATATAGTAAAAGACATTGTTAGTAATATTAAGAGTAGGATAAGTGGAATAAATACTTTATGGATATGAGCGGAAGCGCGCCCAAATTTGTGAAGAGACGGAAAAAATGAGGCACAGTGAATAGTATTGCACAGTGGGACCACAAAATTACTATTCACGTAAATAGTACTATGTAGTAGGACCCGCTCACTATTATGAATAGTACTATATAGTGGGACTCGTGTCACTATTTATGAATAGTATCATTACTATTAGCACCAACAAAGTAGATCAAGCGAACTGCACACCAATATTTTAACGTGGAAAACCCTCCTGTAATTTTGAGGGAAAAATCACGGGCCAAACTCCGAAAAATATTGCACTATATTTAAAGAGTAATTACAATATAGTGTATCTCCAATGAGACTCTTCTACTACAATTAGTAGTATTAGAGAGATCTAGAGAATATACCCAAAACCCCCGGTGTATATTCACACTACACTCTTGGAATTTTCTTACACACTCTCTCTATTTTTCTCTCACTACAAGAAGCTTATACCACTTCTTTCTAAAACAGCTGAGAAATGCATTCAGCTTGGGATGGATTTCCTTTGTTTCCATCCCCTCTATTTATAGAGTTTCGAGGGAGTTACTATGCAAGTGCACAGTAACTTCCCGTGAGTAGGTGAGACAGATTAGGTGGAGTTACTATACAAATTACTATGCATGCATAGTAACTTTGAAAAATCAAAGTCGCCTAATAATTCTCCACCTCGGCTTTGTATTTTGCAATAGCTTTCAACTTCTGCAAATATTGATTAAGTTCAAGCAATTCTTAAACTTGTCAATCGGCAACGGTTTTGTCATCATGCTAGCTGGGTTTTCAGTTGTGGTAATCTTCTGAACTGCAACAATACCATTATTGATACTTTCTCTGACAAAATGAAGTCTAACATTAATATGCTTTGTCCTTTCATGACAGACTGGATTTTTGGCCAGATAAATGGCACTTTGACTATCACAATGTACAACTGGTACATGTTGATTCAACCCAAAACTATCCAAAAGACCATGCACCCAGATGCTTTCTTTAACAGCCTCAGTCAATGCCATATACTCAGCTTCAGTAGTTGACAATGCCACTGTAGATTGCAATGTCGCATTCCAGCTAATAGTACATCCAAAAACTGTAAAGGTATAACCTGTCAATGACCTCCTTTTATCCAAATCACCTGCATAATCAGAATCTACATAACCCATAACTCCATGGTTCTTTTGACCTTCAAACACCAAACAGACATCAATGGAACCTCTCAGGTATCGCATGATCCATTTCACAGCTTCCCAGTGTGCCTTTCCAGGTTTTCTCATAAATCTGCTTACCGCACTCACTGCATGTGAAATATCTGGTCTAGTACACACCATGGCATACATAAGGCTGCCAACTGCACTAGAATAAGGTATACGAGACATGTGCTCCACTTCCTCCTCAGTTCTCGGATATTCTTTTGAAGATAGCTTAAAATGTGTAGCTAATGGAGTGCCAACTGGTTTGGACTGATCCATATTAAAGCATTGTAGCACTTTCATAATATAATTTTGTTGCTTCAAGCACAACCTGCCACAATTCCGCTCCTTAAGAATCTCCATTCCCAGAATTTTCCTTGCTACACCCAAGTCCTTCATCTCGAACTCTTTTCCCAACTGTGTTTTTAACATACTAATTTCAGCCTTGTTGTGAGCCGCAATTAGCATATCATCTACATACAACAACAGATAAATCCGCGAACCATCTGGAAGCTCCTTAGAGTAGATGCAATTATCATATTGGTTTCTACTATATCCAGTACCAATCATAAATGTATCAAACCTTTTGTACCATTGCCTCAGGGACTGCTTCAAGCCATATAATGACTTCTTCAATAGGCAAACATGGTTCTCCTTTCCAGGAACTACAAATCCCTCTGGTTGACTCATGTAGATCTGCTCCTCTAGCTCACCATGTAAGAACGTTGTCTTCACATCAAGCTGTTCTAGCTCCAAGTTAAACGTACTCACAATAGCTAATAGGATCCGAATAGAGCTATGTTTCACCACAGGAAAGAATACTTCATGAAAGTCAATACCTTCCTTCTGAGTATAACCCTTTGCTACCAGTCTCGCCTTAAACCTTGGAGGTTCAATGCCAGGGATTCCTTCTTTCCTTTTGTAAACCCATTTACAGCCAACTACTCTTTTCCTCTTTGGAAGTTGTACTAGCTCCCACGTCTGATTTTTCTGAAGAGACCCGATCTCCTCATTCATTGCTATCAGCCACTGCTTTGACTCCTTGCTTTCTATTGCATCACGGTAGGTGTATGGTTCATCTCCAACTGCACCATCCGCCATAGCCAAGGCAAAGGCTATAGACTTTGCATCTAATGAGTCAAGTGCACAGGCAACATAATCTAAATATCTTTTTGGTTTCTGAATTTCTCGCCTTTCTCTACCAATAGCAATATTGTATGGCTCTACTTCTCTGGTTTGTTCACCAGTATCTTCATGTTCATCTTGTTGTTCTACTTCAGGTTGAGTAATTCTTGAAGTACTCGGCTGATCCATTGTATCCTTTTCTTGTTTCAACTTCCCACAGTCAATCTCCAGCTCCACCTGCTTCCTAGCACCATGATCTGTTTCTGCCTCATCTAAATTTGATTCCTTCTTCTGATTTAGCATTGTTGCCTCATCAAAAGTGACATCTTTGCTGACAATAATTTTGGGTGAACTTGCCTTTTCTGTACACCACAGTCTGTAGCCTTTCACCCCTCGTGCATACCCTAGAAATATGCATCTTCTTGCCCTCGCCTCAAGTTTACCATCACTCACATGGGCATATGCAGGACAACCAAATATTTTCAAATCAGAATAGTTTATGGGTCGACCGGACCATACCTCTTGTGGAATCTTCAGATCAATAGCAGTTGATGGAGATCTGTTTATCAAGTATATAGCTGTATTAATTGCCTCAGCCCAAAATGATTTGGGAAGTGCTGCATTAATTCGCATGCATCTTGCACGCTCTAGAAGTGTTCTGTTCATCCGTTCTGCAACTCCATTTTGCTGTGGTGTTCCTGGTATAGTATAGTGCCTCACTATACCAGCATTTCTGCAGAACTCTCCAAATTCTTTACTACAAAATTCTCCGCCATTGTCAGTTCTCAGTCTTTTGACTGATCGCCCGGTTTGCTTCTTGACCATGGCCTTCCATTGCTTGAATTTGTCGAACACCTCTTCCTGTTTCTTCAGGAAATAAATCCAGACTTACCTGGAATAATCATCTATCAGAGTAAGAAAATAACGAGCTCCACCTATAGAGTTGACAGGGGCTGGGCCCCAAACATCCGAGTGGATATACTCCAATATCCCCTTGCTATTGTGTTTGCCAGAATTGAACTTAACCCGTTTTTGCTTTCCAAATACACAATTTTAGCAGAAACCAAGTTTGCAATTCTTCAGGCCTTTCAGTAAGCCTTTGCCAGCAAGTATAGTCATTCCTTTCTCACTCACATGACCAAGCCGCATGTGCCACATTCGTGTAGCATCATCATTTCTTTCAGAGGATAGAACAGCAGCAGTTCTATCGATTGTGCTTCCCAGCAATAGATAGATTCCACCCTCCAATTTTCCTTTCAATACCACTATTGCACCTTTGATCACCATCAAGAATCCACCCTCTCCAATGAACTTATGCCCCCGATTATCTAGGGCACTTAATGAGATCAAGTTCCTACCCAGTTCTGGAACATGTCATGCTTGAAACGTCCTTTTAGTACCATCATCCAATTTTACTTGCACATCTCCTTCACCTTCAATTGGAATTATTGTATTATCTCCCAATCTAACTTTTCCATCCCGCTTTTTATAGGATGAGAAAAAACTTCGATTAGGTGTCATGTGAAAGGATGCACCAGAATCTAGGATCCATTCATTTCCTGTGTCTCCTGTGAAGACTGTCAATGCCGAACCAGCATCAACATCACTATCATCAAAACTTTCAATTGTTATGTTGGCAGAATCTCTTGATTTCTCCTTTCTCTCTGGGCAATTTCTTCTGATATGTCTCATCTGGTGACAATGAAAGCACTTAATAGACTTGTGCCTTTTGGACTTTAATCTTCTCTTGCTTTTGCTTCCTGATTCTCTCTCCTGACTTCGCCCTCTCGTTACAAACTACCCATCTGCAAGACCTTCGGCACTGGGTCCGGATACTAACTTCTGACGCTCTTTTATCATCAGTGATTCTTTGACATTTTTCACTGAGATATCGGATCTACCATAAAGTATGGTATCACAGAAGTTATCATAAGACGGAGGTAGCGAAGTTAATAAGATCATGGCTTGGTCAACATCTTCTACTTTAATTCCAGCTGCTCCAACATCAGAGATCATTCTGTTGAAGTCGTCGATATGCTCTTGCATTGATTTTCCTCCTGAATATTTGAACGTGTACAATCTCTTTCTTTAATAAAGCTTGTTGGACAAGGTCTTTACAGAGTATTTTTCTTCCTTCTTCCAAAACCTTCCATAGTGAATCAGCGGTTTCTTCTTCCATGACTTCTCACAGAACATTGTTCGCAAGACTCAACTGTATTGTACTCAATGCTTTGAGCATCATCTCCTCCTTCTTGTCATCAGCTAATGACTCTGTCAATTTTTCTTTGCCTTCCAACGCCTTTACAAGACCTTGCTGATTAAGCAATGCCTGCAGTTTCAGCTTCCATAGTCTGAAATCGTTGGACCCGTCAAACTTCTTTACTTCAAATTTTGGCACAGACATCTTGGATCTTAGTCAGAACCTTATACTGTAACCATATACTGGAATAGCGCAAATCAACTGTAAACTGTGCACCAAGAGGGTTCCCAGGAAAGAGAGGTGGGTCATAACGGACACACTTAAATACCAAGTCTTTCCTTAGCCAGAACCTTTCCAAACTGCACTCTCACAGTATCACATTGTCTTCCAGCAACAGCAACCAAGGGTTGATCCTCAAGTACTAAAGAGAAATTCTTTTCTGATGTGGAAGATCAGATTAAACTGCAATCATAGAGCATACTAAGAATAAATCTCACCGAACCAAAAGAGCTCTGATACCACTTGTTAGTAATATCAAGAGTAGGGTACATCCCAAGTGTAATAAACACTTTATGGATGTGAGCGGAAGCGCGCCCAAATTTGTGAAGAGACGGAAAAAATGAGGCACAGTGAATAGTATTGCACAGTAGGGCCACAAATCACTATTCACGTAAATAGTACTATGTAGTAGGACCCGTTCACTATTATGAATAGTACTATATAGTGGGACCCGTGTCACTATTTATGAATAGTATCATTACTATTTGCACCAACAAAGTAAATCAAGAGAACTGCACACCAATATTTTAACGTGGAAAACCCTCCTGTAATTTTGAGGGAAAAACCATGGGCCAAACTCCGAAAAATATTTCACTATATTTAAAGAGTAATTACAATATAGTGTATCCCCAATGAGACTCTTCTACTACAATTAGTAGTATTACAGAGATCTAGAGAATATACCCAAAACCCTCGGTGTATATTCACACTACACTCTTGGAATTTTCTTACACACTCTCTCTATTTTTCTCTTACTACAAGAAGCTTATACCATTTCTTTCTAAAACAGCTGAGAAATGCATTCAGCTTGGGATGGATTTCCTTCGTTTCCATCCCCTCTATTTATAGAGTTTCGAGGGAGTTACTATGCAAGTACACAGTAACTTCCCGTGAGTAGGTGAGACAGATTAGGTGGAGTTACTATACAAATTACTATGCATGCATAGTAACTTTGAAAAATCAAAGCCGCCTAATAGACAGAACTCAAGTCGTCTTACAAGAAAGTGTTACTAGCTAAATTAGAAATTTTAGGATTTTGAAATTATTACAATAATAAAAATTAATAGAGAAATTTATATGAAAATAATTACTTACACAGGGAATCCTTCAAATTAAGAATTGTTTAATCATTGGTTTAAAGGATTGATTCATAACGATGGCTACTTTCATTAATTATGTTATCACACAATAATGATGCAATTCTACTTAGCGGTTACACAATTGCATTCCCACTAAATTTGACTAACACTCGCACCAGTAATCTATAGTCACGGTTCTATGAGCCTATACCAGTTTAATTACCAACTACAACAACTTAATCTCCCAATGGAATTAATTCAAATCCCTTACCAAATAGATGTAATTTAATCGACTGATCAACCACAACGTGAGTAACCATACAATCAAGCATATCTTAAAAACATAATTGCAATAATTCATACAATCAAATATTAAAGAAAGATAACAAAAGGGAAAGAAAAACCAACAACAAATTGTAATTAAAACAGAAACCTCGAGAATAATCTCAATCTTTAGTTATTCTTACGTAAAGTAAAGAAAATTACTCCTCCATAGGTGGAGGATAATAATTAATGTAATGGAGAGTAGGGTCATAATCCCAAACGGGAGCCAAAACAAAGATTTAAAGCTTTTAAAACCTAGAGAGATAATAGAGCGAGAGTGTGTGAGAATGTCGAGAGAGTGAAGGCTGTAATGCCCGGGGATTGCGAAGTCGGGGAGTGATCGCCGGTGCAAAGAGGCACGGACAAAGAGCGGCTCCTGGCATACTTCGAAAGCGGAGGGGTACATGAATGAACCGATTACACACCCGAATGCGAGGGATCCTAAGACTGTATAGGTATGGGACTATACAGTTGAGGAGGGCTTATATGAATTGATTTGTACTACCTATACCAACAAGATGCATCTTCTTTTCGGTAGCCCAAACTGAAAGAACTCCACAGTTAAGCGTGCTTCACTTGGAGCAATTTTGGGATGGGTGACCTCCTGGGAAGTTTTCCTAGGAAGCGTGCGAGTGAGAACAAAGCATCTTTGAAAAAGACGATGTTGGTTTGTGGGAGACGATCGTCAATCCATAAAGCAAGGGGATGTTACAAAATGGTATCGAGCACGCACCTCTCCCGATGACGGTGTGGTTGAGGGACGAACCAAGCGGAAGTGGTGGGCATGTAACGCCGATTGCGGTCGGGAGTGATCGCCGGTGCAAAGAGGCACGAACAAGGAGCGGCTCCTGGCAGACTTCGAAAGCGGAGGGGTACATGAATGAACCGATTACACACCCGAATGCGAGGGATCCTAAGACTGTATAGGTATGGGACTATACAGTTGAGGAGGGCTTATATGAATTGATTTGTACTACCTATACCAACAAGATGCATCTTCTTTTCGGTAGCCCAAACTGAAAGAACTCCACAGTTAAGCGTGCTTGACTTGGAGCAATTTTGGGATGGGTGACCCCCTGGGAAGTTTTCCTAGGAAGCGTGCGAGTGAGGACAAAGCATGCTGAAAAGACCAGTGTTGGTTTGTGGGGACAGTCGTCAATCCATAAAGCAGCAGGGGATGTTACAAAGGCAGCTCTAGAGCAAGTGTCAAATATCCCCTTTAACTTAGGCTAAGTAGGTATATATAATACAGTAATACAATATCAAAAGCAAGCCATAAAATAATAAAAAATTACTATTTTACAACTGGTGCTCGCGCAAACACAGCTCTGCACATTTTCAAGCCCATTTTGAGACCTAAGATGTTCGAATTAGTTATTGAACCTAGAAATAGAAGTTATATCTCTTTGAATAAGCATTCCAATGCCATAAAATTCACATCAATTGGACATTAGTAGCTTTAGATATTGGCAAAATATTAACCGAGGGTCAAACTAGACAGCATCATAACATCAGCAACCTTTAATCTTGTAACTTGATTTTCACCAAGATTATCTTAAAACTGAATTTTGAGCTGAATATGAAAGTTTTAGAGGACTTCTTATGCTTTTGAAAACATCTTTGTTTGTCTCAATCTAACCTCTATAGACAAAAATATCAATTTGTCTCAGTCTAACCTCTATAGACAAAAATATCAATTTTTCATTATAATACTTCTACAAATGTGCTCAAATGAGCTCTAGAACTCTTCTATTTAGCTCTCCAAATTCTCCGAAATTGAATATTGCTCCAAGTTTCATGCACCAACATAGGATGTTCATGCATGCAAATAATATTCGCCAAAATGATTAAAAACATAGGAAACTCCAAAATATATTTGCTCATCAAAATCATGCAATTAACTATGATATTACTCAGTGATATACAATGAGGACTAAATGTAAATATATATAATGTCAATCAATTAAGTACATAAATAATGTAATATACCTAGAGCTATATAAAAAAATTGGTATATGAATGCAACCTATCAGTAAGTATCCAAAAAAAATTAACCTTTGTTACTAACATTGTACTTTACGGTGTTCTTCTTGGGTGAAAAACACATTGTTTTTAAATTGCTTTTAAATAATTAGTATTTATTATCCGTGTATTGCACAAAATATAATTTTTTTTATTATTAAAAATTTTAACATATTAGTTATCAATGAAATATAAAAATTAGCATACAATTTATTATACAATGATTCATTATACAATTTATTATACAATGATTCATTATTACTGACTATTAACTTAATTATTTATACTTTCTTATTCAAGATAAACAATTTATTTATTATAATATTGAAAATATTTAAGTTCCATTTTATTAATTTAAAATAATTTAATTATAATGATGGTAAAACATTATACATGTACTTCATTATGATTGTTTTGTTTAGCAAATACCAAAAAATGAGAAATTTTATTAGAATTTAAATGTATACATGATATATCATATTGAATTTTTTTTTATAAATAAATGAGTTATATCACTTTGTTTTATCAAAAATTATTACCATACTTTATGTTGAACAATATAATAATATTTTTATTTATATTGTATTCGGTATTTTTTTTGGTTGTTTGATTAATTCATTTTGATTGGCATTAATGATGTGTTTAGATGCACAAAGAAAATGAGTGGAACGAAAATGAAGAAAAAAGTTTGTTTTCTCCTCTTTTGTTTGGATTGATAGAAAATAAAAGAGAAAAATATGAGGAAGAAAAATGGAAAGTATGTAAAATGATATATATATCTAATGCACATGTGTCAATGTCTTATTTTTGTTTAAGTTTGTAAATGTTAATATTGTAATTTAATTATTTTATCTTCTCATCCCAAACTTTTCTATGCAACTGGGAAGATAAAAGTTTTCTACATGCCCCACCAGCTATTTCTCTCATTCTCTCCTTTGCTTACTCATCTATGAAACAAACAAAAGAAAATCCATTTTCTTTCAATTTTTCCTTTCTTCCTCATGCTTTTTGCTGAAACAAATGAGGGCTAAAGGAATGATGAAACTTAACCAAATACTGATTTATACTTGTTTTACAATGAGTGTAATGATATATTATCCTATGAGAAAAGCATATATGATCTATGTTTTAATATATTAAAAAATAATTAAAATTTATTTTATTTAATATTTAAGAGGATTTATACGAAGATACATAGAGTAGAAAAGTATATCATTTTCCATTCTACATTACATTATTATTTGTTACAATCTATATTTCTGGTTCTGCGCATCAATTCCATTACTACTTTTCTATATGACAGACAGGGACAGTTGAAATTAAGTCAAAGGCTGCCTTAATAATGTGTTGGTTGGCTATATATAACTATTATTATCCTTTAATAATGTATTAGTTAATTTATATTTTAAAAAACAACAAAGCAAGCTGGACCGATGGATGTAACCACCCGCATCATACTTAAAGGTTTATTTATAGTGTTATAGTATAGAACTAACCTGGATCAATACAAAGATTAAAAATAATTATAAAAAAGGGTTATCTAAGCAAAGTCCTAAGAACAGTGGTTAAAAAGGTTGGAATAGAAATTTTTATTCAACCAATATATTTAATGCATTAAAATCTTAACAGATTTATTTCTGCTATAAAGATTTTTCACTTTTAATTCTTTAATAAGTGTCTTTAGGGCACTAGTTAGTAAAATCCTTATGAAAATATGGGATTTCAACTTTGTAAAAATATATATTGCTTAAAAATATGGTAGTTTTCAAATTGAATGCATTTAAAACTCACATTGAGTCTAATTGATTAAGTAGATACCCTTAGCTTATCGTAATTAAGTATTGATCATCATTTGGGCTCATAGTAAAATATTTTAAAGAAAATTGTTCATTGTTTGTTGATATTTTGCTCTGTAGTAAAATGTATCCAGATAATTTTATTAATGTAATAATTCTCCCATCTTAAATTAAATGTTTTTAAGGTTATTGTATGGGAATTAAGGGAAAAAAATATAAGCTAAGAAACTAAATTATTATTTTAAGGAAAATTTCGTTATTGTCTAAAAGGAAGGCGAATAAAGAGAAAAGGGGGTTACCCAATTCGATGTAGACAGGGATCAAACTTATATATTTTAATTAATATTTTATTAAAACTATAAAATGACTATTATTTTGAAGTAAATAAGGTCTTGGCAGTAGTGTAATGATTTCATAAATTTATTAACGATCTACTGGGAAAAATTTTAAAATAAAAAGAAGTTGGGGGCAAATTCCATTAGACATAAAAAACAATTCAATGTAATTTGCTCTGTTAAAAATAGATAAGAATCTTTTCATATTCCTTACTAATACTGAAAAATAATTAGGGTTTTACTAAACAATGTTCTTAGGGCTCTAGTTAAGGAAGTTAGAATTTATCAATGGGTCCTATTTGAATAACATCAAAACTCATCTTCCCAATCCATAAATTTCCATTTTTAATTCCTTAATTAGTGCCCCATAAAACTTGTTGGATAAGTTCAAATAATTATATTATGAAAAATATATAGAAGCAAACTTAATAGGTTAATTTAAATAATATAATAAAATCTATTTTTTATTACATTTCTTCTTGTAACATAACACTCTCGTGCAGTAACAAGGGTTAACTTATCTAGTCAACCTTTCACTCATGTAATATCATGATTTGGGTTTGATTTGTTAGGTTTTTATGCAATCATACAATACAGATTGCGCAATGAAATTTTAAAAATTTGCAAAATCCAAAATTGGATCCATGCAAATCAATCAATTTGAAGGTAAGGTTTGAGTTATGTACCCCTGGATCGTGCTTTATAGAACTCGATTCTTGTGCTTGGACAGTAGGCTCTGCTCAAGGAATAACCACCCTATACCATTATCCACACACAAACGATCACAAATGGCTATCGCGTTATAGCTTTGTGCAATTCCAAACAGTGGGTTTAGGAGGCTTCCTTCAATGCCGTTTTCGGTTTCTGAAGATGTGTCACACATACAAACCGAAACCCTTATCTCTTCTATTTACAGAGAGATACACGATTCTAAATGGTTAGGAAAAGGATATTTGATTTAAAAAAATATTTTTCAGAATTTTAAAAAAATCTTTTTTAAATTTGATTCTACAATATCAATATATTTATTATCAGATTTCAAATTTATATTATCTAATAATATAACACAGAATCACAAATTTAATATATAGATAATGCATCTTATATATATCCATAAATATTAAAATTAAAATTTCTAAACAACCACAATTCATTCTCTATATTCTTAATATGCGATCCAATAGGTTTACATTACATTGGCAATAGGCACAATACTATTATCACGCCTACAAGTCATAAGTGGTCTTTAGCACTAATCTGTGACCGACCCAAAATTAAAAGTCCATATTCACTTGACTAATAAAATATGTCATAATCCTTTTGTCACACGATATCTAATTTGAACATAAGATATAGATGATGTCATCCTTATATTATTCAAATATAATTTCTCGATCTCGAAGTACATTGATAAATCAAATAACACCAATGACTCCTTCATTTGAGCACGGGTATGCATTTCTCAGTCTCACTTATCAAAGGACCTAATAGTTATCTCTCTAAAAAAAGAAGAACAAATTCATCTTGTTTAGTCATTTTCCTCTACATAAGTTACATTCTATTCAACCAAAATATCTATAATTATCTGATTAAAGATAACGTTTGATTATGTCAAAACATAATGCTCTTTATGTAGAAAACTCTATAAACTTAAGTATAATGATTTACTGACATAACTACTTTAAGAATCACTTATGACATTAATCCAGGCAATGATCTCACAACAAGTCTATCCAGTATCTTATTCTTTAACAAATATCTATAAGCTTAATTTTGTACCATACACATAATTATTTCATAATTATCAATTAAGCATATACTAGTCTTATATCATAATATTAATGATCAACTAGGAATATATTTATTATTATATTTAACATGCAAATATAATAATAAAGAAATGAATAAAACATCTTTCATTAATGAAAATATAACTAACAACAAAAGTCCAATAAATGGCCTAGAGCACAATCACTAACACGATTCTCAAGTTTTAGCTATTGATGGGTGATCTATAAGCACCCCTATAAGCATTCAATGAATTCAGATCAGAGGCATACCATAACCCTGTAGGGGACGAGCTTTTCCCTCAACCTAAACTTTATATGAAACAAAAAAGCATAAAACTGTCATGTTAATGAGAAAACATGAGAAGGTCGTGACTAATTAAAATTTACCATGCACCCCATTGCATAGGTCATTGTCAATGAGAATGGATGGAAACTAGTGCAATACCTGTTTGATGCACGTGGTGATTCTTATGTTTGATAATAAACATTTAGTGCGATAATATAATATTGAACTTCATAAAAAAGTTAATACAATATTGAATTTATCAATAATACTGAAATAACAACTTCAATTGTCATTGAAAAGAATGAAATCTATAATGAAAATGAACATAAGTTATAAATTATAAATAAGAAATCATATTGTAGTATATCAAGAGTAATATAAATCAAAATAGCATATTCTAAATTCACAATCTCCGGCTCGTTAAAATCCAATAATGCGTTTAGATTGCTGATTAAAAATTTTCATCTTTATTAAATGATGAATTATATATCATACATAGTAAAACTATTCAACTTAAAAGTTTAATCAAGTATGCATAATTTTGATTGATCTCATCATACCTTATAATGCAAATTGCTAGATGTTTGCAAAAACCTCTTTGAAAACCACATTTGTTGTCACACCACAAGTGCTATCTTCTTCATCAGAGATTAAGATTTTCAAGCCATTTTTAGACTTTACTCTAGAAATTGCTACATATAATTGTCCATAAGTGCATACAGGTGTTGGCAAATACAATCCAACATGAGCAAGAGATTACCCTTGAATTTTATTGATTGTCATTGCAAAACAAAAAACTAATGAAAGTTGCCTTCTTTGAAATTTGAAAGGAAATCCTGAATCAGAAGGTACCAAATCCATCCTTGGAATAGAAACCCTTTGACCAAGATTTCTTCCAATAAGAATAGTTGCACCAATAACATTAGTACCCAACTCTATAACAATAAACCTTGTACCGTTGTATAGTCTACATCTTTGATCTATATTCCTTAGCAACATTATATGAACTCTCTTTTTCCAAGATGAGTTTGTTATTAGAAATACTTGAACACTTGATGTCATTGAGAAATTATATAGTAAACCATTCTGTGTTGATATCATTGTTCTCCTTAGCATGACATGTACTATCTGAGCTAAGATATTCTTTTTCATCACCTGTTATCAATGATAGTACAATGTCATTTACTTTTTCAACACTTTCTATAGTTGGTGGAAGGATAGCTCTATTCTCATAAAAATTGAAAGTTGTCATGCTATTCAACAAATTTGGATAAGTGAATTCCACTAAGTTAAAAAGAGGATTATCTGATGTTACAATGAGCAATTCTTCTGTTATTTCAATTTCTGATTCATCGACAAGAGAACTTCCTGCATTACCATCTCTAATTTGAAGAATTTGATCTGCAATTTTTTTTTAACTCGTGTGGATCATGTTTTGAAGAAGATGTTAATAGTCTCATATTAGTTTGCAACTTTAGAATCTTACAAAAAGACCATAAATCACAAGAATTTATTGTTGTAGATAAGATCTCTTGACATGATTCCTTTTGAATAATAGGGAGAATCTATCTAAAGTCCCCTCTAAGAATAACAACTTTGCCACCAAATGGTTGATAAGAACTATTTACATTACTTCCTCGCATAAGATCTTTGAGAGTGCGATCAAGGGCTTCAAAGTAGTATATACTCAACATAGGGGCTTCATCCCAAATAATTAAGCAGCTCTTAATTAAAAGTTCTACTTTTAAGCTTCCCTACTTGATGTTACATGTTGAGGTATCATTCATAGATATTGGTATTGCGAATCTTACGTGTGTCGTTCTTCTTCTAGGAAGTAGCAATGCTGCTATTCCACTTGATATAACATTCAAGGCAATTTTCCTTTGTGATTTAAGACCTAAAGAAAGAGCATTCTATATGAAAGTCTAACTCGTTCCATCGTATCCATAGACAAAGAAAAATCCACCGAAATTATTCAAAACTGCAGTTGCAATTTCATTATATACTTTCCTTTACTCCAACGTCATTGACTGCATGAGTCTTGCATGAGTTCCTTTTAACTCAACCACATCATAGTCAAGTTCATCTTGAATCAACTTATTATCATATAAGTTGATATCATGATACTCAGGATCAGGCATACCATGAAAGCCTTTCAAATATCTACCTCTTGAGTACAATAACTTTTCAAGTTCAATAAGACAAAGATTCTTCAATTCATCATAGGGTATGGTAAGTCCCACATAATATATTAATAGAAAAGTTATTATATATGCCAAAATGTAAAGATAGTATTTATAGTTATACATGTCAATAATATTCATAACTAACCTATATTCCTATTTGATTGTCTTCTTTCATAAAGGATTCCATTAGATAGTAGTTGCTAGGTTTCTTCTCAAACCAAACTTGGTTTGCTAATTGTGTTTGATAGCAACAACATGACAAACAACTTTCTTAACTGGTGACTAGAAGCTAATTCACTTGCTTTTTTCATAGCATCAATGAGCTCTTTATCATCACATAGCAAGCCTAAAACATAGCAAGCTTCTTGGAAACTTGCATAAGTGATTCCATTAACAGTTCTTATGCTTTCATAACTTGCACAACCTTGTTGGGTTGTTAACAAAATTCTCATGTAATGCAACTTTCCTGTTCCCAAGGGAACATAATGAAGCCCCACTTTATCTTTGTTATAAACAAACTTGGTTGAATGTATGTCAAAAGTTAGTCTTCAGAGTATTGCTCATATGCTTCCATCCAAGCCGAAAACATGGTGTCTTTTTCTTTGCTTCTGCTATCAACATCATCAATTCTCTCATCATCCTAGTAAAGTATTGTCTGTTCATTTGGAAGATGAAAAGTCAGTCTTTGGACAGGAGGCCGTCTTTGATGGATATCAAAGGCCAAGGTTCTCCAAATAGCTTCACATGATGAAAGATACCTGCAATAATAATATTGTTTGATCTTATCTACATAGTGATCATTTGAAGCTTCTGTAGATTCTTTGCAAATTGGAGCAGTTACTCTATCTGGTCCCTTATTGACGTATTTAAACAAATACTTAATAGAGTTTAATTTGTTACAATATTCCATATTTACATGAGCCTGATATGTAATGAAAAGGTATGAATTGTAAGGAACTATGTTTTTGTTATCAATTTGTATTCCTTTTTTAGATGTTGAGACCCCTGAATTCCTTATTCTATAATCAGGATAGCCATCTTCATCAATCACAGTTGAAGTTCTAAACTTCTTACTTTGGATAGAACTTTGAGCAGGATCCTTCCTTCATGGAAGGAGAATTCATAAATCCTTGTCCGAATGAACTATTAACCATATATGAAGAGATTGCATTGTATAACCTTCGATATTGATTAGGATCTGGCAACTCAGCAAATATCATTTGATCTATTTATTGAGTGGAAGTTATTTCATTTTCACCATTTAACCATAGCAAAATATGAGCATGTGGAAGCTTTTTTTATGAAATTTCACTGTATACATGCCTGTTTAAAGATATATGTCATAGAACAATTAGAATCTAAATTATACCATCAATAATAGAGTGATTGATTAAATATACTTGAATATCAAAATATAGCATAATATTTACCTGCATAAACTTTTCCAAAAGGCACTCATTTCTTCAAATTTGAAATCATTCTGTCCAATTTTATCTTGAACACTTTATATATATGAAATATTTGGATGATCTTCGACTTTTAGATCTATAGAACCGATGAATCTATTGATTCTAGGCCAACTTGAGTTGCACGTAACTATGATAAACACGTCGTCATAATCCGTCCCATCCCGCCAACCTGGCCTAGCTCAAAACTAATTAGGATGAGTTCGGGTCTTAAAATTTAACTCAGTATACTTTTCGGGTTGAGTTTAGATCATATGTTGGGTTGGCCCAACTCGACTCGAAGTCAAATAATCCTTTAAGAGATATATATTTTTATAATAATTTATAAAAAATTATAAGATTTTTAAGTTCAATTAATATATTTTACATGACTTAATATTATTTCTACATTGATATGGTTTATTTTTAAACCTATATCGTAAAATATCTCTAAAATTTTATTTTTTACTTGTAAAATTTTATAACTTTACTATGTACAATATCCAAATTTTTAGATATTGTTCGAATGCCGGGTTAACCTGATACGATCCGGGAGATAGTTAAGTCATTATCCGGTCGGGGTCAGGTTTTAAAAAAATGACCCTGTGTAAAATTCAGGTCAAATTCAGATTTTGTTCAACTCATTCCTTATACACCCTAGTGACAATTAGGGCCGTAACTAATTAAAATTTACCACGTACCCTGTTGCGTAGATCTATGTCAATGAGAATGGATGGAAATTGGATGCCTCCCGTGTCTGACATTGCGTTAAGCGGGCCCAAGCAACCGCCAAAACGGAAAAGGGCAAAAAAAAAATCGGCATAATAATTTTGTCCCGTCTAAAAATAAACAGCACCTCTCAGCAGTCGGCACCTCTTTCAAAAAAGGGGAAAAAAAAATCCCCTTCCCTCTTTTTTAGTGATAAGCTAATCTTACTAAACATTTTAAAAGTAAATTACTATTTTGATGGCAGTTCCAGTTTTATATAAAATAAACTGAAAACTTCTACTATCAAATTTCAATCTTATCGTTAAAAGAAAAGGAGGAAGTTCGTCCAGAAAAGTTTATAGCTGATCTAACACCAATCTAGCTTATTAAAAACTCGAAAAGAATATTTTCTTTTTCCTTAATTGGAAATGCCAATAAATTAAGTCATGGTGCACGAGTCTGTACCAGTCTAAGCGATCGACTCGCACATGCAACATCCACAAGGAAAAAAAAAAGAAAAGTTTCAATACTGGGCGAATCCTGCAATACTCCGCGCCAAGTATTGGGTGCCTCAATACTGTTAATCCAAATTAGGATATCATTTAAAGATCGCAAGCAAATTGATGACACCAGTTCGGTTCCAATATATATTCTTTTTTAGCTTTATTATAACTATATAGCCGAAAGAAAAAGGGAAATGAAGAAATTTCTGGCGTATAATTTTTTTTTGAAATATTTAATTAGTTCCTCATATTATATACCTTGCTGTGATTTTGCTTGTGGCTTGAAATAACATGATTGGATTTATTTCGGTGTATTCTCTCCATTTTAATTTGAAGTATGATATGTGTATAATTTTTTTTTTTGTAGAATATTCTTACAATATAGGTGAAAGCATAGTTTTCAAACTCGGACCGGTGATCGACTCTATTGGAAAGACTCTCATTTGGATCACCTGGTTTAACCGATGGTCATTTGGTCGAACCGGTTGAACCAGATTTATACAAAAAAATATAAAAATTTAAATAAAATATAATAAAATGACAACTAATTAACAATTTAATACTCTTTAAAGGGTCCAAATATAAAAGCATAAATAAATAACATAAATTCTAAAATATTATTCACATTTCACATTTATGAATCACAATTGATAAGTTCAAAACATAATTATTCAAGTAAACTCACAAAGTTTTATATCACAAACTCATAAGTTATGACAATACAAATAAAGTTATTACATTTTTCTATAAGTCAAATTAGATTTTTTTTTTGAATTTTTGAAAAAGTCATCATTTAGAACAACAAAGCAAAAAAAAGCAAAAACAATAAAAACAAAAAAACAAAAAAAAAACTCGGCCGGTCCGACCCGGTTCGACCTGCCGAGTCATCGGTTTTGATACAAAGCCGGCCGAGTCAAACCGGGTGGCACCGATTTTGATGCGAGACCAATTCAAATACTAATTCGGACCCGTTTCATGACCGGTTCACCGGTTTTCTGGTCGAACCAGCCAGTTAAAACCGGTTTTCAATACTATGGGCGAAAGAACAAATAAGGTGGTGGGTATGGAGAAATAAAAAATTAAAATGGACCCACCACCTTACTTTTTTATATATATATATATTGTGAAATGTTGTATAAAAAATATTGTATATATATACTTTTCTTTCAATTTGTTGGCCAAGTCTTTTATATTTTTTAATTTCAAAATATCTGGTTGTTTCTAATATTAAGATGATATTAATTTTTAGAACAAACCCCAATTTGGTTTGTCATGAAAATAGTATCAGATAAATTAGTTTTTTAAGAAAAGAAATTAAATACCTTTATTAATCTATCATTATTAAAAATATATGACAAATTAGTGCTTTCTCAGTATTTTGATGAATTTTTTTGCACTATTTATATTTTTGTCAGCAACCAATTTGACTTATTTTTATAAATTATAAGGAACATAATCAATTTATCCTACTTTAATCACAAGAGATTAAGAGAAAAATTTATTTTAGGGAACTAATTTATCCGACGTTATTTTATTTATAGAGAACCAAATTGGAGATTTACTCTTATCCTTTCTTTCAATAATACTTTTAATATGATTAATTGTATTAATACAAATAAAAAAATTGTATTATTAGTAGTGGATAGGGGCAATTTCAATTTTCGTCTACCATTACTAAACTAATTTTTTACTTTTCTAAGTATGTGTGCTTTCTATTTTTGGATAGATAGACTAGTCATGACTAAAATATTATTTATGTTCATGAATACAAAATATGGAGAAATTATTTTATGCACTTGGAGTGACATATGATAATGGATATGAAAGATATACACATGATATTTATCTAAGAATTTCTCCAAAACATGCAAAGAATGTCACTTTGATAGTAGACATGTGGAATATATGCACATGTCAATCCAGATGCATTTAAAAATTTCTTCAACCAACACATGCAAAGAATGCATGGAATGGCAGAGCATCAACAGGATTTTCACGGGGGCATAGAGCTTTTTTTTTTTGGATACATAGAGCTAAAGATGATGACAATTAAATTGTAATTAATTCTGCAATTCACTTGAGTTGTGTGTGTGTGTATATATGTGTATGTGTGCATGTCTGCATGCGTGTGTGCCTGTATGTATGAAATGTCTTAACTATCAAATCACACATAAATGTTACGAAAATTACTATCTATGTAAAATTTAATGGTCATAATGTACTACTCTCTATTAGAGTAACCACCACTCTCACTTTGATATATTTCTTGTAAACTTTAAAACAAATCAATTAACATGACAAAATAATTCTAAAGAAAATGACAAAAGAATATTTATAAAATTGTTCTTCGCTGTTTGTAAATAAGCTTCAAGTGTGATTTTATAGGTGAGTTTTGCATCGAAAAATACACATGCACACATATAGTATGCTTTCATACCAAAGACACCTTAACATATGCATAATGGTACTATTTGCAAGAAACCCATCTTCAATATTTTTATTACATCACAATACATGATTTATTATTTTTTTAATTAAAAATAAATAAATCTCTTAGTTTGAGAAATCTTACTTATATATAAAATAGGATAGCATTTATAATTAAACCTATTTGGTATTTACTGCCTAAACAAATTATATGTGTATGTATAGGTTTTTTGAAAAAACTGTTTTTCGTTAAACATACATATATAAGTAACGTACCTTATCATTTTGTCTCAAATTAACGTGGATTTTAATGATGATTTCATGATTAGGTTCAAGTTATTAACATAGCACTTGGTATAATAAAAACGACAAAAGGGTTTTTTGTAAATTTAAGGAGTGAAAAATATAATATGATAAATTACAGCAATTTTCTTTGAGCTTGGTTGATATTACATTTACCATCTTCTTATTTTTAAAATTACATATATCTCTCCTAATTATTTAAAAATCATTACAATGACCTTCCTAGCTAAAAAGGACCCTTAATAATAAGGTGAAAATTAATTTTTAAAAATTATAAAACACATGAAATACCTTTTATACCCTTATGTTCTTCTTTAATTTCTAACAAATGCCACTCATGCCACAAACAAAGTTTTACTTCCTTTCACCAACAAAAATCAACCAAATTAAATTAAAACCCCCATAAAACAAAATTCAAATACAAATCAATCTACACTAATTAATAAAAAAAAAGTAACATTCAAATTAGGCCAACATAGCAAGCTTTAAACCAGATTTATTCTTTTGTCAGAAGAATTAAGCCAAACTGGAACAAAAAGAAAAACTCAAATGGCACCTAGCGTTTCACTTCTCCCATCATCATCATCAACAATAACATTATCATCATCATCCATCCAACATTCTGTGTAGTCAAGAATTTCACTCAGAAAAAGAGAGCAATTGAAACTGTTAAGGAGAATGAGAGCAATTTCAGTCTTTCCCAATTTCAGTCTTCTTTAAAAAAGGGCCCTAATTTCAGAAACATAGAAGCAAAGAGGCAAAGGGAAACACTCATAAAATTTTGACAAAGGTGTATAACGCATTGATACAGAATTGTTGCAAGTATAATGTATATATAACATTTACACCAAATCAAATAATTTAACAACGTAATCAATGTAAATCTGTACAAGTTGACTAATTAAAAAAAGCAAGGAGGAAATAGTGGCTGTCACAGTGCATGATCTTTGGCATTACTGAGATTTGGTATTGAGTCATTGTCAACTTGATTGAAAATGCCAATAGGCAACGACGCTTACAAAGAACACGAGAGGAGGGGATGAGGCCTGCAAGCTCAGGGCGACAAAGCTTTAGTCGACGCGGTGGTCCGAGTATGAAAGGAATTGAGGTGTCGTGGCGATGATAAATGCGGCTTGTGCAGGGTGATAAATTGGTGGTGGTGGAGGTAATAAGGTGGTGGTGGAGGTGTAGCTTGCAGGGGAAGGCAACGACAACCTGGTGATGTGGTGCTGGAGGTGACTGTGAGATGCAGGTTGTTACCCATAATTTTTCCTCATGTGCTCATTAGAGGAGCTAACTACCATAACTGGTTTCTGTTTCTATTTGTTTTCTATTTTCCTAATATGTTAGTAGTTAAGTCTCTAGCTTAGCTTATCATACACACTACATGATTGTATACATAGGACCTTGTGATAACTTTCTGTTTCAGAACTCCCAATACATAATTAGTGCAATTAATCATTCAGAAAATTCTCTTTCTCCATCTTGAGTTCTCTCTTCAATTCTCATTTCTTTGAGATTTCATCCTCAAGATGCTTTTAGCTCAATATTTTCTACATGGTATCACAAGCCAGCAATGGCGGAAATTATTCATAATCATGTTCATGCAGATGCACTAGGTGCTCAAGATCGGCATCAAGATTAGAATTGGCAAAATGCTCAACTCCTAATTCATGATCCATATTACCTTCATCCAAATGAAAGTTCAGGCACAATTTGGTAAACACACCTCTCACTAGTCGTGGGAATTATCACCTGTTGGTGCATGCGATACGTCTCACGCTCAAATCCAAGAACAAATTAAATTGCCATTCGTAGATGGCACCATTAAGAGACAGCAAGAAACTAATCCAAATTTTGATGCATGGGATCAGTGCAACACCATTGTTCTATTTTGGATGTGCAATACTCTTAGCTTGAAATTTATTAGAGCATTCTGTGGATAGAGGTTGCTGCTGATCTATGGAGAGATTTACAAAGGCGATATCATCGAGGCGATCTTTATCGCTTTACAACATTGTCTGAGAACTTGTATACATTGAAGCAAGATGATCTTTCTATTACTAAATATTTCACTCAATTGAAGATTATTTGGGAAGAACTAGATAGTTTCAGCCCATTTCAAAAGCAAAAAGAATATGTCATTCAATTCTAACGTGGATTGAATGATATGTATGGAAGCATTATATCTCAAATCATGCTCATGGATCCCACTCTTGACATGGATACAGTGCTTTCTTTGTTGCTACAAGAGGAACAATAGTGCTGCCCTGAAAAAACCTCTGAAGCTAAAGTGTTCAATACCATTTCTAATGGCAATTTTTCTGCTCCAGTTTGAGGCCATGGCAGAGTTCAAGGTAAAGGATGTGGCTCAAATTTCCAAGGCAAAGGTAGAGGAGGATCAATCAAGGTCTGTTCTAATTGTTGTAAAACTGGACACTTGGTTGATTCTTGTTACTTTAAGATTGATTTTCCCCCTCATTGCAAACCAACAAACGTGAATTGCACAGCTACTGAAGATTTTAATGATGCCAGTAGCTTAATCTCCCAAAAGGAGACTAATTGTAACATCTGTCATATCCGGACACACTACGTATCGCTGTTCCCAATGTGAATGTACCACCCGATATGCAGATATTGTCCACTTTAGGGCCTAACTGGGGGGCTCTTACGGATTTGTTCTCCCCCTCTCAAGTGGAAAATGCGTCTATGAGAGGCGCCCAGTTAGGCCCCAAAACCGACAATATTTGCATGCCAGGTGTTACATTTACATTCGGGATACGTAGTGCGCCTAGATATGACAGATGTTAAAGATGGTATCAGAGCCGGTCCTATGATCAGTGTGCTACCGAGGACACTAGGCTCCCACAAGGGGGTGGAACAAGTTCCACATCGATTAGGGAGGGGAACGAAGCATACCTTATAAAAGTGTGGATACCTCCCCCATCCAGACGTGTTTTTCCTTGAGAGGGGGAAGAGTAAACCTGTGAAGGGCACCCAGTTAGGCCCTAGAGTGGACAATATCTGCATGCCAGGTGTTACACTCACATTGGGATGGTGATAAGTAGCGTGTCCAGAATCACAGCAAAATCATATTGCCAACCAAGTTGTAACCATCCCTAAGCCACCAAGTATGGCCTTTGTCCTAGCTAGTTGTAGAATCTTGAAACCAAATATGTGGATCCTTGATTCTGGCACTATAGACCATGTACGTCATTTTCTTTCCCTATTTCATTGTCATAAACAAATTAAACCAATTCTCATACAATTGCCAGATGGGAATGAAACAATCACTACCACTTCTGGAATAATTTTCTTTTCTTTTGAATTTTACCTAACTGATGTCTTGTTCGTACCATCCTTTACATTCAATATCATCTCTGTGTCAAAAGTCACTAAATCCCTAAATTGTCATGTTGTTTTTTCTAAATCTTCCACTAAAATCAAGGAATTGTCTTCGATGAAGAAGATTGGTGCAGCTGAAGAGAAGCACAGGTTATATGTGTTGAAGTCCACAAGCAAGGAATCTCCTTGATCTCATGTAATAAATCTGTGCCATAAATCTATGTTCGATCTTTGGCACCATAGGTTAGGTCACCCTTTTGATGACGAGTTATAAATTTTGCATCATACTTTCCCTTTTGTAAAGACTATCAAGACCAATTCTCCTTGTAATGCATGCCACTTAGCAAATCAACAGAAATTGCCCTTTACTGATAGTACCTCTAGAAGTATTCATATCTTTGATATGATTCAAGTATATAGATATATGGGGTCCTCTTTCCATCCCATCCATGCTATGGCACAAATATTTTCCTCACGTGCAACTTGTTACCCAGAATTTTTCCTCACGTGCTAATTAGAGGAGTTAACTACCATAACTGATTTCTGTTTTTGTTTGTTTTCTGTTTTCCTAATTTGTTAGTAGTTAAGTCTCTAGGTTAGCTTATCATAAACATTACATGATTGTATATATCGGACCTTGTGATAACTTTCTATTTCAGAACTCCCAATACATAATTCAGTGCAATTAATCATTCAGAAAATTCTCTCTCTCCATCTTGAGTTCTCTTTTCAATTCTCATTTCTTTTAAGATTTCATCCTCAAGATACTTTCAGCTTAATATTTTCTACACAGGTTAAGAGGGAGTAGATTTAGACAAGGGTGATTGGGGATATATTTGTGCATGGTGGAATGTTAGGGTTTAAGGGTAAGTTGGGAATTTTAAAAAAGTATTTTAACATGTATTAATTTTATTTATTGAAAGATGGTAGGTGTAATTTTAAAATTTAGGATGAGGTAACTGTAATATCAAATAACTTTAGAGGAGAATGGCATAATTTATCCAATATAATAATATCGGTTTTCAACCCAGTACTTGTTCCCGATTAACAAGGTAGCTATAGCACACGCCCCAAACAACTAATGATGCATGAATCTAACAGTAAAATCTGGGATTCTATACATTGCATTAGCGGATCATTTACCTATACAACATATGTAACAAAGAAAGTACAACATCCTGTAATGATTAAAAGAAATTCATGTCACCTAACGAGACAGTAAGCTCATTGGTTCCTTGAATCTAATTATTAAAAAGAAATTTACTACAAAAAGATGACAAATTAGGCACAGGAAGACACTCAAGATTTGAAAGGCCACGAGATTAATGCTGTTACTTTGGCCCCGCTCCCTTAATTATGAAGGTTGCAATACAACTACCAATTAGGGACTTATACTTTGCGTCTGATCAAAGATTGATGATGAAGCGTACATCATCATGAAGAATGAAAGGAAATGGATAGTTATAACGATTTTCTTTTATGTTTACTTGGAAAGAGGTTATAGAATGCATATTATCCCAAACTTTGATCAGGAATGAGATTTTGATACCCAAAAAATAGGTGTCTATTTATACACCTATTTTATGACCATTAGATGTGATGAATGTTAAGGATAAGTGGAGACTACCATCACATCCAATGGTTATAAAGTGGGTGTCTGAACAGATACTTACTTTTTGAGTGTCAAACTAGCATTACTCTATATATAATAATGGAAGAGGAAATTTAATTTAAGGTTGGATTTTGCTTGCTGTTCAAAGAGAAAATTTTGCCGTGGTGCTGTGTTTTAAAGAAATAAAAGTAGTGAATGAGCTCAAGCGTAAGGCGTATTTCACAATGTTAGGTGGTCACTTATATTATAGAGAAGTGATACATGACCACCACTAAACTTATACTATATACTTACACTAAGTAAAATATTATAAATCAGTGTATAAAAAGTTGTAAAACATATATAAAATATTGTAAACTAATTTGTAAAAAGTTGTAAACCAAGATGGTTTACAACATTGCATATTGGCTTACAATTTTTTTCATCTTGGTTCATAACTTTTTACATGATTTACAATATTTTAATTTGGTGTAAGTATATGGTATAAGTTTGATTGTGGACATTCAACATTTCTCAATATTATACTGGGAAAGGGGCAGTGAGAGTTCATTAGGTGTTTAAGGTTATATGTAATGGTTTGCTAACCTGATGAACTGAAACTCTAAACAAGTCCAGGTTGATGAGCTTTTTCTCACTTATCTGAAAAAAATGCATATAATGCTGAAAGAAAAGAGAAAAACCTAGTATTCTATAGAGGAATCAGAAAAGAAAAAGTTAGGGTATATACCTTTTCGACTTTCAATTTTCACTTTCAATTTTTCCTTCATAAAATTTTAAAAACTGAAATCTTGAAAATAAAAAATAAAAACTGAAACAAAACATGCCTTAAGATCTCGCGCAACTATTTCCTATAAGGAAGTGTACAAAATTCACGAAACAAATTATATTTGTTTCCCTTCTGCCTGTTGGGATGGAATTCTAAGTAATACTGGGATGACCTTTCTTTAAGGCCCACGAAAATTGTCAGCATTTGGAACCTCACCCATAAATAATAAACTCGTGCTTAAAAGTTGACGAGTGCACTTTCTATTTTCTACTCAATATGTTCTACTTTTTGGATACTCCACAAAGTTGCTTATGGCATCTCCTTTAACCTGGCAAACCAATGTTATGTGTTTTTACAAACCAAACAATTGAAATTAAATTTGTTTTAGTTTTTATTTTAATTCGTGGTATTTCGAAAATGTTTTTGTTTGTTAATGTCGCCATGCATGATGAAAAAGTTTAATTTGTTTCTATACTTTCGAAATATAAATATAATTATTTTAAACATAAAACAATACAGTTGAGCATTTTTATTCTTGTATTGTTCTTTATATTTATCCAACAATTATACAATGACATAAATCACATATATCATGCGAAAAAAGTACAAAACTTTGGAAGAATCATAATTCTTTTAAATTTTATATCTAGAGGTTTTATGATACTTTTTTCATGCCCTTTTACCTTATTTCCTATTGAATTCTGTATCAAAACTTGTCCAACAATCATATAACGTAATAACAGTGCCAACTAGGGGGAACATAGCAAGTTAATAAAAGGTACAACAGACTTTATACATATTCTCCGATAATGCATAACGCTAGTTGTCTGGAGCGGTCATCCCGCGCCAACCAATCAATCATTCTATACAGATTGCAAAAGATAAGTTCTTTTTGTATTGGATGCTTTACCTATTTCATTTTTTTTTCAAAATAAATGGAAATAATGTAATGGTAAAGCTTGTGATTGCCCTGAAAAGACTAAATCCCCACGCCTTTAGCTGGGCTCTAGTTTGATTTTGACTCTCTTGTCACTTTTCCCTTGAGAAATCATTTCCGACCTAACTTCATTATCAAAGGAGCAATGCTAACACATATAATACGTATAGTGATTAAATGAAAAAATAGATTTATAAAAAAAATTTAATTTTGATATATTATACTATAAAATTTATTAAATAATGAATAAGCATATATTATTATGACATTAAATTTTATATATTATTTTTTTTGGTAGTGAAATTTTATATATTATTAGTATAAAATATTTTACACTATCAATAATCATATTTTATCTTTTATAGACCTTTTGAGATAGTCAATTTTAATGATCTGACTATATATATGTAATTAGTTAGATGACTATATTTGAAAATTTTGTATTGACAATGTATTAAAAGTTAAATTCATTAAGTATATATGTAAAATTTTAAAAATATCATTATATGAGTTGACTGCCTTATTGTGAAAAAAATTATGAGTTGAATAATATTAAAAAACAATATTACAATTTTATTGTAAATATTTACATAACTGATTCTATATAAATTTAGATAAAAGAAAAATTTGTATTAAGCAATTGATGTAAAATTTTATTGAATCTTTTTTCCAAAAAGAAATAGATTAGAGGATATACCATAATTAAAATCTTAGACATTTATTTTTGGTAATGTAATTAAGACTTATAACATAATTGCACATATTCATTATTATCCATTATAAATCTGTCACCCGTATATTCTTGAAACTTCTGAGAAAATGAATCGTATTTCTAATTTAAAGTTTTTTTAAAAATTCCATTTCCCATTATATTCTATCTCCATTTTTTTTTTCGGTCTTTCGCACGTCTCGTTTTAAAGTGGGCTGTCCTTGGTTTCTTTGTATAATTTGGAACCATTTTTTTAACATTTGATTAATCTTAGACATTGAATGCGACAGTGCGACATACTAAAATGAACTGTCATTTTAGTAGTTAGCATCCCATAACGAATGCAATACCATGAGATGCAGACAGAAAATCTTGTTTGATCAACGCAATAGACAAATGCATAGTGCAATTGTCTTTATCCTAACAATAATAAATTTAAAATTTTAACATACAGCACAAATATACCTCGCATGATTAACATTAAAAAAATATCATTCTTATTAACTGTTGAAAACAAAACCAAAAACTATAAAACCGATTTTTTTTTCTTCCAACCAACCATAGTTCAACAGGTACTGATAGAAATTAATTAAGAATGGTGTAGTAAACCATCCGTTTGCTTTTCTATTTAGATAATTATACTTTTGTTATGGAAAAAACTAAACTAAGTGTAAAAGAGTTTTATATTGTCATCCAATCAAATATATCTTTTCATATGATTTTTTAAGTAGTGATGATGGAAGATAATTATATTTATTGATGTGTCATTATATAATTAGATGAATATATATAATTTTTTTACATTGTTAGTACATTTCAGTTAAATCCAAAAACTAATTGTAGTTTACTCATTGAATTATATGTCCAGTACATTTTACCTTTAAAATTTTAGAAATGTATAATTTGACTATTGAACTTTTTTGAATATGCACTTTACCCCTTTTGTTAAATTTTTATTTATTATTAATGAAAAATAGGTATACTATATTTGTAAACTGTAGACCAAATGTAACACAGTACCCTAAACTAATAGAATATACATTATTTAATACCCTAATTTTTCTTGAATATATGCTAACGATATTGTTTATTAATCTATTTTGTAAAAGAAAATTATTTTCTTGTTTTATCGAGATTCAAACTAGAAGGGATTAATTTTAAAATGCTAACGATATGTAATTACATTGTCATCCAATTAAATCCTCTGTATGCAAGATTTTTGAAATAGGGAGGTAAGAATCAAACTTATTTTTACTGGTGTAATAATATGCAATTAGATGATTATGGAAAAATTTTATATTGACAATGTATTAAAATTAAATTCTTCATATAATTCTTTAAAAATAAAATCATATTGTGATGTGGCTAAAAAACTAAACCAGTTTTAATAAAAAAAAAGGAAAACAGTCATCGTAATTTGCTTCTTTTACTATCTAATGTATACTCGGGTTTCCGTGTTCGATCCATATATAGTGTATTCATTCAAATACATATTTTTTTCCCAAAGAAATAATATACAAATATCAAACTAAAAGAATCAGTGACAATATTCAACATATAGTGGAGGCCAGCAGCTTTTGCTTATTTTAAGTTTTAAACATATTTCAAGACCTTCCGTTTGGAGAATCCCTGTTAGTTTGGCTTCATCTGCCTGTTTGCTTTGGACTTGCACTTTGCAGCTTTTACGTACCTGAGTTTTTTTTTTCATTTAAAAAAAGTGCTGCATGGGTATTTTATTACACGCTTGAACATTTCACTTTATATAATAGAATAATAATGATGATTATGAATAGTTATTCCTTCTCTTCCTGGAAGGTTTCAATTACAACCATAACAAAACAAGAGTAAGATTATTAAATTTGAACTGCTTTTCCATCCATTCAGTTGCGGCTGCATTATTTCTCCGTCTGCCTCTGGCATCGCTGTTTTATGAATTAATTAGCACAATAAGTTGAGAATCTTTAATTTTAGGTGATATGAAAATAAGATATTTATTTCCCTTAATTACTTTACAGCATTTCATTTATTATGTTATTAGTACGTGGGGTTTTGCCACAATGCCTCAAGTTTAAGTATTCTAATTAAGTGAAATAAACTAACGTTAGGAAAATCTTATCCTTGTAGTGGGTTTACTAAACTTCAGTCAAATAAATTAGAGTATGTTAAACTTTTAATATTCATGGTCAAGAAAAAAACTGACTACATGTATTAATTAAGATGAGAAACTGGGAAATTTATTCTCTCTATATATGATTATTTTAAATTCAAAAGTCTCCTACCAAAAAAATGATTATTTTAAATTTATATACTGAAACATGAAATTAAAGAAGAATTTAAGTAAGTGTATATTCTAGTTAAAATCGTCATGGCGAACTTAAAGTTGGTGGAATCTCTGCAGGAACATACTTTATAAAATATCCTAGTTAAAAAATTTATGTTTTTTCAAAATATTTATATCCATATGTCTATATATTGTTTGAAAGCACCACACTTCAGTATATATGAGTTTCAAAACCCATAAACCAAAAAAAGACCCGAGAATTTTCCGAACAATATTCCTTTCCCTTATTTCAATTATGACATAAAAAAGGGACAAAAAAAGGTTTGTTTATAATCCTCACAACGCATGTAAGAAGTATTAAATATTTATAACTGATGGTGTAGTTTTTTGTGGCATGAAAATACGAGCAAAGATGTTAGTGTAAATGTCCAAATGTATAAGTTTATAATTGGGAATAGAATCATTTGTCCCTACAAATTTTTTATTTCATACTCTTCTAGACTATTATTAGGGATCTAAATGATAATATATCTCGATATTTTAGAGTATAATATTTATTTATGACTTTTTTTTATAGAAATTATGCGTTATGGTATTACTAGAGATCACAATGTTAATTTTTAGAGATTTTAATATGTTTATAAGAGATGAGTTTAATTTTGATGGTAATTTTATACGGTCATTTAATCAAATTATTTTATTTACATGATTTTTTAAGTAGTGGATGTTAGACTTAATCACTTTTATTGATGTACCAATACATGATTAAATAAATTTGTAAAGAAAATTTATGCCGTTAATATATAGAAATTAAACTCTTAAGAGATTTTATTAGTACGTGGTTTTGTGGAAAAAAAAATAGAAAAAGGTGATTTATTTCTCAAGTTGATTTTTAAAATTTACATAAATTTATATTACTAATAACATAACTATGCACAGAATATAAAATAAATAACATTTTTCAGATCCCACTAAATACCCAAAATTCCAAAAAAGATAAAAACAGATCTCTAAAATTATGGTACACATAAGAAACAACTTTTTGTGAATATACTACTCTCAAACATTGGATGTAAATATCAAAGCCAGTGGCCACCACTTTAGCGTATTTGGTCTTTGAAAGAGAAGGGCAGACGTTAGGCTGCTTAAAAGAAAAAGTTGTTGGAAATCAGATGGTGTCCCGAGAACTTGAGATGGATGTTAGTCAACGAATGAGCATTTTGTCACCTCAAAAGAAAGAAATCTGACAGCGATTGCTGATTGTTATGGGACGAGATTTATTTATAATTAAGACATTAATTAATATGGACATTTTTCGGAAACTTAGTGCATTTGCTTTGCCCTTTTTCAAAGTGGGTGGGCCGATTCCACATTTTTGAGACATAAATTAATATCAGCACTTTTTTGCTGATATCTTTTCTTGACATCTCACCGCATTGTGTTTAAGGGTCTCGATTTGAGCTGACCTGGTTCATTTGAGGGTGTCAATGAAAGGTCAGGTCAAATGTAAATAGGCAAGGGTGCATAAGGGACGGGTTAGGTCGGATTGGATAAAATTTGAATCCGGTCTGATTTATAGACCAGGTCAATTTTTGAGACCAGAATCCAATTCGATAGTGACTTGATTATGTTCCGAGTCGTACTGGGTCAATCCGATATTCGAATAATATATGAGAATTTAGTATTGTACATAGTAAGGTTATAAAATTTTATAAGTAAGAAACAAAATTTTAGAAATATTTTATGATCTAAGTTTCAAAATAAACCATATCAATATATAAAAAATTCGGTTATGTAAAATATATTACTTAAACTTTAAAATCTTATAATTTTTCATAAATTATTATAAATATATATATATCTCTTAAGGAATTATTTGACTTTGGGCCGGGTCGGGCCAACCCGACGTATAACCTAAACCCGGCTCCAAAAATGTATCGGGTCAAATTACAAAACCCGAACCCATTTCAATGAGCTTCGGGCCGGACCGAGTTAGGGGGTTGAGACGAGTCATGAACACCCCTATAAATGGGTTTGTATAGCAATCATAATGAAGATTAGTAATTCACTGATTCCTCTTAATCTATGCATGCTGCGAGATATTTGGACTAAATCATTAGTTTTTTTTTAACTTGTATAATTAGAATAAAAATATTAATTTTTGATAAGTTATGTTGAAATAAGTGGATTCAAAATATTGAAAATTAGAAAAGAGAATATAACATAGTTGAGAAAGATACTAACGACAATAAACAAAGGAAAAATTAAAATATCTGATGAGTTGTACCAGCTTTTAGATGCTAAAAAGGGGAAAAGAAGTATTTGTAGGATTTGCGGACTGCAGCGGCAGAACTTCTTTAGGGCAGCTGCCCCCAATACACACACAAATAAGAAAAGTGATTTATTGTGAGAGTAAGGAGTGAATCTTGATCGTTAAATATTATATGAATGGTTAAAATTAAAATATAAAGTCATGTAATTTTTTTAAATAGGCATATGAGTATTAATTACCATTAATCAACTTTTAATTTTAATTATCTATATATAATTATATAACCTGGATTTGCTCCTTTCATTCTCATATCACGCCAATCCTCTCATGTGATAGGCTCTGTACAGTATCATTATTAGATAATTAATTTGTCTTATTATATAAGAGAAAAAGTCCCCTAAGATTTTCTCTATTTTATCATCATAACATTTTATTTGCATATTAGTAATGTGAAATTTAGAGTTTAATTTTTATACATTGATAAAATAAATTTTTTTTACATTATTATCCAATCAGGTGTTACCACATTAGTAAGGTAGTTGAGTTACACGCTCACTACTCAAAGTCATCCAATAGAATAATTTTATTGGATGATTTGATTGCTACGTTAGTGCATAAAAATTAAATTCTAAAATTTGTCTGGGTAACATGTTTCTCTCGAGAAACAATAAATCTTCTTAATTAGTGAACATAAAATTCTTCTTTATTCAAAATATATCTTATATGCATTAAATAGTCATTTAATTTAATGTTGTGTAAATTACTTCCACTGTGAATGTAATTTCAAATTAAAAAATATTAAATTGATGGAAGATGATATGTTATCATTCTAGGAATTATTTGCCCCCTAATTTCTTGGTCATCTTCAGTCACTGTAGACCGGATCAATAGCTGGTCTAGAAAGATTTGGTTAGCACAAGTCCAAGTAGATTGTTCGCCTACTTACATATGGCCTAATGAATGAACCACCAAACCATTTATGAGCAGCTTACCGTTACATTATCTCTTCCTTAATAGGTCTAAAATCTACGAGCTAGCTCAGCCACTATAAGTATCTCTTCTGCGGTCTATATAGGTATGTTTTGTTTTCTGTCCAGACTCTACACACGTTCCGCTTTTATTGATTAGTGCGTTGGAGTCACTTTTGCAGACACTAACCCCAGCGGGGCTTCAAGGAGACCTCCCTTGTTCCAAAGCTTCAAGAGATCGGAACAACCACTGTTGGCCATCCAACCGGCCTAGAATGCAGGTAGGAACAAATCGCTGAAGATATAGAAAAGGAAAAACAAGAGACTTAGATTAAGGAAAAATCCATCAGTGATGAAGGAGGAAAATTTTCGTTCAGGAAACAAGATATCAAACGAAGAGGAAATAGTTACTTTCAAAAGCTATTTAATGAGGGACATGTTACACAAGATATTTTAAATATTTACTATGTGTGGCAGGTTTTCTTTCAAATCTAAGTTAAACATGAAATTTTCTATGGTCGATTTCTTGAGACATATTAAAGGCCCTTACTATAAAACTATAATTTTATGAATTTTTTATACATGACCTGTATAAATTGTTCTATATTATTAAGCAATTACATATTATAAATGAGCTTAATTTTTATAAACTAATAATATACATGTGTAATATAAAATTTTATCAAAATGACAATTCATGGTAAGCAATCATAATAGTGAGCATCTACTTACTTATTTTATAATAATTTACCACTTTAATGGCATAATATTGATGTACAATATAAAATTATCTTATATTGGCAGTATAAAAAATTAAATTTATAATATATAATTAAGTGAAAATATAATAATATACTAACCATGCATCGAAATTAAAACCATAAAACATCTATATACAATTTCCTTCAACTCGAGTATAAGCCATAAAATGTGGCCTATCGGAGTCTAATATTGGTCGCAAATTCAGTGCCATTTTCAACTATTTTCTCACCAAGAAGCCAAATCCCACGTCCCTCCCATACCTAAGAATTAATAAATTGGACGAAAATTGCACTGCACCCCCAAGCTGAACCAAAGTGAATTTTCATTACAGTGGAATTTCATTTAGATCACATATCTGCTAAAGCTAATCTTATTAGAATAGGGACGTTTATTTAACATACAACATGAAACTATTGCCAAAAGTCTACCACATATCTTGTAGATATCAACGTCATTTCTTTACGAGATAACCCGACACTTGAAAAGGGGTACCCGATTACAACCACCCAAAATTTTCCCAACGAGATAGTTTCTAGAAATACTTCTCAAACAGTAATGGATTAGTTCATCTCATTCAGTATGCGGAGGTATCTATTATGCTCTGAGGTGTTTTTGAAGCCAGGGAGGAAATCTGCAAAGAATCTTATAACAGCAGCAAGATGTTGAGAGTCATTGGAAACAAATGCTGCTTCTAAGAACAATGATGGCCGGATGCTATCCACCTGGAAATAATTCTCAGATTAGTTAGCTTTGGACTTTTACAATTTAAGCAACATGGCACACAAACCCAGCCACTGTTTCATGTTTTCCTCCTATACACTCACAAGTCGCTACTACTAGAAGTAGTTCTTGATGCTGTGTTTCAGTAGATTACATTGATTCTGAAACTAACATCTTACTTCAACATTGCAATATACATAATATTTACAAGATATATCAAAAACAACTTTACTTTATCTCATTAGGTGAGACTAGCTACATGGATCAAATGGCACCCCATTGTTTTTGCATATATCATGTTTTTACACAAGATTTGTCAACAAATGGAAATTTAATTGTTTTTTCACTTGTGACAACTTCACAAATCAACTAACCACATTACTAATCTCTGGAGTAACTCCCAGCACCAGAATCTACCCAACCATACCAACAACTCCAACACTCAGTTTGTGATAATAAATAGTTGCTCAGTGAAGTTTCTATCATTCTATGCAGTGAATGGAGGGGTGGAAAAAAATGCAAGCAATAACCCTCATATAGAAATCCAATCTACCCCAACGAAAGTGGTGTGATTCAACCACTTCAGCTAGATAAATGAATTATTGAATTGGCATAATAATAATATGTATGTAGCAATGCAATCATTTCCTAGAGTAGAGTATTTTGGGATGAATTTCTAAACACCACGGCATGGATGTGGGCTGTAGGGAGAACAGGAAGGCACTTCAGGTGTGGGTAGGACAACAAAATGAAGTATTCGCTTATAGACTATCACAGGTCAAGATATCTTTGTCTCCTTCATGTCCTAATGGGGTACTCAAAAGCAGCAGCAAGAGCAGGCCTCCATTTAGCAACCGCCCAAAGTTGCAGCAATGTTGGCTAAGGATCTTGGAGAATAAAGATTGAAGTCTCCAAGGATTTTTTCTAGGTCTCAGCAAGGATTAAATGACGATCATGGCCTGGTTGGAAGTGTTCATTTTTTTCTCTCCATTGATAAGGACAAGCTTCATGTAGGACATCTGGCAGGGATTCCCGAGCCATTAGCTCTCCAGTGAAGTGTATCTTGCATAATTAATGCAGGATTCCTGATTACCAGGATAGGACTACACAGGTGCAACTCTTGCAAGTTGATAGTGACAACTGACAAGTCACTAGTGGGGGGTCAATGGACGTAATGTGGCTTTGCTATTACTTATCATAGAGAGCCTTATGCTTCCTTAACCCATTTCTCACGGGACACCTTTTATCAAGGTCATAAAGCCTTGGTGGTGTTTCCTTTCTGCAAAATCCGACCATTTGCTGAAATTGCGAGGGAAGTTTGGCTCCCATTGCAAGGTGGCATCCTTCACCCTGCCACTATGTTTGTCTACCCAGGATGGAACACTTAGACACAGTGTCCAAGATTTCTATCCATCAGGGTCTGCAGTCCCCAATGGAATTTGCGGGCAGCTAAAACTACCCTTAACAAAGGAGTTAAATTTAGTTTTAGTATATAAACACACAGCTACTCTATTTTCATCAAAGAACTATCTTTCTCCAGATGTCGGAAAAAATTTATCAGCGCTCAGCAGATAGACTGGATAAATGAAATTTCTCCAGCAAAAATCATGAGAAAACTGCAGCAGTAGCAGCACCAGAGTTGTCAGATTTGCATCATCTCCCTGCTTTCTAAATTATATATAACATAATAACTTATTATACCAGGAGCCAGCACATTAGAAATTACCTTGTATTTCCGTGAATATCGTAATGCTTCAATGTAGTATCCATCTTGCACTAGCAGCAATACATAATCATGATGTAAACCAAGCTGTCTCAGCATATCCAGACCAAGCTTTCTAGTTTGCATATTCTGGCGACCAGATTCTAAAAGCTGTAGTGCAACTTCCTTAGAGGGCTCCAAAATCTGTAACAAAAAGAGTCTAGTTTCAGAATCAAATCAACCATAATTTAGCATATAAAGGCCCCATATCTCCACAATAATAATATACCAAAAGTTAGGTAACCTTGTTTATGACAAACAACCCAAGTTCTGCATATCGCTCACTGCGGGCCAGCAGTTGAATTATCAATACATAGAGATTTGGGAGTACTCGAATCTTTTCCAAGTTTGCACTGCGATAATTAATAAAGAGAATTCAGGAGCACTGACTGAAAAATGCTGGAGGCAAAAGGTAAGATCACATCATGAAAATTCATCATTTCCAGTGGATACATGGTCCAACTAACCTTATAGGCTTACATAATATCCTAAAGCTCTTAGTTGGACTCAAGTTGAACCACTTTAGGAAGTTACAAAAGTTTCAGTTTCAGAGAGTTATCTGTTTTTTTCTTGACTAAACCTCTTTACTTAGAAAGTATGATATCTATTATAATTGATTTTATGTTTTGCGATCACAAAATGCAATACTTTCTACTCTTAAAACAATTATTAGCAGAATTAGAACCAGAAAGGGAAATATTCTGTAGTTACGCCTTGGTTTGACAATTGAATAGTTATAACCTGTCAGGGTATTATTAGTTAGTAGTTAGTTAGGGAAGTAAGTTGACTATAAATAAAGGGAAGTTTTGGGGTTGGGGGGGGGGGGGGGGGCGGCTTTGGTCATTTGATTAGTCTTTTGGGAGAGATTGAGGGGGCTCTAGAATTCCGTCACTATAGTGTAATTCTTCAATAAAGATTAGTTCTTTGTTGTATCTGATTAACGGTGCCTAACACTGGAGCTGTTCTTGATCCAAGGGAGGGCTTTCCATGGATACATCAAGCATGGGAAGTTAGTTAGGGAAGTTAATTGACAATAAGTAAAGGGAAGTGGGGGATAGTTAAGGTGTCTTTGGTCATTTGATTAGTCTTTTGGGAGAGATTGAGGGGGCTCTAGAATTCCGTCACTATAGTGTAATTCTTCAATAAAGATTAGTTCTTTGTTGTATCTGATTAACGGTGCCTAACACTGGAGCTGTTCTTGATCCAAGGGAGGGCTTTCCATGGATACATCAAGCATGGGAAGTTAGTTAGGGAAGTTAATTGACAATAAGTAAAGGGAAGTGGGGGATAGTTAAGGTGTCTTTGGTCATTTGATTAGTCTTTTGGGAGAGATTGAAGCAAGGTAGCTAAATTCGGGATTCTACATAGGATCGGAAGGGAGATGCAAAATCGTAAAATATTGAGTCGCGGATTGTAAGATCCTACCAGAATATATATAACATAACATAACATACATAAGTCACAACTACCCTAACTATAATTATATATGAATAAAGTTATAACTCAGCTTGGGATTCAAAGATCACAAAACTAGAAGTCCATAGTTCATAATTAATATTTTTCAGATTAAGATCCTAGCACATGCCTTGAACTCAAACTACCCCTTTTTTATTTTTTCCTTAATATAAATAAAAACATTTTGATCCAATGTTTTAAAGAGTACTAACCCAAAAGCCCAAATGAAAACAATAAAGAAAGGAATCAATTAAAAAAATAAATAAATAAAGGAAACAAAAATAATAATAATAAACAGAAGGCAAAATATAAAAAATAAGACGAGAAGCCGAGCAGCCTAAAAAAAAAATAATAAGAAGCTTCTTGACATCTCATTGGCAGAGAGAGGCATGTGCAAGTGGGCATGGAGCAAGTGTTTGGGCATGTGCAAGTGGGCATGGAGCAAGTGTTTGGCAGTTCAAAGCTATGAAAGATGGAGATCATTTCAGTTGTTTGGGTCGAGGGCAGTGCCATGCAACTTCGACTTCGACGTCGACGACATCGATGAAGACGTCCGAGCAAAGTTTGGGGTAGAAGGACAGAAGGAAGGGGGAGCTTGAAGGTGTGAAGAACAAAGGCACACAAGAGAAGGGATAGGTTGAGAGCTCGAGAGAGCTGTGAAAGGTCATGCATTGGGCTAGGTTCTATCACAAAATGGCTTGGAGCTTCCCAGCCTTTGGATGCGCGTAGCTCGACGGAATCAACCAATTCCAATGACTTTAGGATCTTCCTCAGCACTCCCACGACGATCCGACGACAGTGAGTTGAGGTGTGGAATCGGGATCCCCCAGGCTGCTTAGAATCGTGGAATCGCACAATCTTACAATGAGACACGCGATTCTAGCTACCTTGGATTGAAAGCTCTAGAATTCCCTCCGTAGAGTGTAATTCTTCAGTATACAGCAACAAAGATTAGTTCTTTGTTGTACCTATTACCTGTGCCTAACATAACCTATGGCAAATCTGATGCGCATATGATATGGTCTTATCTTGGAAGTGTTTAGAGTTATACACATGCTTTGTATTTACTTATGCATTGTTTCTATATCTTTTGTTGCTAAATACTTCACATCACAACACATTTTTATATGATCTAGTGAACATTAACTAGTGTTTTTGCAATTTATTGGAACGAAAGCAAGTAAAATGTAGTTAAGCTCAAAGCATTATTTGCAATCTTTTCTGAGCATTGATTCAGCTTATCTCATGATTTCATGCTAAAACCATATAATAGAATTAAAATAACAATTTGTATCATAATGCATGACTTGTCTAAGCTTTTTCATAATATTTTACTTGTGATTTTGATTTATTAGTGTCAAAATAATGGCATTAAGTTGATCATTTCATAATTCATTTTCCACCATGGTATATCAAATAATAATAGTTCTTGCATATATTTTTTGTTTGGGATCCAAAGAAAACCTTGTAGACCAAGGAAATGGGAAAAGGGATGGAGCAAGAATTGAAGCACATGAACAAACTATGGTTAGTGCCGACTTCATGTGTTAAATTAGGTGCTTTAGATAAACCGGCACAAGGAAGAATGATGAAAGTAATAAAAAAAAGTTAACCATATTGAAATTGAGTTTAAATTGGATCCCTTACCAATAGAAAACTCCACATACTATCCATAAATGTGAAAATGCCACATCATAGGAGTAGATAAGGCATACATAGAGTTTTCAAGACCTTTTTAAATAGGTGATATTAATATTCACGGTTATAATTAACAGTAGACCAAACTTGGATCCATTACAAAGTAGAGAAACTTTATGGTATGATTTCAGAGACAAAACAGCTTCTAAACTAATGACTGATAACATACCTATGAAGGAACTCAATAATGATGGCAACCAAGTAAGAAGGATCTCCAACCATCTCTTCATCAACAGGAGAAAAGACAAAGCTGTACATCTCATCTGGTGAAATTGCTGCAGTGGTAAGTTGGGATTCCTCTTGCCCAGACTGTAGAGATGAATGCATAACATAAGCACTATGAGCTTCAGTGGTTGAGGAGCTCTCGTTGTTCACTTTACTCCCAATTTGGGCCTCCTTTGAATTGCATTTTGGATTTGCGGATTGGGACTCATCCTCAGAATCCAAACTTAAAGCTTTACTGAAAGATCTTCTGTCCACCCTTGCATCAGATTCATGTATAATCGATTTTCCAATCGCATCTGATCCTATAGCAGATACATCAGCATCAGCACTTTGTGCACCCGAAGCTGAAGTCTTCTCTGGCTTCAGTCCCTTAAGATAGCTACCAGTTTTAATTGAATGGGAGTAGGAGGTGACTAATACATGTATAGCTTTGGCAACGACGGGTACAGGCCTATGCTCAAGAATTAGTGTTCGTATTATACCCAAGGACAGTTGTTTAGCCTGAAAGAGCACAAACGAGGTGATCTTTTTCAAATATCATCAATTATCTAATTTGAAGTTTCAAAGCAAACAAGCATAGGTGAAAACACTATTAATATGTGCAAGTTTATTACCAGTTAAGAAGACATTTCCTACAATATCAGCATAAAATCAGGGCCCATTTAGATGGAGGTTTTTTCCAGAATCACGTTCCAAACTTCCAGTGCACACAATAAAGTATACAAAGAAATTAAGCATGATTATCTTTAGCAGGAGAATACAGGACTCCCAAATACCAAGGAAAAAAGTTCAATATAGGTAAAATCTTCAATACAGCTATATGATCCCTTACTTCCACACCCACAAACCTGTATAACTTCTCCTGGGAATGCATACAAAATTCATGGCTTTTGTTAGAGTAGATGATAACTGCCCTTTCTAACAGTTCTCTTATACGTTCATTCATTGAAATCTTGTTATCACACATTTTCTCCTTGTACATCAAAGGGATACGAATGGCCCAAATGCCTCTAAATGACCGAAAACAATTCTCACTTTTAAATCTGCTAAATGAAATAATAGGCAAATTTATTTCAAGAACTGCAAACCACAAAACCTAACTCACCATTAAATAGAAAGCACAAAGTGAAACATGGATATATTTATAGCACTAATTATGTTAATGCTGGGACACATAGAATACTTAACACACAAGGCTATGCCAAAGGAAGACTAGGAGTGGCTAGTGATACGAGGCAGACCCTTTTTTTTCCATTCTTGATACCAGGTGTACTGTATCGCAGCAATTACGATAAAGCCAACACTCATAGAAAAAAGAACTTAACACATAAGGCTATGGCAAGGAAAGACAAGGGTTGGCTTGTCGCAGCCAAACTTCACAGCATTAAAGAAGATATATAATTTTCATCTTCATGGTTGTTTACTTTTTCAGATGCTAAGCCTGCAGCATATCTGAGTGAGGATTCATCCTACAGCAAGGTACCAACTCAGGCAACTAAAAGTTTACCTTAGGTTCCAAATCAGCAACCAGACATGAAGCAGTCAAAACATATTCATGGTCGAAATTCCAGGCATATAATACTACTAATTACTGGGAAACTTGCTTTAAACTAAGAAGCAACAGTCACTAACACCTGCACACTACTGCACCCTGAAGACCTAATCAATATGGAGCATTGCCATAGGGAAAGGAGGAGGAAAAGGAGAAGAAGGGGGGGGGGGGGTACCTTGTTAGCTTCCAACTTCCGCCGCTGCAGGAACTCTAATACTGATGGGACCTCTGAGCTACTGGCAGAAATTGCCTGCAATATAGGGCTATTCATGAAAAGAGAGCAAACTAAATTTGGTATTGATAAATAAAAGAAGAAATAACTTACCTCTAGGTCTAAATGAAACTTCCATAATAACTTATTGGCCACATCACATACAAGGTCGGGCACCAGGAAAGTCCATGTATCGGCATAGGTAACTGCTTCGTGATTACTCGCAACATTACCATCTGAACTCTCACCTTCTCTGCCACTAGAACGAGATGAAGAAGTACTGGACCTGGGGAAACCCCTTAATAATAAAGGAAGGGGCGCAGATATTGGAGCTCGAGAATCTGCAAAGAGATCATAAAGTATAACAACCTTTGCATCAACTTGATGAATAAGAAGAACGTTGTCGACCACACTCACAGCAATCCTGCTGGAATAAATTGGTAAAGAACCCTGCAAATATCATGAATATCAGTCTCATTTCATAGTTCAATGCAGAATCACACAACAAATGTAATCATACAAGATCCACGATGAAATTACATATCCCAGAAGCCCATATTTCATTAAAGTTAAAAGTCTTTACAAACTTTAAGAATTTCTGTGAGGAGGGAAAAAAATACTACAAAATTTGAAGGGCAGAAATTAATTCTGTTCAATCAGAAGAAACAGAATCGTTCTTGACATAAACATAATCAATCTTACTAGTCCAATTAGCAAGTCTCTGAAAGTATAGAGATCAAATTCTAGATATTTCTCATCAAAATATTGCAGATTGTTCGCTTCTGATGAATTCATATCATGAACTAGAAGTGAGTTTCTTTATGCACTTTATGACAATAAAATTATTTTATTAAATGGAAAAATGAACCTAAGAAGGTAATGCATATGCATTTCATTTTTAAAATTTTTTATCTGTTGAACATCATGTATTAAAATTGATGTTCCAGTGTCACTTGTGTAAAATAGAGGGGAACATATCCTTCAGAGAAAATTGGCATTTGTCAGAAGAGAGTTTGAGAGTGTTATTTTTTTTTTTGGTTGGGGGGGGGGGGGGGAACCTTAAAGGTGAATTATAGTAACTCAATGAGAAATTTGAGCAAAACCAACCTGCTGTATCACGGCATCACGGTATAACCTATACGAATGGAGTAGCATAGCAACTCTATCAACTTGCAAGCAATATATCCGACCATAGCTGCGATTTAAAAATATTTTTTTTTTCAAAAAAAAAAAAGGTCAGCTATGTGAATTATGGAGATTTAAGGTTGAATGTTTGATGAAGTAAATAACTGATATACATACACAGTGATAATATAGATGTCTTCAACTGCTAAAACGGGCTTACTATTTGCCTCAGATTTGGCCATAACCATCTCAAACCTTGGCAAGCGAACAATATCTGCAGATGAAATCTAACAGAAGTGCATTGTTGTATTAGCCAAATGAAATAACACGAGGAATATTAGTTGACATTCTACATTAATACTCATAATTAACAAGGACTATGACAGAAGCTGCATTGATACATGCCATTCTTTTCTGAACGATAATGATCTCAAACCCTGTTTTGAAAAACAATGAATTACAATTCGTCTATGAGCTACAAGGTAGCTCGGCAACTTATGGTACTTTAGCTACTGCATGATGTTACAAATCATTCATCTTCATGCATAAGTTGGCTACAAATCCCAATTCACGCCATAAAACTAGAAGGAGCTCCACATAGCAAATGACTCAGATTATCACGAAGTAATTGCATGGTGGAACTTGGTAGGTAGGGTATTGACAAACCAAATAAATATCTTCCTGACACAAAAATTAACAAGAAAAACAAAGCAAAATATTGTGCAATTTTTACCTGAAATCCATGGAATGTCTTGCACTGCATCCCAGAAGCAAGAAGAACCAATCGACTTTCATGTGTGTAAACATACCAACTCACATTCAGTTTCTTTGTTTCGACCAATTGCAGTGATTTTGATTGCGAATTATATGCATACAAGTCTAGACCACTGTCAAAAAAGTTTGTAATTTAGTACATCTTTATTTTTAAAAAATAAAAAAGAAACAATGCTTGATCCAATGGAGATTATTACAAACCTTAAAATATAGAAGTCTAATTTGATTAATCATCCTCTAAAATTTCATGCTACTATAGATGCTACAAGACTACAGATTCCCAGCTAAGAAACATTACTCATATCTCTTGTCGGGTCTTTTCTCAGTTTAACATTAGCATATATTAAAAATTTTCATCATTAAACAATGAAAAATGTATTAACAAAGAAAAACAGAAGAACACAATTATACCTGGTCTTAACAAGAACAATATCACACTGTTGACTATCAGTCCAAAAAAATCCAAGTATACTTTCTGACTCTGCCCTGCACTTATGGCTAAAAGTTTCCCCAGTCTCTCTATTCCGAAACTGTATCTCATGGTTTGATCGTTGGATGCCAATAACCTTTGTGTCTAAAGAATACCGAATAGCTATAATAGGGCCCTCACTTATTGAATCAGAGGTGGGACCAATAAAAGGATCAAAGGGAACAACTTTCCATGAAAAGACCTAAAGATTGAAACAGAAACAGGCATTGTGATTCAACAATTGAACATGGAAGTATAAAAATATACAAACGACTCATCATTTTGAAGCAATTCAACAAGATGGACGTCTAAACCACAAACATAATTTTCACTAGATAACAAGTATCCAAGGGACATCATATTACTTGATCAGCTGTTGGGGAGAGTAGCAATTTATTTCCATCATCATAAAACAATCCCCTTGACCCAGGAACATTGCACTGAAGTGGTGGATACTGAGTGTAAGCATGTGAAAGACCACCAGATCCACTCAAACCTATATTAGGCTTTGATGTCGATGCTTTTCCAGACATGTTGCTAAGTCCTGTTTACAAAAACTGCAGCAAACCTCCCAAAATTATTTACACTAGACAGTAAAAGATTGAAGTAATGCATCTATCACCAATAGAACATACAAGGACTGAAGGTTGAACCTTTGCATGCAAACATAGGACCTTCCTCTCACACTGATAGTTGGAAAACTCTTCTCCAAATGCTTCTCTTCATAACCACCAAGCTTTGTAGTTTGTTTATTCAGTAGTCCAAAACAAGGAAACAAGCGGGTGTACACTTAAACCTTCTTTTTCAGCTGTTTGGAGCAATTTTTATTTTTGGAACATAAGATATATATGATCAGAAGTGCAAAAAGAAATATAACAATTATTCACTTGGTACAACATAATAACTCCAGAAACAGAGTGAGAAAAATCAAAAGTTTACAATCAGAAACAGCTTGTAGCCCACAGAAGTAATTAAATGAAGTTTTCAGAAAGGTTTCAGTTCCGTCTTTCCAGAATATGGTTGCTTAAAGAGAAAAGCATAAAAGGCATTTTTTTTCCTTTAGAATGAAACAAAACAACTTTATAGCTGAAATGCCAAGCCAGAGTAAAAACAAAAACTTCATGGCAAGTCATTTGTAGAATACATACCGCATACTGCATGCAACATTTTAATGCCAGAAACTCCTTCACACAGACATCACGTTCAATTTCTGGAACCTTTGATGCAACACAGCTCCCGTATGCTTTTGCCTATCAGTTCAGATTTAACCAAATAAATTTTTTTATACTCATCAACCAACCAATAGCTAGGATAAGACAGGGAGAATATAAGAAAAGGAAAAACATCTAACCCATTCTCTCCCCTTGCCAACAAGAAGATGATTCAATACAATCACTTGTTCAGCACCTCTATCTAAGTAAATGAATTAAACTCTACGTATCACAACTCACAAGTAAAAAAAAAAAAAAAATGATAAAACCAAGTCTACCATTTACTTTAAGGTACTAAAATGCTATCAAATTATTTTGTACATGCATTCTACACACCGAAATGATGTAACGAAAAGGTTTTACAAGCAATTTGTTCACGCAACCGAAAACCAAAATGACATTTGTGGCGCACTCTAAGATAAAATCAAACCTGAGATGCACAATTCACTAAAACACGCTTGAGAGCAGAAGTTGTATTCTTCTTTTCCTTCATGTCAACAACACTGCAAAATTTACGAAAACTAAAGTTACAACATAACTAACAATCATATCCTCAAAAAACAAAAAAAAAGGCCTATAAATAACACATTAGCATTTTGAAGCTTCATATGCCCTTAATCAAACTATAACTTTTCCTTACAAACCTAAAATCATCATCATCATAGCAATAATAGCTCAACTCAAAATTCTAGCGTCAAAACCCGTAACGAACCTTGGCCCCAATTTGCTTTCTCAGAAGATTAGAAATTTTTAAATCATATCACAGGATTAAAATTAGACATCTAAAATTAAAAATGAACTGTAAGAAGCGACAATTTATGATGCTTTAGCCAAAATAATTAAAATAAATAAAAAATAAAGAAAGAAAATAGCGGAAATCAGAGAGAGAAGAGAGAGGCTAGTTTACCTTTTAAGAATGAAGCATATGCATTTTGCAACAGAATCAATCTCAGATCACGAGGCAGAGCTTGCTTATGTATTCTTCGTTAAACTCCCAAAAAAAAACTCTGCACTGGAACTACCTAACAGTCTCGTATCATTGCTTGCAAGTTGCGACTCAACGACTTGCTAGTGTTCCTTCCTTCATTTTCTTCTACTAGGCTCTCCGCGCTGCAAAATGCCGTTTTCGTCTCTGGGCCCAAGGCAGGAGATTCTATTGGGCTGGGCCTCATTTGTACAAAAGAGCCCAGTGTAAAGAATCGGCCCAATTGTACTCATTTGTTTACTGGCTAAGTTGAATCCACCGTGAAAAGGGTATCTGAAATATTGAACCAGCCCAAACAGCTATTGCAGATGCACACCGAATTACTTTTATATTGAAAAAATTAAAATTGTAGTTTCGGGAAAAGATTTTTTATTTTCTTACTGATTTTTTTTGAAAAAAAAAATTCAGATATATCAAGAAACAAAAATTAATTTAAAAAAAAAATCCTTTTTAAATGAAATTTGGATGAGAAAATTGTAATACCAACCTTTTTTAATGGTAGAGTTACTTAAAAGGACAAGCCAAAGTACTTTTATGAATAACATTTGGATTAAAAAAATCTTAAAACATATTATAATATAAAATAAACAGATCATCTTAAAAATGGAAAAAGAACCCAACAAGGAGCAATATTATTTGAACCCTATCTTTTTTTCTATGCATCCAACACCCTTTAAACTAAAATATGGCTCAACATCTATAATTTTTTATCACCTACATCTTCTCTAGTGTCTTAGATATCATCATTTTTTTGGTTCAAGTATCTTTTCTTCCCAATAAGAGAGTGAAATGATATATGGTAAGCAGATATACTTATCTAATTTTAGCCTTTTAGGGTCAAAAGCATATATACTTATCAAGTTTATTTCAAAATATTTATATTTTTTTTAAAAAAATGTTATCGATAATTTAATATTTGATTATGTTATATAATAATTTACGATTGAGCTTATAGTCTAATAATTATAGTTGTCTTCTATATCTTTGAGTGGGTGATTCCATATTCGACTCTCGCCTCTTCATTTCCCTACCCCTCTAAAAAGAATTTCTAGCTCTAATATATTTGTTAATAAAAATTATATAATAATTTAAATTTAATTTAACAATAGGGTATAATATTTTTTTGTCATTCAAAAATTACATTAATCGCAATGAGGTTTAAACCAGGGACTTCATTTAAAAATTACAATATGATTAAGTTATGCAACATATTATGGTTTAGTAAATTAATATATTATTTTCAAGTTACAATTTTTCTTTAATTAATTAATAATTTAATGATAAAACATGGTAACAAAATAACATAATAATAAGCCAGTAGAGTTGAACTAGTGATGAGAAGTCTAGATAGTTAGCATAACATCATGGAATTAAAACTTATTGCTATTAAAATTTTGAGGTACCAAAAAAGAATAACATAATAATAATTTTTATTATTATTTACACTTCAAGTAACTATTATTTTCCTCCCTACAATATTTTCTAGTCTTATAAAACTCACACTTAGCAAGAGTCATGCACAACACAGTGTTACTATTTTTTATATACAGCCATAAAAAACATATTGACATTTAGAATAACTTTCACAACATCCTTTACCGCACGATAAAACTCGGTGTAAGAATTTGTATGTGGAAGTTTAATCCAAACTAAAGTGATCTGATAAGGATAAGTTAATGGACTTAAATCATCCTGTTAAGTATGGGTTTATTATGTGTAGATATCATATTATCTAGTTATTAATTTTATGATGGGTTGAATTAGAAACTAAGATTTACAAAGTTATAAAAGGTTATGATCCCCAAGTTATACGCACTCCTCTTTTCCTGACATGTCATCATCAAAAAAGGAAGAGCCGCCATCTCTAAAGGATGTGTATCAATTTGGAAGATCAATAACCACATGTCTAAACACTAGTAGTTCCTATGGATGTTCAATTACACTTTCCTATCTAGTCTTCCAATTTTCTTGATGATTTAACATAGATGATTTTGAGATTATAAAGAATTAGATTTCTAACACTCAGAAGATGCTTTTTCCATTTTCAAAATGATTCAACCAAATATCATGGTAAATTAAAATTACTAACAATAATCGGTCAGGGCATTCTGTAGACGCTAGCTACTGGTATCAAAACAGCAAACAAGAACAAATAGATTGAAAATACAGTGATGAAAATTACAACAGATGGAACAGAGCTAGAAAGCGTTAAACTTGATTTGTGAATCAGGTGAAATAACAAGATGTAAAATATAAAAGATAATGGATCTTGTTATCTAGATTAGGTATGTATACGTATTTTTTTCTCTAAATTTTTTTAAAATATCCAAATATTTATCAAAAGATAGAAATTATAACTTCTGAAAAAATTTACTTTTTATCCTTTTCCGGTGATTTGACATTTTTTTTCTCCTAAAACACTTTACTCAAACATGTAAAAAAAATGTCAAAAATCTTTCTTTAATAAAAAACAAAAGATCTTTTTATCTTGAAAAAGGCGTCCAAACTAACAATATATGTAGCCTCATGAACATTTTATGTTCGCATGTAAAGGCAAATAAAATAGCTAGCAAATCACACTATATATGTTTCCAAAGGCATATATAAATATTTACCAATATAACTACGAAAACAAACACAATTAACCGGCAATATACCATCTTCATATGTCCCTCTCATTATTGCATATTATGATGAACAATTTCCAATAATTCGTGCATGAAATTAAACATTGTAGCATGTAGCTCTAATCATGTTTATACTCGGTTGTAGCCACCAAAACAAGATATTCTCCTTCCGTTGCAAAACAATATCGTTTAAGTTTATTATAGATGAATTAAAAAAATCATTTTATTGTCTTGATCTTTTAAAAAGTTGATTTAAAGGCAAAATTGACCTTTTAAAAAACAATTATTATCGGTTGCAAAAGAGGTGAAAAAAGGTGAAACATTACCAAATTTAATGTAAGATATGGGTAAAAATTGGTACAAGTTAATTAATGATTCATTGAAATGATAATTATTTTAAAACAAAACTCTAAAAAGACATTTAATGTGAAATTGAGAAAGCATATATTTAGAGTCAATCCAATAACTTGCTTATACAAATAAATGACTAAAAAATCCTGCCTCCATTTCTGATTTTCTCCCAGTGTGAATGAAACTTAGGAGTACTTCTCCGTGTGGAACACTTGGGCCCATTCTTTATTCGGCTTGAAAGAATGTTAAATCGTGGTGGGGTTTGCACTACTATTTTAATCCATAGTTCATCGATTTTTCAGAAACTTCCAACAAATTTAAAAGCCTTGTTTGGGTAAGCTTATAGAAACCTTAAAAAGATGCTTAATGATATAATGATGGAATATCCTTACAAAAGCCATCAATATCAAAGACTTGGCTATTGATAGCTCTTAGACTTGAAACTAAAGGTGGAGCACTGGTAACAGGGCGAACAGAGATCATGATTATGACAAGAACGTTGAGCAAGTTGCACTTGGTCACAGTTACATTATGTACCCAAAAAAATTGTATTTACTAAAGAAATAAAAAATACCAAAATTAAAAGTAGAAATGGGTTGGACACCATGGTAATTAATAACTGAATTTTCCATAAAGATAAATGCATCAGAATTAAACAAATAAGAATAATAATTACTGTGAAGATTTTCTAATTAATCTTAAAATAGTACTACAGAAATACCATACAATTGAAAAACAAAAAAACACTACCTGTAGATTAATAAAGAAACAGAATATATGTTTACACTTCTAATCCACATAGTTTCCTAGTTTGTACTTTAGTTAGCTTTGCAGTTTTAAACTCTGCATTATGGTGCATGCCGTTTTTTGGAGGGATTAGGATGATCGAGACTTTTGTTTCACCCACTTTCCATCCAGGGCCCTACATTATTAAACATTCAAGAAAAGGTCAAATAGGTTAATGTGGGGATGAAAGCCATCGGAGCAGAAGATACAAGCAGAAGGCATTAGAGACCTTCTTGTTTAGGACCACTCAAGAATGCCAGAAGGCAAAGCACAGGCAAAGCAGGAAAGAGCACTGGTTTTCAGTTATGCCTAGAATACCCATTTGGCCACCAAGTACATACATATCTCTCACTTTATTTCAATCTAAACAAGTCCATCACAAGAGAGTGCAACTGCAGAGACATTTCAATTGGAATACATAAATGGGTATTGCTCGGAAGGGTATGGCTAGGAAAACCAACAAACTGGAGCTGTAATTTTAATTAATCAAGGTCACGGAGCTTTATGCTCATGATTTGATTAGAATCCATGTCAATCAAAAGTATGAAAATGAAAAATAGAAAAACTGTAAAAAACAGTAAGCTAGTATTTTTTCCCCCTATAGTAACTATGGTTTCTATGTATTAAAAATCTTAATCAGCTGTAATGGAATAATGATGCTGACTACATTGTTTGTAGAAGTTAACATAAAATGATTCACAGATGCCATTGAACAGTTCCTAGTGTCAACATCTTGATTTATGGATGTGGACCAATATTCAGTGATTGAAGTAAATGAAGGGAGCATTATTCATGTGAACGTCGTTAACTTACAACTACCAAATTCAGATACTATTCTATACTACTTTTAATGTCAAACTCAAAGAGGGACTTTGAATGAATTTCTATCCCTCTCTGTCTCTTACTCTCTCCCACATGATTGTCTGTCATAAACAGTGACAACTGAAAGAAAGTTACTTGTGGGGAAGTCTGTAAATTTTCATGGAAAATATGGGGAACCCACTTAACATAGTTTGGTAAACAAGGAAAGTCCATTATAACTCTTTCAATCTTGTTCATTCGTACGTGTGCTGAGAGAAGATTGATTTGAAATTTCAAAAGCTCATTCCATTTCATAAGTAGTCATACTGTAGCGTCAATCGAAAAATTAATTAAAGATGAAGATGTAGCTAATGATTTTCAGCTTGTCGAATAAGCCATATTCTCTTCACATTGTGATCATGTGTGAAATCAAGGCAACAGAACTATAAATCTCTATCCATATGACAGATGAATAGTCACTCGTTATCCATCAATGCGAATCCATTAAAATCCATAGAAAATGATGCGACGATAGAAACTTCTGTGGCCGGAAGATTAAGAAAATTTTAATCGGCATTTTGATGGTCAAGTAGACAATATTTCGATGGACATTTTATATTTGTTGGATAAGTTGAGAAATAAGGGTTTGTTGTATGCGGTAATTCACTTAAGTTATTGATAATGTTAAAATATTATCTGAACCCATAGTATTATTTTTTCCTTGGTAAAAATTCAAATTATTGATAATCCATATTACTAGAGCAATCCATGTTTCCACCTTATGATAATGTAGATTATCGCATGGGGGTATCAATGTTGCACACCAGATGATCCTCACGTTATTATTATTTTTAGGATTTATATAATTAGTGTCCTACGGATATCGGAATCAAAAAATGAAAGTTTTGTATTGAAAATGATGAGTTTTTATAATTTCAATATACGAGATCCATATAAAACTTTTGAAACTTGTTTTTTTTTTTATAGTTCCCTTAACCAGTCCTCTTAGAGTATTGGTTAGGAAAATTCTTATTTTTATTAGTATATTAAAAAAATCTTAAAAATACTTAATTATTGTTAATAATCATTCAATATTTTATGTAATGATTAATAATATTTTATTTTATATATTCTTGTGGTAATTAATAATAATATTAATAAAATTAATTAATTATTACTATTAATTATTATTATATTAGTAAAAACATATATTACTTAGTAATCTTTTTTATTTACCAAACAGGATAATATGAATTGCAACTTAGATTACCTATACATAACAAACATTGTGTTGTAACATTATCAGTAATTTAAAATGTGGCAATACTTCTGAGTAGTAATCTAAATTTCTATTAATCTTAGTAGGCAATATGCCAAACACTACCTAAGAGGAAGAGAGAATGAAAAATAAAATAGATTAAAAAGGTATGTTTTGTTTATATGTTGAATGAATAAAAAACAAGAAAAATGAATATGCATCGAATTCTCTTAGTTTTTAACAATAGATATGTCAAAGAAAAAAGTTATAGTAAAATTAAAGGTAAGTGATTGCCAAAAAATTCAATTATCATAGGTTTATTCAGGACTTTTAAAATGAAATGAACATTGAATGATAAAATACCGGTATGCACGTTGTATGCCTGATTTAGAAATTTATTTTTATGGTTATTCATTCATACTTAATTGATTTATTTTTTCCAAAATATTCACTATTACATTTCACTGTTATATTCACTATTGATGTTAAATACTTGTAATATTTAGTGCCAAGATCAATATTAAATATTTTAAATAATTAAATAATTTTTAATCAAATTAACAATAATAATTTTTTATATCATTATGATGATTAATAAATACTAAAAAAATACTTAATGGTACGAAGTTGTAGGGCGCGAAATCTGTCAAATGTCAAAGTCATTGATCATATGTTAATCTCTTATTTCAATTTCTCATTCATTGACAAGTAAAGGATAACCACCGTTGATCATCTATTCGTACTCTTCTAGCGGAAAAATTTTAGTAACATGTAGCAAAGCTCATAGATGATTAGGACTAGGATCTTAAAAGTGAAAAAATTGATAAAGTGTAAACGTAATGGTTACTCACTTTTTAATCAATAATTTTCATTACGTCTACATTATGCGTAGATTTTATTAAGTAATTTAAAGGTGATTAATTCTTTACTTGTATACTTTACCAATCTCTTCATTTTAGAAGAGTCAAATCTAAACAATTAATACTAATAAGTTATGTTTTTAGTTAAAATAGAAAAAGGGGATATTTTAATAAAATTTAATAAAATTAAATGTTAATAAAAGTGGCAACGGATAAAAAGGAGTCCCCAACCTAAAATTAAAAGCATTATGTCCGTACGAAAGATATAATGATTAATAGAAAGAAAATATAGAGACGAAAGAGTATCACGGAAACAAGGGTGGCCCCCCCACAATGCTAATTCAATATCCGAAAAAGATACCCTTTTGTGGTCCAAGCTCTCAAATTTCAGAAAAGAATGATATCGTGCCCATCAAGCTTTTAAGATAATACTAATAATTACAAAAAACAATCCTTATTTTTTGATTCAAAAAGAACAATCTTATTTGACAGTTAAAGCCAATTTAAAAACTTTAGAAATTAAAGTGAATTACACGATCAATTTGAGGAATTTAAATGAATCTTCACTGCAGAAAAAAAATTATCCATCCATCACGGTGATTGTGTTAGGTCCTTACATATATGTTGTTGACTTGTTTGTTTGCTTGAGATGCTATATATCCGGCCAAAGTTTTTATGCTTTAAGTTTTTATTTGTACACCTTTTCCTGCGAAAATATCTCTTTCTTCTAAAGGCTGGCTAGGTTTTTTTTTTTTTTTTGTTTCGGCGGAAAGAAAAACAAACAAACAAAGAAACTATTCATTTGACATGAAAGTAAAAACTGAGGTAATTTAAATTAAGAAAATTTTCCTTTCGTTTTTAGTCTCTTAGCAAATTCATCCCAAGTATAAAATTATTGAACTATTCATCTGTGTTCTCAACAAATAGATATTACATCAATTCACGCCACTAGAAATGGACTAATGATGAAAAATTTGCATAATTTATATGAGATTATAGGTTCAAAATCATTTTCATCAATATACCAAAAAAAATAAACATCAATTTAGTTTTTTTAAAAACTTGAGGGATCAAATAATATAAGTTCTCCAAATATTTTAAATAGTATTAAGTTAGTTGTCCTCTTGTCTATTAACTATTACCGTGATACGGCGTGGGTTCCTTTGTGATAAGATTAAGGAAAATTACACTTTATCTCTCAAAATAATAGCTCGTGTGTATTTTATCCCAAAATTTAAAAAATATGGCAATCGACTATTCTGTTAATTTCTTCATTTATTATTATTGACAAAGATAGCACAAGTTCAAAAACGTTTGGTGTATCAAGTTGGACGATATTTTTTAGTTTAATTAAGGTATCGGGTTGTGCCTGATATAAAATGTAGTACAATAATGCATAAATCCTATAGTTCATGGAGTAAAGTGAACTTCTCCCTAAGATTAACTTAGTTTGGTTTGATATTATTTTGATTTTTGAGAGCTGCTGAGTTTTTTAGGTTCTTTGTTGTCAAAAAATTATAGCAGTATTATTTATTAAAAGAATGTAAAAGGCAAAATTTATAGTAGTAATATTTGGTAAATATATTATAAAATTATTCTTATAATTTAAAATGAAAACTATATAATGAATATATATATTAAAGATGATAACTTATGCATTTTTTATTATTAATTAGAGTAAGACTATACTAACAGTATTTTAAATTTTGGAGAATACATGTCAGGTCTAAAAAACATATCAGTGCTATCAAAAGCATTTAAATTTGGATTTTTAAAAGTAAAAAGCAAAAGCACCATAACTTTTAAAACAATGTAGAAAAAAATAAGTATTTTCAACAATTAATGATATTAAAAATATCGATAAAAGTATTTTCATGAAAAATAGTTTTGACAAAAAGTGACAATTAAAAATATTTATAAGCTTTTATTGATAATTATTAATTCAATAAAAACTTTTAAGTATTTTCAATGGTTACTTAATTGTTAATAAAAAAAATTTATAAGATTTATAACTGTCCCTATATATTAAAATTATTTTTTTATAATATTTCTATTGACACTTTTAATATCATTAATTGTTAAAAATACTCATTTTTCTTATAGTGAAAGTCAACAGTAAAAGCACATCAATTTTTCTAATTACTAAATAGAAAAAAATGAGTTATATTTTTCATAAATTAAAGCATTCCTTCAAAGAGCCCTACCAAACCACGTCTTAATATCATTAAAAAATTTTGAAGGATTTCATGTGATGTTTTATGGGTCGCGTCATCTTTTACTGTAGTAAGACCAACTTGATATGTAACTTTTGGAATGTTTTGAAAATTATTCGATGTTATAAGTTATAGTGAATTGAATTGATGTCATGTAAATGGATTAAATTAACATATAGTTAATCATATAAAAGATCCAAATACATAAAAATACTAGGTTTTATAGCCGGCATAATTCGAGTAATAATAAGGAACATATTGTCAAATTGATGAGTCTATGAAAATCAATTGCTAATGCATTTATGATGCGTATTTAATGAGTCTCCTGATAGGATTAGTTTAAGGCCAAACATATTGAATTGAATGTTAGAGAAATTCAAAAGAGCAAGCTGCGAGTAATCGGCTTTGTATATATTGAAAATAAATAAATAAACAGAAAGAATCTTTTTCAGTTTTTTAGTGCGAAATGTGACATAATCTTTGTGGATAACTATTATTTGACATGGATTTGAAATAACTAATTTTCCTTTCCACCATTCCACATATGTTAGTATTTTTCACTTTCTTAGACAAATTTAAATAATATCATAAACGTTCGCTTCGAATTAATAACCGTTCTCATGTTGAATACCTTCATCTATCAATTTGCAGTACGGATAACCAATATGTCACTACGTGATACTTCGTATGAGATTAAAATCAATCTTTAGATGACACGGATTTCACATACAGAATATATACCATGGTGTTAAACACCTAAGAACCAACTCTTAGAATTTTTTATTTTTGTATAGTTAACAGAGACGACGACGATATGGAGAGTGAGACGACGGCGACAGGAGGAGATGCGGGCATAACGGTGGAAGAAGATGATCAAATCGCCCGCAGCATGAAAAAAAGTGAAGACCCATGGCGGCGACGACAAGCAGTCCCAAGAGCTCAGAATTTTATAAGATAAGCCAAAGAGTACAAATATATTGTTCAAAAAGTGGCTCAGAATTGTACATATATCGCATGGGTGATGGTATATCAATTTGTTGAAAATTTAAGTGTATTAATTTAACCTATAAAAATTCTTTCATTAAACCTTAAATGTTGGGGTGTTAAAATCCAACCAAAACAGTTAAACCAATCCAATGCAAACTGAACACCAATCAAATCCACAAAAGGTTGGACCGAATTAGATTTTGTTTTTCACAAACCACTTGGATTGGATTGGATTTAGAATCTAATTTTTAAAGCTGATCAAATCCAATCCAAACCCTATAACATTATATAATATAATATTTTATTGTTAAAATAAACTTATACTTTTATCGTAATAAATTTAATTTATTACACATTTTGTTATTTCTCATGTATCATAATCTTTTAAATAATATGTTATAAATAACAATTGAGTTCCTTTTGCTTTTTAATTTTATTTATTTATTTATTATATTGATTTAATTTTCTTATATTTTATAGTATTTTAAAGTTAAAATTTTAGTTTGAAAAAACAATCAAACTGATCTAATCCAAACTAATTACAATTGGATTGGATTGGATCGGATTTACAATCCAAATTAAAATGATCCAATCAAAATAGTAGTAAATTATATTGTTTGGATTGGATGAATTTTCATTTAAAATCGATTCGCACCACACTATGAACACCCCTATTTGGATGGATATATGCTTTCTTTTCTGGTTTTGATGTTTAAAGTTTAGTGCTTTTGTTAGTTTGTTTTGAGGTACATTTTGGTCTAAAAGTGAATTTCAATTACAATTGTATGTCATAGGAAATTAAGGGCCCATTTGGATAAGTGACTTAATTTAAATCTTATATAAAAGTTACTTCTCACAAAAGGTCTTATATAAAAAGTAACTTATTAATAAGTTATTTTGTATTTGTTTATTTCATGATAGAAGTGCTTATTTTGATTTAGTAGTGTTTGGTGATATAACTCTAAAAGTGGTTTTATTTGTAGAGAAGATATTTAATATTATTGGTTGAATAGTTATAAAAGAATTATAGATAATTTATTGCAATTTTTTATTTCAAAAAAATATTTAAATTGATATAGTTAGAATTGAACTATTTAAATTGACATGTTTTGACTTATTATTCTTATCTTTAAAATTAATATTACATTAAAAGATTTAATTGAATTTTTATTAGTTTCATTTTATAATTTATTTATTTATTTATATAGAGTAGTATAAATTAGTATGGATAGAAATAAGGCATTTTTCGTGTGAGACAAATTTAAACCATCAACATAATTGATGTGATGCAGAATAATGAAAATAGAAATATTGTTAAAAAGGTAAAATGACATTGGACAAAAAATATAATAAAATAAAAAAAACCCACATTGGATGAGTTGAGCACCACCGGAAAAAGAAACAACTTTTATAAGAAGTAGAAGTATCTTATTTCAACTTCTAAAAAAACTATTAAATAAATTTTAAGAAAGCTAAAAGCTTTTTAATTTGACCCAAACATTAATAATGTGACTTTTCACGGTTCAAAAGTTAAAATAAGTTATAAGTCTATCTTTCCAAATGCGCCAAATCCAAGGTAACTTGATAAAAGGAGATGATATATTTTTCAACCACCGCTGAAGCGCCCAATCTCTACGTACCACTTGAGCGCTATCAGGTTTGACAATCAGTTTCTATTTTCTAGCCACCGTGCTCAAGCGCTAGCTCTTCATCGCTTGAGCGCCAAGCGTGAAACCTCTTTAGAATTTGATTTTTAAAAGCAAAAATAACTCACACAGTTTGGTCTAAACATGAATTTTGATTACAAGCGTAGGTCATCATCAGGAAGCTATACTAACTTGATAAAAAGGGATGCTATATTTTTCAACCACCGCTCAAGCGCCAAGTCTTTATCGCTTGAGCACTAGCGGGTCTGACAACTTAGTTTCTATTTTGTAGTCGTCGCTCAAGCACCAACTCTTCATCGCTTGAGCAATATCGGCACAGCCTCTTCAAGTATTTTTTGAAAGCAGAAACCTAGGCTAGGAAATAAGAAGAAACACTATCCAACGTAAGGAGTAGGCAAGACGACAGTCAGAGGAGGAGAAATTGGGATCACTCCAAATCTTCAGTTATTTTAGATAATCGTCTCCTATCTTCTCTCTTTCTTTTTTTTCTTTTCTTATTTTCCTTTATAGCATGAGTTTCTATATATATTTCTTTTGTGAGGGTGAGGATGTAGCCTGAAGTTGATAGATTATTTATAAATTTCTTGTGACTTTGATGCTGAGTTTTATGGATTAAAAATTTATTCTTTATTTTTATTGCAATTTGTGATATGGTCATCCTTTAATTGATTTAAGGTTCATGCATGAATTGAATGATTTGTGTATATGTTAGCTCTAAGGATAAACTACCTGATTCTTAATATTTATGAATTTATCTCGTGATCACGTGAAATTTGGGATTATAAATTGTGTGCTTGAACCCTCTTTTTAATAAATAACGGTGAAGAAATTGATTGTTTATGGTGAAAAGAGGAGAATTGGTTTCCCCAAGAAATTGGGAATCAATTACATAGAATCCTCTATAGATTGTATATAAAGAATATGAGAAAGGGGGTTGAATTATGCCTTCAAATACCTTTGCTTCCTAAAATAGTGAAAATCACAAGTTAATATACTTTAAAAAAATGACTTTTTGAAGTGTTCAGTCAGAAAGATAAGTTCAAAAAGTGAAATCAAACAAATTTATAGACATTGGAGAATATGCACACACACAAGAAATAAACTGTAAGAAAGAGGGATAGAGATAATCACACAGAGAATTTTATATAGATTCGGCCAAGCTTTACCTACATCCAGTCATCAGCCAACAATTGTTGAGAGTTCCACTTCTCTTTCAAGAGAAATCACAATAATCTTTTTACTAGCTTTCTCAAGTTATTCTCAGTGAACAATTTGTACAATCAATCCTCATTCACAAGTAGTTTTGATCCTAGCCTCTCCAAACAAATCTCACATTGATCACTGTTGGATCAAGGTATGAGAGATATGAGTTTTGTGTTTTTCAATCCAAGAATACACTCAAGTTTCCTAAGATAGAGAAATGTGTAAAAAAATTATTTAAGGGACTTCTTTCTAATCTTCTAAAGAAGAATGCTAGTTATTGATTACAAAAAAGAAAATTTTCCTTATGAGAAACTGAAAAATGATTTAGAACAGAATTGTAGAAAATGAAGAATGCTTGAAAGTCTTTCGTGCAAAAGTTCCTTGCTATTGGAATGTTCTCCTTTTATACTTGAATTTGAATAGGACTGTTGTCGCTTGATTTCTCTTCTCCTTGGCGCATGTTCATCAATCTTTATGTATCCTAGGATTCGCTTTTTAGAAACATGTGCTGAGTTATGTTAGTGACAGCTGTGCAGTATAGAAAATCACTGTCCTTTGTTGTTGAAAAATACTTCAGAAACTAATTCTTCAAACAGAATGTGGTTTTTGAACTTATCTTCTTATGAAGACTTCATTTGGGATGGTGAATTTTCAAGTATAAAGTTGATATGTCACAATCGTAACTTTCTAAGGCTTTGATTTCATTTAAATTCAATTTTTTTTTTCAGTTTTTGATGACCCAATGTAGTTTTTGATGCGCTTCTACACTTTCTGAACTCTTAATACTTAAACTGAGGTTCTTTTTCATATGGATGATGATCTTAAGAGAGAGTTTAACTTCATAAATTGTATGTGACCACAATCAGATATAGTGTAGATGAGCTTGATATGAACATGAGAAAGTGTCTTCTCTTGAGTTGACATGACACTTTTTGACTCTCAGACTATTCTTTGAAGTTCCAGTTTCACTTTTTGATGCTCTAGTTTATTTTCTTAGGTTTCTTACATATTATAATTTACTTTCTAAGCTTTTTTTCATATTCTTAAGACCTTTAATTCTTTGAATGAGATTTCTATGATGATAAATCATTATAATATATATATATATATATATATATCAAGAAATAAATTACTTGTATATGAGAAAATTCCTATTAAGTACTAAAGAAACTTATGTAGACTATTAATTATTTTTTCAAAATATTTTACTAAAATTTGCCTTGTTGTCTATCAAGACTTAAGTTGTGATAGTTTTTTCAAAGGTTCTAGAGCTAACATTCTCCTCTTTAATAAGTAAATTCTCAACTCAAGTACAAGAGGATTCAACTAATATTTTAAAAGAAAAAATCGGGCAAATCCAACCCAAATTTTCTTTTGGAGCACTTGTTAATTTTATCTTTTAGTCTTTGTTTTCTTTTAGTTTTAGTTGCTACTGTTCTTGTTGAGTTTTAATTTTTATGGTTTTGTGATAATCTAAATATAAATTGATTTGATTAACACTTGCTTAAAAAATATCAATCGTCATGGAACAGTACTCACTCAACATGATTAATTTACTATATAAACAATTGGTTGCATTTAATTTGTCGATTAGTGTTATCAATATGATATTATGCCGATTTACACCATATTCAATTATGAATAAAGTGTGAGTTAGTATAGTGCCCAATATACGTACAAATAACATTATGCTTTCAAGTATATAATAGGAAAAGAAAGGGAGGAAGAAATACACCTGTGATCATCAATAATTCGGTATCGTTATACTGAACTTGATGTTTACGTGATCAGTAATTATCCCTTGAAATGGAAGATTCAAAAGTTGGCAAGTGTCGCTGTCGATTTTTAGTATATCAATACGTTGCCGTGCAATGACCGACCGACAATAATTGTGCAAGAAGGATAGCCTTTAATCAACGGGTTTTAATTACAAAGTTAAATTTGATAGTTTTTGGCTTTTTGCCGTAAGTTTTGAAACCGAAAGACAAGCATTCCGAACTTAATATCTAGCTACTAGACAGAAACCAATATGGATGTAATTCATCGGATAGTAGTGTTGGAAACATTATCCAAATAGTGACAAACAATAAGTGTGTGAGTGCAAAGAGAATGCCACATACACATGGATACCTAATAAGAATGAAAGCTATAGAGCATGCAAATTGGGAGGTCTAAAGCTCCAGTTCTCGGAGGCAATGTCGCGGTCATGACACCTAATGGGCATAGAGATAAGGAGAAACAAATGGAAAGTGACCCATCTTGTTCTTCCCTAAGGTACGCCAAATTTGGAAGACACAATGAACTCAAGTGACTAGCTGCTAGCTAGGGAAATACAGAATTAAGATGAGAAATTCTTACATGCTTTGATTTAAAAGTAAAAGAAAAATTTTGTTCTGAACTATCCATCATTAACACATTAGTTTTGTGAATAATTATTGCCTTTCAGTGTTTGTATATTATCACCCACAAAACTAAGCTGTCAAGTGTTAAATGATAGAGAACAAAGCTCGTTTTATCGGATATACTCGGAGGGACAAACTCTTGTTTTATTTTAAGAGTATTTAAAGAATTTCTCGGAAGTTTAATAGATCTAGCTAATAAAGAAAAAGAAACCAAAAACCTGAGCCGAGCCGAGCCAAGCCATAGCAACATGCAAGGGTTTCTTCACTACCTGAAAGAGGACTACAGCTAGGGTTTTTCACTTTCTTCCTCAATATGTTGCTTCTGAGTTCTGACCCTTTTGGCTAGTGGGTGGTGGCCGAGTGCCAAAATTGGACGTATTATATTTACATAGTCACATGTCTTTGAGTTAATATTCCCATATGAAGACATCAAGCACTTAATGAGAATTGGCTGGCAGCTGGAGCAAAACAACGGCCTCCTTGTAATGCTAGCAATACATTCTGGTACACTGTGCTCTGCCCTTTTCTGCTTTCACTCTCGGAAACCATTTGGTAGCTACTCTCTCTTGCTCATTAAATAATTATTCAGTTTTAAATATTCAATATAATTATAAAAATAATTGGTAAAATATTAATATTAATAAGAATTAGAAGTAATTTGTTAAATTATTTTTTTAAATATTACAACTTTCTCTCTTTTCATTCATTAATGAGTTAATAATATTTAATAATTATATTATTAATTAAAAAATAATAATTAATGTTACTTAAAATTTTGAAATGGATAATTAGTTTTAAACAAAATGAATTTTTTAAAATAAATAATTATTCAAGGAGAGAGAGAATAACTTAATCATAATGTTTATTTCTGGAAGAATGAGAATAATAATATATCAAACAGTGAATAGAATTTGTTTCATAATATCGAAGTAATCCAGAGCTAATTAATTACTTGAATATGGAAGCCAGGCCATGGATTTGAACGTACTAGAAATGTGCGGAAAATCGACGGTGTACCGATGGGTACGAATTATATTGATGGATATAGATCATTGGTTTTTTGGCCATCCACAGAATATTACCAACGAGTATGCATATCAGTCGGTACAATTGCATTAAAGGCATTATTGAGGTTGTTAGATAAATAATATTACCAATGGGATTTGTTAATTTTATCGATAAGTTTTTAAAAATTAAAATAATTTTTTATTAATTTTTTACCGTTGGGTTTACCCATGGGTTCGTATTTTTTAAAAATATTTAATTTGAAAATACAATTTATTTCAGACAGGCTACCCATTAGTGATGTTGTAATAATTTTTTTCAATAACCGATTGCATTGCGATGTATAGCTCATCTATATAAAGTATGGATTTTTTGACATTTATTTATTTTATTTATATAATAATTTAATTATCAATTAAAGTGATGTTAAGTAAGAAAATAATGAAATACTAGTAAAATAAACAAAATATCATAATAAAATGAATACAAAGTGCGATAAACGTAAAAAAATCCAAAATGAAATTAAAAAAAGGCTAGTTAATACTAGCCAAACTCCTCGTCGTTGGCATTGATGGCAGCATCGTCATTGTAAAACCCATGAGAGTGGTTTGCTCCATCAGACAGAGAGAAGCCCTCAAAAATAGAGGGAATGGCATATAAAGGAGCTTTTTCTTGTTGGAGCTGGAGGATCATGAGGTCAGCATGCCCCTGAAAAAGCTCATCACATCAGCAGTGATCATCTTTTGCATCCTCTTGAACTTAATCTTTTCTTTCTTGGCCTTTTTTTTGCTGTTGCTGCTCCATGGACAACTTAAGCTATTAGATCTCCCTAAGATCCTGTAACACCCAAGCTAACGAGGGCGGGGAGTGATCGCCAATATAAGAAGTCACAGACAAGAAGAAGCTCCAGGCAGGATTCTAAGCAGAGGGGTACATGAATAGACCGATTACACACCAGAATGAGAGGGATCCTAAGACTATATAGGTATGAGTCTAAACAGTTAAATATTTCTTATATGAATTGATTGGTACTACTTATACTAAGAAGATGCATATTCTTTTCAGTAGCCCATCACTAAAGAATTCCATAGTTAAGCATGCTTGACATAGAGAAATTTTGGGATTGGTGACCTCTTGAGAAGTTTTCTTAGGAGGCGTGTAAGTGAGGACAAAGTACGCTGAAAAGACACCGTGTTAGTTTGTGGAGACAGTCGTCAATCCATAAAACAGTCTGGGCTATTATAAATGGTATCAGAGCAGCACCTCTCCCAGTACGGTATGGTTCGGGGACAAACCAAGCTGAAGCTAGTAGGCATGTGATGCCTGGGTATGACGAAGGCGGGGAGTGATCGCCGGTGCAAAAAGGCACGGACAAGGAGAGGCTGCTGGCAAGTTTCTAAGCGGAGGGGTACATGAATGGACCGATTATACACCAAAATGAGAGAGATCCTAAGACTGGGTAGGTATGGGACTATATATACAGTTGAGGATGTTTTATATGAATTGATTGGTACTACCTATACTAACAAGATGCACCTTTTTTTATAGTAGCCCATTACTAAAGAACTCCGTGGTTAAGCATACTTGACGTGGAGAAATTTTGGGATGGGTAACCTCTTGAGAAGTTTTCTCAGGAAGCGTGTGAGTGGGGACAAAGCATGCTGAAAAGGCCCCGTGTTAATTTGTTGAGACAGTCGACAATCCATAAAGTAGTCTGGGCTATTACAGATGCTGCTCCACTACTGCTCGCTCTGCTGCCTACTCTTGAATTTGCTGAAGGAGCTGTGCTTGCTGCTGTTAGATAAGATGTGCCTACAACTGCTACAATTCCTGGTTGAGGACATGCACATGATCCCATAAGGCATCATCCCAATAGTAGACTCAATGGTGGATGATAGGGGTCTATTGTCAGGATAGTACCTCATCTCATACGTGCGACCGTTGTAAGGGCTACCAACCACCTAGGCCTAGACATCCTCTTCGTTTAGAGAAGGAGGGATACAGCATCAGAGGGCCCAACCTTAGGCACCTAGGTTTGATACTGGGCCTGTGCCTATTCTCAGAGCTCTATAAACTCACGCTACAAAGGAAAAAAGAAAAGATAAAACACATTGTAAGCAATAATTATGACATAAATAAAAAAAGTAATAAAAATTAAGTAAAAAAATGTCCAAATTCAAACTTATATAAGTGGTTTTAGAGCAAGGATCTGCCCAGACCTCTCCAATCTGCCCTCGCCGCTCACCTTCTTAGGTGTGGGTCTCCCGAAATAGCTCTCCCTGGGTTAGAGGACAATTTGATGAGCATCTCTTAATTCTTATAAATGCAAATCAGACCGCGTGTAATACTCAGCCAAATCATGCACTGCCTTGTTATTGTCTTTGGTTCAATCTGTATCAATTACAATATTCATAATTTATCAAACACATTTTTCTCAATATGCATGACATCAAAACAATGATGCACCAAGTTATCCTTCCAATACGGCAACTCCTAGAAAATACTTTTCTTTGTCCAATTATGGTATACCGTATAGCCTGGCATTCACACTACCTTTCTGACTTCTGTTATTTTTGAGAAATTCTTAACTCGATACCACATTTGGCGACCACTTAGTCTAACTAGAGGCTCATCATGTTCAACACAATTACTTTTAAAGCCATATTTATTTCGCCTATATGGATGATCAACATCTAAGAACCTCCTATGACAATCAAACTAAGGGTTCATTCCTCCATGTTTCAAAGTGAATGCCTTAGTATGCTCCATGCAAATCGGACATGCTAATTTGCCTTAGGTCATCCGTCCAAACAGTATTCCATAAGCTGGAAATTCATTAATGGTCAACATTATTGCAGCCCTCATCATTAAATTCTACTTTGTTGAAATGTCATAAGTAAGAAGCCCTGGCACCACAACTTATTCAATTAATCAATTTGGGGTTGAAGATGCACATCAATTTTAGCTTTTGAATTATTAGGGTCAGGGATTATACATGTTAAGAACATGTGAGAATTTTTCATGCACATTTTAGGAGGGGGATTGTAGGGCGTAACAACTACGGGTCAACAAAAATAGGGTTTACTAAATTGGTTATTCAGAGTAAACCCATATAACAAAGTCCTAATCTAACATTTCGATGGTCAAAGGCAAACTCAGAATATTGTTGATCAAAATATTTCCATGCATCACCATGCGATAAATGAGTCATCATACTGTCACCCTTTTGATTTTTACTGTGCCGCCTTACCTAAGAAAACGAGCTCATTGATGCATAAAATCTCTTGAGTCGAGGGATTAAGGGCAGATAGTGCATTCTTTTCTGATGGACATCCTTATACATCCCACTTCCACGTTTCTTGGGCTTAACGCTAGACTCTTGACAGAACTTACATTCAATCAACACAATATCATCTTTATAATAAAACATGTAACTTTTCGAGCAGCAGTCAATCTTTATTTCCTCTAACCTAAGTTTAGAAACTAATTTTTTATCTTGATAAAAAAAAATTTTGAATTGCGTCGGGATTCAAACATAGTTCACTGATCAGTGCAGCCCACTGATCAAAAGAAGTTTGGCTTTGGTTCCTTTTAAACTTAATGGTCAACATTCAAATTGCTAATGAGTGCACATAATCCTCCCATAAAGGTTGATAGGCAGCCTTTAAGAGACTATAAAATTTAGCCACATCTTGGTTGGGCTCCTCAATTGAGGCTGTGAATAATAAGCTACAAATTTAGGATCAACAGCATTAAAAACCATCTCTTGATAGTAACAAGGACGCTGGGCTCCTTGATGGGGGGTGGAACTAGTTCCACATTGGTTGGGGAGAGGAACGAAACATGTCTTACGTCTCCCATGTAGACGTATTTTCCCCTTGAGAGGGGGAAGAGTAAATCCATGAGAGGTGCCCAATTAAGCCCAAAAGCAGACAATATCTACACATGTATTGACAGTGTAAAACTTTTTATATATTCATCCAATCAAATAACCCAATTTGCAGTACTTTTCAAGTAACGGAATGATGTGTCAATATATACATGATTGGATAATAGAGTCAATGGAGATAAATTAAACTCAAAGTTAAAATATCTAACTTTTCAATAAACACATTCATTTGAGAGCAAACCCCAAATTGGCCGTCTATAAAAATAACATCAGACTAAATTAATCCCCTAAAAAAAGAACCATCTTTCTTAATCTCTCAAGATTAAAAATATAGGACAAATTAGTATATTCTCAATATTTCAATAGACTTATTTTTCTTATTTATACCATCCGAGTTTACCTATATTTATAATTAGTTAGTGTTCAAATTGTTTTATTTTAATCATGAGATAACCAAGAAGATTTTTTTTCTTAAGGGGCTAATTTGTCTATTGTTATTTTCATGGAAGATCAAATTGGGGGTTCACTCTTTATTTTATTGGTTTTAATAGAATCACTAGTATCTGGCCCTACTAATAGGTAATCGGGTGTGACCCGACTAAGTTATCAGAAGATGGTTGATTTCTTAGTGAGATTTTTTTCGTTCTTAAAACTCAGACACAACACTTTGGATTAAAGGATCAAGCGGCCTACTATTTTTTATCAATTTCGCGTTGCTTTAAGAAGCACTTATCAAAATAAGTGTATATTTTTTTAATAGTTTTTAAAAATATAATTTTAAAAATTCCTCGAAAGACTTTTAATTATAAATAAGTTTAGAGTTTAATTGCCATCCACTGACAGTATAAAATATCTTTACACTATTTATCAATAAATAAGCAATAAGTGATTCATCATATATAGTTTTTTAAAATTTGAATTTGAATTGGTTATAAAATAATTTATATAATAATTTTTTATTAATTGATAATCTAAAAATATTTTATACTATTAATCCTTATTAATTAAATTTGTTATTTTAATTCATAATAAATTAATTTGAACAAGTCTTCAACCAACAGAACTTTAATTAGTTTATCAGTATCGTAACAGATGCCAAGCCGAGATTGTCTACGCCGACACATCATTTTCCAGTAGATCTTTCATTATCAATCTACCAAGAAGTTATCCCATCAACTACTAATTCTTATGAATTCTTATTAAATTCACTTTTAACTGGTCATCACATTGCAAATGCACGTGTTCTGCTTTATGTCGAAAACTTTTTAGATATTTTTAAAATAAGATAAAATATTTATTTTAATTCATTAATAATTGATAAATTAATTATTATATTAAAAATTTGAGGAAAATGAGGAATAATAATAACTTATAAAATTTATATATTAATTAATAAATATATCAAAATAAATACTATCTCTTATTTTAAATACACTTAAGTATTTGTCCGGACTTATTATGGCACAATCAATCAATGCTGCGAATGCGCATCCAATCAGGACCGCCGTCAATTCGCCATCGTTAATGCTAAGTATTATTATATTATTCATGTTGATACTATCCCATGCGCAATGAAAATGATCGAACTGAAAGAATTAAGGACACATTAAACCGACGTTCAAAGTCGGTCAAATAATAAGCAGCGCGTTTTGAAGTTGACGTATAACATGTTTAGTTTAATCTTTAGCAATAAAATTAGAATTTAAATTTGGATAATATAAATTTTTTTACACTGTCATCCAATTAAATTATCTCATTTACATAATTTTTCTAATAATAGGTATAAAATTTAATCATTTTTATTAATGTAACAATATATGATTAGAGGACAATAATTTTTATACTGTCAGCATATAGAAATAAAGTTATAAAATTATACTGTCACAAAAGATTTGTGTTTTAACATTTTTAGTACTCAAAAGATCAGTTACATTTCTCAAAGATTTGTATTATAGTAGTTTAGTTTATTATTACTATTTTCCTTTACAATGGAATGTTATAACCCTAAATCTTTGAACGATTAAAACATATGCAATTGATTTAATTTTGTTGAAAACTAAAGTGTTATAATTCTAAATTTGTAAGGGATTCATATGTATGCAATTGAGTTTTCGAGTATTTTAGTGTTAAAATATAATTTTTTTTGGAATCAATGTATAATTTTACTTGACTTTTAAAATGTAGTAAGCATAATTTGAACATGGATGCTTTTAAGTAAAAATTTTATGTAAATTTTTACTATTAATCACACTTTTTTTTTGGGATTCAAATTTTAATTTATGTTACATGGTAGAATATTAGAGGAAATATCTATAGCAGGGATATTCTAGAATAAAGATAAGAGTTGTTAAGGATAAAAAGAAATATTTAGTAGGATATTCTATAGCAACCATAAGGAAGAAGAAGTGTGTTTAAACAACACCAACAAGAGGGGTCATTTTTTTGCATTGGATCTAATCCAACCTGGCCCAATGGTTTTTGCTTCAATGAAGGGATTAGGTCAAGCCAAAATTGATCAAAAACCTATAGAAGTTATGTTGTGCTCTTCTTAGACCTATATGAATATTTTGTCAACCCAATTATTAGGTTATGGGATCTTGGAGGAATTTTGATTTTTATATACCTGTTGTTAAAATAATAATAATAATGATAGTTGTTTAGGATTTATAATTTTTAGGCAGGTTGTTATTTTGTTTTTGTTTTAACAACTTTGAGGATAAGGTTGATGTCAAGGGGATGGTAAGGTTATGGTAGAATATTAGGGAAATATTTAAGATGGGAGTTATTAAGGATATGAAAGAATGTTTGGTAGAGATATTCTATAGTTTAAGGTGAGGCGTCATAGTTTGAGAATATTTTAAAATACCTTCTACCATTATAAATGTAGTTATGTCACGACCCGATTTGGATCGTGACTACACGTGAGGAAATCGATCCCGACGTAGTTCTCGTGATTTACATCTGCATTATATGCTTACTTTAATTCATAAAACATGATTTGATAATTTTTCAGATTAATCATAAATTCTTACTATTGGTAAAATAGACCTCTTCCTCATAAATAAATAGCATAACTGTTGCTATAATATACATCTCAACTGAGTAATCATATACAAAATATCTATAGGCGATATGCTGTGAAATACAAGAATCATGGTATAAAATCAAAATATAAAATAAACTATATGCAGTCCGGGATCCTACCCATCACATCTCTGGAGCACATCTACCATGAACAAAAGTACTAATACTTCACGCCAAAGCGAAACTCACCCAAACTGAAGAAAACTACTGATGAGGAGGTGAAAGAGGAGGATCCTGTGCTACACCTAAATCTGTGGGAAAAAGGAGAAGAGAGTGGTGAGTTTTGAAAATCAAAACTCAGTGAGTAGATCTTCACTCATAACCGTACATGGGATATGAAAACATAATATATAAATAATGGTAAAATGCAACGTTTATAAACAATTCTATTTACTCCACATATTAATTATAATCATTAAAATTTCAAGAATTACGCAAGAGAACAGAGTGCTCATCAACTATAGGGAGGGTGCGAAGTCCCTGGCGGATAAAGCCCCTATCTAATGTGATCTCTTCGGTCCCTGGCGAACCGTGTCCTTGGCGGACAGATCTAACTCAAGATGAATTGCCCCTGGCGGGCCTTGGTATACCAAGGTTAACAGAATAACTGCCGTTAACTCACAGTTCTGTTCCTCTCAGTAACTCTTTCTATGCTAAAAGCTCTGAATATCAAAAGGGGAGTTCTATGTTTCTAGTTCAACACTTATCATTTCTAGCATTTGTAAATTCTTAAATCTCAACTCGTAAATCATAGCAATTCTCATCTATTTATAATTAAATCAATTTTATGAATTTAATCATATGAAGCTTTTTATAAAATAAATATGGTCCCATGTGGTTCTAAAATCATATTTTTATGCATAAGTTCAAACGGAGCTTTTCTAGCGAAATATATATATTTTTCATGAAGTCATATCGTACTAAAATCCATTTTAAATCCTCTAAATACTCCGTAATGCTAGAAAATAATAATATAATGACCAAACTAAGGCCATGAGCTCAAACTCACTCACCTGGAGAGGTAGACTGTGAACCGCCAACTCTGCGGGGACTCCAGAGAGGAAGAATGGCACCAACGTCTGCTATTAAAGCCATAAAACACTAAATTAGTCTCCGTTAACCTCTAGATTACTCAAACACAACTCTAACAATATTGGGGGAGTACCCCACATAACAAGAATAGAGACAAACCACAACCAAATCACCAAGATATGGAATAGGAAGGAAAGGAACAAGAAATACCCATAAATCTTACCTTTGATCTCTTGGGAGGGAAAGAAATGGAGTGGATTTGTGAGAAAGGAAAGGGAGAGGGAGTTTGGAGAGGTAGGGCTCAGAAATGGAGGAAAATTTCTGAGTTAGGGTGTTTAAATAGGGGTTGGGGGTGACACTAACGCGAAACGACGCGTTTTGCACTGTTCACACCGCTATAGCGGTGTATGACCGTTATAGCGGTCCTGCCATCACTTATGACCGCTATAGCGATCCTGCCATCACTTATGACCGCTATAGTGGTCCCCAGGAGGGAAAACACGCTGCTACCCCAATACATGACCGCTATAGCAGTCTCCAGCACCTCCAAAACCTTCTCATGACCGCTATAGCGGTCTCCCGAAGCCAAAAGCGCACCATCACCCCTTGGTGACCGCTATAGCAGTCCTGGACCGCTAGGACCGCTATAGCGGTGACAGTTCACACATCAGCTGTGTTAAGGGTCCTCTGGGCATCCTGGGGCTTTTCCGACAACACAGGTGGGTCTCAGGGGACCCTGGGGCAAAACGGAACTTATCCACTGCCACGTATACACTGGGTATCACAAGTTATTTGTGATCAATAAATGCAATGAAGAAAATTGTTAGCTATAGTTTTGTCTTAGTCACAGATTAGTTATTTTCCTTAATTTTACGCAGCAATTTATCTTCTTAATCAATAATAAAAATTTATACATAGGAGAAGATCTATACTTTTTAGACAAATAGCAATAAATAAATGAAAATTAATAAACCCACTCTTACTGAGATTTTAAAAAAATACAAAATTCAAAATTTTATAAACTTCAAACTCCATTTCAATCTTAAAACATTTGATGATATATTCTCTTAATAAACTAATTTACTCGATTAAAAACACTTCAAAATAATTCTTAAAACTATTGTGATTCCACCTTTTTGTGTAGTCGAATAACATATATTTCACATTTAGGCAAATATTATATAATGATTGGAAGTTTAATTTAATATAGGGCTACATTCGGGGCTAGGCTGGTTCAAGTTTAGAATTCTTTTGTGATCAAATTTGTTTCGGGTGATGGAGTTATCCAAATATAATTATTTTATATTCCATTCAATTAAAAGTGTAAAAAGTTCACAATTTTTTTTAAATAAAAACTTTAAATCTTCTAAATTTTTTTAAAATTTCATGTAAAAATTTATGTTCAATAACATCAATATAAATAACTGAAGCATAATTTATTAACCACATATATTAATATACAGCAAAAAAATAAAAAATGAATTGTACATGATCGGGACCATCTGATGGGGCCGTCGAGTTCAAAAGTATGAAATCCGATGGTCAAACCAATTACAATCTATTGTAATTGTTTTCTATCTGATGTGACCCCACCAACCTAAACCACTTTAATTAATTGGTGTGGTTAGGGTCGATTGGGATATTGATTTGATTATATTTGAGGTTTTATTATATTTTATAAATCTCTATATTTTCACTTAATTTTTAATTAGATCTTTATAATTTAAATATTTATAATTAGACATCTACAATGTAAAATATTTTTCAATCAAGTCCATGCCATTATAAAAAATACAATAGTTTAGAAATTGATAAAAAATAGTGTATGTAATAGAATTTGGAAATTTTGATTTATTTATTGATTTTAATTTCTATACATTGTCGGTGCAAAATAGTTTTATACCGATATCCAGTCAGGTACTGCCATACAAGCAAAAATGATTTTTTTTCACACCGACTATCTGAAAAAAAAAACCTTTACTTATGTGACAACATATTATTGAATGTTACTGATAGTTCATGGAAATTATACTCTTATTTATTTTTTAACTTGGTTAGTTTAAATTTTCTGGCTAACCTTAAGTAGGTCAACCTCGTTGATACTTCATGCATGCAGGATTGAATGACTCATTACTCGAAAGGGTCTAATAAAAGATTAAAGTATAGAGCGAGTGTTGATTTTAAAAAAATTGTGTGAACAGTTAATTTTGTAAATGTGTAAAGGTCAATTTATATTTTAAAAAATTTCACAAAATATAAATACATTTTATTTTTTGTTGCCCAAATCATATATTGATCCTTTTCAAGCGCTAGAGTAAATATGGTAGTGATACGCGTATATCCTTTATTATTGCAGAAATATTTGATAGCATTACATTCTAGGAAATATTATGTATCTTGGATCCACTAATATTGGAAAGGCACTAGTGTATTTTAGGAATGATTGGGTGCTGCAAGATAGCATCCTTTATGTATTTATATGTGTACAATTTGATCAATGAAAAGACAGAAAATTACCAAACCATTTTAGCATGGGATTAGAGATTTCTGGGCTCTGATATCCAAACAACACAAGAGAAGTACTGCATCTGTGTGATGGCAGATAGTAGAGAAGAGAAAACTTAGAGTGATGGAACAAAGAAAGGTGCGTCACCTTATGGGTTGAATGTGAGTGACAATCCTAGAAACATGATCACGCAGGTGCACCTGAGAAAAGAAAATTATGAAGAATTGGCCAAAGCCATAAGAAACTCTTTGCGTGCTCGAAGGAAGTGGGGATTCATAGATGGAACCCACAAAGAACCGCGGAAAGATGTACTTGAAATGGAGGATTAGTGGACAGTCCAATCCATGATTGTGTCGTGGATACAAAACATGATTGAGCCAAACTTGCGTTCCACTGTGACGTACGTGGAAAATGCGAAAAACTTGTGGGAGGACATTAAATAACGTTTTTCAGTTGTGAATAGGCCAAGAATCCAACAATTGAAAGTAGAAATGGCAGATTGTAAACAACGAGGAATGAGCATAGCTGCCTACTACGGAAAACTGAAAACATGGTAAGATGAGTTGGCCAATTACGAGCAAATTCTGTAGTGCACGTGTAGAGGATGCACATGTGATGTGGCGTCCAAACTTGAGAAACGAGAGAGAAAGAGAAGGTGCATCAGTTCTTCATGGGGGTCGATGACGCAAGCTACGGAACAGTGTGGTCAAGTGTGTTGGCAACAGACCCCTTGCCCTCCCTGAATCGAGTTTATATGACTATGATGCACGAGGAAAGAATGAAAATGATCACCAGAACCAAGGAGGAAAAGGGAATGGTCGTGGGTCTTGTAGTCCAGGCAGGATCTAAAAGTAAGGGACGAAAAGAAGGCAAAGATAAATCAGTGGTGTTCTCTAGCTGCGGAAAAATAGGACATGATGCAATGGGGTGCTTTCAAATTATTGGTTATCTCGATTGGTAGGGTGATCGCCTATGAACTGAAGTAGAAAGCAATGAACCAAAACAAGGAGCATCTGCAGGGAGAGGTAGAGGAAGTGCAATGCACGCCAATCCAGCCCATGCTTTTTGGGGAAGCTACGGTACCCTTGGAACAGATGCAAGGAGACATGAGACAAGGGGTTTGAGGAACAAACAATGGAAAATGCTGATGAGCATGCTGAAATCGCCCAAGACAAGTGACGCTGAGAAAATGACTGGTAAGAAAGCTTATGATTGGTGGGTTGTTGATAGTGGTGCCTCTAATCATATAACAGGGAGATTACAGAACTTGTGTGAGAAGCAAATTATACAAGATTGTCCAGTGGGATTGCCAGATGAAGAGATAGTGCTTGCAAATAAAGAAGGAATAGTGAAACTTGATGGAGGATTCAAACTTAAAAATGTCTTATATATATGTGCCAAAATTAAAATGCAACTTAATCTCTGTGTTCTAGTTAATAAATACAGCACAATGTGTGATAATATTTACTAATAAACTGTGTTTAATGCAGGACCTCGCTTCAAAGATGCTGATTGGAGTAAGTGAATGGAAAGATGGGCTCTACATATATTGTGGTGTGAACGGCAAAGCTTGTCATACCAACACAAACAACCAACTAGAGCCATGGCACAAAAGGCTAGGACATCTTTCTTACAAGATTGTTCAAATGGTTCCAAATATGAGTGAGAATTGTAAAAATGAGTCCGTGAATGAAATTTGTGAAGTATGTGAAAGATCCAAGAAAACAAGAGAAAAGTTTCCTTTGAGTGATTTTCAAGCGTAAGACATTTTTTATTTAATACATTATGACTTGTGGGGACCTTATAGAAACCCCTCATCTTATGGTGCTTCATAGTTTTTAACTCTCGTTGATGACTGTTCTCAGGTTATTTTGATATACTTGCTGCGTGATAAGAAAGAAGTGGCCCAAATGTTAATGAATTTCTTTACTTTAGTGGAACAACAATACCAAAAATGGATGAAGGAAGTGCATAGTGACAATGGAACGGAATTTCTGTGTCTTAAACAATATTTCCAATAACATGGCATTATTCATCAGACTTCGTGTACTAGCACACCACAGTAAAAGGGAAGGGTGACCACGGTAAAAGGGAAGGGTCGAATGAAAACACCTGTTAGGCGGCTTTGATTTTTCAAAGTTACTATGCATGCATAGTAATTTGCATAGTAACTTCACCTAATCTGTCTCACCTACTCACGGGAAGTTACTGTGCACTTGCATAGTAACTCCCTCGAAACTCTATAAATAGAGGGGATGAAAACGAAGGAAATTCATTCCAAGCTGAATGCATTTCTCAGCTATTTTAGAAAGAAGTAGTATAAACTTCTTGTAGTGAGAGAAAAATAGAGAGAGTGTGTAAGAAAATTTCAAGAGTGTAGTGTGAATATACACTGGGGGTTTTAGGTATATTCTCTAGATCTCTGTAATACTACTAATTGTAGTAGAAGAGTCTCACTGGGGATACACTATATTGTAATTACTCTTTAAATATAGTGGAGTATTTTTCGGAGTTTAGCCCGTGGTTTTTCCTTCAAAATTACAGAAGGGTTTTCCACGTTAAAATATTGGTGTGCAGTTCTCTTGATCTACTTTGTTGGTGTGAATAGTAATGATACTATTCACAAATAGTGAAGTGGGTCCTACTGCATAGTACTATTTATGTGAATAGTGATTTTGTGGCCCACTGTGCAATACTATTCATCGTGCATCATTTTTTCGTCTTTTCACAAATTTGGGCGCGCTTCCGCTCACATCCATAAAATGTTTATTACATTTGGGATGTACCATATTCTTGATATTACTAACAAGTGGTATCAGAGCTCTTTTGGTTCGGTGGGATTTATTCTTAGTATGCTCTGTGGTTGTAGCTTAGTCTGATCTTTCAGATCAGAAAAGAATTTCTCCCTAGTACTTGAGGATCAACCCTTGGTTACTGTTGCTGGAAGACAGTGTGATACTATGAGAGTGCAGTTTGGAAAGGTTCTGGCTAAGGAAAGACTTGGTATTTAAGCGTGTCCATTGTGACCCACCTCTCTTTCCTGGGAACCCTCTTGGTATACTGTTTACAGTTGATTTACACTATTCCAGTATACGGTTACAGTATAAGGTTCTGACTAAGATCCAAGATGTCGGTGCCAAAATTTGAAGTGGAGAAGTTTGATGGGTCCAACGACTTCAGACTATGGAAGCTGAAACTGCAGGCATTGCTTAATCAGCAAGGTCTTGCAAAGGCGTTGGAAGGCAAAGAAAAATTACCGGAGTCATTAGCTGATGACAAGAAGGAGGAGATGATGCTCAAAGCACTGAGTACAATATAGTTGAGTCTTGCAGACAATGTTCTGCGAGAAGTCATGGAAGAAGAAACCGCTGATTCATTATGGAGGGCTTTGGAAGAAAAATACTCTGTAAAGACCTTGTCCAACAAGCTTTATCAAAGAAAGAGACTGTACACGTTCAAATATTCAAGAGGAAAATCAATGCAAGAGTATATAGACGACTTCAACAAAATGATCTCTGATGTTGGAGCAGCTGGAATTAAAGTAGAAGATGTTGACCAAGTCATGATCTTATTAACTTCGCTACCTCCGTCTTATGATAACTTTTGTGATACCATACTTTATGGTAGATTCGATATCTTAGTGAAAAATGTCAAAGAATCACTGATGATAAAAGAGCATCAGAAGTTAGTATCCAGACCCAGTGCCGAAGGTCCTGAAGATGGGTTGTTTGTAACCAGAGGGCGAAGTCAAGAGAGAGGATCAGTAAGCAAAAGCAAGAGAAGATCAACGTCCAAAAGGCACAAGTCTGTTAAATGCTTTCATTGTCACCAGATGGGACATATCAGAAGAAATTGCCCAGAGAGAAAGGAGAAATCAGGAGATTCTGCCAATATAACAATTGAAAGTTCTGATGATAATGATGTTGATGCTGGTTCGGCCTTGACAGTATTCAATGGAGACACAGGAAATGAATGGATCCTAGATTCTGGTGCATCCTTTCACATGACACCTAATCGAATTTTTTTCTCATCCTATAAAAATCGGGATAGAAAAGTTAGATTGGGAGATAATAGAATAATTCCAATTGAAGGTGAAGGAGATGTGCAAGTAAAATTGGATGATAGTACTAAAAGGATGTTTCAAGCATGGCATGTGACGTGGCTATTGAACTCACTCAAATTAATCAGGCTATAAACTTGTATTATAGAGCAATCTGAATCGTTTCCCAAGGAATTCGCAAAGAACCAATTTGCTTAATTGAAAACAACACAATACAGAATTGGCAACAGGAACAAACACAAAAAAAGGGGGGTTGTTCAATTTCAATGCAAATAACAGATAGCAAGTAAAAATGAAATTAACAATTAGAAAGCAACTAACCCAGACTTGAGTTCCTAAAGATCCGTCATTGGACAATTGATCACTGAGTTCGTGGTTGATTCTAAACAAATCGGAATCCCTGCATTCATTAGAAAAACCGAATCTACTAGGCAATCACCTAGCATTTTATCAGAAACTCGGTGTGTTCATTCATTCAACGTACAATGCCCATTTAAACCCGTTTTGATTTTAAGCCCTTTTCGATTAATCAACCTAGATGTTAAATCTAACATTCAACACCCATTCCCCTTAAGTTATCCAGAATCGAAATACAGAAAGGAAAGGAAGAGAACGAACTCAGTGAGGCAAAAACGTCCTCTGGATTAGCGGAACTCAATTCGTGGGTTGATTGATCAGTGCCTTAGCCAACCATGGTAGAACAGAAAGCCGAAATGTAAAGTTGGAATGGAAAAGGTTCAATCCACGAAAAGTTGAAATGCCTCTGATACAAGAACTGCCCCCTAAATGCGAAAAGTTGCTGGAAAATATAACAGCTCCCCCAAATCCCTTCACTTTCCAGCTCTAAAAAATAAAATAAAATAAAATAAACCGGTTCAAAGGACAAGAACCGAACCAAACAAAAATCGAAAACTAATGGTCCCTTGAAATTTGGGCACTTAATTAACTAAACTTTGCTCCAGCATTTCATGACTGCCTTGTTGTCCGAATTTGGCCTTAAATCGGGAACCTGAAACAAAAGTTATAATTAATTCCACTTAAAAGCCCAAAATCCAATTTAGACCAAAAACCAATATTTACACACTAAATTGCCCCAAGATCATTATTCAATTGCAAAAATAAAGTGTGATAAAAAAATTAATTATCAGCATGTTCTAGAACTGGGTAGGAACCTGATATCATTAAGTGCCCTAGATAATCGGGGGCATAAGTTCATTGGAGAGGACGGATTCTTGAAGGTGATCAAAGGTGCAATAGTGGTATTGAAAGGAAAATTGCAGGGTGGAATCTATCTATTGCTGGGAAGCACAATCGATAGAACTGTTGCTGTTCTATCCTCTGAAAGAAATGATGATGCTACATGAATGTGGCACATGCGGCTTGGTCATATGAGTGAGAAAGAAATGACCATACTTGCTGGCAAAGGCTTACTGAAAGGCCTGAAGAATTGCAAACTTGGTTTCTGCGAAAATTGTGTATTTGGAAAGCAAAAACGGGTTAAGTTCAATTCTGACAAACACAACAGCAAGGGGATATTGGAATATGTCCACTCGGATGTTTGGGGTCCAGTCCCTGTCAACTCTATAGGTGGAGTTCGCTATTTTCTTACTCTGATAGATGATTATTCCAGGAAAGTCTGGATTTATTTCCTGAAGAAAAAAGAAGAGGTGTTTGACAAATTCAAGCAATGGAAGGCCATGGTCGAGAAGCAAATCGGGCGATCAGTCAAGAGATTGAGAAATGACAATGGCGGAGAATTTTGTAGTAAAGAATTTGTGGAGTTCTGCAGAAATGCTGTTATAGTAAGGCGCTATACTGTACCAGGAACACTACAGCAAAATGGAGTTGCAGAATGGATGAATAGAACACTTTTAGAGCGTGCAAGATGCATGCGAATTAATGCAGTATTTCCCAAATCATTTTAGGCTGAGGCAGTCAATACGGCTATATACCTGATAAACAGATCTCCATCAACTGCTATTGATCTGAAGATTCCACAAGAGGTATGGTTCGGTCGACCCGTAAACTATTCTGATTTGAAGATATTTGGTTGTCCTGCATATGCCCATGTGAGTGATGGTAAACTTGAGGCGAGGGCAAGAAGGTGCATATTTCTAGGGTATGCACGAGGGGTGAAAGGCTACAGACTGGGGTGTACAGAAAAGGCAAGTTCACCCAAAATTATTGTCAGCAGAGATATCACTTTTGATGAGGCAGCAATGTTAAATCAGAAGAAGGAATCAAATTTAGATGAGGCAGAAACAGATCATGGTGTAGGAAGCAGGTGGAGCTGGAGATTGACTGTGGAAAGGTGAAACAAGAAAAGGATACAATGGATCAGCCGAGTACTTCAGGAATTACTCAACCTGAAGTAGAACAACAAGATGAACATAAAGATACTGGTGAACAAACTAGAGAAGTAGAGCCATACAATATTGCTACTGGCAGAGAAAGGCGATAAATTCAGAAACCAAAAAGATATTTAGATTCTGCTGCTTGTGCACTTGACTCATTAGATACAGAGTCTATAGCCTTTGCCTTGGCTATGGCGGATGGTGCAGTTGGAGATAAACCTTACACCTACCGTGATGCAATAGAAAGCAAGGAGTCAAAGCAGTGGCTGATAGCAATGAATGAGGAGATCAAGTCTCTTCAGAAAAATCAGGCGTGGGAGCTAGTACAACTTCCAAAGGGGAAAAGAGTAGTTGGTTGTAAATGGGTTTACAAAAGGAAAGAAGGAATCCCTGGCATTGAACCTCCAAGGTTCAAGGCGAGACTGGTAGCAAAGGGTTATACTCAGAAAGAGGGTATTGACTTTCATGAAGTATTCTCTCCTGTGGTGAAGCATAGCTCTATTTGGATCCTATTAGCTATTGTGAGTACGTTTAACTTGGAGCTAGAACAGCTTGATGTGAAGACGGCGTTCTTACATGGTGAGCTAGAGGAGTAGATCTACATGAGTCAACCAGAGGGATTTGTAGTTCCTGGAAAGGAGAACCATGTTTGCCTATTGAAAAAGTCATTATATGGCTTGAAGCAGTCCCCGAGGTAGTGGTACAAAAGGTTTGATACATTTATGATTGGTACTGGATATAGTAGAAACCAATATGATAATTGCATCTACTCTAAGGAGCTTCCAGATGGTTATCGGATTTATCTGTTGTTGTATGTAGATGATATGCTAATTGCAGCTCACAACAAGGCTGAAAATTAGTATGTTAAAAACACAGTTGGGAAAAGAGTTCGAGATGAAGGACTTGGGTGTAGCAAGGAAAATTCTGGGAATGGAGATTCTTAGGGAGCGGAATAGTGGCAGGTTGTGCTTGACGCAACAAAATTATATTATGAAAGTGCTACAACGCTTTAATATGGATTAGTCCAAACAAGTTGGCACTCCATTAGCTACACATTTTAAGCTATCTTCAAAAGAATGTCCGAGAACTGAGGAGGAGGTGGAGCACATGTCTCGTATACCTTATTCTAGTGCAATTGGCAGCCTTATGTATGCCATGATGTGCACTAGACCAGATATTTCACATGCAGTGAGTGTGGTAAGCAGATTTATGAGCAAACCAGGAAAGACACACTGGGAAGCTGTGAAATGAATCATGCGGTACTTGAGAGGTTCCACTGATGTCTGTTTGGTGTTTGAAGGTCAGAAGAACCATGGAGTTGTGGGTTATGTAGATTCTGATTATGCAGGTGATTTGGATAAAAGGAGGTCATTGACAGGTTATATCTTTACAGTTTTTGGATGTACTATTAGCTGGAAGGCGACATTGCAATCTACAGTGGCATTGTCAACTACTGAAACTGAGTATATGGCATTGACTGAGGCTGTTAAAGAGGGCATTTGGGTGCATGGTCTTTTGGATAGTTTTGGGTTGAATCAACATGTACCAGTTGTACATTGTGATAGTCAAAGTGTCATTCATCTGGCCAAAAATCCAGTCTATCATGAAAGGACAAAGTACATTAATGTTAGACTTCATTTTGTCAGAGAAAGTATCAATAATGGTACTGTTGCAGTTCAGAAGATTGCCACAACTGAAAACCCAGCTGACATGATGACAAAACCGTTGCCGATTGACAAGTTTAAGAATTGCTTGGACTTAGTCAATATTTGCAGAAGTTGAAGGCTGTTGCAAAATACAAAGGTGAGGTGGAGAATTGTTAGGCGGCTTTGATTTTTCAAAGTTACTATGCATGCATAGTAATTTGCATAGTAACTCCACCTAATCTGTCTCACCTACTCACGGGAAGTTATCAAGACTTGCATAGTAACTCCCTCGAAACTCTATAAATAGAGGGGATGGAAACGAAGGAAATTCATTCCAAACTGAATGCATTTCTCAGTTGTTTTAGAAAGAAGTAGTATAAGCTTCTTGTAGTGAAAGAAAAATAGAGAGAGTGTGTAAGAAAATTTCAAGAGTGTAGTGTGAATATACACTGGGGGTTTTGGGTATATTTTCTAGATCTCTGTAATACTACTAATTGTAGTAAAAGAGTCTCACTGGGGATATACTATATTGTAATTACTCTTTAAATATAGTGGAGTATTTTTCAGAGTTTGGCCCGTGATTTTTCCCTTAAAATTACAGGAGGGTTTTCCACGTTAAAATATTGGTGTGCAGTTCTTTTGATCTACTTTGTTGGTGTGAATAGTAACGATACTATTCACAAATAGTAACACGGATCCCACTGTATAATACTATTCATAATAGTGAAGGCCCCATCAGATAAATAGTATTTACATGAATAGTGATTTGTGGCATTTGTGCAATCTTATTCACCAATGCATCGTTTTTCGCCTCTTCACAAATTTGTGCTGCATTTCGCCATATCCATAAAGTGTTTATTATATTTGGGATATACTATACTCTTGATATTATTAACAACACCACTATATCCTCAATGTAGTCCACGCTGTCCGATTTCAACAAAATCTCCCGCCCCACTTTTGGGGTGAGCGTATTTTGACTGTTTGTACTAAAAGGCAAGACCCCATACGCGTATATCTCTTATTATTACAGAAATATTTTACAGCATTACATTCTAGGAAAGATTATGTGGGTATCTTGGATCCATTAATATAGGAAAGACAATGATGTATTTTTGAAATGATTAGGTGCTGTACGATAGCATCCTTTATATATTTATATGTGTACAATCTGATCAATGAAAAGACAGAAAATTACCAAACCACTTTAGCAGGTAGAAATTCAAATGGTATGAATGCAAACACGAGTTAAAAAGTATAAGTAGTTTATAATGAATCGAATCACTGATCAATCGAACAAAAAAAAAAAACTAATAATGACTTAACGTACACGTGTTTCCTCTCCATTGTCCACAAAATTGGAAATTATATACAATTGACGTAATTAAATGTCATGTCCATTAATAAGATCCATGAGATGTCGCTCAGGATGTTGCCAAATCAAGTGGCAAAGCAAATGGGCAAGTCCTCATGTTCACGTCAGATAATTTTCCACTTTATTTGGGCAAATAAAGTGGTGCAATTGCAATATGTTACATGGTCCCCTATTGGAAGCCTCTCATAAGAGTGTGACCTTATTGGCATTTAAAGAAGTTTGCATGAATGAGAGTGGTTGTTGTTGTAAGTATTAAAGGAGATGTTCCAAGGACATGTTGAAAAAGGAAGAGATTAAGAGGCCCACGTTTTGAGGTCGATGCAAATCACTATCAATAGGGGCACTTGAGTTATTGGAAACACAGAAAATTCAAACCGTAGTTTGCCTAGATACATTAGATATTAACCTCCAATACTTCAAAGGAAGCTCATTATTTTGATGACATTGTCCAGAATGCGAAAATAATTGACTATGAGAGAGAAAGAAAGTGGGAATAGTGACATGTCCTGGGCTAAGAAAGGTGTAGAATTACGGAGTGAAAAGCACTAGGGTCAAGCATGAATGAATAAAGCAAGCTATTTTATAAAGAAAAAAGTCACTGAAAACTATCATTAAACTGCTATTTCAGATAAATTCCATGAAAAATTCACTGACAACCAGGGAACCTTACAGCTCCTTATAACTAAGAGAGAGGTCACCTTCCCTCCCTTTCCAGTCATGCTGATTATTAAGGAGTAACCTTTTTGGCTAACGAACGATAGAAGAGAGACATTGGCAATGCAGACATTGAAAGTAGCGAAAGACCAAAAAAAAATAAAAAATAAAAATGCACCGGTTGAAAGATATATTTCCTTTCCTTTACCCAAGATACATAGTAGTATTACGGAGAATTTGAAATAGGAATACTGGATAAATCTGAGTGTATACTAATGCATAAAACTAATTAATAACACCTTGAATTGATCAAACTAATTCATTGACATTTATATATCATGAGAAACTGAATCAATCTTTCAAATTCAATTTCCTTATCATAATTTTTCTTAGGATAAATTATATTGGCCTATCATTTTAACGTTAGGTAATATTATACTTTTTACGAGGTTTTGTCTAAGAAATTCTTGATAAAGAGTAGTGTACTACACATCAAGCATTTAGTAATATTTATAAAGTGTGATTCAATTCATCCAAGATATTTTTAAATGCATTTAGCTACACTTTAATAATGTGGCTAAACACATAGCTTGATACACCACACTTTATCTAATATACTATAGCTTTCATTGTTTTATAATTTATAAAAATATACACTATTTTTTTCGTGAGATTTAGAATTACACCCAATATTCTTATGTTTTGTAAAATGTGGCATTGAACATTTTATATAAGCATGCATTAAGTACCCCTATAGTAGTTAGGGTGCGCAGGTATGATAAATTGAAGAGTATTATATGTAATATCACCTAATTTTAAAAGAGATTAGTGTAATTTATTTTTTTTGCTTAAAACTAGGTAAGATTTTTAATTACATTGAAAAATACGTTTGAAGACAGTAGTTTTTGCACACTTGACGCAACAATGTGTATAATAATGTAAATCATGATGAAAATAATAATAACGAGTGAATTTAATGCACCTAAAAAATCTTGTATGATGCTATATGTGCTTAAGCTTGGAAGAGATGAGTGTGTGTTTACATACATATGTATGTATTTTTTGCAAATATTTAACTTTTTCAAAATCTACATTCCCATGTCATCTTGAGTTAAAGTGAACAAGGAGTTTTAAACAAAATTTAATGGTTAACTAACAACTTAGAATAAAAATTTGACTAAATTACTTTACTTGAAAGTCGTCTAACATTTTGTTAAGAAGATTTTATGTGTTTACCTTTTCCAATCATGCATTATTACATCATTAATATATATGATTGATTCTCATATTTAATAATTTAAGAAATCATATAAACTGAAAGATTTAGCTAGATGAAGGTATAAAAGTTTTTTATACTTATAAAAAAATAAAAGTTTTCATTCTATCAGTATATTAAAATTAAACTTATATATATGTATAATTTTACAAATAATAAAATTTTGAAAAATATATGGCATTCCTGTATAAAAATACTAATAGAACAAATATAGAATGAGAGAAGAGAGAAATATATTATTAATAAAATGTTACACTTAAAGAATATTTAAGCCACTAGGATTGGTGGGGTTTGGATAGTGTACATAAAGTCTTAGGTTCAAATCTCATTGCGATCAATATAATTTTTGAAGTAAAAAAAATGACTATTTATAGTCATAAATTGAGAGATACTAGATCAAATCAAATCAGGATAAGTATATAGACACTCAAATTTTCCAATAATATTTCATAACAATCAATAAGTTTAAATTTATGTAAAGTTCAATGATTAACTAACAACTTCGAGGAAAATTTTGGACGATATCTAAACTACTTTATTTCAAAGTCGTACATCATGTTTAGAAGATCTTATATGTTTACCTTGTCCATGTATTACAATTTATACCTAAAATATCTGACTCGTTTAATTATTACATTCGCGTAGCTAAGCTATTTTAAATAGAAAATTAAAATCATGTAGAAATTAAAATGTGATTGCATATGCTTAATTAATCAAGTACAAAAAAATTATTGAGTTAATATTTTCAAAAGAAAAAATGTCGATATTATATAGGGGGTGTATTGACGAGAATTTAGATCACTTAAAGTGAAAATATCTGTAAAGTAATAAAAGTGAGAGGCTAACTATCATTGAATCATTTGATGAGACTTACAACATATATTATTCTTATTCTCAAATAAGTATCCATTTAAAAAAATTACTTTTACACAAATAAATATCCATTTTAAAAATCTAGGCAATATTAATTAGGTTTTTGTTTCGGTGTCTATAGGGTATTCGTAGCCTTTGTATAATCAACGGTTATGATTTGATAGATTTAAAAAAACTCTTGTTAGTGAGACATGTGACTCATTCTTTGTCATAAATAACTAAAAGATACCTATACCATTGAGTATTATAGAGGTACCAAAGAAATTCTATACTAATTATTATTTTTTTCAACTATATCTCTATTAAATGAAAGTAATGAAGGGGAGAGTAGTGGAACAGAGAAAGAGGAATTAAGAAAGAAAGAGGAAAGTAGTGATAATAATTTGGTAAAACACACCTAAACTATCCTAATATCAAGGTTGCAACAATCATTTCCTTGATACATATATTCATTTAAAACTAAACACTTGTTTATAAATAAAATTTCTCAATTTTTTTTCACTTTATAACCACTTTTGCTTTTTGGAGGATGAAGTTCATAGGGGCTGCAGGCGTGACTTGGGAAGAATAAGTCACCTTATCTGATAATTAAAATCCCATATTGTTTAGAGATAAAACCTAAATAATCTTTATAACATTTGGACAACCCTCGTTCTTTAAGCTAATTTTTTGAGTTGGGAGGTTGTTAAGAAATTATGGAACATGGGAGTCTCTATGCCTGGTGAAATTCATTTTACAGCTAGTAAGTAGTAACACGTCTACTACAGAAATAATTTCATTGATCAACGTTTTCTATTTCAATTTTGACAGAATTTGAATGCTTCAGTCTCATCAGCGGGAAAAGTTAATTCTTGTTTTGTAATTTATATTGACTGGTAAAGTAAAAATGTAAAGATGATCATAAAGGTAAAGAGGAAGGAATAAAACAACACACAAGACAAAAGCTCATTTAATAGCGGCTCAATATACGGAATACAGGGAGGACAAGGGGAAGAAAAAAGAAAAAAAAAGGCATATCTTTAGCCTCAATTTTTATATTTTTTAATTTAATTTTGGTTAAAATATAATGTTGGTTTTTATGTGGTATCAATTTTAAATTAATCCCTATATAAAAAATTTTGAAGTAAGGCTCTGCAGGTACAATAGTTTGCAAACAAGCTTTTACCTTCAACTGGAATTATATCATTGCGTTATATTTACACAGCTCCACGAAATAAAAAAAACATAGATATGAAGAATCAAATTTGGTATTTCACCAACATTATATAATGATGGATTTTGCTAATAAGGAAACTTTTGAAGCCTTTTAATGCATCGAATGCATTGAAATTTAGAAAAAAATTATTTTGTTCGTTGCAAAAAATTTCCTTTTAAAATTCTTTAACTAGTGTGCGCGAAAAGAAAAAAAAACTAGTGTTTTGGGACACTAATAAATAGACGGATCATAAAATGATATATAGACAGACAAGGAAATGTATAGACGGAAGAGATGAATGTACTTAGTTACCCAGAGGGAGAGGTGAAGACAGGAGATTTTTTAGGGCAGATTACATGCTCTACCCATTCGTGTAGTCTGATTCAATTTTAACATTTTTGAGGACCACTCTCTGCGAGCCCTGCAACAGATATAAAGCAGCCAACAAAGAAATAAAGAACCAACACCAACTACTAGTACCATACATGGTCCTGGAAAGAGAGCAAGACATGGACTTCACCAAACAAGTTGGGTCATTTCTTAGTCTTTCTAAAGTTACGAATTTATTAACAATAACGTGGCGGTCTGATGATACTCGTACATGAAATAAGAGAACCGTGAGAAGGAAAAGACGTGTGTGTGTGCAGAGAAACCAAGTACTGTGGCAGTGGTGGTAAATCTATGATGCCTGTTTATCAAGGAAAACCCACTGCCATGCTCTCCTATCTGGCATGCTACTCGACTATCATATGTATATTTTCAACTTATCTAAGCATTTTTAACTCGGTGTGACTGAGTTCTAGAGAGGGGGAAATTGTATATTCAGTTTCAAAAAATCGTTTTTAAATTTTTCGGTTGTTTTCAGTTTTTACTATATTATTTATAAAATCATAAATATAAAATGAAAACTGAAATTATTTTCTAAAATCAAACGGAACTTTAGTTGTGAACAAGAATTATACAAACTGATTATTTTTTGGTAGTTTTATTATGGAAATATTTTTGGGCAAAAGAATTTGAGCATCCTGTGTGTTTTTTCAATTTTATTTATATAGTTTTTCAAAATATTTATCAAATTAAGGTATTATAAGTTTGGATGAACTAAGGGTATCTATGCACCGCCATCAAAAGTAATGACTAATTTCTTTGAAACGTAGAACTCACAAATGTGGGGTTATTGTATCAATTACTCCTTCCTCCAAACCAACTTTCCCATCAAGGTTGCTTAAAAAGATTATTAATAATTATATCTATTTAAATTTCTTAAAAATTATATGTAACCAAGTATCCTTTGCAAAATAATAATAAAATAGGTATCCTACCATGCACAAATAAATTTTCCATCAAGATCTCATTGTTTGAAGTATGAAAAAACATGAAACCCTCCTTTGTATTTGAACATGTCATATCAATTTCAAAAATTATTTTCCTTTTTGAATTTGGGTAGTTTTTAATTAGTATTTCTCTCTTGGGCTGTGACGATGTAAATAAGAGTAGCTTGTGCTCGATAATGTGGAGGCCAAAGGGTGTGTTTTGTGTGTAATGACGATATAAGTGAAGCATGACACTTGTTTAGACCAATAAATACTCGGGAAAATATATAATGATTTTGCAAAAAAATACGTTTGTGGAAACCATTGTTGGCAACAAGGCTTTTGGCAAGACCTTTACTTAAGGGGAAACTTTGTTGGGATCTAACTGAGCTAGGATTTGTTGAGATTTAATCAAAAGACCCATGCATATCGAGAAAAAGTTGAAGTCTCAGAGGTTTGACTTATAAATCTGACCTTTGTGTTTGGTTTATATATCCTTCGGGTGAGAGTTGTCCATTGTATGAATAATTCTTAGGAATTAAGGATGATCTGCAACCCGAGCAATGCAAAAATAGGAAATAATGAAAAATTCTTGAACTCTTTATAAGCGTCATGAATGTAATTCAGAGGAACTAAATCACATTAGATTTAGCGGGTGCCTTATATTGAACTAGGGAAAAGAGACTCCAAATTTCTAAGAAAATGCTTAACTATGAACTGCAAGGAATATTATTCCCTAATTAACCTAAATAATTAATAATTGGGATTCTATCCATCTCATTTCAATAACTATAATTGCAATACATGCAATTTGTAGGGAGTGACTAACCATGCTGGCAAGAAATAAACAATCTCTTTACTTAATTATAAGTAGAGCCGCCAAAATGGCTTGAGCCCGATAGATCAACTCGAATAACCTGAAAAAATATGTAAGCTAGGCTAAAAAAAATGGAGTAGAAATAAAAGTTGGTTTAACTCAGTTTGACTCAGTTTCCTACCTTATTTGGTCTGACCCGAATGGGCTCAGCCTACTATGGGTAAGGCTAGCCTGATGGCTTGAGCACTATTTTTTTTAATTAAATTATCAACTACATATATGAGCTATTACTACTTGAATTTGGATCGTTTAATCCATTAACTTCACCTTTGTATCAAGTTGACAAAATTGAATTATAAAAGAATAACTTTTCATTTGATTTGTCATTCTTGGATAAAGTAAGAACAAGATCACTACTTACTAATAGTTTACATTTTTATCCATTGATTTTTTTACATGAGCTATAAAGTTAAAAAAAGCTCAAACAAGCTTAAAAAAAGGGCCGATGGACCCGCTCGTGGCTTGAAAAGGTTAGATAAGGATAACATTTTTCGGCCTGAAGTTAACTTAGTCTGAAGTGAACTAACTTGATGTGGGTGAGCCTAAATAGGCCAGATCGACCCCTTTTTTACAGTTCTAGTTATAAGTATGTTTAATTTTTTTAAAAAAAAATCTCTTAAATGATTAATTTATTATTAGATAATACTTATGAAGTATTAATTAATTTTTGAATTTACCTTCATCTTCATTAACTTAACTAAATTTTGTAATTATAGTTAATAGGGTGACAAGAATAAAATAATAATTTGATCAAATCAAACCATATTTTTCTATATGGTTTAATAACGAGAAGATGACTGATGAATGATGAGAATAGTTGGAAAGGAATTAGTATGATTCACCTATGTCTAGGACTTGAGATAAAATATAATATTTTAAATGAAATTTATGTGGTTGTTTATGGAAGAAGTTAGAGAATTAGCGAATATGTGCATGTCATAGTCTCTCAAATTTAGTAGGTTTGTGGTCAATTTGGGAATTTGTCCAATTACTGTTGCTAAAGTGCAGGGTGCCTTCCATGCACTTCACTTAGCTTGGAGAGATGGTTATAAACATGTGGTTGTCGAAATGGATTCTACGGCTGCTGTGACACTTACTCAGAATGGTGCTCACAGCAAACAACCATGTGCTATGGTTGTTGCTCAAGTTCATGAACTTCTTCGTAGGAATTGGCATGCTCCTATTGGTCAAGCATATCGTGAGGCTAATCCTGTTGTTGATCCCTTAACAATGATTGGTCATTCCTTGAATTCGGGAACTTGTTATTATTATTATTATTATTTTGTTTCATCTTGTTTCTCTTGCGCTTATTCTCATAGATGTTTTAGCTAGGGTGGCTATTCCTTGGCTGGTTGTTTAGTGTCTTGCTATTTGATTTACAGGGCACTCGAAAACGTTTAATGAAATGAAATTGAATTGAATTCTTACGTTTTGAATGAGCCAATAAATAAAAGAATTGAATTCAATTCCTTTATTTAGAATAAATCTAAAAATTAATGAATTTAATTATTTTTACTATTTTATCCTTCATTAATAGATTATGAACAAAATATTATATTCAAGTAAGATTATTTTGGTATTTTTATTTGTTGAAAATCACACTCGTTTGGGTCTGATTTTAAATTTTTAGTTTTATTGGATTTCAATTTATATGGGAATTCAATTTTTCACTTAAGTTGCTTCCAAACTATATAATTCAATTTAATTCATTGATAAAATTGAATTTAAGGGTTTCCAAACACCCTGTTAAGTGTTAGCCCCGTTTATCACCAAAAATAAGTATCTCACAAATAATTTATTTTAAAGAAAAAAATTAAATTCATTGAAGATGGATGGTGTAGATATTAGAGATCACTTGAATTATTTTCAGACAGTGGTTGCACAATTATCCAAAATTGGTTTGAAATTAAATTTGATGATGAAGATAAAATATTGTTATCATTGTTAACTCTCCCAAATCACTATGAGATCACTGCATTGCTAGATGGAAAAAGGAAGTAGACAATATAGCATGATTGTTGAGTTATTGCAGAATGAGAAATTGAAAAGAAAAATCAAATGATCAATTTGTAGTTAATATTTGCTATTTCTCGTGGTAACAATTTTGACACGAATAATTCAAGATAAAGTTTTATGTCATAGTCAAACTATAAAAAAGAAATATGTCATATTATTGTCATGTAATGGGTCATATTAGGCCTTCTGCAGAAAATTGAAAGAGGGTATAGAAAAGAATTTGAAAAGAGTAAACGAAAGTATCAGGAATTTTGAAAATGATCCAACAATTGTGCAAGAATCTTCTATTTATGAAATTTAATTGTTGATGGTTGAAGAAGAGAAGAGGGCATGTGGTGATTGGCGGCTTGTAGATTTTACTTCTTCTAATCATATTTTATTGCAAAAAGGAATTATTTAATACTTATGGCGACATTTGTGGTGATGAGATTATGAAGTTGACTAATGGTAATTGTTTGAATATTGTGGGGAAGAGAATTGTCAAAAACAAAATGCATAACAGTCGTGCAAACATTTTGGTGATGTCAGGTAGGTGCTAACTGTTGGGAAAAAATTGATTTATCTAGGTTTACTTGATTCATTGGGTTATGAATATTTTATAAGAGATATGGTAATGCAAGTTTGTAAAGGTTCTTTGGTGATAATAAAGGGTATGAAGACTAGTGGCAACTTATATAATTTGATGGAGAGATTATTGTTGGTAAAGATAATGGTGGAGTATATGGTAATAGGATGATGATGGAGAGAATCCAAAGAGATTGGCAAAATTTGATGATTTTGAGGATTTGTATGGAATTTAGATCAATATGAAGGTTATTAAGTTTGACTGAAATTCATAATTGAATATCATTGTTAATTGTTTTCTATAATTTTGAAGGATTCAAATTTTAAAAGTAATCACCACCAACATATTTGATAGATATGAGACAATTTTGTTAGACAGAATAAGGAATTAGGAATTTAATTATAACTCAGCACATAATAAGTTGATTAATGTATAAATTAATGTGGGCATAAAAATTTATATTGAGTTGAGGGAGGGAAGTAAAATTGTGAGATATATATTGTTTTTATGAGATTGAATCTACTGATATTTTGACTTTGATAGAGATTTTTAAGATGTGTGATTGGAATTTTTTTTTATTGAGTTTAGTGGATTAATTGATTTGTGAAGTTGCAGGTAGTTAAGGTTGAATTAGTAAACTATCTTTTTGTTCATAATATTTTTAATTTGAAATCAATTTGATCCTAATAAAATTTTTGATCTCAATTTAATCATAACATTTTTAATTTGAATATCAATTTGATCATAATATATATTTTTACATTAATTTAGTCCTAACATTTTTAATTGTGGCTTCGATATAATTTAGTCCTAATATTTCTTAGTTGACATTATTAGTCATTCATTTAAAGTTAAAAGTCCAACAAAAGATTAAATTGATGTCAAAATTAAAAGTACTAGGATTTAATTGATGTAAAAAAATTTATTAGGACCAAATGGATATCAAATTAAAAATGTTGAGATTAAAGAGGTTGTTTACTCAATCATTTACTTTTGTTTATTTGTTTGATTTGTATGAGTGTTTTTTTTTCTCTAGTATAATGCATTATAAATGATCTTATTATGCTTAAAAAAGAAGTAATTAAATCTAAAAAGATATCTAAAACATATTCATAAATAACATTTTTCACAAGTAAGTTAAAACAAAGAAGTTAAAATTTCTCCCCTAGGTTGCTGATAACTCGAAGAGAAAGAAAACGATCTTAATTAGTGAGATAACCCTTATTTTGAAAAGGAAAACACTTATTGTTACAATATAAATAAATTTTAAAATAATAATTATCAAAGTAACATGTTTTTATTATTAATATAATAATAAATAATTAGCTGATTATGTAAAATTAAATTTTCAAACTAAACCTATAAAAATATCTGTATTTGTATAGAAAAAATTGCCTTTTTTATATTTTGCTTTTTCTTTATTTGAGTTTCAAACACTAGTTAGGAGAGACGGGTGGTTATTCTCTTGCCAAGTCATTCATGATGGGATTGACAAAATTTGGAGCAGTCAAGAATTGTCCATTTCAGAGTTAATAAATATAAGGTTGTATAAAAAAGGCTATATACATTCTATCGTATAAGTGTGTAATATACTATATAGTAGTCCAACTCAATATATTAAATACTCATAAATACAGCGACATTGACCATTACTATCTCATCATTAACAAAACATTTTCGTTCAATTACTACTAGTATCTCCTTTCTCTGAGGAGACAGGAAATGAAGATCGACTCCATAGTAAAACTTTTCCAGCTAAGCTTTTTGCAACTTTAATCAAGTTTCGATGTTGGTTATTTAATGTGTAGAGACAGTATAGACTAAGGGTCGCTATATAGGCCATAAATCGAAATGCAACAATTAACTGCCGCCTTTTGATTCAAGATAAATCCAAAGTTATTGTATGTTTTAAATTAGGTTTATGTCAATCTCTGTTGATTGAAAAATTCTCATGAACATGCATATATGGCGCGCATCATCTATAATCTATTTATGAAATATTTTAATATAAATTACAACTTCAATGTATTAATTTTCAATTTTCATTTTCTAATACATTTTTACAGAGATAAAGGAAAGCTAGAGGGCTAGAAGGCCAATATTATACACTTTAAAAACTCTATAACATGGTCCTAACTATAACAGAATTAAGGGGCTATACTTCCATGTGGAAAAATATTGGAATACTCCTAAATTTGCATTTAACATCTAGATCATTACCACTCAAAAATATTATCAATTTTTAAATTATTAGCAATATTATAATGCAAATTTTGGTATACCCAAGTAAATTTTACTAGTAATTAGGAGTGGAAGTAGGCTAGATGGTTCGTTAGGGGCCATCGATTCAACCTACATTCAAGTTAAGTTGGCCTAGCCCATTTTATAAAAAAGCTAGGCTAAAACTTTTCAAAAAGTCTTTTTGAATAGGCTAGCTAATAATTATTATTATTTAAAAAATCTAATGATAATAGAAATATTTTAGCCTATTTAAAAATATACTTTTAAACTTATTTAACAAGTTTTTTTAGCCTATTTTAAATCATAATTTTTTTTGACATCTTTAGAAGTATTTTGGCATAATTATTAATTAAGAGTAGGTGTTTTAATTTTTCTAAAGAAAATATAATCAAGTAGGTTTCTAAATAAGTTTTGGGCTAAGCCAATCTTCTAAGAACATCAGGTTAAGAAGATAAAAAAGGCATGTGTCCCATAGTAGACTAAAGTTCAACCTATTTTTTGGAAACCCAAGTTAGATCTATTTAAGGCAAAATCTGGTTTAATATAGCTTATTTCCACCCCTAGCTACTAGCAATTCCCATGATCTTATTTGATATATTGTGGTAACAAAATTACTAAGTATGTTATAGTCTTAATAATGATTATTAATAGTAATTAGTTATAATAATAATAATATTAATATTAAATAAATATGAATTTAATTTATATGAACATACAATGTTAAATAACTTATATTGTCAACCAATAGAATTAGATAAAAGTAACAAATCATATAAAATAATTACCAACTATCATAACTTGCACCCATCACAATTTGTCCTTTTAGTGAAATCCTACTGGCTGACATAGTGAAATTGATTTATATTATTAGTGTATAAAAATTAAAATCTAATAGAATATTTATTAGTCTTTAATTAATTCAATTACCACTAAGAGTACTGTAGGCTTAACTACAAAATGAGGCTATCAAAGGTAACAAGTTAATGATAAATTTTATTGCTAACTACAATTATGTTAATAAACTCCAAATAAATAAGAGTTTAATTTTTATGTTTTGACACCCAATAAAAATTTTAAAAAATATCAGATCATGTTAGATACCTACCATAATAACTTTTCACCACAGTTGGACACTTTCTTAATTAAATTTCTACTCTAGACAGTTTTACATTGTCGATCTTTTTTTTTTTTTTGGGTATGATTACACTGTCAAATGTCATAAAACAAATGTAATTTACTTGACATTTCAATAATAGATACAATAATTTCTCCTTTGTTCTGCAATGAGCATATATACAGATACTTTTCCATGTGAAACCAAATTTGGGTGAAAGGAATTAAGGTGGTACTTTGAGAACCCAAAGCTACTCTCAGGGACTTTGTGGCCTTTGTCAGGCTTCACTCTCAGATGGGATCAGCCCTCAATTGTCCACATGTCAGACCCCACCCCTTCCCTTCGTTTATAGGACCAACCATACCTTCACCCCTCCCACAATCACATACACACATCCCCTTTTATGGCCTTCCTCTCCTTTCCCCCATTATCTCAATTCCTTCTCCTACACCTACCAACCTTCACTCTCCTCCCCCAAAGGGGGTGCACTTCACATCCTTAAATCATCTCCACACATCTCCAACATTAACCTTAATTTCTCCATAATATCATACAAACCCTACGCACCCCCATCCCACACCTCATGGACAAAGCTGAGAGAGAGACCCACGACTTCATGAATGTCGATTCCTTCTCTCAGCTTCCCTTCATCCGCCCAGCACCACCTCCCAAGGAAAAAGGCATCCGACTCTTCGGTATAGAGTTCGGCGACGCGCCGCCGATCTCTTCAGCCGAAGAGTCAGAGTCGGCTGAGACAACCACCAACAACGCTACCAACAACAACAGCAGCAACACAGAGAGCGGTGAGAGCAGCCGCAGGTTCGAATGCCACTACTGTTGTAGAAACTTCCCAACTTCCCAAGCCCTTGGTGGACATCAAAACGCACACAAACGAGAACGGCAACACGCGAAAAGACAGCACCTTCAGTCGGCTATGGTTCACGGTACCTTCCCTGAAGGGCAGGTTTACGGGCTCATGAACTACAGGTTCGGATCTTTAGGTTCTTCTCCAACAATGGCTTATCCAACATGGAACACTAGCAACAACACGTCAAGTGCTGTGGTAGCGAACAATGGTGGTGGCGGTGGAAGGTTCTACGGAAGCTCATCATCATATTCTTCTCATCATCATCATCACCATCAGCACAATCAGCATCTTCAACAACCCATCAATGGGAGCCCCTTGGCCTTGTGGAGAATCCCTAACAACACCACCGGTGGTAGTGTCCAGAGTAGTAACCCTATTTTCAACCGTGAACGCTCGATGCATCCATTGCCGTTGTTTGCTGGCGAGGAAATGAACACGAGGGTTGGTTCCTCCCGGGTCGAATTAGGTCCCTCCAGTTCGCAAAACGGGTATGTTTGTGACCCCAAAACAAGCGTTAGTGACCATGTGAGTTTGGATCTTCATCTGTAATATCGAATTTATATACACAAATTTCATCAAATTACTTATTATGATCCATATATATATATGTAGAGCTACTTAATTAATTTGGAGCTAGCTCGGAGCGGCTGCGCGGACAATATATATAAAATTTGGGAATTTTCTTCCTATTGTTGATCTAGATATGATTCCCGTATCAATGACTTAGTTTGTTTCTGATATTTTTTTTTCCTTTTTCCTTTACATATATAACAGTTAATTTTTATTTTTTAGATATATGATATCAGGATTTATTACTCGTAAGCTATGCCTATGCGTATAATAACGCTATGCAATTATATTATATCGTTATATAATTGCCTCTCATTTCTCTATCGCTCTCGTGTGGTGTTCTGAAAATTGTGCTTTGAACTCAAAAGACATGCACTGAGAAAATTGTCCACACGTGTGGAGTTCATGTAAACTGTAAAGCGTTCAAGACATGGTTGAGTGCGCATGAGCATTTTGTCCGAACACACGTGTGCGCAGATCTATCATATTGTCCAGACAGGTGGGGGTGATGAGAGAGGTGGGTTTCTGATTCAATGCAATGTAATTGAGAAAGGCAATGAATAATAATAAAGTCCGGTTCCATATGATCTGCTACAATTTTGCAGATAAGAAAGTGATATTTCCATGCCATTTGCTGACACCATTGCTCTTCAAATAAACTTCGAACATATACATATACGAAAAAACATTCATACATGCTCCTTTTGTTCTCGGTCACTTATTTCCAGTGCAATGTAAAGGGAATGAATGATAGGTGTGTGTGGATGTGTGCCTATCATCTTAATATTATGTCTTTTATGCCAAAATTATAAGATCCAAGTTGGAAGAGATCATTTCAATGACACCTAGGACTTAGGAGACAAAATGGGCGATATATCAAGGCCAATAAACACGCACACACACATTCTCTCTTCTTCTCTGGCCTATCTACAAATCAATAAATGGGAAGAGAAACATATTCCGGGAGAAAATATGAATGCTTGTTGGTGTTCATTTGCAGTTAATTTAGGTTGACCGGAGTCCCTCAAAACAGATGCAGTATATTGATGAAAAAAATGGTCCTGCAGTTAGGTATACAATTTAAAATTAAAGTATATTGTGGAGGACCCGGAACTGAATCCGAACTATGTAATGGGTAAATTGGTAATGGATTCAAAAATAAAGTGATGACAAGAGTTAACTGCTATGTACTGAGTTGTTGAGTACTGCATGTCCCACAAGTAGGAAGGGCATGGGTCACTTATTTATGCCTTGTTTACAGACACAAACCTCATTATTCAGATGCTGTGGTACCAAGGGCTTTCTTGACTTCGAAATGGCAAAACCAACCCCCCAGAAAAGGATGTGTCTTCCTTTTCCTCCAAAGACTTTAAGGAACATATAGTTAGGCTGCCACCTTTATTTTTTATTATTTTACGGACTGCGATGATCTTTATTTTCCCATCTTCTGCACCTTGCTTTTGTGTCTCCTATTTACATAGAGATCGGAGAGGGAGAGAGAGATTTTAGGTGGTTTAGTTTTGGTGGTGAGTGTTGGAATTGAAGATTCCTTATCTAGGGATGGATCTGACGGAGGACATGTTTCTATCTTAAACAAAAATACACTGATAGTTAATTAGTAGTACCGATCGATCTGTCTACTGCTCCAGTTTAAAATCATCTGTTTTTTGGCAGCGCAAAAGGTCAGATTTTATATGACAATGGAAACTACCCAACGTATGCCTTGACTATAAAATTCAGAGAAAAGGCAATCAACCACAAAGATTAAAGTTCCGTCCTCCTTAAAATTGTTGGGATAATTAAGAAAGCAGGAGTGTTATTATTTATACATTAATTTATCTCAAATATCTAAACACCCTAATTATAAAATATATGTGTCTATCATTTATTTTTTTTCCCACTTTCTTCTATCTCCATCACTCCTCTTTTTCCTCTCATAAGATGATGGATGTCTACACCTATTGAGTATACAAAAACCATTTCGCTTGAGAAACACTCTTTCCTCCTCAATTTTTTCTTATGAGGTGTGCTTGGTATAGGTAAAAATGGACATAAAAATTTCTCATTCATTTTTGCCGCATGCTGAACACACCCATGATGTGAAACAAACTCCATGCTTTCCATCACCTGGTTTAATCAACGATTTGTTTCTATAAATCTTCCAAAATGAGAAGATGATTGCACTACATGTCTGACGTTATTGTTTGTTTAATTGTTTCCCTTCAATAAACAAAGCATACATCAATATCTGTCACACTGAACAATATACGAACATCTGATATGCACTTTTCAATTAATTAGAAGCCTTTCATGATAGATTAATTCTGTGTTGTCCGGAGGGAATTTATACATGTTATTAAACAGCCTTCCGCAAAATCACGTTGATTATCATGATGAATACAACCTATTCGTGACTTTATACCGAGCCTCTTGATCACGTAACGATGAATTAAAACCAAATAAAACTCTTTTTAATTCTCACGTAAGTAATTCATTTGTTAGTGCATACCTCTGTATTGACGTTTTTTTTCACCTTAAATGGTTTTATTGTCAACATCCAAGAAAATGTAATTTTAGTTTTGACAACGATAGACTTTCCTTTTCGGTTGTAAATTATAATGTAATATGAATTGATGATGAGTTTGTGACAAACAATAAACAGGTGTTCAAGCTTGAGTTTTCATCATTTTATTTCGAAGTCTGTCATTAGCACTTGATTGGATGAAATGGAAACGATTGGCATTCACATATGTCGCATCAGAGACAGTTAAATGTGCATAACATACATGCCAAAAATGGAATAATCAAATCCTACATCAATAACTAACATCGGCAATATTTTGAATTGAAATAATTAACCATGAGCTCATATAAAATTTATTTAAATATATTTAAATTTGAATAGATTTTCCAATATACACTTCTCAACAGAAAAGGATTTTAAAATCAAGTCAACTGAAAAAAAAGATGAGAGTTTCTAAACAATTTCTGAAAAACCTTGACTTGTATAGCTGTTTTATTATTCAAATTCTTCTAATGACCTCATACTACATAACTAACTGGTAATGTAAAACACATGATGAATTCAAACTGAATTCTAAATTCAGATAAAAAAATAAAATGTGAATTTTGTATGATTGAAAAATGTAGTTGTGTATAAGCCACCGCGCGGCATGGTCATCCACTTGGTAAATAAGTTACCCCAAGCACATTAATTTTATTATTTTAAAACTTTCAGATTGAGAATGATCTATACCAAGTGGGAATTAGGGACATGCTTCAAAGTAAATCATAATAGGAAGCAGTTAATACAACGGATAAATTTGGTTCCGAGCGTAAAATATAAGAATGAATCATTAACGACAAAGTCATTGTCACAACGTCGACAAACATCAGTGCGGTGTGGGCTCACATTTAATTTTTTGGACAACGAGGTGGGCTCATATGTCATACTGTTGATTGTTTCAAGCCCAATAAATACATGTGAATAAGGACCTTAAGTGATGGCTAAACCAACCCGGCTTGTACTTGTTTGAAAGGTGGAACAATTTTGTGATTATCCAACCGCTCAAAGTTGGTGGCTCGTGTCTATCGCTTGTTACGCTCAGTATCTTACTAAATTAATGTTGTATTTATTACTCCTTAACAGCCGCTAATTAATTTCGGTACTTTCCAGGGTGGATGCTAATATAAATTTGTAACGGTTCAGCTACGCAGCCAGCATGACATGAATGTCCGAATCAGGCTTGCGATACGCCATGTGGCAGCTCATTTGAAATTTTACTCTTCAAAACTGCTTTTTTGGTTTTATCATTATTTATCTGCAAAGTAAAACTTACAAAGATGAAAATTCTTGCATTTACATGGAGCATTACGTAAATATACTATATATTTTAATAATAGAATGACGCACCAACTAAAAATGAAAGTTAAATGTGAATTTTAGTTAAAATATCATTTTATTACCAGACATATAATATATTCAAGTGATGATGCAGTGCACATAAAAATATTTCTTCTTATTCTTTCCTTCCAAAGTAAAACTTACAAGAACACCTCGAACAACAGTAAACATGACATGAATTGAGAAGGAGGAATGAATCGGACCGGATTTTATACAAATATTGATCCATCAACCCGCTACCGGAACTATCTTCTGTTAAATAGCTCGTCCCAATGGATGTGGGTCTTCAAGTAAAAGGGCCTGGACGATTCCCATCAAGTGACGAAAATTAAAGAATAAATATCTAAATTAATTCATCAGAAATATAAAAAAAAATAAATTAGTTATTCAGATTTTAAAAGTCTTAAATTAGTTCTTTAGAATTTTTAAAAAAGGGATAATTTAGTCTTTTTGTACAAGTCTATATGTTTGAAAAAAATACTGTATGAAGAGATCAATTTATCCTCTTTTTTAAAATTTAAATGATCAATTTGAAATTTTTAAAATTTAAAGAACTAATTTGTCCCCTCATTATCAAATTGAGTATTTTGTCAAAATTAAATTGACAATTCTTTTTGTAAACTAATTTTGTCCAAATCAGAACAAAATATCTTGTTTGAATTAGACTAATTTTTCATTCAAACTTGATCTAAACCACATCTCAAACACCCCTAGTGAAATACCTTGCTATTGCCAAATTCTGGGTTTTCTCTAAATTTCCAATCCTCAAATTTTCGCCTCATGTGTCATTTAAGGTGTGAGTTCTATAAGAAAAGTACCTTCGCTATTTATATTTATAAGCATATTTAAAATATCAAAATGATTTTTTTTTCAAAAATTACCCTTTGAGATATACTGACAAAGTAGAGTAAAAAAAAGAGAGTATTAACGAAGTTAGCGGAATTATTTTTCACTATGGAGTATAATTTGGCCGAATTGACTTATCCTGTACAATTACTGCCGTAATATTTTTCTTAATTTTTGTGTTAACCCTAATTAATACAAAAATTAAAATGGAAGGAGTAAGTTAGAGAAATGAAAAATCCGCTTGAGTTTAGGCGTCACTCTTGTAAGTGGCCAATAAAATCCAAAAAATTTCTCGCGGCCAGTTTCGTCAGAGTTTAAATGTTTAAGTGTGTATGGTGTTCACTTATACCAGGTCAGATCACCTTGAAATGATATGATATTCCGATTCTGGTCATGATGCCTGCCTAGACAATAATAAGTCAACATTAAGTTATATCTTTATATTGGCATGATATTTATTTAAAAAATATCATGTCTTCATCGCCATACTTGGTGTTGTGGAGAGTGTCTCTTAACCTTTATGTGTTATGAGAACTTTAATGTGATGAGATTTTCTGAAAGTAAACAAATCTCAAAGCGACCAAAGCACTTTGGTACAAAACTCATGTTTATTAGGGAGAAAATTCAATAGTTTCAAACTCGTATAAAGTATATTCCAACAAAACTTATGATTGCCAATCTCCTAAACAAAGGCTTAGCTGATAAAGTTTTTGTCGATCATGCATGTAACTTGTAAGAGTGTATTGAGGTATTTTGATGCTTTTGGTTAGTGAGTTTGTCATATAGATCTATATATTGCGACTAGAAATGTCAATGAGACAGAGCTGTGGTGATGGGAGAATATCCCCCGTCCTCCACCCCCGGGATGAAAATTCATCCCATGCCTCATGGACCTATCTTAATAACTTCTCCTGCAGATATGCATGGATATCTAATACATTAGTAAAATTTTATAAAATTTTGTAAAATGAAGAGCCGAATTATGATGATATGATTTCTTTTAAAAATATTCTAAAAAAAAAAATTCTCAGGTAGAGAAGAAAAAGTTTTTTGCATGATACAGAATTTATAAACATATGTATAAAATATTATAAATCTATACGTTAATGTTGTAAACCTACGTGAATAATAGAAATATTTTTAAAGATGATTATTAAAAAAAGTTATAAATCTTATATAAAAAAATTATAAATCACTAAATAAAAAATTATCAAAATAACTTCTCATAATCAAAAGAGCAATCTTATTTGAGCTACATCTTTTTGCTAGACACCTGACACCCTTGAAACAAAAGCATGGCTCACCACCTACCCTTATTTTTTTTCTCTCTTCCATCTTTTCTCCACAATTTTCTCTCTTTTCTCTCTTGGTGTCTTTGGTATCTAATAAATGAAAAAAGTTGCGAATGTGTTTAATTACCTCAGCCCAACTGTTTAAGGCCCCACGAGTAAATGCAACATGTAAGGAGCATGTGTGGTGCAAAGCGCTGATGGTGGCCACGATGAAGACAGAGAGATGAGTACACACTGAAACACGTTATGATTAGGACCACACTTGCTCCTTACTTTCAAAGGGGAGAGTGAAAGAACAGTAGATTTTTAGAGAATTCGGTCCATACAATAAAGTTTAGAAAAGACGAGGTTGACAACAGTTTATTATACCGTGAATGACTAGTTTGATATTAAAAGTGGGTGTCTAAATAGATATTTATTTTTTAGGTGTTAAAATATCATTAATCATGTTATAATTACAACGCGCCCAGAAGGCGCTTTCACGACACGAAAAACAAACCCTTCCCTTTCATTTCCATCCTATTGGCGGAACGACTTGGTGAACAATAATGCAAATCACAAACGCCAAATATACCGTCTTTTAACACACACAACATTTTGCCCGAATCCAATGTCCATATGGTCTTGTCAGAGCGTCAAACAATCTTTGTTTTTTAAATGACAATTATTACTGCCGAAACATATACAACGAGCTAAAAAAAGACAATTATCATTGCCACCAAGTCTTAGGAGGTGCTAGTATTGCTATTCATGGTTCCAAGCATTCATACTGGACCACCGATTGATGCAACAGGCAACGGGTCAATGCCACGGTCCAGTTGATCTGCACACCCAGAGTAGACACATCCGCACACGACGTTATCATGTTTAATTGGTCAGAATTACATGTGATCCCCACCAGAGTAGATCAAATTTATGTTCAACTTCTGCACTACTCACAAGGTAATATGCCAGCATGTTTAACTCAAAGAAGCACAAAACCTTCAACTTTCTTCTTCTTTTTTTTCTTCCACTTCTTATCATCGGAGTCGTTATCGTCATTATTATGTCTTTTAAAAATATTTATTCAAAATATTTAAATGAAAAAAATTAAAGTGTTTGATTTCCATGCACTCAGTATAGAACTTTTCATATTGTCGTCCAATCATGTATTGCCACATTAGTAAAAATGGTGAAGCCTCATACTCACTATTTGAAAAGTCATGTAAATGAGATGATTTAATTGGATGATAATGTAATATCTGTGTATAGAAATTAAACTCAATTTTAAATATGTATTTAATATATATTTGAATGATACAAAAAAAAGAAAAGGATTGAGTTTGGAACTATTCTTATTATTGTGAATGTCTCGATCATCTCATTATTGGAACTTCTTTCGGGCAAAAAACGTTCTTGCTAGCTACTCAAACCATGTGTTTGGTTTTGATAATATTATTAATCTTGAAGGATGCTTCCTGTTTGCACCAAATTTCACCAAGTATTAAACAGTCGAACTGTTGTTCGATCTTAGTGGAGTAAGGGCCATAGTGACAACTTTGACTGTTAAAACATGAAGGTTCTTAATGATGACAATGCATGACGAATGTTTGACATGTCGAATTCAACCAAGACTGTGAATTGTGACTTGCAAGGGAAAATTGACAAAGCCTTAAGTTTATCTGTCGACATGTCAAAAGCTTATGAAAGTCACTAAAAATGAAGTTTGAATATCCAAGATTAAAAACTAGCGATGACAAGATTATCATGTTTGAGTTCGACGAGTCAAAATCCATGTTTGTCATTTAGGACTTAATTTAAAGATCTTAGAAAGATTGCCACAATGATCAATATAGGAGACAGACATTGGTCGATCTTCGGTTAATGGTAGTTATTGATAGAAGCTTTATGAAGATGCAACGAAGTGGCAACCGCTCGACACCAAATGCATATGACAAAGAAAGAAACTATCAAAGACACGTCCAAGGACGTAGCCAAAGACGAGTATTAAAATTATAGAGTCCTATGATGTCTATAAATAGTGGTTCTATATATTTGTAAGAGATTAAAATTTTTACTCACATACTCGCTCTAACAACATCACTCTAATGACTAAATAAAGTCCAGAAAGTCCTTTGAGTAGTTGTTCTCAACCCCAATTTGCTGCTAGGAATAGATTTCTTTTACTTCCTTTACCATTTCTATACTTTTACTTATTTTTGTCAATCGACTACTTTGCGTTTTGCAATTCTTATACATTCAACATTATGTCAATCAACATTCCATGCACAACACACAATCACACGACATGTTCCATCCTCATCTCATTCACATTTATTTGACACTCAATTCTTTTTGGTGTGGAACCTAAGAAGAATAGTTTTTCATTTCCTGAATCGAGATCTGGAATAGCAAAGGTTGACGTCCAAACTCTCGAGTTTGTCGACAAACACCTGATTTAAAGTAGTTCAACCACTTGCACAAAGGGAATCGTCGATTATTTGTTGTTAACGTAAAAGTATCAAAACCTACAATAAACACATCCGCGACCTAATATCTTTAATTTAAATTTTAATCACCAAAAGATAACCAGCTTATCTTATACAAAAATCCTCCACAGATGCGTCAAACAACATGATGAATTTTTTTTTTTGGAAAATAAAAAAGAACAAGAAAGAAAGAAAAGAAACCGCTATGGGAGTCTCTATCAAGTTCAAAAACCAACAATCGACAGCAAATGCAAAGCATTAACAATCTTACCCAAAAGTCTGTGAAGATTCAAGAAAATGGAAAATTGACATCGATTCAAATTATATATCTGAGAGTGACTCAAATTATTTCTTTGAGAAATATAAGGGTATGTTTGGTTTGTTTTCAGCTTTCATCGTCAGTTTTTCAGTTTTTAGGATTTTGTGAAGGAAATACTAAAAATTGAAAATAAAAACTGAAAACTAGAATTTGTAGTTTTTAGAATTTTCAGTATTCCTTCACAAAATCTGAAAAACTGAAAATAAAAACTAGAAAACTGGAAACTCAAATCAAACAGACCCTAAATTTTGATAACCGGACGACTAATTCTGCTAGAGGTTGATGAGACTACCTACAACATAATTTCATTTGACGGGGGCAGTAGAGGATATCAATGTCTATATCAGCATGTAATACCTCAAGTTGCACAAGAAATTAATGTTACGTTCCTATTGCAAAGGATAAATATACCACAGTAAGAGACTAAATTCGATGTGAATCGGTGCAACAAACACTAAGTTATATATTGTTAACCATCAAACCATTACATACGAAAGTGATGTATCAAAAAGGAAAAAAAATCATTAGGAAAGAGAAATAATATTAGCCATTCAATTGCTTCTGTCATTTGTCAGCCTCATTAAGAATCTGTTAAACAGAAGAAGGCCATAAAGTTCTAGCAATTACACATAGCTCAAAAAACTTGAAAAATAGCAGCATAAATGATGATAACAGGAAAAAAAAACTTCTATATAGAGGGTAAAAGTGAGGATGAATTTTCCATCATCCCCACTTTCATCTCCAAACCAAATACATCCTAAAATTATTAAATTTTTGGCAAATGTGCATGCTTCTTCGTAAAAGTGACTTAGCACAATAAACTGCATTTAACGGGCAGATTAGCTCTGTTCATAATATAATGCAGATATAAAAAAGCTGGTTATATAGCTAATTAGCTACGATGTATATACCTTTGCATATTATATGAATCTACACATAATCAATAATGTTGTCTACAGGCAATTTAGTCCCTTAATAAAAGATACGCTTTGCAAATCAATTATTGTAAGAGTATCTTGAGTTCAGAAATAAAAAGAGAGACATCTGAGAGTAAAACTGAAACAAAATTTGTTATTATTGTTGTTGATTGATTTAGTCCCACTTTCATTGAGAGTATTTACAAGTTGAGCTTAACTATGGTTAGAGTCTAACAAAAGGGTTAAGTAGTGGTTAGCATTGGTAACTAACTTGTTGCTGTACCAACTACACTAGTTCTAGATGCATCTCTAACATTCCTGCTTAAACTCAGAGGAGGTGCTGCAATTCTAAGTTTGATTTTGAGGTAAGGAAACTCAGTTGAGGAGATTGACTTGGTGAGGATATCAGCAACTTGTTTAGTTGAAAGTATCTAGCAAACTCTGAGCTGACCTTGAGTGACTCTTTTCCTAACAAAATGAAGGTCTAGTTTGAAGTGTTTTGATTTGCTGTAATCATGACAACACTTAAATTGTCACAATAAATAATAGGTGTAGACGTGAGAGGCTGTTGAAGTTCAGATATTAGAGACTGGAGCCAAAGTAATTCTGAAACAGCAGGTGCAAGGCCTTTGTATTTAGTTTCTATGCTGGATCTTGAGACTGATTGCTGCTTCTTTGAAAACCATGACACAACATTACCTCCAAAATATGTACAGATGCCTATGGTTGATCTTCTGTGATCAAGGTCTGAACCCCAATCAGCATCACAAAATGCAAATAGTTCCAATGGTTCCTTTTAGGCATCTCAGGATTTTTTGACTGCTTGCTAGTAAGATTGGAGAGGAGCATGCATGAATTGGCACACTTTGTTGACACAAAAGGCTATATCACGTCTTGTAAGTGTCATATATTGGAGTGCACATACAATGGATCTGTACTAAGATTGATTTTCAAAAGGATCAGAACCAGTTTTTTAGAGTTTGAGGCCAGTTACCATGGGAGTTGGAGTTGGTATTGAGTCCAGCATGTTAGCTTTTTGAAGGAGGTCAGATATATATTTGGATTAAGATAGATGCAAGTCTACAGTAAGTGTCAATTTGGCTTCTATGCCTAGGAAGTAGTGAAGGTTGCCAAGGTCCTTAGGGGTATGTTTGTGAGTTGGGATTTTGGGGGGAAAGGGAGTGGAAAGAAGGATTTGCAGTATAACTTTACACTACAAACCCCTCGTTATCCTCCCTTCCCCTCCAAAATCCTAACTCACAAACATACTCTAAAGGATTATATCCTATTTGAAGTTGAAATAAGGTTGGTGATGACTTGTGTGGATGAGCCAATGATGATTACATCATCTACATAGACCAAGACATATTTTGTATAGTTGGAAGTCACTTTGATAAAGAGTGAGGAATCACATTTGACAGAAGTGAATCCTAAAGAAAGCAGAGTGCCTTGTAGTTTTCCAAATCAAGCTCTAGGAGCTTGTTTGAGCCCATAAAGAGCGTTGTTAGGCTTGCAAACTAGAGAAGGATCACTAGAGATGAAGCCTTCAGGTAGTGATATGTACATTGATTCTTGGAGATCTGATTAAGGAAAGCATTGTTGAAGTCAATTTGTTTTATTGGCCAGTGTTTTTGAGAAAGCAATGGTGAGTATCACTCTTATGGTTACTAGCTTGACAAGTGGACTGAAAGTTCCATGATAATCGACGCCTTCTTGTTGATGAAATCCTTCAGCCATACGTCTTGCCATGTGCTTGTTCATAGAGCTATGGGAGTTGTATTTTACTCTAAATACCCACTTACAACCTATTGGAACTTGACCTGGAGGAAGTTTAACTAGGGATCGAGCATTATTTTTTTTACGAGCAGAAAATTCTTCTTGCATGGCCTTAAATCACAAAGGATCAATGATGGCCTTTTGGCAGGTGAGGGAATGAGAGAGGCTATATATGCCTTAGGTTTGTAAATCCCATTTTTGGCTCTAATGACCATTGCATAGGTGTTGTTACATGGCTAAGCCGGTTTATTACTAGGAGCATAGTCCTTGAGTGTGGATATGATAGAAGCCAGGGGAGGAGGAGGAACCAGTGACTGAGGATTCTTATTTGGCGCTGGTGGTTGAGTTTAGTGAAGCTGTATTGTTTGTGGTGATAAGTTGGGAGTAGCACTAGTAGTATCAGTCATGGAATTCTTATCAAAAACATCAATAATAGGCAAAGAAGGAAGAGCAAATACAGGATGTATATGAGCAGTAGTAGTGTGGCCATGTCATGACCCGATCTGGGAACATGACCGGCACATGAGGAATCTCATCCCCACATAAGCCTCATGACCTCTGAGTCTCTCTCTATATATAAAATAAGATACTTTTCATTTTGAAATCATAACTTTACCTAAAACTCTATTTAAACTTTTTATTTGGAAATATAAAATTGAAATACTTGATATATGAAACTCTGAAATTTATCTTTACCATACTCTGAAAATTGATTTAACATGTGATCTGGATCATAAGTACATCTCTGGTTTATTACATAAACTCTATTCAAACTCTACAGTTTCACATCCATACTTGTGAACTGAAAATATATACATAATTATCCAAATATTGAAATCAAATACATAATCTGAAAATAATGCATGGCTCGGATCCTGCCTGCACATCTACTAGAGCACTCTACTCTAACAAGACTCTAAACTAAGCCTTATTTCAAAGTAAGACTCACTACTGAGAATGACTGCATCTGCCAAAATGGAGGCTGAGCAACATCTGTACCTGCAACTATGAGGAGGAAAGGAGAAGGGTGAGTCAATGAACTTAGTGAGTGAGCTCTCACCAATCACCCACATGGGACAGCCAAGGATAATATGCATAATGCAATATATATGAACTATCACAAACCTTTTGAAATTCATATACATGATGACGTAGAAAGGATATCTCTATTTTCGTAAATACATAGAAAACATCTCTAAATTCTTACTCTAACAAGAAAATCAGTTCTCATATATATAATGTCTCTCAAATCAAATATTCTTTGAAAAACATCAATAATCTTTGAAAACATAATTAACAACACTCAAATAGAGAAACATGGATAATTTGTTTACTAATGGTGTGATAATGTATCCTCCAGTTATACATGTCAACCATGACATTACCGATCCTTTATGGGTGTCGAACATGAGCTCCACCCTCAAGGCTTTGTTCCTTCTCCCCAGGCACGGGCCAAGGGAAGAACACGTATTTTCTGCTCTATGAGATTGCCCCTAGGGACAACTTGGTACCAAGATTAATAATCATTTTTTTCTAGTCGTTAACTCACTGTTTGTTTCTCTATAGCTATCGTCTAGTTTCTAAATCATAAAAACTAAGTATTTTTCTAAGTGTTAGGCTTTACTCTGGAGTTAAAACTCTATCATATAATACTCTACTCTTGAAATCTCTTAAAGTATTGAAACTCTAAAACTCTGTTATATGCTCTACTCTGGGTATCAAACTCTTTCATGCATAAATACTCTGTTCCTTGAAATCATCAAGATAATTCGTAAAATCTCTAAATACATTCATATTCATACTCTAGCTCTTTATGAAACCGTTTGGATATGAAAACTCTTGAAACTCAAAAAGATCTAGACTCATATAACTTTAGCAATCTGGTTTTAGCATAGCTGAGACCGTGAAATCATGCCTAAGGGATCACCCGTTTGTAGGCATTTCAATTTCAAGCTCATAGAATATGCATCTGACAGTCGCCACGAATCATACTAAATTTCACACTTCTGGGTGTCATAAAAACTGGATTTCTAAAATCTCATTTCTCAAGCTAACATCTCTTTATATCTTGATAACTCTAATATCAAACTTTGAAATGGAAGGATTCATAATCATAAAAACTTTGGCATTATAAAAACATCTTTGTTCATGAAACTAAGTCATTCTCTGTTTGACATTTTGCCGAAATATCTTAACTGATACTCTAAAATCATATTTCGAAATCTTTTGTCTGGAAGTATAAATATGTCAAAACTCTTTAAACATGTTGGATGTACTAACAACTTATTAAATCATATATATTCTCGCAATAACTTCATGAATATATATATATAAAATATTTTCATAGTACTCTATACATCAATCATGGTCTCATGATTTTCTAAAGCACATAATTTATGCTCTTTGAAAATCATGCTCTTTGTCTAGCTTGCTATACTTGCAAATCACATATATATAATCATAATTTTCAACTCTAATATCATATTTGACAATCATCATGCAAGAAACATATTCATAGTGATAAAACTAAGGCTACGAGATTAAACCCACTCAATGTTTGGAGTCGGGAGTATATGGGCACCACCAACTTGACCTCCAAAGTATGGAATGGCACCATCAACTACCATAGAGCAACATTGACTCAAGATTAATCTCTGCTAATCTCTAAACAACTTTAATCTAGCTCTAACAACATTGGAGGAGCACCCCACTTGACAACAATGGAGAAACAACAAAGCCTAAACCATGGAACATGTAAAAGAAAGGAAGGGGATGACAAAACCAACATAAACCCTTACCTTTTGATCTTGCAAGGAAAATGATTGATTATGGATTGAGTGGAAGAGAATGGGAAAGGGTTTGAAGGAAGGGGGTTTTAGTTTTGGGAGTAAAAATCCCGAGCTTGGGGTTTAAAAAGGGGTGGAGGGGTTCATTAAATGAAATGGGATCGTTTGACACTGTTTCTGTCAAACTGAGACCACTAAGAAGGAGTGATTCCATTTCTTCGATTGTGTATGGATCAAGACGCGAGAATCAAAGTGACAATTGAATTGTACTCCTCGAGAAGGACATCAACAATCGCTTTGATGTATTCTTCATTGTGTAGAGGAGAGCCAACAACAGCTAGTTGATCAAACAATTTCTTGAGTATGAGAAGATAAAGATTCATGGAAGAGGATTTCTCCATTGCATGCAATTGAAGCTTCAATTAACAAATTTTGGCTCAAGTTTACAGAGGTAAGAAGCGCTTAATCTTTGCCCAAATTTGGTCGGAGAAGATGCATCCAACCATGCAAACTCGGATTGAATCGCTTAAGGATGCTAGTAGCCATGAGAGTGATAGATTATCTTGGTGTTTCCAATGAATAAATGCTAGATTCTTGGTGTGTGGAGAAGCACCATCATTTGTGAGATAAACTTTAAGGATTTGAGTTCGATTGAGATGATGAAAAAGATCATAACTTTTGATTGTAGCTATTGCCTCTTGCTCCCAAAGGAGGTAGTTGATATCACTAAGTTTGCATGAGATCAGCATCGAGAAGTTGTGAATCACCAGTGGAGCTGGCAAAGAAGCTGTTGAGGAAGTAGGAGATTCAGGTGGTGGTTGCACCATGGATCGAGAACCGAGCTCTGATATAATGTAAGAGTATCTTGAGTTCTGAGAGAAAGAGAGAGAGAGATATGGGAGTAAAACTGAAACACAATTTGTTATATTTTTGTTGATCGATTTAGTTACACTTTCATTGAGAATATTTATAGGTTGAGCTTAACTAGTAGTAGCACTAGCAACTAACTTGTAGCTATACTAACTACACTAGTTCTAGGTGCATCTCTAACAATGATGGATACAATAACCATTCGAAATGGTTCACATGAACTTTTGGTAGTTTAAGTTTCTTTGTGAACAAATGTTCTTAAAACACTATCGCTGGCCATTGCAGCTTAAAGACTCCTCAATAACAAATAGGATGTTGCAGGCTTGCGCCTCAAAAACAAATTTCAAGATATATTATTTACACGATAAGCATTGCCGTTTGGAGTATCGTTCTTCGTTTAACCATTTTATTGAAATGTCAGACTAGTTTTTACTGCTCGAAAAGCGTTGCATCTGAACTCAATAATATTCAGTATCCCAAACAAAAGATTTTGATACTTTAATGCTGCTCAAGAGAATATTATTTATATAAACAAATAAAACACGGGTATAACCTTTTTCTTTTTTCCTTCTTTTGCTCTATAAACACGGGCATAAAGTTTTTTTTTTTTCTGGCCAGACGGCATAACTTAAAGATTGAAAAAGACAAATATGTGTTAAACCCAAATGTACGTCTAAGCCCAAATAGATTGACGACACTTGGGCTCTTACTACGACTGATATATTCAAGACAAGCCCAACAAAAGGCAAACAATAAATATGTGCATATACGTATGTACAATTACAAATTAAAAAGTCAAAATTTTGACTAGAATGATGAAACTACATTATTGACTCTAGTTTTTGTCATTTCATTCTACGTAACAACTACAATTTTATTAAAACAGTGATTATTTTTTATTACAGCATTAAAAATAATTGTGAAAAAATTAAGAACCAAGAAGGGATCGGAAATTAATTATCATTATTATTTTGGTAAAAAGGTGCTTCAAAGGTAAGCCACGGGGTGTAGTGGCTTCCATAACATCACGTACAAGCAGGTCCAATATGTCATCCGGAGGAGGCGAGCTCCAAACTTCGGATCCCAGAGCACGAGTTAGTCTGATGCCAGCCATGTAGGAAAGCACTAAAGTGAAGGGCAAGTAAATAAAATTGATTTTCTTATATCAAAATTTCGCTTGATCATATCCTGTGAAATTTTTTTATTATTGATTTAAAATGTGCGACTCAAATATAGTATATGACACAAAATAGTTAACAGCAAGAGACCACACAAGTGAAATTTTAATTGATTGATGAAATTATATCAAATCAAATATGGCTGTAAAAGGAAAATTCCAAAATGGACCCCAACATTCAATTTTTCCAACGTGATACAATACAAGTTATGTGACTCAAGTAATGTCAAAATAGGCTCTACTTATCTGGTTGACCTACTTAACCCACCAAAAAAGGGGGGGTTGGTTGAGTATTTGAGCTCACCAATTTTTTTGGCCCGCCTAACCATCCCTGGCCTAATCTGCGGGTTCAGGCGGGCTAGGCCGGCGGGTTGAAGGGTAATTTTGAAAAAAAAAATTCGGAGGTGTTAATCTATTTGAAGCAGCCCACTTCTTGACCAGAAAGATCATGTAAAAGCCCACTAAAATTTCCAGATACCACACTAATTAAGATTTCTCACGAACAAAAAAACCTAAGGTTTCTCACTTTTGTATTGACCTCTGCAAATCCCAAAGTGATAAGAATACACAAGGCAGCAACGCTCTCCTCCATCCCTCTCCTCTCACTTTCAATTTTTATTTGCATATTTAAAATAATTTTACATGTGATGTTTTTTGGGTTGACTCATTGATTTTTTTGTTGCTGAGTACTAGTAATCCTATCACCCTAACCTAAAGTAGTAATTTAAATTTTTTTATTTTTAAAATTGTTAAATAAGATTAATCGATAGAAATATTGAAATGATTTTTTTGTTATTTTTTCATTTTTTGACGGGCTAACCCGCCGATCTGCTAGCTTACCAAGAAATAAATTGGGTTGGTTATGTCAATCCATATTATTTTGACTGGTTAGCCCACCTCATCTAACCCTTTTTTGGCGGATTATTGACAAGTCGAGTCTAGGGGGAAGCTCCGCTTTGGCATCTCTATGCTCAAGAAATCAGGATTTTAGTAGTAGCTCATTGGCTGGTGTAACGCATGACATGAGCCAATGATAGTCAGGGTCAGTATTCTCTGAATTTTTTTTATTTTTTTTCGGGGTTGTTGGGGGAGGGATGGGGAATGGAGTCTTTGACTCCAATGATCGAACTCGCAATCCTTCCCCATATACATGGTTCTTTAGAAGGTAGAAAATTTGCCATTTGAGCCAAGTCCTCAATCGCCAGTATATTTTGAATTTGAAACACCATTTTATTTAGTTTTTATAATCCGACTGTACTCTTCCCACTTTCATTATTAACTATTCAAAGATGGCAAAAGTGCAGAGCGCAATCGTTGTTGTCTTGTTTGTTTGTGGATCAACATTGACTTCTTATAATAAATTAGGGTTTTGTTAGCCCACATTCTTAGAATACTGATTAAAAATAATAAAGAAAATAAATATTTAAATTTAACAGTGAGTTTAAGGTATTGAAAATACAAAAGTTAATAATTCAAAATAAAAGTTTCATCTTTTAATTTCTTAACTAGTACCTAAGGATATTCTTTAAATAAACCCAACAAATAATAGTGAAAACTTTGAGGAAGCTGCAAAAATAGCTTTTTTAAAGAAGCTCTTACGTGGCCTTTTAGCACTAATGACAGCTGTTGTGTTCACTGCACTAGACATGTTTTATGATGTATCATTTGAAGTTTGGTGCATCATGCACCACCCCTCAACTTTCAACTCAAACAGCATCATCGCCATCCTCCCATGCCCTTCGTTCTGGCAACACCCTTGCAGTCATCGACGCCTCCACCACCACCCTCTACGGAGTCGTGCAGCTGCCACAACCTCATCAACGACTTCCCCGAAACCTCGTACCTCACGTACCTAAAGCTCAATGATTCCGAAGCCTTTTGCCCCGTCATTGGCAACACCTGCAGCACCGTACTCAACAGTGACTACGCACTTGTTTTTGGCAGCATTTTCTGCTTACATTTCTCTTAAATTTGCTGTAACTAACTGACGGGAACCCCACTGTTTGCAATATCTTATGATTTGATTTGGTTAGGGTTTGGGTTTTGATTTGTGTTTGCGAGATTGTTCTGCCGAGTGCCCTTTTTTTGTTGGCTTTTGGAACATGTGGCGAAAGGGCTATTTTTGCGGGCAATATGGTTGAAAGAATGTCTCAATGACATTGAATGGTGCTTTGTTTTTCTTTCGGCAAGTGTTCCTCTTCCTTTGATGGGGATGGTTGAGTATGGGATTGTTGCTGCGCTTGGTCTGCAGTTGGGCTTAAAGAAGTTGTTGCCTTTTGTGATTGACAAGTCCAATGCTCAGCGTTTACTGCATGGAACCAAGAGGGTGGCGGAGGCGTCGGTGACAGCGAGGGTGGTCCTGGAGCGGAGGGCATGGGGAGGATGGCGATGATGTTATTTTGGGGTTGAGAGGATGGAGAGGTGGTGCATGATGCACCAAATTTTATAGAATACACTATAAAACATCCTAGGCTCAGATAACAAGACATGTGTCCTTAGTGTTAAAAGGCCATAAGAGCTTCTTCAATAGGAGGGTTTTACGGTAAATTTTTTATTTTTGATCCATTAAAAACACTTATTATTAACTATTAGCTAAAATCATTTTAAAAAAATAATAATCAATCAATGGTCAATAAAATAAAATCTATGATGGGTCTCAAAATTTGAAATTTATCTTATAATTTGTCCTTTAATAAAATTATTTTTACAACTTGATTATAATATTCTTAGAAATTAAATTTTCTATCCCATTTTCGTGTTCTTCTTTATATCTTATTTATAAAATTTTGAAATGTGATGATAATATTATTTATGATTTTAAATTTTTTTAACTATGTATGATTTAAATACAAGGTAAAATTTGATTGAAAGATAAAGAGAGGGTACAGTTTATTTGAATCCAATATCCCTCCTTATAATTTCTTCAATAAAAAATGTTTATTATGCTACTTTTGTGGCAGCCATGTGCTCCGCGCGTGCGTCCGTTGTTTTTACCAATTGGAGTACAGTGCTTTGCACTACATATGCATCCAAATAATTGACGCAATTTGGGTTGCCAGAATGAATTAGCAATTTGGCATGCTACTAAAGTCACGTTATTTAATTGTTTACCATTAATTATAATTAATATTTATAAATAAATTTTAAAATGTTGAAACAAAGAATGCCATCCCTCTCTTTGATACTACCTCCGTCCACACTTTAATTGTATTTAGGTATATTGATTTTATAATATATCAAATACTTGTTAATTTTTCAGATGACATTTGAAAATTAACGTAGGTAGGCAGTAATTTTATCAATTTTTGTTAGCCAGACGGTGATGGAGGAGAAATTTGGTTCACAGCATCAAATGTCCCTCAACCCTTAACCAGTGTTCGTTTTTCACGTGTCTCACGGTAGCATTAATTAGGCGGTTCCTAAATTCAATTTAACCGACTTTATGTGTAAAATTTACGTATAATATTTATCTATGAAAATTTTTCTCTCATTTTAACTTTTCAACCCATTACATATAAGAGTGAAAATTTTTTAATCAAGTTTTATGTGTGAAATTATAAATGAAATTTATCTAAGAAATTTCTATCTCCATTTATACTTCATAACCAAGCACACTTAAGGCTAGATTGCATTAGGGGATAAAAATTTAATGAAAATTTTTATAGATAATTTTATCCCATTTTTACCCATCAATTAAACATATTTAAAATATAAAATAAAATGTTAAATCAGTGTATTTTGATTTAACAAAATACTCAATTTAACATCTTACATTTACATGTGTTCATAATAAAAATGGGTGTAATTAAATTTATTTAATTATGAGACCCACAAATTTTATTGTCAGTGCGTCTTAGCGTATAACAATGATATTTTACACTTATACTCAGCTGAGAATTTGTCGTCTTCTGAATTTGGGAGTGTGCACGAGAAAGAAATGCCCAGGAGTTTAGAATTGATTGAAAAACAGGCCAGGTGTAAAGACTCACAAGTCATAAGAGTATTTTTCTGTTAGTTAACACTTTACAGTATTTTTCCATTCCCATCCCGCAAGTCGCAACATTAGTACAATTGCGTATCTTACACGACAAAATGACAAAAACTATTGAAGCCTGCTCCGATATCATGCCAAGTGCTCAACCATGTGGGAGTTTAATTTACTAATCCAATTAATCGACAAATGAATTATAGCGAAAGTGCAAGGTTAGCTAACGCAACGTCCAATATCTTTTGACGAGAAAAAGAAAAGAGCAGTTGAATATATCAGATTATTTGTTTGTAATATGACTAGATCATCTAGCATTCCCTTACTTTTTCACAATTTCATTGTGGGGTTAGTTGAAGTGAACGAAATATTTGACTATTCTAGAAGGATGTGTTGGGTTAGATTATGTGAATATTTTATTCTATGGTAAAATTTAATTATTTTTATTAGAATTAGGTGCAATAAGAATTGAACTCTAAATCATCAAGTTATAGAGACTCTGATATTATATTATGAAATTATCTCTCTTAAAAATTTAATTTATTAGATTATAACATGTTAATGATTTTATATCTAATAAAACCATATTTGCTTTTCATTCTCACTTGCCCTGTACGTGTATAAGTCGCCTAACTTGCAAAATAGCCTGCTCATTTGCAAAGTCGTTTCATAAGTTTGCTGCATGTTGAACGTGCCTATGGCACTCCATCATCAGAATACAATGTGATAATATTTAAGTTGATTATTATAAAAATATTTAATTTTATTCTGTCAACTAATTATATATATATAAATTAAATATTTTTAACAATGTGATAATATATGATTAGAGATTAGATTATTATAAAAGAAAAATTGACAACAAATCAAAATTATTTTTATTTACTATTTCTCATTTTCTTAATTCTTAACTGCTATTTTTATTATTTACAATCTTTTATCATGCTAAACGTCTAAGGTTTAGAATCCCAATTACAACCTAATCGTGTGTTATTATCAGTGACAACTCATGCATAGCAAATTATTATTTTAAACATATTGAGGTTACAGAGAATGTGAACTTGAGAGAATTCGATCTGAGAGAAAACTTGTATATTGACTTAATGAATGTGTTTACACTGAGCAGAGTATTTACATGCTCATCAGATACATTCGATATTCACAATCCAGTCTAGACACATTGGACCATTTGCTGACGGATACTAATAACTTTCTAACCACAGCCATGCTGGCACTCTTGCCATGCTAGCACTTAGCTTCACTAGCATGCTCCAGCAAACTAAGCTCCCTAGTGGGTATTGTCTTCCTGAATCATTATATTTTGACATCCAAAACATGGATATCTATTCATACACCCACTTTATAATTATTGGATGTGGTGGATGTTAAAGATAATTAGGGACCACCCTCATATTCAATAGTGATGACAAAATATCATTACTCTTGTCTTCCTGCCTCTTTTGACACTTGCAACTGTTGACATTCCCCCTAAATTAGTAGTACAAGTGATGACAAAAGTTGCCAAGACACAGAGCTTGTTCCAGAGAGTAAGAAATCAAGTGGAGGACAGAGCCTTAGTAAAGATGTCAGCTGGTTGATCATCAAATGGAATGTGAACAACTTTCAACTTATGCGCAAGGACTTTCTTACAAACAAAGAATAAATCTAGCTCCATATGTTTTGTTCTAGTGTGTAAGACTGGGATGTGAGCAAGCACGATGGTGCTCAGATTGTCGCAGTAGGCAGACAGTGTAGGAAGAACAAGGCTAAGTTCATGAAGAAAGGTTTGAAGCCATAACAATTTAGCAATACTGTTTGCAAGATTGCGGTATTCAACCTTAGTACTTGACCTAGCAACAACATGTTGCTTTCATGATCACTAGGAGATTAAATTTGGACCAAGGAAAGCATGACCCTAAAGTGGATCACCTATCATCAGGACCAAAGGCCCAATACACATCACAAAGGCCTGAATTAAGAAAGGTAGAGTGGGGGAAAGAGTGATGCCTTGAGTGATGGTATTGGCCAAGTAGTGGAGAATTTGCTTGACTATCTTTCGGTGTTCCTCAGCTGGAGATTGCATGAATTGACAACACTTGTTGACACTAAAGGCAATCTCTGGTCTAGTAAGTGTGGCGTACTGGGGAGCCCCCACAACAAAGCGATAAAGATGAGGATCATCAAACAAAGGGATCACTGCTTTGGACAATTTTGAATTGGATACCATAGGAGTAGTGATGCCTTTGTAAGTGCTCATTTTTCTCTTGATCGGCAAATCACAAATATACTTTTGTTAAGATAAATGAAGTCCACCTTTGGGTAAGTGAGTGACCTCCGACCAAGAAGTAGTCACTACTAGAAAAATTGCTATTACCTATAAATTTTTTGTGTTACCGATGGAAAAATTTGTAACCGACGGATTTTGTCAACCGGTAATAACGCCGTCGGAAAGTATTATCAATGCAAGAAATCCATCGAAAAATTTTACTTAGGGAAAAAAAATCCGTCAGAAATTTTTACCGACAGATTTTTGCACACAAATCCGTCAGTAATGATCTTGACAAAATTATCAGGAAATAAGTCAACAAAAAATTTTACTGATGGATTTTTTATTTATTATCGATGGATTTTTCGTCGGTAAAATTTTAATTAAAATTATGTTTTTTAAAGTTTGAAATTTTTCGTCGATAATTTGTCACTTTTTTAATTTTATTTTTTAATATTTTACCGACAGATTTTTCATCTGTAATTATAAATTCTAAAATTTTTAATTTTATTTCTTTTTATTTTACTGATGATTTTTTTGATAATATTTAATATTTTGAATATTATTTTTCCCTTTTTAAATTTATCAATGGATTTTTTGCCGGTAATATTTTTAAATTTTATTTTTCCTTTTTTATTTTATCGACAGAAAATTCATCTGTAATATTTTAAAATTTTTGTTTTCCCCTTTTTATTTTATTGACGGAAAATCTGTAGGTAATATTTTAAAATTTTATTTTTTCCTTTTTATTTTACCGATGGAAAATCCATCAGTAAAGTGTATATTACTCAATTTTTTTTGCATTTTACTGACGAAAATTTTGTCAGTAAATATTTTAAAAAAAAATAAATAATCAGCAATTTTTATGTTACTTGATTATTTAAGAGTTTATTTTTTATTTAACGATAATTATAAACATATAAATATATTTAATTATAATAAATTATAAAAAATACTCAATAAATAAACATAACAAATTTAAATTCAAAATGTAAAATAAACACAAATGCAACAAGCCACCCTTATAAATACAGGGGAGTTTCCACAAAGTTTGAATTAAAGAAACATAAAAGTAAAAGATGACATCAATGGTATCAATACTATCATACAAAATACAGCACCGCATTGCATTCTAATGAAATAAATAAAAATAGTAGACATGTCCAAAACTCCTCAATTAAGTCCCATCATCTTTGTCACCATGCATGCCAGCTGCTAGATATTCTTCATCTTGGCACATGAACTCCCTCACATCTTTGGACCTAAGTATGTACGAAATAAGTACCAATATCAAATGAGATATTTCAAAATAATTGAATGATTTTGTGCCTCTAAAGCAATATCAATTTATAAGCTTAGAAGTTGTAAGTGGATTACACAAATCGAACACCTCATCACAAAGTTTTAAAACCTATTTTTTTTATATCATTAATCATTGCACTAAATGCAGTGGCCAGCAAAACCTTTATTTAATTAGTCACTTTTTGTTTTGAACTCTAAATCGATAATCTCAATAAAAATTATAAAAGAGAATAATAAAACTGAATCTGTATTGAATGATGAGGAGTTTACACACATATATATACATGATGAGATCACACTAAGTATGTTGCTTATAATGAGTAACTAATTGGACGTACTTTTATTACATAGCAATTATGAAGACTTTAAATAACCATAGTTGGTATCCTCCATTGAGAAATGAGAACATCTATACCTATGTGTCAATAGGCAAGAGGGAGTATTTGCTAACATTCATTACATAGAAAAACCATAGAACCCATATATGAGAGAAACCAAAGGAAAGAAATGTACTTCTGTACTCCATCACTCAAATTTGAAAATCAAAATATGTTATCAATTGGATGTCATATACATCTTGCCTAAACCTTATTAACATATACTCTACACCAAATCATTGTAGAAATCCAAAGGAAGCAGCAAAATTTCCATTAATCATTGAAAACAACATAGTATAAGTAAAAAGTAATTAATTCATACTATGAAAATTAACTGTGTAAGAATCAAAACATTATACCTCATCTTTATCATCCAATCCTATGACTACTCATCTTCTGCTTGCTGGTCTTCCTGTACAAAATGGACATGAAAAGATTAATAAATTTTAAACAAAGAAAAGACTGATAAAGGCTGAAACAATTATAAAAAAAGGCTCAAATAGGAATAAGAAAAAAAGAGACACCCGAAAAAGAATAGAGAAAACTAATTTTTGACACTACCAATTCCATTGGTGTATTGTCACTCAATTCCATTTTGATTGGAAATTTAGCATTTTGGGAACCAAAAACCAAACCATAATCAGTAACCTTCGAGCCAAACTCGCATCACAAGCACAAACAAACACCATTGCCAAACAAATCAATACACTTCAAACAAAAAATAAACCCAAACTCAAGCCACAAAACAGAAAATCACAAACAAAACCACACAGTCCCAAAGCCACTACCACATCACAAATGAAAGCCCCAAAAAAAGGGCCACAGAGAAAACATCCTAACAACCCCAACACTATCATTAGTAACCTTTTCAATCCCAAACATCCTCAAATCAAAACCCATCCCACAACAATGTGAGTCAAAACTAGAATCCAAACATCAACCCAAACCATCGTACAAACAATAAAATCCCTAACCAAACTTCATAAGAACATAACCAAAAATAACCAAACAATTAAACAAACCATGAAGAATATTGATCTACTTTAACATAATTTTCTTATTTGTCTAACTCCTGCTATCTTTTTCTATTTATTCTAGCCAGTAAAATTCATTTGGTAACCTAAATTTTTTTTTTTTCATGAGAGAAGCTCAAATTACCTAACCTGCCAACCATAGTAGCAAGCATAGTCCAAACAAAAGATAAAGACAGATATCCAAACAAAAACCAAACTGCAAAATAGCTACATATCAAACAGGAAAAAAGACAAAATGCACTGAGTTGTTAGTCAACAAAAGCACTGTCAAAACCTTAAACTGCAGTAGCTGAGTTGTTTTCCATTACCAACATATCATATTTCAATTACAAAGAGTGAGAGCAAAGACAAAATAGATCAACAATAATAAATTAAAAAAAAAGGCTTGATAGAAAAAAAAGGATATCAGAAAAAAGAAACAAAAAAAACAGAACAAAAATAAGCTTATCAGAAAATGATAACATTCAAAGCAGATCAATAAACGAAAATAAGCTTCTCAGAAACCTAAATATTAAAACAATCATTCGCTAGATTTCCAGCAGAATCATGTTATAATTCTATTCAAAGACTAAATAACAAGTTAAATTTAAACTAGAAACAAAGTGCCATAACATTGCAAGCAAAATAACATAACTTCAACCTCAAAAGTTTTAACATAACATAATCCAAAACTGAAACAGATAAAAAAAGACAAAGACTTTGAACTGAAAAAGATAAAATAGATAAAAAGATAAAACCGACGCTCGCTGCTTCGTGGGTCGCAAACTGGCATTGTTGGTCTCGAGTTTGGTGGCCGATCTTTGGCAGCAGACCCAACAGCGATCTTTGTAGAGCGAGGGCAAGGGCGTCAGGCAGGGGAGACTAGAGGTGGGCAGGCGGTCGGTGTGTCGGTATTCACGGTGGTCTGAGAGAGAAAGGCTGAAATGAGAAGAGAGAGTTGAGAAGAGAAATGAATGAGGAATGGGAGATTGTGGTATAATAACGGAAGATGTTACCAATGGATTTTCAAATTATCGACAAAAAATCCATCGATAATAATTAGTTCTTAAAATTTTTAAAAAAATAATTACTGAAGGATTTTTAATCGGTAAAATTAAATTCTGAATTAAATTTTTTTAATTATTATCAACGGATTTTCTATCGGTAAAATTAATTTCAAAAAAATTCTAAAAAATAATTTTCCATCAAATTTTCTGTCAGTAAAATTAAATTCTGAATTAACTTTTTTAATTATTAAATCCATCGGTAAAATTAATTTCAGAAAAAAATTTAAACAAATAATTATCAACGGATTTTCTATCGGTAAAACCAATTTTAACATATTTATAATTGGTATTGGTTATTGACAGATTTTTCGTTAGTAAAATTAAACTCTGAATTAATTTTTTTTATTATTTTCGACGAATATTCCATCAGTAAATTTAATTTCAAAAAATATTTTTAAAAAATAATTACCAATGTATTTATCATCGGTAACTCGCGTGCCACTTTTCCCACCACTTAGCACGAAGTTTATCGGTGGATTACTGAGAAAATCCGTCGGCAACTACTGAAAACCAATTTTTTATTTTTTGCTCAGATTCTTGAATTTCCGTCAGTAAATCCATCGGTAATATCAACGAAAAAAATCTATTGGTAACCCGGTTGTTTCTTGTAGTGAGTGGAGGGGACCTAAGTCTTTGAAGGAGGACTCAGCATCAAGTTGAACTACAAGCTGTTATACGAAGGTTGAATTTGAGCTAGTATTGATGATATTGTCCACAAACCAAGATGTGGATACAAGAGTGAGAAAAGTTTTGCACAAACAAAGAAGGGTTGTATTTGCTATATTGAAAGCCCAGTTTGAAAAGAGCATAAGCAAGTCTTTCAAACCCAGCACGGGGTGCTTATTTTAAGCCATAGAGGGCTTAATGAAGTTTACAAACTAAAGATTTGTTAGGTGATGTAGAATTAGGCAAAATGGTTAAGGAGGATGAGATAGATAGGTGGTTAGGTGGTGAGGCTGATGAACAAGTGCGAGAAGGATATGTGGTAAGGGTTATGGTTGGGGTATATTAGCTGAAGAATTGGTTGGAAAATAGGGGAAGACAAATTCATTGAAGGTAAAATCTTTAGAGATATAGCCTTTGGGAGATGAAGTATGAGAATGACTATAACCAAGAAAAATGCACTAATTAGATCCATAATTCAGTTTATTTGTTTTATGATTCGAGACAGGGAACACTACTAGAAACTCGCGAAATACAAACGAATTTTATAGACAAAATTTTTTCTGTCTCTAATATAAATGGATTTATAGATGGGTAAACGAAAACGTGGAATTTTTTTTTTGGCAAAATCTATAAATCTGTCTGTAAATCCGTCTATAATTTTTGGCACAAAACTATTACAAATGAAAATTATGAACAAAAAATAAAATAATTTTTTTTGTTTTTCCACAAAATATACGGGCATATTTTTTTTAAATTATTGATTTAAAATAAATCCAATATATTACAAAGGGAAAAATATGTTTGTTATTTGAAATTTAAGACGCGTATTTAATGCATGCATTACAAATAAATTTTCTATTTGTAAATCCATTTGTAATTTGAAATTCAAGATTACAGATGGAAAAATTCATCCATAATGTCAGAAATTAAAAAGGTAGATATTTAATTTGCGCATCATAAACAAGAAAATCCATCTGTAAAGCCTTCAATGATTTCGTTTGTAATTCCTTTAATGAAACGATGTGTTTCATTAAAGGAATTATAGACAGATTTTCCCATCTGTAATGTCAGAATTCAGGCTACAAACACGGTGCCACCTACTTCCCCATTTCTTATTTTCACTTCTTTCTTTTCCCCTTCTCTGTGTTAGAAACTCGTGACCATTGCTGCTACCCTTCTTTGAGCCATCGCCAGTCACCAGAACCTCCATTTCGCAAATGGTTTGCGTCATTGTGTTTGTGGTAATGTTCTTCAACTTTTAATCAGTTTAGTTTTTTTTTATTTTCTGCCTTTTTTATTGTAAGTTTCATTGAGTTATCAGTTTTTAATGTGTAGAAATAATGGTGCTTTGTTTCCTTTAGGGGAGCCGCGATGGAGGACACGTAGTGTGGCAGAGCACATGGTAGATGTGACTATTGGTTTGGGAATATTTGGGTTTGTTTGTGGTGGCTTTGGGAAAGGGATTGCTAGAAAAATGGATGGTTTGTGGTGGCGACAGTAGTGATGGTGATGAAGCTAATTTTTTTTTTCTTTATTATAGATAGATTCTTCCATCTATAATGTTATAGACGGAAAAATTCATCTGTAATTGGCTAATTTTATAAGCTTTTTTTCAGCCAATTATAGATGAAAAACTTCAGCTATACATGTACAGACAGACGAATATGTCCATAAATCTATCTATAATATTTATAGATGCAAAAATAACAGATGACATGTTTCTGTCTGTAAGTTCATCTGTAATTGAAAAATCCATCTGTAAAGCTTATAAAAGCCGTCTGTAATTTCCTCTGTGTTCCGTGATAATCTTGTAATTGAAAGCATGCACAACTAAAGACTCTATGTATTGGATAGTCAGGGCTGGAATTAAATAACGTTTGAAATGCATATAGATATGCAAGTTTAAGGGAAGGTAGCCAATTGATAACGTGAACAGAAGTAGCAAAGGCATGATCCCAACATTTGAGTGGAAGGGAGGCATGTACAAGCATAGCTAGACCAATTTCAGCAATATGTCTGTGTTTTCTCTCAATGATTCCATTTTGGTGATGAGTACTAGGACACAGAAAAATCCGCAACATAACGGTGATGCGGCTGCAATGTAACGGCATTGCGACAGCAATGAAACACAACCTGAAAATTGAATATTTGTGTCGTTTCTGCATTTCCATTGTCGCACAGCTTTAACCATTGTGTGGTGGTTGAACGGTGATTGGTCACACGAACTGCCAGATGGTTGCTTCCGATAGATGGGATGGCGAACAGTGGTAGTCCCATGAACACGGAAGAAACAAAGAAGGGGAGGTGAAAGTGGAGTTAAGGAAAGGAAAGGGGATACGAAAATGAAGATCAAATAATGCTAGGAGTTGGTTGGTTATGTCTTAAAAACTAGGTGTTGTTGGAAAAAAAATAATGAAAAGCTGATAGGGTTACTGGTTTTTGTCATGAAGAAGAAAAGAACTAGGAAGGAGGAGAAGGGTTTAGAAGGTGGGGATAGATGGATGGGTTTTATCTTTTTCTTTTATTCTTTTTTTTTTCTGTTTTGTTTTATTGGGATGGGCTGTAATGGAATGGGCTTATTTTAGTGTTTTAGTGTTTCATTTTGAAAGTTTGGGTAGGTTTGGAAATGTACAGGGCTTTTATTTATTTTTAAACTTTTTTTTGAGTTGTTGTTAATTGTTTCACTTTTTTAATGAATAAAGGGGTAAAATGTGGAGATTGATTTTTCCTTTTTTTTTTAGTTTGTGTTTTTCTTTTTAAATTTAATGGATGAGTTAGTTGAAAGGAAAATAATTATATTATTGATTAAGATTTTCTTCTTAAAATTGAAAGAATATAAGTTTAACAATAAATGTGTAATATTTTATCTAAAGATCTATAATTAAAAATCATAAATTTATAGAAATTCTGCTTTTATTGTATGATTATTGTTCTAGAAACATGAAAAGCTTGTACTTGAATATGCTGGAGACATAAATTTATTTCAAATATGTTGGAAATATGTTATTTTGGTACCATAATTGTTGTACTTATTTTTATTTTGCATTTTGTGAAAAAATAAAATAAATCACGTCACAATGATCGCAATTCGCATCGCAATAGTTGTAATGACTGCAACTGCAGTGATCGTAACCGCAATTTACAACACTGATTGGAGTAGAGTTCTGAATGAGAAAATTTGCTTGCTGATTTGTGTTGTAACACTTGAGATTTGGTTCACATAGGAATTCACTTGCTGATTTGCATTCATCACAGCATTTGTGTTCATTGATGAGTTCACTTGTGGATGAACATTCATCGCATTATTTGAAGCTGGATTTTCAACTTGTAGCAAATTTTGGTGCTGAAGTGGGAGAACTTGATCAAAATTTGTGCGCACAAGAAGTGGCGAAGCACCATTGATGGATCCAGGAGCTCCTCCCGTTTGGGAATTTGCAGTTCTCAATGCCATATTTAAGCTACAGAGAAAGTGAACTTGAGAGAATATAAGAGGATTTGATCTGAGAAAAACTTGCATATTGACTTAATGAATGTGTTTACACTGAGCAAATTATTTATGCGCTCATCTGATACATTCAATATTCTCAATCTAGTCTAGACACATTGGACCCTTTGCTAACGGATACTAACAACTTTGTAACTAAGTTCAGCCATGCTGGCACTTAGATTCACCGAAAAAATAAATAAATAAAAAATGTCACTGTTGAATTAGTTGTCTAGACTTAGGTCCCATGTGAGTAAATTAAAAAACTTATTTAAACACTTATAAAAAAAATAATTTTTGAAAAGTAACTTATGAATAAGTTATTTTATATTCAAATACATATTAATAAAAATACCTATTTTTAGTGTTTTAGAAAATGTTTATTAAGAAGTTAGATATTTTAATTTCTCAAAAAATACTCAGAATAACTTTTAGAAAAATGATAAACTATTTAGTCAAACAGGACAAAAGATGAAAATATGACTTCCAAAAAATTAAAAAAATATAAGTTATGTTATTCAAACAAATCCTTATTCAATTGGCTAGCAGCTACCAAAAACCAAAAACCGTGTTGAGTATTACCTCCATTCTCTTGATGACAATTCAAATTATCTTGTGAGAGGAGAAGTGCGATCATTGAGGCAGCATTTGACGCTAGGCATTAGGTCCACGACTCCACGATATTTATTCCTACTTTCTTTGGCGTTATACACATCATACGAGCTTGCATACTAATTACAATTTTTATTTTGGTAGTGGTAATCTGGTAGGTAAGATTCCTATTCTGACTTTCTGGTTCAATTGATCTCATTGAAATTTAACCGAAAAAGTTAATTCAGGACATCAACAACTGGACAGTCTGACGGACGTTGTTAGATGGGGAACCATTCCCTAAAGTTAATAATAAAAATTGACAAGTCGACCTGTCTCTTATCGCCTATCAGGCCATGACTGGTGAGTTATTTATGTTTAATTAAAACAAAATATTAATTTTGATACATTTTTATTAACTATTAATATATTATCTTTTATACAATTTTTAAATAATTGTTCTATTAATGAGAAAAGTTTAGGTTGATAGAAAAACTCATTCTAGTTTCAAATAATTTTTCTATCCTCATCAAACACTTATAGAGATATTTATAAATAACTACCCACCAATAGTAAAAACCTAATAATTGAATTTAAGCTATGGTAATCTATGAGCAAGTAATTGACTAGATGAACTATTCTTTTAAAATAATTATAACAAAATTAGACCTTTTGAATAATATGATCATATATAATTATATGATTATATAAGAAAATTTTATATTAGTAATAAATTAAAATTAAATTTTATGGTAAGTTGTATCAATCTTTTTAAAGATTTTGTGAAATTCAATCCGACTTCTTTTAATTTGTCCAACCTGAGCTCTCGTTGATTTGGTTAATTAATTGCAGTTGGTAACTCACAAGAGCTTTGAATCACTTTTCAATGGTACTATTGTAATATGGGGTGAATCTTTGGTGTATAAAATGACAAAAAGGATCCATTAAGACCGAGAAAGAAAGACAGAACGAAAGCCAATTCAATACAGATCTTTTTGATATTTTTTGCATCAAAGATCCACTCAATATTAATATAGCACCATTAAAGTATATGTACAAAGCACATGATCCAAGCTGACATGTTAAGTTTATCAATGGAGCATCATTAGTTCACAAATTTAAGGGAAGGTTAATTTAGGTTGGACAAATGGGAAAAAGAAGGGTTGAATTTCATAAAATCTTAAGAGATTAAGAAAGGAAAAATCAGACCGAATATTGAATCAATCAAAATATTGTTTCAAAGGTTTAGAAGTCCAATTTGTTCAATTAGAATTCAATAAAAATATAATAAAATATATGAAGTTATTAATATTAATATAATCAACAAAAAATATATATTCACATGCTTATAAAAATAAATATAATTCATATAAAATTTATCTAGTCTCAACTTCACAACACAGTCATAAAACATTTGAAAATAATATTTGTTAGTAACCAGCGAGGTTTATAGCGAGCAGCTTGCGAATGATGGAGAGAGAATAAGAGTAATCTAGCAATCTTTGTTAGTGTCATTCTATGTTTTTATTTTTTTTATTTTTACTCTATAATTATCATAAAATGTCAGTGTTTAAGCTTTAAAAAGAAAATCAAAAGTTTCAAACCAACCGAACTGCCTTGGTTCATCGATTTTATTGGTTTTTACTGGTTTTGATAGATTTTTAACCAATTTTAAACTCCCTCAATTTAAGATCTTAACTAGATTGACTAGATAATCAGTTCTAGGTTAATCCAGTTCGATTTAGTTTTCTCTTCCATGATGTGCCACAAAATAAAGACAAAATACGGTTCGCTGAGCCTTTTCGTGTTAAACGGGTCGTTCTTCTATCTCTAACACCAATTAGAAAGCGACATATATTAAGAAATTATACTAAGAATCTCGACAAAGAGAAAAAGACATCAACACTGCCACGCGCTTAAAACGACATAAGTCTATAACAATGAGAGAAATCATTAACAATTTTGGAAGAAATTTAAAATTATTTTTGTATTTATGTTTTTTAAAATTATTTTAAAGATAACATTTTAAAAAATATTTTAAATAATAATTAATAAAATAAATTAATTATAAATATGCCATCATATTTTTCTTAATTAAAAAATAAAATTTTAAAAATATCTTTAAGCTATTTTCTAATTTTTATTCTTAAAACACAAAATCTGTTTCGATCTTTTTAAAGTCATTTTAAAAAAATAACCGACCAAATAAATGTTTTTATTTTTTATTTTTAAAAACTAAATTTTTTTTTTGTAAAACACTTTCCAATCATCCCCTAAATCTCTTGATTCTTGTACAGCTTTATTACAACATTAGGGCATCGCTATTTTTCAGTTGAACTGTATCATATTTAGGTTTGTTTCGTAATATTATGATGCACATCCAGCAGTTTGTATACTATCTAGAATCGAAGTTTCTATCTTTTTTCACTTTTCCTAATTAACAATTGAGAGAAAATTTATTGCAGCAGTTTTACATAGATAATTTTTTTTAAAAAAAAAAAGTAAACAAAGTTATCGTCAAATGAAATAAAATGATATAAATTATTCATTCTAAAAAAATTAATAAATGTGTCATATTATAACGATAAATAAATTTTGTTGAGAATTTTAAATTTTTATTTATTAGTTTTTTATTAAAAAGTGATAAGTTTATTTTAAAATATCAAAATTTAAGGGAACAGAAAGTGGAAAAAGGAAAGGACGGAATATTTCAGTTGATGGCATTTCTTACCCCTAGCGCATTAATTCTCCCTTCAAGGGGAAGAAAAGGAGAAAGTGGAAGACAAAAGAGAACTTAGAGAAGTGTACCCGAAAAAGAAAAAAGGAGAAGAGAGAGCAATGGCGTATCAAGCACAAGCAGTGGTCAATAATGGAACACGTAAACGTTGTATTCCACAATAGCATCCCCTGACGTGAGATTGAACCAGTGAGTCTTGGCCTGAGCATACCCACGCGCAAACCGGAACAGCCCGCTCCCGCCGACGATCGGCATCTCCCTCAGGGCGGAAAGCGCCGCGTTCCGCCCCAGCAGGCTCAGCGTGCTCCCATTGTACTTCCCCTCCGAAAACTCCAAGTTCATCACCATCAGAAGCCCGATCCCGTCCTGCGACGCAGACGCGTAAATCCCCTGGGCCTTCCCCACCAGCTTGGACCCGGGCTCGGGCCCAACGGTCAGCGGGTCGTCGGCCATCGTCACGATTCCGAAGAGCGTGGGGGACTTGCTGGTCATTTGGGCCTCGGCCACCTTCACGGCTGTGGGCTTTGGGCCGCTGACAATGTCGTGGAAGAAGAAGTGAAGGTGGCTGAGCTTCTCCTTACCGAGGTCCAGAGATGTTGGAGAGAGGCTTCGGTGGAAACGAGGTTGTTTGGCGGCGGCGAGGGCGGAGAAGAGGAAGGTGAGGGTGAGGGGAACGAGGAGAATGGAGAAGAGGGCTTTGGGTTTGGCCATGGTAGTGGTGCTGTGGTTTGAATCGAGAGTGTTGATGGCTATAAAAGAGAAGAGAAGAGGGTTTCTCCACTTTCTTGGAATATGTCAGGAATGTGGAATAAAATATGAATTTACTTTTTATGTATTTACGATATAAAAATTTATGTTTTGCTAGTCATGACAATTAATTATTTTATTAATTATTTAAAAATACTTACAAATGCAGGAGATCAAATAATATTTTACGGTACAGTTAACCAAAATTAAACTTATAAACTATTTATGCGAGGGAGTAGTGGAAGTTTTGGAGAGATTGACCTTAATAACATTGAAATTATATATCAATATTCTTAATATTATTTGTCTTTTAAGATATTAATTAATTAATATATATTAATAATATAAATTTATTTTACATTGTTAATCAATTAAAACTTAATATATCATTATAATTTTAATAACTGTATCACTTTTTGCTAATTTTTCTCATCAATTTACTGATATATCAAATTTTAATTAGTTATTGCTATAAAATATATTTATACCATCATACATACCAACTAATCTCATTTTTGAATTTTAATACATTAAAACTTATTTTCACTAAAATGTGTACAGTATTGATGTAATATTATTATACAATTTAATCATAAACCAAATCTGATAAATTATAGAGTGAATCTTGTATATTCAGATTTATTATAAATTTTTTATTATTAACAATTTAATAATTATTATTTTATAAAATAATTTAATCTAATAAATAATAATAAATAGTTTATAATTAACCTAAATATATAAGTTACACTATAAAATCTATCCACCAAACATTGCTCGATTGACCTTGACCAGCTGGAAATGATGTGAACATTTTCTGCGAACTTGGAAAAGTGAGACTTGCATTCTCCGAAAGGAAGAAGTCTCTTCCTCCGCATGCTATAAGGACCGTTGATTATTGCTGGAAAAAAAGAAAGTAAAGGACAGAGAAAACAAGTCAACGATGAAAGTTATATTATGGAGGAAGAAATGAGTTTGCTCCCGGAGGAGGAAAGAATTTTCGAACTTGTAAGAGGGGTCAGGGGATGACGGAAGAAACTTTTTTGACCAATAGCTTTTGTGTCCAGAATCTCCTTTTCTTTTTCTTATCTTTTGGCATATTGAGGCAGCTTTGAGTTTTTATTTTTTAAATTTCTTTAAAATGTTAGTTTGATATTAAAGCTTAAAAGGCATCTATACCAAAAAAAAAGCTTAATAGGTAAAAATGATACACACAAAATATGCTTTAGTGGTACGTGAAATTAAGTTTTTGTAATTTTCTTATGATATCTACTTTTTATATCTAATTTTTTAATGTTAAAAAGATGTATACGTTTTACTTACGGTATTACTAATCAACTATTTATATTATTAATTATTTAATTATGTATAGCCTAATATTAATAGAATTTGAATTTACAATTACTACATATTGACATATATTCTTCTGAAAATATATTATGATGTTAAAAGAATAGAAAAAATTGATTTTTTAAAAATTATATTTAAAATATATAAACAGTCTGGAAAATTCTTTTAATTTTTTACGTTCATTAATTTTTAATTCAATATTATTTTTGCGTATATATGATTGGTTCCTAAATGAAACCAAAACATGAGATGCCTTTTATATTAATTAAAACAATTTTATACTGAAAATTAAAATAAAAATATAGTTCTAGATATAGAATTTTTATATAAAATTAAATTCTTAGAATTGTAGAAGTTCTCCTAAATATAAGAGCTTCTTTATTATGGTCAAAAGAACCAAAACAGACGTCTGTCTCTCTGGGATTGCTCCGGTCTACACAACAATTGACTTAAATATTTTATTTGCCAAATTAATTTAGTGACATTATTATTATTATTATTATTATTATTATTATTATTATTATTATTATTATTATTATTATATACCCACACACATTTAATAAGTCCTGTTTGGTTACCTTATTAAATAAATTTTTTATAAAAATTAATTTTTTCAATTTAATTGTTAAATTATGTAATATTATTTTAATGATCTAGTATATACTAAATTGCAAAACTAATTGAATCTCAAAACAACAAAATTCTCTTTTTCCTTATTATTAGCATATTTTTTAAAAAAACTCAATTATTATTAAGTTTAATTTCGATAATAATATAAAATTATTTTACACTATCAATTAATAATATTTGAAAAAAATTGTTAAATTTATCCTAAATAATCATCTACTATAATAATTATCCAACATGATTTAATATTTTTTTTAGTTTTATTGATTTGCGGTCTGAAATAATTTTAAATTGTCAATATATATATATATATATTACAATTTAGGCACAAAAAAAAGGTTATAAGAGAGTAGCTTTTGTTCAAATTATAATTTTAAAGTTTTCAAATAGGTCTCAAATGCTTGAATAAAATTAAATATTATAAAAAAAAATGCATGTGAAGAAAAAAGACTTTTCAAATAGAAAACCAAACATGTTAATTATAAGTGCATTTCTTCCCTTTTCCCCTAAAAAATAGATTTTTTTGAAAAAAACTGTTAATATATTCCCTTCACTTTCTAATTAGCGTCGATCAATAAATTTTTTTATTATTTATATTATTAAGAATTTTAGACAAATATTAATTATTTTTCCATGATACTCTTATAAAGTAGAGAGAGTTTGTAAATAGATTAAATAGAAGAAATAGTGTTAAAATAGATGATGATATGGATAATGTTGTAAAATATATTTAAATTTATCTAACTTCAAGTTTATTTAATCATTTATATGTGTATAAGTGAAAATAGATAGAGAATTGGAGATAGTAGAAGTTATTTATTATCTATTACATATATAAAGGGAATTGGGTGGTTTTAGTGTCCAACTTTCCTTTCCAATTTTATCCTTTATATTCAATTTTATAAAGATACATAGGTAAGGATAAATCTGTAAAGTCAATTTTTCCAATTATCTCATTTTCATGAACTTCACAATTTTGTTGGCAGTTGTTTTCTGATTCAATCCCCTCTTAAGTCCGTTATCTCACGGTTTTTACTCTTTGGCTTCCTCGGCCTTGAACTTATCTTTTCCCTCCTCTTTCATTTTGCTTTCTCATCTTGCTAGATTGCCATGTTTGCCCCATAAGGATCTGCCAATTCATCAAGTATGATTTGCAATAATTAATATTACATATGTTTTTCATAGATGTGATTTTCTATAATTTTCTCTTTCTTTTTGTTTTTGTTTTTCACGTTATACAGTGAGGGACAATGAAGAATTCATTTGACAATTAGTAAGTTTGTTTGATTTTTACAAATTGAAAACTGTGTTTGCCCACTTTTTTCCCATCGAATAACAATATAGATCCTTATGATTTATATGACATATAAGAAAAAGTTAGTGTTTGACAAAATTTTTATTGATTTTTATTTGTTAAAATTTAAAAATCTGGATAGTGCAATGGGAGATCTTTTATTGATATATTCAAATATTACAAGACGTTTTCCGTCCTCAGTCGTATGCATTAGCGAAAAATAATAATTCCCATTTTTCCAATTTTTTTTCATGTAACTAACTTCCTTTGAGTGTATTCATTCTTCATTTTTTTTATTCTTCTAATGATTTCAATAATATTTATGTTAAATAAAAAATTAAATATCATCATATTAATATTAAAAATGAATAAATAAAAATGCGGCTTGATGGGCACAAAAGTGCCAGACAAGTTGCTAGTTGAAATAATTAAATAAAGTTGCCCGAGCTTTCAATTTTTACATAATATAGATTTATGGCTTTGAAGAGATGGAGAAAATTTATACGATGGGTTACTAGTAAGATGAAGTGCTCGCTGGTTGAGCCGTGAGTTGTGGAGAATGACGGGGTTGTGATGGTGTTGCGGTGGTTAGAGGAGGTAACACTAGCTGTACGTATATAGTGGAGTTGGGTGATCGAGATCACTGGGTGGAAGATTACAAGATCCTTCAAAGGAACAACTTGATGAGTGCAATGGCCTTCAACAAATCACTTGACTTCAATCCGAATATCATCCCAAAAGCGCGGATGCTTTGCCTATTTCCCCTTCAATTCAGAAACTGCCATCCTTGTTAAATCATTTGCTTATGAAGTGTGGTGATGTTTTCATCTGCCAAATCCAAACCCTCTAACAAAATGGGAGATCTTTTCCAAAAAAAGAGGTTGAATAAATGAATTGCAAGTTGCAGAGAGGCCTTAGAGTGGTGCTGCTTCTTGTCTTTGATTTTATGTTGTTTTTGTATATTCAGTTTTGGGCTTATGCGTTTTATTATGTTGTTTTTGTTTGCAGGGATTCGGAAAAGGAAGAAAGACAAGATTGTGTATGATGAACAATATAGGACTTGTTAGAAACTTAGATACAGGGGACAAGATTGTGTATTCAACTTCCTTTTTTGACTGTTAGTATTTCTTCGAAATCATTGTGTTGGTTGTATTATATTGCGTTGTCAGTATTTGGCCTTTTATTTAATTTTCTCTTCATTTTTTTAAGTAAGTGTAATTTAGTTTTCCTGTCTTCTAATGACATCCTCTATGTCTTTCTGGCTAGGTTTGAGAGCTAAGAGTAATTCCCCATCTGTTAGTTTATCATAATTTTGGTGGAAAAGGTTAGTTATTTGAAATTTTTAACTTAATTTTCATGTAATGTGGGATTTTGTGTATTTCCAATCAGCTAGCTTCCTTTCTAAGTCACTTCTGCTTATATTGTTATGATTTCTTAGTTGTTATAAGCATGGCCGATTGCAACATTCCTGACATAGCTTCTGATTTTGAAAAGGGAATCCTTGATGAGGTGAGCTTCTTCATGTTTCAATAAATAGGTCAGAACTGTTTTTTTTTTCAATAAATTAGTCAGTATGCATTTTTCACTTTTGAAAACTAGATATCAGTCCAACTTGTGACAGACAAAGCATGGCCAGAAGATAACATATGATTAGAGAATGCACAATTAAAATTGTCTCTCACATTTATCTTAGGGATTGGTAATTATTTTATTACGCAGTTTTAGTTTGAAGGTTTGCGTGTATTTCGGTTGGTTTGTAGGTTGTTAGTAAATCAGCTAATATCTATCCCAAAGATCCTGAATTCCCATATAATGCCATGGAAGATATGAGAAAGGCTGGCACATCTGCTTGAACTAGAAGTACTTCAAAATTTACAAATTCGATATGACAAATAAATATATGTAAGACAACTCACCTCTATTCTATTTATGCATTGACCTTGGCTAGCTTTGTATTTTGTGTCATAAATAATATTAACTTTGCTTGCTGATGGTTATATATACTAGGCATACACAGAAAATATATTGATAGCCGTGAACCCTTCTCAAAGTACCCTCATTTGTATGCCAATGAAACAATGTAGCAGTATAAAGGCATAGCTTTCAGTGAGAAGAGCCTACATCCTTTTGCCATTGCAGATTCTACATATAGGTATATATCTTGTTTCTTCTCTTATTTCTTTCGCACCTCTAATATAAGATGATCATAGCTTCAAATAGTTTGATTGTGTAAAGTTGAAAAATAAATTTTGACAGTTTAAGCACATAAGTGCCTGGAAGTTAAACTTTGAGTAGGAAAACTTGCTTTGTTGACTTGTAGTGTTGGTTTCTACAAATAATACTTGTGTCATTGTGAATCTAAGGGTGAAATGGAAGGTATCTCTTGTTAATTTATTTTATTTTGTTGTAGTTGATATGATGCAAATCTAGGCAATTGTTGACTTGCATCTCCATTGGAATGAAATATTTAAATACCATAATCTTCCAATTGTTTATATCCAACCTTAAAATGCATTTAGGCAAAAATCACTATAGCTGCATTTAAGCATTTTACTTGATTCAACACTGATTTAGATCATAGCCATCCATTAACACTGACTTAGATCATAGTCATCCATACCATTTTAATCACTATGGCATTCTAATAACAGAAATAACTCAAATAAACTTCTGAGTCAACACAGATTACCATACATTAGTAATATGTCATCCTATACTAACATATCATTCTCAACAAGAATTTTTCCAGCAATTCAACACTGATTTAGATCATAGCCATCACCATTTTAATCACCGTAGCATACTAATAACAAAAACAACTGAAACAAACTTCTAGTTCAACACAGATTACCAATATATCATTCAATACTAAATGAAAATGAACTCAAACAAACGTCTATAGTTCAACACAGATTACCAATATTAAATGAGAATGAACCTTAACACTGGAACAAGATACTTTGCATCAACCATGAGCCCTACTCTTTGGAGTAGGAAAACTTGCTTTGTTGAGACTTGTAGGATGTTTTAGTGCTTCATTTTATGTTTTTTAATGCATGTGACTAAACGTATGTATGGCAGTGAACAATTCTTGACTTATGGTGTTAGTTTCTGTAGATAATACTAGTATCATTGTGAATCCTAAGGGTAAAATGGAAGGTATCTCTTGTTCGTTTATCTTGTTTTCTTGTAGTTGATATGATGAAAATCTAGGCAATTGTTAACTTGCATCTCCATTGGATTGGAATGCAATATTTAAATACCATAAACTTCCAATTGTTTATATCCAACTTAAAATCCATTCAGACTAGAATCACTATAGCTGCATTAAGCATTGTAACTAATGCAACACTGATTTAGGTTATAGCCATCCATACCATGTTAATCACTGTGGCATTCTAATAACAAAAATAACTCGAACAAACTTCTAAGTTAACATGGATTACCATACATTAGTAATATGTCATCTTAATACTAACAAATCATTCTCAACGAGAATTTTTCCAGCAATTCAGCACTGATTTAGATGATAGTCATTCATACCATTTTAATCACTGTAGCATACTAGGAACAGAAACAACTGAAATAAACTTCTAGCTCAACACAAACTGCCAATATATCATCTGATACTCGATGACAATGAACTCAAACAAACTTCTATAGCTCAACACACTACTAGAAAAGCGCTACTTAGCAGTGGTTTTTTAGCGGCGGTTCAATATTGTACGTTTCCTTGCGGCTTATGGTGACTGCCGCAAATCAAATTATTTAGCAGCAACTCCTTTTGTAATTAAGGCGGTTTACAAATTATGGCGGTTCTAATATGCTCAAACCGCCGCTAAACGAAAAAAAGTGAAAAATTAAAACAGAAAAAAGACACTTTCTTTCATCTTTCCTTTCTCACTTTCAGAGACTCTAATCTTCCCTCCTTCTTAATGTAAAATGGGTAAGAAACTTTGGCGGCGGCACTTCCTCTACCGTGACTGGATAAGAAACCTTGCCCGCGGCGCTTCCTCGATGGTGACTCCAACAGTGACGCGGCTTCCGTGCTTCCTTGATCGCAACTCCGATAATGAGGTGACGGACCAACAGTGACGCGCTTCTTCCTTCGTCTGTGATAGTGATGTGACGGACCAACAGTGACGTGCTTTCTCCTTCGTTTGTGACTCCGACTGTCGCTTCCCAGATCCCCGGTCAACAAAGTCGCCGCCGCTTTCCATTCCCTCATCGATCTTCAGCTTCACGTTGTCAAGGTCTTACCTCTTGAAAACTCTATTTGTTTTCCTCTTTCTCTTTCATTTATCAAAATGTTTGCTCATCTATCACTTTTTACTCGCTAATCCTTTCTTCCATTTGAATAAAAGAGCTTGTTTTTATTTTTGTACATTTTTTCTTTTTAATTTTTGCCACTAGGATGAACCAATGAACCAGGAAGCTTCTACTAGCCAACTTTGATCTACATCTTATCTCATCTTCTTTTCCAGTAAAGTCATCATCCTCTACTTCTTATTTGATTTTGATTGTGATAGCATTGGGGTTTGTAATTTTGTACATGAGCTGTTCAATGAAATGCCTTAACGAGGGTCTGGTTGAACTTTATAGCTCAGAGAGTGGATGGAGTGTATTAGTATGGTTGGTTATATGCTACTCATTGTGGAAGAATGTCTGTACTTTGTAGCCAGAATATGGTGTTTGTTTTTGGGGCCTTACTTGGATTTCATTTGCTGTTTCTCCCACTTCCTTAAATTCTCAATGTTTGTTGTCCACTGAAGAATTCCCATGTTTATTTTCACTTACTTTAAACTACTCTTGTAGTCTTATTGTTTCTTGTTATTATGTGTCGGTGAGTGTAGAATTATAAAATATTGGGGCCAATGATGCTAGGCTCTTGTTCACTCTAGAGTAATTTTTTCATTGCAAAGTTTGTTCACTATGGATTTTGAACTACAAAATGAGTTCTGTTTGGCGTTCTAGTTGGTGGGTTTGCTTCAAATTCAAGGTTTCATTTTGAGTTTGATCTGGGACTAGTGATGGTGTTGTGGCGTTAGTGCTAGGGAGTGAAGAAAAGGCACGTGAGCTTGGATTACATGTAATAGCAAAGATAAAAGGATATGCGGATGCAGCTCAGGTTTTATGATTGATTATTGTAACTTGTTTTGGTGACTTGGTCTTGATATATGCGAACATTTAGAACTGAAACGAGATTACTTTTGCAGGCACCCGAATTATTTACAACTGCTCCTGCCCTTGTAATACCAAAAGCTATATCAAATGCTAGTTTGGAGGGTTCTCAAATTGATTATGAAATAAATGAAGCTTTTTCTGTAAGGATTACGGCAGATATTTTACCCAATCAAGCTCATTTGCTTTTTTTTTCTATTCTAACTCCCCCCATACAGGTTGTAGCTCTTGCAAATCAGAAGCTTTTTGGTCTTAATCCTCTGAGTGTTCATATGACCAACTCTTTCTATGCATAGTAACATGCCATATTTTGGGCTTGAATGTAATTGTTGGTTCTCTAAAACCCGTGTAGTCAAGAGATGAAGAGGCTATTTTCTCTTACTCCTTGCATGGGGAAAAGTTATTGTGCCTTTTTGTTTTGCTTTCTTGTTAGTATGATTTTTGGCTGGGTTCTGTTATCATCATACATAGTACCAAGTTTTGCTTTTAGATTTAGGGATAAGACCTGGTTGTTGCAGTCCCTTGTATGTGTGTTGTGTTAAGCCCATATGAGATTATTTGACTACTTACATAACAATAGAACGTTCTTGTGCCTGTTCTGACTATTTAATAATCTTATTTTCCTTATTTAGATAACCAAAGAGCTGGCAAGGTTGCAACAATTGGCTTAAGATGACAAGCTAACTTCGGAGAATATATTTGGTGGGACAATTACTTTAAGTAACATTGGTGAAATATCTGGTGGGATGATCTTTCTCAACTAGCTATCCTTCATTTTTAATGTAATGTTGTTATTATTATTTTTGAGTGGGTTTGATGATGACACTTTCTGATATGTTTTTCTGATATGTTTTTCGATAATGACAAAATTTTAGGCCCTAGATGAAGGGAGTGGACCAATTCACCGGGTGTAAGACCATCTTCCTCAGCTAGTCATGATACTCAACACCATGATAATCATTTCGACCAAAGTTGAAAATGAATGCATGATAGCTCAAGGCTGTCTTTTTTAGCTTTCACTTGAGACACCTTTTTTTTGTAGTTATGCTTTTTTGGTTTTCTCTTATGTTGTGTTGGATTCATTTAATTATTGTTCAACATTATGTTATGACATTTGATAGACATTTTCTTTGTTTAAAAGTTTAAGAATTTTTGATGCAACGCTCCCTTTTGTTCATGATTGTTGATTACTAATGTTCTATAGGATATCAACTAGTGTTTTTGACTTGTATGATTCAAAATAAAATATTGAAAAGTGGGAAAAAAAATGAAAAAAGGCAGTTAACACTGAGCTTTTCTGCGGCGGTTCTAACTACTGCTAAAAAAGGATGAAAAAATAGGCAGTAGCATTTTGCGGCGATTCAAAACAGCCGATAAATATGATAATTTGGCACCCAGAAGTCATTTCGCGACGGTTTTGAACCGCCGCCATATTGGAAAAACCGCCGCAAAAAGATCTTGTACCCCCAACCATTAAAAAGGTTTTGCGGCAGTTTTGTGGAACCGCCGAAAAACCCTCTTTGACGTCAGTCATTCCAGCAATTGCTCCAAACCGCTGCTAAATGGTTTAAGGACGCCGTTGTCAGCAGCGGTTTTCTGAATTGTCAGTAAACATTTTTGTGGCGGTTACAAACCGTCGAAAACTAAAAAAAACTGTTGCTGAATACCATTTTTCTAGTAGTGACAGATTACCAATATATCATCTGATACTAAATGAAAATGAATTCAAATAAACTTCTATAGCTCAACGCGGATTACCAATACTAAATGAGAATGGACCTTAACACCTAAACAGAACACTTTGCATCAACCATAAGCCCTACTACTGTGCATTCCCTGCAAAAAGTTATGGTTATGCCTCCTATATGTAGTCTATTGGACATTTCAAGTCTTTGAGGATGCTGTAACAACCATTTTATAGCCATTAGCCTCAAGGAACGCATGAGTTTTTGCGGACAAGATTTTTGTGAAACACAAACAAATTTACAAATGGATTTTTTACTAATTATAGACATATTGTAACATTATAGACGGCAATACGTCGCCTATTAATTTCACATCTATAAATAATACAGATAGATTTTTAAATCTGTAATTTAAAGACGGCATTACAGATGGATTTGCCCATCTATATATAATACAAATGGATTTATCTTTCTGTAATTGGATAAAAACGTTCATTCAAAATTTGCACATTATAGGTGGATTTTATTGTCTATAATTTTATAGACAGTAAAATTCATTTATAGACCATAAAATTCGCTTGTAATAGTCCAAAAAAATGGTATAATAATTTAACATGTATAGATAGATTTTATCATCTATAAAATTATAGACATTAAAATTTGTCTGTAATTAGTTGAAAAATTAAAAATTAAAAAAATCATCCGTAAATCAATGTGTAATATTTGAAAAAAATAAAAAATTGCATTATTTTCCGTCTAAAAATCCATCTATATCTTATTATTAATTTTTTAGGTCATAGATCTTGATTATTTATAATTAGAGCTTACTATTACTATTTATCATAGAAATTGATAAATAAAGGGAAATGTACGAAATAAAAATTTCAATTTCTAAATACCACTTAATAAATACACAACAATAAATAAAGTAAAATGTCATAATAATAATATCAAACATAAGACAACAAAGTCTGGATTAGGACATAAATGATCACGAGTATTTAGTGTCATGACTATCTGGATCCCCATTGCCACTGGTACCGTCATTATCATCATCATCATCATGAGAGGAATTCCACATCGCCTTACAAACTGGTGATGCCGGAGTTGGTAAGGGAAAAGGAAGAAACATGGAGCTCCTCATTTTCATCAGCTCAAATATGCATGCATTTGCTACATCTGCACATACTGCTGCTACACTTCCCTCTGCATCCTTGATGCCATCTTTTTTTCAACATTCTTCTTTCTTGGCCAACTTCTTCTTCTATGTGGCCTCTTTGTTTTTCCACATCTTCTCATTTTGCTTCTGTAGCTACTCATTTAGGGCATGAACTTGAGTACAAACCATGTCCTCCACAGCCTCAAAAACAAATACGGATTTTTCATGAACATTTAGCGAAGAAGATTGAAAGGTGTAAGCAACAAGCCAGCAAGAATATAGTTTATTGAACTAATTATTTGGAGTAAATCCATCGGCACATAGTCCTATCCATACATCTTAGGGTCAGACGCAAACTCAAGATACACTCGTTGTTTCCAAACCTCATCATAAATGGATAAGTTATTACGCCATCACTCATCTTATTCTCACTATGCCATATCATGTGAGGAGCTGTGCTCATAAACACATTCAACCTCTTCTGCCTAGGCATTAAAGGCAAAAAATACACTTTCTTTTGCGGTACATCTTTATACTTACCACTTCTGCCACCTTTTCTTTGGCTTAAACCTATGCTCTCCACATAATCTGCACCGAGTTAATACAGCATCATCTTTATAATAGAGCATACTTTTTTTCAAACAACAATAATTTTTTACTTCTTTTAAACCAAGCACAACAATAATTTTTTACTTCTTTTAAACCAAGCTTGGAAACTAATCTTTCACTACAAGAAAAAAGGAAAATTAGGGCATTATTTTTGGAAAATTGTAGCGGTTTTAACCGCCATTTTTAGCTATAGCGGTGGTTCAAGGAACTGTTCTAATTGCCAATGCCATTAGATAAATTACGGCGGTTATAGAAAGACCACAACAAGTAATCTGGTTAACTGTTGCAACTTGTATAAATTACGTGAGAATAAGACAATAAAGTACATAAAGCACATATCTAAACATAAATTGAAACTTTACACCTTTTAGTCCATGTATACCAAATTCAATAAGACAAATGGCTTTCTTGAGATAATATTTCTAGTGGACAAGCAAAAGAAATAACAGACAGAGCTGTAAAGATTCAGAAGCTAGGATAGACAGTCCAATGTCCAGGGAGCTCGAGCATATCAAAGTTCTAGTGACTGTATTTCTGAAACTCCTATTCATTGTTATCTGTACCAGCATAGAAATACAAGGTCAATAAGAAGTGCACTTATTGACCCATAAGGCCCCAACACAAAAAAGAGAGGTGAAAGGAACTAAGCCCACATACCTAGAAGACATACTTGACGGGTCTTGAACCATCTACTTATGCAATAGAAGTGAAAAGCATGGTTGTGAACCCCTGCATACGATGTGAGCAAGAGCAAGCAATACTCTGCGTACGCTGAGCAGAATAGTAACAACTAAATATGCCTGTATAATTATAGAATGGCCTACGAATTATTGTTTAAAACCATGACTGTTGAAAAAAATTACCCTGAACTACAGTATCACAATACCTTTAATCATGAAGAAATGACCTATGCCTTACATCTTACACTAAAATAAGGATTTGATATCATCAATTGGTTAAGTTCTATTTACAACAGAATATTTGTGGAGCCAAAAACTACATTCACAGTTAGCAAACTGCAGAATTTTACCCCTGCAAAGGTATATTTTTAAAGTAATGAATAAAATAATCACATACTGCATTTTCACAACAAAAATGACTTATGCAATAAGCATATGTTAGGAATGGGTGAGCATAGAGCTCCACAAATCATATAATTAGCTTTAACAAGTAGTAAGTATTTGAAATAGAATAGTGGCCACACTATGGTTTAAAGATAAAAAGATGAGTCATGAACTACTAAAAGTTGTTGTCAAATAGAGAGTAGAATTATTACAATATTGGATATGGATACTACTATAATCTTTTAAATATGTGAACCTTGATTATTACAACCTAAACAAAATTTATGATGTTTTTAGTACCAATAGTTACTATCTCCATAAGCTCTAAGGTGGGTGAAATGCAACACACTTAATTGGTCAAAGTTTGGCTTTTTGCTAGAACTTTCTTAAAGCATCCTACTACGTTTATTGTCCAACTTTGGAGCACCACTAACAATAAAATGGTTCCCAATAATGGATAAAAATAAATTTCCTTTCGAAATCATAAACTGCTAGAACTCATATATGGTTGGAAACATTTTGCAAATAAATCAATTAATCTTTTTCCAAAATAAACAAAGACCACCACATAACAACATAGTAAAAACATAAGGCATGTATCCTAGTAGTATTGTAGGCTCACCATACGATATGAGTGCTTCATGGCAATTATCACTCACTAAATTATGAATGAACACATGTGAATATGATGAAAACATGTGATAATGTATTGTGATAATGTGTTAGGAGCAATATGATTCAAACATATAGAGAACTCACCACAACTTAAATTTTAAAATGTTGATTATCTAAACAAACGTTCCAAACCCATTAACCAATTCACTTTCCCTCACCTCCTATATCCATTTTTCTTATTTCTAATTTCAAATTAACAAAAAAAAAATTGAAAAAATGCCCAGAATTCCATCATCCAAGAACAACCCATAAATAATAGAAGAAAAAAATAACTAAATAAAAGAACTCAGACATACATACCTTGTAGAGAAGAAGAAGCCTCTAACAGGAATGGAGGGGTTAGCAGCGTCCTACAACGAGAGGCGAGCAAAGGGCCGCTGGGCGCTGGGTGAGAGGCGCGCGAAGGTGTGCAAGGAGAGAGGCGCGGCGTGGCGATGAGGCGGGATCGGCGTCGGCGTCGATGAGGCTCATGCGGGGGCATGAGTGACGGGTGCAGGGGGCGGTGCAGGCTGAGAGTGGCACAGGTAGTGAGGGTAGGCAAGGTCGATGGGAGGTCGTTCAGATTCGAAGAGAGACAGAGTCGAGAGGGAGAGTGTTAACATTATCAAATTAAAGAGAGACCTAACATTTTATCAAAAAAAACTACCGATGGAAAATCCATTAGTAAAAATTAATTCCAGAAAAAATTTAAATTAACATTATTGACGGATCTTCTGTTGATAAAAATTATTTTTTAAAAAAATTTTAAAATAAACTTACCGACAGATTTTTCATCGGTAAAATTTGATTTTTATAAATTTATATTTTGAATTGGTTGCTGATATATTTTCAGTCGCTAAATTAAATTCTGAATTAAATTTTTCATATAATTACTGATGGATGTTCCATCAGTAAGAATTAATTTTGAAAAAATTTAAAATAAAATTATCGATAGATTTTCCATCAGTAAAATTTAATTTTTATAAATTTATATTTTGAATTGGTTACTGACGAATTTTCAGTCGGTAAAATTAAATTCTGAATTAAATTTTTCACATAATTACCGATGAATTTTCTATCGGTAATTCATCGGTAACATTTAGTTTTTATAAATTTATATTTCAAATTGATTACTGATGGATTTTCAGTTGGTAAAATTAAATTTGTCACATAATTATGGATGGATTTTTTTGTTGGTAAAAAAATTTAAAAATAAAATTACCAATGGTTTTTCGTAGGTAACGCACATCATAATTTGTACAATCTGACACAAAAATTACAAGCGAATTACCGATGGATTTTTCATCAGTAGCGACCTGAACACAAAAAATAATTTTTTGGCTTGGATTTCTCATTTTCCATCGGTAAAACCATCTGTATTACCGACGGAAAAAATCCATCAATAATCCGGGTTTTTCTTGTAGTGTAACCAGATGAAAAAAATTGATCTTTTGTGGGTCCATGAATACATATTTGAGGAATTAAGAGTAGTAGTGGGTACTGACTTGGCCTGGAAAAGGGTTGAAGGAGGGAACGGTTGAAGTGGCTGTTCCAACCACAGTCGACGAAGAAGTTGAAGCCATCGATAGAGACCAACTAGGAGAGTGAAGGGCCGGACTAGCTCCGCAATGGAGCTGTGCTCGAAAACATTGTGATCACCATCAAGTGCGGCGAACTCCGCCATGACTTCCTTTGTGACCATTGTGATTTAGACCATCAGCCACCATCGCCGCTGCCGTGCTTTTCTACCATCAACAATGTACTACAAAGCCATCTCTACCACCTATCCCCTATTCATCACTAAGCCATCATCCCACTGCCATGAGCTTCGCTATCGTGACGCCATTACCAGCATCCCATTCCAGTCCGCCACAAAAAAAAAACTTGAACACACCTCAACAAAAACCCTTAGGCGATATATCGATTCCTTTCATGGAAAGTAGCGGTGAATAGCAAAGAACAGCAGAGCGTAGTACGGTAGGCGAAGAGCATAACAAGATATGTGAGTGATATGAGTAGATTGAGGGAGTTAGGAGTGCTTGAAAGAGATCGTGTATAGGAAAAGAAAATGAGAGGCAGAGTATTATAGGGATGATGGGTTAAAAAATATTACAAGTAAAATAATAGGGTGGTTTAAGTGTTCAACACCGCTATTATTTACCACATCTGCCATGTTTTATTATTAAAAATATGGCAGCCACAAAAACCACCATAATTTACTAAAATTATGGCATTTTTAAGCAACCGTCATAATTAAAGTTCCATAAAACACGATTTTTTGTAGTGTTTTTACTTGGTAAAAGTCTTTTGAGATGGTCTTAGGCTGGGGCTAATTAGGCTCACTAATCAATGTAGCACACTGATCAAACAAACTTTGAATTTGATTGCCTTCTGACTTAATGCTCAACATTCTTATGGCTAAGGACAACTCTAAATGCACACACCCATCCCATAAAGGCCTGTTTGCTGCCTCTAACAAATTATAAAACCTTGCAGCCTTTAGGTTACGTTCTTTCTCAACTTCACAATCAGGAAAGGTTCTAAATTTGAGGCCAATGACATCATAAATCATTTGTTGATAATGGCTATTGTTCTCTTCCTAAATCACATTACTCACACTCCAACCTCCTAATTAATAGCACTGCACTTGAATTACCTCCAACATAACCCCTACCAAACTAATTTTTTACATCAACTACTTCCCTATGTTCAATCCATGTCAAATAATCAATTTAAATTTGAATTTGTACAAATCATAACTAATTGAATCAATATCTAAGAGCTTCCTGCACTTGCACTTAGAGCATGGACACCTAACTTTTTATTCAATAATGAATTGCTGTGAATTGCAAGCAACACATATGATTTTCTCAACACCTTTATAGAATTCTATTTTTATTCCCTTGGACCTAGACACAACCTATCATACATCCATAAACTATTTACAAGGAACATCTCAATTTAGAACTATATCAACCTAAAAATTGAACACAGCACCATATGATCCTCTTGTATTTTAAATTACACAAATTTCTAATGTAAATTTCAGCAAAGACTCCCTTAATATATGAGCATTCCTTTACGTATATCATAGTTACATTAAAAAAAATTATATTTTGAAAAATTTTGATAGAGTTTCCCTCAATCTAAGACTATCCTATAAAATATGTCTTGAACAATCAATTAACAAATTACAATTTCATTGCAATTATGCAAACAATTAATTGCACATTAAACCAATTAAACATAAATATTTAATTACACAACAGAACAATTATTTAACACATTACACATCACAATCCTAACACAGCCCTTTATTTCTTCACAGCATGCATATCTTGCAATTTCCACATATACAATCAATCTTCACAGCAAACAATGCAAATAAGTTGGGAAATGACCTCTACGCCCTTCCTCTAGTCATGCAATCTCCAACCCTGGAATTCATAAGTCTCTATCCTAAATACATTAAAGCATATCAATAATAAAGATTTCATTACTAACCTCTATAGTAATGCATGATAAACAATAAATGGCTGATAACATGCGCCCAACCGATTCCTAAAAATCCAAAATTAACAAACACATTTAATTAGAAATACAAACTTTCTAATCTACACTAAAATTAGGAAAAAATCACAAACATATTTTAAATCCCAGTGTGACAATTGAGGCATAGATAAATTGACTAGATTTATAACCTAATTTGATAATTGAAGCATACATAAATTCACTAGCACATGTCAAACATAAAAATTTACAAATGGTCCACAAATCCATGAGCAAAATGTGCTCCAATATCCAATGCTCCAAATGTGGTCCAAAATCTTAAATTACTAAAATTTCTTTCAATTAATAACACTAAAAGTAAAAAACATTGAGCAATGGAAAGTACAAAAAAATAAAGGTAGAACATATAAAGAAATAAACAGATTAAAAGGTAAAGAACATTACCATGACCACAATGGCACAAATCATTTGCAAAATAGAGGCTCCAATCTCCTACGACAACCATAATAGTGGTGGCAATGCTATAGAGAGAGATAAGAGAGAAAACAAGATGGAAAATGGGGAAGAAGAATGAGGGGCGCCATGTTTAAGCCTAATTCGTGCATGACAAATGGATTTTTCTATCTATAATGTGTTTAATGAAACATTGCATCTAATTTAATGTGTTATAGACCGAAAAACCCATTTGTAATCTCTTAAATGAAACGCCATTTCATTTCATGCGTTACAAATGATAAATCTATGTATATCAGTCTTAACTGAAACGTTGTGTTTAATTAAGGATTACAAAAAAAATTTCCATCTATAACGTGTTAAATGAAACACAGAGTTTCATATCACTATTGCAGACAAATTTTATCGTTTATAAAGTGCGTGTAAGATATGTGATTCCAAATTCAAATTATGAACAGATTTTACTGTCTGTAATTACTTGAATTTCTTCAAAATAAAAAAAATAAAAACCATTTAATTTGTAAATTCCATCTGTAACAATTACATACCATGTGGCGCAAGTTTTTGCCAACAATAACAGACAAATTTATAGATGGATTTACCAACCTGGACAAAAAAAACCACGTTTTCATTTTCCCGTTTGTAAATTCATTTGCATCAGAGATGAAAAAAATTCATCTGTGTTATGCAGGTTTCTAGTTGTGTTGGATGATCATGGAGATTGATGAGAATTCATCAAAGGCCAACAATATTCAAGATCAATTACAAGGCGTGGATGGACCAATGATCAAAGTTAGAGCAAAAAAGCTAAAAAAAGCTTTGCAAGGCCTAGTCATAAAAGTAAAGACCAAGAGCAATCCAGTTGAGCATGAGCTCCCAAAATGGGCTGCTCTTATTAAGCTTGAAGAATAACCACGTCCAACATGAAGACGTCACTTGAAGACCCAAGATGAAGCCCAATTCAAGTGATCAAGTTGCAAACAGATTGGGCTAGAATAATTAGTTTAAATTAGGTATAATTCATCTTATTTTCTTGTAATTTTCATGCACCTTTTAATGTCTCCCATTTTAGAAGCTTTAATTTTTATTTGTTTTCAAAGTCAGTTTTAAGTATTTTAAGAGTTCCTAGACAATTATAATATATAGTGGGTGAATTACTTGTGTTTTCAATGATAGTGGGAAATACTTATTAGATTGTGTAGAGACTGTAACTCAATATTTCTATAGTCCACTTAAGATTAAATAGGAACTCAATGTAAAACAAGACAGATTATAAATAGACTTCTTTTGACTTTTCTCCTATTGTGAGAACTTCCCATTTGTTCTTGGGTAAAGAACTAAATATGATCTTATCAAAGTAACTTGTGGCAATCAAAATAAGACTTATCACTCACTTTCTCATCTTCTCTTATGTGTGGCATCTATATCTTTTTGATTAAACACAACCAAACTCAAATACAATTCTAAACTCCAACAAAGTGCAAGGCGATCCCAGTTTATACTAGTTGTTGATTCGAGCCATTCAACTCAAACAAAGCTGAATCCTATAAGAGATAGTGAGCTCCCGGATTAGCATGCCTTATGAATGCAATCATACTACATTCTTGATGGATAGTTTCTGGGGCGCAGGTACTGCTACACATTTTTTTCGCGTTGGTGTGTATGTACATGGCTAATTATCGTTCTCTCTCTTTTTTGGCTTATGTTTGTTGGTTTTGTGGACTTACCTTGTTTTTCTTTTCTTTTTGTACAGGCTTTCCTGACTACTACATTTGGGTAGTTCGAGATTTTTCTATTGGAAAAAAAAAATGAAGTGTTCATGTCAGAAGTCAAGCCATTCGAGCATTTATTTTCACTACAGTGCAACGTTTTTTTTTTTTTGTATGATTGTGCTTTCCATTTTTAATTCTTAAAAAAAGGAACAAATTAGTTTGCTGATGCGTACATTGGAAAGAAATTTGTTGTAATCAACTAGTTTTCTTCTAATTTCTTAAATTTACCTGCCATTTTTCTAGCATCTTTTCTCTTTCCAAATGTTACAACTTAAAAATTTCACATTCTTTTGAAAGTCAACGATTTTGTGAGCTTATGAAGTTTATCACGCTATCTTACAACATACGTGTGTATTAAATGGCAATGACAAGGCATCAGAATGATAACAAAACATGAAAAAGAAAAAGATATTATTAAAGTTTGATAGGTTAGAATATTTTATATGGATTAGTATAAGTTAATGTTACATTTGATGAAATTTAAATTAATTAAATGCTAAAATAATTAAAAACTTATTATTACACGTCAATATTGATAATATTATTACCACCAAACAATTTATTAGACATCAAAAGCAAGAAATTTCCAAGAATGAACATCTATGAGTGGCTTAATATAATAATTACGCACACATGATAGACTTTGATACTATTTTAAAATAATGAGTCACCTAACTTCATTCCAAAAGCTAAATTTGGAGAAGAGGGCTGACCAAACACTTCCCTTTTTTTTTTTTGGAAATAATTAAGCAAGAATCTCAGCCCAACCAAAACAGGAAGGAGAGATGAAACATGACGAATAATGACCATTTCTCAACCATACCTTTTACACTAAGACATCACTCGTTTGTATCACCAAGCCTGTCAAGATACAAATGGATTCCAAACTGAAACTATACCAAGAATTTCTCCCACAAACTTCTTGATTACTCCTATTTTTAGTTGCAGCAGCTGCCAAAGAGAGTGAAAAAGGATTGTAGATATTACTAGATTACACGTACTCCACCTCCTATAGTTAAAAACCACCCAGGATCGATCCTAAGATTTTGACCTGTACAAGCATGTCCTCCGGATATGTATTCCTGGATACGTAGTCATTGCTGCGATGTGCGCTTTAATTTATAAGTGCTCAAACACACCTCATCATGCTCTACCCAAACCACAACACACGATCTTTGCTGAATTACATATTAGACTTATGGAAACACAATGACAATTTGCCTCCAGTAATCTCAATCAGCTAGTAAAAAGTTTAATTTCTTCCTTAAGGAAGTTTTACCATCTTTAGAGACATGTAGCTCATAAAATCATCTCTATTTGAGCTACTTCGCCATTACTATAAAAATCAAAATAAAATAGAATACCTCAATGAAGAATCGCCAACCTCACCTAAGATAATCTATAAGCTCAGCTGAGGCAAAAAGACTATACATTCGCCCATACTACATTGAAGCAATTTCACACCCATCGACAAACACCCAAATTGATTACAATCCAAAGGTAGTAGAAAGACTTATCTAATCAAAATCGTGACCAGAATTTAGTAACAAACCACTCACACCCATTTTTAAACTCATACACTAGATGCCAACGCACATGTACAGTATACACACAAGAACACACATATGCACAACCCTTAGAAGACACACACCTAAATACGTTCCCACAACATACACCTGTAAATGCCCACATAGCCACACATACATAACCTTGTATACCCTCATATCACTCTCAACCTGCACATATAAACACATAGAATCCTTAGTTACCTACACTTATAGAAACTATCTTGACCATATTTTTAAGCGATATGGGACTATAACGAGAATTGTATATTGTTATAAGAGTATCTTATAATGAATTAGTTTAGATCATTCACTTATTATATTTTTCTCTTAAGCCAGTAGTTCCTGCAAAGTATTCTTACTCCATAATCGATGCCGCAAAACTACTCAACTATGTGAGAGTTTACTAATCCAATATTACAATTCATTGTCAAAGAGCAAAATGTGCGGAATCAGCTACTTCGTTGTCGATCAAGAGTCCCATATGTCTTCAGCAATAAAAAAAAACAAGAAAAAAGATAACGTCCAATAGCTCGGAAAATTCGGTTGTAAGCTTGGATAATTTTTGTTTGATTTGTGTGTCTTCTCCCTGTTGTTTTTTCAAGGGTGGTTACATATTATGTTTTTGGTGTTGTCTGTTGTTTTTGTTTCTGTTGTATAACTAAGTCAGATTTTGGATCTCACTTATAAAAAAAAAGAAAAAAGTATTACATACTATTAAGGATGCGTTGTCTAGCATTCCCTTTAAAGGGAGACCTTCGATCTCGAAGAGATTAATCACTATCGTCAATGATGGATACTCTAAAAAACCAAAAAAAGAATAATAGAGTTATTCTTGTGTACGCACAAATTCAACGCTCCATATTTATACATATTCACAATATAAAAATGAGTCTCATCAATTTTAATTATAATACACTACTCACTTGAATATGGGATCCACTAATTTTATTGTGAGTGAAAGGATGAAGTGTTACATTTGTGCTCACCCAAAAAAATTTCGGAGGTGAAGGGGGAAACATCTTCTCTGAACTAGGGGTGTTCAAGGTTCCGAGTAGACTTGTGAACCCGATCCAACCCAAATGCAAAAATACAGGTAGAGTTGAGTCATCATGTCATTTTAAGTAAAAATTAATAAACTTGTCCATTTGTTTTTTTTGGGGGGAGGGGGGGGGGGGATAATAGGTACAAAAATTATACCCATTATCTGACCCTTATACCGAATCCCTAATTATGTTTTTTTTTCCTCAACATTAAAAAACGGGGACTTTGGAAACTAGTGTTATCCCATTCCTCATTCAGATTTCAAAGAACCCCCTCCCACTACTTTTGAAAAAAAATATAAAATTATTGTAAAACCTAATACAATAAAAAAAGACTAGAGTATTAAGATAATAATACAAGAAACCAAATAAGCAAAAAACAATCATCTAAAAAATAACAAACAATAAACCAATTAAGTCCAACACAATCATCAAAAGTACTGAATTATAACAAATATGTCCTCTAATAAATATAATAGACCACATGTCCACACCTTAATAGCAAGAAAACAACAAACCAAATAAGTTAAAATACAATCATCCGAAGTCCAACACACACAGACAGACAGACAGACAGATAGAGGACATTAGCCTGTGTCTTAACTTGCCCACACGGGGGGTCGGGTACACATGGAGTGAGTAACAATTGCATTCCCTATATTAGAGCAACGTAAATTAACAGGATTGTAACTAAAAGTAAAATAAAATAACGGACAACTACTATTTTGATTCTTGAAAGATTATGTATGTTACAAAATAGCTATACAAAAAAATTATATTTGTCCATAGCCCTCCAAAGATCCATACACAAACTCACCCAAACATTAGCCGGCCTCAATTTTTGTTAACAAAAGTGATTATAGTTTATATTTTATACCAAATGTACACCATAGAATCATCACTTTAATCTCAAAAGATCATATCTTTGATTAATAGCCCATTTTATGCAAGTTTGTAACATAGAATGATCACTTTTATTCTTTCAAAAGATTATATCATTAACAAAATAGCCCCTTAAAAAATCACTTTTGTTAACAAAAATGGAGATCAATAGTCATTTAGCTGAATTTATCAAATAAATTGGATATTTTGAGGGCAATATATAGGTGAATATAATTTCTTTCAAGAACTATTTTATCAGCGATTTGATTTTTCGGAGGATAAAATAATGGTTCTCCCTAAAATGAAATATACAAAGAAAATAAAATAATCAATAAAAAAGGATCGGAGTGTTAGGGGTTGATATTACCCAAATATTAAATCAGTTTTTTAAGGATGTCATTACCAAAAAAGTTACCCAAAATTAATAGTCATAGTACAATTTATTGATACTTGTATCCTCTTAATCATGGCACAATTTCTTGATACTTATATCCTCTTATGACAAGTTCAACACTTAATATAATTCTTTAAAGTATCTTAAACCTATCATAATTCATAACATGATTAAGGACAGGTAGAAAAATAAAAAAAGAAACACATACAATTAAGGAATGAAGAACAAGAATTTGAAAGGATTTCAAAGTGATCTTAATAATGGAACACATAGACATTGTATTCGACAATAGCATCCCCAGTTGTGTCATCAAGCCAGTGAGTCTTGGCCTGAGCATACCCACGTGCAAAACGGAAAGCCCGGCTTCCGCCAATGATCGGCATCTCTCTCACGCCAGTAAACACAGCGTTCCTCCCCAACAAGCTAAGGGTGCTCCCATTATACTTCCCCTCCATGAAAACCAAATTCAACACCATCAACAACCCCGCTTCTCCCTGTGATGCAGAGGCATAAATCCCCTGAGCCATTCCCACAACCTTGGACTGGGCTTAGGCCCTAAGATCAATGGGTCATCGGCCATCTCCACGGCTTCGAAGAGAGTGGAGGACTTGTTTGTCATTTGTTCCTCGGCCACCTTTACGGTGGTGGGCCTTGCACCGCTCATAATGTCGTGGAAGAAGAAGTGAAGTTGGCTGAACTTCTCCTCCCGGAGGCCCGGTGATGTTGGAGTGATGCTTTGATAAAAACAAGGTTGCTCGGCAGTGGCAAAGGAGGAGGAGAAGAAGGTGAGGGTGAGAAGAATGAAGAAAATGGAGAAGAGAGTTTTGAATTTGGCCATGTGATAGTGGTGGTGATGGTGTGGTTGCAGGGGAAGCAATGAAGTCAACAGTGCTAAGTGCTAACAACTATGAGAGAATATGGTTGTTGACTTCTTGGGACGTGTTAAGACTTGAGAGAGTGTAAATGATGAGCTATATTTATAGAGGGGATCGGTGGGTGATTGGTCTGCCAGAAAATAAGGGGGTAACATCTTCTGCGTACTTTAAGTTTGTAACTGCCAGTAACTAGCTGGGGGGTGACGGAGTAGACTTTATTCAGCTTCCGTTTTTGACATCTCCTTTTTTTTTTTTTTCTTTTGCTTATTGTGGTAGCTATGACATTATTTCTATCGACAACAGCATAAGTACTAATCAATTATTTGTAATTTTTAATGTATATAACTTAGTTTAGCATTAATAAAATTTGAATATTTAGAATTGTTGCCTTTTGAACATTTGAATATTTGAAAATATATGTAAAACGTCTCCTCATTATATTACAACCACCCTCAATAATTTTATCATTTTGATGAAATTCTATTGGCAGATAATATTTATAATATCAGTGTATAAAAATTAAATTTCATATAAATTTTTTTTTATTAAGAAATATTTAAATAATGTAATTAATTTTAGAAGATTTTCACCATTTTTTATCTAAAAAATTAGTAACACCCGTGTCCATATATTAGTCTATATTTAATATTAACTTTTCATTTATGTGATGATTCATAAATGAATCGAATAGATATTGTTAGAAATCTTTATATATATATATATATATATATATATATATATATATATATATATATATATATATATATATATATATATTATACATTTTATCCACAACAATGGTCATTATCTATAAATTATTTGGTAGGAAATAGTGAAGTCAACAGAACCAAAATGGACGTCACTCTAGCATTGTATATTATACACACACATAGGACACTCCGTGTAGATATTAATAATGACAAATTAAGTAAGGAGGGTGATACTTTCAAGTTTCGATAATCAACCAATCCTCTAACAAAAATTATGAAAAATGAACTATTAAATCCTTTTAATTTGGAACTTGCAATTTAATTAAATAAACGTAGCATATGTGATTGTTGAGTGGATAGAAATTCTATTGATATTATCTTTTTTTCTTGAAGCTGTTTTTCCCCCCAAAAAGTAAATGAATTTTAGTTTTGGTCTTTAATTTTTTAATTTTCGGTATTTGCCCAAATATTTTAAAAAATGTTCAGTATTGATCGTCTCATCATAGTCTGTATCTATTAAATATTGAGTCGCCTAATATAATGATACATCATTCAATTATACATGACAATAAATAATTCTACGTGGCATATCATAATTTTATATATCAAAGCCCTCCTCCATTACTGTCTGTTTTATGGGATTGGATGAGACCCTCCATTAATTCAACATTTAACATAAATTGATAACTAATAATAGGAATTAAAACCAACAATTTTAAAAAATTTTGGATTGAATAAAATGATTATGGATTAAAATCAAAATTTACTTATTTTTAAGAGATTAAAAGCATATTTAAGCTTTTTTCACTTTATGTGTGAGGTTCACATGATTCGTTTTTACACTTAAATATATTTTTAGTTCCTATAAATATGGATCACTTTTGTTTTGTATCCTTCCAAAATATTTGTTTTTAGCTTTGCTTTTTTTTAGTATTATATTTTTCTCCCTTTTTTTTTAAACCTTTGGTTCTTATAAGTATTTTAAATAAGGATCTAGTTCTTGCGAATATTGAAAAGTTATTTTTGGCCCCTATAAATATTTTAAACTTTTTTATTCTTACAAATATTATTTCTTAATATTATTGATTAACGGTAGAGATAAAGAATATAATATTAAAAAACAGAGGGAACAAAAGCCAAAAAAAATTGAGAAAATTAAATTAAACAACATTTGTATGAATCAAAAATACATTTAATTTTTTTTTAGTTAGAGCACTGAGGTTCACGCGGCCTTTTTCTTTTCTCTGAGATGGTTCGCACGTCTTTGTAAGTCTGTTAGCTTATGTTTGAAATCAATTTTATGTGTAACATACATTAAAATATATGATTTGGGGGCAATTATTTGTATTGATGTACCGACAATGTAAGATTTGTATGTTAGTCGTAAATCATACTACTATGCATCACGTTTGAAAATATTATCAAGGATTTAATTATAATACATGTGAAAGATATGTAATCATCAGCAAATGGAGTATGATGCACGTGGTTAAGGAGTTGACTAATATCTTATAAGATCATGGGTTCAATTCTCATTGGCTTCTGTAAGATCTTCATTTATAGGTGATTAATCAAAGAGATAAAAATCTTATAAGTGCTCGAAAAACCTGAGATTTGTATCCTCCGGTGGGATGGCCAATGTTAGACGCACCTGAACTTTTGTTTACAAAAGAAAAAATGCAATCATCCACAAAGGATGCTTAAGATTAGTTCAAATTAAAACCGAGGCATATTATATAAATCAGAATCATGTTATGCATGATCTATTTCAGTATATCTATAAAAAAAATCAAACAACACATTAAGAAAATAAACATCTCAATAAATATATAAAACTATACGAATTAACAAAATTATTCCTATATAAAAAATATATTTCTATTAATACTATATTTATTCTCTTTCTTAAAATTAAGTGTACTCATTATTACTCTCCTCAATCTACTATTTTCCTCCAGATACCTTTTTTTTTTTTTTGTATTCAGTAATGCACATTGATCAAGTATTATGTGTTCATAATTACAATGAGTACATTTAAGATGATACTTATTCAATAAATTCATATTAAGAGTATAAATAGAAGGAAAAAAATGTTATGATAAATGGACCTGGATATTTTGAAACTCTATGAAGTGAAAAAAAAATGACAAATATATATATATTGAAATGGAGGGGTGATTATATAATTTATTTTTTCGATAAGTAAACAACAAATTAAAGCACAACCCAACAAACTAAAACACTGCCCAATTAGAAATGGTGATAGGATCTAGCGCAAGGCGTGGAGAGCAAATATTTCACCGAGAAGTAGATAGTTCTTACGGAGACTGCTTCATAGTGTACTCCTTGTAAAGGGCAATTTGGAAAAGAGAATCAGTCACTGTTGCCCTGTGTGCCCAAGATCAACGAGCAGAGAGGAAAACACCATGCACGCTATATCTTCACGTGCCCCGAAAACTCCACGATTTGGTACCGGTCACCCCTCAGCCTCAGAATGTCAACTTTGCCAGAGGGTGAAACCGAAAACTGGCTGCGTGATTTTATAATTCAAGAAGAACCTGAAGCAATTGAACTCCTTTGTAACCATAGCCCATTGGGTGTGGATTGCACCACGGAACAAATGGGTCTTTGAAAGGAAGCTTTAAGAAGACACTTTGATCATATCAAAAGCCCAATCCATCCCTCCACCAACACAAGATTGCAACACAAATTAAAGAACTCATGTAGCGGCACATCTTGAACCGCAAGGCCAATCTCTCTGCCGCTGGCATCCACCATGCGAAGGTATGTATAACCTTAACGTGGATGTGGCGGCACGCAGTCGCGGGCGAATTGCAATGGGGAGTGGGAGCTTTCGTCATTCGTGACAAGAAGGGTGAGGTCTTGGCTGCTGCAACTTGGCGCATGAATGCTTTCCTCGGAGATCAGAACATCTGAGTGCTGGCCTGGGCCTAAGACTAGGATTAAGGTTTAATTTGTAAAGGACCTTTTCTTCCAGAAGTTTGAAGCGGAATCAGACAATCTCGAGGTTATCCATGCAGTTTGTGGAATACTGCAACAACCATCTTACTTCTACTCCATTGTCCGTAACTGCCAACTCCTGGGAAGCACCTTCCAAATATGCGATTGTTACACACCAAATGCGCAGGCAATGAATTGAAGTAGCTCATAGGCTTGCAAATTTGGCTGGGTTGTACTACTGATTAATCTATTTGGATAGATGAGCGCCCCCTCTCTGTTAGCACCTCTTGTCCTCAGGTATTGTACTCTTGCTTTTTCATCAATGGATTGATCATCTTCCACGTCAAAAATATTTAAAGCACAACCCGAAAAATAACTGGGGTGGCACGCACAAAACAAAACACAGACAGATCCATAATGGTCAAACCAACAATAACGCACAAAGAAGATCCTAACATCAGTATTAGCCAAAGGACACACGCCCAAATTCATAGTACAGGCACTCTAATACTCTATCCAAATGACACGTACCCACTTACTAAAGCAATACACCCAGAATCAAACATATGTAGAGGCAAATAACACGTGATTCTAGTTTGTTGTCTAACGTTAGTTAGTTAAAGTTCTATTAGTTAGTAATTATTTTAGGAAATTTTCATTCCTCACTCTGATTTGAAGTTGTATATAAATCAGCATATGATGTGCAGAACCCATCTATTCAATTCACACATTTCACAATTTACTCATTCTCTTTCTTTTCTCTCCTTCTTTCCCTTTTCTATCTTGAATCTTTATCTAATCATATGGCATCTGTTGATTTATATATCCTAAGATGATGACAAATATTTGTTATTGAATGTTTTGATGTGTGTTCTAATGTTTCAAGCCGTGATTAGATAATAATACATTAAAGAAGCAACACATCAATACTGAATATTTCTCATTCCAAGAGGAGACATTCAGTAACAGCTATGAGCATTCTGCAACGTGTAATGAAAGTTGAGGTGGCATCATTATGTCGGACAGAAATGACGAAAAGCAACAATCTGCAATCGTCATAATATTTGAATTATCATAGAATGTGATACAAGATATCTTGACAGTTCGTATGTAAAAGAAAGAGAGAGAATATCATGTGGGAAAAGTACAGTATCCACTTTACAGCTCACCAAATAGGGTCAAGAAACAAACGGTTTTCGGTTTGCATCGGCCTAAAATCTAAGGAATACTTCTTGCTGCTGGAAAAATAAAAAAAAGAGGGCACAAATATTGATCTTCCAAGCTACCATCTTGAAGAATAATTTTAGCTTCTTCTTCTTCTTCTCTTTTCTCCTCTCATACGGTTCTGTTCTTGCAACCTTGAGTGCTTTTTTCTTGTTGTTTGAGAGAGAAAATATATATTTGAGAGAAGGCTTGAGAGCTTGAAAGTTATTTGCTTGAGAAAAGGCCTTGAGAGTGAATCTTGATTTGTTTGTGAGAAACCTTGTTCCTTTGTCTAACTTTGTTTACCTTGTGAGCTTACACTCGTGAGGATTTATTTGCCGTAAGGTTTGGAAATTATTTGTGAGAAAGTCCCAGCCGGAAAAGGCTTTGGTATTTATTAGTTTTTTGTTGGTGTGAAAGCCATTTGTGAGTGAAGCTTTTTGTTTTGTAAGGAACCGTGGTTCTATTTGGTTTGGTTCAGGAACTTTGTTCCATCTGTCTCTATTCGTGATCTTTGTTTAAGACTTTGGAATTAGTGGAAAATCTCACATTTAATTTGATAGGGAGTATACGTAGGACTCCATATTGGACGTCGAATCAATATAAATATATGGTGCAAGCTCTCCTGTTCTTATTCGTTCATTTATATTATTTATTTATTATCATTATTGCTTCAACGGTTTAAACATTGTCTTCATCTTATTCTGGTTTTAGAATACAAACTCATATAACAAACTTTAAAATATGTGCTTTCTGCAATTAGTTCTTTGAATTTCTCTCTCAAAATTTTAAGACGCCTCAATATCTCTCCTTAAATAATTGAAGATATTGCATGAGCGACACTTGATTCAACACCGTTTCTCAAGTGCTCTCATACCACCGTTTCTCCTGCATCTTTGATATGAAGATTAGGTCATGTTAGAAATAAAATAATATCTTAGAATATTTTAGTTTAATTTGGATTGATTTAGATATAGTTTGGATTGGTTTTGGTTGATATTTAAGTGATTTTATTTTTGTGTTTTGATTTTATATTTTGCCTATAGGCAGGCCTCTTTAATTTGTCAAATATACAACATTTGATAAATACATTTTACTATTTTTCCTACTATACATTTTAGTATTTTCTTTGTTCTGTCATGGATCTTAACATGATATCAAAGCCATGATACCCACCATGAACCTCATTAGTTTCTTCCGCTGCTATCATAATTCTTGGAACTCACTCCCTTTTTATTTTTCCACGACATATCTCTATTCTCCATGGTTTCCACACTACACTGCCTCCATATTGCTTCCATGCAGACTCGTGTTCACTGTCTCCGTGCAGTCCCGTGTTTGCTGCCACCGTGCAGTCTCGTGTTTAATGGCATCTCACAATCCCAATCCCAGCATCTGCCTCCTCACAGCCTCAGCGTTTCCTACCTTTCCAAATAATCTCCATGTATTTGTGACAAGTTTAATTGAGCTTTAGCTCGAGGGTAAGCGTTAGAAAAAAAATAATATCTTAAAATATTTTGGGTTAAGTTAGATTGATTTAGATATATTTTGAATTGATTGAGGTTGATATTAAAATGATTTTATCTTTACGTTTTGATTTTTCATTTGGTCTATAAATAGGCACATCTCTATCAAATATACAACATCTGATCTGATGAATACATTTTACTATTTCTTCTATATTACATCTTACTATATGTTTTCTTTGCTTTGCCATGGATCTTAACAGGTCATATTAAATTATTAATGGTAGATTTGAGAAGCAGACCAGCTATATATCCAAACAAATCGAGTCCATATCACCTTCAACTCAACGAGAACCCAAGGTCGGCTCTTGTTTTTTCATTGTTAACTGACAACTATCATTCATGGCTTTGATCTCCAAAAATATGATGAAATCCTTGGACGGATCAATTTATGTTCCTAAAAAAGATGATCCGAATTTCTCTTCATGGCAAAGATGCAACACTTGTCGCTGCCTTGGATTTCTGGTGCTGTGTCACCTAAAATTGCTGAGAGAGTCTTCTGTTATATGATGTGCTGCGTTTGGAATGTTTTGTAGTATCGATTTTGCCAATTGTTGATGAGTTGCCCATTAGGCTTAACTTCAGGAGTAGATCTATTCTATCAAGCAAGGAGATCTCAATGAATTTAAGATGTTTTGCCTGTGTTCATGTGGATTTGCTTTTGAGTGTGCTATGAATGTCACCATCAGAAAATAAAGATATATATATTTTTATAATGAAAACAATTCAAACAATTCCAACAAGAAAGAGCCAGTAGAATATACAAGAAAATTAGAGTAATTCTATTTTAACATCTATATGAGTGTAGATTGTAGATACCTATGTAGATCCCATATAAATGTAAGAAGAATGGTGGAGAGAAGATAAGTTGGGAGAAAAAGCAAGTGGTAGAACCTATGTATTTTGTGAGTATGGTGTTTAGATGTTTGAGAAAGTGGGTGTTAAAATAACAAAGTTAAAAAAATTAAGATACATCCATAAAAAAAAAACAAAGGAAGCAAACATAACAAGGAAAACCAACTAAAACACCGAGAAATTCTTAGATACTTTTAGAGCAAGATAAAACATTTGTTTTGTTCCATTTGATAATTGACAAATCAGCTATTGTATTAAAAAATGTAGGGAATGTGGGAGACAATAATGTCCCACAAAACTTATGTGTCAATTAATAAATAGATTGGAGCAAATGTTATCTCTTGCTCTCAATGCACCTAATTATTTCTCCCAAAACACTAGTTTGCACTTATGAATAACAACACACATGGGCTCTATGAGCTTGGATTTGGATTCAGTTTTTCCTATTCCAGCTTCTCAGAATTTGCAAATTCATAACATGGCTATATTGGCACAATATGAGAAGTCATCATTGTACCAACCTTAAACCAGACACGAAGCCTAATTTTCATTTGCAAACAGACCATATCAGAATAAAGATATCTTTTAGGTTTTACAAACTTAAAGTGGCACACCAGTCTAGGCTTCAAACCATACTCTTAAGAACCAACCCAATAAGCAAGAAGCAACATGAATGACATCCGGCATGATTGCACCAGTGTAATAGGTCCCATTTCCAGGTTCGACAATTTGTAAATACTTTCTATTCATCTCATTGTCTATACATTATTAATTTTCAAACATAAAGATAATACATAAAATTACAACCTGGATCCTCATTTATTTGGTGTAGAAATAGGAGAAAACAAAGAATAAACTAACACGAGAGACGCAAATAGCATATCAAGCACCACTAATTAATAATGGAACACATAGACATTGTATTCCACATACAATAGCATCCCCTGAGGTGAGATTAAGCTAGTAAGTCTTGGCCGGAGCATACCCACATGCAAATCGGAAAGGCCAGCTCCTGCCAACGATTGACATCTCCCTCACAATGGAAAATTTAGTGTTTTGCCCCAACAAGCTAAGGGTGCTCCCATTGTACTTCTCCCCTCAGTAAAAACAAAGTTCAACACCGTCAACAACCCCACTTCTTCCTGTGACGCAAGGGCATAAATCCCCTGGGCCTTTCCCACAACCTTGGACTCAGGCTCAAGCCCAACGGTCAATGGGTCATTAGCCATCTACACTACTCCGAAGGAGGTGGAGGACTTGTTTGTCATTTGGGCCTCGGCCACCCATACGGTGATGGGCCTTAGGCTGCTCACAGTGTCTTGGAAGAAGAAGTGAAGATGGTTGAGCTTCTCCTTCTAAAGGTGCAATGATGTTGGAGAGATATCTCGATAGAAATTAGATGATCGCTCGGTGGAGGCAAAGGAGAAGAAGAGGAAGGTGAGGGTAAAGAGAATAGAGAAAACAGAGAAGAGAGTTTTGGATTTGGCCATATGGTTATGGTTAGGGGAAGTAATGATGTCAACGGTGCTAAGTGCTAATAGCTATGAGTGGAGATTCTTGGAGATCTGTTAAGAGAGTACGTATGATTAACTATATTTATAAGTTGTATTAAATGTAAAACTCATTTGTACAACTTTTATACAACTCATCCAAACCCAAGGTGGAAAATAACACTTTTGTTTTTAAAATGTGGACACTACAACACTACTAGAAAAAACTTTGTTACCGACGGATTTTACCGACAGATTTTTCCTATTACTGATAGAAAATTTAATTTTCAAAGGATTTTTCGACGGATTTTAACCACCGGAAATAACGTAGTCAGAAATAATTATTGACCGAAAGAATCCGTTGATAGTTGTTTTCGACAAATTTTTGAAGAAAAAATCTATCGGTAATGAGCTGAACAATTTCGTCAGGGATTAATGATTACCGGTGGAATTTATATTATTGCCAACGGATTTTTCCATCGGTAATTTTTAATTTAATTTATAATTTTTTAATATCCAAGTTTTACAGATGGAAAAATCCATCGATAATTATTGAATTTTACTATTTTTTAATTTTTATTTTACCGACGAAAAAAACCGTCGGTAATTTTTTTAAATAAATATTTTTTAATTTGTGTTATCTGATCATTTAAGAGTTTATTTTTTATTTAAAACTAATTATAAATATATAAATATATTGAATAATGAAAAATAATGAAAAAATTCCTAATAAATAATAAATGCAACGAATTTAAGTTCAGAATGTAAAATAGATTAAAATGTCAAAAAGTGCATAGACACAAATATAAAAAATTCAACATATAACAAATAGAAAAAAATAAGACCTTATATCAGGAGAAGTCAGCAGCAGCAACATCATCATCATTGTTAGCATCACCATCACCCTCATCATCATCATCATCGGTGTCTGGCAGTGCAAAGGAGTCTACCCGCATCTTCTTTTACAAAGACACCATCTCTGTGGTGATTGAAGAATGAGCTTCTCAACATCCTTTATGTATAAAATGATGGAACCAATTTTTGATATAGAAACTAAAATCTGCAAAAATAAGGATAATGTTGTTAGAAAAATATTTTACAACAAAAACTCTTCCTAATCCTAAAATAGTATATGTAATAAATATTTGCTTTCAACCCAAAATTTATAATTTCTAATCAAAGATCAAGTATGCTTATATAGAATGGAGCCACTGGTAGGCTTAAAGGTAATTGACGAAAAGCAGAGACAGACAGAGTATGCTTTAGGCCTAGAAATGAAGAAGTGAAGGTAGCTAAGGGCCTGTTTGCTTTGTATTTTCCAGTTTTCAATTTCCAATTTTCAGTTTTCAGTTTTCCAGATTTGTAAAGGAAAAACTGAAAACTGAAATTTTCAGTTTTCAGTTTTTTCAATTTTTCCTTCACAAAACAGAAAACAGAAAACTGAAAACTGAAAACTGAAAACAGGCAAAGCAAACAGACCCTAAGCTTCTCCTTCTAGAGGCCTAGTGATGTTGGAGAAATGTCTCGATAGAAAGATGATTGCTTGCCGACAGCAAAGGAGGAGAAGAGGAAAGTGAAGGTGAGGAGAATGGAGAAAACAACAAAGAGAGTTTTGGATTTGGCCATTTAGTTGTGATTAGGGGAAATAATGATGTCAATGATGCTAAGTGCTAATAGCTATAAGAGAAAATTGTTGATTTTTTGGAGATATGTTAAGAGAGTACATATGACGAACAATATTTATAGGAGTTATGTTACATGTACAACTCATTTGTACAACTTTTATATAGCTCATTCAAACCCAAGGTAGAAAATAACACCTTTTTATTTTTAAATATGGATTCTACAATATTCAATGATGGTATATTAGGTGAAAAAAAAGTTGTATGAGCTAAAAATGATACAAATAATATTTCCCTATTTATAGAGGGTACGTAATAGTCAATGGTGAAAGTATTACATTTTGGAGGAATTAATCTACCAAAACAATAAGGGGGAATTGAATTATATTTGATGCTATCTGTATTATTTTGATATCCAAATAGTGAATGTTCCATCCATTTAACATTCACTTTATCATCATTGATGTGTTTATTGAGTTGCCTAGTAAGGATCACAAACTCATCAAATATCAAAATATTAACTTTCCTCTTTATAAGAGACTTTTGTTTCTAGTATCTCCTTTTCTTTTTCTTTTGTTTATGAGATAGCTATGACATTGTTTGAGCAAACATCCTTTTTAGTTCTAGCATTTTTATTTTAACATTAATTTGATCCCAACAAGATTTTTTTTTTATATCAATCTGATCATAACAAATTTTTTTATACATCATTTTAATTCTAACATTTTTAGTTTTGACATCAATTCATTTTTATCATTTTTTATTTTGACATCAATTTATCCATTAAAGTTTGAGGTATAATAAAATGACTAAATTGGTGTCAAAATTAAAAATTTTATAACTAAATTGATATAAAAATTTTTATTATAACAAAATTGATGTCGAATTAAAAATGTTAAAACAAAAAGATTACTTGCTCCCATTTTTTCTATTGACAAGTAGTACTAATAAATTATTTGTAATATTTAATCATATATAACTTAGTATTAATAGAATTTGGATATTTAGAATAGTTAGGTTTTTTGAACATTTTTACAAAGTATATCATAAATAACTTATAATTTATTTTTTATACATTAAAATAATTTGAATTGTCCACCAATAAAATTTCATGAAAATGATAAATTATAAAAAAAAATAATTATCCACTATAACAACTATGAACCATGATTTGATATTTTGGCAAAATTTCTGTTGATTAGCAAAAAGTTTATTTTATATTATCGGTATATAAAAATTAAACTTTATAATTTAAATAGTAAAAAATTATTTTCGTTACATTTTTTATCTGAAAAAGTAGTTACAACTTTGTTCATTATTAGTTTATATTTATTATTAATTTTTCATTTATGTGATTGGTTCATAAATAAATCGGATAGATAATGTCGCAAGTCCTTGATATAAAAATTGAAGATGTATGTTAACCACGACATTAAAATTAAAAATTCGATTAGTTGTTAGAGAACATTAAAATCACCGAAAACAAAATGGACGTCACTCTAAAATCTATACTTTTAATATTTAAGAACCATTAACAGAAAAGTTTAATGAGATAATGACACTTAAAGACTTGATTATGCTTTCGTCTAAATTCTGACTCTATTTTTACCTAGAAAGGAAAGTTTTTGAAGATGAAGTCAAATATTTTTTCACTCTCCTTAATTAATTTACTATATTATTCTTTCATTTCACTATCTTCTCATTCTACTAATTTAATAGTCTTTATGATAGCAACAGCTTTTCAATATATATCATTTATATTGTTTATTCTCTCTTACATTTAATTAGTTTTATTTAGTGAACTAGTCAAATGATTCATTTTTATTATATATAAAAATTTAATTTAAATAAAAAAATTATTCTGAGGGTTAAAAAATTGGGAAAATCTTTCATATTTTCAAGTAGAATCTTGAAAATATTAGAAACATTAAGGGGGTTAAGTGCACATAAAACTTATCTTCATTAGTTGTCAAAATTATACTGAAAAGTATTTTGCACAATTTTAAAAGTTTAGGATGCCACAATGTATATTTTAAAATATTAGGATATAAATTATACACGATCTAAATTTCAAGGGTAAAATATATTTATCCCATTTCTTAATGAGATGGTTCACACGTCTTTATCAGTTTGTTAGTTTTATTATATTTTTATCAAGTTTGTATGTCAAATACATTAAAATATTGGTTCGGTCATTACAAATCTGGATTTTTGTTTGATATATCGTTCCCTTGCTGGCTAATATGCAAATCTGGATTTTTGTTTAATATATTGTTCCTTTGCTGGCGAATATATATAGTTAGGATCAAATTACACTACTTATAATTTTTAATAAAATAATTTTTTTATTGATCTAACCGTTGAATTACAATTACTTATCATAAGGATCATTCGTGTCAAATTTCATAAAAATTAAACATCAATAGCAATGCAACAATGAAACTCTTATTCTTCTTCATTTTAAGTATATATATTACGTTAATTTTGATGTACATAAAAACTATGCCGAATAATTTTGAATTAATTTGAAATTTTATAAGTTTGATCCATACGATATGAGTTTCTAATCCAACGATAGATTTTGTAAAAATTTACATCAATAACAAGTTATTCAATGGTATAATATTTTCTTAAAGTTACACTGATGTAACTTAATCCTAACCCCTATTATATGATTTGGGAGATAATTATTTGTATTTAGATTTGAATGTTAGTCAGTAGTAAATTTTGCAACATGTTTTAAAACATCAAGTTTTTTCAAGTTGTAGATTGTGTTGCATCTCATTATTTACATATTAATTGTTGTTTTATTTATCCCTATAGTTTATTTATAGAATACCATATCAACTCACATTCCATCCGCATACCACACGAATACAAATAACTTTTTCTTTAATTTTCTAATAATAAGATAATATGTAAACTTACGAACTCAAATTTTATTTATTAGTATAGGAATAGGTGAAAACAAATAACAAACACAAGACAAGCACGACATATCAATCACCACTCATTAATAATGGAGCACATAGACATTGTATTCCACAATAGCATCTCTTGAGGTGAGATTAACCGAGTAAGTCTTGGCCAAAGCATACCCACGTGCAAACCGAAAAGCCTTGCTCCCGCCAACAATTGACATCTCCCTCACACTGGAAAGTACAGCGTTCCGCCCCAATAAGCTGAGCGTGCTCCCATTGTACTTCCCCTCCGTGAAAACAAAGTTAAACACCATCAAGAACCCAAATTCTTCCTGCGAAGCAAATGCATATATCCCCTGAGCCCTCCCCACAAGCTTGGACCCAGGCTCGGGCCCAACGGTCAACGGGTCATCGGCCATCTCCACGGCTCCGAAACTCGTGGGGGACTTGTCTGTCATTTCGGCTTGGGCCACCCTAACGGCGGTGGGCTTTGAGCCGCTTTGGATGTCATGGAAGAAGAAGTGAAAGTGGCTGAGCTTCTCCGTCTGGAGGCCCAGTGATGTTGGAGGGATGTCTTGGTAGAAAGAAGGTTGCTCGGCAGCGGCAAAGGAGGAGAAGAAGATGGTGAAGGTGAGGGTGAGAAGAATGAAGAACATGGGGAAGAGAGTTTTGGATTTGGCCATGTTGTGGTTAGGGGATGTAATGAAGTCAACGGTGCTAAGTGCTAACAACTATGAGAGAAGATGGTTGACTTCTTGTAATGCATGTGTTGGGAGAGTACACATATGATGAACTATATTTATAGAGGGAAACTTGGAAGTTCTGCGTTTTGGAGTGATTAACCTGCCAGAACAATACGGGACCTGGTAACGGGTGGCGGAGACTTGCCCATGAGCATTTGTTTCGTGTCCCCTTTTCTTATTCTTTTGCTTACGTGGTTAGCTATTACATTCTTTCAGCTTGCAGTAGCACTAATCAATTATTTGTAATAGTTAAATTATATATAACCTGATATTGATAGAATTTGAATATTGAGAATTGTTATGTAAATTTAATTTTTATGTATTGATAACATAATTTTCTTTACACAATTATTTATTTAAATTCTTTTTATGCATAACTTTTAAAATAATAGGGTTGAAATCGAATATGTTTTGTTAATGTGGTAGTATGTAATTAGATGATTTTCAATACATAAAAATTAAACTTAATATTTTTTGAAAGTACATTTAAATGCAATTTAAATAAAAATAAATTTTGTTATAAATTACATTGAATGATTTAATTAATTTTAGAAGCTTCTTCACCTTTTTTTTTCCATCTATGTGATTGGTTCCTAAATATAATTAATCGAATAGATATCAGAAGTCTATTATATGAAAATTAAAAAATTTAAGCAAAATGATCAAATTAAAAATTTGAAAATAATACTAAATATTAAAGGTAATTTTCTGTAAATTAGTTTGTAGGAAATAGTAAAGTCAGCAGAACCACCAAGACGAACGTCATATTTTTCATACACATAGAATACAATGAACGTCCTTCCAGCACAGGGGTGGCGGCTCATGGAAATGAGAGGTGGCTGTCCTCTCCTCCACTCCGAATTCTCAGTTTTTTTTTATGACTAAATATTCAAAATGTTCCCTCTCAAAATGTATATCAAAAAGTCATTAGAATCATTATAGCATTTAGGAGTTTGGGTAGCATATTGGAGGCCTTTAATTTAAATATCCTTAAGACCAATATAAGTTTAGACATATAAATATATATCACATAATAAATTAGCCTTTCAGAATTTAAAAATTTTTATGTTAATTCTTCATATTTAAAAAAAAAGATAAATTGATCCCTTTTTATAAATGATAATGAAAAGAAAAATTATTTTTCTGTTTTCTAACATCATCATATATAACTGGAAGAGAGTTTAAAATTCAATTTATTAAAATTAATCTCAATAACACATTCTTCCATACTTGGTAAGCTTAATTCATATAAATTATTTTCCAATAATAAATTATTTAGTATAAACAAAGTATGGCTCTCGTTAACTAGCACAATATAACGCAAATTTTCAAATAAGCTAGTTTAATTAAATATTTGTTTATCATTAAACTAAGATATATAATATAGACACACACATACACGAATGATAACAGGATAGACTAATAAAGGATATCAGCAAAGCAAAATGAGATCAAAGCTACCAGAAGTGGACAATATACAATTACAGCAACAACAGAAATTCTTATGGTTTCTTTGGTTTGTTTTTATCTCTACTTTTAATTATTATATATTTTTCAAATTATTATGTTTTTATTAATAATTATAAGTACGTAAATACCACATTTTATGTGAATATTTTTTATATATAAGAAAAATAAAAAAATCATAACAAAAATCAAATCTTTTTCCTTATTGTTAGCATTTATATTCTTTTAAAATTGATTTTATTTTTAAATTAGCATGCATCAATCAAATCTTTTTTTAATTACTTCAATCAGTATCCTCTTTATGTCTCAGACAGATCCTTTTTAATTGCAATCAAATCACATTTGCACCGATCAGTGTCGATCAAAATCATTTCACAATCTTTATATTAATTCTTATTTTGTGTACGCCAATCACTGGCATAGGGGGAGCGAGAAAGATATAGAGGGCGACATCGTTTCATCCTCTTGACGGTCTCCATCGCCGTCACCCTCACACCATTCACACAGCAACAACCATTCTCTTCCACCACAGCCAAACCATCAACCTTGCCCTTCTCCACAAAACTATCACCACCATCATTCCCAAACATCCCTCTACAGTACAGCCATACACAGATACACCCACTTCCATCCCCACACTAACACCCACCAAGCCACCCTCCACCTAAAACTCACCAAGCCACCCTCATCACACCACCACAACCTCTGTCATCATCATCAATCACCCAAACCGTCACTCAATCATGCCCCCATTAACCCATCAGATTCCAAAAACACTCACCATTTTATCACACCCATAACTTGTAAAGAGCAAAATGAAGGAGCAAAAGAAGAATCCCCATGAAGCCCAGCCACTGCCATCGCGAAACCCACCTCCACCGCCGCGGGAACCCCGCGCTGAATAGCGGCGGCGTGCGCCTCCGCCTTTAGCCGTCGGGCCGGCCCGCGCCCCAGCCAGCTCCACCGTGAGAGCAGCGCCGGCGGAGCCCCGCCACCGTCCCGACCCCGGAGAAGCCCAGCCCCCCCGTCGCCCACTCCGTGCCCTGTACACCGGCGCCCGTCTGCTTGGTCTCCCTTCTTTTCCCCTTTCATGCTGCACAATTTGGGTTTAGTGAATTTTTGCCTTAGGGATTCATTTTGCCTAGGATAAGAGTGGGGAGTCATTGGGTTTACGTTTGTTTTTGGTCAGATTTTGTTTTGGCTTCTATTGGGCTAGGCTTTCTTTTTTGGGGCTGGTTCTCTTTTTCTTTCATAGGTTTTGGGCCCCTTTTTCCCTTTCTTTTGCAGTTTTATGTCGTGTGTCAAAAACTTTCTTTTATTTTGTTTAGATTTTAGAACTCTTTTTTTAAAAAAATAAAAAATATATTTTTTTATCCCCACAACAGTTAATAGACATGATTGAGGGGTGGGTGTCTCCTTTATATACTGAATTGTAAAGATTTATTGATTAGTCTACTGCTAACTTGAATTCTGTGTACAAGTAGATTTCCTTTTTCAAATAATTGATCTATAAAAATTCTTTTCACAATTAAAATCAATCAACACATTCTTTATTTTTTATTTTTTAGTTACAATCCATTAATACACACTTATTTTTTACAAAAACAATATGTTTTTGAGTTCCTTATTGCATCAGAGCATACGTCGACAACTATCAAGCCAATTTTTTTCCATAAAACTTGTTCTTTAATTTTGGTTTTATTTCTTTGTAAATATGTAATTATTATAATTTTTGGAAAAAAATTAAATATTTTAAAGTTATAAATAAATTTATATAATAAGCTCTAGGATAACTGCATTTATGTTGATATATTAGGAGTGTAGTGAGATTAAGTTTCTAGCATTTCCTAATTATAATTAGACTCTCGAACCTTAAATCTCTTTCAAAAGACTTGTTTGCAAATTAAAAAGGTTTTCCAATTTTAACCAGAATTAAAATTGGTAGCGACTTCCTTTTTTAAAATTGGTTGTCATTTTTGTCGTGGTGTCTTCTAGGACATTGTGACCCCCTCAGTGCATGAACTCCAAGTTTAATGCCGTCAACGTCACTGCTTGGATTCTAGGTCAGTCCCCACAGTTAACGACGTCCAAGGTTCTGAACAACATCATGTTGGTGCGACTGTGGTCGAGGTGTATCTTGATGTGTGCAAGAAGAAGTAAAGGTGGGTGAGTTTCTCCTCGTGTAGTCCTTGGGACGTTGAAGCATATGTGATAAAAAGAAAATTTAGTATGCCATATCTTTTCTAATTCTAATAATATCTACAATACTAAGATAAACATTAATATCAATGACAATTATAAAAAAATATTGAATATATTTCGATAAGATAATATTTTTAAAATTTAAAATCAAATATTATAACACAAACTGAATATCATAAAAAGATTAAAATATCAAATTCAAATAAAACTAAACATTGGCATAGAAAAGATTGATGTACAAAATTATTATAAATTTTATATTTTGTTTTCTCCCTTTGGGATTTATATTTTCTTTTATAATTTAAATTTTACATGATTTACTATTTCACATAAATTTGAAATAGTGATTTAGATCTATTCATTCTTTTGATTTATTGATTTTCAATATACAATCTCATCCTTTTCTTTTTTTTTTTAAGGCATTTAAATGTCTCTTAGACTTTATCCAACCCTTTCTGAGTTTAGGCATATCCTTTTAAAGGCATTCACTTTTGGGATATTACACTGCCTAGGAGCGTTGATTAGCATTTTAATTGGTTTAATTTTTTTTGATTTATTTTAGTTTTTTCGTTCATATATGGGTGCCCATAGTGTTGCGTTTTTTTTTGGCATTGGAGAGTAATTATTATTGTTATTTTGTTAATATAGGAGTTACGTTAGAAGGTGGCACTATTGACTTGTTGATATTGAGAGTGATTTGCTATCTTTTTTCCTTATCTTATTTTATATTTTGTATGCATAAATGTTTATAAGTGTGTAAAACTAAATATTAGTTCATATTGAATTTTCAGGATCAGATTTGGTTGTGTGTAGGGAGCATTTTGTTTCTATATTTTTTTCACTAATGTAGAGGTTAGAAACAAAATCCTTGTTATTTATATGCTTTAATATGTATGTAGGATAAAAACTTATGTTTTCTATGATAGAGTTATAGGAAACGATGATTGCATGATTGGGGGAAGAGTGTAGAGGTCATTCCCCAACTTTTATGCATTATTTGTTATGGGATTTTTTGTATTTGTAGAGATTGCAGGATGCATATTGTAGAGTTATAAGGGATGTGCTCTAGAATGATTTTAGGATTATGTAAATTATATGTAATTATTAATATATAACTATTTAACTATATCTATTATGTTGCTGACCTTTAATAATGTCTATGATTGTTAACTGCACTAAAATATCTAATGATAGAAGCTCTTAATTTAAATGGAGATGCTATTGAAATTGAATTAAATTTTTTTTTAGGGAAATAAGATTAAAAGTAACTGTACTAAAAAAAATTTAAAGACCAATTGAATATGATTGAAAATAACAATTTGATGTCTTTAAAAAATTATATATGCCTAAGATCTAGGGCTGCACTAAAATATATGATGACGGAAGCTCCTAATTTAAGCAGAAATACTGTCAAAACTTTGCAAAATTTTTGTTAGGAAAATATGATTAAAAGTAATTATATTAAAAAAATTTAAAGATCAATTTAAAAGTAACTTTATCTAGCTTTTTTTTTATTTCATTTTGGATATTTTTTAATTATCGTACTTTGTATTTATTTTATTTCACCAGTTTGTTTATTTTATTATTATTTCATTATTTTCTTAATTAATATCACTTTAATTGATAATTAAATTATTATATAAATAAAAAATAAATTAATAAATGCTAAATAATCTATAGGTTATATAGATGAGCTACATATAGCAATGCAATCAGTTATTAAAACATTACCGACTGGCTAACCCATTGAAATAAATTATTTTTCAAATAAAATATTTTTGGAAAAATATGAACCAGTTGGTAAAAATTAATAAAAAATATTTTTATTTTTTAAAACTCATTAGTATAATTAACATACCTTGTCGATCATATTATTTATTTGACGACATTAGAGACGTCTTTAATGCAAATGTACCGACCTATCTTCATTTTTTTCCCGTTGGTACACCCGTTGAAAAGTATCAATTGGTATGGTACCCGTTGATAATATTCTATAGATAGCCAAAAAATTGATGGCTCATACTTGTCGATAAATCTATCAATATAATTTGAAAACTTCGGAAAACTCGTCAGTATACCACACATTGTGAATGCTATCTTGTAGGTTTTGATGATGAAAATGAATTGACAAAGAACAGAAGCAAATGATATGGACTTCATGAAGATGAAAGCGCAAATGATCAAGTCCTTTGATTAGGATATTTTTAGAACTTAGAATATTTGTCAAAAGGTTTCTCTTTAAGGTTATTTGGCCATCTTAAATATAATCATGTTTTGATCTATAGAGAATTTATTTTGAAACAATTCAAATGTTCTTTTTGAAGAAATTTGTTTTGATTTGTGAAAATACAAGTTTGTTTTGAAAGGAAATATTTCAAAGATGTTTTTGAAATTGTCTAAGAATGACTCGAAGTGTGTTAAACTTTCAATTCTCAAGTTCTGGAATTGATGTAATCGATTACAACATAGTGTAATCGATTACAATGTTGTTCTTGACCCAGAACCTGAATTTTCACACATGTAATCGATTACAACCCTAATGTAATCAATTACCAGAGTGCAAATGTGACCAGCTTCGAAATCTATACATGTGTAATCGATTACTTATCAAGTGTAATCGATTACCAAAAGGTGACTGTTGCCTATTTTCAAAAAGTTGAACTATGTAATCGATTACAATGTTGTGTAATCGATTACCATGGTCTGAAACTTGCAAATGGGTGTGTTTTGAAGAGACACATCTCTTGAGACTAATCCACAACGGCTCACACAAATTGTTTTCTATAAATATCATTCCTTAACACATTTTAACACACAGAAAACATATTACAAAGATCATTTGTACAATCATTCTTTTTCATCAATCTTCTTGATTAATACTTGGCCAAAATTGTCTTATTCTTGAGAAACCTCATAGGGCTTCCATTTGTAACATCAACTCTATTCAGAGAGTGATTTCTTGTAATACCTTTTAAAAGTTGTGCAAAAGGGTGAGGTATCCCTTTGTAAGAACAAGAGTAAGGCATCTCTTGGTTCTTAAAGACTCAAACACAAGGGTGAGGGATCCCAAGGTGTAGGAGTGCTCTTGGTTGTAAAGGTTGAAGTAATAGTGGAACTCTCAAGTGGGTTACTTGAGAGAACTGGATGTAGGCCACAAGAGGTGACCGAACCAGTATAAATGAAGTTTGCAATCCTTCTTCCCTTATCTCTTTAAGTTTGTTGCAAATTTACTTTTCATTATCTTGTCAAATCCTGTTCATAGATATCATTGATTTCTCATATCTCTTGCATCTGTATACATCAAATTAAGTTTTTAAGCAAATTCTTCAAAATTAATTGAAAATTTAATTAGAGTGTGAAATTAAAGAAAAAGTTTTTGAACTCAATTCACCCCCCTCTTGAGTTCATTGAGGCCACTTGGATAACACACATTTCTTGTAGTGATGGGTCATTGGCCATTACTACTACTCTGAAAAGCATGGAGGAGTTGTTCATCATTTAGGCCTCGACCATCCTTATGCCGATGGGCTATGGGCCGCTCACAATGTTATGGAAGAAGAAGTTTAGGTGGCTAAACTTCTCAGATGCTCAATGATGTTGGAGAGATGCTTTGATAGACATAAGGTTGTTCAACAGTGGCAAAAAAGGATAAGAAGGTGAGGGTGAGGAGAATGAAGAAAATGGAGGAGAGAGTTTTGGATTTGGCCATGTGGTAGTTGTGATACCTGAGGTACATGGGTCAGTAATAAGGTTCTGTATAGCCTCAAGGATTCCCTGGGAACCACTATCGGGTCCTGAATTTCACTAAGTTTGGATCCTACACCTCCTTGGAGAGCTATATGATAGAACTATATTCTTGGGATCAAAAGTCCCGGTAATTGTTTGTTGATGGAAAACAGGTTGATTTTTAATGAATTTTATAAAACTTGTAAATGTTTTGTTTTTAACCCACAAGTTTAGAAAATCTCTAAAATTCCCGGATTTGAACTAAAACCCAAAATTTGGATTCTGAATTGTTGGGATTTTGATTTTTCTAATATTTTATTTGAATCCAAATGGGGGTATTTCTTTATTTACATTTATATTTTAAAGTTAATGGAGAGTAAAATAAATGAGGACATTAACTTATTTAATGGAGAGTTAAATAAGTGAGTGTTTGAGACAACCCAGATGCCATAATGACAGAAAGATACAGATATTGGGGGTTGCTGTCACCGCTATAGTGGTCACCAGGGGCAGTTTCACGTGGTGCAGCGGTCTGAGGTACCGCTATAGCTGTCTAGGACCACTATAGCAGTCATAAGTATGTTTGTGGGAACCATTAAACGTGGTTAGACTGCTAGACTGCTATAGCGGTGTCAGTGAGACCCCGATCCGCTTTTAAACCCCGAAATCGGGCAGAACGAAGCAGAAATATGATCCTTTCTTCTTATCCATTAGTTTTCGCTCTTTTTCTCAAATCCATCATTTCCAAGCTTCAAGTTGTTAGTATCATTCCAAGCTCTCCAGGTTAAGTTGGTGGGGCCCACATACTCCCAGGCTCCTGTTGGTATCAATCCTATTTATTCTATCATTCCAGGTGAGTGGGTTCAGATCCTATGATCCTTATGTTGATCATTAGAGTTAATTTCAGTAAATTATAGCATGAAATATGTTTTTTTTCTGAAAACTCATAGGACCACTGTTGCTAAATGATATTTATCAAAGAACTAGAGTATCATTGTGATTTGAATAGAGATTTTATAATATTATTATGATGATTTCCAGAGTAGAGAATATGTATATGATAGAGTTTTAGAGAAAATAAGTGTTTTATGATACTTAGAAGTATGGAATTCAATATGATTCGTAACAACTGCCAGATACATATTCTATAGGCTTGAAATCGGAATGCCTGCAAATCGATGATCCATTAGGCATGACTTCACAGTCACAGTTATGTTAAAGTCAGATTGTTACAGTTATATGAGACCAGAGCTTTCCGAGTTTCAATAGTTTTCATATTTAAATGATTATATGAATTTCAGAACTGTTGATTTTATATGCTAGTGCTTGTGAACACTAAGGTAGAAGACTTATGAGATACAGAGAAAAGATTTAGATTTCTGATTGAACTGGACAGTAGCTATAGAGAAACAGACTGTGAGTTAGCGGCAGTTATTCCGTTAACTTTGGTACCAAGTAGTGCAGGATAAAAAATAGAGGAATTATTGACACACTGGAGACGGCAATATGTAACACCCAGATATGATCAAAGACTTGTAATCAGGAGATTATTTGGTACACTAGGGATGGCGATACGCAATGCCCATATGTAACCGAAAATTATTATTATGTAGAGATTTCTGTTTCTCTATTAGAATACTGTTAACTCGTGTTATAAAGAATTGTGATTTCAATGATATGTATATGAGTATGAAACGTTTTCAAGTTTTACACTATTATTGTTATTATGAGTTATTGCATGGTTTTCTTGCTGTCCCATGAGAGGGTTATAGGTGAGGACCTACTCACTGAGTTTTAGATGAAACTCACCCCTCTCTCTTCATCCATTGCAGGTGCAATAGGCGTTGTGGGTTCTTTTCTTTCATCTCCTTCCTCGCAGTAAAGATTTCCCAGTTGGTGAGCTTCAATTGGAAGTGTAGTACTTTTGGTATTTTGTTTAGAGTTAGAGTGCTCCAATGTACATGACGGGCTGGGTCCCGAACCATAGAGATGGATTGCATAGATTTTCATAATTATTTTGTATTTTCATGATTATGGTTTCTACGGTTTATTTTATATTGAGAGCAACTCATACATTTTGTATCCGAGATATGTTTAGAGTTTGAAAATGAAATTGAAATGATATGATTTTCAAAAGTGTTAGAGATCTATCTCAGAGATGAAATTATGTTTGAAACTGGATTTTATTATTAAAATATGCATATAGAAACTCAGAGATCACGAGGCTTACGTAGGAATGAGGACTCTCTACGTGCCGGTCATGTGCCCAAATTAGGTCGTAACAGTAGTGGTGAATAGTGATGATGTGGTTGTAAGGGAAGAAATAAAGTCAACAGTGCTGAGTGCGAACAACTCTGAGAGAATATGGTTGTTGACTTCTTGAATGTGTTAAGAGTGTAAATGATGACCTATATTTGTAGAGGAGAATAGTGAAGTTTTCGAGTGATTAATATGCGAGAACGATATGGGGGAACATATTTCAAGAGATTACTGTGTGAGCATAAGCTTACCATCTCATATTTATATACATTCAGAATAAAAGTGAGACCTATTAATTTTATTTAAGACATACTCACTTGTTTATAGGACCACTTAACTTTAGCGATAGTTACAACAACCTTCCTGAGTTCTTTTGTAATTATATTTACCCCATTCTAGGTTTAAATTTTACACCTCCCTCCCTCAATTGCTTATATATTATTATAGAGATATCCCTTATAATTTGAAAATGATAGTAATTCCCTTATTCACACCTAGAATTTAAACCAATTTTTCATTCCCATATATGTTCATCATCACTATTATCGTCACCACCAAAAGCAAGCCCTTTTGCTGCACTACTACACATTTTAGTTTTACTAACATTTAATAAATGTTACTAAATCTTAAAAAAATGTTGCTATTTCTAATTACTAACATTTTTACAAATGTTGCATTTACCCTATATAGATAAAGTTTTTTAGCAACATTTTTTCTATATTTTTACTAACATTTTAAGAATGTTACAATACATCTTTTTTTGTAACATTTTCCAAATGCTATTATTTACTATATTTTTGGTAACATTTTTAACATTTAAAAAAAATTTACCATTTATTATTTTTGTAACACTTTTTAAAATGTTGCAATTTACTTTATTGTGCAACATATAAAAAGTGTTGTCAATTTAGATGTCAAAACTAATTTGATCTAGCTTAAAAAGTGTTATCATTTACTCCTTGTGCTCATTTTTATAACAACATCACATCAAGAATTACGCCATAACTTTGAACAAATTTTTTTTCATTGAAAATTTTACAAATCCATTACATTCAAAAATGAAAAAAACAGTATAACTCTTCTAAAGCCAAATCAAATACTATGATACATTTACTCTAAATAATAATCAAAATAAAACTCATAACATAAAATTAAGTCACACTAGAAAAAGACAAACAACCTCTTCAAACTACATGGTCCTCCTCTTCTCCAAATCAAGCCGGTAAGAAACAACTTTGCATGGCCATATATCTCTTAAAGCTTTGAAAATCAAAGTAACTGAGGTTGTTACAATAGAACTATGGTTCACAACTTTATTGTACACTTAGCATAGTTGAAGTGTATGGTGTGGATTTTGTAGAGAGATGTTGTAGACTTGATCTGTAAAAGACTTAGTAATACATATGCGTGCTAATAGAACTAACAAACCTAAACTATTAGTAATTGATCAAACAAACCAATAAATCTATATACATTCTTAATATTAACATTGTGTGCTAGGAACATAGACAATCTAGAAGCTGATATTGTAAGATAAAAATGATCTATTTCTAGCTCTACTGAGTCAAAAGATGGAATAGAAAGATTAGCAAATTTGGTCATAACTACCTTTAGCAGCAAATTGTAGTAATCAAATTTTCCTATGTTTTTTATTGCTTTCATGATAAGCATTATGTGTATTAGCAAAATCAGTGTAGTGTTATTTGTCAATCACCATTTAGCCACTCATGAAGGTGTAAGATCTTCCACCAATAGCAAATTAGAATTCTAAGTGCAAGCCATTAAACTAAATGTAGCTTCTAAATCATGGCATCCTTCCAATTTGTTTGAACTTATTCAATAACAATAGTACACAATTCAACCTCAAACTCTCACATTATTCAATAGCAATACTAAATGTCAAAAACAACTAAAAAAGTGCAATTGTCTAATGAAGAAGATACAAACTAACCGACTTCAACACATTACCAAAATTACTCAACTTGCCTTTTACTTTGACCAAGGAGCGGAGCACCATACCAAACAACTTAGTATTTGGGAAAAGTAGTCAAAAGCTCCAACAAATATTAAATTTTTTCACAAAATTCAAAATTCAATTCAATTCAATCATCCACTAACATACACAAAATCAACTTCTCAATTGATTAAATAAAGGCAATGATAATCCTAAATACAAGATCACTTAACATGGCCATAGATTATTAAAATGAAAGCAACATCTAAGTTACCTCACAGTTCCTGCACTTTCACCACTGTGTATGCACACACTTCTCAACCTTTGCAAGGTTCATTTGTCTGCCATTGGCTTATCTATGAAAACAAGTATCAAATTGTAAATTGTAGATACACAAGACACAAATGAAAAATTCAAGAAAGAAATCATAAAATTGCAGACTCCATACACACAGAGAGAGAAACTAAAATCTCAAATCTAAAATCTGAGTGACATAATATAACAATATAATATGGAAGATGAGAATTCACTTAATAAAGCACTAATCGAATCCATTCTAAGGGGGCAAGAGGAAGAAGAACAAGCTCACAAGCACCGCCGCCACAGTAGAACTACTAATGGCAAACGGTGTCATATCACAAGAGAAACCGAAATAGGTCATCATCTTAGTAGCCAGTTGTTGTTACCATCGCCAATGATTCTGCTAATCTCAATGCCATCGGCTCTTTATCTTCCCCCGTTGCTAATTTCATCTTTCGCTCCATCGAGGGCCAATTGGAGGTGCACAACCACCAAATCGTGGAAGCTCAAATTGCTAATTCATCATTGGATTCTGCTCTGGTGAGAATGAAGTGACATTCTGATGAGGAAAATGACAATGATGACCGCAACGATGTGGTGTAGGGAGCGGCTCAAAATGGTTCTTTTGAGGTGAAGAAGGTAAAGCAAAAGAAGCCAAAGGTTGCGGTCATGGAGGATGCTTCCAAAATCAATGCGGATGATTTCACGGTGGTGGTCATTGGTAGTAGAGATCATAGTAGCCATTGATGCGAGAAGAAGAAGGTGAACCCTCAAAGAGAGAGAAAAAGTGAAAATTGAAATGGTGATTTTTCCTTTTTGTTTAAGTTTGGAAATGGTGAGTGTGTTAACTTGGGGACTATCACAATCTTTTTTGGTAAAGAAAAAAATGTTACAATTTTTATGGAGAAATCCTACTTATAATAACATTTGCCCCGTAAATGTTACAAATAATAGACAATTTCATGTTAGTAACAAAATGTTGCTAAAGATTATAAATGTAGTAGTCCTAGAACAAAGTATGCTTCTTGCCCACCTTTTGGAACAATGGCATCCTCTACGGCATAGAACCCTCTTGCCAGTCGCACCAAAAAGAGATTTGTCAACCTTGCGAGCAGTGGCGCACTAACTAGGAGACCACCACACAATAATGTGCTTTGACAATTGATGTTTTTCCCTACCCCCAGGGTTCTTGCTCGTATGCCAATCATGCCTGTTGTGCTTCGTTTCCATGGTAGTTTAATAAGTAAGTGCAGAGCCATTTTGCTTAGATCTAGCGATGGAGTTCTATTAAGATCCTGTTCTTTTATCATTACTTAGATCTTAAATGAATAGTGGCTCATGTGTTAGAGTTTGTTTTGGTTGTTGTTGTTGTTCTTCTTCTTCTTCTACTGCTACTATTTCTTTCGAGGAATTGGATGTGTTGTTGTTGCTTAATAGCTTGTGGCCTTCCATTTTAGGGGTTGGATAAAGATGAGAGACAATATTTTAATAAAAATTCTATGCGGGCTATTATTCATTTCAAGCTTTGCTTTCTCTTGCCTTTGATTTTGTTTGAGGTGGGTGACAGTGGATAGAGGTGGTAGTAGTGGGAAAAATGGGGAAGAAAGAAGAAAATGCAAGGAATTATTTTTCTTTTTCTTTTTTTTTTGTTATAAGGGTAATTTCAAACTTTTGAAAAAATATTTAGAAATAAGAGAGGTAGATATAATATATAAAATAAGAAGGAGGTAAGTATAATTACAAAGGAACATAGGAAAATTTCCTGTAATTATCCCTTAACTTTATTGTGAGTGTGCGCAAAGGTGAGGATGTGAGTTTATGTCCATCGAAAAATTTATCACATCTTCTGCGAACTTGTAAGTTGTAACTAGGGGTGATGGAGAAAACCTTAAGGCCTATTTGGTTTGAGTCATGAGTTTTCAGTTTTCATTTTCAATTTTTCAGTTTTTAGGATTTTGTGAAGGAAAAACTGAAAACTGGAAATGAAAACTAAAAACTAGATTTTATAGTTTTCAAAATTTGCAGTATTTCTTTCACAAAATCTGAAAAACTGAAAACTCAAACCAAACATACCCTTATTTGCCAAGAGCTTTAGTTTCGGGTATCACTTTTTCTTATTTCTTTTGTTTATTGTGGTAGCTATAGCATTCTTTACATTGGTAGCAGTACTAGTCAATTATTTGTAATATTTAATTGTATACAATTTTAGTACTAATAAATTTTGAATATTTAGAATAGGTCACTTTTGAACCTTTTTTTTTCCAAGATACATCATGAGATAATTTAGAGATTAATTTTTATCACTACCAATGTAATATAATTTTATTTATCAATCAATAAAATTTTGTTAAAGTGATAAATCAAATAAAATAACTGCTCACTATCAACCACCATCATGAATGATCATTGTAATGAAATTTTATTGGTGGATAATGTAGAATTATTTTATAATGTTAGTGTAAAAAAAGCAAACTCTATAAAAAATAGTTGTGTTATAAATTATATTTAATTGATATAATTAATTTTAGAAAATTTTCACCAATTTTTCATCTGAAACATTAGCCACACCTTTGTTCATATATTAGTTTATATTTAGACTTGAATTTGATGTGCTAATAGCGTAAAACATTTTTTACATCATTGTCATCCAATCACATTCTTCTATTTGTATGACCTTTCAACTAGTGGATTTGAGGCTCAACCATCAACCATCATAGCTGATGTGGTAGTAAATAAATGAATGGCAGTATAAAAAGTTTTACATTGTTAGTATATAGATATTAGATTCTTATATTTAATTAATATTAACTTTTCATTTATGTGATTGATTCGTAAATTAATTGAATAGAAATTGTTAGAACTCTTTTATATAAACATTATAGATTTTATGCACACAACATTAACATAAAAAATTGAAAATAATACTAATTACTAAAGGCCATTTTCTATAAATTAGTTGGCAAGAAATAGTAAGTCAGCAGAACCAAAATGGACCTCTCTCCAGCATTTTATATATACATGCCCAGAAGATGACTGACAATTTCAAGTTTCAACAATCAACCAATCCCATTTATTAAAATTAAGAAAAATGAACTATTAAATCCTTTTAATTTGGAACTTGCTATTTAATTATAGAGTAAATACTCAAATTGGTTCCCGACAATTTTATTGATGGACAAATTGATCATTGACAAGAAAAAAAATATTAGTGTTGAGGTATCTCACAATTACAAATATGGAACACTATAGGTCCCTAATAATTTCGTTGATAGACAAATCAGTTCTTGACAAAAAAATATTAGTGCTAAGGTCCATCACAATGGCAAAAATAAGACACTATAGGTCCCTTACTCAGTTGTAACCTTCTAAATACTAAGGTGAACTTTGATTACTAATCTATGTGGCATCTACTAATCCCATTCTCACCAATTTACTAAAATACACACTTTCATTTTTGCAAATCTCTCCCAAATATTTTAAAATTTAATAGAGTATCTCATCCCCATAACTTTCTTCTTTCATTCCTTCCTTTGTGCTGACATCGCCTCCCCCAAATCGTACAAGCGCATGATATTTCATTTATACTCAATGAGAGCAACCTTTCAATTCCCACAAAGTAAAATGGACCTTCATTATTTTCTCATAATCCATGTCTCATCATTCTCGTAACTCAGCAAACACATATTCTTTTAGTATATTGTGTTTATTTAATGAATTGGCGGCGAATAACTTTGATCTATTATTGAAAACTTGGAATTCCACTCTTATATAAATAAGTTTTCAATAGAAAACCACACATGATTGTGTTGTGTTGTTTTGTAATATGCAATCACTCTACCCTAGCAGACAGCTCTCTTAGGGAAATGATTATGAATTTATGATATTGGTACTATAGTGTCTTAGAATGTGGTGGTGATAAAGCATAAGGAATTTGATTGCATATATGATTCTTTTCTTAGAACTAGAAGTTTGGGCTAGTGGTTTCCTTCTTGATAATGAGTACGATGAAATATTGAAATATTTAGGGAGGAATTTGCAAAAATGAAAAAAAATTAAAGGATGTTTTTCAATTAGTGTTGATTGAGATTGGTAGATGTCATATAGATTAATAATTAAAGTCTACATCAGCATTTAATAAGTTGTAGGTGAGTTAGAGACCTATAGTCTTATTTTATAATTGTGAGGTATCTCAACACTATTTTTTTTTCAAGAAGGAATTTGTCCATTAGCAAAATTGTTAGGGACCAATTTAGTTGTTTACTCTTAATTAAAAAAAAATGTAGCTGTGATTAGTAAGTGGATAAAAACTAATGATATTTGTTTTTGTCCCTAAAAAATAAATGAATTTTGGTTTGGTTCTTTAAATTCTTTTATTTTGATGTCTTTCCAAATATTTTCAAAATTATTTGGTATTAGTCTTGTCAAATACACACCATTTAGTTATACATGTGTCACGACCCGACTAGAGAATGTGACTGACACGTGAGGACTAGGTCTCCATGTAAACTTCTTGGATAATATAACTTACTGAATGATTTCATATTTAGAACATAATTTAATCTAAGTCATCGTCAACTTTTATAATGAAATCATATTTTTTAATTAAATTTGTAAAACTGAAATACATCAACACTCATGATCTTAGACTCAATTTTATCAAACTTAACTTATGCCTTGGCAAAACATGTTAACGTAACTTTGGTTTGTTACATAAACAAAGTTGTGAAACATAAATTGGCTCAAATACTTGAAACTGAATACATATGTGGGAAACTCATGAATTCTAACATTAATTAATTACGTAATTTGAAATTAGAATGCATGGTTTGAATCATGCCTGCATAAATACCAGAGCACTCTAATCTAACGTACTCCTAGACTAAACCTCATTGCAAAGAAAAGCTCACCACTGGAACAACTGTGGACTACTGAATCGATGTTTGAACAACAATTGAATCTGTAACTATAGCTGTAAGGAGGAAAGGAGAAATGTAAGTCATCAGACTTATTGAGTTGATTTTCACCCATCACCCACATAGGACAACCAAATAGGATATATATACATAAAATAAACACATCAAGCAGAAAATCATTTTTATATATTTACATACATAGTTATATACAAAAGCATTTCTAAATTCCATGGTGCAATAATTTACAAAGAAATAGGAATTCATAATATAAAAAATATAAACATATAATTATATTGATCTCTGAATTCTAAAAGGGCTCCTAATGATAGCCCATAAGACTGACTCCTAACTAGGTTTCATCATATGAATGCTCTGAAGAGGCGAAGATTATCCTCTGATAGACAACTTGGTACCAAAGCTAATGATCTTATAGCCATTAACTTACTATCTATTTTATAGTTTTGAAACTCTAGCTGATCTGACTAATGAATTGGTGAATCGATCAGGTGATCAATCTGAGCAGCATAATAAATCGAACAAGCAAATAAACCGATGCTACCTAGATTGACTAGGTGGATTTTTCAAAAAATCGGTGACCTGTGAGCTGCCGGCTCCTATGGTTCAACCATATCAAGAAAGAGAAAAAAATTGCTAGTGTTGCAGGCGTTACCTCACTGGGAAAGAGGGCATGTTGCGCTGCCATGCTTCAAATCTACAACAAATCGTGTTGTGTGTGGTGAGGAGATCGTCATGTCATGGCCATGATGTATACAGGCATGAATGAGAGCAACCACATGAGAAAAATATGAGGGGTGAGAGAGATGAGTTAAGGAAGAAAACTAAGGTTTAGATTTGGTGAAAAGGGAGGCTTGTGCGGCTTAGGTGTGTGAAACAAATGAGATAGAGACAGTTGAAGGTTTAATTAGGGTTAAGGATCTTTTATTGTTATTTGATTTTGTTGACTCTTTTTTGGCAGAGACTTAAGCATGTAGGGCTAATCGAATTATGGGCCAAAGCCCGCGAGCCAATAGTTTAGTTAGCAAGCCTCTAAGTCTATTAATACATGGTTTATTATTGTATAAGCTTGAATCTCTCTTGAGTTGGGATCTAAAAATTAAAATTTAAATAAATTTTTATTTTATATATAAAATTTTTTAAGTGGACTAAATTGTTAGCTATTTATGTTATTTTATTGTATACATTTGAGTTTTAATATATCTTGATATATTTATTTAATTATGTCTGGTTCAACAGGTTAAACCAATAACCCATTGACCCAATATTTTAACTGACTCGATCACCGAGCTAAGTTTTAAAACTATGGTATATTTTTCTATAGTTATTGCCTAAGACAAATTTTCCAAATATACTGAATAAAGCTGAAAACTCTGAATTCATATAATTCTTATAATCTAACTATCAAGCATAACTGGGTTATGAAATCATGCTCAAGGGACCATCAACTTGTAGACACGATGATTTCAGAAACTGACAAGGTATGTGTTTAGTCAATGCTATGAATCATACTTAATTCAATAATACATAATTGAGATTCTAAAATCATATTTTAAGATAATATGATCTCATAAACATGGAAATTCAAAAAACATAACAACATATCTGCTAATGGAGACAGATTATGCTCAACTCAACATTTTTAATAAAACATAAGATTCTAAAAACATGATTAGGAAAGTCAAAATCTTGAAAAGATATTAATTTCATCAATTCACAATATATGTGTAACAGTTTTGGTAAAGCTTGTTGATGTAGTCCGGTAGGTGTACCAGATCATATAATTAATAAAGAGTGAGAAGGAGTATCGTTCCATAGAGATTGTCTAACCAAGTACCATTTCACAAGTCCAAATACTATCTAGGCCAACCAACTTGAGATTTCAAGAATTCATCTTTTAAATTAAAATAAAACTACTCTAATCTAATTATAAGGAAAGCAAGGAATCAATAAACAAGAGATAATTCAATGAAGGTTATGGCGCTAAAGATCCGATTTCACCTAATTGTTCATATGATTGTTAAATTCCTAACCCAATGATGTTCAATCAATTCAATTGATGAGGGCATTTTCTAATTTAATTAATACTCAATTCCTTGACATACCAACCCTCTTGGAAAACTAAAGTTCACTTAATTCCTTAATATGAACCCTAGATTCAAAGACATTATTCGTGCTCCATGAAATCCTAATCTCAAATCCCACACAATTTATTAATCTCTATCCCTTGACAATTAACAATTGTGGTTTCTATTCCTAGGTCTAAGTTATGCACCAATTTCCCAATTACATACACAACTCAACATCAATTTATGGACAACCAAGCCACAAAAACATTAAGAATAAGGATAGAAACTCAATTGAAAGAAGGAAAATGAATTAGATTAAAAAGAATTCAACAACTCATAATCCCAACATAAGTTACATTATCACCCCAACTATGAAAGAGTTTAGCCACTATACATTGTCATAACATCCATAATCAAAGAGATAATGAACATTACCGGCATAGAAAGGAGAAGAAGAACAAGAATTATAGCATAAACTTTCTCCTTTTGAAATTTTCTCCAAACCTAGCATAGCTTCCTTGAATCTCTAATTGCCCTAATTGATTCCCTAAGCGTAAGAGATGTCACATGCCGTACATGTGATCTTCCGTTAACCGCTCTTGACTTGGGTCTCTAAAGGCCTTTTTTTTTTGTCAAAAACAACTCATGATATGATTTATGGATGTAAAAATCAGCTAGAACCTAATAAGATCATTAAATCCACATTGCAAGTCTCAAGGGGCTACGGGATTCTCTTTGATACACCACAATTGTCTTGTTGTTGAGTCCGTGCAGGCTTTTATAGTGGGAAGCAAACCTCGAGATCTTTATGAAAGTTGTAGCTCTGTGTCTTAGCTTTCCAATGCCATTGAAATCACCTCAATTGGGCTCCTCTAGCTTAAGATCAAATATGACCTTAAATCTTTATTTAGCACCTAAAATTCATCACATAAATACAAACAAAAGGAGTAACCCAATTTCTAACAATTTAACACATAAATGGCTAATTTGACTAAATAAATAATACAAAATCATATCAAAATATGCACTAGATGTGTCTTTTACATACACTGTCAGCACTCAATTTTTGATCAGGTTGCAAAAAAATGTTTTGCATTGTTTGGTTAAAAAAACTAAAATGAATGAAAATAAGCCTTTTTTGGCCCATGTCTCATAATTTGTCTAAAAAATAAAAAAAAATCTTCAAAAAGATTCAGAAAAATAGAAAAAAAATCAAAAAAATAATCGTGATCAAATCGATTTTTTGTCCATTAGCATTATTTTTCTTGATTTGTTTGTTAATTAGTATCCATCAGCATTTTTAATTTATTCCAATATGATTCAATTAGCAAAAATTAATATTACTCATTTCATAACTGCATTGATTCTAAAAATATATACAAATATACATAGTTTTTGTAAGAAAGGGGACAGACACACACCACACGCACTACGATTTTTTTTTTGGGGGGGGGGGGGGGGGGGCGGGGGCCCACACCACCATTCAATGTGTAGCTGCCGCCTCCTTGATCACAACCACCACCACCACCACCATCATCAACCAAGCCCCCTTATCAGACCAAACAAGCCCAACCGCAGCCCTCTACAATGAAACCGTCTTTGCTACCCCTGGCCACGCAACTGCCTCTGTTTTGGGTGCTCTTCATGCTCGTGCAACCCGTCGCTCCACAGCCGTGATGAAGCCTTCCTTGTTGCTAACCAAGAAACCATACTTTTTCCTCTCGGTGTTCAACAGTGCCGCATAGCCCTTTATGTTTAACTGTGTTTTGGGTTTTGAAATAGGCGAGTTCTATGGTGGAGGGCTTTAAGTTTGGGTCACAGCTATTATTATAATGAAATAAAAATGCTGAATTACTCTTTTAGCGTTAACCTTTAGGTCCTTGAAGCAGTGGATAGTGTTGGCCATCGCATCTTTTCTTCTTCTTACAACAAATGCACAAAATGCTCAACACCAGAATAATGGCCACAGCCCCCACATGTCGATTCCCACAAAGATGCCAGTCAGAGTACTCGACGACGATGACGGTTGCAAGGAGGACGTGGAGGAAGGCAGAGAGGGAGTTGAAGGCGAGCCTGAACTCGACGAAGAGAAGGAGGAGGTGAGCTCTGAGTTGTTGGGGAGGAAGGCATTTTGGCATCAAACAAAGGCATAGGAGATGCCGATGGCAGAGGAGAAGTTGAGGGCGTGGTTGTTGGCGGTGGAGGGGAAGCAGCGACTAGCAGTGAAGCGGAGTTGGAAGGCGGCGAAGGAGAAGTTGTACTGGTGGCCGGCGGTGAAGTGGGGTCGACGATTCCTGGGGGGAAAGGCGCTGTTGACATTGGCAGTTGGAGTAAATAAAGAGGCTGAAACTATTTGTGTTGTGTGTGTGCATTGTGCATGCCTTTCTCTTTCTTAGTCAGTTTACCATTCATTTTTAAGATTTTAGTTAAATTTTTTTTTTTCAGATCTGAGCATTTTCTTCACGACACATCACCCCTCCCTCTCTCTTTCTCTCACACAAACAAACACACTTGTAGCTGTGGTTGTTGGAATGTGCGAGACATTTAAGGATTTCTAGTAGAAAGTCCATGACGAACGCTTTTGTGGTTGAACTTGTGCTATTTTTATTGCTTTTGTGGTTTTTGTGTTGTGCTTCTTCACTTGTCATGCAAATGCAAGCTTTCATGGTCACCGTCATGGTGGTGGTAGTGATGGTGCACCACAGTTGAAGAAGAGGATATATGGTGTGTAGAGATGTGAGAGCGACAAGGATAAAAAAGAAAAAGTATAAAATATTTTACCTTTTTATGAATAATAAAATAAAAAATTGTATTTTAATTTCAATTGATTTCAACAGATCTATGTTTTAATGGACTAAATTTTTGGACCATATGAACCGAACTCAGCTTTCCTCACCATAATGTGCTTTCGATTTTTGTTTCATATCTCCTTGTTATTTTTTCCCTCTTTTTTTAACTTTTTAGATCCGATGTTTTTTGGGTCATCTTTTTGGGTACAATGCGCGTGCTTTTAATTTCTTTTGGGCATATGAAGGATTTTGGCTGGCTCATTGGGTTTAATTTGTCTGTGAAAACTTATCATGTGCCTTTTTTTAGGCTTGGTTTTGTGCTATTTTGTTTCTTGGGTTTTGAATTTCACAATTTTGATTTAATTGAGCTGAAAAGTAAAAATGACAAAAAGCATGTGTTGGAGTTTTTTTTTTTATCCACGCAACAAACTTACGATATTAATGTATGGTTTAACATTCCTCATGGGTCGTAAGAATTATAAGGGTTTCCTATATGACTTATTTCATTATGAATCCTGTACAAAAGTGAATTTGTTCTCTTTTCTTTAGGAAAAACATCTTTTTAGTAAATAACATTAACCTAACACACATTTATTTTTTAAAAAAACTACGTGACTTTGAATTTTTTATTGCACCGAATGATATAAAAGAGTAGATATTCTTTTGTCAAACCAAAATTAAATTTTCTTAATTTTTTTTGTAAATATTTTTATTATATTTTGTAAATATGTTGAGGCTTTAATTCCATCTTTTTTAGTAAAATAAAATTATTAGAGTTATCATTAATTTGCACAACAAACTTTTGGTAACTGTCATGAGATAGATATATTAAGGATGTAGTGGGATTAAACTTTCACCTTTCTCTAATCATAATTAGACTTCTGAACCCAATTTTCATTATTAGAAGACCAGTTTCGTCAAATTAAAAAGTTTTCTAGTTTTTCCTTAAATAAAATTGGTGGCGAATATATTGAAAACCATTGAATTAAAATCTTTTCTTGCCGTGATGCCCCCAGGGAAGTTGTGACACGCATCACTTGCTAATCCCATATTTTTTGGTAAATCTCTTCGTGGATAGATAAAACATTTTCATTGCATATAACATATCAATCATGGTTCATGGCTTTTAAAACATATTTCCATGATTTACTCAAAGATTGATAATTCTTCTGAACTTGACATATTTTATAAACTCATGTTCATGACATGATTTCACTTGTAAATTCATATTTAACAGTCATATTATTAAGAACATAATCCTAATCATCGAAAATAAGACTGAGTTCAAATCCACTTACCTCGGAAGAGAGAGGTGTCTCCACTAACTTGACTTTGGGAGCTAAAATTGGCAATAATAACTGTCATGGAATCCATTACACATAAAAACAACCATAGATTACTCCATGAGCAATTCCAAGAGAGAAGGAGTCATGCAAAATTCTAGCATGAGAAGAGAACCCAAACTCAAGAAAACATAGAGAAAGCTTGATAAAACACCATAAATCTACTCCTACCTAGAGAGCTTGGGAGGAGGAGGAAGTTTGGATTTGAGATTAAAAAAAAAATGAGGAGAGGAGTTAGAGTATGTGTTTAAGGGTGTGCAATCGGTGAGGAAGTGTGTTTTTTTTTTTTTTGGGGAGGAGACCACTTAAATAAAACTGCATCATTTTGAACAATTTGACACCCAAAATTGTGTGTCCATGGGTTTTATAGTGCATCTGCAAGTTTTCAAAACACTATCTAGGCATTATTAGTGCGTGTGCGCATACATCCAAAAATTTGGAGGCTCTCTGTGACAATGAGGAAAAATAAGGCACCTAAAGTGCACGTTCCCGTAAAATAGAAATGAGCGTCTGCGCGAAACAAATATGTGCGTCCATGCGCTTTCGGTAGATTTTGCATAATCTGTCCTGGGGCTCCAGGGAGGGTTTCCTAGACTAGAATGGCCTTCCCAATGGATCTTATACCTGGAATATTACAAATAACAATAAATAATTATATGTGACACATCTTGATCCTATTTATCAAAGCTCTTGCCCATTATTGTATATCTCATGAGATTAGATGATGTGACATTTCATTAGAATAAACAAACAAACAATAGAAACTAAAACCAATGATAATGAAAATGATTGAATTTAATAAAAAAAATATTTTTAAGCCTTTTTTTTACTCTATGTGTGAGGTATATTTTTATTTCCTATAAATATACATGATAACAATTAATTCTATGTGACAAATCATAATCCTATTTATCAAAGCTCTTGCCTATTATTGCATATCTCATGGGATTGGATGATGTGACATTTTATTTGTCATTTCAGTATTTACTATTTAACATAAACAAAGTAACAATAGGAACTAAAACCAATAATTTTGAAAATGATTGGATTTAATAAAAAAATACTTAAGTTTTTACTCTATGGGTGAGGTATATTTTTATTTCCAATAAATATAGATCACTTTAGTTTTATATATATACCCTTCAAAAAAATTTGGTTTTTCCGCTCTTTTAGTAATATGCTTTCCATTCCTATTTTTTTTAAAAAAAGTTGGTCCTTATACATACATTTAATGTTGTGAATATTAGAAATTTACTTTTGGCCCCTATAAATAAATTAGAAATATTATTTTGATTATTATAAATATCACCACTTAACTATGTGGATTAATGATGGAGATAAAGAATATACAATTACATTTTTTTTTGTTAAAATAAAGAAAAACTGCATTTACACGGATTAAAAATGTATTTAACCTTTTTTAGTAATTAGAGCACTGAGGTTTACAACGGCTTAATTTTTTTATGAGATGGTTCACACGTCTTTCATCAGTTTGTTAGTTTATATTTGAAATCAATGTTGTATGTTAAATACGTTAAAATATTGGTTAAGTCAATCCAAATCTGGATTTTGTTTAACGTTGTTCCCATGCTAACTAACAATATATGATTTTGGAGTAATTATTTGTATTCATCGTGTATCGAGGATGTAAGATTTGTATGTTAGTAATAGTCGGTGGCAAATCTTATTACGCGACATGTTTAAAAATAGAATGTAATTTTAATTTACTGACAGTATGAAATTATTTTATAATATCATTTAATTAAAATATTTTATTTTGAGTGATTTTTCAAGTAATGAATGTACATCCTATAATGATTGATGTGATAATATATAATTGGATAATTATAAAAAAAATTTATATTATTAATATATAGATATTAAATTCTCCAAAAATATTCTGTATATTTTTCACTTCATGTGAAAGATATGCAATCATGCACAAAGCATGCCTAAGATTAGTTCAAATTTCAAATCGAGGCACATTATAAATTAGAATCATGTTATAAATGATATAGTTATTGTCTAACATTTTTTTTCTCATGAGTAAACAACAATGGGATGGAACAAAGCAAAACAGAAAAATCCATATGATCAAACCAAATACCACACAACTAAGATCCTAACACCACTAGCCAAAGGAAACACACCCACAACCATATACATCTCATCCGATGAGTGCGTGTGGAAAGAGATAAAAAAATGGAAATGATTATTTGTTTGAAAGTGAAAAAAAATTTGATGAGAAATAAATCACTTTGTAATTCCATCAATTTTTATTTTTTAATTTTAAATCCTTTGATTTTTTTTTTAGTATTTGAATGGAAATAATTAATTTTAAAGCTTTCACACAAACCAAATCAATTCATTTCCTATTTTAATCATTAGAAACATAATCTATTGTATTTTTTTTATATAAAATGGAACAATCTATTGTATTTTTGTATACAAAATGGAATTCTAAAACAATTTATTGCCTATTTTATTTAGTCATTCTAAATATAAGATTTAACTTAAAAATCAAATCAATTAATTTTTCAATTTCAATCATTCCAAACACTACGTATCAAAATGACACGGACCCATTTACTAAGCAATACACCCAGAATCAAACATATGTAGAGGCAAATACCACATGACGATTCCAGTTTGTTGTCTAAGTTATGTGAATTACTTAGTTAGTTGGTTAGTTACAGTTCTATTAGTTAGTAACTATTTTAGAAAGTTATTATTCCTCTCTGTGACTCTGTGATTTGAAGTTGTATACAAACCAGCATATGATGTGCAGAACTCATCTATTCAATGTACACTTGTTCACAATTTATTCATTCTCTTTCTTTTCTCTCCTCCATTCCCTTTTCTCTCTCGATTCTTGATCTAATAATATGCTATTAAATCTTCAATTCGTAAAGATAGATCACTTGCACCTCTGATATGAAGATTCAAGATCATATTAAATTACTACTGATAGATTTGAGAAGCACACCAGCTATATATCCAAACAATAACAATCCATCGAATCCTTAAGTAGTCCCTTCAGCTCAACGAGAACCCACGGTCGGTTCTCGTGTCTTCATTGTTAACTGAGAAACTATCATTCGTGGCTTTGATCTCCAAAAATAAGATGAAATTCTTGGATGAGTCAATTTATGTTCCTAAAGAAGATGATCCGAAGTTCTCTTCATGGCGAAGATGCTGTAACACTTTGTCGCTGCCTTGGATTAATTCTCGTGCAGTGTCGCCTAACATTGCTGAAAGTTTTCTATTGATCGTGTTGCGCTTGAAATGACTTAAAGTAAGTATTGATCTTGCCAAGTTGATGTGTCGCGCATTGCTTCACTTCAAGAGTAGATCTATTCGTGTTGCAAGGAGATCTCTTTATATTGAATTTAAAATGTTTCGGGACGAATATGAATTATGATAAATATCTGGCGCCTTTGCCCCTGTGTTTATGTGGGATTTGCCTTTGAGTGTGCTATGTATGTCATTATCTAAAGACAAAGAGATTATTTTCATGAAAACGATTCAAACAATTCCAATAAGCTAAGGAGGAGCCAGTAGACGATACAAGAAAATTAAGATATATGATACATCCATAAAATACAAAAGAAGCAGACATGCATAACAAAGAAAAAAAACCAAAACACCTCTTTGCACTTATGAATAACAACACATGGCTCAATGGTGAGTACGGATTTGGATTCTGTTCTTCCTATTCCAGCTTCTCAGAACTTGCGAATTCTTATAAGCCAGACACCAAGCCTAATTTTCATTTGCAAACAGACCACATCACCACACAGAATAAAGATATCTTTTAGTTTTTCCAAACCTAAAATGGGGCACACCAGTCTAGGCTTCAAACCATACTCTTAAGATTTGTTAGATCAACCCAATAAGTAAGAAGCAGCATGAATGACATGCGGCATGATTGCACCAACGTAATAGGTCCCATTTCCAGGTTCCACAATTTGTAAATACTTCTTGTTCATCTCATTGTCTATACATGATTAATTTTCAATGATCAAGATAATATGTAAAATTACAAGCTCAAATCTCATTTCTCTGGTATAGAAATTGGAGAGAAAGCCAAAAACAAACTAACACAAATGGCATATCAAGCACCACTAATTAATAATGGAACACATAGACATTGTATTCCACAATAGCATCTCCTATGGTGAGATTAAGCCAGTGAGTCTTGGGCAGAGCATACCTGCGTGCAAACTGGAAAGCTCGGCTCTCGCCAACGATCGGTATCTCCCTCACGCCAAAAAATACAGCGTTTCGCCCCAACAAGCTAAGGGTGCTCCCATTGTACTTTCTCTCGGTAAAAACATAGTTCAACTCCATCAAGAACCCCAATTCTTGCTGCGACGCGGAGGCATAAATCCCTTGGGCCCTTCCCACAACCTTGGACCCGAGCTCGGGCCCAACGGTCAATGGGTTATCCATCATCCACACCATTCCAAAGACTGCGGAGGACTTGTTTGTCATTTGGGCCTGAGCCATCCCTACGGTGGTGGGCTTTGGGCTGCTCACAATGTCATGGAAGAAGAAGTGGAGGTGGCTGAGCTTCTCCTTTTGGAGGCGGAGTGATGTTGGAGAGGTGTCTCAATAGAAAGAAGGCTGCTTGGTGGCGGCAAAGGAGGAGAAGCGGAAGGTGAGGGTGATGAGGAGAATGGAGAAAACAAAGAAGAGAGTTTTGGATTTGGCCATTTGGTTATGGTTAGGGGAAGTAATGAAGCCAATGGTGCTAATAGCTATGAGAGAAGATTGTTGACTTGTTGGAGATGTGTTAAGAGAGTACATGTGATGAACTATATTCATAGGAGTTGTAATACACGGACAATTCTTTGTACAACTTTTATACAACTCATTCAAACCCAAGGTGGAAAATAACACCTTTTATTTTTAAATATGGATCCTACAAGATTCAATAATAGTGATAGATTAAGTGTAAAAAAGTCATACAAATAACATTTTTCTAGTTATAGAGGGTAACGGTCAACGATAGAAGTATTGTGTTTTGCCGTAATTGACCTGCCAGAACAATAAGAAGGAATTCAACTATATTATTTATGCTACATGTGTTATTTTGACATCAAAGAGTGAATGTCCTGGCCATTTGATGTTCACTTTGTTGTCATTGAAGAGTTGAACTAGTGAGGATCACAAACTCATCAAATATTAAGATATTAACTTTCCTATTTATAAGAGGCTTTTGTTTCTAGTATCTCCTTTTCTTTTTCTTTTGTTTATTCCATAGCTATGACATTGTTTGAGTAAACATCCTTTCCAGTTATAGCTTTTTTATTTTATTTAACATCAATTTGATCCCAACAAGATTTTTTATATATCAATTTGTTCATAACACAAATTTTACATCATTTTAGTCCTAACAATTTTTTAGTTTTGACATCAATTCAATTCTATCATTTTTTATTTTGACATCAGTTTACCCCTCAAAGTTGAGATATAATAAAATGATTAAATTAGTGTCAAAATTAAAAATATTTAATTGATATAAAAAAAATTTATAACAAAATTGATGTCAAATTAAAAATGTTAGGACACAACCGGGTGAATTTGGGTGTTTGTCCCTAATTTTTTGCTTTTCCGATCCAAACATTTCCAGAACTCTTTAATTTCACTATTCGTTAGCTCATTCATGTTAAATGCTGAGCAAACTAATAAATCAAAATGTGAATGTCACATCATACAATCTTTCATGGTACAATAATGAGTGAGAGTTTTTAGATAAAGGATTATGATGTGCCATGTTTGATTACTCTATCATGTAAAATTGAATAATATGTCCTTATATTAGCTAGCTCAACATTTAACAGAAACGGACTAATGGCAAAACTAATACCAAACAATCTCCAACATTTTTTGATTTATATCAAAATAAAAAAATTAAAAATATAAAAATCAAAATTTATTTATTTTTTGAAAAATGAGAATTTCATTAGAATTTCTATCCACTCATCAATGACATGCATATTTCACCCAGGTGCTAGCCTAAATATGTTTGTTCCGAATGTACAATATTAGGCTAATAGTTAGCCAAATTGTGTGCACTCTAACACTGACAAACAAATTTCCAAGTAATTCAACTAGCAGCTGGCCGAAATATGCATCTTTTCATAGAGCTAATAATATGGTTAGCTGTTAGTAGATTTGCTATTATGAAAAAATGGTGCATATAGATAATAATAATAATAATATTCAAAATGTTGGAAGTGATTAAATAATTATTGTTTTTTGTTTTATTTTGATATACAAAAAAGCCACATACAGATAGAATATCAATTTGAATTTTATGCTCACTTGCGGTCAACGAGCCAGTGTATACACAACAATGCTAGAGTGTCGTCCATTTTAGTTCTGCTGACTTTAATGTTTTCTAACAACTAATCAAATTTTTAGTTTTAATGTCGTGGCTAAAATCTTCAATTTTTATATCAAAGACTTGTGACATTATCAATCCGACTCATTACGAACCAATCACACGAATGAAAAATTAATATTAAATATAAACTAATAAATGAACAAAGGTAGAACTAGTTTTTCAGATAAAAAATGTAAGAAAAATAAATTTTTACTATTTAAATCATAAAGTTTAATTTTTGTGTACTGATAACATAAAATAACCTTTTACCAGTCAATAAAAATTTCACTAAAATATCAAATCATGGTTAGTAGTTGTGATTGTGGATAATTATTTTTTATGATTTTTCATTTTGATGAAATTTTATTGGTTGATAATGTAAATTATTTTAATGTATAAAAAAAACTCTAAGTTATTTATGATATATTTTCTAAAAAATGTTCCAAACCTAACAATTCTAAGTATTCAAATTCTATTCGTACTAAGCTATATCTGATTAAATATTACAAATAATATATTAGTTACTTGTCAATAGCAATACTATGTATGTTCCCAAAAACATATATATTATCAAATTCGCCATAATAACTTTTACAAGGTCGTCTTCTTATTCAAGCTTCTCAGAACTTGTGAATTCATGACAGCCATACTAGCAAAATATGGGAAGTCATTGCACCAACCTTAAGCCAGACATGCACCAAGCGTAATTTTCATTTGCAAACAGACAACATCATCACATGGAATAAAGATATCTTTTAGTTTTTGCAAACCTAAAAAGGGACACACCAGTCTAGGCTTCAAACCATACTCTTAAGATAAGTTAGACCAAACCAATAAGCAAGAAGCAGCATGAATGACATCCAGTATGATTGCACCAGTATAATAGGTCCCGCTTCCAGGTTCCACCATTTGTAAATACTTCCTGTTCATCTTATTGTCTATACATTATTAATTTTATTGGTTGACAATGTAAATTATTTTAATATATAAAAAATAAACTCTAAGTAATTTATGATATATTTTCTAAAAAATGTTCCAAACCTAACAATTCTAAATATTCAAATTCTATTAATACTAAGCTATATCTGATTAAATATTACAAACAATATATTAGTGCTACTTATCAATAGAAAAAATGGGAGTAAATAATCTGTGTTCTAACATTTTTAATTCGACATCAATTTTGTTATAAAATTTTTTTATATCAATTAAATATTTTTAATTTCGACACTAATTTAGTCATTTTACTATATCTCAACTTTGAGGGATAAATTGATGTCAAAATAAAAAATGATAGAATTGAATTGATATCAAAACTAAAAAAAATCGGTAGGACTAAAATGATGAAATTTTTTTGTTATGAACAAATTGATATATAAAAAATCTTGTTGGGATCAAATTGATGTTAAATAAAGTAAAAAAGCTATAACTAGAAAGGATGTTTACTCAAACAATGTCATAGCTACGGCATAAACAAAAGAAAAAGAAAAAGAGATACTAGAAACAAAAGCCTCTTATAAATAGGAAAGTTAATATCTTAACATTTGATGAGTTTGTGATCCTCACCAGTTCAACTCATCAATGACGATAAAGTGAATGTTAAATGGGTAGGACATTCACTCTTTGATGTCAAAATAACACATGTAGCATCAACAATATAGTTGAATTCCTCCTTATTGTTCTGGCAGGTCAATTACGGCAAAACACGGTACTTCTACTGTTGACCGTTACCCTCTATAAATAGAGAAATGTTATTTGTATAACTCCTTTACACCTAATCTATCACTATTAATGAATCTTGTAGGATCCATATTTAAAAATAAAAGGTGTTATTTTCCACGTTGGGTTTGAATGAGTTGTATAAAAGTTGTACAAAGAATTGTCCATGTACCACAACTCCTATAAATATAGTTCATCATATGTACTCTCTTAACACATCTCCAAGAAGTCAACAATCTTCTCTCATAGCTATTAGCACTTAGCACCGTTGGCTTCATTACTTCCTCTAACCTCAACCACATGGCCAAATCCAAAACTCTCTTCTCTGTTTTCTCTATTCTCCTCATCACCCTCACCTTCCTCTTCTCCTCCTTTGCCGCTGCCAAGCAACATTCTTTCTATCAAGACATCTCTCCAACATCACTCCGCCTCCAAAAGGAAAAGCTCAGCCACCTCCACTTCTTCTTCCATGACACTGTGAGCGGCCCAAAGCCCAGCGCCGTAGGGGTGGCCGAGGCCCAAATGACGAACAAGTCCTCTACGGTCTTTGGAATGGTGCGGATGATGGATAATCCATTGACTGTTGGGCCCGAGCCCGGGTCCAAGGTTGTGGGAAGGGCCCAGGGGATTTATGCCTCCGCATCGCAGCAAGAATTGGGGTTGTTGATGGTGTTGAACTATGTTTTTACCGAGGGGAAGTACAATGGGAGCACCCTCAGCTTGTTGGGACGGAATGCTGTATTTTCTGGTGTGAGGGAGATGCCGATCGTTGGCGGGAGCCGAGCTTTCCGATTTGCACGTGGGTATGCTCTGGCCAAGACTCATTGGTTTAATCTCACCTTAGGAGATGCTATTGTGGAATACAATGTCTATGTGCTCCATTATTAATTAGTGGTGCTTGATATGCCATTTGTGTTAGTTTGTTTTTCGCTTTCTCTCCAATTTCTATACCAGAGAAATGAGATTTGAGCTTGTAATTTTACATATTATCTTGATCTTTTAAAATTAATAATGTATAGACAATGAGATGAACAAGAAGTATTTACAAATCGTGGAACCTGGAAATGGGACTTATTACGCTGGTGCAATCATGCTGGATGTCATTCATGCTGCTTCTTACTTATTGGGTTGATCTAATTGAGTTTGTAAAATCATGGCTTCGTCTTTCTCTTCATTATTGCACCTTTCCCTTCCCTCCATTGTATATTGAACAGTATATTTAGTGGAGATTAGTGTCATCCAAATAAAAATGAGAGAAATTAAGTTGAGTTTTGCTAAATCTCAAGAGAAATCACACTTGTTCACCCTAATTAAAATACATAAATAATCTGACCATATGCATATATGAGGGTGTTTTCGAAATATTACAAATGCACCTTAAGTACTACCCCTAACTTGTAATACCATCCCAATCAAATCTCAAAAATGCAAAAGCAACAATCTTCCATCTTTCTAGTTCAACTGTAAGTGAAGTAGCAAATCCAAGAAGAATCGCAAGAATTTCAACGACCGAAGAAATTGACACACCATATAATTAAAGATGGATTTTGGGGTTATGATGGTTGTGAGTTGAATACTTTAGTTAAAAGGTACTCTAAACATAAAATTTAACTTATACAATAAATCATTTTAACTGAAATAAATTCAACTCTAAAATTTAGCCGTTCCAAACACTACCATTGGGACACTTGGCTTGAGTGGCGGTGGGCTGAGGTGGCTTGAGTCTACAGCTAGGAGTGACAATGGACATTGGCTTGATGTTTCAATTTTGTTCGGATAATCAAATCAATGATTGACTGTTAGGGGCTGAATGATGAGCCAGCGACAATGGTAGCCAGGTGGAACAAATGGAAGATTATGACTTGAAAATTTGTGGTGATATTCTACAAAGACTCTCTGTCTCCCTCTCGCTGTGTCAAAAAAGCACTTTGATTAAAAAATAAAGTCTTTTTTTTTTGTCATGAATAATAAATAAATAAAGATTTAAGCCTGGGTATAAAACATCAAAACCTCTTTCTTTTTTTGTCTGACTGAAAATACCCTTAGGCCAATCTTTTGAAGGCACTTTACTTGCGCTTGTTTGATCATTTAGTCGTGTTGTCGGTACGTATTTTAGTTAGCCCAGATTCGATAATGTTTTTATTATACCAAAAAAGGTCAGTGATTTTAGGCCGAGAAGTTTTCTTAGGATAAGTGTTCTTTTTATTTTTTATTTTTTTACCAAAACAAGTGTTATTTTTTTAAAGAGGAAAAATAAATAAAATGGCAAACAAATTAATTGCATTTTTTATTGTTCCATGATCTTTATTTTGGTCAGGCCAATTGCCAACTTATTATTACTTGCACTTTTTTCTTTTTTTCAAAAATGATAAAATGGAAAGGACAAAAGAACACAATACAAGAAACACTTTCAAAAAATTTCTTGATCCATAAACAACGTATGACATTAATTATGGTCTAACTATCCTCGAGTGACATTAGAATTGCAGAATTCACCTTATAACTTACAATAATATTATTTCAATACTCAGATTTTTAAATATTTTAGACACCCGTCTCATAATAAATATGAGATTCGTATTTGATGCGGAATCCCATGAATATCAAAAACCCAGAAACCCCAACACACAATTGATATGGAAGATAGGATTGAAAACCAAATAAAATACTACAAGAGAATCACTCTACCTTGTAATCTCCTATTTAGCTTCCCGATGTAACAAGATAAGGGAATCACTCAACCTCACTTGTACGCATAAAGTTTTTGAAAAGAAATTAGAGAAATTTCATTCAAAATCAAACTGAGTCCCCTGGTGGCTACCAAGTTTGGAGGTATTTATACCTCTTATTTAGGTTAAACTAATTTCCTAATCCTACTAGAATAGGTCAAAATCACTATCCCAACAATTGGGCTTAACAAACATAAAATAAAACAAGTTTAGAGATATTTTAAAATTTAAACTAATAAACTAAATTGATCAAACTTGGCCAATATGACCGGAATATATTATCAATGCAAATTCACTAATAATAATATTTTGGGCTGCCCATAATTGCCAATAGGGGTCTTGACTAATTCTTGATGCATCTCTTCAACAAATGATTTAGCCAAGTTTCCAAAATTGTCTTGAATTTTTTTAGCTGACGCCCTTGTGATAGGTCCCATGAGTATGCTACAATTCTCATTTGTTCTTCCAGTGCTACAATGTTCAGTTTGCTCTTCGAAGCTCGTATCATTCCCTCCCTCCTCAAAAAGATTCGTCCCCGAATCTGCATCCATATGAAATGGAGAAAGGTTAGAAACATTAAATGTAGCAGAAACATAATACTCACCAGGAAGGTCAATCTTATAAGCATTGTCATTGATCCTCTCAAGCACTTGAAAAGGACCATTGCCCCTTGGACCAAGTTTAGATTTCCTTTGGCAAGGAAACCTCTTTTTCTGCAAATGAACCCAAACCCAATCACCAAGGTGAAAGACAACTTGTCTTCTTCCCTTATTAACTTGAGCTGTCACCTTGTTCTTCTTTTCAATCAACTAACATGCTTTTAAGTGCATTGCTTTAACCTTTTCAGCCTTGCTTTTAGCATTTAAACTAACAAGATCACTCAAGGACAAAGGCATTAAATCCAAAATAGTTAAAGGATTAAAACCATACACAAGCTCAAAAGGAGAAACCCTTGTAGAAGAATGAATGGTCCTGTTATAAGCAAACTCAATAAAAGGCAAACAGTCTTCCCAAGTTTTCAAATTCCTACCAACAATAGCACGCAAGAATGTTCCTAATGTTCTATTGACCACCTCAATTTGACCATCAGTTTGGGGATGACAAGCAGTAGAATATAACAATTTAGTTCCCAACTTGCCCCACAACACTTTCCAAAAATGACTCAAAAATTTGACATCACGGCCAAAGACAATGGTCTTAGGGACACCATGCAAACACACAACTTCCCTAAAGAACAAATCAGCAATGTTTGTTGCATCATCAGTTTTATGGCATGTAATAAAGTGACCCATCTTACTAAATCTGTCCACCACAACAAAAATACTATCTCTGCCTTTCCTAGTCCTGGGTAAACCAAGAACAAAATCCATAGATATATCAACCCACGGATGGGTAGGAACAGGCAGTGGTATGTACAAACCATGTGGCATAGACTTAGATTTAGCCTGCTTACATGCAATGCATTTAGCACAAACTTTTTCAACATCTTTACGCATGTGTGGCCAATAAAAATGTTCAGATAACACATCCAAAGTCTTATGCACACTAAAATGAGCCATTAAGCCACCACTATGTGATTCCCTAACAAGTAATTCCCGAACAAAACAGACAGGCACACAAATCCTATTGCCACGAAATAGAAAACCTTCATGCCTATAGAATTTGTTAAATGCACCATGCTCACATGAGGCATAATTAACAGAAAAATTAGAATCAGCGGCATACAATTCCTTCAAATGCTCAAATCTTAATAGCTTAGATGTAAGAGTAGTGATCAGTGCATACCTGCGAGATAAAGCATCAGCAACACATTCTCTTTACCTTGCTTATAGGAAACTACATAAGGAAAAGTCTTAATGAACTCCACCTATTTAGCATGTCTCTTATTCAACTTTCCTTGTCCCTTTAGGTGCTTCGAAGATTCATGATCCAGGTGAATCACAAACTCTTTTGGGAGCAAGTAATGTTGCCAGACCTCCAAAGCTCGAACCAAAGCATACAACTCTTTGTCGTAGGTGGAATACTTGAGGTGAGCTCCATTCAATTTCTCACTGAAGAAGGCAATGGGTTGTTTGTCCTGCATCAAAACAGCACCTATACCAATCCCAGAGGCATCACATTCAATCTCAAAAGTTTTATCAAAATTAGGAAAAATAAGGATAGGAGCAGAGCACAAATAATCCTTTAAAGTATTAAATGCAAGTTCTTGTTCCTTTTCCCATTTAAATCCAACAATCTTTTTAATGATCTTTGTGAGAGGAGCAGCAATGGTAGAAATTTTTTTCACAAATCGACAATAAAACCCAGCCAAACCATGAAAACTCCTTACCTCAGAAGCATTTTTAGGCGTTGGCCATTCTCGAATAGCCCTCACCTTTTCATCATTAACCTCAATTCCACGTGCACTTACAAAAAAAACCAAGAAAGACAACTCTATCAATGCAGAATGTGCACTTCTTAAGGTTGGCAAACAACTTTTCTTTCCATAGTACCTCTAAAACAGCCTTAACATGCAAAATATGATCATCTAGGCAAGTGCTATAAATGAGAATATCATCAAAATAAACAACAACAAACTTGCCTAAGAAATTCCTCAAAACATGGTTCATCAAACGCATGAAAGTACTAGGTGCATTTGTTAGCCCAAAAGGCATAACCAACTACTTATGAAGACCATTTTTTTTTTTAAAGGCAGTCTTCCATTCATCCCCTGGTTTTATTCGAATCTGATAATATCCACTTTTTAAGTCAATTTTAGTGAATATGCATGCACCATGAAGCTCATCAAGCATGTCATCTAACCTAGGGATAGGATGACGATACTTTACAGTGATTTTATTGACTGCACGACAATCGACACACATCCTCCAAGTGCCATCTTTTTTGGGAACCAACAACATTGGCATTGCACAGGGACTCATGCTCTTCCTCACGTGCCCTTTAGGTAGAAGCTCATCCACTTGCCTTTGAAGTTCCTTCGTCTCCTTAGGATTACTTCTATAGGCATGTCTATTTGGAATGCTAGAACCGGGCACAAAGTCAATCTGGTGCTCAATTCTATGCAATGGTGGCAAACCACTCGGTATCTCAATAGGAAACACATCTGCAAACTCCTGTAACAAAGAAACAAAACAACTAGGCAAATTTGGGTTAAGTTCAGTGTCAGAGAGTAAAACTTCCCTAAATCGAATCATAATCAAAGCTCTTTTTCCTAACAAAAGCACTCTTTAAATCTCTCTCTCTTTTGCATAAAAACACAATTTCCACTCAACTTGGTCACTTTTCTCTTTTGTCTCATATTTTCCTTGTTTTTCACTCATCAGTGGACCTTCGTCTTTATTCTTTTCACTCATGGCCTCTTATCTCTCTACTTTTTCTGTTACCTCACTTCCCATATTTCCCAGAGAAGTCTGGTGAAGCTTCACTTGATCAAGATAGACCTCCTTGGGTGAAAACGGTGGAAGAGTGATTTGGTGACCATGATGCTTAAATGAGTATCAATTTTTGAAGCAATCATGGAGCACCCGCCGATCATATTGCCAAGGTCTCCCCAACAACATATGACTAGCTTGCATAGGTACGACATCACATAATACCTCATCAACATACTTCCCAATAGAGAAAGCAACATTTACTTGTCTATTGACCTTCAACTCACCACTATCATTCAACCACTGCAACCTATAAGGATTAGGATGCTTAGCACATTTGAGCCCCAATTTCTTTACCATAACAGTGCTAGTAACATTAGTGCAACTCCCTCCATCAATAATCAAACTACACACCTTGCCGCCAACTAGACATCTAGCGTAAAAGATATTTTCTCTTTGCTCCGGGCTATCCTCCTTCACCTGCAAATTCAAGGCACACCTAGCAACAAAAGATTCACTTTACACAGCATACTGCACATCACCATCAGAATAATCCTCCAAAGACAGCATGCTATCATGGTCAGAATCATCACCATGATCCGATTTAGACACAATATCACCTTCCTTAATGACTATCATCCACTTGTTTGGGCACTCAGCAGCATAATGACCCAAACCATGATATCGGAAACATTCAATATCTCTGTGTCTAGTAGTAGAAGAAGAGGGAGAGGAGTGAGGAATACCTTTCTTCTTAGCTGAATCCGGAACCATCTCCTTGGAATTAGAGCTATCAAGTTTCCTTTTCGCATCATCAGAAGGTCATCTTGAACCCCATTTTGAGGCAGAATTAGAGAATGATTTCAATGCTCGGTGTTTGTGTTGCCTTTCCACCTCCATTGCCACGCTTACCAAATCTTCCATCTCCACATAATGGTGTAATTCAGCCACATCAGCTATCTCCCTATTTAGACCACCAAGAAACCTTGCAATAGTTACCTCTGGATCCTCCTCTATATTGGCCTTAATCATAAGCATCTCCATCTCTTTATGGTAGTCTTCAACTGATTAGGAACCTTGAGTCAACTTGTGCAACCTGTGATGCACCTCCCTGTAGTAATAAGAAGGCACAAATCGCTTACTCATGACATACTTCATGGCACTCCAAGTCTCAATAAGAGGTTCTCCATTTCGTCGCCTAGACTTCATCAGCTCATCCCACTAAATTAGAGCATAATCAGAAAATTCTACTGCAGCCAATCGAACCTTCTTCTCCTCAGAATAATTGTGGCATGAGAAAATCATCTCTATCTGCCTTTCCCACTGTAAATATGCTTCAACATCATTCCTTCCCTTAAATGGTGGTATCTGCATCTTGATAGTATTCATGCTGTTGTCCCATTGTCCTTTGTTCCCAATCTTCATATTCCCAACTGAATCACCATCATCAAACTCCTCCTCAGAGTGCTCACGGTAGGAATCATTGACATGATGTTGATACCTTGAAAAAAAGTTACCACCATTCTTAGGCTTAGTTTGTGACACCTCATTCAGCCGTGTATCCATATCATCTAATCTGTTTTGTATTTGTTGAAGGTTCTTCTGTAGGAGCTGCATGTCAGATATTGTATTATCCTCAGTGTCACTCTTCGATGTGTTGCGAACCATATGAATAACCTGTAAATTGATAAAATAGACAACCTCACAAAGCACTCACTCACGTGTTTCGCTCAAAAGTAGACACTCGTGTATGCACTCAATATGGCTTTTACCCTCTTTTGTGCTCACCAACCTTGCATTTTACCACTTTGGATCCCTTATAATTGTTGCACGTCAGAAACCAAATAAACTCAAACAAGATAAAGTCCTAAGTAATAATCAAATGGCACAAGGAATAACCAAAGAACAGGAAAAAATAATAAGGTCAACTCAAAAGATAAAAATAAATAAATAAAGAAAAGAAATGACCTAAAAGAGATAAAATAAAATAAAAATTTGAAGGACCCAAAATAAAGAAAGAAATGGAAAAAAGGAATCTGAAATTTTTTCTGCGCAACTTTTTTTTGGGCTTTTTTTTGTGCAGGAGCACTGCTGTTTTGTTTTTTTTTTGTTTTTTGGTTTTTTCCTTTCGTGCATTGATGTTGTGGCAGTTTAAGCCACTAAACAAAGAAAAGGCAAATGCAGGTAAAGGACGCATAACAAAGAAAAGGTAACTTGGTTTTGTTTTTCTTTTTTTTTGGAAACTGAAGCAAGACGAGGAAAAACAATTGACTAGAAAGAAAAGATAAGGATGATGCCAAAACTGAGAAAGAAAATCAAGAATAGATAAATAAGAATTTATCTAATGCCTGAGACTGATACCAAATGATGCAGAACCTCATGGATATCGAAAACCCAGAAATCCCAACACACAGTTGATATGGAAGATAGGATTGAAAACCAAATAAATAGTATAAGGGAATCACTCTACCTTGTAATCTCCTATTCAGCTTCCTGATGCAACAAGATAAGGGAATCACTCAACGTCACTTATATGCACAAAGTTTCTGAAAAGAAACTAGAGAAATTTCATTCAAAATCAAAACTGAGTCCCCTGGTGGCTACCAAGTTTGGAGGTATTTATACATTTTATTTAGGTTAAACTAATTTCCTAACCTTATTAGAATAGGCCCAAATCACTATCCCAACAATTGGGCTTAACAAACATAAAATAAAACAAGTCTAGAGATATTTTAAAATTTAAACTAATAAACTAAATTGATCAGACTTGGCCCAATATAACCGGAATATATTATCAATGCAAATTCACTAATAATAATATTTTGGGCTGCCCATAATTTCCAATAGGAGTCTTGACTAATTCTTGATACTTCTCTTCAACAAATGATTTAGCCAAATTTCCAAAATTGTCTTGAATTTTTTTAGCTGACGCCCTTGTAATAGGTCCTACGGGTATGCTATAATTCTCATTTGTTCTTCCAATGCTACAATGTCCAGTTTGCTCTTCGAAACTCACATCAGTATTACTTTTTATTCTTCATTTATCTTTCATCATATTTCCTTTCTTTTTATTTTTGTCTTTCAGTGTTGGATATCTATCACTATTTAAGTGTCGAAATATTTTTATCCATACTAATGCTATTTAAAACCTTGCACAAAAGTAGATTTGTTCTATTTTTTTTTAATCCTTTCATAAATGAAAACCTCCAACACAGATATTTTCCACAAGATCAGCAAGGTTTTGGGCCTTGGTCCTCCATTGTACTGGGAGATATGTAAGCAAAACCTATCTTTTAAAAATTTTCTTTTTATCTTTTTCTTAAACAGTCGTTATGCTTGACTCTTTTTTAAAGATAAAAAAAAAAAATTAAAGACATATTTGGATTGGTGGAGTTGGATAAAGCTAAGAGTTGTCGAGTAGAATGGAACGGAGCCGAGTGGAGTGGAATAATTACTCTACTCCATAGTTTACATATTTTTTATTTCATCATATTTCGCCCAATTTGAGAGGAAGTAAGGTTAAGAAGAATAGATGGAATTGGATTGAATGGAATCTATCTATGTTCACTCCATTTCATTCAAGTTTCACAAATCTAAATAATAGAGCAAATTAAAATATCACTCTATTCCACTTCATCCAATTTCATCAATCCAAATGTACCCTAAAGGTTATAAATTAATTTGTATAACAAATTTTAAGGAAATAATTATGAAACATGTGTATTAGAGGTAGGAATTTAGTCTCCAAATTCGTGAAAAGCCACCGGAGGCACTGTTGCTTGGCTAGCTTGCTTCGTGTGGTTGGTGTGGAGCCGCTGTTGCTTGACTTGCTTCGATGTGGTTGGTGTAGCATTTTTAATTAATTTGAACGAATTGTTCCTGACTTTTATAATGAGGTGGCCAGATATGAAGCTCTCCTAGTTTGGAGTTTTGGGTGGTTTTTCTTGGACCGAACTCTGGTATAAGTCACAAAGAAAAGCTAGGAAATGAGTACGAAATTTTCAAAGCACACGCGAAAAAATAGGGAAAGCGTGAGAATATGACTAGGACTTTTTCCTTTAGTTAATAAATAATGCTTATTTTAGTTTCTGATTTTCTACTAATGAGTCATTTTATTTTTTAACTTTTCTTAATATTATAAAATATGAGTCAAGTTGGTTCCTCGTCTACTTTTATTTAATATTTTATTAATTAAATAACGATGTGTAATATTAAGTAATATCTCAACATACTATTGGTCATGTGAAGTATAATGAAGTTTAAAATGATTTATTTTGGTGTTTAAAATTATAAAAAATAAGTCATTTTATGATTTGAAAAAGAAATTAAAATGGCTTATTTTGTGTAATTTTAGACACCAAAATACGTCATTTTAAAATTAAGATTTAATTATTCTGTAGATCTTTATAATTTCACTCAATTTTTAATCAGGTGTCTATAATTTAAAAATTTTTAATTAGATCTTTATATTGTATAAATTCTTTCTATCAAGTCCCTATGAGTAATAACATTTACAAAAAAAAAAAAAATAGAATATTACTGTTACGTCCCATGTCTATCTATCTCCATCCCTTTCTACATCATCTATCTTCCATCACCACCACCCACACAACTATACCCAACCTACCCAAATCATCAATGAATAAAAAAAAAAATCAAAAGCACAGCAAATTAAAATGACAATATCCATTATGCATAATTCACAAGAAATCATCCCAAAAATTGTAATCAAAACCCAAGCAAGAATCGAAAACCAAGAAAATTAACCAAAAAAAAAAAGTAGAAGAGCTTCCTCTGTTCATAGTCACAATCCTCCATTATCACCACTACCACTATCCATGTGACAATTCAAATCACCCTACCAAACCCCTGTTACATTCTTTTTGTTGCTTGAAATTTGCATGAAATGGGGAAAAAAAGAGAAATAAATGGGGTTTGTTGGTAGGGTTGGGATTCCTCTGTTTTCAATTTTTGAAAAATTGTTGTTGCCGTGGAAAAAAAAAGGGAAGAAGAGAACATTGCTATTGCTTGCTTTGTTAATTTGGCCGGGTTGAATAGGGAATGAGAGAAGTTCACCCATCATTGGGATTTATATATAGCATTTCGCATTAAGATTTGGAGGATTAGGTTTGATTTGTGCTTATGGAAATTTGGGCCTTTTCAAATCTCATGTCGCCATATTCAATGCTTGGGTTGTCGTTATTTGAGTCACCCCTCCTTACATTCTTCACTTTCTCGACGGTGAGAAAAAGAAGCTCAAGCTCGAGCTTTAGGTTCTTGTTCCTCTCATCCCGTAGCCTTCCCCCTTCTCCTCTATTGCTTCAAGGTGCTCATACCCTTCATTGCTTTGCACCCCCGTCACGGTCTTCCTTTCCAACCACGCCATCACGAGCTGTCACAGTATGCCACGAAGCCAAGTGTGTTCCTCTGTCACGATCCGATTTGGGAACGTGACAGGCATGTGATGGGCACGTAAGCTTATCTCTACGTAAAACTCGTGATTGTTGAGCCATATTATATGCATATTTTAAATCATAAAATCCATTTTAATTCATAAATCAATTTGCATATTCAAATTGTAATAATCATAACTATCCCATTTTCATAAATAAAGCTGAAACTGTACTTGTATTATAAAATAAATTGAGCTGCTCTATTACAAAAAAAAAACCATAAATACTATACCATTTTAAATACATAATGAATATGAAATCATGGTAAGCAAAATATAAAAGTATGGATGATCCGGGATCCTGCCCGCAAACCACTAGAGCACTCTACCAAAAAGACATAACACTTCACAGCAACGTGAAGCTCACCCAAACAGAAATGTAAATGTTGCTGAGGAGGAGGAGGTGGAGGATCCAAGGCTGCAGTTGTATCTGTGCGGAAAAAAAGAATGAAGGGTGAGTTTTATCTTAAAACTCAATAAGTGGATCCTCACTCATAACCATACATGGGACAAGAAGGAGATACATAAATAATAATGCACCATTTAAAATCATTTCGATTTACAATATGTAGTAGTTGAAAAAACACCAATTCATAAGAATGATAAAATCATCTTTGTTTCTCAAGGATTATAGAATAGAATAGATTATCCATCAACTGTAGGGTGGTGCTTAGTCCCTCGCACATTGTGCCCATCGCAAACTGATCTAAATAAGGATAATTTGCCCCCTCATGGATACTTGATATACCAAAGTTAACTATTTAACTTTCATTAACTCATAGCTCTGTTCCTCTCAGTAATTTCCTATTCTAAAACCATATTGAAGTTATAAAAAGGGGGTTCTATGATTCTAATTTCAACGTTCCTTGCTTCTTGTAAATAAACATAGTTTTCTCATTTCTTTTTCATCAAACATAACCAAGTCTTATCATCATAATCAAATCTAAAATATTGGACTAAATCTTATGATAATAAATGGAATCCAAGGATGGTCCCATGCATCTTTATAATAATAATTTTCATAAGAAGCTTCAAAACGTACTTTCTAATTCTTGGAAAATACATATAAACCTTGTATCGTTTCAAAGTTCAAGTTTTAATTTACTAAATACTCAAACATGTTAGACAATATATTTTTAATCACCAAATAAAGCCATGAGATAAAATCCACTCAGCTTGAGGGGTGGAAGGAAGGGTGTCAACACCAACTGGGCTCTATAGAGTGGGGATGGCACCAATATTTTCCATAACAACCATAAAACTCATAAATGATCTACGGGTATATCTAAATAGCTCTAAACTAACGCTAACAATATTGGGAGAGTACCCCTACTTGACAACAACTAAGAATATAAACAAGCTATACCCTAGAACATGAAATGGAGAAGAAGAAGAAGAAGACAACCAACAAAATCCCTTAGCTTTGAACTTGGAAGAGGAAGATTGGAATGGGGTTGAGAATGGAGGGAGTAGAAGAGAGTTTTGGGGGTGAGGATTTTGGATTTTGAGAGAGGAACTCGAGTTTGAGGGTTTATAAAAGGGTGGGATGTCATTAAGTGAAACTACATCGTTTTAGCACTATACTATCATCGGGGACATCGAAGACCCGTTCTAGCCAACACGCAACTGCCATAGCAGTCCAGAATGACTATAGCAGTTGGCAGTGTCTGAAACCCCCCAACTCATGCACATGACCACTATAGCAGTAACAGATACATTAGTTCAGCTGTTGAAGGGTCATTCATGCATCTGGGCCTTCTCTGCAACACGGGTGGGTCCCAGGGGATCTTAAGGTTGTACTGGACTTATCTAGGGACACGCGTACTTAACGTATTATATCCTCATATTCTCATCTACACAAAACTAAAAAGCAAAGAACCCAACAATTGCACAGCCACCACCGCCTTCTTTTTTCTTTTTCTTCTTTTTTAGGTGCTTGGCTTCAGTTTCTTTCTACTTATTTTTTGGTAAACTACACTAAAAGAATGCATTGATAGTTCACACTATTTTCAGCCATAGATTTCCATTCTATATACATTCAATGGTATAGATAATAAGCTTTATGATACATACTTCATTAGGTGCACTATGGCATTAGTGAAAATATTTCTATAATGGTGGTTAATGGCAGAGACTCAATTGAAAAGTTTTACATAATATAAGAACTTAATTAAAAAATTTTAAACTATAGAAACTTGATTAGAAATTAGGTGAAATTAAAAGAACCTGTAGAGTAATTAAATCTAAAATTAATATTACTTCAGATAATATAAAGTATGTCAATATATTGTTTAACATTACCATCATCATTTAATTAATAGAATGTTAAATAAAAGTGAACTAAGAGACTAATATAATTCACGTTTTACAATATCAGGAACTAATTTGACTCTTTTTAAAAGTCATGGAATAAAATGACTCATAAGTATAAAGTCAGGAACCAAAATAAATATTAACTCTTTAATAAAATTTGTTCGCCTTATCATTCCTATTATTAAAAAAAGGTTTTTAAACTTTGGTAAGACAAGTTATTTGACAAGACATTACAGCCTACTTTCAAGACCCAATTACTTGTAAAGATTATATGTCTAATGAGCGTTCTTATCAAAACCTTTAAAGATTATCCTTCTCAACGTATATGTATCGTTTTTCCAAAGCTGAAAGTAACAACAGCCGATGGCAAATTTATAAGTTTACTATGCCCCGAACTTATGATGGTTTAAGGATATGGCAAGACGCAGCTAGTATTGTGCAAAACTGACATTCATAATACGACAGCATATTTAATCATGTAAAGACAAAAGACTTAAAATTTTATAACAATAAATGCATATTATAATCGAAATATGCTACGCATTCAACACAGAACAAGAAGCTGCGCATTTCAGAGGAGTATATCCCATAACTGACTGGATTATTAGGTGGACCTCTTATTCGGGCTAAGCTAAACCACCCTCATGAATTTTACTTTATAGTAGGCTCGATGTTGGCAAGTATAGGATCTACCATGAATTCGAGTCCCTCGTTAAAATTACCGGGAGACGAATCCGGGGTCAAATAGTGGGTGACGTATACGTTGTGTTCCACAATAGCATCCCCTTTGGAGAAATCCACGGTAACATAGTTGATCCGAGCGAACCCACGTGCGAAACGGAATGCACCGGTTCCACCAATGATTGGCATCTCTCTCACGGGCAACTCAACCATGTTCCTCCCTAGCAAGCTGAGTGTGCTTCCGTTGAATTCTCCTTCGGTGAAGGCAAAGGTCACCACCATCATTAGCGCCAACTCCTTTTGGGAACTAGAGATGTAAAGCCCTTGGGCCTTTCCTATGAGCTTGGACTCGAGCTCGGGCCCAGCCGTCAGTGGGTCCTCTAGTACCAACACGGTTCCGAACGGGAGAGTGTACTTGACCCTGCCCTTGGGCTCGGCCACTAGGCGCATAGTGGGCTCTGGGCCGGAGCCGACGTCGTGGAAGTAGAAGTGGAGGTGGGTGAGCTTCTCCTCGAGAAAGCCCAAAGATCTTGGGGAGATTCTTCGGGAGTAACTTGTGGGTTCGGCGGTGTGGAGGGAGGAGAAGAAAATGGTGAAAGTGAGTGGAATTAAGAGGGTGGAGAAGAGAATTTTGGCGTTGGCCATGGCGGCGGAGAGATTAGGTGAAGGAAGAGTGGAAGATGAAATACTATATAGCAAGTGTATGTGAAAAAGAGAGAATTGTGTTGGAATATATCTCTCACACTCCTTGGCATTCCACTGCGTTATGAAAAAAACTATTTATAATAAGGTCTTTGGAATGGAACTGGCGGGATTATTGAACTGCTGGTTAAATTTGAACAACTTTGAATTACCATGGTTTCGTGTCGTCGAAAGAAAACTTTTTGGAGTATGTGGATGATGGCTGCTGATGGAAAGAAAACTCGGAAAGAGGAAAAAAAAAAAGAGAATAGGACAATATTCAATTCGGTACAACATTTTTTCACATTATTTTGTGTTGTCATCTTTCTTGTGAGAGTTACAGTTATTATATCAAAAGGTAACGATGTTGAAATTATTTATTATATATCTTATGATATTGTCTTGTCGATTTTATGTGCATTCTTACACTTATCTCTAATTCGCACGCTAAATATATATATAGTTTAATTTTAATGTACTTACAGTATAAAATAGTTTTACACTGTCATCCAATCAAAATATTTCATTTGGATGACTTTTCATGTAGTGGATATAAAAGTCAACTATCATGACTTATATCCCAATACATAATTTGATGACCATATAAAAAAATTTTACACTGTCAGTGCATAACAATTAACTCCATATATATAGTCAATATCCATCTATGGCAGCAAAACACATGAATTATATATTTTATACAAAACGTGTCGTCATATGGTACATTTTTTAGAAATTACATATACTAAAGTAGTCCAATAGATTAGTTGTGATGAAAGTAATTTGTAGAGTTGTATTATTTGTACTTATAGAGTGTGGATCACCATACCGGTCCCCATTTTATTCATCATTAGATGAGATTTGAACCCCATTCAAAAAGGATCTACATCTCATTTAATAGTGAATGCGGTATAAATCGATACGGTGTCTCATATCCCATGAGTACAAATAACATTTTTATCCAATAAAACAACAAAGCTTTCTCCAAAGTATGTATAAAGAAAAAGTTTGCTCCAAATTAGAGTTAGGTTATCTCTAATTCACACGTTATATATATAGTCAATATCCATCTATTGCAGCAAAACGCGTCAATTATATGTTTTATACAAAATGTGTCGTCATTTGGTACAACATTTTTTAGAAGTTACCTATACTAAAGTAGTCCAGTAGATTAGTTGTGATGAAAGTAATTTGGAGAGTTGTGTTATTTGTACTCATTATAAAGTGTGGAATATCGTACCGACTCACATCTCATCCACCATTATATGATATATGAACCCTATTCAAATAGAGTCCATATCTCATTCAATGTTGGATGAGCTGTGAATCAGTACAGTGTTCGATATCCCATGAATACAGATAACATTTTTCTTCAACAAAACAACAAAGCTTTCTCCAAAGTATATATAAAGAAAAAGTTTGCTCCAAATTAAAGTTATGCTATTTATACACATAGTATATGGAATATTATGTCAACTTACATCTTATTGATCGTTGGATGGAGGCTGGCCCAGGTTAAATAAGGTCTATATTTCATCCAATGATAAATAAAATGTGAGTCGGCAGAGCGTCTTATACATTTTGAGTGCAAATAATATTTTTCAAAATAAAAAGATATCTCCTTTTTTTCATTTTTGATTTTTTTTTCATTTCAACCCCCAAAGTGAGGTTCTATAGACACCCACTCAAATCCGATGATAGAAAATAACAACATTTTGCTTCAATTAGGGCCCACATGTAATTTAAGGATGATAGATTGAGTGTCTTTACAGTGTTCATACGCACTGGATGGGTATTAAAAAAATATTTTCCTTTTTTTCTCAAATAAAATTATAATAAACAATCAAACATACAATAATTTTATTATGTATACTTTTGCCGAATGTCCTTATGCAAGTTTATTCTCCCTTTTAATTGAAAAAGAACAGAAGTAATAAAATAAATAAAAGGAAAAATAGAGGCAAGAAACGGGGAAGGTGGATGCTACAACTTATGACTAAGGAAGAGAAAATCATACCGGGTATTGAATCGGTCAGGGCACTAGTTCAAGAGTTTAAAGGTTCAACCAGTTCAATCGGGATTCAATTGGAACAAAATAAATATCCATAAATATATACGTACAACAGAGAAGCAAATTAAATTATTGTAACAATTTCTAAAAATGAAAAACTATTATGGGACCGATGACAAGTGTGTGTTTAGTTAGGTTGAATGAATATGTCAAATTAATGAGATTAAGAGACCAGCTACAGGTGTGGCATCACCATATTAGGAGCACATTTCAACCAAAATAGGGAGCCAAAAATAAAAAACTAAAAAGGAAACTTAGGTTATAACAGATATTCACTTCTGCCTAAAGTTAGGACATGCACTTAAATTTAATGAATATATAGAGGTAGTTACAAATGATCCATCATCAATGAAAAATCCAAGAAAAGTAATACTTTGTCTTTTCTGTACTTCTAATTCCTAATGGCTTAAAATGTGTTTTTTCTAGGTTTAATTATTCTATTGATTTATATAATTCACTCAATTTTCAATTAGGACTTTATAATTTAAAAATTTATAATCAAGTTTTCCTACATTAAATAAAATTTTGTAATTAAATCTCTAATATTAACAACAGTTACAAAAATTTGGTTTCAAACAAAATATTCCATTTCCATGATTATTCATTCTTCTTCTCCAACTCCCTCTTCCCCTTTCCACTACTTGAATCCTCCCCCGCCATCCACCTCTCCTCCGTAATCAAAAACACCAAATCAAACAAACTGGTTTTACAATCTTAAACCATTCATCACCACTGCATTATTCTCCACCATATTTGCGAGAAGTCCATGGTCCATCGGTCGTTCATTAGAAAAACTATTAACAACATCTTTTACCAATTCATATTTGAGAAAGAGAAACACAACATGATTGCAAATTTGTTGAAGGTTTGGGTAGCATAATTATATTAATGAATTTTTTTGGCCTTTAAAGGAAGAGCATGAGTTATTCTTTATCTGAGTACAAGCCTTGTTCAGAAAAAAAAAAATGATAAAAGGGTGTGTCACAGTCTACGTCTTCTTCCTCTCTCTCTTTCATTTTTTATGAAAGATGGTTTTAGTTTTTGGGGGCATTTGAATTTGTGATGCTAATTTGATTTGTATTGTTTTGGTCGGGTGGTTATGAGATTGTCTTAGGGACTAACTGTGGTTGTATTGTGGTGAAAGTGGTGAGATTAAACAAAGTGATGGTGCTTCTAGAGTTCACTATAGTGAGTGGTGTTGGGCAGTGGAAGCACTCGTATCGTTTCAAAGTTCAAGTTCTAATTTACTAAATACTCAAACATGTTACATAATATATTTTTAATGACCAAAATAAGGCCATGAGATCAAATCCACTCACCTGGAAGGGTGGAAGGAAGGGTGTCAACACCAACTAGGTTCTATGGAATGGGGATGACACCAATATTTGCCATAACAACCATAAAACTCATAAATGATCTATGAGTATCTCTAGATAGCTCTAAACTAACGCTAACAATATTAGGAGAGTAACCCTACTTGACAACAACTAAGAATATAAACAACCTATACCCTAGAACATAAGATGGAAAAGAAGAAGATGACAACTAACAAAATCCCTTAGCTTTGAACTTGGAAATGGAAGATTGGAATGGGGTTGAGAATGAAGGGAGTGGAAGAGAGTTTTGGGTGTGAGGGTTTTGGATTTTGAGAGGAACTCGAGTTTGAGCGTTTATCAAATGGTAGGGATGTCATTAAGTGAAATTACGTTGTTTCAGCACTATACTATCATCAAGGACATCGAAGACCCGTTCTAGCATACACGCGACCGCTATAGCAATCCAGAATAGTTGTAGCGGTTGGTAGTGTCTAAAATCCCCTGACTCATGCACATTACTGCAATAGCGGTATCAGATACATCAGTTCAGCTGTTGAAGGATCATTCATGCATCTAAGGCCTTCCCTACAATATGGGTGGGTCCCAGGGGACCATAAGGCTGTACTGGACCTGTCTAGGGATACATGTACTCGAGGTATTACATCCTCATATTCTCATCCATTCAAAACTAAAAAGCAAAGAACCCAACAATTGCATGACCACCACCACCTTCTTTTTTCTTTTTCTTCTTTTTTAGGTGCTTGGCTTTAGTTTCTTTCTACTTATTTTTGGTAGACTATACTAAAAGAATGTAGTGATAGTTCATGCTATTTTTAGCCATAGATTTCCATTCTATATACATTCAATGGTGTAGAAAATAAGCTTTATGGTACACATGAATTCATTAGGTGCACTATAACATTGTTGAAAATATTTTTATAACAGTGGCTAATAGTAGACTTAATTGAAAATTTTTACATAATATAATAACCTAATTAAAAACTTTTAAGCTATAGGAATCTGATTAGAAATTGGCTAAAATTACAAGGACCTGTAGAGTAATTAAACTTAAAATTAATACTACTTCGAACCTAATTAAAAACTTTTAAACTATAGGGACCTGATGAGATTAGATGAAATTACAAGGACCTGTAGAGTAATTAAACTTAAAATTAATACTATTTTAGATGATATAAAGTATGTCAATATATCACTTAACATTACCATCACCATTTAATTAATAGAATGTTAAATAAAAGTGAACTAAGAGAATAATATAATTTACGTTGTACAATGTTAAAGACTAATTTGACTTATTTTAAAAGTCAACAACTAAAATGATTCATGAATATAAAATTAGAGACCGAAATGAACATTAACTCTTTAGTTAAATTTGTCCGCCTTAACATTCCGATTATTAAAAAAAAGGTTTTTAAACTTTGGTAAGACAAGTTATTTGGCAAGACATTACAGCCTACTTTCAAGACCCAATGACTTATAAAGATTATATGTCAAATGAGCGTTCTTAGCAAAACCATTAAAGATTATCCTTCTTAACGTATACTTATCATTTTTTCAATGCTGAAGGTAACAACAGCCGACAGTAAATTTATAAGTTTACTATGCCCCGAACTTATGATGGTTTCAGGATATGGCAAGACGCAGATAGTATAGTGCAAAACTGACGTTCATAATACAACAGCATATTTAATTATGTAAAGACAAAAGACTTCAAAATTTTATGCCAGTAAATACATATTATAATCGAAATATGCTACGCGTTCAACAGAACAAGAAACTGCATTTCAGAGGAGTATATCCAATAACTGACTGGATTATTAGGTGGACCTCAACAAGAAGTAACTAGATTATTTCTTATTCGGGCTAAGCTAAACCACCCTCATATACTTTACTTTATAGTAGGCTCGATGTTGGCAAGTATAGGATCTACCATGAATTCAAGTCCCTCGTTAAAATTACCGGGAGACGAATCCGGGGTCAAATAGTGGGTGACGTATACGTTGTATTCCACAATAGCATCCCCTTTGGAGAAATCCACGGTAACAAAGTTGGTCCGAGCGAACCCACGTGCGAAACGGAATGCTCCGGTTCCACCAATAATTGGCATCTCTCTCACGGGCAACTCAATCATGTTCCTCCCCAGCACGCTGAGTGTGCTTCCGTTGAATTCTCCTTCGGTGAAGGCAAAGGTCATCACCATCATTAGCGCCATCTCCTTTTGGGAAATAGAGGTGTAAAGCCCTTGGGCTTTTCCTATGAGCTTGGACTCTGGCTCGGGCCCAACTGTTAGTGGGTCCTCTATTATCACCACGGTTCCGAACGGGAGAGTGTCCTTGGCCCTGCCCTCGGGCTCGGCTACTATGAGCATAGTGGGCTCTGGCCCGGAGACGACGTCGTGGAAGTAGAAGTGGAGGTGGGTGAGCTTCTCCTCGAGAAAGCCCAAAGATCTTGGGGAGATTCTTCGGGAGTAACTTGTGGGTTCGGCGGTGTGGAGGGAGGAGAAGAAAATGGTGAAAGTGAGTGGAATGAAGAGGGTGGAGAAGAGAATTTTGGCGTTGGCCATGGCGGCGGACAAGTTTGGTGAAGGAAGTGTGGAAGATGAAATACTATACAGCAAGTGTATGTGAAAAAGAGAGAACCGTGTTGGAATATATCTCTCACACTCCTTGGCATTCCACTGCGCTATGATAAGAGTATTTATAATAAAAAAATACTATTTAAACATTAAAAAAAAAGTGAGTACCATTTAAATACCCACTTAATAATTATTGAATGTGATGATGAATTTTACGTACTTTATTTATCACATCACATTCAATAATTATTAAGTGGATATCTTAATAGACATCCATTTTTTAAGTATTTAAATAACATCACTCTTTATAATAAGGTCTTTGGAATCGTGGCGGAATTATTGCATGAATAATATTAGTTTGACACCTAACAAATAAATATCTATTCAGACACCCACATTATAATTATTAAATGTGATAAATGTTAAGAATAACTAGAAACTACTATTATATTTAATAATTATAAAATGAATGTCTGAATAGATATCTATTTTTTAGATATCAAAATATCATTATTCTTATTAAACCTCGGGTCAAAGTTGTACTGCTGGTCAAAGTTGAACAACTTTTAATCACCATGGTATCGTGTCGTTGAAAGAAGACTTTTTGCAGTACACGGATGATGGCTGCTGACGGAAGGAAAACTGGGAAAGAGAAAAAAAAAAAAAAGAATAGAACAATATTCAATTCGGTACAACATTTTTTTTACATTATTTTGTGTTGTCGTCTTGCTGGTGAGAGTTACACTTATTATATCGAAAGGTGACGATGTTGAAATTATTTAATATATATCTTATGATATTGTCTTCTCGATTTTATGTGCTTTCTTACATTTATCTCTAATTGACACGATATATATATATAGTCGATATCCATCTATGGCAGCACAACATGTGAATCACATATTTTATACAAAACGTGTCGTCATATGGTAGCACATTTTTTAGAAATTACATATACTAAAGTAGTCCAATAGATTAGTCGTGATGAAAGTAATTTGCAGAGTTATATTATTTATACTTATAGAGTATAGATCATCATATTGACTCTCATTTTATCTACTATTAAATGAGATTTGAACCTCATTTGAATAGGATTTGCTTCTCATTCAATGATAAATAAGATATGAATCGGTATGATAATATCTCATATCTTATAAGTACAGATAATATTTTTCTTTAATAAAATAATAAAGCTTTATCCAAAGTATATATATAAAGAAAAAGTTTGCTCCAAATTAGAGTTATGCTATCTCTAATTCACACGTTATATATATAGTCAATATCCATCTATTGCAACAAAATACATCAGTAATATATTTTATACAAAATGTGTCGTCATATGGTACAACATTTTTTAGAAGTTACCTATAATACAGTAGTCCAGTAGATTAGTTGTGATGAAAGTAATTTAGAGAGTTGTGTTATTTATACTCATTATTAGATGTGGAATATCGTGTTAACTCACACCTTATTCACCATTATATGAGATATGATCCTCATTCAAATAGAGTCCAAATCTCATTCAATGGTGGATGAGGTATGAGTTGGCATAGTGTCCCACATCCCATTAGTATAAATAATATTTTTCTTCAATAAAACAACAAAGTTTTCTCCAAATTAAAGTATATATAAAGAAAAAGTTTGCTCCAAATTAGAGTTATACTATTTATATGCATAGTACATTGAATATTGTGTCAATTTACATCTCATCGATCGTTGGATGAAGGATGGACCCAGTTTAGTAGGGTTCATATTTAATCCAATAATGGATTATACGTGAGTCGGCATAGTGTCTTATATATTATAAATACAAATAATATTTTTTGAAATAAAATGATATCTCCTTTTTTTCATTTTTTATTTTTTTTTCATTTCAACCCGCAAAGTGAGGTGTCTATGGACACCCAATTAAATCTGATGATAGAAAATAAAATTTTTTTGCTTTAAGTAGGACCCACATATAATTTAAGGATGATAGATTAAGTGTCTTTACTATGTGCATATGCACTGAATGGGTGTTAAAAAGTATTTTCCTTTTTTTCTCAAAAAAATTATAATAAACAATCAAATATACAATAGTTTTATTATGTACTTTTTCCGAATGTCCCTATGCAAGTTTATTTTTCCTTTCAATTGAAAAAGAATAGAAGTAATAAAAATAAATAAATGGAAAAATAGAGGCAAGAAGAAGCAGGGTAGGTGGATGCTACAGCTTATGACTAAAGAAGAGAAAATCATACCAAGCATTGAACCAGTCAAGGCACTGGTTTAAATATTTAGAGGTTCACCCAGTTCAATCGGGATTAAACTGGAACATAATAAAATATACATATATATATATACACACACACACACACACACAACAGAGGAGAAAATTAAATTATTGTAACAATTTCTAAAAATGAAAAACTATTATTGGACTAATGACAAGTGTATGTTTAGTTAGGTTGAATGAATATGTCAAATTAATGAAATTAAGAGACCAGTTATAGGTGTGGCATTATCATATTAGGAGCACATTTCAACCAAAATGGGGAGCAAAAAAAAAAAACTAAAAGACATAATAAGCATACATTCAGAGGGAGAGAATTTGATAAGTGGGGCTAAGAACCACTCACCTGAGCTCATGGTAAGGCAGCAGTGGCGTCGCGAAGTGGAGGGCAACGCAGAGCAGAGGCAACGTCACAAACCAGAAGCAAAGGTGTCGCATTTTGGAAGCAGATGATGGTAGTGTGAAGGAGCTTCCCTTGATAGTAATCACCGATGGTCGATTTTTGGGTGAGAAGATGAGATGTGAAGTGAGGTTATGAGATAACTGAGAAGAGAAGTAGAGAACCCTAAACCCAATAACCCCAATTTATTAATTTCTAGTTTTTTTTTTAATGGCTGCAGCTTCCTTTTTTTTCATGTCAAAGAGCCTATTCAGCTAACCCTCAAAATCGACCTAGTCTACCAATTATCCCCAGTTCTGAACTTCATCAGTTTTAGGAACTTAACAGGATATTCAAGGTGATCAGTTCCTGGTTAGCCCACCAGACTGGTTGGTTTGGTCCGATATTCTTTTCATTGCTTATGACCAGGGTCTCGCATCAGAGATGCCAAATGACTATTGCTAGTGTAGCCTTGAAGTAGTTTTCGACAGTGGAATAAATTGTAGGATTTGTCTTATGTTAGTTTTCTTGATGGATTTGGATATTGGGTCTTATTATTCTAGCACTTGAAATGATAGTTAATTTAAGGTTTTGATTTGATGTTCATGAAACCTTGCAAAAGATTTATAACATGGATAATTTTTTTGTTTAATTTTATGTACTTTTATGATTTACTGCCACCTAATAGAAATATTATTTACTAGGTCATCATGAGTAACTGCATAAACTCCAATTGATATAGCAACTTTTTATCACTATTGGGCGATAGTATATATAACCCATAAAATTATTTTATATTGTTAATGAATTAAAATTAAATTCTAATATGTATTTTGAAACTTAGGTTATAACAGATATTCACTTCCGCCTAAAGTCAGGACATGCATTTAAATTTAATGAATATATGAAGGTATTTACAAATGATCCATCATCAATGAAAAATCCAAGAAAAATAATACTGTCTTTTTTGTACTTCTAAATCCTAATGGCTTAAAATGTGTTCTTTTTAGCTTTAATTATTCTATTGATTTATATAATTTCACTCAATTTTTCAATTAGGTCTTTATAATTTAAAAATTTATAATCAAGTTTTCCTACATTAAATAAAATTTTGTAATTAAATCTCTAATATTAACAACAGTTACAAAAATTTGGTTTCAAACAAAATCTTCCATTTTCATGAACATTCTTTCTTCTTCTCCACCTCCCTCTTCCCCTTTCCACCACTTGAATCCTCCCTCACCATCCACTTCTTCTCCTTTATCAAAAACACCAAATCAAACAAATTGGTTTTACAATCTCAAACCATTCATCACCACCGCCATTATTCTCCACCATATTTGCGAGAAATCCATGGTCCATCAATCGTTCATTAGAAAAACTATTAACAACATCTTTTACCAATTCATATTTGAGAAAGAGAAACACAACATGATTGCAAATTTGTTGAAGGGTTAGGCAGCATAATTATATTAATGAATTTGTTTTGCCTTTAAAAGAAGAGCATGAGTTATTCCTTATCTGAGTACAAGCCTTGCTCAGAAAAAAAAATGATAAAAGGGTGTGTCACAATCTACGTCTTCTTCTTCTCTCTCTTTTTCATTTTTTATGAAAGATGGTTTTAGTTTTTGGGGGCATTTGAATTTGTGATGCTAATTTGATTTGTACTGCTTTGGTGGTGTGATATGAGATTGAAGAGGGACTAACTGTGGTTGTAGTGTGGTGAAAGTGGTGAGATTGAACAAAGTGATGGTGCTTCTAGAGTTCATTATAGTGAGTAGTGTTGGTTAGTGGAAGCATGCAAAAGCAATACTGAAAAAAAAAAACTCAAAATTTAACCTGGTTTAATATTCATTATTGACATCCTCAATTTTATAAATCTTTCAGGTATATACAACTTTTGAATGTCTAAAGTTATAAATTATCCTTACAAATATTTCCATAACATTGACAACTCCTAAAAACTACCCATACAATGGATTACTCCCACTCTTGGAGGATGCCTAACTCAAACAACCAAAGCCATATTTATAGGTCAAAGTTCTTGCAAGACTTCTAATTCTACTCGATGTGGGATCTTGGGTAAAATCTTAACAATCCTCCCTTTACTCCAAAGTCCTGCAAAAACTAACTACAATAATTGTCTCTGCAAACATTCTTTTTTCAAAAATCTTGTATTTCTCAAGTATTAAATGATGTAAACAAGAGTCATACATGCTCCATTAACTTATATCATCACTGCACACGAAACATGCCGCTTAGCCTTCACATTATCAAGAAGACTTTTGACACAAGCTGTCTTCACGTGCACCGTTGTTGCTCACGGAACACGCTATCTGACCTCCACATCGCTAGGAAGACATTTGCCACAAGGGGCCCTATACATGGATCCAAAACTATCATTCTCTCTAATACTTTATCAACCGAACTAACCTAAATAATTGGCTCTAATATCACTTGTTGCAATGAAAGCAAAAGCAATACAAAAAACAAACACTCAAAATTTAACATGGTTTCGCCTTCACTACCTACATTCATGACTTCATAAATATTTCAACTATCTGCAAATTTTAAACGGCTAAAATTGTAAGTTGTCCTTATCAATCTTTCATTACATAGACAACTCATAAAATATACTCATACAGTGGATCATTCCCACTTTTGGAACATGCCTAACACAGACAACCAAAGCCGTATTTTTTGGCCATAGCTCTTGCAAGACTTCCAATTCTATGCGATGGGAGACTTTGGGTTAGTCCTAACAAGTAGTTGTATTGATGCTCTATACTAGTTTAAGTCATGGCTTTCTATTTTAATAATGGTTTGTATATATCAATGAGGTGTGTGATGCACCTCACTTCATTCGGCATACCATAACTGTTGGGGGAAACGATAGCGGAAAGAATAAATATTTTCCTACACCTATGTAGTTAAATAGACAATACCAAAAAATATATTCTATGCAGTAAAATAATATGGCAAAAAAAGAAAATAAGTGATACCACAATTCTTAATATGGGAAAATCTCCAATTAAAGTGACTAAAAAATACACAGGACCTAATCCAATAAAAACTTTCATTATGGATGAATGGGAATACAATCTGTCATCCTAGTTGCACTAGGGAGTACCAAGGAATCTCAATAATTAATAAAATACTCACTTAATGGGTGGAACACAACCATATAACTCTACGATATATATATGTGTGTGTGTGTGTCACAAAACAGTCATCAGAGAAGACAATAAAATAATCAAGCTATATCATAACATCAAAACCAACATACAAAATTTTCATAATAAATAGAGAATGTTTACCTGTTTGATGATGAGCAAAGGACACAACCTTTTACTTTCTTTTTTTTGTCCTTCTCCTCTTTGTGTTGCTGTTCTTCGCTCTCCATGTTTCCTTTTTTTTTTTCTTTTCACGATACTACACCATTTTTATTCTTTTTGTTTTATAACCCTTTTATCTCTTTTTTTTTTGGTAGTAAATCCTTTTCTTTTCTTTATCAATATTTTTTTTAATTTAAGTTGTGAGCCCCATAAGGAGGAGCCCATCAACAATAATATTCATCAAATGCTTTAGTAATTGTGAATATGGACAGAGACTTGATTAAAAATTATTTCATGATGTAGAAACTTGATTACAAGTTTTCAAATTATGAGAAGTTAAACTATACGGACTAGGAAAATAATTTTTTTTATGTTATGATTCTAAACAAGATAATAAGAAATTTAAGAATTGAAACTGGGTGCAAAGGGCATTTACATATAAGATAAGGGGAATTTCTCTTTTGAAAAAAAAAATATATGTTGGAAGAATAATGCTTATATGTTCCTTAAGAAAAAAAGAAATAAAAATGATTGCTCTAATTTATTCTTTAATTCACTAACAGTGTTCTAGGTCATGTTTGAGTACTTGAACCCTACTAAATAATCTTTAGGCCGGGTTGGGTGATAAACACCCCCAGACAAAGCTCTCGGAAAAATTCCACAAGTCCACGTTCCACAACACCTCTTAACTCAAGAGGGAAGTGTTAAGCCTCAGGCGCATAATCAAGAAAATCCACATTTAAATGAGAAGACAAAAAATTGGCACAAACAGAGGGTGAGAATCAAGCTAGGCAGAAGAAAAAAAACAGGAGCATAGCGCATTTCTTGTTGTTAAACAGGAAAACCAGTTGTTTTTGAAAGTCATATTCAGTTTTCTTGTTTTCAAAATCACTATAAATAAAGCAACTTACTAAACCGTTTTTTTTTTCTAGTTTTTGGTTTTGAAAAGAGATAAGAATCGAAAACTAGTTTTCAAAAACACTTTTCAAACAAGGTGTTTTATTCGGTGTTTCTTTTTTTCAAACTTTTGTCAATGGCAGGTATGTTATTTTTAATCATTGGCAGGGCAGGTATGTTATTCAACTTTTTTTTTTTGGGTCTGAGGTATGTTATTCATTTACATAGCTACCACATCCACGAGGACCAACACACTCAACATGTTGAGGCAGCGCAATTTAATTTCCCGCTCTTAAGGCTACACTTTGACTTGTTGGGAAAAAAAAAAGTGAAGGGCTTGTGAGTTATGACGAAAAGAACCAGTAAGCTCTGCATTCAGGACAGACGTCAGATAGGAAGTATTAAGGTGACCCAAACACTAGCCCAACTCCAATTATATCTTTTTCTCTTGAAGCTCTGTTCCCATACAAAAAATGTTAGAGCCCACCAAAACGGAAAAAATCAAAGAATCTTTTAGCTGAAGAGTGTCTTAACATACAATTTTTATTTTTGTATATAAACTAGCATACTGTTAACTGTTAAAAATATTTTTCAAAAATTAGAAATATAAACAATTATTATGTTAATAATGTGATTATGATGATAAATTGAGAAGTATTTGAATTTTATGTATATATAATACTAGCGGTTACTTTTCTCAATCATATTTTTTCTTCTTGTTTTTTCTTAGCCCTTTCGGTGTTAAAATTTTTTACAGGTAGAAATTTATAAACCTACAAACAATAACTAATCATGTCATTATTATCTCACTATAAAAAATACTTTTGAGCTGTATTTTTTCTTTTCTTTTTTTTTCATGGATAGCCTAACAAATTAAATGAGGGAAAGCCACCCCTCTAAAATCATCAAAGACAAGGTCTTGAATAGAAGCAGGCACATTAAAAAAAAAAAAATCAAAACAAGCAAAAAAGAGTGTCCCAGAGCAGCAAGGACATCAACTACTTTATTTCCCTCCCTGAAGACATGGCACACCTTCACTACCCTGTGCCTTGCCATCAAAAGTCTAATATTCTAAATGAGAGAGTAGAGAGGATGAGGCTCATGGCCCCTTCTGAATAAGCTCCACCATTGAAGCAGAATCCAACTCAAGAATAATTTGTCTATCATCCCATTTGCCAAGCTACTTGTAATGAATATAGCACCCCCTAAAGCTCAATTGCAACAACCGAGTAGGAGACAACATTTGCTAAGAAAGTCCTTTGGAAAAAGCCAGAGGCATCACGCATAATCTCACTACAAGTCGAGTTCATAGAGCGGACAGACCCATTAGAATTTTTGGCTAAGAATCAGGAAGAGGAGTCCAACAAATCTAAGTAAGATGCTTTTGGGGGCAGAGGGAAGTACATTGAAGCATGCTTTGGGAGATTGAGTTGCAATGGAAGGACACTCAAAACTGATGGTACATTTCCTTAGGAGAATGAGTGAGTTGTTGAAATAATTCCTCATTCCTTGTACACCAAAGAAAAAGATGAGCCACACCAAAGAACTTACCCTAAGGCTAGCTATACACAAGAGAAGAAGCTTGGAGATTAGAGGTGAGTCCGCTCTAAAGAGAAGAAGTGGAGAAATTAGGCCAGTGTTTAGGGCCCACCAACCGAGACCAGAAGTTGCTAAGCACATGATAATCACAAACAGCGGGAGCAGTTGCAGAAGTAGAAATGTGCCGATAAAATCAGAAGGCATTGGTGTAAAAAGAATCATTGGCCACAAGCCACAAGAAAGTCCTAATACTCTCACTATCCTCCCATTTCCAGATGACCTTAAATATTGGGAGATAAGGCAAATCAGAGACAAGGCAGATATTGTCATACGCTGATTTGACACTGAAATTGCCATCCTTGCTTAGGTCCCAAACCGAAATATCATTACCCATATCCATAGAAGGAGGAGGAATACTCGCTATACTAGAGTAGACTTGGTGAAGGAAAAAAAGCACTTAACATAGGCTAGTTCCAATCACCAATGGTAGAAACAAGGTCAGCTACCATAACATTGCTAGGGATATGGGCCAGCCCAAGAGGCCCAAGATTATGAAACTACCGTTGTCGAGGGGCCCAATAGTTATTCCAGAAAGAAACCGATGTATTATTGCCAAGACGTTAGCCCAAATTACGCGTAACTATGGGCTAAGCCATACAAATGCCTTTCCAGAAATGAGAGCTGTTACATCTGTGAGCCACCATAGGAATTAAGTCATTCCCACACCAATAGTGGTGCTGAGCACTTGAACCATAAATCATTTCTATTCTGAATTAAACGCAAACCAAACTTGCTCAGAAGAACGAATTTCATATTTCTAGCCTAATGGAGACCCTAGCCCCTAGCCTGCTTTGGATAAAAAAGAGCCTCCTAAGAAGTGAGAGCCAATTTGTGACCATGTTAGTGTTACCCTAAATAAAACTACAAGAGATGCTATTAACCTGATCATAAACCCTTGCAAGAAATAGAGAAGTCTATATCTCATAGATAGGTAAAGAAGAAAGAACAGACTTGCAAAGCATCCCCTACACCCGAAAAAGAAAAGGCTTTCCAAGAACTAAGGTGTTGAATGGGTTTCTCAATGACATGGCTAAACGAAAAAGAGCTAAGCAGGTTATGATGAAGAGGGACGCCTAGATATTTCCCCAAGTCATTGACGAGAGAAAAGTAAAAACTTATGGTATTTCAATAGCGCAGACATGATTCACATTTTTGGAGAAATAAGTTTTAGTTTTCTCCTACTAGCCTTTTGATTAGAGCTATCACAAAAAAGATCGAAGCAGCTCAACTTGACCCATGGAAGCTTCTGTGAAAATGAAAAGGTCAATTGCAAAATAAAGGTGGGTGATCTTCGAGCCTCCCATAGAGAAACATGTTTCCAAAGATTTTTAAAGACAGCCAACTGAATCAAGTGAGATAGGCATTCCATGCAAAGCACAAACAAGTATAGAGACAAAGGGTCACCTTGACAAATAACCCTAGAGGGGGAGAAATCCCTAACACTTTCCCCATTCCATAGAGTATTCATTGTAGGAGAAGAAATATAATTTCAAATAATATTGAGAAAATGATTATTCAACCCCAACTCTTTTAAAGTATCAATAATGAAATGCCAGGAAAGGCAATCATAAACTTTCTCAAATCCAATTTAATAGCCATATAAACTTTAGATCCATTAGCATCTCACATTTTTTAAATAATTTTCTAGGTGATAATGATATTATTGGACCTATTACGACCCAAAATAAAACCACATTGAGTTGGAGCAACAAGTTTGGCCATAATCCTGTTAAAGATGGTTTAGCCACAATCTTGGTAAACAACTTATAGGTAACATGACACAAACCAATGGGTTGGAAATGTTTCACCTACTCAGGATGCTCAATTTTAGGGATAAAGAGATAAAAGTTTTGTTAACATGATCAATATCCTTAGGAAAGTGAAAAGCTTTAGAGATGAACTCACAAATAGAACCACCAACTATATTCCATTGACTTTGGAAGAAGAAGGCATGCAAGCTATTAGGCATTGGAGCCTTAAGGCTACCTATAGTAAATAAAATAGATTGGATTTCTTCCAAAGATAGAGGCCTATAAAGGAAATCCTAATCTTTAAGAGTCAACATCAGTACAACAACCAACTAAAGGAAGTGGGGAGTAGTGATGAATCTCATCACAATAGATATTAGTAAAGAACTCCAAAACCATGCCTTTAAGGACATCCTAGTCATGACACCAATCCCCTTCTTCATTTTTGAGTGCTAAAATATGATTCCTTCTATGCCTGGATAGAGTAGATAAGTGAAAATACAAAGTGTTATGATCACCCAAAGAAATCCATTTGCATATAGATTTTTTGCATCCACAAAGACTCTTCTTCAAAAAGAACACTTTCATAATCGAACCAAAGCTTGTTTTAGAGATATTCAAGAAACACATTCTGGGTATCAAGAAAGGAAGTATGGATTTGTTGGAGCCTATTTAGCAGCTTCCGTTTCTTTTTGAAAATATGTCCAAAAATGTCTCGGTTCCATATACAAGCTGCCTAGGAAAAGAAATAAACATTATTAGCCCATCCAATGGACTAATCCTAAGAGCTAGAGACAATTCAAGGAAAGTCATCATGACTAAGCCAAGCTTTAGGAATTTGAGACTCTAGGCTATTGCTGCATAAAAGGATCCCTAGACCTAATCTAGAGAGCACTATAATCTAAGTTAAAAAAAAAAGGAAGTGCAGCATACCCACATAGTGCAAAAGTAAGGCTTAATCCTAATTAATAAGAGCATGATCCAAATGCTTTTTAGGAGAATTTCTATGCCAGTATATGTTGGACCATTCAACCAGCGTCTCAAAGATTGCAATATATAATACATTGTTGAAAGAAAGAATAACCTTGATAAAGGGTAGAAAAACCCTAAAGCTCATGACACTACAAGAATTTTGGAGATTAACTATGGCACCAATCCATTGCTAATCCATTACTAATATGTCACTAACACAAATCAGTGATGTATTAGCGAGGGATTAGTGACCAAATTGTCCGTTGCTTTTTGAAAGTCGAGGATCAGCCTCAAAAACCAGTTGTTGCTAATCCATCGCTGATTTATTTTAGCGACCAAAATTCACTCGTTAATCAGTCACTAATCTGGAGCTATTTTATAAAAAAAAAAAGTGCTTTCTTGTTTTCCTCACGCATTAGCAAAGCACTTATCTACAGCTAATCCCTCGCAAATTTATCACAACACTTATTGCTGATCCTTTGCTAATTGGTAGCTATTACTAGGCTAATATTCAAATATCGAAATGTTAATAGTAGCTAATTCGTAGCTAATCCGTCGCTGATCCCTTTATGTTTTCCTCACCAATTGGTAGCTAATATGTCACTAAATCAAATATAGTTTCCCTCGCCAATCCGTAGTTAATCCCCCGTTGATTTGCATAAATTTTTTTATCCAATTAAATCTTAAATATTATACCTGTTTGTATAACTCAATATGCAAAATTATACCAACATAAATAACTCAAATTTATGAAATAAATTACACAAAATACTATAATTTGATGGAATTAATTTGTTTTAATCCGAAACAAGTCAATTACAAATATATGAAGCATAAAAATAGACAATAAACTATAAAACTATAATGAATATACTCGAACCACATCAAGATCATTGACATACAAGTAAGAGAAGTAAGATCTACATGAATAAATCATATTTTCAACATCTTGCTGAATGTTATCCGGTTGACTCCCGGGATATTACAAAACCAAAACGATTTGTTAGCACCTTGTTCATCAGAAAAATTCAACTCCCAACGTTTGGACAAGATATATAAGAGGGGGAGATATGAGTGTCCTTATTCAAGCATGGATAGCGCTATTTCAAACATTCAAGTCACAATTTATCAATTCTACAATTTTAATAAATTGATAAAGACTAGCAACACAAGCTTGTAGAATCTTACCAAAAACTAGAAACAATTTAAATATGTACAATTTAAATTTATTGTTACATACAAGCTTTATGAAAATAATTTAAATATTTAAAATTAACTTATATTCCAATTTTGTCTGAACATTAGTCTCAATAAAAAAATATCAACTTATGTCTGATGTATCACATCATATGATGATATGTCATGTTATCTCCCATATTGGCACCTAAATTGTAGCAAGACATCAATGTTTTACTAATTTGGTTAAATAAGAGTAATTTAAAATATAATTTTTTGGATGACCTAAGGCTATCCATTGGCAAAAGCAATGACTAATCCTCTTAAAGCGTAGAGCTCACATGCATAGGCCTTACCTCTGGCCATGAAACCCTCTACATACATATTGCCAGGAATAAAATCTCTAATTAGATACTTAAGGAGCTCAACTAGCTATCAACTATGCTAGGTATTTGTGGTTTTTGAAATGTAATTTTTGACTTCATAGTATGGCTGATTTTGATCAGGGATATGTATTTTTATTTGTCATCTCTATCATGTATGTATATAGTATGCCATAATCTATCAAATTGATATTAGGTAGACTAACCTAGCCCTTAAAATTGGGCAATGTTTGGTGTATAATAAAATTGCACAATAAATACACATTACGCACTTTATCACAATTGGATGTAATGAGTGAGTGGGATGAGTAGGGGCCACACATCACATGTAATGGTAATAAGGTATGTGGTGTGCATTTGTTGTATAATTTTATTGTACACCAAATACTATTCCCTAAAATTTTATTTTATCATACATGCTAAACAGGAATTCAAAGTTCAATAATTTTTAATCTGGCATGAGGAATGCCAATACAATACATTCAAAATGCGCATTAACTCACAGTATCATGCCTAACAATACAATATATAAGAAAAAATAATACAATATGATGGATGATGAAAAGGGGCTTGGGGATGAACATAGTAACGGGTAAGAAACCAACTGTTGCCATTAGAAGAGGAAATTCTCATGTAAATGAACTGGGAAGGGGAGAGACTAACATCAACATACTACACAGTCCTATCCCACAAAGCCCATATTCCTTTAGCAAAACCATTCGCATCAAATTTAAACCATCCATAAAAACCAATACGTGTAATGACTCTATCTTCCCGATCATCACTAATTCTAGTTTCTATTAGGTAAGAATAGAAAGCCCGTATTTCCTACGCAAGTCCTGTAGCATGGAAGTAACAACCTTTTTCGTGCACTCCTCAATTCAAAATATACATATTCAAATTTATCATCATAACAAAGAAAGATTACAAGGAAAGACTAGAATGCCTACTGCACAAATGAAGGCAAACCATCCTCTCCGAGCACCATTGGGATATCACAAGACACCCTCAAAAGTTCATGGCCCTCAACTAAGACCGAGGAGGAGTTTGGAGGATGGGCTTTCAAATCAGCAATGCTCGCCAAAATTTGAGGAGACTTTATACACAAATTAGCCTTGGAGGATCTCCCATAGTACAAGAGAATCATGACTAGATATGACATTTTTCTTGTAGAGAAAGCATGAAGTTCTAGAAATCTTCTTAACACTCCTATAGACTCCTATAAAGACAAAACCAGATTGGTCTTCTTTTCGATCATGGCTAAATGTTTACAAATACTGTTAAAAGGACGAGGAACATGAGTCAAATTTCAAGAGGAGGGAACGTACAATCTCTCTCATACCACTAGGGCCTACAAAGGCAATGGAGATGCATTTTGGAAAAATAGTGGGTGCATTCTCAAGTACAAAACAAAGAGTTTTCTGTACCTGCAGAAATGAGGTGGACCAATGAGTGAAGTATATGTGTAAATGGGGTCAATAAAAAGTTGTAGACCTATGTGAAAAATGTTGTAAGCCTATGCATAAATATTGTAAACCTATGTGGACAATACAACATTCCTAATATTCTTAGGGGTGATTACCAAAAAAAAAAGTTGTAAATCACCTAGTAAAATATTGTAAACCACTTAGTAAAATTTTGTAAACCACTAAGTAAAATGTTATAAATCTCATTTTTCTGCAGGTGCAGAAAACTTTTTGTTCTGCAGGTGCAGAAAATTTTTTGTTCTTCACCTAAAAATTTCCCAAAAATAGTGAGGTCCATCACAAGCTTCTTCATCCTTGAAACTAGAGTAAACTGTACATGGGGCACTGAAATTGCCTTTTCATTTTTCCCATGAACACATCCCTGATTTCTCCTCGAAATTGCCTCGTTGCTATTAGTATCATGCAACCCACCTGCCACAATATCCTCACATAAGTCATCCTCAGAATCACATAACGCTTCAAAATTATCTCCTTTCGAATTTAAATTGTGATGTATATTAATTCCTTGATTTTGTATGGATTTAGGGTGCCATTTCTGGGTCATAATGAGCACTAGCCATGAGTCGCTTGAGTAGTCAAGACGGTGACTAAAACTGGATTTTCCACCACCTTTAAACTATCACCACTAGTTAGAGTCACCCTAACAAGCGTAGTTTCTTGCTAAGGGAATGCTGGGATAGTAGTAGAGTAAACCCTACCACTAGAACTGTCCCTGGCATAATGCCAATAACAACCGTAAGTGGCACAGATAATATTAAGGCCTTCATACCCAATCTTAAGCCATTTATCAATAAGACATATCCTTCCAACCACAAGCTGCTTGAGATTAATCCCAACACACCTCTAGAAACTTCCCACGAGCAGCCCTAAGAGTGTTTTGATTAATCTTTGCAAGTTTGCCTATAAAGCTAGACATGGCTAATAGCGCATCATCATCATAGTTTTGATACCCGATGTACAGTATCAGTAGACAAGTTCTGTACAATTTCAAGGTCCCCCAGGACCCACCCATATTGCCAGGTCCTATTCACTAAGTCTGGATCCTACACCTCCTTGGAGGGCTATATGATAGAGCCATATTCTTGGGGTTAAAAGTCCTGATAATTGTTCCCAAAGGGAAAATAAGTAAAAAAACATTTTTATTTGAATTTTATGGAACCTTTAAATGTTTCATTTTTAGTCCACAAGTTTAGAAAATCTTGAAGATTCTCGAATTTGAATTAAAACTCAAAATTTGGATTTTGATTTGTTGGGATTTTGATTTTTATGATATTTTATTTGAATCCAAATGAGGGGTATTTCTTTATTTACATTTATGTTTTAAAGTTAATGGAAAGTAAAAGAAATGTAAATAAGTGAGTACTAAGACAAACCAAATGCCAAATGATAGGAAAAATGCAGAAGTTGGGGTTGCTATTATCGGTATAGCGGTCCAAGAGCACTATAGCGGTCACAGGGGTGGTTTTTAGTGGTCTGAGGATTGCTATAGTGGTCTGCTGGAGCATGAACAGTATAAAATGGTGTCGTTCCACTTGCTAATACCTCATCTATTTTATAAAACTCTTCCTAACTCTTTTTTCCCCCATTTTTTTCGATCGGAACCCTAAATCCTCTCTCCCAAACACATTTTCTCTCTTCTCTCTTAATCTCATTCAAGTCTAACTTCCCTAAATCATCAAGGTATGTTTATGTTAATAGATTTTGTCTCTGTTCTTCCCATTCTTCCATGTTCTTAGCATGGGTTATTATTTTCTCTTATTATTGTCAAGTGGGGTGCTCCCCCAATGTTGTTAGATCTAGATTAGAGTTATCTAGAGGTTGATAGAGTTTGATCTTGAGTTTTATGATTGTTATAGTAGACATTGGTGTTCTCCTGGCTCCTCGGAGCTCAGTTGGTGATGGCACCATCTCTTCCTCTCCTTCAGGTGAGTGGGTTTAATCTCATAGCTTTAGTTTCATCATTATTAATATATTTCTCACATTATCATTGTGAAATATAAAATATAAGATGATAAAAAGTATAGAATATGATTACAGCAAGCTAGCAAAGATAATGATTTTGACTATGGCATAAAAGAAATGTGTTCTAGAAAATCATGGGACTATGATTGAATTGTTTAGTGTTATGAAAACGTTTTATATGTTCATGAAGGTAATTGTTGCAAAATTTGTGATTTAGTAGTGTTTATGAAAATTGTCAAATATGTTTTCTAGATTTATGGTACTACCATGATTTCAAGATTTGGAATCTCAGGCTATGTTTTTAGAATATTATGTTATGTATTTTGGACAAATCTTGATTACACTGGTTTAGCTTTGAATAAATATGTATTATGGATTATGATATCGCCATGCCTTAAGACTTGAAAATTTGAGAAATCGTTTTATTGAAATATTAAGTTGAACTATGTTGAATAAAATATGTTTTGGCCTTATGAAGAAATATGTTAATATGATTTACGGTTATTATGATAGTAGTATTACTAGGCATATAAAAATATGTTAGCTTAAGATATAAATTTAGAACTTCAGTTTTATGGTACCAAGAGGTACGAAATTCAGTATGATTCTTAGCAACTATCAGATACATATTCTATGAGTTTGAAATCGGGTTGCCTACAAGTAGGTGATCTCTTGGGTAGGATTTTTATAGTCACAGTTATGCTAAAATTAGATTATTAATGTTATATGAAACCAGAATTCTGAGTGTACTAATTAAGGACTTAGGGGCTCTTATTCACCAAGGACTGAGCACCCACCTTTTAGTTATGGACATTCAGTAGTGTTGATTTTATTTATTTCTAGTCAAGTTATGTGTGATGGGATTCATAAACATAATTACAATTCATGTTTAGAAAGAAGTTAACCTTGGTACATCTAACTGCCAAGAGGTGGTGTACCAAGCGACCATAGAAGCAATCTCAGTGAACAACCATGATAGTAATCCTAGTAAACAGCCATGGAGGCAAATCCAGTAAACAGTCATTGAGGTGAACCCAGCAAACAATCATGGAGGCAAGATTTTAGAAAATTGAGATATTCGAGATCTAGTGAAGTGTCCATAGAGAATAAGGATAATTGTGTGCAGTTATGACCATTGTTATACACACACACACACACACACACACACACACACACACACACACATATATGTCTGTTAAGTTCATAGTGTTGTTATTTATGATCCAGCAAAGCTAAAGGTCTATTTTAAGTTGTTTATGTGTGTGTGTGTGTGGAATTGTTAGGAGCTTGTATTAGTATTACTGTTATCATTACTATCATGATTTTATACATCTTTGTGTTGTCCCATGTATAGGTGTGAGTGACGATCCACTCACTGAGTTTTGTAATAAAATTCACCCCTCTTTCCTTCCCTTTTCTCACAGATACAACTGTAGCTCAAGATCCTCGTCTCTCTCCCCTCTCTCCTACTCTGCATTAGTTATCATTAGTTTGGGTGAGCTTCACATTGCAATGAAGTCTTTTTGGTAATGGTAGAGTGCTCTAGTAATATGACGGGTAGGGTCCTAGACCACATACATAGATTTATTCATGTTTTGTTTTTTTGTACGCCATCGTTCTTTTGTATTAAAATGATTTAGCATTCATGGTTTATTTTGTAAATGAGCAACTCAGTTGAATTATATATCCCAACTATAGCTTTAGGTTTTATTTGCAAAAGAACGGTTTTATTCAGAATTATTATAAGTTGAATTATTGTTCAAATTGGAATTTATGAATGAAGTATGCATATAGTATGGCGCAGCGATCACAAGGCTTACATGGGGATTGGATTCCTCACGTTCCGGTCACGATCCAAGTCGAGTGGTGACAGTAGTAACCAATGTTCAAAGCTGGAAAACAAATCCATACCAAGGTAGAATTAATCTTAGCAGACTCAACCACAAAATCAAGAGACCATGTACAAGTTGCTAAATAGTGGTCAAACAGCATCCATGGACCCTCTTCAACTACTTTACCTCTGTCCTCCTCAGTTTCAAACTAAACCAAGAAAAGCCAAACCCAAGGTCAATCATCTCAACTATGAGAGAGTTTCCATAGCTTCTTCAATCTGTCCTTCATAGTAATAAAACCAACATGTTCTTGCCCGAAAGCTTGATCATCACCAAGGCACCTTCCCATGAAGAATTCAACTCCTCCATGAGTGAATGTTCAAGAGACATATTTGGTAATAAGCGATTTCTATGTACCAACTTAGCCTTTGCTAGGTTTAATTGAAAGAGGTTGCCCCTCCTTCCTTTTCAAAAGGCTCTGGATGAAGCCATAAGCTTCTCTTTTAAGGAGAGCATCTTAACATCATTGCCCCTCCTCCATCAAGAGGCAACAACGGAGGAGACATGATCATACAGTGACTCCCTAAGCAAAACCTAGCAGAGGATTATTCAAAATTCGCTCATAGCTCTTTAGAAGTCCTAAGGGAATAGTTATTGTACTTTTTTTTACTATTAGTAGATAACTAGTTTACAATTCAAATAACAATAATACACTCATGCACATTGTTAAGTCACTAACACAAAATTATGCACCTAATAACACTATTTAACAAAATTATAAAATTAAATATAAGTATTTGTTATTTATTACATAAATTATACTTTATTATTTTTAAATAAATCAAATAAATATGGATTGACTGGCATGTATCTTTTTGTCAATCCACTTGGATATAAAATGTGTTTAGATAAAATTGTCATTAAATAATAATATTAAAAACTAAAACCCATTTCCCTCTTTTATTAGTAAGCTTACAATTTTGGATGAATCTATAATTTTATTTTTATCCACATTTATTATTTTTCAATTTTTTCTCTAATCTAATTAATATTTTCTTATCATTGTTTTTCAATAGTTGAATAGTACTTTTTTATTTCTCTCCTAAATTCCATACGAGTGATATTAGATCAAATTTCACCTAATACTATGGTTAGGTTTAGTTAAACTTCTGAGATAAATACTGTTTTAGAACCAAAATCAAAAGCAGAACCAGGAATTTGTTTTATATTTGGATTCAATTAAAAAAGTAATTTTTCCTATAACATTATAATTGATGATATGAAAATTCAATTCCCAATTTAGATAGCAACATATTTTTATACATAAAAAATGTTTTTAAAATTTTATAATTAATTTAGAATCTCTATTTTTAATTTTAAAATTCTTTAATGAATCGTATAATCCATAAAAAATTTCAGTTGATGAAAAGTTATTTTAATTAAGTTGTCTTAGATTTATAAATAAAAAGAATATTATTATTATTATTATTATTAGTATTATTAGTATTATTGTTGTTGTTGTTGTTGTGCATAGGGATACCTTATATTTATGTAGTTTTTAATATTAAAAAGGAGGCATGGATATCTTTTTGTCATTTTAAGAAAAAAATCAAGTATATTTTTGAAAATATAATTACTTATTATGTCACACTTTATCTATCTGCTTCCGATTCTGAGAAAAACAGTTTACTATCTACATATAAAAAAAATGCAGAAAAAATTATTACTTTATATTCTTACTACACAAACAAACAGTACTTAAAATTTTAGTGGCCTTCCATTAGCACAACCAATCGCACCCATATGTTAGATAAATACACTTAATTCTGTTGACATTCAATATTAATTTGATTAAAAAATTATGAATTTTCTAAACAATAACAATTAGATCTCATTTAATCAACCCATGCTTTATGCATAATTTATTAATCATAAAATTAAATTAGTAATAATATATATTGCTTATTTAATTACTAATTATCAAAAATCCATATTACAATAAATAATAAATTTGGAATATCGATATGAATTCAGAAAATCATCTCCCTCGTGCAAAAGTTCAGAAAATTAATCAATAACAGAAAATACTGAAAAGTGGAAACAAATCTTCACCAAAAAAAAAAATTAAATAAAGAGATATTATTGAAAGCAAAGACACTAATTAATATCATCAGGTAGCCAGGCCATCATGTTTACAACAGATATAGACCTAGCACTAATATTACAACATTTAAGGTACCGTCATTTATAGCACGACATGGTGTGTTTATTTGGTGTGGAGCACCTCTGTCCACGGCATGTTTATTAACGGTACACAATTCGAAGTTTTAAAAGTAGTACACATTATTAATTAACATCATAAAATCTTAACTGTGTTTGAAAAATAGTAAAGAATCCCCTTTAATTTTTATTTTTTTTGCGCTAGCATTTATTTATCAGGTAATGTTATTTTAATATTTAAAGAATAAGTGTTTATTCAGACATCTATTTTATAATTATTGGATATGATGGTGGTCTCTACTTATCCTTAATATTTATCACATTTAATAATTATAAAGTAGGTATCTGAATAGATAGTCACTTTTTAAATGTTAAAATAATATTACTCTTATTTACGTAGCGTAGAACAGTTGACTTTTTGAGTGATTTTGTTTTTCCAAATAGGAGTATATCCTTTGTCTATCCAAGAATTTGAGATTTCATATAGCAACTATCTCGACATCAGTCCCAGGCTGGAACTCCGATCCCGCGGGTGGCTCAAAAATACTATTTAGTAATTTAAAAAATAAATATTTATAAAGATACTCATTTAATAATTATTAAATATGATAATAAATTTCACATGTTTTATCTATTATATTATATTCAACAATTAATAAATAGATATGTTAATAAAAACTTAATTTTTAAATAGTATCATCCTAATTCCTTATTGCAAGATTAATTACATAACACCACTCTGTCATTTAATAACCTCTTCTCTCTCTCTCTCTGCCTTTTTTGTTCAGAAAATTATATTTTATTCTTTTGTTTCCTAATTTGTATGGCTTTGCAAGAATATTACTCATTATATTTTGCTAAGTATAGGATCAGTCATGAATTCAACACCATCACTAAAGTCCTCTTCATCATGTGAAGCAGAGCTAGTTGCCGGAGTTGCATAATGGAACACGTACACATCGTATTCCATGATACCATCCCCTTTGAGGTGATCCACCACATGACTCTTCTCACGAACGAAGCCACGTGCGAATCGGAAAGCGCCCGTCCCGCCGGTGATTGGCATCTCTCTCACGGCGGAGGAGATGAAGTTCCGGCCGAACAAGCTGAGCGTGCTGCCGTTGAACTTCCCTTCCGTGAAGGATAAGGTGATCCCCATCACGAACTCCAAGTCCACGCCTTCACGCTGTGTCGACTGTGTGTAGAACCCTTGTGCCTTTCCCACGAGCTTGGAGTGAGGCTCGGGTCCCACGGTCAAAGGGTCCTCGAACACCACCAAGGATCCGAAGGGAAGGGGTGAATTGGACTTGCCCTTGAGGGGCTCCGCGGATATGATCATGGTGGGGTTTGGCCCCGAAACGACGTCGTGGAAGTAGAAGTGGATGTGTGTGAGCTTCTCCTCCGTGAAGCCCAGGGATGATGGGGAGATGGTTTGGTAGTAATTAGCGGTGGTGGTGATGATGAGGGTGGAGAAGATAGTGAGGGGAATGAAGAAGAAGGTTGATAGGTGGGTTTTGGAGATGGCCATCGTGGTGGTGGTATAGTCGTCGATTTAGCTAGTAATCAAAACTAATGGTTTGGCTAGTATTGATGCTATGACTATGAGACCGTGATGAGAAACAGAGGGGATGTTTCTATTTATAGGGAGGTGGTATTTTGAAGTGTTGCATTGCGACTTCGAGTGACCTTATTGAAGCTGATTAGTAATGTTAATATAATGCTTATTATGCCTAAGGTGACGTGGTTTGCTTTACAATTGACACCTTTGAACTCCTACCCCTTTAAGGTGGACTGTCAGACCGGGCAGTACTCCTAGCCTTCAACCTATATGCACCTTATTTTTGATAACATCTTTTTGGTCACTTTCGTTTTCATTTACTGAATCCAGACAATCTGAATTCAGTTTTTTCACTAACTCCTTTTTTATTGTAATTTTTTGCACTCCAAACAAAATGTGAAAAAGTTAATTAGGAAGGTTAATAATTTTATGAAAAACAATTAAATCACCAAATTTGACAGAAAAAGAAAATATTTTTTCACGTTTTTTTCTTTTTCTTTCATTGAATTCGAACAATCCGAATTTAATTTTTTTACTAACTCCTTTTTTTCCTTTTTTTTCAAAAATTCAGACTGTCCAAACTTCATTTCCTTTGATCTTTTTCTTTCATTGAATTTGAATAGTCCGAATTCAATTTTTTTACTAACTCCTTCTTTTCCTTTTTTTTTTCAAAAATTCAAACTGTCCGAACTTCATTTCCTTTGATTCATGATATTTTCTTTTTCTGTCAAATTTGGGGATTTAATTATTTTTCATAAAATTATTAACCCTCCTAATTAAATTTTGCACATTTTGTTTGGATTACCAAAAAAAAAAGAGTTGGTAAAAAAACTGAATTCAAATTATCCAAATTCAATTAAAAAAAAAGAGAGAAAAGAGAAAAAGGAACACTGAATGCTGAACTAAATTCGGACAGTCCAAATTCTTGAAAAAAAGAAAGAAAAAAGGGACTAAATTCGGACAATCAAATTTAGGTAGAAAGAAAAAAGAAAAATTGAATTAGTATAAAAAATAAAAGAACATCAAAAATAAGGTGCATATAAGCTAAAGGCTAGGAGTGCTGTTCGGTCTGACAGTAGGTAACCATGAAGGGATAGGAGCCTACAAGTGTCAATTGTAAAGTAAATTACATCACCTTAGGCATAGTAGGGATTGACCATTAAAGGCACATGAGTAATCACCTATTTTTGAAATAGATATGTCATCACCCTTTTTTCACAAAAAGCCAGATTAATAGAATCTAATTTCCATGGGTAAAAGAGTTTTTATATTTTTATTCAATTAAATTTTTTATATATATATATTTTTTAAGTAGTGGGATAGAAAATAACCATATTTACTAATGTGACAGTATATGATTAGGTTTTATATCTCGCTCATCTTAATTAGATGATCATGATCACCTTCAAAAAATCATGGTCGTCTAATCATTATCCGTTTTTCTGATATTTTTATTGTCTAACAATTATGTATGGCATTATTAATTGAATTGATTAGAAAAATTTGGATTGTCAACTTTTTGTTTTAAATATAAAATTTTAGTAATTGATATTAGATATAATATAGAGAAATTCTTAGGTACTCTTAGAGCAAAACAAAACATTTATTTTGTTCCATTTAGTGATCGATAAATCAGCTATTGTATTAAAAATATAGAGAATGTGGAAGACAATAAAACTTAAGTATTAATTAATAAATAGATCAAAGCAAGTATTATTTCTTATTCTCGATGCACCTAAGTATTTATTAAATAGATAATTGTTTCTAATTTTAGCTTTATGGAATTGGATATTACTTGAGAATTATTGGGAATTCAAGTGTAAATAATAAATAAATATACCAGTGAAAAGAAGTATCACCCAAGAAAATAATGGACAAAGCAATAGTTTATAAATGATTGAAACTAATGACCAATGGTGTAAACTATTATTGTTTCTCTTTTGATCAACTAGTGTTATCTCATTATTTGTGTTCATTTTATGGACTCATCTTACACAGTTACACTCCCATGGGGAGGGGCGGATTCAAAGGTGAAAGGTCACTATTTTTCTTTATCAACATATTCAATTTTCTATTTTTATCTCTTTATGTGAGTCTAAAATTAGTTTATAAAATTAGTATAAGTAATATTTATTTTTCTCTTTAAGTTCATTGTTAATTAGGTATCCACCCGTGTTTTGGTCACCAGCAACCAAGGAAAAGTAATTATATCCTGCATGGACTTTTGCAAATACAGACATACACGTTTTGAATGGTAAGCGAATTGTGTCACCTGAGAATGATGGTTTTGCACTTTTGTGTAAATATTAAGAATTTCACTTATTAGAGATAATAGATGCCAGTCTACATAAAAGAAGTTGGGTTTTTCTATTCCTCACTTTGAAAAGTCTCGTTTATTTTCTTTTTAATGATAGTAGCACAACTTATATTTGTTAATGAAATTACGATATTGTTTTTTACAAGATACATGTATACACGGTTTGAATGGTAAGCGAATTGTGTCACCTGAGAATGATGGTTTTGCACTTTTGTGTAAATATTAAGAATTTCACTTATTAGAGATAACAGATGCCAGTCTACATAAAAGAAGTTGGGTTTTTCTATTCCTCATCACTTTGAAAAGTCTCGTTTATTTCTTTTTGATGATAGTAGCACAATTTATATTTGTTAATGAAATTACGATATTGTTTTTTATAAGATACATGTATCGTACTGCTGCGAGAATTCATGATTTTCTCGCTCAAAAGTATCTCACCCCGAAAAATTTTGATTGAATCATCAAAAATCTGGAGCGTGAATTGTAATAATGAAATGCAATTAGATTGGGGGAGAAAATGGGAAAATCCCATATAACCCAAAATATCTGACAAGTTGTACTATATGTCAACCCAACTGATCCCGTGTGAATCAGCAAGGACCACCTTGCAAGGCTAAATACTCTTGGGTGACCGATAGTGAAGTAGTATCGTGAGGGAAGGGTGAAAAAAAACCCCATCAGTGAGTGAAATAGAACATGAAACCGTAAGCTCCCAAGCAGTGGGAGGGGCCCAGCCCGAGGCTCTAACCGTGTGCCTATTGAAGAATGAGCCGGCGACTCATAGGCAGTGGCTTGGTTAAGGGAAACCACTGAGGCTATAGCGAAAGCGAGTCCTCATAGGGCAATTGTCACTACTTATGGACCCGAACCTAGGTGATCTATCTATGACCAGGATGAAGCTTGGGTGAAACTAAGTGGAGGTCCGAACCGACTGATGTTAAAGAATCAGCGGATGAGTTGTGGTTATGGGAGAAATGCTACTCGAACCCAGAGCTAACTAGTTCTCCCCCAAATGCGTTGAGGCACAGCAAGAAAAAGTGGCTCTTGTTTAATTCAAATCATTCAAAATCTTTTTTTTGAGATAATTTCAATTATTTATAATGCACATAATTTGCGTCCAATAGGATTTGAACCTATACCAAATGTTTAGAAGACCTCTGCCCTATCCATTAGACAATGGACACTTTTCTTCTTTTCTTTTTAACTAACTTTTTTAGTTAAAATGTTAGTTAAAAAGACGAATTCTATTATATCATAATCTAATTCTCTATATAATAATTATATATCTATATAATAATAGATATAATTTTTTCTATATAATATTATAACAATCCATAGAAAATATATATAGAATATATATATATATATATAGATATATATAGAATTTTAGAATAATATATTCTAGAAATATATAATATAGATTTAAATAAGAATATATTAGATTAAAATAAGAATATATTCAAAATAAAATTTCAATAGTCAAAAAATCACTAAAACAAAATAAAGAAATTCAAATGAATAATTTTTAAAATTGACTAAATAATTTGTATTCATTCTGAAAAAGAATGATTCGAGTAGAATATAAAAATAGGAAAAAAGAGCAGGTAGCGGGAATCGAACCCACATTGTTAACTTGGGCGGCTAGGGGTTATAGTCGACGTTTTATTCGATCTGAGTAAGATACGACTTATTTGATTTGAAAATTTCAATTGAATTGGAAATTTTTTGATACTCTAGATATTCCATAGTTCTTTACCATGTAAATTTTCAATTCATTGAGAGTCATGGTCAATACGGATATATATATATATATATATGGATTAATATTTAAGGATATATATATATATATATATATATATATATATATATATATATATATATATTACCTCCTCCTTTCCTTTCCCTTTCAAACAAAAAAGAATGATTAAAGTTTTTCTATTTGAATTTGTGTTAGGACTAAATCCTTTTACTTTGGCTGGATTATTCGTAACTACATATTTAAAATACCGATGTGGTGGTTAGTTGAATCTTTGATTAATTAATTAACATCTCTTTTGTTTATTGACCTCCTATTCCTTTGTTTTAACCCTAATCCACAGGAGGTAAGATTCAGATTTTAGAGTGCTATTCCATTTTTTCCATTGTCATTCTCGATCTAACAAAAAAGGAATAACGCTTTGTAGGATTTGAACATACAACATCGAGTTTTGGAGACCCGCATTCTACCGAATTGAGCTAAGAGCGTTTTAAATAAAAAAAAAATTTTGTGACCCAATACATCTTGCATGCATATACTATATCAATATATATATTGTATGTATCTTCAACTGATCATGTCCTGTTCATGCAAGGACCCTCATACCGTCGTTAGAAACCACCTTTGGAGGGTGTATAGCAAATGACTAAAGTGAGAAGCGTGATTGATTGCAAATGTGAGAGAAACAAATCTTGACTATTAAATCTCATACGAATGATCAAGATTAAAATATAAAATCATATGATTTTTAAAAATTATCATGTGACTATAAATTACTATTAATTAAGTTTCAAAATATAAGTCATCCGTGTATAGTTATATATCCTATATTTACTTATCTCACTCTCATAATAAAGTACTCCTCTTACATAAGTCATTCTCTATATATATACATCAAGTGAGATGAGTACTTTAATATGAAAGTGGGAGAAACAAATCTTTGGATCGTATAATCATACATTAATGATCAAAGTTGAAAGTTATTTAATAGTAATTAATAGTTATATAATAATTTTGAAAAGTTATATGATTTTTTGTTTTAATATTAATTATTTTTCTAAGATCTAATACTCAAGATTTATGTGGAGGTTAGCAACCCCTATATCTTGGTTTGGAACTAAAAACCCAATTCTTTTAGTTTGAGTCATGTTTGTGACACAGATAATCTTATAATTTTAGTCATCCTAATTAACTAATTGCTAAAAGAAACTCTCTCTCTCTCTCCCCCGATGGGCACCGCCTCAACTTTCTTTACACTTTAACTGATCTTTGGCCAAAATTAAGAAGCTCTAATGGCCGATCACATGCATGTATCATTCAACACTTCTGAAACCATCTAAATTGGAAAAATTTGAATAATTCAAATAAGGAAAGAAAAAAATTAATTTTGGTTAAAATAGCAAATAAGTTTTAGTTTGAGAAAAAAAAGAGTAGTATTATTTGGATGCATAATATATGTGACACTATATCGAGACACTCTCATTTATTATGGAATGAAATGTGGGATATGATCCACATCTGATCAAATGATAGATGAACATGTATTTGCATGGTGGCCCACACATTAGTACAAATATTTACTCAAACTTGATGGATATTTTATATTATAAAAGATTACGTTGATATAAATTCTTTCAATGACTAGTGTATTGTATCACATATTGTTTTAATGACCTATTTAAATATTTACTGAAAATTATAACCTAGGCTTATCTATACTTATTCGATAAAATTATACAGATGTAAGACGGTGTATGGTAAAAGTTTGTGATGAAATACTACGCAAATAAAAGAGAGATTAGTTTTAATACACTACAAGTATAAAAAGAGTTTTATATTATTATCGAAATATGTAATTCAATTTGTAAGTTTTTTAAGATGGTAGGTGATTTGGCCAAATACCTATAATCATGCAACAATGCATGATTCGTTAGATGTCTATGTAAAATTTTTTATATTACTAATGCATTTAAATCAAATTCAAAAAATAAATAAATGCATAAAAAAAGATGATTTATTTAATTTAAATGAGTAAGCACTTCCTTATTTTCTGAGTAAAACTTTGAATTCAACTCATGTAAATTAAAATTAAAGTGAAAAAAAACTAACATTCATAGAAGAATTTGGTCTATTACTCTCTCTCTTTTCAACGATAAAATTGGTCTATTTTCTTGTACATAGTCTTTAAGTTTTACTTCTTCTTTTTTTCGGTAATGAAAGTCTTTAAGTTTTATTCCAAAGTCAATACTTACGCAGACCTAATTGAATACAACAATACAGTATATATAATAAAATAAAATATTAAAGTAAGTAAAAGCCGCCACGCATGGCGGCTTGAGCAATCTTCATTAAAGTCTAATATATATATTTGATAAGTAAGCATAAAGGCCGGTCCATGTGGGGAGCAAGAAGAAGAGCGCCCAGTGATCCCAATTAAGTCAGAGTAAACACAGGAAAAGAAAATAACATCGTAAAATCAAAGCCATCTAGAATGTGTTGAATCATGTGCGCCTTTGTCTTTGTCACTGCGTGCACCTTACTGACCGGTCCACACCATACAAAGATAATGGCCTGTTGAAATTCGGTAATTAAGCTCTATAGTCACACCTATAGTTCTTATTCTTCTACTGCACACGTAGATGAATGTTGCAGTCATTTATAAACTCTCGTAAGACGTGATGGATGTAAATTTTACAAATTTTCTTACAAAATGAGCTCATGTTTTAATCTGGCATGGATATATAGAGCTGAGTCGAGCCAAAAACATAGCAGCGTCGACCTCCGGAGGCGGGGAGGGATTAGGTTGCCGTTTCCGGCTATTTTGAACAGCTGATAACTTGGAGACTTTTATTGAAAAGTTGTTGTGATGAGCACGGCACCAGTGACCAGTTCAATGAAAATGTAACACGTAGCACCATGATCACACAAATGTTTAGATTACATGTGTAAAGTTTAATTAATACATATTATTTAGTGACTAAATCTTGTGTGCTCTTAGAGCAAGCACTTTTCTTGCTCTAAATGAATTTTAATCTTTATGGGAAATATAATAATAATAATATTCTATTAAATGTGTATAAAATAATGTCAATGTATTATTAAATTGATTTTTGCTAACTAGGGGGGGACAATCGGCCGGGACTAGGACTCCACCCCAAGCCACCAAGTTTTTCCCGTTCCGTTTCCCATTCCTCGTGGCGGAAAAAAATTCTCATCCACGTCCAACTTATGTGGATCCTCTCGTCTTCGTGGGGTCCATGGACCCCAAAAAAACAAACCTAGAAATAGAAAGCTTAAAACAACTTAATTAGCTTGAAAATTTTAAAAAAGAAACCCATAAATCATAAAACAAAACTAATTTATGTATTGGTCACTTAGACAATGTTTGGAATCATCAAAATTAAGAAATTATTTGATTTGATTTAAAATGATTTAATTTATAAGTTAAATCATATATTAAGAATGATAAATAGAATGAAAATTAAATTGATTTAGAAACCAACCAATTTATATGCTTAAAATACATTATTGTGTTTGGAACCATTGGAAGAGGAATTGAATTTATTCAACTTATTTTTAAGTTTTAAAATAAAATTTGATAAGATTTTTAAAACAAATGAAGTGAAATCATTTCTCATTTTTTAAAAGATCCAAAAATAAAATTCGATCTACAAATCAAATTATTTATATTTTTTTTAATGATTCCTGGATCCCTGCGCATATTTCTAATGCCATCTTTATTGCTAACCAATATGACACTAATTAAGAAATCAAGAAAATAAGACTTCTAAAGTTTCTTTTTCTTGTTTGGCTTTCTATGGTATCTACTGTCAGATGGAATAACTAATTCCTTCGCATACGGTACACCCATTTAAAGGGATAAATGTTGGCATCGGATTTTACAGTTGCTCCATTCCTAACGTGAAAATGGAGCTATCGATTATTGGTTAAGAAAGGAGATGATCTTTACCATCTCACCTTAATCACCGTAGCTAAAACTTTGAAGTTTATAAATTATTTAAAACATTAGGAATCTAAAAAGCTTATATTCTCAGTATAAAGTTTCCTTGCTTAATTTCTTAATTAGTGCTTTTTGATAAATCCTTATAATATATTTTTTAACAATAGTATGGGAATGGAATCAAAAAGGAAAGGAAACAATGAAACAATAACACAGCTGTGGTTGACCTTTTTTTAATAATTGAAAATAAATAATAGTATCCCACAATACTGATGTGGCGAAAAAATTTACTGGTATAGAGTAAGTGCCTAATTTGCTCCAAGAGCTGGCAAGCATTTCTCCCCGATGTTTGAAAAAATAATAAAGGAGTAATAATCCGACAAAAATAGCATGGCTTATAATGCTGCCGTCTGACACTTAATTACAATATGGAAAATAATATTAAAATAGAGATATTTAATATTTTACTAGAAGTATTTCGTAAAAATATAATTATATCATGTAACGACTAATATTAAATAGAAAGCATTTCATGTAAATTTTTAGAATTTTGATTGAGATATTTAGTTTTAAGGCTTTTAATGGCAATTGTTAATATTTAAGTCAGATTAAATTACTCCAAAATATCTTACTCAAGCATTTACTTAATTCTCAAGCAATTTTTCTAATGATGTCATAATCTATTGTAGAAAAGAATCAACGTCAATATACGTAAAAAAATTCAAAAATAAAATCATAATTAATGAATATACTTTTTAACATCCTCCATCTATAAACACTGATGTGATTTCTAAAGTCCTATATGTTAGATTGCCCTTATTCGTAGAATCGCATTAGTGATTTGAATAAAGGTAGCGTAACATAGACTAACACAAGGCCAAAATTATCCCTGTTTTCGGAAGCAGCTATTGTCACCCCATTTTATCAAATTGTCCTTACTCTATTTTAATCAAAATAATAGTTAGTTAGCAATTATTTATTAATCATCATAATTATATCAATAATCATCATTCTTAATTTAATCAAAACAAACTTAATTAATTAAATATATTTAATATTTACCTAGGCACTAAATATTACAAGTATTTAACAATAACATCTTTAATGTAATAATTTAAATTTATATGTTGAATATTTTCATTTAAAGCTTTCTTAAAACAATATTTATCTAAATAATATAATAGTGAATATTTTAGAAAAAAGATAAATAAATAAGAATGAATAATTATAAAAATAAATATAAATTACACTCATTTCCTCTGAGATTTGTTAAAATGTAATAGATACCCCTTCTATTTGTCCACCTAGCATTTACGTCATGTGAACTAAATAAAAACAAATAGATCTTTAATAGTGTTACTAACTAAGAAAATCAAATTACTTTTATACTCTTTATTAATTTATCAACCCCAAACCCTACAAACCCGCCCCCTCCCCCCACTGCTACCACTAAGCACCCTCTTTTTCGATACCTACAAGACAAAACCTTCCAATAAAAAATCTCAATGAAAGAGAAACTAGCTTAACTATAAACATTGTAATGATCAACCCACATTTCCAACGTTAACACGAAACTCCAAAGACCCCTGCACTGAATGAGCCGAGCATCGTCGAGCACTATTAAAGGGTGAGAGTAATTTTGGGTTTGTAGGGTTTTGAGTTGACAAATTAGTAAAGGGTATAAAAGTAATTTGACTTTCTCAGCTAGTAACACTGTCAAAGGTCAATTTGTTTCAAGGGAGATACATTTTAGGTGGATAAATAGAGAGGGTGTCTATTACATTTCAGTAAACCTTAGGGAAGGTGAGTGTAATTTACCCTAAAAATAATTACTAAGTTAAAGCTTAAGACATAGACATTGATATTTTATCATTGAATACATTGTCTATTTGTCTTAATTAGATTAAAATGTTGATTGATTGTAACATCTTAGGTACACGTGTCCCTGGACAAATTCAGTATGGCTCTAGGGTCCCTAGGGATCCACCCGTGTAGATGGGAAGGCCTTAGATGCTAAAACAATGTTGCAACTACAGGTTCTACATAATTATGCAAAACAGATTCATTGCAGCGAGACATACTTGCTGCAGCAAACAAGCAAGCCCGTCTATCCTAGGAGAAAATGACGTAGTTTTACTAAGTGATACCTACCCCTTTGTAAAAACCCTATTTTGAGACTCCCTTTCGAAAACCTATAAATCCTCAATCCTAAACTTCATTTTCTCTCTTTCCTTCCCAATCCAACATCAATCCTCATCTCTCAAAGTTCAAAGGTAAGGGATTATTATTGGTTTATGTTAGATCCTTCCATCTTCTTCCTCCTCCATGTTATGGGTATCATTGTTCTCAGTTATTGTCAACTGAGAGTGCTCCCTCAATACTGTTAGAGTTAGATTAGAACTATTTAGTGGCTATTAGAGATTAATCTAGAGTTTATGGTTGTTATGGCAGAGATTAGTGTCATTTCCACTCTACGAAGCCCAATTGGTATTAACACTATTTGTTCCTCATCTCCAGGTGAGCAGATTTGATCTCATAGCCTTAGTCTCATCATTATGAGTATATTTCTTACATGATGATTATTAAATATAAAAAAAAATTAGAGTTGAATATATGATTTTGCAAGTTATGGCAAAGATAATGATTTTGAATATAACATGAAAATATGTTTTAGAAAACCACAAAACCATGATTGATACATTATAATATATGGAAATGTTTTATGTGCTAGTTTATTGGAAAATATATGATTTAGCTAGTTTACTAAGGTAGTCAAATGCGTTTTGTGGATTTATGATATTCCCACATTTTCAAGTAGATCATTATGGACAAATAAAGAGCAGAGTATGATTTAGCATTTAAATACATATGTTATGATGATTTCAGAGTTTTCATGATTTTTAATCCTATTGGTTTTGAAGTATGATATTAGAATTTTCTAGTTTATGAAAAATATATGTTAGCATGAGATATGATTTAGAAATTCAGTGAAATGAATTTTGGAGCACGGATCTCCCTATGATTCATAGCAATTAGCGGCTACATACTCTATAGGCCTTGAGATCACAATATCTTCAGGTGGGTGATCCCTTGGACATAATTTTATAGCTATGGTTATGCTAAGGTCAGACTGTTAGAGTTATGTGAATCCAGAGCTCTCAGAACACTAAGGGTTTTAAGAGTTTTCATGAAACTAAGAAGTATGAAATTCAGTGTTTGAGTTTATTATTGATTTTTATTTCTTTTCAGTTGAGCTATGTATGATGAGATTTACTAAACTAGAGTTATGATTCATGTTTAGAAAGTCATTAACCTTGGTACATCTAATTGCCAGGAAGGCAATGTACCAAGCAGCCATGGAGGCGGTTTTATGAGATATTTACCTTGGTATATCTAACTGCGAAGGAGGCAATCCTATAAGACCTTGGGATACCTGGCTACCATAGAGGCGATATGTCAAGTGCTATGGAGGCAGATTTTTCAGATATAAGAGAAAATAGAACCTAGTTAGGTGCCCACAGCTTGTTCATTGAGGACGTAATTTACCAAGGACCATAAGATTACAGACAGAAGCTCTTGTTCGCCAGGGAATGAGCACTAATTTTCATTTAATAGGAACAATTATTATATTTATGTATATAATTATTGTGCTCATAGTACTGATACTTACGATACAGATGAATGCTATGGTCTATATATGTATGTAAATATGAAAAATGCTTTGGAGCTTGTTTTATTATTGTTATTATTATTATTATTATGATTTCATGCATCCTATTATGGTTGTCTGATGAAGGGGGTTACGGGTGAGAATTTACCCACTGAGTTTTGAATAAAACTCACCTCTCTCTTTTCTCCCATTACAGATATATTAGCTATTGCGGGTCCTTTCTAGTCACCTTCTCTCCAACAGTAGAGATATCCATTGGTGAGCTTCACTTTAGAGTGAAGTACCCTTTTGTTGTTCTTAGAGTGCTCTAGTATCATTGCGGGTAGGGTCTCAGACCACAAAGATGTTTTGCATTTTGTTTTACCATGATTCAAATTATATTATATTTGCATGATTATAGCTCTCATGGTTTTAAATCCGTATAGAGAGCAACTCAGTATATGTTGTATTATGACCACAAATTCAGAGTTTGATTATGAAACTATTTGACTAAATACCCAAACAGCTCCCTCAGGTTTTGAAAATCCCAAATTGGACCTTCACATTTCAAAAAAAAGAACAAATTAATCCTCCGTACAGTTCTGTATAGTTAAAAAGGGGACAAGTTGGTCCCTCCGTACACTGTACGAACTGTATAGATGACCAATTTGTCCCCTTTTTTGAAATACGAGGGACCAATTTGGGATTTCAAAACTTGAGGGACTAACTTATCCTCCAATACAAACTTGAAAGACCTGTTTGGGTACTTAGTCAAACTATTTATAATGATTTAGATTTCAAAGAGAAAATGATTTATGTTAGAGATGAAATTATGTTTAAAAATGGATTTTATGATTTAAACTATGCATATAGAACGACTTAGTAATCACGAGGCTTACATGAGGGTGGAATTCCTCATATGTAGGTCTCCTTTCCAAATCGAGTCGTGACATTGATCCATCTCTCTTTTAGGATAGATTGATCTAACATTCCTTATTCAAATTGTCAAAGAAATATTTAATTAAATGTTGATAGTCTTCAATGTATTAAAGTATAAATCTTATAATACTACTAATAATCAAGACTCCATTGGAGGAAAGTTTTCCAGGTATCGCTTCCACAATAATTTAGGACACACAAATAATTAATATTTTTTAAAAACTCATAATTGTAATTATTATATAATTAGACTATTATTGAAAATTATCAGCATTTAATAGTAAAATTGTATTGCAATAACTAAAGAATGATTTTTCATATGTTTCCTTGCAATTCAAATTTTAATATTCCATTTTTATTTAAAATCATGATTATAATCAGCTTTACATATGCTTCTGACGATGGATATCCTAGGTCCACCTAAAAAAATATATATTGAAAGTTGGCATATCAATTTCATCTTAGTTGTTAATGTACTATTTTGGTTTGTGCATTAATTTGATTTCTATTTCTTTTGGGTTTTATTTTTTTTATGGGAGGACCATCTCAATTTCATCTCATTTTGTACATAACATTTACAAGGATTAGATGATATTTACATAGGAAACTGACAACGCTATGAAACAAGAAAGATTTGATACAACAATTATGTGAATGAAAAAAAAGGACATGCAACAAGAGATTAGGAGAGTTTAAAATTGATATTATGAGTCATAATCCTTTGTTGCAACAATATAATCTTCGGCAACTACAAACCTTGAATACTCAGAGTTTAACAAAGACCTTGGTATGTAATCCATACGAGGTAATCAAATATATAAATTAAGAGTCTTTTATCAAGTTTATATATTTTTGTTCACCAAAGTTGAAGATTCAAAATTTAGTGATTAATGGTATTCCTGGGTCTATTAATAATGGAAAATTGAAGCAATGAAGCATTTGAACTTTCATATACTTGTAATCAACTTTAGAAATTGAGATTTGAACTGACTTGAAAATCAATTATTATGTTTAAAATAGACTAGTTGGTATTTGAAATTTAACATATAAATTAATTTTATTTTCATCCCATTAAATTTTCAAATCAGATCATTTTATATTATACCATACAAAATTTAATAGAAATTGAAAATTCCAATAATTCAATTTGTTGTGATTTATTAAATCAAATCAAAACAGGTCTAAATAAGTTAACATATCAATATGTGTGTATGTGTATGTTAATCGTATCCATATTTACAATATTAATTTATATCAATAATATTAATATTAATTTATTAGTTTACTATCATTAATTTATACAATTCCAAAATTCATAATAATAATTTTTAATATTTGAGCAATTTATGCTGAAATCTAAATGATGAAAAATAGTGTACATTATTTTTATAATCTTGTATATTGGAGTTATTTAAAATTATTAGTGATAAACAAAATATATAAACTATCAAAAGTAATTTTAAATTATATAGTTTATTTTTTAAAATATACGTGTTTGAAAAATTTTCAAATTAGATAAGTTATGCTATTTTACTCATATATTCCTAATTATCAATTAATTAATTAATATATATTAATTACTATATATTGTTTGTATCTATTGATAAAATGATAACATATATATACAGTAATGATATCTTATCAATAATATTGATTTATTCTTGATTTACAAAATTTAAGAAGATGAATTAATAAATAAATAAATCAATGTCATGTCTTTTTTTTATAATATTGATTGATATCAGATTCAATCATTTTATACACTTTTTTTTTCATTTTATATGTTATTTCAAGATTTGATATATGATAGATTTCAAGATTTGGTATATAATAGATATTATACATTCTTTCAAGATTCAATATATAATAAATATGATCCATTATATTTAAAAAAAATATATAAGTTAATTTATAATATTTGTTATAAACTATAAATTCACCTTTGATTTATTAACATGAGGTAAATGGCTCATTATATATACATTATTTCAACATTCAATGTAGAATAATAAATATGATCCATTATATTTAAATCAATATATATATGTTAATTTATAATATTTATTATCAACTAGAAATTTAGCCTTCATTTATTAAAACGAGGTAAATAATTCATTATATATAAGAGTATTCGCTATGGTTATTTATCAATTTTATCTTATAACTCTTTTACTATCTTTATTGGTTATTTTTGTTTTAGCATTTTTTTTATTTTAGTCCTTTTTTAGTATTATATTTATGGTCTCACGATTAGTTATCACTTTTACATAATGACATTTATAAAAATTAAAAGAGAATTTTTAAAATATTTATAAAGATAAAAACTAAATTTTCAATATTCATAAAAGTCAAATACATATTTTAATATAGTAATATAGGGCTTAAATTCAAAATGACAGAGACCAAGCAATTTATGAAATTATAATTTCCTTATTTAAAATAAAATTGAGCCTTAAGTACCAAACTAACATGATTTTAAGTTTTTTTCAAATTATCCTTGAAAAAAAATGATAAATTCATATGTTAAGGCTATTGAAAACTATTTTTTTCAATTTGGAAACTTAATATATGAATATAATTTATCATAATTTTCTCATACATTTCTTAAAAATGAATTTATTAAAGGTATAAAGGAAATTGTTGAGTTAGCATATGAAAATCAATTAAAGAAACTCTTTGTTATATTATTAATTAGTGGCAAACACAATGATTATGATGTGATTTGTATGGGAATATGTTTTGGAAACATTTAGAAGATGAAATTTTGTATGATCAAAGAAGAATATTAAGGAATTAAGATATGCTTTAAAATGTAATTTAAATTTTTTATCAATAATTTTAATATTGTATTTCCAAATTTTAAAGACAAATATTGTATTTTTTAGAAGAAGTTGGCAGTTTCATATTGTCATAAAAAGCTTTTGTTTTTAGTATGTATTCCAAGTTCATAGGCAAAGAATTTATTTTAATTGAAATTGATAAGTTACTTAATTCAAATGGAAAGTCTTTGAAATAGTTTAATAAGTCCATATCATACCTCAAATGATTCTCCACTTAATTAATTTCAAAGTTATCTCTTAGCTGAAGTGATAGAATATGATAAAGAGCAATTATATGATGATATCAAAGAGTACTTATCTTCACTAAACGGAGTTCAAAGGATAATTTATGATAATATAATGGATTCATTAACCACTGACAAAGAAAGTTTTTATTTTATATATGGTTATAGAGGAACTGAAAAAATATTCATTTGGAGAATATTTACTAAAAGAATATAGAACGAAATGAGATGTAATTAAAATCATGTAAATTTAGTTTATTCATCATTTTTTATTAATTAGAAATTGCAGTATATTTTTATGTTTTTATGAATAAAATATTTTGATTTACTAAAATTATGTAAATGGCTAGAGATAATAAAAAAATCATCAAAGTGGGTACATGTAGGGATTATCTGAGAAAAGAGACGAGAATGGGGATCCATTTAGTCTGCATAGGATCAGGGACAGAGTCACCATTTGTTAAACATGATAAAGATAAGGAATAAGGTTCCAACCCCATAGAGACCTGCTAATTCTCTATTTATATAAATTATTTAAATATCCTTATATATATATATATATAAAAGAAAATCTTAGCATACATTTATTTTTTTTAAGTATTTTTATTGAATTTGCATTATATATATTTTTTCATTTTTAATTTTGATTATATTGCATCAGGAGTATTTGTTGTATGCATATTTATGTTTCAAATATCAAAATACTTTTTAAATTTTTCTCTTTTTGCAATTATTTTAATAAACTCACAAATATCCCGTAGAGATTCAAATTCTTGTGGGAAATAGATAATAGCGACCCGTGACAGGGATGAGGATAAGAACAGGGGGCAAAATTATGAACAGAGACAAAGTGCATGAGGCATGTCCTTTCCCTCATAGTACCCATTGTCATCCATATTAATGATATATAATATTGTAAAGATACTCACTTGTTCTGTTTTATTATTCATTTATTTCAACTATCAAAACAGGCAAAATTTTCATAAATTGACCTTTTATTATTAGTTAAAGGTCATCTATAGATATTTTCTTATCCTTATAAACATGATATTCAAAATAAGATATAAAATAAAATGACTTATTTAAAATTCATACTCATTTATATTTTGTTAATTTGTTTAATTATTTATCTATTAACTTATTTTCAAAATAAGTTTATACACTCAATTTTTTATAAGATGTATTTAAATAAATTATTATTTACATTTTTATAATGGTCAATAAACTATTTTTTATTATCATCTCGTACATCGCACAAGTCAAACGATTAGGTATCAATATGTCAAAATCAATATGTCTATGATATTTTAATGATGTATAATAATTATGATTTTATTTTTTAAAAAAATTATTTATAATTAAGGTTATGAAAATTTCAAGCCTTAAAAGACTCTGAGATTGACTTGTGGAAAATTTTCCCTCAAATAAGTCTTGTTTATTAGTAGTATATAGATTTATTGTCAACACTTTTAATTGTATTAGCCTAATATATATCATGTTTTTATTTATATATGATTTTCAATTAAATATTATTCTTTTAGATAGTGAAAATGTTTAGGCTGAGGAAAAAAAATTGCTTCACTCCAGGGTAAGACCCTTTACTTATGGGCTAAATCATAACAATAGAGATGCACAAAGGATGAGTTGGGTCAGATTAGATCAAATCGAAAACTCGACCTAATTTTTAGACCGCTTTAATTTTTCGAATACGTAGTCAACCCAACTAGTCATCGAATCGAACCAACCTTCAAACAATATATAAGAATTTGGACATCATATATAGCAAAGTTATAAAACTTTATAAGTATGAAATAAAATTTAAGAAATATTTCGTAATATATGTTTCAAAATCAATCATATCAGCATAAAAATAACATAAACTTATGTAAAATATATTAATTGAACTATAAAATCCTATAATATTTTACTAATTATTATAAAAAAATAACTCTAAAAGAATTACTTGACTTTAGATGGGGTCGGGCCAACTTAAAGAATGATCTGAACCTAAACCGAAAAATGCATCAAATCAAATTCTAACCCCTAAACTCGACCCAAGACTGGGTCAGGTTATGAATACTCCCACATGACGATATACAAGCAGAAGGCTGATAAGATGATTTAACTACAATTGAGTTTAATGTATCATAGCTCTATATATTGGACTAGATTCTCTATTGATTACTCTTTTGTATCACTTTATCCATAAAAAAAAACAAAAAACATATATGTTAAGAAAACAATAAATAAATCTTAATAATAATATAAAATTTTGTAGACAGACAATATATATCACTCTTACTACAAAAATAAAAATAAAGTAATTAATTAAACGAAATAAATACAATTAATTATGCTAAGAATAATATTAACAAAAAAATCTCAAAAAATTAATCGATTGAGTGAAACAAATTTAATACAATAATATGAGTTTTACTAATTGGTAGGTGTTACACATCCTAGAGAGCGCCATAACACAATGACAAACAATTTAAGAAAAATAAAGGATTCGCCACTAATTTTAATTATGACTAAAATTGGAAATCCTTTTGATTTTGAAAAAATTGGTCTCTTGGAAGAAATTTGAGTCCGGGAGTTTGATTGTGATTAGAAAATGGTGGAAACTTAATCTCACTGCATTTCTAATATGTCTGTATAAATACGATTATCCTAGAGCTTATTATATAAATTTATTTATAATTTTAAAAATATTTATTTTTTCCCTAAAAGAAAGTCACAATTATGTACAAAAATAAGATTTAAAAAATAAATAAAAAATAAAAATAAGAAAATCAAAATTTGAGAAATGTTAATTTTTGCTTGATAGTTGTTGATTATACTGACGTATCATTTGATACAACAAGGAACTCAAATTCACATCATTACCGTAAAAAATGATTGTGTGTTGAGTTAATTTTAATTATTTGAAAAAAAAGATTCTGTTAAGAGAACAAATCCACTTTTTGAACATGATCAAAGGTAACATGAACTGCACTATGAATCTTGATAATTCTGCAAAACTTTGAGGATGACAAATCATAGATCAATATTGCAAATTGTTGTATGAATTAAAATATATATATATATATATATATATATATATATATATATCTATTTATATATTTATCTTTTTTGCTTTTTTTTTCCTTTGCTAGAGACATCCTTATCTTCCTCCTTTGTTTTCTGATAATTTTCGGCTTGTGGCCTTGATTTTGGTTGGGTCTGGCTTCTGCTGGGCTCTGGATGTTTTGGTTTGAGATGATTTTGAGGGTGGCTCCATGGCTGAGAAAATTTGATATGGTGGGGTTCAGATGATGGCGCTGCAGTTTGGAGGGGGTTCTAGGCGGTGAGCTTACAGTGGTGGTGATGGTGGTTCAGGTGGACTGCGATGGTATCTGCCTGGCTTGGCTGGCTTCTTCTTTTTCTTTTATTGATCTTGACTTGAAGAGGATTTGGCAAAGGATGAGGTTTGATGATGGCTGGGATTGTGGAAGGGAAGTAGTGGTGCGATTGTGTTGGAATATGATGGTAGTTTCTGTTTGTATCGGAAACGATGGTGGTTATAGTGGTGAAGGATGGAGGCTGTGCTGGGGTTTACATTTTTTCTCAGAATTTTCTACTGAATGTCCCTGAATGGGTAAAGAAAAGAAACTGGATTCAGCACTCTCCTATGACTTCTGAGATTTTTTCCGTTTTCCGATGGAAGCTCTGTTATTTATTATATCAACACCTTGAGGATTAACGCCATAAATTTTTTATTGATTTTTCTTTGTTGCTGATTGTGGATTTGATTTTAATTGGGGTTATAATTGGTGTTGATCAGGGGGAATTGTGATTCTGACTGCACATCAACATATTTCAGGATCCTCTTCATTGCAATTCTCTGATTTCCTTGTACCCCTTTTTTCAATGAAACTCTCAGCTCTCTTTCTTCTTCTTCTTCTTCTTCTTCTTCTTCTTCTTCTTCTTCTTCTTCTTCTTCTTCTTCTTTTTCTCTCTCTCTCTTAACAGGCTCACAGGAAAATGGATTTGGGTCTGGGCTAACAAGTACTGGGCTGATATAAGGTTGGGACCAGGGAAGACTTGGGTTTAAGACAAGGTGACTACCACCATGGAGTCGATGCTCAATGCCTTCCCCTACCATCACTTATGTGGCAGCGTGTGGGCACGACATAAAGTAAAATTCCCGTTATATTTAATCGCATTTTAAAAATGTGATTATATGAAATTAAACCTGTGACTAAATGCCAACACACTCTTAGCCCTCCTTGCATTCTCCATCATCTTCTTCTACCCTCATTCCCCCACTTTTACTGCACATCTCCCTCCACCTCCTTCCTCCAATGATCCCGAACACCAAACACATGAATCCTCCACAATTATAATATAAATGCCTATTTTGGTAGTTTAAAAGTGCATATATAATTGAATTGATTTTTTTAATATAAAAAATACTCTAACAGAAAGAAGCAAACACAAAAAGCAGATCGCGTTGTTGTATGAAGATGAGGACTGGGTCATATCATAGTCCAATAAGGGACAAGTTCCTTCATTTTTATATCAGTAACAGACACAATAAAATTTTCTAGAACAGCAACACAACCCCCACTCAATAAGACACAAACACAATGCAAAATTTTAAAAAGAAAACTTTAGATGACAGAAAGAAGAACTAATGAGGAAGAGAACAAGCTAAGTACCCTTTGAGATAGCCTCATGAATGGCGGAGCAGACGTGGGCGAAGTTCCTCTCCTTGTCGGGGGTCGAAAGAAAAGGAATGAGTCAACTGGAAAATGAAGAGGGAAAGAAGGAGCTTGCCTTGGAAAGAGGGGGAGGGGTAAAGGAATGGCTGTTGGGGCACGAGCTCCTTCGTTGTTGAAGGACTCAACTATTGAAAGTGTTGGAGATTGCGAGGAGAGAGAAAAGGGAAGAAGGATTTATGAGAGCGAGGGAAGAAAAGAGGGGAATAAGTGTTGTTGGTGAAGGTTCAAAGACTTTAATGGAAGATTCATGTGTGTTTGGTGTTGGAGGTCGTTGAAGGAATGAGGCAGAGGGAGAGGTGCGGCGGAGGTGGGGGAGTGAAGGTTAAAGAAGATGATGGAGAACAGAGGGGGCTGAGAGTGTATTTCCATTTAGCGACATGTTTTATTACATTTAACCATATTTATTAACTGTTGTTAAATGCAACTGAGTTTTTAATTTGTATCACACTCATGCTGCCACATAGTCAACTGTAGGGGAAGACATTGGCCATCAACTTCATTGTAGAATCCACCTTAAGACAAATTGGGCTGACACATCCTCTCTCTCTCCTTCTTATAGAAAGATGGAAAATGTACCAGAACAAAATATAGTGATTGCAACATGCCATTAGTTAACGGATCAACAAACAAAAGTAATATGTGCTGGAGACTAAACAATTGAATAAAAATAGGTTCGGAGGTTGAGTTTTATTATGTATATATCTATCTAGAAAACTCATGAAGAGTATGAAATATATAGGTTTTTCAATTATTATTTTGGTAAGCATGAAAAGTATGTAGATTCTGCTTAGTGTAGGAATCTAGGACCAGCAATTATTTATTTTTTTAGAAATTACACAATTCTTTTTTGAGATTTAGTGGAATTACATTTGATATTCTTCTATTTTATAAAATTATCACTAAGGTAGTGTTTGGTAATTGTCATAAAGGCAAAAATATGGAGACACTATAGACATAAATCTATTTGATAGTAGAGACAGGGAATAGAAAATTTTTCTACCCCTAGACTAGAAATATAGAAAATTGTTATATCTCCAAAAAGTGGGAACATAATACAAAAATAGAAATTTAATATTTCTTTTCAATAACACTCATATACATATTTATTATTTCCCTATGTGTCCTCACAATCATGGGTGGTGCAAAGTAACACCCCGACTGGGTCTCGAGGAAATGACCAAATGCCCTGAGGTCATTTCTGACCGAGCCGAGGGTAACCAACCTCGGTCATTCTCAAGGGTCAACTCAATGTTTGAAGGGATTGAATGGCCTTTGAATGCTTTCTGGGTCAAAATTTCGCTTTCTCCAGCTTTCAAAACGAAATATTAAATACACCTATAGCGTTTTTATGCGTAAAGGTGCCGTTTGAGCCTGAACTTTCCCCGAGGTTCAAAAACATGTTTTCATGTGTCCGAGGTATCTGTTCAAGTCCCTGGTCCTGGTAGTTTTAGTGCAAAATTACGATTTTGCCCCTAGAATAGTGTTTTTAAGCTTAATGACGTAATTAAGCAAACCTAAGCAATATTAGGCTCTAAACGAAGATTAATTTATTTCCCTAATTAATCTAGAGTCAAAATAATTTATTAAAGTTAATTAGGACCTAATATTGCTTTCATTAAACTTATATCCCTTTTTAGAACTCAAGATTCCTAGTCTTGGAATCTTGAATAGTGTTTTCTCTTTCCAATTCCTTAAATCAAGGAATTGTGTCTAGAGTTGTTTAGACTCTAAATTGAGGATTTAACTCACTAATGGTGCAAGACCACTCCTTAATTATGACTAGACCACCTTAATTATCCATTTTCCTTACCTAAACACTTTCTTACAAATTTCTAATCTTAAGCATAATCAAAGATACACCTAAACACAACTCTCTAAACCACAATTAAAATGCAAAGAAACCTCCCCATGGGCTGATGCATATTCGGCCATCACTCCCTAATTACCACACATATTAAATTGTTTTCTCACTCAAAGAGCCATGCTTGAGCCATACCTCACCATGCTTTGAACCATACCTCACCATACCTCAAGAACACATTATCTCACCTCATGGAACACATGGAACCCTCCAATCTGCACCTCATATGGCTGAAGCCTTCATCAGCCTCCACACCCTCCATTTGTTTCATTTCTCTATAAATAGAATGCCTTGAGGAGCTTGCACCACTTTTAGATCATTTGCTAAGTTTAGGAAACACTCAAAGCTTTTCTTTTTCTCTCAAAGTCTTTGTGTTCTTCAAGTTCTTGGAGTTCTTCAAGTTCTTCATCTTCTTCTTCCATCTTCAAGTTCATCACACCAAGTAGGGATTTTCTTTCATGTATTCTTTCTTTAAAGTTCTTGTTCTAAGCTTAATGTTCATAGTTTCTCTTGATTCTTTTTAGAACTTCTTTTCTTTCCTTTACCTTTTTCATTTTTCGGCCATGGGCCTTGAGAACAAAGGAATGAGAGCTTGATGATGAGAGTTTCATGATGATGTTCATCACTTGAAACAAACTCTAGAGCTTGATTTTTGTTCTTGAGCAAAAGTGTTTCTAGATTTTCCTTTCTTGAACTTTTGAGAACTTTAACTTTGATGGTGTTTTAAAATGGCTCTATGAACTCAATGATGAGGACTCATGATGTTGGTGTTAATATATCATCAAGGTCATGAACTCTAGAGTTTTAAAATGCACTTTTCTTTTATTGAAGATTTCATTTCCTTGAGATTTTCTAAGTTTCATAGTTTGATTTCCCAAAGATATTATGTTGAGTTCTAAGAACTCCAAGCTTGACTTTACCTTGTTTGAATGAGTTTGGGTTAAGGTTTAAGTTCCTTTAAAAGTCTTGTTAAAAGCTCTAGAAAGATAAAATGAACTTGCATAATTTATTTTATGCTTGTATTCATATTTACATTCTTGCTATGCACCTTTACTTTCAAGCTATCACCTAAGAACATAAAGATTAAAATGGAACTTGTATCATCACTTAATTTAATTCTCGATGCCTTTCTATTTCGGCCTTAAATCGATTGTTGTTGGGCCTAGAGCACTAAAATAAGAATTGAACTTGCATTATCACCTAATTAATTTCTAATGCCTATCTATTTCGCCTTAAAGTCGATTGTTGTTGGGCCAAGAGCACTAAAATAAAGAATTGAATCTTGCATATTTACTTTCAAGCTTGCACGTTTAAGATTATGTCAGATATTTACTTTCAAGCTTGCACGCTTAACTTATGCCTGTATATTTAATTTCAAGTCATCACTTTACTTTGAAAGCAAGATTAAAAATGAAAAGCATGAGCACGCTAGTTTATGTCGTAACTTAAGAACCTAGAGCTCAAAGACTTGCCCATTTCATTCCAAGCTAAAGTTTAATGTAAACCATACATTGAATGTATGTCTTTCGGCCAAGTAGTGATGATGGACTTCCAATGAGTTTTCATCTAGCTACTAGGACCAATAGCCTATGTTTTAAGTGCTCCTTAAAGTTTTACAATTCTTTATAAGGTTATGTCATTATAAGTTGTGATTCCAATCTCTTTTAGGGGATGGGATATGTTTTGGTCAGTGACCTAAGGCTTCACTTAGCCTCTTGATGATTTAAAATGTCTTGCAAAGAGTTTTAGAAATTCTAAATTGATTCCAAGAGAAACTAGTTAACTTATGTACCTAGAAATGCCAATTTAATTCTCTTATTGAGGCAAGATGTTTTCGGTTCTGATGTGATGAATGTGATGCTGTATGATGATGTTTTAATGTGTTGGAATGTGTGAAAATATCATATGATGATGTAGAAGCGATCCTATGCATAATAGGTGAGAAACTAGCTAACTAGAAATACCGTAAAGCTAGAATTTAACATAGTTTTGACCCATTTGTTTATGGAACTAATCCAAACTATTTTAATAGGGACATAATCAGATTTAGATTGTTTAGACATGAAAAACTTGGTATCATTTGAGTTAGAATTGAATTCTAGCACCTATGGGGAAACTAGTAACTAGAAAACCGTAAAAATGCAAATGTAGAACTCTTAGAACATTTAATTTTCTGGATTCGGTCCAGCACCCTTACAACATGATAAACATGATTAATAATTAGTCCTTAAGCATAGGAATGCCTCATAATTGATTTAGATTTAATATATACTTTCAAGTGAAAAACGAACCGAGAAAGGGTCTAAAACGTAAGTTCTAGAACCCCGTAAATACAAGTTAGAGAACTTGTCCCATGCTTTTCAGATTTAAGTACGAACATGAGGATTAGGAATGATGTTTAATTATGAGCCTTAGGTGCTTAAGAATATGAACGACGGATGTAGAGAACTATATCTCAAGATTAAGACCCGTAAGGTCAAAGCATAAGCTACCGTAAGGGTAAGCGTTTGGATGTTTTATGATGATGCATGAAGTATGCTAATGATGATGATGATATTCATATGAGGAATTTATGAGGTTATATGTTTATGTGGCATAAAGCAAATTTGGAAGGAAATTCGTAATGACCGCTTTGGCCGATTTCCGACAAATTTGGGGACTTAAAGAGATTTTGAAAATTAAGGTACTAAGATGGGTTCTAGGATGACACCGGTTCGGCCGAGCACCTGCATAGAACTCATGTGACATCGGTACCATTTTACACTCTTAGGTGACACCGGTTCGGCCGAGCACCCCTAAGAGTTTTGCCCCCTAACCCGGACTCGGATGGTCGCGATTTATGGTACGCTTATCGTTAAGTGGTAGTAAGAACTAGTGGATCGACTAGTTAAGGTATGAGCTCATAACCTAGATGTATGACACGCTCTGGTGACACCGGTTCGGCCGAGCACCCCAGCCGATTGTCTTTTAGGGTGGCCCATGAGGAAGAAGTACATGATTATGATTATGTCACTAAGTTTTGTCCCATATGAATGTTACTATTGCCACTTTATGCCACCAAGAATGATGATGCTTGATGTTATGTTTTATGTATGTGCATTAGGTAGTGCCATGCATACATTTTCTAATATGTTGCATCCATGACATTAAGATCATCCTAAAATGAATGGACCTTGGCTAAAATATATTTTAAAGTTTAAATGAACCTAATACATGCTCACTATTTTGTATAAATAAAACCCAAGGTTCCTGAGGCGTAGATGATGACACCTAGGTAGTAGGAGGCCCTATCGAGATTCTTTAGCAAGATTCTCACTCCTATCTCTTCTCTTTCCGTCACGCCTTCGTGATGGCGACGCTCGTGATATTCGTGGACACGCCGACATAGAGGTGCACCATGACGGACCACGATCATACCATTTTGTGGGTCGATGCATAGTTAGAGTATTCATGTGCATGGGTCGACCACCTTCACTCCCCTTGTACATTCCATCGCTTTCTCCCCGCCTCACCTTTTGGCGATGGCCTGGTGTTCGAAGCGCACGTCCCGAGTTAGAACACACACCACTTAGATGGGGATGAACCTTCTTTTGTTTAAAGGTTATCCTATTAGTTGCACTCGGGTAGTGGAGTAGATTATGTTTATGTTTATGTTGTATTTTCTTTCATGTATTTCCATGTACTAAATCAAGTCCCACGCTTATAAGTGGGCAAATTATAATTATATATGAGATGTTATTCAGTGTCTCTCATGATGTGCCCTTATATGCTTTATGCTATGACGTTATGAGATGTATGTTTTGTCCGTTGCAAGTTATATCGCATCACGCGGCTCTCACTTTCATTTCAAAAAAAAATTTACCCGTATTTTCCGCTAAGTAATTCAAAGTTAAATGAGAACTATGAAGTAACAGACTAATGATTAACCTAAATATGTTCTAGAGTATTGGGTTAAAAATTAGGATGTTACAGCAGGGGTCTGGTGATCAGCCAATGGCAGTGGGCAGCAGTCCAGTGGTGGTCCAGTGAGGGTACATGATGTCTTTTATCATGTATTTGTTGTTTCCTCTCAATGTTTCTAAACAAGATACGGAGACAGTTACCATAATACCATATCTGGCACTCCACAACCAAATAAGATACAGAAACAATATTTTTTATGTTTTCATCTCTATTGTCTCTATTGTTTTTATCTCTATTGTTTTCGTCTCTACAGAAACAAGTTACCATAATACCATTATTATTTTTTATAATCTTTAGCTAGGATATGTTCTCCTTCTTCTTCTTTTCAAAGAAATTGAGTATCATTCATTCACTAGTAAGTTAACTACCTACAAGATAAAAAATTACAAGTTTAAAATCAATCCACAATTGGCTAAGGCCAATAATGGCCAAACAAAACCATTACATGCTAAGTGATACAAAAGCAGTGATAGCCTAATCAAGCTTCAACTAATGTCTTCAATCATGAGGAGAAAAGATGTTCATTGGTTAATCTACTATATGCAGAAAACTCTCTGAGTTTTCCTCTGGTTAATCTTCCATTGGATCAAGTGTGTTCTTTCTAATTTTGCTAAAGCTTGAACAAATCAACTAATGAGCTTGTCAAATCTCTGATAGAGCAGTTTTCATTGTTGATAGAGCATATACCAAGGGGTATGCCTGCAACACATCATCCCAACAAGTGTGATAATTAAAACACATAGATACCAAACATTACCAACAAAGTTCTCACCCATCCCCCATCGAAGAATATTGTTGATTTAGTGATTGTATAAAATGTAGTCCTCCAATATTGCATGCACAAACGGCATGCAATTGTGAGAAAGCACATAAGGTTGGCAATTACTAATCCTTCCTCAATATTCGAGCACAACATTATCAAAAAGAAGGTGGGGATAAAAGTAGAAGGAAAAAATGAAAAATTAAAAAAAGGAGGGGTCCAGACCACCATGAAATGGGTGAGCCCTTCCATGGGCCAAGTAACCTATCTTGTATATTTGGTGTATCTAACCACATCATTGTAATGGTGGATCATTTTAGTAAAATACTCACTACATACATTTTCTCTCTATCTTTCTTCTTTATCTCCGTTCCTTATTCTAGCTGTATCCCTGATACCTTTTGCCACTAAATGGCCAAATCACTTAAAAACGATATTGCATTACTAAGCAGTTTTGTTAAACTTTAATTTTAGTGTTTATTATCCTGTATATTGAATTGGTTTATATATTTATCATTCAAATTAAATCTCATCAAATAAAATAAAAAATGAGTGGTTGTTACCACGTAATAGCATAAAGCAAAAGTAATGGAAGGATGTTAGGCAATGGTATATATAATAAAATGTTTAAAGGATATATCACTAAATAATTAGGTAACTATGTAGTTTTCACATTTATATTGATATTGGTTTTATTAGAGCAGTTTCTAGAGTTTTTATACAACAACAATTTTAGTACATTTAAAGAATGAGATAAAGCTTGATACTTTGGGAAGCTACAGCGTATTCAGGTAGTGTTTGGTTATTGTCCTGGGATAGTAGAGACAGAGACAGAAAGACAGTGGAGACGAAGACAGAAAAAATATTGTCTCTGTATCTTGTTTGGTAAAGAGTATACAAGACATTGATATTGTCTTTGCATCATGTTTGGATGTAAGAAGACAGAAACAATAATATAGGCTAAAAGACATTTTTACCCCCCACTTAACAATTTACAATAACAAAAAATAAAAAAAGTTGTTATCAGATAAACTTCACGAACTCATTCCTCCCATTTCCCTTAACCTTCATTGTGTTCAAACTCCCCCATTCTTCGTCCATTCACGGTGGTACTATGTCATGGCATCCAGGTATTTTATTTCTGCACTTTATTCCTCCATCCATGGCTTCTATATCAACCTTCTCTTTGGCATTTGATTTGCCTTTTGTGCAATCCTCTTTGGTTCTGTTCTTTTTCGCTTCACAGCAGCATCGCAACCATGGATTTAGGTGCAAATTGTCGTCATCAACGGTGTCCATGGGTTCTCAGAGGTGTGGTTGTGGGGACAAATTGATTCTACTCACATCCAATAGCGAGGCAAATCCTGGGAGAAGGTTTTGGAGGTGCCCTAATTGGAATGTAAGTTGATCTTGTGCTTTCTTGTCACATAATAATCTTAACTTTGATGGGGTTTTGTTAATATCTAGCTAAGGGGGTGTTTTGGTACTGAAATATCTTCTCTGGATAGCTGAAGTTTGACACGGATTTGTTTGGTTGTTTTGTGGATGATGCTCCAATCGTGCCAGCTATTTTTCTGCCTAGAATGCTCTAATCTGAGCTATTGTTAATTTTTTTTATATATAAATATATGTATAAAAAACAACAACAACAAAATGAGAGAGTAGATTGTTTTATGTATTGTGAGTTGGTAAGATTCAGAATGAATCTAGAAACAAGCAGGGGGATATTAAGCCAAAAAGTGTGAATTAGAAATGAATGTTATAGAGATATTTTAACATGATTATACAGATGTAAAAAAATGACATGAGTATCCATGTGTTTAGTCTAGATTTGTCAGCAAAAAGGGCCTATTGATTAGTTAAAGTTGAAGAACTTTTCAATTTGGTTATTTCTTTTACCTACACTGATTTTTTTGGTTGCATTATTTCTAGATGATCTTTTATCTACTTGATTTGTTTGGTTGCATGATTTCTAGATGAAATTTTATCTTGCTTACCTTTGAATTAGATGAAATTAGTAGATGAAACTTTTTTGGGTTACTTTTGAATTAGGAAATGAAGATCAAGTGCTATTAATTTATTTTATGTTGGGTAGCTTTTAATTTGGAAGTTAATATCAAATGCTTTCAATTAATTGAAAATTGTTTATACTCTTTGCAGACCTCGAATAGTTGTAATTTCTTCTAACTGGACTGATAAGAAAGATATATTGGAGGTTGCAACTACTTCAGATGAAATGGCTCAGTCCTCTTTTGCACCAGATTTGTTACGAGAAGAATCATCAAGAAAGATTATAAAGCTTAAAAACAAGTTAGCTGCTGAGAGGAGAAAATCATGGTGGCTTGTGGTGGCTATTGCGGTGTCATGGGCAAAATTTTTTGTTGTTTTGCTTTGTATTAGTGGTAGGGGTTATGTGGGTTAGAGGTTTTACACTTTGGTTAGGTAGGCTTTGTGCTAACTTTTGTATATTGATATACTGATATATGGTTTGATAACTTGGCAATGAAATAAAGAGCTAATGTTTTTAGTTCTAAATTGATTATTCTAATTACTTCACTTTGGTTCTATATATCTCTAAAATGACTGCTTGTGAAGATCAACAATTTATTCTTTCTTGCACTTTACATCTTAGGGAGGAGTTACTTCAGTATGTAATTCTTACTTTCTTCTTTCTTGGATCTATTCCCACATTGAGGTGGATATCAACTTGACATCCTTTCTCTCAAAGAATGAAGCAAACAAGTGTTATTCATTTTATGTATACTGAGCTTGTACAAGTTGGTTTGTTTTCACTTGATCATTCTTTGTTAATTACTTTTGAAAATAGAAAATAAATGGTAACTTTGATTTTGTTTCTATTCATTTGGCTTAGTTGTTATTAAATATTAATGAAGGAAGGGAACACTTGAATTTGTTAGATTTGAGTAGATGTAACTTCTTGTCTGATTGTGTGTGCACAAGCTATATAATGAAATTTGTAGTGAAGGCCACTACTTGCCTGACACTGTTACATGTAGTGCACTTATATCAGCATATGCAAAGCTAAATTATGATGACTCTGCTATTGAATTATTTGATGAGATGAAGGAGAATGGATTACAGCCGACAGCAAATTGCAAAGCTTGATAGTATATTGTTACTTTGATCAAGAGAAATATCAGTAAATAGTTAGAAGATCATGGTTCATTTGATTGTTAAAACTTCCATCTCAAATCTAAATAAGCTAGTATAAGAAACATGTAACACATATTAATAAGTGATTCTAAAGTTTTAATTTGATAGGTTAACAACTTTAGTTTTGACCAAATCTAGCTACCTTAATTTTTGTAAAAACTCTTTCAAGTCTGCTAATTCTCTATTCAAGTTCCACTATATTTACTTTAGATGCACAATCGCCGCTTCCACCTCGAGTCCCTCGCTTACGCTTACCTCACATCGGACATACTTGATTCTTTGCTCCTATTTACATATTCAAAATCTTCCACCAATGCGTCTATTGAAGGTTCAGTGTTATCTTCTATGACTTGCTCTACCTATGACAATATCCTATTGTACACCAAACGTTGTGACATATAATACTATTATCAAATCATTATATCTCATAGATGGTTTCTGCAAAACAAATCAAATGGAGAAGGCTTTCTGCAAAATGTTGTAGCATGCAGAAAGCCTGTAACTGATATGTTTATGTTTCCTTCACATTAAATGATATAGCATGGATATGATTTGTTTCCTCAACTGAACATGACACTAGACACAATCAACCTGTAACTGATATCCAAAAAAGACATGAATCTAATGAAGTATATCATCTCAAATTCTAAAAAAATGCATAATAGAAAATATAACTGGTCTAGCAGCACTACTCTGGTTGCACTCCAGCATAATAATATGCATATATGAGAAGGAAAATAAAAAAGATACCAACAAAAGGCTTTAAGGTAATACTGCAACAGAAACTCACTTGAATACCAGCAAGATACAACGGCAACCATTAACACCAAGATAGAACAGTTGAGAAAAAATAGAACTCACTAAATTGGTAACAACATAGATAATACTTCATAGATAACACTTGCTGAAGTTTCATAAATACCTGGAAGTTTCTACACTTCAAAGTTCATATAAGTGCTAAATAAAAGTACCATTCCAACAAAATACATTAAAACATGAAGATAGGAAAAATAATACTAAAAGAACTTTGCTTTGACAACATGACTAGTTATGGATAATTGCTCTAACAAATGCATGCCTTTGGTTGTCATTGAAACTCCAAAAGGTAAGTACATATTGAGGGTTCTCTGATAACTTGCGCCCCGCTAGCACCATTTCGTCATCAGTCAAGCCAAGTCCTTTAAGAGTTTCACCAAGTTTGGTCTCATCGTTAACACATGTAATGGCTTTGGCTAGGACTTGCACATGCTGGCCTTGTTGCTCCATTGCATATTTCATAGTTACAGCCAAGTGTTTCAAAATGTCAATGTCTTTGCCCTTTTCTATACGAACCAGTCTTCCCTTGAGTTCTGCAACTAGAAAAAGCAATTAATGTATTTGGTTGCATTGGAGAATCACTTTCAAACATCTTAGCATCATTGTGATCATCATCTTCTTCCAGTTATTCATCTATATCATTACCACTCACTGCATAATCCCCTGTTGCTCTATCCTTTCCAAATATAGTCTCCAAGCGAGGGAAAAGTGGGAATGACTTCCCTGGACTGTAGAACCTCGTGGGATGCTGCTGTAAAAAACAAAGGAAACAAACATGAGAAAGTGAAACATGCAATTATTAAGCCAATATTTAGCAAAAGGAGTGTAACAAACCTTAACCCAAATGTCCAACACCTGTTTGCTATCCACTTATACCGTTTTCGTTTCCTTATTCCACCCAAATCCACTGCATGCAAGCATCTCTGTGGCTGATTGGTACTTCTCTTTGAGCCTTTTGTGCTTATTTTTGCAGTGCTTAGCAGTTAAACCACAACTAGGAAATTTCTTATTCATCTTGGAAGCTAGTTTGTCAAATGCACTTGGTTTGAATTGTCCAGCATCAACTCTCTGTCCTTCTATTACCAATTCCTCCATAAAACCAACAAATGCTTCTGTTTCCACATCTTTCCATGTCCTTTTATCCATTTTTCCCTATTCTTCATAGGAAGATATCAAATACAATCACTTGTAAAATAAATAATTATAACTTATATGTGATATAGTACACGAAGATATGGTGAGTTATCACTTAGAAAATAAACAACATAACATCAATGAGATAAACTTAGAAAATAAACAAAGATGACTAATTTAGTCAACCATAACAATTATCACTTAGAAAATAAACAACCATAATATCCAATTACCACACAATACTTAATCAATTCAAAGTAATAACAAAGATGAATGATTAAGTTAACCAAACAATATTACAAACTATTACATGAATATTACACAAGGGTCTGGAATGTTAATTTCAACCAAAATAAAAGAATTATACAGATCGATTTCTTCTCCACTCGTCAAACATTTCAATAGCTAGGTTATCCCGTATTTGAGTCCATTCATTACTAGTTTCCACACAATCAATCATCTCAACATTGCATGGAGAATCCTCTCCTACAGGCATATGCTCAGGTTCAAGAATTGTGTTTTCTTCAAGATCAGTGTCCATGTTCATTCAAATAAAATTTTGCAGAAGACAACAAGCAATTATAATTCGGTTCTGTGTCTTAATTGGATAAAATGAAGGACTCTTCAAAATAGCCCATTTCTTCTTAAGCAACCCAAAACATTGTTCAATTATGTTCTTAGCTGAAGAGTGCTTCTAATTAAAGTACTCGTGGTAGTTTCGAGGTGCACGTGAACCTTGAGCCCATTCTTGCATGTGGTATCGAGTACCTCTATACGGTGCTAGGAACCCTTGGCCATTCGTGTAACCAGCATCAACTAAATAATAACCACCTATAAATCAAAAGAGAAATATTATAAATAGTGGGAAAATATAAGTAATCTACTTTTTTCTTTTAAGTTATTTTTAGACATACCAAGAGTTATTTTGAGGCTATTATGTCATGTAATAGCATCTCGGAGTATTCTTGAATCAGATGCTGATTCTTCCCAACTACTAAGTACATGCACAAAATTCATGTCTCGATTGCATACTCCCAATACCTTTGTAGAAAATCTACCCTTTCTTGTTCGGAATCAAGATTTATCAGCGTCAGGGACAGTCACATCTATGTAAGTACCATCTAATACTCCTAGACAACCCTATACATCACAGAACATGGCTAAGTGTATACATAATTATTAAATAATGTAAAATATCAACTACTTCTATATATTGAAGTTACCTTAAACTATTTCTATCTAGGATCTACGCAATCCTTTGGAACAAGTTCAGCCTTGGCAAACAAAAGGCTTTGCACACGTATGAATGAGCACAACACCTTGTTAAAATATTTACTTATAGTTTCTCTCGATCTATAGAATCTAACTTGTAGACTACAATTCTTTTTATGGTGGCCTAGTATGATTAAAAATGTTACAATTTGCTCAACTATGCTTACTTGACCATCTTTAGTTAACCCACCCTGAACTTGAAGCAACTCACACAATATTGCAAATGCATTTAAATTCATCCTTAACTCCCAAATGCAATTCCTATTGCCCACTCCAATGATACGCTCTAATGCATCTTGTCTTAATGGAACACTATTAATTATTTGATTTAGTGTCAAAGAATTATTGCCTATTCTTCTATTCATAGTATAAACAAACAAAGCAACTAATACAATTAGCATCAATGTGTCAAATTGAAACCTCATCATTAAATAGCAAGCAACACATTGTTTAATTCGCTCAGAACGGTCCATTGCTTCCTATAAAATAACAAAACAAACATATCATCTTCAAAAGGGATGTCTTAATATGACAATAAAGCAAAAGCAAAGATAAGCTATGTTCAGACAAACTTTAACTTTTCCTCATTGGCTTTCCTCAAAGTAATATGCGATGGTAAATTAACAGGTAGAGGTATTAAACTCTATTTTTTCTTTTTGTTAATCTATTAAACTCAGTTACCTGTATTTGAACCAATTGTTTGTTACTATAAAGCATGTATAAATTTAGAATATGAAATGTGAGAACTTTGGTCCCTGATAATGAAAATTTCCATAAGCATTGCAGTAACACATTTTATAGATTATAAGTCCTATAAAGTGAACTTTTATTTTATTCTCTGGTTCTATTCTAAGTGAGAAGAAACAAATGCCTTCACGACTAAATCTATATTACAAAGGCTCACAGCAATGTTCATCATGGAAATAAAAAAAACTAAAACTACTCATAAAAAATGGACATAAATCAATAAATAAAAAAAGAGCCACAGATGAACCAAAAAAAAATCAAAAGTAAAGACAATCATATGTTGTTGAGCTTGGTTTTGAAAAAAAAAAAGGAAGCAAAGGCACGTGGATATGCAACGAACCTGATGGTGAAGATGGTAGCGATGGATATGGAACGAACCTGTCACTTGAATGAGCAGCGGACTTCGAATGAGGACTGAGAAGCTGAAGACTGAGAAGCTGAAGGTGAAGCCAAAGACTGAGAGGCTGAAGGTGAAGAGGACCTCGAACGAGTAGCAGACTTCTTTGAGCACAGCAGTGGCAACACGAAGGGGAAGAAAAGAGCAGCCCAAATTAGGTTAGATTTGTGGGCAAACCATGTCAATTTGATATTATTGTAAGGATAACTTTGGAAGAAAAATTTTGAATTTTTTGTCCCACATCCCACAATTCCCGTGTCCCTCTCTGTCTCCACTTTGAGGGGGGACACAAAATATAATGAAAAATTGTCTCGAGACAGGGCCAACTCCCTTTGTCTTATACCTATCTCGCACTTCAAACAAGATACTGAGACAAAGTGTCCCTGTATTTGTGTCCTAGGACACAAAACAAATGCTGCTTCAGTGTACGAATTATTTGGTAATTGACTACTCTAAAGTGAAGTGGTTTGGAAAGTGAAGGGTTATTATGACTTTAAGCAGAGCTTCCTTACTCAGATTGCATTTCGTGAATGTTATGAAACCATATCTCTCAAAAGCTTAAGCCGATGAGTAGGGGCATATAAATGATTTTATACTCTAATATGTTCCCTTATGTAAATATCTCTTTTTAGACTTGAGCATAAATATTTTTATCATAATGGGGGTTCGAACCCTTGACCATTTAGTCACACTGACTCCAACATCATACCATAAAATTATCTTGAGAATGGCTATTACTACTCCCTTTTGTCTAATGCCACTTACACTAACACTCATCTTCATTGAGTTTTACCAAATTATCCTTCTTCTATTTCAACTAGAAAATAGCTACTTAATATTAATTATTTATTAATTATCATAATGATATCAAGAGTTTTTACTAATTTAATTTAAAAATAATTTAATTAATTAAAAATATTCAATATTGATCTGGACACTAAATATTACAAGCATTTAATATTAACCTCTTTAATATATTTTTTGATACATATAATACATATATTATAAAGTATAGAGTAATCTTAGCTTTCGTGTTCGTGCATAATCATATAGTAACCATGTATTTTCGTGTTCGTGCTGAGCTTAGATTTGACTGTTATATGTGAGAGAGATTCCCAATTGATTATTTGGTTAGTGACGAATGCATTGTGCTATTTTATTCAAATATTTGTCGTAAAGAATGATACCATTCGGGTACTTAATGCAACTACTTTCCAACTTATCTGATGTTGTTTCTCTGCCGTTTGGGTAGGCCAAGTCCTTTAAAGAGCTATTTGGCATCACTAACGAGTCATAATCTTGCACTTATGACTCACATATAATAATATGAGAGGAGTGATAAAGAGAAAATAAATTAAAAAAAATAACTAATGGACCCATATATACTGTGAATAATATCTTTAGATATTTGAAAAAATTACCAATTGAAATATTAAAACCCTCTTTCTTTTGGTAACATATGCGGTGTGTGGTCAGACAAGATATTCAAAAGGAAGGATTTTGGCAGAGATTTACTTATGAGCACAAAATTACTAACAAACTTGGGTTTCACTTTATTTAAGATAGACTCATTTGCTTATAAAAATTATGTTCGTACGCGTTGGAATGTATTTGCCTTGGATTGGCCCACTTGAAGGAAAATAAAAATAAAATAACATGGACTTTGTTTTGCTGATCACGTGACGATCCTAAGGAGACTATGTTTAGTTTTTGAGCTGATATAAAAGGCTATTTTTGCTATGTGTACAGTGTACACATGATGGTTTAGACAAATCCCGAATCCGACCTAATTTTTTAAACTGTATCAATTTTTAAAATTTAAACTCAATTCAATAATGACCCAATTATATACCGAGTCAATACAATTTTCATTCAATACATAAGAATTTAGATATTATATATATTAAAGTTATAAAATTTTAGAAGTAAAAAATAAAATTTAAAAGATATTTTATAATATAGATTTTAAAATAAATCATATTAATATAAAACTAGCATTAGTTATGTAAAATATATTAATTGAATTTTAAAATCTTATAGTTTTTCACAAATTATTATAAAAAAATTTACCTTTTAAAAAATTATTTGACTCCAGGTTGTGTCAAGCCAACCTAACGTTTGACATAAACCCAGCCTGAAAAGTGTGTAGGGTCAAATTTCATGACCTGAACCCATTTGAATGATATTCGAGTCGAGCCGGGTTATGAACACATCTAGTTATGTGTGCCGTCTTTGAGTTAGAACCAGAATGGGGAAAAATGATTTGTGTGGCTTACGCTATTGAGCTAGTTGGTATTTTGGTGAGGAGATTTGTTATCAGGTGGAGAATTAAGTTTTGAGTGAGGCAAGTATTTTATTGAGAAAAATTATTTTTGTGAGATTGAGTGTCCTGGGAATTTGGGTTTGTGAGAGATTGTCATATTGATGATTGTATTTTTCACAGAAAATTAGTTGATTGATTTGGGGAGTCTTGAACGTAGGCATTATTGGCAAATCACATTAAATTTTTTTACTTCATTCTGCTCTATTTATTTGTTTGGCTTGTGTGGATTGGAGATTTTTCCCAACAACTAATATTCTAGTGCAACAGGGGCTGGCTAAAGTTTTAACCAAGAAGGCGAAAAAGTCTAAAAAGATGTTAGATGAAAGTTATTAGTATAATTCACTTGTGTCTAGCACCTGAGGTAAAATACAATATTTTGAATAAAACTTCTGCTATTGATTTATGAAAGAAGTTAGAAAATATGTATATGTCAAAGTCTCTCACAAATCATTTGTTTATAAAGAAAGAATTATATCTGTTGAAGATGGATACTGGTGCTGACATTAGAGATCATGTGAATTGTTTTACAAAATCAATTACATAGTTATCTGGTATTGGTGTGAAAAGTGATGATAAAGATAAGGTAATATTGTTATTATCATCTCTTCCAAATTATTATGATAGTTTAATCATTACATTGCTAGTAGGAAAAGATACTTTGAAAATTGATGATGTGGTTGTTGTGTTATTGAAGAATATAAAATTGAAAAGATCAAATAATCAATTGGAGGGAAATGTCTTTGTTGCTAGAATTAATGATGGTAGAAGAATGTCACGTGGTGAAAATTTTGGCAGAGATGGTTTAAGATCAAGTTCCATGTCAAGATTGAACTATAAAGACAAACAATACTGTTATCATCATAAATGGCCATACTAAATTTGATTGCAGGAAATTGAAAGCAGACATAGAGGAATTTGAAAGGAGTAAAGGGAAAGAAAATGAGAAGTTTGAAGATGCTACTACAGCTGTGGAAGAATATTCAAACTATAAAACTGAAGTGCTAGCCATTGAAGAAGAGAAAGGTGTTTATAGTGATTACTGACTTTTAAATTCTGCTTGTTTTGATCATGTTTGTTATGAGAATGAATGATTTGATCCTTATGATGCTCGTGGTGATAGGGTTGTTAGATTGGCTAATGGTGATTGCTTTAACAATATTGGAAAGGGAACTGTGAAAATTAAAATGCATAATGGTAGTGTGCAGACACTTGGTGATGTGAGGTATGAGCCTTCTGTTGGAAGAAATTTAATTTCTTTGGGTAGGCTTGATGCATTGGGCTGTGAATATTCTACAAGAGATGGAGTAATGCAAATTAGTATGGGTTCTTTGAAAATAATGAAGGGTGAAAAAAACAAATGGTAATTTATATAAGTTGATAGGAGAACCGTTTATGGGCAAGTATGATGGTGGAGAATGTAGAAATGTGAAGAAGGTGGAGCGTGCAAATGTGCCAAAGAAAATGGTAACATTTGCTAACATTCTAATAAAGTCTTCTGGTTCTTTTTACTAACATATGAAGATTGTCTCAATCGCAAGGCAAGATGAAAATTTGTTGAACTTGATTTGCCTTTGATTGGCCCACTTGAAGGACAATAAAAATAAGGGTTCAATACATTTTATCCTTTTGATTTTTGGATCATCTGCAATTTAAACATTGACTTTTTAAAACGTGCATTTCGACATCCTGAACTTTCCAAACTGTGCAAAAAAACCCCTACTTTTTAAACAGTGTATTATGACACCCTGAACTTTTCAAACTATGCAAAAAAAATCCCAAAAATTTAATTCATAACAGGGTGTCAGGTTGCATACAATAAAAAAAAATCAGGGGGTTAATTGCACATGATATTCATAGATAAGGTATCGGGTTACACAAATTAGAAATTTCAAGACGATTAAGTGCACATAAATCTTACTTTTATTAGTTGCTAAAATTATACTGAGGAGTGTTTTGCATGGTTTGGAAAGTTCATGGTGTAGCAATACACATTTTGAAAAGTCAGGTGGTAAATTGCACATGATCTAAAATTCAGGAGGTAAAATGCATTCATCCCTAAAAATAAAATAGAGTTAATGCTCACTTTAGTCCCTCACATTTCACCGCGAGTCATTTTAGTCCCCAACTTTTAAAATGAGTTATTTTAGTATCTGAAATTTACAGACGTGAATCATTTTGGTCATTCCATTAACTCACCATCCGTTAAATGATGACATGTCGCGTTAAGTGATACCTTATTATCTGACATTTTTAGTAATTCATTTTAGTTCCTCATATTGTCTCAAATGAGTCATTTTAGTCCTCTTTCATTTATGGGCATTATATATTCCTTCTTTAAACGTATTTTTCTCTCTTTCTCTCTCTGCTCTCTTTCCTCTACTCATCAATCTTCTTATTCTTCATCATCAAATCTTCATTCTTGAATCACAATTGTCACCATCATTACCAAAACCACTCTCTACCATGGTTGAATAACAACACAGAAATCAGTCATATATAGTTTAATTGGATTTACTTTGAGTAGAAAAATTTTGTATGCTATTAGAAATTAGGAAAAATTACAAAGGCATGGGATATGAAAGATAAAATCTGAATAAAACTTTTCTGCTTAGTAAACTTATTAACAATTCCAAACATTATATATAATAAATCTGTAATTTTTTAATACATACCACTCAATATTCCCTGATGTTCATTGAGTGCAAATTCTATCTATGATGATGAAGAATGAGGGGCAGAGATTTGAATGCATAGAGAGAGAAATTGAAGAGAGAGAAAGAGACAATAATGTGTTTGGAGAAGAGATAGATGACATTCATAAATGGAAGATCACTAAAATGACTCATTTTTGTGTAATGTAATGGACCAAAATGAATTACTTAAAATATCACATAACAAGGTAACGGTGACTTAACGGAGGGACTAAAGTGATTTATGTTTGTAAATGTTATGGACTAAAATAACTCGCAAGCGAAATGTGATGGATTAAAGTGAGCATTAACTCAAAAAAATAACATGGGCTTTGTTTTGAAGGTCACATAACAGTACTAAGGAGACTAGATTTAGTTTTTGAGCTGATATAAAATGATGTGTTAATATTTGTGTGCCGTTTTTGGGTTTGAACTAGAATTGGGAGAAAAGGATTTATGTGGCTTACGCTGCTGAGCGTGGTTGGTATTTTGGTGAGGAAGAAATTGGTTTGAGAGATTTGTTATCAGGTGGAGAGTTAAATTTTTTAGTGAAGTGAGTATTTTATTGGGGTGAGAAAAATTATTTTTGTGAAATTGGGTGTCCTAAGGTCCTGAGTTTGTGAAAAATTGTCATATTGGTGATTGTATTTTTCACAGAAAAATAGTCGATTAATTTGTGGAGTCATGGACATAGACATGATTGGCCGAAGCAAGTAAAATTTTTGTGCTCCTTTTTTCTCTATTTATTTGTTTGGCTTATATGGATTGGGGATTTTTCCCAACACTATGAAATAATTCTCAATTTTGAAACATAGCAAAGAAGTAAATTAATGATAATATATCGTTATCATTCATTTTTCACTTTTTAAATTTATCACTCCCTCTATTTCTTATTAATAGTCGCTTTTGGAAACCGTGCTATTTTGATACATTAACTTTCTAATGTATCAAAATGGTACGATTTTTTGAGAACGGCTATTAATAAAGAATTGAGAGAGTAACTTGGGGTTTTATATATATATATATATATATATATAACCAGATAATGTACAATTTGAACATAAAATAATCCTCTTCCCCAGTACTATTATTAGTGGATAGGGAATTATATGAAAGACAATTTGGTAGAGGTTGCCTGTATGAAAAGTCACTAGCTGAAAGGTGGGGAAGAGCAACTGCCAATAAATATTGGTCTCTCTCTTTATTTCTCATTGGAGTTGTCAATAAAATTTAGAAGCTCCACGGAAAAACAAATCGAGTAATGAATAATTAAGGGTGTGTGACATTCAATTTTTAGTCAAAGTTGTTACCAGTAACTTACAAAGCTATTTTTAGTTAAAAGTTATTTTTTATTAATAAAATAAAACAAACATTCTAAATAACGACAAATCATTAATGCCACTTCTTTTATGGCACGCAAGGCTTTTATTTCATCTCTGCCTTCGTTCTCAACTATAGCATTGTCTGGTACCATTGTCTTTCGGGCATGATACACCAATGTCCAATGTTGAAATCTAATGAGTTTGGAAATATGGTCATTGACATTTTGACATGACACCAAACTAGTATAAATAAGAATAGCTCCAATTGTAATGGAAGTTAGTGAAGTGATTATTTTGGAGTTATCCAAATTCCCTTCTATCTCATTGGTTAGAACTTGATTTCAATTCTTCGTAACCAAGAGGTCTATGGTTCAAGCTTTCTTTTTAGTTTTGTCATATTCTCTCTCAATTCTCAACATCCAAAATCTCTACCACGACACATTCTTAATTTGAAGATCCCAAATTCAAAGAACAAAAGCAACATCCAGTGGTGGAAAAAAAATGAGAAACAGATGGGGTGTCAACATATTTTGGTTCTGCATTCATTAGAAAGTTTCTATCAAAAACTAAAAAATGATAGCTTGCAATAGAAATTGACTGTAGATCCGGATCAATTTTATTTATAGCATCAAAACTTGAATTTTGTAGTTATTATTTGAGACATAATTGTATTTATTATGTTTCTATTGCTTTTGATGATTAAAATCCCACAAAAAATTGCTAATAATAAAATAAACTCATTCAAACAAGTGTTGCCAATCATATTTTGCATCCATTACATAGTTACGTTCGGATGCATGTTTTGCACCAAAGAAAAATGTTACCATTTTCTTAATTAAAAGCTTAAGTTGCGAGGAAAGTTAATTGAACACTTACAAAGGTACTTAGATATCACCCTTCAACAGAAATATATGAGTGAAAAGTTGATTATATAAGCTAATCATTGTTGGCGAAAAAAAAGTTACTTAAGCATACAGAGGGTTTTTTGACAAAAAAAAAGTAATTATTTTTGCCTTTTAAATTTAGTCAACTTTTAGCCTGCCCGATATCAAAATGGTTTCGCAGATTTATATAGGTCTGAAATGGTTTCACACTTATGGATGTTCTTATGGGCTACTTTGAAAAACGTTGGTCTCTCCAAGCCCATTACTACTAATAATTCAGTCCGCCACAAATGCTCCCCTCTTCTTGTTAAAAGAAGCACCAACCCATGATCTCAGTTCCAATTAAGGCCTGCCCAATGTTTTACAAACCAAATCCATGGCTCAAGAAACCCAAACGTATGCATTTTATTCGACTGAAAAAACAAAACAAAACCTACTTCGACCGAAAGCGAAAAAAAAAAAAGACGAAACCTGTCATTTTTGGTATACCAATCATTTTCTACCGCAATAGTAACATCAGAATTTCGCAGAAACATTTGATTTGACACGCCTAACAAAACAATATTTTGATAGTGATGTCCAAACCCAAGCAACTAGCCAACTAGCAAGTTGTGCCCTTTGCCATTAAACCACGGAAGATTTATTTGGAGAAAAAATTGAAGTTGATTAAATCATAAGTTTAATTTTAAGGTAACGACAGTGTTAAAAAGTTTTATAGTATTATTCAATTAAATTTTTTCTTTTTATATGACTTTTAAAATAGAAGAATTGAAAGTAATCATATTTACTAATATGTTATTATACGATTGGATAAATGTATACCAACTTTTTTAACCTGTCAATGTTCCAATTAAATTCTTAAATCTTTCCGGTCAAGATGCATAGAGTTAGATTTTGACAAATAAAACCATCTGATTTTGATCTTAACAATTAACTAATTTAGGATTTTAATAGCTGAATAAGTTATTCCATCCAGAAATTATAATCTAGTCAGCTGATGGACTTATAATCTCGATCATGCGTTTCAATTGTGTAAAACATTTCGGTTATCCCAACCTCGATCATGTGCCAATTTTATCTGGACATCAAACTTCTTCAACAAAACCATTAACAAGGGAAACCGCACCACAAGTCAACATGGTTGTTTTCAAAACTTATACTCAAAAATCATATTTGTCACGTATCATCTCTTGTAAATATTTAAGTTGTTGGGCAAAGATACATGAAGGGTTTCACAGCACCTAAAAATATTCTTGTTTATAATGCTCAAGGATCAGTTTTGAAGTTTAAACTCATTAAAATTCATAAGACAAAAGAGATCTTGGGCTATACACATGCGTTCATGACTGTCGCTCTTTTTATTGTGTATAATTGCATGGTGGATCACAAATGGTATACAACCGAAATTAGCAGAATTGTCTAATCATATTGTCCAATTTTCTGGTGCAAGATTTTACCGTTTGGTGGTGATAAGAAGGCTACTTCGCAGCACTTGTCACTTGAAGTACTATTCTTATTTATTTAGTACTCAATTGTTTAGAAGTCTTATTTATTTCATTCCCTATATAGATGAAAATGGGCTAATCCAAAATACTCACTTGAAGTTAATCCCTCTATTCCTAAATATATGTCCCTTTCACTTTTTGAATTCATTCATAAAACAATATATCTGAATTGTCCATATCTATAACACAATTTACATCTAGATACATTACTTTATAAATAAATCTAGAAAGTGAATGAGACATTTATTTAGAAATGAAGAGAGTAATATGGACAAGTTAGTGCCTTCACAATCTCATTACAGGTGAGGAGCCTTTGTGGATCCGTGTTGCTTGTAGAGATCAAATTAAACTATCCTTGATTAATAGGATTAAGCAAACATGCTATATACTACATTCGTTTCAAAATAAATATCTACTTCACTGTTCAGATTCATTCATAAAATGATGTATCTAAATATATATATATATAGGCATTAGGCATACAACATTGTCGAAAAAAAAAGGTAAAGAACTCAAACAAAATCTCACCTTTGTTTTCCTGTTTACACGTTCCATTTGCACATAATAGACAATACACATACACTACTTCTGCTTAATTGAAGAGTTGCAGCCTTGCACATTGGCACGTTGCACTAGTCACTAGTGCACTTGCTCTTCAAGTGGTCCACTCCTCCAATGAGGGTCACAGTCACACACTCACTCTTTCTTTTGATTTTTTCAAACTGTCAACAGGAAAGAATAGAGAAACTGAACTGAGAAAAGAGTAAACTTAGAAAGTGGCGTCTAGAAGCAGCTTCAAGGAGACTTTGGGGTGGGTGTTGCTGTGTTGGTAAGTTGTGGGCTTTTTATTTCATTTCCTTCATTTTTTTTTTATTTCACTTAGGCTCTAAATTGGGCCCGCAAACAAGAAGGATATGGGCAACCATGCAACTAGTACCATATTATATCTCATACACTTTCATTGTTATATTCATACATATATAATAATACAAATATATGTAAAAAATTTTTGACAAATTCTTGGTGGGGCCATGGCCCCCCATTGTCTATGTTAAGCTCCGCCCCTGGTGTTGGATGCTTCTAGTGTTTCGTGGGGGTGATAAGTTGTGTCCGATGCTGGATCGGTACAATGTGCTGGCTATTAAAGGCTATGTGAGAGTCGAGAGAGAAAAGGGTATTTTTGTCCAATTATTAAGGCATGTAAGAGCACGTACCCATTAACGGTGATTTTTAACGTTTGTTACACAGAAGGTTTTCTTTACAATATCTGGTAAATACAAGGGGTTGAATTGCAATATTTTAAAACTCATAATCTAAATTGCACACGACTAAAAAGTTCAAGGACATAATTTGTTTTTTTTTTTACTTAATTATTTTAAAAGAGGAGTTCATCAAGGGTGAGGATATGACATGACAAGACCATGTTAAAAAATACACATGAGAGGATCTAAATCCCTTCTGCAAGAAGCAGCTGGCAACTAAGCTCTTCCTCCCAAAACTGATCGCTCCAAATGGAAAATCTTAAAGAACCGCAACAAATTTAAAGATTGCATCTTGGAGATAAGTGAGGCAATGGGATTTGATGTGACTTAAGACAATCGTAATTCTGATTTCTCATCCAATGATGGGCCATCTAACCCACACGACATTTAGCCTGGGTTCGACTGATACTGTTTATCAGTGTCTCCACTGCATTCACCAAACACTATAGCTGAAGTCAGTATGGCAACTGCATTATCAGCCAGACTCTTAATACAACACCTGTCCCAAATTCTCCGAGAGAAGGCACTCTTTAAAAAGATGGTTACTAGTCTTGGGTCTCGAGTGGCAAATGGCAGCACTGCACTTGACCAATATAACCACCCCATTGCACAACCCATCCCTGCAGAAAGTGTGCTCAGAAGCTAATAGCATAGCCTTACGGGCATGCCATGACTGAAGTATTTAAACCAAATAACTTGCCGCATTACACCATATGGCATCCCCTTTGCCAGTGAGAGTAGCAATATAAGTACAATGCATTTCCAGTTCAAGCAAACCATTCACTATCCACTTTTGCATCAGGCATCATATATTATTCGCTAGGCTAAGTTTTAGGTTCTGGATTTTGATTTTGGCTTTATGTTTTGCTGGAAATGTCCTGGAGAGATGTGGTTCTGCCATTGAAGCCTAAAACTCACAGTTACGATCTTCCAATTTTGATAACAAATATATTTCGTCTAGTACTTTATAGATCTCCTCAGATTTAGGGTGAGATTCATCGGCAGCCAAAAATTCTTTGCATTCACCCTCTATCTCTATTACGCTATGACCAGGAATCTTCTTCACACCCTTGTCTCTCATCAAACTTCGCACCCTCTTCACATCACCCCATTTTCTCTCATTTGCACAGATATTTGCCAGCAGTACATATATTCCACTGTCTTCCGGATCCAACCTTAGAAGATTACAGGTTGATAATTTAGCCAGCTCAACATTGCCGTGCATTCTACAAGCATTTAGAAGGGCGCCCCAAGCAGCCTCACATGGTTGCATTGGCATACTTGTTATTAACTTGTAAGCTTCTGCAAGGAGCCCCGTTCGACCTAGTAGATCAATCATGCATGCATAATGTTCCCCTTTGGGTTTTACCCCATAGTTCCTTTCCATGGTGTCAAAATATTCCTGACCTTCAGAGATTAACCCACCATGGCTGCAAGCTGTCAACAAACACACAAATGTAATATGGTCTGGCTTAAATCCCATAAACCTCATCTGATCAAACAGGTTTAGAGCTTGCTTTGCTCTTCCATTAGCAGCATACCCTGCAATCATGGAATTCCAAGAAACCAGGCTTCTCTCTGGCATTGCTCTAAAGATTTCTGCCGCTGCATCAATGCTTCCACATTTGGCATACATATCTATAATCGCATTTCCCATAGTAACACTAAGGTGCATCCTTTTTTCATTTACAAAATCTTGATGAATCCAATGTCCCAAATTCAAGCAACTCAGCTGGCCACAAGCAGAGAGCACGCCGACTAAGGTATGCTCAACCGGAACCACACCTGCTCCAATCATTTCATGAAACAATTTTAATGATTCCTTGGGTTTGTTATTCTGAGAGTATCCAGCGATCATCGCGTTCCATGAGACCACATTTTTCTGAGGAGTCTGATCAAAAAACCTCCTTGCAGATTCCAAGTCACCGCATTTAGCATACCCATTAACCAGGCTAGTCCACGAGAAAACATCCCTACTCTCCATCCTATCAAAATGCTCTCTAGCAGCCATTAAATCACCACACTTTACATACATATCCAATAATGCATTGTTCAAGTTCAAATTACATCTCACATTCTTCTTCTCTAAGTTTTCATGAATGCTTTTCCCCATACCAAGATCACCCTTCTTAGAGCACGCCGAAAGTACGGTGATCAAAGTCACGTCATTGGGCTCAACATCACTCTCCAACATCAAACCAAACAAGTTCACAGCCTCATCTGAACAGTTATTTCCCGCGTACCCATCAATCATTGTGGTCCAAGTAACAACATCCCTCTCAGGAATTTCATCAAACACCCCGCGCGCACGTTTCAACAAACCACGTTCTGCGTAAAAATGCACCAACCCATTTCGCACGAGCAACTCAGAATCAAAACCCATCTTCCGAATCAAGCAGTGCACCAATTCCCCCTCCAAGGCACTCCAAAACTGCTCGCACGCCTTGAGAGCGAAGACGAAGCTCCTGCAGTCCATTTCGGCGCGTTGGCGAAGCATTCGGAGGAAGAATGAGAAGGCCATGGAGGGAACATTGGCGCTGCGGTATCCCCTGATCATGGTGTTCCACATGAAGGTGTTGGGCCGTTCGATGACGTGGTCGAAGAGAGCGTGGGCGTAGCGAATGTCTCCGGCGTCGGAGAGGGCGCAGAAGGCTAGGGCCCTGCTGGCGGGGAAAGTGTGGGCCATGAGGCCCGTGCGGGTCATGCGGGCCTGGATCTGCCTTAGCTGCCGCATGTTGGTGCAGGATTCCATGGCCACGAGGGTTGGGTTGGTGATGACAACGGTGGTCGGTGGGTTCCATGAAGAGAATGGTTTACAAGGTTGAGGGAGGAATGGTTGGGAAGAGGGTTGATAGAGTGGTCTGGATTCAGGTTTAGCGGTTAAACGTAGGGGCTGAAGCGGAACAAGCAACTTTTTCATTTCATGCCACCAGTAGGAATTGGTATAAAGACCAATATTTTCATGAAAAAGAATGTGTAGCTTGGTGCTTGGATTTCGAGCCGAATAATGTGTATTTGGTGAGGAAAAAAAAATTCTTCACTGCATTTGGTGCTTGAGTTTTAGTTTTAGGTTCCGATTTCAGTTTTTATAAAGAAAATATCGAATTTCAATTTTCAATTTTTATAGTTTTTTTTTTACAAATCTAAAAAATTAAAAACTGTTTTCAATAAAATAAACAGTCCTATTTTTAACTTTTATTTTTAGTTTTTAATTTGTTCTTCATAAAATTATAATCTAAAATACTGAAAACTCAAGTCAATCTGAGTGCAAGTTTCTTCCTACATTTCTCCACTGAAAATTTTTGTTTCTCGGTGTCGCAGTTTGAGAGAGTCGTGTTATTTAAGATGAGTCAATGCGCAATGGGAGGTCCAATTTTCCTCATGCATGATCTTATGGGGCTTAGGTGTAAGCCAAGATTATGATGGTCAATACTTCGTAGACTTAACTGTGCATACCGGCCCGGCCCAGCCCATACATAGCAACTCGAAGAAACTGAGCATACCCTTTGCGGTTGCAACCAAAGAAGTTTGGAAAATCAGGAAGAAAGCGAAAGGTTCAAGGAAGGGTAAGAAGGCATGGAGGGCCAACATCAGCACACAAGAAATCGAAGATTTGTTCGAGAAATCAACAAAGGACGCTCTCGCCGGCGGCCCCATCGACGCCGTTTCCAACGACGTAATCTTCTACGAGGACAAATCCAAAGGTACCGACCTCCTTTACTTCCCTTTCCCTCTCTTTTATTTTTGGGTTATTTGTTTTTTTTCTAATTACTATTTATTATTTATTATCTCTTGTATTTTGATTAATTTTAATTTATTCGCCCTGATGTTTTTAATAACTTATTTTGAGGTGAGTGACTTGTAATTATGCAAAATGATTGTTTGATTTTGGCTGGTACCATGAATTATATAAGCTTGTATATGAATACGATTTATTTGTTTATTTTAATTTATGTGGAAAATGGCCAGTAATGATGCTTGTGATTGTGCTTGAAAATTTGATATTTGATGATGTGGCTAGATCTTGCGGTGAAGGGGATGTTGATAGCCTGCTACAGAAAAACCAGTTTGTTAAGCCTGTGCCCACTTCTATACTCAAGAACTGCACTAAAAACCATAAACTGACCTCTAAGACAAAAGACGCCAATCAAGATGGTTGTAAGGTCAGTTACGTTGTTCCATTGATGCAGTAAAGAGTGACACAAGTTTGAATAATGTGCTTAGCTTTAATAGTCTTAATCATGTTTGTTCAAAAAGGGAGCAGTTATATGTTTTTTTGTCACCATCCTAGACCTTAGGCTATGATTGGAAGTCAAAAAAAAATGGAATGAGTGACAAGGGATGGAAGGGACATTTGCCTTAAACATACGTTTGGATATTGTTTGGAGGAGGGGAGGGAAGGGCCAGCAAGAGAGGGGAAGTCCCTTCTTGGCCATCATGCACAGTTAAATTAGCATCCCTCCAAATTGAGGGGTTGAGGGGAGAGAGCTGTGTTATGACCTGTGTTTGTACTATTGTAGTCCTTTATATTTCATATCCATAGAAATTATACCTATAAAATCAAAGGATAAAAATGGAAAATAAAATTTACATTCCTTTCAGTTCATCTTATTTAAATTGTAAACTTCCAAGCAAGGGTGTGACTACTCTATTCCATTCCACTCCTCCTTTTTCTTCTCTATTCTATTAATGATCAATCCCTTCCCTCCTCTATAAAACTCCCAATCAAAGCCACTGTTGAATTTGTTTTATTTACATTTATTTTTATTTCTCTTGATCTATCTCGGGATAGTTCCGACTTAGCTTCTGGCATGTATGATATATAGGGGGATAAAGGTATCTTGTATGCTCACTCCTTTTAAGTTTCTGGTTTTCTTTTTCGTTGTCATTATTAGATGCTTAACATACGATTCTTTGATTTTGTGGTTCAGATGGGGACAATAGTAAGGTGTAAAAGGTGCAATTTATAGCTTGCTAGACTCTATCAGTGGGTTTCTTAATTTAGTTTATCTTTGATTCACTTTCAGTTGATAATGTGATGTATGCATGCTTAATAGGTATAAAAGCCTTCTCTTATTCCAGCAGTAGAGGTTGATCCTCCTGGATGCTCATTCAATCCCACATTTGAAAGTCATCAGGTAGTTTATTGAGAAATGAATGTGTGTAACTTATGTTTCGTTTTTAAATTTTGTAATGAATCTTACTGAAGAATTTCAAAAACTTAAACCAGGATGTGTTAGCTTGTGCTGTTGCAGAGGAAATGCAAAAAATCTACAAAGATGAACTGGGCCCTGCGCCAGTGCCATTAACTGTTCCCGGAGAAGCTATTGCTGAAGAAGAAGTGAGTCTTGTTCTCTTCCTTTGTCATTATTGTTCTGTGGAATATTTGGTTGATTTGTGTAGGTTTAGATATGTGAATTTATATTCTATGATCTGGGGTTCCAGCATTTGTGGTCTAATGCACAACTGCACGTATCTGGATATGGCTCGAGTCTGTCTTCACGCTTTCTTCGCAGAGGTATTTTCTTGATATGGATGATGGGAGTAATGATGATAAAAGTAATCATGAAAATGAGGGTGAAAATGAGGATGCTGCATCAGAAAAAAGGTATGCTGTCTACTTTTATTTAACCTTACATTACTTAAATACTGTTGTTTTCCTTTATATTATTTTTCCTCAAATCATGTTTTTTGATGGAAATATACATTACCCCAGCAAGTCAATTGAAATAATTTTCTTTTTGTATTCTTTTTGGTCATAATGTCATATGATCATGCTATTGTGTAAATTTGAATTTACACTTTTTGATGCATGTTGATCACTGTTCCAAGTATGTATCAAATTCTTGATTTTATCTTTCCTAACAGTTTATTGATGGTTTCTACTTTTAATGCTAATCAAACTTATTAGATGCATAAAATATTTCTGATTGCTGGACACCGTATTGCTGATTTTTTTTTTTTCATGTAAATGTTAAATTTGCGTATTGGATTTTTGCAGAATTTCTTCTAGAACACTGCATTATATTTACACATGGCATGCTTGTAAATGGATCCTGAACATCACAGGAGCAAACATATGATGTATTTGTATTGTTTGAATATCTATGGAACAGGCCTATCAAAACAAAGAGGGTCACTAGAGTTGAGTTGAACAAGAGAGCTAGGCGCAAGGAACAACTGAAAAAAGCAGCAGAAACGAAGAAGTTGGAGGCATTGGCAAAAGAAATTGATAGGTAATGTGGCCATTTTCTCTCTTTCCATTTACGATAAAAGATGATATTTAGGCCACATCGGTCCTTCTGGCTACGGCATACCTGGTATTATTCAGGAAATTGAGCAAGAAGATGAGAAGAAGAAGAGATATCTCAGGTGTGAAGTTGCTAAACAAGAAAGGTTAAAGACACGTCCACCACGCTTAGGAAAGCACAAGTAAGCAGTCTTTTCTAGTTATCTTTATTTGCTTTCCATATCATAATTATTAGGATGAGTGGAGTTTTTTAAGGTACTTCTGTATTTAAGGACTGGTATCAGGCAAAAGAATAAAGAGATTATTTCTGTATAATATGCAGAGGAAGGTACCAGTGGGGTATCAACCTCTGAGTATGTGCATTATTCACAGAAAAGAAAATAACAGTGTGAGAGGGTTCTAAGTGTTCAAGAGACTCGGCACTCTCCCTATGTTGCATTACCCCATCTTTCCCATAACATAATAGTCACTCCCTCACTCCACTGACCTTGCCTTTGTGGCAGAGTTAGTTAGAAAACCCTTCCCTTACTCCCCTGGTTAATTTATCCTCCCCCCCCCCTTCCGTGCTTCTGTACATGTCTTCCTATTCTTCCTGACATATGCAATTAGCATAAGAGCTCGCACGGACCCGAGGTGTGCGGTGTGCATAAATAGTAATTACTGTGGAGTTTCTCTGTGGTTTCAGCCAACAAATATTATTCCATAGTTGTGACTTGATGAATGTGTATTTATCAAATTTCATAATAGGTTTGAACCTGCTTCTGTTCAAGTTATATTAAGTGAAGAGATAAATGGATCCATCCAGAAGCTTAAGGTAAGCTTTATTAATTTCTCTTGCTTCGATTTGTGTTATTTTTAATGTCTCAGTTTTTGTAAACATGTAAATAAATTTTCCTACTTTTGTTGGTACATATGTAGGGTTGTTGTACCCTATAAAGGATCGATATAAAAGCTTGAAAAAGAGAGGATTGATTGTTCCAACATCCAAGAGGAGGTTAGTTTACTGCTCTATCATTACATGAAATACATATCAATTAAATTTTGCAGAGGGTTCACAATTCATATTTTGTCTTGCTCCACTATTCTTTTGCGGCACACAATCTTCGGCATGATACCTTTACAGAGGAATTGCTGCCCTAGCCTGTCTTTCATTTGTAATTTGATTATGTTGGACAAAACATTTTCCATATGGCATTAATTAATGCTTTTTGTTCCATAATGTTGTATGTTTTGTGGTGCATTGTGATTTTGTAACTTAGATCACATTGTGGTATGCATTGGACAGGAAGTAGGTTCCTCTTCATTGGTGGCTCCCTAACTTTTGAAGAAGGCCACTCCCAACATTTATTAGGTGTTGATACTGATGTGGCAGGAAGGCAAGCAAAGGATGAAAGATGAAGATAGTCTTTTTCATTTTTTCCTAAATGAAGATTTTGTCTTGTCGTTGGTTTAATTTTTACAAGTTTTTGGTTGCTGCAAGAACTACAACGAAATGGATCATGTGTTTTCTTTGATATCTATCTTCAATTGTTAAAGTGAAATGTTATGCATGTGGTTCACTGTTAGCATTAAAACTTTTCTATATATCAATTTGCAATTAAATAGTTTTACATATTACATATATTTATATATTTGTTAAGCAAGACAGGATTTCAATTTTCTGGCTAAAATTCAAGAAATTTGAAATATACATTGGTAAATTATAGTAAGATATGTTTCAATAATAGGTATCAATTCACGTTCCAACAGCCGGCATCTATGAGATTGCTCTTGAATTGTGTATTTGCAATTGGGATTTGCATGAATCGTGATCAATCTGTCACCCTTCAAGGCTACAACTGGAAATTTCCATCTCAATATTTGTCTGCTTGATGTTTTACATCCTACATTATACATGGCTGTTCTTATTGTGGCATTTGAAATTTACAAAAGCAAATAAAAATGCCATCCGGAAGAACTCCAAGAAGCACAAGCAGTCAACCAAATACGTCTGGAGTTCTATTTCTCCACGCCTATTCTGTGTCGAGCCCATGATCACCAACAGAATGATGGTAGTCACATCCTAGGAAAACGAAGCAATCGGAGTTTTGATTAAATTAACATTAATTCACCTGAAATAAACAAGAGTTTGCCCAGCCTTGTACAGGAGCAATAATAATGCAGCAATGATATTCCAATGACCTATTCATCCAAAACATCCAAATATCCTATTCATAAAATACATGGGTTTCATTACTTATTTTTTCTCTAAACTTCTCTCTTTATTACTTCTTTCCCAATATGATGGATGTCTACATCCATTTGGGTGTTAAAGTAACTTTCCCATGATAACTTGACTTAATGTCGGCGCGATGATCTCTTTTATATTCTGAAAGCAGTACAACACAACACCAGCAACAAAATTTTCACATCATCTAACATCAATGCCTATCCATTACAACTTAAATGGGAGGCAGAACACAATCTGTTCCTTCTCCCCCCATTTCACAAGCAGCAAAACCTAGCTAGATTAAATAAACTATATACACAAATCAGGTAAGCAAGCATCCTCCAAATTAGATTCACGCTGTTCATGATCTCTCCTACTAAAAGGATATTTAAGACACAATTGTTTACCAAAACAATATTCCAGTCTCCGAGGGGCGGCAAAACCACCTTCAAATCCCATATTATTAAGACCTGCGCAAGACCCACGAGCAACCAACAAGAGCGCAACTTGCAAATGCCCTGCGTCAACAGCACACCGCAAAGGAGTATACCCATCATCATCAACAGCATCAACCTCAGCACCATGCTCAATCAACACCTCTACACTTTTAACCCTTCCTTTGAAAGCAGCCCAATGCAAAGGAGTCCACCCATTCTGGTCCCTTCTGTTCACGCTCGCCGGCCCAGCCGCCAAACAACTCGCCATCCCATGCACGTCGTCCACCCGAGCAGCGCGAAACAACACGTCCCCCCAATGCAGCACATCCCCCACCTCCAAGTGCCCGTTCTCCATCGCAACCGCAAAAGCTGTTCTCCCGTCTTTGTCCACAACGCCCTTCGCCTCGTAGCAACAACATTCCAGCAAACACTCAACGGCCCTCAACTGTCCCGCCGACGCAGCACAATGCAGCGGGCTCCAACCTTTCAAATCCACACCATTCGCATCCCCTCCCATCGAAACACAAAACCTGATAGAGTAGTTTCTCAGTTACTTAGCAATCACACATCATTGTATTTTGAGTTATGTTATTCCAACGCATTCAACTTGTCACACCATATGTTACACAAAATATTTAAAAAAGCACTTTTTATTTCTGGATGATGGATAAGTCTGAGACAGCGTCCATGTGGAATGAACACATCGAATCTAATGATGTAACATTTTTCCTCTATTTTACATGAACGTGTTGAATGCATGGTGCCTGTGCATGCTAGCTAGAAATGTTTTTTGAACCTGATAACGTCCGTGTGTCCGTGGAGCGCCGCCACATGAATTGGGGCCCTACCTTCGTGATTCACCGAATTCACGTCATCGCCATCGAGAAACTCCAACAACAGCTCCATGAGATCCACCCTATTCGCTGCAGCAGCTTCGTGCAAAACGAAGTCAACCGAGTTATCGATTCTGCAACCGGAAGCTAACAGAACCTTCACAACGTCGACATTCCTCCCGGCTCGAATCGCCAACGGGACAAGCGATTTCCCGTTTGCGTCCTTGGAGTTCGCGTCTGCACCGGCGTCCATCAAAACGGCCACGGAATCCGCGTTCCCCCGCTCAACGGCGTAAGTCAACAAGTTCGAGAGCTGCGCATGCGACACGCACCTCGAAATGGCTTTGTTCAAGAGGGAGCGAGTTTCGGGGATTCGGTTTGAGATGATGTACTCGGCGACGTGCGGGCCCACCAGGGAAACGGGGATGACGGCGTCGGTGAACACGTGTGGTGCCGGCGGTTCAGAGGAAAAGAGGCGGCGGAGTTCATCGCCGTGGTGGGGCTTTCCGGCGAGGAGCATGGAGGTTTGGACGGTGAGGGTGACGGGTGCGGTGGAGAGTGAGGGTTGGTCGGAGGGGCTGGAGAGAGAGATGGTGTATGTGGAAGAGGAGAGAGGTGGGATTGTGGAGAAAGGAGGGTGGATGGAGAACGCCGAAGAAGAAGGGTTTGTTGCGGTTAGTGACACTGCCACGGACATGGCGTGCATGAGATTGGTGAGCTTGAACGTTGTGCTGCACTTTTGGTCCCTCTCGAAAATCAGCTCCACTTCCTTCACATCTGGTTTCACCAACCTGTCCATCGTGATCGTTGCCGACTCTCTTTTTTTCTCTCTCCCCACCCCCCCTCGTTTTTTGGGTTCTCTTCAGTTTCAGGTAAGGGTTTATTATGCTGGTCCATGTCTGGAACGGTCATGGTCTCTGCTGTTGACCCTTGGATTAGAAATTTATTAAATTTTAAATTACTGCTTTTTACAATCTAATAATAAAAATAAAGAAGTTAATGACTCTAGTGTGTAGACGCTACGATCAGGTGGATAAGAAGCAAGGAAGAGAAAATCAGACCAGATATCGAACTGGTGAGGGCACTGATTCAAAGGTTTACTGGTTCAACCGAAATATAATAAAATATATATAAATATATACATATGACAAATTCAAAAGCAAAAACCTATATTAAGTTATCAATATTAACATAACCAACACAAAATAACATTGTTCAAAGGCCTAACATTAGTACATAACCTACACGAGTCAATTATCTCTAGTCTCATTGCCTCAACTTCTAATAAAGTACGAAACATTAACTCATATGATCACATCATCACAAGACAATATTCAGAAATAATGTTACATCAACATTAAACATACAAAAAGTAGATCAAATAGGATCATCAAAATATGCATTAATTTGTTGGAGATCTTGATCAAAAGCTTCATTCTCATATCCTTCTCCTTCATTGTCAAATGAACCGCAAGGCACATCAACAAGATTAGCCTCCCGATTATCTAATATAATAAAAATATGTTAAAGATATGTAGAAGAGTTTATAAATAAACACTTTATGAAAAAATGAAACTATAAAACTAACCAACACGAATTGAAGGAATATAGATCAACCAATTCTTCAATAGTAGTGGGAAGTTCTGGCTCTTCAACTTCTTCTGTCACCCAAAAATCAACTAGATCAATAATTTGGTAATCAATTAGATCATAAGACCTTTTCTTTTGATGTGACCTAAAACACAATAGCAAATTATTGTAACAATTTCTAAGTTTGCTAACCTAAAGTTCCAAAAATAAGTAAATAACATAATGCCATTGATAACTATTAAATAATGTCTTAATACCTGGTTTTAAGACATAAGTTATACTTCACAAAAACAATATCATTTAGCCTCTGATGCTCCAGCCTATTCCTTCTTTTAGTGTGAATTTGTTCAAAAAGACTCCAATTCCGCTCACATCCTGAGGATGAAGATGTTTGGCTAAGAATGAAAATAGCTATCTTTTGCAGAATTGGAGTACTACCACCAAAGTATCTCCACCATTCACCTGCATAGATTAAATATAACTATATAAATATTTCGTTCCTCATTCACCATCAATAATTCATAATATACTTTGAAATATCAAAAGCAAATTAAAATATTAAACTAAATAGTAAATATCCAATATCTTACTAGGTTGGAGTTCCTGGGCTGCCTTCTTAGCATTTAGCCGATCAAAACTTTCTTTGCGTTCTCGGTATAATTGCAATTCATTCAATGCTTTAATTGAGTCACTACAAAGACTCTTTACATCAAACAAGTCAATTAAACCTCATAAAACATTATACTTTTCAACGAACTTCTCATCATAAAAGAAAGCAGGGTTTAAAAAGTAAGCTGCTGCATGGAGACTGCGCTTTAAGTGCCTATCCCATCTTGCTTTTATAATATCTGTGTAAGGTTTATATGTAATCTTGTTGTGCTTGAGCATCTCCTTAATTGAAATTTTAGCCCTTTGTATTCTCTCATATACATATCCCAATGAAGGTTTCTCATCAAAATCAACAATTCTCAACAATCTAATTAAAAGGGCAACAAGCTTACATACAGTAAAACATTCCTCCCAAAATTTGTTGTCCAAGACTACATCACTAGCATTTCTCCCACTAGCACTCCTTGCTAAATTGTGTCCAATAAAATGAGAGTCTACAACCAAAGCTTGCAAATCTATCTTATGTTCATGAATATTTTTCAAGGTAAGAAAGACAGTAGCAAAACAGGTAACTCCTGGATGAATAATTTTTTTCCAACCCGGCCTTTTTCTAAGCCAAGACAAGAAAACCATATGGTTGTAAACAAATATAGTAATCTTGGAAGCACAGGAAGCAAGACTACTTATGTTTGGCATGCTACTTATATTTTTCAAAATAAGATTTAAGCAGTGTGCAGCACATGGAGACCAAAAAATATGATCGTACTTTTCATGAATAAGCTTCCCAACTGCTACATAATTGGCAGCATTATCAGTCACTACATGCACAACATTATTTGATCCAACCCATTGAATAACATCAACAAATATAGCACACAATGTAGAGGCATTTTTAACTAAATTTGAAGCATCCACGGACTTAACAAAAGACATACCAGCAGGACAATAAACCAAAAAATTGATCAACATTCTCTGCCTTTGATCTATCCAACCATCAGCCATAATTGTGCAACCATTTTCTTTCCATGAGCTCCGATAACTTTCTACGAGCAACTGACACTCTTTCTTAAGATCAATTAACAAATGAACTCTTAATTCATCATAACAAGGACCTTTAAAACCAGGTCCTATACCAGTAATAGCATCCACATCATCTTGAAAGTATGATGATCGCACCGCATGAAAAGGAATCCATGCATCCATAAGCCATCTAGCAATTCTTACTTTAGCATTATGTGTTGCCTTTTTGCTTTGAAAGACACTTCTCAAGCTTGGTTGGGCTCTTGGGGTTGTCCTTGGTGCAAAATAACCATGGACATTTTGAGAAGCATTTACCTTTCTTTTACCCTTGTCTCCAACAATTTGCATCTTCGATGGTGGAGGGGTAGGGGTGATCTCTTCTTCTTCTTGTGCCATTGCATCTTCAATCTCATCATCACCTAAGTTCAAAAACTTATCTTTACCTTTTTTACCTTCTTCCAAAAGCCTTGACATTTGTTCTTTCACATCATGAGGAACTTTTTTGCATTTAGCAATATTTCCTTGTTTTCTAGCAAGATGTTGCTTCATTCTATTAATCCCTCCTCCTTTATACTTGGACAAACAAAATAAACATGTGTATGACATCTTTCCTTTGTCGTCGATAGATAAAGAAAAATGTTTCCATGCCAGATCAGTTTTCCCACGAGGAGGATTAGGCTTCAGTATTGGCAGGATTAACATCAACAGAGGCAGCATTAGGATTAACATTATTGCTATTATCTAGTGAGGGATCATTAATATCCATATCTGGAAAGGAAGTATAAAGCAGTTAAAAACAATGCCAAAACTGGAAATTCAGATTAGGAAATTACAGCAACAATACAATACAATTTCCACATGCTTAGTTATTAGCCTTTTAGGTCCCTAAATAAGTGATAAAATTTCCACATTATCATTGTATTTGGGTCCTCTCAGCTATAACAATTTAAAGTTTAAACTTTAAACACATTATTTTTTTTATAAATAGGCATTTTGTTTATACACAGCAAAGTTTGTTATGGGACTAGTTATATAATCTAAAAGTTACACAGGTTATGATAAAAATCATTAGGGGAACTCATTACAAATCTGAAAGTACAAATAAAAAAACTAAAATACAAATCACTAAACTTAAACTGTATAAAAATCAATAAATTACGTAAGGAATGAAAATCAGAAAATGTAATACTTACCTAGCCGGTGGAGCGCGGAGAAGCTAGGCGGAGCAGAGGCCGGCGGCAAGGAGAAGCTAGGCGGGAGCAAAGGCTAATGGCACGAGAAGCGAGAGGCGCGCACGATCGCCGCATGAAGAGGAACAGAGGCCGCAAGCGAAGTGGACCGAGGAGCAGGAGCAGACCAGCTCGCGGTGCAGCGCGAGGAGCAAAGGGAAGGCGGAGGCGCTGGGCGGAAGTACTGCACAGCTGGCGGAGGGGCGGATGGCTTGAGCTTTGCACCTCTGCCTCTTTCCAAGGGAAGAACCCTAAAGTGTAAAGTGACAAACTCACAAAAGAGAAAAAACGAAGCCATTCTGAATTTCTGATCTCACTTTCAGCCTTTTTTATTTTTTTCAGCCAAAATGACTGAACCGCCAACCCATTAAAACCGGACCGGTTCTCGATTTTTACCGGTTTTGACCAGTTCTGACCGGTTCTGAAGCTGCCCGGTTCTAGGCATTCAACCGGACCGGTTCCCGGTTAACCAAGTAGGACCAGCCGGTCCGGTCCGGTTCTCTTAACAATGATAAGAACAAGAGTGTTACTGTTTTTTTTTGTTACTATTTTGTATTGATTTTGTTAAATGTTAACCTATAATCAACTTTGCTATTTCAACACTCAATATTCTCAAATACCAAAACATCCTATTCATAAAATATATGAGTCCTACTATTTACTTTTTCTCTAAATTTATTCTCTCTCCATCACTCCTCTTACACCCATGTAGATGTTAAAATAATTGTACCCCCACGTATATATCAAAAATATTATTTTAACATTAAAAAATGTGTATTTAATTGAAACACATACTTAATTACTATTAGATATGATAGTAATCTCAACTATTCTCACTCGTTCATTATATTCAATAGTGATAAAGTAGATATTACAATTAGACATCAACAGTGGATTTACTTGGGAGGTACTCGGGGCTGCCCCCACAGAGGTTTTAGAAGTTTTTTAGTAGTGTGTATATATATACTAGTCGTTTGACCCGTGCGATGCACAGGATGATAATAAAAAAATAGTTTATTGACTATTATAAAAAATTGAGTATATAAATTTATTTTAAAAGTAAATTAATAGTTAAATAATTAAATAAGTGGACAAAATATAAAAGTGTCATTCTATTTTATTTGTTATATTGAATATCATGTTTATAAGGTTAAAAATATCTTGATAGGTAACCTATAATTAACAATAAAGAGCCTATTTTATGAAAATTTTACACATTTTAAAAGTTAAAATTGTTGAATAAAGAAAGAGAATAAATACATAATTTTACTATATCATGAGCCATTTATAGGGATAACAATAAGTATTCATGGGAAGAGGATATATCTCACACCTCCTGTCACCATTTAGAATTTTGTCTTTTATCCACATCCTCATTCTTTTTATAGGTCCCTATTTTCCATTTCTCGTTTCCCTTGGAATTTTGAATCCCTATAGTATTAAAGGGTTTATTAACAAATTTTAAAAAGAAAAAACTTTAAAAATATTTTACAATTTGAAATATAAATATCCATAATAACAAATACTATTAATGCAATATAATCTAAATTAAAATTAAAAATATATACAAAATTTAAATATAATAAAAATAATTAAAAATAAAGATGTATTATCCATGTCTTCATCCCATTTAACAAACAGGAATTTAGCCCCCATAAATTATCCTTATAAAGGTAAATATATGCCAATTCCTTTCCTCATTAGGTAATTCCTATGTGTACCCATTTTTCAATTTCTTTTATCATCCATAGTCTTTTATATCTTTTTAATAAATTAAAATATTTAATTTAAAAATATAAAAATATATTTTCTAATTAATAAAAATAATACATAAATTTAATTTATATGATTTTAATTATACATCTTTTCCTTGTAAATCCTTTTAATAAATTAAAATACCAATTTTAAAATATATGTTATAATTAATGTGTAATAATCAGTAAAAAATTATTTATAACTCTAATTTATATAAGCTCAATTATTAGGTAGCATATCACTTATAATTTTTTCAATAAAAAATAATATAATTATTTAATTTTTAAAAAGTAATAAATATTTAATATTATTATCGAAGATGTTTATTTTTTAAACACTTTAGTATTAAAAATTGAAGGTATTTTTTTTCAAAAAAATTAGTATGAAAAAATTATGGAATTGATAGATTGGAACGTTTAAGTTGTAAAAAATTAAACAGAATATAGATACATGTAGATAGATAATTTTTTTATTATGATTTTTAAAAATTCTTCACTTAAAATTAGAAAATTTCTCCTAATCTCATCTTTATTTAGAAATTTGCCTCCATTCTCATGCACATTCCGATCACGGGTCCTCATTTTTCATTACACATGGAGATTTGAATCTCTATTGATATTTACGGGTCATTAAAAAAAATTTAAAAATTCTTTGATCAAAATATAAATATCTATAATAACAAATACTACTAATGCAACACAATTATAATAGGTTTGTTATCGTTAATACTATATATATATATATATATATATATATATATATATATAATTTTTAGTATAATATATTGAATTATAATTTTATTTATGCTATGTTTTATTTTTTATATTAATTTTATTAATGGTAAAAAAATATGAACGTATGATTGAAAAAAAATTGATAATTAAAAAGTAAATTAAATTTAAAAACTTACTTTAAGTGTTAAGATTATGAAAATGGTGGGGTATAATTTTCTATAAATAACACGTAGAAGACTTTTTATGTAATGAGTCTTAAATATTAGTATTATATCAATTATTATTATATTTCATTAAGAATAGATTTGGTATAAATTTAATTTTAAATTATTATTATATCAAAATCAATTAATTAGCAATTCATTAATAATTTGACCTATCGATTTTCTTTTAAAAAAATATGTTGATTTTAAAGCTTATTTATTTTGAAAATATTTTCTTTATAATTTTTAATATTACCTTCATAATGTGAGGCTATTAATGATATCCTATCCTTTGATAGCACTTGTCCCTTTTGTGGCCTAGCACATTGCAGTGGGAACACATGGGTCAATCTTTCTTGAAGGTTTTTGGCTTGTTTTCAAAGGTTTTGGAAGTGTTCTTAACTACAAAAGCAACTTGAGAAGTAGCATTAACAAAGGAGACTTCCCTTTGTTTTTCTTCTTGAAAAATCAAGGAGAACACTTTACCAATTGGAGGAATAAGGTCTGTGGCCAAAATTTGTCCACGAAGGGAAACACATGAGTTATTTAAACCCATGAGAAAAGTGAGGACATACTTAGTTTGTGAAAAATCACTCAAGATTTTTGCTCCACCACAAGTGCAATTAGGGACTAGCTTCAATGCAGAGTATTCCTCCCATAGTATTTTCATTTTACTGAAGTATTGATTCACTGTCAAAGAATCTTGAGACAAACTCATCATAGCATTCTTTAATTGAAACAATGGAGGGCCATTGGCTTGTCCAAACTGATCTTGCAAGTCTTTTAATAATGTTGCCGCAGAATCTGCATATATTGAACTTTCAGCAATGTCTTTGGAGAGGCAATTGAAAATCCATGAAGAAACCATGTCGTTGTTGTATTCCCAACCCACAAGAATTTCTGGAGTAGAATCAGTTGCAGGGTGAGGAAATGTTCCATCAATGTAACATAACTTGCGCTTGCCATTGAGCGCCATCTTCATAGAACGCAACCATGAGTTATAGTTCAACTCAGTGAAAAGCTGGGTAATTAGAACTAGCCCTAGGTGGTCGAAAGAATGCAAGAAGTAAGGATCTTGAGGCTGAGCTATCTGGTTAAAAGTCAAGAACCAAGATGAAGAAAGAATAAAGAAGGAAGAGATAAAGAATGCGGAAGCAAAGAGGGATTCTAATCGAATTTGGATGTCATCATCACTGATACCATATTAGAGAGGGAGTAAGAGAATGTAAACAGATAGTCTCTATTGATGAATGAAGTAATATATATATATATATATATATATATATATAATGGTGTTCAAGGAGTTGAACAAGAAAGGAAAGTTAACTAACGATCTTAATTGGTCTTTAACTAACTAACTGAGTTTGTTTAACTCTAATAAAACACACTAAATCTGATTGTTCCACTTCCATTTGTCAAGTTTTTCCATACCATAAATTTTTGGTCCCATATAGCAACTCATCTTTTTGATATACTGCCAAGTTAACTTGTTGGTTTTTTTTTTTAATGAATTGGAGGATTAGGCTTGTTAAATAATTATGTAGGATCAAGAATTGTTCATGAATCGAGATCAATTCAAAGGGCAGCGATAATGTTCTATCATAAGGATCTGTATTGTATAAATAGGAAAAATTGCCAAATATCTGGCTGTCTACAAGCCTCCTACCAAGAAAAAAGGGATCATCTTGCTAAGAAGGTCGTGGAATTGGTGTTGGTGATTTGATAATTAAAACACAAGGCTCCTGTTTAAATGGTTGTGGAGATTTTTGGACATATCCATACCTCTATGGTCGAGAATTGTTTGCTAGAAGTATGATCTACCTGGATGCATGGAAACAAAGCAATTGTAGAGTAACAAATGGAGAAAAAATAAATGGTGGTTGGGTTATAGTACACAAATAGTTTTATATTTAATACGCCTCCTCACCCGAATGCCTCTTTTTGGGCTTGAAGCGTGGACAATGCATAGGTCCACCATACCTTGTGCTGAAATTTAATTATTTTTTGTTTATTTAGAAGTGGGGGTAACAAGGATCGAACTCTAGATCATTTGGTCGTAGAGGCTCTGATACCATGTTATGAAACCATTTATCCCAAAAGCTTAACCTGTTGAGTTATGGCACACTAATAGTTTTATATTTAATAAGAGGCTCTACATTGTTCTTGTCTAATAATTGGCTCAAGGGTGTAAGTTTAAAATGAGATTTCCCTGACTTTTCAAGGTCAACTTTGTACTCAACAGCAATGGAATGGTGGCGGATATGAGATGTCGGGATGGTGTTAAATACTAGTGCTGGAATCTTGATTGAAGAAGACAATTATTCTCTTGAAAGCAAACTAAGCTTCAAGAATCATACTATTGTTGGAAAATGCAAATTTTGTTCTAGGAAGGCATGATTCCTTTGCTTCAAAGTATGATAGGATGTTTTGTAATTCATTTGTTTTGCCGGAATATACAAATTATCTCTTAACCCGAGTATGCAAACAAAAATATTGTTAGGTGCTCCGAAAATAAGAAAAAACATTTGCGTTATTCCATTTATTATTTGATACATTAGTTTTGCATGATATTATCATGCAAAGAAGGACGTGTCGACAAATGCATGGAGGCATCTTGCCTCTTCCGAGGTGGAGATGCTTTTGTTTGCTTTGTGAATCTAGGTAGTCATTATCAATGTCCATTTGGGCCAATCACCTTGGGCCAAACCATTTTTCAGTTAGGTTAAATGGGGTTAAAATAGTTTCTAGCTAACAAAATACTAACTATGGTGTAAATGTGAACCAATGATTTTTTGTCTGCATTTATTTTTAATTTGAACTCTTTTTTAAGGTTAAAAAAAATGCATCAAACAAGCTAAACTCAAGAAGTAATAATTCGTGCTTATAGTTAGTTATTTAAAAGAAATCGTGTTTTAGCCATTGGGCTGCCCAACTCAAAATGCGCCAATGCCAATGTAGACCGAGCCAAATTGAGGTAGGGATTGAATTAAATCAACTTCTATTTTTACATTATTTTATTTTATTTTATTTTTTCGGTCGAAGATATATATATATATATATATTGGTTTAACCCACATTTTTTGTTTTTATTTTTTAACTATTCTAGCTAACCTATCAGACACGAACTATTTTGACAACTTTATATCTAGGGAATCTAAATACAAAAGAGAAATTCAGACAAAAAATGAAAAAGAGAGATTATGCTTGCTCAACATTATTAGCTCAATGGAATCAATTTGTCCCTCAAAATTTCACCTTTTAATCAGAATAATCGGATATATATACTCCCCTATGTTTCCAGGAGTCTTCTGGTTACTTATAAAAAAATGGTGGATAAACTCATATTAGCTTATTGATTAACCTATTTCTGCCCACTACAAGTCATGAGTTATGGAATTCCATATTCTCTTCAATGAAGCAAGCCTCCAAAATCTTCTTGATTGATTATCATCTTACAATCTGCTTCACCTAAAGGGTAGTTGGAATAAAGCGAATGCAAAAAAAGTTAGCTTGGCTAGCTCCTCCTTACGTCCAATTCAACGAATTTTAATTTGATAATTCTTCTTTTGTTCTTAAATAAGTCAAATAATTAATAATAACTTAGTCAAATTCAAAGCTCTGAAAAAATTAATAACTTTATGTTTGTAACGATTGACTTAACTGATAAATGCAAACAATATATGAGGAAAATGTTTAAAACATCATTGACTCATTGTTGATTGTTCTCTATTATAACCAAATATTTATAAATATCACTGTAAATTCTTGTTGAATCTTGCGGCATATCTAATCTCAAAATGATGAAAGAAAATTGGCTACATCTAAATCGAAGAAATGTAGGCCAACTTTTGGTCAAGGAAGAATCTTTGGGATTAATCAGCCAATTTTGACACAAATGCATTGCACCAAGTTCGGTGGGTCTTTGATTTATAATTAAGATCACAGGGGGAATTAATCCGCCGGAAGCCATGCATTCATTGCACGCAACAGCATCCTTTGTCTTTATACTCAATGAAAAGGTAAACCTAGTGGACTTAAAAGGGAGCCCTAACTAAAGGCAATGCTTCGTACAATCAAATTATGGCATTATTAGATTGCTACTTACAATATAAATATGTATATAGCTTGAAAACATCGACGGTAATGTCATTATTTTATGTACATTAATTAAGCATTTGAGTATATATTATATTGTCAATATGGTCAGTGGTCACCCCAATGAACAGTTGGATACCATGCATCGTTCCAATACTGGTTCGATCCCTGCAAAGCAAGTGAAGGACTCATTAAAGTAGCCGGCAACAGACAACCCCAAATCGGTCCCCCAGATGATTTGGTTATTCATGGAATAAAAGTTCACTGGCAGTAATCATGAAAAGAGTATACCAACAGATTAAACAAAACCTAGGGTGTGGCATGGATTTAAATCCTTTAAAGTGGGGATTTCACTTTAAAAAATAAAATAAAAAAAATTTTATTTTTGGATCAATAAAATTAGAAGTATATCACTTTTTATTCTATTAATCTAAAAGTAAAATTTTTCATTTTATTATCTAAAGTAAAAATATCACTTTAGATGATCCAAGCCCGGTATGGATTTATAAATATCTAAGTGGATGTCTCCTATTATTCTTAACTATCTACCTCATCATAAATTAATCGAGAATAACTATCTATCTCTCACAAATAAGAGGCTCTCAACGGGACCCTCTAATTTGCTCGGAGGAGTGGGTTTAGAATTTTTCAAATAGTTGTAGGGTTCATTATTAATAATAATTAATCTAATTATCAATTAAAAAACAAAGAAACGACTTGTGATTAGGAGGAAAAATAATAGGAACAAGGATAGATGAAGATAGATTGATGAATGGACATGTATAGGAGCCAGGCGGACGGGACCCAACGAATATATATGTATCTAACACAACGAATATGTACAAATGCAAAAATTTACAACCCAAGAAATTAAAATTAAACAATATTGGAGATAGATAATCCAAATTCACATGCGGATTGGTTACTTGATTATTTTTTTTTGTGTTTAGCATGTAAGCACATTGCAATTGCTTATTGCAATTACAATCTCTCTGTGTTGGTGATCTGACGATCGAACAGAGGCAAGCATAAATGAACTCTTTTCCATTTGGTGGGATTGAACCAATTGGCACAAGAGGGCAAAAGTTGTTCCTAGCTGTTGACCTAACGCAGAAAAGGCCAAAACCAATGTTGGCCCGCACGTTATCGATGCAGAAGCTTTTATATTTTATTATTAAAAATGAAAAAACAAAGAAGACAAAAACAAGAGAGAGAGCATTCTTTACCCAAAAAGAAACAAATGGCCCATTGGATAGAGAGGGTGAGAGAGAGGCGAGAAAAGAGGAAAAGGAAAAGGAGGCAGAGGAAGAAAGAACGAAGCAGTAAACAACACGGCAGATATGTTTGGAATAAATTGTTTGTGTGTGGGGCACATGCTTAGCCACCGCTTCTACATTAGCATTGGGACAACATATGCGGACAAATACTTAAATGCTTGTGCTGCCTTTATTTTATATTATTATTGACAATGATGTCCCTTTTGGCCAGCATTGTATTTCGCATATGGAACCCTTTTACTTATATAAATAAATAGTAATTAAGGCAACGCATATTATTATAGGAAAAATTGTTGTAACTTACAGCCAATTTGGAATGAATTAGAAATTGCTGTAAGTTACGGTGATTGTCATGACGGTAACGAAAGAACAGAGATGTGTACGATGATTTCAACGCTCTTGGCCTATGTGCCGAATCGCTGGAAGTGGTTCCCATACGCAGTCACTTTTTAAAAATTTACTTCTATTTAATAATTTTACTCTAAAAGCTCTAGTAAAAGTGTTAAAATGATAAGAAATAATCTTTATCACTTAGATAACTTTACTCACATTGCAAGAAGTAGGGGTGTATAAAGAATGGATTGGACTGGATTTGACAAAACCTAAACCCAATTTAATTTTTAGATTTGGTCAATTTTTAAAACTCGAACCCAACTTGATAATTACTCGACTATGTACTGACTGGTCATATTGAGTTAACCCGACCTTCAAATAATATATAAGAATTCGGACATTATATATAGTAAAGTTATAAAATTTTACGGGTAGGAAACAAAATTTAAAGGATATTTTGTTGTGCAAAATATATCAATTGAACATTATAATCTTATTTTTTTCAGAAATTATTATAAAAAAATTTACTTTTTAAGAAATTATTTGACTTCAGATTAAGTCGAGCCAGCTAATATATGACCTGAACCTAGCTCGAAAAGTGTATCAAGTCAGATTTCATAACCCTATCATGTCCCAATAAATTTCAAAGTAAACAGGTTGACAGGTCGAGTTAGATTATAAACACTCCTAGTGAAGGGTGATTTGGAGTCTACTTAGCTAACTATATATAACTGGCGTTTGACCAAGCAAAAAAATGTTTATCACCATGTATATCTTAGTGTGGCTAGATACTAGTAAAGTGACAAGCATATTAAGAGGGAAGACACGTACATATATAAAGGCAAAATTTTAATTTATATCACCCATAATTGGAAGATGATATATTATTGCATCTAGTTTGCATATCTATTTTTTATTATAAATAATAATTCTCTAAGAAAACTCTCCTCTCCATATACACAAGATAGGATGAGATGATGTGGAATCCATGGATATCAAAATTCAGAAATCCCAACACATAATTGATATGAAAGATAGGATTGAGAACTAAATAAAATATCATAAGAGAATCACTCTACATTGCGATCTCCTATTTAGCTTCCTGATACAACAAGATAAGGGAATCACTCAACCTCACTTGTACGTATAAAGTTTCTAAAAAGAAACTAGAGAAATTTCATTCAAAATAAAAAACTGAGTCCTGGTGGCTATCAAGTTTGGAGGTATTTATACCTCTTATTTAGGTTAAATTAATTTTCTAATCCTACTAGACTAAGCCCAATTCACTATCATAACAATTGGGCTTAACAACATAAAATAAAACAAGTCTAGAAATATTTTAAAATATAAACTAATAAACTGAATTAATCTGACTTGGCCCAACATGACCGGAATATATGGTCAATGTAAATTCACTAATAATAAAATTTTGGGCTGCCCATGATTGCCAATAGGAGTCGTGACTAATTCTTGATACATCTCTTCAATAAATGATTTAGCTGATACCCTTGTAATAAGTCTCATGGGTATGTTACAATTCTCATTTTGTTTTTTCAGTGTTAAAATGTCCAGTTTACTTTGCTAAGCACGTATCATGAGAGATTCATAGTGTGATATATATATATATACACACACTCACACACACTCACGTTATACCTCACTCGTTTTGCATGAAGCGTTTAGGCGTTGAGGAGAGTCTGCACTCCGCTGTATGGCGTCCACGATTTCAAAACGAAGGATAATCTAGGCCCGAGTCATCAGCTATTGGGACCCTAGCTTCTTCACAGTTGAACTTCTCAGATTGGGTGTTATCTCTCTCAATATCAGAGTGATAATAATTGCCTTCTCATAGCTGGGTTCTGCTGGATTTTGGCAGGCTCTTACTCGCAAGCCTCTGGGAAAAAGATCCTATATATAGATGACAATTTGGATGCCAGAAATATCAAACATTAATAATTCTTGGATTTGTGTTCAAAGTGCAGTTAGCTGGCTTGAGCAGATACATATATATGGACCTAGATTGAGACCCTGCACCAAGCAAATAGAGTATGTGGAATCTAATTCGTGAATTGATTTATGCTATATATATATAACTTTAAGAAAACATATAGATCAAGTTTATAAAATTTTAAATTAATCTAAAATTATTTAATATAATTTTTATATACATAAAAATTAACATAATATATATACTTAAAATAAATAAAAATAAGAACCATATAATTATATTGCTATTGATGTTTAATTTTTATTTGACACAAATAATCTTTATAATAGGTAATTGTAATTCAACGGTTTAATCCATAAAAAAAATAATTTTATTGAAAGTTATAAGTGGTGTAACTTTGCTTAAAGTTACACCGATATAACTTGACCGTAAACCTATATATATAAAAGCTTATTATCTCGGAGAAATTGTGTATTGTGAGAGTGAGAACAATGAATCTTGATTGTTAAATTTTACATGAATAATCAAAATTAACATATAAAATTATGTAATATTTTTAAATGAGCACGTGAGCCATATGGCCATATACAAATGATCAAAATTAAAAGTTAATTATTACCACATTCTTTTCAAAATACATATCTACTTTTAGACAATTTCACATTTCAAAATATCTGTTCATTTTTAAATAGCTTCACATTCTGATATAGCATTTATTTATTTTTTTTCCAATAGCACCCCTAAATAATTTCACTCACTAATTATTAGTTTTCCAAAAGTATTTCATTTAATAGGGACATATTAATTTATTCACTATATTTTACTTCATTTCTTGTACATTTATCATCTTCCTTAATACTTATACTTGTCCAAAAATAATAGATATTTTGAATGAGAGGGAGTAATGATTAATTAATGCTCACAAACTCATTTAAAAAAGACACATTTTTGTTTTCATATTAATCATTCATCTAAATCCAATAATTAAGATTTATTCCCTTTTATTCTCATAATAAATCATTCGTCTAGTGTGAATAGCTCCCTATATGTATTGTTCATATCATGAGGTTGCAAAATCCATTCTTTTGTGCTATAGCATTGTGATAAATATAAATATGCTTGTTGTTTCTTGAGTGGGAGACTCATGTCTAGCTAATTATTCGACTGTTTGTGAAGGGAATACCTATGCTAATTGAATCACCAAGTGTTTCGGATCAAGTTTTTGATTTATAGAAAATGAGAAAAAAGAAAGAACAGACGTGATAATTACTTATTTGTAAGCTTCAGAGGTTTAGAGGAATATGGACCGGGTGGCTAGAGAGGCCGAAGAGACGACACACAAGACGTGATACGATACAGATACAAGGAATATACTAAAGTGAAAAAATTATAAGACATAGACACAATATATATATATATAATTAAAAATTTAAAGAAAATAATAAATTATTCAAAATAATATTTATATGAGTTTCATTTATGTTTTATTTTCTTATAAACTCATAAAGTTATGTATTATTTCCTTTTTATAACATTGTTTGTATTATGTTTTTCTATGTTAGAATAAGAAAAAAGTGAATTTTAAATTAAATATCTGTAAACATGTATCATCAATATATCACGTAAGATTTGATATGGACGCATATTTAACACGTAGACACGACACCTTATTGGTATGTCCGTTCATCATAGTTCATTATCATATCTCCATTTTCATATCATGAAGGAAATAAGCTCCTCAAGGTTCCCAATTACTTACTCCTCCCTGTGTTCCGTGTCTTCATGAAGCCTCCCTTACTATTAGGCCTTTTTGAGGGGCAATGTCCCACTTCTAAACCTACCAAGTTACTGGGCCCGTGAATTCCCATTTTTTTATGAAAAGGGGGCTAGTATTTTAATAATTGCTAGCTCTAACCCTGTCCCTCTTTTCTCATGTTAATTCCATGAGAGCTATCCCCGAAAGAGCCCAAGCCAATAGAAAGATTAGTAATGTGGGTGAGCGTCTCTCCATCCCCCTTACTGTACACTAAAAAAGATCATAATCCTATTTTTAAGAATTAATAGATCTTTGTTAATGTGAATTTTTATCTTTTCTATCTAATTCAAATTCACCCATCAACCATATCATAAAATATATTGGAAATATAATTTTATACGGATCTTCAAATAAGACGGGTGGGTAAATAAATAAGAATAATAAGGTGAAGAAATAGAAAAAATTTTAAGATAATTTTCTGTCACAACCCAACTTGGAAACGTGACCAGCACGTGAAAAATCTCATCTCCATGTAGACTTTATGATCTTTGAGCCTCTCTATATGCACAATTTAATCATAAATCTATTTCTAAAATATCATTTCATCTTTAGATGAATCTTTTTCTCAAAAAGATAATCATCATAAATAATTTCATAATCAGACTCTAGAATCTGTAATCATATTACAGAACATATGAGTTGCTCTCTATACAAAATAAACCATGAAAAGTATAATAACGTAAATACAAAATAATCATGATATACAAATCATGCACTAACTCTATGGTCGGGACCCTGACCACAGTGTCCTAGAGCACTCTATCGTTAAACAAAATGCAAAAAGATATTTCACTCCGAAGTAAAGCTTACCAACTCAATGCCTTTACTACTGTGGAGGAGGTGGCTGAGAAAAACACATAGTAGCTAATGTATCTGTAATAGAAAAAGGGAGATGGTGGATTTTATCTAAAACTCAGTGAGTAAGCTTTTATAACACCCTAAAAATTACTTAAAAATTAATTTAAACTTTATTAATCATGATTTCAAAAATCTAACAATTTTAACAATGATGACGATGACCCAATGGACGTGTTAAAAAAATTTCGGGCTAGGCATAAATAGTAACCTTGCTAGCCCCGCAGGCCCATCAGGGCAGTTAAAACCCTAGAACTGGGACCAAAAGATGCCCGGGACTGAGAAAAAAAAAGGTTAAGGTTAGAAACGGGGATTTTATACTTAGAAAATAATTTCGAGTAATATTTGATTACCCAGGTACAATGTTATACCAGTTCGGTAGAGTTTTGATGTGCAATTTTTTGACACCGTAAAAGTTACTTGGCGGCCCAGTAACCTTTGCCAACCACTTTATGCCAAGTGTATGGCAAGGATTAAAACATGGAAATCAAGTTTTAATCTTGACCTTTCATTTATTATATTTTACTCGGAAGCCAATATCTCACCCGTTCGGTATCCGATTTTAACATCGAAAAAACTACTTGTTCACAAGCTAAAGTGAGCCACTTATTTTAAGTTAAGTCGATGGTCAAGATTCATTCTTTGACTACCAAACCAAATCCTGGCCATCCATCTCATTATTTATTTTCAAAAAGAAAGAAATACACCTTTTGACTACATAATCAATATGTCCAACATAAGATAAGAATAAAATACCAACCTTATCACTCCAAGTCCCACAATTTTGGCCAAGAGAAGCCAAGGCAGCCTCCATTGTCGTCTTCCTCAAGAAACCCCATGTTTGAGCTTAAAGCTTCAAAAACTTTAGCCTGAACTTGATAAAATCATAAACTTTCTTCACAAAATATGTTCCACTTCTCAATATCTACAAAACTAACTGAATAGAATTTGAATCCATCACCTTTTTATACTTTGAGAGCTCACAATTTGCTGCCTAAGGAAGGGTTTGGTGTGGGTTTGAAGGCCTTGAAGTGAAGGGAATCATTCTTGGAGCATCTTTTGAAGCCAAGATCTTTAAAGCTCCAAAGAGTAGGGATTTTGAACCATTTTGGCTTCAAATTTGTTTTTCTATTTTAACGATTGATTTAATTTGATATTTTTGGTTATATTGGTTGATAATATATAGATATTGATATGTCTTAATTGGTGATGTATTTAGATGATGTTAGAAATTATTTTTGTTAAAGGAGATTTTGAACCATATAACTGGAATTTCGATTTTGCTAAGACTGATGTGGTAATTGGGAGGGTGTTACAGCCCTCACCCATAACCTTCTCATGGGACAATAACAAAACATACATACATATATAATCATCAAATTGATTAATGCAATAATTCTGAAATCATGTTCATGTGTATAAATATAGTGGTTCCAAAACTGATATTATATGAAAAGTATAACAACAATACTCTACTAGAGAAACATGGATTTCTGGTTACGCATTGCACAACAATAAATGCATTCTCTAGTTATGCATGTCAATTGTGATATAACAAGTTCTCAAATCTCTGAGATCTCTCAAAGATCTAAATTGGACACCTAACTAGGTTTCATTTTCTACTCTATGAGATTGTCCTCTCAGAACAACTTGGTACCAAGGTTAACGATTGGGATTCAGCTGTTAGCTCATTGTCTATTTCTCTATAACGACCTTCTAGTCTCTAAATTATAAAAAAATCATTTCCTCTAAAACTTTGTATTAAGCTCTACTCTGGGGTTAAAACTCTATCATATATAATTACTTTACTCTTGAAATCATCATGGTAGTTTATAAAATCTCTAAATACAATTTTATTCATACTCTAGCTCTTTAATAAAATCGTTTAACAATAATGGTCCCATTAGTTTATATTAAAACAAGTATTTCATGCTATATTGAAAATCATCATTTTCATAAACTTGGTAAAACCAACCATAATCTCTAATCTCTTGAATAGTCTCTAAAATCATGCCAGAGGAAATAATTCAAATAATTAACATAGAGATTATAGGATCTGAACCCACTTACCTGGAGGGGAGGAAGGACAATATCGACACTAACGGAACTCCGAGGATGAGGGATACACCAATGTTTGCCATAACAACTATAAACTCTAGATTAATCTTTAGAAACCTCTAGATAGCTCTAATATAACTCTAACAACATTGCGGAGCACCCCTACTTGACAACAATGGAGAATAACAACAACCAATAACATAAAACATGAAATAGAGGAGAAAGGAATGATAAAAACCCATGCAATCTCTTATCTTTCATCTTGGAGGAGAAGGATTTGGAATGGAATTAAGAGAGGAGGAGAGAAAATGTGTTTGAAGGGAAACCTGTCTGTAGATACCTATCCATGGGATATTACATTTTCATTTATGAAAAAAATTGACATTTGTCACATATATCATTAATACTTGAAAAGTTATACAAAATTAATATTTACAATTAGTTAATGGTATTAAAAATGTTTATACTAATCATTCATCAAATATAAATTAAAACATAAATTTAAATTTTATATTAATATGTTCAATTTTTAAGATAACTTATAAAAGTTAAATAATTTTAATAACACAACAGTAGATGATTGAATTGTAATACAATTTGTACACATTAAAAGTATATATAAATTAAATTTAAAAATATATGATATTATAAAAAAAAATCTTAAATATGTTTTCACTCCCTATACATAAAGGTTATTTTCATTTTGATCCCTCTAAAATTTTTGTTTTAGCTTTAATCCTTTTTTTTCTTTGTCTTTTATCCTTATTCTACTAAATTTTGGTCTCAATGAATAGTTTTGAATGTGCATTTAGTTTTTACAAATATTGAAAATTTTATTTTTACACTTTAAATATTTTTAAAATCTTCTTTTGATTTTTTTAAAATATCATCATTTAACATTAAAATTATACGATAAGGACCAAAAACATAGTGATGGAAAAGAGGGACCAAAATCAAAACAAAAGTTTAGAAGGACCAAAATCAATAAAATGACTAATATTTATGAAGACCAAAAACATATTTAAATATAAAAATCATCATGAAATCACTTGTCCTAAAAGCATAAATTATTGGGTTATGACATATTAATGATTTTATATTTAATATAAAAACCTTATATGAATGCCTTTTTTGATCTTGAAACATGGGCAATATACATGTCCAGCTTATCCCGTACTGAAATTTAATTATTTTATGAGGAGAATAAAAGCAGCAATGATTAAACTCTAAACTTTTCTAATTATAGAGGTTCTAATGCCATGTTATGAAATCACTTGTTCTAAAAGGTTAATCTGTTAGATTATGGCACATTAATAATTTTATATCTAGTAAAAATAAATATGCTTGGTGACCTTGGCATATTTATTTTATAGGACATTCAACTCGAGAAGCGATTCCAATATGATGGAAATAAGTCATCACTTTTTTATATGAAAAATAAAAATAGTCATCACCTTAAAAGGGTTAATTCAAAGTACCAAAAATAAAAATAGTGATAATCGATGAACATTTTTTTTTCTCTACATTGAAAAGAGCAATGGTTTAATGAAAATATGTTTAATATAACATCTATATCCAAACCCAACTGTAACAAACGTTAGAATTAGTCATAATTAATTATGTTCCTAGAAGGAATTAGATCCTCCAAAAGTAACGTTTCATAATTTCTTGATGTGTTATATAGTTTCTTTAATGCAACCATCATATTATGACATCTTAAAAAAATTTTGATTTACGAAAAACATATGGATTATCTATATAAGCATTATGAGACCAAATTACTTTTTAAGGGAAAAGTCTGGATATTCCTTTCAATTTTGACTCATGTATATTTTAATCTTATTACTTTAAAAACATGTAACATAATTCTTAAACTTTTTTATATGTGTGACAAATGTTATTTTTTGGTAAAAAAATTGCATGTATAGGTTCTACAATTTCATTAAAAAAAACTCACATATTAAAAAAATAATAGGATAAAAGTGAATATTGATAAACAAAATGTAAAAGATTTTCTTAATTTTTCACCATATAAAATGATGGTATCAGAATACTTAAGAAGGAAAGGTTGAATTAAGTATTCTTTAAAAAATTTCTATACACTTTAACACACAAGTTAGAAAGTTCAATCAAATGTCTCCTGCTATCACAAGAGATTTTTTGTCACAGGTTTAATAAATTTGACAGATGCAGAGTAACATGTGTATTTGATGTTTATGTATAAGTCAAATATTGTTTTATCAAAAATAATGCTGAGATAATGTTACTTAACAGATTTTCAAAGAATTTTGATAGAACTTGATATTTGAAGGAATGCAGATTTAAGAGAAAATTTAGATATATCAGTTATACTAGAGTTAAAATAATGATGATTAAATCTTAAGCTTTAGTCGGATAATATGCAGAAATAATTAACAGATATGCATATATGGAGAGTAAAAAGTAGAGAAGCTAACACAGGTATTTATACTGGTTCGGATCTATAACTCAAATCCTACATCCAATCCCCACCCTCCAGGTGAGTGTATCCACTATAATCTCAGTACAATCAGTACACATAATGAGTATTCTTTTCCCAAACTTCTCCAAGCTCACAACCAAATAGTCTTTTCAATGAGACTCTCCAAACTCAATCCAGTAACTTCTATCTTTACATGATAAAGCTTTACAAAGTTGCTTTTAAGTGAGGTGTTTGCTGTTTTCACTCAAGAAAAATAATACCCTCAATACAATAGCTATATGAATAATCTCAGAACAGATTATGAACAATCAATAAATTCTGAGAGAAGAGGAATGTGCTTTTTTGTTAAACTTTGGATTTTGAATGATGCAAAAGTAAGCTTTCAGTTACTGGTTTTTCCTTTCTTTTGAATGTCTCCTAAGAGTATCTCTTATAGGAGGATGGGAGTTAATAGCTGTTGGACGCTTGGAGAGATGCAGCATGTCATTTCAGATGGAGTTCTTCCTGTTTGGTGAAGAGTGCTGCTACTCCTTTTTCTCCCCTTTGAAATGCAGTCCAAGGTAGTCACAAATGAGGAAGTATTCGTTTGAGCATGTAAGAGAGAGTCCCCTTGACTTGTTAACCTTCAGATATCTGATGTACTATCAACACACATTTTTTGTTCATTTCAATAAGCAATGTCACGTGAGCTCCAACAATTTCTATTCTTGGCAAAGATTGGTTCTGCACTCCATTCCTTTTTCTGGCTTTACTACAAAAATGCTAAAACTCCGGCTTATCATCTCAATTTGCTCCAGATAGAGTTATCACATCAAGTCAACAAAGATTAACATATATATTTTTGAAACACTAAATAAAATAATCAGAAAGTTTAGCAAGAATTAATATAGAACATGCTTATAGATTATAATCCAAGGTGTTTTGTCATCATATAGGATACATAAACCAACAATCTCCCCATTGATGACAAATACACATAATAGGGAAGAGTAGAAGATAAGAAACATTTAATCAACAAGCTCCTCCTAAGAATAAGACTTCCCCTCAAGTTATGCACATATTTCCATATATGAGTTTTGTATTTTCATTTCTTTGAAACACAAAGGCACATTGGGGAATTTTGATTTAAATGGTACAGGTTTTTCAATTTCTTCACTTGAAGAGTTGAAATGCATGAAATTTTGAAATTTTGCACCACATTTGATCTCCTTCTTTTATAGAGAAGAAAGATACAAAATAGGGTCTCATAGACATGCAATTATGCATAAAGAGGGAGGTCATGCAGCACACAAATAAGGAAAATGCAAGTCTGTACATTTCAAACAGCATGTTAAGCATTCAATGACTTGTATTATACCTCAAGCAAAGCACATATATGCACATCATTTTCAGAACAGATAATCTAATAAGATGCATCAGAGTTATCAAAGCAGATATGTAATAGATGCATGTCGTGCTTTAGAGCCAATATTTACAAATTTATCAGAGCATGAACTAATGTTTGTATCGGAACGAATGACAAAGTTAAAGTAGCTAGATTTCAACATTTTATCAGAGTAGTTTGCAGCAAACCATTAGAGCATAAAACAATATTCACATATATTGTATATCAAATAATGTATCAGAGCAAGTTGTGACAATTTATTGAAATATCTTTTCACAATGTATCAGAGTATAAAAATGTAAAAGTTAAGGAAATTTTACCTCACCTCAGTGATGGTACATTTCTTCTTCTCCTTCTTGCTTTGGATTATTTATTCCCTATTATCATCTTAGTTCACTCCTCCTTTTGTCATCAATGGGTGGAACAAGGATAACTGCAAAGAAACTCAGAGCAGAGGAAATATTCCAGGAAGATATAATAGAAACTAGATAAAATAGATAAATAAGGTGGTTTAAGTGCTACAGTCATCCAAGTTTTAAGCCAAAAAGAGAAAATAAACGTGAAAAGAAATTGTTCAAGTAAAAGTTTAAAGATAGTGTCCAAAGAGGTTCATGAGATATGGCCAAGAAAGTCATCAAGGGTTTGAGAATATGTCATCATCAGCATCAGGAGCATGCTCATCATCAGAAGGAACCTGTCTCGGATGAGATTGAATCATCCTCCATTTGTCGGAGGCCTCTTGCATGTTACGGGCAAAGGTGGCATGCTCGTTGGATAGTGATGAGAACATGAAATGCTGCACTCAGTGAATGAGATGAGCTCAGCAACAAGCTCTTGCATCACATTCTTCATTTTGAAAGTGTGTGGCTCCTTGAAGCTTTTTGAGTAGTGATATGTGTTGTGGGCAATAGGTTGAAACATGTCATCACCGTCATCATCACTTCCAGTTTTCTTTCCTTTTCCGGTGGGATCAATGGGTTTCATTAGTGGTGGTTTTCTTCTTCCAAGGAAGACATGGTTTACAAGCTCAGATGCTTTATTGTCCAAATTAACTTTAAAATGCTTAAAAAAAACAAGTAAGAAACATAGCAAATGGCAGGGAGGAGTCCCTAGCAGTGACAGTTATTTCATACATGGCCTTAATCATCATATAGGCAAAATTCATTGGCCAGTTGGTGATTAAACAATAAAGTATGATAGTATCCATGAAAAAAAACCTTTTTCAAAGCTACCACTTCGAGGAAAAATGTAATAAGAAATGATTTGGTGGAGTTGAGCCTAGGTGTGTCCTAGAGCGGCATGAGTTGGCTTATTTTTCTTTAGTTCATGAATATTTTCACAAATATTGACCACGGCCTCATTGTAGGATAGGTCCAAATCATCTTCATTTTCCAGCCATTTTGTTAAATAGAAAAGTTTTTGTCCAGTGTTAGGGACATACATCACGGTTTCTATGGTTTTGGGGCTTATTAGAATTCGCCTATCCTTAACATGAGAAACTAGGGCTCCTTCAACGTCGAGCCAGTTCATGTTAGAATAGAAAATTTTAACAAGCTCCAGATAGACCCTTTCATTTATGTCAAACAGAGGGAGCCATTTACATCGTTCAAAAATATAGAAAAAATCAAGACCATTTTCTTTGAAACTGTTTAAATCAACTCGAAAACTTAGAGTAATGGGTCTATCAGCAATGGCATTTAGATAAAAACTGTAGCGTAGACCAGAAATAAAATGTTTTGCAAGAAGAAGATGATTTTTATCGTCTTTGGAGCCGGGTCCTTTGCCTTTGGCTTTCGGAGATGAGGGGCTTGCTTCAGTCTTTCATGCACGACCTCTTCAAACGACTTCCAACATTTCTTCATCAGAGGAAATTACCTCAGTCAGCTCTTTTTCTTTCATAACAGAAGCCTTTGTTCTTGCTATTTCACGTTTTGCAGCGAGCTTTTGTTTCAATCTCTCAGATGGTGGTCGTTTGTTTGTTGTTGTCTTAACTCTGGGCATGACACGAAGGAAAGTAAAAGAGAAAGAAGTGTATAAATGGAGACGTTTTGAGAGAAAGAGAGAAATAGAGGGGTGATTAAGGATAAGGAGAAATGAAGATTCGAAGAAAAGAAAAGATATTTCAGAGAGCAATAGGAGAAGAAGAAAGGTTGTGTGAAGAAAAGTTTAAGTAGAGGAAGAGATCAGTGAAGAGTTATAGAGTTGTAGTGATAATGGGGAGTTATGGCATTGCAGGTTATAAGAAAGAAGGTGGTGAGTAGAGTGTGTGATAATGTGTTTTAGTGGGAAATAGTGGTGATTGATTTGAAAAAGCACAGCAGTGAAAATAGAGTAGATTGACAGCTATGGATATAAGTAAAAATATGAAATAGAGTTAAGAAAATAATGGGTTACGGTGATGGATTGGAGGTAGTAAGGCCCAAAAAATTTTTTTATCAACCCAACATAGTTCTTGAGAAATATTTCTTGATGATTTGTGAGTTTTAGTGAAAAAGAAAAAGGGCCCAAATGATTTGGTTATTGCTCACGTATGACAAAAAAAAAAATTTACCCAAGACCAAGTATCCAGTAGAAGCTATCTGTGTATATGGATTGGATAGATGATGTCCAAGTATTTGAGGCCCAAAACACTTTTCTTTATAATGATGGATCAAATATAAATAATCATCGTGATGAGTCAATTGAGTCCAAATATTCTTTGTTCAGTCCATTAGGTACCAATTATCATTGTGCTAAACCCAACAATGCTTCAGAAGCCAAGAATCTTTTCCTTTAAGCCCAAATGCTTATCAATTCAAAAATCTCCTCTTATTCCAGGAGATTTACTGGTATATCTCAATTTTCTCATGGACGTGGTGCAAAAATAAAATCACACTGAATTGCATATTAGATAAAATCATGCCAGTTAATGTAATGATGCAAGTTATATGCCAGAAAAACTTATCATGCCAACCCTATCTCTTAATAGAGCAAATCTTTCTTCTAAAAGAGGTTTTGTGAAAATGTCAGCCAATTGATCATTAGATGCAACAAATTTAACTTCAATATTTCCATTTAGCACATGTTCTCTAATGCAATAATGTCTAATTTCTATGTGCTTAGTTCTGGAGTGTAAAACAAGATTTTTAAACAAGCTAATAGCACTTATATTGTCACAAAATAAAGGGATATTTTCAAACTCGAGATTGTAATCCAATAGTTGATGCTTCATCCATATCAGTTGAGTGCAGCAACTTGAGGCTGCCATATATTCTACTTCTGCAGTTGAGAGAGCCACAGTGTTTTGTTTTTTGCTATTCCATAGTGAGTCTCCAAGGAAAGTGAGGCAGCCACTTGTGCTTTTTCTATCCATTCTATCACCTGCAAAATCTGCATCACAAAATTCTTTAAGAGTGAAGGAGTCAGTATTAGGATACCATAAACCAAGTGAGGGTGTTCCAATAAGGTATCTAAGAATTCTTTTCACAGTATCAAGATGTGATTCCTTTGGACAAGATTGGAAACAAGAACATAGGCCAACGCTAAAGGAAATGTCTGGCCTTGATGATGTTAAGTACATTAAGGATCCAATCATGCCTCTATACATTGCTTCATCCACATCTTTTCCTTTTTCATCTTTGTCTATTCTTGACGACTGATGCATTGGAGTTGCCATAGGTTTAGTCTTGAATTTCTTCAGCAACTCTTTGGTGTATTTCTCTTGATTGAGAAATATTCCTTTAGGTGTTTGCTTAATTTGTAAGCCAAGGAAAAATGTCAGCTCTCCTATCATATACCCATATCAAATTCATTAACCATGAACTTAGAGAACTCTTTACATAAATAATTATTAGTAAAACCAAAAATGATATCATCCACATAAATTTGAACTAATAAAATGTCATCATTTTGGCTTTTAATGAAGAGAGGTGTATCAACCTTTCCTTTTTGAAATTTGTTATCCTCAAGAAATTTACTTAGCCTTTCATACCAAGCTCTAGGAGCTTGTTTTAAGCCATATAAGGCTTTGGACAGCTTAAGCACATAATGAGGATATTTTTCATTTTCAAAATTGGGAGGTTGTTTGACATAAACCTCTTTCTTAATGACGCCATTTAAAAATGTACTTTTAACATCCATTTGAAAGAGTTTGAGACCTTTGTGAGATACAAATGTTAGTAGCATACGAATAGCTTCCATTCTTGCTACTGGTGCATAAGGCCCATCAAAGTCTATACCTTTTTGTTGGTTGTATCCTTGAGCAACCAACCTAGCTTTGTTTCGAACGATGTTGCCTTGTTCATCAAGTTTGTTTCTAGAAACCCATCTAGTTCCAATAATAGATGCGAGTTCAGGTCTAAGAACAAGTTTCCATACTTCATTCTTCTCAAATTGTTGAAGTTCTTCCTTCATTGCTTTTATCCATGCTTCATCATTTTTATCCATGCTTCATCACTTAGTGCCTCCTCAATGCAACTTGGTTTTATTTTAGAAATAAATGCCAAATGATTTTTCTTGAGAGGTGATCTTGTTTGTCTTCCTTGAGAGGGTTCTCCAATGATGAATTCATTTGGATAATTGTTAGATGATCGTCATTCTCTAGGAATATTCTTCTTTGACATTGTTTGCTGCTTATCAGGATCATTATCTGTCTCAGGTTCCTGTTCTGCAGCTGGAATGTCTCCTGCTGTGACAGGAGATCTTTCTGAAAGTTCATCAGAAATTGTGATCTCAAATTCTGTCCCTATGTTCTCTGTTTGTGTAGTCTCAGAAATTTCATTTTCTAGACTTTCTTTTGTAATGATAGGGTTAGATTCATAGAAAATAACATGTATGGTTTCTTCTATAGTTCTAGTGTTGTTAATGAGAATTCTATATGCCTTAATTCTGGTAGAGTATCTAACAAATATAGCATCAAATTTACCAAGATTATCCTTGTTGTTTAGGACATAACACTTGGAATCAAATATATGAAAATAATGTATAGTTAGTTTAATTCCATTCCCTAGTTCATAGGGAGTTTCTTTAAAATAGATCTTATGAGAGTTCTATTTAAAATATAACATGTTGTATTTACAGCTTTAGCCCATAAGAACTTTGGGGTATCATTTTCACAAAGCATGACTTTAGCTATCTCTTGTAGGGACCTATTTCTTCTTTCAACAACCACATTTTGTTGGGGAATCCTAGGACAAGAGAAGTTGTGAGTTATTCCGTATTTGTTGCAAAAGGATTCAAAATGATGGTTTTCAAACTCTTTCCATGATCATTTCAAATTGAAACAATTGTTATTCCTTTCTTATTTTGAACCATTTTACAGAATTTTTTGAAAAGATCAAAAGCTTCATCCTTATGAGCTAGGAATAGGACCCAACCAAATCTAGAAAAATCATCAATAATGACCATACCATACTTTTTCCCAACGAGGCTTTGTGTTTGTGTGGGACTAAAAAGATCAAGATGTCATAGCTCTAATGGCCTTGATGTGGAGACAACATCCTTAAACTTAAAAGATGTTTTAGTTTGTTTGCCCCTTTGACAAGCATCACAAACTAAGTCCTTTTCAAATTTAATCTTTGGGATGCCTCTTATCAAGTCCTTTTTTAGCAATTTAGATATCTGGAACATGTTTACATGACCTAATCTCTTATGCCAAATCCATTTATCATTTTCAAAAGAGGCAAAACATTTTACATCTTGTACTTTTAGATCATTCAAAGTAATACCATAGATGTTTCCACATCTTTGCCTAACAAAGAGTGTATGGTTAGTGTTTTTCTCAATCACAGTACATGTATTTTTATCAAAGATAACTCGATGACCACTATCACACAATTGGCTAACACTAATCAAGCTATGTTTTAGACCATCCACAAGATAAACATGATCAATAGTGTTAGAGGAGTTCTTACCAATCTTACCTATTCCAATGATCTTCCCTTTTTTGTTGTCTCCGAAAGTGACACTGCCTCCCTTTTTTATTTTTGAGACTTTTGAACATGGCGGCATCTCCTATCATGTGTCTTGAACATCCACTATCAATGTACCATAACTCCTTATTTTCTTTGTTTGTTGGAGGTGGTTTCTGAATCAATCAACAAGTTTACGCACCTATACTTGTTTTAATAGTTTATGCTTTGAATCATTTCTAAATTCACCTGCAGCATTTCTTTCCACAAGTATAGGCAATAATATTTTTCCATCACTTTTCCACCAAATAAAGCATTCATTAGAGGAATGCCCTTTTTGGTTACAGCTATAGCACACTTTAGATAAAGAGACTTTGTTTTCTTTTCTTGAAGCTTTAACAAAGTGTTTCATGTAGGTCTTTCTTTTTGGAACAGTATGACTTGTTGATGCGCCATTTTGATGTTCAAATAGCTTTTTTATAAAAACAATTTTGATCATCTTCATAATAACCCAAACCAGCTTTATTTATGACACATCTTTACTGTCCTAGTAAATTTTTTAGGTTCTTAGTGCCTTGGACAAATTTACTTAAGTCAGCAATTAGTGATTCCACTTTTTATTTTAATGAATCATTTTCAGATTTGAGGTTACTATTGCAAGACTCCTCATAGCACTTCTTTAGAGCCTTCAATTTCAACTTTTAAGAAAGAATTTTCAATTCAATAAGCTCTTTTTCCTTCTTTATGCTAGTATACTTTGAGTGAATATTTTTGGAGTTAATTAAGAGATCATCAATAATAACATGCAACTCATCAGTGGTTAAATCAGAAAATTCTACCTCATTATCATCCTCATCAGCCATTAAGCATAGGTTAGCTTGATCATCATCATCATCACTACTACAGCTGCTATCATCATCCTCCCATGTGGTCAGCAATCCTTTTCTTCTTGATTTCTTCATGTTGTCTTTCTTTTGAAGTAAGGGACATTCGTTCTTGAAGTGTCCAGGTTGCTTTCAATGATGACAATTGCCATCCCTTTTGATGGTTTCAGTTTTTCCTTCTTAGTAAAGATTTTCTTTCCTTTGCCTCTCTTCCTCCAAAGTTTCATCATTCTTTTAGCAAAGAGACTAAACTCATCTTTTTCATCTTCTTCTTCATCAGAATCAGAATCTTCTTCGATTTTTTATTTTTAGAGCTAGCCCATTTTTCTTCTTTTCATTCTTGAGGTGAGTGATGTCAAAAGCAATCAAGTTGTCTCTGAGTTCTTCATATGTCAATGTGCTGATATCTCTTCTTTCTTAGATGGCTGTAATTTTCGAAAGCCTTTAAGGAGTTAGACTTCTCAGTATTTCCCTTACAAGTTCTTCATCGTCAAAGCATTTTCCTATCATATCGAGTCCATTGATAATTACAGCAAAGCATTCAAACATTTTATCAATGTTCTCCTCATCTTTCATGCTGAAAAGTTCATAGTCTCGCATCAACTTTGGTTTGTTTGATATGCTTAGTGCCTTCATGAGTTATCTGAACTTTTTTCCAGATTTCCTTGGCACTTTACATCTAGAAACTTTCCTATATTCTTCAAAGCTGATGGCACGGTGCAGTAAGTTCACAGCTCTGGCTTGCATTTCCACTTTTTTCTTTTCTTTAGCAATCCATTCATCATCATTCTTGACAACACTCTGTCCTTTTTTACTTGTTCTCATAGGTTCTGAAGCTCCTTTGATGATTATCTTCCATAGGTCATAATCTGTAGACTGAATGAAAATCCTCACCCTTTCTTTCCAGTAAGGATAGTTGACTCCATTGAAAAATGGAGGTTTTGTGGTAGATTGTCCTTCATTGAGTGTGTAAGGAACCATGTTTGCCATACTTTATCCTCTGGATCTTTTACTCCAAGCGGCTAAGCTTGACCCTTAGAGACCAAGCTCTGATACCAATTGATGGTATCAGAATACTTAAGAAGGGGGTTGAATTAAATATTTCTTAAAAAATTTTCTACACACTTCAATACACAAGTTAGAAAGTTCAGTCAAATATCTCCTACTATCAGAGGAGATTTTTCATCACAGGTTTAATAAATTTAACAAATATAGAGTAACGTGTGTATTTGATGCTTATGTATAAGTCAAATATTGTTTTATCAAAAATAATACTGAGCTAATGTTACTTAACAGATTTTCAAAGAATTTTGATAGAACTTGATATTTGAAGGAATGCAGATTTAAGAGCAAATTCAGATATATCAGTCATACCAGAGTTAAAATAATGATGATTAAATCTTAAGCTTCGGTCAAATAATATGCAGAAATAATTAACAGATATGCATATATGGAGAGCAAAAAGTAGAGAAGCTAACACAGGTATTTATACTGGTTTGGATCTATACTTTCGATTCTACATCCAGTCTCCATCCTCCAGGTGAGTGTATCCACTATAATCTCAATACAATAAGTACACACAATGAGTATTCTTTTCCTAAGCTTCTCCAAGCTCATAACCAAGTGGTCTTTTCAATGAACCTCTCCAAGCTCAATCCACTACCTTCTATCTTTATAAAATAAAGCTTTACAAAGTTGTTTTTAAGTGAAGTGTTTGCTATTTTCACTCAAGAAAAATAGTACTCCCAATACAATAGCTATATGAACAATCTCAGAACAGATTATGAACAATCAAGAAATTCTGAGAGAAGAGGAATGTGCTTTTTTGTTAAACTTCGAATTTTGAATGATGTAGAAGTAAGCTTTCAGTTTCTGATTTTTCCTCTTCTTTTGAATGTCTTCCAAGAGCATCTCTTATAGGAGGATGGGAATTGATAGCCGTTGGATGCTTGGAGAGATGTAGCATGTCATATTAGATGGAATTCTTCCATTTTGGTGAAGGTGTCCATTTGAGCATGTGAGAGAGTCTCCCCTTGACTTTGTTAGCCTTCAAATATCTGATGTATTATCAGCACATATTTTTTGTTCATTTCAATAAGCAATGTCACGTGAGCTCCAAGAATTTCGATTCTTGGTAAAGACTGGTTCTGCACTCCATTCCTTTTTCTGGCTTTAATACAGAAATGCTAAAACTCCAGCCTATCATCTTGGTTTGCTTAAGATAGAGTTATCACATCAAGTCAACAAAGATTAATATATATATATTTCTGAAACACTAAACAAAATAATCAGAAAGTTCAGCAAGAATTAATATAGAACATGCTTAAATATTATAATCCAAGGTGTTTTGTCATCATATAGGATATATAAACCCACAAAAAATAAATATCTATTCACATATTATAGTAATGTGTATATGTCAAAAAATTTAAGCATCATTTCATATATTTTTAAAGTAATTGGACCAAAAGTGCATATCAATCAAAATTCAAGGAGATTTTCTAGATTTTTCCTTTTTTTAATTAACAACAATAATAAAGTAAATTATGAAAAGTATACACATAAGAAGTGCTGCAACGATAGTTATGGATTGGTGTTTATTTTCTCTGCTAGCCCTCTGGCAGATACGTGGGATGGGCACCATGGTACAGAGATAGAACCAAGCAAAAATAAAGGAGCACATGGATCTTTTGCGATTTTTTTATTTTTTTTAATAACAAGAAGAAAACCCCAAAATTTTTAGAGTTGGAAAAAAATCGAAGGCTACCAAAATTATTAAGCAAGCCGTCATTAAATAAATAATAAATAACCCATAATAACCGAATGGTCTGAAGTAACGCCACTCTCTCCATCATAGGTAGGAACGGGAAGGGACCCTCTCTAAGTTATTTTTTCACATGAGATTATTATGTTTTGATCTTAACACTTAATTGAGTTGAAAATAAAGTTGATGATGCAAAAAAAAAAACTAAAATTAATGGTGAAGATTTAACAATGATCATATCATTTAAAAAAAACTAAAATTAGCAGTGAAGATTTAATAATGATCATATCATTCAAAAAGAAAAAGGGCAGAGAGAATTCACTCCAAGCAAAAAAACTAGGTTATATAAGGAATGGGTTGGTTAAAACTTGAACCTGGCCTATCTTTTATATCGAATCAATTTTAGAAACTCAAACTCGATCCAATAGTGACCTGGCTAGTGACCAAGTTAAATCAGGTCAACCCGATCTTCAAACAACATATGGGGGTTGAACATTAAATATAGTAAAGTTATGAAATTTTATAAATATGAATCAAAATTTAAGAAATATTTTATCATATATATTTCAAAATAAATCATATCAATATAAAAATAACATAAAATTATGTAAAATATATCAATTAAATTTTAAAATCTTGTAATTTGTTACCAACTATTATAAAAAAATATCCCCAAAAAAATTATTCAATTTTGAGATAAATTTGGTCAACCCAAAATATAACTCAATCCAAACCTGAAAAATATATCGGATCAATTTTTAAAAGCTGAATTTATACTAATAAACTTTGAGTAAGGCCGGGTTGATGAGTCAGACGGGACTGGGATCACCACTAATAGGAATTTTGATGGATCATTTGATTTACCACACTTCAATCACATGCTCAGCTAACTCCTTACACTCGATTCATCATATGATTAAAAATCCCAAACTTTATTTGATCAGCTTTCCATCAGACAAATAAAAAGAAACAAGCGGCAGTGATATACCACCGCAGGGCCCACATCCAATTATCACGAGAAAAATCTGATCAAACCTGAAGAAAACACCGCAAATCAGGCTGGTGCGACACGTGTCGAGTGGTGGAAGCGGCTTAGCGGATCAGAGGGTCTCCTCCAAGTGTGTCCCACACCGAAAGGGGTAGTGATCATCGTATCTAACTCGTTTTGAGAATAAAGACTTTCGGAAGGGGGACCCACACGCACAAACCCACCGTACCCCCCGAAACCAAGAGCAACTTAAGTACGCCATTTGTTCGTAGCGCACGATGAGAGATAGAGATAGACACAACGAGACCGCCTCCCTAGCCACTCAACGAGACCCCCCCCAAAAAAAATCCGTAACCTTTTTCTTTTTTCCATTAACTAAAGGGGCATTTGGATGAACGTTTTTGGATCTAAAATTAAATTTTTCACTTAAAATATTATTTTTCATATTTTTATATAATTTTTAAAAGTTTTTATTATGTTACCCTAAAAGTAACAATACTCTTTTGAATTAAAAAACTGTGATTTAATAATAAATATTTAAAATATTAATAAATTTAATTAATGGGATATGTAATGAATTTTCAGTTACAAGTTATCTATAAGATATTGATACTGATAAATTTTATAGGATATCGAAAAAATTTATTTTTTAAAATAACTAAAATTTTAAAAACTGATTTTTGATTTTTTTTCAATTATATATAAAGTTTAAGTATTTTATAATAACTTTTCTTTAAAAATGCGAAACAAACGCAACACCCTAATGAATTATATCTACCCACGTTACTGTGACACCAATATCATTAAAAGTAGTATTTTTAATAAGTATATCTTCTTTCGAATTTAAACTTCAATGTAATTTTATCTAGAAAGGTGGTTCATTTAGTATTGTATTAGACCTTTGTCGCTGTACTTATTTTTTCAAGTTATGTTTGTGTTTACTTTTAAAGAAGAACTTAGTCGTAACACATTATTAATATTTTAAATATTTTATATATCTATCTAATTATATATAAGTATGTAACCGAAATTAGTTAAATTTTATTATAATTTAAAATTTATCTTGAAAATATAACATGATCATTATAAGTATAAAATATTTTACATCAACATTATGTTAAATTAATATTATTTTTTAAAAGATAAATAATATTTTTATCATTCCCTGTAAAAATAAATTTTAATAATTCAAAATGTATATTTATATTTAAAGGGATGTGTAAAGATGTTTTATATTATCCGTCAATGAACAATTGAGAAATTATCTACCATGGGCATTTTTAAAAAAATTTAAACTAGAGTCATTTTTCAATTGAATTATATGGTAATTTTCTATTGGTTGATATTTTATATTGACAGTGTATAATAATTAATTTCTATTAAAAAATATTAAGTATTAATTTTATAATTTAATTTATGTACACTCTTAGTGTAAAAAATATTTATACAAATATTTAATTATATATTATTATATTAGTAAAAAAACTTGATTTAACCTCCTATTATCTCGAAAGTTTTGTAAATAAAAACCATATAATTCGACGACATTTTAACACAGTTTGAACGATAGGCACAGAGGGGAAGAGAAGGGGAATAACAGGAAAAGAAACTTCTTCGTTTGTGTGGAGGTTTAATAATATGTATGAAGGAATTAAATGGAGCTCATTAGGAATAGTTCCCGCTAAAAATTTAATTTTCCCCTAAAAATTGGGTTGGAATGAAGGAAACTAAAAATTTGTGAAGTTGATAAATATAATTATTTTGTTACGTTCCTTAATTCTGTAATTCCAAACACAATTAGTAGATTTATATTTTGTTCCATCGATAATTATTCAAACAAGTATGAAAAAATTTCAATTTTCTTTCTTCTCTTTCCAATTACTTCCTACTAATTTTGATTAATTTCATAAATAAACAAACATCATAATATAATGTAAAGCTCTTTTATATTGTTAGTATATAAAAATTATTTATTTATTTTTAAAAAGATAATTTTTGGTACAGTGGCATAAAAAAATATTTTTTTCTATGAAAACATAAAAAAGTAATTACTCAATCACATTTTTATATAAAAATTTAATCATATCTTTATATTTCTATAACCTTTTAAGTATATAATATGAAAATTAATTATATTTATTCATGTGATATATTAAATGATGATAAAAAAATTTTAAATGAAAAGTATATTAAAATTAATAGTAAAGTTGTTAATTGTCATCCAATTGTACTCTTTAATTTGGATGATATTGGGATGTGAAAAATTATAGAAAAGACTTTATATTTTGATATATAAAAAAATTATATTTTTAATTGCTTAATTTATACTAGTAACTCCAACTAGGCAACGACAACAAACATTATGGGAAACGATTATAGTTTTGGTCTATTTTGAAAATTCTTGAAAAACAAAGCACAGAAGGACGAAAATGAAGCCCCCCTTTCAGGTTCTGACAAAAAACATGCCGTCACGCGCGACCCGCTACCGGACAAAACACGTGTCACCTTCGATGGTACTTTGGGGGTTTCATGGGAAATGAGAGGGCACTTGCGGAAATTCGCTTGGAGGCCGTGTTTGGGAAAAGCGTGGAGACGGAACCCTTTGTCGCCACGTGCCTTGGCGTCGACCGCACGCAGGGAAACTCTTTTGTCCCCATGTTCCAATCTTTCTTACATTTTTAATTTTTTTTCTTAATTTTAATTTTCTTTGCCCCCATTGTGTTTTGTGGCTTCTCTTTCTTTCCTCCGAGATTTTTCATTAGGTACGGATATTGCCATTTGCCAGGCCTGTTTTTGACTATTTCCGGTCCCTTCCAGATCTACCGCCTCTCTTATATGATGAAAAATGTGCTTTTCGGAGTAGAAAAGAAAAAGAAAGTTAAAAAAGTGAAAGCTATCTCTTCAATTCGTTATTAAAACAAAATTATTATCCCCGTGAAAATGCTTCCCCCATTTTAGGTGGGAGAAATGGATGGATAATTGGATATTTTATTTAGCCACTCACTCAACAGAATTCTGGCATTGGATAATCAGGTACGTAATGTTTGAGTACGAGCATGATTATTTATAAGTTCGAATCGAATCTTACTATCCTTATAACTTAGAAAGTTAAAATTAAGAACATATTCTTGTATTCTTTGTCTGAAAAACAGATTAATCAAAATCTTTGTATTGATATAGATGAATAAACTACGACCCATGGATTAATGATTGAATTTAATTTGTATGTACTAAAAGTATGAATTTTTTATGTTGTCATTCAATAATGTGTTGTCGCATTAGTAAAATTAGTTAAGTTTTTCACTTACTACTTGAAATGTCAAATAAATAGAATTATTTGATTGCATGTCAGTGTAAAATATTTTTATACTATCAGTTAATATAAATTAAATTTTTTTTTCAATAATAGATTAATTTTGATATTCTATCAATGTAAATAAAATTTATATTGTTTGTCATCCAATACATATGAAAATTGTTATGTAATCAACATGTGGGTAAAATATTTTTACAAATAATATATGATTAGATGATTAGAATTTAATTTTAATATGTTGAAAATATAAAATTTTTAACACTGTAATCAAATTATAGTATATTATTACATCAATTATAATAGATAATTCTTAAACACACCAATTAAGAGATTGCCCAAATATAAATATTTAATTGCATAACAATGTAAAATAAAATATATTATTAATGTATTGAAATTAAACTCGCTTGTTTTCACATTAATAATACATTAACATTAGATCCATAAAATCAATTATGAATAAATACTTTTATCAGATGATCCATATTGTTTTATTTGTTAAGTTAGTTGATTGAAACTAAAGTTAAATATTTAGGAAAATATAATTGATGTTAAAAAATGGAAAACCTTATCTGATTCATCCTGGCTCAATCTCAATTATTCAATCCATTTTTAGCAAGATGAAAAAATTATTCCAAGCTCCCAGCACGGACAATATTATCCCCGAAATATTTGGACGAAGATAAGTAATAGTGTTTTTGCTTTAAAGAACTCAATAAAATCGAAACAAGTGTATAAGGATTTTTGGGCTTCATAATTAACCGATAAACTTAAAAACTCAAATACCAATCACCAGAGTACTGTAAATCAGGCGTGAAAAGGTTGTATAGTAATACTAATCAGGTGTGTTTTTTTTAGTGAAAGGAGCTCAAATCCCTTAAATATATGATCATGAATTCAATTTTTAGAATCATAGGTATTTAGAGGGAAAAAAATGGTTGAGAGGAATCTTTACTAAATGTTGAATTGTATGTCAGAAAATTTGAATAAGTGGATATTTTGAGAGATTGAAGCAAAAATTCTATAAAAAAAATAATATTAGTGTATTAGATATTGTCTATGTCTACTTCTAGCAAAATTTTAAATGAATCGGACCAAAGTAGTGGTAGAGTATATTTATAAATTTGAATTTTAAAAGAAAAGAGAGAGGAGAGGAAGATTTATAGTGTAAAATTATATTATAAATCCTCTCTTTTTCTTTAAAATTGAAACTCACAAATATATCCTTAATGTCAAAAGCAAGTCACACCGTGGAGAACTAACACCCAATTCTAATCATTCTTGGAATCAAATTGCTTAAGCTTTCGAAAATCTAATGAAAGGGAAGAACAAAAAATAAGACTTAATAATTTTCGAAATTCAATTTTCCTTAATATGTGAATTCAATTTTCAAGGAAGCAATTGCTTGAAAAATATTTTATAATCCTCCCAGCTCTTGTAATTAAATAGAGATAAATTTCACATACGATTTGAATAGTCTAACTTTAATTGTACGATTTCTATATTTCCATCACAAACTTTATTTTGTTGTTTAAGTTATATTTAAATTATTATAATTTGTATTTATTTAATTTTGGTTATTACCATTATTTTTCAAAAAGGTTGGTTTTTAGTGTCTATATGCTCACTCATTTTGGTTTTGAGTCATATTTTTATAGTATTGACCGAGTATTTTGTATTCATTTGATTTAGTTTCTATATTTTCTCACTAGTTTACGCATTAGTTATTTTTTAAATAATTGATCATTATATTTTAATTTATTAAGTCTGGTGAATTAATTACCGACACGTACTTGAAGAATTGAGAAATAAGAAGTTATTAATCTATAACATTTATTTTAAGTGTTTAAATAAGAAAAAGATGTATAATTATTTATCAAATTTTTATACCAGTAATTGTTGTGAAATGGAGTGAGGTTCAATGACTCTTTTGAACCAAACTAAGCATTCCTCTTGATTGAATTTGAGTCATCTGAGATTTAAGTTAGGACCCATAACTTAAACCAAGAATCCACCACTTAGCATACATGGTAGTAGTTTCCCTTTATTCTACTTTGATCCCTACAATTGGGAGATGTGGGTTGAGGCCTAAGGCCACTCTCGCCGCCACTTTGGGAAGAAACTCCCTATCTATATCTCAAAGGATGTCGAGTACATGTGGACATTCCATTTCACATACACTCACCCATATTGTTTGTGTGCAATAGATTCTTTGTAGGTATACACCCCCACACACACCAGAGAGAAGAAGATCTTGCATTTGTGATCGTGTTCTCAAAATCCCAGTCTAGAGTAACTCTTAAGGTAATCTCTTATTATGACCTCCTCTATGGGCCTAGTCCAAGAGTTTTGCTGTGCTAGCCATATTTCAAGTCCAAGACATCACAGGGTCTTCAAGGCTAGAGGCCGCAAGTCGGAGGGAGCCACGCATAGCGCCTTTCCCATGTCGTCTGACCTAGGACTGCCTGAAGGCCCTCTCCAAGTTTACTCAGCCTGGAATTCATACACCTCGCGATCTTCTCACACAACCCAACGTTACAAGTCCACTAACCTTGTACTGAGAAATCTAGATAGTGGCAATGGGCATTTGGGTCTCTTACTTAAGGGGTATTCAAATAGTAAACAAATATGCGTTTAATCCCTAATATTCATTATAATCTTTATAATCTTAGACTAGCACTGATATCCTTGGTGAAGTGCTCGTAGGTACACCACCTTCCGTCCCAGCTTACATCAAGGCAAACTTAGGAAAGGAGAAGGCTGAATCGTGACACTATCACCCCCTCAGATAACCTCCGACCTTACTACTTCGTCACATTTCTCATCCACTAAGTTTATGTCATAACATTGGCGCTATCTAGAGGAACACACCTCTTACATTCTTTTTCTTTCCCTTTGTCACTTTGCCATTGATTCTCGCCTGATCCAATGTGAGGAGAATTGTATCTAAAATGCGCGGAGAAGGTCACCTTCTCCCTTTGAATTGCACTTGTGGTTGTGCTTCCAGAATTCCACTTCAGATTAGTTCTTGAGGTAATCTCTCACTCTCTAAGTTTACTTGATAACAGTAATTAATTGTAATTTTTTTTCTGGGTAGATTTTTAATTAATTGTAATTTGATAAAACATAAAATAAATGAAAAATGGTCGAAACCTAGAAGCTTATAGTTCAATTCCTCTTTAACACTTTATATTTTATGATTTTATTACTATTTCAAACTACTTAACAATAGCTCGAAAAGGCTAAAAATGAAATATCAAAATATTATTAAATGTTCGATAACAAAAACAATTTCAAACTATAAATAAATATTACTGTTCATTTTCCCCACTCGCCATAAATGCTGAAAAACTTTTTATCCTACACGGTTCGCGTTCGAGGCCAAAACGGACCTGTCAATAAGCAATCAACACACAGAGGGGAGAAAAACAAAAAGAGGAAAAAGAAAAAAATCGAGATCGAAAGAGCTAAAAGAAATGAATAAAAATTAAATTAAATAAAAAACTACCGTACTACAAAACAATAAAATAGAAAAACAAATATGGAAAAGAAAGGAAAGGGTGGGACCCATATAAACAGTTTAATTCGGCCGCCCGGTTTGTCGTCTCTCTCGTCTCCGTCCATTCCCGTCGTTCCTTTGCGTTTGACTCTCTCTCTCTCTCTGGTCTCTGCACCTTCTTATACTTCCCACACTCTCTTCTTCTCTCTTGTCATACCTCTGATCTCTCTTCACCTCCGTTTGTTTCTCTCCCTTTCCTTTCACATATTTTACTTACCCGCCTACCTTATTCCATCTTCACCACCAGTCTTCAACACGCGAATCGTTCATTCAGAAACAGGTGCCTCCAGAGGCACCACCCTACCTAAAAATACAGATTTATGTAGATACGTAACGCACGTAGTACGTACACATCACTTGAAGAGTTGAGGTTTCACTGCCTACAACAAGGGCTTTTGTTGTTTTTCTTCTGGTTGTGATTGTTATTATGAGGCGGCACAAGAGGGTGGTGTCCGTGAAGATCATCATCGCCACTGTTGTTGCTGCTTCTTCTCTGTTTGGGTTCCCTCTTTCTATATTTTGCTCCACAGATATAGAGGGAGGGAGACATGGCTGGCAGTAATGAAGTCAACCTAAGTGAATCTAGGGTAACCTCTCTCATGTTGTCATGCTTCCTTGTGGGAAACTTGTTAATATGATTAATGTTGTTTTTTAAGCTCACACTTTTTTTTTTCAATTTTGTTCTAATTGTGTGAAGCGGGGCAAGGAAGTTCTTACCTTTGCGGGGACGTATCTGAGTTAGGAGTGTGATTGATTTTGTTGTTGTTGTTGTTCTTTTGGTGTAGGATGATATGATAATTTTTTTGGGGTTGGTTTAATTTTTTTCATTTTTTTTTTCACCTTCTTCTTGTACTTTCTATTTCTTCCGTGTAGGCCTTTGGTTTCTTGTTCTGGTAAGTTGGGAAACTCGTGTGTCATTTGGTGCCACAAGTTGGAATTAATTTGTTTTGTCCTTTCCTTTGAAGATTTGTGAGGTTCATTTTGCAGCATTCCACCCCTCTTTTCTTTTTTCTGCACGGATTTTCCTCCTTTCATTGAAACGATGCCCCTGTTCTCTGATTAAGGAATGAATCAATCACAGGATCAATCTGCAATTTGTATTTTCGTGATGTTGGACTAGATGAACGTTTTTCTGTTCTAACACGTTCAATCTTATGGTTCCTCTTTTTGTAGAGTGTTGTTCCACTCAATACTTGGGTTCTCATCTCCAATTTCAAGATAGCGTACAATCTTCTAAGACGTGCTGATGGAACATTCAACCGAGAGTTAGCCGAGTTCCTAGACCGTAAGGTTCCCCCAAATTCAATCCCCGTTGATGGGGTCTTTTCCTTTGATCATGTTGATCGAAACACCGGCCTCTTCAACCGTGTGTACCTACCATCATCATCATCATCTCAAATTGAGTCTCAATGGGGTGTCATAGACATGGAGAAGCCCTTGAGCACCACCGAGGTTGTCCCTGTCATAATATTCTTCCATGGTGGAAGCTTCTCCCATTCTTCTGCCAATAGTGCTATCTATGACACCTTCTGCCGCCGCCTAGTCAGCCTTTGCAAGGCTGCTGTTGTGTCTGTGAATTACCGGCGATCACCGGAGCATCGGTTCCCTTGTGCTTATGAGGATGGATGGGCAGCACTTGAGTGGGTGAAATCAAGAAAATGGCTTCGAAGTGGGAAGGAATCGAAGGTTTATGTGTACATGGCTGGGGATAGTTCTGGTGGGAACATAGTTCATCATGTGGCAGTGAGGGCTGCTGAGGAAGGAATTGAGGTGCTTGGTAACATCCTTCTTCATCCATTGTTTGGTGGGGAGAAGAGGACTGAATCAGAGATAAGGCTTGATGGGAAGTACTTTGTGACGCTGCAAGACCGTGATTGGTATTGGAGGGCTTTTCTTCCTGAAGGAGAGGATAGAGACCACCCTGCTTGTAACCCTTTTGGGCCTAGGGGTAAGAGTATTAAGGGGCTTAGGTTCCCCAAGAGCCTTGTTTGTGTGGCTGGTTTGGATCTTCTTCAAGATTGGCAATTGGCATATGCAGAGGGTCTCAGGAATTCTGGCCACCAGGTCAATCTTCTTTACCTAAAGGAGGCCACTATTGGTTTCTACTTCTTGCCAAATAATGATCATTTCTATTGCCTTATGGGGGAGATAAAGAACTTTGTGAATTCTAACTGTTAATATAGTACTATTAGTACTGCTAGTCTAGTACTACTACCATCACCACTACTACTTAACCTTACCTACAGGAGGCCATACATTACAAAAGCTTGACATTTCATTTTGGTGCTCTTTTCTTCTCTTTTTGTATCTTTTTTTATTTTATTCTCTTAATTTGTAGTAATGGTGTGTAGCTATTAAATTGTGTAGCATTACATTACTTCTTACTGTTATAACATCTATGGTGGCCAATTTGAGAGTTCTGTGACCCGGGGACTACTGCTTCCTGTTCTGTCTGCTCATGTCTTTGAAGGGTAGCACCAGTTTCAGCAGTTTGGAAGTACCAGAACTCAAAGTTCATTTGTGGGGTTTGGCTGAACCGCCGTATACAAGGCTTTACCCCATTTAACTTTTTTGACCTTAATAGCAGGAGGGAGGAAGATAGAAGATAAAGATCGGTTGATCAATTGAGTGAAAGTTGTAGCACTAATTACTGAATGTGAACTGGCGAATATCCCAACCTGTTATGAATTTGTACGTTGCATATACCTATGTTATAGAGCTATATAAATGTCTAGTGTGTTTGGCTTTGGCTACGAGTAATTGGATTCTCCTCCAGGCATAAGGCAGAAGCCTATGTCATGCGGTTCTCTATTGCATCCTGCTATATTTCCAATTTAGCAGTATCAATTTCTTATTGTTACAAACATAGCCAAAAGAAAATCTTATATTATCACGAATGATGTTGCTGGTATCGAGTTCTTGATGATAAATTACATTCATTGATACTTGGACCAAGGAGCAAGGATTTATCTTGGCCGTCCCCTGATGGAAGGGCTATCACGTTAAAAGAAAAAGAAGGATATACAACGTCTATGATAATAAAGGCTAATGTGAGACAAGTTATCAAGTGGGTGGCGTGTCCATTTGACCAGAAAAGCTAAAAACGGAAAAAAAGATAATTTACCCTTCTGTCCTGTTGGAAAGGGTAGTTCTTTTCATTCGCACTATTTGGACTTTACAAAATCTGGAGTATGCTCATTATCTTTAGCATCCGAATCATCAGCAACATTATAGCATAGAATTAAAATATATATTTTTTTATTGACGCATAGAATCAAAAGATAGTCCTAGACTCGTGGTGCACTAATCGTGAAAAAAGATGATGGAGCATTTGGTTTATTCTCCGGTTTTTTTCTTCAATTTGCACTCTAGTTACGTTAAAAAATATAAGATTAGCCTGTCCCAAGTGACAAGGTTGAAAAGAGAGCTTTGTATTTGTTTAATCGTGTCACAAAGGAAGAATGAAACGTATAATTGAACCCCCTGTGAGAGGGTATACATTAGTCCTTGTATCCTCAAGCCAAACCCAATCCCCCAAAAAGAACATGAGAAACTTTCACGCAAAGAATGATTGGCAGGAGTTTGATTCATGGATTTCGCCATCTTTCAACATCAATCGGATTAATTCTTGTCATCTCCTAATTGCCCCTTCCATCAGGGTTTGTTTGGAGCTTGGGAAAACAGCAAAAACGGGAATTAGGCATTGTTTTCATTTTTTTTTTTTGGGGGAGGGGGGGGGGGGGCGCATATTTCCTAGTGGTTGGGATTTTTGGATGTATTTAGGGACCACTTTTGGGTACCCACGACCCCCTAAAAGTCCAATTAAAAAAAAAATTAATCCCTGTTATGATTGCTTTAAAGTGTTTAATGGTCACTAAGTGGTGGGAACAGCTAAGCTTGGACAACGACATGGAGCCCTGTCTTTTATTGACTTTCTTGTGACACATTTTTTCATTTTATTATATAGATATATTTTGGATTGGGGGCTCAGCCTTTTGTGTCTAATTAAGTGTCCAAGACTTTGGTTTGAAGCTTGAATTTTACAGCTTTCTTGTGCAGATTATCCTGCTTTAATCGGTGTCTTATTGTTAATTGTCCTTATTAATTAGCTGTTTATGTCTTGACAATATTCCCTAATGGGACAAGCGGGGGAAGTCATTGTCAACAAATAGGTTTTTGTTTATTGGAGAGATTATGGACAAAATATTTCATTTGTGTGGTCGGTACCTTGCTTTTTTAACACAACATTGAACTATTCATTGCTTGCGGTTAGCGTGTTCACAACATTATGATTATTCTTCTATTCGAGTGTGTCATTAGTGCCTCTAATTTTGATATAGTTTATCCTAAGAATCATGGTTCTTAAAATCCTAGTCACTTTCAGCTTTCAACTCAAAACTGTTTGCCTGAAACAGCTTCGGGAACAGTATGATACCCAGTGTAGCAATTGAAGCCCACAGATATCTGTTGCCAAGAGCCTAAGACTCAAAACAGCCGCAGCAGAATTGGAAAATTTTGATGACTTCTCACTAAATGCTACGCTCTCGGAAGAAAACTTTTTTTTTTTTTCCGTCCTTTTCAGTCCAACATATGAGACATGCTCCTGACCACCTTAGTCATGACCACCAAAGAGATAATTTGGGTCAAAATCGGTGCTAGCCATATGATCAGCAATTCTCATTTGGAATTGGGAAATGCTTTAGCCATTTGATAAAAGAAAAGGAAAACAGAAATGCTATAGCTAGGCCTCTAGGGATAGGGCTATCTTTTAAACTTTTTAAACCTATATTATCTCCTTATTAACCGAACTTTCTATATGTTGAATTTATCAAATTTATCGAATCTAATGCCAGAAAAATTTAGAACACTAATATTCAGTGGCGGAACATGGTTTAAAAGTTAGGACGGTCGGAGATGGTGAAACTTAAAAGGAAAAAAAAAAGAAAATTTTACAGAGAAATTTACATGAAAATTCTTGTAGGGTTACAAACCTAACACATCATATTTAGACTCACTCATAATATAAATAAGTCTCATCAACTTTATTCAACATGTAATCCTCACTCATACATGCATTCCACTAGTTTTTTTTGTAAGTGTGTATAAGAATAGATTTTTAGAATTGTATCTATGCAGAAATTTTCCTATTCTTTATCAATGATATTATTTAATTTGTATATTCAAAAGTGAGGGTTTTATTGAGACATGTCCTATCACTATTGAATGAGATAAATGAATGGAAGTGAACAATGTTATTATCATATCCAATGGTAATAGATATTAGAATACCTACTTTTGAATATTCAAATACTACTGTTGATCAATATTATGATGTTTGAGATGAGTATATGTGAGAAAAAAATGAGTGAATTGAATTTAAAAAGTCTTGGACTTATTGTATATTAGTAGATATTTTTCTCATATAATATGATATATTAACTTTCTAATAATTACAATAATCACATATAATAATTTTTTAGAGACATGCATATCTATATAGTGAAAAACAATAAAAACTCTTGGGGGCAGCTGCCCCCCTCTGCAATTATCTTATGCCTTTGCCAATAATAGAAATTACATGAATAAAATGCGTATTTGTTGAAACCATATTGTAAATTGAGGTCGGTCTTGGGAGTGTGTACAAACATGTACGGTGCATTAGGTATAGAGCTTTCACTCCTTCTTTGTCTCTTGTGCTAGTTAGTGCATCGATGGAGCACGATCAAGAGTGTTTAGAATGGAGTGAAAGCTCTTCTCAAATGAAATATAATATAATTAGGTTCTGTCCATTATGAACTTGAGTTACTATGGACTACACCCCCTTTCTACACACTCACTATTGGCTCTAAGTCCAAGACCACATGGTAATCCTAAACCTACTGTTCTTATCTGGAAATAGCGGTACGGGTGCAGGTAGCTCCAATGTCCGTGCAAGTGAGGGGTAGGGTACCTGCGAAGACACTCCGACGCTCAAGTCAGTAAATGAAAAAGGTATAGAATGGTAAAGAATAACATGTAATTAGCTTGTGATACCTAGGGGCGTTAAGCCCCTTATATGGTGTGAGGTGACTCTGTGATAAGTTAGGAGAATATCTTCCTTGTATAAGGGAGATATTCCTGGGATTTGGCAGATATCAGATATATTCTATATGCGTAAGAGATATGATACAATATATGAGATATAATATAATAATAATAAGATATAATGAGAAATAAGGAGATCCTGTGTGGAATTTGAAAGGTATCCTCGACTAAATCTAGGATAAATCTGTAGGAGACTGGGCACCGTGTGGTCGAGCTCTGGGACCTTTGGCCGAGCTCTAGCACCAGTGACTGAGCCCTAGGACCTGTGGCCGAGATCTTCTGGCCTATATTTCTAATTCAGTACACCTACAATGGATCACAAGATAATATTACATGAGTCTCCATGAAATAGTTAGATTATCCATTCAATCCATTTTATAAATTTAAAATATACACCAATTAAAAGCATTCAAATCCAAAAAATTCTAACACTTTGGGCTAGAATGATAAACTAGAATGGTTCATATTGCTAAACTTTTCTGACGAAGTTCTTATTAATTATTAAATAAGAATGTTTTTCTATATTTTATTATTTGATTTAATCACTTATTTTCATTAAATTAAAATAATATTTTAAGAACATTGAACACAACTCAAACAAAATATTCCCAATACGGTACCACTACTCTTTTCACGCTTTGAATGATTCTAGGCCAAATGGGGCCAGACCACACCAAACACCCTGGCAAGAAGCAATCCTGTAAACTATAACTATATTGGCACGACAAAAAAATAAAACGAAAAACCTATATTGGGGGCCAAGTCTGTGGCATCTCATAATTAGGGAGCCAAGCTCATTATGTATGAAAAATTGTATATTAAATAAATGTTATCCCACTGATGAGAATGTCTTTTGGGGACCCCAAAAAAAGAAAAAAAAAAGGAGCCAATAAAATGCAACGCCTATCTATTGCCCTCTTTCTTTTTACCTCTACCGCAATAGATAGAAGCTGTTCTCGAATATATAATTAACAAAGTGAGGTTGATAATAAATAAATAATAATAATAATAATAATAATAATAATAATAATAATAATAACAAAGTGAAAAAACAAGGGAAGGAAAAGTCATGAACAATAAGACTTTTGATAAACCAGCAGATGGGACGTGAGAAATCAGAAAAATACAAAATGGTGATTAAGAGCGTAGAAATTGCTATTCATAAATAGGAGCAACACAGGCATTAGAATGACAAAGATGAGAAGGAAAAAGACTATAAAAGAGCGTCATGAGAAAAACATGAGAAGATACAAACATGGCTAGCCAGCACTATTAACACAGAGCTTTGTCCTTTCAAAAGTAAAAGCTTTAACCTTTTTATACCAAATAAAAAGCATTATTCTTGTGATAATAACAGTGAAGGTTGACACTAAGCATATTTAATGAATAATTTAAGTAATGTTATTCATACTATTAATAGTCATGCTAAAATTCACATCTACTTATATTGACTATTTACACAATTAATCTTTCGGTTCTTTTTTATTATTCTCTTTGACAATACTCTTGGTGTTTATTTCTATCCATTGCTTTAAAAGCTTAATGAAGTGTTAATTTTTCTCTAACTTTAGTGTGAATAAGGGTGATGGAAAATTAATAAAATGATAGTAATATTTTAAGTTTTTCGGCGAAAAATATTTCCATCAAATAAAGTAAAATTTTTATGGTGTTGTTTGATTACTATCTTAATTCCTGAATAATAATATTTTAAACAGATAGGAAATAGGAAGGATTATATTTTTTCAGTTGTGTCGGCTGGTTTATTTTCTGTAAATCCACTTGATATAAATCTTCACGCCACAAGCATGTAACTTGTCAGCAGTAAGTTGAAAAAAAAAATTAAAAAAAAAGACAGCTGCTTCTATACTTAACATAACATGTGGGGAAAAAAAATTCAAACGCCAACAACCACAAAAGACAAATAGCTTGTTATTACCTAATTTTGGGGTTAAAATAAAGTATCAGGTAATGTCTTCTACAGGAAAATGAGGTTGGGTCTTACTTATCTTGTTGGGTGTATCTAGCAAACAAACTGCCAAAATTGCTCTCTCATTCTGACGGTGTCCAAAGAAAGTACATAATCATAATCCATAGTTTCATACGCACAAGGGATTTAACTTCTATAAAGAGAGCAATAGAAATTAGATCAACCACGCATAGCAAAAGTCGTTGAATAAGGGAACTCCCCCACCCCAAAACAAAGAAACAAAAGATACTCTTACTATTTGTTAGATTGTGTGTGTCTGGTCTCAATATGAAACTCTCAAAATCCCGTTTGGACTTGTCAATTACCTTGAACGGTGTGTGGAAAATGTTTGGCTTAAGCGTAGGATTATTTTGACTCACATTTGTAAAATACTATGTCGATATACTCTCATCAATTTTTGGATTGAACGTGGATTCACTTAGTTTATATCTCATACCCCATTTAATAGTAAATGTGAATGTGTAAATACGGTATCTCACATTATGTAAATTAAAATAACATTTCTTTTGGAGTAATAAGAAGTAAAATCAAATTTAACTGGACACTCAATCGTCAAAGTAGCATTTGTTATTTTGTGCGGGAAACAAAGCTTGTTGAAGTGAGCATGAAAAAGCATATCTTTTTAATTTAATATTGTATTATTATTTACATTTTATTCGAATAAATAAAATTCAATAATTTTTAAATTATTTAAACTATTTTACAAAACCAATTTTATTTTATAGTGCTTAAATAAATTATAATTGTCCGAGAAATAATAATTTATCAGTAATATTTACAATTAAAAGTTTAACATTAGTTTATTTTATAATTTAGACTAAAACAAAATTATATTCTTTTTAGTAATTATGTAGATGTAAAAGTGATTACATTACATGCTCAACAAATTCAACTAGGGAGTTGACACCTACGAAAAAAATGTCGTTATTCTAGAGGAGCTATTAAATTTCGATGTTTGTGATATTGGGTGGTTGTTATTCGGAAGCTCATCATATTAATCTAATGATTCTGATAATTGAAACCAAACAAATTGAATTGGTTTGGCTAATAGGTTCATTTCAAAGTGAAAACAAACCAAATCAATAGTTTTAGATTTATGATTTTTTAATCCAATTACTCGGACATCCAATTTGATAACTCGAGTAACTATTTTTTTCTTTATATATTTCTGAGTTTTCAAAGTTTTCACTTGCATTTTTTAGTGAGAGTCACATTTTATCCTTTCTCCCTCACTTTTGTTTAAGAAATTTATCTATTCACACCATTATTAAGTATATCTTAATCAAACCTTACATAGTTGTTAGTTATTATAAGGATAAAAAAATTTGAAAAATGACACTCTTTATTTTTTTACTTCAACCCATTGATTTGAACCAAATTGAACAAATTCTGATTAAATCAGTTTGATTCAAATTTGTTGAAAAACAATTAAAAACAAAACCAATTAAATTTGGTTGATTCAAATTTATTTTGTACTCACATTGAACAAATCCAATTTCATTATTATTGAGCTTGATGATTTGAGCATTTTGGAAGGTTACCATTGACAACGACCGATTTAAGTTTTTATGAATGTTTTGGATGGTTTTTCATTTTGAGAATTTCACACACCATACTCTCAATCTTATAATGAAAAAAAAAAAGGATTCTCTTAAACATGGGAGGAGTAAAGACACCTCTTTACATCATGTTTATTGGCTTTTTTATGCTAAAGGGCATTTTTTTGTCATGGGGTAGGTAAACTAGATTTAGCATATGATTTTTGTTTTCCTCGGGCTTGTAAATGTTTAACGAGTAGGCCCACATCACATAGGAAGATATACCACTTTCCATATCCACAATAGGTTAGTAGGTGATGTGATTTTAAGATCATACATGCAAAGAATATAAATTTTAGCATTAGATAGAGTAAAAGATAATCTTAGCTTCAAAAACGAACATTTGAAATATTGTTAAAATCTAATTTTTAAATAAATTTTTTTTTATTGGAATATGATTGAAATATTAGTAAAAATCTAAAATATTATTAGTAAAATCGTTTGATGAAAAAAATATTTTTTTTGATCTATAGAAATAGGATGCAAATGATTTGCATTACAATATTTTTAATAAAATAATATTTTAAAATGTAAATGATTCGTATTTGATTTCCAACCTAAAAGTATATTATAAACAACAAGGTCAATATTTGATTTTGATATCAATGCTGATTTAGCAAGTACAGGACCATTATTTAGTTTTGGTAATTGATAAATTTAATTTAATTTAATTTAATATCAATATGATTTTCAAATAAATCAGATTTTTATATACGAATAGGATTCAATTTTTTTTAATAAAACCATCATGTACTAATATACTAGATATTCTCATATACAGAACAATGAGTGATCTGCCATAACATATTGTCTAGAGCCTTGCTAATCGCTTTTGTAAATCGCCTTATATTGTCATTGAGATATGAGTTAGTAAAATATGAGCTTCTTATATGTCAAAGGTAAATATATGCATTGTTTGAATTCTTTATTGGAGAGTATGCTAAATATTATGTCACCTATGGTAGTCCAAGGTGGTGTGATAAGAAGCAACTTCCAGAGGAGATAGATTCACTCAAGGAGAAAAGGTTCCTTTTTAAGGTTTCCATCAAACTTGAGAATTTGAATTCTTTCCAACTATGCGTTATCATAGTGATGTGATAAATTGGAAAAATATCTTAATTTATCCAAGTTATTTGATCTCAATTACATTTAAATTGAGCTATTCTTGAGTAATTATGTTCAAAAATCAATTCAAATTATCTTAGTTGATTTATTTAATGAGTTGTGATTTTTTTGGGGATTTATTGGCAAAATATCCTTATTGATTTGATTTGATTTGCAGAAGATAATAAATAAACAGTTGGAAATTGAAGAGATAATTGAAAAAAATTTCTGCATAATTTGAGGAGGAGAGATTATTGGAGATTTGGATAAGATTTGATTTAATTTGAAGCAACAAAAGGGCATTATAGTTTTTTTCTTTTATTTTTAATTATCTTTTTAAGTTTTTCTTTTAATTATAAATAGGTAGTCGATCTTCACTTTGCTCAAGACACTTTTACTACTTTTTTTTTTTTACACTTTTCATTTTTGAGTTTTAGGAAACCGATTTGTATCTTTTTGTTATTTGAATTTTCTTTCAATTTATTCCTTATTTTTTAGCAATCTTAATGCTGTTCTTGGCTTGATCGCCCATTAATTGATATATGATTTTGTACAAGCCAAACTAGAATTTAACATAGGTTAAAGAAGATAGAGATAAAAGTGTTTATCTGTGCAGTTTTTATGAATTTAAAATAGTACAAGAGATCGATGATCTGGTTTATCCTAATAGGGTTATAGTAGGGAAAAATCATGCTATAATTGTTAGCGATGAGTAGTTCAATTGGCAATAAAATTGTTAGAAAATGATTTTAACAATTGGGTAATGCAATTCAGGGAACTTTGATGAAATCAACCCCGAAGATCAGTTAACAATCTAATTTTAGTTTTTTATTTAATTTGAGTTCTATTTCATTTACCATTTTCCCGAATAGTAAAGTGCTCAATTGAATTGGTATATGAATTTTAATCCTCGTTGGAATGACAATCCTGTACCCATCCTCTTATTACTTATGACTCGAGTAAAGTGGTATTTTGGTCCCTAAAATTGTATATATATTTCACTTTAATCTTTGAAATTTTAAAATTAACTCTTTAGTTCTTGAAATTGTATTCTGTAGGTCATGTTAGTCCTTGATCAAACAACCGTTAGTTAACTGTTACATTTTTTTGATGTGGTACAAATCAAAATAGGTTCAGATTAGTTCTTGAAATGTTTTAAAATGTGTCAAAAAAGTCCCTGAAATTTTCTAAAATGTGTCAAAAAAGTCCCAAATCCCAAATTTCTCATCTTTTGGTTTATAAAATCTAAATCCTCGATAATTCTTAAACTCACTTATTTTTCTCTCATTTTCACACCTTATTTAAATAATAAAAAATTTTAAATATCGTAAATATAATTAAGAGCTTGATTAGTCTAAATTTGAGACCCTTCATATTTAACTGACATAATTAATTTATTAGCTATTACATTATATTTCTTGGAATAAAATGGGTATTAAAATATTAGAAATAGGATTCAAGGGAAACATTATATCATTAAGCGTGGATGGAGTTTATCAAGGGTCTCTTTGGAATATTTTAGTTGCAATTTGGGAAGGAATTTGGTTTCAAAAGAATCTAATATGACAACGAAAAGAAACTCTATCCTCATGTCAAATGTACTCACAAATCATCTCAAATATGAGAGCTTTAATCGAGCTCAAGTAGAGAACTGTGTCTCTTATTCCACCTCAATGATACTGGGTCGTAGGGAATGACTGCCTCTTGTGAATGTTGATGTTATATTTTAAATCGGTGTCATTGTGTTTACTCTATTCGCTTCAACATTTCTAAGAGACGATCATTCCTTATGACCTACTATCATTAAATCCTATTTTAATATTTTAATACCCATTTTATTCTAAGAAATATAATGTAATAGATAATAAATTAATTATGTTAGCTAAACATGGAGGATCTCAAATTTAGACTAATAGAACTGTTAATTATATTTAGGATATTTAAAACTTTAGATTATTTAAATAAGGCGTAAAAATGAGAGAAAAATAAGTAGGTTTAAAAATTGTCGAAGATTTAGATTTTATGAATTAAAAGAGAAGAAATTTGGGATTCGAGACTTTTTTGACACATTTTAGAAAATTTCAGGAACTAATGTAAACCTTTTTTGATCCGTACCACGTGGAATCAATATGACATGTCATTAACACGTGGCATGCAACGTGTTACTTAACGTGCCATGTTAGCAAAATGTAACGGTTGACTGGTGGTTGTTTAACCACGGACTAACCTGACCTACGGAATATAATTTCAGGGACTAAAGAGTTAATTTTGAAATTTCAAGAACTAAAGTGAAACACACTTACAATTTCAGGAAGTAAAGTGACATTTTACTCCTTATGTCAATTTTAGGAACCAAAGTTGTAATGCTCTGATCTTTCTGTCTGAACAAAAATGACCGAAATGCTCAGACAGAAAAATCAGAGCGTTACAAAATTGACACTTTACTCCTTATGACCCATTGCACTTGTCAAAACCTGATTTCACAAATTGGCTATCAAGTTTTTGGCGCTGTTGCTAGGGATTAAAATTCAATATCATTAGTAGCTTGAATTTTTGCTAATTTAGGTGTTTTATTTTAGTTGTTTATATAAATTTTTATTAATATTTTCATTTTTCCTTTTTTAAAAATCATTTTTAAATTTAAATTTTCATTTAAAAAAATCAATTTTTTTCTTTGAAAAATAAAATAAATGACCCTTGCTACTCACCTCCTTGTGAAGTTGTTTCGATGTTAGCTCTTATTTTGTGAGGCTCATAAGATTGAAGTTTCATTTGGTTCGTATGGAGGGCAGATTGGACAGTTTTCTAAGTACACATCACATATCAAATAGATGTAATTTGGCGTTGTTGATCACCCTCCATTGAGATGTGCTTTTTGCAGAAGAACAAACCATTGGGTTGAGAACTGTCTGCTATTTATGTCTTACTAATTCCAAACTCAACCTTTGACACCCCCTCAAAAGAAGAAAGATGATTGGAGATAGCCATTAAAAAATTAGTTGAACAAAATGAGTTATTCTGTCAACGTCCGGGAGAATCGAGCCATCACCGGAGAGATCAGATTATCTTGGATTAATCAGGGTAATATGGGATCTTATCTTAATGCTTCACTAGAAGAAAAGAAGGTTGATTAGGAACTGGCCATAGAAAAGTTTGCTCAACAGAATGCTGCAACTGCTAGAACTCGTCAGACAAGCATTCAAAACTCAAGAGTTGCAGACTGGTCGATTGAGAGAACATGTAGCAAATTTTGAGAAGTCATAGAGTATTTCGCCAGTTGACACTATCTTGGTCCCTATTGAGCAATATGATGAAATTCCTTCCATGAATGAGGGAGTAATGGAACAAGGAGAAAGTGAAATAATTGAAGATGGGGAAGTTGAAGATAGGAGCGAGAAAGATGAGTAAGAAATAGAGTTTGGAAAAATTCAATGTGAGGGAAGAGATTAAAAGCCAGGTGAGAAGAAGACAATAGGCAAGGAATGAGAAGATCCACTTAAAATCAACATGTTCTTAAAAATCCCATGTCCTGAGAAAGCAAAAAAGAATGATCAGCAGATTCCTTGGCTATTACAAATTTCAATTGCTGGAGCACATGAGCGTAGGCCTTACGACGCACTGTTTAAGAAGAAATTAAGATCGGAAAAGAGGAAGCTGATGCACAAATTCAAGGAAGTGGTGAGATCGTTTGTGATTCTAACATGGGATCGAGGGACATAGTCTAGCTAAGACTATAAACAAGCACCTCTTGGGAGGCAACCTAAGATAATTTTTATTTTTGTTTGTTTATTCTTTTTAGTTTAGTGTTTGTTTCAACTAATTTTCATTCTTTCTGTTTTCATTTCTCTTTTAGTTTAGTTTTAATGCTGAAAAAAAAAAAGAAACAGGTTTGGGCGAATGGACTAAGAACGCCAATGCTCCAACATGGCAACTAAGAGCGCAACGTCAGCGTCCCTGCATTATGGTTAGTGATCCAGCATGAAAAAAAAAGTGGAAAGGGCTTGGAAGTTAAAAAAGGGCAAAAAAAAGATTGGCCCACTCCCAATAACCCAAGTGAGCAGCGCTTCCTTCTGTTTCCCCAGTGCAGCAGCACTCATTCACGGTGACCGCCAGCACCGCTGCACCATGTTCCGCGTCACAGCTCCGTTCAACACCAGTGCCGGAGCACTCCCTCACTTCAAGCCCGTGTTTTCATCGAGCAGCTCAGGCGCCCCTGCAACTAGCGCCGCCTCGTTCTGCCCCTAACCGCAACACCACCGTCAGCCTCCACCAGCACCGCCGTGATCTCTCTCTCGGGGTTCGCGAGCTTCACTCCCAGTCAGCGTCGCCGGTGTTCCTATGCCTGCGCTCGTGCACTCTTCTCCCTTCGCCTTCAGTTCGCAACCCAACACGGCGCAGCGGCACCCTTCACCCATTATCAGTTCGCAACAGCTCCACCCTCCCTCACCACTACGAACCTAATCCTTCCATCACACACCGACGCCACAACAATCACAACCCTCTCTTCTAAATGTCAATCGAGCAAGATTTCTACTGTGTCTTGGGTTGCATTGCTTTGCTGGTTGTGTTGTGGTGTGGGTTCTGGATGATTTGCGGCTGTCTTCTTGGTTGGTTGGTTGGGTTGCTGTTTGAGTTATTGCAGATGCGGCTAAGGAGAGAGAGTTTCACAAGGTGCAGAGATGGAGCTCCCCAATTCATTTCAATGTCCTACTCTGGCCAGAGTCCACCATTCAGATCCAACTCATATCCATGGACAAGCCACTTAGACGTGAGGGGAGAATTTTATTTTTCCTTTAATCTTCTCTATCACGGTTTTTTTTTTTTGTCTTTTTTCATTCACCATCGATCACAGTGACTAATCCCTTTATTGACTTGTTGGCACCTCGATGGGTAGAATAGTTGATCCAGAGATATAAAGCTTCTTCATACGCAAAGTCAGGAATCAAACCTTTGACATTTGGTTAAGGGTGAACAAGTCCGCACCACTCTACCATACCCCCTGGTTTACGGTTTTAATTTTTGTGCTTATAATTAATGATATCTTGAATAGCTCTTGATTCATGTCCCTAAAAAAATAAATAAATCTATCTCACTCTCCCTTTATAATGATAGATGATAAAATCTAAAATTTGACTACAGTGTCCATATTCAAAGTTAAGGACTGAACTCCTGATATTTGGTTAAAGATGAATGAGTTCGCACCACTCGACCACACCCCCGGGTTCATGGTTTTAATTTTTGTGCTTATAATTGATGATATCTTGAATAACTGTAACATCCTCTACTGCTATATAGATTGACGACTGTCCCCACAAACCAATACGGGTCTTTTCAAGGGCTTTCTCACTACACGCTTCCTGGTGAAAAACTTCCTGCGAGGCCACCCATCCTAAAATTGCTCCAAGTCAAGACGCTTAATCATGAGTTCTTTCGGCCACTACCGGAAAGAAGATGATCTTATTGGTATAGATAAGATAAATCAATTCATATAGTTCTCCTCAATCAGATAGTCTCATACCTATACAATCTTGTGATCCTCTCATTCAGTGTAATCGGGCCATTCATGTACCCTCCGCTTTCTCCGCCAGAGCCGCTCCTTGTCCGTTCTCCTCGACCGGCGATCACTCCCGACTGCATCCCCGCGCGTTACATGTAACGCCGATTTTTATTCTTTATGCAAATGACCAAAATACCCCTAGGTCATTTGTACACAAGATTTGAGGCCAAAATGGTCCAGGCCATCTTCAATAGGATATTTTGATATTAGAATAACATTATATGGTGATTAAATAGCAATATGTGCAAAAATCGCGATTTTCAATTTTTCAACGCACAAACGACCTAAACGCCTAAGGCCATTTTTGCTCGAAATCAAGGACGGCCACCTGCGCTATCCTCAAGGGGTTAGTTTTATGCTTGAAGGGGATTATGTGTGTTGTAGATATGAAAATATTGACTTCAATTTTTTTTACCGCAAGTGAAATTACCAAAATACCCCTGTGGTAATTTAACACGAGATTAAGTAATTTCTGAACCTAGTCATCGTCCGGGAGTTCAAAATGTTTATTACATGTGTAATTTGATATTTGAAAATGTTCAGGTGGTTTAGTTTTGTGTGAAATTACCATTTTGTCCCTAATTAACAATAAATGAGCTTATTTACGTAATCAAATAAATATAGGCAATATTAGGCTCTAATTAAAGATAAATTAATTTTATTTATTTATCTTGAGTCAAAATAATTATTTGAGGTAATTTTAAAGCATAAGATTATTTTAGAAAAGATTGTTTTTCTTTCTTAATTAAAAAGGGGTTCTTAAGACACATAATAGGAAATTAGTGTATTAAATTTTCTTAAAAATAAAATATATTTTATATTTATTTATTTTTTATTACTTCATATTATTTGCACTAAAAATTCCACTACATATGTTGGCCATTTAATTTTGTAGTGGAGCACCTTAAATATTTGATTATTAAGCACTTATTTTAGTTTATCAATTTCTTTTCCACTAACAATTTCTTTTTCTCAAAAATAAAATATATTTTAGATTTATTTTTATTTTATTACTTCAGATTATTAGCACTAAAATTTCCACTATAAGTGTTGGCCATTTAATCTTGTCTTGAGGAATTTTAAATTCTTGATGGTTAAGCCACTTACACTAATTTATCATTTCTAAACCATTACAAATTAAATACCCATCAAATATATGTCCTACCACTCACAAAAATTGAAAACAATACTCCCCATTATAGCCATTAATGCAGCTGCCTCACCCCCCAAAATCCCTATAAATATGTGTTTTCCAAGCCTAATTCATACACAAACATTCATTCTTACCATTTGTATTTTTTGTTGTAGTCTTGCTCACAAAAATTAGCCAAAAATCCTCTCTTCTCTCTCTAAATACAAAGCTCTCTTCTTCTTCCTTCTCCACCTCCAAGAGACACCATTCTTGATATCCATCTAAGTTCCCAAGCTCAAACAAACACATACATACCGTAAACCAACCCCTAAGCACCTAAACTTTCCATATCCAAACACAAGAACACAACAAAAATCCTCCCACCATTTCATCTTCACTTGGCCAAATATATACCATCACTAAGATTAGATTTTTGTCATTGATATCTCATACAAGATCAAGCTCTTACTCTAATTAACAAAGAAACAACTTGGTAGGGATTTTATTTCATGTACTTTCTTTTGTTCTTCCTTTATATTTTTGATTTTTATGATTTGATAATGATCATGGCTTGATGATGAGGAATCATGGTGGTGGTTGTGAATCCATCATTTAAATGTCCTCTAAAGCCCAAGATTTAATTCTTGATGACAAAAGATTTCTAAAGGAGTTACTAAGTCTTGAGTTTTAAGCTTAATAAGACATAAAAATGAACTTACATCCATATTTATGTTATAAGTTCTTGCATATCATATTTATATTTCAAGCTTTTCATAATCATATTTATATTCCAAGTTATCACTTTAATTCTTGAAGATAATATTATAAACTTGCATATTCATATTTACTTTCAAGTTGTCACCTAAATCATAAATACCTAAGAATGAATTTGTATCTTTATATTTATATTTCAAGCCTTGCATTTCATATTTATCTTTCCAAGTTATCACCTTATAATGATAATAATAAGGTTACAAGACAAGTTTATGATTCTAGTTATCATTTAAATCCTAAAGTTCAAGATTTACTTGTTTTATTTTAAATGACAACTTTGATCATGGACACTTCTCATCTATTTATTTTTGGCACTTATATAATTCTGATTTAAATCTTGATATACTTTATTTTTAGGTATGATCTTGTCTTTAAATTTGTACAAAGAAATTTTGAAAGACCTAGAAATTATAAAGGATTAAGAATACGGTTTTTCTCATGATTTTAAATGCTAAAATTTTAGTATTCTGATCTAATCCTTTAGAACTGGAAAGGTTACTGATTTAGGATGTTTAGATGAGTTTAAATCGCTAATAGTTATTGTAAAAATTATTTTTGGTACCATAGATGCATAAAAGGGTAGTTACAAGTGTTAGTTTGGTAGTTTTGCAAAATGCAGAAAGTTGTGTTTTGAACTATCAACTATGTTATTTCAGCTAAATGATTTTATTTTAAGCTACTAATGATGTTGAATGTGTCCATGAGTCCAAAATACCATTTATGAAATTTATATAAAGATTTAGAAATTCGGTCGTCGTTAAATATTAAAAACAAGCGATTTTGCACTTTGACCCCTAAAATGTATTGAAATTTGGTTTATGGCCTTAAAAGGTTTTTACGATGAGTTTATAACGGTTTCTAATAGTTATATGTCTATTAAAAGTATTGGTTAATGTTAAAGATCTCTAGTTTGTGAGAAGGTGTTACAAAGGGGTATTTGCATTTTGACCGGTAACCTTTGAGAAATTGTGATTTGACCCTTTGGGGCTTAAGCGTAAATGTTGATAAATTTGATGGCATGAATGCGGTTGATATCTTGTGAAGGCTATATTCATGTGTTGAAACTTATATGGCTTATGGATATATGCAATGAAGTATGATACATGTTTATGTGGTTTAAGTTATGGTATGTTATAATTATGCTTGATAAATTGAGATGCATGATTCCATGAAGTTTATGAGCATGAAATGTTGAAATGATGAGTTATTCATATTTGCATCTCTATATAACATGCCAAGGTTAAAGGTAACATAAGACACATGGAAATGATCCTCTAGACTGAATTAAAGGTTATGAGAGGTGATTCAAATAGGAAATGATCCTTTAGACTCTGAATTAAAGGTTATGAAAGGTGATCCTAATGCCCCCTATCCCGCACCTTAAGAGTCGGGAATTTATCTTATCAAAAGGGATAAGAATACGCTAGTGACGACTAGTGAGGTATGAGCTCATAACCTAGAACTCTCGAGAAAAGAGAGAATTATAGGCGGCCCCCAAGGAAAAGAGAAAAAGAAGTTTAAGTCACTGTAAGAATGATGATCATGATGTTCTTTATATCATATGCATTGTTTTATGAATTTTATGATATTATGTATATGATATTGACATGCATCCATGATTAATATGTTGCATTCATGACATTAAGATTCATGCTAAAAGATACGGTGCTCGGCTAATGATATTTAGAACTTAATAAATGAACCTTATATTTATGTTCACCATTTTCATAATTAAACCCGAGATTCCCTGGGACGATGACGATGACACTTGTGTTATAGTCGGGAAGCCCTACCGAGATTCTTGTATAAGTTTCTCATCCCTTTTCTTTTTCCGTGTCGTCTCAGGACATGAATGAAGGTGTAGTTCGTGATTTGTCTTGAGAGTGGACGAGGAGCTACGGAGATAACTTCCTTTTGGATATTTTTCCTTAGAGTAATTGTATCTCAGTTATCAGTTTGTATATTATTGATGGATATATATTGATGTCCTTAAAATTACAAGACATCACTATTATGATACAGTTATTGATATGTCATCATTATTTGAGTTATGTTATGTTATGGTTGTATTCTGTATTTACCTGATATTCGTTTCTAACATCTCTCTTACGCAGGTAAGGTAATGATGTTAGGTATTTAGTATGCGCGGCTCACGATTTGATATTTAAGTTCAAAAAAAATTTTACCCATATTTTTACTAAAGTATTTTAAAGAAGTTTGAGTTAAAAACTGGAACAAAAGAGTAATGACTAATAATTAACTTAAATGCGTTCTAGGCGTGTTGAGTTAAATATTAGGGTGTTACATTACATGCCCACCAGCTTCCACCGGCGATCACTCCCCGACTTCGCAATCCCCAGGCGTTACATGCCCACCAGCTTCCACCTGGTTCGTCCCCGAACCATACCGTACTGGGAGAGGTGTAGGCTCTGATACCATTTCTAGCATTTGTAAATTCTTAAATCTCAACTCGTAAATCATGGCAATTCTTATCTATTTACAATCGAATCAATTTTACGAATTTAATCATATGCAGCTTTTTATAAAATAAATATGGTCCCATGCGGTTCTAAAATCATATTTTTATACATAAGTTCAAACAGAGCTTTTCTAGCGAAATATATATATTTTTCATGAAGTCATATTGCACTAAAATCCATTTTAAATCCTCTAAATACTCCGTAATGCTAGAAAATAATAATATAATGACCAAACTAAGGCCATGAGCTCAAACCCACTCACTTGGAAGGGTAGAATGTGAACCGCCAACTCCGCGAGGACTCCGGAGAGGAGGAATGGCACCAACATCTACCATTAAAGCCATAAAACTCTAAATTAGTCTCCGTTAACCTTTAGATTACTCAAACACAACTCTAACAATATTGGGGGAGTACCCCCACATAACAAAAATGGAGACAAACCATAAACCCAAACTCTAGAATACAAAGTGAGAAGGATAGAGACAACAAAACCCATAAATCTCACCTTTAATCTCTTGGAGGAAGAAGGATTGAAGAGGATTTGTGTGAGGAAGGAGTGGGAGAGAGTTGGGAAGAGAGGGGTTTCGGTTTTGGGGAAGAAATCCCGAGTTTGAAGGGTTTAAAAAAGGTTGGGGGCCTCACTAACGCGAAACGACACGTTTTGGGCTGTTTGGGTACTGCTGACACCGCTATAGCGGTCTATGACCCCTGCGCAAGGATGACACGCACAAATTGAGAAATGGTAAGTATTGAACTAGAAACATAGAACTCCGCTTTTGATATTCAGAGCTTTTAGTATAGAGAGAGTTACTGAGAGGAACATAACTGTGAGTTAACGGTAGTTATTCCGTTAACCTTGGTATACCAAGGCCCGCCATGGGCAATTCATCTTAAGTTAGATCTGTCCGCCCGGGACACGGTTCGCCAGGGACCGAAGAGATCACATTAGCTAGGGGCTTGTCCGCCAGGGACTTCACACCCTCCCTATAATTGATGAGCACTCTGTTCTCTTGCGAAATTCTTGAAATTTTAATGATTATAATTAATATGTAAAGTAAATAGAACTATTTATAAATGTTGCATTTTACCGTTATTTATATATCATGTTTTCCTGTCCCATGTACGGTTATGAGTGAGGATCCACTCACTGAGTTTTGATTTTCAAAACTCACCCCTCTCTTCTCCTTTTTCCTCCAGATTCAGATATAGCACAGGATCCTCCTTTTCCACCTCCTCAGCAGTAGTTTTCTTCAGTTTGGGTGAGCTTCGCTTTGGTGTGAAGTATTAGTACTTTTGTTCATGGTAGATGTTCTCCAGTAATATGACGGGCAGGATTCCGGACTGCATATAGTTTATTTTGCATTGTGATTTTATACGATGATTTCTTGTATTTCACAGCTTATCACCCATAGATATTTTGTTTTTTTATGATTGTGAGTTCTATAGTTTATTTTGTATTAAGAGCAATTCGTGTGTTTTGTATCAGAGATATTTACTAGAGCTTGATTATGAAAGTATTTATGATGATTTGTTTTTCAAAGAGTTAGATATATATGTCAGAGATGAATTTATGTTTTGGAAAAGGATTTGATATTAAATTATGCACATAGAGGGACTCAGAGATCACGAGGCTTACGTGGAAATGAGGATTCCTCACGTGCCGGTCATGTGCCCAAGTCGGGTCGTGACAAAGTTGATTCCCACAAGGGGTATGGAGTAGTCCCACATCGGCTATGTAGGGGAACGAAGCATGCGTTATAAGGGTGTGAATACCTCCCCCTTGTAGACGCGTTTTGGGTGGCATGAGGCCACGCCAAGAACAAAACCGTGAGGGGGCGCGAGGTCCCCAAAGCGAACAATATCTGCATGCCGGGTCTTTGGTCATGAGGCAGTGACGAGGCCGGTCCCGGAGTTGGTGTGCCAGTGAGGACGCTGGGCCCCCAAGGGGGGTGGATTCCCACAAGGGGTATGGAGTAGTCCCACATCGGCTGGGGAGGGGAACGAAACATGACTTATAAGGGTGTGGATACCTCCCCCTTGTAGACGCGTTTTGGGTGGCACAAGGCCACGCTAAGAACAAAACCGTGAGGGGGCGCGAGGTCCCCAAAGCGGACAATATCTGCATGTAGATGCGTTTTGGGTGGCACGAGGCCACGCCAAGAACAAAACCGTGAGGGGGCGCGAGGTCCCCAAAGCGGACAATATCTGCATGCCAGGGGTGCTGGGGGGATTGAACTCCTGACATTTGGTTAAGGGTGAACGAGTCTGCACCACTCGATCACACCCTCGGGTTCATGGTTTTAATTTTTGTACTTATAATTGATGATATCTTGAATAGCTCTTGATTCATATCCCTAAAAAAATAAATAAATCTGTCTCACTCTCCCTTCATAATGGTAGATGATAAAATCTGAAATTTGACTACAGTGTTCATAGTTGGCAAAATTTTTTTTACTTGCTTGAAGATTTTTTTGATTTTGATCTTGTTGCTAAAATCTTTTAAGCCTATTTAGATTATTGGCTCATTTAATTGGCAATTGTGATTTTCTAAAAATTTTATAAAGTCTTTTAACTTATCCTACGAGTTTATATTAAAATCTTATTTAACACAATAATATTTACATGACAAATAAAATTAGTATTTGAGCAATTTTCTTATTAACGGTTATATCTCAAATGCATATACTAAACATAAACAATTAATAGTTATATTAAAATTATACATTAAAAAGTATTGATTTATCTACATTATACTTATTGTCAATTAATTAACGAATTAAAATAATAATTTAAATAATATTAATGTGTGTGTATATGTGTGTGTGAGCGGAAATAACACCTAACTATGAGTCTATAAATCAAAATTATCTTTATTAGATTAACTATTTTAATTTCTAATAAGAATATTATTTATCTTTTAATTAATAAAGTCACTATAAATTAATGGTTGGATAAGATAAGGAAATAGAATTTTTATAACTTATACTGCAAAATCATATTATAGTTGTTTTTAAACATATCAAACAATAGAATATATAATGGATCACTCTATGATATCATAATTATTTTTCAGTTATTTAATATATTTTTAATATATCATGATACCTCACATATATTACACAAATAACTGCATTAGATATTTGTTTTGATAAATTATTTGAACAATAAAATTTTACAAAATTAATAAATTCCGATTCAATTCAAGTTTTAATATATTTTTAGAGTAAATATTCACCTTCGTTATTGAAATTAAGAAAATATTACTTTAATCTTTAAAATTTTAAAAATTGATTTAACTTAATCTTTTTAGTGATTCAACTTAATCCTCAAAAACAACAACATAAGGATTAACTTGAATCACTTTTTAAAATTTCAGGAATTAAAGTGATATTTTCTTAATTTTATAAAACAAAATAAATTATGCATATAATTTTAGGAATCAAAGTGAATTTTTACTCTTATATTTTTATTTAATTGATTTCTTGCTCCCATACATCACACGAGTAATAACCTAGTGTCTACTTAAAACTTACATTTGCCCTAAAAACTGAATATAAAATTTATTAAACTTCACATATAATTGAATTACTCGTAAGAAGTTATGATTATTGATTAAATAAAAATAGCGCAAGTTTTTTCTTTTTTAAATATGACCTATCCCTACCGCACACTCAAAGGAGTAAAGCCGATATTTTTTTAAGAAAAATATTTTAAAATTATCTTGTTCCGGAGTGCATTTCTTCCTGCGCTGGCTGTGGACAATGTCCTTCACCTTCATCCACTTTATCCTTTTGTATATCTTCATCGCACAAAAGCCGAAATATAAGTTGAATTTACTGTTTTTGTTAGACATATAATAGAGCAGAATCTTGGCCTCAAAACAAAATTAAAAACAAAGGTAGAATATTTGGTTCCTTCTGCTCCATGAGATATGAGTATGACATGACCATCATGGTAGTAAGTATTTGTTTGACATGAACACAGCTCAACTATTAATTATTATTTTCTTTTAAAGCAAATAAATTGTGATCCTTATCATCTTGAAAGCCACCGTTTGGAGGACTTGAATTCCAGCTATTTAGTATGTTTGATGTTTCACCTTACTTTTTTACTTTCATCTTCTGTCTGTGGAATGGATGGATCTCCAAAGTGATGATTTGTTATAAATAGTTCAACCTTTTTCTCACTTCTTAGTAACATCACTTTTTGTTTGCTGGGGAAATTTTTAATTGAGGTTATTCACATGGCGAGTGAGGGCTATGAGGAATTGGGTATGATTCATTTTTGGCCCTGCTTGTTGACAAATGATTTAGCTTGAAGATGATTCGCTTGGAGGGTATTGGGTAGGATTCGTTTTCTGGTTTTGTTTGCTTTTGCCTAAATTGTTAGTTACCGCTTTTCCCGGAACATGGAAATGTTTTGTTTATCAGGTGGGGTTGTTCTGTTATCCTCTAATAGCCACTGAAGATGCTAAAAAAAATTGATAATTTGTATTCTTCAGGCACAATTTCCGGTAACTATATACAGGTCAAGGGAAGATTCTGGTTTTACTTTTCCTTTTTTTTTTTTTAAAAAAAATCATGTATCAACACAAAAGACAACCCATCAAGTGGAGTTGGAATTGATACTACTAAGCAGAAAGCTTAACTTTAGTCAATTGTCACTGCATTAACTTAAAATATATGTCTATTTGAGTGCTAAATGTTAGTTGTCTTTTTGTTATGGTAATTACTGCTTCAAAAATTTATTTAAGAGATGAGACCCAGAAAGTTTACTCATCATTTTGTCTGCAACAACTTTTTTGCAAGGTTGATAAGCATGGAGATTTTATGAAGACTCTGAGGTCAATAAGATGCCTGGGCATTTCAAGATATTGTTAGTTGCTGTGAATTATGTATGCTATCTCCGCTGTACTTCACACTGACGAAATGGGTTATGCTATGAGTAGATTGGATATAGATTCCGACTTCTGTAAGGATGGAAACGCCATCCTTGAATTTGAAGATTGTAGCAGTCAACAAGCCAAAAAGCCATTGAACAATTTAGACAATGAAATCTCTCAAATTACAAATTTGAAGTCGATGCCTCATCAACAGCTAGGCCAAGTTGGACCTGGAAGGCCAGAGTTGCCTGTTTCACCTGTGAAGTTACTGGCAGGTCGGGAATCTAATTATTCAGGGCGGGGAAGGTTTTCATCAGCCGACTGTTGTCATCTATTAAGCAGATATTTGCCAGTAAATGGTCCCACACTTATTGATCAAATGGCAAGTCGAGCATACGTCTCTCAGTTTTCAGCTGATGGTTCCCTCTTTGTTGCTGGGTTTCAGGTAAAATGTTTTCTGCTTCAACTTTTATTTGATTCTTTAAATGTTCCACTATGTTACCTATTCTGTGATGTAAATCATATTGCATGGTGGAAACTAAATATAAGATAATAATATAGCAAGAAGTATGTGGAATATATCTTACCTCTAGAGAATAGCAAAGCTTGCTCCGTTTAGTGTCACATCAGGTGTGGCTCTTTGTTGATCTCTTGTTGGATAGGAAAAGCTGAAAAAGAAAGGAAGTAATGATGTGATTGTTTTAATTAATTAAATTAAGAACTTCTGCTTTGCAGGGAAGCCACATAAGAATCTACAATGTGGATAAAGGTTGGAAAGTTCAGAAGAATATTCTGGCCAAAAGCTTGAGATGGACAATCACTGATACATCTCTTTCCCCTGATCAACGCTATCTTGTGAGTTCCTGTGTTTTTATCTACTCCCACCATTCCTTATTAATAGTCGTCTTAATTGTAGCCAGATACATTAACTTTCTAATATACCCAATTGTCTCGGTTTGCCAAGACGATTATTAATTAGGAATGAAGGGAGTATATAATTTCATGAATAAAAACTATCTCCAACCTATTTTTCTATTGTTTTCTTCCACAAATATATTTGGTATCATCAAGGAAAAGGAAAGGAAAGGGTTAGGATGGAAAAGAAAAGAAAATAAAAGGAAGTGAGAAATCGAGCAGTTATCCCTGTCTTGTTTCATATCATCCAATGCAAAAGAAGGGAGGCTTCCCTTTTTTGTTTAAGATCATCAAATAAATGATGGAAATGCATAAGTTTAGTGAGGCCCACAAAAATGTCTTCCTTTCCATCCAAGAGGGAGAGGATGCGAAAATAGTAGGTCCGCATCCCTCCCAATCCTTTTCTTTCCATCCACAGATGCATGCCAAACAAGGGAAAAGGTCCGTTCCTCTACCACTTTCCTTTTCTTTCCCTCCCGAAAATGCATACCAAACACAATCTATTGCTACTATCGTTACTTTTTAGCCTTTTTCTTATGGCATCTGCACTCTTCAATTTCAGGTTTATGCCAGCATGTCACCCATTGTACACATTGTAAATGTTGGATCTGCTGAAACAGATTCTCTAGCAAATGTTACGGTATTAATAATTAGTGCAGCTCTTTGACTTTTAGTTGTTCTCTTATAATTCCATAAATACTGCAATTATCTTGAAAGCTATAGAATAATATAGAGGAGTAGACATCCAATAATTGGATCTTTCAAGATATGTGTCAATCACAAGTGCTGGATGTTTTGTGCAAAGATTTTTTGTAATGGTATTCTCTTCCTATCCGTAATGTGTTTCGTTTGTGATAATGTGCAGGATATCCATGACGGTTTGGATCTTTCTTCAAATGATGATGGAGGATACTCCGTTGGAATTTTCACTGTGAAATTCTCAACAGATGGGAGAGAATTAGTTGCAGGAAGTCGTGGTGACTCTATATATGTATATGATCTGGAAGCAAATAAGCTTTCACTACGAATTTTAGCTCACACGGTATTGTAACAAGCTAACAGCATAAAAACTACATATATTTGGCTTCACTTCCCCTGTATTGTTTGATATTTATTGGTTTGTTTTCTGGGGTGAATTAAATTACATGACTTCATAATTTACTCCTGGTTCTTAGCCCCTAGGGCTGTCGTGTACAGTTGATTTTGCATAAGATTAAGGGGACTGTTATATTTCATGTGATAGCATGTATTAATGAACTGCATAATGGGAATTCAACTCATTTTATGATACTTAAGTCTTGTGAACCTCATTGAGATTTTCTGTGTTCTTTCATATATTTTGCTAGAAGATGTCAAAAATTTATGAAGAACTTTGAAGGATGTTGCTAGATTTTATCCCAAGGGAGAAACTTTTGGTGTTATTCCTGGCCTTTGTTTGAACTTACAATTCTATGACTATACTTCTGCCTTCTTATATATAAAAAACTTGATCATTTGAGAAAAGCATTTTCATTGGGGAATACACATTTACCAGTTGTAATCAGCAGTTTCTGCTCTGTTGTTTTCCGGGGTGGTTGGGTGAGAGTGTATTCATTATTTGGTTTGCTGTTGAACCAAATTTAAACTCCTATCATTATTAGAAGTAACATAAAATGATTCCCAATGAGTCTAGGGAGGTCAAATAAAGGGTGGTCCATTGGATGAGGCTCCCTAGTTAAGATGCGTGTAGTCTTACTCCCTGTGAACAAACCACTGTTTCTGTGATTAGAACATTGACCACTATGCAACAACCTCACCATGGTGCCAATGCTTTCCCTCAATCTTGAGAACAAAAAAATGAATTTAAACTTGTATAATCAATTTCCTACAGGGTTCTGTTACATACTGCATCTGGATATGCCTCTAACTTTGAATTTTGGTTTTATTTATTTAATCTTATTCTACTGAAATATACAGTGTATAGTCTTTGATATGACTAACTTTTGAAAAAAGATGAATGAAGGGTCATGTAATTAAGCTGCTTTTTAGTTGGTTGGCCTATTCCCTTCTTCACCATATTTTTTTTGTTGTTTGGGGGGGGGGGGGGGGGGCGTGTACTTACCAATGGGATTAACTATGGTAGTGTCGAAAGAGTAGAAAGGCCAGTGATGGGCAGAACGTGACCAGGTAACCACACTACTTATCAGTACCACCAAACCCCGGCTGCCCCAAAAGAGATGAAAATTGTCAGAAACCAAAACAGAAAATTTCATTGGATTGGACTTGCATTCGCTATTTGTGGATAAATGTTTTCCTAATGTGGTGACTTCGATTGATCAAGAATATTAACCTAGAGTGGCTTTAAGTTCTAACATTTGGTTCTTCATTGTGTTTCAGTCTGATGTGAACACTGTATGTTTTGCTGATGAAGCTAGTCATCTTATTTACTCTGGGAGTGATGATGCTTTCTGCAAGGTATGTTCTGCACTATAACGGTAAGATGGACTTCTATTGAGATTTTATGTGCCATTTCCCTTCATCTCGGTATATAGTGGCATCTTTACATAGGAATTCATTGTCATTACTTGTCATCAGGGTTTAAAAGATAGTGAAGCTGAGTTTTTATTGATGTAGATAAGTGTCAGAGTTCTTTGCTTTGGTCATCATTACTTATGCAGAGTTTCCATATCTAAGTATTCAGGCATTGCAATTGAAGAACGAGCGCACACCGGTCTCCTCTTCTTTCTGTTTTATAGTGAAGGACATATTCTAATGCACAATTTCATTTAGGTCTGGGATAGGCGTTGCGTAAATTCTGAAGGCAAGCCTGCAGGGGTTCTAATGGGACACCTTGAAGGCATTACATTTATTGATAGCCGTGGAGATGGGCATTATTTCATTTCAAATGGTAAAGACCAGACTATCAAACTCTGGGACATACGAAAAATGTCATCCAATGTTGCCTGGTATGCTAATTTTTACTTCCAATATTTCTTTGATGTCCATGTTTCTCCCAAGTTTGAAAATTCGTGAAATGTTTTGATCCAAAAAGAAAAAGAGAGATATGCAGCGGTCTATTTAACTTTCTTCCTAAGAGAATGATGGTTTGTTTTTGGGGTGAATAAATATGCTAGAGATGTCCATTTAAGACTCCTCGTAATACTTCTGTTGTACATTCAATAATTTTATGATGAAATGATTGGCAATGCAATGGCATGCAATAATGGAAATTTTCCTTCATTCCAGCAATCCTCGGTATAGGGGTTATGAATGGGATTACAGGTGGATGGATTACCCGCCTCAGGCAAAAAATTTGAAGCACCCTTGTGATCAGTCCGTGGCTACATATAGAGGCCATTCAGTCTTGCGCACCCTTATCCGCTGCTATTTCTCCCCAGCATTTAGGTAAGCAAGCTAACCTTACTTTATATATATATCTATCTTTTTCTCTGTGGTTATCTTCTTGTTCTTGTTCTTCTTTAAAGCTGCCATTTTTTAATTCCGAAACAATCTTTCTGGTATACGCTAGTCACCATTTTTTAAATCTGCTAAATTGTTTGTGGTTAAGAAAGGAGGACTTTTTATTGTGGATTTTGGTAGGGAGAAAGAAAGACAAATATTTGGACTACTAGCAAGCTTATTGTTTTTGCATATTATGTTTTCATACTGGTTATCCAACATTTTGTTGACATTCAGAATGTTGGGAGTTATCATCATTTTTCAAAATATTTCAGTTAATCTGATTTCTTTCTCTTGTTTTCCCTTTTGCAGCACTGGCCAAAAGTACATCTATACTGGATCACATAACGCATGTGTTTATATATATGATTTGGTATGTGTATCAGTTACTGCTGCTCTAGCTATATTTGTATGTTTATAATTGCACTTCTGTTTAGTTACAAGTTTACAAATAGTATAATTTATAAATTATAACCACCTTTTATAACATAAGGATTCATTAATTACTATGTACGAATCTAGAATTCTCCTTTATAAATTTGTTATTCTGAGTTATATCTCTCATGCATTTTCCATTTTTTAAAGATAAAAGTGGGGACCCTGATATTTTAAGCATAAATTTTGAACACTCGGTGACAAGACTAGGGGATGCTTTCTTTCCCTTCCCATACCATGTGTAAAAAGCAATGCTGATCACAACTTCAGAATGATCTGAAACATCTAACTTTTGATCCCTTTGCCTACTTTATTGAAAGTTCCACAGGTAGTAACTGTGAACAAAATTGTAAAGCAGTACCAAGTAATTCCATAGACATCCACATAGCCACTATGCATGAGCATGCTTTGTCCTTGTCAAGGAATTTTGCAGTTAAATTGAACTGCTGTTCTAATTTAATTTGGTTTCCACGCCATCTCCTAAAATAAATGGGTTTATTTTGATGTACTTTTAGACTATTATCCAATCAAAAATTTATATTTGTATAACTTTTAATGTTATGAGTGGGAGAAGTCAACTATCATGGCTAATATATCAATATATAATTGAATATCTGGGTAACACTTTCTCATTGTCAGTCCGTAGAAATTAAATCTAAAATAAATCATCCAAATTTTTGTTAGCTCTCTCTTACCTTCTTGTTAACTTTGATAATTTCAATTAAGGTCAGTGGAGCTCAAGTTGCAACACTCAAGCACCATAAATCACCTGTGAGAGATTGTAGCTGGCATCCATTCCAAACTACGCTCGTTAGCTCTTCATGGGATGGGGATGTAGTGAAATGGGGATTTGATGGGAGTGGTGAGGTACCTGCCCTTTCCACCAAAAAGAGGGCCTTGAGAAAATACTTCTAGAAGATTACCTATGATGCCGACCAAATCTGTTATCATTTATCAAACAATCTCGGAGATCCATTTGGTTGGGCGAAATCCTGTACATATAAAATAGCCACAAGAGCTGAGATGGAGGTTGATTCCTTTGTAAGCAGTGTATGTATGTAATAAAACAAAATTTACGTGACAGTACCGTTGGAACAGTAATTTTACCTAGTCATCGGCCTTGGTACTTCCTCGTGAAAGAATTGCATTTGCACGTGCGGACCCAATTATTTTGCATGCACATTTTACAAACGATCAAGAATAAAGCCAAAATTGATTCTTGGTTCTAGAGTTTGCCGATCCTGTCACGCTCCAAAGCTTGAAAAAAGCGGTAACAATAGAATGGCAGGTTTGCATTGTACTAAAAAAAAAAGAAGACAGTTGCATGTCTGCATAAGTGCTAGTCGCCAGATGCCTAGATGCACATTAACTTTGGTTGCTCTCTGAAAGTACATTTGTTGTCTCATCAAATGTCCTTGTCTTTGGTATTTTACCAATTGACATCTCATATCATATAATGTCATAACACCAAGATCCCTTCAATTTGATATGCCTTGTAATTGTGAGAGAGGAGGTGAATTTATCCCAGCTGCTTAAAAATCAGGATTCATGAGCATTTGGAAAATTTAGGTTTAAGTACGTGTCTCATTTTGATAAATATAGATCATTTTAACTTTATTTTTTTAAAAAAAAAATATTTGGCTTTTATTTTTTAATATTATATTTTTTGTTTCAATGTTTTAAATTTATATCTCTATAAGTATTTTAAAATATACATTTAGTCCTACTGAATATTGAAATTATTTTCTTTTTTCCTTTATAAATATTTGAAGGACCTTTCTTTAATTTTTAAAAGGGTAAATTAAACTGATTTCCTTTGAGATTTAACAAAATTTACCTTGACTTCTCTCTATATGTTTAGGTGATATTGACTTCCCCTAGATGCGCCATTTATCGTGAAAAAAGGGGAGGGTACTATAATGATTTTACAAGCTCAGGAGGTCAGTGTATTGATTTCACAAACTCAGGAATCTTCTAAACAAGTTTTACAAATAAAAGGGAAGTTGAGTGAATTTCATCAAACCTCAAGGAAGATCAGTATAATTTATCTTTATTATAAATATCATTTAACGGTGCTAGTTAGTAGTAAGAAAAAATAATAATAATAATAATAATAGAAAAACAATGGATCGAGAGCCAAAAAATTTTATGAAAAAGATTAAAATAGAAAACTATATAAGGATTAAAAACTTATTTATGCCAGAAATTTAAGTTTATTTTCTATGAAAACAAATCTCACATCAATGAAGACTAGGAATGAGCTAATGTTGAGGGACTTAAGTAGTTTACATGAGATTATAACTTCAAATCTTATTACTATCAATGTAAAAATAAAATAAAATAAAAAAAGTCTCACATCAATGGCGTAAGATAGCTGCTTCTCTAATCTGATCTCCAAACCCTTCCGGACCGAAGGCGGCAACAAAGCCTACTGTCAAGCCATAAAAGTTTGGGCCCCCGCTGTCCGGTAAGCAATAATGGACCCACTAATGTTCCTCTGAGGCCACAAACAAGTTATTAGGTTGTGAAATATAAACAGTTTCTTTCGACAAGAAGAAACAGTTTCTGTGAGAAAAAAAACTGAAATGTCGAGTGAATTAGTTTCATCCAGTGCGAAGGACCAAAATAAAACATGGAAGGTCGAGCCTTGGCTCTCACTGTGATGGTTATCATATGTACAAATCATTGTATGTAACGGTCGGCCAAAATTCCATGAGCATATATGATTTTATAATTAATAAGTTTCATCGATTCTCGTATTTTATCTGCGCAATTTAGTTAGAAAAAAAAAATGCTACTAGATTACATGTCATTTGTGTGTAAACGTCTCATACAATACATTTGCATATATTAGAATATCAATTAAGAAAAACTCTTAACAGTTATTTAGAAATAAAATAAGGAGAATATAGCTGATAATAACAATGTATTCATTTGTTTAGAAGTAATGTTGCATGGTTTTTTTCTTTTTTTTGCATAGATTCTGCTTAAGCTCACATTGTCATATGTGCACAAACTCAAAGTTCTATTTAATTGAACTTGGCCCAGTACAACTCAATAAAAACAAACATTCAATGGCTGGAGAGTTGATGTAGTTTAGGCTAGAAGTTTGATCCCTATTAAGTATTAACCTCTTCATTCTTTGTTCCCCTGCTAATAAATGTTTGAGCTCTCAGGTGAAAAATAAAAAATTACAAAGAGAGTAAAGAGATTTTGGTAAAAAGGCGTTATGAATAAAATTAATTTTAAGTTTATTAATCCTTGTTTATCTTGTTAATGTGAGAAATTAAATAAGATGAATCAAAATTTAAAAGCGCGGTCTGGATGTGATGAAAGTGGATTGTGGCCTGGCTATGATAAAAATGAATTATGATCTTGGACAAATTTTTAGTTTGTTTCATCTTATAGAAATAGTCAAACTTATATTTGATCAACCCATATAGAAATTTATTTTTCCGTTGGAAAATCTCAAATGACATGCGATCACTAAAACGAACACACTACTTATCTACAATGTTACAGAATTCGAATCTTAAAGTTGTCACTTTAGAATAATTATTAAGACCAAATAAAATAAAATGAACCGAAATTAAAAAGTGTGTGTATATATATATATATATATATATATATAATGGTTTCCTTTTAGTTTATATCATATTCCACATTCCTTCATCCAAATTATGAAATAACCGATAAGTTTCAATTATACTTCTTGAGTCCTCCTTAATTACTTTCAAATTCTAACTTCGGTACAAAAATTGAAACGATTGTGAAAGCGCAAAGAGATTGAATATATGTTTATATTGTTAATCTGGAAGACGTGATATGCACTGTGCTAAAAAGTAAAAATGTAGAGCTTATAGCGTGACACGTCAAGTAGAAGGAACATGCAAAATCTAACAAGGTAACAACCCAATAAGACAAGCGACAATGAGTTACATTTAGGAAAAGCCGCCATTTGTGAGTAGTTGTTGAACTGCTGTCTCTCTTTTTTCACCTTCCATGTGCCCAACAGTTTAAGTAGTATAGTCTTTCAGTTTCTGACTTGATCACTTTTTTTTACTTTCATTTTGATTTTGTTTCCATCATATGGTCCGTTCACTTCGTTGTCCCCGTAGAGCACCAGTCCCAAGGCAAACCTCAAATGGCATACATGTAATTACAAATCAAAAACGGAGATCTCCAAGTGAGTGGTGTTTGTTATTTCGCCCAATCCTTTACAGTCAATTTTGATTTTAATTTTATTCAATAAAAAATTACCCATCGCAACTTCCCTAGAGCCCTTTTTACATGACACATCTTGCTTTGCTCATGGATAGCATATGAAAAAAACAGATAGCTTATAGACGGGAAATAATTGTCCTTACAACTCTTTTCGAATAAAAATTTATTTTAGTCTTTAAAATTATATGCATAATATATTTTAATTTCTAAAATTAAAAATATATTATTTTAATTTTTAAAATTTTAAAAATTGATTTAAATTAGTTCTTATACTACTGTTTATGAAAATTAAATTAAATTACTAAAAGAATTAAGTTGAATAATTTTTTAAAATTTCAAGAATTAAGATTTAATTTTATAGACTAAAGTGAATCACATATATAATTTTAGAGACCAAAATAAAGCTTTACTCAACTGGTTTCCATGACATTGAACTTTCTTTCAGACCCGAAACATAAAACAAGAAGTACAGCTTCACTCACATTAAAACTATTATAATCTATTACCTTTCCAATATTTTGGAGCTTCTAATCATTTGTACCCAGTAGTGTTTGAAGCTTCAAACATTGATACAAATATTATAGAAGTTCTCAATGCAAAAATGTTGGCAGGACTAAAGACACAGCTAATTCAAAAATGATATATTAACACCTAACACTCGCGAATGAATGGATAAGCAACTGAGGAAACCATTCATTTATAACTGTGAAGATTATATGAACTAACCCATGTGATTTATGGCTAACTTTTATGATGGCAAATTAGACTTTCACCATGAAGCAGTGTTGTACTACTTACATAGGCATATATATCATGAAATCAAAACATCACTTTTTTTTTTCCCTCTTTTGCATAAACCAACAACCATCCTTCAAGCATTTATGAATTCTCTGCACAACATTGTCCTGTACGTACGGCAAGTAACATTTCTGCTTAAACTAGAGAGATATTTACTGAAAGGCCAAGAAAAACATCATAATGATCACAAGAAAGCATACATTGATCAACAAATTTTGCTTTATTATTATTTTTTCAACTGAATCAATACTACATTAGTATTATATAGAACATCATAATTTAGAACCTCCTCAGTACTCACCCTAGCTTCCCTCTTTCCAACTATTCACAGTCATCTTATTCACCCTTGATAATAGACGAATAAAAATCTCTGAAATACATGAACAACATAGCATCAACAAAAATCTAACCTATACGATTTCCATTTCAAAAAAGTTACAAGCATTCCCTATAAATTGAATGTAGTGATGATAAATTTTATAAAATATATATGACATATATATATCATGATTATATGGTTCTTGTCCCGACCCACGCAACCAACCTTTAAACTAATGGTGTTGTATTGCGATCATAATTGCGACCACAATATTACTATTGCGGCGGAACAATTACAACTGCCTTAACCGCATTCTCCTGCAAATTTTTCTAGCAATTGCATTAATTCGCAATTAGAAAGGAAAATAGAAAAAAAAAATGAAAATTGCATCACCCCCTCCATTGGTTACACTCCTCGGCGGGCCGAATCTTCTCTTTCCCAGCCTTCAAGGGGCACGCCATCTGAACTGGCGGCACCATGCAATTGTACTGCAAACACAACGAGCTACTCACCGGAATCTCCGCCGTGGGGCTTATCGCAATCCCCGTTAGGTAGTTATGCTGCAAGTACAGTATCTCTATACTCGCCGCCAGCAACCTTTGCACAAAACTTCCCGGCACCTCGCCGGAGAAACCGTTATTGTTCAGGTACAGGTTCTGCACGCTCGCCAGCATCGGCGATATCACCCCCGATAACCGGTTATAGCTCAGATCAACGGTCTGGATCGTCACATCATAAACCGGTTGAACCGGACCCGTGAACTGGTTCCTCTCCAGCTGGAGGTTCGTTAGCGGGAATGAGAACAGCTGAGATGGGATACAACCGGTGAACCGGTTCAGGCCGAGGTCTAAGTAGTTTAACCGGTTGAGGCGGGTTAATAACCGGTCAACCGGTCCTGTTAGTTGGTTCCATGAGAGAGAGAGGTACTGCAGGGAAGGAGGGAGAGAGTCCGGTCCAAGCGAACCGGAGAGGGAGTTGTGTTTGAGATCGAGCCGGGTTAGTGTTTGGGAGGAAAAGGAGGGAACCGGACCCGTGAGGCGGTTGTGGCAGAGGACAACGTTGATGAGTTCCGGCAGTGTTCCGATCGCCGGAGGGATTGCTCCGGCGAGCTGGTTGTAGCTGAGGTCGAGAGTTCTGAGGCTGCGGAGCTGGCCTAATCCCGCCGGAATATCGCCGGACATGAAGTTGCGGCTGACGCCGAGGAAGCGGAGGTTTTTCAGTTGGGAGAGGGAGGGAGGGAGGGGGCCGTAGATTCGGCCGGGGACGACGGTGAATTCGGCGAGGGCGGAGAGCTTGGAGAGGGCGGGGTCGAGTTTTCCGGTGAGGCCTGGGGAGCCGGCGCGGGGGTCGCCGAGGTTGAGTGCGACGACCCTGTCGCCATCGCAGAACACGCCGGAGAAGCTGCAGGGGTCGGAGGTGAAGTCCCATGAGGCGAAGAATTTGGAGCCTGGAACATCGTGGAGCGATTTGCGAATCGATTGAAGGGCCAAGAAATCGACAGGGTCCAGTATTGCTTGAACTGTGTAGAAGAAGAAGAAAATGGCGAGAGCGAAGAACGGTAAGATTGTCATTGTTGGAAGATGGAGGAGAAGGGAAGAAGGTGGTGGAGGGTTTTATAGAGGGAAGAAGAGGGGGTTTCTGTTGATGAGTTGGAAATGGGATGTTTGGCTAGCTTTTCCGTGAAGATGAACAGATGATGAAGGGTTTCTCGTGGGAAAACGGTGTGAAGGTCTTAAATATGGCCGAATGAAGATGAACTATCAGCATCAAACAAATTAAACACTCTCTCTGCTTTTTCCTTAGGCTTGGAGAAGAAGCAATTCCTTGCGTCAATGGCTTTTTTTTTTCCCCCTTTGTTGTTGCCTTTTTTATGATTTTGGCTTCTCGCACAAGGGTGTGAAAAAATGAAATGAAATAGTGCAATCAGTGCCACACACACACACAAACACAGCTGTTTTTTCTATCTCTATTATCAGCGTAGTTGGTATCACACATGCATCAGCTACATTACAAACGCTAGCATGTAATGGATATTTGGGAATTGGGAAATGACACTAATTGTTATTTACTTACTTATTTTAGTGTTTTCTCAGATGCGCGGAGGTTCGTGTCAAACGGTTGTCCGAGCCTACGTGGGCTCCGTACGTAAGGTTCTGAGGCCACGAGTGACAGCCAGGACGCGATGTGGCATCAAAACGCAGGCCAAGTGTACGTTTTGTGTTCAGAGATAATTAATGTTGTTGTTAGTAATTAGTAAATTGTGAAAAATAAAGCCCCTAAACACACTCCCATGTGACGCGTTAGTGTTTTTTTGCTTTATTTATTATTGTAAGAATCCAAAAAAAGAAATGCCAGCGTTTTAAGAGAGGATTGTTGGGTCACGGTCGCTGAGAGTGACAACTAAGCAGTTCGCGGTCAAAAAATAAGGGGGTGGACATACTGGGAGACAGTTGCAGTCTCCCCAGCTTCGGCTCTGTTGATGTTTGTTTTGAGGCCAAAGTGGAAGTCAAGCTCATACTCACATGCTTCTTGTGTTGTGCAGTCGTACTCGTAGCTGTCCTATTTCGCTGTATAACAAAAATCTCACCACATTAGTAAATGTGCATCTTGTTTCGGTTCCAGTCATATTCATTGTTCGAAAGTAGTGTCCATACGAGCTGATCATTGATCATATAATTTCAAGACCTTGCCAATCAATCAGGGGTGCTACAAATAACATGACTTCTATTATTTCCGCCGTTGGGGTACATACTTGCACTCTTCCACACTTAATTGGAGCTCTTAAGGATATATTTATGATATTGGATTTTGAAGGAAAAGAAATAAGAGGAAAGAACTTATAATATAATTTTACACAATAAATCCTCTTGTCTTTTTTAAAATTTAAACTCATAAACATATCCTAAATGAATCCATTCACTATAAATATCACATAAATTCTTACATAGCTAGGCATGAGGCTAATGCTTTATATTTATAATAAAAATGGTAGGTTTCATTAATTTTATTTATGATATACTTACATAATCAATGAACATATCACTTTTAATTTGAATGTGTGCAAAAATGAAACGATGGACTTATGTTTATCAAAGAGTTATTTTCCTACGGATTAATTATGGAAGAAAGAAACTTCTTTCTTTTCTTTTTATGTCCTTCCCTTTTCACATTATCAAGCAACTATATATTCGTGTATAAATTTTTTGGGTATTAGTAAGAAAGTTTTCTTGTTATAATTCGTTGTTTGTCACTGTAGCTTTAATTTTCAGATCAACTCTTTTCAATTAGGCACCAACAATCTTTAAAACACAACACAAAATGTAACAAACAATGAATGGGCCGCATAGATACCGTGTAGGAATAGAGAAATAGGACCATTGCAGGGGAGAATATCAATCATGTATGGTATATGAACTTTCTTATTCCGTATTATAAAAGCAACACACACAACACTCTCTCTCTTCCTTGTCTTTTGAAAGAAATGACAAAGGAGGAAGGTGGTTTGGCGCTCAAGCTACCTGAGTGCTAAGACAGTCATTAGTCGATTGCATTCAGTCCAAGACATGCATGTACCCAAAGCTTGTTTGGCAATTCACATTATGCCTTCACCTATTACGCTTTGTGCAATAGGGGTAATTAGTAGCCCATTCCCTAAATTTCTTGGAGTGGAAGAATACAAGTCAACATAACAGGATCAAATCACCCATCATGTGATCCACTGCATATATGGTAAAGTTTCGTTCTTGCCTCCTGTATTGTACGTTCTTCAATTTCTTTTCTTGGGGTCCATTTAATTTCTTCTTTATGGTAAATGTTTTAGTTCCTTATGTCAGGGTCAAAGCTGTACCACCGTAAAATCAAGCTTTATTTTCAAATAAAAATTATTATTTTAACATAAAAAATGGGTGTCTAACTCTATTATTATTGAATATAATGGTGACCCCATTTTTTATGTTAATCTATCATATTTAATAATAATAGAATAAATATTTTAATTATATATTCATTTTTTAATATTAAAATAGTAATACTCATTTTCAATTGCCACTCACTCTCACCTGCAAGCCAGGGATAACAAAGGAATTATTGTATTTAAACAAGTAGGACTACAATGCGATCAGGTTCTTTTATATATGCATAATGACAAATTCGCTCCTCGTGCTTGATAGTAGTTATGGTTCAACTTGAACACCCCACCAAATTAAAGGAGAAAAATATTACTAAATATCAATAATATTTAGAGGAGGTTGCTTATGTTCCGCGTCTCTCTCCATCTTTTTTTTTTCTCTTATACAAAATGAAAGCTATATACCCTATATTCTATGCCAAAAGGAAAAAAAATAAAAGGCAAAATTATATATAGAGTCCCAAACAAGCCTAATTGATTGCTAGTATAGCTTATATATTGCTCTATTATACAATCCACACTGCATAGTAAATCATTTGCCACACCAGGCTATTACGTCAAGAGCAAGTTTTATTTTTTTCCCCATTTTTTTTCACAAATACGCAAATCCAAAATTGCATTATGGTTCAATAGTCTCATAATAATGAATTATGATTAGTCATTGATAATGAGCTCTAGCTAGCGCGATGGAGAGAGACGGTGATGGAGGTAACTGCTACCTATTGGCAGTAGGCACCCGAAGAATATTGCGGGGAAGAAGTGTCAACCTCAAACCCATAAACCGGGCCAAGCATAATTAAGGATACGAACGTATTTATAATAGGTCCAATACGGATATTTATGAACGCCAAAAATGATGTCGCTCTCAGCGTTGTTTGGACAGTTTGGTATGCACATGCAAAACAACCATATCATCACCAAATTCATAGTAGTGGGTGTATAGTATAATTTTGGAAGGCAACTGTTATTTCACCGGTTAAAAGTACATGTCTTAATTGGACACTCATTTTTTAGTATTGAAATAACCATGCTCATTTTAAAAACACTCCTTATAAATTCGCAAAATAGAAGTCGTGGGGGCAGTTTTCAGAAATCATAAGTCTAAACAAATCGTCCTTCTCTAGTTACAATTGTATGGGGGTGTGTGAAGGTTAATTATACCAACCTCAACAACGACCCAAAACGGCCACCATTTTTTCGCCCCTATTCGTGGCATGACCTGCTTCATTTTCTGGATTTTGAGGTCGAGTGATGATGATTAATTGCACTATTCCTCTTTCACATGAATGCTTATTATAGTAACTTTGTGTTGTGCTGTCTTTTTCATCAGCTAGCTACCATGATCGAATGGTAACTTCTCTATGACATTTTTAAGCCTCTTCCCATTAATACTGGTTAGTTATAATGCATGTTTTTCTCACACCATTTGACTTATAACTATGCGGTGGTGCTGCGATTTACGTTATTTATGTTTAAGTAAATAAATAATATAATATTTAGTCTTAATTTGATTTACTACATATAGTCTAAAATTCATTCACCTTATTTACTTTTTCACTTTTCACTTCAATCTCATTTAATTTCCAAAGAAATATTATTTAAAATTATTTAACAGCTTAATCTGTCTATTTTTTTATCCTAGTTTTTTTTTTGTATCATTTTGTAAAGCACTATTTTCTATTATAGAATATCTATAACTAAAAATACGACTATTCAAAAAATGTCGTTTGTTTGTCAAATAATTGAATTAATATGAACGTTAACTAAGGACATACATTTTTGGCATATTATATTAATCGTTATAAAATAAGCTAATACCGCACATTATTATTTTATCGGTTGTCTCGTTCCGGTACACTTTATAAGTTTATCTACAAAAATTTTCTTGCACATGAAAATGATAGATAAATTAACCAAATCTAGAGAAGTAGAAATATGATTAGCTTTCAATACACAGGTCTCTTTTATATTTTATATTTTCTTTAAATCATGTGGACAAAAGGTGATCAAATTCATAAGTTTATCTAAACTTGTAAAGTCGAGATAAACTCAAATAGGTTCAACTTGTAAATTCATAAAAGTTTATTTATTTTAAAAAATAATATTCCAACATATTTATAACATCTAATTATAATAAAATAAATTTAGGAGAAAAATAAATAAATATATAAAGAAACAATTACAACGACATAATTTCTCCAAAGATATAGTGATACTCATCTATTTGAGTGTACATGAGAGACACCTATATCAAGACGAGTTCTTTTGTGGTCCTGACTATATTTAATACCACATGGTGACTAACATTATTTAAGTAAGAAAATTTGATCAAAATGACTTCTTATTCCCACTTCATTTTTGTCCCTTCCACCTTCACCCCCACAACACCTCTCCGGTCAGCAACCTCCTCACTTCATCATGTTCCTGTTCTCCATTAATCTTGGCACATTACTTTTATTGAAGAGCAGAAACTAGAAATTAAAAAGATTAAGAACATAAATAAGAAAACTTGATAATCATTGTTCTAGATCTAAGAACTCTCTGTATTTATGCAACCAAAGAGTCCAAATTTCTTCTTGTAAATTGGACAAGCCCTTCAACCCTCACGTCTATGATGACTCTGTGTTAATTTCCTTCTTCATGCCATGGATCGAACAACTACTATCAACTGTAATGACCTCACACAACTATGACAAACTAACATGAGAGTGTGGGTTTCAATGATTAGATGTGAATTCCTCTACCATTTGATGGGGTGTGGGTTTCAAACTAAATGGAATTCACATCTAATCCAAAGATTGATGAGAGTGTGTCAACATGGTGTCCCACAAAATATGAGTCAAAATAACACTACTCAACTAACATAGAAACCTCCATGCCACCGACAACCTAACCTATAAACTATCGCAGAGAACCACACCTCCTTCACCTCCATTACTGCGGACAAACATTGTCACTGCCACAATGACTGTGTCGTCCTATCGTGCTTGAGATCGCCAGCATAAAATGTCGCCGTTCTTGTCGCTCGCACCCTCGAGTCCCTCATATTGCCGAGTACTAGCACAACCTCTGCTCTAGCATCAGCTCCTTGTGTCGAATAAGGGTGTTGTTTGGTTCATTGCCTCCTTAATTATTGCCATTGGCTTCTTGTGTCGTTATCGCATAAGGTGGTGTTTATCAAGCTGTGGTGGTCGAGGGGAGGAGAAACTTGTTGGAAAAGTAGGCAATGGTGGAGGAGTCAAGGTCAAGGGAGGACAAAGGGGAGAGCGGTAGCGGAGGAGGGTGAAAAAGATGGTGGCAAGGACCACCACTAGTTGTTAAGGTGGTGGTGGCGGCATTGGTTCTGGGAGGCGTGGTGATGGCATGGTTTTAGGAAAAGATGTGGGTGGGAATTGAAAAAGAATTAAAGGATAAAATAGGTAAATCTTTTCTCAAATTTTTTTATGAATATTAAAATATAAATATATATTTTAATTGTAATTGATTTTATCCGTTAGATTCAATTTTTAATGGTTTAGATTTTGTCATGATGCACCACATAAGAATTTGCCCCTATACCAACACTAAAATTTCTCCGAAGATAATCTTCTTCACACTAGCTAGAGGAAGCTAATAGTCACTTTGGTCTCCCATGTCACACCGGCATTGCCAATGTCCCCATCAAATATTTTCCTCTGGTCTCTGACTGATCTCCCAATAACACTAAGAGGTAATTACTAATTACACTTCCATCGAGATCAACACTTATTACATAGACATTGTTTGGTAAAATACATTCACTATCCTTACTCTTGTTACTGCCAAAGGAGACTGTGAAAACAATATATAAAGCAGGGGAGTTATGCACAACAACACTATAGATAAGCACAATGAATATACGAACACACTATTAACTGAACTTCTGCAACTTTCATTTCTTCTCCTTGTTAAATTTCAAAATGTGAAAAATTGTTATACGAGCGGAAGGGAACTGTCCATGCCTGATTCATATTTACAGACAAGGTTGACAAATGATCAGCATAGGGCTGTGAATCAAACCTCAAAATATCTATACCCAGAGCTTTCCATACCCATGAATATATCAATTTCCATCTACAAAATGTACAAGGTTGAGAGACAGGACGGAGATCACACAATTGAGCAACAAATCAATCTAAATTGACCCTCATATGCCATTTCTTATTCACACTATTCACATTGATTTTTTATTTCCTAACTAAGGCTCCAGGTTGTACAAATGATGATATGACTTGCTACGACTTATTCTGCAATTGTGGCAATCCACCTAAATAAATATGAAATTCATGAATTCATAAATATTAGATTATAATCTGATTATACCAGAGAAAAAAAATACCAAAAGACTTGGAACATAAATGCAGCCGCAGCTACAACTTTATATATTTACCTTCTTCATGGAAGGCAAATACGCCACCAAGCATTTCATCATTCTCCCTATCCTCCTCCAGTTGCTCTCTTTCATGGTGCTACTGCTGCTGTCAACACCATCAGTTACAACTTCCGTTAACATGTCACTTCTATCATGCCCCCGTGTTTTGCAAGGGCTATCCTGGAAAGATTTCCTGACACCTGTATTTTGCAATACTGTGGCTACTTCTATAGGTTCGAACTTTTCCAAAGCATGTTCCAGGACCAATGCTGGGTCCTTACTGGTCCCAGCACCTCTAGAATCTTTCCCTCAGAAATTGTATTTCTCGCTTGGAATATTGGATTGCTGGAGATGTATCAAAGGTTATCACTGTCTCCTCAAATTAAAATTAATTTTGTGCTAAGCTATAAAAAAAATATTGTAAAGGACATAATCTACATCGTTTCTCAAGGAGACTATATCACATAGTTAAATATTTTGGGGGGTTTTTAAAAATTAAAATTTGAGAGAATTAAAATTGAATGAGAATACATTTTGAATTAAAGGCACTGGTGCAAGATATTCCTAGGATTGGAACTAGTTATTACAGACCAAATATTGAACTCATTAATTGCTATTAGTAATAAATTATTGACAATTTTACTAGTGATCGATCGACCTCTAGAATTTGATCAATGGAAATCAATAACTGACAGGATCACAATTTAAATAGAAATTATATTGATTTAAACTACCAATTGTTATAGCCTAACTGCCAATTGAAAAGTTAATTTTAATGTTATCCCTCAAATATAAACCAATGGATTTATCAATTTATACCCAAATGATTTATAATAAGGATCCTTATCACAATCTCCAAGAGCAAAGGGAATTTACTAATGGAATCCCCAAAGAGAGAGAGAACAATAGAGAAGAAGATGTAGAGAGATGTAGAGAGAGAGATAGAGAGAGAATCCTAACCGTCAAAAGTCTCAGTCAAAAATTGGGCTAAAAGTTTGTATTAATCCCTTATATACTGTTCTCTAAAATAGCCCAAAGTGGGGCCCAAAAAAAGATTAATTATTTGTAATCCTGTCATCTCATAAGCACTGTAGCGCTCAACAAAATAGTAAGCTCTAGCATTCTTCTTAGTGCTTCTGCTGTAGCGCCGCAGCGCTAAATGAGCGCTCCAGCACTCACTTGAGAGTAGACCTTCATGGTTTTGTTCCTTTTTAGCTCCAAGCTCATTCCCAAGAGTTTCTAATCTTGTTCTTGACATTTTGCACTTAATCCCAAATTCCTGCATACAAAATCATACTCAACGAGACATTCTATAAAAACTGAACAATGAGGACTAAATTCAAATCCTAAATACTTACATCAATAACACAGTCAAAATTATGCAAAATAAAGTTAAGGTTTAGTAACAAGATAAGTGGGATAAATGCTCCTTATCAAACTCCCACATATTTAAGCTTTCACATGTCCTCATGTGAAAATAAGATCAAGTCAAGGAGATGTTGATGGACTATGTTGATGGACTATGTTGATGGACTAGCTCTAGGAGATGAACTAATGTTTTGTGGGCTTAAGTGACCTAAATTTGAGGGCAACAGGAAGTACCCACCTTGGACTGACAGCCATTAGGCCATAACCAACATTAACACCGGTTGTTCCTTGTCCTGCTAACTGAGGAACGGGATAAGTGAGAACGCTGAACTTACTCTCAAGAGTCACGGCATCAAAGCAGTATATCTGAAAAACTGATCAAGAATATAAATCAATTATGGTCTATAGGGCACAAACAAGCCAAGTCAAATAGATCCTATAACATGTTATCTGCCAATAATGCTCTAGTGTAAGTATTAAATAATTCTAAAAGATACTGAAGAAACCATTGCATACTTATGCGGCAAGACCAACGGCTAGTATCCGTAAACCGCATCTGATCATACACACATTGGATCAGAATCTCAGCACATGCACATAACAATGAGACCTCAAGGAGTAAAACTGACCTGCTGTTGCAGAGTTGACACTGCTCCCAGATTGAGTCTCCACATTACCATCTCTTCCTTAACCACCCAAATGGGTCCTGTTTTGGTTTAAACTACTAGTGTTTTCCCCCGAAAACAACCAACAGTAAAGGATGCCACTTTTTGAATCCTTCTTCGCCATCAGATGCTACAGGGAAAGGTTGCATCTGTAAGAAAGAAACTGCACCATCACGCTTTGAGGTTGCACCGAAACTAGAGGCATCCTCCACATCAAGAACTTGAAATCCATTTAGATAACCAAGTAAAAGAACATGTTTGAAGATAGACAGGCCAAAGCTCTAGCATATCGACACTAGCCCAGGTTACCTGCCCACCAAGTAGTAAAAGGGTAAACTTATAATTACAAGGAATGTGATAATGGATACATGAGCACCATAATCAAGCAAATACAAAAAATTCAAAGAAGCAGAAAGTCGAATCATAACAAGAACTTTTAACGGCAAAATGATAAAATCACCCAAAGGTTAGGAGGAACTCTACCAAGTATCAACCAAATCAAAGCTATTAAAGCAGCTAAAATAAGTTATAAAGCTCACATTGATTCCAACGGGTAATTAACAATAATATGATTTGGGAACCTATACATATTTCACATCTAACCTTATTAGAAAATGCTATTTACATTGACATATCATATCCCCTAGAACAGCTTGTATGTCCCAAAATCAGTCGAAACTATTCAGGAGATTCACAAATGCTTTCCCAGGAATAAGTTTTCTATCCCCATATAACTAGGGAGTGAAAAATTCAAGTTTGATTTTTTCTTATCCTTGAATTTTTCACCCTCATTTTTAATATTGAAAGGCATACATCCACATTCCACATCAGTTAGCAACTTAATTAATCCATCTCAGTGATCAATTGCAAATAAATGATATTTGGCTATTTGCCAATATCTTCAGTCTAAACTAATGTGTGTATATTAATACTCGCTAATTCAGAAAGAGGCACACAAGTTTGCTCCAATTCAAACGGTTGTGAAGCAAATATTAATATATACTAGATTCTTTGTGGTGATCAAATTCTTTCAGTTCGTCGTGATTACATACAAGGCTACAATTGAAAACTATAAACAGTTATAGCTAGGCTTCTTAACCATATACTCAGAGGTTTGATTCCTGAGATAGTGTAGGGAGAGTTTTTTTTCCCCCCTTCATTTTTGTGGTTTTTAGTTGTGGCGCTAAAAATTCCTAGAGCAAGCATGGTGGTAGAAGGAAGCACCCACCTGGTCCTTGTGATCGTCAGAAGAAGAGGCGACGGAGGTGGCAGCGGAGCGTACGGTGGAGGCAACGGTGGTGGCATCTGCTGAGACGATCTTGAGGCAAAAAGATATAATCCTCAGAGGAGTAGGCAACAAGCCGTTGCTGTTCTTCCCTCTCCCTTTCTTCATCATTCTCCCTCGCCTTCGGCACAACAACTATCTTTGTTAGGTTCACCCGCCACCGCCAGCACCGAGGCCGCCGGAGAAAAACATTTCTGATCAGAAAAGATAAAAGATAATACCATCCGATTATTAGAGCGAGTAGCGCGCTTCCCTCTTTAATTTCACTTGGGTTGACTTGTTCCCACGTCTCCGTTTCTCTCTCTCTCTCTCTAGTCTCTCTGTGAATTGCTCAGTTTGTTTCAAACTTCACCAGTTCACTAAACACTTCGCTTTCGCGTGCTCTATCCCTCTCTTTCTCTCTCATATCCATGGCTGCTGATGTGCACTGTCCAATTAGACTTCACAGTTTGGGATTGAGCTATGTTGTTTTAACGCACCGAATGGATGCGATGATGAGCTCATCGTGATGAATTTTTGGGGGTTAAAACAATATAGTTAGGCCAGGTTTGGTAGGAGAATATAAATAAGTGTAAATTTTTCATAGAGGTTAGGATCAGTTTGGTTTGCTGAAAATAATTTTTAATTTTTTAAATTTATAAAAAAAAAATTAAAAAAATTAAAATTTTTAATTTTTTTTATACAAATCTGAAAAATAAAAAAAGTAAATCAAATAAACCCCAATTTTTAATTTTTTCAATTTTTCTTTTACAAATTTAAAAACTGAAAAATGAAAAAAAAAACCAGGCCTTAAAATTTCTCATATTCACGTTTGTCTCGCATTATTTAAAAATTTTAGGCCATTATAATGGATATTTTTAAAAATTGAATATAAATTGCACGTGAGCAAACTTTAAGAAGCAATTAAAATATATTTGACCTTAAAATTATTGAGCTGGATACATCATTTTAACAATATGTCCAAAAATTTTGGATATCTAATATTTTATCTTCTCAATTTGATCTACTGACTTTATTAAGATCTCTACAAACTTTTTCACACATTAAAGTAAAATTCTACCATATTTTATAGAATAAGTGTTACTTCAACCTTCTTTCCAATGTTCTCATTCATAATCTTAAATTATTTAGTGCGTCCATCAATTGATATTATAAAGTAAATAATAATTGAAAAATATCTGCACCAAAATATTCTCTCTTTAATTTTTTTTTCAGTAATTATTATTTTCGTCTACTGTGATTGAAGTGAATTTTGATATAGAGCGTTTTCTCTTGTTTTTATTGTAATTTTTGGTTTAATTAACATGACGTCACACAAACAACGTTGTGTTTTTTCATTTTTTGTTTTATTAGAATTCAATTATTAAAAAGGAAAAATCATAGTGAACTTTTTCGAGTACAAACGATGTTACACATGGTAGCGAAAAACAATTAAAATCTTAAACAGAGAATGCTGATATGTCTTTTTAACCATTAATTCTTCTAATTTTAAATTACATTTACGAATGTTATGAGTTGTAATTTATGCGACATTGAATGAGTTTAAATCTATGTGAGAGATTTTAAACTGTAAAATTTTTTATACACATTAATTATAAAAAATTATCATTTCTTGACAAACATATAAACCAAATAAATTTTTAGCTATCAATATGCAAAATGAAATGTCTTTCTTTTTTTGACATTTCATTTTGCATCAATGAAATTGAACAATCCCCACAAAAATGGAATGTGGTTTGAAGAACCCTAAAAAATTAAATTTTTTTTTGGTCAAAAAAAAGAAATGTTTTGATACCAACAAAGAGAACATAAACAAGTTTTAGTGGTTTTTCTCCCTCACAAATTAAGGAATAAAAAAGTTTTGAACTTATTATATATTAGTGAATTTTTCTCTCATATCGTAAGACATATTATTTCTCTAATAGTTCTACTAATAATATATGTTTTTTGAGATAAAGAGTTTTTAAAAAAAAAAGGGTGACGGGAAGCTGCCTAGCCCCAATTAAGTTCTGTGGTTAATTACACATGTTTACAGTGTCACATATTGTTAAAAACTAAGATAAATTTTTAGGTGTTTTGAGAGAATGAGAAAATATTTATTCTATTTTATATATTAATTGATACATCAATTATTTTATTAAAAATATAAGAAAAAATGAGAGATAATGGTAATCAATAAAAGCTAGTGTGTTAATTAATAGGTGAAATAGAGTAAATATTTTCTCACTTTTAGAGTACCTAAATATTTCTTCAAAAATATTTCTTCAAAAATAACAAGTGTTGTATATATTATCAAAAAATAACGGATTTTAACTCATCTCAATCTCATCTAACACCTTATTAATATTAGCCCCAACTCGTCTTTATCCGCAAGTTTTAAAAATTAAAACATTCACCCCTCGAACAGGTACCTATCCTCAGACACACGTTCTTTCAAACACTTGTAAGATTATTGTAAAACTTGATAAAATATATAAAAGGACTAGAATTTCAAGAAAATAGCAAATAAGAAATCAAATAAATGACCTGCCCGCTTCTACTCGTCTAGATGCAAGGCAAGTTTAAAACCCAACCCGACCGGGTTGAATAAGGGGAGTGCTTTTTTTTTCACCTAATCAGTTGTTCCATTTTTTTAATGTAATTGGGCTAAACGCCAAAAAGACAAACTACACAGCGATCATCTTGGGTTCAAATATCATCTCCAAGAAAAGTACCCAATCCAGATGGAATACAACCATAAATGCAAACCCCAATATGCAGAGAATGCCACCATGAAGCCAAGAAATCCAGAGTTTTATTAGCCTCCCAATAGATGCGGAGAATATATACACACCAATCCCTCTGCAGTAGATCCCGAATTCAATGAATCAAAGCAATACCATTTAAAATAAAAGAATCCTCATCATCACTATTTTATATAATTGATTATATCAAAATCAATTTATATTTAGATACTTCAGATCAAAAGTAATTTTAAGATAATTTATTTTTGTTTAGATTGTATGAAAATAATTGTTCACTACAAAAAAAAAAGCTAGATAGAGGGAGTTCAATAATCCCCCCAAATTAGTGCCTTTTGTAGTGGTTTTGCTTAATAAATTATTGAAAATTTTAATATTTGATACTTAAGTAGTCTAATTTGGTCAGTTTAAAAGACACATGAGAAGATGTACCAATAAGCTTACAGTTCAGTTGTTAATAACTCAAATTACATGATGAAGTATTTGACCTCCTTTACAAAAATCTACTATGTAAACATTTTGAGACAATGGCATTCTACTTTCGACTGCAAAAATTTTGGTTTGATAGGGCAATTTCTATCCACAAAAACTCCAACCCCATCAATGCCGTATGGTGTAAAAGGAACTACTTTATATTAAAAAATTAAAAAAAATGTAGAAAATAGAAAGGGATCGGATAGACCATCTTAACCATTAAGCAATCACAATTCCAATCTAGCTCTGCTTCTGCTCATGTGATTCATGTTTCTCTCAACTAATCAGAGTCAATGAGCTCTTCTTGAAAGACTCTCCCCAAAAATGGAAGCCGAGATTTGTTGGCAAACTTAAAGCAGCTAAGGTTGCCTTTCAGAAGCTGTACAATCTGCGCCGCAATAAGATCAATTGCTAAATGATGAACTTTGTTGCAATTAAAACAGAAGAAGTTCCCCCTTTGTACTTAATTACGGCTATGCATGTAACCGGACATCAAAATTTTTAAATCAATCTCGAGGTTGGTTTTTCTAGCTCAAATTTTCTAAAAAACATTCCTCAATTTTAAAAGAACTAGAGAACGTGCCTGTCTCATTGAGGGACGACGAATCGAGGATTGTTGTATGCACAAAGAAGCTGCCAAGAGCATGATATTAATCTGCCTATGCTCAAAGTCATCGCCCAGTGAAGGGTCAATCAGCTCCCTAATATCATTCTTTTTCAGTAAAGGTTTTGCCTGCAGGAAAAATAATTAGGAGGAGAAAGCTTAATGAACAAGGAAATTATTCGATTATTAACTTTAATTATTAGAGGTTTAAATCAGCATTAATTTTAACCCTTTTGAGAAAAAAAAAGGACACATTTGCAAAGTATACATACCCACAAAACAAGGCTTTGTTGTGAATAATCAAGTGCCCGCCGCCCAGTGACTAATTCCAATAGCACCACACCAAAGGCAAATACATCTGTTTTCTCGTCTACTATGCCATGAAGCAAGTATTCAGGAGCAAGGTATCTGTGGCAGTCATAAAACAATTGAAACCTGAGTTGGTAGGAAATTTGAAAAAAATATTTGATTATACAGAATCATATATTTCTGAAGGCCGCAAACCCAAAGGTTCCTTCAAATTTTGTAACGCTGTGGTGAGTCCAGTTCTCCGGTAGCCATTTTGCTAGCCCGAAATCACAAATCTGTCCAAAAAATTCTTAGCGTTCGAAAAAAGTTCAGTTTGTTATTAAAATAATATTCAGAAATAAAATCCACTCATGCATAAATTGTGCAATTCAATTTGAGACTTAACTAATGTGAAAAGAGACAGGATTCATAGCTTCATCCCTAACGTAAAATAAGGGATCTTCCAAATTATTTTTTGTCTTTAGTGCTATGTACAAATTGGCAAGAAGCAGAAGGACCATGTGGTGAACAATCATGGAATCAAAATCCAAAAGCCATATCCATACCTGCGGCTCAAAATCTTCAGTAAGCAAGATATTTGCGGCTTTTATATCTCTATGAATAATTCTTCTTTGACAACCCTCGTGAAGATATAATATACCCTCAGCTGTTCCTAATGCGATTTTCTGCCTAATGGACCATGGAAGTTTCTCCTTGGAACCTAACAAATGGGAAGAAAGAAATGAAAATTTTCATTATAATGGTAAAAATTGGCTCATTAATCAGGCAAATTAAAGTATGAAAGATATCAGTAAGTCATTATTTAACCCCCTTAATTAATTACCATAAAGCACTGAAGCTAGGCTTCCTTTTTCAGACAATTCAAGCACCAAATGCATTCCCCCTTCCACTCCATAACCAACCAATTTAGCAGTGTTGGGGTGGTTTACATGCGCCATGATCCCAAGTTCTGATAAGAAGTCCCCTATGATTTCATCACTTGTTCCTCTTGTTAGCCGTTTAACAGCTACTAGCTGATGATTATTTGGCAAACACCCTTTGTAGACCTCAGCATAACCACCTTTTCCAATCAAATTTTCTGCACAAAACAATGCAAAAATTTATATCCGAGTGACTTAAGAATGCAAATTCATGAGGAGACTATTTGTGATGCAGGTTGCATAATAGCATATATACCTTGGCTGAAATGTTTGGTAGCAATTTGTATCTCATGCTGAGTGAAGATCTTCCAGGGTGAACTGTGCAAGGAGGAATCTGAATCCATGCTACAACTTGGAAGTGTAGTACTAGTCTCCCTAATGCTGCCACTCATTCTTCTTGAGAGCTTGAGGACACTGAGAGGATGCAATGTAGCTAATAAGGGCTTCTTTGACCTGCAGGCTCTCATCAATTGGCGAAATGTATGCCATTTGGATGCTGGTTTTGACTTGTCTTGGCACTCAGAATCCACTGTGGGTTCTTTGGAACAACTTGGTTCTGACTCTGAGCTCCTGAAATAGTCCTCAAGAACACAAACTGGGGAATCCACCTCTTCCTCCATGTTTTTGAGACCCTTAAAACCTAGAATATATCCTCTAGTGGAAAGAATAAATTACAAACCCACCAGGAAAGTAATTAGGAAAAAGGATTGACATGAAAAGGGTTATCCAAAGCGTTGTGGGGTAACTGTTGTATTCCTAGGAAAGAAAGGTTGGAATGTTGAGGTTGACGACACTGCAAACAAACTACCCTAGAAAGTAATCTGGATTAACAAAAACAACAATGTTCCCTGAGGAGTAAGAATCAATGAAGGCTAAAGGACAAGGAAAAGCAACGCCAGAAAACCAAATTTTGTAGCGGCGCAGAACAAAGAAGACACAAAATTATGTATCAGAAATTCAGAATTCAGAATTCAGAATAGGTGACTATATGAAATCTCACATAGAAACATAACCATGTATCATCAAAAATAAGGTGAAAATCCAAGGCAATTTTAGAAGGAATGACAGAAGTTCGATCAAAGATGGAGTGAACGGTGAAGAAAAGAAGTTACGTAGCTATAATGGCACAGAAAATTTCGACGTTATTATTTTCCCTTTTTTATTCTGTTGAGATTTAAAAGAGAGAGGACAGACCAGAGACTGTAGACGTTATAACTTAGCCTTCCCACTTCAACAAACAACTATGTCACTGCCTTTTTCAATGTTTGCCCAATGTTGCTTTCAAGTTTACGAAAATATGATTGTTATGACATTCATATAATAGAGAAAAAATTGGTGATAAGAAAAAGAATACATGGCAATAAAAAAAGATGTTAGACTGCTATGTTGGTTTTATAGAGCCATAATTGTGGATTACCCATTCATTGGTAGACGTAGAAAATAAGAAAAAAGAAGCTTGAAGATGAGTACTATCATTATTATTATTGTTGTTGTTGCTGTTGTCGTTGTCGTCGTTATCATGGAATATGGAATTTGGATTGTTGAGGAGGATGAAAGAGGCAATAAAGACATATAGGTTTATCTCCCTGTCACGGTACCTTCTTTGGTCAGAGACGGCTTTCTTTGTGTCTGTGGTCTCCCCATGGATACGGCACGTGAAAACGTGGTGCTTACTGGCTTATTTTGCGTAGCAAAACCAGCCCCACGCTTGGCTTCATTCATCAAGGTGCGTCCTGTCTTATGTCCTATCCTATGTAAAAATTGTAGCCATACAAAGGTCGGTGTATGAAGATTTTACTGTAAGAAGTCACCGGATCTGTACTTGCTAGGGGGTAAATGTACTTGCTAGAAAATAGTAGCACAGAGTGAGATATTCGACCGAAAAATAAAAGCATTTTTGGTAAAAATAAAAGCAGCTGGGATTATAAAGTTCATCCATTTGATTTCTAACTATTTTTTATTTTTTGGTTCAAATCTTTATCCTTTAGTGAGCCAGAAAAATACCAATCTAGGACAGCCTGACATGAAATGCATAAAAAATTCTCTCATATTCCACCTCGTGGATCTGTTTCTTCTATAGCTGTATTAAGGCCGTAAGTTAGTTACGTGTCTGTCCACACAGTAATTATTGTTACCACTCTTATGGGCGAGACCTGAACACCTACGTTAAGGTTTATCAAGCTCCAATTAGTAAAGAGGTCAGGACACAGCTAATTTTTTATTTTCTTTCTCTGATAAGAATAATATTATACGTGAATTTTTAAGTAGTTAATATTGTAATATCTAAATTTGAAAACATTATTGTATAAAAATGTTTAATGTCTATAACAGAATGCTGGATATATAATGATATTTTGTCTTTTTCCACATATACAAGCTTACACTAACGTGGCAACTTGTAACGTCCACTATCTAATTTTAAATTATTAATAAAACGTAAATGGACCTCCTAATTGATGAGAAGTGCCACTCAAAAAGTAAATGTGTATCGAGATATCCACTTAATAATCATTAAATTTAATGTGATGAATGAAGTGTGTAAAATTTTATTATTATATTTAATAATTATTAAATAAATATTTTAATAAACATCTATTTTTTTATATTAGAATAGCATTCTTGTTAATTGGTTGTCGCATGCGTACAAGATCAGCCTCGAAGCAACGTAGCAGACATAAACTATACATTCCGGATATTTTTACTCTTAAAAAAGTGGAGGCTTTATCCGCCATCATTTCAGCGTAATGGACACAATTACTCAATACCTTATTATTATTTCTCAACATTCTTCGCCACCAAATCAACCAGAGCTATTCATAATCCGGTCCAATCCATCGACCCAATTAAGTTCAAAATTTATTGGGATGGATTCGCGTCTGAAAATTTAATTTAGTACACTATTCAGGTTAGGTTCAAGTTATATGTCAGATTGATTTGACTCAACTAGAAGTCAAATAATTATATATATTTTTGTAACAATTTATAAAAAATTATAATATTTTAAAGTTCAATTAATATATTTTACATAACTTGATATTATTTTTATATTAATATAATTTATTTTGAAACCTATATTATAAAATATCTCTTAAATTTTATTTCTTATTTGTAAAATTTTATAACTTTACTGTATATAATGTCTAAATTTTCATATATTGTTTGAATGCGTAGTTAACCTAGTACATAGTCGGGTCATTATTAGATTGAATTTGGATTTCAAAAATTAACTCAATCTAAAACTCGAGTTAGGTTTGGGTTTTGTCCAACCCAATCCAACGTGTTCCTCATACACCCCTAAAATCAATTTCCGAGATCCTCGGTTAATCGATCATGCCTACATATTAAATCATTTATATATCATTTTTTTTTTCCTTCCTCCTTAACTACCCCTCTCTCTCTCTCTCTCTATATATATATATATGTATAATCTTTAATATAATAAGAAGGGTCAACATTCATTTTGGAGCTGTTATGACTTGACTAGGATTGTGACTGGCACGTGAGAAGTTCGATCATCACGTAAGTTTCGTGATCTCGATACCGTACAATATGTTTACTTTATCCATAAAACATAATTTATTCATAAGTCAAATCAACTCATAAACTTTGCCAAATTTAGGAATAAATATCCTTTTCATAAATAATTTTCATAACTGTAGCTACAATATATATTTCACTGAGCACTCAGATACAAAATAACTATGGGTGACATGCTGTGAAATACAAAAGAATCATGATATAATCAAAATGCAAAATAAAATGATTATATGCAGTTCGGGACCCTGTCCGTCACATCACTGGAGCACATCTACCATGAGCAGAACACTAACGCTTCACGCAGAAATGAAGCTCACCCAAACTAAAGAAAAACTACTACTGGGGAGGTGGGAGAGGAGGATTCTGAGCTACGTCTGTATTTGTGGAAAGTGAAGAAAAGAGGGGTGAGTTTTGAAATCAAAACTCAGTGAGTGGATCCTCACTCATAACCGTACATAGGATAGGAAAACATAATATATAAATAATGGTAAAGTGCAACATTTATAAACAGTTCTATTTACTTTACATATTAATTATAATCTTTAAAATCTCAAGAATTACACAAGGGAACAGAGTATTCATCAACTATAGGGAGGGTGCTAAGTCCCCGGCGAATAAAGCCCCTGGCTAACATGATCTCTTCTGTCCCTGGCGAACCGTGTCCCTAGCGGACAGATCTAATTCAAGGATGACTTGCCCCTGGCAGGCCTTGGTATATCAAGGTTAACGGAATAACTGCCGTTAACTCACAATTCTGTTCCCCTCAGTAACTCTTTCTATACTAAAACCTTTGAAATCAAAAAGGGGAGTTCTGTATTCTAGTTCAACACTTCTCATTACTAGCAATTGTCAATTCTTAAATCTCAGCTCATAAATCATAGCAAATCTCATTTATTCATAATCAAATCAATTTACGAATTAAATCATACGAAGCTTTTTATGGAATAAATATGATCCCATACATTTTTAAAATCATACTTTCATGTATAAGTTTAATGGAGCTTTTCTAGTGAAATATATATATTTTCATGAAGCAATATCGTACAAGAATCCATTTTAAATCCTCTAAATACTCTGTAATGCTAGAAAATAATAATGTAATGACCAAACTAAGGCCATGAGCTCAAACCCACTCACCTCAAGGGGTGGACAGTGAAGTACCAACACCACGGGAACTCCATAGAGGAGGAATGACACTAACATTTGCCATTGGAGCCACAAAACACAAAATTAGTCTTGAACAATCTCTAGATTACTTAAACATAACCCCAACAACATTGGGTGAGCACCCCCACTTAACAACAATGGAGACAAATAACAACGTAATAACCAAGATATGAAATGGGAAGGAAAGGAGCAACAAAAGCCCATAAATCTTACCTTTGATCTCTTGGAAGGAAGAAAGATTGGAGCTAGATTGAATAAGGAGGAGAGGAAGAGAGTTGGAGAGGGGTAGGGCTCAGTTTTGGGGTGAAATCTCGAGTTTGAAAGGTTTAAAAAGGGTTGGGGATCTCACTTACTCAAACTGACGTGTTTTGCACTGTCTGTGCACTCCTGACACCGCTATAGCTGTCTATGACGGCTATAGCGGTCTGCTCCCCTCGAGCTACCCCTGCTGCACCACTTACGACCGCTATAGCTATCTACGACCGCTATAACAGTCCCTAAATGACCAAAAAACACACTGTATCCACACATGACCGCTATAGCGGTCCCCAGAACGCCCAAAACAATGCTTCCACCAACTGTGACCGCTATAGCAGTGACAATTCACTATATCTACTATATAAAGGGTCCTCCATGCATCCCGGGGCCTACCTGGCAACACAGGTGGGTCCTAGGGGACCTTGGGGCAATACGAAACTTATTCGCTGCCACGTATGCACCGGGCATCACAGGAGCTCTGTTTTTTATACTCATTATATATGAGATACTGTAGTAACTCATAACCCATTCAATCTTATTTATCATTGGATAAGGTGTGAATCTCATTCAAGTAGGGACCACACCCCATTCAATAATAGATAAAGTGTGAGTAGGCACATTATCCCACACCATAAGTTAAATTACATTTTTATTCATTTTGTTATGCTTGGCTCTTGCCTATCACACCACAAAAGTCGGTTGTTTCCTATGAACCACAGACACTGACATGGACATGAGACACCACATGGACACGGAAACACACTAAACTCAAAAAATTACAGAACACGGACACGACATATAGATATATATATATATATATAATTTTTTGATTTTGTTATATGATTTTTTTTCTGGATTTTTTTGGTTATGTTTGTATAATTTTTTTTTATCTAATTAATTCTTATTTTTTGTAATCAACTGAAGAATTTTTAAAATGAAATGGCCCAATAGCATAGATCCAACTAAATAACTAGAGTTGGTTTTGGGCTCATGTTGGTATTAAAAAATTTTAAAAAAATAAAGAAACTAACTCAGGCGTGTCTACTTCGTGTCTGACGCGTGTCCGATCATGTCTGGTGTGTGTCCGAACTCAAAAAAATTATTTTCTTAAGTAGACAAGTACGGATGCGTGTCGGACACGTGTCGTGTGTGTGTCGATGTCCGACATTTGTCCGACACACGGACACACTACCAACTTAGTGTGTCTGTGCTTGTTAGGTTGTTTCATAGGAGGATTTGGCTATGTGACAAGTGACAACCCAACAACCCTAAATAACTAGAGTTGGTTTTGGGCTCATGTTGGTATTAAAAAAATTTTAAAAAATAAAGAAACTAACTCAGGCGTGTCTACTTTGTGTCTGACGCGTGTCCGATCATGTCTGGTGTGTGTCCGAACTCAAAAAAATTATTTTTTAAGTAGACAAGTACGGATGCGTGTCGGACACGTGTCGTGTGTGTGTCGATGTCCGACACGTGTCCGACACACGGACACACTACCAACTTAGTGTGTCTGTGCTTGTTAGGTTGTTTCATAGGAGGATTTGGCTATGTGACAAGTGACAACCCAACAACTCTATTCTTTGTTCATTTTCTCTTCGGTGTGAAAGATGTCAACAAGTTGGTAATTTTATATCAGGCACGAGGCTTTAAGTCTTAACAGTATTCTTTACCCAGAAACTGATTGAATGCCTAGTCAATATTGTTGAAAATAAAATAAAATAAAATATTGACTTGAGAATAGAAGTCATCCCTTACACTCGCATGCAAAAAATTAGTCAACAATACGTTATAGTATGTCTAATTTGTTTTTGATTTTGGGTTTAAAAAACTGCTTGTTGTTTTGACCATGTTTGATTGGATATAATTGATTAATCAAACATGAACCATGATCCATGTCGTAGCAACACGATTATGTTGTGCTCAACTTTGTTGAGTATTAATTAACTAATCCCAACAACAAAATATAATGCATGTTCCTAATTGGTTATATTTATATTTGAATCTTAGTTCAGGAGATGTTTTTCGTCTGGGTATAACGTGAATCAGAGTTGAAAAAACCGAAGTAGGAAGCAAAATGAATACGCTTTCTGAATATGCACTTGCACTGGGCAAAATTGGAGAATATATTTTAGTTTGTATAATCGTGTGAACTTAACAGTTTTCTGATACTAACCTGAACAATCACACGTGCTAAATGGGTGATTATTTGTCAATTTAATCTAGCATGATAAATTTGACAAGTTCCAACAACTTACGTGAAATGAATTTTGAAAGGAAGCTTGCGACGAATCCAAGTAGGAACTGATGCTGATGTCAATTCAAATTATTTAGAGTTTTTCTTGATAGTTGAATATCCTTTGGTTATTGGATTATGCTGATGAGGTTAGCTTTGGTTGAGCCTAATAAAAATTTATGAGTTATGACATTCTTGTTACGCTTTTGCAATCGATCCGAAGGCCTTGTTTTAGAAGTGCGCACAAGATAAATATTTATATTTAGTTTCCAGGTTACTGGTGACTGAATTTTAATGGAGAACAAATTCTTGTGAGCATTTGGATTAAGATAACAAGTGTCAGTATTTATTTTTAATGTTCAATACTCTGTTTCATTAAAACTATAGTTAAAATAAAACATAAGCATGACTAACATGAATTAAATAAGATATTTAATGTTAAATAATGAGATTAATTTTAATATACTATTAATATAACAATTTTATAGTCTGATCTAGACATATATAACAATATGTGGGAATCAAACGCTTTTATAGAGTTGGCTATGCAATAATACATAATTAGATAATTATATAATTTTTTTTTTTACAAATAGACAATACATCAAAATTTGTTTTAAAAAACAAACTATACATAAAATAACCAGTTTTCCTTATTGTAATTAACAATACATCTAAAAATTCACCACCAACAGTTGCACTTAGCGTTTGCAGTGAATGTGCATGTGTGCTCCCTTAATCGGAGAGAGAACAGACTTATTGTGTGTGGGTGTTTTTTTTTTTTTTCCTTTCATTTAATTGCTGCACTACAAATAATTATCCAACATAAAAATTTTAATCTTTCACGAATAATTATTCATTTAAAAATTTTAGATAACATTTATTAGTTATCTTTGATTATATTTCTTATTTACTTATTTTCTCTTTCGTATTAAATACACTCTTAGTGGGAGGTACTAAAATAGTATTGTAAAATATATATAATTTTTATTAATATTAAGATATTATTAATCATTTTCTTAATTCCTATACATATTTATAACTAAACTGTTTGTATTGGACTGAAAAATATAGGCCAACCTCCTCGGCGCAACCCATAAGAGCTCAGTTATGGGCCCCAAAGATCGGCCCAACTCAAATCTCTCCCTTTCTTGGGGTCCTACACCTCGACCACGTGGCACAATATTCTCAGCGAATTTACCTCGAATTTAGTTGAAAATGTCCCCTAAATCCTATATAATATCTCTTTATATCTCATCATATCTTATCATTATCTTTAATACTAACCAAATCACAGGAATATCTCATATACTTAAAGAGGATCATGACAGATTTATTAGGGGATAACCTCACACTGAATAAGGGGCTATCACCCCCATGTATGATACAATCTCTATCACATAAATACATCTCCACTCCTCATGCTTTTATTGACTTAGGTATCATAGTGTCTTTATAGGTACCTCACCATCCGTTTCCATGGACGTCGGAGCTACTTGCACCTTTACCAATATTTCCAGGTAAGAACATTGGTACCTACTGTGGCGTCGGTAAGCAAGCCTACCCTACCAAGGTCTGTGGAACAAACCAGACCACAAAAAATCATCGTTATAGGAAACAAATCCTCATCAAGAGCTTCTCTTGTCAAATAAATCAATTTGTAGGTGATATCTCACCATTTATTTTCTCACTGTCAACATGAACTCTTCCAGGTTACATCCTTCTATTATTCCATCTTTTCAATATTTTTATGTGAACCACACTATGTACATCAACTCAATGCCGTTACTGGTAAAAACCAAACCACAATCACGTATTCACGTTATTTCAAATTAGATATCGGAATGCTTGCCAATTGGCATGAATTTAATCGTGTTTTCACATGATTCAATTTTCAATTTTTCTGGTCATACAAGATCATAACCCCAGTATCATAATCTAGAAGATTAATCAACAGTAATGAACACAAAAATTGAAAACCGTGTGTGCTTGTCTATTTCCATTCAAGATAAATCTTAGATACATGATTTCTATCGTACAAACTCTTACTACATGTAAGAAATTGTTTCAAGAAAACAAGCATAAACAACTATACTCAAGATATGAGTCTCATACGCTTCAATGGAGTTTGCAACCATCAACAGCTCTATCCATGAAATTCGTAATTTCTATTAAATATTAACCCTGTGCAAACACATATTGATTTCATACTCTGCTTAAAATTGTGGTACAGGACCTCTACTAGGACTACACGCCACCAAGAGATAAGCAAGAATGACGCCCCACCATCCTTTCCTACCATGCGTCATTGTCCCACCATGACAGAAGGGTGAAAACTGTCTTTACCACTGCTAGCCTTACCCTGTCTAAGCCCATTGCAGCTCAAAACACAACCATCATGCTCGCAATATCCACCACCACCCGTCTCAAAATTCCTATCACAGGCAGAAGGAGGTGCGCAAGCAAAAGCGTAGCACCACCGCAAGACCATGAAGACATCGCCCATTGCTCTAATCTGAACATGCCATCGCCTTCCTCCTGGTTTCATCACCACAAAGCCATGGTGTAACATCTAGAAGCCCTGTGCCACTGTTATCCCATTGCAAAGCCCGCCATGCCGGTACTCCCACACAAACAATCCCCGTGGGTGCTGTTTGTTAAACGGTGCACCTACAAAGGAAAAAAAGGAGGAACTAGGGTTCCATAGTTCTTGGGCCACTAGTCGCAACTTAAAAAAAAAAAAAGGCCAGATTGCGTAAATAGCACAAAGTGCAGGACACAGGGCTTGAACCAGGGCCCTTGCTTAAGAAGGTAATGCACGGAACCACTAAGCCACATATTTGGTATGTGTTTTTCTCTATGTAATATTATATAAATTACTTACTGTTATAGGATTATCACCTATAACTCTACAATAAGATTCCATCACTAGTAATGTTTCTCGGAATCAGTTTTAATCTAATCACATCATTTCTTCATAATTAACTTATGTTAATCTGAAAGTTTTCAAAGTGCTAGAAATACTTATCTTATACTTTGATACAGAAAAAATTATTATTATCATGTTTTTATGATCAAAATAACTTTGATACTATGTTCTTGGATGCCAAGCATTTTCTCTATCAGGCCGAGCTCCGACACCGCCTCTAGTCGAGCTACGCCTCTACTTCGCAGCTACATTATATCATCACCTCTTGGCCAAAAGTCCAACGAGATATGTCTTCATCACTCTTATAACATATGTACTTGTAATTCAAAGATTCTTTATACGCAAGAGATATCTCCTTATTCTCATACTCCAATTATTTTAATTTAGATATCGAGTATACCCCCATCTCGAAATTAAAATATTTTGCAAAGAATATTACTACCTTCTTGGAATCAATCTATCTAAAGATTTTTCAGAGGCCAAGCATATTACTGTCACTACGATCATACCTTTTCGGATCTGAAAAACTCAGAATCAACATATTTCAATCTGGACATTTTTATGTGGTACTGGGATACGATATTGATACAATTGCCATATCCTTAAAAAGAAAATCACAGATCACAGGGGAAATTTCCATAAACCCTCTTAGTTTTCATAAACGCAGTGTGTATAACTTAATTTCTCACCACAAGCATATTACTATACTGACATACTTTTCAGTGTCTCCACCTTCTCAGGAGAGTTCTTAGCAATGCCCTAGTCCTACCAGGCACTCTGCCTTCTCAAGCCTAGCTTTCAGTAAAGCCTTGGTCCTACCAAGCATTCTGCCTCCTTAGGCCAAGTTCTCAGCAAAGCCCTGGTCCTATCAGGTGCTCCGCCTTCTCAGGACATACCTTTTTATACCTCATAAAGATTGCCTTTTAATCTAACTATTCACGTGCTAGACATATTTGTATTATTTTTTATGTACCAAGTACCAGGCCTACTCTAGCACTCACTACTACAAGATGCCGAGTTGTAAAGGCGCACCAAAGCCGCCACACTCACATAAACCTCCGCACCAACCGAGTTGTGAAGGCACATCAAAGCTGCCAGACTCACAGTAAACCTTGGCACCAGTGAAGTTGTGAAGGCGCAACAAGCCGCCACACTCATAGTAAACCTCGATACATTCGAGTCGTGAAGGCACACTAGAAAGCCGCCATACTCACAGTAAACCTTGGCACCAGCCAAGTTGTGAAAGCGCAACAAGCCGCCACACTCACAATAAACTTCAATACATTCGAGTCGTGAAGGTGCACTAAAAAGCGACCATACTCATAGTAAACCTTGGCAACAGCCAAGTTGCGAAGGCACAACAAACCGCCACACTCATAGTAAACCTCGATACATTCGAGTCGTGAAGGCGCACTGAAAAGCCGCCATACTCACAGTAAACCTTGTCACCATCCAAGTTGTGAAAGCACAACAAGCAGCTACACTCATAGTAAACCTCGATACATTCGAGTCGTGAAGGCACACTAAAAAGCGACCATACTCATAGTAAACCTTGGCACCAGCCAAGTTGTGAAGGCGCAACAAACCGCCACACTCACAGTAAACCTCGATACATTCAAGTCGTAAAGGTGCACTAAGAAGCCGCCATACTCACAGTAAACCTTGATACATTCGAGTCGTGAAGGCACACTAAAAAAAACTGCCATACTCACATTAAATCTCAATACATTCGAGTCGTGAAGGCTCACTAAAAAGCCGTCACATTTCATATAAACCTTGGAATACAAACCAAGTAACAAAAGGTGCATGAAAGATCACCACGCTATGCTAACCACGGCCCTAACCGAGTAATGGAAAAGTATCAGAAACAACACAACCGAAGTTTAAAAATACACTTCGAATGGCGATATCCTGGGGGCTCATCGCTTTTATCTGATGGAGGATAAACAAATGTACAATCCCATATTGATTAGAAATGATTACTTTCAATTCACAAAAGGACACGTGTCGTAGCACGTTCTCCCACAACGGCTACAACTGCAATCGAAAGGACTCACAACTCAACACAAAATCTTCGAGCCCATCATGTCACAAAATGTACTGCCCTTCTAGAATATGGACAAGGTCATCGGACAACACGAAATGTTTCCTCAGATACAAAATCACATATCACAAACCAAGCCTCCAGAAAAACCCTGGTCCCACCAGGCACTCCGCCTTCTCAGGCCAAGTTCTCAGCAAAGTCTTGGTCCCACTAGGCACTTTGCTTTTTTAGGTACTAGGCTTGCTCTAGTTTCTATGGCAAGACGTCCAACTCCCAGTGAAAATAAGACAGCTTCGGTGATGGCCGAGCAAGACAAAACCACTCGAGACATCCAACTTCTGACATGCAAGTAGGACATCCTCAGCCCCTGTTGAGCATCCCCAAACTACTCAAGAAGGAGCAACTCCTATGAACAAGCATAACACAAGTTAAAAAAGAAACAGATTAACATATCTGTCTTAACATTAACTACTGCTAGAGAGCATACTTGACTAACCTCAGAATGTACTCTGACTTGAGCGCCGATCATGTTCTCGAGTACCTTGTACAATGTCGTAGCATCCTCATGCTCCCGAGCATGTTCCAGTGTAAGACGACATGATGTTTTCGCATCCCAGAGCAACTCAGTTCAATAACAACCCGTCCTTGGACTCACTCTGAACATAGAGGGACGAAGATAATTAAAATGCAAGAAACAATGAGCTAAAAAGCTACCCTCAGGGTACAATCAAAATAGCTACCCTTGACACTGCAAAAGCAAAATAGACAGATCGACCTCTTAGAAGGACCTCGGTTCACCCTCAATACAGCCAAGTCAAAATTCACACCAATCAGACTATTCACCTGAAGATTGGATGAACAACTAACTTTACATAAACACTAAAACTGCTTCATTGTCGAGTCCGACATAAGGATCTTCTTTTTCGATAGGCCCTGTACTGACAACCCGATCAGGCACTCTGTCGTCTGCGGCTGAGCTTTGATGAAATAAAGCCGATAAGAGAAAACATCATCCCTGACCTAACTCAACAATGACAACTTGATTTTAAGACATAAACAGGTAAAACCTGTCAACCGAGAGAACCCTGAGCTTTCAAGCAAATACTAAGGAGCAAATGACTCTGCTTCCAACCTACACATCACCAAAGCAAGACCTTGGAATAATCAATAAGCTAGGGACTTTAATTGCCCATTAATACAGGCAAAAAAGTGCAACGCACATCATGTGAACATCTATGACTAGTACCATCCTGTAGCCAAAATGACAACAGCTCGGCCAAATTAGTAAAACTTCAGACCTTGACTCATTCAGGTCGCCCTCAAGCAACTACAAGACTATTCAAAATGGACAAAGAAATCGCTCTTGTCAAAAAGAGAGCATGAACACTATTGCAGAACAGACACACCACCTAATCAAGGGTTGGGGCCTCACAGCTTTGACTTAATGCCTCACAGCAGCTGAAGAAAAATGCCACAACCATGCTTGCATAATCTAGGAACACTCAGCTGCGTACAACAAGTCAACTCATTTGAGCTTGACATGCAGTCCTCAGCAAACTACCTCGGTCATGACACCTTAGCAACATATACTCGACCAACAGCTTGCCTCAACTAAACACAAACTCGGATATTTACTTACTTGAGTTGTCCTCAAGCTATCACAAAACCATTAAAACTGGATCACTTAATCAAGGATTGGGGGCTTACCACTTGCATAATCAGACAATTGGAGCTCGCCCAAGACACATCAAGCAGCATACAACAAGTTGACTTATTGAAGCTAGGTATGTAGTCCTCAGCAAACTACCTCGGTCATGACACCTCGACGCCAGCCACTCGGCCTACGACCAAGTTCGAGGGCTATGTACTGAATTGAAAAATATAGGTTGGCCTTCTCGGCCCAGCCCATAAGAGCTCTGTTATGGGCCCCAGAGATCGGCCCAACCCGGATCTCTCCCTCTCTTGGGGTCCCACAACTCGACCATATGGCACAATATCCTCAACAGATTTATCTTGGAATTAGTTGAAGATGTCCCTTAAATCCCATATAATATCTCTCTATATCTCATCATATCTTATCATTATTTTTAATACTAACCAAATCACAGGAATATCTCATATACTTAAGGAGGATCATAACAGATTTACCAGGGGGTAACCTCACACTATATAAGGGGGTATCACCCTACAGGTATGACACAAATCTCTATCATATAAACATCTCTTCACTCCTCACGTTTTTACTGAATTAAGCATCGAAGTGTCTTTGCAGGTACCCCACCTTCCGTTTGCATGGACGTCGGAGCTACTTGCACCCTTACCAATATTTCCAAGTAAGAACACTGTTATTTGTGAATAGAGAAAGAATACATATGTGCATACATGGACAAAAAATGTGAGATATACACAACTTTCCACTTGGGAATCATGCCCAAAGTTATATAGATATGGAAGGTGTGGGTTTATGGGGTCATTAATGTTCTCTCTTATTTTTTAATACATACTCTCACCTTTTCATTCTTTCAGTCAATTTTTTTTTAATTTATTTGTTGTAAAATATTTGTCAATTGCTCATATAAAAAAGTATTAAATTTGTTGTTTCCAGTACTATAAAAAAACATTGTAATCATATCAATTTATATTTTAATAGAGGCAATACATCATTTTACATTATCAAGATATATTTATTATTTTCTTAATTTATGTGTTTTTTTTTTGGATGGATAGAATGAAAAAGCATGAGTATTATTTTATACCTTTTGTTTTCAACACATTAAAATTTTTTTTCTTAATCTGTGAAACAATGCCTTTTAAGACTCACTTATTAGAATATATATATATATATATATATATATATATATATATATATATATATATATATATTATGTCATTTTAAAATTATAAAGATGAACATAAAAATAAGAGAAAAATAATTCTTAATATATTAAATATTCTAAAAGATTGATTTTTCTGTAATTTTTTTTATTCTCAACCCTTAAAATGTTTGCTAAAAAACCTCATTATGTTTTATATTAATTTTACTCTTATTTAATTATTATTACTTCATGATTTATTGAATTTAAAATCTTCTAATAAAATAAGGGTTTTTTTTAACTGGTGCCCTGAAGAGTTAAAAAAAAAAATTGATGTTAGGAAAATGAGTTTTCATGTTTTCAAAGTATAAGATCCACCACCACTAATATAAAAACCCTAAACTAAATTGTAATTCAATATTTTTAGTTTTTTTGAAAGTGAAGTTATTAAACTATTTTCTCAATCTTATTAATACTTTGTCTTTAAACAACATTCGATAAAGCACTATAGGTAATAGTAAATTAAAAAGGAGTAAGATAATTTATTTTTAATTTTTATTGTTTACTTTTAGTAATTGTTTATGCAATTACAAGTTGGGGATAGTGATTAACTAAAGTTGTTACCAAAATGACGACCCTAATATCTGAATGATAAAAACAATTTTTATCAAATATCTGCAATGTATAAAATTATGAAAATTAAAATACAAAGAAACTTAAAGTATCAGAGATAAGAAAAAAATTCTTTCTCTTTTTACTAGGTGCATGTTAAAAAAAAATAGTAATAAACATATATGCTATAACTATCAAATAATATATAGTATGTACATTATTGAAAGATATGTTCAGTTTAAGGGTAGAGTTATGGTTTGTGATTTAGAACATATTTGGATAAATAATTTATTTAAGTTCTGATAGTAATGTCCTCATTTATATTTATTTTTATTAACTTTACAACATAAATATAAATAAGGAAGTACTCTCCATTTGAATTCAAATAAAATATAATAAAAATTAAAATCACAACCTATTAAAATCAAAATTTTTGGTTTCAGTTTAAAATCAAAAGTTTCTAAGATTTTATAAACTTATAGACTAAAGATGAAAGGCTTAAAAGTTTCCTAAAATTTATTAAAAATCGTACTTTAACTTATTTTCATCTCAGAAACAATTACTAGGACTTTTGAGTTTAAGAATATGGTTCTATTATATAATCCTTCAAAGACGTGTAGGTCAAAGACTTTGTGAAATTTAGGATCCAAAATGACATATAAGGGAAATTGGCACCCTTCTTGGTTTAGAATAATTTTTTCTTAAAATAAATATTTAATAAATAATTTATGGATAATTTATTTTTTATTTAAATATGCAATAATAAAATCCTTGTTTTGGAGTGTTATAAAAAGTGTTTTTTTGAAAAATAGATATATTGACTTTTAAAATAGTATTAAAATGTCTTTTATAGAATTATTAATTGTATATTCAAATGAGACACCAAAATTTAAAATAGACATTTTAATTTTTTAAAAAGTTTTAAAAAACCATAAATAATATTCTATCTATTTTTGAATAATTATCCAGTTATAAATGTGCATTAGAATTAAGGAAATGATTAGAAAATTATCAAAGTTAGACATAGAGAAATTTTAAAATAATTTACTGAATTATCCTAATTTCTTTTTAATATTTCAATTTTCTCTCCCCTTATATATTGTATCTTTCTCTCCTCCTCTAATAGTATTTAATAGGATATTATTGAAAAAAAATAATTAATGTTACTTAAGTTTTTGAAATTGATAAAGTTTTTAAAATGAACAATTGTTTAAGGACTAAGGGATTATTATCTAAATGTATTCTTAAACTTTAAATAACTGTGGCAAAGGAGCCCAACCTTGGATACAACAAAGGGCTAAATGAGAGCATCAAACTATCAGACCGGACACCATCTCTTGATTCAACATCTCAAGGCAATGAGTAATGACTCCTCTCATATTATATACTACGCATTTAGTTCATTCTCAATCAATGTGAGATTTCATCTCTCACATTTAACTCCAATAATAAGTATTTAAAAATTAAATATAGTTAATAAAAACTAAATACTTCACAACTAATTTTGAATACTAATATTGTTAATTTAAAAAAACATGGGTATGGAATAGAATACCTTCAAAGACATGATTTTTTTTAAAAAAAAGAAAATAAGAAAAATTATCACGCATGCATGCAGAGGAGGGGACTGAGGCAAGTGGTCTCAAACCACATATGACGAGGGATGTAAACTTATTGCCCTTGCTATGTGACTATGCAGAGACACCAGGAAAGCGACTGATTGTCCTGTTCTCTTGGCAGTAAGGGAGCCTGTGTTTCTTCTTTCTCTGGGTCAACAGTGGAGCCTGGCTCAAATGAAGGGAAGTGAGATAAGGAAGGGGTTTGGGCCTACAGGGCTATGAATTGAATTGGCCGAATCCAAGTTGGACCCAAGAGCAGTCCTGACCCTCCAGTACGTGCGAACCTTAACTTTTTTAATTTTACTGATCAATCATGAGAGAGAAAAGAAAAAGTTTGATTTATATGGACTAAGCATATAAAATTTTTTTATATTATCATCCAATTATATCTTAACATATTATTAAAAATAATTAAGTCTTAACACATCATATTTTAATTAAATAATAATATAAATATTTTTTATAATATTAGTACATACAAATTAAATTTAAAAAAATCATAATTACTACATATAATATTGTTGACCCAAAAAAGTCTTATATACTATTCTTCTTTGAATAATTATCTATTTTAAAATTTTTATTTAAAAATAATTATTTATTTTAAAATTTAAATAATATTAATTATTTCTTTTCAATAATATTTCTACTAAATACTATTAGAAGAGAGATATAGTGAAGAAAAAAAATTAAAATATTAAAAAAATATAACAATTTAATAAAGTATTTTTAATTTTTTCTAATTATAATTATAATTTTTTTAATTCTAATATATATATTTATATGATAATTATTCTAGAATAGAGAAGTAGTGTCTTTTGATTCAATGATCATGATAGGTACGCAGAAATATTCGCTACACAAATAATAAGACGTAAATTTGTCCATATCTAATCATGGAGCGTTGATGACAACAATTAACTATATGACAATCCCCTACGTGATAACTAAACTCGAATTCAAAGTAGTTGTTAAATGAAAATTTTCTCTTCTGGAGTTCTGGTCTTCTAGACAGATGCTTAAATAGAATGGGCCCCTGGTAAAAAACATCACTTTCTTCAGTATCACTGGAACAATAATAAAACTAACTAACCTCGAGTTCCCGGAACCATCGTGCCTGTCGGAAATCACAATAATAATAATAATAATAATAATAATAATAATACTAACATTAAATCCAACAAACGTAAAACGTGGCCGCCTGCTGACCTTTCTATAAGCTACAGCACAACTTTACTCACCTTGCTAGAAATTCTTTCATACACCACTATGTGAAAAACTATTCCTCCATGAAGTACTTCATCCTTCTAAAGATAAAAATTATAAATATTAAGAAAGTAATAAATAAATATTGATAGATATAAAATATTTTATGAGAAGACTAGATTGTTCTTGTTCAAATAATAAATGAATCTTGATTATAATATTCTAGAAAAATAAAAGTAAGTAATGATATAATTAACTATACTAAGGGAAATATTAGAAAAAAATTTAATATTTCCTTTAATATAAAAATTGAATAAATATTTTATAAAAAAAAACTTGATAAATAGGGTAAAAGGGGAAGGAAATAGGTTTTAATTTTTGATGGAAAGGGAGGAAACCAGAGTGAGAAATAATTTGATAGCGGACATGTGTTGCGGTTGAAAAATATTATTTACTCCGTAGAGCATATAGGAGTTTTTTCCTCAGCTAAAACACACTATGCAAGCATAGAGATGTTTCATCTTGTAATATTCATTTATCTATTAATACATTATATTTAATGATAGAAAAATGGACCCCTCAAGGGAGATTCACTTTTGAGGTGATCAATTAATATTTACGTATTATATATAGTCAAATTGCAACTTTGTTCTGTTTCTCTGTTTTTCCTCCTCTTCTCCACCACTCTCGCATGCCCCAAGCTCCCTCCACCAACCCCATCCATGACAGCTGAAACTTGAACCCACACATAAACACAGCTTCACATCCCTCAAATGTCCCTCTTCCTCGTCCTGCTCCTCCTGCTCCTCCTCCTCACCTTCGCCCCCCTGTCCCTCTCCCAGAACGACACCGTCTCATGCCCCCTCAACACCACCGTCCTAACCGCCGTGGGCGGCGGCTCCCGCCCCTCCTTCAGCTCCGGCACACCATGCTACAACATCCTGCAGGCCCTCCATCTCCTCCAAGCCGACTACCTCCGCCGCACCAGCCTCTTCGTGCCACCGCTCAACACCTCCACCTCCTGCTGGAACGCCTTCCAAACTGTCATCAACCAATACGACCCAACCTTCGACGTCCGCACCCGTTGCGGCCTCCAAACCTCATGGATCTCACAAGGTTGCATGAACATCACCACCTTCCAACAGTTTAACTCCAGTGTCCCATCCGCAGCACTCCAAGACGTTCAGAATAACTGCAACCAGTCCCTCCAGAACAACGCCCGTTGTGCCCTCTGCAATACCAAGCTCTCCACCTTGCAGTCCTATTTGAACGGCCCTACCGTAGGGAACGTGTCCGATTGTAGGGCATATACCTTTATTTACGCAGCTTCTCTTGCAGGACCCACTGATCCTGGAACTGCCTCGTGCTTGTTCGGGTTAGCCTTCTCCTCCTCCGGTAAAGGTAAGGGTAAGAAGGTTGTTATTGCTGTTGTTGTTTCGGTTTTGTGTATTGTGGGGTTGTTGGCGTTTGGTGGGTTCTGGGGTTTCTTGAGGTGGAAGAAGAAGAAGAAGATGGGAGGCTTGAAGCGGATGGGTATTGGGAAGAGTGAGATGGCTTTGGCTTCTGGGTTGGATTCGATGAGCCAAAGCACCACTTTGATGAGGTTTAGTTTCGATGATGTAAAGAAGGCCACTAGGAATTTCTCGAGGGATAATATAATTGGGAGTGGGGGTTATGGGAATGTTTACAAAGGGATGCTAAGTGATGGGACTCAGGTTGCTTTGAAGAGGTTCAAGAATTGTTCGATTGCGGGTGATGCTAGCTTCACTCATGAGGTTGAGGTTATCGCTAGTGTTAGGCATGTTAACCTTGTTGCCTTGAGGGGTTATTGTACTGCTACTACCAATTTGGAAGGTCACCAGAGGATTATTGTTACTGATTTGATGGAAAATGGGAGTCTTTATGATCACTTGTTTGGTTCGAAAGGGAAGAAGCTGAGTTGGCCTATTCGCCAGAAGATTGCTCTGGGTACTGCTAAGGGTTTGGCTTATTTGCATTATGGGGCTCAGCCTTCAATCATACATAGGGATATTAAAGCCAGTAACATTCTCCTTGATGAGAAATTTGAGGCCAAGGTTGCGGACTTCGGGTTGGCTAAGTTCAACCCTGAGGGGATGACACACATGAGCACTAGGGTGGCTGGTACAATGGGGTATGTTGCTCCTGAGTATGCACTTTATGGGCAATTGACAGAGAGGAGTGATGTGTTTTCTTATGGTGTTGTGCTTCTTGAGCTATTGAGTGGGAGGAAGGCTCTTGAGATGGACAGTGATGGCAAACCAGGTGCACTCACTGACTTGGCTTGGTCATTGGTTAGGGACGGTAATACATTGGATGTTATTGAAGATGGCATGCCAGAACCTGGTCCACCACAGGTTCTTGAGAAGTATGTGCTTGTTGCTGTGCTGTGTTCTCATCCTCAGCTACATGCTAGGCCAACAATGGACCAGGTTGTTAAGATGCTGGAGACGGATGATGAATCCGTGCCCTCAATAATGGACAGGCCAATCCCTTTCATTGCAGGGAGGATTGATATTGAGAAATCTGTGAGCAGCAACTCGAGTCAGCTTTGTAGTCCAACAGGTTATCAAGCATACACAATGAAAGCTCGCCGTCTTTCTGATTCTAATAAGAAAGAAGAAGGAAGCTCAGAGTCAGGGACTGTGAGCACGGATTGATTATATTGAGATTGGGGAAGTTATTGTTATTGGATTATGTTCTTCAGATAATGGTAATAATTTAGAAAGAAAAAGGAAAAAAGAAAGAAAAGAAAGTTATTGGATTGTCTTCCACTAGTTTAGTGTCAGCATGATTTGTTTGTACATTTTGATTTTAGATTGTATGCTTGTTGAAGCGGGTTTTGTTGTTGTAAAGCCGAAATTAAGTTTGTACAAAATTTGATTCTTTCTAGAGTTGGTGTGATGGCAGATGAGTATGATCAAGTTTTGCGGATTACTCTATATTAGAACTAATGATACATACTAGAAAGCTCAACCTGCTATATATGTCATATAATTTGATGTTTCAATTTAAGCAAGCGTGCACTAAATTGAGCTCAAAGCTCGCTAAACGCTTGCATATTCTCCTTGTGACACAACAGCTTACCACTGAGTGTTTGAAGCAGACTAATGCTATTAGATCAGCACTTTGATTTCATTGTCAATTGCAGGCTTGAAGATCTGCAGCATGGTTATGCCAATCAACTGTGGATCACCTTAGTGGTTCCTTAGAGGATGACTTACGGTTAAAGAGGTTTCTTTTATGGTGCAAATGAATGAGTTAATGTACAATGTGCTTTAAGAATAAGACAAATTTTATTCTATTTATTAATTAGTATATCAGTTATTAATCAACATATCAACTATTACATTAAAAATACAGAAAAATAATGATGACCCAATGCTAACAAAGATAATGCTGTTAGTCTATGACTAAAACACTTTAAGAGAAATACAAGAGGAAAGATAATAATTATATGGGACGTAAATAAGTTATCTTATGGGTTAATCCAGACATAGGGGGTATCTGTTTTATGATGCTTGGTTGGATCATTCTTATTCATCATAAATTCGTTACTGGCCTTGGTTTTATTTGTACAACAAAATTCCATCCTTAGGCCATAAAAATAAAAATGCTGGCGGGGATATTAATATTGTCATGAGACAAATTTGCAGATTCCCTCGTTTAAATAATAGGATTATCATTGGTGGCGTTAACATAAATTCATAAATTAATGCATTTGCCGTTAGACAATTTAATTAATTCGTGTAATGCAGCATAATTGACTCCCGGTGTGGTTATATATTAGCAATATCTGGCATCATTCTATTATGATCTGTTTCTTGCCATTTTTTTTTTTTTGGTGCCAAAATTACTACTTGGTCTTGAACAAATCTCGAAGAGGATTAATTGGGATTGGAGACGCGCACAAACTGATAAGCATTCAAGAGTATGCGACTCTGTTAATGCCACCTTCTGATGATTGAAAGTTGAAACATTAATCTCCTTCATCATAGGCAGAGCATAATCATGGAGGACCTTTAGCTGCGAATATCTTAAAAAATGTTGCACCAAGACTAGCTCAATGAAAAATTCAAAGACTACAAACTTATGAAAAATATTTACGAACTTCTGGAAAAATAACTAAACTATCAGATAATTAATGACTAAGTAAATTAAATCATCTATTTTTTTTAATCCAACCCGTCTGTGTTGGAAAAACACAAATAAAATAATTTAGTATCGAGATATTTAACATTTAATTGTACTGCATGATAAATGCTTAAGATCTAATTGTAACGTTGATATTAGTAAGAAATAGTTGTAATAGTTTGAATTATTGTATAAATAAAAATATAAAATAGTGAATAATGTGAAGTGTAAATAAGCAAAGAGCAATATATTTAATTAAAACTTGCCTTTTTGGCAAGTAATTAAGTTTGCCTTTAATAAGAAAAAAATGCGTTTGGGCTGGGGTAATATAAGAAATCAAAGTCATGAGTGTGAATAACTCCATTAGTTTCATGTAAATAAAATAATGTTATTATTAATTATTGATTTTGTGGATAAGTTTCTTAATATTAATTATTTTTTTGGACAGGTTTTTTTTTTTCTTTGCTGTTTTCGCCAGGAATTATTGTTTATTAAAAAGTTCAATTCAATCACTGCATTGGGACTGATCCATCATCTCACACGGAACTGATTCAAGGGGCACGTTCTCTGATCATACCCCATCCACCAGTCCAGGCAACCTCGGTGGAACATGTGTGGGCAGTTGGGGAGATCTCATCGTCATCCTCAAAGTCGGTGAGGCGCACGGCGCAGCTGTCGAGCAGGTCAACTAGCTTGGAGAACTTCACAGCTGCGACTTGGTACCAGCAATGAGCCTCAAGGAAACACCCGATTTGCATCTCCTGCAGCAGATGACGAACTCTGGCTTACCCACATGGGTAGAGGCGCTGGCGGCGAGGTCCCAGAGGTGGAGTTCGCTGTCCTAGGAGCCGGAGAGGGCGAATTGGCCGTCCGAGGAGAGGATGACGTCCGTGAGGCGGTGGTGGGAGTGTGAAGAGGGAGAAGAAGGTGGAAGTATTGAGAGGAGAAGAGATAAAGAGGCAAAACAGGCAATATGATTTTTAATAAATAATAAAATATAAATATAATATATTATATAATTATTTTTTTTATAAGAATATTTAATTTCTGTCGTTGGATAATATTTTAATAGTTAAAATTCAGAGATTACATCATCCTAAACCCATCCTTCCCCACACTCACCTCCGGAGTAATATTGTTGGCGTTGCATTGGTTATTTTGATTAAAGTATTTGCTGAAATATTTCACATTGCATTCTTTATGATGTATGTCATGAATACTTTCCCAAAAAGATCAGTAACTTGGTCAGGAATGAATGAAATTGCCTGCGGTCATACATTTTAGTAATGTCAGAAAAAACATATTTTCACAATTGGTATATGGAGATTGTCAACTGCCTATGCCAAACATTTAGTTCTATCGAAGTTAATAGCTTTGCCTGATTCGTTGAAAATCTATTTTGCAACATCTCTTTGATGTGCCTCATGCTGATGACATTCATTGCCTAAATTCCAAGGGGATCTCGTGACATTCAGTGCCTGAATGCCAATGGAAAATCTCGGGACATTCCCTGAATGCCTAACGGGTTTGATTGTGCTGCACTTTTGCAAATACTGAAACTTGACTAATGTTACCTTTAAAATAAAATACAAGCTACCAAAGGATTGGTACAAAATTAGCTCAATACGAGAGAGATTTATTTTGACAGACTACAAATATAGCCCAATGTTTTATTTTAGCTTAGAAGTTTAGTCTGTTTCTTTCCTATGTTTTGCGTAATTTTATATCAGTATAAACCACCGTGTTCTTTTATCATCACAAGTTTTATTCCACTTTTCTAGGTTGGAATTTGGGTATTTTTAAATAGAAAAATATTATGTGTACTTATTTAATATGAGACACTGTATTAACTCACTTATCATCTACCATTAAATAGAATGTAGACCCAACTTAAATAGGGCCTACACTCCATCGGTAGATGAAAAATGATTTGGCACCATATCCTATGCTGAATGAGTATAAATAACATAACTCTTTTAAATATAATTGTCTGTTGGTTTTGTCTATGATAGCCACAAGGCGGTGTACCGTGTATGGCACACTTCACCCGATGGCGATACACCACAGCCTTGTTTATTAAGAAGATCAATCTTCTAATGTTGGAAGCAAGAATTCTGTTATTTTTTACTAGGTGAAATTGTAAACCAAAAAAAAGAAGCATACAATGTATGTATAGTATATAATATCGATGACAATTTTGTAAATCCAAGCATGGCATAAAGTAAATTTTCTCTCTCCTTTTTTTGTTTTTAATAAAAATGTTGGTCTGCGTTTGGAACAAGTTGTAGCATTTTTAGTTCTTTGGGAATCAATTTAGTCAGGACATACGTAAACCTGAAATGGTACCAACGCCATATGAAATTATGAAACCGTCACTAGGGATAACAAGCCCTGGAAATTGGACATGTAATATTTTAAATTTTTTTCAGAAGAAAAAAACTGCAAAATGCATAGAATCCTGTTGTTTTTGCTCCACCATATGAATCCATTTATTTATTTATTGGGTGATGGAACCATATGAATCCTTCTGACAGCGTATGAAAACAGAGGCAAGCAATGCAAAAATGCAGTATGCAAAATATTGCAACTGGTGGTTGGTCGGTCTTTTTCCTATCTGTAAGAAGACTTTAGGTTGCTGGCCTGGTAGGTTCGAAATGACCTGCGGTCCACAACATTGGTCTAGTTATTTGAGGAGGTCCATGGTATTTATCTCAATTTGCATTGCTTAATTATTATTTGTCTTTGACCGAAAAAATATCATCAATTATCTTAAATTAATTTATTGCTGATTATTTTTAAGTTTTCCTTAATTTCCTTTTTGTTTGGTCTCAAAGATTTATTCTTATAATCAATTTATTTTACAAATTTTTATCTCTTAATTAATATAATCTTTAGATAACATTTTTATAAAAGCAAATTTTCCAATAAAAAAAGTAACAGACTATCGGATAGCATATTTAATATAAACGAAGGTGTTAATTATTATTATTATATAGAAAATCCATAGCATGACTTGGTGTGAGGAGCAATAACTAATAGATTAAAGCTGTAGTAAAGCACACCACTGACTTTGAACGTATATAATTAATAATTTATTGAAAGGTATGTCTAACTATCGAAAAAAATAATCATCTTTTCCCGACGACCTGAGCCAGTTGATTTGTTGAAAACGTATTCCACGAGAATTAGGACTCTTTTGTAGAAAATCTTTGGAATTTTATAAATATTTTGCGGAGACATGGCTTTTCATTATTAAAAGTATGCAAACAATGTACCAATAAAAGGTAAGCAAACAACTTCGTTTATACATTACTTCCCTAAAAGTATTATTTGTACATTAATCCCTCAATAAGCATTAACGTATTTAAAGGTAATTTTTTAGCGATTAAAGCTTCAAAGGGTGAGTAATTAAAAGTAATTTTTTAGTGGTTAATGCTTATATGATTTTTTTCTGTTTAAGAAATTAATATGTTATAGTGTAGAATCTTTTATGAATTAAAATGTATATACAAGTCGGCTTATAGTCTAGTGATAGATTATTATATATCTCAATGAATTCTAGAAGGTTGCAAGTTCGACTCCTATCCCCAACTATATTTACTAATATCTTAGCTAAAAGAAGAAGAATTAAAGTGTATATATTCAATTTTTAAAAATCAAAATTCTACGGTAAACAAAATAAGGATTAAAATGTATATTTATTTTAAATTTATTTCTTTTATGTGTCCACAAATGGGGGCTTGGAAGTATTATTCAATTTCTTTTAATAAAATTATAATTTATTCACACACCTCATCACGTTAGTTTTTTTAAACATCATTCTGACCACATTAGTCCTTTTAAGGATCTAAAACACTTAGTCCTTCCCTTTGAAAATATCTATTAATTTTAACCAAATATGAATATTAAGAAAGATAATAAATGATATTAGTAATAGAGTAAAATATAATGAATGGATCAATATATCCATATGTATTAATTAATATAGCATAATATTTATGGCCAATATTAGATAAAAAAAAACATTGAAAATATGAAATTAATTAGGGGTAGTGTTGAAAGAACATAATTAATATTTTCCTCAAATGTGAAATTAACAGATATTTTAAAATATGAAATTGTATGAAAGTTGACAGATATTCTAAAAGGGAGGGAATAACATATCATTTTTTTAGAATACTAAAGTGATGACATAAAAGTATCAATTATTTAACAACTTTAAATTTTAAGTAATTTATACTCACCACCCCTGAGATTTAGTATAATTATACTTAGTACCCCTCTGTTTTATAAAACTATCATTGACCCGTCCTATATATATTAGTTTATTAATTTAAGTGACAAAAAAATAACATAGAATATATACATAAATATAAATAAAAAAATTATAATATTTTGATAATCACAAAAGGTATTCTAGTTAATATATATGCCCAAAATTGCTAAAATATTATAATTTTATCATTAATAATTATATATATGTCATACATTATCTTTCTTTTGTCACCTAAATTAATGAACTATTATATACAGAGAGGTCAGTATAATTTTAGTGAACCTCAGGAGAGGTCGATAATAGTTTTGTAAAATAGAGGGGTGTTGAGTGTAATTACACTAATCCTTGAGGGAGGTTAGTGAATTTTCTTTTAAATTTTTAAAAGACTTATGACCATGATTCTTGAAAGGTAAGGTTGTTATCTTGTGATCGAGAAGTCGCGTATTCAAATCCTGAAAACAGTCTACTGGCAAAATGAAGGTAAGATTGCGTACATATACCCTTTTCAAATCTCATTAGGTGGGAGCCTCATGAGCTAAGTTGTCTTTTCTTATGATCGTGATTATTGAAAGGCAAATGTGATAATGCCTAGGGCTTACATAGTGTTTTACCTTTCTATTTTAGGGTTCAATATAATTAGCTAATGTCGCAACGTGTCCCAAGGGCGCCACGATAAGGATGACGACGACCGATTTTAAAATAAACCTGAATAAAATGGGAGTCACCACCACTTTTAATTCTGGTTAAAATTGGAAAACCTTTTAATTTGAAAACTGGTCTTTTAAAGAGATTTGAAGTTCAGGAGTCTGATTATGATTAGGGAATGGTGGAAACTTAATCCCACTGCACCCCTAATACATCCATATAAATACGGTTACCCTAGAACTTATTATGCAAATTAATTATAATTTTAATAATATTTATTTTTCCCCAACAGTTATAATTAAAAAGAAAGAAAAGAAAATTAACTTAAAAGAGAAGACAATTCAATGAAAAATTAATTTTGACTTGATAGTTGTTGGTTGCGCCAACGTATCTTCTAGTGCAATGAGGAACTCAAAGTCACATCGTTCTGTAGAAAATGATTTTATGTTGGATGGATTTTAATTAAAAAAGAATAAAAACATGTGTTGATTGATTTTAATTGTGAAAGATTTCTAGTCAGATAAAATTTAATAGAGACAATTTCTTTTTTTTATAGCAAAATCCTAAAATCTAGAAGAAAAATAAAAGATTTTTTTTTAAGATTTTCAATTCTAGATAAAAAAAAAGTGATTTAAAACCAAATTAGCCCAAAAGAACAAACAACCCACAAACAAATACATAAAAAAAAAAAGCAAGCCCCAAAAGTCAAACCCAAAAGGAATCAAGCCCAATATCTCTTAAAAAAGAGCAAACCCCAAAAACACAAACACAAAAAAAAAACAAACACTAATGCCCACAACCCAAAAATAACTAATACAATCCAATTAAATCTGATCCTAAAAACTAAACCAAAGAAAATAAGTGACACTCCTAAAACTAAACACAGAAAGCGAAGGACAGGTGAACCACGAAGAGGAGAATAAGGGAAAGTGCTGGAAAACTTTATATTTTTTAAAAAAAAGAAAAGAAAAGAGGGGTATAGGTTGATGGGGCACTGCACACAAATGTACTAAACACCAAATATTTCATGTGCACACACACAACTACACACAGACAGGTTTCTTTCTCTCAAACTCACACATACACACTCTTCATTCTCTTTTTCTTTCTCATAAACACACAAATACACAGAGGTAGAGAGAGAAACTAAAAGAAAGAGTGAAGGGGGTGAAGGCCGCGGGACGGTGGAGGGGAGAAGAAGCCGCGGCCGTGCGGCTGGGAGACAGGCAGAGCTCCGCCGTAGCTGAGAAGACCGACGAAGGGAAGCCGGCGTGGCGGCAAATCAGGAAGTAGAGGATAGCGACGGCTCGCGGTCTAGAGGTGGATCTACCAGCGGGCTTTGCGGCTGGGCGGCGATGCTTCACGGTGAGGGAAGAGAGACGCGGCTGTTCGCAGTGGGAGATCGGGAGACTGGGTGTAACGCCCGGGGATCGCGAAGTCGGGGAGTGATCGCCGGTGCAAAGAGGCACGGACAAGGAGCGGCTCCTGGCAGACTTCGAAAGCGGAGGGGTACATGAATGAACCGATTACACACCCGAATGAGAGGGATCCTAAGACTCTATAGGTATGGGACTATACAGTTGAGGAGGGCTTATATGAATTGATTTGTACTACCTATACCAACAAGATGCATCTTCTTTTCGGTAGCCCAAACTGAAAGAACTCCACAGTTAAGCGTGCTTGACTTGGAGCAATTTTGGGATGGGTGACCTCCTGGGAAGTTTTCCTAGGAAGCGTGTGAGTGAGGACAAAGCACGCTGAAAAGACCCGTGTTGGTTTGTGGGGATAGTCGTCAATCCATAAAGCAGCAGGGGATGTTACACTGGGCGCGGTGGCTGGAGCGGTGCTTGATGGGAGCGGCCATGGATGGGGGATATGCAGCGGTTTCAGGTTGAGAGAGGAAGAGTGGTGGCTGGTGTTTGAGGGATGATGATGGTGGTTTTGGGGAAGAGGAAAAGGAGTTGGGGGTGATGGTGAGACAATGGGGAGGCCGCGGCAGTGGCAAGGTGGCCGCGGCCCATTTCCCATTTTCCTTTTTTTTATTTCTTGTTTTGATGTTGATATTGGAAAAACATGAATAATACTTATGATACTGTTGAATGTCACCTCTGTTGTATTCTCCCTGATATTGCTGGATTTTATTGTTGAATGTTGCTGGTTCTTTTTGTATCTGTTGGCTTTTCTTCTATGTATTGGAAATTTTCGATGGTTGTGGAAATTGACGGTGGTGGTAGTAGTTGTTCTGTGTTTAGGGTGGTGATGGCGGTTCAGGTGATGGCCGCTAATTATTTTTGTGATTTTTCTGTGTCTTGATGAATTGGATAGTGTATCCTTATTGGATTTCCCCCCTTTTGATTGCTCTCTTTATTCCATTTATATAGCTTTGTGATTTAGATCCCCTGCTCCCGTAATGATTTTTTAGGGAATGGTCAGGAACAATATGAGTTGGAGTTGAGCTGTTCATAATGATGAAGGGCATGGTCCTTCATCCTTTGTGATAGTTTTTATTATCTCCGTCTGTAATGCGATATCATTCTGTTCCAACTTCTTTTTTTTCATTTTTATTTTTATTATTTTTTATTTGTTTTTTGTTAACTGGCCATCAAAACTTGGGCTATAATAGAACGAAGGGGTTGGGCTAGCTGAAAACTCTTGTTTTTTTTTTGTTTTTTGTACAAGGAATGGGTTGAAAAAAAAATTATAATGGGGCTGGTAAAAAAAATGCTCGAACAAAATATGGTGTTCACAGCTAAATATCAACTTTCCTTTCACTCTTAGCCGTTAGCCTGTGAATTCAAGCAAACTTATTAGCCCTTCTATTTATTTACTTTTTTTTTTTTGAAAAAAGAGCATTGGAGGGCTTGTGAGCTAGTCGATTCTAAGAAATATCAAATGTCCAACCTATTTGGGTAGCTCTTGTTGGCCAAGACACCTCAACTAGGGATGATAAAAATGCCCGTAAAGATGGGTACCTATGGGGATTACCTACTATGGAGACCGATATAGGGACTAGTTTAGTCCCTATGAGGATGGACATAAGGTCCTTATTTATTAAATGGGATTGGGGCAGGGGTTAAGATCCCCACCCCATGAAGACCCTCCAAATTTCTATAGGTATAAATTTATATAAATGTCTTTCCATATATATATATATATATATCCAAAATATCTCAATTCTTATATTCCTAATTGTTTTTAAATGAATTTATATAATGTATTTTACTTTTAATTCTGATTGTGTTGGATAATTTTATAATGATCAATAAAGTATGAGTATTTATAAGTGTTTTATTTATGTTAAAAAATATTTTTTAGATTTTTTTTTTACATTTTTTGAATTCTTTGAAATAAACTCGTGGATACCCGTATGGATTCAAATCTCTACAGAGAGTGGGGAATGAGGACCCATGATGAGGATGGAAACGGGGATTAGGAGGCAAAATTCTTAACGAGAATGGGAGATGGAGGGCATATTTTCACCTACATGGATACCCATTGTCATTCCTAACCTCAACTACCTCAAACTTGACATGCAAAGAACATGGGGAAAAACCCCCTTCCCCTTTCTAGCCTTTATTTCCTTACTCAGATCCCATAACTCACACTCTAATTGGTTTCTCACATTAATCACATCCTCACCTTAAATTCCTCATACCACAACGAAAACTATTAGCCTAATGACTACATAGCCCCTCTAATGAGAGAGCTCTCTTCTTTCTTCTCCTAGCTAGCCCTTAAGCGGTCTCATCCCCTAGATTGAGATTAAAACATTAAAGGTTAAAATTTATTCATCTCATTTTTATAATTTATCACTCATCTCACTTGATACAAACAAAGGAGTGTTTAATTATGAAAGTGAGAGAAAAATAATCATGTCCATTATAATGCCTATAAATAATCAAAATTAAAAGTTCTGTAAAACTTACATGATTTAAATTAATTACATAATTTCACATTTTAAATGTGATGATTCATAAATAATTCAATATCCAAAACTTACTGTTATTGCCTTTAAAATCAGCTATCTCTTTAGCTTATATACCTATATACAATTTTACCTGGACAAACTTGAACCTTAATACAACACGTTTAGAAATTTTATGTACGGTGTAAATTTTCGTACAACACTTATAAAATCTCTTATACTCCGCCCGTCAAGGATATAAGAGTTTTTCGCCTTTGGGGAGTGTTTTTTTTTTTTATATGAACTTATGATATCTATTACTAAAAATAGTGACTTATTTTCTCGAGACGTGAAAGTTATAAATGTAAGTTTTATTTTAGGCCACCGAACTAAGGAATGATTTTTTTATACTTTGCTTAGGAAGAATTTTTTCCTCCAAGGATTATATGCACTAGGGATGCTCAATACTTGATCCGACCCACTAACCCGTCATGACCTGAAACTTATTGGGTCGGGTTCAGGTCCTTAATATTTGACCCGATGCACTTTTTGGGTTGAGTTCGAGTCATACTTCGAGTTAGTTTGACTGGCCAAAAGTCATAATTTCTTTTATAGTTATATTTTTTTTATAATAGTTAGTGATAAATTATAAGAATTTATATTTGAATTAATACATTTTGGATAACTTTGTATTATTTTTATAGTCAGATGGCTTATTTTAAAATATGCATATCAAAATATCTCTTAAATTTTATTTCTTACTTATAAAATTTTATAACTTTACTATGTATAATGTCAAAATCTTCATAGGTTGTTTAAAAGCAGGGTTGACCCGATTCAACCCAATCGTTTATCGAGTCGGGTTTAGATTTTAATAAATGACTTGATCTAAAAATTGGGTGAGGTTGGGACTTCATCCAATCCGCCCCCTAATATGCACCTTTGATAAGAAATGAAAGGGTGAGAGAAAAGTAGAAAGAGAAAAAATAAAAAGGTAAGAATTGGTACATGTGGAGTAAAATCTCTTATGCTCCGCGGAGGATATAAGAATTTTTCGCGGATCAGTGTGAAAAACTATTTTCTGATTAAAAGGGTTGGAATCCCCCGATTGGCATTTGGCAATGAAAAGATTTTTCGGAGCTAGGTAAGCTGCGTCTCTGAGGAATGTTTTTACACTTTGCAGTAATGTTGCCGACTAAAGCTATTTTTTATGGTCTTTCTAGTTTTTCTTTGCCATTTTTTATGGGTCTAGTCTTCCTAGATCCAAATAGACTAGTGCTTAAGAACCGCAAACAAAAGGAAAAACAAAATTCCATCTGGATTGGCTAAAACTTTATGTATCAACTATTAAGATCGCACTTTTTTTGCTACAAAAAATTGCAGAGAATCTAAGGTTTTAAAAATTATTTGTTTTATGACAAAATATTAAAATTAAATTTAAATATCTGTTCAGCCCTAAGTTCATGATCTAAATACAAAGTTTACTGACTTTTTAATTATCATGCACGTGCTGGACTGCAATGTGGAGTCACTTCACATCATCACCTATTATACAATAGAGTGCATGATTAAACAGATACGGATGAGACAATTCATTTTTTGTTTTTTACCTTTCATTAACGAATAATATAGTTCATTGTCGTGAGTTTACATCTTGGACACACTCTACCTGCCATCAAACTTTATGATAATACAAAGTTAAAGACGCAATTGTGGTTGCGCGACCCAAAAAATATCTTTGCCGAGACATAAATTTCCCTACGCCATGATAATGATCTTTGTGGGCTGCTTTGTTCATAGATCATAGCAAAGTTTCCCTCGTCCACTCAAATAAAATGTAATAAATCATTTTTCTCCTAAATGATTAAGCAGTATAGCATGTCCTTCACGCAAATTAAAAGCGCATTTCAAACTCCTAACTTTCTTTCTAACTCTCACATCATGTCATAAATTATTTCTGGGAAAAAATAGTTTAAGTGATAAGATTAAAACAATCTAATAGTTAATCTATCGCCAAAAGCCTGGGATCCTGATCCAGTTGAACTAGTTGAGAATGAATATTGAACACGAAGGGTGCCAGCTTTGTGTGGGGCATTGCTTGTCATGTCGTAATTTCACCCTTATCCCTCGTGATCTATATTGCAAAAATACGGATACAAGTATTTGATATGATGCGGCGCCATATGTAAAATACGATAGTTTTACAGAAAGATAATATACATGTACGATATAATATTAAATAAAATATTATAATTATATAATGAAATGCTAAATTTTAGTAATATTTACCACAATTGATAATATGATCAAAGGAAAGTAATTGGTAAAGAAAAAACTTAATTTTTTATCTTAAATTTTTCAAATAATAGAACTTTAATATGATAAATGTCCATTGAAAAAGAAAATAGTTAGATATATATTAAAAGTATGAATGCAAAAGTGTAATACGTACTGGCATTATTTACAAATATGAAATGGGTATATCTGAAAAGAGAAATAATAAATGTCTATTAATACACTTATATCAAATTAAAAATTAACATATAAAAGACTATAAATTAATATGTTAAAAGTTATTAACTAATATGTAAAATATTTTTATATATTAATTTATAATTTTTTATATATTAATTTATAATTTAATATAAGTATGTAATGGTCGTGTATCACTGACCACTCATCGGATGAATGTGTCACCTACTTCAAACTATCCGTACACAGAAAAAAAAACAATCAACTTGCTTCCATGACAGCATGGTTATTATTTGCATTTGATATTCTGTGCCTAACCTCTTCATTTTCCTTTATAATCCATCATAGGACCAAAGAAAAAAATATTGGTTACAAACAAAGGTGAAGATGGGGATCAAAGAGGATGTGGAAGGTGGTGGTTTGCAGAAAGGAGTCAGAGAGCCACTGGTTCCTGAACACAACGACCATGCAAGCAAAGGGCATCCATGGATGGTTTACTTCACTACATTCGTTGCAGTCTGTGGTTCCTATGAATTTGGAGCATGTGTAAGTGTTTTTGTACAGTCAAATTCCAATAAAATAAGCCCTTTTTTGGAAGTGTTGAAACAAGACATGAAAATGAACAGGAACATGCTGGTTTAGTTCACTGAGCTTGATATATATGACGAACATCTGTGTTGTATGACTATGTTTCTGTTTGCAGGCAGGTTATTCTTCTCCCACTCAAAATGCCATCAGGAACGATCTTGGTCTGACTTTGGCAGAGGTAAGCAAGTAGTCGCTTTTAGGATTTGTAGGGAAAAAAAAAAAGATAGGAAATTACTTCAATAGCTAAGCTAACTCTTGATTATTATGTACTAATAAAATATGTTCATCACTTTAGTTAATGGATTTGGTGTCAGTGGTAGCAAACTTGCCAGGGATTTGAACTAATTTTGTTTGCATTTCGGGTATTCACTATGTGCAGTACTCTTTGTTTGGCTCCATCTTGACTTTCGGTGCGATGATTGGCGCTATTACTAGTGGGCCTATTGCTGATTTGATTGGAAGAAAATGGGTAAGTTAAGGTAACTAAATTGTGATGGTTGTTTTTGGGATTAACTTCTAACTAGCGAATTTGGAATGTTTGCAGACAATGAGGCTGTCAAGTGCCTGCTGTGTTGCAGGGTGGCTTGTTATTTACTTTTCTGAGGTTCTTCTTTCTTGTTACAAAACTTTTACCATGTTTAACAAAAGTTTTCCAAGGAGAATGAACTACTATGACACAGCTTTTTGTTTTTCTTTCATACAGGGCCCAGTACCTTTGGACATTGGGAGGCTAGCAACAGGATATGGAATGGGAGTTTTTTCTTATGTGGTTGGTTACAGTTATATTCCCCAAAACCCCACCCTTCTTGTTCAAAACAAATAATTCACAATTTGATTTGAGACACTTCTATGTTCAAGTGTCAAATTCTGACCACTTATTTGATGGATTATTATACAAGGTTCCTGTCTTCATAGCTGAAATTGCACCGAAAGATCTGAGAGGCGCACTTACTACCCTAAACCAGGTAGATTTTGAAGTATTGCAGCACTTATTGTAACTTTGGAGCCTGAAGTCCAGATATATATTCCTTTACAGTGAACTACTGTCTATGTAGTATTCAGCAAAATTTGTAATGATATCTAACCTTTGTCTCTTTTCCCCCATCTTGTAGTTCATGATCTGTGGTGCAGTGTCTGTGTCATTTGTGATTGGAAATGTACTTTCATGGAGGGCTTTAGCTTTGATTGGTTAGTTTGCTTCCCAATTTGAATCTAATTCTTACAAGAAGATGGGGAAGGGCAGAACAAACAAATTTAGTAAATTAAATATTAAATGATACTTTGTTGCAAGACTCATAGGTAAATGTTTGCAGGCCTCATTCCCACTGCTGTGTTGCTTTTGGGTCTGTTTTTCATTCCGGAATCTCCTAGATGGCTGGTAAGAAATCAATTTCCATATTCCTTTTAATTTTATTTATAAGAGGACAACTTGCAGTGAGTAATTTGCATAGCATCAAGATTATCAAGCAAACAATGACTGCAGGCAAAGAAAGGACGTGGAAAAGATTTTGAGGCAGCACTGCAGATACTTCGTGGCAAAGATGCTGATATATCTCAAGAGGCAGATGAAATTCAGGTTCCTATGTCGTGATATGATTCTGTGACTTTGCTTCTATGCACAATATTAAAGACAAAAGCATTCCAAAAATAATGCAATTAAGAGTGTGTGTGTGTCCCTTCCACACAGGACTATATAACTGCTTTAGAACGGCTCCCTAAACCCAAGCTGCTGGAATTGTTTGAAAGAAGATATTTTCGCTCAATCACTGTAACTATACCTCTCTCTACTCCAATTTATGATTCAAAACTGCTTTCTTTTCATTTTGGATAATGCTATTGTAATATCACTTTATTTAATGTAACACCACTACATTTAGTGTGTTTCAACTTGTCATGTTACCAAGCGAATCTAAAGTGATTTTTATTCAGATTTCATCTTCTTATTTTTCACCTACCCATGCAAGTATACTATAAAGACCAGCAAATGACTAATTGTTATTTATCAATGACCAGATAGGAATAGGGCTTATGGTCTGCCAGCAGTTTGGGGGAATCAATGGAATTTGTTTTTACACCAGCAGTATTTTTGAGCTGGCAGGTACTTACTTTGATAATTGCTGTAATTATGATTCTCCATTCTGAGTCTCTGACACCATGATATTCTCTTGCATACCGCCATTTGCATATAACCTACGATTCTGACAGCTACACTTCTAATTGAGAGCATGCTTGAAAACTTAAAATAAACTTCATGAAGCACTAGGTTTGTTGTTTTGTTTTGGCAATAATTAATGCCTGCAAATTTTGTTGTCATAGGATTTCCTTCCACCATTGGCACTATTATATATGCTGTCCTTCAGGTTCTTAATTCTAACTTAATCACCAGTTCTTGGAAAACCTGATATTTGTTTCCTCTAAACCAACTCATCAAGATTTTTGTTTTGCAGATTGTGATCACAGGCCTTGGTGCAGCCCTGATAGATAAAGTTGGCAGGAAGCCCCTATTACTGGTAAATTCAAAGCACAAACTGTTTAGATTCAAACTTTCCTTTGTTTATCAAGATCCTTTTCTTGTTTAACATTGTTCTTTCTTGGCTTCATTTAGGTATCTGGGCATGGATTGGTCGCAGGTTGTCTATGTACAGCAGTAGCATTCTACCTTAAGGTATATCCTAACTGAGAAGCCTACAGCTTCAGTATTTAAACCTGATATTTAGGTGAAAAATGACACATCCTTGTGTGAAGGTTCACGAAGTGGGTTTGGAAGCAGTCCCAGCACTTGCTTTGACTGGCATACTGGTATGATCATTATTCTTTCATGATGCTATTTTCTTGGATGTTTCAGAAATACTAATTCTTCATTTGGCGCACATTATGTGACTTCACTTCTTCTGGTGATATCAGGTCTACATTGGATCATTTTCAGTAGGAATGGGAGCAATTCCATGGGTTGTGATGTCTGAGGTACTTGGGAACTACCACTGTTGATCCTCAATTGTATTTAATTTTTATTTTCTATTTCTGTGTGTACTATGCCAAAATCAACTTGCAAATATTCTAGTTCTAAAACTTGTCTGCTGTTATCAGAATCAGTAGGACTTTTCTAAGGAAGAGATATCAGAAATATTGCTCGGATATAGGCCTGATTGGTTTCTATTTTCTTTTACTATTTCATTGTTTCCTTTATAAAATCCTGAAAAACTAAAAATAAGAAATGAATACATCAAAAGATGAAAACAGGAACCAAACAGACCCATACTCCTTTTTTTGGTCTGATCTCATATGTTGCCTTTTGTTGCAGATATTTCCTATCAACATAAAAGGGCTGGCAGGAAGCGTAGCCACATTAGTGAACTGGTTTGGCGCATGGTTATGCTCTTACACTTTCAACTTTCTCATGAGCTGGAGCTCCTATGGTAAATACAACTTATATCTTTCAGTTTTATTTCATTTAGAGGAATTAAGATCAGCATTATTATATCAAGATCAGTGTACAGATTAGGAATAATCATAGAAGATTGAAGTTCAAGGAACCAATAGGCTATAGAACATTAAGCAGAGTTATGCGTTCTATTTTCAGGTACCTTCATTCTTTATGCTGCAATCAATGCTCTGGCCATATTATTTATAGTTGTAGTGGTGCCAGAAACTAAGGGGAAAAGCCTGGAACAATTACAAGCTGCCATCAATGTGTAGGAAGCCAGAGTTTCGCAGTTGATTTTGGAAAAAATGAAGGCGCAGGTTGGAGATTGGATTCCTAGCCATATTTATTGTTTGCTTGCTTCTATATTGATGATTGAATCCATTCTCAAGGTTTACAATTCACATTTGTTGTATTCATGACAATGATTCATGCAGCACACTCCAAGGCAGCAGTGTAGAATTCGAACTTCAGCTCCAATAGGAAAAGAAAAAAAAAAATCCCATTTTAGTGCATTCCTAGATAAAGAACTGAAACTTATTAAAATGATCAGGTTTGAAAATAATTAGTTTACAAGGCAAGTTTAGCCACAGAAAGAACAATGTAGACGGCTTTTACCCCTTACAGCAGTTCCATGAAGAACATAATAAACTTTCTCAAACACACCATTTATTAATCACCTGAAAACATACATTAACTAGGTCTCCCAAACCAGTAATCCGTCAACAGGACGGATTTTTCTTATTGTAAAAAGCAGCTAAGCTATTTTCAGACATTGTTACTAAATATGATCATCAGATTGAAATCCACATTCCTCAAGAGAGTTGAAGTGCAGAAGGTGGGGATAGAGCCATGGGAAGCACTCCAGTCCATCCACTGAATATTATTCGCCATCCAAAGAAACTGTCCCAACAGCTAATTGTTCCATGACTTTGACAATGTCACGATTCCGGATAATCTTGGGTGGTTTATACTGACTAGCTGGTGTTCCAGTTTTAAAGGCTAATGCTGATAACCGATCAAAAGCTCCAGGCCTTAGGATAAGTATCGATAAGTTCCCTACGCGGCCTCTATCCCTCTGTGCCTTGTACAAAGCTCCCAGGCCATTCTCGAGAGATGAAATACACCTTTTGAAAGTTAGAACAGACTCCTCCAGTTTATCCTCCGAAAAATCAGATTCCTCTCTGACTTCTAAAAATACCTTCAACTGTTTTGGCCATGATTCCTGGTCCAAGAAACTTGCAAACTCAACAATCTCAATTCTCATGGCACCTCTCAGTGCAAGTTGAAAGTTTTCAACTGCTGAAATCAAGTCTTTCTCAGTTAGAATCTCAGCAGTAGATTTAGGTGCTCTCATAACATATTCCACTTGAGGAGATGAATTATAGAAACCAACAACTCTCACTATATCACCTAATCGGTATCGATAAAGTCCTCCGTGAGTAGTAACAACCACTTCATACATCTTTCCAACCTCTACACTGCTAAGGTCCACTGTTTCTTCGGCAACATCATTTCTCTCATTCATGCTAAATGGATGAAACTCAAAGTAGGCAGCAGTTGGAACTATCACATATCGTGTCGTCTCAGGGGGCTGCATTACGTCTAAATTTATCCCCACACAGCACTCTGAAGACCAGTAATCTCCTCCTAATACAGGTACCGCCCCAGCATAATACTTAAGCTTGGGGTAGTACTGCTTCATACTTCCAGTGCTAACACACTTGATATACCGGACGTTTGGCCACAATCTACATACAATCCCACCCCAGTTATTACCTTCACAGATTAGCCTTATTCTGTTTGACAATTCTGGTTGAGGGCCCCCAAGTGTCCCAGTTACAGCTTCCCTCATTGCTACCCCTGAAATTTCATGACTTGGAAACCCACATTCAATATCATCACATAGCTGCTCCCACTTGGACTCTAGAAGACCAAGTGCTTTAATCAGGCCTATGGCATAAGGGACTGTAATCGCATCTATAACATCAAGATTCCTAAGGCCACATAGAAGGTGGCAATACATTTGATGCTCAACATGAGAATCAATGAAAACATCTGGAGGACTAGAATATATAGCAAGTTGTTGAGGGGTGGCCTCACCACTGAGAAATAAGTATGAAGAGGCAGCCATGGCGTTCAAGCCACATTTAGTGGGAGTGTTGTCAGCATAGAGAAACGATAGGATCTTGTTGACTGCAGGCCTTGGAGGGAACAACCTGCATGGAGGTTTTAAAATTTAAACTCGACTCACTAATCAAACAAATATAAGTTCCCTCGCAATTTGGAAGAAATTAGTGGAGCGGAGCGACATAGAGTGAAATAATTTCTTAGCTCCATTCTTTGGATTTTTTTCTTCCATCCCATTCCTCCCAATCTGAGAGAAGAAAATTGAGAAGAATGGATGGAATTGGGAAGGAATGAAGTTTATCTATCTCTCCATTCCATCCAAATTTGACAAATCCAAACAATGGAACAAAATAAAATTCCGCTTTGCTTTATCCAACTCCACCAACTCCACCAATCCAAATATACTCCGCTCCGCTCCACCATGATCCACAAATCCAAACACAAAGTAATTCCATTAAGGGTTAAATACATTTTACTCTCCTGAATTTTAGGTCATATGTAATTTACATCCTGTATTTTCAAAACATGCATTATGGCACCTTGAATTTTTCAAACAGTGCAAAAAGTCATAGCAAAGTGTCGAGTTGCACACATCAGGGGTTAATTACACATGTTAATCATAGACAAGGTGTCGGATTACACAAATTTGAAACATCAGGGGATTTAATAAGTGCACATAAATCGTACTTTCATTAGTTACCAAAATTATACTAAAAAGTGTTTTGTACAGTTTGAAAAGTTTAGAGTATCGCGATACATATTTTAAAAAATCATGGTGTAAATTGAACACAAGAGCTAAAGTTCAGGGGTAAAATGGATTTATCCCTCCCATTGAGTTACCTCTGAAGAACAGCAACAGTGCATCGGATACCAAGAGTGAGGGCATCTATGTGAGATCTTGAACCAAAATAAGGGATCAATTTGGGCTTCATGGAGGCTGTTCCGGAGCTGACAGACAAATGAAAAAGACAAAAAAAAAAAATTGTCACATACATCAGACATGTTAACTCTTTTTTTTTATCCAAAAGCTGTATGAGTAAACTTCTGATTATAAGCTGGTTTTGACCCCAAAATAAGTTTGTCCAGTTCCAAAGACAGAACATCAGACCCTTTATTTTGACATCAGACAAAAGTGAACAAGAAGTCACATGCAAAGCTTAGAAGTTGAACCACGGTCTAGCTACTTTTTATAGCCCTTTTACCAATATGAAACAAACACAATACTATCGGCAGGATCATGATGGCTGCATGTCAAGGTCACCTGTAGAAGAAGCAGAGGAGAGGATCGACGGAGAGAAAAGGGTCCTCGTGGTTGCCATCTGCCATTTGGTTGACGTAGTCAGCATAGTCTTCGTATGAAGAGAGGGGCACCACACTTTTGAAGGTGGCAGGGTCTTCAAGGAGAGTAGCGTGGTCCCTCCCTTGGGCTTGGAAGGAAGAGTGACGAGAAAGGAAGGGTTGCAGATAGCGCACGCTGCCATTGTGGCGAAGAATGGAGCGGAGAGTCTCCAACTGATGATGGCGGGCGTTGGTGGTGTAGTCTTCCAAGTCATGCAAGACGTCCTTTTCTTCTGTCATGCTGGGTTTCTGCTGCACCATTCATACCATACCGGAAGCCGGAAGGTGTTCTTTCACTCAAGACTCAGCAGCCGGTTTATGTAGGGGTCTGTCATCTATATGCTACATCTACCGAGAAATAGTTAGATGCCATAACAGCAAAGACCTGGCAGGATATCGTGCCTCATTTTATTTAAATAAAATCCCCATCAAGATTTCATTGCACGATGCCTCACGCCCATAAGTATGATGTTCTTTCAACATTTGACCTGTTGTTATGATTATTAATTAATGCGCCAGCAAGCATCGATCAATGAGTGCGTGGCAAGCTCGGCAGATCTATAAATCATATAGCGCTGCATCAGGGCACTCCCCTTTTTTTAATTATTATTATTATCACAATGGCAACCCAAAGATACGAGGCCCACGTAAGAGATTGCATTGCTTTTGTGATTCCGTGCAGTGGCTCTTGACTAATTGCTCCCTCAGTACAGTGCAAAGCATGGGAAGGTATAGTACACCCCACTTAGTGTGATAGCATATATGCCCGGCTGGTTCAATCAAATTAATTGAAAATCAGTCACTTTTATTAGTCTGATTAAGCTCCTAAAATTGAGAGAATTCAAACCTGGTCAAGAACAAACTATAAAAACATGTGCAATTTTTTTTTTCTTTTATTTTAGATTGGATGCTTGGTTGGTTGGGTTGTGTGAGTTGAAAATTTTCAAACCCACAACCCGACCCATACTCTTGTGAGTTGGCTCGACTCCATGGACACCCACTGGCGGTGATGTAGCCCATGCTGTGTTAGTGCTTAGGGGTACCAGAATTGTCTTATTTTCAGTTCCTAATTTGTAGGCCGTGTTCTTAAGCTTTGCATCTTTAGGCCTGCAGGATGTTGGCCTGCGCTCCCCTTTTTCAATGAATTTGAACTTCACACAAAAAGTCGACCTGAAAGAAAAAAAAAAAAAAATCTTCTGACTCAAAAAATACCAAAAATACATAAGGTTGCTTCGCAATTGAAGCAAACCTTGAAATTAAACATCCCAGGCAAACTAGAGCAGTGTATGTCTTTTTTGTGTTATTACTTATTACTACTTTTAAATAAAGATTATCATTTTTCTAATTTAAATCAATCGCCAAAAATATTACACTTTACTTTAACCATTTTATAGAACTAGTAGAATCACAGTTAAGTGCCGTCACGTATTGGGCGTAATGTTATCTTTTAACTTTCTAACTAAACTCATTAAACTAATTTATTATTTAAAACCTAGACCATTTCAACAGTCATCAATATTTTAGTTCCAATTTTGTTTGTAGACAATTATGAGAATTGGTATAATCAAATGAAGACATTATTACTCCAAGCACAGAACTTATAAGAAGTTGTCCAAGATAGGCTTAAAAAAAATAAAAATCAAACAATGCTTTCCGCCACAACGAAGAAAAAATTAAAGGAAGATCAACACAAAAATTACATTCTCATATACTTTATACAACGAGCATTAACAAATGTGATTATTTCAAGAATTAGAGGGCTATCTGCCATTTGGTTGATGTAGTCAGCATAGTCTTCGTATGAAGACAAAAGCACTACACTCCTGAAGGTAACGGGGCTTTCAAGAAGAGTGTAGGATGGAGATAGCGCACGCTGCCATTGTGGTGGAGGATGCAGCGTAGAGTCTGCAACTGGTGATGGTAGGTGTTCCTTGTGGAGTCTTGCAGCTTCTGTATATGACATCCTCTTCTTCTGTCATGTTGGAACAGGGAGGGAGGTGTTCTTGGTGGTGTATCCTTCCAACTGCTTTTGATAATTGTTTCTTACATAGCAACTTTTTGATAAAGAGATAGACTCATGTTTCTAGCAGGTGAAAAGTAAGTAATTTTGGTTTAATTTTTTTTTTCTCATTTCAGTTTATAATATTTCCAAAACTTAGTCAGTCATATATATGAATTCTAGTTATTACCTAGGATTGGATGATGTAAATTTTTAATGATCAATTCTATAGTCTAACAATAAAGACTAAAATCTAAAAGCTTTAGAAATGTTTGAACAAAAATAAAACAAAAAATTCAATAGCTAAAACTAAAATTCATTCATTTTTTTTTCGGGAATATAATATATTTAAACCCAAAAAGTGATGGAGAAAATATTTTAGTAGATATGACGTTTACTCTGTGGGTGAGCACAAAAATCTTAAAGAAAGTCAGTATCACAAAGTTTTCCCCTTTGTGTGGCCGGTGGCTCTTTTTCGAGATTTTTAAAGTACAATAATGGCGATTCCTTGTAGTTGTTCTGTTTTCTGGCCTTTTTAAGTATAATAAGAAAAATATTATTTATACTCATAATATATAAAATATTATATCAACTCATATTTCATCTATTATTGATACATATGGACCCTAGGATAAATGACATAAATCGTATGGTATCTCATATGTAAACACAAATAATATAACTCTGACAAAAATGGCTACAGAATTCTTAGCATCGATGCTACAAATGATATCCTCAATAGAAAGTTGTTGAACAAATGAGGTCCAATGACGATTATTTAGTTGGTGGTGGGAACCCTAGAGGGTAGCTCGTGCCAATTAAAAAATACACATTATTGAGCGCATCTTCTCTGTTGAACTTTCCTCCAATTTAAAAAATATACTTGAGATTTCCCCCGTCTTCAAATGAAGTCGAAAAACAGGATTTCATGCTCTAATAGAAAATGTTGCAAACTAATAAAATACACTAGATAGCAAATGATGTAAACTACTGAAAAATCCTCCTGATAGAGCTAGTAAATAAACATGACCAACAGCAACAACATAGCAACTGAAAATTATGAAGATAACTAGAATATTGCATAGGAAAATTGTATTCATGTCAATGATTCATGCAATATACTCCAATGCAGCAGCATCGAATATGCACTTTAGCTCCCACAAAAAAAAAAAAGAAGTTTCCCGTCTTAGTTCATTAGGAAAATAAAGAACTGAAATCTATTAAAATGATCAGGTTTGAACATAATTTGTTTGCAAGGCAAATTTAACCACAGAAAGAACAAAGTAGAATGTTTTTACCCCTTACAGTAGTTCCATAAAGAACTTCAGGTACACTTCCTCAGAAAGCGTTGATTAATCTCTTGAAAGCATACATTACTTGTCTCCGGAGCAATCCTTCAATTACTGAGACTTTTATTATTACTGTGAAAAAAGAAAAGAACTAAGCTCCTTTCAGACATTATTATGCCATATGTGATCAGATTGAAATTCACATTCCTCAAGAGAGTTGAACTTCAGAGGGTGAGAAACTGAAGATAGAGATATTGGAAGCAATACAGGCCATTCACTACATAACATTAGCCATCCAAAGATACTGTCACAGCAGCTAATTTTTCCAGGAATTTGACAATTTCATGATTCCTTATAATCTTGGGTGGTTTATATTGACTAGCTGGTGTTCCATTTTTAATGGCTAATTCTGATAACTGCTCAAAAGCTCCAGGCCTTAGGACCAGTATCAATAAGTTCCCTACGTGACCTTTATCCCTCTGCGCCTTGTACAAAGCTCCCAAGCCACCCTCTAGCGAGGAAATACACCTTTTAAAACTGAGAACAGACTCCTCAAGTTTATCCTCCTGAAAGTTAGATTCCTCTTGGACTTCTACAAATACCTTCAACTGCTTTGGCCTTGACTCCTGGTCCAAGAAACTTGCAAACTCAATAATCTCAATTTTCATATCACCTCTTAGTGCAAGTTGAAGGTCTTCAACTGCTGAAATCAAGTCTCTCTCAGTTAGAATCTCAGCAGTAGATTTAGGTGCCCTCATCACATATTCCACTTGTGGAGATGAATTATAGAAACCAACAATTCTCACTACATCGCCTAAACGATAGCGATAAAATCCTCTGTAAGTGGTGACAACTACTTCATACATCTTCCCAACCTCCACATTGCTAAGGTCCACTGTTTCTCCAGCAACATCATTGCCCTCATCCATGCTAAATGGAAGAAACTCAAAGTAGGCTGCGGTCGGAAGTATTACAAATTGCGTGGTCTCAGGTGGTTGCATTATGTCTAAATTTATTCCCACACAACACTCTGAGGCAAAGTAATCTCCTCCTAAAATAGGTACATCTCCAGCATAATGCTTAAGCTTGGGGTAGTACTGCTTCATGCTTCCAGTGCTAACACACCTGATATAACGGATGTTTGGCCACAACTTACAAACAATACCACTCCAGCTTTCAGATTCACAAATTAGCCTTATTCTTTTTGACAATTCTGGTTGTGGCCCACCAAGTGTCTTAGTTACAGCTTCCCTCATTGCCACCTCTGAAATTTCATGACTCGGGAAACCACAGTTAAGGTCATCACATAGCTGCTCCCACTTGGACTCCAGAAGACTAAGTGCTTTAACTAAGCCTATGGCATAAGGGGTTCTGATCCCATCTATCACTTCCAGATTCCTAAGGCCACATAGAAGGTGGCAATACATTTGATGCTCAACATGCGATCCAAGAATAACTTCTGGAGGACTGGAATAGACAGCAAGTTGTTGAGGGGTGGCCTTTCCACTTTGCAAGGGGTAGGAAGAGGCAGCCATAACCTTCAAGCCACCTTTAGTAGTAGTAATGTTGTCTGCATAGAGAAACCATAGGATCTTGTTCAACGCAGGCCTTGGAGGAAACAACCTACACGGGGGTTTCAAACTCAACTCACTAATTGAAAAAAATGTAAGATCCTTTAAAATTTCGGAAGACACTAAAATTAATTTGGTCAATTCACCTCCGAAGGACAGCAACACTGCCCTGGTGAGCAATAAAGGAGGCATCTCTGGAAAGGCTTGAATCAAAATAAGGGATCAATTTCGGCTTCATAGAGCTTGTTCCGGAGCTGACAGACAAAGGAAAAAACAAAAAGTCACATACAACATCAGTCCCTTTACTTTGTCATCAAACAAAAATTAAGAAAGAGTCACATGCAAAGAAAAGAACCATAGGGCAACTATTTTGGATGGAGTAATGTTAATTAATATAGACTGCAGGCTTATTGTAAGTTTTATAACTTTTATATGTACAGCATATCCCCTCCCCCAAACCCCCCCAACATTGAGATTATCATTTGAAATTATGAATAATATATCGGAATTCACAATTCATAAATATCGATCAAAGAAGAATGTATTGTAAACCTGAGTCTGAATTAGCAACTCTATTTCTAATGACCCTTCCAACAATATGCAACAAAACCATCACTTATTAACAAATCAGGGTGAGGAAGGGACCACATGATGGCTGGCTACATGTTAAGCAAAAGGAAAAATGGTTTAGAGTGAGTGATCATTGAAGGAAGGAAGAGAGGGGCGGGGGCAGCACCTGTAGAAGAAGCAGAGGAGAGGATCAACAGAGAGAAGAGGGTGGTCCTCTCTTGCTTTGCCATCTGCCATTTGGTTGATGTAGTCAGCATAGTCTTCGTATGAAGAGAGGGGCACCACACTTTTGAAGGCAGCAGCGTCTTCAAGAAGAGTAGCGCGGCCCCTCCCTTGGGCTTGGAATAAGGAAGAGCGATGAGAGAGGAAGGGTTGGAGATAGCGGACGCTGCCATTGTGGCTGAGGATGGAGCGGAGAGTGTCCAACTGGTGATGGTGGGCGTTCCTTGTAGAGTCTTGCAGCTTCTGTACGAGTTGGTCGTCTGTCATGTTGCCGTTGGAGTGCTGCTGCATGACTCGTGGGTGGCGGTGTATGTTCTTCTTTCTCGTGTCGTGTCTAACATAAAATAATGTTTGTTGTGAAATAAAATTACGCAACAAACTCTTATCATACGTTGTGATATGTAATTCTTATGTATAATATATATTTATTATGTTATTTTATTACGTATCAAACATTTTTTTCCAACATATCTATGTGCCGTGCTGTCTTCACGCTTCGACTGTTTCCGACTTTGACTTCCATGCCATTAAGTCCATATCAAAACTTTCCTTTTCTTTTTCCTTTTTTCTTTTTCTGTGTTCTGTACTGAGTACAAATCTTTTGGCGTTTCCCAAACTATTTCTGCATCTTTAATATAACAGTTAATCTACCATTTATTAAATAAAATAAAACAGATATGTTCTTTCACTTTATTGTAAGTAATGTAAACATCAAGTATTAGAGTTGTGCTCACCTATAATCATTTTCCATTTGTAATTAAGTTGTGCCTTTTGATATGTGGATGGCACAAGGCAGTATAAAAAGTTAAAAACGTATTTACGAGAACAAAAGCAAATAATAATAATTATTTAGGGTTACTACTTCCAATTAGGAGTTTTACTTTGCTAGCGTGATAATTTCAAAGGTTTTATGCAACCAATGTTTAAGGATAAATACTATTTTTTTTTATATACATACCAATGTCCTAAGTACTGATTAGGAAGTTTAAAAAATTGCAATTAACTAAAAGAATTTTTATGTTTTTAAAATATGAGATCCATTAAAAAAATTATAACTTTCATTTTTGTCCAACTCTCTTAATCGCTTTCACGACAACCTAATCAGTACTCACATGGGTATACTTATCTTCTTCTTCGTGTTAATAAGTGTTGATAAGATAGAAAATACAACACGATTAAGTACACGTGAACTACAAACAACATCATTCAATCCCTAAAAGCGAGACTAATGGCAACTGAACTACATGTCAATGGGAGATGACATAATATTCTTCTTTCTTTTAATTTATCCCCCGGTGAAAGTGAGGATCAAGTCTAGGTTCAGGTCAGAAGTGAAGATTTTTCTTTCGTTTATTGTTATTTGTCACAGAAATGAAGATTGTGCTTTGTCCTTGTGAAAATGATGAAAAAATTGTCCTTTGAAGCTTGAATTGGATCATCATTCATTATATATGAGGGGTTGTAGTGTAGAATTTCGAAGCTGGATTTGACCAGCAGGTCCAGCACAGCACTATCATGTGAACAACAGAAGTGGCCCCAAATTCTTGGGATCGGGTCTTTTAACTCTAGCCTGCAGCATTCCCTGGCTTTTTTGGTACAACCTGGAAGGAAAACATGATAAGATCACAATTGATGGCTCAAATATTGTTCCTTCCTTCTGTTCTTTTTTTGTTTTTGTTTTTCATCTTTGCATGATCATTCTTCCTCCTAACTTTCAAGAAATTTACTTAAGGATGTGCTTGGCTTATACGTTGTGAATTATAGTTTGGTATAATGGAAAAGTGCTTTTTCTTTTGCAATTCATACTAAAATCATACTTTAAATGAATCGAAATTTAATTTTCATTATTAAAACAATATGATTCAAGTGCTATTATTCAAACTGAAATATAGACATGGCATTATTTGTTGGTTTGATGCAGTGCATGTTCAATGGGCTGGCGAAAAAGTGAACAATGGTGTCTTCATCTTATCATGGTACATGCTGAAAAGCATAAAATAACTGATGCGGAGTTGGAAAAGCACGTTGCAAAACTAATAAAAATATATGGTAGGTTTTATGGTAGACCTCAATATATTTGGATCCATCATGGATCATCTATTATTATCCATTAGATTAAATCATTCAATAAAAATAATAATCATCTAACAGTTGATAATAAGAGGTTATGATAAAATTAAATATATGAAATTCACCTTATAATTTATTAAAATATATCGAGACGTTCAGGGGAACAAAAATGTCCAAATAATCATTGATTCGCAATTGAAACAAAAAAAAAAAGGTTAAACTCTTCAAACCTTTTATCTAGATACTTATCTTAAATTAAAATGCAGTTAGTGTTTGTTTATCAGAGGTATGTTACTTTCCTGATAATTTTGCATTTGCCGTGCACTCAGTGTGTAGTTTTAAGAATGGTGAAGTGAACTGACAAATCAATTGTAATAATTTCTTTGCAGAATTCCAGGTACCTTGAATGAAATAGCTCACATTCGACTCAGAATAAAAGTATCATAATCTTGAGCTTCATAGACACTCACGGAACAAGAAGCAAGAAATCACTCTGTTGATTTATGAGCTCGTAATCAAAACTCACAAGCTATACAAATCCGAAAAAGAAAATAGAAAATTGTGTAGCACATTACATCTCACCCTTTTTTTCATATTCTTCTAAATCTTTTGAAGAGCACTGTATACGCAAGGATCATAGTATTAGGAAGCAGGAACAAAACCAACTGCCCGATCTCCGAAATATAAACTAAAAGAACTCAATCTATCTCTACTGACTGTGTTTTCCATATACATGTTGATGGACTTGAATGTGTTACTCTTGCAACTTTCTGTCTTGGTTGCCGCTGATTCTTTGTTATATTTTCTTGAGGACTGGTTGGATTGCTATTCACTTTTACCACATCAACTTTCACTATGTGATGATCTGAAGTCCCTTTTGAAGAATGCACTAGATAGGACCCGGGAACGAACTTATATGGAGAATCTGAGGATGATAATATGTAATCTACCCGAGTTCCATACTTACATGTCCCTTGGACACCTACATAGTATTTATAATTATATAAGAACAAAGTTAAAATTCCCATAAACCAGATGCTCAAGAGTTTAAAAATTGAAATGCCATGAGATTAAAGGTTAAGGGATTGTTGTTGTACTTTGGCCTTTGGCAATCATGACAACGGATTCACATTCCCCTGCAAAGTCCCTAGCATCAGTGTAGTTTCTACCCTTGAGATATTTCATCACTTCAACCTTTGGTATTGGCTTTCCCATCTCTTCGTAGTACTGGACAAAAATGAACCAATTGATAGAAGTTTGTTTTGTCCTTCTAGTTTTTATGCTCGGGCTATGTTTGGTTGGAGAATAAAGATGATGGTAAATTTTCTATTGACGAGGTCCATGTCTAATTTTATACATAAAATTCATCCATGAAAATGTAAACTTTATTTTTATCCTATAACCGAGCATATACCGTAACATTAAAAAATACGAAGGTGACAAATAAATAGAGGTTTTGCTTAATATACCTTTACAATATCTGTCCATCTTTCTTGGGAGTAATCTGATTCATCAAGCGAATTAAGTCCTCCAGCTAAGATGTGAGGCTCGTCATTAGATTGGATTATTGCATTTATCTGCTTCATCCTCCAATTCTCATCAAGATGATCAAGGTGGGTACAGTAAAAGTTCAGTTCACCTGCTTGGGGTACATCGATAGTGGCCTTGAGAACATTCCTGTAGCCAAGAAATTACAATGTGTTGCTTGTCACTTTCACACTTGTTGCTCAGTCAGTCTTTAATCTCTAACCCCAGAATTTCAACAAGATTTTTGTTAATTGTATTTGTTCAAGCTCGATTATTTTCAATTTTCACAAGCTGGATTTCCACTACAATGTTTCCATAATCATGCTTTAATATACGGTCAATAGCAAGAACTGACTTTGGACTGAAGTAAGACAAATTTCTTTCTTTAATTATTATGAACTTGAGCAAGAACAGTTTGTAACATTCTTACTCCCCTTCAAGATCAGGCAAAGTGGGTGCCTACCTACTTCTCGAAATGGCACCATTTTTCAGTTTTAGCAATAGATATTCCAAGATGATGACAAACTTTTCCTACATTGCATCATGCAAATCTAATTGACAACAAAACATAAAATTGTTTTGTGCTGCTTATGGTGGTGCTGCATATGGTTACACAACATTGTTGTGGAAGAATGGTTAGAATGTCAAGGAATTAAACAACGACCATTAGTATTTGCCAGAATCTGACATTCTACGATAACGAAGAAAATCTTCTGTAGAGGCAGAGTCATAGAAATCGATAGTTCTTGATTGGAATATTCTGAGTTGAAAATAAACATCTAAAAATAAGTACTCAATTGGACTAGAATCTTGATAAACTATTCATCCATAAATTTCTCCACAAAAAAGTGTTGATTATAGCAAAAAATAAAATAAAATAAAACATCAGTCTCAAAAGAAAATTGGCGATAACAGAGACTGCATTAGGAGTAGGTGGGATCAGCCTTGCTGCATACAGCTATTCCAGCTGGGACGCCGTGTATCTTATCATTGCCAGTGACGCGTACAAGAAAAACATAAGGGAATTACTAAATAAGGGGCATAGCAGTATCAGAGTTGGATGCAAAAAAAAATCAAAGAGAAAACCAATGCTACTAGTAATCATTAGTTAGAAATAGTAGAAAGTGAGTGTGAGGTAATATTCTAGGTGGCTTTTATGGAATTCCCGTGTTTCAGACCTAATTTTAACTTTATATATTGCAAGAGTTCTGGTATAATTGGAGACTTCATGAGAAAAAGTGACTAGCTTTTAGGCATGAAGAAGTTTCAACGAAACACACTCAACAACAGTAAAAAGGCATCACAATCACAATTATAAACAAATCACTTCTCTGTTCCATCAAGACCCCAAGATTCTTCAACATAGAATAAAAACAAAACAGAAACAAAGTAATAGAAAAGAAAAAAAAAATCATTATTAAATCTGCTAATGAAAACAAACAAGTCATAATCAACTAACCTGAAATCGGTGTCGTCAAAGACTTTCTGAACATTCCAGCGCTTGATCGGCCACCTGGACAAAACGGCGTTGCCGTATTCAGGAGCCCAGCTTTCAGCAAAGACGTAGTTCATCCCCAAAGCTTTTGCCAAATCAGACAAAGGCTTCATCCCATTCTCTTCCTCTGCCTTCACATCCTGCAACCCCAAAATGTCAGCGTCCAACTCTCTCAGAACCTCAACCACCGTTTTTCTGCTGTTGCTCCTAATTCCATACACATCATCATAACCATTCCCATTTTTATTATTATACCCTTCGAAACTGGAGAAACTGACGCACTGTCTCGTCACAATGTTCCTCCAGTTATTCCCTTTTTCATGTTCCGAGAAACTCGATTGTCTGCTTCGAAGCAAGGAAATCTCGTTGTCGGGTAAGTTGATGGAGACTCTCAGCCTGGACTTGGGTAGCTTGTTGTGAGGTTCTGGAACATTCATGGAACTTGGGTGAAGAGGAGAATGCTTCAGGATGCTTTTGGGTCTTCTTTCGTTCGCTAGCTTTGCATGGAGTTTGAGAGCGTTGTTGTTGTTGTTGTTGCTGCTGCTGTTTTGGTCGTTGCTAATGGTGGTGGCGGTTTTCGGTGTTTCGGGAAGTGCTGGTGCCATGGAGAAGAGTGAGGCGTTGAAGGTTGCTATTCGGATTGGTTTTGGTTTTGGGGTGGTGTTGTTGTTGGGGTGAACCACTGCTGATGAGCCGTTGTTGTTGTTGGAGTTGGTTATGGTAGTGGTGGTGGTTTTGTTTTGAGGTTGTTTTTTTGGTGTGGTGGGTTTTCCGAACCTCTTGATGGAGAGTTTGGGCCTGAAACGGCGGCGTTTGGGCCAGCGGAGGAGGCGGGGCCAGAGGCGGCGGAGGGTCTTGTTGAGGAGGTTGAGCATGATGGGGAGGTGGTGGTGGGTGTGGGACACGACTGGGCCTCGACTAGGGGAGACCATGTGAGAACAGGGTCATATATAGGATGTTGTGTGTCGTGTTGTGTTTGAGAATTGAAGTGAAGATGAAGTAGTTGCTGCTACTTGCTTTGGTTGCTTGAATAGTTGGTTTCAACTCTTCTTGTAATTGTATTTGTCATGGATCTTTTTTGTGTGGAGGGAAGAAGAACTAGAATTGTGGCTTGGAACTTGGAAGGAAAAATGGGGGTTGAAAAGAGATGAATGAATGATCATACTTGATTAGATTAGATTAGATTTAGATTAGGGACTAGTTGCAAGTTCTCTATCTTTAGGGTAGTGTTTGGTTTCTCTCCTATCAAGAAATATAGAGAGACAATGGAGAATAAAATATAAAAAATATTATTATTATATTGTGTTTGGTTGGCGGAGACAGTAGAGATAGTTGACCAATGGCCGGTGGCCTGTGGTCCTTGACCAGTGGCTGGCAGCCGATCGGCGTTGATCGGTGGTTGGATTACCACTGGAGATTGCTACCTAAAGAGTTAAATTTCTATCTCTGTATCTTGTCCCTATTATTCTCACTTTTTAGAATGACAAAAAATATAAAAAAAAATTCATCTATTTTTCTATTCTTATACCCTAATTTTACCATCAAACATGATACAATAACAATCTACCCACAAAACACAACTTAGGCGATGGTAGAATAGAGGAAGGTGTGATTCCCGGAAATGAGTTTGTGACACTTGGCACTCACTTAAGCTTTATTTTTTTAATTATTTTTTAAGTTTCATTCCCCCCTACATTTCCAAATGACGGGGGAGGTTAATAAAATCAGTGCTACCATCTAGTATATAAATCTTACGAGACTATTACTATTTTGATATTTAAAAATAGATATTTAGATAAGACATTAATTTTATTATTAATGAATCCAATGAATAGGTAAAAATAGTAGAAATTATTATTCTATCTAATAATAATAGAATAAATATCTCATTTAAACATCTACTTTTAAATATTAAAATACCATTATAAAATCTTACAATAAGATTCCTTAAACTTTATCATCTTTTACACTGGGCACTCTTGGAGTTCACTTTCCGTTTGCAATGTTAATAGAAATCAGATCATGGGCATGTCACACGACTTTTATTGGCTGAATTGCAATTAAATGGAATATTTCAACACATAAAATGACTGATACACCCTTATTCAATAGGGGTTTAAAATAAGAGGGAGTAAAACATGGAAAACTGGCTAGATTGACACCACATAAATGGCTAAATTGTAATTAATTGGAAATAACCCATGATCACACAACTCACAGTAGATTAGCAGAATACGAGCCAATGAAAATTAAGAACCCAAATCCGAAACACTTCAATAAACTGACACAATATCTAACAAGCAACCCAGTAAGTCAATATCTGAATTGAAGACCACAATGTTGACAATTCCAAAGCATTATGAGTAGCACATCCTTGAACAACAAGGTGACATCAACAAAATTAAAGCCCAAGGACATAAAATTAAAGAATCCAAATGAAGAACCTTTCAAGCAAAATATCAAAAGAAAGTTATGAAAAATAATAATTCTGTGAAAATACCTTTCATGCAACCTCAGTCAAGACAGTAGAACATGAAAATGCTGCAAAATAAAAGTTCAAGAGGAAAACAATCGTGGTGTCGCATGTTATTTCATTTAACCTCATGGATGATAAGCGTAATTTTGCCAAAGAAAAATGAAAGGATAGGTGGGACTGGGACGTGCCATCCCCATATTATTGCCTTGCCATTGTCAGGCCCCAACTGCTCCAGGGAAAAAAAATGATAATTTGCTTCCCTCCCTTAGTTGTTTATTGGACACAAGGACAGTGTCCTTTACCCTTCAAGGGAAGCAAGGGTACCTAGCACTTCTTTTTCTGTTTAGTTAGATTATGCACAATATGTTAATGTATTTTATTATGCTTGCTGCAGTCACATCAGTGAGGTTTGTGCAAAAGTTCACGACATTGCATCCAAAGCAGGTAAACTATACTCATTGTTTTTGTTTTCCTAGTTTGATTAAGATAATCAAGAAAACCAATTAAAGAAAAACAAAGTATAATAACAATAAAAATAATCAATGAGCCAACAACTCTGGTCTTGACCATGCAAGTGAGATTCTTGCTTGGAACGCCACGTCACATGAAATCCGCCGTACCCATCTCCCATGAGCTTACCATTTCTTCCAAATAATCTAAAGAAATAGTAATTAGGACCAAGGACCAAGTGAGAACTTGTGTGATAAAATCCGATCCAACATGACTAGGAGTTGGGGCCTCACCTTAGTCTCATCACTTAATTAAGACATTGATCCAAACACCTTCCTGTGTGAAGAACAACACTAGATTAATGCCAGGGAATATAGGAACGCACCTTAATCCTTGTGTTCTTCAATATAAGTTTCCATTTACCATTGGTCCTTTGATCTTTGGACTCAGTGGAACATAGCAAGATATATCCTTCTTACGGTTTTTGACTTTGCCAATGTGATACCCAATCCCTTTTTTTTTAATCATTTTTTCACACTGAATGATGTTCTTGACTATGCCCATATGACACCCATTCTCTAACTGTGACAGGGTAAACATGCCCCGGCCATCTAGAAAATGACAACAGTGAAACGATAAAATATGAATAACCTTGTTGGGATTTGATCCCGTTAATCATAATAAAATTGTTCATTCAACCATATTGTCATACTCAATTGTTTTGACTTAATGCGTATTTAATGAAAGGCCTAATATTAAATCAATGAAAACTATAGTAGTATTATTACCGGAAGGTCTACTTGTATCCATGACCTACATGCGTAAAATGTAAGCTAAATGTAATAATATTTTGATACCCAAAAAATAAATATTTATTCAGACAGTTATTTTATAATTATTAGATATAATGGTGATCTCCATTTATATTTAATATCTATCACATCTAGTGATTATAAAGTAAATATTTAAATAAATACTCACTTTTTAAATGTTAAAATAGTATTAGTCTTGTGTCAATCATCACTTTCACTCATTGTCACTTTCTGTAGAAACAATAGCGAAAAAAAAAGAAAAATTAAACGGGCCCCTTTCATTGGTATTTGGAAATTAATTTTACGAAAGGGAAAACCCGACGTCAAATATGTTGACAAATCGTATCCCCTCAAAATTAATGTTCTATAATAACCATAAATAAGTAATCAATGTTCTATAAATATACGTTTATTGCTGTAAATTAATAAGTGGGTCTATCTGGATTTGATGTATCAAAGAAGATGCCAAATTAAATGCATAAATTTGGCCTACGAATGTCTAAAAGATCTCAGCATATTGACAAGCTTTGTATTCCTCTCGATGTCACACAGATATATCATATAACACTGGCCGTTGGAAGTTCCTTTCACAGTTACTATTTATGGGAGACCATTTTATATTCTTGTGATAAGGATAGAAATTGAAAAAAAAAATTTGCTAATTTTGCAACCTAACAATATTAACTTTTTGGGAAAAATTATACTGATCTCATTTCAGGTTTGATATAATTCCACCTGATACCCGTAGATATCCATCAGATTTAGTAAAATCTAATTGGTCTCCTCTCCAATAATAGTTCGTTAACTTTGATTAAAAAGATCATAACATGTAACATGTATATGATCATTAATGATCAAATTGTAATATTTAAGCAATATTTGACTTATAGATTGACTAAAATATTCCTTTTTATCATGGGTTATTATAAGTATAAACTCAATCTTCACATGATTAAAAAAAAATTAATCAATCTATATATAAAATATTATTAAAATATTATAATTTTATTATTAATGATCAAATAAATGTCATATATTGCAATTTTCATAATTTAAATTAGCAAATTAGTAATTGCAGAGGAGTTCAGTATATAGGTTTCAAAAGCAAATTAGTAATTGCAGAGGAGGTTTGTATATAGGTTTCAATAAACTTCAACAATTTGAAGTATGAATTATTATTACTAAATTCCAGAAGCTGTCGGTATGATTCCCCCTTAACTTTCTTTTGTTTTTAATCAAGTATGGGGTGTCCAATTTAGTCTAGCTAAGTGAGTTTTAATACTTATACTTTTTGCAATTTATTTCAACGATAAAATTGAACATAAATAATGTACACATCATAAAGAGAAATACAAAATATCTAATGGTAGTGATTCCTTGGTGACACAGAAACTTGGTGTTACTCTCTATAATATTTGCTCTTAATATTAACTTTTTACATTGAAATGATAACATTTCTTCTAAGATAATTAATCTCATCAGTTTAATGCTGCTATACTATATACATGGAGCTTCTATTCACCAGGGCTGGCTGAGTTAATTAACAACTTCGATCAACCTTTAGGATAAGAATGTGAGTTTTTTTTAGTCGAGAAGTATGTGAGTTTAAAATTTAGGAAAGAAACGCCCGTGGGCTCTAAAAGAATATACGTGCAACCTCTAACTAATATACACTGGACTCTCTAAAGATTTTTCGTTTTTTTATTTTATATATGGGGTGAATGCCTATTTAAACATACAGCACTAGGCTGTGAATATATTGTAGGATTTATACTAGGAACTTAGAACACCAATTTATTTGGAATATAAATACTAATGATATGTACTTCATTGATTCATGTCATTGGAGAATATTATACAAAACTATAGGACCTTGATCATAAAATTGTAAAGTTATGGGAACTCAATTGAAAATTATAATATAGAGACTTGATTATAAATTGTTAGGCTATAGGAATTTGATCGAAAATTTTGGTAAAATATGGAGAATTAATTATAAATTTTTAAATTATAGAGATCTAATTGAAAATTGAGTAAAATTACAAGAGTATTTAGAGTAGAAGAACATGTTCTATTCTTATCACCTCATTGAGGTCACATTGATGGAGTAGTGAGTCGTCAAAAGTTGTAAAGACTAAAGTGACAATCCTACCTATAGTAATATTATGAATTTATAGTAATCTGGTCTTGATCATCAAAGAAATAAGTTACAGTAGGCATCTATATCACAATCTAGTACACTCATTATCAGGGCCAAGTCTAATAGAACATGATGATTTTTAAAACCCATAGTGGATCACATATTGATTTTGTGGGCTCATAAGAAGTATCAAACCTATCTATTTAGCCCATTTTATAAAATTAAAATTTCACCAATAAGTAGAACCCAAAAATAACTCTAACATTTATATGAGTTGCGGTAAACATGCATGCATTATATTAGACAATGTGTTTCAGTAAGTAAATGATGCATCTTAAAAACAAACACTCCTTTTACCAGCTCCTCAACGTAACAAATGTCAGCCATAATTAAAACTCTGTTATAATTTTGAGAAATTATTGAATGGTGATTTCGGATCACTAAGGTGGATTGTGCTCAACCTAATAATAGTAATATTTGTTTTTTGATGAGTAATATTAAATCCATCTGATAAATTTCTTCCTGTTATAAATGGATGTCTGTTACCAATCATGATTAAGATCTTATTTATTGTCCATTAATATGATATCGCAAATTACTCAATTTCAATTGTATTCAACGGCCTATAAATAGAGACCACTAGTAATATTATGATACACAGAAAATACAATAGAGCTTCTCCATTCCTCTGCCTATTCTTATTTTTGATCACTCCTCCTTCCTCAACCCACCATTTCATAATAAGTTATCAGCACGACGCTCTAACCAACTGAGGTGATCCTTCGTTCTTGATTTTTCACTCTGAATATATGATAATTACTCTCATACTGTTGGGTGGTTATGTGTGATGATGTGTGCATGCCAACAAATTGTGCTTTGACTTACTGCTAAAGTTCTGATTTCCTATTGGTTTTAAACACCTGGACATTTGTTTTTTCTAATCCTTTTTCCTTCTAGAATTTCAGGATCTCAAGTTTTTTTTTTCAACTCATTATAATGCTTTTTTTTTTTGTTTTTAGAATTGTTAGTCAAATAATTCACTATCACAGCAAAGTGTGCAAGCTTGAGAAGATTGATTTTGATCTCAAAGTCTGTGATGAAATTGCGATATAATTGTATGAGAGAATCACATAATCTGTGCCTTTTTTTTTGTTTTCAATCATTTAATTATTATTTTCTTTCCTTTTTAGATTATTTGATTAGTCTTAGTTAGTAATAAATTTTCTTAAATTTATTTACACTAGTTTCTGTTACTATTTCAATGACGCTAACAATAACACATTACTATTAATCAACGTAGTATATTATTTTAATTTCAAAATAATACATCATTATTTGCATGCCATGCGCAATGTACTCCAGCGAAGCACTTAATTTTCCATTTTTTTTTCTTCCATAAATTTATGAACACATATTGCTACTGGTCTGATTGCGAGTAATTTTTTTTTTGTTTTAATGGCAATGATTTCGTATATTATATTTATTGTTTGTTAATTTTGTTGTAGTTTTGTATCATATTTATTCTTTATTATTTTTCTATTTCTTTTCAATATCATTCCCTGAAGTGAATGGTAATCATTTCCAAAAGCAAATGATATGTATACCCAAAATAAATAAAAAAAAATCATTCCCTGAAGTGAATGAATTATTTCTTCAATTATAAAAATATTTGTATATTCCCTGAAGTGAATATATAAAGATATTTCCCTTGAGAGAATGAATTTTACCGAACACATTACCTGAAGTATGTGGCATAATACTATAATCTAAAGTAAATTCTTACATTCCTTCTAATGAATATTTTTAAATTTTACATTCCCTGAAGTGAATGTAAGGATGAATTTTGAATATTCGTAATTGATAGATTTTAAAATTTTGGGTATTTATAATTTGGTGCTTATAATGTTCATAAGCAAATATATCATAATATATAAGTTTACTAAGATAAATTGCACGTGTATATGTGATTTTGGAATAATAAGCACCGTTGATTTTGTGCACTACACTTTTTATGAGTGCTGTTATATCTATTGCGTGAAATTTAATGATTATTACTATAATGTTCTTTTCAACCATTTTTTTTTATTTTGATGATCATCCTCACATGAATCCATGTTTTACTATTTTGTCATTATTTTTTTTTATTCACACCATCTTTTGAATTCACTTTTAATATTCACTCTCGTTTTATGTATTAGATCACACTATGTCGAATTTGACAAAACTAGAGTTTGCTGCACTCGACATAACTGGAAACAACTATTTATCATGGGTTCTTGATGTTGAAATACATTTGGAAGCTAAAGGCCTTAAAGATACTATTAAAGAAAAACAAGCATCAAGCCAGGACAAGGCTAAAGCTATGATCTTTCTGCGCCATCACCTTCATGAAGAGTTAAAGGCAGAATATTTAACTATGAAAGATTCATTAGAATTATGGGTCAATTTGAAAGAAAGATATGATCACCAAAAAACGGTGATTTTGCCTAGAGCTCGTTTTGAATGGATGCATTTGAGATTGCAGGATTTTAAAACTGTGAATGAGTACAACTCAGCAGTCTTTAAGATAAGTTCTCAATTATGGCTATGTGGTGAAAAGATCACCGACGAGGATTTGTTGGAAAAAACATTTTCAACTTTCCATGCCTCAAATGTGCTCTTGCAGCAACAATACCGTGAAAAGGGGTTTAAAAAATACTCTGAATTGATATCTTGCCTCTTAGTAGCTGAACAAAACAATGAGCTACTAATGAAAAATCATGAAGCCCGTCCAACTGGCTCTGCTCTATTCCCAGAAGTGAATGTTGCTACCCATGGTCGTGGTCGTGGTCGCGGTCACAGTCACGGTCGTGGTCGTGGCTATGGACGTGGCAACTGGCATAATAATCAAAGTAACCACAATGGATGTGGTCATTTCCTCCCTCATCACCAAAAGGGGAATAATAACTACAAGCAAGAGAAAAATAAAAGTGCTTCGAGTTATCCTTCAAAAGGTATAGAGAACTTCTGCTCTCGATGTGGAATGAAAGGCCATTGGTCACGTACTTGTCATACACCTAAATATTTTGTTAAGCTATATCAAGCTTCAACCAAAGGGAAGAACAAAAATGTTGAGACCAATCTAACTCTTCACAATAATGAAGTTGAGGCAAATGATGTTCAGGAAAATCTGAAACCCATCGATGATGTTTTTGCAGATCTCAATGACATAATCAATTTGGAAGGCTCGGAGAACACTACACATTTGGATGTAGCAGATTTCTTTTAAGAATTTAGTACTAGGGGCAATAATTTTTTTTCCTTTTAGCATTTCATGTTATTTCTTTTTTTTTCTTTTATTCTCCCTATAAGACTCTTATTATTGTAATTTTTTTTATTTTTAAAATTTATAATTTCTCATTGTTTTTGGTATCTTTATTTAGAATTTCTCATTAATGTTCATATTTTTTTTTATGAAGAAAAATGGATGTTTGCAAGTCGTTATCAAGATCTAATGCCGACAAAGAAGATGTATGTCTAATTGATAGTGCAACCACACATACAATACTTAGAAGTAAAATATATTTTGCTTCCCTTATTATGAAAAAAGGAAATATTAGTACAATTTCTGGTACTACAAAATTGATTCAAGGCTTTGGAAGAGCCAACATAATGCTACCTGGAGGAACAAAACTTTCTATTAACAGTGCTTTATTATCTAGTAAGTCTCAACAAAACTTACTAAGTTTTAAAGATATTCATCAAAATGGATATCATATTGAGACTGTAAATGAAGAGAACATTGAGTATCTCCACATCACAATCATTATTGAGGGTAGGAAACGTGTATTAGAAAAATTACCTGCTTTGTCCTCCGGTTTGTACTGTATAAATATTAGCACAATTGAAACTTATGCTACAGTAAACCAGAAGTTTACTGACCAAAATATTTTTACCCTTTGGCATGATAGATTAGGACATCCTGGTTCAATTATGATGCGAAGAGTTATTGAGAATTCACTTGGGCATCCTCTAAAGAACCAGAAGATTCTTCAATTCAAAGAATTCTCATGTGTTGCTTGTTCTCAAGGAAAATTAATTTTGAGACCATCACTGGTTAAAATTGGGATTGAGTCACCTGCATTTTTGGAACGTATTCAGGGTGATATATGTGGGCCCATTCACCCACCATGTGGACCATTTAAATATTATATGGTTTTAATAGATGCATCATCAAGATGGTCACATGTATGTTTATTATCAACTCGTAACTTGGTATTTGCGAGATTACTTGCTCAAATAATAAAATTAAGAGCACAATTTCCAGATTATACCATCAAGACAATCCGTTTTGATAATGCTGGTGAGTTTAGATCGCAAGCTTTTAACAATTATTGTATATCAACTGGAATAACAATTGAAGAGCCTGTTGCTCATGTTCATACACAAAATGGTCTAGCAAAATCCTTTATTAAATGCCTCCAATTAATAGCTAGACCAATACTTATGAGAACAAAACTCCCTGTCTCTACATGGGGACATGCTATCTTACATGCTGTAGCACTTGTACGGATAAGACCAACGAGTTATCATAAATTCTCCCCATATCAGTTGGCCTTTGGTCAGGAGCCAAATATATCCCATCTTAGAATTTTTGGATGTGCAGTATATGTTCCAATTGCTCCACCACAACGCACAAAGATGGGACCACAAAGAAGATTGGGAATATATGTAGGATATGAATCCCCTTCTATCATAAAATACCTTGAACCAATGACTGGGGATCTATTCACAGCAAGATTTTCTAATTGCCATTTTGATGAAACAATTTTCCCAACATTAGGGGGAGAAAATTAGCAATCAAAAAATGAAATTACATGGAAAACAACATCATTATCGCATCTAGACCCTCGCACAGGGCAATGCGAATTAGAAGTACAAAAGATAATTCATTTGAAAAATATTACAAATCAACTGCCAGATGCATTTACTAACCCAAAGAGAATTACAAAATCTCATATACCAACTGCAAATACTCCGATTAGAATTACCATCCCAGAAGGACAACCTATTAGTGCAAATGAAAGTAAGCCACGTTTGAAGCGTGGTAGACCAATCGGTTCCAAAGATAAAAATCCTTGAAAAAGAAAGGGGACAATTGATGAAGATGGTCATAATACAGAGACAACTACTCAAAAAGAGTCCCAAAACAGAACTATTGATGAAATCCCAGAAGAGGTTCAAGTACTTGAAGATGATAGAAATGAAGATATCTTAATAAGTTATGTCACTTCAGAAAAAATATGGAATCGAAAACATATTGTTGTCGACAACTTTTTTGCATATAATGTTGCAATTGAAATAATAAAGCAAGATGAAGATCATGAACCAAAATCTATTACAGAATGTAGACAGAGAAATGATTGGCCAAAATGGAAAGACACAATTCAAGCTGAATTAACCTCGCTAGAAAAGCGTAAAGTTTTTGGACCTATAGTTAAAACACTTGAAGGTGTAAAGCCAGTAGGATACAAGTGGGTTTTTGTGCGAAAACAAAATGAGAAAAATGAAATTGAAAGATATAAAGCACGACTTGTAGCACAAGGATTCTCACAAAAACCTGGTATTGACTATATGGAGACATATTCTCCTGTGGTGGATTCAATTACACTTAGATATCTTATTAGTCTAGCAGTAAAAGAAAAACTAGATATGCGTCTAATGGACGTAGTTACAGCTTACTTATATGGCTCACTGGATAGTGAAATTTATATGAAAATCCCTGAAGGATTTAAAATGCCCAAAACATATAAAAATTCACGAGAAGTTTGCTCAATAAGACTCCAAAAATCCTTATATGGATTAAAATAATCAGGGTGTATGTGGTACAATCGCCTCAGTCAATATTTGTTGAAAGATGGGTATAAAAATGATCCAATTTGTCCATGTGTTTTCATAAAAAGATTTGAATTAAAATTTATTATAATTGCAGTATATGTTGATGATTTGAATATCATTGGATCTGTCGAAGAGATTCTAAAAACTGTTGACTACTTAAAGAGGGAATTTGAAATGAAAGATCTCGGCAAGAACAAAATTTTGTCTCGGCTTACAAATTGAGCACTTGCCAAATGGAAGATTTGTCCATCAATCAAATTATACCGAGAAAATCCTAAAACGATTTTATATGGATAAAGCACATCCATTGAGTACCCCAATGGTTGTAAGGTCGCTTGATGTAAATAAGGACCTATTTCGACCTCATGAAAATGATGAAGATCTTCTTGGTTCTGAAGTGCCGTATCTTAGTGCTATCGGGGCACTAATGTATCTTGCTAACAATACATGACCAGATATTGCCTTCTCCATAAATTTATTAGCGAGATTTAGCTCTTGTCCAACTAGAAGGCACTGGAATAGTGTTAAACATGTATTGTGATATTTTCAAGGATCTATTGACAGAGGCTTATTTTATTCTAACGAATCTAGACACCAACTAATTGGAAATGCAGATGCAGGTTTTCTATCTGATCCACATAAAGGCAGGTCCCAAACAAGCAATTTATTTACTTGTGGTGGCACAGCTATATCATGGCGCTCAACAAAATAAACCATAGCCGTTGCTTCATCAAATCATGCAGAAATATTAGCAATTCATGAAGCAAGTCGAGAATGTATCTGGCTTAGATCGATTACCCAACACATCAAGGAAGCATGTGGCTTGCCTACAGAAAAGGAAATACCAACAATTATGTATGAAGACAACTCTGCTTGCATAAATCAATTGAAGGAAGGATACATTAAAGGAGATAGGCCAAAACATATTTCACCAAAGCTCTTTTACACACATGACCTTCAACAAAACGGTGATATTGATGTTCAACACATTCGTTCAAGCGATAATTTGGCAGATTTGTTTACTAAAGCGTTACCTAGGTCAACATTTGAGAAGTTGATATACAAGATTGGAATGCGCAGGCTTCGAGATATTCAGTAATATTGCTATTAGGGGGAGTAATATGTGTTGTACTCTTTTCCTCAACCAAGGTTTTGTCCCAAAAATGGGTTTTCCTGATGAGGTTTTTAATGAGGCAGTTTAGTACACATACTACAAAGACATATGTACTTTTTTTTCCTTTGACTAAGATTTTTTCCCATAGGGTTTTTTTTTTCTTAGTAAGGTTTTTAATGAGGTATATTGTCTACCCCACAGACATCCAATGGGGAGTGTTATAAATAGATGTCTGTTACCAATCATGATTAGGATCTTATTTATTGTCTATTAATACGATATCGCAAATTACTCAATTTCAATTGTATTCAACGATCTATAAATAGAGACCACTAGTAATATTATGATACACAGAAAATATAATAGAGCTTCTCCATTCCTCTGCCTATTCTTATTTTTGATCACTCCTCCTTCCTCAACGCACCATTTCATAATACTTCCATAATTTAACAACAATAAAAAATAACATATTCTCAAGATTTTTGGTGATTTGGACAGATAGAATGCATTCATTGCCTCAGTGATTGTTCTGAAAGGGAATCTCATGTCATCTGCCCAGATTGTCACATTTTTCTCCAGCTGAAAGCCTGAAACTCAAAGACAGGCAGTTGAGGCACCCCAAGTTGACAGCATTATGAGTTTAGCTATAACCCTACTATCAGAATCAATTTTTCATTGGGCAGAGCTTTTGTTGTTGGAAAACAATTCTATGTATATATATATATATATATATATATATTTTCATTGCTCACTGCTTTTTTTTCTTCCAAATATTTTTTTATCAATTAATAACTAAAGCCAATAGTCTGCTAATATGTGTGTGTATACATATATTATATCAGATAATCAAATGCAGTACAAATGACTAAGATACGTCTATGATTGTAACTAACAAAACAGTACAAATCCTCTTAAATTTTTTAGTAAAAATGTCTGGTCCTTAAAAAGGACCATTGACGCAGAAGCCTAATCCAAGTCCACCAGGGCCAGTGACCCAAAACTCGACTACTACTTATGTGAGCAAAAAAAGAAAGTGAAAGAAAAAGCAAAATAATGAGTTCCAAAATATTGACACCCTTGCAGCCATAATTTCAATAGATATTTCCCATTATTGTCGTAAAATAGGGTCCATTACGCGATGCCCACCTGAATGTGTTATCTATGTAATCACTGTTTTATACCTACATTAAATACTTACACTTTGCTAGATGACAAAATAAATGTATGGGGTGGAGGGGTAAAGTGGGAAGAGAAAAAAAGAAAAAAAAAAAGCAATGTCCTTCACTGTGAACACAGCTCTCTTTCTTTCTTATTTCTTTCTCTCACCTAAAAGCTTTTATTTTCTCTCTCTTTCTCACATTTCTCTCTTTGTTCTTCATCGTTCACAGGAGGAAGAAGAAGAAAAAGAAAAAGGAGAATCAAGATCTATTGGTTACAAAACAAATACTCATGGATGAAGCTTAACTCATCCCATTTGATTTCTCACGTGTTTGTAGTTTATGTCTCAAGACATGAATATATTTTTTTCCAGTTTTTTTAGTAACAAAACGAATTGAGAATGACTCTTCTAAAAGCTAAGATTTGCTGTTATTGTTGAAATCTAGAGTTAAAAAATTATACATGTATGTTACGAAAAGTTATAGACCAATATGCAAAAAGTTGTAAACCATTGCACAAAAATTTGTAAACTAGTAGTAAAATATTGTAAACCAATTGAGAACACATACTACTTAGGTTGTTGCAAACTATAGTTGAAAAATTGTAAATACATGTTACAAAATGTTATAAACCAGTATGTAAAAAGTTGTAAACCATTGCACAAAAAGTTGTAAACCAGTGGTAAAATATTGTAAATCAATTTAAGACACATACTAGTCAGGTTGTTGAAAACTAGAATTGAAAAGTTATAAATACGTGTTACGAAATGTTGTAAACTAGTATACAAAAAGTTGTAAACCATTACATAAAAAGTTGTAAACCAATTGATCTAGTTCTATTTTATATTCATACAATTATAAATTTTATTAATATAATATAATTAGTACAATTTTAAAATTTTAAAATTTCTTATTTGATCTAATTTTAAAATCTTTAAACTTGGATTATGTCTTTAAGAATGACGTTATATGTATGTGTCAATATATATAAATGATTTTACTTTTTTTTCACAACAAATTAAATTAAACACCAAATAAGACTAATAAATATATTGTTAATGACTAAAATTTAATTTTATTATTATATTTAGGTCTATTTTATATTTATAAAATTATGAAAACATAGAATCCTCAATTGGTTTAAAATATTTTGTTACTAATTTACAACTTTTTGTTCAATAGTTTATAACTTTTTACATACTAGTTTATAACATTTTATAACACACATTTGCAATTTTTTAACTCCAGATTTCAACAACCTTGTTAGTATGTGATCTCAATTGGTTTACAATATTTTGCTACAAGTTTATGATTTTTTGTGTAATTGTTTACAACTTTTTGTATACTAATCTACAACTTTTCGTAACATGAATTTATAATTTTTCAACTCCAGATTTCAACAACAACAACAAATCTCAGCTTTTAGCAGAGTCATTCTTAATCGGTTTTGTTGCTGAAAAAATTGGAAGAAAAAATCATTCATATCTTGAGACATAAACCACAAACACATAAGCAATCAAATGGAATGAGTTAAACTTCATCCGTGATGATTAGTTTTGTGTGCTATCAACAGATCTTGATTCTCCTTCTTTTTCTTTCTCCTATGAACGATGAAGAATGAAGAGAGAAACACGAGAAAGAGAGAGAAAACCAATAAAGAGATAAAAAAACAGGACGAAAAACTAGTCTTCAAAATCGCCAGAAGATCAGCACAAAGTTACGAACTCAGCAGCACAAAATATCCAAAGTAAGATGCGTCGACAGCAGGGTTCGAACCTGCGCGGGCGAAGCCCAACAGATTTCAAGTCTGTCTCCTTAACCACTCGGACATATCGACCTTGATGCTGACTTTATCTCCTGAATTTTTGTAATACCTTCAACAATTTCCATGCAAGCTAGTGAATGATAATTTTCATCATCCGTATCTTTTTTTAATCTTGTTAAGACTGCGAGATATTTTTATAGATTAATCATAATGCAACCAAAAAAGAACAAAGAGTATGTAATATTTTTGTAAAAATTATATCCCTAAAGTTTTATATTTCATATATATAAATGACTAAGTATGAAAGTCTAAGCCTCTTAAAATAATAAATAGTATAATTCCCTTCGAAGAGATTTTTCCAAATTTTTAAAACTCTAACCTTGCAAATAAAACTTGATCTGACCTTAATTTACTTTCATTGAGCCTACACATTGAATATTATATCCCTAAACTTTAAACACACGTCCTCCTTCTAAAAAGTTAAAACTGCTTATGATTATTTTCATTGCATCTATAAATAATTTTTATTCTCATTAATACTATATTCGCATGTAAGTTGTTGAATATTTTGGTCTCACAATAATCTAAATGAATATTTTAGTTCTCATTAATACTCCTTCTAAATGAATATTTTCATTATGTTTCATCATAATGGTAAATTGAGAAACCGAGACGCTGAAATCAAACTCTCACATGCAACGAAAATTTCAGTTACAAGAAGAGAGATGTTACAAAAGTCTAGAATCCATATATGATTCCACGGACCCGACACAAGTAGAGTGTAGTACTGTAAAAGATAAAGTTGCTTTACTAATGCATTTTCTTTTTTATTAAAATTTTAAATTAATCTTTCATATTTATAATAGGTAATAAATTAGTCCTTTAGATTTGAATCTCATATTAGTCCCTTAAATTTCATGAAATGGGACAAATTAGTCTTTCTGTATAATTATCGTTTAAGTTGTATCATGTTAATTTATTTATGCATATTGTTAACTTATTTATATTCATATGTACTGTTAATTTTTATAGTGGATCCTAACTTGCCTCACTCGTTTAAATAAAGTTGTTTAGACTTTTTTTTCATCTATTATCCCATCATAACTCTCTACTCAGAAAAAAAAATATTAATTTTAAGTTGATATTTGTTTTATGCAAAATAGATGAGTGAGACAAGTTAGGACTTACTGTGAAAATTAATAGTACACATAAGTAAATTAATAAAATATGTGGATATTTCTATTAATAGTTCAAATAATAATTTAATAAAAAGACTAATATGAAATTTTTTAAATTATAAAATTATTTTGAATATCATATTATCAGTTAGGATGGCTCGTAATGATTTATTGAACACAAAACTTTAATCATTTTTGTTTTTGGTTCAAATAACATGCTTCTAATAATATAAATTAATATTGAGAAATAAATTTTAGCCTACTATATTTTCTTGAGTTGTTATTTGCTCTCATTAAATTATTATATTTTATACTAAATCCATCTATTGATTATTATTGAGTAAATATATATGGATAAATAATAATCCAAACTTGATGTTTAATTAAATTGTACTGCATCCATTCTTATTAAAAAATTTCAGTTCAGCCATTGAATTTAAATAATTAATAAAAGCTATTATATGAATATAATTTTCTTCACAAGTGTATGACTAAAAATAAAAATTGTAATACTTTATTTCTTTTATATATTTTAATTATCTGACTTGTATTTTTAATCACGTACTATATAAAAATTATAGTAAAATAATTTTTTCAAGTTATTCAAATGTCAATTTAAAGTCAAATATTATAATAAAAAAGTATTTATCAATTATAATTATATTAAATTAATTTTTTACAAGGTAGGGAGTGGCAAAATATTGAAATTTTTTAAAACTGTTATATTTTATATCTGATTAAATTTGCAAGTTGTTTAAATTTTGCTTCACTACAATTTTTAATTTAAGTTAAATATTATACTGAACCTAGGAATTTTTTGTGTTATGCTAAAATTTCAATTATAGTTAATTTATTTTTAATATTAATTAGTGTAATTATTAAACATAAATTTAGAATATCATAGAAGCAATGTATTAATTATAAATATAAAATAAATTTTTAATTAAATATTTTTAGAAATTTCAAAAAATGAAAATTGTAATTGATAAAAATGGAGATTCTAATACACAATAATTATTTTAATTTTAATTTTTTAAAAAAACTAACTACTAAAATAACCTTAAGGGTATTTTAGGAATAGAGCAGATGAGGATAATTAATTTGGAATGATAATAGACAAATGAGAGTAGCCTCCAACTTCTAAAAAAAATTATTTAACTATAATTATAATTGAAAAATTAATTTATTATTATATTTGATTTTAAATTTAAATTTGAATAACTTGTAAAAAAATACTTTTATGTAAATTTTGTATAGTATGCGATGAAAAATACAAGTCAAAATGTTAAAACATATAATAGAAATAGAGCATTACATTTTTATTAATTTATAGTCATGTATTTATGAAGAAAAAATCACGCATGTAAAAATTGTAATACTTTATTTCTTTTATATATTTTAATTATCTGACTTGTATTTTTAATCACGTACTATATAAAAATTATAGTAAAATAATTTTTTCAAATTATTCAAATTTCAATTTAAATTCAAATATTATAATAAATTATTTATCAATTATAATTATATTAAATTAATTTTTTACAAGGTAGGGAGTGGCAAAATATTGAAATTTTTTAAAACTATTATATTTTATATCAGATTAAATTTGCAAGTTGTTTGAATTTTGCTTCACTACAATTTTTAATTTAAGTTAAATATTATACTGAACCTAGGAATTTTTTGTTTTATGGTAAAATTTCAATTATAGTTAATTTATTTTTAATATTAATCAGTGTAATTATTAAACATAAATTTAGAATATCATAGAAGCAATGTATTAATTATAAATATAAAATAAATTTTTAATTAAATGTTTTTAGAAATTTCAAAAAATGAAAATTGTAATTGATAAAAATGGAGATTCTAATACACAATAATTATTTTAATTTTAATTTTTTTTAAAAATCTAACTACTAAAATAACCTTAAGGGTATTTTAGGAATAGAGTAGATAAGGATAATTAATTTGGAATGATAATAGACAAATGAGAGTGGCCTCCAACTTCTAAAAAAAATTACTTAACTATAATTATAATTGAAAAATTAATTTATTATTATATTTGATTTTAAATTTAAATTTGAATAACTTGTAAAAAAATTACTTTACTGTAAATTTTGTATAATATGTGATGAAAAATACAAGTCAAAATGTTAAAATATATAACAGAGCATTACATTTTTATTAATTTATAGTCATGTATTTATGAAGAAAATTATATAAAAATAAAATTATATTGAAATTATCTTTTTATTATTTATAGTTGAGTCCATAATCTAATAATTGTGATTGTCTCCTACATCTTTTAAATAAGAGGTCCCATATTTGATCTCCATTTTCCCCCTTCCCTCTTCCCCAATATCTTAAGAAGAATTTCTAGTTTTAATATCTTTGTTAAAAAATATTTTTATTATTTATTTAAACTCAATAGGGTGGACTTCAATTGTTTAGTAAAATTGGGTAGAGTCCAATTTAATTAAACATCGAGTGGTTTGTATTATTTATCCACAAATATGTATTCAATAATACTCAATAGATCTTTTTTTTTTTTTGGTAAACATGATCAATAGATCCTGGTAATTTATTTTAAATTTCATGGATTTAGTATAAAATATAATAATTTAATGAGAATAAATAACAGCTCAACAAAATATAGTAGAATGTTTTTATATTATTAGATTCATGCTATTTGAGCCAAAAACAAAAGTGATTTAAGTTTTGTGCTCAACAAATTATTAATAAATCATTGCGAGCTATCCTAATTGATAATAAAAATTCCAAAGACTTTTATAAATTTAATTGTAAAAATGTATAAAATCATGAAAGAAACAAAGTAAATGTATGGAAAGCATGAGACGAAAGGTATAAGGTGAGATAAGAAGTTGAGTAAGTTTAAGTTTTGATCAAAGAGTAAAACAAATAAATTTGACAAAAAAATTCACCCAATAAAACACCTTTATGGTGCTACACTTGACATGTGTCGGCTCTGTGAAATCATATATGTTTCGGAGATTATTCTAACATCTCTCCTTAAAAACTCAAAAATTTATTTAATGTAATGAAATTAGAATTTAAATCTCTAGTATTACATGTAAACTTTGTTCAAAACCATAATTTATGTTAGATTAAAATCTCAAATTAGTCATTAAAAGAGTTATGAGATATCAATTAATTACCCTCAAAAGATTTGTAATATCATATTAGTCATCAAAAGATTCATTTTTATGTCAATTTAGTTAAAAATTATCCTTCACGAATAAATTACTAATTGATGTCTAATTTGTCACATTATGGCTTAATATGTTACTATATGGCGAAGTGACATATCATCTACCAAAAAAAGAGTCAAATTTTCTTTTAATGATTCATAAAATATCAATTTGAGATTATCCAAATAAAACATCAATTTGATTATAGAAAATGCCAATTAATATCTTAACCAAAATGCTTATGGTGCGAAAAAACACGTGTACAAACACACTGTCAATTCATCCAACCGTCCACTACATTTTTTAATTTTATTTTTTATTATTTATTTGTTAAGATTTAAAACAATAGCCTCTTGATTTCCATTCGTCACTTTTGACGAAAAAAAGTTTCGATCCACATAACGCCTTCGTATCTTAATGATCAAATTCATTCCCTACAACTCTCTCTTTTGAGCGGCAATTTGAGATTCATCTCAATAGATGGTATGACATATCATCAAATAATATGATAAAAGCGGTTTATGGGTCAAGCCAGCACCCGCTTTTTTTGGTTGATTTTACAATTTGAGCATATCCTTATTCTTTATGGACCTACAGTCAATAAGCCAAAGAGACTTTTTAATTAGACAAATCGCTCAATTTAGGCAATTTTCTAATTCACATATTGTGCCTTTTTTTGTGTTTGTGAGTTAATTTTCTCATTTTGTTTGGTCAGATGTGAGGTTAAATTGAAATGAGTGTTTTTAGGTTCCTTGATAGATAGTGAGCTACTAGTTGTTGTTGGGTTTAGATACTAATTCACAGTGTAATTAAATGATGCCTAATGTGTGACAATGAGTACCAAAAATAAATCTGATAGAATTGAATCTACCAATTGACGCAGCACAGCGAAAGATAAATACCAGGATGAATAGTAATTCACGGTGGGACCCGCTGATCACGATTTACGATGGGCCCACTTGTTACTATTCACTCGAACAACACTCAACAATGGAACCGTATCATTATTCTCGTGAATAGTAAATTCGGAGTACTATTCATTGTGGTGGGAACCACGTCACTATTCACGTTACCAAAATAGATCAAGAAATCTACACACCGAATTTTTAATGTGGAAACCCCCAAATACCGGAGGAAAAATCACGGGACAAACTCCGAAAAATATTCCACTATATTCAGGATAATTACACAATATCCTTTTCACACTCTCCAACTCAGGAGGTAAATATAGTATTTCCCGGTGAGAACCCTCCTATTCAAATATTACACTTTTGCAATACCAAGGAGTAATAAAGATGATACCAAAAAAAATTCCCGGTGTATATACTCACACCCTACACTCTCTGGGATTTACTCACACTCTCTATTTTCCTCTCACTCTCAGAAAAATAACACAAGCTTTGTGTATTTTTCTCTCTATGTAGCTTGTATTTCCGTTGCTGCTTTGATGATTCTGAAACTGCTTCCTCGCCTCTATTTATAGAGGGAGCTTAACGCGTGCACAGTAATTAATTTACTGTTCACGCGTTGAAAATTCTCCTTCAGTACCAAACTCTTCATGCGTGAACAGTGATTTCACTGTTCACGCGTTGAAAATTCTTATGTCAGCACTGACATCATCATGCGTGAACAGTGATTTCATTGTTCACGTGTGGAAAAATTTCTTCCCCGGCTGCTTCAGTCTTGCCGGCTGTTAGTACATTTCCCATGAATTCAAGAATTATTGCACTGAACATGGCATCAGGCATGAGAAGACGGTTCCTGGCACCCTACAACATAATGGTGTGGTCGAAAGAATCAACAGAACCATTATGGAGAAAGTCAGATGTATGTTGAGAATGGCTAAGCTGCCTAAGTCATTTTGGGGTGAAGCTGTTCAAACGGCGTGCTACCCGATTAACAGATCTCCGTCTGTTCCTTTGGGCTTTGACATTCCTGAGAGAGTATGGTCCAGACATGATGTTAGCTACTCTCATTTGAAGGTATTTGGATGCAAAGCCTTTGCTCACGTAAGTAAGGAGCAGAGACAGAAGCTTGATGATAGAGCCATTCCTTGCATATTCATGGGCTATGGAGATAAGGAATTTGGCTACAGGTTATGGGATCCAGAAACGAAAAGGATTATAAGAAGCAGAAACGTAATATTTCATGAGCAAGAAGCTATGTCGGATTCTTCTATTCCAGAGAAAAGTATTGAATCTGGTGATAAAGTTGATTTTACACCAGTCTCTCTTCCTAAAGAAAATGCCATAGAAGGGGAAGAGGTTCAAGACCATGGGGTTGATAATTAGCCCAACAGTTGTAGCTTGTAAATTCACTAAATTACAAGCTGTAAAAAAAATATTACACAGATAAATGAGCCTTCTATTTATCTGCACAAGTTGGCCTGTTTGACCTGATAATTAAGTGAATGAACTGAAAACAGGTTCTTATTAAATATATCTAGATTTTTAGACTTGATTCACTTATTTTTTTTGAGGGGAAACGAGTTGGCCCCATAAATTTGAGTTGTTTTGATGACCTTAAAGGTAACTAATATAAAATAAACATCAAATGGCACATTGCTATTTTTTACCGTTGTTGATGTTTTCTAAGCGGAAGCTAATGTTTAGACAAAATTTAAACGAAAATTAATCCTTTGAGTACTAAGTTAATGTCAGAGTGTCACACATATATGTTGAGGACCAACTTGAAATTTCACTCATTACTTTATTACGAGCAAATACTTTTATGTGTTTAAACCTTGAATTTGATTGCATTTAAGTTGTAATAACCTGCTTTAAACATATTTTAAATTATTATTTAAATATGTTTTAGTGCCATGAGTACAGGTGATTTTGATTCTAATATATTCGGAATTATTAAGAATAAAATCCTATTTTAATCATCAAATATAAAGATGCCATTACCAATATCTTCCAAAACAATCAAACATGTAGCCCCAACTCGTGTTTTTGTACACCTGACGATGTCGTTTAGACATTCTTGCTAGTGGTTCAACAGAGTCCACAACCTCCGCCACCACCACCAACTGCTGTTCCTCTGCCTCGCATTCCTTATCTTCCATTCCATCTTCTCGCCGTCCTCCACTTTCCCGGTGACATGACAACCCAATTCAAAACCTGAAAACTCACACACCCAAAAAACAATGAACACTTTGTTCTCACCCCCTTCAACCATTTCGGGGGTTCCCTTTGTCTCTCCGGTTCTTAGCGGCACCAACCTTCCCAGGTTCCATTCCACCGTTTCCACCACCAGAACCAGCTTGTTCTCACACTCTCTGGTTCGCCGCACGCTCTCTGCACGTGCCACTTCCGATGAACTGGACACACAGTTACAAACAGCAGTAGATGAGGAACCTGCGGTTGCAGAGGAGGAGGAGCCCAACGTAGAGAGCAGTGGCACTTCCACTTTCTCTGCTCCGATTGACAAGGAGCTTAAAAAGGTTGGTTCCCACCAATTGAACATCCTTGGATTGCAATTTGAACCAAATTTTAAAGATGCCCACTTCATCAAAAACCTGTTTTTCTTAGAAACTCTTACATAAAATAGTTATGTATTATGATAGTATGCAACTTCGCATGTGGGTCTTGGTATATTAAGTGATTGACAGCTCTAGTGTTTGAAGGGGGTGGAGTGTAAATTTGGGTTAATTTGGTGAGTGAAAATCATTATGCTTTGGTGAATTAACAAAAGCTTCTGATGTTGTAAGTTAATTTTCTAGTCAAAGTTGAGATTATGCACTTTATCCTCCCAAATAACAGTGAAGTTGGTATTTTGGATGGTGTTTGCTGAGTTTTGTCATTTGTGTATATCTCACATGGCAGGTTGCTCAGAAGACCGCGGCAACCTTTGCACCGAGGGCTTCCACGGCTACAAAAAACCCTGCAGTACCTGGAACTGCATTGTACACTGTTTTTGAGGTTCAAGGGTATGCATTGATGTTGTTAGGTGGAGCTTTGTCTTTTAATCTCATATTCCCCTCAAACGAACCTGACATTTGGAGATTAATGGGAATGTGGTCCATTTGGATGTTCAGTAAGTCTACACTTCACATCTACCAATTCTCATCTGAATTGAAAGTTGCATGAAAGAACTATGTGCTTGCTTCCTATGCTTTACTAGTTTAGTTGCCATGTCCATTACATAGGAAGTTTGATTGGTCATTAGTCGGTGTAAACAAAATTTCAGAACCTTCAAGGGATGATGTCTTTGTAAGAAATAGTAATCTGTATTGGAAATCACGTTACTATCCTTATATGTCCTTGGAATCTATAATCCTTTAATTAATGTGAAAATTTTTCTGATAAATACTACTCCCATTTATGCAGCAATTCCTTCACTACGGGCTCGAGACTGCTCAAAGAATGAGAAAGAAGCTCTTAACTATCTCTTTCTCCTCATCCCATTGCTCAATGTTATAATCCCATTCTTTTGGAAGTCCTTTGCTGTTGTTTGGTCAGCAGATACAATAGCCTTCTTTGGAATGTATGCCTGGAAGGTACAGATACTTTCTAGGTATCCATGTTTGCTGCTAGCTTTGTTTATTTATTTATTTTTTGGATATTGTATCTAAAGAACATTTATTGCAGTTTGGATGGCTGCAGAGAACGGACTAGGAGCCCAATATGGTGATCAACCACTGCCAAGGATTTTTGGTGTCTTGACTTCCTCATGGAGCTCAGTTATATGTTACACAGCAAATGACATGAGATGTTTCTTGGAACATTTCATGGTCCAATACTAGAGCAAGTGAATTATGTATTGAAAGTTTAAAACATGCTCTAATACCATCCAATGAAGAAATGATATAGGGTTTTCAAAGTTCTGCGTTTTGTTATTTTGTCATTTCGTACCTCATTGCACAAAAAATTGAAATTCCTTTTGTTATCCAGAGCCTCCTGAACATGAGATGTAATATAGGCACGGGCTTTAGCATGTATCACTGAGAGTTTCGAAGGCTGTAAAGTGTTCTCATGACTGATACAGAAATTAAAATTTAGAAGACACTTATCTCGTTTGTTGCTGGTGCAGTAGCAACAATTTAAGATTGGCAGAATGCGCCAAACTGAATAATGCATATCTATTTCGCATGAAATTGAACGTCTGAGCTAAATTTTTGAAAGAAATCGGCATAAAAGAAAGATCCAAAAACAACCAGAAGACGATGCAAGAGGCCAGCATAAGCCACACGGCGATTACACACCAAAGTGCAATGGCGAGTCAGAAAAATCTGTTTTCCAGACTTGCCTGTATTAGTTTATAACACCTGAAAAAAGAATGATAGAAGTGCTTGTTCCTCCCAATTGTTGGGGACTCCGTACATTTTATAACCGTTCGGCAAAATAACAATGTCAACTAATTCCGGTAAGAAGAATGGATCTTTGAACACAGGTGAAGTAAAACTTGCTACAATTGCACTGCCAAGATTTCTTAAGCTTTTTACCCCAATGCAGGAGAGCAAGAGACTAATAAAAATAAGTAGACCTACTCTACAGCCACAATGTTACATACTATCTCTTCTTTTTATTTGAGCTTCTCCTTTCGGCCTCTCTTTCTGCAACCAGAACACAGAATTCTGAACCAAGCATATCGTGTATATCAAGATTCAGAGAAAGGCTTAGATCAATAACTCCCTCGATGATTTCCAATGTCATATTGAAACCCAATGTAGATAATACTCTGATGGCATTAGCAGCTCTGCATATGTATTTTCTTGTCTCCAAAGCCGTATAATTCTTCTCTTGTTCTTCAAGGCTCACTGCATGTTTATTGGGCCATAAAACTTGTGGATCAGTTTGGTTCACTTGATCTTCTACCAGGTCATCTTTGGCTTCAATATGTTCCCCAACCCATATGAATCCATTACATCCAAGAATCAAATCAACACCATATTGCTCCAGATGATGAAAATGTTGCTTTTGTCTCTTCACTAAATAGGGTGGGACTGTAAGCAGCTGACCTCTTTTAAGCTGTCATAGAACCGTGAGCAGTTAGTTATCCTATAAAACCTGAGAATGCAATCCCAATTGATTTTAAGCAACCAGAATATATTGCATGCCATCTATACCCTGGCAACCAGAATATATTACATGCCATCTATTCCCCGGCAACCAGAATATATTACATGCCATCTATTCTATATATAATCCCAGTAAACATGCATTACATCTCAATCATTAACAGACAGTTGGAAGAGTAGTTTTATATCTGTAGACAACCATGCCCATCTCAGAATTTTCTTTTTTCTACTATATCCTACATTGCTACTTGGTGTAACTGGCTAACACTCTCTGAGGGACAACAAGAAGCAAATAAACATAAGTAATATGATTTACAAGGTTTCCCAAGACTACAAACCTTTCCATATTTCTGACTTCTTGCCTGTAGGTGTAAGCCATCATGCTGGAAACCCCGAACCTCAGCCTGTGGTTACATAATTTAGGACACTAATCAACTGGTGTTTCCTTCATCCAATGTAAGTAATTTTAAGCATACACAACTTACACAAACAACATCCTTCTCTTCAAAAATTGCACGCATATTTAGTTCATCCAGAGCAGTTCGCCGCCTCTAGCAGTAGAAAGAACAACTCTCAATGAGGCGTATTCAAAGCTCAAACTTGATTGGGGCAGAAAAGCAAACAGTACGATGTGATAGAGATGAAAACAGAATGGCAAGAAACCCAGTTGAGTACTTTCAGATTCAAAAGCAACAATGCTTGACATTTCTATCTTTGTGTTTATCAAAACTTTGAGGTTTGACAGACCATACTGCATCCAACAATATAATTACAGAATCAACCCAGGTCATTCTAGAATTACAGAATCAACGAACTACGAATCTAAAAAAGATTAAATAGCTATATTCATTATGAGCTGCCTATAACCTATACAGAAGCAACTGCAACCATTGGCAACACTAGTTGTATAACAGCAACTACTAAATACATATATGGTTCCTGTTCATGCACTCTTCCAATTCTATAATACTTGCCTAAAATTAGGTAAATTGAAATCTGTCAAATTCTCCAAAAGAGAGAGGCACGCAACCTGTGCAGATACCATTGCGATAAAAGAACCAAGAATTCACAAATACCTGTACACCATCAGGCATGTTCATAGAAGAAAGCATCAAAACAGCATCTTGACTGTAATTTATCTCCAACCTCCAGCGCTTTTGAGAAACCTGCACAACGAAGCATAACAATGTACTAAATCAATTTCACAGCCACATCAGAAACTCTCACATGTTATAACCTACACAACGTGTCACATAGAAAACAGTGAAATGTACTATGATGTTTTTACCTCAACAACACGCCCAACAACGATGTCACCAACCTCAGGTTTGTACCTATTATTATTCGCTAAATTCAATTAACGAGCGTAACAAGAGAAGAATAAGCAATTTAAGAGATGAAGAGAAGGAAGGAGGGGTAATTAGGGTTTTACCTGGAGCGCAACGCGCGGACGTAGACGAGCTTGTTGACGCGCTCGACGACACCGCAGAGGGTGGCGACGAGTTCGCCGTCGAGGTCGACGGTGCCGTGGCCCTTGAGGACACCGTCTTCGTGGTTGACGGAGATGGAATCGGCGACGGTCACGGAGGCGTCGGAGTTGACCTTAGAGGACAGTGACTCCAGCTGCTGCAGTGCCTTCTCGAGACGAGCCTTCTGAGTTTGGCTCAACGGTAATTGTATCCCTCTCATTTCTCTCTCTTCTGAAACTGTGAGGAAGAGAACGAAGGGAACAAGAAAGCAAGAGCCTAAACCCTAAACCTCGCTATGCCACCATTTCAGAACCTCTGTTCCCAACTCTCTTTTTTTTTGGGTCTGCCTGTTCCCAATGTTTTTTTGGGTTGTAATTGGGGTTTGGGCCACAAAACCCAACAATTTTCAGTTAGCTTTTTCTATATCAGGCATGGTTTTTTTTTCGTAATTGTAGTTTGGGCCGTAGGGCCCAAAAACTCTTAGTGAGCTCTTTCTACATCAGGCTTGCTATTCTGTATTTAAAGAGAACATTGTTATCTTGTCATTGATAACCCTACTCGTTTACACCGCTGCGGCCTAAACCCTAAATCCTAAATCTAAACCATAAACTCTCATTCACATCTTCTCTCGTCGTCCTGCGAGATTTGATAAGTTATTTCAAATCAAAAGTGCTACCCTTTCTTCCCATGGAAATCTTCTTTTTATTTGTGCGATAATTTTTACGATTCATAGTTATTATACTGTTCTGCAGTATTTTTTTTTTGTTCCTTTGATTATAGTTATTATGGATTAATTTGATGGTTGTCCTTTCAATTTATATGCACACTTTTCATTTTCTTTTTGGTTAATCTGAATATTGTTTCAGTTCAATCGGTTTGAGTTTCAATAAATTAAAATCAAAAGGATATTTTGTTACTTATAGATTTTTCTCAAGCTTTCAAGTTATCAATTGCATTGAAGTTTAAGGTTTGGTCGTGGATGCGCATGATTTGTTGTTGTTTTCAAATCAATTGCACATTCTCATATCTATTTGTCTTTATTTTGTTTAATTTTAATAATATTTATTATTGTTTTGATATAATGGTTATGGTGGAATGGAGCAAGAGATTTAGGAAAAAGAGGCTTGAGTTCTCTAAATTTATTGGTTCCACTTTTGTGGATTTCAAGGATCTTGTACCCAAGATAATAACACAAGGGTCCATGAGACATTTGAAAGGGTTGGAAACAAGGGCATGGATTCTGGTGCCAATGATGTGGTTTTGAAAGATATAGAGCAAATGTTAGGAATAAAGTAAGTCGAGGATTCTTCTAGAAGACAATTGAAGGATAAGTCTAAGCAAGCAAATGATTTTGACGAGCAATAGTGGACAATGGATGATTGGAGCTGGCTGTGTGGAAGGAACTGAAAATCTTTGTGATAATGGTTTAATCTCAGAGCTCAAAACTAAGTAAGAAACAAGATGGCAGCTGTGAAATTAAGTTGATCGATTACCAAGTAAAGCATGTTAAATTTCAACATTCTGATGCAAACAAATTTGGGAATGTAAGTTCATTAAGCTCATATTTGCATCAAAATGTTGAAATTCAACACGCTCTACTTTGTAATTCATCAACTCAACTTCACAGATACCATCTTATATCTCACCTAGTTCTGAATTCGAGATTAAACCATTATCATAAATATTTTTAGTTACTTCCACAGCCAGCACCAACTCATATATTATCTTCCGTTGTTCGTCAAAATCATTCACTTTGTTAGACATATCCTTTAGTTGTCCACTCAAAAAATCCTCAACTTCCTCTATTCCCAACATATGCTCTATATCACTCAGAACCACATCATTGGCACCATACTCTCTGCCCTTGTGTCCAAACCTTTCAAAAGGTCTCATGGACCTCTTATATTGTTGTCTAGAGTAAAAGATCTTTGGAATCGACAAAAGCACAACCAATAAATTGAGGAAGCTCAAGTCTTGATAACTCTCGGTGGGAGTTATGTTTTTATTTTTTCAATTTAACTTAGTTTTAGTTTTGTTTCACTGATGTAGTTTGTAACTTGTTTTTGATTAATTAATGGTAACTTGTGTTTAACAGTAGTTTAGTAGCATTTTGTGGTGTTTTTAGTTGACTATTGATGTGTTGCTCAATTTATGACCAGGTATACATGGCAAGCTGGCTACGTAAAAGGTGTGCTAAAGACCCTATGGATGCACGAAAGCCCCCAAGCCCATTTGATATGCTAAAGCCCCTGGGTAGTGTTTGTTTACTAGGATATAAATAATAAAAATATGTAGGAATATTATTAGAAGATAAAAATATTAAATTTTTATCTCCATATCCTATTCCCACTGTCCCTACATTTTAGAGGTATATAAATTTTGTGTTTTTCTGTTTTTGTCTTTATCACCAAACAGATTTGTGCTTCCAATATCTCTATATTTCTGTCCGAAGGCGATCAACATACACTACTTGAGATCCATGTTCAACTTCAGTATCTTCTGCATGGGCATAAATGAGAGGTGACACCCCATGCTTGGAAGATACTGTCATGAGTTTTCATGAGTGCGGTATAGAGCACCAACATTCGATCAAAATCCTAATTTCGAGCCCGTTTCGCTATTTTTCATCCAATATCTATAAATACGAACCTAATAACGATCCATGGGCTTTAACCTTGATTTTGGGATAAAAGGAGGCGTCGGAGAAAGCCTGCTCAAGGATTAAGGATTTGGGGGTGAACACAAACGAGGAGAAATCCCACGTTAATTTTCTTTCCTCAGTTTAAGCTTACATATGTCAACGACGTCTTCTTTCGTTTCTTCCCCATCCTTTTGTTTAGTTAATTATTTTTATTTTAGCATGAATTAAGTCAATGTTGTCAGGGCGTTGATGAATCCTGCTATTTAACAATACTGTTTGTGGATTGATATTAATTTTATTTTTATTCTAATGGTTAAGTATTAATGATTATGCTTAATGCCTTTAATTTCTTGACAATCAACCAATTGAATTGAGGGTTTGCGGTAACTGGAGGTAGAGTTTGTAAATGTTGCCTACCATGAGTTTAGCGAACTAAAGATATACAAATGCCGTTCATACATACAAGATTAGATACTTAAATTGGCTTCTCAAAAAATATGTTGAAGATAAACTAGTTTATCAGATTTTAAAAATTTTAAATTAATCCCTTATATTTAAAAAAAAGAGAATAAATTGATCTCTTTATACATTGTGTGGAAGTATATGAAAGATCAATTTGTCCTTTTTAAAAAAAAAATTAAGGATCTACTTGAGACTTTTAAAATTTAAGAGAATAATTTATTCCCCAATTTATTTATGAGGGACCAATTTAGATATTTTGTCTATTAAAAATTTTAAAATTAAACCCAACACCTCATATTTAAATCAAGTAAAGGTTTACTTTAATCTCTAAAATTGTAAGTGTATTTTACTTTAATCTCTGAAATTTTAAAATTAACTCTTTAGTCTTTGAAATTTCATTCTGTGAGTCAATTTAATTATTGATCAAATAAATATTAGTCAACCATTATTATTGCGCTGACGTGCCACATTAAGTGACATATGACATGTCATGTACTGATAACATATCATGTTAAGCACATGTTGCATGCTGATGTGGCACCAAATTAAAATATATTCAGTTTAGTTGCTCAAATTTCTAAAAATGTCAATATAATCCTTAAAATTTTCTACAATGTGTAAAAAATGTTTCGAATCCCAAATTTTTCCTTTTTTTTACTTCATAAAATCTAAATCTTCAACGGTTCTTAAACTCATTTATTTCTCTTTCATTTTCATATCCTATTTAAATAGTCCAAATTTTGAAATATCCTAAACACAATTAGGAACTTGATTGGTCCAAATTTGAGATCTTCTATACTTATCTAACATAATTAATTTATTAGCTATTACATTACTTTTATTAGAATAAATTAGATTTTAAAATATGAAAAATATGATGCAAGGAAAATATTATATTATTAAATATGGATAGAGCTCATCAAGATACTATTTGAAATATTAGAAGTTTTAATCGAAAATTGTGTCTCTCGGTGCATCCGCTCAATGGCGGATAATATGAACCGCCGGCTATTAGGACGAACGAGCATTAACACTCCAGGTGATAATAACACTTTATCACCCGAAGCGCTTTCACTCCGTGTTAATGCTTCTGGTAACTCACCGCCTTCAACTCGTCCTCTCCCTCGCCAGAAGACGTCACTATCAAGAAGCAACAAACAAACCTTACATTGCGGGCGATATGGTATGGACAATGGTACGGCGTATGATTGCCGCGCACCACACGCGCATTTTAGCTGAACCCAAACCCCTACACATATATATACAAAGGTTAGATTAGTAACCAAGCTACGTACTACTAGACACATAAATATAGAAATAGGATAAAATTTATTTAAAGAAAAAAAAAACAGAAGAATAGGATAAACAAACATTTCACATTTCTTGGTACTCCAATCCAATCTTTCCCCCCAATGAATTTCTTCAAATCCGTTTTCACCGACGACCCTGACCCTCCCGGATCCGAAACCGACAACAGTGCGCCCCACCCTCAAAACGCACCGGATCGCGAAACCTCCACAACAACCGCCGCCGGCAGCTCCGCCGACATCGGCGGCGCCTGGAGCTTCGGCCGCCTCCTGAAAGGCCTCACCGCGAGATCCGAATCCATAATCGAGACCTACCGCCGCGACCTTCAGGAATTCGGCACCGGCCTCAAGAAAGAAATCGAGGTCGCCCACGGCTCCCTCGAGACCGTTAGCCACGTCATCGACGACTTTGGATCCACCGTCGTCAAGGGAACGGCCCAGATAATCTCCCAAGGCAAAGAGGCCATCCTAGCTGTTGATCTCGATTCCGATAGCTACACCCGGAACACCAGAACCAAACGCGCCAGCAGAGAGGGTAGCTTCAATTCGAAAGGCTACAGCAGGTTCGACGCTCAGGTTCGTGCTGTTCAGGGTGACGTCAGCACCTATTGTGAGGATCCTGAGGATTTGGATGAGTATAGGGAGTGGAAATTAGGGTTTTCATTGGAAGGGAAGGATGAGGAAATGGAGGGCCTTTTGAAAGAGAATGAGGCTATGGAGAGTGTTTACGAGAGGGTTGTTCCGAATAGTGTTGATCGTGAGAGTTTCTGGTTTAGGTACTACTATAAGGTCTATAAGATGAAGAAAGCTGAGGATGTGAGAGCTAGGCTTGTGAGGAGAATGTCCAGGGATGAGCTGGATTTGAGTTGGGATGTTGAAGATGATAGTGATGATGATGGTGATGATTATTTGGAAGAAGAAGAGAATGTGGGTAAGGGGAAATCAGAGGGTGAGAAAATGGGAAGAGAGAGAGGTTCTGGGTTGCAAGATGGTAACTTTGACGAAAAGGGTGTAGTGGGTGCAAAGAGATTGAGTGTGGAAGAGGTGCATGGTTCTGGTGAGGTGGAGTCTAAGGTGGAAAAGAGAGAGAGTTTATTGCAAAGTAAAGAACTTCGTAATGACTCTGTTTTGGAGTCTAAAGTTGAGGGTTCAGAAGTTGTTAAAGAGGTGGGTGATGGAAGCAGGTCAAGCGAGGAAACTATGAAGGAAGTGGATGATGACACTGGGAAGAAGAAAGACTCTGCAGCAGCGGCAGCGGGTTCTGATAAGAAAGTGATAATTGAAAGCAAGGTTGAAGATGGAAAATCTCCGGTTGTTGCTGCGAGTAAGGCCTCAGTGCATGAGGAGCAGAGGGAAGAAGAGCTTGAGTGGGATGAGATTGAAGATCTCAGTGCTGTGGATGAGGAGAAGACAACAACTAAGAGTGGGAGCCCAAGCAAAGTTGATCTGCGGAAGCGCCTGAGTAGTGCAGAAGAAGAGGAAGACTTGAGTTGGGACATTGAAGATGATGATGATGAGCCTACAAAGGCTTGAGATGGTTGATGCAACACTCTTCTTCTTTCTGGGGGCAGTGCACATATAAATATGTAAGTTTTATTTTGATATGAGAAATTATCATTTTCTTTTTGGACATAGTTGAACAAATGGTGACTGCAAATAGATATGGATTCTTCATTCTTGCATAGCAATTCCTTACAATCCTTTAACCGCCTTTCACTATTTCTTTTATAATTATGTCTGGCCACTAGCCAAGTGGCCAGTAAATTAGTCCATTTTGAACTCGGAGTTGGTTATAGTTCCTTTATGTGGAAAACTCTGCTTTAACTAGCTCATCCATTGTTATATTGAAGTGAGAAGCTATGCTTCTTTCTCTGTTTTTAACAGAGAAGCTATTCTTTTTCTTACATCAAATAATAGAACCATCAAACTAATAACTTGTATATATGATATGAGAGTGACGTAAAAATTTTGAAGTGCGAGAACCTTTATCCCATAAATATATGTATAAATCCTTGCCAAATCAAGAAAGTGTGTATATTTATCCCGCGTAAGAAATTTGAAAAAGATGAATATTCATATGAAACATCAAGCATTAGAAAGTGTTGCAAAAATCAAAATAAAATCTTCACTTGAAGGACTAGAGTAGTCCCTTTTATTTCAGTTGAAACCGTATCAACAGGCAAGTATCAAGACAAGATAACAGACATGGCTGCTCATCTCGTCTACAGAAGTTTATAAAAGAATCAAAATATTCGACAAAGAAAGGGTGATCTTCACACGTAAATATAACAACCAAAAGTTTAGTCGATGATAATAAGTTAATAACTATGCATCTTGATAATGGTTTGATTGTCTAATATGAAAATATAAAATTACCATTCATACAAAATCCTACCCTCTTAACATAATTCACAACTTCACATTCGGAAGCTAGACTCCTCTAAGGCCCTGAAGCTGATTGGAGTCCGTAATAGTGCCAACTCTAGTTTGTAAGCTGTCTGTAAGATGAAAAAAGTGGGGAAGGGTGAAAAATTGATGAAACAAACTCTTCTAGCAGCAATTGGGCCCGTTTATGCAACAAATTAACGTATTCCATAGTCCCTAACTTTCTTGCTTCACATTTCTTTGAACCCAAGGCTGCTTCGAGATTACTGTAGTCATACCATATCCTTCAACTGTAATGCCGGGTTCAGAAGTGGACTCTCCCATGTGCGAGTCAACTGGAGAAGGTAATGCCATAAGCCGCCCTTTTTGGGCACGCGGTGGAAGATGCCTTGCAGGTTTTCTGGATGGCACCTTCCATGGCAAGAAAACCCCAGTTCCATTCCCACCACGAGGATCTTTTCCAGTTCCATTCCCACCACGAGGATCTTTTCGGGGGTTCAATGCCACAGGGCGCATAGGGGTTAGCATGACCATTGGAGCACGAAGTATTCCCCATCTGGGCATCATATCCATAGCCTCATAGCCCCTTGGGGTTCCATTTGGGACAGCATATGGGCTTGCAGTGCCAGGTTGCCAAATAGTCATTGCAGTTGTCATGGTAGGAGTTGGTGTTGTTGGTGATAGGCATTGATTGGAGTCTGGCCTCACTCTGAAGAAGGTGATGCTGACCCTTCTGTTTGGGGATGGACACATAACGTGTCTTGCCATGTCAGCACTATTTCCCCTCATCACTAAAAGAGACCTGCGAAAGTTAGGCGTTTCATCATTCAGTTCATTCATTGTTATTGATCAGTTTTGGAAGATACATTCAGTATATATGATGGCTCAAATTTCACTGCACTAGACAATTACTATCAGCACTCTTCTGAGACATGTCATTAAGGTGCCAATCCTATCAACGTTTCTTGATGCAGCCACTGAAATGGTCTGAAGGCACTTGTCAAAATGATGATAATGCCATACCCATTAAACGCCTAAAATTCCTTAAGAACATCCAAGAAAATTTCTGTCATTTAGTATTGAAGAACTTAATGTTTATTCAACCAAGAGAGCAAGCCACTTTAAACACACAACATATTATATGAATGAACAAAGATATACATGGAAAAATAAGCTTTCCAGGTTCAGAGTGGAGCCCTGTAATGCCTCTGTTATGCAAATGATGAAAATTTAAGACTTGGTGTCAGTTCTACTTCAATCTTGCTATTGATCATTTTTCAAGTCAGAGAATCAATCTGTTTTGTTCCTTAAATTGCCTGCAAGTCTTTATGTTACTCGAGGAAAAAGGAAAAGGGGAGAAGCAACCTAGCCATAATATGGGCATTATATGAACATATATAGTTGCATCCTCTAAAAGCTTGTATAATATAGCATTTCACATTATTCACTTACATGTTGAAGGTATTTCTTCCTTTGTAGCCAGCACTGTGACTAGTATCTTAAATAATAAATGCAAGATTAGGACTGCAAAGAGTAAAGTTGTTTGATGTATACCCCTTCTTCAATGAAAGCATGAGTGGCCCCTTGTAGTTCCCATCATTTTCACTCACAAGGATACGTCCAAAAGCCATAGTTGATTCAATGAGAAGAAGGTTGGATATAGGCTGATCCAGATGTGGTGGTTTCAGGAATGGCTGAGAAAATTCCCCCTAAAATTACAAAATTGTATAGACATTGCTAAATAGTTATTTCATTGCACCAACGACTGCTAAGAGTTATAGTACATTCCTAAGATTTGACTGGTACAGGATAAATGAAGTAACCGGAAAACATGAAGTCTTTACCTCTTCAAAGAAGTTGATGATACAACCATTTGGCCTTTTGTATTCTGGAATTAATTTCCATTGAATAAGGTGATCAATGACACCATGGAGAAGTGCCGGAATTGGCTCCAGATTGCCTGTAAACAAAATGGGAAACAGAAACGTAAAATTACACACTATCCCTACCGGATTATCAAAATTTTCTTTTGATCATTTCTTACTTTTTGCATGGTCCTTTATCTGTCCAAATATTGGAACACCCAGCTGAATGAGTTCCCTCCTGTTCCCCTTCATCTCTTTGTTAAATAGTATAAAAGTTTCACCTACATTTATTCAAGAAGATCTAGTTAGTATTTTAAAGACAGTGTGCCAAGAGGACGGCTTCCGTGAATCATTATCTGTATCTAAACCTGTCTTGTGATTCGACAAAATCATACAAATACACGGAAGAAATACAACCACAACGTTGTCAAGAAAGATAATAGGTTAAAGTCTTGAAACACTCGATGTATCTATTATTAAGGATAATACAGAGCCTGGTATTGCATGTCGTACTATTATTTGAGATGAGTTCTGAAATAAATTGAAGAAAACTGCAGTCAGTTGTGCTATGTCCTGCAAAAGTCATTAGTCAACCCGCAAAAATAGACTTCAAATTTCATTTGTGATAGCAGAAGACCAAGATTTGAAACCAAACCTCAAAATAAGCATGAAATAAAGAAATTAAACATGGGATTATCCATACGGGGAATGAAAGAGTTAATGGTGGTTTACCAGAGAGTTCCCCATTCTGGCCAGCAGAATGCATCTCATCCACAAAATCAGTAAGCTTAGAGATTTCTGAATCATTGAAAATGTCCTCATATAACTTTAGTCCCTTCACAACATTCACCTGTTAATTGGAATCATGTGCCACTTAGCAATATCCAGCTGCTTCTTAATTACATAAACTAGTAGATATCGGCTATCTGAATCTAGGCTTCTTTGTTAGAAAGAATGTAGTGAGTTTTTGAAAGAAAGAACTTGCCATATGCCCCTTCACTGACTCCTTTGCTTGGAAACCTTTTGTCAACTTTATCTGTGAAGAGCGTCCTTCACATTCTTCGTGATTGGAACATATATTATTGTTCATCAAATTGGCATGCATTTCTTGAGATCCTGCACATCAGATCAAAGGAAATTTAATTTGACTTGATTACATCATAATATAATGCATTACATTTCGATCCTAATTACTGAGCATTATATTCATAAGTATGGTTGACAGCAGTGAACCGCTGTTCTAAAGTGTGAAATCCTACTAGCCCGTTAATGATGGTTAATAATGGAGGGAACCTGAGGGAGTTAAACTAGTATTAGCAAGAAAGTGAATTGAACCTCAAGTGTATAGATAGCATTACCACATTACCAACAAATGCTTGACAAAGTTAAACTAAAATTTCACCGCATGACACCAGTTTCTGCAATGTGACTGTTGAGAAAAATTTTCCGTCTCCAACAAAATCGCCATTCTATAGTCGAGCACCAGCATTACCAGTGTGCCCACCACTAGTCCAGATAATAGCGCTAAAAAGGGATAGGCTATGGCAACAAACAAAAGAATAATGGCAGCACATGTCCCCAATATGGAATAAATGCATCCGGCTGCCTAAAAATGTGTCCCCCCCCTCTCCTTTTTTTTTTCCCTTCCCTTTTGTCATCTGCATATTGTTCACATTCTAGTTTTCTAATTCCTAACCGTAAACCATTCATTCAGGAGCAATACAGCACAACTTAACTATTATTGCATCACCATAACTTATATTTTTTTACTTGGTGGAACCATCACTTACTCTTTGATTAGAAGTATAAATGTTTAAAAAATAACATTAGTTATAATCATTAAAAATTTTATAAATATGAAGTGATATGCGGATGAATATAAGTACAAATGATAAATATATTTTTGGAGAACAACTAATGAATTATTTCTTTTTTAAAGAAAAAAAAGAAAAAGAAAACTTCTATCGTTAATGTTAAATACACTTAAATGAATTGAAGTTATAAACTTAAGATAAAAAGTATAGAGATTACTTCTAAACTTAAACATATATTAAGGTAGTGTTTGGTTTCTGTCTCATAAGAGTAAAAACAAAGATAATAAAGACAAAGACATGAAAATACTATTTATGTATCACGTTTGATAATGGAATATAAGACATAATGACTATCTCTATGTTTTATTTGGAAACATGGAGATAAAATAAAAAATACATGATAAAAATATTATTTACCCTATTGGACTACCGTCATCGGTCATTGGACCACCGTCGGTAATCATCGCCACCAAAGCACCCATGACAGTGAGGACAAAGAGAGAAATATTAAATATATATAAAGGGTTAATATTGGAAGAAAAAAATATTAAATTTATATCTTCACGTCCTGTCTCCATTATCCGTCTATTTGAAGGTATATAAATTTTATGTATTTTGTGTTTCGAAATAGAAAAATTTTCTATATTTTGCACTTGTCTCTGTAACCAAATAACTTTATATCACCAGTGTTTTGTGTTTTCTATCTTGGGACAGAAACTAAATGCTACCCAATTGTCTTAAAATTACATAATAGTTTTGCAGCTATATAAATTATAAAACAGCTCTTAATTATACACTATTTATTAAAAAAATTCAAAGCATAAGTTGACATGTAAAGTTGTGAAAATCGTAATATAAAATTCTCATTTTATTAATGTTTTTACAAATATCAATATTGATTTAAGTCTGCAAGATGAGGTATGACTGACCGGAAAAAAAAAAGTTCCCATCTCGTTTATTTGAGTTTCATTCATTATTCTTCTATGGAGCAAAAAGAGTATGATTCTTCATAAGTCTCCCTAAAATTCGGGTATAAATAAAATGAATGGAATAGATCTTTTATCATTATTATATTCTTTTGTGAGACTTAATTAACAGTAAAAACCTACACATAATCATTAATCAAATCATTTGAAATTTTCAGGTGACAACAAGTATTACCCAAATTTTCAAAGCCTGGCTATAGCCAGATAGCTAATTAGCTACACACCCATTCAGACCCGAACTGGCACGTGGTAGGATGCAATTAGTTGGAACTAGTCACGAGACGTCAACAACTGCATTATGGCGTCGGCTATGATCTTTCCGCCGCCTGTAATAAAATCATTGCACAAATCTCTAGATTTCCACTCCATCAACGTTGTGATATTCGCCACGCCCCTAACACCAACTCCACCAAACCTTTCTCAAAATATAGTACACTAGTATTTGACAAAAATTATGATACCACATTCTCGGCGTGCAGGCAATTTACTTTAATATCACCGTTATTTACACGAAATCATAACCAACAAAAACCATTTATTAAAAAAAACAGAGAGACGCACATCGCTACTATTATTTTTTAATAAAAAAATTGTTAGGCGAAGTCCTTCATAATTTAACCTATTTTTATTAGAATTATATTATTTATATTCATAATGTATTAAATATTATATTAATAGAAGAGATTATTATCAATTCCATTTATCTAACACAACTCCTCATTTATTGTCTTTGTGTGTAATATTTCTAAAATACCCACAATACAAAGCTTGTTTTATACTTATTTACCTAATTTGTATTTTTAAAACTAAATTAAATTTTATATGATAGAATCTTCATTATCTATTGTTACTCTTTATTCATTATTTTTATTTATTAAACTGGTAAATGGCTTAATTAAAAATAATTTTATATTTCTTATGTGTTATTACTCTCATATTTTAAATTTATATTTAATAATTGTAATAATTAATACTAAATATGATGGTAAAATATGTTATGTTACTTATACAAGTAGATCTAAGTTTGTAGTCACAAAATCACACTAATTTAACTGTGAAAATTTTTTAGTTGCTCTAACAAAAAAAAAACTCTCTACACCAATTCCATTAAAAATATAATTAAAGTAAAATTATGTTTCATAGAGTTTATATGCAAAAAAGTGATCAATAGAATAAAAAAAATATTCATACTAAGAATTTATGCTCATAATGCTTCTAACCAAAAAATTTTTTTTTATTATATTGTACCAAAAAAGTAGACTGAAGTTTATTTTTTTTACTATCGATTGTGGGCTGGTATTATTGTTTTTATCTAAAAAAAATATAAAATATCACAGTAATAATACCTTATAAATATAAAATAAGTTTTTAATAAAAAATATTAAAAAAATCACAATAAAAATAATAAATAAGAAATGATAATAGACAATAAAGGCTCTATCACATAATATGTAATTTAGCTATAAAAATATAAATCAACTAAATAAATATAAAACAAGCTTTTTATTAAGGGTGTTTTAGGAATACTATACAAAATAATAATAAATGAGGAGTGACATTAGACAAATAAAAATGGCAATAGCCACTCTCTGTATTGAGTTATATTTGATCCAGATATGAGTATAGACCCTACTTAAATAGGATCTACACTATATCTGGATAAGATGTGAGTCGACATAATATCCCACCCAAGTAACATTTTTCTTTCAATTGAGCTAATGGGCGTGGAGCAGAAGCTTTGCAGCCAGTAATGCCTACTGTAGTCTTTTTGCATGACCCAAAATGAAAAATATTGAAAGAGAACAAAAAGGTTTCGGAAATCAGACTAATCAAAGAGTTGAACGGCGTCCACGGTCAACCATTGCGCAGCAGAAATCAAATTTGACCCCCAATATAAGAGACTGCGTACACAATTTCTCTAGAAACCTGATTCTCACGCCAACTATCTTTCCAAAACTTTTACATGCTCTCGGAAAAAAATATAATTAAGCTTCAGTCATTATTTTACAACCTGCATCTTAGAATTCTTTAACATGTTTTCTTTTTTAATTCCTTTGCGAAACACCAGGTAAAAAGAACATAACTTTTTTCTAATATACTATAATTTTCATTGTACTTGAATGAATAAAAAATAGAATAAAGTTTTTTTTTTGCAGAGAATATCATAAAAGTTTCATTATTATTACATCATTGATATTTGTATCTCTGTCCACAAAATAATAGTTTTAAATCACCAATAATTAAATTAAAAAAAAACAGTCTCCCAAGCCAAACACAAATAATCAGGAACTGTGATGATTCAATTCAATTGTGGTTGCTTCTCAAACCAATTTCTTTACCATAAAAAAAGGGGGAAAATTTTAGGGGGAAAAAATAGTGAATCAATTTCCAGAGAAATTAGCAGTGAAGCTTAATCAAAGCTTGGAAAGCACGAATCATGAACAAACAAAGACAGAAAAGAACTAAGATCATTTGGCACCGTGTAATTAAAATTAATTACCTGAATCAGTAATCTCACTCTCTGGAGAATCATACTGATCCTCATGAGCTTCAACTTCACCACCTCCATTTCCATCACTCTCCTCCTTCACTTCCCCCTCTTCCATTTTCCCTTTCTCGTCACCGAAACCACTCTCATCAGCGTTCTCCTCTTCCGTCGTCATCATCTTCTTCTTCTTCTCGGCGACCCTGCGGAGCTCGAGCGCCACGTCAGCGATGGGGTGGTACTTCTGCATCTGGATGACGGGGATCCAGTTGAGCCTGCGCCGGTGTATGGCGGCGAACACGGCGTGGTAGTCGTCGGAGTCGACGGCCGCAGCGGCAAGGTGGCCGCAGAGGGCGTCGATGATGGCGTTGGCGGCGGCGAACTCGCCGCGGAACCAGGCGAGGATGGCTTCCTTGGCGAAGGAGTCGGACACGACAACGGGTGGCGCCGCCGCCATTGGTGGATCGGTCCGAGGTAGTGGAACAGCCGCCATGGGCATCTCAGGTCGAGTCAATTAAGGAAGTTTGTCCAATGGCGAGTGAATTGGGTTAGTGTTTGAGAGGAAAACTGAGAGAGAGAGAGAGAGAGAGGTGTGCTTGTGTCTGTAGAGGTGTGTGTGTTTTGGGGTTTTGGTTATTTTAACTTTTTGAGTTCACATGCAGAGGAGAGGTTACAGGAGAGGGTTTAGGGAAGGGGGATTTTAATACTATGGTTGTGTCTGGCGTCCGGTTCATGTGTTGTGCTGTGTGCCAACTCCGTACAGTTGGAACGTGGCAACAACATGGAAAAGGTCGTTTAAATGGCAACACATTAACGAGCTTTCCTCTCCGCAATTCCCATTCAAAGTCCTATTCCCTTCCCTTCCTTCTATGGCGTCTTTTTACATAAAATGGATTCATTTTAGGGGATTTCTCTTTATGCCCTGTAAAATTTATAAAAATATTATTTTAATATTTAAAAATAAGTATTCAATCAGAACATCTACTTTATCATTATTAGATATAATAGTGACCCCAACTTTTTTTTACTCACTCATCATATCCAAAAGTAATGGAGTGTGTGTCTCAATTAGACACCCACTTATGGGTGCTAGAATAACAGTGTTCTAAAATTTATAGGTATTAATTTCCTTTGTATAATTTATGATTAAAAATTTATCACATATTTCACTAATTAAAATTATTAATATTTTAAATAGTCATAATTAAATTATAACTCTTAAATTCAAAAGGATACCGATATCCTAATGGTACCCTAACCATAACAAAAACCTTATTTTTATGGTATGAAATTTTTTAAGTTTATATTGTTCTTTAATAGCATATATCTACCAAAAAAACTATTTGATAGCATATTTTAGAGTTTAATTTTGATGTACTATCATTATAGAAAAAAAAAAAGTAAAATATAATCTTCTCTCGTAAAAGTAGGCTTAATTATACTCTCATCCCTAAAAAATTGAGAAATACTACACTTTTATTTTGTTTATTACTTTTTCATTTTTCATAATTATTATTTTATTTTGGACCAAATTATCCTTTATTAATACTACAAGTAGGCGTAATATATATATAAATTAAAATATATTTGCATATAATAATGTAAAATATTATATATTTATATATACATGTATTTAAATCATTTTTTTAAATTTTTGCTATATTAGGAAAATAAATTATAGCTAGTAACAATAATCTATAATAATTATTTTATAAAATAAAAAATTACATTTTTAGGTTTTTTTCTAATATTAACATATGTATAAACATTAAACATATTTATTAGTTTTATACATCAAGATAAATCTTGAAAAAATATAAAATAAAAATTTTTGAGATGTTATGATACAAATATAATATTAATATTGTAATTTGATAGTTAATAAATATATGATTTTTTTGCTTAAAATTAATTATTACAAATTATTATTATGATTAATTATTTTTATTTTTAATTTTTAATTTTCTTAAGATAAATAATAATTTAAAATTGATATAAATAACTCAATATTTAAATTATTATAAATTGCCTATATTTTATTTATTAAAAATTTATATGTATAAATTAATAAAGATTATTTTTGTCAATAACAAAATAATAATGAGAAAATGAACAATTAATAAAAAATTTGAAAATTGATTAAAGTATAGCTTATCCTAAATTTATAGGGGAGGGTGGTGTATGTCTTAGAAACAGAGGAAATATGAGTGTAATTATATTATCTTTCAAAAGAGGGAGTTGTTTTATACTCTTAAATATCTAGGGGAGGGGACTGCATGTCTTCAAAATAGAGGGGAAATAGCATAATAAAGCCTTCTCTCATGGGAGTGGATTGTACTTTACTCTAAAAAAAATTATATGCATACTATCACATTAGTATAAAGATAAATTACACTGACCTCCCTAAGATTAGATGAAATTCACCCCACCTCTACTCTATTTGTAAAATTTACTTAGGAGATCCTTAAGTTTGTAGAATCATTACAATATCCTCCCTGAGTTTGTGAAATTATTAAATTGACTTCTCCTTTATAGCATAATGAACCGTGCATCCATGAGAGGCCAATGTCACTTGAATAAATAAAGGGAAATCTGGATGAATTTCACCAAATCCCAGGGGATCAATGTAATTTACCCTTAATATAATTATTTGACCCAACTATGTTATTTTGAAAGTCTAATAAACAAAAATATATGGTCAAATAATAAGATAAAATTATTATACACAGATGATGCATAAATAAATTAAACGGTTATCAAATCAATAAATTTGATTAACTTTCACACTCGTGCAAATAAAAATTTAATTAGATGATTTTTCAGCTTCTCTAAAATGAGAAACTAACAGTCTATTTGGTTTGAATTTCTAGTTTTCAGTTTTCCAGAATTTGTGAAGAAAAAAACTGAAAATTATGAAAATTATAAATTCAGTTTTCAGAATTTTCAGTTTTTCTTTCACAAATTCTGAAAAACTGAAAATAAAAACTAGAAACTGGAAACTCAAACCAAACAGGCCCTAAGAAAGTAATGAATTAATTACCTTTTGACGATTTAGTGGCACTCACACATAATAAAATCTATTAATCCAAGAATTATTAATTCATCACTTCTTAACTCTATTAATATTCTCACTTTAGAAGAGCGAAATTTAAAATTTTCTATACTCTTTAAACTCTAAAATATAAAATAAAACAAAACACAATGCATCTTCACTGTTTTTAAAATAATAAACTAATAATGTATATCAATTCCGCCCGCACGTTTTTTTTGGTTAGAAAAAGGAATAAGACTACTTATAATTACTAGGAACAAACACGACTTCCCCAAAGAACAATATTATACAATTAGAAATATGTTCCAGATCCTTTTTTATGAATCAATATGAAACATGATTAAAGCAAATTAATCATGATGTGGTGGCAAAACACTACAAGATTTTCGTGAAATACAGACGAAATTATAGGCAGATTTTATAAGTTTTACAGATGGATTTTTTATTTATAGATGGATTTATAGATAGAAACATGTTGTTTGCTATTTTCGCGTCTACAAATGTTATAGACGGCTTCATCTGTCTGTATATTTGTAGATAGGTTTTTTCATCTGTAATTAGCTAAAAAAAAAAAGCTTGTAACATTAGTCCATTATAGATAAAAAAAAATCTATTTGAAATAAAAGAAAAAATTTTAAAAAAAATTATCTCCACCGCCATCACTGCCACAGCCATCATGCACTATCCATTGTTTACATCAACTCTCTTCCTGATGCCACCCCAAACAAACCCAAATCTTTCCAAACCTATAGCCACATCCACCATGTGCCATCGTAACCGTGTATTCTGATGCACCATCCCCAAAGAAAACAAAGCACCAATGTTTCTACACACTAAAAACTGATAACTCAATGAAACTCACAACAAAAAAGGCATAAAATGAAAAAAACTAAACATATTGAAAGTTAGAGAATATTATAACAAACACAATGATGCAAACCAATTACAAAATTATCAAAGAAGGGTGGCGATTGTTGTTAGTTTCTAACAGAGAGAGTGAGTGAGTGAAAAGAGAAAGAAGTGAAAATGAGAAATGGGAAAGAAGGGAGGCACCACATTTGTAGCCTCAATTATGATGTTACAGACAGATTTTTCCATTTGTGATGCGCACATTAAATATGCGCCTTTTTAATCTCTAACATTACAAACAAATTTTTCTATCTGTAATCTTGAATTTCAAATTACAAATGAATTTGCAGACAGGAAATCCATCTATAATGCACATGTTAAACACGCGCCTTAAATTTCAAATTACAGATGAATTTTTTCGTCTATAATATATTGGATTATTTTAAATTAATGACTTAAATAAAAATCCATCTATAAATCCATCTATATATTTTATAAGAAAATGGAAAAAGAATTATTTCATTATCTGTCTATAACAATTATGCACCATGTGGAGTGAGTTTGTGCTAACAATTACAGATAGATTTACAGATTTTTGCCAAAAAAAATTTCATTTTCTCATCTACCCATCTATAAATCCATCTGTATTAGAGACGAAAAAAATTCGCCTCTAAAATCCATTTTTGTTCCGCTAGTTTCTAGTAATTAGTAGGAGTCTTCCAAGTAAGTATATGGGATAAAGCTCATTATGATGTACTCTTGATGGGTTAATATTAGAACATAGAGAACTAACTCTACATGTAGCTTAGTAGATTTTGAGGTTTTGTCAACCCTACTCATGGATTTGGGCTTGTAAGGGGCATCCCATGGAGATGTTGGAATAAGCCCTTGCCTTCAGTTTGCATACCAAGGATGTCATGCCCGGTCAGCAAGGAGAGGGAGGAGAAATATAGAGACCTAAAAGAGATAGAGGATCCATTTTTGATAAAGAACAAAACTCCCTTAGCGCCCTTGTTCTGAAGAGCCCCAAATAAGGAAACATCCCCAAAACATTGCCCAAACTAAAACCTATTCTAGCCCATTTCTTCAAAAGTCCAATCTTGTCTTCTTGTCTGAATGTCACCTTTCATGTCCTTTCTTCCAGAGTACACACTACTGTTCCATCAATAGCTAGCAAGTGAATCTCTTTCTTAATCTCAAAGAAACGGGAACAGATCTAAATGGGGGCATATGCAAAAGAGCTCCCCTTCTCCCATACAAAAAATAACACAACAATGTAACAACACAACCTGTAACCTCTTCTTCCCTCAACGACAACACCAAAGAAACACCACCTCCATCCTCAACAATACCCATACACAATAGTCACCCTTACGCAAACAGAGAACCATTACCTCACAAAGTGACATCCACAGGGAGGGCATCCAAGAACACGCTCTCATTCTAAAAACTAAGAGAACACCAAGGAAAGGTAACTAGCACCACATCCTGGCACAGAGGGAGAAAGGAAGGCTTTCATTTATCTATCATTATTTTTCTAAGGCTGGCATCACTTATTCTCTACTCAAGCCACAAGGGAGGGAGTTCCCAACTCTTTCATTTTTCCACCATCTCCTCACAAACTTACAAACCTAGAGATTAAGATCTAGTTTAGCCCTTACTAATCCTTCCTTGAAAATCTAGTATGAAACAAAATAATTGAAATTTTATTATAAAATTAATTAATATAATTCACTTACTTATTTAAAACTTAATATATATGTCACTTCATTGGTTTGTTTTTTATTTACGTTCATAATAATTTTAGTTTGATTTTAGCTTTTTGAATGAAGGATTATTTATATTATATGTGTTGTTTAGATTTTCATTATAAAAATGTAAATATATTTTAAAAATACTTAAAGAATAAATTTTTTTAAAAATTATATATAGGAAATTTGTTTATTTTTTATCCACAAACATGAATATCGAGGTTAAATCCAAAATCACACACTCGATTGAGTGATTTGGCTCTTTATCACTTAAGCCAATATCTTATTGGTATAGGTATTTCATTGTTAACTATTACCCCTCACTTTCATTCTATTTGTTAATTTTTTTAACATTTTCATTTCAAAATATATGTTCATTTGTGATATCGATGAAGTGTCAATTTTTTTTTCAATACTACCTTTAGTATGATTTATTATGTCATTACTTTTGTTTTTCAATATCATTATGATCAAGTTTTATTTATTATTTAATAGGGACGATATTATCTATTTACATAATTTTTTACTTCTATCAAGATTTATTTATTATCTCTTTAATATATGCATTTTCTATTTTTAACGGATAGAGTGAAATAGAATGAGTAATATTCTAGCATATTCTCATTTTCTTCAACATTACACAAATATGTTAGTAGAAATAAATAACATCTGTATTTTTTCAATTTAGGAAACCGTTAAATGTTTGTTAGCTATTTAATAATAAAAGATAATTAATGAATGCACGAAGAGATATATTTTAAAAGTAAAAGTATAGTTGAACCTATTCAATAAATGCGCAAAGTAAAAGTATGTTTTATTATTCAATGGTTCCCTTTTTTATTGACAAAAATTGTGATAATATAGACCTCGATTTATATGAATCTTGTCATGTAATAACATATTAATGATTAATTTTTATGATATATATTTATTATAATATTAAATTATATTTTAAATAGTTGATATGTTATTATATATAAAATTTATTGTAAACTCGAATGTATACTTTATTGCTTTTATTGGTATGCAAATATGCAATTGTTTTTCTTCTAGGCTAACAATCAATTGGTTCATTAAGAAGAACAATCAATTGGTTCAACCATTATTTGATTTTCTCTTTGATCATTGATTAGGTTGAAACATTATTCGCAGCCAATTGGAACGGTTAAATTTAGATTTTTTTTTCTTCAAACACCGTACAAGTGGTGGTTTGTTATAAGTTTTGGCCCCAGACATTGATAAAAGAGTTTTAGAGGTTTAAGTCCGTTTATTATTGGAGACTAATAACATTTGAAAAGGACAAATACGTAATGGCAATAAATTAATTGTTAACTAGGCAGAGACCGTCAAATTATCCATTAAACACTCTATGTAATGATCAATACATGTAAATGCATCGATTGATGTATTTTCATCATGGACTATACAAATATATAATTTTAATTAAATAATGAAAACGTATCAATTGAGAGAATTATCTTTATCTGAAAGGTATAAGGACTAAATTATAATTTTCAAACTATACAAGAGTGATCTATTTTTAAACTATTTAAACTCAATTATTTAGAAAAGTCATATAATAATTTTTTATTAAATTTAAATTATTCTTGTTAAATTTAATAGCTGCCATTTAATCTCAGAATTAATTATTTTTCTCACTTAATATCCTCTTTTAAATATATTATTATCATTATCTATTATATTATGATCTATATTAGACCGTACGTGCATATTGATACTTTTTAGTTATTTCTAATTAAAAATAAGTTACATATCTTATTAATTTAATTTATTAAAATATAAAAAATTGAATATTCTATTACAGTCATAAAAAACAGAACAAAAAATATTGATATCTTAAAGGTACTGTAGTAAAAATGTTGGAAATTTTTAAAAAGTGAAAACCCAAAATAAGTGAAGAAAATTGTTTATCCTCTTTATATGTAGAATAACATATTGATTCATAATCTTATCTATTATTAATAGGTTATGTATTTTATTTAAATAAAATTGATACTTTATTTAATAATAATGAATGAAATTTGAGTCACCCTTCAAGAGAATTGAGTAGCCGAAGGGGGCTAAAGGCAAAGGGGAGTGGGTCCCTCACCTTTGCACTGGGTCCACTCCATTCCACCACGGCTGAATAGGAATTAGGAAAGGAAGGAGCATTGCATTGTGAGGTGCTGTTGTTGGGCCCCATTGAGAGCTCTATTGTTGGTTGGCACTTCACAGGCCAGGAAGGGTGGCTCCCACCGCCACCCGGGGCTAACGTAACCCAATCCTTTCTACTTTCGAGTTTGAGGCACTACTGTTCATGTGGGGCCTACTATTCCTTCTTTCTATATTAATAATCCCCTTAAAAAATTATATAATTTTAATATATTAAAAAATAAATATATCTGAACTAGATATATTTATTAGTTTAGACATATTTAATTTTTAATATATTAAAATTATATAATTTTTTAGTAGTGACTATTAATATGAAAAGTGGGATTGCACTTTTTGAGTGAGTCTGTAGAACCAAAACGACGTCGCTTCGACACATCACATCTATATGTCGGCTCGGCTAAGATTCCGCGAGTCCAAAATGGCTTTTTCTTAATTTCTTTTGCCCATTGAAGGGATTCTTTCTTGGGAAAAAGTTTGCTGCCCGTTATTCCCTACCCTTCCCATTTTTTTTTCCTTTTCTTTTTTCAATGAAGTTTATCGGTTTGCATCCTACTATGAAATAAAAACTAATGTGATAAGATATTGATGCAACTAATGAAATCAGATTCACTACTATTATCAAGAAAGCATTACTTTTTTATCAATATTATTTTTAACACAATTAATTATATTAATTAAAATATGTTTATTTTAATAGGAGTAATTTTATTCACTTATACAACTTTATATTATTACTATATTTATTTATTATTTTTTAATATATTTTTTGTGTTTTAGACAAGTGGAATGAAATGGACGAAGTATGCTTTTTTGTTTTATTTTTACAATTTTCATAATATAATACTACTTATTTGTTTATATTGGCATCGATTGTCATTTACAAAAGCTATCAGAAACTCAGGGAGGAAAGGGGAGAATGTTGCCCCCACTATGGTATTCTATAATTGACATTTCATTTCACTGCAATAAAACTAAGCATCTGGTTGAGTGTTTGGCAGAAAATGAAACAACTATTGCAATTTGCACCAAACACATAAGCCTCTTTTTTTAAAACATATATTTGGTGATTAAATGATTTTGGTCAAATACTCCTTCTAGTTTTATATTCCTGCTGTTTCACCCCATCTGAAATTAAAAAAAAATACATTAGAAAAATAATAAATTAATATTGGTAATAATATAAAGTTGTGTAAGTGGTCAAGTTGTTCCTCTTGAAAAACAAAAGTAAGTAAATATAACTAATTAAAATAAATAAATACAATTAATTATGTTAACAGTAGAATTGATAACAAGAATTAATAATTTTTAATTTGATAAATTAATTTATATTAAAAAAGCCCAAAAAATTTAACAGATGAAGTGCAACTGGGGAGTATTATTTAAGATAGGGAGTGGCAATGTTTTCTATGACACTCCTTAATTAACGAGTTGTTATTTAAGTGTTACTTTCAATCATAATTAAATTAATAAAATGTTATTATTTTAGGTTTAATTCATACTTAATACTATTAATATTTTTGTTCAAGTTTTTATGTAATTTTTTATTTCATGAAAATATTTTCATTTTTTACTCACTTTTCTCATGAAACATGTCAAATTTATATTTTCACATGAACAATAAAAAGATTTTTTATAACAAATTGATTTTTTAATCTTAAATAGTATTCAAGTTGAATTAAGTTTTTCCATTTCAACTTATATGCCAACAAAAATATAAATGTTGCCGAAAACATGACAAAGACTTGATCACTTTTTGCTATTTCAATTTAATTTTGGATTTTTAATTCTCTGATATTACAAGCTTTAACAGATTCTTTTCTATCAATAACATAAAGAGGCTCTTTATTAGATCCAAGGATGGCAGTCAGAAATAATAAATAATGAAAAAAATAAAATTATTATTAACCATAATTTATAACTGAAAGGTTTATAATTAAACAATTATATTGTTCTCTTTCAGAAAAGAATAACTATATTGTTATAATAAAATAAAAGCGACCTTTTTTCTCTTTATAATTTCTCTTTTGATGAAAGCTGCTCCGTTGATAACTAATGCTCAACAGTTTTGATCGACTTGAGAGCAATTCAGCCAAGCTAAGCTGACCATACAAAAACAAGATATAAAATCTGTGTGTGTATATATATATATATATATATATAAAGGAAAAATATTATTTATATTTATTATGTGTGAGATACTATATTAACTCATATCTCATTCATCATTAAATAAAATATAAATTCTATTTAAATAAAGTTTATATCCTCTTTAATAATAAATAGGGTCTAAATTAATATAGTATCCCATATATAATAATATGGATAAATAACATATATCTTCTTACAGGAAAAAAAAAATCGAAAGGTTAGCGGCCCGGTTCCTTTATCTTGATCCTATTTGCCTTTTTAGTTTTTAGCCAAAAAGTGAATGGCGCACACAGAAGGCTCATGCTGAAACTACCCCCCTCCTTAATGTGTATGTCATTCCATCACCGCAACCACAAACAAGACCATGATAAAAGTTTAATTAACACATAAAAAAATAAGGAAAAATATAAAGAAAGGGGTCGATTTAGAAACTCAATTTTCAATTTTCAAGGGCGATATGTATGTTCACATCATCACTAAACATTCGTGACATAAGTCTGCATCATATTTTAGCATATACTTTGAGAGATCCGTGATGCTATTGACATTGATATCCAATTTTGTCTTCCTTTTCTTTGAAATAATTGTTCTTTTTCTTCTTTATATATTGACTCATGCACCTGAGTTTGGTGTTTAATTTTACATTTCTCATATAGAAATATATATGCATTATTATTATTATCATCATCATTCTAGATGGTTATTCTATTATTCTTGTTGCTCGCATAAAAATGATTGGGCTTGGGGATATACCTATATATTTTATGTATAAGTTTTCTTTTTCTTTTCTGACCATGGGTATTGGTTGTCTGGATAATGCGTCTGAGTTCTAAATTTCGTATGTGTTTTAGTGTGGTACATGCCTTCTACGTACATAATTCATATGGGTGCGATTTTATAAAGTTTCTAAAAGCAAAAGAATATGTATTCTTTTGCAAAAATTCAATTAAAATGTTATTGTTTATTAATTTGAAAGTGTTGGTCTAATAATGGTTAAAAACATGTTTTCTTCACTATTTAAGCATAACCTTTAGAACAACGCTTATAATAAAATTTTCCCAAATATATCAATTCGGGTATGGACCTTTAAAATTGATGAGAAATAAACTGTCATTCAATTGACGTTCTATTAATTTAAAATCCAAAAGGATTAACTGACCTAAGTACTATTATAAGCTTTATGATCAAATTAATTATAACAATGCTATTTTCAATTGCTGTTTCTCTCAATTTTTATATTAGTTTTAACATAAAAAAAAATCAATGTTTTCGTGTTCAAATTAATTTAAAATTACTTTATTTCCCCTGAACATGAACAATTAAAAATAATCATATAACCTTTCTCTCTATTTTTTTGGCAGAATCATTAGACAAAGATTTAATATAAATTATATTATCGCTTGCTAGCTTCGCCTTTGATTTTTTTTTATTATAGATTTTATATGAAATTATCTAGCATTGAAACGCTTTATAGTTTTAATCATTAAATATCTCCTACCTTATATTCAGATTAACAAACTTTTTTCAAAAAAAGAATTGATACATAGAACCGTCAAATGGCAAATCCATTGATTGTACATTACACAGCAGAGTCGATCAATTTTTTTTATCCATTCATAAATATCAAACTTAAATGAATTCCTGATGAGGACGTTAGAAAACATTTACCTATTTGACAAGATTTTCCCCCCCTCTCTTACGCGAATCATCACTCATATCCACGCATGCACTCACTTTTAATATGCTTGTGCCAACTTCTTTAGGAACTTTATCACAATGATAGAGAATAAAAACAGAGAACCAAAGAGAGCAGTGGGTGGTTCAAATCGTATATGGACCATCCACAATATGTAGAAGCGGCCATTCACGGTTTTTTGGATGAACACTATTTCAATAGTGCCCCAAAAAGATGCCTTGTCAGTTCATCACAACCATTCATGCACAAAAGTGACAAGCTGAACAAGAAGAAGAAAGATAGTTATTTCTAAAGCTTTGTCCCTGTCCCGTAACAACTTGGTAGGCAAGAGAGGGAATATATATATATATATATATGATAAGCATATTTTGTGTAAAATGCATTGGAACCTAAGAGCTAATTAATTTTGAGAACCAAATTGTTTTCTAATTTCTCTTCTTTTATGTGATAATTTATTATAATTTCTCTTTTTGCTAGTTGGTTAAGATATTTCACTTGAGTTATGTTATCAAATACCAATGCTTTTGTACAAAAACATGCGAAAGGGATATAACAGCCTGCGAATGGGTAACAATTCAAGTGCTGAGAAAAGTAAAAAGCCATATATCCTCAAATAAATAAGAGTTCATGGTATTTCTTTTTTTATTTTTAATAAAAAATTTAAAATAAATATCATAAAAATCACTCATGTAAATCTTTTGTATAAAATTTTAAAAAAATGTTAATACTATTAAGCAATAAATTTTTTTATTTATAATAAGATAGAATATAGGTAGTTTTTCTACAGAAAAAGTGTGTGAAACAATTTAACGGGACCAATTATACATAACTAGCTAGCTAGCTTATATAAATTCTTTTTAAAGTCATTTTTTTATATGATGAAAAAAATATAAATTTAGGTTAATGTTACATATTTACATTTTATTATCGCGCATTATTATTTCTAAGATGATCGATATGATAATTGAAGGTTGAAGTTTCATGTTATCAATTCAATTTAGAAATAGATGAAGTGAAAAATTACTGGAAGTTATCTTAGTTACGAATAGTCATTTTAATTGTTAATTAATAGTTAGTATTATATTTTCAAAACAATCAACGAGATGACAATGTGATTTGAATTATAGTATATTTCAAGGAAAAAAGATAGCACGAAGTTTAATAATATTTATCATTACTATTTTTTTAAGCAAACACTCGACTTGGTCAAATAAAATGATTACTCGAGGAAACAAAAGCACATTTCATAGTTCCTTCTAATTGAAAATACCCGATAAATTAGTTCTTTGTTCAGTTTTTCAGCAGAGTTATTTATCTTATTTTCATTTTTATTAGAAACAAATTTGATCTATTTTTATAAGTTATTAAGAATTAATTTTTTTTATAAAGATATTTCTTTTTCTAAGATATATTTGGTTGAAAATAAAAATAAAAAATAAATTTTTATAAATGAATTTTATATATAATTTTATATACATGACTTGTCTATAAAAATTTACTTCTCATTTTTACATCAGTCAAATACACTCTTAAACATTAATTTGTGTGATGCTGTATTTGCAGACGTCAGATTAGAGATTTACCTTTTATATTAATCCAAAATCTCAGCTAAACCAAACGGTGGAAGACTGTAACAAAAAAAAAAAAACGGTGGAAGAAGAGAACAAGAAAATGATTATGTGTTTACTCTTCTTTTTAAATTAGTTTAATTTTTATGATTACCTGGCGCGCATGTAGCATTTCGTTTGGCAGACGGACGCAGATCATGCGATGCTTGGTTCTTTTTGGATTAGAAAATTTCATTATGATTTTTGTCATAATACTCTAAGGATATTGATACCTTCTGAATTTAAAAATTATAATTTAATTATAAATATTTAAAATATTAATAAATTTAATTAATCCAACATATAATAAATTTTTAGTTATGAATTATTTAAAAAATATTATTATCCATAAATTTTATAGTTGGAGGAATTCGTTTTCTTTATCCATAAAGAATTCAGTGTTGTTTAGTTTCTAGAGACTTTCAACTTTTGAAAGTACAAAACGGCTCTTCCAAATTCATCAATGGGGGACAACCACTGCCCCTTGACCTTTCCTGTGAAAGAAACCTCTCGCCAAAGTTGAATTGAATTCCTTTACAATTCCAAAATATTGAAAACAACTTCAAGAGAATCTAGATGATTCAGTTTAGTTTGGTTTCTAACACAAAAGACTCAGTTTTCAAACCAATTAATTGGTATATCTCATATATTAGAAACTAAAAACGATATCATATTTGTAAGCTGAGTTATTCAAATCACAGTCTATTGATTTTGATATTTCAAATTGTGTTAAGGTGGTGTTTGGAATTATTATAATTATGAAAAAAATGACTTGATTTTTAAGTTAAATTTCATGTTTAAAATGATTAAAAAATTGAAAATAAATTGATTTAAAAATTTATTTTTATATATAAAACATAATAGATTGTGTATGGAATGATTAAAATAGAAAATGAAATAATTTAATTTATGTGTAAGTTTATAAATCAATTTATTTCTATCTAAATCGTATCAAAATGTAAAGGATCTAAAATATAAAAGGTATTCTGAATCGTCTCTTATTCAAGAGAACAGGACAGGGTCATGTTTAGAAAATCCTAACCATATATTGAATTTTGAAGAATATCAACAGTGAACATTTATACACAGGTATAAGGTGATTGCTCAGGTGCCTTGACAGGTCAATACCTATGGTGCCCAATACACTAATAAATTGATATTTGGCACAGTGTATCACAGTTTTCCCTCACTTCCTCCTCCCCTCTCCAAACTCGATCCCTTCCTCCTCCCAAAATCGGAGTCACCATCATCGGCGCCGACCTCTCTAGCCTCATTGGCCTCGTCGTAGCCACCCAATACACTGATAAATTGACATTTGTCATAGTGGGCCATAGCTTTCCCTCACTTCCTCCTCCCCTCTTTAAACCCGATCCCCTCCTCCCCCCAAAACTGGAGTTATCGTCATTGGCACCGGCCTTGCCGCCACCACCCACCTCAACTCCCACAGCATCCTCTTCCTCCTCCTTGAAGCCTCCGACGCTCTCAGCATCCTCTTCCTCCTTAGTTGATACCATCATCACCACCACTACCAACCCCCTCAATTCTTAAAAAAAAAAAAAAGGAATTGAAAGAAAAAAAGAAAGAAACAAAAGGAAAAAAATGATTTTGGACTGCCCAAATAAAAAAAAGCTGTAGATTGAACTGAATTCGGACATTCCGAATTCAGTTTCAAAAAAAAAAAAACTTCCAATCATCCTCATGGAACCTGAAGACCACCCCAACAATAACAACCCATTTGAGCTACACATATTCACACACAAACATCATGAATGTTTTAATCCTTGGACTGGGGCAACGACAATTCCCAATTTTGGGGCATAAAAAAGCCACAAAGACATAATAACAGAGACGTCTCCAACAGTAACACAAATCCTATTATCTAATCAAACTCCCAACTTCGCAAACAATTTTTAACCAAGAAACAACAATTGATGATGAGTCAAAGCTAAATCGGCCTTAAATTCTCTTGTGGCTACCTCGTCTATGAGTGAAGATCTCCTCGTTAGATCTGGTGAGGACACGGATTCTAGTGGATCTGATGAGGAGCTTGTCGGCAATGGATCCAATAGGGTTGGCGAGGGATGTGGTGGCGTCAAAGAATTAGCGGAGGGGATCGGCGACAGTGTGGAATTGGCCATCATAGGAGATTTGGATGCCGGAATAAAATTTTTGGAGGTTAAAGGAATTGTAGTCGAGGAGCTTCTATGCTTCGGGGTGGCGGTGATGAAGATTTGGAAGCCGCAGTTGAGGAGGAAGTCGTCGACAATGTCGGTGTGGATGCGACTGCCCACGGCGTCGAAGGCTTTGAGGAAGAGGAAGATAATGCTGTAGGAGTTGAGGTGGGTGGCGGCGGCGAGGCCAATGAGGCTAGAGAGGTCGGCGCCGATGATGATGACTTTGGTTTTGGGAGGAGGAGGCGATTGAGTTTGGAGAGGGGAGGAGGAAGTGAGGGAAAACTGTGATACACTGTGTCAAATATCAATTTATTAGTGTATTGGGCACCATAGGCATTGACCTATCAAGGCACCTGAGCAATCACCTTATACACATCATTATTATTTAACTAAAAAAATAATGTTTAAATTACCTTGAATGAGGATGCCTTCAATTGATGTCTTCCGCTACCACTGCGTCTGCTTTGCATTGACGCACGGTAAGCAACGTTGGTATCAATAAATTATTAATATAAAATAGAAAAAACCCCCTCTTAAATTCTGTGCCCTGTATATAAATTGGTTCCTCCAGAAAATATATCTAAAAAAATATGTGTCATTTAAAATTCTTGAATAAATTAGTCCCTCAATGTAGAAATCAATTTAAAATCTTTATGATTATTGAAAGACAAATTTTTGTGTCCTACAAATTGACTTCGCTATAAAAAGTATTCACATAAATCTTTATCAATTAAAAATTTTGACCAATTTAGTCCCTTCATCTAGAGATCAATTTAAACTCTTCATTATTTTTTAAGGGACTATTTTGTCATAATTTTTTAGATAAGAGACAAATTTATCTAACATTTTTTCTATTCAATCATTCAATCAAATTTTCTAATGTGCATGACTTTTAAAGTATGGTGAAAACAAAACTATTTTATTAATGTAATAATATGTAATTAAATAAATGTATAAAAAACTATTTTGTTAATATATTAAAATTAAATTTATATTTATAGACAAAATCTTCAAACTGATCTCTCTTAAATTTTGCATCAAACTAACCTGTCCCTCTGAAAAAAAAAAGCTCAAAGAAGTCTATGCCACATAAAATGTTAGAAAAATTAGTCCCTCCTCCCAAAAGAATGGATAAATTAGTCTCTCAAAAATAATGAAGAGTTTGAATTAATTTTCATATGAAGAGACTAATTTATTTGAAATTTTTAATTGGTAGAAACTTCTTTAAATATTTTAATTAGAGAAAACCAATTTGTAGGACACAAAAAAACAGTCTCTCAAAAATCATGAAAAATTTAAATTGATCCCTTTACGGGAGGATTAACTTGTTCAAAATATTTAATTGACATAAACTTCTCCTTTAGTTGGTTTTTTTTTTCTCCTGGAGAAATCGATTTATATATAGGATACAAAATTTAAGGGGGAGATTTGTCTATTTTATATTAATAATTTATTTATACCAATGTTGCTTACTGTCCTCGTCCATACAAAGCACACAAGTGGCAGCGTAAGACATAACGGAAGGGAAGGCATCCTCTTTTAACATTATTATATTTTATTTAAATAATAATGATGTGTATAAATCTTAGCTCTTAAAATGCCTCAAAATCCAATAAATGGTTAGGATTTATGAATATTTTATTCAGGTTGGTGTTTCTATTTTGTTATTTATGAATAATATATGTTGGAATATCAGAGAAATAGGGGAAATGGGAAAGATGAGGTTGTTCTCAAGAAATTAATTCATGTTCGTTCTTATTTTTTATTGGATTTAGTTGAAACAAAGCACTCAAATATCTCTGTTCTAAAAAGTAGAAGATGGTGGGGATGTGATGGGTTTTTCTGGGTTTAATCATCAGTGATTGACAATAGTGAGGGTCTTTTATGTGTATAGGATAAGGAGGGGTTTAAAACATCTCAGATCAGGAAGAGGAACAAATGGATTTATGTAGAGGGTGAGATTTGTAAGGTTTCTTTCAAATGTGCAATTATTGTCGTCTACATCCCTAATGATAAAGGTGCAAGAAAAGGTGTATAGGAAGAACTAGTTGATCTACATAGCACTCTAGAGACTCCTTGTATTGCCATTGGTGATTTGAATGAAGTTCTAAATCTTCTGGAAAGACATGGTGGAACACTCTCTTAAAATCTAAATTATTTGACCTTAAATAATTATTTTGGACATCATACATTTGTAGAATTTTTTTTCTATGAATGTTTATTATTTATGGTTGTATATCGAAGTAATGTATATCAACTGTAATTCATGTACCTGGTAGGCTCCCAGGAAAGAGAGGTGGGTCACAACGGACGCGCTTAAATACCAAGTCTTTCCTTAGTCAGAACCTTTCCAAACTACACATTCATAGTGATACACTTACATCCAATGACCTAAGGATGATTTTTAAACGACAAAGAATATATCTTAATACTATTATTTATTAATCACTAATTCCCACAGTTTAGACAACTATCATCTATAGAAAACATACTTCATTGCCAGCATCAATTCATAGGGTACAGTACACATTAAATATTCAAGATACATAAAGAAAACTTCAATACAACAATATGATATATTCCAAGTCTGGTAACATATAGTAAATATTCTATCTAGCATACATGATAGAATCTGATTATTTAGAAGTTAAGTCCAAGGCTACATCCATTTCATTGCTGATGACGATCCATGCTATCTGGAAACATCAAAGAAAAGGGGTGAGAGAAGTCTCCCAGTAGGGTGATGTTTCCAGGGGAGTCCTACTTCATCCCAAAAAGGCTAAGAATAATGCAGGAGTGCAGCAAAATACAATCTTTCATATTAATTCAAATTATATTTTACTATTGTCAGACAAGATGGAAGTGCATAATATCAATCATAATAAAATACAGTAGAAGAAGTGTAAGTGTAAAACTCCCTTTTTTTTAATATCACGTTTCCTTTTAATGGTTATAGTCTGCAATGTTTGCTTCATATTGGATTTGTGAGAGTTCTCATTACTAGGGCGTCCCCTAGTCAAATCAGTGAATGCCAAGTCCTTGTCCGCTAATACGGTGGGGCCCGAGACATCACTGCAATATACACCAAGTCCTTGTCCGCTAACATGGCGGGGCCTAAGGTGTCATTTAACAACTGCAAGACTAAGTGTTTACTAAGTCTTTATCCGCTACCAGGCGGGGCCCGAAGTATCACTTATTCATGTATCTCTTTTACATAGTGCGTATAGAATTCATAAATTATGAAAATTACATGAAGTTTTCACAATTTCTTTGATATTCACATACAAACCATAAGATTTTCCATATTTTCACATAAATCCAAACAACATAGGATTCTTAAAATATTAATAAAACCCATTTTTCTCTGTAATTATCAATGAAGCACCAAATCACACTATTATAATAAACTTACTTTCTTTATAATAAAATATGCTTATCTTAGTTTTAATCATGCAATAATTCAATTTCAAATATTCATATAATAACTTTACTAATTCCATAGGTCTATGTACATACAAAAATTATTTTAAATTTATTTTTAGAAAATATATATATGGTAAAAATATTTTTCATTTGTATAAAAATATGATCATAGAGCAAAGTAAAAGAGCAATCGAATCTTTCAAGAAATATTAAAAAAAATATAAACAAAATTATACCCATTAGAAAAACCACTTCAAGCAAGAAACTAGCTAATTTACATGCTATATTCCTAATGGGGCCATAACTTAAAATCTTTGTAAATAATATTTCCTTATGTTAATAAATGTATAATCATTTCAAATATTTATAGTCCAAGGTCTATAGTCCAATGTCCATAATTCAAGGTCAATAGTTCAAGATTCACAGTTTGAGTCCAAATATAATGATCATAACTGTCTAAATCAAGTCCAAGTGAGTCTTAAAGATTCATAATAGTCCATATAATGTTTATAGATTCATAAGTTCCTAGTAAAGGTCATGATTAATATAAATATATATATTTTTTGTGTCTTTTTATATCTTATTAAGTCTTAATAGTCCCAGAAGAAACATAACACATAAACCAAGCTAAATACTATATGCTTAAAGGTTTAGAATTCATTCATTATAATGAATTAAATAAAACACTTTTTATAAATCAAAAATATTTTACAATCAATACACAATGAGATCAAAACCAAGTTATATCACCTTAAAATACCACAACTTATGCTCAAGGCTTTATTAATTGAAAATACATGTTTTAACACATTAAAACAAATTTACACAATATTTAGATACTTGAAGAAAGCATAATCAAAATTTAAGAATGATCTTTAATCATAATTTTCAATCACATAAGTAGATAATAAATATGCATCATATACACATAGTTTAAGTATTTTATGTCACCACTTTCAAATCATTCAAAGATATTAAAAACAATAAACATAAGTTTTGAATATCATATAGCACAACATTATACAAGAAAATCATACATAAAACTTAGAAGTGAAAGAAAACCCCTACTCGTTCTCGGAGCTTTAAAAACGTAGCTACACCAAGGCTAAACCAGCAACTTCTTCAATTTCTCTAAGTCTTTTCTAAGGGCTAAAATTCATATATAGGGCTGTGAAGTGTTGGTATTGGATGATGATTAGAAGAGATGATGGTTTAGAGGTGTTTTTGCTAAAATTTTGTAACTATTTTTGTGAAAAATAAAGGAAATGAAGAGAGAAATGGTGACTACAATTTTTGATAAATTTTAGGCTGAAGAATGAAGTGTGGAGTTGTGTTTAGAGGTGTGCTATTTATAGAGAAAGGCTAGGATTAAAATATTAATAACTTCATAATTTATTTGTCATGTTTAATTAGTTTAATTAATTAAATATTAAAGTTAACATTAAATAATTTACTAAATTCTCAATTATCATTTAAAGACATACTAAAATGTTAGTGACATGATTTAAAGACATTTATTAAATTTTAATATATTTACATATAATTTAATAATCAATTATTCAAAATAAGGTAAATTTACTTAAACTAGTCAATCTTAATTAAGTTAATTAATTAGTAAATAATTTTATTTTTTTAACCAAATATCATCATAAGGTTATTAGAGATGTAATACATGGATTCACGAAATTCATACAAATTTTTTATAATCATTTGTATTTTATTTGGTATGTTAAACTATTACTAGTTTTATTAGAAATTAATTAACTAATAATTTATTTAACTATCATTAAATTCTTATTATCTTTTTCTTTGACAGCTCATATGTCTGAATCTTATCTCTAATAAAGTTGTAAAGGTTGGCAAGTTGTCTTGAATGATTAATATATGAAAATGACAAATTTTATATTTTTTTATCTTAAAGTTATATATACTAAATAATTCATAAAATAATCTTGAAAATTATTTTTTTTCTAATCTATTATCAAGAACATATATTTACCTTATTTATACATTATCTTTAATTTTTATAAATTTTTTGTATAATTTTTAATATTTTTTATGTATTTTTACCTTAGTTTAGTCCATTTTAAATTAATTAATATCTAATTATCTCTAAATAAAATATGTAAAATTTTTTTTACAACCTTCCAAGTGGGTTTTGATCTGTCCAACGTGATAAGGGAATAAGTTCACCATTTTTGAAAGTCTTAGTAAAAAATGGTTAGCTTTGGAAATATCTTTCACTTTCAAATATATATTATTATAAATATTATTATTTTTTTGATGAGATTGATTTTTAGACAATTCTAGGTGTCATGTAAGAATATTATTGAGATTAATCAAGATTTATAAAAATTATCTTAAAGCTTTAAGCAGTTAATTAGATATTTTAAGCTTTATTTAAGTCAAAATTAGTTAAATAAATATTAAAGTGATTTTTAATACTATCTATGGTCTAAGGAAAAATCCCATTTCGTGGTCCTCTTTATCTAATATCATAAATTAGTTAAAAAAAATTTATAAGACTTAGAATTTTTTTCTAGGATTTTTCGGAACTTGTTTTACATCCTAAATTAAGTTATTTTTGTGTAATAATACTAATATTATACAAATTTACCAAATATTGATATTTATCATCAAAATTATTTTTAGAAATATATTTATAATTTTTTTTTAATTTTTTTGATACTTTCTAAACTTTTCTAAGGTTCTTGTTAGCTTTATCATCAATGACATTTTTTGTAATTTTATAATAAGAAGTTACATTCTTTCTATAATCTATGATTAACCTTGAATATTTCTTGCTAAAAATAGATCCTCAAGCTATTTAATAAAAAACTATAATAATGTAATGCTATATTAAGAAAAATTGGGAATGTTACACATGGTGACAAAGGGTGCTTGGCAAGTATTGCTGAGTTGAGAGAATGGGTTCAAGATATGGGTGTCTCTGATTGCGACTCATGGGAAGAAAGTTTACATGGTCAAGGGGTAAATCCAGGAGTAGGTTGGACAGGATGCTAACGGAGACGGAATGAAATATAAATTTTCAAATATGAAATCGAGTGCTCTACCTAATGCAGTTTCAGATCATACTCCTTTCCATCTAGAACTTATGAGATCTGAGAGGGAGCCTAAACCATTCAGAAGCCTGGATATGTGGTTCTCTCATTCAAATTTTTAAAAATGGTTAAACAGGAATGGAGTTATATGGGAAATATCCCAATTGTTGAGGAGCTGAAACATACAAAAGAACCACTGAAAAAAATAGAACAAATTAGTATTCAGCAACTTTGATGTGATGATCAATAAACTGGAATCTGAACAGATGATTATTGGAAGAAGGCTGAAAGATATGGGTTTTAATGAAGTTGACAACGCAAGACTTGAAGCGATAAGTGCTCAACTAAAACTTTGGTATAAAAGAAATGATTCATATTGGAGACAATTGTCAAGGAAGAGACATTTCAAATTGGGGGATAGGAATACTAAATATATCCATGCAGTGGCAGTTGGAAGGAGAAGGAAGAAAAGAATCGAAGAAATTAAGAGTGAAGGGCGGATACTGTGAAATCCGAAGAGTATTAAGTCTTCTATCATACACTACTACAAGAACTTATATAAACATCCTATGCTGCCTATGATCAATATTTCCTATGGGTTCCTACCCACAATTAGCCAGGGACAAACTTCTTTTTTGGAAGTTTTGCCAACAATATCAGAGGTGTACCAAGCGGTACTATCTCGTGAATCCTCTAAAACTCCAAGCTACGATGGGTATAATATGAAATTTATTAAAAAGATTTAGTCGAATCTTTAAAAGGATATATATGGACTAGTTATATCTTTTTTTGAATTGGTCCAGTCTCCTCTGGAGATCAATACAACGTGCGTCGCATTGGTTCCTAAGATTAAAGATGCGATCAAGATCAAGGATTTCCCCTTATTATTCTAGAGGGGTGTTTGTATAAAATTATTGCAAAAGTTCTTGCAAATCGGCTGAGACCTGTGATGCCTAGGTTAGTTGGTGAATCATAGTATGCTTTTATTGGTGATAGGTAGATTCTTGATAGTGCTTTGATAGCAAATGAAGTAGTATGGTGGTTAAGAAAGAGGAGAAAATAGTTTTTTTTTTTTATTGAAACTTGATTTTCAGAAGGCCTATGATACTGTTAGCTGGAGTTTATTGGATGAGTCATTAGAAAAAATGGGCTTTGGCGAGAATTGGAGCGTTGGGTTATGCAGTGTGTCACTACGACATCTGTGTCTGTATTGATTAATGGCTCTCACTCTACACCTTTCCGTCTTCAAAGAGGACTTAGACAAGGTGATCCACTATCTCCCTTTTTATTCTTTATCGTGGCTTAATCTTTTAATAGAATGGTTAAAAGGCGATTGATCTTGATCTCATTTGAGGTATTAGGGTGGGTGAGCATGGGGTTATGCTACCGCATTTGCAGTTTGCAAATGATAATCTAATCTTTACTCCGGATGATATGGAATGTCTTAAAAATTATAAATATTTATTGGCATATTTCTCTATGATGTCGGATCAGAGATCAATTTTAGCAAATCTGCATTGATAACTTTTGGGTGTGATGAATCTTAGACAAATGGAACTAAGGAAATACTATGTTGTTGTGTAGTACAACTTCCAATAACATATTTGGGCATTCTTCTTAGTACTAATCCTAAGAGAGTAGAGACGTGGAAATTGGTGGTAAACTGAAAAAACAATTAGCTTCTTAATTGGAAGGCTAAATTATTTTCAAGAGCTGGGAGGTTGACACTCATTAAATCTATGTTGAATTGTCTTTCTATTTATTATCTCAATTTATTCAAAATTCCTAAAACGGTGGCAGCAAAACCTATTTCTATATAGAAATACTTTTTTTGGTTTGCTGATTCAACCAGGAAAGGTATCCCTCTAATCTCTTGGGATGTAATTCAAAGGCGAAGTCTATGGGTGGCTTGGGTGTGGGAAATATTATCTTTCAAAATGCGGCATTGCTTTTCAAGTGGTGGTAGAGATTCTCTAATGGTTCCATGCCCCTTCGGAAGAAAATTATTTCCTCTAACCATGGGGTGTTCAGATAATCTCAATTAAATGCCTTGCCCACCTTAGGTCCTCTAAGTGTATAGAGACAAATGTCAGACTTTAGATATTTTGGGAATTATGTATATCAACTTATGGTGAATGGTATGAGGAAAAGGGTTAGTGATGCAATTACAACGAGTTTTTGGATTGATGTTTGGCTAGGGGACATTTGTTTGAAGGATAAATTTCCGAGATTATTTTTTACTTAAAACTAACAAAATTGCATGGTTTTGGAAATAAGTAGATGGGAAAGTGGTTGTTGGAGGTGGTACTTGGAATGGAGGAGAAGTTTTTTTATTTTTTCTTGAGAGGAACCATTACTTACTGATTTTCTTCTAACCTTGAATTAACTCTGTTTGATAGAGGGGGTGAGTGATGAGAAGAACCATTACTTACTTTGAGTTCTTTTTTTGTCTCTTCTTTTTCTTTGCAGGTATTCAAGGATAGTGTTTATTCCTCTTCCGAATGGCTAGTTGGAAAGAAGGCATCGAAAATTCTAGCTCCTCCAAAAGCTAAACTTCTTATGTGATTTATTCTTCAGAAAAAGGCTCAACACGAAGGAAAGGCTTCGTAGATTTAATTATCTTCCATTGGATGATGCACCTTACTCTCTTTGTGGTGAAGGTGTGGAGACACTAGAACATCTTTTTTTCTCTTGCCAGAGATTGGTTTATATATGGAACTATTATTCTTGGTGGTGGCATATTACTTAGTGCTTGCCAAAGGATCCAGTTTTATTCTTCGATACATGGTTTGGTACCCCTTTTCGAGCTTTGATAAAAAGCTATGAGTCTCACTTCTATACATTATTTGCTAGTCTATTTGGTGGATTCATAACCATATGGTCTTTGAAAACTTTAAGCTGAATTGGGAGTTAGAAACCAAGAACATGTTGTGTAGATTAGGTTTCTAGGCACAAACTTGGTGTGGTAAGTTACCTTTTTGCCTAAATTTTTTCACTATAAATATTGAGCAGGTACATTATTTGAAAGGGTAGCGTTGATGTCGTTTTATTTTGTTCACAAAGATGATTTTGTTTTCTTCCATTTTAACTGGATTGCGAGAGTTAGGTATACGATTACTCATATGGCTATATTGAGCCATTCAAGGAGTTTATTGGTGATGTGCTAAATGTTAATTAAGTTCTCTAATAGAAGGACAGCGCACATCTTGGCATGGTTGTTGCTATCTGTATGTTATATATTCCTTATGTTTTATTTTATATTCTTTTCATGTATGTGTTAGAATTTGATTCTAATACAGGCTTCTAGTACAAATTTTTTTTTTTGTGCTTTTGGTGCATAACTAATCTTTATATATATTTCATCTAGTGCTCCCCTCCTTTATGGGGTGGTTAAGCTACTATTATTTATCAAAAAAAAAAAAAATTGGTTAGGATTTTCTAAATATAACACTGTCTTGTTCTCCTTGAACAGGAGACGATCCAGATCCTTTAAAAGAATGAAATTTGATGAAATTATAAATAAATTCATTTCTTTTTTTTTTCCATTCCCTAAACAAATGATTTGATTTGGAAATCTTTTCATTTTCATGTGACTCCAAACACACTTTTAGATTATTTAGCATTAAAATAGAATAGAGGGAGCTACTATTGTCACTAAAAAAAAAAAGATTATTTGTCATTAAAAATTGTCGACTGGTTTGTTTTCCTATTACTCACCTTTTGGACTATCATATTTTGGAGAATTTGTGGCACCATCCGTATTTTGTGAGCAGCACTGAGAGATGAACTATATTAGCTGCTCGCCCTTGTATGATCATCCATCAAGCTGTTCGGTAAAACCTCAACTACCGATATAAAAAAAAAAAAAAGAAAGGAAAAGATTCCCTGCATCAATTACTTGAGTATGTGGGTTGGAAATCGAAAGTTAAAGATCATGGATTAATTCAGATTCTGACCATCTTTCAAAAGGTCATGTAATTAGAAGAGAAAAATATCATATTGTAACACCCCCCCCCCCCCCAAAAAAAAAAAACACCATGTTATTAGGTAATGTTTCGAACGATAAGTTTCTTGTGTTCATTCAGGAAAATGATTTGCAATTGACTGATTTTTTCCTATTTTGTTAAATTATGAAAACAAAATTAAAATATACAAGTAGATAAATTAATGAATAGAGATTTGCAACAATGAATGATTACCAACAAGAAGTTAACAATGTGTGCCCTTTATCTAAATTTTGGTTTGAACTAATAAATTTCACAATTAACTTTTGATAAATTGCGTAATGCGTGAGTCTAAATTAATTCATGCTACCGTTTTCTTGCCTGGCGAATGCAGTATTGATAGCTTGATTGGTGACTAGCTACTGTACATGCATAGAAAATTTGGAGTTGACTTGTCTCACCATGAAAACTACACCATACGTATTTGTTGGGGCGGGTCGTTTGTTCCTTGTTAACCTCAGTGACGACGTGCACACCCGTGCCTTCGCGCATCAGTTATGTCATTTATGGGATGCCAATTCTAAGTAAGATTCTATTAATTAGCTATTTTCAATGCAACTACGGAAACCCAACCATGTATGCATCATCCCATCGTTTTGTTCCTCCCCTTTCATCCATCCACATTTTTCCTTTATGGGAATTAATATCAAACCACTTTTCTTTTCAAAGGTTATATATGATAAATTGAAGGGTAAAAGTGGGGTTTAAATTTGTGTTATGTTATTCATACTCATAATACATGAGATATTGTGTCAACTCACATCTTATCTCTCAATGGATAAGGTGTAGACCTTACTTGAATGGGATCCACACCATATCCAATAGTGGATATAATATGAGTCGGTACGGTATTCATACATCATGAACACAACTAATATTTTTCTTAAATTTTCATGAAAGATCACACATGGAGTGTATGATACTTGATAGGCAAATCAAAGCACCAATGATTACACGTATATTAGGCGATTTCACAGAGAAAAATACTTTGTTTCAAATCCACGAACTGCTCCAAAAATCGTTTGGTAGGCATACTAGTGAAGAAAATGAATTGAATACAAAAATGACAAAATGTGAAAAATTGAATACAAAAAGAGAAAAAAAAATTAAACAAAAGACTGTAAAGGAACTGCGATTAAAAAAAGGCTATAAAATTCTGAAAAGCAAAGGCGAAAAATATAAGGCGCAGAAAAGCGTAAGACTAACGATAATATAATTGTTTGATTCATGCCATCACTTCCCCTCACTTCCATAGCTTCTGGAAAGTGGTGTTGATCCATAATCTTGACATTCAGCACTTGACAATACTGCCTCAGCTAACTTTGAGCCTCTTGTGGTCCCGGCTAACGGCCAATGTCATTATCACACTTTCTCGGTTGAAGATTATTTTAGTCATCGACTATCGATTAAATCTAAATTAGTCATTAAGCTTCAGCATATGTGAACAAGAGTTTCTATAAGCAGTGACACTTAAAGTAGGAAAAACAAACGATATCATTTGAGGCAAAAATATAAAAATGCTCAAAACAGTATCGAAAAGGCCTTTTCAGGGTCGAAAACTACCTCAATCGGATAAAACCCCGTTGCCACATCGATACTCGTCTTGGGATTTTTGTTGATATGCATGAATAGTTGTTTTAACATTCAGATATTAGTCGATAGCCAATCAAAGTTGATCGAACATTTTAGCCTCTCATGGCCATTTCAGGCCAAATATCCTCTAACAAATTACGCATGTGTTGTCATTCATCACCCATTCGTTGGAACACAATTGCAAACTATATTCAATTTGACTCTTAATTCTTCCTATACTTAATTTCTTTCTTATAAACTATTATCTATCCTTGGAAATCCACCATTATTCTTGAGTGTCAACAATACGTTATAAATGTAATTTGAAAGTTTAATTGTGTACAATAGAATCATCTTGTAATTTATGTTTTCTCATACCAAGTTGTTTGTTTTCTCATATGTTAGAGTAGCCATCTGCTAATTGCTAGACAGATTGAAAGTGCATTATTAAGGTGGAGAGCTAGCTACTCAAAGGTTACATTATGCACCACATATATTGGCAATGCGGTTGGATTGGAAGCATTATAAGTTAAAGGGCTGAGTCCATTTAAATTATTGATTAAATTGTCTTAAAGATACATATAATATTAATTAAGTCCTTGAAATATTTTTTACATCAACTAAGTCCCCGAAAAGCATATGATATTGGTTTAGTCCTTGAAAGAGATTGATTATATCAATTTAATCCCTAAATACACATGTGACATTAGTTTAGCCTCAAAGACTTTTGTCATCAATTTAAAAGACTTTGTCATTACTATAGTCTTTAAAAGATATAAGCTATATAAAATAAGTTCATCAATTTATGAAAAAAGGAGATCAAATATATGTTACCTACATTTTCAATGACCAAAATGATGTCATATTCTTTTAGAGATTAAACTGATATAAAAAATCTCTCAAGAATGTTTATAAAAAAAAAAATCTTTAATAATTAAATTAATGTCATGTGTATCTCTTAGAGACTAATGTCAACCTTTTTTTTAAAGAAAACTATATTGATATAATGTGTATTTTTTAGGGATATAATTTTGTTTAAATTATTAGATATCTTGGCTTAGTATAAATACTCCCACGGAGGCTTAATCTACTTCTTGATCCCTTATGATGTCAATAATGAGCTCAAACTTCCATCCTCCGATATGGATGAATCATGAATGATTGAGCTACCAAAATAGTATAGTACAGACATGATGTCATATATATATAGCTAGACAAAATATTTGGGTAGCCAAAAATGTTCTACAATTATTAGATCCATGATTGTGCAAACTCATACAATAGCACTTCCTTCATGAAGGTTGGTTGTGTTGGCTAGTGCCTTCTATCAGGTCAGAAAGGCCACAGGCTGCCAACCCTAGTAGGCTTATGAAAGGAATACCTGAGGGTCCAAGATCATGTCATGCCATCAATACCGACGGTGTAAGTGCAAGCAGATGGTTTCTCATCAATTAATTCAATAACACGTAAATTGATTATAGATCTGCTGTGTTAAGCTGGGAATTATATTTTACATTAACACACATGGTGAATTCACCTGGGCTTAATTAGTTAAGATGGTAACTACCAAAAAAATAAAAAAGAAAGAAAGAAAGATTGGTGTCAATTTGACCATATATTGAGGCTTTAACCTACGAACAATAAAATGTCATATCATTTTAAAAAAATAAATTTCGACCAAATTCTGATCATTTAAATTCTTTAAAAGTAACATATACTGTGCATTCACCCAGCAAAAAGCATACGCAGATAATTAAATTGAGGGAGAATCATTTAGTTCCCGCTTCTGTGGAGTGTGGTACTGCCAGTTAATCCTGCAGTTGAGCCGAGCCTCATATGCAAACATAGACAAATTTGAATAGATATTGAAGGCTTCAAAAACTTTCTTTTCTTTGGGTCAATAAAGGCTCCAATGCCGTAGGTGGGCTTATAGCGAATAAAATGGGCTTATAAGTGAAGGGTCCTAGTTCACGCAATTGGGTTGTGTCGATGGGTTAAACAGGTTTGCTTGCTACAAAAATAACCCAAAAATGATGAGTCTGCTTACTTTGCTGAGCCTCCTCTTTTTGCCCGCTTTACTTATCAATCAAGTCTGCTTAAATTTAATTAACTTATCAGACCCAAAATAATAAAAATAATAATAATAATTAATTAACTTAATGACTCCATTATTAAATTGTTGATTGCACCAAACAACAAACGAAAATAAAAATTACACCACCCAAAAAATTGAAAATTCTGTCATTGTAATAACTTCAAGTTTTTGTTCATAAGATAGATAGCATAAGATAATAGAGAGAACACATATCTGTTTGCAACCCTAGAAAGGCCTTATTTTGATCCACTCCACTCAACAACCAATATTTGATGAACAACAAATTAACAACACCAACTCATGGCCAACATTACCATCAACACGCCTTTGTGATGTGAGGCTCCCTGGTTCATTGCCCAAGATGTCTTAATTACTCTCTTTTCAATGAACCAGCCTTCCCAACATTTGAAGTAGTTCTGAGCCTCTTCTTAGCATGCTGAATAAAATCAGAAAAATGGTCTTTATGGTTTTCCATCTTGTTAGTGGTACTAGTGTTATTAGTACCACGATAACCATTATTAGCCTCATTTGGTGCAGTCCTGATTTTGTACTTAGCACGTTGGATATACTCGGTGAAAGTATCATTGATATCCAGTGATTTCTTACCTTGTTGCTGCTCTGAGTGCTGCATTCCAAGACCATGATGATGATGTCCCTTCAGAGGGCCTTGAGCAGCAGTGCCTTTGTTTGTCGGGGAACCAACGAACTCCACCTTTGTTGGGGGTAGTAGTTTCCCTTGCCTTGGAACAACAGGTTGTGGTTCAGGTTCAACTTTTGCAGCCACTTTGCTTGCCATTTCTGAATGTCCAACACGAGGTGAAGCAACTTTTGATGCTTGGTCATGTGCCTTTGAGATTGATGATGATGATAAGCTTCCATTATTGTTCCCCTTGGATGATGATGGGGTTGAGTAATCAAAGTTGATGGGGATCATTGCTCCTTCTCCTTCTGTGTTGACCTTATTGACATGTTGAGGGAGAGGAGGGTTGGCTAGCATAGCAGTGTTTTTTGCTGTATGTGTGGGAGGTGAAGATGGAGAACTTGAATGAGTGGTGATGGTAAGAGGTTTAGGTTCTGATCTGGTGTACTGCGTGATGCGATGAACAGCTCGCAAAACAGGATAGCTTGCAAGTGCTTGACGAATTTTGCTGCATATGGAAAAGCTTGATGAGGTGCCGTTTTTCTCCATAGAAAGTGCAAGGTATTGATTGATGGTACACAAACAGAAACAGGGTTTAATGTTTTGAATCAGATATGTCTGAAGATTTTGGGTTATGTGCAGATTGCAATAGCTGCTGCGAGAAGCTTGCTCTTATAGCACAGTTTATCCGCGTGTGAAAAGGAAAGATTTGAAAAGGCTAGGATAAGTAGAAAAGGAATAAAATCATCTCGAATTTTGATATGAGCATTGCTGTAAAAAATTGCCACAATTTTTTTTTTTTGTTTGTTTGGAGTAAACACAATAGTCCTTTAAAATTTTTGCATCAGATTTCATCCTTAAAATAAGAAATTAATCCTATAGTTTCTTATGTTAGTAGGTTAATATACAATTCTATTAGTATTTAAAGAATCAAATATATACAGAAAAATTAATGTGTCTTATTATTAAAATTTTGAAGAATCACAGGTTTAATTTTAGTTTTTGAAGAACTAAATAATATTGTAAAATTTTCTTGAGGGACTAATGAGTTTTTTTTTTTTTGGTGTGCAAACCACCATTTGAATTAATTAAACTCTACCTAATCTGCAATGAAAGTAAATTCTTTTACTTTTTAGTCTTCGAATTCAATAATTTTCTTAAATGGAACAAGTGTCTAGGCACTTTAACTCACCAAACATTAGTAGATTCACACTTTTTCTTTTTTTATATCTTGAAAATAATTTATCGGATAAAATTGGAGTGCGTTTGTTTCTAATTATTTATGTAAATAATCACTTTTTTTATCAAAAAAAATTACTTTTCGTATCTTTGGATAATTTTTAAAAAATAATTAAAATTTTTAAAAAATACTTTTTAGTCTTTTTCATAGAAGCTAAAATTAGTAGCTTCTAAACGAAATCAATTTTCAACTTTTTAATTATATATAAAATTTAACTTTCATAATTATTTTTTTAAAAAATATGGAATAAACGCATCCTTGGTTGGTATAACTCATTTATATTCATATAAAAATCAATAAGCCCGCCACCATATCTCACAAATTTTGGATAATTTATTTATTTGTTTTATATTTTTTTTATTTGTAGATCCAATCATATTTGCAGAAAGCCATCAAGGCAGGATTCCAAACAGCTATACTAATGAGAGAGCTTTTCTTTATCTTTCTAAATTTCCACGGGATGTGATGGGACTTGGGAGGGATCAATTCCCTCTTGTTCCCTACCACACTCCAGACTAATTTACAACTATCACATTACGGCTTTTCTACCTCGTGCCCTTGTGTTGCAATATTTTACTGCTTAATCCTTCACATAAAGAAAGGAGAAACAAGAAAAGTACAAGACATGAGCATTTTCAAAGTGGCACCTGGATGGTATCAGATTCAACAAAGACTATCGTAGCATTGGAGAAAAAATAAACAAAGTACAGTTGCAAGAAAAATCACATTTATGCGACCTTCGTCCCCACGTAGTTAACGTGGTTCCACTACATGTGCGGAAGTAATAATAATTGGCTTTCTGGTGGAAAACAACTCACAAGTGTTGAAATTACGCCCAGAATGTTAATTGGTGCCTTGCATAACAAACAAACAAAAAAAAAGCAAAAGAAAAAGAATCCATAATAGTGATTCAATATTATTGCTCTACATTTTTTTCTCACTAATATTATTGTGTGCGTTAAAGCCACCCGAATACCAATTCCATTTGCATAAATACGTTGAGAATCTCGATTTTTATTTTTGGCACATTGGAACGACAATAAAATTTGAATCTATGATCTTATGATAAATTATCAATATTTCTCGTCACTAATTTAATTCTAGTGGCTTTGAGAACCTCCAATATAATTTCTGCAATTATTTCTCTAATGTTAGATTATGATAAGTAGTTTTCTAAGCATCGCGTTTGAAGTACGTTGTAGGTTGCGTTTAAGAATATATATCTAGTCCTGTTTAAAAGGGATGCGTTATACTTATACCCAAAAAGGAGAGGGACATGTTTATCAAAAGGAGAGGCTAATTTCAAGTTGCATGATATTAGCCTATAACATTTATACAGGCTATCATCCAATGATATGTCATACTCATTCCGTAACAGATAATGTAAACAATCTACATTAGTGCTTTGTTTGAATCATATTGGAGAGAAAAGAAAATGATAAAAAAAGAGAAGAATTAAAATAAGGATAAAAATAAATTTTTTATCCTATTGTTTGGTTAAAAAAGATAGTAAGGAAGATATGATTATTTGTAAATAATTTTTTGTAAGTCTATTTTGTGATTAGAAAAGAAGAATACAAGGATAGAATAGTAATTTTGTACAATAATATCTTATTATCCCATATTTTCTTTTTTATTTTGGGTGAAAAGAAAAACTCTAATAATTTACTCTCTTCCATCTATAGTATAAGTCGTTTAAGGTTAAGAATAGGAATTAAAATGGTGAATGGATTTCATTAATCTTTTAAACATATAAAAGTAAAACATAAAATATTCTTTATCACTTATCATAAGTTATTTCTTTATTAAATAATCATATTCATATTTACTAATTCTCACTTATCATAAAGACAGAGGTGAAATGGATAAAACGTAATTAATACTTTATTGAAATGTGAAAATAACTTATATTTTAAACTAAACAAAATATCCCAAAACAAAAAAGAAATCCAAAACAAAAAAACTAAATAAAATATCCAAAAATGACTTATATTGTAGATCAAGTGGATTACTTACAATTGTAAAAGAGAGTCAATAGCAACATCTATAATGCAACATTTGGCATTCATTTAACTTAATTTTTTCAGAAAATGTCACAAATTATTGGGTCAAGTACCATGTGATGCTTTGATTAAGCTTCTCTTATAAACTTTTTTAAAATTCAAAATAATTTTAATAAAAGAGCTTCCTTGAGAAGCTTTTCAGTATCTCACTCAGTTTATAAGAATCATTAGAGTTACAACAATTAGTATTATCTAATCTATATATGTATCTATCTCTATACTTATAATAAAGTGGTGTCCTATAATACTTTTTTGTTGTTATTATTATTATTATTATTATTATTATTTTACTTCTACTTATTAATGTAGTGCCCGGTTTTTTTATGTTTCTTTCCTTTTACAATATATGTAATACTATTAACATATAAGTTTATAAATATAAATAATTAATGAGAAATAATATTAATAATTAAACAATTTTTATAAAGTGAAATTATAAGTAATAAAACCAAAAATTTTAAAAGTCAAATGTTATAGATCAATATTTTAATTATCATTTTTTTAAAATTTATACGTAAATTATTGTTAAAAATATTACTTTATATGCTTTATTTTTAATTTCATATATTATAATAAAAATTACAAATAAAAGCTATTAAAATGTATAAAAGAAAGAAAATGTCATATTGTATAATGTTTATAAAATGCAATTATATATAATAAAACTAAAAATTTTAAAAGCTAAATGTTATAGATCAATATTTGAATTATTATATTTTCAAAATTTACATCTAAATTGTTGTTAAAAAATACTACTTTATATGCTTTATTTTTAATTTCACATCTTATAATAAAAAATACAAATATAGCTATTAAAATGTATAAAAGAAAGAAAATGTATTCGATCAAATGAATTTTCACAATTTTTAACATATTATTTTTTCCACATCCATATATTGGAAATTTTATATCTATTTGATTTACTTGTCCGTGTAAGCGCACGGGGGCCAAATACTAGTAAAATCTATAAGAGACTTTAATTTCTCTTCTCTCCCTCCTTTTCCTTGATCCAATGGGAGACAAAAGGTAAATTTCATTTATTTTCTCTTTGCCCTCTATTTCTTGCTTTCCCAACAACAAACGCTAACAGTTGATAAAAGTTAATAACAGTGCTACATGAATAGCATGATATGATTGTCAGCAAATCTTATGAAATGATGTGACATCCTTAACAATATACATGGAGTTGACACTTCTAAGATTGCAATTCATCACCAAGAGTTTTGTGTATTGTGAGGCATTATTTCAATTCGTGTGTGAGCGCAATCGACAAATAATATTCTTAGTGATTGATTTTGTAAAAAGCTTTTCGTAACAATCAACATTTTCGAAGAATTAATTAATCTATCAATCAAATTATATTATCCAAAGCTTAAAGTTACGAGATTGTAAGTTGTTTATTAATATACCTAGCAAGAGATAAAAAAAAGAAGAAGAAGAAGCAAGGATAGCTCCTGCATCTGGAATATGCTGTAGCTAGCTCGAATAATGTGATCCTACCTTTGGTTTGGGTGAATTAAAGATCTTCAGTTTGTCATATCAAATCCCCTCAGAAAAAAATAAAAAATCAAGCCATTCCATAGAGTTCTAAATTACATAGCACTTCCAATTAATGTATGATCGAAAAGTTTAGTGATCCTCCTTTGTTCTCTACCTAAAGAATTAAAGATTACCTATCTTACCTGCACTTAGAAAGCAGAGGATATATTCCAACATTTACCTGTGTATGGTTCTACGCTCAATTTTATTTTGAGCAAGCTTGCAATTCAATGAAATTATAATTACTAGGCATGCAAGCTTGCATTTCAATGAAATATAATTACAAGCTTTGGTAAATTCAAATAAAAGAAAGAAATAGGACAAATCAAAGCGAAACATAAATTAAAGCCTCAACCTAGGTATATTTCCAACAAATTAATAGGAAATCATCTCAAATAATCTTTACCCACATCAAATTAATTGAATAGTACAATATTCATATGATCATTTATTGCTCCAACACTTCAACTTTAAAAAAAAAAAAGAAAAGAAAAAGAATAAGGTATCTATCTTGCATGCCCGAGTAGTAGGGCCTTATTTTTTTTCGCACTCCACTCAACAAATGAAGATTAGACGCACAAACATTACTGAGATAGATCCACGATATTCCTTGAGGTTCCAAAGTTCAACATTAATGTTCACGGTCTCCTTAGCCTCTTTGAAAGGAATCATTCCTTCCAACTCCTGATGTAGTTCTCAACTTCTTTTTAGCAAGCTGAATAAACTCCGAGAACTGGTCACTCTGGTGTTCCTTATCGTTGTTGGCAGAACCATTAGCCGCATAATATTCTGGTGCAGCAGCAAGTGCAGGGTAATTTCCATGCTCCCGACCAACGTTTGACCCGGTTCCTATCTTCTGCTTAGCACGTCGAATGTAATCGTTGAAAGTGTCATCACTGTCAAGTGATGCAATATTCCCATGTTGCTCTGAGGTTCCCACCCTTGGTTTGTCAATATATTCATTACCTCTGGATGAACCACCTTTGGTCCCATATCGGGAACCAACCATCTCTGCCTTTGTTGAGGTTTTCCCTTGCCTGCTTGGGACATACTGTGGTTCATTTGAATGACCAACCTTTGCTGTGTGGCCATGTGCCTTAGACTTTGAACTTGATGAGTTTCCATTTCCCATGGTTAGTAGTGTAGGGGTGAACAAAAAAAATTTGATGGGGGGGTTTTGGTGGTGGTGGTGCTTGGTTTCTCAAACCAAGTTTAAGCTGATGTGAAGATTATGAGTTACGTGCGAGTTGCTAGACAATTGGTGCATAACCTGATGGTTTTTATAGTGTTTAGCGGGGTGTATATTAAATTATTAATATATGAAAAAAGAAACACGCTTTCAATTTGTGATACTTATGGAAAAAGCAAATGCATTTGCTTAGAAGCTAGCTAAGATTCGTAACAGCGACTAATCAGAGGGCCTTTTTCTTTTGTTTTCAATGGAATGTGACGTGAGGAAGTGACAAGACACAACTGTAACTAGTATTACATAATACCGGCTTGGCTTTCGTATGTGGAGTTGTTGTAGCCAATTTTGACGGCTTAGTCTTTCAGGGGAGAAAGACACAAACAGTGGTAGGTGGTAAGTTTTTCAAAGGGGCACCAAAGCTGGTATCAGATTCCAGAAAAGACTAGGAGAGTTGGGAGAAATAAAACAAAGCTCGCTTGCAAGAATCACATAGTGGGAGCTTCCCACGTAGGAGGCATGGTTGCACTTGAGACATTGCATGAACCAAATGTATTTTGAGAGAACAATGACTTTCTGGTGGAATGCAACTCAGAATTAATTAAGTTGCACCCAGAAGGCCATATTTTTTGGTGAAAAGGAATCCATAACAAAGTACAACTATCACATTGGTGGCTTTTTGCCTTTTGTTTTTGCTCGTAGATTGCTGTGCAAGAGTACTAACCAAACCGAATCCCAATCATTATTAGTTATTTGTATATGACTTATGGTGATGAATTCGGTGAAAGTTCTATTCAATTTTTGTCTCACGTGACTAAATCTCACTTATTTTAAAATTCAATTAAACAAGTAAGTGACTAAATAAATCTCACTTCTATTAATACAGCAGGTAATTGAAAGTAAGGATTCTCATCTAGAATATGGCTCTACTAATATGATCCTATGATTGAAGTTGGCCAAGCCCAAGACAGCATAGAGGGAAGAAACAAAAATCACAATTTGTCATGTCCCTTCAAAAGGTGAAAAAGCTAGTCATTTCGTAGAAGCGGAACAAAGCACTGTCAAAGAATCTGTTTAAGCACCTGCTGTCTTCCACCGCTTATCAAGGTTTATTACCATCTCTAGAGAGAGGGGGAAAAAAATGAATATCCCAACCTGTAGACAATTCTACCCCCAGTTTTTTTTTTTTTTTCAAATTCTAGAGACTAAGCTGAATAATCAATTTCTCTTGATTCCCAGTGAGTGAGAATTTTGACCAATATTAATCTTCTCGCCCTGTTAGACAAGGCTTAGAAACTACTTTAGACTAAAAAGATGAAAGACCTAAAATATCATGCTGACAACCGAAAAAATGAGAGCGACCTAGATAGAGCTTTGTTGAGATGTGATGAAAATGCAATTGACAATCATGCTTGTCCATGTGTATGATCACCTTGGTTTGAAAATACTGGTATATCCGAGGGTAGTTTCTGTTCGTCACAAAGTTTCAAACCCTCTTTTGGTACCATCAATCTTTTTTCGACCCGAACTTTGCTTGCTAGCATGAAAATTTCAAGTGCAAAATGTGACGAAAATGCAATTGACCGATCACTTTTGTTCATCTATAATCAATTGATTACATTGGTCTGAAATCTTATCTTGATCCATTGGTGATTGATGTTCGCACAAGATTCAAACCATCTCTTTTATTTTGTGCCACTGATCTTTTTTCGACATAAGCTTTGGCTGTTAGCGTGAAAATTTGAAGTGCGAAATGTGATAAAAATGCAATTGACCAATCACATTTGTTCATGTATGATCTTTTGATCATGCTGGTTTGAAACTCTTGATCCAAGGGTGGTTGTTGTTCATCACAAGATTTGAATCATCTTTTTTTTGTAATCAAAGCATAGATAATGCATTGAAACTATAGACTCTCCTATGCTTTACACCCGCCAGTAACGGCGGCACATATAACTTGTTAGATGTAATAGAGCATTTGGAAATCTCTATAATTCAATTTTATCAAGAATTGAATTGGAAGTAATTTAAGCGAAGTAATTAAAATTCTATGAGAATTAAAATCCAATAAAACTAAAGAATTAAAATCAGACCCAAATGGATATAATTTGGTATGTAAATTGAATTCAAACAAATAAAAATACCAAATTAACCTAACTTGAATAACCTATTAATGAAAGATAAAATAATAGAAATAATTAAATTAATTTATTTTTAGACCTATTCAAGGAATCGAATTCGATTCTTTAATTTACTGACTCATTCCAAAAATAAGAATTTAATTCAGTTCCATCTTATTAAACATTTCCAAACGTCTTGTAAAAGTACTTGTGTCTTTGTCCACTAACTTAAGTTTTTGAGAGGGATAGTTTAATTATGACCTAGTGGTTAGGGTTCAATTATTGTTATTTCCATTTTGATTGTTTTAAAAAAATTTAATCTTTTATTCATATAGTTAAATTAATTCTTAATGTTTTATTTTTGTTATACATTTTGGGATAAATGCATTTTACCCCCTTAAACTTATGTCATATGCAATTTACACTCTGACTTCTCATAATGTGTATCGCGACACTCTGAATTTTTTAAATTGTGTAAAACACCCCTCAGTATAATTTTAGCACTAATGAAGGTAAGATTTATGTGTACTTAACCCCCTGATATTTTTAATTTGAGCAACTCAACACATTCTCTGTAAATACTATGTGCAATCAACCTCTAGTTTTTTTTATTGTGTTCAACTCAATACCCTGCTATGATTTAAAATTTTGTATTGTTTGAAAATTAAGAATTTTTTTACACAGTTTGAAAAATTCAGGGTGTCGTAATACATGTTTTAAAAAGTCATGATATAAATTGCACATAACCTAAAATTCAGGGAATAAAATACATTTAACCCTTATATATAGTTTTATTAGTCAGACTAATATATACAAGAATTAACGAATTACAATATCAAACATAAAATAAAAACTATTCTACATATTAAAGACAATTTTGATTACTCACAATTTTAATAACCAATTTGAGAGTTTACAGTTTTCTTTTGTATTGTGTGGTATAATTCAATTAAACTCAAAACATAGCTTTTTTTTCTTTTCCTCATCAAACCACATGTTTGAGTTTAATTTCTATGCATCGGCAATATAAATTATTTTATACTGTTATTCAATCATATATTATCACACCAGTAAAAATAATTAAGTCTCAAACTCACTATTTTAAAAATCATATAAATTAAATAATTTGATTAGATACTATTATATTATCAATAAATAAAAATTAAACTCAATTTTTTTCCAATAACGGTCAAACGAAAACAGACAAAACCACGCTTCAACAACATTGATAACACAAAATTTTAACAGCTTCTTTCTTTTTTTTTTTTTTTCCCTGTTAGAAAAAGACATTGGTGTGTATTTTTCTCTGTCCTTGTCCGAAAAACACCGTGGAGGGGTGATGCAAAATTTGGGCCGCACGAATGTTTCGGGTCGGTGTTTGAGTGTGTGTCGGAGAAGAGCCCATTCCAAACTAAAACCCTGGAAACTCGAATTTGTTTGTAACTCGCTCTCCCACACTCGCTTGCTCTCTTGTACTAAAACCCTCGCCTCTCTCCTCCTTCCTCTTGTTCATCTTCCACGCCTACTAGGGCTTCTTCTTCTTCTTCTTCACCTTCCAAGCTCAAGCTCCAATGGCTACTCTTGCTCTCAGGAGTCCTAGTTCCAGGCGACTCTTGCCATTCTCTTCTCAAGTCTACTCTTCCTGCTGCCGACCCTTTGCCCCCTCTCATTCCCTGCTCCCTGAATCCGCTCATGCAAATGAGAAAGCCTCTTCTATCAACCCATGGTGGAGATCCATGGCCACTTTCACCAGAACGTAAGTGATGCCTCCCTTCAATTTCACCTCTCATTTCTCCCTTTTTGTCTGCTTGGAATTTGCAAATCACATGAGTTTGCACATTGAAACTTTTGCTAGACACTAGTAGTCAGAGTATAGTTATAGTGTGATTGTTGAAAGTTGCTTTCAACTTGGTAGAAGGAATTCTTGGATTTGTCTGGCTAGTATGTTTCATCTATGATTGGAAGGAGGCTTCCGATTTTTATTTTTTAACGTTTGGTCTTTTTGTTTGATGCAATTATGCTGACAGAAAACCCCATGTTAATGTCGGGACTATTGGACATGTTGATCACGGGAAGACTACACTCACTGCAGCAATTACCAAGGTTTTCAACTTCATCTTTCTCTTCATTTCAAAATTCATTATTCAATCTGTGTTACTCAAATTTTGGCGAACTGGTGTTTTCCCAAATAACCATAGTGTATAAGTTCAAATTTGTTATATGGCCGTGGAGCAAAAAGTGTCTTTTGTCATTAGTCATTACTCAATAAGCTTGTGGAGTTTTGCCTCTTATCGCTTTGATCAGGTGCTAGCAGATGAAGGGAAAGCTAAGGCTATAGCCTTTGATGAAATTGATAAGGCTCCTGAAGAGAAGAAGAGAGGAATCACAATTGCAACGGTTGGCACTTGTATTAGTCATTCTGGCATTCTGGCCTTTTTGGCCATGTGGTGGATTTCACTCTTTTGACAATTATAAAACTCTTAAGATATAAACTTGCTCAATGCTTGAATTTTCAGGCACATGTGGAGTATGAGACTGCAAAACGACATTATGCACATGTTGACTGCCCTGGACATGCAGATTATGTCAAAGTAAGCTCAAAAATTCATTTAATATCTCCAAGAAATAAATTGTTGGTTATAGTTAGCAATTACGTAAAAGAAAGCAGACGGCCAAGTTATCAAAGAGAAGATTGAATTATTACCTAGGATTGATATACTAACATGTAGATCTGGTGGAATTAGATAATTCTTATTTATTTTATTTTAGTGTAGATCACAACATAATTCTTATTAGCCGTCACTATATTGCTTAAGTTATGTTTCTGCAATTCTGTTTGCGTGAGACTCAGCACATATTTAATAACTGTCTGCTGTGTAGAATATGATTACAGGAGCTGCCCAAATGGATGGTGGTATACTTGTTGTATCTGCACCTGATGGACCAATGCCTCAAACCAAGGAGCACATCCTTCTTGCTCGCCAGGTAGGTATTCTATTGAGGTGGAGTGTAAATGACAGTCCAATTATTCTGTTACATCCCGGGTTGCCTCCTTGCTTCTCTATTAATGCTCACATTATCTGTACATGTATTGTGCAGGTTGGTGTACCATCTCTTGTATGCTTTTTGAATAAAGTTGATGCTGTTGATGATGCAGAGTTGTTAGAGCTTGTAGAAATGGAGCTACGTGGTAGGGTCTTACTCTATGAATTCACTTGATTTGTAAAATTATACTTGTGGATGACTTTCTGTTGTCATTCTTGTGTTTGTGTAGAAGTGTATTAATGTTGATTGCAAATGCAGAGCTTCTGAGCTTCTACAAGTTCCCTGGGGATGAAATCCCTATCATCAGAGGTTCAGCACTGTCCGCTTTACAGGGTACAAATGATGAAATTGGAAGAAAGGCCATTCTAAAATTAATGGATGCTGTAGATGAATACATTCCTGATCCTGTCCGCCAGCTTGACAAGCCTTTCCTAATGCCTATCGAAGATGTATTTTCAATTCAGGTAAAAGGGCTTGGACTTATCTTCCTATGGATATTTTTTAAATGCCAGTTCATTGAATTAGACATGAGCTTGGTTATAATGTTTTTACAGTATTTGATAATGTTGTGGTAATTTTAAGCATGCACTGTAGAGAGTCTTACTGTTGAGAGGACATATTTGGCATTCATCATATTTTGCCGCATAGAATTTTTGTCCTTTTTTTTTTAATGATGAAATATCAAAATTCAAAATTTGAAACAAATTCTGCATTGCCTTGCTCTTGTATATTGGAAAGATGCATCAAAATTAAATCAATGATTTTCAGAATGTTGCTTCAGCTGCTTTACATTTTTTATTTGTGATGAAGGGGCGAGGAACAGTTGCAACAGGCCGTGTTGAACAAGGAATCGTGAAAGTTGGTGATGAAGTTGAGGTTTTGGGTCTAATGCAGGTGCATTCCTTGAGTCATTTTCTGGATTTAGGCTGCCCTCTGACTCTTAGCATTCCTTTTTATTAAAATGCAGTTGCTGATTTCTTTTCCTTCTATATTCTTTATTTGCCACTAGCGATGTCTAATGGTTCGTTCTTAGATGTTTATTATTATATTGCTCTGTATCAGAGGTTTTGGCTAATTGCTTGCATTGTGCTGAGTTGTTAAACTGACTTTTTCCTCTGTAGGGTGGTCCTCTTAAAACAACAGTAACTGGAGTTGAGATGTTCAAGAAGATTTTGGATCAAGGACAAGTGAGCGACTATCATCTTTACCTGCGAGGACTATTTGCAATAGCATATATTAAACTAATATGTGTTTTGACATTTTCTTAGGCTGGTGACAATGTTGGTCTTCTTCTTCGTGGTTTGAAGCGTGAAGACATTCAACGTGGTCAGGTTAGTTGCAATGATCTATATGTAATCTTTATTTGTTTCACTGAAATCAGTTGAATTTTTAAGTTTGAAGCTATTATAGTTGAGAAACCTCTTTTTTAACACTTACGCGCATTGAAAAGGTCATTGCCAAACCTGGTTCTGTGAAAACGTACAAGAGATTTGAGGCAGAGATATATGTACTCACAAAGGATGAGGGTGGGCGACACACCGCTTTCTTCTCCAACTACAGACCTCAGTTTTACTTGAGAACTGCTGACATCACTGGAAAAGTAGAATTGCCTGAAAATGTTAAGATGGTTATGCCTGGTGACAATGTTACTGCAGTGTTCGAATTGATTTCACCTGTTCCACTTGAAGCAGGTCAGTAAAACCAGTTTTTAAGAGAATATTATCATTTCGACCTGTCCGTATGTTACCCAACCACCATTCAACATTATCCATATGCTGCATTGTTATCCTTGCCTTTTTCTTTTTGGCCTTTCTGATCTATTATTTTTTCTGAATCTTATTATACATTTCATGCTGGAATTGTTGTAAGACTTTGCTTTGCTAATTGCTATTTCATTTTACAGGACAAAGATTTGCCTTGAGAGAAGGAGGCAGAACAGTTGGTGCAGGTGTGGTGTCAAAAGTACTGAGCTAGTATTCATTCTGTGTGATTCAACTTTTCTACACATTTTCAAAAGGGTTGGAAGCCCTGAGACCTGACTTATTATCTTGAAAATACAAACCATGTGGCAATCAATTAAAATATTTAGCGGTTGTGTTGGATGAAATTGAGTAAATTTTAGAGAAGCTCACCTTCATTGTTCATTTTTGTAGTGCAAATTTGTCAACATTCTCTTGATGGCTGCAGACTGTTCCTGCTTCATTAAAAATAATTTGTGAATCATCTTTCTATGTTTTACAATAATGCTCCATAGTATGAAATTTTGTTTACAAGAAGTAATATGAATAGATTTACGTGCTTTGATTGGTTATGGACTAAGCTTGCCTTAAATTAAAAGCATGGATTTCACTGTCCCCACCCCCCCCCCCCCCCCCTTTTATCTTTCCCATTCTTAGAATTGTATTTCTTTCGTACTCGATTCATGTGAAATCATTTAGGCCCAGCTATACTCTATCAAGATATGCTTCTTTTGTTTCGAATTCCATTGACTAGATCTGTTGTTTTCAGATGTATTTTTCGTGGCATGGTTTTTAGTTGTGTTTAACCGTAGGTTCCAAAGTGAAGGAGAGATAGAGGAAGATAGTAATCATAGGATACAAGCATGGAGAGGTCTTTTGGGTTTTATTTGTAATTAAAAGTACCACCGAAAGTTTAAGGGTAAATTCTATCACTTAATGATAAAATCAGCTTTGTTATATGGGATTGAATGTTGAGCAGTAAAGGTCAATATGGAAATAAGATACATCTCTAGAGATAAAGATATAATTGATGAGTGGTCACATAAGATATGATAAAATGAGTAATAAATACATTAAAGGGAAAATTGGTGTGACACCTATTATAGTGGAGATATTAGAATCTCATCTTGGGTGATTTGGATATATTTGGATAAGACCTATAAAAATATCAGTAAAAAGAGTGGATCAAGAGAATAGTATCCTAAAAAAGATTTTTTCCAAGGTATTGGCTTTGCTAGATTTTGACTAACGTAACTGGTTGGTTGGACAATTGAATTAAATTAAATAGACATATAATTTTAAACTATATGTGTGATAAAAAAAGTTTAGATTATAAAATAAATTATATATGAATCATTGATTAATCTATAACAATATTCAACCAACATTTCTAAAAACTTCTATAGACATTATCGATGAATCATCATGACATATAAAGCTCTCTAATCATTTACAATTGGTAACTATAAAATTTGTATCATACAATTGACTCTGACTTAAAACATGCTTTTTCAAAATCAAACCAATATCTTCTCTAGTGTTGAATCCGTGTGATACATGAAAAATTTCTGTGCACTGACAAAATAAAATTTTTTATATAAATATCTAATTATGTATTATCATATCAATAATAATTATTGACTTTACTGTCTATTATTTGAAAATTCATGCAAGTAAAATGTTTTGATTGAACAATAATGTAAAGATAATATATTAAAATTAAACTCTTATTCTTTGAACAGTAAAGTACTAAATAGTCAGCTTACTGATTACATTGCAAAATTGTATGTTACACACGACAATATGCCTATTCCCAATGGTACCAACTACCAGCATACCAAGCACTGCTTGCTTGGGCTAACTGAAACTACATTATACATCAACTATAATAGCTGAGTGTCGATCTACATCGTTCCTTGAAGATCTTAGAACTAACTTTGAAACCAAGATTGCTCTTAGCTAAGCCTTTCTATATCTATAACTGCATTACCCCCTGGCATTCACATTTCTTTAAACTACATCTTCACATCTTTGGTGATGGTACTCAAGCAAGCCTTAGAAAAGCCACTGCTAGCAACGCCGCAGCACTCCAGTAAATTTCTCTTATGCTCTTATCCAGTTTCTGAATCATGTCCTCTTCTTTTGATCCTAACTTCCCTGCATTCTTGCTGATGCTGACAATTGTGGCCCTTAGCTTATTTACTGCCCAGGAAAGCCAAACCAATGCAATTCCGAACCCGGTGTTGAACAGCTTAGATGCACAGATGGGAACTCTCCCGCAAGCAAGCTCGCAGATAACAGACAGGAGGACGGCGAGGCCGGTCCCGGCAATGCCAGCAGAAAATTGTGTCAGGAGCTCAGGAAGCTCAGGGCCCGATTTCTTCAGTGAAAGAATTGCTGTTTTCCGACGTTGCTTCTTGTCAACCATCAAGGACAGAAGGCTCTCGCATGCATGCATGCTGTTCTTCTTGTAGAGATCCCTCTCCCTGCCTACTTTCTTGCTCTTTTTCTGTGACGGCTTGACTTTGACCTTCTCGGGACTGCTAAGCAAAAAACAAGACATTGCTATAGGCATCGTATACGCATTAGATCAGACTATGCACAACTGGGCACATACATTCAGCTTAAATGAAGGCAAATATCCCACAACGGAGAATGATACGTGATACATCCACATCTTCATGTCAGTATTAAAAGGAACTCTACAAGAAGATAATCCTCCCTAATCAGACGAGTATAAACATTTAAAAAAAAAATCAGTTTAGACTTTAGATGGACTACTATCATATTCACTTAGCGTGAATGAAAGCCCTTATACAAAGACTCCACTTGTTTCGGAGAGAATAGCATGATTTGAAAAAAAAGGATGGATGAATTGAAAAGTAGCCTCCTAGAAACCATTTGCTAGAAAACATCATTACCTAGAAAATAATTTTAATAACAAAAACATTTTCATAGCAATAAAATATCATAATTTTTGTGTCGGATTCATTTTAAAAGATGAATTCTCATTTCTTTGAAATGTTTTATGAAGGACTTTTTCATTGATTTCTGCACCAAACATTGCAATTTTCCTCCTTTTGTTCAATATGAGTGAAGCATAATGATTGTGCTTGATGAAGCTGACTGCAACACAGGGACATAACTGCATGAGTGTACTCTCACTGGACCAGTTAACTAAATGGACCCTCAAAACCTTAGATGTTGGCAATGAAGCAGCCTAATAATGCCTCAAATGTTTCAGGAAGCACCCAAAAAGGATTTACTACCACAACCCACATTCTCTTCAATGTTTTCATCTCGATTAGCAGCTACAGTACACAAATCAGATTTGCTAAATCCTCTAGGGTGATCATTTTTTCTTTTCATTTCTAGTTGCCGTAAAAGAATACTCAGTCTTAATCCTTCTGTTGAGCATGCACACTTTTGTGTTCTCAAATTAACAAATCAAACTACAGAAACAGGTGAAGGCTCAGCGGCTTAAATACAAAAATTCAGCAGTTAGGAAAAGAATATTCTGCATACCTCCTTAAAGGAGCAGTTAAGGTAGATTCAATCTTTGGTACGGAGGAATAACTTCCGCCCTCTGCTTCCTTAATATTCACCCTGTCCATAGTTTGGAAAAGGTCAGTTCCTCGATACAAAACTAACTATAATAAGCTGTTAAGCATGGAGATTAAAAAATGGTAGGTGATATTTGTTACTCCCTCCGTCCTTGAATACTTGTCCAGTTATAAATACTTATTGGAATTAAGGAAATAATTAGTGAAACATTAATATTAGTAAAAATTAGGAATAGTTTACTAATTGCCAATTTTTTTTTTTTCAATACTTCAACTTCTCATCTCTTCCTTTACTAATGAGTCAATAATATTTAATAGGAATATTATTGGTAAAAAAAAATAATTAATACTACCTAAACTTTTGAAATGGACAATTATTTGCAGACAAAATAAATTTTTGAAATAGACAATTATTCAAGGACAGAGGGAGTATTGAGGAACTTAATGGAAGTATCAAAAGTTCATAGGAAAAACCAATCAAAGTAACCATGCATAGACAATTTAAGAAAGTGATTTAAACTAACATATATCAATTATGATACATGCATTTATATGACACAATAAATTTATATGCTAAAAAATCTAACATGTGCAGTGATCATGGATGTTATTGGCCCAGTGATAAATTTTTCAGCCATAATGTCCCTCAAAAACAAGTGAAACAAGAGGCAAATAATTCATAGCAGTGTTATTTGAAATTTATTGTCTTTTACTTTATTTTCTATTCAAATTGCTTAGAAAATTAAATCTGTTATACGGGTTAGAATTTTTATTCTAATTAGGATTTCTAAAATTCTTCTTTCTATGCTCTACAAGGGGTCTTAATGGCTGTAATGGCCACTAATGGGTGATAATTCAGAAATTATTCGTCTGGTTTCTTATCAAGAGACAGTCCTTTTATGGCTGAGCTTTAGATATTTCTCTCTCCCAATTTTCTTGTGAGCTACAGTTTAACCCTAGGCTTCTTACCCTACATCAGTAATCCACTGTCAATTTTGCACATGTATAGACACATTTCTTCAACTAGTTGTCAGGAGTGAGTCAATAATTTTATGATTTTAGCATGGAAAGACTTGTATCTATGCAGCATTAAAAAAAAAAGAGAGAGATAATATGTTGACAGTATTCTAGAGAAGAGGCATGTCATTTGCAAATATGTTTTGGCAAAGCTTTTATTTGATGTTGAAATATCCTTGCCATGGAATGGTTGGAGCTAATCCAAAGATCAACATAGTTTACAAACAAAATTAGACAATCATTCAGTTCTACTTTGACAATGTAAATTTTATTGGATGTCTGAACGATCAAAATTTCATGTAATTGTTCAAATTTAAACAGGTCTGCATATTTATACCTGCTAAAGTATGGAACAAGCATAGACTGCTTTTCACCCTTACGTGAGCTTTTTGACAAGTACGACTCAGCAACTGCAGAAATAAGATCTTTCATCTCAGTCTCAGTACCCATAAATGTGATTTGACCATCTGGTTGGGCAGTAATCTTTGAAGTAAGGGCTGAATCTTGAACAAAATCTAGTAAAGGCTTGGGGATGTAGAACTTGTTATCTGGGTAGACAAGAGGTGAAAATGGTTGCTGAGGTTCATCATTGCCTAACAAATGCAAATTCATCAAGTCCAGTAACAAAGATAAATTTGCTCCATCAATCCCTGCTTCAGAAGTCCTGGACTTAAGGAACTGTAATAGTTTATTGCGCTTAGTGCATTGTTCAACAATGCCAAAGCCAAAATGTATGGGATTTGAACAGATTGCTGCAACAAAAGATAAAAAATGTTGCTCAGAAGTCAGGATAAGTTACACACACAAGCTCACAAAGAATTAGCAGCATAACTCATCTCAAGCATTTCAACAGTAAATGCAAGCAATAAAAGTTACTGACCAACTTTCTGCCATCTACCCTCCCGTTTTTTACATCAATGTAGCAATATATAACATCTGAGAGAGCAAACCAACCATTACTTATTACTCTAATGTCTAATCTATTGGTCATCGGATTTAACATCTCACTGCCAAATTAAAATGTGAAAGAACGAGGCACAATGAATAAACAGAGACACAGATAGTCTGTTGCCAATAGTATAATGACAAATTCAATGAAACTCAGGAAGTAATCTAGTCACAAGAAGCAATCATGGGATGTTGAAATTCGAAGTATATTCATAGGATCATTACATCAACAAAAAGAACTTAAGTGGTGTAGCTAGCCGAATGTGCTATACAGCCACACAATCAATCTATGTGAAAATGAGAGAGAATCATGAAAGAATAGAAAACAGTCACAACACAAGGTTAGAAGGGAGAGTACTGTTCTTGAACTATTCAAATCTTCTAACACATGGGAAGGGATCACACAACTATACAACATCATAGGAAAAGTGAACCATAAAATGGTTGAATCAGACATACATTGGACATCAATAAGCATGTCCCTTTGAGCTGAGAAGTCAACATTGACAAACTGATTGTAATCCAATCGTCCACTTTGAGCTTTCCTAGACTCCTCACATGGATTTGACTGAAGACAAGGAGACTGATATCTGATAATGTCTGGTGTTGCTACTGGGGAGGGCAAGAATGTTTGACAAACCTGTCTTAAACAAGTATTTAAAAAAGAATAACCATAAGAAACTAAAAATTATGCATACAAAATTTTCCAGACTGAGTCTAATTTCGATTCATCCATAGCTGTAAAACTCTTAAGATGATAAAAAAAAATAAGACTCTGTTTTTATGGAGGAGTTTGGCGGGTGAAATTTTTCATTTCAGGTACACAAGCCCTTATTCGAGAATTTTAAAAGTAAGGGGATTGAAACAAGAGGTTAACATGTAACCTTTAAACCTTTCTTATTCATTATTACAAACATTTTATAACTGAGAAACATTTCCTCTCCTCCATCCCCTCCAAAATCTTCCATCCAGACATACTTAGCGTTCATACAAAGGTTACACAGTGACAATCCCTTAGTTAATATACCCATTTTACGCTATAACACCATTCACTACATTAATATTGTTAGAGAAATACTACTCAGCCAGAAAATACATGGCAGAATCCTCGACCAAAATCATGGGATTGTAGAATGAAATGAAGTAGTAGAATCTACTCATTTATTCCAATAGTCAAACAATATGTTACATCCTTCTGACAAATAAATTCTAGCAAAAGATTCTTGCTCTAACATTTTTTCAAATGGTTAAAAGATATATTAACAACAGCACCCCTTTCTTACAGTGGACAACAGCCACGAGAAGAATCAGCTATAGCCAGCAAAATCTCAAAACTTGCAGAGATTTTGCGAGATAATAAAAAGAGATGTTACCTTGTTAATATTGGTGGAGGGCAAGCCCAATTCTTGGTGTAAGACAAGGCCCGGAGGGTAACCATGAGAAGCCATCAAACAGAGTCTCTGAAGCATTTTGGTCTAAGAAACCAAAAGTTCACTCCTTTCGTGCCTCTGTCACAACCCCATCTACTTTTATCGCTCCCCAGACCTCAAGTCGACAAAGATTTTCCACAAGTTCGGTTTTGGGTGGCACCAAACCAATAAGCTGCACAATTATTATTATTATTTTTTTTTAAAAAAAAGAAAGTCATTACATGATCCAGCTGATATGACCAAAATAAAAATAAAAAATAAAAACATTGAGAGAGATATCGACTTATTTTATCCAGAAACTTCCGAAATGGTAGAACCAATGGCACGCACGGGCGTGATGACCCAGGTTGGAGTCCCATAAACGACAAAAATAGATTTGGTGCTTATTTACACACTTTAAGTGTGTTTGTTTGAGATTTATTGGCTATTAAAATTTTTTTTTATATATATTTAGATAATAATTTTAATATTTTTTTAAAAAGGATATAAATGTTTTAAAAATTAATTTAAAATTTTTTAGAAATTAAAAAATATCTTATGAAATTTAAGCTTCATAATATTTTTTCTAAAATTTAAAATAAACATGCATAAATTCCAGTTTATTGAAAGATATGATTAAATAATATTATAAAATAAATTTTATATTGCAACTAAAAATAACTTTCACTTTTCATGATTGATAATTTTATCCAATTAAATTATTTTACTTATACGACTTTAAATATTAAATATGATAGTGGATTATATTTATTGAAAAACTAGTTTTGGTTCCCGTCATTTCATGAATTCATCTTGACCACCTTATTTTTTATTTGATATTTCAATCATTTGTCATTATTTTGTTTATTCATAACTAAATGTGTTATGACCCATTGATAACAACTTCAAAATTATATGAGTTATTAAATGATTTATTGAAGATGCAATGCACAATGTGGTTGCCAATCTATAATAAAATAAATTTCAGCTCTAGATAATAGATAATATATAAATTTTATTAAAATAATATTTGAATTACAATTAAGATTTGTGAGATACATGATGGTAGTCAGTTTAATTATTAGTAACAGATAATAGATAAATATATAGAGTTAAACAAAAACAATTTTTTAGGGGTTATCACGTGTTTCTTAAAAATAATATATTTAGTTGTAAATAATGGATTATATATTTTCATCATAATCAAATCCTTATCAATTGCAATTGACAAGCATGTAGCTTAGTTGGTTAGGGGTTGTTCTAGCTTAATCAAAAATTTTGGATTTGAGGTACATGCAACTATGTTAAAATTTGAGAATGAAAATTTTATCATTTTATTTGTCCTAATCAAGTCGAGTAGAATTGTTTCCAATAGAAAAAATATAGGTGGTTTATACCCAAAAAATAAATCCTTATCAATCACAAGTCATGAGATTATTACTCAAAATTATAGAATGTCAAATATGTTAAATTGAAAACATAGAAGTAAATAGTTAGAGAACATTAAAAGGATCCCAAAAAAGCAAGGGAGCACGATATTGTAACCAATTACTTTTGGTCAATAGTAGTTTGTTGGTATGTGCAACTTAGAAATAGTTCATTTAGTTATAAGTAATAAATAAATAGATAGATTTTAATACTTTTCATATAATTGCATTTAGTTAACATTTTTTTATACTATAAAAGTTAGACGGGAATGTCTTAGCTGATAGGATCTAAAGTAGTAAACAATACTATCCCTTCCTAAAAGAATTCCCAAGTTTTGAACCTCTATAATTAGTTGTCATTTGACACTTAGAAATAGTTTATTTAGTTATATTAGCAACATATCTAATTTAATCTCTAAATAAATGAATACTCATGCACACATATAAAAAAAATAACTAGATTTAATTTTTTATGTATTCACAATCTAAATTTTAATATAAATATTTAATTATTGTTACATATTGGAACTCATAAGGCCCAATAACGACATTGGGCCAATTGGGAGGGGGTGTTCTTCCTCCACAGGCTCGGGTTATCCGAGGTCCAACTCAGAACTCAAAACCCGAGTTAAGTCTCATGTGGTAGCGGTTTTCCATTACCTCACTTTGATCCCTTATAATTAAAGAATATGAATTGAGACCAGAATGCCTTGCTCACCTCCTTTTTGAGGGAAAAGCCATTTTCAACACTTTCTATAAATACCTCAAAAACCTTTAGATATCATTTTAATATTCCATTTTACACACACTTAACTACTTCATACTTGTGGCAACTTAGGTATTAGAGTTATTGTAGAGACACACTCTCCTATCATTGGAAGAAAGCTTTGGAGTCTAGATCGTGTTCCTAGAATACACATAGAAGTAATCCTAGAGGTAACATCCTATCCTCTCGTGTTACTTTGTAACGTTTATGCATTATCATATTATTAAAAGATTTTTTTGTTGTTGCAATAACTACTTTTTACCCAAATTTTCTAGTGTTCAAAAAGTTCATTTTGAAGGAAAGACTAAACCAATACCTGATTCAATTATATTTTCAAATTTATTGAACACTTAGGATTTGATAAATGTCCCAAGACAAAAAATATAGAGATATTGAAGATAAAAATATATTTGGATGAGAGAATAGACACAAAAATTATAAAAATATCTTCATCACATGACAATTTTTTGAGTCAATTTTTGTCCCTCTAAAATGAAAAAAAATTGGAAACATACATTTGAAACACAAATTTCAAACATTTTTTTTTAAGAATATCCTTTTAAATATTTTATATTTCATCCTTGCCACTTTTATTTTTTAATTTTTATTAAATTATAACCTGCTATTCTTTTTATTTTCATAATTCAGCATCTACTGTACGCTATTACCGAGCATAGTTCTGTCTCTATCTCTATTATTATCCTCCTGTTTCTATCATTTCTGCCGCAGAATAGTTACCAAATGAGGTTGTCTTGCATGCAAGCCAACGCCAAGTATATTACTTATGTAGCCGTATTATTTACCTTCACATTGCATCAAAATAAAATTATTAATTAATAATATAAAATACTTTACCCCAATAATGTTCTAAAATTAAGTGGGGAAAAAAAAAAGCAAGTGGGTCAAGCGGATGCGCGTCTCAACTCTCACCAATAATTCTATTTTTCTTTCTCCCAAAAAGAAAAAAAAAAGAAACTATATAAAATCTAAGCCACGCTATGATCTCAACATTCGTCATTTCATTTCTGAATTTCTTCGTGTTCTCTTTCTCTTTCTGAATCGGAGCCCTAGAAATTCAGCTTTACCAGAATCTGACACACAATTCCCCTAACGGAACCCTAGATTTTCTCATCAAACCCTCACCCACCGCCCAATTACTTACTCAATCCAAGTCAGCTAGTCCAATCCAAACCCCCCCGATCCCTCTCACAACCCCTATCCCCCAAATCCCAATTCGATCGGCTTCGTTTCCCTCACAATTCGATCCAAGAAACACCCGATTCAGCTACGGTGGCTTTCGCACATGGGTAAGATTCTCCGAGAAACCGCGAAGCCGTCCTCCAATTCCTCATCGCCGTCACGGTCATCGGCGCCGTCAACGACGTTGTCGACGTCCGTCACGGAAACTGTTAGGGGCTCTCACCAGTTCAAGATCACTGGGTATTCGCTTTCGAAAGGGATTGGGATTGGGAAATACATAGCTTCGGACACGTTCTCGGTCGGTGGGTACGATTGGGCTATCTATTTCTACCCTGATGGGAAGAGCGTTGAGGACAATGCCACCTACGTTTCCCTCTTCATCGCTCTCGCCAGCGACGGCACCGACGTCAGGGCGCTGTTCGAGCTGACCCTTCTTGATCAGAGCGGCAAGGAGAGGCACAAGGTCCATAGCCATTTCGAGAGGACCCTCGAAAGCGGGCCTTACACGTTAAAGTACCGGGGTAGCATGTGGTATGTTGAATTTTGCGTCATTTCCATTGTTGTTTGAAAAATAAATAGTTTTTTATTTGATTTGCATACTGGGCCTTGATCTTGTTCTCGATCTTATGCGTTTCTTTATAATATGGTATGAAAATCTGTTTTTAATTCGATCGAGATATAGAAGATGCTAATTTGCTTGTCTTGTGACTAGTAATAAGTTATATGCTGACTTTTTAAGTGGTTATGGAGTTTAGAAGGTTGGTGTGTGCGATACTACTGTTTTACGTTTCAATTTGAAGCTTCTAAGTGGTGCTCTTGTATACCAAGTTGTTTTGATTACTTTCTTTTGATATGTAAGGTAAGTCTTGTCATATGTTAAGAAGGCAACGGGTGTAGCTGGTCTGATTGTGCTATTTTGTCTGATGGAGTACAATTCCATGGAATGATGCAAGGGGTAAAATCTTTTCTCCCTTGCTCCTGCAAATGCATGTATGTTGTGACCCCATGAGAAAGAAATAAAGGGAAGGGAATAATAATTTGATAGAGAGGGAAAGAGGTGGAGTAGGGGGAGGGTTAATGCTGTATGATGAGCATCATTAAGAGAATTACTTCCATGGAATGCAAATATGTCATCAAACCAATACTCACCTGTTGAGCAGCCTTCATAACATTTGTCAGTTTATTTTTTAATCTTTGTCTTATATTTGAATAGTGCGAACACTTTCTTTCTAGTTGAAATCAATTATCTTACTTGTGCAATTTCTGCATGAGTACACACACGTTGTTTTTTAAAAGAGAATTGAAAAAGTTTTTGAGTGCCTGATCATTTTTTGTTTCTGGTGTTTCAGGGGTTACAAGCGGTTTTTCAAGAGAACAGCTCTTGAGACATCAGACTACCTTAAAGGTGATTGCCTCTCTGTGAATTGTAGTGTTGGTGTTGTGAGGTCACGCACAGAAGGCCCTAAAATCTATTCCATAGCAATACCACCTTCGAACATTGGTCAGCAATTTGGGCAATTGCTGGAAAGTGGGAAAGGAAGTGATGTGAGCTTTGAAGTGAATGGAGAAGTTTTTGCTGCTCATAAATTGGTGTTAGCAGCTCGCTCACCAGTTTTCCGAGCCCAACTTTTTGGTCCGATGAAAGATCTGAATACCCACTGTATAAAAATTGAAGATATGGAGGCTCCTGTTTTCAAGGTTTGACTGAATTCTTTCTGTGTCCTTTTTTGGATTTGACTAGATTTGAGCTGTGTTTGTCATGTGATTGGCAAATATGGTTGTGGATATTAGTTTTCTCTATATTGCTTCTGCTAAATACCACTGTGCTTTGTGAATTCGTGGACTTTTCCTTTGCATTTTCTTGTTAGTTGCTTTGTTGGGCTTATTAATCAAATTTTGTGTTTGGATCATTAACAAAATAAGAAACGACTTGAATTCCAAATCCATGGGATTCCTCTCATTTGTTTTTTGAAGTCCAATTTGAGTGGAATTGATTTAATTTTAAAATTTAAACACAAATCAAATAATTTCCACTGAGGTTGGATTTCATAAAACTAATAGGAATCCCATGGATTTGGAATTCAAATCATTTCTTTTTTTGTTAAAGGTCCAAAACACAAATCAAACTGTATTTTAAACATAAGAATTGATATCTCACACCAAAAAAAAGAGAGAGAGAGAATTGATTTCCTAATCAATTTAGTTTCATTTCCTATATAATCATTCCAAACATAAGATTTAACTTACAATGCAAATCATTTCCTAATTTTAAACATTCCAAACACTACCTTAATGTATTAGTCAGGTTTATAGTTCTGAATTGCATTTGCCAAAATCAAAAAATTGTTTTAATTTATATCTCTTCTGTCCTCTCACTTATGATCAAAGGGATCACAATTCGGTCGTAACTAACATGTTTTCATGTGAACGTTAACTTGTATGCTACAGAAATAAATATTTCTATGGTATACTTGCCAAGATGGTAGTTTTGTTACTTTTATTGCCATTGGATGATAACTTAGCTGGTTGTGGTCCGCTTAGAGAACACATGGACCTTTCAGAAAGATCACAAGTTTAAAAAAAAAGAAAAAAGAGAAAGAGAGTAAGACTGGTGCCAATGTAAATTGACCAATGACCATGGCTATGAGCTTCTTTGTGGTTTCTTAGTTTCTATTGTGGGTTCCTCTCTGGTAGGTTGTTTCAGCTGGTTTCTGGTTCTGACTGTATAATTGCTAAATCTGCACTACCTTATTGCTGAATATGAGACCTGAATTTGGGAACTTGAAGATAGTTTGTCAGATTTATATGGCTTTTCTGGTCGCACAAAGAGTTATTTGATGGTTCTAAACCATATAAGATTTAGCTGAGAAATTTATTTTTGTAAGTTCTGTTGAATAGAACCAGTTTCTTTTCTTTTATTTTTCTTTTTGATTTTTGTCTAGAGGCTATGTTATATCATGATTTTATCCTTTGGTGTTAATATACATGATTATATTTAATCATTTGTTAAATATATATATGCAGAGAAAATTTAGTAGAAATAATTATAGTCATTTCTTTACTTTTGGATATAGATATCCTGAGAAGGAAGTGTCATAGTTTTGTTGTTTTTTGGATAAAAGGAAAAAATAGATTTGTCTTTTTTTTAATACGAAATACTTTTGTTGTTTGTCAGTTCATTGTGGAAATATGTTGGAACTTGATCTAGTTTCTACTTCTGTTCAATTTATAGTGTTACGATAAATTATGCTGAGCAATTTGCTTGTGGAATGATTTGTCAGCTAAGCCATTGCTCTATTTTGTAGGCATTGCTTCATTTTATGTACTGGGACTCGCTACCTGACATGCAGGAGCTTACTGGGTTGAACTCAAAATGGGCAACAACCTTGATGGCTCAGCATCTGTTAGCAGCAGCTGATCGGTATGCTTTGGAGAGGCTTAGGCTGATGTGTGAAGCAAGTCTTTGTGTAGATGTTGCAATAAACACTGTAGCTACGACTTTAGCCTTGGCAGAGCAGCACCATTGTTTCCAGCTGAAAGCAGTCTGTCTCAAATTTATTGCAACATCTGAAAATCTCAGAGGTATGTTTTTCTTCTTTGAATTACTATTTTGTTACCCACCAAAAAGAGTGCAATATTGGTTAGAGGTTAGAAGAACAAGTTCTAAACGTCTGTAGGTAACTATGATTTGAAGTTAAATTTGTTGCTGAATATTACATACATTTCATATTAAATGTCGCCCCCCCCCCCTCCCCCAAAAAAAAAAAAAAGTAATTGTCGTTTTCGGTTTTTACTGAATCTTTAATTACTTAAAGCCCATTTTACACCTCTTGGAGAGAGAATGGGTGGATATGGCTTAATGGAGGGGGGAGGGGGGAGGGGGGAGAAAGTAAAAGGGTATTTTTCGTCTTTTGCTTTTATTTTATAGAAGATTGATAAGATACAATCATCTTAAAGGTAAATTACACTCACATCCCCTGAAGTTTGTGGAAAATGCAACTTACATTTCCTCTAGTTATCCAACCTACACTTACACCTCTTCTGTTTATCAAATTTTAAATGTTTATATTACACTTACACCCCTAACTAGTAAAGCACTATTAGTAAACTTAACAGAATAACATTTTTATGATATTAACCGTTCCTATTTAATAAAATTATAAAAATATCCTTACCCATTCTCTTGTTGTCGTTGAGCAAGTGAGAGAGATGGGGACTTAAGTTTTTTCACTATTAACGGAGAGAGTGGATAAGGGTAACCGAAATTTTTTGTTGTGGTAAATTCATTTTTGTACCATTTAAACAAAATCGATCATTCATTTTTATTCTTCGTCCAGAAATATAATTATCAACTGAAGTATTATTTTCCTTTTGGTTCTTCAGCTGTGATGCAAACAGATGGGTTCGAGTACTTGAAGGAAAGTTGCCCTTCTGTTCTGAACGAGCTGTTGGAGTACGTGGCTAGGTTCACTGAGCATTCGGACTTTATGTACAAGCATAGGCATGAGGCAATACTTGATGGCAGCGACATAAATGGGAGGCGGGTGAAGCAAAGGCTTTAGCGTGTACGCTGAACGGCTAGCGCTCTGTACAACCCCCCTCCATTCTCCTTTTTCGAAAGAAACCAAGAGGGAGCCATGGTGGGAGATGATAATCTTTTATAGGATTAGAGGCAATTTGTAGTTTTCTTAGCTTTTATTGCCTTTATTCTTGTGTAAGAGATGTAAATGTAGTGTTGGTGCTAATACTGGTCTGCTTGACATAGGTTTCTGTAATATCAGTAGTTTTTCTTGTTCCTGGAGAACCATTCGTCTGAAAATATTGATCAATGCTCCGTTTGTCTTTGTATTCTTCTCACATTCTAAATGCTTCTTCAGTCTAAGTAGCATAAGTCATATTAAAGACGTTAGAGAGAGAACTTATGATGAATTAGCCCTTGTGGATAATGCGGTCATTGCGGTGTGAACACAAATATACAATTTTTTTTCCCTGATATTTTCGTAAAATTAGACATTATCTCTTTCATCCAGTAAGTTAGAGGGCAAATTGCACCTATAAGTCCCTTTTGATATGGGGAAATTTGCTATGGCTCTATCGGGATGATATTCATATGCCATTTATTTGTTTGCTGATGTTGACCTTTTTTGAACTACTATTTAATATGTAATTATATTTTAAATGATATAAGATATCTTAACATATCACTTAAAGTTATACATTATTATTTAATTGATAAAATATTAAATAAAAGTGAATTGAAGGATTAATGGTTAACATGACTCGTATTTTATAATATAAGAGATTAATTTGACTCATTTTAAAGATTAAAGATTAAAATGATTCATAAATATAAATTTATGAGTAAAATTAACCTCTAATTCTTTAAAATATGTCAAAAACATTTAAGATTTTGAAATTCGATTGTACCATTCAAACAAAAATCATGCTGTCATTTGAAATCCTTTGAAAGAAAAAAATACATTACTCTCTGTCCTCTAGAAATCCGCCAACAAACACAAGGTTTTATCGACGTTTAAAATGTGAGATAAAGCTTCGGTCAAGTAATGACGCTTGTCCATTAGCGCAAGAGATTTCTCGCAATCAAATTCCTTTCCCTTTCTTCGATCGGTTTATGGAGAACAATCTCCCGGCATCCTCAAACTCTCTCACAACAACAACATCATCGTCAGCATCGAACACGGAGGAGATAGTGACGATGAAGGGGTCTCACGAGTTCAAGATCACGGGCTACTCGTTGTCTCAAGGGATTGAAAGCGGCAAGTACATAGCCTCCGAAAAGTTCTCGGTTGGTGGGCACGATTGGGCCATATACTTTTACCCTAACGGCAAGAGCGCGGACGGCTTAGCTGCCTACGTTTCGGTGTTCATCGCGCTTGTGAGCGACACCACCGATGCTAAGGCCCTTTTCGAGTTGACCCTTTTGGATCAGAGTGGAAACCAGATGCATATGGTCCATAGCCAGTTCCTAAACTCCCCGGTCACCGGGCCTTACACCTTACAAACACGCGGTAGCATGTGGTGAGTGAGCTTTTTTTCCCCTTCTTCCCCCCTGGTTTCATGGATATATGGTATGAAATATGGAAGGTGCTAGGCTAGGCTATGTATGTTGCGATCCTAATGTGTTGACTTGCATACTAGGATCTATCCCTATGATAAAGTGAGGAGGGTGGTGACTAAGAAAAGTGAAGGGCTCACTTCTATTGCATGGTGATTAGTCTATCGCTTTCCCATGTTGCGACTATACTCTCAATCTAGAGATCCAAATTTATACTTGTGACACTTTTGTTAGTTTTAAGTATTTAGGATTTATAAGAACTGAAGTTTCCATGTGAACTGTGAAGTACCTGTACCTTTATGAGAAATGATATTTGGACGTCTAAAAGTGGATATGTCCCATTTAAACATCTATTATGTCATCATTGAATAACATTGTAACCCTGTTAAACCTTACCCTATTAAACCTTACTCATTTATCCTCTCCATCTTTAGATTTGATGGGTGTCAAAATGGACATTTATTTTCGGATGTCCAATTATGTATCATTTCCCATACCCCAATTGTCTTATTTGAAACTAGAGGTGTACAAGGGATGAGTTGGACTAGGTTGGACAAAACTAGAACTTGACCCAATTCTTAGATCGGGTTAATCTTTCAAGCCCTAATCTGATCTAATAACGATCCAATTATGTACCGGGTCAATCCGATATTCGAACAATATATGAGAATTTAGATATTATACATAATAAAGTTATAAAATCTTATAAGTAAGAAATAAAATTTAAAAAATATTTTACAATGTAGGTTTCAAAATAAATTATATCAATATAAAAATAATATTAAGTTATGTAAAATATATTAATTAAACTTTAAAATCTTATAATTTTTACAAACTATTATATATATATATATATATATATATATATATATATATATATCTTAAAGAATTATTTGACTTCGGATCGAGTCAGGTCAACCTGATATATGACCTGAATCCGACCCGAAAGTGTGCATGATCAAATTTCAAGATCCGAATCCATCCCAATAAGTTTCGGGCTAGGCCAAGTTATGAACACCCTATCTGAAACAATGATGTTATTCTAACACCTTTTTAGGGCTAGAATAACATAACATTGTTATTGTTGTATCTGAAAGCAGCTGCTGTACAGTGTACATCATGTTTTGCGATGATTGATGAATAAGTCTTGTGTTTAGATAATTAGATTCAAATATTGTGAATGAAAAAAAGAAAAGAAAAAGATTAGAGGAATTTTATTTCGTAGTGAGCCCACCTGGCCCAAGCCAACTTCGTAGGAGTTAAGTGGACTACGGATATAGGTAATTTAAACAAAAAAAAAATGAAAAAACAAAGAAGTGGCTGAGAAAACTTGATCTAAAAGATTTATCAGTGTTTTGTGAAGATCTTGTCTCAAATCTTTGGAAAGAAGTGGGAGGGCAGGTATCATTTTAGAAGTATTTTTGAGAGAATTGCTTCTGTGTAAGTCAAGCCTTTAGATAATTTGTGTTTGGGTTTGTTATGGATTCTTCTCATCTTCTGTTCCATCCGCTAAATCATGCCATGAGAGCACAACTATGGTTTGGTCCGAGGTACACTTACAACACACCAAGTGTTTACCCGCATTTATAAAATGGGGTCAAATTCATTTATTAAATTTTGAATGCATTTAATCATACTTTATAAATATGTCCAAACACCTAATGTATGGCACAGCATAATTCATTTAGTGTACCATAGACTTCACCCACATCTATATATATTATTTTTAGAGCAATGCTATTTTGACATTCAAAATGTAAATAAATATTTTATTTAACATCCACTTTACTATCACTTAATGCTATTATTTGACAAGCTTGTTGAATTGAGTGAATGAGAATCAGAAGCTCGTCTAATAGTGATAAAGTAAATGTCATATGAGTTATCCACTTTTTTTTATGTCAAAATATCATTTTCTTTATTTTTAATCGGTGATTTGACAACTAGTTAAATTTCTATTGTCAATAGTACTTCAAATAGTTTGATATCTTGTTGCAGGGGCTACAAGCGATTTTTTAGGAAAGCAGATCTTGAAATATCAGATTACCTCAAAGATGATTGCCTTTATGTGAATTGTGCCGTTGGCGTTGTGAGGACAAGCACGGAGGGAGAGCAACCTATTTGATGCATACTCAATTGTTCAGAGTCCTCACTGCCCCGTAACCTTATTCCAGTTGTGATATATATACATACATAGAACAAGTACTGAAACCAGCGAAACTATATATATTGAGTTCATAATTATGACTATATGGAGCAAGGTAGCTAAGATCGAGATCTTACCTGGGATCGGACGGGAGATGCAAAATCGTAAAACGTGAGATCGTAACACGGATCGTAAGATCCTACCAGATCCTACCAGAACTAACATGCACACATATATTTCATATAACATGACATAAATAAGTAAAAATAGCTACAACTAACATACTTAACTTCAATTTCAAATGCAAATAGTTCAAGAACCATGAGTCATACACTCATAATCCATAAATCATAGCATAAAGTGCAATAAGTCTACAAGTTTTTGATATCATATAGACTAAAAACATTAAAGAAAACAACCAAACTAATATAATCTCATCTAAAGCAAATCATCAAGGTTATGATCATCATATTCATCATCTGCTATCTGGTCCCCACCATCTTCATTGCCATCTCTTCGAAGAAGCTCATCAAAGTCATCATCATCTAGAGGAGGAATCTCCAAATCATCCAAAGGGCCACCAACTCTACCACCACCTTCCCCAACATCCAAGTTAAAATCATCTGGGATATCCAAATCCTCTATGCTTTCCAATACATCCTCATTTTCCACAATCCATTCTTCATCGAGTCCAAATCATCAAGATTATACTCAACAGGATTTCTTGATTGCTTCTTCTTAGACAATCTTGAATTGGTCATCACAAAAACAACATCATTCATAGTTTTTTGCTTCAAACGATTTCTCCTCTTTGTGTGAACCTAAACAAATGTAATAGCAATCAACCCATAGCAATTGGAAACTAACTCTAATATTCTAAAAGTAAAATATAATACAAAATTATAGTTATGGGTTAAAACTTAAAATATTTACCATTTCAAAGGCACTCCAATTCCGCTCACATCCCGATGAACTGCATGTCAAGCTCAACACACGAATAGCAAACCTTTGAAGCTCAGGATGCTCATCCCCATAAGAATCCCACCATTGTGCTGGGGTTTTGGTATTCAGGCGACTTTGGCTACTTCCCTACCAAAAACTTAACTCGACTCTTGAAATCTTCAAGTTGAGCATCAATCTTGGTAATTTCATTGGATCCCCTACAAATCTCTCCAAACAATCATATAGTCCTCTCTTAACTTCATAATCACTCTTAATTGTAGGACTGTAATGTAACTGTGGGTTAAGGTAGTAGCCTGCAGCATGCAATGGCCTATGGAGTTGGCTATCCCATCTTGCATCAATGATCTCCCATAAAGGCATATAGCTATAGAATAGAAAAATTGAATTAACCACTAAACTAACTAAAATATTTAAACTAAATTACGTTATCTAGGAATGACAAATTAAATAGTTTACCTCTTTTCAACACCTTGAAAAGCATTTTGTATTTTTTCTTTAGCACGATCCATTTCCTCGTAAATGTATCCCATTGCTGGCTTCTCATCTGAATCCACTAAGCGCAGCACATGAATAAGAGGATAAGCACCCCTCAAGCAAATGACAATGTCCCTCCAAAATAGTATATCTAAAACAACAGCTTCAATAAACTTCTCATCCCTTGTCTTGGAACATTTACTTGATTTCCATTCATCCGAAGTAAACATTCTTATTAATGCACTCTTCTTCTCATTAAGGCTACCCAAAGTGAGGTAAGATGTAGCAAAACGAGTCATGCCTGGTCTCACCAAATCTTTTCCTTTGGTATGGTATTGTAATAGGGAAATGAGAGAAGTCCTTGAATAGATGTAAGTTGTAATTTTTCTTCCCTTGGCAATTGTCTCTTTATGAAGCTCCAACTTTTTCTCAAAATCCTCCAACATCAAATCAATGCAATGAGCTGCACAAGGTGTCCAATAAAGCTTCTTCCTCTTTTCCATCAACATTTGTCCTGCAGCTTTGTAGTTAGCTGCATTATCTGTCACAACATGCACAACATTCTCCTCATCCACCTCCTCAACAACATCATCTATCATCTTAAATATTTTATCAGCTGTTTTGCAAATATGTGAAGGATGAATAGACTTTAAGAAAACAAATCCCTTAGGACTATTCACTAGAAAATTTAATATAGTTCTCCTCCTCTTATCTCATCCAACCATCTGTCATAATTGTGCAACCTGTTTTCTTCCAATGCGCTCTATGTTCCTCTAACATCTCCATGGTTGAATCTACCTTTTTCTTCAAATATTTGAGTCTTAGTTCAGTGTAAGAAGGTGGTTTGAATCCTATTCCATCTTTGGGCAACCCTTACAAACATCTTCCCATATTCTTCTCTCCTTGCCACATTAAAGGCTATGGCATTATTGTAAAAAAATGAAGCAATTTCTTCACATGCTTCCTCCCTTAAGTTCTTCTTAAACATAGTGTTAATTGTGGCTTGAGTGCTAATTCCTCTTTTCTTGAATAGGCTTGCAGGATTCTCTATTTCTTTTCCCTTCCTTTTCTCACCAATTGAAGAATCATCAGTTTGTTCATCATTATTTTCTGCTAATGCTTCCTCATTACTCCTTGTTTTCATGATCAAATTTTTTTGTAAACCAGCCACAATATCCCACATTTGTTTTCTTACCTCATCACTAACAGAAGTACATGCTCCCACATCTTTTTGAGTTCCAGCCAAATGATGTTTTAATCTATAAACCCCCCCTGTAATCTCCTTATGACAGTGTTTACATTTGATTCTTCTAGTATTTCCATCAATAGAAATTCCATGAAGCCAGCCTATATCACTTCTATTTCCAGGTGCATTCTTAGGAGTTTTTTTTCCTCTAATTGAAGCATTCCCAGCAACACTCCCACTTTCAGACTGAGGAGTAGAACCAGAACTTCTATTATCCCCTCCACCAGAACATCCATTGCCCCCTACACCAACATTGTCTGATGACATTTTTCCTCACTCAAACAATACCTAATACACAATCCAACACAAAAATACTCCTAATCAAAAAATTAAAATGAGAAAAAAGCATACACTTTCGGGGGGTTAAAAAAAGTCAAGGACAAGAAAAATGAAGAGCTGATCTTGCTTGTGAGGACTGAGCAAACCGAGAAGCAAGGAAGAGCGGCTCGCCTCCAAGCAAAGCAGGAAGCGAAGCAAGCGAGAGAAGAGAGAAACGGGAGTAGCCAAGTAGGGGCGCGGTGTGCAAGGGAAGCAGAAGCAGAGACCGAAGGCGGCGGCGGTCGCGATCTGGCAGCCGGATGGCGCCAGCAGGGCGTGGCGTGCAGAAGCGCGCGCGAAGCGCTGTGAAGAAGCGAAGCGAGACCGGCGGTGGCGCGACGATGCGGCCAGCGATGGCGCGCAGCGCGAAGCGCTGATGTGCAAAGCGCGGCGCGGCGCGGTGTGAAGTAAGCGAAGCGAGACCGGCGGTGGCGCGGTGCGGTGTGGCGGCGCGATGGTGTGGCATGACACGGAGGCACAGTGCAGTGCGGTGGTGTGGTTCGAAGAGAGTGAAGGGGACCGATTGAGAAAGGGACAGATCTTAGGGTTCTAATTGGGGTGAAGCGGCCGCGTTTTGGGCCGTTGGGTCGCGGATTTGGGCCAGCTTCCCTGGGATCGCCGGGATCGCACGATTTCAGCGATTCCACGATCTTGCCCGACGATCTCACCGCGCGGCGTCAATGGCGAGCTGGAGCTGGGATCGGGATCGCTGGCATGGGGTAGGAGCGTAGGATCGTGCGATCCCACGAGTAAAAACGCGATCCTAGCTACCTTGATATGGAGGACTTTATTAAGGCATAGGGAAATAGGATAGATAAGGTGTCATAGTATATCACCTCTATAATAATTTCTTATACTAAATTTTGAACTCGTGGAACGCACGGGATATTAGTGGAATGCTAGTGAAGTGAATATATGCGATGAACCTAATCAACTTGAACCTAATCAATTAAATTGATTCAGGTTTTCAGGTCATATTAAGTAAAAACCAATTAAAATTGATAGTAATTAGTTTGATTGTTGCAATTCATGAGTTTGAACCTAGTTACTTGACCTGATGATGTATTATATACAGGTTTTTTTTAAAAAAAATTTCACTATGTATAAATATCCTATGTGGCTAATAAGTCATATTTTAACTATGTATGTTGATGTCTTTGAGGACATATATTTATATATGAAATTAATAAAATTTTAGTAAATTTAAAGTTTGTGATTTATTTTCTTTTTAATTGAACTGAATATAAAAAATAATAATCAATAATCGGATAACTTGATCATCCAAATTGAATCAACCCGATATTAACTGTTTGATTTGGTTACAAAAAATCTCTGAACCAAAGCCTAAATGAACCAATCAATATTGATTGGTTTATATTTGTTTTCTCTCACTCAAATTGAACCAACCCGATATTAACTATTTGATTTGGTCACAAAAAATCTCTAAACCCGAACCCAAATGAATTAATCGATATTGATTGGTTTGGATTCATTTTCTCCCCAAACCCAAACCAACTTGATCAAATACACCCTCACGAAATATGATATATATGAGTTTATTATTGTGTCTAGCTATTAACAATATATAAGTGTAAAAAATTAATACATTTGAGATATTCTTAATAGAGAAACATAATAATGCATAAGCATAACTCTTTCTTTTTTTTGTTTTTGTTTCCTAGAGTATCCTCACACTCAATAGGTGAGAGACTATTTTCCCAAGATATGATTAAAAAAAATTAAAAGTACAAACTGTGGCACTATAATGGGATTGAAAAGTCTTGAATTGTATTGGATATAGATAAATAAATTAGAGTGATTTGGTTTTTAAGTTTTTTTTTTTACTAAGTCAAAATATATTCGTAGTTATTACCTATAATTCACATAGTTCCCGGATTTATTTTGACCCCCATAAGTTTAAAAGATAGCTAGTAATAAGGTATGATATAGATACAGGTACATTCGTTAATTTTTTACTCATTTTGAATATTTTTTATTTAAAAATTTGTGAAATCAACACTTGTCCATCAATAATGCAGCTACAAGGAGCTTTGGAACGCCTCTTTTGTAGTATGTACTAGCACTGTACTACCGTTAGGATGTTATTTTATAATAGACATATAAATTATTAACGTGCAATTGCTGTAAATATACATGAACAGAATGCATATTCAAAAGTTAGTATTAATAAAATTTGAAAGTAGAGAAGGATGAATATACACTTGAAAGAAAAAAAACAATGTGATCTTATAAAAATCAAATACGTAATTATTCTATCGATACTAAGTAACAAAAGAGCTACAATTTTATTGTAGTTTACATTCAAAACAACTTTTCTTTATAAATTTGATTAACATTGTAATACCTTTTTTTATGAAGGTCTTTCCTATACTATCAAAGTCGTTGACCAAAAAGAAGGGGGATAAAAAATCTAACTCCATTTGACATGCAATTGATAATATTTTTGTATATTTGCTGCTATTCATCTATGAAAAAAGGTAATATTTACAATAAAATTTGATTTATATCCTTCACATTTTATCAAGATTTCAATTTGGTCCCAAAATTTTTTTCTTTCTATTTGATCCCTTAATATTTTCAAAGCATTTCAATCTTGCGGCAAAATTCAAATTATAAAAAAGATTGATGTGAAAATGAAACTACAATGATAAAAAAAAAACTATAATAAAATATAAAATATTAAATTATCATGTCAGAGCATCGCAATAAAACATAACATTTCAAGTTTCCATTCATAATTATAATTTGAATATCATTTACATTTTGAAAACAAATAAAACAAATTTTTAAAATTAAATTGAAAGTTTAATAAAAAGTGAGGGATGTAAATGAAATTTTACCCATAATATTTATTGGTTATTTCTTTCTTTCTATAATCTAGTTCATTTAACAACAATATATTATTGAATTATCCTTTAAATTTTGAACTTAAAGAAAGCATTCCAACAAAAGCCTTTGGAGATTAGTCATTACTCAAACAAATTTTCAATCTAGACTAAAACAATGCCTTCATATATTTATATGAGATTATCAATATTGTATACAAATATTCAAAATAAATAATGGACAATCACTCACAAATTAATATATCACCTGTACGGGTCAAATGCTTTCTTTTTACTCAGTCCTTTAGCTACACCTTTGATGTGCCATGATGGCCCTTCTAATCTTCGCATTCCCGTACCATACCAAAAGGAAAAATATGTGCGGCAAAGGAGTACACAGCGCTCTAGTTGCAAGTCATTTATGCTTTCTAAGAAATAATCACTTGTTCATCATCCAAAATTTTCCAAAAATTTAAAAATTGGGGGAAAAATTTTTTAACTCTTGATTGCCTTGTCCCGTCTTCATGCTTTCAAGCATCTTTTAGCTACTCTTTTTCTCTAGTACTCGATGTCATGGAAGGGATATTTCATATCTTCACTTGCAGAACAACACCCTTGACCAGGCATTAGACCATGAAATGCACCACAAAACCATAAATATGCATCAAAAGTTCATACCACATAACAAACAACCACAATAGCATAGATAAAGCTCAAGTAAAACTGAATATCAATAAAACTTAGTGCTTGATGATAGCCTGTACGTCTTTCACCCATTAATTGACCTATAAATTTGGTCAATATACCAAGTTTCATGTGAAACACATCCATCAATACTTAATAACTTCACCCATAAAGTTAAATTCTATAAACAAAAAATATTCAAACTTTACTATGCTAAAACAGAAAAAGAAGGGCGGATGCCCAAAGGGCAAAATAACAACTAAACATATAGTTTTAGGGCATCAACTTCTACATGTTGTCCATTAACCAAGCATGTGTTATCCAAATAGACTAACAATAATTACCTAGGAACTTAAATAGTCCAATTCATTGAAATAGAAATGTCAACAAACCAATCATGCCTAGTGGCACTACTACCCCAACTTCAACCTTTCAACATTAGTACAACTTTTCCCCTAGCTATGTAATAGAGAAAAAACTTAATTTGATGCCATTATAGGCAACTTGCTGAAATAGCCAAAATATTTGTTTGAAGAAGCCATTCAACAGGTGTCATACTAAGGGAAATTTGTGGATATAAAATAAAAAAAACAAAGAACTTCATTTTTGTCTTTTTTTCGGAGAAACTCGAAATATGTCCTGATTTCGTTGTACATAAGTCGTACTAGGATGGTGCGAATTTAATTTTTGCATATAAGTCGTTCCAAGATACAACGACTTATGTCACAAATTATGCAAGAAACTAATGTATAAGTCGCATAAGGTTTAGGCGACCTGAACAACACATAAGTCGCCCTAGCCTGGGGCGACTTATGTGTTGTTTAGGTCGCCTAAACCTTGTGCGACTTATGCAAGGCTCTGTCTACAAATATCACTTCCGAAGCTCTTACCAGTCATTGAGTTGCTCTGCTCATCTTAGTAACATGGCTGAGAATTGTTGTATTTTAGTTCATTACAATGGTCAGATTTTAAACACTGCCGAGGGAGTCACTTTTACTAGTATTCGACCAATCTGTGTTATTGTTCGTCCGACTATCAACTTTTCGCAGTTGCAATGGAGTATACAACAGCAGTTGGGCCAAGAAAATAACATGCAGATTATCGAGATGCTGTACAGGTTACCCATAACGATATTACAAGGGGTAATCAAGTATGCAAGTTTTCCAATCTGTAATGACCATGATGTGAGTATGATGTTTACTTTTCAAGCCCGATTTCCTGAGATTCGCATTATGGAGATGTTTATTACTTTGCAAGAAAATCAGTTTAGCTCTGGAGGTTCCAGTCCTGTTCAATTAGCTGCTGGGCCCTCCTCTTCCCTTAACCAAGTGCATGTCATCAATAACTCTGAAGGCCAAAGAGAAAATGCTGGTGATGTGGCTGCAAGTCCAAGCTTTGCACAACTTCCTGAACCATTAGCTCAAGGTGAGCCTATTGCAAGTTTGGATTATTCAAATTTCATTGAGCATGTGGAAGATGTGGATGAAGAACAATTTGATGGCCTTGTACATAATGAGAGTGATGAAGGATTTGACAGGGAGGTTGAGGAAGACAATCAAGATCAACCCTTTATGTCACAGTCCTTATCACAGTCACAATCTCAAGGACAGCCTAGTCACTATTCAACACTGAATCTGGAAGGAATGAATCTGAGCAGTGTTGGAAGCGGGCCTGCTGGAGTTATTGGCTCGGATGGAAGAAGAGAGCTAGAAGTCGGACAATTGTTCAAGGACAAGGAAGCTGTATTATTTGCAATAAAGAATTACAACATTCGAAGATCAGCTGAGTATAAAGTTTATGAGTCAGACCACATAAAATACTACGGTAAATGTGTGAAGTTTGGCAGTGGGTGCAATTGGAGTATTCGTGTTACTTATCGCCAAAAAATGCAAATGTGGGAAGTCTGAAGGTATAATGGACCTCACACATGTGTGTTTGATTCTGCTTTGCAAGGCCATCAACAATTGGATAGTGATGTTATCTGTGCTAGTATATTATCAATGGTGGAGAAAGATCCAACAATATCTATTAAAGTATTGCAAGGGGCCATGGAGTCAAGGTTCAAATTCAAGCCGAAGTATATGAAGGTATGGTATGCAAAACAGAAGGCTATTGGAAAGATTTATGGTGACTGGGAAGATTCCTATAAAGAGCTTCCAAGATGGCTTCTTGGTCTACAATCTTATATGTCAGGTACTAATATTAAATTCTATTTTATTCGCTTTATCATATTTTAATGCATAAGGTAATGCTCATAAGTGAGTCTTTATTTTTCAACAATGAACTTAAATTTACTTGTCATGAGGTAATAGTCCTTATTTTTTCAACAGGTACAATAGTTCATCTATTGACTCAACCATACTATGTGGCTAATATTGTTGATCAGAATCGTGTGATATTTCATCGCTTGTTTTGGACATTCCCTCAATGCATAGAGGCATTCAAATATTGCAAGCCTTTTATTTCAATTGATGGCATGCATTTGTATGGCAAGTATAGTGGAACATTATTGATGGCAATTGCCCAAGATGGTAACTCTAACATACTGCCTGTTGCATTTGCATTGGTGGAGGGAGAGACGAAGGAAGGATGGTGTTTTTCCTTGAGTAATCTTCGACAATATGTTACCCCACAAGAAGGTATTCTTGTAATTTCTGACAGGAATGGGTCTATAAAAGCTGTTTTGGATGCGAAGGGTAGTGGGTGGCACCCCCCAATGGCCTATCATGCATATTGTATTCGCCACATATGCTCGAATTTTGCAGTTCGGTTCAAGAATAAAGATGCGAAGAGAATATTGGTGAATGCAGCATATTCAAAGACTCGGCGAGACTTTCTGTATTATTACGGGCTCTTGCAGAATATGAATCTGGAGATGGGTGAATGGGTTGACAGGATCCCGCCTGCATAATGGACGCAATATGCAGACGAGGGCCGTAGGTTCGACCATATGACAACCAATCTGTCTGAGTGTATGAATGCTGTCATGAAAGGTACCCGTAATCTTCCAATTACAGTTATAGTAAAGTCGACTTACTTTCATCTTGCTGAGTTATTTGTGAAGAAGCATATGGAGGCACAAGCACAAATTGCAGCCGGTAGGAAATGGTCCGAGGCTCTGTTGCGAGCGATTGACCTTAACAGTCAGCAATTAAGCAGCATGGATATTGGCCCTCCATTCTCCCGAGAAAATCTGGAGTTCATGGTTAGTGAGGTTGATACAGGAGACAATTTCAGAGTGAACTTAACGGAACGATTTTGTGACTGTGGTTACTTTCAGGCATTGCACTATCCATGTCGTCATGCACTTAAAGCTTGTTGGAAGGCACGAGTTGAGTGAGGTTCTTATACTCATGAAGCATATAGTCTAGACCAGGTATTCAAGGTATACAGAATGGAGTTTAGAGCCATTGGAAATGATGATAGCTGGCCTGCATATACTGGACCTGTAATACTACCTAATCCTACACTCAGACGAGGAGACGGGCGTCCAGTGTCTACAAGACGACGAAATGAAATGGATGAAGTAGAACCAAGCCGAATAAAACGATGTGGACTATGTAGGCAACCGGGTCACACTAGACGGTCATGTCCATCCTTAACAGCTGCATCATCAAGTCATAATGGTTGAACGGTTTTATGGTTCCTTTTAAGTTTTTTTTTTCTTTCAGTTTGTCTGTATTTGCATTTAGTGTTGTTCAAGCAAGTTGGATGTTGACTTAATGTTATGAAATTAGTTTATTTCGATATGAAGAAAACTAAATACATTTTTCTTATATATTTTGTGACTGAAGTTAATTTCTGCATTCGATTACTAATAAACATGTACAAATACAATACTTTTATAGGAAACAAACTACAAATAAATAAGCAAAAAAAAATGAAAATAAAAACTAATTTCGCCTAGGTGCTGGAAGCGCGCAACCTGAATGACAATGCCTCGGTCGAATCAGACGTGTGGGCACGCCGAAAGGGTCGATCTTTGCTCATCCTCGACCTGAGTGGCCTCCTGATGCTCATGCTCATGCTGAGTGGCCTCCTGGTGCTCATGCTCATGATGGCCCCCAGTGGCCTCCTGATGCTCGACATGAGTGGCCTCCTGGTGCTGATGCTGCTGTGGTGTGTACTGTGAGAATGCTGAGATCGGAGTTCCCCCAATAAGGTCGAATGAAGGCATACATGGTCGATAGCAATCAGGTGTATCAACTGGAGCTGAGGTAATAGGGGCCCCCATAGGCTGACTAAAATCCGAATAATGCTCATCATGTGGGAATAACAGAAAATTTAGGACATCCGGCGTGGAAATAGACATAAAATTTAGGTCTTGGGTGCTGGTACATGGCTGAGATGAAGAGCCAGGAGCATGCACGTCCTGGTGGCCGCCATAAGGCTGAAATGAAGAGCCAGGGGCATGGATGTCCTGGTGGCCGCCATAAGGCTGAAATAAAGAGCTAGGGGCATGGATGTCCTGGTGGTTGACAGATGGCTGAAATGAAGAGCCAGGAGCATGCATGTCCTGGTGGCTGACATAAGGCTGAAATGAAGAGCCAGGGGCATGGATGTCCTGGTGGCTAGCTGATGGCTGAGTGTATGCAGTACCATGATGACCACCACCACCACCACCACCATCATCATCATCATAGTAGTCATAGTCTTCAGCCTCCTCATCATCCATATCCTCATCCGCATCCCCTGGATACTGGCGTCTACTAGCACGAGTCCCAACACGAAGCTGACGAGCTGAACTTCTCTGATCCGCGACGTCATGTGGATATGTGATCATCGGAGCTGGCGGCGATGTGGCCGGGACATCACCAGGCAAATCAACTAGCGCACGATCAATGGGGACCGCTGATAAAAACCTATGCGCAAATGCCGAGTACCACTGGAAGTACTCATGTGATGGTCGAGTGTCACCAACCCTATTAACCTCAATACGTCGTTGAATACGTTGATCCCATAAGTCATGATATGTCCGAAAATGATCAGGCCACCATCGGGCTTGACCGTGCCCCCCACGTTCATCACTGCCATGAAGCCTGTCAATGTTCATCGCATGCGGTGGTATGTGCTGAGCTCCACCAAACTGAGGAAGAACACGGTCCGGAGCATGTCATTCAATGATGGCAAAACATATGAGAGGGGTGATAGAGGTCCAAACACCAATGTCACCATAGACGAAGGCTGGCGTAATCCTCCTAATAGCTGAGTGATTATAAGGCCTCCACCTAAACTGCATTGAAAAACAAAACTATATTAGCATACTAATAAACCCCTTAAATTTACAGTTACAACCCATAGTTATAATTGCTTACCCCCTCAATGCCAACAGTGTCAAGCTGAGCCTTACAAACCACCAATCGACTATTGTGTGTATCAGAAGTACATTTATAGCCCTGCCACTTGAAAGGAATTGAAAACCATTGTAGTTTATATTTAAAAATAATAATATTTGCCACATAATAAAACCATACTGGGGACCATGCTTTTACCTTGCTGCTAGTGGAAACCTTAGTGGAAATTGATCCGCAGGCTGCAAAACACGCATCCTATACCAACCCCAAGACTGTAACAGAGCTCCACAGCCATCTATCTCAACCACTTTGTACCTGCAAGCGTGACATAGTGCACGGTACAAAAAGGCCAAAACTGCAGATACCCAACTGAGTGTTCCACATTGGTGCAAGTCACTAAGAAGTGGTAGCCATTTGAGATGAACTCTGGATCCAGACTTGTCTGCAAATAAAAATCCACCAAGCACCTGCATGATATAGGCCCGACTATAGCGCAAAAGTGTCTCATGATCAGCATTTTCCGCAAATTGCTCAAATCTCTACTAAACCAGGTAAGGTTGACACTATTGCCTTTCATGTGCCCCTGCCCGGGACAACTCCAAACATATCCTGACATAATGACATAATATCTCGGCCATGAAATTTCGCCCAGTCATCCATACATCCACTAATAGCTGGGCCATCTACACGTAGCCCTAACTGGAATGCCACATCCTCGAGTGTGATTGTGCATTCCCCGTATGGAAAATGGAACGTGTGTGTTTCTGGACGCCATCGCTCCACAAGGGCACTAATGAGTACTCTGTCATAGTCAAAACATCCTACCTGTGATAAATGCCAAAAACCAGCAATCTCAAGGTAGGGCTGTAGCCGTGGATCAGGTGGTTTAATTGATGTAGAGTTGCGCCTAGTACGAAGGACTCGAGCAGGCTACAACAGATTAATTAACTTTAGGTAAATCACTAAGTTAACAAAAAGAGCAAAACTAAGTTAAAACTAATAAATTTAAAAAGTTAACTAATTACTTAACAAAACAAATTAAACAAAAAACTATATTGGAGCTAAGATAATTAGTGAATTTACTAAAATACCAACATAAAATATATACAAAACTAGGTGAATTTTTTAAAATATTGAAGCTAAAAATTAACTAACTAATAAACTAAGTAAATAACTAACTAAACAAATTGAACTAAGAAAAAAATTCATTAACTAATAAACTGATTAAGTAATAAACTAAGAAAGCATGCTAAACTTCAACTAAACAAATTAACACTAAAAAAATACTATATTCAAACTAAACTAAATTATAGTGAATTTTAAACTACCATCACTAATTCAAATAAATAAACTTAATTCAAACTAAACTAAGCAATAAATAAACTACACTAATTAAATGAAATTAAAACTAATTTAAAACTAATAAATTAAAAAAGTTAACTAATTACTTAACTAAACAAATTAAACAAAAAACTATATTGAAGGAAAAGTAATTTGTCACATTGAATTTTCAATTACCAACACTAATCCAAAAAAATAAACTAATTTATTATATTAAATTTTAAACTTCCAACACTAATCCAAATAAATAAATTAAATTTAATAGCTCAGGAACAAAATAAATTAAGGGGTATTCAAATTAACCTAAGATAATTAGCAAATTTATTAAAATACCAACATAAAATAATCCTACAAAACTAAGTGAAATTTTTAAAATATTGAAGCTAAAAATTAACTAACTAATAAACTAAGTAATAACTAACTAAACAAATTGAACTAAGTAAAAAATTAATTAACTAATAAACTGATTAAGTAATAAACTAAGAAAGCATGCTAAACTTCAACTAAACAAATTAACACTAAAAAATACTATATTCAAACTAAACTAAATTATAGTGCATTTTAAACTACCATCACTAATTCAAATAAATAAACTTAATTCAAACTAAGCAATAAATAAACTAAACTAATTAAATGAAATTCAACTAAAACTTCAACTCAAATTAAAGTAAGCAAATTTACCAAAAAAATAAAATAAAATAACTAAATAAATGAAACAGGTTAAATAGTTATAAAAATTAACCATGTAATCAAAAAAATAAATTAATTAAAGTAAAAGAATTACCAGTTGTTCTAATTTTACAGCAATATGCCCTTCATCATCACAATGATTGAGATTTTGTTGCTCCATAGCACATAAATCTCTCCGGTACGCACTTTCTTTCCTGGAAACTCTTAAAACTTGGCGACTTGTGTGTATGGGATGAACCTTGGCCGACTTGTGTATGAGGGAAGGGGGTTGGGCGACTTCTCCTTATATAGAGGCGGGAGGGAAAGTAGCGACTTTATAGCCGATTGGACATAAGTCCAAATTTGTAGACTTACAGATAGGTCGCCTTGGGCGACTTATGTCCAACGGCTATAAACGGCTACAAATTTAAATCGTGCAAGATTTTGTGCGACTTATGTGCAGATGATTAAATCGTTCCAGCCTTATGCAACTTATGTATAAAAAAACAGGATATATTTCGAGTTTTTACGAGAATGAGACAAATTTAAAATATGTACAAGATTTTATTTTATATTTACAAAAAAGCCGTCATACTAAATAAGTAAAATCCCAAACAACTGTAGGACTTAAAGAACCTAATCCTTAACATGAACATCTTTCATGTAAATTCTACCAACAGGTAACCTTATCCATTAACAACCCCGCAACAACTTTCTTAACGGAGGAACTATCATCAATAGAAGCACCACATGTAACTAGGCAGCGACACCTGGAAACTCCAATGCCAAATCCACTTTTAAAATGAAAGAGAGACAAATAACAAATTAGAATAAGAACACCTTGCACAGTGTTCCAATTTAAAGATGATATACTGCCTTTCTCATTTGGGTCACCTAAATTTTAGATCAAATAAATTAAAAGTCTAAATTTAGGAGGAACAACTTACACTTTTATGATGAGCTTCTACTTTTTTAAAATTTATAACCTTTGCATTTTATTTCGTTTGCATTATCCTCATGCCTTTTGGCCATTACAAAGAGAGACTGGAAATTGAATTATTTCGAAAGTAGTAGTTCTTAGGCAGTATAGTATAGATGGAATGCTTCTTAAGTTCTTATATGGTGCGATCTGAGTAAATGCATGAATTTCTTTACAGACAGGATCTGAGTAAAGTTAACAAATTTCTGTAAATAAATGCATGGATATTATTCAACAGTATAAAGGTCGTGTTTCACTCACCCAAAAATAAATTATTTTATGGATACAAATATGAGAGCATCATTAGTAGCATTGTTAGGCAGAACAACCTTCCCATCAACCAATCCGCAAACAGTATGATTGTATGAACCTTTCTGAGCTCACAGATCCATGGACTACTCATAGTAATTCAAGCAGATTGTTCCGAGCAAAAATTTCATCCTTTAGCATTGACATTAGCACAAAAATAGACTAAACAATCACAAACTTTAATAATTGCCATCCATATAATACGATTGAATGATGTTCTAGAGTGGAATCAGAGACACATATTTGGCATCCAAAAGATAGAGAAGAAAAGTAGATAAACATGTTAAAGAAAATAGAAAAAAAAGGAGTAAATTCCCTTTGACAATCCAAATTCAAAGAATTTTGTATGGGCATAAGACGTAAAAGTCACTTAGCCTTCCCTTTAGCATTTTCTTTTGTATCCACCCCTGACTCCTCAATTGTGATGAGCCATAATAAAGATGACAGTATCAACCAATACTTCTCAATTGGCATGAGCCATAATAATGAACCTCAGCTCATTACCCAAAAATTTCACTAAAATGAATAAACAAATTAGAAAAACCAAGACATTAAAAGTAATAATAATATTAAGGATTCTACTAAAATTGAGCTAGAAAAATCAAACCCCCTGGAGTCCTCGGCGGCGAAGATCATATTAAGGGATTTCATTGAAGAAGAGCCCCTTGTTGGGCTCAGAGACTGATTCACAGTGTAATTAAATGATGTCTAATGTGTGGCAATGAGTATCAAAAATAAAATCCGATAGAATTAAATCTACCAATCGATACAGCGCAACGGAAAAATAAATATCAGGATGAATAGTAATTCACGGTGGGACCCGTTGATCACTATTTATGGTGGGGCCCACTTGTTACTATTCACGCGGACAGCACTCTAGAACCGTATCACTATTCTCGTGAATAGTAAATTCGGAGTTACTATTCACTGTGGTGGGACCCACGTCACTATTCACGCCACCAAACACAGATCAAGAAATATGCACACCGAATTTTTATCGTGGAAACCCCCAAATACCGGAGGAAAAACCACGGAACAAACTCCGAAAAATATTCCACTATATTCAGGATAATTACACAATATCCTTTTCACACTCTCCAACCCAAGAGGTAAATATAATATTTCCCGGTGAGAACCCTCCTATTCAAATACTACACTTTTGCAATACCAAGGAGTAATAAATATGATACCCAAAAAATATTCCCGGTGTATATACCCACACCCTACACTCTCTAGGATTTACTCACACTCTTTATTCTTCTCTCACTCTCAGAAAAATAACACACTCTTGGTTATTTTTCTTGCAGCTCGTTCATCTGCTGCTTTGTTTGTGCCTCTGAATGTTGCTTCCTCGCCTCTATTTATAAAGGGAGTTTAACGCGTGATGAATTAATTTCGCTACGCGTTGAAAATTCTCCTTCAGTACCGAACTCTTCACGCGTGAACAGTGATTTACATAGGAAAATTTTACTGTTCACGCGTGGAAAAATTTCTTCACTAAACTTACTGACACATGAGTGTCTATGGGCTATGCCTTTGTTGAGACTTGATAGATAAAAACTTTTGAATCCCATAGGAGTAGACTGGGCTGGATCGGAATGTCACAGCATAGTCATAGTCCCCCAATGCTATGGATAAATAGAGTATGAATGATTTTAGTTGAATGGTAACGTCATAATATGGTATGAATTATGATTTTGAAGATAATTTCCCAATGTTTTAAGTTCAACTGTTATTTGATCGCCAGTAAAGGTTAATGATATGAATAATCCAAAAATTTATCCGTTTGAGTCACAAAATTTGACAAAATGGGGAAATTTTTTTTGTTTTACTAATTAGGAAAATACGAAACTCAATGATCACATCGCTGAGAATATGCACTTTTCAGTGCAAGATCTGTTAAGGTTAACCAAGCATTAATTCTAGATAGTTGTTAGCTAATAATTCGAGGTTAGGGCAGATCCTCTTCGAGCTTCTGGAAATAATTTTTTTTTTTGGGATGAACCAATAGTATCCATTATGATTAATTCTTTAAATAGTGTTTGATTTCTCTCCAAGGCAGAAAAAACTAAAATACTGGAGACACAGGGGTGTTTGATTGTGGGGATAGATACAAAATATAGAAAATTTGCGTACCTCCAAATGAAGAGACGGTGGAGACATGACACAGAAATATAAATTTAATATGTTTTCTTTCAATAATATCTCTATATGTATTTAATATTTTTTCCTTTGTCATCACTATCATGAGTGGATCGACTATGGCTTTTCGACGGTTGATGACAACAGTTTGGCAGGGATAAATAATGTTTTTATCACTTATCACGTATTTTTTATTTTGTGCCTATGTTTTCAAATAAGATATAGAGAAAGTTGTTATGTTTTGTGCACCATTCCCAAACATAGTATAGTAATAGTCTTTTTCGATCCTCGTCTCTACTGTCTCTACTCTCTTTGTCTCTATTGTCCTGAGACAATATCCAAACGTAGCCTTGAGGTGTAAATCTCACATATGTGGATATTGCCTCTGGCCACAAACCTCTCTCTATATTCATTGCCAAGATTCATATTTCCAACTAGATGTTCAAGAAACTCAGCTAACTAGCTATCAGCTGTGTTAGGTCTTGTGATTGTCTTTGAAAACAATTTTTAGTGGGGATTTGCCAAAAGAAAAATATAGAGGTACTAATGTCTTTTGGGTGTGCAAGTTGTACCTAGCAAAGGAACATGACGTTCATATTTGAAAGTGAAATGAATAAGGTTGTTATTCAACTAAGGTTTGTGATCAATTCTCTAATCCTCATAACTTCCTCGCTATAGGAGTTCGACTACGAATATTAGCTCAAGGAGTTCGAACATTAAGAAACCATACGATAGCTTAGATAGGGCGAATAATGGTTTATAAGAAATTAAAGTGAACATAGAAAATGTGTAATTTTCTTCCTAATAAATGAGTTAGAATCAATTAGATTTGACTCATTTGAAATGCAAAAGATAATTTTAAACAAGTAACGTATATGATCTCAAAATTTAATGATTTAGAATTTAGAAATTTATTAGTCGTTTAACTGGTGCGATATGTGGAGTGACAATAAAAAATAATTGTTAACCATTGCCAAATAATAAATAATAATTTATTTGAATATATCTTAAAGAAAATTAAGTATATAGATTTATTTTTAAATACTTTGAAATTCGAAACATATATATTTATAATAACAAATACTATTAATATAACATAATCCAAAATAAAAATACATAATGCAAATTTGTTACGGACAATGGTATCTGGCCCACCTCGAAAGGCCCACCTCGACAGCCCCAGGAGGGCCGAACGTGAGCCTAAGTGCACAATCCGGAAACATGCGGGAGCAGTTACCGGTCTCACCCTTCCCAGTCTCCCACTCCCCACCACTACCAACGTGGGAACAAGAATGTGCGGACCCTTTGATCATGAGTAACTGCTCCATGGCCCTTCCTATAAATATCTTCAGGAACTCCAGGTACTTTCATGCTTCTTTTACCGTACCTATGCTCTGCCAAAATACTTGCTTATTCTCTAGGTGGAGTCCTTGCAGGTATACCACCACCCTAGCCTCAGGTAAGATCAAATCATCAGGAAAGGCTTGGTCACACTGCTTCTGAAGTCTTGTTCATAATGAGGTAAACTCTTTCATCTTCTCCCTCGTTATAAAATTCAATAAAGAAAATAAAAAAATAAAGGAGTGAGAAGGTTATATATATATATATATATATAAAAAGTAGATAATTAAATCATTTATATAATTGCATGGAAATATCTAAAAATTCATTCTTTAATTATTATAGTGCAATTCTACTATTAAATGCTGATAATTTATAGTGATATTTTAATTATATATAATAATTACAGTTATGATTTTTTTAAAATTATTAATTGTTAAAATTATAAAAAATGTGGGTCTTAAATTATTGTAGAAGTGACATATGGCAAAACTTTCATTGAAATGAGTATGAATTATTAGTAGTATAGATAAATAAGATAAAAAAAATTTAGTATCATAATTCATAAAAAAATGGACTAGATCATTATAGTAGTTTAGTTTATGAAAAAAAAAATATCATTTAGTCCATAAGAGATACCTGAGACATCATTTTAATACTTAAAAGATTTTAGGCATCACTTTAGTCTTGAATTATGCATGCGATATGAAATAAGCTTATGAATTTTTAGATTAGGGAAACCAAATAGATGTTATATGTATCTTTCAAGCATTAAAGCAACGTCATGTGCATGTTTTTAGGTACTAAGATAGAAAAAAATTTCAAGCACTAAATTGATATTATGTGTATGTTTTAGAGAATACATTGACATTTGATCATCGGTTGTCACATTAGCAAAAATATTTGATCTAATCATTAATTGAATATAAAGTCTTACATATAAGAGCATATAATTGGTTGAAAGTGATATATCAAAATTAAACTCAATTATATATATATATATATATATATATATATATATATATATATATATATATATGTGTGTGTGTGTGTGTGTGTGTGTGTGTGTGTGTGTGTGTGTGTGTGGAAGGGGATTATGATCAAGTTACATTGATATAACTTTAAGAAAATATTATACCATTGAATAATTTTTTATTGGTGTAAATTTTTATAAAACCCATAATTGGATTATAAACTCACATTATATAAATCAAGCCTGTAAAATTTCAAATTAATTTGAAATTATTTGGCATAGTTTTATATGCATTAAAATTAATGTAATATGTGTATTTAAAATGAATAAAAATAAGAGCTACATGATTGTATTGCTATTGATGTTTAATTTTTATGAAATTTGACAGAAATGATCTCTATGATATGTAATTGTAATTCAACAATTGGATAGATAAAAAAATTATTTCATTAAAAATTATAAGTGATGAAACTTTATTAATACGTGCGTGTGTGTGATAATTTGTAAAATTAACCTTATGCACTTCAAATAATAGTATTAAAAACCGGCTCAGATTAGCCAGTTCGACTGGAAAACTGGTGAACCGATCATAAAATCGGTTCGAGCTACTATTTGGATCCGTCCCGCATTGAAACCAGGGTAACTCGATTTGACTCGGTCGGGTTTGTATCAAAACTGGCGACTCGACTGGTCGAATCGGATCGGACCTGGTCGAATCGGATCGGACCGAGTCGAGTTTTTTTTTTTGCTTTGTTTTTGCTAAATGATGACTTTTTTAAATCCTTAAAAAAAATCTAATATAACTTATAGAAAAATACAATAACTTTATTTATATTGTCATAACTTATGAGTCTGTGATGTAAAATTTTATGAGTTTACTTGTGTAATTATATTTTGAACTTGTCAATTGTGATTCGTGATTATGAAACACGAACAATACTTTGAAATTTATGTTATTGATTTATGTTTTTGTATTTGGACCACTTAAAGAGTGCCTAATTATTACTTAGTTGTCATTTTATTGTATTTTATTTAAATTTTTATATATTTTTTTATATAAATCTGGTTTAATCGGTTCGACTAGTGACCCACTGATTGAATCAGCAACTCAATATCTATCAAATTGATCACCGGTCCGGGCCTAAAATCTATGGTTCAAGTTGTTGTTTACACTCGACAACTTATAAAGGAAAAGCAGCAAAATCCCAACTTAATTAGTGCACTTGATGACTTTTTTTTGTGTCATGAATTAGTCTTTGCAAGACATGTAGATGCGCCTCTCCCCAATAATGCTATTTTTATTGCAACCCCGAAAAAGTTATTTAAACCCATTCTCAGGTCTTTATCCGTCATTTCCTTTCTGAATTTTTCGTGCTTCGTCTTCTCTCTCTCTCTCTCTCTCTCCCCAGCTGAATCGAAACCCTAGAAATTCAGCTTCCAGAATCAGACAACTTTCCCTAAAGCAACACTAGATTTTCTCACCTCCCTTACCCAATCACTCACTCAATCGAGATCAGACACTCCAATCCAATCCAATCCACCCCTCAATTTCCCAATTCAATCCTCTCCCCCCAAAACCCCTCGATCGGCGTCGTTTTACGCACAATTCGATCCAATACATCGTGGCTCTCGCGCATGGGTAAGATTCTCCTAGAAACCGCGAAGCCGTCCTCAAATTCTTCATCGCCGTCACCGTCATCGGCGCCGTCAACGACGTTGTCTACGTCCGTCACGGAAACCGTGAGGGGCTCTCACCATTTCAAGATCACTGGGTATTCGCTCTCGAAAGGGATTGGGATTGGGAAATACGTGGCTTCGGATACGTTCTCGGTTGGTGGGTACGATTGGGCTATCTATTTCTACCCTGATGGAAAGAGCGTTGAGGACAATGCCACCTACGTTTCCCTCTTCATCGCTCTCGCCAGCGACGGCACCGACGTCAGGGCGCTGTTCGAGCTGACCCTTCTTGATCAGAGCGGCAAGGAGAGGCACAAGGTCCATAGCCATTTCGAGAGGACGCTCGAGAGTGGGCCCTACACGTTAAAGTACCGGGGTAGTATGTGGTATGTGGGATTTTAACTCCATTTATGGAGTGTTTGTTCTAAAAATTGAATTTTGAATCCTGCCCGTGTTTTATTTTGTTGGTTTTATGTGTTTGCTTGGTGAAATGTGGCTTAAAAATGTGATTTTAGCATGTGGGGTGTTCCGATTGCTTTCGATCATATTTCTTTTATGTTAACTTGTGGGGTTGTACGTGTGACTGGAACTCTGGAAGCTGCTAATGTTCTTGGACCGTGACCGATAGGTTAAATGTTGAATTTCAGTAATAAGGGTTTAAATGGTTATTTATTGCTGTTGAAATTTCCATGGGAATCTCGTGTGAACTCTGGGAGAACCACAGCACAGAAGCTAGCCGTTGTATTAGAGCCAGCCCAATGCATCGGAATCCCATACTTCCCATGTGGGATTCAAGTCCCATGCCTTGCACATGGATCATAACATTCTGCAACAGTCCTCATCCCCAGCACCCACTACCCCCCCTGAACTAGTCCCTAGGATTGCAATGTTGGCGTCACCGCCTGCACAACTTGATTGCAGCTGAGAGACATGGTGGAAGGCTCTTATACTAATTAATACGACCCTTGGGAGAACCACACCCCAAAAGCTAGTTGTTGTTGGTCCATTGCGATGTAAAACCCCACTGAAATTCTATACTTCTGATGTGGGACTATAGTTCCTTACCTTGCAATTGGATCCTAATTGAATTTTCTATTTCATCTTAAATGCTGCTCTTGTTTACTCAGTTGTGTGATTATTTACTTTTGATGTATGTTAAGAATGGTTTATCTGTGTGCTTGTGCAATTGTGCGTCGAGTAGGTTCATGGAATAATGTAATGGGTTAAATATTTTCCTCCCTTGATCCTGAATATGTGGGTGTGTGTTTTGGATGTTGTGGAAAAGGGATGAAGGGAATAATAACTTGGTTGTGGGTGGTGTTGTTTTTTTATCATGCTGTGGAAACACTTCTCCTTTTCCTTTTTGAATGTAGTTGTCTCACTTGTGCAATATCTGCACTCACGCACGCACAATTGCTTCTCAGAAGGGAGTCCAAACAGTTTGGTAAATGGTAATTGTTTGATATTGTCTGTTTCAGGGGTTACAAGCGGTTTTTTAAGAGAACAGCTCTAGAGACATCAGACTACCTTAAAGACGATTGCCTCTCTGTGAATTGTAGTGTTGGTGTTGTGAGATCACGCACAGAAGGCCCTAAAACCTATGCTATAGCAATACCACCATCTAACATTGGTCAGCAATTTGGTCAACTGCTGGAAAGTGGGAAAGGAACTGATGTGAGTTTTGAAGTGAATGGAGAAATTTTTGCTGCTCATAAATTGGTACTAGCTGCTCGTTCACCTGTTTTCAGAGCCCAACTTTTTGGTCCTATGAAAGATCAGAGTACCCATTGTATAAAGGTTGACGATATGGAGGCTCCAGTTTTTAAGGTACGATTAAATACTGCTTCTGAGTCCAGTTTTTGTTTCTATTTGTGTTTGTCTCATGATTGCTAAATATGGTTTTGGGTCTTACTTTTTTCTACATTTACTTTGCCAAATTCTATGCTTTATGGCTTTGCATATTTTTTCCGCAAGTCTTCCTTATTAGTTCTGATGTAAGGCATATTGACTTAATACTCATTCATATGCTTTGGTTCATGTATATTTGGGTGTATTGTGATTTGTGAAATATGCTTGCATATATATATATATATGTTTCAACTTAGTTTCAACTTAGATGTCCTTCGTAGCCTCTTGCTTCTGAGAAAGGGACACATTTTATTGTAATAGATTTCTTCATATGAATGGAAAGTTGTATGTTTGGAAAAGGAAAAATTAATGCTCTCACTGCCCAGATGGTGGTATTATTGATTGTCAGATGATCACTTGGTGGCAGGAGCACATAGAGCTTTTGGAAAGATCACTCTAGAATAAAAAAGAGACAAGTCTTATTAATTGACCATAGTTTTGTTCTCTTTTGTGGTTACCTAGTTTCTAGGTTCCTCTCTGGTAAGTTATTAAGTCTCTGACTATAAAATTGGTAAAGCTGTATTATCCTCTTACTGAATATGATACATGAATCCAGAGCTTGAAGAATATTCGTACTTTATTATATTGTAAGGTTATGCACTCAGAATTGGCAGATTCACATGGCTTTTGCTCCAACAATGAGGTCATGTGGTGCTTATTTATACATATTTATATGCATTCACTTGGAAATTTATTCTTGTATATCTGTTGAATTGAGCTTGTTCTATTTTTCTAGTTGCTATATGATGTCAATTCGATTTTAATCTCTGAGGCTAATCAACATGGTTTGATTATATGGTTTTTTTAATGTATTGAATGTGAACATAAAATTGAGTAGACACAGCAATGAACTTGAAATATATTTTTTTCACTTATTTCTTTGCTCACGGTTTGTCCTGACTCCTGAGAATGGAATGCTGTGGTTTTGTTGTAAATACATTATTGGAATACATGGTGATTCCATGTGTTTTCCATACAACTGCATCATGAAGTACTTGTGTATAATGAGAATGTGGTAGTTAGCTTGTTAAATTAAGCTGAGCAAGTTTCATGTTGAATGGCTTGTCAGCTGTGCCTTCTCTCTGTATATTTTGCAGGCATTGCTTCACTTTATGTACTGGGATTTTCTACCTGACTTGCAAGAGCTTACTGGGTTGGCCTCAAAATGGGCAACGACCTTGATGGCTCAGCATCTGCTAGCAGCAGCTGATCGGTATGGCTTAGAGAGGCTTAGGCTGATGTGTGAAGTGAGTCTTTGTGAAGATGTTGCTATAAACACTGTGGCTACGACTTTAGCCTTGGCGGAGCAGCACCATTGTTTCCAGCTGAAATCAGTCTGTCTCAAGTTTATTGCAACCTCTGAAAATCTCAGAGGTGTGTTTTTCTTCCCTGAATCTTTCTACTTCGTTACTCATAAAAATAAAATAAAAGACTTAAATGAATATAAGGGGTTTATGTGACATTGAAAGGTCTAAAAGTCTGTAGTAACTATGAAAGTAAAATTTGTTGCTGAATTTTTTGGGGTTGTGAATATTAAGTTTGCTTTTGTGCATAGATTGGTGAACAATTAGCAGGTGTCTTCCAGGATATTGGTTTAACTTAGGAATAAAATATCTGTTTTTCATATTTTAGATGCATTTGTTTATGATAAACAGTTAAACACCTCTTAGGAGAGTTTGTAAGATGCCTATTACTGGAAAATCTTGTGGTAAATTTATCTTGATCAATATGAACAACATTGTTCCAGCACTTTTATTCCTCATCAACTGAAGTGTTTTCCTCGTTTTGGTTTTTCAGCTGTGATGCAAACTGATGGGTTTGAGTACTTGAAGGAAAGTTGCCCTTCTGTTCTGACTGAGCTATTGGAGTACGTGGCCAGATTTAGTGAGCATTCGGACTTGATGTTCAAGCATAGGAATGAAGCAATACTTGATGGCAGTGACATAAATGGGAGGAGGGTGAAGCCAAGGCTTTAAGTGTGAACACTGGACGGCTTTCTGTCTATGTAACCCTCTTCCACTCTCCTTTTTAAAAGGATAGCGAGAGCCATGGTTAGAGGGAGGAGAATGCTAATCTTTTATAGGGTTAGAGGCAATTTTTAATTTTCTTAGCTTATTCATGTGTAAGAAGAGATGTAAATGTAATTTGTGATGGTGTTGATGTGGTCTGTTTGACGTAGGATTCTGTAATATCTGTAGTTTCCGCTTTCGTGAAAGAAACGTGTCTGAAAGTATTGTCTTGTTGGTCACCGCTGCGTTCGTTCGAGTATTCTTTTTAATTTATAAGTTTTTATTTATTTTTTTAATCACAAGTCATCTTTAAGACATTGGAGATGTCTGATGAAGAACTCTCATGCAACTGTCATTATGCCAATATTTGTTAAGCAGCTTTCAGATTATTTAGATTAGTTAAATATTGTGTTTCTATGTATTGAACTTGAGCATTAGCACGAGTGATTCCTTGCTTGAGTATTGAAGTCTTCGTAGGAATACTCCCAACTAAACTGATATGCTAACAAGTAACTGAGATTTGAAGATAACAACCAAACAATAAGATTGTAGCGTGTTTGATAGCATGATGGAAAATTGGAAATAGATTTTATGTGAATTTTTATTATTAATGTTAAATGTGAAATATAGAAGAATTAACATTGAAAGATCACGCTTAATCTTATAAAATTTTGACATGAGATGTATGTATATAAAGGTTTATTTGATTTGAGTTTTTAATTTTTATATTTTAGATTTTATAAAAGAAATAGTAAAAATTTTGGAATTTATGATGAAAAGAAATTAAACATGTCCTAATAGTGCCAAATTTATGTTTTCGCACACGAATTGTTAGGAGAAAGTGTGACGGGCCTTTGGCGGGGGCAATTTCGGAAGAAGGGCAAATCATAAACTTTTGGCAGGGTGCGATTGCGCAAAGTTAAAAACTCGTGCCTCTGCTTTGTTTGCGAACGCGCCCCTTTTCCCTTCTCTCTCTCTCTCTCTCTCTCTCTCCGCGCACTCCACCCACTCTCTCCCTCAGTTCTTGGCGTTGCCAAAATGGTAAAGTTCTTTTCTCCTTCTTCTTCTTTGTTTACTCTCTCTCTCTCTGCTTTGTTTTTTGTGGTGTTTTTGATTGGTGGTTAAATATGCTTTTGTTGTTTTTATTGGGGGCGTAGTTGTTCTTCTCGTACTTCAAGGATTTAGTGGGCAGAGAAGTGACGGTGGAGCTCAAGAACGATTTGGCCATCAGGGGCACTCTCCACTCCGTTGACCAGTACCTCAACATCAAGCTCGAGAACACCCGCGTTGTCGACCAAGACAAGTACCCCCACATGGTACCCCCCCCCCCCTTCTTTCGTTCTAGGGTTTTTTCGAATTTAGGGTTTGAGGTTCTATCATGCAACTTTTAATCAATATTCATTGCACTTCCTATCCTTGACTAGCCTTTGATATTTGATGAAGTGCTAAAGCAATTAGGTGCTTCTTGTGGATTTAAATACTAAGATTATTCTTTGACCAGGATTGAGATTCGTATTGGTGTGCCATAGCTTGGTCGATTTTGAGATATGGCTGCAGATGTGGATCATGATTGTGTTAGTGCTGTGGTGTACTGTAGAAAGTGAATTGCTAAAGAATATATTGAAAGATATGGAGTCTTGGTTTCGGGAAAGTATCAATGGAGAGGGAGAGGATTTTAATTTTTTTTTTATATAGAAATCTAAGGGGATTTTTGAATGCTTCTGTGACAAGAAGTTAAGAATAAGTGGAACTATGTGCTCATGGTACTATAGTGATTGTTAACTGCTGTTTGTGCTGGCTTGTTGCCTTAACCTGACCATAACTTGTATTATGTTGTTATTATCAATTACCATTCTTCAACTGCTAACACTTTACCCTAATCGACCTAATGACTTTAAGGGAATATGGCCAAAGGTTTCTCTGTGTGTGTGTGATAGAGAAAGGTAGGGGTATAATCTGTACTAATCATAGCATGAGGGATGGTGACATTATATAGATCTATCGGATTCTTGTAGAAAACTGAAATATGAGATTGTGTGTTGTCTACTTTATTGATTCTTTTTAGGGCCACGTCAAGTTTCAAGGTTTGCCTGTCTTTTTATTGATTTATTTCTACTTGCCTGTTCATGTGTTCACATGAATAGAGCAATAGCATTAAAGGTGTGTGTGGGTACGTTTGAATTTATGCTAAATGTTAAGGTCTAGAGGACTTATTCTATAAGTTGATGGGTTTTTTATACAGTAGGACAATCAAAAAATTGGAATTCATTTTAGTAATGGTGGCAGAAATTTGGGGATCTTACTGGCTGCTTGTGCTTGTCTTTCCCAAGGTAGCTAATATTGAGATCTTACGTAGGATCGGAAGGGGAATGCAAAGTCATAAAATGTTAAATCGTAACACTGATCGTAAGATCCTACCAGGTAACATAATTACATTTATACAAATAAAATTTAATTTATCATACATAAAGTTGTAACTCGCAATTAAGGATACAAAGAAAATATAACTAAAAATCCATATTTGATAATTAACATTATTTTAGAAAAATTTCAAACCATATTTACCCTTGAACTCAAAGTCTCAAGCTCTCTATTTCACTTTTCAGAGCAGATGTAAATTGGGAAGAAAAAAAAACTGAAACAAAATATAGGTGTCAATATTCATTTAAAGAGTGCTAGCCCAAAAGCCCACATGATAACACCCAAAAAAAAAAAAGGAATAGGAACACAAAAATAAAACACTGGGAACTCTGGGGAAAAAAAAAAGTGGGAAGAAGCTTCTCGATAGGTAAAGGCGGGCAACAAGAAATGGGGAAAGAGGGGGGCCATGGGAATGTGGCCATGGAGGTGGTGGTTTGCAGTTCAAAGCGGTGGCATGCGACTACGACTTCGACTTCGACTTCAACGTCGGGGCAAAGCTCAGGGAAGAGAAGAGAGAGTGCAGCTGAGCCAAGTGCTGGGGAGTGCTTCAACTAGTTGAGCAGTGGTCACAACTTCGAAGCTTCGAACAGATACCATGGATAGAGCTCCTCATCGTCCTCAGAGCAAAGAGAAGAGAGAAGAGATAGCAAAGAATCAAGTGAGAGAGAGAAATGGAGAAGCAAAGAGTGAGAAACTCACTTGGTTGGGGTTTCCTTTGGGCTCGGGATTGGGTTATGTCACAAATGGGTTGGGTTTTTTTTTTTCACTGAAATAGGTTGGAGCTTCCTAGCTCTTGGATGTGTGAAGGTCACAAAAATTGGCTGATTCCATTGAGTTCACAATCTTCCCCGGCGATCCCATGGCGATCCAGTGGCGGCGAGCTGAGCGTGGAATTAGGATCGCCCTAGCCTTCCAAAATCGTGGAATAATGCGATTATGCGATTTAAAGTGCAATCCTATGATTTAAAGCTTGATTCTAGTTCCCTTGGTCTTTCCTAGTTCCATTATGTTAGTAATTTATAATTATGGAGAGATTCAAATCATGATATCTTGTACACTACTGGTAATTGGGAAGTACATTGAGATTCAGGAGTTTATATATGATTGGTAGCTTTGCATTTGAAGGTACTACCCCATTATGCTTTTACGTTTACGGTCTGGAAGCTGAAATTTTTATTATTGAGGAATGCCAGTGACACGAATCCAGTGAAGTTAATGAGTTGTTATGCTGTTGCATGGAAGAAGATAGGATAAATAGCAAGCTATGCTGCTATAGTAGAATATATAAATGAGGCACACTCATTTTAAGATTTCACTACAAAAAGATTACAGATTGTGGCCAAGTAACAATAGGATGTTATAGAATAGATTAGAATAGAATCAATAGAGACTTATATTACTTTCTCAAGTCAACACATGCTGCATGCAAAAAAATAAAGCTGTGTTCTTTTTTTTCCTGCTAATTTTGTTATATTTGATTCCCTTAATTTGGTGTGCAATCTAACTAGCCTTAATGTTGATTCTGTTTTTGATCTTTCATGCTATGGAGCCCATTTGGATAAAATTCTGAGCGGAAAAAAGTACTTTTTTCAATTTTTTTCTAAAAAAGTTCTTCTAGAATTTAGTTGCATGTTTATTTGTGCTTTTCAAAAGAAGCAAAAGCAGAAAGTAATCAGTTTTCTGGTTCATGCTCCTGGTAGAAGCAGTAGAAGAGAGAATGTTGTTGAGTATTTATTGAAATTAATTGAATTACAAATCTATCCTTAGATTCTATGAAAAGACAAAAATAACCTTTCATTAAATAACTCTCATCGTTTGCCGTATTTAAATTATAAATCATATCTTTAACTGTAATTTTACCTAAAAAAGTACTTCTATATCTATTTCATTCAAGTAGTTTAACAATTTCTGATTATAATAAAAAATACTTTTACAATTACATCCAAACGTATACAAATTTTCTGCTTTTGCTTCTGCTTTTAGAGAAGTACTTCTAGAATTTTAACCAAACGAGTCCATAGTCAATCTTGCTTTCATGTATCTCTTCTGATGACTCTGGACCTATGATGATTGCACATATGACATGTTACTATTTGATGTCAGCTTTCTGTTAGGAACTGCTTCATCAGAGGGTCGGTGGTGAGATACGTGCAATTACCTCCGGAAGGAGTGGACGTTGAACTATTGCATGATGCCACTAGAAGAGAAGCTCGGGGTGGTTAATTTTGTTATTTTTGTAATGAATCTCTTTATGGCAGTTAGGTTGGGCTTGGAATATTATGGATATTGTCGATCCTGCTAAAGAAAGAATCTTTTTGCTTATGTTAAGGCTTTGTATTTGCATTTCTTTTTCCTTTTATTTCTTCTTAGAAGCAGCATTATCCAATGTTATTATGACAGTGATTCTGGTATAAGTGCACTTTTGGTCCCTCAAAAATATATTGAGAGATAAATTAGTCTATTAGGATTTGGAAGTTTTTTCAAGTTCCTCAAAATTTAAAATGGGGGATAAATTGGTCCTATTGCACCATTTTTTTAAAATATTACATACCTTTGTCCCTTTTTTCAATTGGGAGATAGTAATAAGGCGCTTACAAATTATGAGAGGTTAATTTGTCCATCAATATATTTTTAGGGATCAAAATTGGAAATTTAGTCTTCAAAGAATTATTACAATGCATTGAAATTTAAAGTAAGCATAGTATAATGGAGATTTAATTATTTTGTAAGTTCATATAGTTTTACTTAATTTTTAATTATATTTTTATAATTAAAATAATTTTAATTAGGTTTATATAATGTATAAGATTATTTAATTAGATCTTTGACATTATAAAAAATAAAATAGTAATAGAATATTATGTTTCTATAAGAGGATGGAGAGGGAGATGAAAATGAGATGTTTATGAAATATTTTGTATTTTATAATGATAGTGGTTTGATTAAAGAATCCCATATATTGTAGGAGTTTAGTTAAAAAAGTTTAAATTATAACAATTTAATTTAAAATTGAATGAAATAATTGGAACTATATAATAATAAAACCTACAATGAAAGGTGAATAATGACTTTCGGTGGGAGATGATTAAGGCTGAAGTTGCTGTGTATATGGTGGGTAACTAAATTTCTGGATAGAAAATTCCTAGGTGAGTACAAACATATCACTTGGTTCTTGCACATAATCATAATAAAGTTGGTGAGATTTTTTTTTATCGTAAGTGTATAAATGTGAAGTGACAAACTCGTGTAAACACAATAATCTCTCCGGTAAGAATAGGTGGCGACAGACAGTGGTTGTGCTGGTTATTGGTTAGGAGGAGTTGCCACTAGCAGTGATCTGGCGCTGCATATATGATGACATAGTAATATAAGGTAAAGTGTTTTGGACATTTCATTTTTGCTAAAATATTCCATGCATCGAGGATGGTCTGAACATGCGTTGCACTGTGGAAATGAAATCCAGGGAATATTAGGAAAAAAAATCCATCTTAAAAAGCAATCTTGGATGGGACATGTTTTGAAATCTTGTATAGTGGATGCGGAGAGGATGAAGATATTTCAATACTTAGAAGGTGGTAGACACTCAATATTTTAAGATAAAGAGAGGGGAAGAAGATGAGATAGAATAAATAGAGAATAAAAAGTAACGTGAATCTATACTTATTGTGAGATAGGTATTTAGGGTGTTTAAAAATTTGAGTGTTGAAATAAAATTGTTAAAGTGAAAAGAAAGTATAATTTTTATTTTGACATGATTGGAAGGTCACTTTTCATATTATTATTTTCTTTTATTGAATCTATGCTATTCATTACCAGAAGTAGTAACTAATCCTTTCAAAGTATATAGTTTACAATCGTGGGTTTTGTCCTCTAGTCACAAGACTCTATCTGTATATATTTTCAGGAATCAAAAAATGATTAGATGTCTAAGGAGTCCAACTAGCTACCGGTAATGATAGGCCTTGTGGTTTTTCATATTATTATTTCATTTTATATTTTAACTAACAAAATATTATACGTAAAATTTTATATAATATGACATTATCGGAATTGTGTAAACTTTATGAGATACCCGTGGATGCAAGATGCATAAGTGATGACTTAATAGTTAATACAGGTTGTCCAGTTCACATAGAGGACTGTAGAAAGAGAGGAAGAGAATATAGTATTGATTACTAGGTTGTCCAATTGCGTAACATAGAGGATTAAATATCATACAAATAGAGGAAGAGTATCGTATTGACCAAGCAGAAATTCGAAAATTTTTAAGTCGGGGTGTGAGATATGATCAAATAAGATTATTTTTCTAAAAGAAACCTTAATATTCTCACTGACAATAATTGAGGTTTCTTTTTTAGCAATTTTGACAAATCAATTGTTATGTATTGAATATGTCATAATTTATCATGATTTTTTTTTCTGATAGTAAATTCAATTTTGCACTATGCAGGAAAAAAAAATTCAATTTTGCATATAAATAGTAATAATTTGGATATATATGACTATGCATATGAAAAGCATGATATAGGTCCTTCTTAAAAAGCAATCTTGGATGGGACTGTGTTTTGAAATCTTGTATGGTAACCTTGATTAGTATTTTCTTTTTTTGGTAATGGAACCTTGATTAGTTGACTATATGGTGTAAGTAGAAATTGAAAGAAAGTATAATTTTTGTTTTGACGACAATTGAAAGATTGCTTTCCATTTTATTATCTAATTAAGTATTTTTAACTAACTAAATACTGTGCGTAAAATTATGCATAAGATGACACAGTCCTAATTGTGTAAACTTATGAGATACACGTTGATACAAGAAGCAGAAGTAATGACTTGATAATAATATAGATTGTCCAAGTCATGAACATAGAGATTACTATAGAAAGAAAGGAAGAGTATAGTGTTGACTGCTAGGTTGTCCAATGGAATTAAATAGAGGACTGTAGAAATAGAGAAAGAGTATCGCCACCAAACAGAAATTAGAAAATTTTTACGCTGGGGTATGAGAATATGATCAAATAAGATTATTTTCTAAAAGAAACCTTGACATTCTCACTCACAATAGTTTTTTTTTTTGAGGGTTGTCACTCACAATAGTTGAAGTCCCTTTTTCTTGTAATTTTGACAAATCCACGGTTATGTTTTTAATATGTATTAGTTTATCATTGTAAATTCAATTCTGCAGTAAAAAAAAAAATCAAATTTGCATTTAAGTTGTAATAATTTGGATATATGATGATGCATGTGAAAAGTAGTGAAACTACACAAGGAAAATATGATGCCGGTAGTTAGATTTTTTATAGATTAGAAAACATGTTGCTCGTGAGTACAGAGCAGTGCCACTTGTCATGATTTTAGTAACATGAGTTCTCTCTTTATATCATCATTATATATATGTATATTGCTATCAACTAATTATTTGTGATTCAAGTTATATTTTATACTTGATAATATTAATTTATAAAAACTTAATGGCCAAAATCACGATGTTTCTTTTATGACAAAAATGAGAAATTCCATATTTTAAGATCATGATGAAGAAAAGATGTATAGAATTTTCATTTTCATAATAATAACAACATAATTAGCAACAATAAAGTGCATGCTAGTATAATGGATAGGTTGGATCAAATTGTACCAAATTTGAATCGGTTTGATTTTTAGATCGGATTAATTTTTTGAATCCAAATTCGATCTAATAATAATTCAACTAGTGACCAGATTAACACAATCTTCAAATAATATATGACATTTTTTTTTGTCTTGATAAAACCATTGATATTCAGATTATATTAATAGGAATTTGATTAATTTGGCCTGATTTGATAGAGGTTCCTTAAGGGGTAAGGGTCTCCCAATGAGAATCTTTTTCATTCCCATACTTTGATTTCAACATTATTCGTAACAAAGTTATTTAATTTTTTAAGTGAGAAGTAAAATTTCAGAAATATTTTATAATATATGTTTTAAAATAAATCGTATGAATATAAAAATAATATTACTTTATATTTATAAAATCTTATTTTTTTATTGATTGTTATAAAAAAAAATATAGCTCAAAAAAAATTATTTAATTTTGAGTGGACCAAACCAACCTGAATTATAACTCAATTTAATTTAAAAAATACGTTAGGTTAAATTTTAAAATTCAAATCCAATTTAATAAATTTGAGATGGGAATGAATTATGGGTCGGGCTATACTATGAACGCCGGGAGAATTTGAACGAGGCCAAGTTGACAATTAAAAAAAAAAAAAAAAGGACGAGGCAAGAGAATTTCTCTCAATTACAAAAAATTAAAATAAAAAATTATCGGTATAATTAACGAAGGCAAGCCAACCCGTGTCACTCCCATTCCCATGCACAGAACCCACAAACACTCCTCCCTCTCTCAATTTCGCGTTCCGCATTATTCAGCTTCTCTCATTTTCTCTCGATCACTTTCAGTTTCTCATTCTTCTCACTCTTCTTCATCATCCTCTTCTTCTTCTTCTTCTTATTCTTCTCGTTGGACACTCACTCAATGGCGGTTCCCGCGCAAACCAGCGACGCCGATCATCTGAGCCTGTGGGACGCTGTGGTTCGGCAAACGAAGCTAGCTCAGGAGCGGAACACGGACCCGAACCAGTGGGCCCTGCAGCTCGCCGCCACGCTTCGATCCTCCGCCGTGCCCCTGCCGTCGGTGGAGCTGGCGCATTGCCTTGTGTCTCACTTCTTCTGGGACAACCACTCCCCCGCCGCGTGGAAGTTTCTAGAAAGAGCGCTCTCTCTCAAGATCCTCCCTCCCTTGCTCCTCCTCGCTCTTCTCTCCACCAGGTGCCACCTTCCTCATCCCTCCATTCCTTCTGCTACCGTCATTTTTCTCTTTCTCTCTTTTGCTCCTTCCCTTTTTTTTTTAATTTTATTTTTCCTTTGTTGTGATCGATTAAGGTGTTTTGATAAATCATCTGGCTCACGCAAACTACGCATATTCGAGTTAGGTTTTGTTTTTATGCGATTTCGTTTATTATTAGTGGCATTTGTTTCTTTAATTTGTATTTTTTGGTGGATTGCTTAGTTGCTCTAGCGCATGTGAATGTGCATTATAGAATTATTATTAATATTATTCAGAGGGAAGATTGGAGTAAGGGACAAATTACAATTAGTGATTATTAGTGAGAAATCATTTGATGTTCAACATTTGAAATCAGGACTGGACCATCTCTTTGCATTTGATACCGGTCATGTTGGCTAATAGATTGGATTTTTTCCCACCTTAACTAGAGAGCTCCTAGTGGAGCTAAGTAAAATGGGGAAAGAGATGGGCAAATCGGAATCGAACCCCTGACCCAAAGCCAACAACTCCCTTGTCATATGGGACCATGGGAGGTACCGCTTGAGCTACAACTCATTGACTAGTGGTCTTCACTTTTCCTCAAGCGGTTGATTGCAGTGGAAGTAGATTACTGATGCAGTTGAATTTTACCATGTTGTCAAGGGTCGATTCTTGAAATCATACTTTGGATAGAACTTTTTTAACAACTACTTTTGGCCTGAAATTATGTGAGCAATACTTAGTTATTGTGCTTTTACTTTGCTTTTGTTGAATTTAGTTCCATATTGTGGTTGATTGCAGTGGAAGTAGATTGCTGATCCAGTTATATTTTACCTATGTTGTCACGGGTTCGATTCTCGCAATCACTACTTTGGATTAACTTTTCCTAACAACTACTTTTGGCCCGAAATTACGTGAGCAATACTTAATTGTTGTGCTTTAACTTTCCTTTTATTGAATTTAGTTCCATATTGCACTCTAATATGTAAGAACCCTGTGGGGGGCAGGGGATTGTTTCTGATGCACTTTGTCATGTAGGTCCTTTTGTGTCCTTTCTGACCTTATTGGTGATTGGAATAGTTTTTCTGTGGCATAGATAGCTAAGACGGAAAAGTAGATGCTATAACTTCTAAGCAGCTGTCTTCTATAACTTCGGCATCTTTCGACGAAAGCTTTGCTTGACATCTATCTTGTTTCTTGGATGTACTTATTTCCTTCACTGGTTAAATTGGATTTACTTGTTTTCCTCACTGGTTAAATTACATCCACTGTTTTTCTGAATGCAGGGTTGTTCCAAGCAGACAACTTCATCCTGCAGCTTACAGACTTTATATGGAACTCCTCAAGCAAAATGCTTTTACGCTTGTCTTTCATATCAACTCTCCAAACTATGAAAAGTGAGGTCCAACCCCAACTAAATCTGCTGCAGAAGCATGTTGTTGCTTTTGCTTCTGAATATGTTAAGTGGTTTGGATATTATTTTTATTTTATTTTATTTTTATCAAAAGGGAAGAGAAGAATTTGGGCTCAAAAGAGGAACAAAAGGACAAACATTAGCCTACAAGAGCTCTTCAGTCCCCCTGTAAGACCATTAGAGATACCCCCTGAAAAAGCCATAGGTGAAACCCCAAGAGAAGACAAAAAGACCACCTTATTCTTTAACTGGTTTAAAGGAAGCAATCTCTATTTCATAGTTAGGACCTAAAGTAAGCTATTTGGGTAAAAGAAATAAAGCGAATCTTGTTAAGTTTTTTTTTGGGCTGTGCTAGAAGCCTGCTTATGTAGGCTTTATGCTGTCAACCTATAGCCTCATTTTCTTTTATTATTATTATTATAGCATATTGTGTGTCCCTCAAGTCACCTACCTCACAAACAGGGAATAAGATTTCATTAGAGCATGATATATATTGCATTGAGAATGTCGAATATCAGTTTCCAATATAGATAATGGATATGAAGGTGGTTGGTCAATATCTCAGTTCTCATGACTATATGCAAAAATTGCATCTAGTGAATGGTTGGTAAACACAGATTTGACTTATCTTCAGACTTCATTGTGATCTCCTCAGAATGCATTTTATCAGTTGTGATGATATATTTACATTGTCGTCTTTTACTGCTGGTTTACAATTGCTTGCTTCTGTGCTTGTATTTATATTCTGCCCTTGTGGCAACCTAAAGAGACTGTAATCTGGGGGAACCTTTTAGCTTAAAGAGTACATAAATATGCTCAAGTGGGGTTTTTTCCACTTCTCTTTTTGTATGTTTCTCTGTCTCTTTTTCAGGGGGTGGAGAAGGTCCCTTGATCTTGAGTATTTCTGAATACTGATAACTAAAATGTTTCATATTGATGGTATCACAGGATTATGATATCAATTGATGAAGTTCTTCAGCTTTCTCAAGTATACGGCCAAAAGGTGTGTGAGCCGGGAGTTGTTCTGGTTGAATTTGTCTTTTCAATTGTATGGCAGTTACTTGAAGCATCACTAGATGATGAAGGATTACTGGATCATGCATCAGAGAATAAGCCTAGATGGCTAAGCTGGTCAGATGATATGAATATCGATGGTCCTGACTGCTTCAGTGAAAACAAAACTGAGCAGAAGGAGGCATTGCAGAGGGAAAATACAGCAATGGCTGTTGAGATCATTGCAGAATTTTTGCAAAACAAAATGACTTCAAGGATCCTTTCGTTAGTTCACCATAACATGTAAGAACTTAATCCTGATATACTTTTCATTATGAGGTGAACAGTCTAAATACACATTTGGGTCAATCTCAATTAAGATTTTGGAACTTCGATTGAAGAAAAATTATATTTGTAGGCCATCACATTGGGGATTTTTCATTCACCAAATGCAGCTGCTTGTATCAAACTCTTCGGTTTTGACGAATTCAAAACATATTACTCCAGAGACCCTTCTGCTTTTGACGGAAAATATCCAAGAAGTCATATCTCATGAATGCAAAACAAAATCTAAACTTGAGTCTAATGTAGTCATTGCCACTGGTTCTCAGATATCTTTTGCTGGTCAATCTTATGGTGATAGTTGGTCTTTACTCTGGCTTCCTATTGATCTTATCCTGGAAGATGCTTTGGATGGAGGGAATGTGGCAGCATTTAGTGCTATTGAAATTATTACTGGTATGATTATTGTTTCTTTCTAGCCATAATGTTGAAACTCCTCCACACAACAGAAAATCAACACTCAATGATCCAACATGTTTCAGTGAGTTGCCTACACCCGTAGCTGCACAAAAACCCCAATTTTGAAATTCATGAAAAATATCGACCTCTACATAATATCACACTGACCCAAACCCCAATGTTCTCAAACCTCACATAACAGATATAATTTGTAGCACTTGTCCTGTGTTTGACCTAGCAGTTTTCACATGCAAAACCTCTCGATCAAATTTTTTTTTTCCTTTGGATCAAGCTGCCACATGCATGCTCAATCTCACTGATTAGTTTTTTTTTTAATTATTATTGCTGGACACTTACTTTGAATGGATCGTTCTTTTATCCTTTTTTTTTTTTCTGAAAAAGAGCAGTTTTATTTATTTGAAGATGTTGTTGCAGGTGTGGTGAAGGTTTTACATGCAGTCAATGGCAGTACTTGGCACAGCACATTTTTAGGTTTATGGATAGCAGCATTGCGGTTGGTTCAAAGGGTAGGAATTGAGTCAATGAAAAGGGTGGGGGAAACTGATGAATTTTACAGGAAGAATGGCTTGATGAATTTATTCATGTGTATGATCTGATGATATAATATTGTTAATCACCATTAAGAAAAGACCATGCTGCATGTCATTTACATTTACTTTGTATGTGTTGGCACCTGCAATTTTACATTTAATTAACTGGTTCTTTATAAAAAAGTTTAGTGGCACTGGAAAATTGCATGCATTTGGAATCTACATAATCCTAACATAATGCCGCTTTCATTGTTCCCCTTGTTATATTAGGAGAGGGATTCAAATGAAGATCCTATACCTCGCATTCATACTTGCTTGTGTATGTTGTTGAGCATTACAACCCTTGTGGTCGCTAATATCATCGATGAAGAGGAAAGTGAACTGACTGAAGAAGCTGAACATAGCCCTACAAATCAACCAAAGGATAAACAGGCTTTGAGGAAGCGTCATGGAGAGTTGGTTACCAGCTTGCAGCTATTGGGTGATTATGAGTGCTTACTGATGCCACCTCAATCTGTTCTTTTGGAAGCCAATCAAGCTGCTGCCAAGGCTATCATGTTCTTATCAGGAAACCCTGTTGGTAGTGGGTACTTAGAATCTATGAGCTCGAATGACTTGCCCGTGAAAGGTTGTGAGTATTTTCCTTCATGTTGGTCACCGAATTTTTGCTTTTAATTGATATCTACCTTTTCAATGGCACCTGCAAACTGAGCCAGAGCTAGAATTGGTGTAGGTTTTTTTTTTTTTTTTGGTATTTGGGGTGGGGGGGGGGGGGGGTTTGATTATTTCTATTAAATTTTTAACTGTCAGTCTATAATTGTTAAGAGTTACTCAGTGAATAGCTAGTTCTCTATCCACATGGCTTGGCTTACCTGAGTTAGTTAGCTTATTACAAGTAGTTAGAGCAGAATCAGATTCCATTATAGTCGGTTACAACTGACACCACAGCCAACATATAAACTGTATCACACTCATTCTATAAATCATTGAATCATTTTTAGATTTCTCTGAAACATAGTTCTTAGATTCTCTCTCTTTCTCTCGTTCGCTTTGACTTTTTCTTACAGCTCATAGAATCTTAACACAGGATCTAGAGCTGAAAATCCATTCGATGTGGATCCTAATGGGCCCAGTTCTTGCTTCCCAGCCCCATCTTCATCTCAATCTTCAAGCTTAGCCAGCTTTAATCATCCACAAGAATTTTTCTTTTTTGGCGAAAGCATATTACAGCAACCATTCGAGGTCAGAATGTCCATCATTTCATATATCGAAAAACTTGTTTCACCAAATTTGCTTTTGCAGAGAATGAACTCAACAATAGTGTTAGTGATGATTATCTTCTCTTGGAGCAGCAAGATCAGCTTCTTCTCTCATTGCGACCTCAATATGATTTGTGGGGTGAATTTAAGTCTTTCACTATCTACAGAAGAAATAGTGGCATACTCCATAGGCTCACATGTCCTCATACATGTCACTAGAATGGAACCATAGGAGAAAGCATTGACATCTAACTGCAATGGATCTTGATCTACTTGCTCTGGTCTTCTTGCCTCTAAAGTTTTGGGATGATCTTTTTTCAGCTGCTACATACATTAATGGACTCCCTCCCCCTCCACTATCTTGATCCTTGCCCCATGAATTACTCTTTTGATCCTTGCCCCATGAATTACTCTTTCAAAAGAGTCTTGATAAGTGATTACTCTATCCTCAACGTTTTTGATTGCTCTTGTTTTCCTTTTCTTAGGTCATACAACTCCCATAAACCTGAATTCAGGGCATTTAAGTGCACATTTATGAGGTACTCAACACCAAAAGGGCTACTAGTGTTTTTAGCTGCCAATGGCAGACTATATATCTCTAAAGATGTAGTTCCATGAACATTGGTTACCTTATAGTGACCTAGTCCAAGTTGCATCACACTGACTGTCTGCAGCCTTTTCCCCTGCACTCCCCTCTTCATCATAACCTATCTTAATCCAAATTCCCTCATCGCCATCCCTTCCCTCATTTCAATCTTCCGCCTCTGCTTTCCCCACTTCCCTTTCTTCATCCTTTCCTTCTTCTCCACCTGCTCCCCATCCACCCCCTTTACCTACTCCATGCATAACGGATCCAAATCTGATATCTTCAATCCTTGCCTAAACCCTACCCTTTATACCGAACCATCTTCAACGGTGGAGGCTATGGTTGATTCCAACTGGTTTACTGCCATGAGAGATGAGTTTAGGGTCTCCAAAGGAACAACACTTGGCCTTTGGTTAAAGTTCCCCTTGGTTGTCATCTCATTGGTTGCTCGTGGATTTCCGGGATTAAACAAAATCCAAATGGTAATAATATTAAAAAAATATAAGGCCAAACCTGTCGAGATCTTTTCAACAACCCGATTTTTATTAGCTAGAGAATTTTTCCCCAGTTGTATAACCTGCCACCATTCGTTTAACCATAAGTCTAGCCTTGTCTAATCAATGATCTATTTGACAACTTGATGTGAATAATGCATTTCTAAATGGTTATCTTAATGAGGTGTATATGACTCAACTATTGCAATTTGAAAGTGTTGCACCCATGTTTTTAAACTTTAGAAAGCCCTAGATGGCTTAAAACAACAACCAAGTGCTTGGCTTGAACTTTGAAAGATTGGCTAGGACTCTGTAGATTTGATTTCTGTTAGAAATAAGGAAATATCTATTAATATCTTAGATTATTTCACATCATATCATAGATTAATTTATATTTATTTAGGTTGATTATGTCATTATGATTGGATTTTATCTTTACCTTATAAATAGGATTACCTTATTGTATTACAATAATAACAAAATATATCAAATATACTTTCATATTATTGAGTCTCTATTCTCTCTCTTTTCTTCCTTCATCATCTAAAACTCTCAACTTCAACATGGTATCAGAGCAGTACCATCCACCATGACTTGTGTCCATTGTTCCATTGCAAAGATGATTCCAGTAATATGGAACTCACTTGCACTGTGTCTCCTACTATCTTTACTTTTCTTTTTGTCCACCATTGCTTTGCCTGTTAAGCCCTTCAATTTCTTTTTAGCTTTGACAATGTTCTTGCTTTCCAGAAAATTCCAAACATCAAACCACTGTTGTTTATACTTCCAGCCACTTTTCCGGCGACCTTTTCGATCTCCTTCCTGCCGTGTCAACCCCTTCGGTAGTGTATCACTCCTTTTTTCCCTGCTGTATCAACACTTCCAGCAGCCTCAACACCTTCCGCCACTCTTCTTCACTACCGGCGAGTTTTCCGGCGACAGTTCCGACGTCGTTACCAACCACCGACCATAGTGGCAGGACCGCCTCCTCCTCTGTGGTCCATCCCTGCTGACAGCGTCCACAGACACAGTGCCACGCGTCCACATGCGCGTATCTCGTGTTTTGACACAGCCACCCGCCGCCGCTTCTCGCGCGCGTGGAGGTCGTTCGACAAAGTATCCGGCCGCCTTGCCCACTACCATGCTCGCGCCACTGTCCTCTTTCTGGATTTGTCTTTGGTTTCGAGATCTATGCACTTCATCAATGTCAGCTTTTCTTATTTCCAATATTACCCCTATTTTGTGCAACAGGTTTCATGTGACCCATGGCTATGAGTGGTGAATAATAGGTTGTGCTTCCTATCAATGTACTGTTGTGAATCATACCAATAGTGATATTTGTCTTTCACTCAGTTATGCCTGTAATATGCTCTTTTGGCTTTAGATCTCCAATCTTTCAACTATTCAAGGCTTCCATATGTTGACCTTGCTATCTATTATTGCATGTATTGAGAATCTTCCAGCCTTCATTGTGTCTCTTCCGGCCTTCATTGCTAGACCATGATAGCTGTGTGTCTCTTCTTTTTCTAATCTTGCAATTATCCAACAAGTTGTTCAAGCTGATGTTCATTCCAACTGCCTTATTGTGTTATTTTCTTAGATGTATCCAACAACCCTGAGTTGCCTTACTAGTCTTCAATGGAGATCAATTTTATATTTTAAGGGTTTAATTGTAACAAGCTTAAAGCTTAGTAAGCTTTAGCTTGAGGGAGAATGTTAGAAATAAGGAAATATCTATTAATATCTTATATTACTTCACATCATATCTTAGATTGATTTATATTTATTTAGGTTGATTATGTCATTATGATTAGATTTTATTTTTACCTTATAAATAGGATTACCTTATTATATTACAATAACAACACAATATATCAAATATACTTTCATATTATTGAGTCTCTATTCTCTCTCTTTTCTTCCTCCACCATCTAAAACCCTCAATTTCAGCAGTTTCCAATTAAGCAAATGTGACCTATCACTTTTCATCAAACTTCACATGACAAATTGTATATATATACTGCAATTATCCTAGAGGGTCAGCCACTACTTTAATTCAAATCTAAATTCTCCCTAAAGATCTTGGAGATCTCCATTACTTTTTGGCTATTGAGTGGGTATTGAGGTTAACATGGATTTCTGTAAAATGGATCTAAGTTATCTATTATCTAGCAAGCACCCTTTTCCCATAGCTTCCACCTTACTAAGACTGCTCACCACGGGTATACTAGGCGACTAACACGTGATAAGAGATCTATTTCTTGGTCACACATTTTTCTAGGCCTCCACCCCATCTCTTGGTGGTTCAAAAAGCAGCACATAGTAGCCCAGTCCAGTATAGAAGTTGAGTGCAGGAGCTTTGACGACACAGAAGCTTAGATGGTATGTCAAACCCTTGGAACCTGTGTTCGGCAGCAACAACTTATGAACTGTGTTACTTTCCCATAACCTTGTCCTGGACAGAGCATATGGAACATGGTCTTTTCTTTGCAAGAGAAAGCGCACTTCAAAATAAACTCCTAATCTCATATTCCTTCATTAGACCAACCTACTGGTCTACTCACCAAGGCCCTGTCAAACTCAAGGTTCTCATGGCTAAGGGACAAATTGAGTGTTCAAGAAGTTGGGAACCTGAAGGCCTGATCAGTTATTCAACCTTGATTTTAGAGGGCATGTTAGAGCAATTCACTGAACAGCTTGTTCATGTACACTTGCCCTGGCTTATCTGAGTTAGTTAGGCTGTTACAGATAGCTAGAGCCAAGTCAAATTCTTTGAAATAAGTGACATCTGACACACTTGTATGTAAACAGCATCACAGCACACTCATTCTCTAAATCGCTGAATCAATATCAGATTTCTCTCAAACATCATGCTGAGACACTCCCTCTATGTGTGCGTGTATTATATTATGTCTTTGATGTACAAATGGCACTTTTTCATATTTTTTTTTTATTGTTTTTTCTACAGCTGGCAATTTACGGCATCTAATAGTTGAGGCTTGTATTGCAAGAAACCTACTTGATACAACAGCTTATTTTTGGCCTGGCTATGTGAATGCATGCAGCAATCAAATTCCTTGTAGCATTTCTAGCCAGGTGGCTGGGTGGTCGTCATTAATGAATGGATCTCAGCTAACTCCTGAATTGGTTAATGTCTTAGTTGTAACTCCAGCTTCCAGGTATGCTACTGAATCCTATCATTACTGCCTCTTGTGTGCCCCCTGCTCCCCTCTTAAAAATGTCAGAAAGGCAAGATTTGGGGAAGGTGGTTGTTTTATGGAGAATAGCACTATAAAAAGAGGTAGAGAAGACTAAGAAAAAACTATAGGGGAAATAATCAAAAGAGATTTAAGTGTCAATGGTTTTTACATGAATATGATATATGATAGAGTTCTATGCGTCGTTTGATCCATGTAGCGGACCCCACTTAGTGGGCAAGGCTTGGTTGTTGTATTCTATTTTTTCTTTTTTCCCTAACCTTTCTGGAGTACTGCTTTTTCCACGATAACAAAGCAGCAGTGATGGCTCAGAAACAAGAGAGAAAGCTCTCACAAACTCAAATTATTCTTAAACTCAATGATGATATTACATAAGGTATTTGGCCCTATTTATAGTGATTTTAGGAACCAAGGATGATAAGGAAACAGGCTGGAATGATAAGGATACAATGAATCAACAACAAACATCTTGAAATGAAATTCAAACAACTTGCAACAATAGTCAAAAAAATGGGCTCTTCACATGGGTGGTGGTTGGTGGTGCATGGTCTCAAGTGGGTTGGTGATGGCTGCTCAAGTGGGTTGGTGATGGCTGCATGGTCTAGGTTCCTCTATCATACTCCCCGGGTTGGAGAGAACTCGCCCTCGAGTTTAGTTCTGTCTCATCATCCAAATATGGTGAAAGATCAGCGACGTTAAAAGTTGCAGAGACACCATATGTTCCTGGTAGTTCGACTTTGTAAGCATTGTCGTTGATTTTCTGCACGACTTTGAATGGTCCATCAGCTCTAGGGGACAACTTAGCATTTGGTTGATTTGGAAAACGTTCCTTTCGCAGATGTATCCATACCAAATCTCCAACTTTAAAAATTTGTCGCTTTCGATGCTTGTCACGCTGAGCTTTATACCTTGAATTTTGTTTGTTGATCTGCTCTCGGACCTGCTCATGCAACTTTTTTATTTCTTTTGCTCGGCTATCTGCATCTGAACTATATTGTTGCTTGTTAGATGAAGGGGTCAAATCCATCGGACTGTGTGGACGAGTGCCATAGACTACTTCAAATGGACATTTTCGGTGGCTTGATTAGTTGAATTGTTGTAAGCAAATTCAACTTGGGCGTAATAATATCTCACTGTTTTAAATTTTTACCAACAAAACTTCGAAGTAGATTTCCCAAAAGTCGGTTGACTGCTTCTGTTTGCCCATCTGTTTGTGGATGGTAGCACTATTGAACTGGAGCTTGGTACCCATCTTTTTCCATAAGGTTCTCCAAAAGTGGCTTAAGAATTTCACGTCTCGATCAGAAGTGATGGTTTTAGGAATTCCATGAAGACGCACAATTTCTTTGAAATACAAGTCAGCAACTTGAACAACATCATTGGTCTTCTGGCATGGAATAAAGTGGGCCATCTTTGAAAATCTGTCCACAACTACCATTATGGAATCCTTCTGTCGCTGAGTTCGAGGTAGTCCAAGGACAAAGTCCATACTTACATCTTCCCAAGGTGCTTCTGGAATGGGAAGTGGAATATATAACCCTGTGTTTTGGCTTTTGGCCTTTGCCAAGTGGCAGATTCTGCATCTTTGAATATGTCATTAACATCTCTTTCAAGCCTTGGCAGAGAAACTTTCTTTTACTAAAGCCACGCTTTATCTCTTCCAAAATGTCCTGCTAATCCTCCATCATGGGTCTCCCAGATAATGGATTCCCGTAGTGAGCACTGAGGAATGCATAAAGCCTTCTCTTTGAACAAAAATCCTTTATGCCTGTAGTAGTCTTGGAAGGATTGTGATTCTGTTAGATTCCAAAATTTTTGGAAATCAGGATCATCTTTGTATAGCTCCTTGATTGTCTCAAAGCCTACTACCTTTATTTGGAGAGTAGATAGTAGTGTGTGACGTCTACTGAGAGCATCTGCAACAGCATTTTGAACTCCTGCCTTATGTTTAAGTAAGAATGGATAAGGCTGTAGGAACTCACTCCAAGCAGCATGTCTACGATGGATCTTCTGTTGAGAATTCAAATGCTTGAGGGCTTCATGATCAGAATAGAGAATAAATTCTTTGTACAACAAATAATGACTCCAATGTTGCAGGGCACGGACAATGGCATAGAACTCCTTGTCATAAGTAGAGTACTTGAGTTTACCATCGTTGAGCTTTTCACTGAAGAAGGTTATAGGATGGCCTTCTTGGCTTAAGACAGCACCAATTCCAGTGTTGGAAGCGTCTGGCCCGACTTCAATACTTGATCAAAGTTTGGAAGGAGCTAACACAGCGCTTGATCAAACATTTCTTCAACTGTTCGAAACTTTTCTGCGCTTGCTCTGTCCATTGGAACTTGTCTCCTTTTATGCAATCTGTTAATGGGGCAGCAACGGAGCTAAAACTTTTTATGAACCTTCTATAAAATGAAGCTAATCCATGGAAGCTCCTCACATCATGGATTGACTTTGGGATTGGCCAACTGTTGATGGTTTCGACCTTGCTTGGGTCAACTCGAATGCCTTCAGCGGTGATGATGTAACCCAGAAAAGTCACTTCATTGGTCAAGAAAGAACATTTCTGCAGATTAGCATAAAGTTTTTGTTCCCGTAGTGTCTGTAGCACTTGTCGAAGGTGTTCTAAATGCTCCTCTTTGTCTTTGCTGTAGATCAAAATATCATCAAAGTAGACAACTACAAATTTTCCAATGAACGGTCGAAGTACTTGATTCATCAGGCGCATGAATGTACTTGGGGCATTAGATAAACCAAAGGGCATCACAGTCCATTCATATAGACCATCTCTGGTTTTGAAAGCAGTCTTCCATTCATCTCCTGGCTTGATCCTGATCTGATGGTATCCGCTACGAAGATCAATCTTGGAAAAGATATCAGCACCATACAGCTGATCTAGCAGATCATCAAGTCTTGGTATTGGAAATCGATACTTGATGGTAATCTTATTAACAGCTCGACTATCGACACACATTCTCCAACTACCATCCTTCTTGGGTACTAAAATTGCAGGAACAGCACAAGGGCTAACGCTTTCTCGTATCAACCCTTTCTTCAAAAGTTCTTCAACTTGACGTTGGATTTCAGTATGCTCCTGAGGACTCATTCTGTAAGCTGGTCTGTTAGGAATGACTGCTCCAGGAATAAAGTCAATGGCATGCTGGATGTCTCGCATTGGTGGTAGTCCATGAGGAATTTCCTTGGGCACAACATCAGGGAATTCAGCTAGCATGTGTTTAACTTCTCTTTGGAAGAATGGTTTCTTCATTTGATTCAAACAGTAGAACAAATCTCATGTTCTGAGCTTCCTCTTTTGTTATATTTAATTGTTCTTTTGTCACCAAGGTCACCAGTGGTCTTGATTCCTTCTTGCTTTCATTAACTTCACTTGGTGATAGAGGAGTTAACTTGACTTTTACTCCATCCTTGACGAAGGAGTAAGTGTTGGTATAACCGTCATACAAAGCACGATGATCATATTGCCAAGGTCTTCCAAGGAGAAGGTGACATGCATCCATAGGAATAACATCACACCATGCTTGATCTTGGTACTTTTGACCGATGGAAAAGGTCACAAGGCAGCGTTGAGAAACCCTCACTTCACTACCTTTGTTGAGCCACTGTAAATTGTATGGATTTGGATGGTTTTGTGTTGGCATCTTCAATTTCTCCACCATGTAGTTGGACACTACATTTTCACAGCCTTCCACTATCGATGATAACGTCACGGACTTTCCCTGTGAAGTGCAACGAGTATGGAAGATATTATGCCTTAGCCATGGTTCTTCTTTTGCTGACATTGTGTGTAAACTTCGTCGAATCACTAAGGATTCTCCATGATCAGCAGCAGTGACCTCTTCATCATATACTGGCTCTAGCTTCTCTTCTCCTTCAGGTTCTTCTGGATCTTCTTCTTGTTCAGTTCCTTCATAAGCTTCTCCTTTGATGATGGTAATGGTTCTCCTGGTTGGGCAATTGGAGGCTATATGACCAAAACCTTGGCATTTGAAACATTTGACGGCCTTGGTTTTGTTTTCGGTGGTGATGGGTTTGGATGGAGGTTTGCTTGAAGTACTGGGTTGATCTGTGGGTGTTTTGCGGGTATAGGAAGGATTTTCGGTGGAGGAAAAAGTTCTGTTAAAAGACCTTCTGGGTATTTGTTTCTCTACTCTTATGGCTAGACGGATAACATCGTCTAAGGACCAATATTGTTGGAGTTGAATCGATGGGCAATGTCAGTGTTTAGTCCTCCCAGATAACGAGCTATTGTTTGCTCCTCTCTTTCTTGGATGTCACACTTCATCATCAACTTCTCAAATTCTCTGGTGTATTCCTCTACAGACAAGTTCTTCTGTCAAAGATTCTGTAGTTGAATGAAATTATCTTGGTAATAATGAGTAGGCAAGAACTTTCGAGTTAGTTCTCGACGCAATTTCTCCCATGTCTTGATCTTGCTTTTCCTTCTCGCTCACGCTTCTTTTTAAGATTCTCCCACCAAATAGAAGCGTGTTTTTAAACTTCACAAAGAATGATCTTCACTTTCTTTTCTTCCAGTATCTCCTTGTACTCAAATACTTTCATCAGCAGTTTGAAGCCAATCAACAAACTCATCTGGTTGAAGTTTCCTTCAAAATCTGGAATATCTACCTTGATGTCATCATGTCTAAAGGGTTGTCTTTGCGGACGGCGAACACAAATGATGATGCATCACTACTAGATTCATCATTATCCGATTGCATGTGATGTCTTCTATGAGCTTGTTGTGCATTTACAGATTTCTTGTAATTGGATTTGTCTCTCATTTCTTCCATTTGAATCTCTCGGAGAGTTGCTTCATTTTGTCTTCTTGGAGGCATTTTGTGTGTAGGAAAATTTGTGAAGTACCAGGTTATCGGATCGAAGATTATAGTTTTGTAATTAGAACACTGCGAAGTTCCTGGAAAGAGAGGTGGCTAAGCGTCGCCCAAAAAAATCTTTCATGCATGGGGCCTTTCCGAAATGTGCCTTTACAATTCCACAATTTCTTTTCCAATAACAAATTCTTTTACGATGTGGAAGATCGACAAACTGCAACCACAGAGCATACTTGGAATTTTATAGGAATTTGGTACTTTAGAAATAGGTATGGGGCCAAAATTACAATTTATGAACTTTGGAGGGTAAAAATGTAATTTTGGAAGGCTAGGTAAAATTCTAGAAATTAGGGGTAAAATGGTAATTTTGAGAAGTAAGGGTAAAAGGTAATTTTGAAAAGTTAAGAGTCAAAATTGTAATTTTTTAAAAGTTCAGAGACTAAATTGCAATTATCAAAAGTTAAGGGACTAAAGTGCAATTTTCTGAACCTCCTGGTGACTGGTCTGCTGACGTGGTCACTTGTGACACGTGGCAGTAGTTGAGTGGATGATGTGTCGCTGACTGGACACAACAGGCTGACGTGGCTGGTGACGTGGTCGTCTTCTTCCTCTGATTTTCCGGTGAAATTCCGTCGGCGGCTCACGGTGGTCCGATGGTGGCTCACGGTGGTTCTGCAACTCCGGCGACTTTACCGGCGAATTTTCCGGCGAAGACCGTGGAGGCGCGTGGAGGCTCCGTTGGCCGTGAAACTTGCTACCCAAAGGTTTTTCGACCTTCCGGACGCAATGGCGGCGTTAGTTTTGCGAGAAAATGGCCGTAAAGTGGAGTTATGGAGGGGGCAGCCTTGGTGCACTTAAACACCACCCAAAAACTCAAGCTTTCCGTTGATTTCTTCACTCAAAACTCAACTCCGGGATAGAAACCTTGCTCTGATACCAAAATGGCTCAGAAACAAGAGAGAAAGCTCTCACAAACTCAAATTATTCTTAAACTCAATGATGATATTACATAAGGTATTTGGCCCTATTTATAGTGATTTTAGGAACCAAGGATGATAAGGAAACAGGCTGGAATGATAAGGATACAATGAATTAACAACAAACATCTTGAAATGAAATTCAAACAACTTGCAACAATAGTCAAAAAAATGGGCTCTTCACATGGGTGGTGGTTGGTGGTGCATGGTCTCAAGTGGGTTGGTGATGGCTGCTCAAGTGGGTTGGTGATGGCTGCATGGTCTAGGTTCCTCTATCAAGTGATGAAGGAATCTAGGATATTACCGACTCCAGTTTTCTTGCCATCCTTTTTGTCTTATTTCTGACTACACCTGTTGCTCCTGTTTATCGTTTTCACCCCGAATTGTTTGTCTGAAAATTCTCTATAAAGTTAAAGTATGCCTTTCGATCATTGATTTTGTATTTATTCATTGCATAGCAACTTCTTGAAAGCCTTGGTTTCTGCTATTCATGCTACTGACCTAGAAGTCTAGCACACTGCTGTTACTTCAGTATCATGAGAAGTTAAACAGTTTTATTGGTGATTTTTGCTTCAGTGCATTTTAAGGGTTGGGGATGTAACAATTGGCTTGCCTTCTTATAATCCTAGTTCTAAGTATAGGACTTTTTAAAGGCTGTTACTGGGATATTAAATTTAATTTTCTTGAATGATTTCTTCTCTTAAACTGCTTGTTAATATTAGAAGACGAGTCCTCTTATGCATTTCATTCTTTATTGACCACCCCTTTTATATCTACATATTATCCAGACAAAAGCTTATTTATTCCCCTAAAGAGTTTTCCTTACTTCATCATGTTTGAGGCTACACCGTGTCGTGTTGCACTTTTTGTGAGGCTTTGCTGAGTCTCATGTTTCATGCTGAGTCTCATTTCTTGTGCAGTTCTGCATACTTCCCCACTAGGTATTGCCCTGCGTTCTGTTAGTTCGAAAGGGCAACTCAATGCATAAGGCTTCTGTCATTGTTTAGGATCTGGAGAAGGTTTGATGTATGCAGAATTATCCTAGTGGAGAGATTGTTTTCTGTGACTAGAAGTCTAGAACCGATGATCAGAAGGTCACAAAGTAGCAACCTTGTAGATATGCCAGTGCTCTCGCTCACCATTTTCTTATTTTATTTTTTTTTTAAAGTTGTGTTAAATGCTTAAATCGGTTGAAATATATTCATTGGTAAATCAATCTTTGCTCCCTCGTTATTTGTCACTCACAAACATGCACTCATTGGCAATCTTAGGAATGTATGTTATGTTTTCAGTGTAACTTAAATATGTAGATATTATGGTAATACTTAAATGAATCTTTAAAATATAATATATACAAAAAAAAAATAATGTGGTAAAAAATACATTATATACAATGAATATGGAAATAACTTATATGTTCTATATAATATGAAATGTTAGACTAAATATAGATTTACAATCATAATTCATATATACTAAACAAAATATAGGTTTATACAATTATAATTTACATATTCTAGATTTGCATGCACACTTATGAATACCTCTCAAGTGTGTGCGAACATGGCAGTTGTCGAATTAACGAAAATATTGCCTAGTATATAGACTACAGATGCACCCTTCCTTTTTCTGAAGTCATATATTAGATAATCCTTTTGTAAATTTACCAAATGTAAGACAACTGAATTTAAGCTCATGGATTTGATGGAAGCTTGGCAGAGATTGAGAAAATATATGAAATTGCAACAAGCGGTTCAGATGAAGAGAGGATTTCTGCTGCTACCATCCTGTGTGGGGCATCTCTAGTACATGGATGGAATGTACAGGTAATCCTAACATCGTTTCATTTGGCTCTTTGATTTTACCAGAGAGACTACTACTTTTTATTGCTTAGTTCTTTAGTTTGTTTGGTATGTCTCCTGATTCTTCTTCTTAAACTTGTCTGTTCTTTACTTTTATTTTAGGTTTACAATGATTATCTTTGTTTGCAGGAGCAAATAATTATGTCCCCCCTGATTCTTCTTCTTAAACTTATCTGTTCTTTACTTCTATTTTAGGTTTACAATGATTATCTTTGTTTGCAGGAGCACATCATTCTTTTTATCACTAGTTTACTCTCACCACTGGCTCCTCCTAATTGCTCTGGGACTGAAAGCCATTTGATCAGCCAAGCACGATTGTTAAACATCCTTCTTGTTGGAATTTCATCAGTAGACTCTGTTCATATTTTCTCCTTGCATGGTTTGGTATGTTCTGTTTTAATAATCCTTGTTTTCTGAAAACTAACATGTAATAGCAACTACCCTTTTTCTTTTCTGTTTTTTCAGTACTAGTTTCTCTAAGGCATACATTTTCCAGTCTGGTATGGCCCAATCATCAAGTCAGTTTTTAGTTTTGACTTCTGATGAAGTATGATTTCAAAACTTACGGAGGAAGGGGGCTTGTAGTATAGACCTAGCCAAATGTTTCCTGTACCTCATTTGCTGATATTTGGTTTGATATTTCCATTTTTTTTTTTCAGGTTCCATTACTTGCATCTGGGCTAATGCAAATATGTGAGGTTTTTGGATCATGTATTCCAGATGTCTCACGGACTACTGCAACTGGAGAAGAACTCTCTTATCATGAGGTGTTCTCTAATGCATTTACTCTTCTGCTGAGGTTCTGGCGGTTTGATGTTCCTGCTACCGACCATGTGAGGAGTGAGTCTGCAACTCCACCATTTGGATCACTAATTAATCCTGAATGCCTTTTATTGGTTCGAAACTTCCAAGTTACATCTTTTGGAAGGTCAGTAAAGGATCAAATAGTGAGCAGAAGATTTTCAAAAGTTCTAAGCATTCCTAGAGAACCTGTTTTTGTGGATTCCTTTCCAAAGTTAAACTTTTGGTATCGGAGACATCAAGAATGCATTGCGTCAATCCGGTCTGGTCTTGTGCCTGGAGGGTCTGTGCATCAGATTGTTGATGCTCTACTATGTATGATGTTTAGGAAGATAAATAATGTTGATGAGCCTTTGACATCTACAAATTCAGGAAGCAGCAGTTCAACTAGTTCTGCATTGAATGATGCTATGATGAAACTAAAAGTACCTGCCTGGGATATACTCGAAGCTATTCCCTTCGTGCTGGATGCTGCTCTGACAGCTTGTGCTCACGGAAGACTTTCTACGCGTGAACTCTCTACAGGTTTGCCTACTTTTGTATATACCTTGGTAACTTTTATTCTGTAAATATTGAGTCAGGATTAAATGAGGAATTGATTCTTTGAGGTAGTTCTTGATAGGTAGCCTCTTTGACCAAGTGGTCATGAGTTTAACCCTTCTTGTCAATTCTTCATATTTAAAAAATAAATTTCAACACAAGGGGAAGACTGGCTGTGTAGTGCGTACATTGTCCATGTTTCAAGCTTCATATCTATATACCTAACAAAATCTAAGCTTTTGAGTTGACCGGTTGAGTTAGTACTCCAAAAAATTGATGCAGATTTGTTCACAATTACGAGCAGGAGGAAAGAACATAAGGGTTCAGTGGTTTGTAACTCAGTTCCAAGCTCTAACAGGTGGCTAGGATTTTGCTGACCGTTGGGTGCTTGGCCTGGTTACCACATCTTCTTTCAGCTATGCAGATGTCTTTCCTGTGCTTTGATCCTCCAAAAGTTGGCAAGGATTTTAGTGTAGCAGAAAATGGGAATGTTGAGGGGGTACTGAGGGCCTTCTAATAGTCCAATCCACCTGAGACCTAATGGGTTTTACTGAAAAGTCATATTGATTTTCTCATTTTGTTCCCCTCGGTTTTTATTTCCTGACTTGGTGGTAGGTCACCTGCTGTTTTACAAAGTTGCAAAGCACTTCTTGCTGAATCGTTAAGGTGGCCTCTATATATATATATATATATATATATATATCTGTGTGTGTGTGTGTGTGTGTGTTTGGAACTGAACTGAACACCAGGTTGCTCGTGCTGATTCTTATAATCTTTTGTATTAGTGGTTTGCTGTTTAATCTGATTTCTGTGTGCTTTCTATCTCAGGTCTCAAAGATCTAGCTGATTTTCTTCCAGCATCTTTGGTTACCATTGCAAGCTACTTTTCAGCTGAAGTTAGACGGGGCATATGGAAGCCAGCTTTTATGAATGGAACTGATTGGCCTAGCCCTGCTGCAAATTTATCCCTTGTTGAGCAGCAGATAAAGGAAATTCTAGCTGCCACAGGTGTTGATGTCCCAAGCCTGGCTGTAGGTAATTCTCCTTAGTCTCTACTCAGTGGAATTTTCCCCTTACTTCTTTTTTCCCTTCTTTTGGTTTAATATAGAAAGGAAACCCTTAGATGCACCCTTGTATATATATGAATCATTCACAATCTTTCAACTAACCGTTTAAGCTTTCAGGACAGTTAATTTCTGACATGGTATCAAAGCTTTTATGTCCAATGGTCATGAACTTGATCCCCGACATCTCATTCTTTAATTGTGTTGACCTATATATTATTCATGCTTTAAACCCAAAATCTCTTGCCTCATATAAAACCATCTGTAAGCCTTTAACTAATAGCTAAGTCTTTGGGAGAGTCAATGATTCACACTATTATTACAAAAAGCAATGACCTTCAGACAAGTTGGTCTTTGACGTTGTTAATGGATGAATTAATCAAGTAGCTGAATGTTGACCCACGAATATTTGCTCATGCCAGTATTTATTTTTGTGGTCGATATGTTTTTATTTCAATTTTAGTGCATGTGAAAACAGGAGGTTCATTGATTATTTTTAATTCGCTGTAAGCAGACGGGGACTCTCTAGCCACGCTGCCTTTGCCTTTGGCAGCTTTTGTAAGTCTCACAATAACATATAAACTTGACAGCGCCACTGGGCGTTTCCTTATCCTGATTGGCCCGGCTATCGCTGACCTTGGTTCTAGTTGCCCCTGGCCATGCATGCCTATTATAGCTTCTTTGTGGGTCCAGAAGGCGAAGCGTTGGAGTGATTTCCTTGTGTTCTCTGCTTCCGGAACTGTCTTCCACCGCAACAGGGATGCTGTAGTTCAATTACTAAAAAGTTGCTTCTCATCCACCCTTGGGGTTGGCTCTGCCTCTATTTCTAACAATGGCGGTGTTGGCGCTCTCCTTGGTCATGGTCTTGGCTTCGATTCCAATTCCAAAATGTCTGATGGGATCTCTCCAGTTGCTCCAGGGATTCTTTACTTGAAAGTCTATCGGTCTATTGGAGAGGTCAGGTTCTTGACTGCAGAAATTGTGTCTATTCTAATGCAAACAGTGAGAGATATAGCAAGGAGTGAGTTACCCAAGGGGGATGTGAAGAAACTAAAGAAAATCAAGCTTGGAATAACACATGGACAAGTTTCTCTTGCTAGATCCATGGCACTTGTCAAGCATGCCGCACTACTCGGAGCTGCATTGATTTGGATATCAGGCGGAACAAAGTTGGTCCAATCTTTCATAAAAGAGACTCTGCCTTCCTGGTTTTTATCAACTAATATGTTGGAGATGGATGGGGAAGATTCTGGAGCTGTGGTTGCTATGCTTAGAGGGCATGCACTGGCATATTTTGTTATGCTTTGTGGGGCGTTTGCATGGGGTATTGATCAGTATTCGCATATATCAAAACGGCGGCGACAGGTTCTCGAGACACATTTGGAATTTCTTGCAGACGTTCTAGAAAGTAAGATACTACTGGGTTGTCATTGTGCTACTTGGCGAGCCTATGCGTCAGGGTTTCTGAGCTTGATTGTGGGTTGCTCTCCATTGTGGATCCGCGAAATTGATGTGGAGATACTGAAGAGACTGAGCAGGGGATTACGATGGTTGAATGAGCACGAGTTGGCCATTCGCCTTTTGGAAGGTGTTGGGATAGGTGCCATGGGTGCAGCAGCTGAAATGATTATTGCATTTGAACATAGATTTTAAGTCTGTCTGAACTCAGAACTGTGCAGTACTATACCAACATTCGTTGATTTGTTAACCTTTTTGGATGTAAGTGAAGGGAAGTTGCTATTCTTGTTTTTAATCAGTAGAAATCGAGAAAGTTACCTTCAGGTGGGTACTGGGGTAGGAAAGACTGATCTAGATGGGTCCCTTCAGGTAGGTACTGGAGTAGGAAAGACTAATCTAGATGGGTATCACATTCATCGAACAGAACAATGAAAACAAGACTGACCATTCAATGAATTCTAGTTCCGATTTTGCACACAAGTATGAGGTTAAGTGATTGATCTTTTGAGTTTATAGAAAATTATGTTTTACGCAAATTTTAATATAAATTGTGATAATACTTAATTATGAGAATATAATTATCAACATGATAAGCACAAAGTGTAGTTTTAATTAGATAGTGTATGTTAAAAAAAAAGAAAAAATGTTCTATAAGCTCAGTATGTTAGTATGTATAAGTGATTTTATTTTTCGATTGCGCAGAAATTGTTCAAATAATTGTATTCAAATTGGATTTCAAAAAAAAAAAACTCAAAAAACGAGTGCCTTGTGTATCAATATAGGTGACAACACACGAAAATTATACTTTTTTTCTTACACACATTTTCATGCCTACTGATCTAATGGCTTTCACAATTATTGTGTGTTTCTTTGTAAGTTGTGTAACTAGCTTTATGTTTAATTAGTATGAGTATGGAGGTTATGACTATAAATATCATAATCCCTATGGGCATGCGACTATATGGTTGAATCCCCTTCTTGTATCATTGTATGCTTGTTTGCTTAGCGATCTACTATGGTATCAGGATATCAACAGTAGTGGCTATTGCCAGCACAGGTTTAAGTTGATTATACTCTGTTGTCTGTTGAGGATGAACTTTGTAAGGGAGGTGAATGCATTGCTGCAAAAAGTTGTCCAGAAAGATTGATCCAGGGAAATCCTCCACTGATCTGCACTATTTCTTACCTCAAAAAAACTAATGAAAGTGAAACAATTAAACAAACTACCATTGAGTTGAATGGATAAAGATGACAATGCCATGCTTGCCGCAGTGACCAAATTTTTTGGGTAATAATTGTTGTTTACATGATAGCATGCAGGCTCCTACATCACCAAATATGAGAAACCATCGCAAAGAAAAAAGTTAGTATTTACACAGGATTCCAGCAGCATTGCCCAGTACATATTCTTACCGTTTCAACATCATAAAAAATTAATTGTTCTACAAATCTACAATTGTTGAGAGACTGGTTGCATGTAATAACATTTACAGAAAGGAAAGGATGAAGGGATGTCTTGGCCTGAGGAAAGTATTATTTTATTTCTTTTCACTGCTTTTATTGCTTGCCTCAAATAAAGTGCAGCTGTGGGACTTCATTTGATAAGTAAACAATCCTGCCATCTGCTCAGGCACAGAGTCACCACCGGTTGAGAAAAATCCAGGAAATGGAAGACCTGTATCGACTAGACGATACCATGACGTCCCTTCTGGAGGCACAGGCAAAACTACAGTTTCTGGATGATCAGCTGCATTGAAAGCAGCAAATAAATCCCCTGATAAATCAGAAGATACAGGGCTCTCCGGGAGCTCCATTTTTTCAGACTTCAAAATCATGGCCAGGAACTTGCAGGATGGATCTTTCCATCTTGGTGGAGCCCCATCGCTCCCATGCCATTCAATGTTTTCTTCTTTTAAGAAGCTCCTGCTCTGAAGAAGATCACTGCGCCTCTTCCTCAATGAACTTAAAAAGGAAATGAATTGTGTGGTTTGTTTGCCAAAACCTGTTTCCAAAGCACTCCAATTGAAAGGTTTTATGTCACTGTATGCAGGAGAACCACCAGAAGACTGACCACACTCATCTCCCATGTTCAGAACAGGTACTCCTAATGACACAAACAAGATGAAGAGGAAATTGCGGATTTGTTTGAGTCGTCTTTCAAGGACCCTGGTGTTGTTAGTAGGGCCTTCTTCTCCACAGTTCCAACTCAATTCAGGAGCTAGTTCAGCACCACTGAAGCTGACCAAGTCCACAAGAGAAAGTCCAAAACTCCTGGCAATGTAATTGAAAGAGAATGCAGGTCCTCGTCCATCAGAAAACATGTCTCCACTCCCACAAAGCCTTGTTGCGAGGTTGCTAAGAAGACTTTCACCCCTTAAAAAGATTCTCACATCACTACAAAAATTTGTATTTATTTCGGCCCATCTCATCCAATGAGGAAAGCGGGTCGTCTTTGCTACCATGTCATGAGGATCCCAGCAATCTGCAATGATTTTAGTCTTCCAGAGTACTGGGTCAAAAGCAATTGCTTCAACCAATGGAGGTCGAGACAAGCATTCTCCATTAAAACCCCTCAACAGATGTGAAGCATTTATAAAAGAGAAGCCATCAATGTGAAACTCGGTTACCCAATGCCGAAGGCTATCCAGAATCAAGTTTTGCACTATAGGATAGTTACAGTTCAAAGCACTCCGTGCCTTCAAATCACCAACTCCATCTGCATGGTAGTACAACGAGTCATCAATTCCTTGCAGAGCACCAACCTCATCCGTATGGGAGAAAACAACTTCCATGAAAACTTCTACCCCCTTGGCATGCATAGTCTTAACCATCCCCTTCATAGAGTTGATAGTAGATACAGGACCACCAGATGGTCCATAAATGTGCATTAATGAGAAAAAGTGACAAGGAAAATATGGTCCCTTCTTCTCATCAAATGTGAAAACTGGCTCCAACAAAACGGCATTCACCCCAAGATCTTTAAAATGCTGCACCTTTTTAGCCAAACCAGAAAAGGTCCCAGCCAAATCACTAGGAAGTTCACTGGACTTGTGCTGTGTAAAGCGCTTGACATTCAACCTATACAGCACCAGCTTTTCCATAGACAAATTTGGATGATAATCATCACCCCAATCAAAATCAGGTTCCTTGCCCAACCGTCCTAGAGTCTTCACTGATGCATGACCATTAGAAAAAGAATTCCCAATAATCTTAGCATAAGGGTCCAAAAGAACACGCTCAGCATAACCATCATCCTTGTCTCTCCTTCCAAGTCCCCCTCTGCAGCGATAACCATAGCTCACAAAAGTCCAGGCACTCTCAAATGCGACATGCCAGATGTCCCCTGACCGATTGATATAAGGGTCCAGATCAAGCTCTAGAGCAGGTTTCTCCACACCAGTATCATCATACAAGCACAAAACAACACCCTCTGCATGCCTTGAGTAAAGGGAAAAGTTCATTGAACCATCAGGACTCGAAGACAGACCCAGAGGAGCCGGGTACCCCGGAAGAGAACCAACCGGCACACAAAAATTCATTCTCCTATGGCTCCTAATTTCTAATTCACTTGACTCAACTCTGCCTAACAACGATTTCAAGTAAAATGACAAGTACAAGGGAACTTGCTTAGCATCAAATTCCAACTCAACAACAAACTTCCCTCCAGAATTCTGCTTAAACTGGCCCAGATTCATCCCTGCCCCAGCATCTACACTTGAACTCTTAGAATCAAGTTCCACGAATCGCGATGGATCGGCTCTGTACACGCCCCAACACAACACAAGCCTTCTTTCACCTTGGCCACTGCCACCTAGGTCCAAGGATGAGACCTCAATTAACACAGAATACGAAACATTGTTGTTATTCTTTGTGACATAAACTCTGACCAAACCACCACCAATTTCTGTCCTGAACAGATAATTCAATGCCCTCTTCAGATCCTCGGATTTGGAAGGAACGGTATTCAGTTGTGGCTCAACGGACAATCGTGAAGTGGCGTGCAATTTGGGAGCGGGATTGTGGGAAAAGCGGCTAACGGGGTTTTGAAATCCGAGTTGGTATTTCCTTTGGATAGGGAGTTTGTGAAAGCATGAACATTTGGGCTTTTGGTATTTGTAGGGATTGCAAGGGATCACTGAGAATGATTGCATAAGATTCGCCATGTCGACGAAGAAGAAGAAGGGAGTAACGGGATTCGGGCTGTGCTGTGTTGCGGTGGCAGTGAGTACCAAAGTGAATGCTGATTAGAGAGAGGATTGAATTGGAGAAAGAAATGGATCATATATATATATATAGAGAGAGAGACAGAGAGAGAGAGAGAGAGACAGAGAGATTATAGTAAGAGATTATCAGAATTTAGAGAGAAAAGAAAAAGAGGAAGAAAAGATGGGAACTTACATTATGGGATTGAAATGATTGAAGAGAAAGTGAATAGTGGAGATTGATGATGATGATGATGAGGACGAGGAGGAGGAGGAGGAGGAAGGAAGGATAGTGCGTGGGTTCGATTCAGTCCATTTGTATTGTGTATGATATGATTACTTACAATATATACAAAATAGAGGGACCGCACAGCGCAGCTATGCTTACGAGCGATGTCTGTTGTTACTGTTTTTGGACAATCACATTTACGCCTCTTGCTTTTCCCATCTCTCAACTCTCGCTCTTTACCGTTGGTTATGATCGTATCAGAAATGATTCCCCGTTGAAATCTTTTCCTTGAAAAATAGTTTAATTTCTGATGATGTAAAATTTATTTATATCATTATTTAATTATTAATAAAGGTAATTGAGTCTGATACGGTTTCAAAAATCATGAAAAGAGAAGAATTTGGTCTGGTTAACGACTGAAAAAAATATAGAAGAGTTGTGCACAACTACAAGAACTATTTCGCCTGCGCAATAAATTGCTGTCAATTAAAAATTTTATTAATTAAAATAACACTAATCTGTTTGACTGATGGTCTGTCTATCGGACACAGTATTTTCCACAACAATTACAACTTACAAGATCACAAATACGTACAGACAAATTTTTGAAAAAAAGAAAATTGTACAACAAATAGCATGTAAGAACGCAGTTGTGACCAGCAGGACATGTCAGTCACCGAAGCCAGGAATCTGTTTCGGGCATGCTGCTTCCCACATCTCACAATTTAATTTCCACTGAAAATGGTTGATTGACTTGATTCTCATTCACATGCCTAAATATATACTCCATGGTGGTTCTGTGGTATTAATCTCTAATGGAAATTGTACGTAGCTACCTTAGCAACTTCTACCTTCACTATCAGATTCTGGCTTGCTACTTCGACGAGAAGTTCTCTTTGTTTGAATAAGAGGGTTCTCCTCTTCGTCATCAACGATCATGGGCTTTCCCGACTCACTGCTCTTGAAAACTGGGTGTACGTAAGCATCTTGAAGATAGAGTCTCAGGTTCAGACTTGGTTCAATGGCCCGTTCAAGTGTATCCTTCACCATCGCATCCTGCCAGCCATCAAATCACGTAAATGTTAGTATCACAGGCCCATACAACCTTCCAAATCACTGTCAAAATCACGTATATTTTGACGTAATTCCACTTTTTAAACGTCAAAATAATATTTTTGCATGTCCATACGGCTATTATCTATCATATCATCATTAATATCTAGCTCCCATAAGTTGTTTCATTATGAAGACTATTATTTGTACATTATGATGGTAGACACGCTTTTGATATTAGTGGAATCATATATAGATAAGTGAAAATTTTGGCCATATACAATTAAGGTGAATATGTTCATAAGAAAACATAAGGATTATAGGTTAATAATTGTAAGTTTTAGTAATGGAAGGTGATGAAAAATTTTCATCACATTAACCAAAAGCATAATTAAAATTTCGAGTTTTTTAGACACTGATTCCTAAATGTCCAAAAAGTATCTAAAACATATTTACAAATAACATTTTCCTTTTACTCAGGGCTGCCGATAAATATCTCACATACCAGCTTGCTTCTTTGCGAAGCTGAATGCTTCATATTGACACAAACAAATAAAGAAAGAATTAATTAACTTAAATATATGTATGCATGCTTAACCAACCTCTAGTGGGAATTTTATGAATGCTGATTCAAAGCGCCCTTTGCAATATCTGTAGAACCAGAATGTCAAGACGGGCTGTGCAATAAGACATAACGTTGACTTGTTGGTACCTCTAGTACTAAGCAACCCCATCAGAAGAAATTGAGATATCATCAAGCCTGTAATAACTCGGCGGTGGACATCTGGCCAAAACGTTGCTCCGCTCTCGTATTGCTGGTTATAAACATTGATGATCTTGTGACAGAAAAAAAGAAGCTCCAATTAAGAATACTCGAGAAACAGAATGATATTTAATCTTACATGTGTTTGTTAGAAAAAGAGATGCGTTGTAATGTTGGTTCATCAAGTAATAGGAATCAAATAATAAACTAATTTCAATTAAGTTATTCATGCTATTTTTAAGTTTAATTTCTATATATTGATAGTGTGAAATTTTTCTATGTTATCATCCAATATTACATTGTCACATCAATAAAAGTAGTTGAATCTCACACACTGTTTAAAAAGTCTTTAAAATAAGATGATTTAATTGGATGACTTTCAATACATCAAAATTAAACTGTTATTGTTTTTACTCCACTATGTAAACATTTAAATATAAGAAAATATGGCAGCAAACTCTATCCATCCAGAGCTCACCTGATGACGAAAGACCAAGTAGGAGAAGGCAAAGAAGACTACAATGAAGGGGAGAAGTAAAGGTGTGATTGGAGCATAGAGATTCCCCAGCATGAAATATAACTGTATTCGAGGTTCAGATGTTGCAAATTCCAAGCTACCAGGATCCATAGCATTCTGTCTGTCTTGCTCTGTCTTCACCAAGAATGTGTTTTTCAGATGGAACATGATTAACGGTGATAACCTGAGGATCTCTGCAGCTATTCCAGCCCAACCGTCGATCATTATGTATGTGATGAAAAACGTGGCTTTCATGGGGATTGTACTGCCAACAGTTTTTGTGAACCTGCAAATCAAATATAAGTTTACAGAAGAAGCATCATCATGTCAGTTGTTGTCATCAATCAATCTTGGTACCCTCTTAAATAAAAGCTATGTATCTAATCTAATTCTGAACAAACTTGAGCTCAGGGCCTACTCTGTAGAGGGCTGATCAATAAACTGTTGAAGTTGCTGAAATGCTGTTCCCGTTACAATGCTCCCAAGGAACACATTGACGAGAATAAACAAGTAATATTTGGATGCCGACCTCCGTTCTAAGGCTGAAAGCGACGTAAGGCCTTCCGTTTTGGACATTGCCATGAGAATTTTGGGAAGTATAATAAGAAATATCTTTAGCGCTAGCCCTGGCAGAAATCCTTGAATAACAGACTTGACAGATGGCCTGCAACGAATAATTACATTACTTAGGGTGTGAAACCAAAGCCACTACGATGCAAGAAGACACCATTAAGAGTATGCATTGGGGAATCAAGGAAAATGGAGGATCTAATTATCACTTTAGCTTTCAAAATTAGTATGTTACTATTGTGAGATTGAACTTACGTCTCAATTATTTCCGTCAAGAAAGGAAGGACCTTCTTAATCGACTCAATGTTGGCTAGAGACTGGACAAAGGCTATTGGTATCATAAAGAAGAAAGTTAGGAAGAACAAAGAAACAGCCATGAGCAATTTTCTAAGGTTGAGGTCAAAATATGGAATTGCAAGATTGTCCCAATAGACATCTCGTGGTTCAGGAGCCCATTCTGTCAGCCAAACGGTAGGATTACTGGTTTGTTGAGTTTGAGCACACACAGCAGCTCCCCATCGGGTTTTGAACGAAACGAATGCCGCAGGAACAACAGCTTTAGGATCATTTGTAACCTTTTCTCTTTCTTCCTCTTCCTGCAAAAATGAAACACTATGAGACTGAACTACATATGAAAAGATATTTTGGGTGATATAGGTGATAAGAGTTGTACAAATCATTAGATAATAAGATCAGTATATACAAAAAACGCTACGGGAGGTGAAATTGACTTATCCGTTGCACACTTAAATAGCACTCACTTGTTGGCTCAACTTAGCAATTGCCGAAGTATAATAATCAATAGCATCAACTTTCTTTCCCATGAGACCCAACATACCTGACTATATAGATAGGAAATCAAATTGTGAAACATAAAAATGTTGTCAGTTGATATCAACTTATGTTTATTCTCATGATGAAAAAGAAAAAGCTAAAAAAGGGTCTCAGTCATCTCTAATTCTAAAATACTAATTGATGGCAAGTCATGAAGAGAAAGCTACCCGAGTAAATGGCCTCTTTGTAGGATTTCTTTCATATTTGTTATGGTAGTAAACATACCAGTTTTGCAATTTCTTCTTGTTTGCTACTATTGATGCTAGCTTGTTTGCATTGTAAACGACCTATCAATTATTCAGAAGAAATTAATCTTTTGTTACATTAGAGAAAATGACAAAAAGTAATGCAAATTACAACTTATAAATTTTATGCTTGAAGTGTTTGTAATATTTTCCGCAATTATGAATATTCATGTAAGCAAAATTAAATAAGAAGAGATGTGGTGATTCCCAGCATAACTAATAACAGTAATATTTGCCAGACTACTATGGTTGTATATAAGCAATATACCTGATGCATCAGATAGTGATCAGGATGATTGACACAAAAAAAATGTTCAATGTGCTCACTGACTGATTCATCGGGATCTGGGGGAACATTCCTCACCAGGACCTGTGGAAAAAACCAATCAGGGACGTTATTGAGAAAACTAACATTGAGGTTACTTCAGGAGAGATAATATTGGCAGCAACCATGATTTAGTTCTTGCAATACTGGAAGGAAAGCATGCAAATGTACAAAGAGAAATGAAAGCTACAACCTTACACGAAAATCTAGCTGTGCTTTCTCTTTCCCGTATATATAAGAATTACTACTATTTACCCTGAAGATGTATATTTATTCTGAATGGTCTCGTCATTGCCAATTTTTTTTAATACGTGGGGGGCCTAGGCCTAACGGCCCAAAAGGAAGCTAACTACTGAAGGGTTTTTTTTGGTGAGCACTTCTATGCATATAACAGGCACATGCACATATATGCATCTCATAAATCCTTTTTCCCCCCATTTTCATATGATTTGTTGATCTAGATTAGAGTTTCAAATGTATTTTATGTACTGTGGTATAGGCATCACTGAATCAGCTTTTCAAACCTATGGAAGACTTAAAGTCCAAATCAGTCAACTTCTAACATTAACTGAAAGCATTGGTTTGTTTTTATCATGAGCAAAAAGTACAGCTCAGTGAAAATGATACCGACTTACAGTAAATTGGTCTGCCCGACGACGTTCAGATGCCAAAAATCGCAATCTCATTGCCGCTATATTCTTGTATTCCTTGTAAAGACTATAGCATGTCCAAGTTGAGAAGACATATGACATACCGATATGAACCCAAAACCTGGAATTAAAAAATGACATGAAACTTCTTAGCATAAAGTATAAGCAGTTAGATTACGGAAGTTGATATTCATGATATGAAGAGACTACAACCCCCTTTTGTTGAAAAGGATGAATTAATTCAATAACCACTGAAACTCTTCTTGTGCTTTCATTTGGTTGTTAAACAGACAAAGATCAAAGTTGTAATAAATAACTCTTTCAATTTGTTAAGACTCCATGATATGTCGGATAAGAAGACTTAGTGCTAGTAGAATATTGTCATCTCACCTCGGAGATCCAAATGGAACGTTTGATATTGAAAGCTTGTCGATATTGCTAAATGTCAAGTCCTTGGCATCCGGTGCCTCCAATGTTTTCCCGGTCCAGTTAACGGGAACCAAAACCAGAAAAGAAAGTAGGGTGATTGGGCCAAATATTTTCAAGCTGTATGAGTATTCCCATCAGATAAAAGAATAAAGAATTAAAAGGGAAAATAAGATAAAGCTTTTAAATAGAAAAAGGTCGGAGACCAGATATTGCTGTCTTCTAAAAGAGTTCTTGTTTTTTCTTTTAATGCAATAACTTTGAACTGATAATCTTATGCAAAATATTCAAATCCCTCACCATCCAATCCTAACAGAAAAAGAGGAATGTCCTTTAAACATATGTTCTAGTACCTATCTATAAATCAGTGAGATTTCATTTATTTTACCAATTCTTTGTGATAAAGTAACTAATAATGGCCAGACCACAAAAAAAAAGTACTCGTAACTAATAATGGATAATCAATCTTTTTATCGGAATTATCAGTTAGATAAATGACAACACATAGTTCTTTACGCAAACTAATTCACCTATAATATTACTGAAATCTCTACTTATTTATACATCATTCCCCGATGCGAAATAGATGTACGCAAAAATTATGTTCAAACAAGATTACTGGTCTTTCAAATATGTCCTCCTGAGCAGAGTTTAATTCAGAAATTAAAGTGAGAAAGATGGAGTACCCAAGAATATAAATCCGAATATACACGGCTGAGTCAAGCCCTGCATGATCTATAAGCTCGAGCTCTGGCATATGCAGTGCTGCAGGCATCCAATTCAGGAACCTAAGGTAGGTGCTAACGTCCAGGTTAACAAATTTGTTCAACTTTGATCTGGAACTTGTTGGGCTTCCTCTTATCCCCTTGAGATACCATTTTGGAAAGTAGACCCGATCGTTAAAGGGCTGAAGTCGCAATATGGCAAATGCCAACAGGAACGCCAATGCAGACAAGAGATTGATGGCTGCCGAAACACCAATATCCGCTACAGTCGCCATTTTCTTCTTCCTTTGAAGTACTTATTAATCTGCACATATCCAGATTCATCACACAGTTAATTTTCACAGGTGAAAATGGCTTCAATTTCTTCAATTTGCAGCTAGCACGACTGACTATTCTGAGCAGCATTCCAATATTATCCACATTGAATTATTGAATTAGACATGCTGCCCCATCTAGTTTCCACACCACACTGATCCCAAATACTTAAAGAAAACTAACAGTTCAGCCAATGGAATACGTGACGTTCATACACAAAGCTTATTCTTCTCCATACAAATGTCGAAACTCAAAAACTGTCGAAATCCATGGTAACTGAGGGATAGATAGAATTTAGAGAGAAACTGAGATGGGAAATTTTAGTAATGAGATAGAAAGGCGATGTAATCCATGTAAGCCTTATATAGACTGGTGAGGATAACCAACTACTAACTAATCCCTAGCCATTTAATTAACATAATAGCCCTGCAATCGTAGCTTGGGATGAATAGTACAATACAATGAAAAATAAGAAAACACAGGGGCATCAATGTTCAATCACTTTCTATATACTCAAGTATTCAATAGTTCACTGACGAGCCAAATCAAGATGCATATAAAACGAACAAATTAAGCAAATAAAGAAAAACCTATTTATTTCATCATCTATTGTCTTACATGCCACGATCCTACAAACCAGGGTGGTATCTTTCTAATTAGATTATCCATAACAGCAATGGTCATAAAAAGGGCCCAGTGCACAAGGCTCCTAGGGTCCGAGGAGGATAGATGTACATAATTTAACCCCATCGAGAGGCTGTCTCTAGAATTTGAATCTGTAACTTTCAGACGATAAGGCAGCAATCTTACCGTCGCGTCAAGCCTCACCCTCCCATAACAGCAATGGTTATCACGCCATGTATTTCTAAAACTCGTAATGAAACATCTAAATTAAAAATAAAACATGAGAATGAATGAGACGTGCGATATGGACACATACATTTCCTAAGGCAATTTCAGGGTATAAATCTGCATTCACCAATGAATTTCAAGTGTGTAGCCATCATCATGTTCAGTTCGCGATCAAGAAACGCCAAGAAAAAAGAGCGAAACAAAGTTGAAAGCTGAGCAAATGCAATAGCTTAATTTCGTGATATCGACGAAATCAGAAAAGTAATAATTAAGGATATTGATTGCTGGTAATCAATTGATGATGAATATAGATCGTTTTAATCGTAGCTAGCTAGAAGGACACAGAGCAAAAATTTCTAGTCGTTTATTCAATCTTGGGATCCAAACAGAAAGAGAAAGAAACTGAGGAGAAAGAAGTTGGTTCCAAAGGAAATGATAACTGAATTTTCGGTTACGGAGAAGAAGGCGCTGTTTGAGAATTGAGAGAAGAATGAGAAGCGTACGGTGCAGAGAGAGAGAGAGAGAGTTGGCGCCAAAACGTTCGGAACTATGTCTCGGTTACTACCACACTTTTTTTTTTTTCATCTTTGGACTCTGCTTACTGATTAGGCTAGCCCTCTCTCCTCTTACTTCAATGCCGGAATTTGTACCAAATCATTAATTGGCGTTATAATTACATCTTTACAATGACAGGATAATCAATAAAATCTTGCATTTATATGTTTTTTTTTTAAATAATTATAATCTGACCCCCTTAATATGCATAAAAAACAAAGTAATAATATTTTTTTATTTACGCAATTAAACAAATTTTGATATTGCAAATAGTATAATATGACCCCACTTCCTGTTTGCTTGTGCCCTGTGGGACCTACTGTATGCTTTGTTCATTAATGAAAGCTTGCCTATGTTTGCCCAAAAAAAAATTAGCATAAATATTTTATTGAAAGATACGAAATATTATTTTTATCAAAGACAAGAGATTATTAAAGTAATCACATTGGCAAATTTATATACTACATTGTTTATTAATAATATATTATTAAACTATTATTTATAAATTATTAAAATAATAATATAAGATTATGTTATTGTCAAATCAATAATAATATAACAATGTAATTTTATTATTGTATTAACATTATTATTATATTGATAATATAATATTATAGTATAGTATAGTATTATAATATTATATATTGTATAAAGCAATTAAATAAATAAATAAATAAAAAGATGAAGAAGTGAGAAGCAGAGCTTCCCCTACTTAATAGCTAGTGATTAATTCACCAGCTTTTATATATATATATATGATAATTAATGTGTTAATATATAATTAGATAATTGTATAAAAAAAATTAATGTATAAAAATTAAATTTATTTTGCTTCATACAAATAAACAAAAAAAAATTTATAACAAAAAAGTAGGAGATATTCTTAAATAAATGTAAAGGAAAAATACTTAATTTTTAATGCATAAATAGTGTAAACATTTTTTTACAAAAAATTTTTTAGTTATGCATTGATATTGTATAAAAAAATGTTTGAATTTTGTAATAATTATTTTAAAAGTAATATGTGTAACACCTTAAAAATTAATTTGAGCTTTAATAGTCATAATTTCAAAAATCTAACAGTTTTAACAATGATGAGGATGGTTCAACGATTTTGTAAAAAAATAAATAAATAAATAAAAAGTAACTTGCAGGCCCTACCAGTCCGTTGAGACAACCGAAACCCTAGAATTGGACCCCAAAGATGTCCAAAATTAAGAAATTATAACATTATGGTTAGAAATAGGTAGAAATAAAGATTGTATACCCGAAATTATTTTTCGGACAATGTTTGATTACCCAGGTACATTGTTTCACCCGTTCGGTAAGATTTCAATGTGTGATTTTAACATCGAAAGATAGTTAAATCTCTACAAAAGGGTAATGTATATCCATTTTGACTTAGTGAATGGCTAGGATCTAATCTTGCTTTACAAGATTAAATCCTAGCCATCCATTTGTTTTCTTTTCTTTAAATAATTATACATTAATATTATATAAATGCTACTTTATCCTAAAGACAAATTAAAATAAGCAAACTTCTCTTTTAAGCTATCATCCTCAGCCATCAAAGAAGCAGCATCCTCCACGGCTTCTTCACAAACGACTTGATTTCAAACTTCCATTTTCCTAACCTACAATTGATAAAACCCCAAATCTTCATCGTAAAACTTGTTCCACTCCTCAATATCTATCAAACCAACCGATTAGAATCTTAAATAATCTCCAAGCTGAACCCTGAGCTATCATTCTCTACTATTTAAGGAAGGGTTAGGTGCTGTTTGGAAGATTTGAAGTGAAGAAAAATTATTTTTAAAAGATCCTTTGGAATTAGAAGCCTTAAAGCTTCATAAATAGGGTTTATTTATTCTCTCTTATTTCAAAAATTATTCTGAAAATTCTGATTGGTTTTGTCTGAAATTTCTAATGTTATTGGTTGATAATATATTGATATTGATGTATTAATTTTGGTGGAGTGTTTAGTGTTGTGAAAAAATCATTTTTATCAAGAGAAATTCTGAATTGGTTTGCTGGATTTTTGGATTTCAACAGGGCAGTATTTGTTCATGCATTTTCTGACCTAGTTATAGGATTTCAATTGAGCTGAAAATTTTATATGATGTAGCTAACATGTTAAGTCATCTTCAGTAAAAATTTGGAGGTATTACGATCACTTTTGTTATTTTTAAAAAATCAAGAAACGAAATTGTACCTATGCTGCCTAAACTATTGGAACTGAAGCTACAAATTTGTCTATTTTTGTTACCACAGCAAATGATTGATTTTTCCTTTGAAATTTTTACAGGATATTAGAGACATCTTGAGGTTTACCAGGATTTTTATTCCCAATTTTCTGGTTTCACTAGTTGGGGTTAAAAATTAGGGAGTTCAGGAATTTAGCTGAGAATTAATGGTCTCTGACCACCAAATTTGTCTAATTTTGTTAACATAGCTAGAGAACTCTTTTTACTATGAAATTTTTATAGAACCTTATAGACACATTAAGGTATCATCGAGAAATTTTATAGTCTTCGATTTGATGGTTTGAATTGCATATTAAATTGTGCTACAAATATATGAAATTTGCCATTGTACTAAAGATAAATTTATGCTTTGAATTGATGAAATAATAGCATCTTGTACTAGTATGACATGAGCATGAATATGAATATGAATAATTGAGCATGTGAGCTTATTAATGAGGTTAGACACATATAGATATGAATGCTTATTACAATTGCTCATATGCGAAAGAAAAGCATAAGAATATGTTTCTTGCACTGGAGAAAGTAAATCCAGTTTGTAAGGGAAGGTAAACCTGACTACCAAGAAAAGTATAAGATTTATAATCTTTGGGCTGGAGAAAGTAAATTCGGTCTGTCGGGAAAAGTAAACCTGACCATCCTTGAATTGAGTCGGGGAAAGTAAATCTAACTAGAAATAGGTCTATGTGAGAATTGGAGAAAGCAAATCCAATAATCATGTATAGGAATGAGCTCAGTCCTGAAAAACACTCTATTACCCATTATTGCCACGCTGGGGATGGCGGTATGTAATGCCCAGATGTGACAAGAGTAGTCGAGGGCCAAGGCAAGTTGAAGAAGTAAATTTTCTAAGTAATCCTTTGTCTTATATGTCGAGTGAAAAAGTTTAGTTTCGATATTGAGACTAATATGTTTAAATGATTGATGTTAAAAGCAATCTATTTCGGAAGTATGATTTAGAACTTTAAAAATAAACCGTTATTATATAATGTATGACCATTTTTTCTTAATAAACCAAAGTGGCCAAGGCTATAACGATGACATTATGATTGTGTACTTGGGGAGTTATCCTATTGAAAATTATATAATTCTCACCTCTATGTTTTTGTGTTCCCGTGTCGTCTCCAGGTTGATACAGAGAACTGAGGGACTGTTATGCAAAAGAACTCGGAAGTGCAATAATGTAGTAGTTAATGCTTCTATTATGTTGTATTTAGTGGAATGGATATGTGTGTAAATATGTTAGAGAACAAAGGTGTGTTAAAGCTCATAGAAGAGCTTCCTTTGTATACTTAACTCTGTATTAAATAAATATTTTGGTTTCATTGCTATATATTTTAGTAAAATTATGACCTAATTATCTCGCAAATCAATCAAACAGGCTATAAATATTTAAGAAAGGTCCGCTAATTTATAAGTAACAACTCTCAAGTCTGATATCATGACTTAAGGATGATGTTGTACTCAGGGGGATGTTACAATCTGCATGATACATTGATATTATAATAATGATGCTATTATAAGATTAATTGACAATGTTAAAGTACGAAAACTATTCATTTAAAAAATTTTTTTTTAGGGGAAATGGAAAATGGATAGACAAACTAAAATCGACAATCCCCCCACTACTATGAGAAATGTCACTCAAACTACAATTTATTAACTTAATATTTAAATTTAACATCACATATTTATATCACATTTATAATAAAACTGTTTTATTGAGGTTGCTTAGTATACCTATGTGTTTCTCAATCATATCAACATTATTATGAATATGTGTTAATCTTTTTATTAGTCTACCATATTTTTTTCAATTTTTTAACCATCCCAAAGAGTGTAAAGAGGTGTAACACGCTTAGCTGAACTTCTTAAGTATTTAGTTAGTGGTTCAATTTTTAACAATATATATGAAGAAGGCACATGGTTAGATACAAAACTCACATCTACAAGCTCTATGTTCCAAGGGGATCAGTCACTGTCATTGATGGTTGATACCCTAGATTCATCCAAAAAGAGGTGTAAACACTATCTATTAAAAAAAAAGGAAAAAATAATAGTTCATTTTTCTTGAAATATAGATTTTATGTACTTTGCTCCTAAAACTTTTAAAAGATGTAGATCCAACATTTAACATTTTCAATTGTTTTGGATTGATGTTTGAGTATTGATTCTATTTCTTATGGTTCTCAACACCTGTTACTTCTATTTACATTACCTTTAATATAATAGATACAAAGAGACAAATATATTTAATATTCTATTCCTTTCAAAATATTTGTTAATTTATGACAAATTTAATATTAAAACATATAATAAATAATATTAATAATGCAATAAAATATAATAAATGGATTAATCTATCCCAATTTAGAAACTAGGAGTGCAGTTTCCATGGCTAATATTAATAGAATTCTTTAGTTGGCTTTGTTGATTTAAATCCGACTATCCCTGTAGTTGTGGTCTTGGGCTGAAGCCCGTTTCCTCAATGCTTCGTTAGTTTGTCGTGCAGTATTTGGAGTCCTTTTTTATTGTTTATTCAACAATATATCTTATCTTTTATTGTTTATTCAACAATATATCTTATCTTTGGTTTAAAGAAAAATTAAAAAGTTAATGCGTGAAATTACTTTGAGTAGTATTAAAAAATAATATTTTATTAAAATAATGAAATTGATAAATATTTTAAATGTTAAGTTGTTGAAAAATAGACATATATTTTTAAATAGAGCAAATAATATGGCAATATGTGATCAGATGATAGTGCCAAATTTTTTTATATTATCAATGTATCAAAATTTATTGAACTTATTTCTTATTTATTCTAAGCATGGTTCTTTTTTTGAATGAAAAATATATGAATTTGATATATAGGACTTTTGTTTGTCTTTACATTTTTTTAATAAGTTTAATTTTAACATACTAATGTTATAAACACTTTTATATTGTAAAATACTTTTATATTATCATTCAATCAAAGTTTTTCATTTGTACAACTTTTTAAGTAGCTGGTAGAATAATCAACTATCATACCTAATATAACAATATGTGATTGGGTAACTATGTAAAATTTTTTTATACTATCAATATATAAAAATTATTTTTTAACATATGATTTGTTATTTAGTAATCCTTTTGTGTTATACATTTTTGTGTTTGCAATTTGAAAAATTATTAATTAATTATATGTTGCGTGTATTATATTATTTCAATACAATAAAGAGTTTAGTTAATTTTTGTAGGCTTTTAAAAAATTAAATAGTGGGTGCAATTTGATTTATATTTTTTAATTAATAGTTTCTTTGTCATTAAGTACACATAAGTTTTATTATTCTTTATTCAAATTTTATTACAATCTAATAATAGATAAAAAAAATAAGATTAAGTTTGATTTTTTTATCTGAATTTATAAAGTAAGAGGTAGAAATTAATTATATTGGTTTCAAATATTTTTAAGTAGGAAATATTTCGAATTTATAGTTAAAATATCTATTTACTAATTAATTTCGTTGATCTCTAATGTTGTGAAGTAGGAAATAATTTGAATTTATAGATAAAATATCTATATCCAAATTAACTTTACTGATCAAAGTAGGAAATAATTTGAATTTAATAGTCAAAATATTTACTTGCAATGAATTCACATTTTTGGTCATTTATTTTAGTTGTATAATGATTAATTTTGCTAAGATAATATTCTTTCGCAGATTTGCTTACCCTTATTTAGATTTTCAAAATCAATTATATATGTTAAGATATTTAGCTCAGATATTCATCTAATTTTGTCATCAGATTTTAATGAAATATATACACAATATATATTAATGCATTCCGTTGCAATATTGTATTTTTTTTAGGTTGGTTATGATTAGATGGTAAAAAAGAAAAGGTGATTAGAAAATAATTTTCTAAATTAAACCAATTACTGAAAATTTTTATAAGTTATCGAATAATATTATGTTACTATAACTAATATTCTCTGCATTTTATATCACAAAATTTAAATATTTGTAGTACTATACATATTATATTATATATTTAATATTTACACAGATTATCATAATTTATTTACAATTTTTCTTAATAGACAATTATTAATTAGTTAATAATTCTATATCGTGCAATCCGTGAGTAAAGGCACTAACTTATGTAACATATATTACATCAAAACTAACCAATAAAAATGATTATTAATAGATAAAATCTTCATTTTAGTCTCTTTGAAATTTAAAGACGAACAAATTAATCCTATAAAAATATAAACTCCCAAATTTGTGCATATAAAATTATTGCCAAACAAGTTGACCACTATGAGAAAAAATTCCAAATTGGCTTCACAAAATTGAATAGTCTGATAAATTAGTTTCTATAAAATTGAATAACTAAATAAGCTAGTCTCTCTTTTAAGTTAGATTAGGGAGACTAACTTGTGCGATAATTTATTTTTATAGGGACTAATTTATTTGATTTTTTCATTTTACTGGGACCAATTTAAAAGTTTATCATCGCAAAGATCGATTTATTCGACTTAAGATTTTAAATGGACTCAACCAAATGAAGAATTTGTCTTATTAATATTTTATAATTTATTATAAAATTTACTACCAATACGTAACCTGTTTTAATGAAAAATTATAAAAGTAAACTTACCGGTAAGTTTGTGTGTAAGACGAATATCATTCGTCCATGTAGAGTTAAATATATTTTTTTCCCCGAAAAAAAGGGTGAGAGTCAAATATACATTTTTCTTTACATACTTTGAACACGACTTGGCCACATGAGAGAGATGTCTTGGACACACTTTTACTTTTCATAAATTTTAATAGGCTATCTCGTACGTTAAAAAGTTCAAATGAATATCTAGCTTCATTTATTTTAGGAGGGCACTCTTAATTTATTTATCGACGGAGGAAGTCACAACCGTAGCGGGAAAAAAAAAAGTTAGTCTTATAATTACTTTAATTAATTTAATTTTTATTTTTCATGCACTATGCATGACTAATTCTACTACACATGTTTTTCTTGCCAGGGGTCTAAAAATAACAAGTATTGGACTAATTGCCATATGACATGTATCGATAATGTTCATTTTACGAAGAGGTTTAGAAACAACTGAATATGGCATCAGTGACTATACTCCATATACTCAAAACAAATTCATGGGATATATATAGTGTTGTCGCTCAAAAATCAGTGTATCCAAACTCCCATGTTTCAAATGCATCCCATTATCTGATTAAAAAAAAAAATCCCATTATTGTTGTTGTCATTTTGTATTTATATTTCTTTCCAGTTTCCACTAAATATAACTATACTTTTCACTCAAATACGCTTTTAGAGGCAAAATATCTACTCAAATGCATTTTATTCTGAAAATTTATGAATATTCAGTATGTTATTTGATTTATTAACCAATTATTAATTAGATTAATCAAATGCAATAATTTACTGAATTTAGTTAATAAAATAGAATGAAATTTGTTTGATTTGATTCAAATATAAAAAAAATTGGAATGTTGAACTAATAAATTCAATTAAGCATTTCTGATCGTATTAAAACATTAGAAAATTGAGCATATAGGAGCATCACCTACTTAATTATTTAGAGTATGGATGTTTTAATTCGATGAACCTAAGAATCTAAATCGATCTAATCCATTTGGCTTCATTTAAAACTTAGGGTTGCTTTGGGTTAAATCCGACTTCATTGGTTCGGACACTGATTATAGATATTACAAACTTTAGAGTTAGAGATTGCAGACTCGCTTCCACTAGGCATGCATGCACAAGCACACGCAAGGTTGGATAATAATATTTTCACATTCAAAGAATTAATGTCTATTCAGAAATTATAATCATTAGGTGATAGTGGTCTCTATTTATTCTTAACATTCATCATATCCAATGATTATAAAGTGGGCATCTGAATAGACATTTACTTTTTAAATGACATTCACTTTTTAGGTGATAGGGGCAAAAATAATATATAAGTATGATAAAAATATTTTACATAGTTTTTATTTTGAGATGGGGTGAAGGGGATAAAATGATTATATATCTAAATATTTCTAATAAAAATTTTAGATCTAGTGGGGACATGAGCCCCCTCTCCGTTATGCATAGATCCGCCCCTGACTCCGCACACTCACATATACTGTGCCGCGTTGTTGTATGTTTTGTTCGTCTTACATTAGTTTTTATTTTTTCCTTTTGAGACCTTTTTTTTTAATCTGCGCGCCCTAATAGAGTTGTATTCCATGCCCTAGCCGCCGCTCAACAAAGTGATGTTGACGATGAAAAATTGTAATATACTATGTGAAAGAAGAGTGTTTATTATTCCATAATGAATTAACGTCACTAAAAGTTTATATGGGATCCACTTGATAGCATACAATACTTTGAAATTTTATGGTTAAAATTGATTCGGGAAGAAAATTCTTCCTCTACAGTGTACGATGGAATGGCTTGTCGCCGACTATTCATGTTGCGATTTGCAACACTAACAACCACAGCTCGCCATTGTGGAGCGACTAGAATAGATTTAATGGCGTATGGGACGATCCAAAGTGATGACAACTTCCTCGACAGTACTTGATTACAGACTTCAACCGTTACAAAGCGCACACACAAATACATGAGTATAATTTACTACTCTCCCCTTTTCCACCTTTTCCATAGCATTCAATTTTTATTTGTTTATTTGCTCATCGTTTTAATTTATTTAATGTGTCAGCGATTTGTGGTGTTGATGAATTGTGAATGGTGTTTATCCATAGTTCTTTTTCAATACAAAAAAATGTTTATTTTTTTTGAAAAAAATTGAAAGACCGAATCTAGTTGGTTTGTGGTAGATAATAATAAGATTAATATGAACCATGCCAAACTCATTATTATGCTTTTTCATTTGGATTTCTTTTTAGCTTTTTGAATCTGAATCAACTCAATCTATGGCTATAAGTTATTCTTAATTTAAAATTTGAGACCTTTAGAGTATGTTTATGACTTTAAGTTTTAAAAGGGTGACTGTGCAAGGAGTTTAGGAGTTCCTAGGGAGTTGAAAATATACAAATATCTTCTTTTGCATATTACAAAAGAAACAAGCTATATCGATTGCAATAACTAATAATAAACACAATCAATTTTTGATGTGCGTGTTGCGTCAATGCATGTGAAATACATTTGTTAAAGATCACCAAAATTATTTTGTGCCAAAATATATTTAAATCGATAGAAAGATTTGTGATATACATTTAGACTCATTAAGCCCTTGATTGTAAATCTATTCACAAAAATAGTTGACTCTTCTTTGTTTAATCTAGATATATGACCTTATCATATGAGAAGGGAGATTTCTTCGTGTACTCTAAAAACGTAGATCTTGTTATAATTTGTAAAGTTGATTATAAATATTTGTGTCTAGCTTTCTTCACATTCCATGGTCATTGGATATACAGAAAACATATGAAAGATGCCTTTTAAGTTACAGACAACTTATCAATAAAAAAACCTTGAACCCTATTAATGAGAAAACTCATAAATTAAATGAAAGAAATTCAAATAATGACAAATTATGAGCAAAAGACTTAACATCTTGTTGCTAAACATCAGTACTAGTGTTATGATATGAATTATATGATGTGTGTGTGTGTGATTTTTGTTTTAATGAGTGAAACACATTTTTCCGATATCATAATTGGCTTATAATTCTCTGTACTACAACAATACTATTGTTTAATTAAATATATATTTTAGAGGTGAGTTATGATAGGCCACAATTTTTGTTGATTAACTTTACTCAGCCTAAGTTTTCAACCATAAAAAAATAAAACATGCATTTTTCATTAAACTTACTAGTTAACTAACCGGTATTATTGTGTTTACTTATATGTTGCTTCTAAATTACTTGCATTGTATTTTTATTGTTAATTATTTTTTATTAAAATTAATGTTATTAATGTAAAATTATTACTAGGAATATTATAATACCCTAGGTACACGTCTGCATAGTTAAGTTTTGTATGGCCTTAGGGTCCCTAGGACCCACCCATAAAGCCGAGGAAGCCCAGGAAACTAAAAACTATGTTGTAGCCAAGTTCTATAGAAGTCTGCAAAATAGGCTTGCTATCGCAAGTTTGGGTTGCTGCAGCGAGCAAGCGAGCCTTTCTGTGGGTTTTGGATTAGACAGGCTAGCTGCAGCGACTGTGCAGAACAGGTTCGTTGCAACAAGCGTATTTGACACCAAAATGACACTATTCGAGTTATGAGCCCCTCTTCCCTTTTAAACCCCCTCATTTCGGTCCCCCAACCCAGAATTCGAAAACCTAGCCCCCATACTCCTTTCTTCTTCTCTTTCTCTTCATTCACTCTCAATCACATCCAATCTTTCATCCTGTATGGATTCTAGGTGAGATGTTGTTGATTTTGCTTCCTTTTCTTCCATTTCTCATGTTCTTGGAGGTTGGCATTCTTGTTCTACATGCCAAGTAAGCTTTGGTGCACCTACATTGTCATTAGAGATAGATTTGAGTAATCTAGAGATTAATATTGAGTTTTGTTGCTCTAATGACAGATATTGGTACCATTCCTGCTCCAAAGAGCTTTGTTAGTGTTGATTCTATATTGTCCACTCCTCCAAGTGAGCGGATTCAAACCTGTGATTTTCATGTTATACATTAGAGTTATTTTCATAAAAATATGGTTATACTGTGATTCTAGAGATTACTGCAATGAGATTAGAGATTTCTAATGATTGTTCAGGCTTATGAGAATGTGGTTTTAAATGGCATGAACTATATGGATTGTATGAAAACCATAGGACCATTGTTGTTTAAATTAGTTCATAAAGAGTTGGATTTTTTATTATAATTGTTTAGAGACGTTACAATGATTATATGATTCACAAAATTGTTGCTTATATGTTGGAGATTTTGAACCCTAGGATAGAAGACTTTATGAAATATAAAGAAAGGAAATGAGATTTTGGTTATGAAATGTAGAGAAAGGAAATGAGATTTTGATTGAGCTGGCAGTCGTTATAAAGAAACAGGCTATGTGTAAATGGCAGTTAATCCGTTAACCTTGGTGTCAAGTAACCTAAGGCTAGAGTTAATAGAGAAATCATTACCACACTGGAGACAGTGATACGAAATGTCCAGATGTGACATGATACTTATAGCAAGAGGATTTGATGATACACTGGGGACAACGAAATGTAACGCCAAGATATAATCGCAGGATGTTATATGGAGATTTATGTTTCTCTATTAGGATACTGTTGGGTTGAGATATAGAGAATTGAGATTTCAATTTTATGAATATAGTGGTATGAAATATTTTAGAACCTTATTATTGTTATTATTATCATTATTATTGTTCATATGGTTTTAATTGCATTGTTTTCTTAATATCCCAGGAAAGGGATTCTAGGTGAGAATTCACTCATTGAGTTTTAGTATAAAAACTCACCCCTCTTTTTTCTCTCCTATTTACAGATAAAGCAGCTGCTGCGGGTCCTCCCCAGTCTCCTTCCTCCCAGCAACAATAGAGATACAATTGGTGAGCTTCACTTTAGTGAAGCATTCTCGGTACAGTCTAGAGTACTCCAGTGTCATCGCAGGCAGGAATCCTGATTCATAAAAGATTATTTTACATTTTGTATACTTGGTTATATTTTGATTTGTATTGAAAAGATTTGGATTGTTATGGATATTTTAAATGAAAGTACTTAATATGTGTTCACACCTAGATGGTATATGGACCTCAAATTTCATACATTGATTATATTGATTTTAGAGAATGGGTGTTTTGTTTATAGAAATTATATTATGTCTTAATGGATTCTATGGATTAAAATATGCATATAGAACAATCCACGAGCCATGAGGCTTATACAAGGATAGGATTCCTCATGTGCCGGTTGCATACCCACATCGGGTTGTGACAAATATTGAGAGAAAATAACTAGAATGTTAAAACTTTGGAGACAAAATTTGGAAACACATGATTTTTGTATAAGTAAAACAAAACCGTACAAAACATATATATTAGGTACAAATCCTAGATTATTGGTGAAAATTTGGGGAGGACATCCATACCACAAATTAAAAAATACGAGTGTCTTAGGTTTATTATCCAAATTATTGTGAAATAGAGATTTTAGTATCTTGGATCCATGCTCCATAGATAAGCTAGTGAGCACAACAAATAATATAGAAAAAAAAAGTAATGCATGTATTGAGGAGAAACTTGAGGTAGCACCTATTGTAAAAATAATAGGTTGAGGACAAGTGTGAAAAGCTTGTGTTGAAGACTTATTAGTTATTACAGAGAGTAAATGAGATTAAGAATAACTCAATATAGAGATAAAGAAAGAAAGAAGAAAATATAGGACTTTCGGTAAAACTTAGATTTTAATGGTTTTGAGATATACATACGTAATTTATAATAAGACACCATAATGTCTTGTGATATTTTGTGTCAACCATACTTGATACGATATGTCCGGCAATATTTGTTTGGTTTTCGTTTTCATTTTGTTACTTTTATTGCTTTTATTATTTTATGTAAACAGTTCTGAAAACAAAAAGAAAAGAAAAGAAAATAAGAACATGAAACCAAAATAGAAACCAGACAGACCCTTAGGCCATTGTTGTATAAAATTACATCTAGTTAATTACTCATAATAACACATGATTTGGTGGTTGTTGTTGTTGCTGCTACGATATAAAACACATGATAACCAAATTAACGTAGTTAATAATAAGAATATTATTTGTACATCTAATTCAATACAATGATAGATAAGATACGAGTCAATACGATATTCTATTTTATTAAATACAGTTAACATAATAACTCTTACCAATAATCACATTATACAAACACCATATAGATTATTGAGCTTGAATATCTCATTTAACTTTAAAGAAAGAGAGTCAAAATCAGAGCAAAAAAGAACAATACTATTATAATTCCCTCCCCATAATAACCAAGGATCATTTGGGACTTGGGAGGGAGTGCTGAAAGAACGTGGGCCAGTCTCAAGTCACGTGAGGAAACGGTGGGGGGGGGGGGGTGGGATGCCATAGTGTCCAGCGCACACGGTGCACATTAGCACACTTCACGAAATATATGAAAGAGCTACGAACACTATGAAACTCACCGCTGTGCCACAGCACGCCACACTGCCCCGCTCTTCCTCAGCTCACCCTAATTTCAAGCTGCCACACCTCTCTGTCTCTCTCATTCTCTCAGACTACTCATTTCTTCCCCTTCTCCCAATTAGGGTTTCTTCCCTCAAATTCTGTATCCTCTCTTTGAGTTTCAAATCTGATTCTCACTGTGCCAATTCCATTTTAATTCAATTTATTCAGCTAGTTTGTGGTTTTTTCCCTTTTCTTATTTCTTAGATATTCAATTTAGCCTGAATCACTCCTTCTTTTGATTTGAGTTCATTGTGATTATATGGCGCCCAGTCGCAGAAGGGGCGCCAAGAAGAAGGCTGCTGCAGTCGCTGCCAAACGGCGGTGGAAGGTTGGTGATCTTGTGCTTGCCAAAGTCAAGGGCTTCCCTGCTTGGCCTGCCACTGTAAGTCACACTTATCAATTTTTTTTAAGTTTAAAGTTTGTGTCTTTTTGGTTGATCGTGTAATTTAGAATAACACCCTTTTGGTTACTGTGTTGGATTGCATGTTTGATTGGTATAATGTAAAGGGTTTACCTGTTAATGGTATAATTGGGTTTGTTATTGTTGTTGTTGGTGTTGTTGTCTTTCTTTCTTTTTATTTTTTTTGGAATAAGTTGTGGGTGTGATATTGATTTTCTGGGTGTTTAAGTGTTTATACGTCTCCGTGATGTAACATATTGATATTGTGTGCTTCTCGGCTTGTCAAATGATGATCTTGTGGGGATATTTAATGTTTGACTCGAGCTGAGCGTGGATGATTACAAAATTTGATTAGGAACAGTTATGAATAACATAGAGAATAGAGACTGTAAGCTTATGCTTCTAATGGCCACAATGGGTTTTTAGATGGCTTGTATTATGCTTTTAATGGTCACTGTGGTTTCTTCTTCTTCTTGTTTGTCATGGCTTTTAGATGTCTATAGGACATGGTTTACAATAGGATGCAATGACATTCACTTGCAATGTCATCCACTTGGTCCATGCAACTGACTCTACTTAATGAAAAAAGGCTCTGTTGTTGTTGTCTTTTGTTTTTTTTTTATGTTTTGTTGTTGTTGGGGGGGGGGGGGGGGATATCTTAATGGAAAAAGGCTTTGTTGTTGTTGTCTTTTTTTTTTTTTTTTGCCCCTGGGAGTTGTGGGTCTGACATTGATTTTCTGGATGTTCTTACATTTCTGTGATGTAACGTATTGATATTATACGCTTATTGGCTTGTCAAATGATGATCTGGTGGGGATATTTAATGTTTATCCTGTGCTGCGTCATCTAGATGATTCCAAAATTTGACTTGGAACAGCTATGGATGAGATAGAGAATAGATGCCGCAAGCTTATACTTTTAATGTTCACTATAGCTTTTGATAATTTTCTGTTTTCTTCTTCTTGTATATCATGGCTTGTAGATATCTATAGATATGGTTTACGATAGGACGCAATGACATTCACTTTATCCTTGCAGCTGACACTACTTAATGGAAAAAGGCTTTGTTGTTATTATTTTTGTTGCTTCTTGTTTATCACGTAGATTTAATTTGGGTGATCAAGTTCTTTTCTGTTGGCAGGTAAGTGAGCCGGAGAAGTGGGGTTACTCCTCAGATGGAAAGAAAGTACTTGTCTACTTCTTTGGGACCCAACAAATGTATGTATTCAGATCCATGTCTAAGTGCTATCGGTATTCAGACCCACCTCTCACCCTACCTTTTCTTAAAATTATTAAAACTAATTAGGAATTTTTTCTTGTTCTTTATTGATTTGATATCCAAGGAAGTTATTAACTGGTTGAACATGAAGTGGAATTAGCAATCTTGGTGTATGTACTGCTCTTATACAAGAATATTGATATATGTCCATTATTAGGTTCACTTTCTTCATCTTGGGCGTTAGATCACAAAGTAGGTTTTAATTATAATTTTGTGTTGATCCTCATAACTTTGAATCTTGTATTGAAACTAGACGGTTATTTATGATCCTCATGGCACTAGCAGAAATATAAGAAGTCTTGTATAAGGCACTCTCAGTTATTTATGTACATGTATGATGATTTTATCGGGAATGATGTGATTGAAGGTGGATTGCATCCTCCTACAATCTTAATTAGGTCCTCCTACAATCTTAATTGGGGGAGGAAGTGCTTTACACATCCTAAGAAGAAGGAAAGATAATATCAAGTTGTTGAAATTTGTAGTTCTATCTCTTCATCAGTGATTTGATTGAATGAATTGACATGGTTTGAATAATTTTTAACTAACTGCGAGTGCCTTATACAAGACTTATATTTCCGCTGCCATGTGGAACTGGAAACTCTTCTAGCCTTCAGCTGTTTGCACATGTACAAGCCTGAATTTTGTTTAGCTTTCAATTTGTCATAGTTTGAAATGATATTTTTGTTGTGTAGAGCGTTCTGCAATCCTGCTGATGTTGAAGCCTTTACTGAAGAGAAGAAACAGTCTCTTGCCAAACGTCAGGGAAGGGGTGCTGATTTTGTGCGTGCAGTTAGGGAGATTATTGACTGTTATGAAAAATTGAAGAGAGAGACCCAAGTTAATGAAGTCTGCTCCAGTGGTGAAGTTGCTAATTTAGATGTCTCAAAGCCAGTTGACCTATCTGCAAACTTAAAGGATCGGACAGGTGCTCCCTTAACACTTATTCTCGTAAATTAAATCTTCAAATTTTGTGACTGACAAGCATGAACTAATTTGTGCAGCTGAGGATGGATCACCTATTGCACTTAGGGATGAATCTCGTAATAAGGAGGCATCATTTGAAGAACCTACTGATGTTGTTGTGACTTCTCCAAAAAGATATAAGGACTTTGAGCAGGAGGCCCATGTAATTACACAGAGAAACACATCAGTTCGACAATCTAGAAGCTCATCGTGGGTCCAAAACTTTGTTGTACCTTGTAGTGATGGTGAAAATAGTGCTGGTAACATATCAGGTGATGCAGCTCACAATGTGCCTGTAAGAAGCACTAAATGTTTCAAGAAATCACCTAATTGTTTTGTATATGATGATGCCGATTCTTCTGCATTTGCCTCAAATGTCAGCTTGGAGGACAATGATTCTGAAGTTATTGCTATTGATTCTGATGCCTTTAGCCTACATGAGGGGAATACAATAGATTCTAATTTTAAAGTTGGACACATTGAGAATATTGAGTGTCCTGAAGGTAAAGTTGAGTTGAACAAAGGGTTTGAACGTGAAATTAAGGCTGTATTCAATAAGAAGAAAAGAAAACCAAATAGGAACACAGCAACTAATGATTCTGCGACACCAACCATTCAGCCAGAGGAGGAGGTTGGTTCTCAGAATGCCAGTTACAGTTTGCAGAGTATGTGTAGAACTACAATCGAGAAATGCTTTGAGCAAGACGGAGACGAACTCTTGCCCTTGTCGAAACGAGCCAGAGTTAGAAGGGTTCAATCATCCATGGAGACAGAGCTCAATAGCGTTGTGCAAGCTCAAGAGAAAAGCTATAAGGAAGATATTACCAACTCACCACAGCAGATAATAACATCTTCAAATGGTGAAAATGGTAGCCTTCCTGATGGGGACTCATTAGCATTGAATGGAGATTTGGTTCACATTTCTTTTTCAAAGTCCTTAACTCTGTGTTCTGAAAGTGGATCTCAGATTTGTGAAAGTAAGAAAGAGCAAATATTTGGCTGCTCTATGGATGGTGAAGCTGCTCTACCTCCATCAAAACGCCTCCATCGTGCTTTAGAAGCTATGTCTGCTAATGTTGCTGAAGAAGGTCAAGCTTGCAAGGAATCATCTTCCTTTGTAATGACATCAGGTGGTAGATGTTGTGTATCTTCCAACAAGAAATCCCCTCTCATGACTACTAATAATAGTAAAGAAGGTAATGATGAGCTGCAAGGGTTGGATTCTTGTGGCGTTGATTGTTCTCATAACAATGTATCTAGCTTCTCAACCAGTTCAAATCCATTGATTTCAACAGAGAATAAGTCATCTTCTGAAGTGGATAAGCAGTTGATGAAGTGCCAGTCGCATGAAACTGGCGTGGATATCATCCCGGATGCTAGAGATCAAGTTGGTAAAGATCTTAATGATTCTGTGGTCTATCAGACTGCTAAAACAGATTCACGAATTCAGCTACATGGAAAAATGTCTCCCAATCTTGCTGTGAAATGTTGTGAAGTTGGAAGCAATCAAGATTCACCGGGTCCATCATTGCTACCAATTGATGATGACAATACCAGACCTGTGAACAGTTCAAATGCATCTGATATATCAGAACATAATAGAATAAGTCTTGATCCTGTGGCAGGTCCCAACGAAAGTGGTAAATTGATGCCTCAAAATAGTATTAATGTGTGTCAGAATGAGGTCGTTTGTGAGGATACTCAGTGCTTGAAGCAAGCAGTTGATGGCAGCAGCAGAATTAAAAACATGTAAGCTTAGTTCTGGCTTGCTATTTACTAGTTTCTGACCCCCCATTGGTTTTTATTGTCAGTTTCTGGTTTTTTAGTGAAAGATATATATTTTTTTAAAATAATCTCTTCTAGAAGAGCAAAATTATTTTAACTTCCTAGGAAAGTGTAAGCACTAAACATGATGTTTCCAGCCTATTCTAAAAGCTGAGAATTTTGTGTTTTACAAATTGCTCATTGAAATGTTCACTATAATAGTCGTAAATCATTAAAGTATATAGTTTTTCCATTAGATCATACTTGTTTAAGTAATTGTTTTTTCCAATCTAACCCATAAAAACAGAAATGGGTAGACCTCCTTACACAGGATAACAGGAAAAACACAAAAACAGAAAAGAGAATAGTTCTCCTGCAGAAAGAATTCTGAGCTCTCAGGTATTTGAGAATCCAAGTGATTTTCATGCCTTTGCTTCCCTGTGCCCCCATTTTTCCCTCCCCTTTTTCTGATTACGTCCCAAGTCCCCTGAGTCTTCCAAATCTTGCTCTCCTTATTTTGATTTTGCATATTCAATTTGTTGTTGTTATCTCGACTTCAACTAACTGCCTGCTTATTTGGATTTAGGCACAACCCTCTTAGGTAAATTCCCTTGATGCCCTTCTCACTTGTGTTGTTTACACGTTTTATTCGGGGGTATATGATATATCAAACTCAACTACTGGCAGTCAATTTGGTGTAATTGTATAGGATGAAGCATATTCCAATGCTAGTGAATATGAAAGGAGAACAATTGCTCAAGAAAAGTAATTGCATTTATTTTGATTCAAGAAAGCTTATGTGAATTCTTTCATTTCAGGCATGAGGCTGTGAAAGGGGTGAAAAATTCAAGAGAAGAGGATATGAATTCAGCTTCAATATCCAATGATTGTTTAGGTGAAAAGGGTATCTTGGGCATTCAGCCAAGTCCATCGTTGACTGATGGGGGAGGTTGCCTTCCACAAGGATCACCTCCAAATACATCAGTTTGCAATGTTTCTACATCAGACAGTAGTAATATTCTTCAAAATGGAAGTTGTAGCCCTGATGGACACCAGAAGAACACTTCATCTGGTCCCGTTGATGGATGGAAAGATGGGACTGTGGCAAATCAACAATCAAGATTGATAGGCAAGTCAACTGATGCAGGAAATGCTGCTTTGTTGTACTTTGAAGCAACCCTTGGGACATTGACAAGGACAAAGGAAAGTATTGGTCGAGCAACACGAATAGCTATTGACTGTGCAAAGTTTGGCATTGCAGCTAAGGTAACATGATGGTGTTTTTTAAATTTTGTTTTATTCCCCCTTCCATATGTAGAAAATGTTTAACCATTGAATTGTGAATACTTTTTCCAGTTTTGAATACTTTGACTCTTTACCTGGCAAATGCATCTGTTTACGGTTTTGTTTTGGGCACACTGGGATTTTGTGGGATAAAATAATGGAATCAAATTTCATAGTCAAGGGATATATCTAATTTATGCTTCTTGAGACTTCACAATTTTACCTTTCAAGTTTGTTAGCTTTCTAAATTTTGGCTTTAAATTGATCCATGACCTCTGAGCTTATGAGAACCGTATTGAACTATTAACTAGACAGTGAGCCTATGAAATCAAATATGCCAGGTGCATGTATTATTAGCAATAAGTATGATAAAAGTGCAGAATTTTAGCGAGGTGAAGAGGGAAACAATCCAATTATTTTTGTATATAAAACCCTACTTTTTTGTTATTGGTAATCACATATTTCGATCCCCCACTTATGGTTGCAATATTCATTTTAAGTATGGCTTCAACTATGATGGAATGATGGGGTACTGGTTTTATTGAGCCTGGGAACAACTTCGATGTCTTGTGTGCTCATTGTGGAGTCCTTAGAATATTCTTTCACTCTCTGTGTGCTTTTTTAGTTTCTCATTTTTGGCAGAATAAATTGCATCCTTTATCTAGATTAAGTTGCCCTTTATTTCAGCCAGTCTTGTGTACTCATTAGTTATAGGTTCTTTTGCATTGTTCAGCTTGCCCCTTCATTTGGGCATTTTAGTAGTATATGGGTACATGTGTTTTTATGTTCCTGTGTTGGGAAGGATTGAGGGTTAAGTTCTGTAAAATGATTATAATTACAATTCACAAGCATAACTCAATTACTATTGGCTATTGCTTCTGAAGTCTCCAATGTTTTCAGATATTCAAGTTATATGTGGTCTGGGAAATAGTGGGATATTATAGTTGCTTAATGATACTTGTTCTTTTGGTTAGCGAGAGCACACTTATCAAAAACCGTTCAGACTTTTCCTTAGTATTTGATAATCGAAACAAATTTGTGTGTACTATCAAAGAATTTTTGAAGTAAAATCCTCGCCCCCGCCCCCCCCCCCCAAAAAAAAAAAAAAAAAACCACACACACACACAATTTATTCATTAACTTTAAACTTTCCCAAAGTGCTCAATATTTTCTTACTCTAACTAAAAAGAGGGCAAAATTGTCTTTAGAAATAAAGCAGAAAGCCTCAAGCCACCACTCATGATAAAATTGAGAAGAAAAGACCACTAAAAGGGTGGCCCGGTGCATGAGGCTCCTACCTGGTGGGGTCTGGGGAGGGTAGATGTACGCAATCTCACTCTTGTGTTGCGAAGAGTCTGTTTTCATAATTTGAACCCTTGACCTCTAGGCTCCAGGTCATAAGGCAGCAATCTTATCGTTGCACCCATACTCACCCTTAGTGCTAGAATCTCTCTTTATAGTTTACATCTGCATTGTTAAGTGTAGATGAATGCACTAAGATCAATCGTGTCGCTTTTGATGGTCTTGTTGGAAGTAGGAATAAATGAGTGCATCATATAATCTGTGAATTAGGTCAAAAGCTTTTGGAATTCCAATCTGATAAAAGGAGATTGATTTTATTGTTTTGTTAGTGGAACTTGGACATTTGCACAGCTATGAGTTGATTTAAACCTTCTAGACCTTGATGGCAGTACTTTGTTGTTATTTCCTATACAAAAGTTTTGCTCCTTATGGAAAGCTTATCATGTCTTTACTTGATGATATATGTATTTTTATGGCGGTATATTCTAGGTGATGGAAATTCTTGTACACGGTCTGGAAACCGAGTCAAGCTTGCATCGGAGGGTGGATCTGTTTTTTCTTGTTGATTCTATTGCTCAATGTTCTCGTGGTTTGAAAGGTAATTGTTTATCACTTGGTGATTGTTGAATCTTGCTTACAAAAATAAAAGAAAGAGTATGTGCTTTTGTATCTGTCGATATTGAAAATGAATCTGATTTAGGTGATGTTGGTGGAGCATATCCATCTGCTATGCAAGCTGTCTTGCCACGCCTATTGTCTGCTGCTGCTCCTCCTGGACATGCTGCACAAGAAAATCGCAGGCAGTGTCTTAAGGCAAGTTGATGAAGTTTTCCTTTTACTGAAGTTAAAACATTATGCTCTTTAGTCTTTGCATACATCTTTCTTTTGAGTCACTATTCTTGTTAACCTTTGCTTTCAATGTTGCAGGTCCTAAGGCTGTGGTTGGAGAGAAGAATCTTACCAGAATCCATTCTTCGCCGTCATATCCGGGAACTGGATTCATATAGGAGTTCAGCAGGTGTCTTCTCACGACGCACATTAAGGACAGAAAGGCCTTTAGATGACCCTGTCAGAGAAATGGAAGGCATGCTTGTCAACGAATATGGAAGGTTTGGATCTGTTGTTATAAAAAGTTTGACTTTGTATTTTTTTTCGTACTGCTGGGAGTGTGTTTACTTGAATTGCATTTGGTCTTGCAGCAACTCAAGTTTTCAGCTACCTGGATTTTGCATGCCTCGAATGCTTACAGATGAAGATGAAGGGAGTGATTCTGATGGAGGGAACTTTGAGGCTGTCACGCCTGAGCATGATTTTGAAATACATGAAGTGCCCGAAATGGCTCATGCGATTGAAAAACGCAGGCGTGTGTTGGAAGACGTTGATGGTGAGCTTGAAATGGAAGATGTGGCTCCCTCTTTTGATGTAGAATTGAATTCAATTTGCAATGTAGATGGAGGTGATGCCTCACAGGTTGAGAAGAATCTTCATCTGCCCTTTGTTCCTCTTCAACAGGAGCTTCCTCTATCTTCCCCACCCCCACAATCATCCCCTTCACCTCCACCTCCACCTCCTACATTGCGCTTGATGTCAGCCACCTCTGGTCCATACAATGCTGCAGTTGGTTCAAAAGTTTTTGCAGATTCACAGGTATGTTTTCAACTTCTGCTTGCAATTTTTCACATGGAATCAGTGACTACAAAACGTGAGAACTCATGTCATAAACTTTTCTACTTGGGCTCATATTTGCTTGCAGACTGTGAAAGACAACACCCTCCATTCTATGACTGAACCCCTGGCTGCACCAAGAAATAGCCAACCTATCAGTGATACAGTGCACTATCAAGTCCCAGAACGAAGAGACATGCATATGCAGATACCAGTACAATCACCACAAAATTTCCAGCGTTCTGATGGTGCTACCTTTCAAAACAAAGGCTACTCATTACGACCACCTCAACCTGTGCCATCCAATCAGTTTTCTTTTGTTCATGGGGAACGTGTGAAACCTCAGAGGGAGGCTCCACCACCCCCTTTGTACTCCAATAGACACCACTTTCCTCAGAACATGAAGAGAGATAACTTCGCTAACAATCATGATAGATCAAAACCACCGCCATATGATTACCGAGAGAGATGGAATTCCCCCATGCCTTATTCTGGTAAGATTGTCATAACTGATCATATATGACACACACATACATGTATGTTTATGTATTGGTTGTGGGAGGCTGTTGGTTGACCGTGCTGGTTTGCTTTGGTCATGTATGATGTATTACTAATTTTATCTTGGGATTTCTGCATCTAGGTCCTCGTTATCATGACAGAGGTGTGCCTGCCCCTTATCGTTGTCATCCATGTGAATCAACTATATTACCACCAGATCACAGGTGGAGGTATCCTCCCCAGTCAATGAATCACTGGGACTCCATGCCTCCTTTTAGACCACCCTTTGAAGATGCAGTTCCCATAGCTAACCGAGGTATGCACCCTCTGTTTACAAAATTCCATTTACCATGTGAAAATTTTTATTTCTTGATTTGGTTCTTTAACACAGATATAATCTATGATAGAGCACTATAGCATTGTTTGATTCATGTACCGACACCACCCAGTGGGACAAGGCTAAGTTGTTGTTATTATTGTTGATTTGGTTTTCCTTTTGAATTATGGGATGTTTCTTGCAAATAGTAAGGGTTTGGGATAATTATGTTTCAGGCCCAAGCTATTGGCGGCCAGGATGAACACAAATTACAAGAAATGATGGCTGGTATACTTCTTTCCATTTTGCAGGCCTCTTTTCTTGTCCTTCAATTATTAGTATTGTTGTTAACTTATATTATTTTGTACCCGTTGAATGCTAGGTATGACCCACCTTTTGGCGTGGGCTCTGGCTTTGTTTAGGAGGGGTGATTCTTATTCCTTCATTCTGTACATGCAAGGATCTTTTGAGTTAAGCAGAATCTGCACAGGACATTGACATAATCTATTAGATATGTACATATGTCTAGCCTCTTCTGCAGAATGCAGAGCAGGAAGTCATTGTAGAGTTGTTGGAGAGCTGTAACTTATCTTGTACTATCAAATTTTTGTTCCAAATTACAAATAATTTATTTCATGGAAGCCCTTATAGATGTTAGAAAAACATGTACAATTCTTTTGGGGCTGTTTCTTGAACATGTTGATATGGAAAAACTTCCCTTGGGCAACTTAAAAGTGCAGTCAGATTGTACTTTTATGCCTCCTATTAATTGTTTGCTCCTATTCTTTAGCTGTGAAATATGTTGTTCTCATACACGTTGTGAATGTAGTGCAGCCCATGATTTTGATGGCTGACAATGAGCTCTGCCCGACATAAAAACGCGTGGGGCATTGATAGCTACGCCATGGCTTGTTGGAATTTATGAAGGTAGTTGGCATGTTCAACGAATGCAAGTGTGCAAAATCATGTAGGGCATGGCTTTCTGTTAGCATTTAATCTTATAGGATAAGCTCTTATGTCACTTGAGTGCGCCTCCATTCTTCTGGGGATCTTCCCGAACACGACATAAATGATTGCCTGCAATGCATGCCAACTGTTCAAATTAGCTGGAGCTAAAAATTGTGCGCTTATGTTATCATGTTATGTGTATACCTAACATGTTCTACAAGCACACGTTGAAGTTAATGAGTCTACGACACATTTCACTAGTTTAGTTTATTTAAACGATGAATAAGATTAATTTGTGTTTGATTAGTCACTCCAGGGTGTTGAAGTTGTTTAACAAAAGCCATGATGGAGGATAATTGCTTCCTGGTAATAGTATGCTATGTAGCTTTAGCTAATTATCCGGTGACGCCATCTGAAATATTTGGTTCACTGTTATTATCCTAAGCCGGGTGAAAAATTGATGTGATACTTCCATTGTTCTGAACTTGTAGCCTGGTAAAATTTGAAAAAAAAAGAGTAAAATTACACTTTTATCCTTAAAAGATGTGTGTTTTTAACATTGTAATATTTGAAAGATCAGTTGTATATACTTGAATTTTAAAAAAATTCTGCATTATAACACTTAAAATGGTTAAAAGATCAATTGCATATACTTCTCTTAAAAAGTTTGGCGTTATAATAATTCAGTTCGAAGAAAAGTGGCATCAATTGATTATAGTAAATCTTTGGAGATTCAAGTACGTACAATCAGTCTTTTGAGAACAAAAATGTTAAAATATAAATTACGGACAAAAGTGTAATTTTAATCTATGAAAATCCCACACGAGCCAATTTCGGTTAACTTGAACTATTGTCAGAACTCAAATTCAATCTTCCAAACCGTGAATTACAAGGCGATCATGCGGCCATGTTATGATGCCAGCCTGACTCGGTGTATATATATGGTGGCCATTCAGTCAATAGTTAAAATAATAGGAAGTCCTCAACATATTCTGATTGGTTGTAATCAAATCATGTTAGAAAAGATCGAAAAGACTAGTACCAGTTAGATCTCTTAAAATATCGACAAGAGTATATTAATTAAAATATTCAAGATTTTTTGTTTAATCAATCAATAAAATAATGTTGAACGAGCAAAACCTTGGCAATCATCCAACATGAGATGTCTATCTGCTATTGCTGGACCACAACCTTACTAAAAACCAAAATTGAGAAATTTGAGATATATCACTATAAAAATGTTGTTACAGTCTGAAAGAACAACTTACCATCTAAATTGAGAAACAGAAGGGGGAGAGAGAGAGAGAGAGAGAAGCTTGTCACAACTGAGAGTAGATACTTTACATCCTCAAGGAATCATGGGTGCTTCGCAATCAGTGTCGGAAAAATCCATCCATGAATTCACCGTCAAGGTAGAGAGATACACACACTTTTACCCTTCATGTCTTAACTGCGAAAACGGAAAAAAAAAATCCCATTTTTTATTATAGGATTTTGGATATTTATCTATCACTCTGTCGAATCTCTTACTAGCATGTTGTTGTTGTTGTTGGTCACAGGATGCCAAGGGCAGAGACGTGAACCTCAGCACCTACAAGGGGAAGGTTCTTCTTGTAGTTAACGTCGCTTCAAAATGGTTTTTTTTTTTAACCCTTCCCCTTTCTCTATTATTACTTTCTTTATGTGTTTACCATAAAAAAATTCAATCTTTCCTTCTTTTCCTTGTGTAGCTGTTCATGGGATAGCTAATTGAATTCATAGGTTTTATTTATTTATTTTTTTTAAAAAAATATAGTGGATTCACGGACTCCAATTACACCCAGTTAACTGAGCTTTACGGCAGACACAAGGACAAAGGTGTGTTTTTTATTTTAAGTCTTGTGTTCTAGATTCCAACTTTAAACCTATTACTGATATGGGCCTACAAAAAATTGGTCTCAGTTGAGTATATTTTGTTGGGTTTCATCTCAGGTCTTGAGATTCTGGCATTTCCATGCAACCAGTTTTTGAAGCAAGAACCCGGGTCTAGCCAGGAGGCAGAGGAATTTGCCTGTACAAGATACAAGGCTGAGTATCCCATTTTTGGAAAGGTATGGTGCTGTCCTTTTTTTCCCCCTCCCGTGTGTGTGCGTGTGTGTGTGTAGGGCATTTGGATTCTTCACTGGTCTTTCTTCAGTTGGATTGTTGCTTCTGGGATAATTTTGAGCTTATATCTGAATGTATAAGAAAGTCCAAAACTAATGAAATGACAGTAGTAGAGTGATGTATTGGTTTTGTTGTTCTAATTATACTTTGTCATTGAATGCAACTTGATCCAGTAGTTTTAAGTTATTTAGCGAAGGTTAAGTGATTTTTTAGATGTAAGGATGTCATATTGCATAACTCTAAACAATTTGTTAGTTTTGATATACTTGATATTGCTTTTGATTCCTGCTAGATACTATATAGGATCCTTTAGATTATGATCAAGGTGTAAGAGGCCAGGTTGCATAAACCATAATTAGGACCATAGTTGTATGGACTGGCCTGACCTGGCTTTTCTGACCTGAAACCTGTGAACCGGTCTCATTCCAATCTGATCATCACTCCAAACTATTTTCCTTATTGGCCTTGTGAGGGCCAAGTAGGTTGCAAACTGGTTTTTCTCCTTCAGTGCCCTGACTTATATGTATATGATCTCACAAGGATAAGCAGAGAGATGTTTAGTCACAAATGAGAGTGAGAAACTGAGAATCATATAGATAGACAGAGAAAGGTTTTTGACCCCTTGTTTCATCACTGTATTGTAATCTTACCTATGCACAAGGAGATGGTCTGGTTGGGAGTTGGGTCAGCAGAACCAGTGAGGTCACAGTACATTCCATAGTCAAACTTGGAAGGATTGAATGTGATTGTAGGAGAGTTGGATCAATGAGATAGGTGATGATTGCTCTTTGTGCACACAAACAGTATGTAAATCACATGGAGCAGAACACTTTGTAGAATGTGAAAGCAGATTAGCCTGGTAATTGTATATTATGTATGCATCCTTTAAAAAATTGAGTTGTGTTCTAATAAAAATACAATGTACTTCATAAAGCATGTCTTTTCATTACTTATTTTGTAGTTTGACTGCTAGGCCCCTGGTTGGGCTGCTGACCTGGTGACTCAGCCTTTTTTGGTCTGGGTCATAGAACCATGATTAAGAGTAGCATACACGTTGAACAAGAAAAATTTGCTCTTGTATGACTTGCCTAAGGATAATAATAATAAGAGGTACAACTTTTGTTGTATTTATTTATTTATCAAATGAGCCAGCTGTCCAAGATGTTTCTGCGGAAAGGTTAGATGATGTTCTCCTTGTGATGGGTATTAATATAGACAAAAACATAAGTCATGGGGAGGAGCTTTTTTGAATTGTTAATTACCCTTTCTATTTAGAGTATGTTTGGTTGAGGGGTAAAAATGTGGGGAAAATCTTAATGGATGAGTTCCATGGAACTGATCCATTAAAATTTCTGAAACTCATCCATTAAAATTCTCTCTCTATTTTTATCTCTCAACCAAGCACACCCTTAATCTAAACAGAGGGTACAAAGAATGAGGTGCTCTTTGCATTCTTCTGGCCGTTTACATTTTGATACCAAACAAATTAGAAAAGGCATTTGTCGAAAATTAAGGTCTATCGGTAGCAGAAAGAGAGAGGAAAATCTATTCCTGTGTTGGCAGTCTTCGAAAGTAATTAAAAGAGGGCAACCATAGAGCATGTTGGGTATGTGGAACTGGAGGATTACAAATGATGATGTAGGAATACTCATCTTAAGAGTCTAGATGCATCTGTTTGTTCTTGACTTATTCTCAGTGATTAATGCATCTCTTAGCTATATTACGAAACATGGCTGTACTATCCTGGAATCTCCAAACTATAATGTATTGGTTTGTTAACCATACACGTTCATTTCTTTTTTATTTGCAGATCCGTGTCAATGGACCAGATGCAGCACCTGTCTACAAATTCCTTAAGGCGAAGAAATCTGGATTTCTGGGATCCAGGATAAAGTGGAATTTCACCAAGTTTTTGGTTGACAAGGAAGGGAATGTTATCCAGCGATATGGTCCAACCACCTCGCCTTTGGCCATTGAAGTACTCTCTCCCTCTTAATTGTGTGCGTGCGTGCGTGTGCTCGCGTCATAGACTTGATATGCTAGTGGGAAAAATGCTACTATTTGCTTGTTTTTGTAACTGTAAATTGTAGACTCACGAGTTGTTGGCTGTTTTGTCTTTACAGGATGACATCAAGAAGGCATTGGGGGAGGCTTGAAAGACTCTTGAAATTATTGATTATGTTGAAGACAATTGAAACAAGAAGGATGTATATTTGGTAGAAGTTGTCTCTTCTAGTGGTTATTTATTACTTATTTCATGATCTAGAGTTTTGTTTGCCTTTGATGTTGTATTAAAATATCTAGAATTCTGTTTTGGCTTTGTGATGTAAGTCGTTGTTTTATAAGTTGATTGATAGAACCGTACCAAAAAGTTAAAAAAAAAGAAAGATGATGGATGTAAATTGATTTGAGTTGTCATTTGTTTATGTAAACATGAACGAAAATGTGAATTATTTGGTATTTGGGAAATAACAGTAGTGTGAGTTCTTAGCTTATTGTTTTCCTTTGTTTCTTAAAGAGAGATCAATTTACCAGTTGATATCCTTAGTATTAAATTCATACCATGTGGATAGGACTTTTACTCACAATTCTTGATGGCTCACAGTTTCATTAATGTGATTTCAATAAGGAGAAAAGAATGGAGTAGATTTTCATGTCTTATTGTATCTTTTACAATATAGCATTTATACATGGTGCTCCTTAATACCGTGAATTAATAAGGGACGCATCATTGTTATTTTGTTTTCTTATTGAGTTGGTGTCCTAAATTTCCAGTATTGACCCGATAAAATCTTACAAATATTGCTCTCACTGTTACCTTGTTGTTTCTTCTCTCTCTCTCTCTCTCTCTTCTGTTGTCATTATAACGGATGAGTTAAAGATTAGCTTTACATGGCTTATATGCCCAATTTATTTGGTGATCGAGTTTCAACTCAAATAATACATAGCTGGTCATTTATACACATCCATTCGTCTAAGCCTAGTTTTTCTCACTACAGTCATGAACCAGTCATTGCAATGATTACATGTCACAATGAAATACAAGATGCTTTAGCCAGCTTCATAAATATTTGTGTGCTTTTTAACTAACCTGTGGCGAGGAAGAGAAAGCATGCAAAACGCACGTATCATCGTTTGCCCAATTTGTACTACTATCGTCGATTTGATAACCATGACACGTATTATGCCGCCTAGTTTACTTCAATCTTCTAATCATGCGTGAATCTGTTGGTTAAGTTCTTTTTTTTTTTATGCAGCTGAAAGAAATCTGTTGGTTAAGTTCAGATAGTATGTTTATGTTATATAATTTATTATTTTCGTCATACATTTGGTGTGATACATTAGATAAAATTATAAGACCCATCTATCTTCAGCCAAAAATTATGAGGTAATTGAACTTATCAGGATTCATCAGGTTCAATTAGACTTAATAAGATTAGTTTTTTACCGGAATGAATGAAGTTTAATTATTCACTTCTAACTTCTAAGTCTATAGTGAAATGGATATTTAACATTTTTCATGTATAAGAATTGGCAAATCCTAAAAGATATGAAAGCATTGTCGTTAAACTGACTTACAAAAATATTATTCATGCATATCACATGTGTTGGTGTATCGTGCTTTGAGGGTTGGCAATTCTCTTTGTTCTTTTGACTCTTTAAAGCCTCATGATTAGAGTGGTCATTGAAAAACGTTACTTTGCATTTTATAATATATGGTGTCTAACACTCTCAATCTCACATTTTCATTTGATGGGTATAGGACCAAACTAAGTGTTAGTAGGGTTCATACTCAATTCAATGATAAATGAAAATATATTGACATAAAATCTAGTCAAAATAATATTATTCCCTTTCGTTGCCTCTTGGTGTAACTTCTTTTGTACCAATTAAGCAATGTTCATAAATATATTCTTATTGACTAAAATTATAGAACAAAACACATTAATATAACAAAATTGTACAGTTATACATTCGGCACCAAATGTTGGATAGTTTAAAAATTTACAATACGAAGTCTTTTACTTTCAAATTTTCTTTTTCCTCTCTTTTTTTTTTCTTATAGTTTCGCAATGGAGCCCCTTTATTTTCAGACCTTAGGGCCCATTTGACATGTATGATAGTATAAAGCTTATTGAGATAAAGCTTGATAAATTTTTAATACTATACAGTGTTTAGTATGATATTATATGAGATATTATATTTTATGTTATATAATATTATCATTTCTTTACAGAGATAACTCTAATTATGTATAAATATTGAATAAAAATAGAATAATAATTTTTGTTAATTATTCAAATTTATTAAAAATATATAATATTATTATTTATTTAAAAATAATTATAACTATCAATAAATATTAAATAATTATTAAATTAATAATTTTTGTTATTTTTTAACGATTATTTAAAGTTTAATATTATTATCATAATTGTTTAAATTTTAATTCACTAATGAATATTAAATCAATTTTTTATTATTAATTCTTACTTTAATATACCACGTATTATTTATTATATATTTTAATAGTATATAATTTTTAATTTAATTTTATATTAAATAAAAAATTATTATTTATTTAAAATATTTATTAAATTATTTAATATTTAATACTTTATTCTAATAATTATTTTTTTATTTATTATACAATTATATAATTATTTAATATAATTTTAATTATTTTATATTAATTATTTTGTTTTTAATAATAATTTATTATTTTAATTAATTTTTATTATTTAAATATTTATTATTCATTTTAACAGTTGTTTTATTTATTATATTATTTAATATTATTTAATTAAATAAGTAAAATAAACCTTATATGTCTGTTATATGCCAATCATGTCTTATCCTCCCTCCATAAACATAATGGAGTTATCCGTTGTTTTAATATATAAGGGATATTTGATTAATAAGCTTATACAATACGTTGCTCGTACCAAATAATGTATAAAGTCATTCTATATTGTGTTACCTTATTCTATCATGTCTTATACGTTTTGCCAAATGGAGCCTTATCTTATATTATACAATGTAGCAAACAAAGCCTATGTTTTCAACAAAAGTAACAAATATGACCTCTTCAATATGCAACAATTGGAACTTGTAATGCTTCTTATTAAGTAATTATTTCGAAATTTAATATGAGGGGGAACGAGAAATATAAAGAGGGGGGGGGGGATTGAACATAATTTTTATTAAACTCTCAATATTATTGTATTCAACCATAGACAAAATCAAATCATAACAAATTTGGTACATATAAATTAACCTCCATGCATTTTATTTATTAGTATAGATGAACTGCATGAAGCATAACATTAAGTCAAAGTACAAGAGGAATGAAATGATGATTTAGACTCTTAAACTAGTTGTTGTCGTACCAAAATTGCTTCTGAAGATAGTCAATTGTGCTCTTGTCCACCTGAAAAGCTTTGGTAAGAACTTCTGAAGAGATAGGAGGAGTAGATCCAAATACAGCATTTGCAACAGTGATTACTCCTGGATTTTGACTGCTAAGACTAGAAATTGCAACAGCATTGCCGTAACCCACATTAAATTGGAAGTGAATGAGGCCAATTGGGAACACAAATACATCGCCCTTGTTGAGTACTTTGGTAAATAGGCGGTTAGTATTGTTTTGATTGGAAGTGACGAATCCGACCAAGAGTGTGCCTTCGACAACTATAAGGATCTCTGTGCCACGAGGGTGAATGTGGGGAGGGTTTAAACCCTTAGGCGCAAAATCTATGCGAGCCAAGGATATACCAAGTGTGTTTAGTCCAATTAGTTCATTAACAGAGACCTGTGTCACTTTTGAGCCAAGTTTGTTGGAGGTACTTCCGGGTTCCACATGCTTGAAGAAATCATCAGCTGTGACAAGTTTGGGATCTTTGCAGAATTTTCCATTAACAAATACTGCATATTTTATTAAAATCAAATTAGTCATAATGATGCTCAACAGGATTCGAAGGAAATTTAAAATTTGAGTGATGATAGAAACTATGTGAGAAATATGTATACATACCACCGTCCTTGGTGTCATTGATTGCCACACAAAAGTCTTGTAGAGGGCTGGGATCATCGGCAGAGGCAAGAGAGGATGCCAACGCCAAAAAGGCAACGAGGAAGTAGACAGATTTCATTTTGCCTCTCAATATACTTTCAAAGGACGGTGAATGTGTGTGATTGCTTAATTGTGAGATTTGAATTTTGTTGCATGGGAAGCTTGCTATTTATAGGGAGGAACCGTTGATGCGGTTTGCATTTTATCCTTGGTGTAATTAATCAAAACTCTCTAATTGATGAAGCATTCTTTAACAACTATGTGTGTGCTTGTTCAAAGAGCTTTAAACTTGAGAAGATTTTCCACGTTAGTATCATGACTTTTTTAGCATGATCTCTCCCAATTGGCTTCCTACCCAATATTGTTTCTGGATGAAAATTACTTTAATAATGAGAGGCGCAAGTTTGAAACACTGAAATTAAAGTTCAGAGTTGTTTAGGACCTGGTCTCTATTCTTGAGACCTAGTCGCTGAAATATACTGGGCATTTTATGAACCGGTACATAATTATTTCTTCCAAGTTTATCTATTTGACCATGTGTGCTTGCAGCAGTTCAAAGTTTATTTATATAATGTCAAGGGCAGTTGGGGGAAGAGGGAAAAATTTGTGAGTAATTGAGTACGGACCGTTCATAAATCATAATATATAGTCACAAGGAAAAGAAAAAGACCGTTTCATGAGTTCTACCTTGTCATCAAAAAGGATCAACTGGCAATCCAAAATTTTATAATTTCGCTCCTTTATAATTTCGCACAGGCTTTTGTAATGGTTTGGGGTCCTTAAATGATTTCTTCTAGTTGAAGATATCAGAGTTCAAGAAAAATGCATACAACAGTAAGGCTTGAAATGAAAAGTAGAGAGTTGCTATACTGTAAGGAATTAAAAATCTTCCATGACTTGATACCTATATATTAGAAAATCTGCTTGCTTTTTAAGTATATGCGAATTACGATGATGCCCCTTTGGCAATAACTGGTCATGATTTTTATTTCATTAAAAGAAAAGGACATAGCGAAAAAAAAAAAATGAAGGCCCAGTAAAACCAGCGTTTGTTTGTTGACGCTGGGCATTAGAAGTTGAGATAAAACCCTGATTTTACTTGTGTAGCCGAATAAATGTATGTTTAGAATGGAGTTTGCAAACTTGATTTTGATTCGATGTGATTTTATAAATTTGATTTTGATTAAAAATGAGTTTGATAGAACCTAATTTATCTTTGGAAACTTTTATCTTGAAAATAAGTTTGATAAAATGAATATTGTTTGGATGATATTGATCAAAATCTCTTTTCCTTGTGCAAATATTAAAATGGGTATACATTACAATATTAATGTTATCCCTTTTTCATTTTACTACCTTCTAAATATATTTTAATAAGTTATATAATGTTATTTTCAAGATATTTAAATAAGTTATATTAATATTATTTCCAGGATACTTCATAGCTATGGATGTTAGTATTAGATTATAAATGAAAAAATAACATAATGTATAATCAATAATGTCATATAAATAAAAATACTTGACTCTGACTACCAATTTCCTAAAAGTCACATATATGGTGGCAAATGATTGAAAATGTAAAACTCTTTATACCACTAATAATAATATATCAAAATGAATATCTTATGAAAATATATGTAAAAAAATAGATTGACTTTTTTCCCCTAAAGAAAAGAAAAAAGATTCACCTACTATTTGTCTTCAAATGCTCAATAAAAGGTTAAAAGTGGCAACTAAAAAAGTTAACCCTTATTTTTATTAAAGGAAAAAATTAAAACCTAAAAGCAAAAAATTATAGGCAACTTATACTTGTCTTTCCTGAGGTTTGGTGAAATTCACCTCGGTTACCCTCTATTTGGACAAATAAAGAGGAGTCAAGATGAATTTCACCAAATCTCAAGAAATGTGATTGTAATTTATCCAAAAATTATTGCTTCTATCAAAACCAAGGTTTGTAATAAAACTCCATGATGCTTAAAAAAAGAAAAACTACACAAACATAAAAACAAAAAATTATAGGCAAATTATACTTACCTCATTTGAGGTTTGGTGAAATCTACCTTGATTTTCCTCTATTTGTAAAATTTACTTACGAGATCCCTGAGTTTATGAAATCATTACATACACTGTTCTCTATTTTACAATGAACAATGCATCTAGCTAAGGAGTCAATATCATTCGGACAAATAAAAGAAAATAATGATAAATTCCATCAAATATTAGAAAAGGTGATTATAATTTATCCAAAAATCATTGCTTCTATCAAAACGGAGGTTTGTAATAAAAATCACTGAAAAACTGCCCAAACATAATTTTGCAATGTTCAAGGAGCACCATCAAACGCCAAAAACAAATATGCTATAAATATTATGAAGAAGCAAAATATGGATAGGAGGATAGCCAAAGAATATGAAGGTTGTGGTTAAGTGAATTGAAAATATGACAGCACAACAATATGATAAGGGGAGGAGTATTATTATTATATCCATAACCTGTAGAGTTTAGAACATTTGATGTGGAACAACTTTGTTGTCTATTTCTATTCTGTTTGTTTTTTCTCCGTGGTGTTTTGTGTCTTGTGAGGTCGCCAATGTATAACCAATTTTCTCCGTAACTTGCTGCTACTTGATTGTAGCTGATTTTGTTCATGAGTATGTATTAAAAATGCATTTTCCTTGTGGCTCATATTCTTACAAAGAATAATGTCATATGTATAATAAAATTATATAATAAATATACACCTAACACCTTATTATCATTAGATGTGATGAGTAATTTCCACTCATCTCACTTACTCATTATCACTCATCATATCTAATAATAATAAAATGTATAGTATGTATTTATTATGTAATTTTATTGTATACATACCGTTACTTTGTTGCCGATACATTTGGAAGATCATCTGAATGATGTAAATTCTCCTGGAGCTCTACCTTTTTGGAGAAAGTAATTCTGTTCGGCTTTTGTTTTTCATTTTTTGTAGTTTCATTTGTGGACTTTTTAGCGAAAATCATTGGCCATATATTCAAGTATTTTCTTCTTTTCCAGCCCAACAATGTGTTTTATGAAACATGTTCTTACAAATAGCATTTGGACCTAAAATTTGAATGTATTTAATACATGAAGTATACTTTTTATGCACTGCAAATCTTTTTTTATATAGTATTACCCAATCAAATCATCATATTTAAATGGCTTTTCAAATAGTGGGTGTTAGACTCAAGTGCTTTTATTAAAATGTCATCAATACATAATTAAATAATAATATAAAAAAATAATATATAAAAATTAAATTCTTTGCATAATCAAGAAATCTAGTATTGAACAAATATTATACTCCCGTAAGCCAATCCATTCTCATATTACTCTGCAGAAGAAATGAAGAATGGAAAATTACAACTATAAACATAACATATTCACTTGTTTCTTTTGGTGGGGGCACTTACTTCCTTATCTTCTTTGAATCTGTGTGTATTATTGAATTGTTTTGTAAGACACTGTGGCGTATCTATTTTCTCCCCTAAAAAGCTGTCAAAGTAGTATTTGTTTACTGTTTTAAAACAGAAAATACAGAGATAAAGACATAAATACATAGACAATGAGAATAGTAAAAATGATAACATAAATAATAAATATATATATGGATATTATTAAAAGATGAAAATATTAAATTTATATCTCTGTATCTTATCCTTACACTTTGAAGGCATAGAAATTATGTTTTTCTATCTCGATGACAGAAAATTTTTCTATTCCCTGATTCCTTGTTCTTATTTTCACCATCAAATATATTTATGTTCCCAATGTTTCTGTATATCTATCCCAGAGACATTAAACCAACATTATCAAATTGATAAGTGAATTAATTAGAGGTTGTACGAGAAGTTTATGGAATTTCCCGCTATGCCGTTTCGGGTCTAATGCACCTGCCTTGAGCCACATTTTAACATGTGGATGAATATGTTATTTACCAGACTTTTCTAAATATATAGCCACACTTAAAAATGTGTTAAAATATAAATGCATCGTCCACCCAAACTAACAAGGCGCCTTAGAGAATTTGCCTCACTTTATATCATAGTTTGAGAATATTACGTACATTCACTATGTAAAAGCATAACATAGGCATCAGAATGGTTTAAGACTTAGGATATAGATTTTCTATTTCTATTTACTGTCACTAACATGACATGAATATTTATGGCTATACAATTATATGGACACTAACCATTGTCTTCTTAGGCATTAATTATTAGCAAATTTCTAATTCGCATATTTGTTTTCTTTTTTTTATTAAATCGCATATATGTTTTTTGCCGCCACTTTGTTCTCCTGCTAATTAATTTTGTTAGAATGAATGTCATTGCTTCCTTCCCTCTGGCTTCTATGATAGTAGAGAAACACAAACTAAATGCAACTAAACTGAAAAAAAAAGGGGGAAAAGTGCAAAGAAGGCAGTGCAGAAAACAATAGGCACAAAAATCATCTCAAAGAGATGAAACACGGTTAAACATATATAAATAAAGAGTAAATATTCAAATTAGTCTTTGATAATTTTATTGATGAACAAATTAGTTCTTGACAAAAACATATTAACGTTGGGTCCCTCACAAGTATAAAAATAGAGCACTATACATCCCTGACAATTTTATCAATGGACAAACTAGTTATTAACAAAACAAATATTAGTGTTGGGCCCCTCACAATTCCAAAAATAGGATATTATAGGTTCTTCATTCTCCTGCAACCTACTAAATGCTAGATGGATTTTAATTATTGATCAATATGGCACCCATTAATTCTAATAACCATCAATTTACTAAAATGCACTATTTTCATTTCTGCAAATCTCTCACTAAATATTCCAAAATTTAATAGAATATTCATACCAAGTATGGTAGTATTGTATTATTTTGTAATATGCAATGACTGTACTTTAACAAATAGCTATTTCTGGAAAATGATTATGAATTTATATATTGGTACTATAATGCCTCAAAATAAGGTGGTAATAAAACATAAAGAATTTGATTCCAAATCTAATTCGTTTCGTAGAATGACAAGCTTGGGGCTAGGGTTTCGTTCTTGATAGTAGGTACGGTTAAATATTGGAATGTTCGGGGAGGAGTTTGCAAACATAAAAATACAATAAAAATAAAGGGGGTATTTCAGTTAGTGTTGATTGAGATTAGTGGATGTCACATAAACCAATAATTAAAATTCACGTTAGCATTTACTAGGTCATAAGTGAGTCAGGGACTTATATATCCTATTTTTACAATTGTGAGAAACCTTAACACTAAATTTTTATTGTTAGGAATCAATTTGTATATCAATGAAATTGTTAAGGATCTATAATGTCTTATTTTTATAATTGTGAGGACTTTAACACTAATATCTTCTTATCAGGGACCACTTTGAGTATTTACTCATAAATAAATCACACGACTTTAATATGTTTCTAACACTAAATGCACATTCCTTTATTTTACTTATATTACCAGACTATAAATCAATCATAAACAACTTTTTTTTTCTTTTTCATTACATTATTATTTTATTTTATATTATTTTGACAACATCCACTAAATCACTCATTTGCTAGTTTCTTAAAATCGTTTTCATTTACCCATGCATAGTGCAAGTCTTAGATTTTTATAAAAGTTGTAGATTTGGAATTAGAGTAATTACGGGTTGTTTGGAATTATTTTTGTTTTGTGTTTTTGAAACTCTTTTGGATAGCAATTGATAAAAGGTTTAATTAATCAGTCAGTCTCTATAGTTTTATTGAATTTTTAATTGAGCCCCTGCATTTTAAAAGTTTTTAATTGGATCCGTATACTGAAAATAAATGTTTAATTAAGCCCTTATCCCCATCAACCATTATAAAAATGTGAAAATTAACAGAATATTATGGGAATATTCTTTTATTATAACTTTATATTAAAAAAAAGAAGGAAAATCCACCTCTTTCCTTCCCCCTCCCTATGAGGTGAAAACCATAACACAGAAAAGGGAGACAGAAACCAAAATCCACCATGAGCATGCGGCGGTTCACGCAGGGACTGGCCTCGTGGTGGTTGCTGCTGTGCTTCGCAGTGTTGCGCTTCATGGGGTTGAGCTTGGCGATGGAGCTCCAATAGGTTCACGCTCGGTTCTGCGGTGAGGGTAGCTGGGTAGAGGCGCGGCTAGAGATGGTTATAGAAGTCTCTTCACTATTGCTAGAAATTTCTTGGTTGTAGAAGCATGAATGACGATGCTCATAGGTGCTTAAAAGCATTCACTGCTTGCTTTGGGGAGGTTTCTCAAAGCTATTCCATAAACAACACAATTTGTTGTCTAATATAGCAAGAATAAAATTCAAGATAAAGCTTTTATCGAGTCGTGAAAAGAAAATCATCACAAATATGTCGTGTCTCTTGTAGTTGATAAAGTAGAGAATTGATCCAGATTAGCGTGATATGAAAAACAATAAAAAAGAAGGAAAGATCTTACAGCATTTGGGAGGAGGAGAGTTGTGGGTTGTCATTGAGAGAGCACTGTAAAGGATGGGGACCCATCTTTTTCTATTTTCAGGTGATGATAACTCTTCAATTTTGGGGTTAGGGATTTCGCACCCACATTGATTGTAAAAGTCTCTTTGTTATTGCTGGAAATTTCTTGGTTGTTGTTTGTATAAAACATCAAAGACTTGTAATTAGTGGGTTTGCAGCTAAAGGTATTATTCAAGGACAAAAAAATTTCTTGGTTACATGGGCACGGTATTGTCGGTACTTGTTCTAATGCAGTTTTTTCCTTTTCCTTTCTGTGCTTGGAGTTCTTTATACTTCCTTCTTTCTCTACCCTTTCATTCCACTGTTTCTTCCAACTTCTCTCTTTTTTTCCATTTGTATTTCTTTCAGTATATTTTCTCATACACATGCACGTTCTATTTGGGTGAGAATGCCACGTTCTTTTTTTCATAATATAAAATTATAATAAAAGAATACTTCTAGAATATTTTGTTAATTTTCATATTTTTATAATGGTTGATAGGGTCGGGGACTCAATTAAACATTTATTTTCAGTATAGAGACCTAATTAAAAACTTTTAAAACGTAGGAACCCAATTGAAAATTCAATGAAACTATAAGGACCAATGGATTATTTAAACCTCAATAAAATCAACCAATTACAAATATAATATTGCATTCTTTCTTGTTTTAAAAATAGAATTTCAAAAATATCTTTCAATTATTTTCTAATTTTTGTTTTTACAACACAGAACTAATATTTTTGTTTTTAAAATCAATATAAAAAAATAACCAATCAAACAAGTTCTTTTTTTTCATTTTTTTTATTTTTAAAAACTAAAAATTATTCTATAAAATACTTTCAACCCCTACTTTTCTTTTGGCATATGAGCAAAGAAGGCAAAAAAACAAAAATAAAAGGAAAGAAAAGAAATTATCTCATGTACAAAACCCCAATTGAATCTGCAAGGAGCATGTGCTCCATTCTCAAAGGAGGATGCTCCCACACACAGTTGGAATTAATATGACGATCGAGTTCCGATTTTTGCCAAAATAATCTGCCACTTGATTCTTCTTTCGATACACATGACAAACAGAACACATCCAGTCAAGTTGAATGAACCTCTTGATATCAGAAATGATTCCCACTGCATAGAGATGAGAAGGGCTAGAGTTAGGAGAAAGGAGGTGAATAAGCTTGAGACAGTCCACCTCACACATAATATGGAGGGAAAACAAATCTTCTATTTCCTTTTTCTGTCTCTTCTATGACCCTTTAATGAAATTTTGACATGTATACAATGATAGCATCACCCATAATTCTTTATTTGATTAAATTTTTTTATCTATCTATAATTTAAATACGTGACAAAACTTGACTGGAGAGACAGAAAATGAGGCAAAGAGAGATTATAGAGAATTTGAATCCAATATGGTGGATGCCGGACTCCCAAGCTAGCTATAAACCTTTCCTAGTTAAGAGCAAGGTGATTTGGCCCAAGGATGCCCATTCAGTCACAATGGCCAGAAGCCCTGAATAACCCATAATCCAACCACCATAAAGAAGACTACCCAAATTGGCGGAGCCTATATCAGCCAGCCTGCTGCCATCATAATTGAGCTTAACAAAGGGAGGCAGCGGCGAGTTCCAACCAACCAAGAGAGGAGGGCGTTGAGTCGTGGGGGGAACAAGGGCCCTGGCACACTCATCAACCAGATGAACAGTCTTTCTAGTCAAACCAGCAAGAGCTAATACTTACGAGAGATAATGATCTCTCTTCTATTGCTTTTGATTCTTGAAGAAACAGCTCACCTTTTGCTTATTAAAAAAAGAAAGAAATCATTATTTTCACTTCTATTTTTGAAAAACTTTAAACTAACAGCATTAAAAACTAAAGAGTATGTTTGGTTAGAGAGTAAAAATAGAGGGTAAATTTTCATGAATGAGCTCTAACTTCATTCATGAAAAATTTACCCTCATTTTCACTTTCCAGTCAAACATATCTTTAGAAGTACTTTTTTAAAGGAACAAAAAAAGTGAATTTTTTTCGTTTCAAAATCATAAAAACACTTATTTGAAAATTTAAATAAAATTAATTTGAAGTTATGTATGAGTTGCACCATAAAAAATTCTATTAAAATTATGTACCAAGAATAAAATTCAAAGCCGGAAAATTTAGCTGCTCTTGACGGTAATCAATGAATTGGATTTTTTTTTTCTCTCCATTGACAATTCATAGTGTAAAATCTTCAAATGGTAAGCTATGATGATGCTTCTCACTCCAATTTCCCGACCTTCATCCTAAATAAGGGCAGAATCAAGCACGTGGGCCGGGCCCCAATTGGAATATGGCCCAGAAACAAAGCCCATCTTACACGTGTCTGGAATCAATATAGAGTCTGGCCCATTGACACCCTGTGTGTCTAGTTTCTGAGCTATAGAAGACGAAACCCATGTGGGCCTTGCACATAAATGCGAGATCTGAATGTGAGCGCACCCTTTGGAGTTGGAGATCTTCAAAAATCACCTGCAATGGAAGTTCCTGAACGGACAAGAGGTGAATAGGAAAGATGTTGAAACCTTAGACGTGCTGTCATGGCCTTCCGGCAAAGAGATACGGCCGGGCAAAATGGGTTGATAGTGACAGGGTTTTGGCTTTGCTTTGTGGTGACACAGTGCACGTGACTGCGGACTCTGCTGTGGGCATTGCATGCCTCTTCATGTTGTTGGTTCCATTGAGTATATACATCATTGTAGTGTTTCTTTTTCTCTTTTCTTCTATTATCAATAAAAATTTAGGTGGGTTCAGCAATGACTAGCCCACCAAGGTGCTCTTTTAACAATTATATAGATTAAGTTAATGCCTATTTTAGTCCCTGACATTTCATACATGAGTCATTTTAGTCGCCGACACAAATGACTCAATCACTTTTTCAGCGTTCTGAATGTGAATCAATTTAATCCCTTTATTATATTATCGCTAGTTAAACAGTGCCTGTGTGGGATAGAGAACATCGTGAGAGGCAGAGGCTCGTAGGAAATAAATGGCCGATATGAAATAGAGCTCGATCAATAAAAAATAGAGTTAAATCAGATATCGATTTAATTCTTAGCCTCTATCCCACTGGCCATTATATTTCCTATAAATTTGCTTCTATTCCTCGGTCGAGTTCTATCTCTCTCAGAACGAGCTCTTAACTAACGGTGATTTGACATATGTTAATAGAGAGACTGAATTGATTCACCTTTATAAATGTGAGGGATCAAATTGATTCATTTTAAAAGTGAGGGACTAAAATGACTCATTTATGAAATGTCAGAGACTAAAGTGAATATTGACTCTATATAGATTCTTACGTGATTATCCACAAATTAAAATATCACATTAAGGTGTTGAACCTACTTCATTGTGAGATATATGACCTGACTTCTTACCATCCACGCCACACTCCATTTGGCATGATTGTACAGTATTCCTCGTGTGAAAGCTACGTACTGCATCTTATTATATATTCGACAACAACAACATGAGGAGAATAGAATAGATACGCATCTCTAGCGTTATCATTAGTCCTTGGGTGCCCCAAAGATTAATTCTCTTTATACGTCCACATATTCAATGTCAAATCTCGAGGCTGTGAAGATTTTTTTTCTTCTCAGTTGTGGTGCGCCAAGTTTCTTGTAAAAAAGTATCATGCTTGTTTTCGTTGAATATTTTTTATATTTGAGAATGTTGAAAATATCTGATCGATATTGATGGTTGTCATTGGTGTGAGGGAAAAGTGATAATATTATACTAATATTCAGAGTGTGTTTTTAAGGAATTTATAGGTATATGCATTTCATCTCTTGATATAATGAGAGGAAAAAGGTATATCTAAATTCTAATTAAGGGGACCAAGAATGACTTATAATTGACTTATACGTAAAGAGTTGTGTTATATGACTTCATGAGTGTAGGATACCGTATCGACTCATACTCCATTTATTATTGGATGAGATATGCACCCTGTTCAAATAGGATCACATCCAATTTAATGGTAAATGAGGTATGAGTCAGCACGATATCCTACACTTCATCGGTACAAATAATATTTTCATATTTAAATTGACAATGTTTGTTTTTAATTAAGGGATTTATCATTTATAGGTACATGCATCTAATCCACAATCCACAAGTATCGTGCAACCAAGTCAACTTGTTCAGAGTTCTAATCCAATAATTAGCTTATTATCAATATAATCTAGGATTAAAATATAAAATTATGTGACTTTTTAAAATTATTATATGAATATTAGTTGCCATTAATTTCAATCTTAACTATCAATGATGATTATATGACTTAGATTTGATCTTCTCTCTTTTATAATAAACCACTCATATTACTTGTGTCAACCCACATATATGGAGCGATTCATATGAGATGATTGATTTATTGTCAAAGTAAGAGGGCTAAATCTTGATTATTGAATCTTACATGAATAATGAAGATTAAAATATAATGTTATATGACTTTTTTAAATGAGTATGTGAGCATTAATTATCTTTAACTTTTAATCTTAATCATCATGCATGGACAGTTATATGACTCAACAAATAAAGCAACAATTCCCTTCTATTGTTGGATTGAATGCTTATTGCAGGTTAAAAAAAAAGAAAACCCTATAACTTATTTTTTCAGAATTGCTTGGCTAGCCATGGGCCAAAATGTAAGCTCCTCGGTGACACTTGTTAGATAAAGTTAACCAATTAAAATAACAAAACTTTAGAAAACAATTCTGGGCGCGAGAGGAGGTAAGAAAAGTGGTAACCAAGCAGAAAACACTTATAACAATGATGTAGATGAAGAATCTAACAAAATCCACTTACGTTGAGATTTTCTATTCTTTTGCTGTAATCTTTAGTATAATTTTTCCGTCAGGATCAGTCTTTGCATTAATTAATTACTGCCAATCCAAAGGTTAGATTCTTGCAAAATGTTTGAATGTGATGAATTTTTTGAGTACAATCGTATCATATATGTTGGCTTTTAGCTCCATGAAACACCACCAGAGGTTCCCAAAAAGTAATACAGATATGACAGTGTGTTCATTGTATACTTTTTTAAAAGTATATGCTGTGATCGTGTATGTTCGGTTAGTGACCATCAATATATCACTTGTGTTTGGAGATTTTTATGTGTGATTCAAGATTTTTATATATGCATAAAGTGATCATATGGATGTTTTTACATGAGAGAGGAAAGCGATGCACATAATCATAAATGAATAACTAAAATCAAAATTTATTTAAAATTCACGTGATCATCTTAAAAATATATGATTTTATATTTTAATTTTGTTCATTGATAAAAAATTTAATGGCGAGAATGTAGTAAGATGATTGATCACTTTCCTCTTAATCCTCTCCTTGCATATCTATTTATATAGATAGAACCAGTGCATTTATAGAACTAGTTAGTTTATCAATGTTAGCGTTTTAATTTGGTTTAGTCTACGTGTTAGGTATGAACGTAACTAGAGTAATTAAGATAAGAGACATATATACTCAGCCAGCCTCCTGATTCATTACATACCATTTTCAAAGAAAATATAGGAGTTAAATAAAATTAGCGCATGACAGTAATAATAACACAGGATACTACTGCCCGGGACATTTTTGTACCTTCAAATGAACTTATACAAAGTTAAGTCGTGTATCTTATTTACCTTCTTTTGGAAAATAAATAACATATTATAATAATCGTAGCTTTTTTAACAATATACTAAAGATCATTAGAAATATCAGTTGTATCACAGTTATAAAACAAAGTATGGCATAACGTACTTGCAGAGCGTCCTGATAGGGAAAAGTATATGTACATTAGAGAAATACTTAAGTGTATTAAGAATTAGAGAAAACACTTATTATCAATTTATTAATTGATATATAAGTTTTAATTTGTAGGTCACAATTATCTTTCAATTTTCTTTCATTTTTAATGCAATCCTTATGCATCAATCAATAAATAGAGCAAAATAAATATTTTATTTTGCTCTAAGAGTGTTTAAAAATTTCTCCTGATATCATTGTTCACCTACACTAAATAAGTACTGTGAAAATTACTTGTATATCATAGCCCATCCAACTTAATTTTGTTCCTTGTCAAAGATAGTTTAAGACAGTTATGATAGATAATGTACAAACTGTGATAAGTGTTGTATATATTATGAAAAATAACTTATTAATTATGATGTGATATTTTGTGATTCTTGGAAATTCAAAAGGATGTGATCGATAGAAAGAACATGTACGTTAAAACTGCAAGTTTTGCAATTCTTTATAAGCTATAAATATCTTGAAATGATATGTACAAAAATATCCTATTGTCATAGTTAGGGAATAATTGTGATATGTGTTGGTGGGCTTTCTTCCTCATTAGGACCTAACAACTTACAAAAAATAAAAATAAAAAAATTACAAAAGAAAACAAAAAAAAAGGAAACTAAAGAAAAAAGGAAGAATCACGCTACACTAGCGTGGGATTGAAAAAAAAAATGAAGACCCGAGGTGAGCACTGCGAGAGAGAAGAAGAAAAAGGAGAAAAGGCAGAGCAGTGAGTTCATTATGAAAATTTAGTATGTTATTTTTGATGTTGAACTTGATACTTTGATATAGCCTGTTAATTTTATTGTCTTCTCTTGTGGTTATTCTGTTATACCCACATTGTAGAGTTATATGATTGTGTTCCACTCATTGGGTTAGTATTGTGTTGATTGTTAAGATTCCCTAGTACTATTAGGAAGACTGAATGTATTCTCATTGATTATAGTGGAAGTTTTTGTTAGACTAGGTCTCATGAGTTTTTTATTCCTCTAACTGGGGGTTTTCACACGTTAAAAATTATGGAGTCTCTTATTTTATTTTTCTGCTAAATTATTATACTACCTAGAGTATTTTTGGTACTACCTATTTAACTACACAAGTGTGGAAAAATATTTGTTACTTTTACTGTCGATAACAGGTTCATTCCTAAGGTTTCCCCAACAAAGTGGTATCCAGAGCTTTGGTTATTTTTTTTATCTGTGCAGTTTAAAATGGAGGAACATCAGGGGCCAAATATGATCAAATTGAATTCCAAGAATTACTCAGTTTGGAAAACTCTCATGGAAGACATGTTATACAGTAAGGATTTGTATGATTCTATTAAGAGTGATAAATATAATCCTGCTGATAAGTCTGAAGTCGAACGGAACATAATGTACAGAAAAACTATTGCTTTGATTAGGCAATGGTTGGATCTTAGTGTGTATCCACGTGTTGACAAAGAAACTAATACTCAGAGCATGTGGCATAAATTGGCAGATTTATATGAGAGGAAGAATGTGCAAAATAAGGCATATTTGATTCAGAAGCTAGTAGATATGAAATATAAAGAAGGTGATTCAATGCCAGAGCATTTGAGTAGCTTCTAGGAGATTATCAATCAGCTGACAACCAATGAGATTATATTGTCTGATGAGTTGCAAGCATTATTGTTGGTGAGTTCTTTGCCTGACAGTTGAGAAGTCCTGGTTGTGACATTAACTGGCTCAGCTCCAAATGGGAAGTTGACGTTGTCAATGGTTAAAGAAAGCATGTTGAATGAAGATGCCAGAAGAAGAGAGCGGAATTTGATTAGTGCCTCCACCCAGTCAGAAGCACTTGTTGCAGAGTCATAGAGGAGAAGCCTGAATTAAAGACCTTATAATATTGACAGGTCAGAGAGCCATAGCAAGTCAAGGAGTAAGTCCAATACAAGAAAGGAATTTAATTGCTATCATTGTGGCAAACCAGGACACATCAAAAAATATTGCAGGTACTTGAAAAGAGAGAAATCAAGAGAAAGAAATGAAGACAAAAATAGTAGCAATGATAAAGACACTGTTGCTGTTGCATATGATGATGTCATTGTTCTACATCATGAGAACTTCATAAATCTTGCATGTGATGGTTCCAGTTGGATCATGGATTCTAGTGCCTCATATCATGTTATTCCTAGACATGAATTTTTCTCTACTTATACTGCTGGTGACTTTGGCAGAATAAGACTAGGAAATGAATGGATATGCAAGATTGTTGGTATGAGAGATGCGTGGCTTGAAACTAGCCTGTGATGCAAATTACAGTTGAAGAATGTTAGGCATACGCCTGATATGTGGCTTAGCTTGATGTCAATCAAAGCATTGGACAGAAAAGGTTACTACATTACCTTTGGTGGTGGAAAATTCAAAATCACCAAAGGGTCACTAGTTGTTGCAAGAGAAGATAGTAGTTTTACTGCTTTCTATCAATTGCCTAGAAAGTTGTATAAAGAGGAGGTGAATGTTATTGATGATTCCTCTTCAGACTTGTGGCATATGCTTCTTGGCCACTTGAGTGAAAAAGGGCTTGCGTTCTAACCAAGAATCAGTCTCTTCCAATAAAAGGTACGTCCTTGAAGACCTGCACTCATTGTTTTGTTGGAAAACATGCTAGAGTAGCTTTTCATTATTCAGGACCTCATAGGAGACCACATGTACTAGATTTAGTTCACACTAATGTTTGCACTATGGACACAAAAACTCTATGAGGTGCATCATATTTTGTGACTTTTATTGATGACTATTCTCGAAAAACGTGGGCTTTTGTGTTGAAGTCTAAAGACTAGGTGCTTGGAGTTTTCAAGAGCTTCCATGCAAGTGCTGAAAGAGAAAAGGGAATGAAACTGAAATGTGTTCAAGTAGATAATGAGGGTGAGTACAGAGGTCCATTTGAAGACTATTGCAGAGAATATGGGATCAGGCTTGAGAAAACAGTTTCCAAGACTCCTTAGCATAATGGAGTTACAAAGAGAATGAACCGTATAATCAATGACAGAATTAGGTGTATGCTCTCTCATGCAAAGTTGTCCAAATCCTTTTGGGGTGAAGCAATAAGAACTGCAGTGGATTTGATCAACCTTTCTCCTTTAGCTTCTCTAGATGGTGATATTCCATTGAGAGTATGGACAGGGAAAAATTATCTAATATAGTCACTTGAGAGTGTTTGGCTGAAGGGCCTTTGTTCATATTCCAAAAGATAAGAGGTCCAAACTTGATGGGAAGTCCAAGCAGTGTATCTTCATTGGTTATAGTCATGAAGACTTTGGTTACAGGTTATGGGATCCGGCAAGTAAGAGAATAATTAGAAGCTGAGATGTGATCTTTCTTGAAGACCAAACCATTGAAGAAAAGTCAGATAAGCCAGTGTCTGTTACTAGAAGTGACAGTGATATTGTGCTAGAGTCTCCTCCTAGTACTCCTGTTGATGAGGGAGATGTAGAGGTTGATGATGGGAATACAAGTGATGAGCCTACACCTACTCTTGAGGTGCCAGTTGAGCAAGTTCCACTAGAACCACCAGTTGATTCACAATTAGGAAGATCTACAAGACCACATCAGCCTTCTAAGAAATATTCTTCAGATGAATATGTGACAATCTGTGATAATGGGGATCCAGAAAGCTTCCAAGAGGCTATTTTTGATGAACACAAAGACAAATGGTTGAAGGTTATGCAAGAGGAAATGAATTCCTTGTATGAGAATCACACTTTTGAGTTGATAAAGTTGCCAAAGGGTAAACAAACACTCAAAAATAAATAGGTGTTCAAGCTGAAAATTGAAGATAATGTCTCACAGCCAAGGTATAAAGCAAGGTTGGTTGTGAAAAGTTTTGAACAAAAGAAAAGAGTTGATTTTAAAGAAATTTTCTCATCGATGGTAAAGATGTCCTTTAGTCGAGTTGTGCTTAGTTTAGCAGCAAGCTTGAATTTAGAGGTTGAGCAACTTGAATGTCTTCACATTCCTTCATAGTGACTTGGAGGAAAAAATTTATATGAAACAGCCAGAGGGTTTCAAGGTTAAGGGAAAGGAGCAGCTTGTGTGCAAATTGAAAAAGAGTTTATATGGCCTCAAGCAAGCACCAAGGCAATGATACAAGAAATTTGATTCTTTCATGGCAAATCATGGGTATAGTAAGATTACTTCGGGACTACTTCGGCCCATTGCATATTTGTCAAGAAATTCTCTGATGGTGATTTCATAATTCTCTTACTTTATGTGGATGACATGTTGATTGTTGGTCATGACAAGCAGAAGATTCAGAGTCTTAAGAGGGACTTGAGCAAGTCCTTTGATATGAAGGACTTAGGTTCTACAAAGCAAATCCTTGGCATGAGGATCACTCGTGACAAAAAGAATGGTAAGTTATGGTTATCTCAGCAGAAGTACATTGAGAAGGTGTTGAAGAGGTTTAGCATGAGTAATTCAAAGCCTGTTGGTACTCCATTTGCTGGTCATTTCAAGTTGGATTCACAACAATGTCCTACAAGTGAGAAAGAAAAAGAAGAGATGGAGAAGGTTCCATATGTATGTACAGTTGGCTGTTTGATGTACGCCATGGTATGTATTAGGCCAGATATTACTCATGCTGTTGGTATTGTTAGCCAGTTTCTCTCTAATCCTGGAAAGGATCATTGGCAAGCTGTGAATTGGATTTTCAGGTATCTTCGGGGCATTTCTAGAGTTTGTTTATGCTTGGGTAGTGGTCAGCCTGTGTTGGATGGTTACACAGATGTGGATATGGCTGGTGATCTTGATTCTATGAAGTCTACTTTTGGGTATATGGTGACTTTTACAGGGGAGCCATGTCATGGCAGTCTAGACTTCAGAAATGTATTGCTTTGTCTTCTACTGAGACTGAATATATTGCTGTTACTGAAACTTTAAAAGAACTCTTGTGGATACAGAAATTCTTACAAGAGTTAGGTCTTAATCAAGAGAAGTTTGTGTTATTTTGTGATAGTCAGAGTGCTATCCATCTCAGCAAGAACCCGACATTTCATTCCAGGTCGAACATAGAGGTGCGGTATCATTGGAGACGTGAAGCACTGGAGATGAAGTTGCTTTCATTGGAAAAGATCTATATTGATGATAATGATTCAAATATGATGACTAAAGCTTTGCCAATGGTAAAGTTTGTTTCTTACAGAGAGAAGGCGAGTTTAGTAGAGCAGCGCATCCCCACTTGAGTCGGGAAAGGGGAGATTTGTTGGTGGGCTTCTCTCTTCATTGGAGGCCCAACAACTTACAAAAGAAAATAAAAAAAAAGGAAATTGCAAAAGAAAAGAAAACAAAACAAAACAAAAAAAGGAAACCAAAAAAAAGAAAGAAAAGCCATGCAACAGTAGCATGGGATGTGCAGTAGGTTTATCATTAGATGGGTAAATGTGCTCCGTTTATCATGAAAATTTAGTATGTTGTTCTTGATGTTGAGCTTGATACTTTGATATAGTCTTTTAATTTTATTGCCTTCTCTGGTGGCTATTCTGTTATACCCACATTGTGGAGTTATATGGTTATATTCCACTCATTGGGTGAGTACTGTGTTGATTGTTGAGATTCCCTAGTGCTATTAGAAAGACTGATTGTATGCTTATTGATTATAGTAGAAGTTTTTGCTGGACTAGATCCTGTGGGTTTTTTGTCCCTCTAATTAGGGGTTTTCTCATGTTAAAAATGACGGTGTCTCTTGTTTTATTTTTTTACCAAATTATTATACTGTCTAGAGTATTTTTGTACTACCTATTTAACTATACAGGTGTGAAAAAATATTTATTGCTTTCGCTGTCGATAACAGGTTCATTCCTAAAGTTTTCCCAACAATATGTGATTCTTCTACATCTAGCTCTTGGAATTTCGTAGTAAGAATTACAAAATTTATATGACCTGTGCAATTGTTCAATTGTGAAGCAAAAGTGCCAATAAATTTAATTTGTGCGTTTTGTTTTTGGTAAAAACTATTTCGATAGGCCACACTTCTTTAGTTTGTTAAAGAAGAAAAAGCTGAGACGCAAAATTTAAAGATAACAATATTGACATACTTAATTAGTCGTTGCCATTTCATTGGAATATATACATGTCTTCAGCAAACTGCTGATGATAAATAATAGATTATTATATGTGAGACATTTTTCTGGTCATTCATAATTTTTATGGCTCAAAAGGGTATTCTATGATCATATCCCTTCATGGAATATCAGGTAAGAAAAACATAACAAATAAAATGGAATTAAGATAACATGCATATTAGTGTATATAGCAGACGATATAGTTGTTCTGTGGATGCATCGGCAAGGGGCATAGCTAGACATTATCCTAAGGGGGATCGACAGGGCAGATCCTTAGTAGAATTGAATGAGAAGTCCCTCTCAAGAGAGTTAGGCAAAAAGAAGACAAGCTCATAGGTGTCACTTGGTCATCTTAAGTGGCCAGTGGGACATGTCCCACATTTCTGCAACCATGGCCCACAACATGTAAATCCACCACAAATTCCCTTCGTTCATATCTTGGGCCTATTCAGTCTATTTCCCTATATATATATATATATATATATACATATATGGTTCATTCTCTTCCTTGAGTGTACCATTCAGGCTACAAACTCAGCTTCAATAACCAAATTAAGTTTTGAAGTACAACACAAAGTAAATGGCAGCTAGGAGTGTGTTCACAGTTAGGAAGCTTCGGTCATGGGGGAGATGTTCAAAGTACATTCGGCAGCAGAGGACTCGGCTTTACATTATCTGGAGATGCACTGTGTTACTCTTGTGCTGGCACGAGTAACTAAGCTACTATGATCAGTGCTTGGAGCCACTTCATGTTCAAGAAATTAAATGGTGGCTAAGCTAGATTGGGCTATATAGATACATGATCAAATTAGCAGAATTTGGGGGTTTCCATTTTTTGCTGATCATCAACCATTTCCGGGGACAGAAGCAATGAATGAACAAAGATTTTGTATGGTAGGAGCTAGCTAGCTAGGTACGCAATGGAACTAGATCAAGCAGGGTAACCTGTTGCGTGTGTAAATTATGAACTAGTAGCATATATGTAAACTAACATGTGACCCACTACAAATTGCCTTCCTTTGATTTATATCATCAACTCTCTTTTTCTCTTTTCTCTTTTTATGAAAAGAAAATCAGTCTTTGCTTTTTAGTCTGTACGTGCTAATAATTAATAAAGTGGTAAAGGCACCACACCAAAGTCAGGGAGCTGATTTTGTAGAGCATCAAAATAATGTTCCTGTAAAACTTCTTGCCTTGTCAGAAAGTTGACCATGCCATAGTCAATTAGATATAAGTAAGGAACTGAATAATTCAATACATGGAGTGCAACCATATGATACATTTATGAGCAACCAAGTTGGATTTATGTCAATGGAACAAACCATATCCCCAATAAGAAAAATGAAAAACTCAGTGAGATTGTGCATTATACATCCACTGTACTAGATCTTATTTCCTCATGTTAATCTCAAGTCCTAAGTAAATATAAGATATTTTGGGCAGGAGCATTAATTGTGTTAATATAATTTCTGCGGCTTCTGACATCCAAACAGTTAGTTTTCAGCTACATTCCACGGGTGGCCATTGATTGACACTTGGAATCTGATAGCATCCAGACAATAGAATAATAAATAGTTCAAGGCAAGGATTTTCCTGTGGAACACGGTACAGGATTTAATTCTTGACCATTGATTTTTTTTTATAATTTTCTTTTTTCGAGATGCGCGGTGAGTATAATTGAAACTTCAAAGAAAATCTTTCACAGTGTAATGCAGGAACTCGAGCCATTTCCAGAATGTTCATCTTAAGAAAACATAACCTGTACTTTGGTCGCAATCCTAGTACTGGAGCAACCAAATCTAAACTCAAGATGTGGACTTGCCATTATCCCTCCTTCAATGACCTTTCCCTTATATATATAAATATGTCATTTTCATTTCTTTCTCTAACAAAAATTGGTAATTTGGTAATAATGACATATTAATATTGTCAATGACAGAGCTATAGTGGCATGCCTGCCTAAGAGTCTAAAATGATTATTCCACTTTGAAGATTAATTACCTCAGACATGTTGTTCCTCCCACGATTTTCTTCAAGGAAAAGGGTACCATACAAACCTATGCACATGGTAAATGGAAAATTTTACTTGAGTCCATTGATCCATTTCAAACACAATTAAATGGATATTTTATCAATGATAATTTTAGCTCCATCAAATACTATCCTGCTCCCGAATAAATGTTAATTTGGACAAACTGATATATTAATAAATCAATATATTTAAGCATAAAGTGCTCCATCCATTATCCAAATGGACAATTAATTGGGCACCGAGGGAATAGTTAGTTACTTAAAAGTTGTCAGACAACGCAACTAAATTCGAACACTAAAAAAATTGGTCTTAGCATCTGCTGAAGCCTTAAAACACGTTATGTTGGCTGCGTGCGTGTGATCCTTTAAGTAGGGTCCATACTAATCTTCTCTATATCTGATGAAGGGACAAATAGAAATTAGAGAAGTGGGGAAAACTTATATTCTGATTTGATATTTTACTCTTTGTATGCTAGCTGCAGATTATCATTCAGAAATTCAACACACCCACACGCACGCACGCACACACACACACAGATATATATATATATATATATATATATATATATATATATCTTTTTTACGAGAAATACAATCAATATTGGCAAACTTCTGTATATTAATTTTGTGGACCAGGAAACTGCTTTATTAATTTAAATCTTATATTTCTGACAAGAGTACCAAACATTTTTACATTTTGATTTAGTTCATGTTCTATTACTCGATTGACGAAGACGAAACATTCGAGATTTGATTGATGTCGTGTTCCTAGAGAACAAAAAACTCCTCACGTATCGGGCTTACATTTATGGTTAACACTTGCACTACGATAGCCATAAGCAGTGGCTCAAAGTAAAATACTAGGGGAGAGTCGGGTCCGACCAAACATTTATGACATAAAATAATGCTACTAAAAGAATTAATCAATTATACAGGAGTACCACAAGAACAAAATGGATATTTATACGTATCATCGCAATATCTCAATTCTACTACCATCCTCAACTTCCATTATTTCGTGTGACTCTAGTGTGCAAATGAATACCCTAAATTACTGTATATAAATATTGTTTTTCTATATAAGATTATTCACTGACGATTTGATTGGTTTAAATAATTAAATACTTATTCTTTTTAAATAAAATATTTGATTCCTATAAATAAAAAAGCTAATAGTTGAACCAACCTCACTTGAATTAAACTAGTTAGAGATCAGTAAATTTTAAATACTAACAATTTATAATATATATATATATATATAATATAATATAAATTGCACAATTATATCTATTATAATATAATACTAGATTAAGTAGGCATATAAACTTTATTTTCAAGTCTCAACTTTATTTTATTTTGATTTCATTTAACATTTTATAGGTAGAGCCAACAAATGAGTATGTGAATGAATAAAAAGATAGCATGCAAAAACTTTGTGAGATCTAACAATTCCATACATACGCAATTTTATTCCCGGAAACAGAGAAATTATTCCTAAATTTTGAAGTGCTTGATAATGATGATATTCATGTTATAAGATAACAACTTTATCATTACTTCAATATCTACTTCAAAGAGAGTGAGTGAATATTACAAGCAAATCTAACATCCCTTCCCTTCCTCCCTTATCTCTCTGCAATATCAGTAAATTAATGTACTATAAATTATGATTATCTCAGTTATATAAAATAATTCCACCACTTCAATAAAATGTTAGAACAAAAAGATTATTTACTCTAATTTTAAGCCTCATTATGACCAATATATATATATATATATATAAACACTCTATTTTGTGATAAAGTAAACATTGTAAATATACTGTAGATTAATAACTTCACACCCTTGCAGCTCTTTTACATATGCAGAGAGGATGGTGATCCTTTTGGGGCACGGCTACCACTTGAAGGAATAGTAAAATTTAGGTTTAATTAATCTGTCAGTTCTTATAAATTCATCGAATTTTTAATTAGATCTCTACATTTTAAAAGTTTTCAATTGGGTCCCTGACCGCATTATCCATTACAAAAATATTAAAGTTAACAGAATATTTCGATAATACTCTTTTACTATAATTTATATTAAAAAAAATAAAAATCCTCCCCCCTCCCCCTTCCCCTTCCCCCTCCCCCTTCATCACCATCGAGTCAGAAAGTCGCGCTAGGGCTTGCCATCTCCGTCGTCAGCGCGGTCACCACCTCGCCATCACCAATGATCTTGCACACACCACTGTGAGTGCGACGACATCACTGCCTTCCCACCACCATCGCCCACTAGCCACGGCAGACTAGCCCATCACTGCATGTTGGCTGGCTTCTTCCTCCTCTTCCCTACCTTTGCCTTTAACGCCACTGCCTCTCTTTGTGTATAGCGCTATCCAACAGAACCTATACCCCTAAATGTTTGATTGGTGTTAAACTAATTTGATATGTGGTTTTCAAGACTGGCGCCACCTTTCTTGTGTATCCTTCATGACCTAATGACAGTGGTGGTGCCACCTTCGTGAACCGTCGCCTCCATGATAGTGGTTTCTACCTCCTTTTTTGTGTGTCGTGGTTGTGGTTACAAGGGGAAAAGGAAAGCGGAGGGGAAGGGGAAGGGTGACTTGATATGTGACTTTCAAGACTGGCACCACCTTTCTTGTGTGTCCTCCGTGACTTGATGATAGTGGTGGTGCCGCTTCCGTGAACTGTTGCCTCCAAGATAGTGGTTTCTGCCTCCTTTTGTCTATGTCATGGTGGTGGTGACAGGAGGAAAGGGAAAGGGTAGAGGAAGGGGAAGGGTGACTTGATATGTGGCTTTCAAGATGGGCTTCACGGTGGAGCTCCAGCAAACGACAACGACGGCGCCAAGAACGTCTTCGCAAAGGATGGAGCTGATGGTGATGATAGTAAAGGTGTAATGGGAGGGGAATGTTTTGGGAATGTTCCTAGAGTACGTGGGCTTTTTCATTTTTTCTAATATAAAATTATAATGAAAGAATATTCCGGGAATATTCTCTTAAATATCACGTTTTTTGTGACGGATATGGAGTTAGGGACCTAATTAAATATTTATGTTCAGTACAGAGACCCAATTGAAAACTTTTAAAATGTAAGAATCCAATTGAAAATTCAGTGAAACTATAGAGATTGACGGATTAATTAAATCTAAAATTTACCCCAACCAAAAAACAGCTGCTGACAAAACGTTAGAAATTTTGAGACACAAGAAGTTACTATATCCTATTAATTTATTAACTTCCAAGAGAGCAACATAACATTGCTATGATAGGCAAGTAAGTACGATTGATTCAAACAAAATTTCCTAGAAACAAAAAAAAAAAAAAAGCCAAATATAAGAATTAAAATCCTAGATCTATATTTTCATACAAAGACCCAAAAAACAATATCTATCTTCACCCTGTATATATTACTAGTGGCCACACAACTATGCTGGAAGAGTTGCTTGGTTGAAGCTCATTTTTATTGCCCTGGGAAGGGTCCATCAGAGATCCTGGACCTCTCCTTAGATGTACATCATCCTCTTAAAAACTTGGTCAAACCTTCACCTGCTTGCTTGATTCCCCTGCAACGTTATTTCAATACAAGATATCTAAATATTTGCACAATATCACACCAGCAATCATATATAATAGTGCAATATGTTATCAGAACTGTGTGTTTGGTTGGAAGAATTTTCCACAGAAGTTTCACATTAGCTAATTATGTATCTTGAAAGATCTTTCATGAAAGTAATTAGTTCAGACGGATTTTCTCTTTTCAATAAACGACTTTGGTGGATGATGGTAGATTACTCCTGAACGTTTGCATCAGAAGCTGGAAAAATTTATATTACATAAAAGGAGAGGTGGTGGAAAGCTTTGGCTCCAAACTACAGCAAGCAAGGTAATATTCCATTATTTCAAAATCATCTTTCAATTGAACTCTGGTCAAATGCGTCGTATTGATTAATGCAGAAAAGCCACACTTCAAATTTCATTTTCAATTGACAAAATACCTATATGGTTTCTATTTTCATTTTCTGTTTCATTTTTTATGTTTTCTATTGTTTGGATTTTGTAAAGAAATTAGTGAAAACAATAAAATATTGTTTCCTATTCTCATTTTCTGTTTCACTATCTTGGCATGCAACACAAATTGCCCCAACATAATAGTCACCTTTTCATTCCAAGCTTGAATATTTTAGGAGGGAAAGAGAAATATAGAAACTGAAAAACTAATTCTAAACTTACCACAGGCTTGTGACCTGTCAACTTTCGGCCAGATGGAACTCGTGCCACAGATGAAGCGGCTGCAACAGCAGCTACACGTATTCTGCCAAGTTCATGCACTCCAAATTCAGTTAGTAACCATTTAAGAGCTGTGATAAATAGGGAGAGATAAAAAGAGTAAAAGTAAAGCAGAAAATTTTTGGATCACCTTCTATGTACGTCTACATATACATCAGTTTCATCCACAATTTCTTCCTGCATGGAAGAAAAATATAAGCAAAATTTCTTCATTCTATGGGCAGCATATTTGTACTTTTGTTGCACCAATAAAGCACAACAATATCCCCAAGTGACATAAGCATTAAGGGAAAATATAAGTAGATAACAGGTTTGCATAACCATAGTTCAAATTCCCTATATGAGCCTAGTGCAAGCAAATCCTACCTGCAGGAGTTCTTCGAAAACATCCTCCAGGGTTATGATGCCAATAACTTCCCCATCTTCAGCATTATCAGGACAGTGGTGCATACCATTTGTTGCCGTGCTATTTTTTGGATATTGTTGGTCTGCAGCATGCCTAGGAGGCTTGTCAATGTTGACAACAACATTTTTTGATTTGTCAGAAGATTTGGCTAGCAATGGTGTAGTTAGTTGAGAATTTTGTTTCATGGCTTGATTATCCTTGCACTTCTCAATTTCACCAGCAGCCTGAGGGTTGTTTCTCTCTCTTGTAACCTTGACTACAGCTGCCATATGGCTGCTTCCTTTTTGAAACTCGTTGAGGATATCATATAAAGGCATATCGGCTGGAACCCTGGGTTTATTTCTTAATAATGGTTCAGTTCAATTGATAAATTAGAAAAGAAGAAATATAAGGACACTATGTCAAACCTAGGAATTCTCCTGATGGAAACAGCACTAACAGGAGTCTCGGTTTCAGCTCTTACAGTAAGAAGGCTTTTTACCTAGCAAATTATAAGATTCACAAACTGTTTTTAGCAGCCAGTAACCCCAAAAAATAAAAATAAATAAATAAACAAATAAAGCAGTTTGGATCCTATAGGTCACATGTTCACACTCACTAGTAAGAGGCCAATTATATTTTTGGGGTTTCCACTATATACAGGTACACGACTATGGCCTCGTGCAAGAATTTTCCCAATTGCTTCCCTGTGACAAAACATGAAAAGAAAATCTGAGTCAACTTCAGCTCTAAATATAAATACTCATGGTTAGAAATGTGTTTTGGCTCAATGCAAGTCACAAGAAAGAAAAGTATATAGATGGCCTTCATAATTCTGGTAAACTATGCAGAAATTCCATTAGGGAGAGCATAGGATTCAAGACATAAAATTTTTTCTTTTGTCAGGACTAGAGAGGTGTAACATCCCCATCTCCCAAAAACTCATTGATTTGACAGACCCTGCCTCTGCAATGCTCACCGTGGAACAAGAAAAAAAATGAGAAAAACATTCATACATATACTTCATACACACAAGATCAGTTTACTACAAGGCAGATAAGGTGAGAAATACTAAGTATAGGTATGATTGACCATCAACTGATCCACCATGCTTGGCTAACCTCAATTACAGTCAGATATAGGCTTATAAAATAATATCTATCAGGTTATATGTCAATAAAAAAGCTTACAGATGCAAACACACCAGTCCAATTTGGAAGCAACATCCAAGGAAAACGTAGATTCAATTGGTGTCATAGCCTCCTCTGCAGTCTGCATAACAATGTAGAAATATTTTCTATAATATTATAAAGCTAATATAGCATGACTTTTCTTGGATAAAAAGAAAGCCAATACAGTATATACATCTGTGTTTTAAATGTCTCTTGACACTGCAATGGTAGATGGGCCATAAAAGTAAATTATAATTATAGAACAAGCCATCACTGAAGAGAACACAGGTGATTATGCCCATCAGAACACCTCAGCTGGCAAAGTGAACGAACTGACCTGGATGATCTAGCAAGAGACGCACATACAAATGTAGCATTCAAACTTGGAAACCAGTCAAATGATAGTTGCTTCTTTGCCAACAACAGCATGTCCTCCTAACTTAAAAGAGAGTACATGCTAGAGTCTTATTCTACACTCTACAGCTTCATACCCAGAGCCATACATCACAGATTTATGGAGTATATATTGTCAAATCGGCACTATATATTTTACTTTAGTGGTTACTATATCTGCAAATTCCATGACATTCGTATACTCTGATGTAGGGTCATTAAAGAAATGGAGACTGTTCAATTCTTTGTTACAGAAAAATGGCAATAGATAAATCTATCAATGCTTTTCTTGAGATCAGTAGATACCTTCTCAGTGAGATCTAGTGCTCCACTGATAATTGTTGTCTCATCATGTGTGAGCTCACCACCTTTACCAGCCTACGATGGTCAAGAAAATGAAGTTAAGGAGAATTGAAAAGAATATAAGATACTAGAAAAATTGTCAAGGTGAAATTAGCAGCCTTCCTTATAAAATGTTATCTATGTTTTTTATAGTGATAAATTAGAACACTACTATTAGAACATATTTTCCAAGAAACCATATGGTTACTCAACTTGAATAGGAACCTGAATGCTTATGTTGATTAGAAGAGATTACCTCCTGGCTATGGATTGAAACAAGGGCTTTCAATTGTGCTCTCCTAAACAGTGCATCATTGTGTCCTAGTAAAACATCCAGAACCTGGAAACGTAAAGGTGTAGTATAAGCTCAAAAAAGCCATGATTTGTTCCAGATAATATTGACCAAAATGTCCACTGTTATGAACTGAATAGTAGATGCCTCCAGGAAAAAAAAGGAATTGTTCAACAGAACCCAACCCAAATTGTGCCCACACCACCCCTTTAACAAAGGGCATGAAGTCAAGGATGCCATGAAACCCGAAAAACTCAAAATGATCTATGTGAACATAGAATTCATTAAATCATTAGAATCATAAATTCTATAAGAAGGGAAATTCTACTGGGGAAGGTTTTTCATGGGTGAAGTTTACTTGCCTATCACCTTTATGCTATACAGCAATGTGATTTAATGTTAATATATATATTCTTCAACGGAAGTTAAAAACTTAACAAGCATAATCTTTACCTTTCCAATAGGGTAAGCAATTGGATAACATATTATCATCAGTACACGTACAAGCCACACAAAATTTGCACCAACATAGAGCCCATATCTTGAGCATATAGCTTGAGGAATAACCTAAGCCCAATGCCATTATACAAGTTAGTTGAGTGTCATGCTTAGATGTTTGTGGATGATGAAAACTGGATTCAAAAAATATTTTACCTCTCCAAAAGCTAGAACAAAAGTCACAGATAAAACTACTGCAACAACAGGATGAAAAATTTTATCCAGGTAAATAGGAAGTGCCTGCAGATCAAAACAGCAAGAAAAGAAGAAAAAAGAAGGATCCATCATTAGTGGTTAGAAGATCAGCAAACAAAAGCAAAGTTAACATAATTTATTGGTTTTATCAATGTTACAAATTGGAATTTTTAGCTCTTTTCTCGTTTAGGCTCGTTCTTTGAGTGGACTAAGGTGCCATCAGAGACAAAGCAATTATTCAATTTATTTCATATATATTTCAAAGTTTTAGATGATCAAGGTATTTAGAAGTCTCACAATGATGTCAATCATGTTTAATGGAGTAATGGTTGACTTATTCTAAAACTAACCCTGTTAGTGAGTCAGTAAGCTTGGTGTAACTAGGAGTTAGTTATTCTGTTATTAGTTAGTTATAGGTGCACATGGATTGTATCTTCTCTGAGAAGCTTGAGCTATCACTATATATAGCCTCCTTCTCATGTATGATGAATCACTTCAATACATTCTAATCATTCAGTCACAAACTCTACTTGCTCTCTCTCCCTCTCTCCCTCATTTTCCTTTTCTTCAGCTTGTCTCTGATACCTTACATGGTATCACAACAAGGTTAGATCCACGGCAAATCAAAATGCAGAAGCTGCAACAATGGCAAGACAAGTTCCACAAGGCTTTTGGAATCCAGTTTCAGTGAAGCCGAACAAGGAAAATTATCTTCTATGGAAGCAAGAAGCATTAGCCACAATCAAAGGCTGCAAACTGCAGAAGCATCTACACAAAGATCAAATCGCTAAGAAATTTTTTTTTTGTTCTTCACCTGAATATCTCACTTCATTAACATTGTATTTTAGCAAGAATTTCTGCGAGAAATATGGTGGCTTAGTATGATTTTAAATTTAATCACTGTTAAGGCAATAAATTAATAAACAAGAAAGTGCCACATTGTTGGACTAACCACAACAATTTCACTTGTAGTAAAAGATTCAACAGAGTCACAGTGCAACGCTTTTTACACCAGTAAATCAAGTTGAGCTGAACCAGACCTGGCTTAGGCTCACAAGGAAATTAAGTATCTTTTCTTGGCTAGCCTAAAAGTTAAGGGGTTGTTCGAGTTCAATTAGCCAATATCAAGACTTGTGTTGATTGTTAATTGAAAAAAAATAGTTTAGCCAGACTAAAAATAAAACGAAATGCTTCGCCATATTTTAATTAAAGCTTTATTCTTATTGTTATTATATTACTCTTTAAAATGACTATTTATATATGTATCGAGCTGGTTCACAAGTTAACGTGTTGTACATGTGAAAGCTCAAACTTAACTTATTTAACAAACAAGCCAAAATTTCAGCTAACTGAACTCAAGCAGAAGGCAAGCTCATGAATCAGCTCAATTCATTGCTGGCCCCTTGCTCCAAAGGATCTTTGCCAGCAAGTGCAGACATTTGAAATTTGAAGTCACTATATCTTGAGTGCAGTGTACTCAAAAAGAACAAGAATTACTTAGGGAAAAAGAAAAAGGAAAAACATCAATGGAAACTACGGTTAATCAGCTACGATACACCGATACTTTAAAATAGTCGACGTATACGTGTCGGATACATATCCTATCACATACTTTACCGATACTTTTAGATACTTCTAGTTGTATTTTACATGTTTTCAGTTTGATTTGTACCATATCTCCATATCACTCTCTACCGGATGCTCTAATCAGGACCCGTGCAATATAATTAATTAGTAAGAACTCCATTATGCACAGTGATCATCAAATAGTTAATTCATCAGCACATCCAATTAATAAATAAAAATTGCAGATTGATACCTACCTCCATGGCACAGGCATTACAAAGAAGCAAGGTGACAAGCAACTGATGCTGTTTCTGAACAACCGGCAAGATAGCAGCTGGACACACACACACACACACACACACGCACGCACGCACGCACGCACGCACGCACACACACAAAACCCAAAATAAATTCCACAGTCAATTCTAATTTGACAAGACCATAAATAGAAAGCAAGGCGTGGGTTGGTACCAGCTTGTTTTTTCTCGGTGGTGGTGCCACTCCTCTGGAGAATTTCGAGGTCAACGAGTCCAAGAGACATCAAGCCAAGTGTGAGACCAGACATAATCCCAGCAAACAGGACAAGCAAGCAAGAGATTCCCGTATAAACAAACCACCACAGTGTACCAAACGGGATATCCTCAGCATCGTACACGATTATGTGCTCCGCCTGGAGCTGGAACCCCTTCCCCCCAAGCCTCAGGGCACTGCTCAGACTCAGCGGCAACATGCTACCTCTCTAACCTCTCTCTCACTCTCACGCTGTGTGTGTACGTCACTCACAAAATGAAAATAATACCGGAACAGTGCTTGTGTTGTGTTGAGTCATAATAATAATAATAATAATAATGTTAGTATGGCATGGAATAATGGAATGACGGAAGGAATGGGAAGTTACCACATGTAGCATGTTGAATAAACAGAGGGCGTTGCTTCAATAATTTTCTTATTGTAACATGATAATTGTGACCATTTTCATCATTATAGAGTACATATTTGATATGATATATCCTATTTATGTGTGCCCTTGCAGTGACTATGCCACCAACTACCATCTATTTGTGGGAAATGAAATGGGTTCCAACTTCCATGACTCATCAAAGGGTGCATAATTGTGGATTTTCTTGTATGTGTTTTTCTTTTTAGCGTCAGTGCCTGTGATTACGTTGGCTAAAGAGTACATATTGTCCCCATTGTCTAAGTTTCCCTGTACAGTATCTGATTTTTTTGCAACTGACAAATGTGTTTTGTGTTGGTTTGGACTTTGTTAGAGTGATTTGTGTACAAATAATATTTTATGTACAATAATTCTATATTAATATTTAATATTTTTTTATCTTTTAGTGCATCAATATCTATTCTCATAAAAGATAAAAAATATTATAAGTATTAGTATAGAATTTTTATATAATTTTATTATATAAAATTGTTATATAATTTTATTATATATCTGACATTACTATTTGTGCATACATACCAGTGAACCCGTTAGTCGTTTAGGCCCGTTTTAGTTAGCCATTTTATACGACCCAAAAAAGTCAATGTTGACCAAAAAATTGAACTCGTACATTTGCTTTTGGTGTTTCACAAAATCCAAAATTAGTCCCACTTAAATTTTGCATCAAATAAATTGGCTACTAAAAAAACAAAAAACTCAAAAAGTACTTGTCAATTTGAAGCTTTAAATAAATTAGTCCCTTTAAAAAAAATAAAATAAGTTAGTCACTGAATAATCACAAAAAGATTCAAATTGATCCTGGAGTGATTAATTTGTCTAATTTTTTAATTGACAGCCTGCTATGAAATTTTAAAGAAACTAATATGAGGATTTTGTCATTGTGTGTTTTGTCAACTACTCTGCGTGAAATGTACGTGAATTGTGAATAATGGACTCTTTCGTAATGCTTGGCTTGTTAGTGAAAGCAAACACGGCCAAAATTGAAAATATAAAATGAAATCAGAAACTAAACACACTGTAAATTTATTCAAAACTTCGCAGAAGTTGTACGGCACACTCGAATATGTGAAAGGACAAAGACTATGATTTTGACGGCAAAAAAAATATATATATTGACTTTGATTTTCACGAAGGTTATTTTCTTAATATTCAAGTTTGCGTGAAACAATTTTGTGTAATATAAATTTAAAGCTCAGTGGAATTAATTAACGGGCCAAGATTGGTGGTAGGCATTTTTCCCTCCTTGTTGAAATTGAACAGTCTAACTCACCCATGACTGGTGGTTGTAAACATTTCGTAACACTGACAGAACTGAATTCGCACTCAACACAATGGCAGTGCTGATTCAAGAATCTCTTCCGTTTCAGTTTCAGTGCTAACAGGTATTTGCCCCTTAATCTGTTTTGTGGAGTGGCCTGCTCAAGAGTGATGGAGAAGACGACAAGTTACTTAGGCATGTTCTGCATGTTGAGAGAAGCATACAAAAAGGATAACTCGATTGATTGGTATCCACTAATTAGGATAAAAAAAAAATAAACAAATTTGTTGAGTTGTTGGCCGCAAATAGAAGGACAGCTCATGTTGCTGCAAGAGAAAAATTAACCAAAACATTTGTGATTTAACTTTTGGCCATGGTGGTGGGAACTAGTTAATGAACAAAAAGCTAGTAGATGCGAGAAGCTTTTGCTTGCGAGTACAATGTTCCACACTTCGTACAATTGTTTGGGTTGAGATGCATGTATTATTTTAGGAAAAACTGAATGGTTGATATAATTGATTGGGACACTAGTGCCCTCTTATGTTATTGAGAAATGTTGTACATTAGTAGAAGTTTAGGGTTTATAAGTTTACATAGGGATCAAAATTTGTTGTGCGTGCAATGTTATGTCTAGCTATATTGTTGAAAACAATTTGTACTTTGTAGGGCGGAGAAGCATTGCTTTTTAGTAAAAGATATGCCCCTTCTACTTGGAGTAGTGAGTTGATAGTGTCTTTTTCTTCCTTTTGGAAATGACAAAATCAAAGTGTTACATTCCTTGAAGGTAAAAGATTAATGCTGGACTTGGAAGTCGAGTGACAATTCAACAACTTAACCCCATCCGTATTGCGGCATTGAGCTATGCAATAATATATTTTCTTTAAAAGCCTTAAAATCATGCAATTTTGTGGGATAATTAGAAAAATTCATCCTCAAATTGAGGAAGAGTTATCTAAAGTAAAAGGTGTTCATTTTTATCAAATTAAATATTAGGGATTATGAACAACAGTAATAAAAATAACATGAACAACGTCAAAGTGCATAACTCTCAAATCATATTTCAGCATGGATTGATTTATAAAAGCTTACACATGTGCTAGCTATATGACAAGTACAAGGATACCACTCCTTCTCTATCTTGTATGTCACACATTGTGTCAATGGAGTAGTAGCTGTCAAGAAACTTTAGAGTGGGATAAGAATCCTACCTTACAATGTACTTCTACACTCTCCTGTGCACCCATCATTGGGTCCAAACCCATAATGGATCACATTATATAGCATGGATCTTGAGGAATACGGAACAATCGGCTATTAATTCAACTCGTTTTATGAAACCAAAATACCTGCCACCAATCAATTGCCACCCAAAACCAGAAAATTCTAACAAGAAAAGCTCACAATTTTTGAGGAGATATCTAATCTAATGTTTGTGATAATTCAGAGTGAAGAAAGAATTATCTACATGCTAAGGATGGAACTCATGGAAGCAATGAATTGGGTTCTTTGTTGGTCACCAATTTCTGCTATCAAATTACCTTCTCGGAGCAGCAGAGAAGTAATTGTCCGGCAAGTCTCAGTAACAGCTAGAAACAAACTCTGGGAAAGACATCATGAACTTGAATTTGTCATGATAATGGTATCTGTTACTTTGAGAGTAGTTGTTCCTAGTTGTTTTAATGTGAAACAGACATCTCAATTCATCTCAGCACCGTTTATAGGTTGTGAAATAACATTGAAACTTGTGTAATGTCATGCAGACAAGAAGTATAGAACTCACATTTAGACATTTATTTTTGCAATTAGATTTACCTGTGTTTTTTTTTTTTTTTGGTCTGGGATTTACCTGTGTTACATGTATATATGAAGTGCCACATCAGATTTTTAGCACCAATTCACATGCAATCTGATGGTTGTACACATATGTTGTCCTTTTGTCTCCTCAAGTGTTTTGTCCACACAGTATTATACTTTGAGAAATTCTTTCATGGATCAAAGAGTATCTTGAGATAAAATCAGATGAGTCTCACTTCATAGTGAGTTCCATGCCGTGTGACTTTATCTTTGATACTATATATGAAAGTAGAAATGTTCGCCTAGCCCAATGGTGAACCTCTTGCACAGTTACGTTTATGAACAGCAGACAAAACGTTACGTTCTAAAAGGTATTTTGTCTGCGATATTATTGTTTCTCCCACTCTTTATCTCATATTGGCTTTTCTGTAGCTCTTACCCCTTCATGAGTTCTGAATGTTGATAATTAATGCACGATCCAGGACACAGTTTAACTACACTCCTCACCAATGTGATAAGAACAATTGATTAAAAAATTTGTTCAGGAACAAGGTTGGTGGTTAGAACACCCCCCCCCCCCCCACCACAAAAAAAACACAAAAACTCACCACAAAATTTAGAATCCTTTGCACGCCACCTACAAACTCATCACACAAAATGAATGAACTAAAATTCTGGACACAAGCAACACCGCAACTCATTCTCTTGGTGATTGCAAACTCACCACAACAAAAACCACCTAATAGAAACTACACAACCCCATCATGGATTTGCAAGTATGTATATAACCCTTGCAGTTCCAATGCTCCATATCTTGGATCTAATGCACCAGCTAGACAGAGGATATAGAGGAAACTATAACAACATGGATAGAGTCCAGCATATTCTCAATCTAATAACGCTGGCTTTGGCATTCCTTTCACTACTGGCGCCAAAAACAAAGAGCCAAGAAGCCAATCTTCAAGCTGTTCCTGGGCAACCACTACCTCAGCGCCCACTTTGTCCCCAACAATTTGCTCTGGCAAACTATGCATGTTCAAGGCTTCCATTTTCACCACTTCCCCCACCACAACCTGGGCCAGCACCAACTCCTCCATCGCCTGATGATCCTGGCCCTATTGGACACAGAGGAGGAGAAGGCCACCGTAGACACGGCCACAGGCATGGACACAACAGGCATAGGCGCCGCGACACCCCCGAGGAGAACAACTGTTGCAGGTGGGCTAGGGAAGTGGATGCTCAGTGTGTTTGTGAGCTTCTTTTGCGCTTGCCACCATTCCTTGTGAGACCTGTGCATCAGTACACAGTCCTTGTTGGTGATGTCTGTGAGATCATTTACCCTTGTGGTGGTCCTATATGAATTGCCAAGCTTGCATTAATGTGGTCACATAAGTTTGTGTGTGGCTTCGTTAATTATTGATTATATATGGCTAGATTTATTATGACGTGAGTTTATATTTAATACTTAAAATGAGTGAAATGAGAATTACAACGTTTTTGGAGTTCTAGGTGTGTAGTGACTTACTTCCTCGCTCATCTATACACCCATTGGCATTGTGTGTACACAAACATACATATAATTTCACGCTCTCTTTGAATAAAATTGTGATTCAGTACGTAAATTTGGTTCTGGGTCGGGCAAGTGTGAGTGAACCTTAAAGATAGTGCGTGTTTGGTGTTTTTCTAAAATATTGAGTGTATAACATCATTTGGCTATACGGCTGAACATTGCTTTAATACCAAATTCTATTGATTGGGATGAATTATTCTTTATTTCCCAACTTGATCTTTAGTGCTCATTATTCAGCTGCAACAGCAATGAGCTGCGGCATGCGCATATCATAATCATCGATCCTCTTGCCAGAAGTTCCTCCTCTGCTTGCGATTGCGAATAGATAACCCTTTTCCCATGGTGACACCATCTAATCTATATATAAGCAAAGACAAAATCCAATGCAATTTGATCGTATGAGAAAGATTGGTCATCAAGGCTACTTAAAAGTGGGTGTAAAAATAATATCATTACATGCTGCGTGAGGATTTTTATTTTTAGTATGGTGTTTTAATTTAATAATTTTTATATATGAGGTTATGAAATTTTTTTTCATAAATATGGTGTTTTACTTATCCTATAATTGGCGGGATTTAATTTAAAAAATTATATTTTATTATGCTAATGTTATCATTGATAAGATTTTATTCAAAAAATTGTATTTTATTATCCAAATATTGCCATTGTCAAGTTTTAATTTAAAAAATAATACTTTTATATTAAAATATTATTATTGAAAAGATTTGATTAAAAACTTATATTTTATTATTCTTATAAATAACTATAAAAATTTATATTGTAACAAATTCTGAATGCAACTTTCTTATTAAAAAAAAATGAGCTATTTTATGAGCCTTCAAAGTTCCAAATAGTTAAACGATAAAATGATTTTTGAATCGGGCCTTGCATCTAGACTCCCATCTTTCACATCCCTTCGCTTTTCACGCTCGGGCCAGGGAGCCCATTCTCTGTTTCATCTTTCTAGCCTGTGGTACACCGCTCCATCAACCTTTACTTTGACCTTAAATAGCGACCAGTCTTTTTGACCCAAAATTAAACTTTTCACGACCAATAAAAACAAAACAGCATTAACTTTGTTAAGTTGATGTCAAGTGCATCTTATCAACTTTCGGGTAAATACTTTTCAAAGTTTTTTTTTTCCCAAGCTTTGCTTGCATTTTTGTCTCCGGTTTTTATGTTTTAAAAGAAGGGAGTGCAGTTTTATATTGTTGCTTAGGACCTTTAAATAATCGTCATATCATTCTCTTTATCATATTTCGTTTTTCACAATATCTTTTTTAAGAAAAAGTTGGGATGGGATAAGTATTGATATTCAACCATAGTCAAGGAAGATCCTCCAATCTCTTTGAAGATTTTTTAGAGGAATGCATATTGCTCTACTAATGAAATCTTCACATTGATTAGAAAATTCAAACTCATAAGTCAAATTTTAACTAATTACATCCACTCACTAATTTTTTCAAAATATTTCAGTAGATGTGAATAGGGTATTAGAAAACTGTGGTGAAAGGTATATTTTCAAAACTCTTTTTTTTTTTTTAAGTTTTCAAAAACTCTTTAAATGGATTATTACATTACTCCACAATATGGCAGGAGTTAAAATGTATTTTACTCGAGCATTAACAGTTGACTATCAATAAGCCAAATTGTAGTTTCGGATTTTTTTTTTCCTATACCACATCTGACTTGCACAAATTAATGATTAGGGGTGTTCAATTCAAGCTTTTGTGCGAAATAAATCCAGTCCAATCCAAACTTTTGCGATTATGATTTGCTTCTGGTTTAAATTAGATTGGTTTAATGATTCTGATTAGGTTGAATTGGATTTAAAGAGCCCTATCTAAACATATTATCCATAATTAATAATCTGTATTGATTGGTTAACATTATAATAATAATAATAATAATAAAGAAAAGTGACCGATAGCCTGTGGGTCTAATAAGTAATAGATAGATATAGGAACAATTAACCAAATAATTTACTCACCATAATTTTTCGGTGTCCAAGAGGTTTTTGTGTGTGTGTGTATTTAGAAAACCGCAGCACTTTCATAATATTAGTAATGATTTTTGACATAAAAAATATGTGTTTATTTAGACATTTATTTTATAATTATTTGATATGATGATAATTCCTATTTATCCTTAACATTTATCGGATCTAATAATTATAAAATAAGTATTCTCGTACGGTTACCTTTTAGATTTCAAAATATCATTATTTCTTAACTTGCATGTTGCAGTAGCAGCAACACTACTAGAAGCTGGCACTCTAATCCCAGAAACAAAATTGCCATTGTAGAGAAACTGTTCAACTACCCTGGCACTTGGCTCTGCCACCATCCTCTTCCACGCATCATCTGCTTCTTCTTGGCCATGCACACGAAAAACTTTCGTGGCATACATGCGGTGCATCCTCCACCTCTTAACACTGCTCAGCCTCTTAATCCTCTCCAACTGCTTGCATGCCAATTTGCAAGTGTTCCCCTTCACTTCACATATTGCTTCCTGCATCAACCTCTGCCTAGTTTCCTCATCCGAGATTAATGCTTCACTTCGAAAAAACGTGTCAAATTCAGGCACCCCAATTGCTCTTCTTATCCCTCTTGAGTAGTCCCAATTAGGATTAAAAAACGGTCTTAACTCGTTCACCATTCCATTATCAACCATGTGATCAACACGTTGTGATACATAGGAATGAAGAATAGGTATTGACACATCCACCCAAATAAAACACCAATCGTACCTTGAACCGAATTTGTCCACCAAGGCCTCAATGTAAGAGTTGGATCCCCCAACTATGATTGGAAGCTGTTCACGGCCCGTGATTGATTCAATGGCATTTGAGGCCATGTCACAGAAATCAGTGACTGTGAAATCTGAGTTTGGGTCCTGTGTTCCTAGCAGGTGGTGTGGCACCCCACGTTGCTCTTCCTTTGTGATTTTGTTTGTGACTATGTCAAGCCCTTCGTAGACTTGGATTTTATCCGAATTGATGATTTCTGATGGAAAACATGTGGCCAAGTCTATGGAGAGCCTTGATTTCCCGGTTCCTGTGGCTCCCATCACCAACACTACCTTCTCTTTCTGCCCCACGTTCATGAGTTTTTGGCCACTGAATGGAATATTTATCAGTGGTTGTGTTGGTCTGCACAATACCATTGAGATGGTCATCACGGTGATTGAATAATAATAATATACACACAATTTAGCAACGTGGGGTTGAGTAGGAGGAAAAGTATATATGTTGAGTTCGGAAACAAGGTTTGTTGAGTATTTATAGGGAAGGGAAGCTGAAAAGGATATATCAACAATCGAAAACTATCACAATCTGGCTCGATATGTTCGAGATTATAAAGTAGGAGGAATTATTTGTATGAAGCTGTTCCGATTCAGGACCTAGGATCATATACCTCAAATAGAGAACAAAATCACCTCTCTCCTAAGCTACCAGAATGGCCTGAAAATCCCATTCCGGGGTCTATCTGAGGTCCATATGAGGACCATCAAAGGAAAGACCACCCGAGGTCAATCTGAGATCTACTCGAGGACCACCATGGGAAGGAGTACCTGAGGTCTCCCATGGTCCACTCAAGGACTAACAAGGGAAGGGCTATCCGAGGTCTACCTGTGGTCCACCCGAGGACCACCGAGGTGTGCCCATGGTTCACCCGAGGTCCAGAAGCAAGTAGCATCAAGTCCAAGCTCAGTAAAGAGATCCTTCCCGGAGGAAGATAAAATGACCCTAGGCAATGTCAGGAAGAGCGTCTAATGAGCACAGATCAAGTACGGGCATATAGGATAAAGTTCAAACAATGTGTCACAGCTCATAATAAGCATACTGTACCAAAGGACATGCTAGCTCAACCCTAAAGGCAGGTCCAAGGAATATGAATAGGAGGAAAGGAAATATTCTCAAGGTATGTTATTCTCTGATATTATACATATCACCCACCCCTAATACTTACTCAGGCATTGGAGTCCCTTTGTAGGTACCCACCCTTGGTGCTCCAACCACCACTGAGGAGGGAGAATGCCTAGAAGGTTGCCATCCGTACACTAAATCATAGGGAGGAAGATCAACAGCACATCCATGCTCCCCATACCAGGTATACTCCATACTATATTCTAAGAGTAGCTAAATAGTAAAAATACAAGTTTGGTGGTCTAGACAAATATTCTGCAAATATTTATACTTGGCGTTATGCTACGTAGAAAGCAGTGTTTACTGGTCCAGAGAGGGGCTAGCTCTTCAAGGTCATGGTTCTCACTTCCAAATTTCTAATACATCATTGGGCATGCTAGGTTCTTTATTTAGTGGGAAAACTAGCCAGAGATCTGCAAATTGCGCGGAGAATATATAGTATAAATATGATATGATAAGGTCTTATTATTCCCTTCCTTTCTAATTGAAACTTTGTCTCTTGTATACGTATTAAGGTTGTGTCTCTTTCTTTTCTTTTCGATGGGAAATAATTACGAGGAAAAAAAAAAGAAAAGAGGGGGGGGGGGGGGGGGGGGATATCCCCAAGGGATAACCAGAGCATAGGTTTTCTCATAGCTTTCATTAAGTGATTCAAACAGCTTTTGCACGTGTCATATCTCAAAGGTACAAAACAAGAGAAATACTGAAGTATACTGGAAGTAAGAGAAAACACTTTCTCTAATTCATTTATTAATTGACATATAAGTTCTGTAGGTCATTATTGTCTTCTACTGCTCTTACATTTTTTAATATAATAGCTAATTTGTTAATCATTAAATGGAGTAAAATAAATATTTTATCTTATTCTAACTAATAGTACCTAAGAATTTCTCACAAAAAAAGAGAAATATTTAGATGCTCTTAAAATAAAAAAAAAATTTATTATATCCTATTTATTAATTGACCTACCAATTATTATATTAAAAAAAAAATGAGAGACGATAATAATTTACAAATCTCATGTGTCAATAAATAATCTTAGCGCTTACTTCATCTATATTATAAATAACTGAACTTGTACTATTTTAATGGTTTAGATCTTGCGATCATTAAAACTCCATGCAAATTATTTAGGTTAAAATTTCAGTGACGGGTCGAATATGCCTCAAATTTTATGGTTAAGGAAATGTGAAAGGTTCAACATGGTAACCAATAAAGTAAAGCTACGTATGTTAACAATGCATTCCTTAATCATGCATGCGGACAAGATAGAACTTATTACACTTTAATACTAGTTTTTTTATCTGTTCATGGGCACGCGTTCCTCGTATAATGACCAAATTGATTTGTGTGCCGGCAATGTTCCATGAGTATCAAAAAACGATTACCTTGCAAATAGCATTTAGTTATGATGTGACTCTAATAAAGTAATTAGAGCATTACGTGGATATACTTCATTTTAATAATAAAGTGATATTTCAATTAAAAGTAGAAGTTAAAGATAAGTTCTAATTGAGAATATCACATTGTTATTGAATATAAAACATGTTCACGTGACACTTCAAGAGTTTCAAGAACATATAAGAATTTATCTAAAATTGAACGAACAGTTCTAAGAAACTTAAAGAGTGACATTGATATAAAGAGTGATGTTGTACATGACAATATATATGACTTGAAATTCTTATAGGATAATGCCATGGATCCTTGTTTCAATTGATCAAACTACGTAGAGTAGGTCCTTTTTTCCCCATGAAAACTCCCTTTCATATCTTCCCAAGTGGCTTCCAACTTAACAAATCAAATCTACACTTCAATTTGGTTTTGCCGACACTATTAGTTCATAGGCGTTCATTTACATGTCCAACTTTAAGGTTGACATTGATAGATGTTACTCCTAGAAAAATATAATTTATTTGGCTATAGATTGTTATGGCTATAGTTCATCAGGTGATCTTTTTGCTAACTGATCAAGCTCAATAAGGAGAGGTAAATTTGTGTCTGCGGGTGTGCGTGCGTGTGCGAAGAGTAACACTGCACTTCTTTAGGCAAGTTGGCGTTGGAGTCAAAAATAATAATATATAGTTCCGTTTTACTCAAAATATCAGTAGCAGCACAAACCAAACTACACCTTCATTTCTTAAGCTACACTATATTAAGAATAATTATATTTACATCTCACTGTTTCTTCCCATAATTTTGCTATTTGTAATAAACTATATCTTGAAATTTTTGCCAGATACGTGGTACAAGAAAGAAGGGATATATTTTTCAATAATTAGATAATCAGTTCGTCATTTTTTGTTATTAGATTACAAATGCTGCTTTTGAGAGGATGCGGGAAAGAAAGAACTCCCCTTTTGTTAAGCAAGGTTTCACCCTATGATTAAATTTAGGGATGGGATCTCCTGCCTAAATTAGATCTCTCACGGGATTCAAGTAGCATTTCTGGATGGACTGACATGCGGTGCTGGGAAGTTGGCATGGAGCATGCAAGATATGAGAGAATAAGATAATTATGTTTTAGGCTAAGGTGTCTCAATCCAATCGATCTATAATATAAAGTTCTTTTGAGATTTCCAGGTCGAATCTAATTTGAAAGCACGTTAGCATAATACTTTTCTTTAATTTACATATCATTTCTTTTTTAAAAAATTTTATTTACATCCCCAAGATTTAGTAAAATTCACTTTAACTCTTCTCTATTTAGAAAGTTTAATTCGGATGTCATTGAATTTGTAAAATAATTATATTACTCTCCCATTCATCATACATTGAACAATACGTTTATGGAAAGTGAGTGTAATTTGTCCGTTGTTTTTTAATATCCAGATTAAATGATAATGTAAAGAAGCTAGTTTTGCATGAACTCAAATGGACCTCCAAATTTTTAATTAGGCGAAAGAATAAGAGTTGGATTGATTGTGGCTTGGTGCAGTAAATAATAGTACATATCCCTGTTATGGTTCTAGCTGATTGTCATTAAGTTTGGGTTTTATATGGGCTAAAAAAGAATCTATCTAAAGAAAGCTCACTTTTTTCCTGTAGTGGTGGACTAAGCTGTAATGACGGGATTAGTGGAGTTGGTGACTTGGCGTAGACCTAATCCTTCCTAAGAATAAGTGTTTTTTAGCCAAAAACAACTTACGTCAGTCTCATAACAAGGCCAAACCTGATTAGACAAGATATCTATAGGAAATGAAAGCAGATGACCACATTCATTTAAAAAAACCATGCTCTCCTTAGTTTTTCCGAGAAACTAGGCTTCAAATGATAATCATACTACAGCTACTAGCTAGCTAGTAAGCTACACTAAACTTTTCTGTGATATTATTGATGCGAGGATGAGTCAGACAAGTGCACTCCCACCGAACATTTGCATGCCTTGGCGTAAATCTTCAACCAAATCCGCAGGCAGCAGGACAAGGCCCTTCCTCTCAAGTAGCTCGCTGGCTGATGCTGGATGCTCTTCGAGTAGTTTCCCCATCATCTCCTCAAGGGGTTCATTGAGCACCTGTTGGTCAATATAATGGCCATAACCCTGCTAATAAAAAAAATATATGATCAAGGTTTTCCAATCAGTGATTTGACACTGTGAAGGGGAGATATTTCCATGGGGCATAATTTGTGCTAGCACTGCCAGCACATGAATTCATTATGATCTTGTGTACTGAATCATCTCATCTTATTAGGGACAGATATATACCTCATGAAAAACAAGTGGTACATTAGCAGTTGATTCAGCTTGCAGTCTACTTCCACTCAGTTCCTGTAAGGAACAATTCTTTAGCGATAGATCAATTAATACCAAGGTTCATTAATATTCTAAAACTAGTTGCTATAATGCAAGAAAGCTCAAATGTGTCATCTTCAAGAAAAGTTGAAAAAACATGGCGATAAGTAATCCCTCGGAGAAATCCTCAAAGAGATGGGGGCTTTCTCGTACCTAATGATATACCGGCGTTTACCCCCTCCTAAACTTTTTGTAACAAAAAAATAAAACAATCATAAAAAACGTTCCCTTTGTGGAGATCCTTTGCTATTTTGGCTGAAAACATTGCAAAATGATTTTCTACTTCTCTAGATTTGGGTACCAAACGCCCATAACCTTATTAAAGGTCTAATAGTATGGCAATGCCTGATTTACTATTTCTTAAAAGATGGATAGTTCTGCAGAGGAAGGGAAAAAAAAAATCATTTGACCTCATCTTGTTCACATACAGCAGAACGTCTATTTTGTTACTTTTGACATCAATGTAATGCATTTAATACGATATGACAATAATAATCAGAAGCACACCTCAAATTAACACTTGATGAGAAATTGAGAACATCAAGTGGTAAGAGGTACCTTTAGTTGAAGTTGCAAATACTTAACATGGTCAATGATGTCGTCCAGTATATAAGCTTGACTACCTTCCTACAAATTAAAATTTATTTCGGTGATATAAGTGTGATGAAATTAAGGATATATCAGCTACCTAAGTATTATTCAAAAATCAGAATGGTACCGAAAGTGAGATCTTTGGAAGGAATGTTCAGTTTTCATTTATGTAAGATTTTATTCTTTTCAAGATGATCTATTCAATCTTAGGCGTATACCATATTCCTAAAACAGAATCAACCAATCAAGGCAACATAGAATCATTATTCTTTCCACTGATTTCTTAGTAGTGGGATACCTGATTCCAATTTATATATCCCTTTGTCAGTTACTTCAGTCCCTCCTTTCAAACAAAAGTCACTTTTATTAAGTGGAACTTGCCAATTCTAACATTCCAAGGGAAAAGATGATGCATTACTATGACAATGTTTGTGGGCATACAGAAACACTAGAAAAGTTTTGGTAAAAATTTCTTGTGATTCTCTTTTTTGTAATTAGTTGAGACATGTAATTAGTTGACACATCAAATTAAAGGGAACATCACACTATTAATAATGTCTTGACAACTTACTGAAACTCACCTCTGCTCGATTTGGAAGCAAATCGTGTAAGGCATTCAGATTATCAACAATACGTTGCCTGCGTTGCTATAATGTAGAATGAATTGTTAAAGGAGGTAAATTGTGTTAAAGAGCTAAAATAAGATGGTAAGTTCACAAGGACGTGGTGATGATATCATATAGTATTCATAGAGAAATGACTTATCCTCCTAACGAAACCTCCTAAATATCCCCCTAATTACTAAACGAAGAAAGAATTGATGATTTTTTAATATTTAAAGACATTGATTGTATCTACCGTTTTATCTTATTTAGTATTTTGGAGGATGTTTAGGAAGATTTGTAGGAGACCGTAGAATCACTCATATTCATATATCCAAATCACGAAGTCAGTATGTGACATTTGATCGGGGAATCCAAGGAGAAAACCAATAGAAGCAAGGGTGACTTACACGGTCAGTGGTTTTCTGTTTTGTTGAGCTGCTGCTTCCTGGTTTGGGAAGGAAACAAGGTGCACCAGCCATTACCATTGGATCAAGCCTTGAAACATTATGATTATGGCCAATTGATTCTTCTGTCCACGTAGCAGGACTCTTATGACAAAATTATAACAGAAATCGTTCTTCTAAAGTGTCAGAATGATGAAGAATCATACAAAATAAAAATAAAAAACCAATGTTAATTCGGATATATTGTGCTGGCAAAAGCATTAACTGACCTCAGTATAGACAAGATGCTGATGTTGAGTACCTTCAAATTGCATGGCTTCCTGGTGGACCTCACCTTCTTCAGGTCTCCAAAACCCCACCTGCTGAAAACACATATTAAACTCTTTCAATTCAAGTAATCACGAAGATTTAAGCATTATTAGGTATCAATTAATTCTATACATTTATAGGCCTGAAAAACAAAAATAACTTTCACTGTGCATTTAGTCTTTTGACTTCTCTATCAAAGGCCTTTACCTTCCCAATGTCTACTTCAGTGGAAGAATGGTCATTTGTTTTAAAGCCGCAAGCTTTTCCTGGGTCATTATAAAAGAAGTTTTTGTCTGTTTCATTAACATCGGTTATGCTGCCAACAGGTGCATAATTGCTCTCAATCATATCTAGTTCGGTCTTTGGCAGATAAGTTGAGGATTCAGCCATATATTGAACATAGCTAGGGGAGTGTTTTGGGAGGCAAGTCCACTGGCTCCCACTCCTTTCAGCTGCAACAACATGTTGCATGTTTGGATCATCCTCAGCAGCAGCTGAACCAGAAACATGGCTAACGATTCCTCCAGAGTTAAAGAACATTTTCTGCAAAGGGTTTTCTTGGTTACGTTGTCCTTCCATTACACCCAACTTAAAAAATTTACCTGATTTATATTGTCTGCAAGAAAAATTGTATATTGCAATGAGCATCTTTACACTTGGTGCATTCTAAGAAACAACCAACATTGTGGCATCAGGAAATTAACACACTTTTTTCATTAAATGGGTTAAACAACATAAAGCTAAGTGCCATTGAAAATTAAACTTTAACATTCGTGCAACAAATAGCCACTGTCACAAACGTTGAACATTGAGACCATTTTGATTGCAAACACTTCAGTGGCAAGTTGGTAACACAAAGGTCTCACTTTTCATTCATATCTGAAAATGCAAGAAGTTAAAACTCTTGCATTAAGAATTTATTTTAAAAAAAAAAAGTGGAAGAGAGAAAGAATGAATGAATGAAAGCCAAAAGTTTTTATTTTCCAAGGGAAAAATGAAAACTTGACAGACAAAGAGAGAATGGAATGAAAGAAGAGGAAGGATGACTTATCCAAAATTGAAGTAAAAACAAGGACAATAAATGGAGAGTTAGAAGTAGGGGTTATGTTGAGCCGAAATCATTGTAGTGAAACACATAAGCAGTAGCATAAACAAAATGAATGCAAGTAAGTAGCAACACATTGCAGTTGATAGGAAAAAACAATTGAAAAAGAGAAAGAGGGTTTACCGATTGGGATGGGAAAGTTGCAAAGAAAGAGATGGGAAGAAGAAGAAGAAGAAGAAGAATAGGAGGTGGGAGTGCAGTGCTCTGTTTTTTCCGTTGCTCTGTTACTGTTAGTGCCGAGTGCTAAAGCTGCCAACTGTTGTACTGTTTGACTGTCACCGCCACTGCCACTCTGCCACTCTCCCTCCCCGAAATGCCAATTATATCCCTTAGCCTGTAACCGATTGTACTGTGTGGTTTTGGCATAAAATTTTGGGTATCAAACAAGAAGAAGAAAAAATACATATTTTTTATACAAACTTTGTGACATGTAACACAGTGATGAGAAACCACTTGTTGCTTTGATTTCATATTGTTGGAAATTGCAATGTCAATTGACAATGCTTGGCTCATGTATTTCTATACAAAGTTTGTGACTTGTTTGAATAAAACATGCATTTAGGTTCTCAACATTGTTTGGCTCATGTTGAGTTGGTTATCTAGGTGACGCGATTTAAAGGAGTTGGACAAGGCTATCGTAACTTTCTCTCATGTCACAAAAGTTTGTGATCAACTGGGGATTTTATATCATGCCATTGTTTTGTTTGTCCCAAATCTTAGTTTATACTTGATTGGTTATATAAAAGTTTTCAACACGAAAAGTATACTAAAATTAAAATTTTAAAATATCACTATGCAAAAATTGTATCAATACTTTGAGTTAAATTCAACACGAAAAGTTTGCTTTGATAAAAATACTATTCTAACTTAATATTATATTATTATTAAATATTACATAAATAAATAAAGCTAATACCTTTTCAAACCCTTAGTGCTAGCATCATATTACCAATAATAGTTGGCTCCAGTCACAAATAGCCTAGAGAAGACTGCTATTGAAAGGGTCTTTCATTGATAACCGTGTCGGAGAGTAGAAATGTCACAAAAAATTTAAAATAATAACATTGTATTTTTTTCAAAAAAATGGTTTTATTTTATAATATTTAAATAACTTTAATAGTAATATAATATTGACTTAAATATGTTTTTAGTCTCTATAAATATAAGTCATTTTAGTTTTGATCTCTTCAAATTTTTTCTTGGGTTTTAGTCATTCTTTTCTCATTTTCTTTCTCATTGATCCTTGTTGTTCTAAATTTTGGTCTCAATAAATATTATTTTAATATGTATTAGTTATTATAAATGTTGAAGGATTTATTTTTATGCTTTAAATATTTCAAAAATATTCTTTTGATCTTTATAAATATTATTATGTAACATCAATTTTATATGATCCGCAAAGGGGTCAAAAACATATGGACAAAATAGGGACCAAAATCAAAATAAAGCTTTTAGAGAAGCTAAAATTAAAATTACTCATGTTTATAAAGATTAAAGACATATTTAAATCAACAGTATTTTATCAATTTGTTTATAATTAACTTTTAATATTAATTTCTATTTAATATAACCTACCAAGTACATTCCAGCCTTTTGGATAATTTTACGTGTAAAAGTGATTTTTATCGATATATTTTTTCATGGAAAAGAAAATTCATCAACGAAAAAACCTAACAACATTTACAAATCGAAACAGATATATTAAATCTATATTGAACAAGAAATAAATGTATTATACACTCTAAATCAACCAATAATTTGTATCTTTATTATTTGTTCGAAGAATACTGATCTCTACATATCTTTCACGTTGGAGACCAATATAATTACTAACATCTATCAAATCATGATTAAGTTTAGACCAATATTCTCAAACTTGTGCTTCAAACTAACAAACAAATTTATGAATAAATTTTAATTATAATTTTTAGAGCAGATTATAAGCATTATGAATTTTTTCTGAGTTTTTTTAATTCAATTAAAATCAAATAAACCAAGTTATATATATATATATATATTGAGAAGAGTGATTTTATATGATAATAAGAGAGTGAAATCTGAGCTATATATAACTAGGTATAAAGAATAAAAATTAAAAGTTATTAAAAGATTATCTCAAAGTGATCAGGTGGTAAGCCAATAAAATTTTTTCTTGAAAAGGCTCACACGTTAAAAATAAATATTATTAATAATTCCATTTGTTACCTGCAAATAATATGAAAGGATAACTAAGTGTGATATGCAGAGTCAAAAGTTGACTTTACATTTCGCGTTGAGAAGCACGGAACAGCCCCGTTGCTTTTTGAGGTGCGTGTTTCTTTCCTCTTCTTCTTCTTCTAGTTCTTGTTGGCTTCAGCAAATCTTCCAGTTTCTTGGTGTGTGAAGATGGCAAAAAAACCTGTCAAGTACTCCGTGGTATGTATGTATGTGTGTGTGTTTGTTTTGTTATTTCACTTACTTCACTGTAACGTAAAGTGAGTCTGTGTGAGTGATCGATGTAGTAACTGAGAGACAAGCAAGCTCATGAATGGCGAGTGTGTGATCTATCTATCTATCTATCTATGATGCAGGTGGACGCGTTCGCTGAGTCAGCATTCAAGGGAAACCCTGCGGCAGTGTGCTTGCTAGAGGAGGAAGAAAGGGAGCCGCAGTGGATGCAAGCCGTAGCCGCCGAGTTCAACTTCTCTGAGACCTGCTTCTTGACCAGAATCGCTGGCTCCCGCTTCGCTCTCAGATGGTTCACTCCTGTTCTTGAGGACCCCTCACTTTCATGCCACACTATCCATCCTACGTTCCTTCATTCCTTAATAAATGCTGCTTTAGATTTTTGCGTCGCTGGTTATTCCAAACTATTAGATTGCTTCTGCAATCTTATTATCATTTCCTTAGACAATACTTATAAAGGAACGGAGCGAGTAGCATTAAGGAGATTTTCTAAATAATCAACACTACTGGGGACCTTATGCAGGTCAATCTTTGTGGCCATGCCACATTAGCGGCTTCACATGCTCTATTTTCATCTGGTCTTGTGGATTCCAGTATTATCCAATTTGAAACGCTGTCTGGAGTATTGACTGCCAAAAAAATCCCAGAAACCAGTGTCACAGGTGCCTCGTCAGACTTGTATAATGGTGAAAATAAGGATGGATCCTATGTTGAATTGAATTTTCCTGTTGACCCTGTTGAAGAATTCAACCCTGCTGAGATTTCACAAATTTCTGGGGCACTGAATGTGAAGGCTGCTTCCATGGTTGATATAAAGAAGACACAAATTGGAGATGACATAATCGTAATTCCCCAATCTGTTCTCTTCCACTATTATCATTGTCCCGTTGGCATTAGTCTCAGCTTAATTTTCTTCTTAGAAAACAAGAACCATATTAGTATCATTTTTTATTTTTGGATGCTGCACACATATATACTGACCAGGTTGACAGGACAATATGTATCTCATGCTAGATGCTACTCTTTTTCTTGCCTGCAAATTAGCAAGAGGAAATATATCTTTTGTGTAATTTGTGCACTTCCAAGTATGCTTAATAAGAAGCTTATCCATTTCCCCTAGGTTGTACTCGAGTCTGGAACATCTGTGACAGAAATACAGCCAAAACTTGATGAAATAGTTAAATGTCCTAAAAGAGGGATAATTGTTACTGGGGTCGCTCCTTCAGAGTCGCCATTTGACTTCATCAGTCGATTCTTCTGCCCAAAAAATGGAATCAATGAGGTAATTGGCTGAGATTTTCCTCCAGTAGCATTGGCTATATTCTGTGTCGTCTTCATTGTGCAATTCGGTTCAGAGTTTGATTTTGGACCTAATAGTGATGGAAATTTCAAGCTGCAGAATCCCTTAGGGTACATTTTTGAGTTTGGATTTTGGAGGAAAAGGGAGGGGAGGGGAGGATTTGTAATATAATTTTACACCACAAGTCCTCCCCTTCCCTCTCTTTCCCTTCAAAATCCAAACTCACAAACATACCCTTAAATTTGAATTGCCTTCTTTTGTGTTGTATTTTACCCTGCAGACTGCTGCTTTGCTACATGTGTTAGATAGTAGGTGATGTTGGGTTCAGTGTCTGACAACACAAAACTCGCAATTCACAAGTTTAAATAAAATCTTAAAATCTAGACATAGATATTTTTAGTCCTGCTACCTATTTCACAATGTCTACTAGCCCACTGTTGCTGGAACATTTAGTAGAGTGGATGCTATAGAATTAATGAGATAAATATTGAATAATTTCCTTTCAGGACCCTGTCACTGGGAGTGCATATTGTAGCTTAGCAACCTACTGGAGCAAAAAGCTGGGGAAGCATGCCTTCAATGCTTATCAGGTACTCTCCTCAAGTGCTTCTGCTTTTGAAGAAATACTCCTCTCAGAATTTTAACCAAACAAGCTCACTGTTGTTGGTTTCAAGTGTACAGTTTGTTTGTGCTTCGTTGTGGTATCAATCCTTTATTAGAGTATTTGACCAAGACTTTGTGTCTAGCTTTGCCATGAAAGCTTCCACTAAGTGGGGAGCACACCATATTGGACCTCACTTGGGGGGAGATTGTTGCATTTAGTGTGAGTTTGGAGTTGGTTTAATTTACATCGAGTGAATAGTATATATAATGAGAGGATCGATAGACTCATTGCTTTTATAGTTTTGAATCAAGACGTGGTGTTCAGTCAACTTTTGTGATTTATTACTTAGTCTGTTTGTTTAAGTTTTCCAAGGTTTTTGGTGGTTTTACCAACTCTATCTATATTACATTTGGACAGGCATCACCAAGAGGGGGAGTTCTCAAACTTCATTTTGATGAGCAGAATCAACGGGTGCTTTTGCGCGGTAAGGCTGTCACTGTGATGGAAGGGTGTATTCTAGTCTAGTCCTCATCATTGCATCTCATCTCTGAAGTATCTCAATACCTCATTTTAATTTTTAACACAGAATAAGTAATTGGCACTAGTAAATGCCAATTCGTTCCAAGTGTACTTGGAAAATTGTGAGTTCTGAGTTTTTAAGATATCCTGATAGCATTCTCAATTTAGTATACATTAACTTGGGTATGCTAAACATATCTGTTTGAGCTGAATTATAATAAACAAGCCCATTGCCTTTGCTTTCGTTTGATTTCAATCACAGTATCCATTAGTTTACACTTAAAACTGTGATCATATAGAATCAAGCGCAATCATTCTTTTATTCGGTACAACGAGCATGTTATTATTTTTTCATTCCTTCAAACATATAAACAAAGACTCCTCCTAATTACTAGGCATAATTTTACCGATCAAGTCCTCTATATTTTGTACGTAATAAAAAAAATGCTCTTATTTAACCAAAGTAAGATACCTCATGAATTTTGAAACACGTACAAATTAATTCTCTGAACTTTCCTAAATGAAAAACAATAATTTCTTAAATTTGTGATTTTTTTGTTAATAAATGATTGAAAAATTATAATGAAATGATCAATTTGTACATTCAAGAAAGTTGGGTGGTTAAACTGTATATTTTTAAAATTTAAGATCAAAAGTGTATTGACTTATAGTTTAGAAGATAAAATATATTTTTCCATATTTAAATATATTCAAAAAGGTGTTTTGCAAATCACCATCTTTTACACGATTACATTTCTTTCAATATTAAAATAAAATGTGTCTTAAAAAATAAATATAATTTCAGAAGTAATAAAAAAATAAAATGTGTCTTAAAAAGTATTTTTTTTCACTTGAGAAATAAATCTAAAAAATTATAATCAAAATATTGTGCAAACATTATTATTAATAGTATATATTTACAATATTTAAAATTAAACTGTCGAAATAACGAGATACAATTTTTTTTGGGGCTAAAACTGATATTATTACATCACATTACAGATATTCAATATAAAAAAGGGAAATGAAAAAAAGATGATGATGACCAGGCTCCTTCTTTTTTTCCCATTTAAAAATTGTGTTTAAATAAATGTGAGGTAATAATTTTTTTATGTTGCATCATAATTATATAGTGTTCAAATCACCTTACCTGTACTTCAACTAATTTATCTTCACATTTTGTTAAAAACGGCTATTGATGCAAAGTTGAGGTAGTGTAACAATAAGAAAAATGATGCATGATCATATTTATACCTATGCCAACTACTTTCACCATGCTGGATGACAAATTAGATATATGGGCCTTGTATAATTACAGAATGACAAAGTGAGAAGAGGGAAGAAGAATGGAAAAGCAACATGACATCCTTTTTTCACATATTCTCTCTCTTTCTTATTTCTCCTCTCACGCAAAAGCTTTTATTTTCTCACTCTTTCTTACATTTCTCTCTTCGTTCTTCACCATTCAAGGAGGAGAAAGAAGAAGAAGGAGAATCAAGACATTGATTCTTTTCTCTCTTTGATCTTTATCATTCTTTATCGTTCTTCGTTTTCATTTTCTCTCTCTTTCTTACGTTTCTCATGTGTTTGCTGCTATTATTAAAAACAGGAGTTAAAAAATTATAAATGCAGGTTATGAAAAGTTATAAACCAGTAGCAAAAGTTGTAAGTAATTACATAAAAAGTTGTAAACCAGTAGACCAATTGAAAACACATACTAAACAAGTTGCTGAAAACTAGGGTTAAAAAATTGTAAATACGTGTTATGAAATGCTGTAAACCTGTATATAAAAAGTTATAAATTATTGCACAAAAAGTAAACTAGTAGCAAAATATTATAAACCAATTGAAGACACATACTAACCAGGTTATTAAAAACAGGAGTGGAAAAATTTTAAATGCGTGTTACAAAATATTATAAACTAGTATAAAAAAAATTGTAATCAATTACACAAAAAGTTATAAACTAATAGCAAAATATTGTAAACCAATTAAAGACTCTATATTTTCACTTATTCTAACTCTTAAATAGTATTTATATTAGACTATAAATCTTTAAAAAATATATTTGATTATGTAGATCAAACTAAATTTAGCAAACACAACAATCTCAGTACTAAATAAATAAACATAATTGTCATTATTAGACTAATTAACACAAAACTCTTGATTAAAATTAAATTTTATTAGTATATTATTTAGTTCTATTTTATATTCATACAATTATGAATTTTATTAATACAATATTATTAGTACAGTTTTAAAATTTTTAAATTTCCTATTTGATCTAATTTTAAAATCTTTAAACTTAAATTATATATTTAAGAATGACTTTATGTACATATGAATATATATAAATGATCTTACTTTTTTTATAATAAATCAAATTAAGCACTAAATAAAACTAATAAATATATTGTTAGTGACTAAAATTTAATTTTATTATTATATTTAGGTCTATTTTATATTTATAAAATTTTGAAAATATAGAGTCCTCAATTGGTTTATAATATTTTACTACTGGTTTATAACTTTTTGTGCAATGGTTTATAATTTTTTACATACTGGTTTACAATATTTTGTAACACGCATTTATAATTTTTCAACTCAGTTTTCAACATGCTTAGTATGTGTCCTCAATTGGTTTACAATATTTTGCTACTGGTTTATAATTTTTTGTACAATGATTCATAACTTTTTGCATACTGGTTTATAACATTTCGTAATACGCATTTACAATTTTTCAACTCCAGTTTTCAGCAATCTTTTTAGTATGTGTTCTCAATTGGTTTACAATATTTTGTTGATAGTTTAACTTTTTGTACAATGGCTTACAACTTTTTGCATGCTAGTTTACAACATTTCGTAACACATATTTACAATTTTTCAACTCAAGTTTTCGACAACCTATTTAGTATGTGTCCTCAATTGGTTTACAACATTTTGCTACTGGTTTACAACTTTTTGTGCAATGGTTTACAACTTTTTGCTACTGGTTTACAATTTTTCATAATACGCATTTATAATTTTTCAACTTCAATTTTCAGCAATAACAGCAAATCTCAGCTTTTAACAAAACTATTCTCAATTCATTTTGTTACTGAAAAACTAAAAAAAAAATTCATGTCTCGAGACATAAATCACAAACACATGAGAAACGTGAGAAAATGAGAGAAAATGAAAACGAAGAACAATAAAAAACAAAGAAAAAAAAAATTATGTCTTGATTCTCCTTCTTCTTCTTCCTTCTCCTATGAATGATGATGAAGGAAGAGAGAAACGTGCAAAAGAGTGAGAAAATAAAAGCTTTTTGGTGAGAGAGGAAGAAACCAGAAAGAGAGAAACCATGTGAAAGAAGAATATCACGTTGTTCTTCCCACTTTGTCATTATGTAATTATACAAGCCACATACATCTATTTTGTCATCTAGCTTGATAGAAGTAATTGATATAGGTATAAAAATGGTCATGTATCATTTATCGTAACAATAACGTTGAGAGGCAGTTCTGATAAGAAGCAATAGGATATTTTTTCAAAAAAAAAATGGAAAGTGCATATAATTTTCTTTAAATTTGCCATCAAATTGTTTTCTTTAAGACTAATGCTATATTGTCATAAAATAAATAAATAAATAAATAAAAGAATATAGTGATCATTAAATAGAATAAAATATATAACTCACTTATTTATTTAAAAGTTTTATTTAAAAGTCAATATACATATTACATTTTTCTAGTAAATTAATTAAAAAAAAAAAGCTATTCTTAGCATTTTCCTTTCTTAACTAATAAGCTACCTAAAGACTCCCGTCAAAAAAATAAGAAGTTACCTAAACATTATATTAGATTTGGCTTTTTGGCTTCATGAGAGCAGAATATATTCATATGATATATATGACTAATTCAATTACACTAGTTTGTTGGCTGCGAACAATAGGTTGTGCAGAGTAGTGGTGGATTTTGTATATTGCATTTTTTCAACAATTACCTGAATTATTTGGAGTGTAATGAAATTAATATATATTTTTTACAATAAATTAACAATACTATTATTATTATTTTTCTATAATTAGTTTTTTTTCGGTGTAACAAATTTCAAAATTGAAATGGAAGGAAAGACTTGGCACAAACTTTTAAATCTAGGTGATACATAAATAAATGATCAACGGATGATCTGCCAATTCACATTAATTAGACTTGGCTGGCAGTGTTGTCCTAACTTGAAAAAGACAAGTAAATTCTTTTTACTTGGTAAATACAAAATTTGAGGTGTTTCTGCGGTTTTTAAAAGTCAGAGATGTAATTTAGAGCTGATTCATGTTTTTTAAAATTTAAAAAATTAATATAATCTTACTTTAATTATTGAAAATAAAAGCTAAAATTTATCTCTTTATCTTTATTCATTATGATAATTTTGAATTTTTTTTTCTTTGGTCTCGAAGTTAGGTGTCCAATAGAGTAGGCACGTTAACCACTAGATTAAAACCTCAATTTAGTCTTTAAAATTTATAATGGGTGGCAAGTTAATCTCTTAGATTTAGAAAGTCTCATTGTGGTCCCCCCAAAGTTCACAAATGAAGAAAAGTTAATTAGTCGCTCTATCAAATTGTCATTTATGTTCTATTAACTTGCTTACGTATACTGTTAATTTTCACAGTGGATCTTAACTTACCTCACTCATCTGTTATGCGCAGAACAAATGATAACTTAAAATTAAAATCTTTCTTACGAGCAGAGAACTATGATGAGAGAGAAAATGAAGAAGAAGGTCTAAATGACCCTCTTTAGAGGATGAGACAATTTAAAATCACAATAAAAATTAACAGTATATGTAAACAAATTAGCAGTATATATAAACAAGTTAACAGATACAAATCAGATAATAATTTAACGAAGAGACTAACTTGATCCTATTCATAAAATTTGAGGGACCAATATGAAATTTTCTAGATCTGGTGGACTAAATTGGAGTTTTACTCTAATAATTATCTTCTCTAAGGGTGTATTTCGTATCATGTATTTAACATGATAGGATAAGTTAATAATACACGTTATACTCTTATCAGTTGTTCAGTATAACCAACATATTTTATAAACTTATTCATTATAATTCTCTTATATATTAAGATGTTGGATAATTTAATATAGCAAAAAGGTATTGATTAGGCTCTTACTTTCATTTTTAAATATTTTATTAAAATAAAATAATTTTTAAATAAATAATAATAAGTGAAAACTCTGTTTTCTATTAAATTATAGGTCGCTTAATCATCACTCGTCACTTACCGTTCTCAGTCATTTATAAGTGAACAAAATTTTTGCACAAGAATGAATTGGCATTAGCATTTATTATTGAATAAATGAATAATTCCCGTCCCTTTGATTTATCGAACAATCACCTTAAAATGTTGACAGATTCTGGCTGAATTTTTGCCATACTTCTTCATATTTGTATAAACATTACTTTTGTATCATTTTTAATTTTTTATTGATACTTTTAAATATTATAAAATGTCCTTTAATAGTATAATATCGGCATAAATACTTGTTTTTAATGTTTTTTCTTAAATTATTTAAATATATCATTCTTCATAGCGGCTTCTGGTGCATGGAAAGGGTGAATGCCCCCTAAATTTTCCAGTTTCTTTTGTATGTTTTTTTTTCTTATCCCTCCAAAACTAATATTTACTTAATTTTTATCAATTTTTTATTTAATTAAATATTTAAATATTATAGTGAATAACATGCCATGTAAAATGTACTTTTTTCTTGAATTTTGATTATAAATATGTATTTATTTACTGTATGATAATTTATTTGGTCTTTAAATAAATAAAATAAAAATTAATAAGATATATATTTTTTACATGAATTTTAACTATTAAGTATTGATTTCTCCTAAAAGATTAGTCTAGCTCCGCCCCTATTCATAGTATAAAAACAAATCAAAATCTAAGGTGAAATTTGAATAGAAATTCCATCCAGGTATTACATATTTTAAACCTGTTATTTCATAAATCTCTTATTCTACATTTTTTTTCTACTTCTAATTTCTTAATTATTCTACATTTGCAGGAAGCTTGCTGTAACAATTTTATTATGAAACATTAATTATCTTGCAAATATATGTTATGTTATATTATGAAGCATTAATTCTAATATGCTCTATATACGTTGTGTCTCCTGTATGATTGCTTTTTCACCAAGTTACCTTACAAATTTCAAATCTTCAATGATAGCTAAAGTCAACCATATTGAATTATCTTATAAAGCATGAATGTTAAATTGGAATTTTTACCCATTTAAATGAAAAAACATCATTTACGAATATAAACTAAAAAAACTTTTGATACATGTTTAAATCGTGTCAATATACACGCAAATATATTTGGGGTCCTTACATATTCTAAATTGACATAAATACACTAGGGGTCCATGTGTATTCATTTTCTCTTGACTACGCATGGGTCCTGAGCGTATTCATGCTCATTTGAAATATGCACGGCCCCAAACATATTCACTTGGAAACTGAAATAAATATTAATATGCCTGAGCCCTCCTCCATCATTTTCTCTGTGTCGCTTTCCATTTCCATATCAGCTTCCTTTCCCTTTTTCACTTTCAAAGAGAATAAACTTGTGTTTGACCATGGCAAACTTCCTTTATCGCTTGGATAATATTTGTATCTTTACCAAACTTGATCACTAGTTATTCTCTCTCTCTCTCTTTATTAGTTTACTTTTATTGTTGCTTTTATTAATTGAAGCTTTGTTTAATTAGTTTAGTTTTAGTTTAGGACAACGTAATATAAGAGAAAAGTGAGGGATGTTACCTTTGGATAAGAAGTTAGGACATTTTAATTTTATTGATCTAATGATAAAATTGTTCACTTTATTGTGATTTTACTTTAGAGGATCCAAATGTATATAATATAATTAGTTATGCTCTAAACTTGAAAAAGTATTATCCATTTATTTTAATAGCAAGTTATCTAGTATTAGTTTAGCTTAATGTCAATTAGGGTAATATTAAGTAGTTTAGTTTAAATTTAAAAATTTACTTATTTTTATGTCTATGATTTTCTTTTTATTGTATTAATTAGTTTTTGTTGTATTTCGTTAGTTTTCTATCTAATTCAAAATTAATTAGTTTATAATTATGGTGACAAAACATAGAACTTCAAAAACATATGTAGTTAGTTTAAAAATAATGTATATTTAACATTAATAGTGTTTATTTTTTTTAAGGTTTTGTGGTTTATTTAGTTTGGATTGGTGTTTATCATCATATTAATTAAATTTATAAAGCCTGATTGAGTGTTACACCCAAGGGGTTGTGACACACCTACATTGCATGCTCGCATGGAGTATTATTTGTGGCAAGCGGGATGTCAGGAAGTTGTCAACTTTGGCAACTTTCATTATGACTCGACACTCATCAACACCCTAGTAGAGCAATGGCGCCCCAAAGACCATGCTACTTTGGGGTTTCCTTAACTGATGTATAAAGATCAAAACCACCAGAGCTAAAATCACAATCTTCTAGAACAACAAATATTTCCATTAGTCAAACTTCTGGAAATCAAGCCTGTAATTCAAACATGAGGCTCGTTTCATTGTTAGTGTAAATGGGAAAGTAGTAATACTTGACGACATCACCCCTAAACACTATAAGTACTCTATAAAATATCTATCTAATATATTTGTGAGGACCTATTTGCTCCAGTATTTTGCCTTATAACTCCAAAAAACTTATAGATGGACTAATAATCATACCAAGTGGTTTGTGGCTATAGAATCTCATTTCTTTATTTTGTTGTATCTTCAATTTTTCTATCATAGTGAACAGGTATAAAACACTTGGTCATTTTCTCATACAGAAAAAACCTAATGACATTGAGAATGTTAAGTAGAGTGAGCCACTAGTTAAATAGCAAGGCAAAATGAATACGTAAGGATCCCAAACATATTAAAATCCCACAGAATATGCTAGGCCCTTTTACGTATTCAATTTGCACATGAATACGCTAGGGACCCATGCGTATTCATGCGCAAACTAAATACGTATGGGCCCCTGGCGTATTCATGCGCAAACTGAATATGTAAAGGGGCATAGCGTATTCGCCCCGTATATATGTCCAATTCAATATCAAATGTTTTTTCAGTTTATTTTGAAATATAATGTTTTGTTTTTGGTTTTATTTTCGTAATAAAGCCAAGAGAAATGACAGATATACTCTCATTTATTATTGGATAGGTTATTAATTTCACAAGTCCTACAAATCTGATATTTGTCCACTTTTAGACAGAATCATATTTCAAAATATCTATCAATTTCATATTTCAATGTAAGTATAATTTTTTTTGTTTTAATAGTATCTCTAGTGTTAATAACCACAATTAATGAGCATTAGTGTATTGAAAAAGTTTGTTAAAGAATTCATAGGGATATATTAGTCCATGCCTCATAATTTTATATAAAAATACTCCATTACTATATTATTTGTCACCTATCTTAATATATGTATTTGTCCAGATTTGATAAATATTTTATATGGGAGTGAGTAAGAGGAGAAATGATTTTTGAACTCTTTGACCTTGGACCGCCTGCCAACATGCAACCAATCACTTTTAAAGTTTAGTGTGTCCCTCACTATGAGATAAAAAGTTTTTGTTTCCCACCATTGAAATGGATATTTGTCAATGGGCAGCTTGTCTTTGTAGTTCAAATTATACTACTCTTTTATATATTACTCCTTTTATTTTATATTAATAGTTACTCTTGAAAAATTATATAATTTTTTATATTATTAAAGCTAGATACTTTCACTTTTTAATAAAACTGAAATTGTATGATTTTCTAAAAATGACTATAGATATAGAATAAAATAAGTATTTATTTATATTAAAGTTACTTAGCTAGTTATTGATTTACTAATATTAAATTACCAAGGGAGGGAGTATATTATAATCGCCGCGGCTCGGACTCTGAGTCAAAGGCCACTTTGCGTTTCAGCGTTGAGAAGCACCCCCGTTCCTTGCTGAGTCGCTTGTTTCTTTCTTCTTCTTCTTCTTAGCTTCAGCAATTCTTCCAATTTCTTGGTGTGTGAAGATGGCAAAGAAACCTGTCAAGTACTCCGTGGTATGTATGTGTGTTTGTTATTTCACTCACTTCACTGTAAAGTGAGTCTGTGTGAGTGATCGATGTAGTAACTGAGAGACAAACAAGCTCATGAATGGCGAGTGTGTGATCTATCTATCTATCTATCTATGATGCAGGTGGACGCGTTCGCTGAGTCAGCATTCAAGGGAAACCCTGCGGCAGTGTGCTTGTTAGAGGAGGAAGAAGAAAGGGACCCGCAGTGGATGCAAGCCGTAGCCGCCGAGTTCAACTTCTCTGAGACCTGCTTCTTGACCAGAATCGCTGGCTCCCGCTTCGCTCTCAGATGGTTCACTCCTGTTCTTGAGGTCCCCTCACTTTCATGCCACAGTATCCATCCTACTTTCCTTCATTCCTTAATAAATGTTGTTTTAGATTTTTGCATCGCTGGTTATTCCAAACTATCAGATTGCTTCTGTAATCTTATTATCATTTCCTTAGACAATATTTATAAAGGAACGGAGCGAGTAGCGTTAAGGAGATTTTCTAAATAATCAACATTACTGGGGACCTTATGCAGGTTAAACTTTGTGGCCATGCCACATTGGCGGCTTCACATGCTCTATTTTCATCTGGTCTTGTGGATTCTAGTATTATCGAATTTGAAACGCTCTCTGGAGTATTGACTGCCAAAAAAATCCCAGAAAACAGTGTCCCAAGTGCCTCGTCAGACTCGAAAAATGGTGAAAATAAGGATGGATCCTATGTTGAATTGAATTTTCCTGTTGACCCTGTTGAAGAATTCAACCCTGCTGAGATTTCACAAATTTCTGGGGCACTGAGTGTGAAGGCTGCTTCCATAGTTGATATAAAGAAGACACAAATTGGAGATGACATAATTGTAATTCCCAAATCTGTTCTCTTCCACTATTATCATTGTCCCGTTGGCATTAGTCTCAGCTTAATTTTCTTCTTAGAAAACAAGAACCATATTAGCATCATTTTTTTTTTTTTTTGGATGCTGCATGCATATATACTGACCTGGTTGACAGAACAAAATGTATCTCATGCAAGATGCTACTCTTTTTCTTACTTGCAAATTAGCAGGAGGAAATATATCTTTTGTGTAATTTGTGCACTTCAAATATGCTTAATAAGAAGCTGATCCATTTCCCTTAGGTTGTACTCGAGTCTGGAACATCTGTGACAAAAGTACAGCCAAAACTTGACGAAGTAGTTAAATGTCCTAAAGAAGGGATAATTGTTACTGGGGTTGCTCCTTCAGAGTCGCCATTTGACTTCATCAGTCGATACTTCTGCCCAAAAGCTGGAATCAATGAGGTAATTGGCTGAGATTTTCCTCCAGAACATTGGCTATATTCTGTGTATTCTTCATTGTGCAATAGGGTTCAGAGTTTAATTCTAGACTCAATAATAGTGATGCAAATTTCAAGCTGCAGAATCCCTTAAATGTTAATTCCCTTCTTTCGTGTTGTATTCTGCTTTGCTACATGTGTTAGATAGTAGGTGATGCTGGGTTCAGTCTGATGACACAAAACTCGCAATTCACAAGTTTAAATAAAATCTTAAAATCTAGACATAGATATTATTAGTACTGCTACCTATTTTACAATGTCTACTATTTCACTGTTGTTGGAACATTTAGTAGAATGGATGCTATAGAATTAATGATAACTATTGAATAATTTCCTTTCAGGACCCTGTCACTGGAAGTGCACATTGTAGCTTAGCAACCTACTGGAGCAAAAAGCTGGGGAAGCATGACTTCAATGCTTATCAGGTACTCTCCTTAACTGCTTTTTCTTTTGAAGAAGTACTTTTCTCAGAATTTTAACTAAACATCAGTGTACGGTTTGTTTGTGCTTTGGTATGGTACCAACCTTTTATTAGAGCATTTGACCAAGACTTTGTGTCTCTGGCTTTGCCGTGAAGGGGAAAGCACACCATGTTGGGCCTCACACTTGGAGGAAAGATTGTTGCTTTCAAGTGTGAGTTTAGCGTCTCACATTGGTTTAGTTTGACCTGAGTGAATAGTATACATGATGGAAGGATCCATAGACTTATTACTTTAAGGTTTTGGATCAAGATGTAGTATTCGGTTCACTTTTGTGGTTTATTACTCAGGCTGTTTGCGTAAGTCTACCAAATTTACCGATATACTCATTGTCTTAAGGTTTTTTCATGGTTTTACCAACTCTATCTATATTACATCTGGACAGGCATCACCAAGAGGGGGAGTTCTCAAAATTCATTTTGATGAGCAGAATCAAAGGGTGCTCTTGCGCGGTAAGGCTGTCACCGTGATGGAAGGGTGTATTCTAGTCTAGTCTCGTCATTGTATCTCATTTTAGTTTTTAATACAGAATAAGTAATTGGCACTAGTAAATGCCAATTCGTTCCAAGTGTAAGTGGACAATTGTGGGTTCTGAGTTTTTAAGATATCCTGATAGCATTCGCAATTTAGTATACATTAACTTGGGTATGCTGATCATGTCTATTTGAGCTGAATTGTAATAAACAAGGCCATTGCCCTTGCTTTCGTTTGATTTCAATCACAGTATCCATTAGTTTACACTTAAAACTGTGATCATATAGAAAGGAACGCTATCATTCCTTTATTCGGTACAACAAGTATGTCATTATTTTTTCATTCCTTCAAACATATAAACAATGACTCCTCCTAATTAGTTAGGATTATTTTACCCATCAAGTCCTCTATATTTTGTACATAATAAAAAAAATGCTCTGATTTAACTAGAGAATGTGGTGCTTTACAATATCAAACAAGTACTGATTACAATTGATTTTGTCTGGAACTATCTTCCACAATTGGCAAAATTAGTGATATTGAGATTAGAACAAGTAGTAGCCGGATGCAACACAGATGAGCTAAACCCGAACCTATTCGAATCAAGATCAAACTGCACAAGATTATCCACCAATTGATGCCTACCAATCACAACGGTGGTCCTCCTATGTGCTCCACCATCCACAAAACCCAAACACCACAAATCCAACCCTTCCTTCTCAATCCTTACCATCGAATTCCCCCCGAAGGTTCTCCAAAACACATCCTCGTTGGGACTTGCGAGATCAACGACGAGAGTGCTCGAGGGTCGAGGCAATCTGTCCATGACGATTCCATTTGGTTGAACCTGGGGTCTTACTTCTTGCAGGCTTAATTTAGCACTATGAATAAAATGGGTGAGAGCTTTAGTTCAAGATTTCACTTCCTAAGACTTTGGAATCATTTGATTTAGGAATCAAACCAGCGAGCCTTGAGTGGGCACGAATATGGTTGTAATTTGATGAAGCATGAAGGAACCTCAACTCTAATGAGTGTATCTTTTTTCCCTTTATTAGTGGATGTGGTTATTGGTTGTTGTATATGGACTTTTTTGCGCATGCAATATAAGCATGACCTTATCATTAATAGTTGAGTAAATAATTTTTTAGTCCTAAAATTTTATATTTGACATTTATTTAGTCATAGAAAAATGTTGATATCAATTTAATTATAACATTTTAGTACCTCTATTCTTGAATAAGTATCCATTTTTAAAATTTTACTTTTGCATAAATACTTGTCAATTTTAGAAATCTAGACAATATGAATTTTTTTCAACTATACCTCTATTAAGTCGAGAAGAGAGTAGTTAAAAAAGAGAGATGAAATTATTGGAGGTAATTTATTGGTAATTTAGTAAAAACACATCTAAATTATCCTGACGTAAAGGCTTTTCCAATTATCTTCTTAATTCATATGCACACTTAACTATACACTTATTTGAGAACAAACGCAATAAAATCTAATATCGATTTATTCTTAACATTAAATTTCACTAACTTTGTTGTCGATGGGCTCATTTGGATGATCAATTAGAAAAAAATATTTTTTAATTGATCGTTCTAAATAAGATCTTTTGAAAAAATAAAGTTATTTTACATTTGGGTGTAACATTAGTTTATATTTGGATGTAATATTAAAATATCTTTATTTATAATCAAACATCTTTATTATATTATATAAAAGATATTTTTCTAGAAGATGAAAATTCTAGAACCTGTTTGATTTGTTGAAAACAGTTTTCAGTTTTCAGTTTTCCAGATTTGTAAAGGAAAAACTGAAAACTGAAATTTTCAATTTTTCTTTCACAAATTTAGAAAACTGAAAACTGAAAAAAGTAAACCAAACAGACCCCTAACTTCTCAAAAAAAATCCTTTTTTCACTTTTCCTAGTGATTTTGTTTTTTTACTAAAAATTTACACAAACATACTAAAAAACACGAAAAGATAACTTCTACCAAAATAATGGCATCCAAACGAGCTCTATATCTGCAACTTTCCACCACTGTTTACTTTGAACACTTGAAGGGAAACACTAACCGCATTTTTTTTTTTATTTAGGAAACTGTGTTTTAATGTTTCTAATTAATTCCCTTACAGTCACTTTGCTAATCATCTATTAATTAACCTCAAAATTACAAAACTTAATCTACTAAATACTCCCTCCTTTTCACTTTATCTGTCCATTTTTTTATTTTTTTGCTGCAAAACATCCGTCCATTTTTTATATCAAGAGGTATTAAAATTTGTTCTAAAACTACTAATATAATTAGTTGTGCTTGATTTTCAACAACGTTGTAATCATATAATTTATATTTTAATAGGGGTATTATGGTCCACTTATACATATTTATGGCCAGTCCACGGCGGGTTGAGGTGAGTTGACCTATGCCACCCCGTTTGCCACACCTCATAGTATTTCATATAACGTATTATTGTATGCTTTGGTCACGGCTACCGGCAATGAATACACTTAGGCCCCATTTGGTGGATCGTATATAATATGGCCTGATAGTATTAGATATAAAAGTATAATGTCTGATAGTATAATATAAGAAATTCATTGTATACGTTTTTATATTACTCATTATTTGGTGCGCTATGTAACACCCTGAAATTTATTTCAAAAAATTTATTTAGACTTTATTAATCATAATTTTACAATTTCGATAGAATTAATCTTAATAAGAATGACTTAGTGATAAAAAAAATATGAATAGTAATCTTGTAGACCCCATAGGCCCGTTGAGACTACCAAAACCCTAGAATCAGGACCAAGAGATGCCTGAGACTAAAAAATATAAGATTATGATTAGGAAGTGTTAAAATAAAAATTTTAGACCTGTAATTAAATTTCAAGTAGTATCTGTTTTATGCATACGGTATTTTACCCGTTCAATAAAATTACGATGTGTAGTGTTTTATACTGTATGAAACTTACAGTGTAAGTTGCCACCCAATGTGACAAGTGTGTGGCTTAGGAGAGGCCACGCCATTGTCTTTTACAAGAGCAAATAAGAGCCTTGCAAAAATTCACAATTTAACTTTAAGGAAATAATTTTTATAATAGAAATTAATGCATATATCATCTTAAATGAATAAAATCACAAACCTCTCATTTCTTTCCACTTAAATTCAGCTAGCACCTCCCTTCTGCAACCATCTTCATCTTCTTCCTCTAGAAAACACTCAAAAACTCCATAACCAAAGCACAAACAATAACTTACTTATTGTGATCCCCAAATCAACTCTCTATAAGAAATCCCCATCTCACTATACCATCAATTGTAGCCGTTGTTCTTGCTATTTAAAAGGAGGGTTTGATTGTTTTATATCAAGAATTGGGTGTAAAAGCTCTTAAAGAAAGCGAAGAACAAGAGCAAGACCTTCAAAGAGCCAACTAGGGCTTTCTTTGACCTATTTTCTTTCAAAAATTGCTTCGAATTTTTTTGACTAAATTGGCTTGAAATTTTGGGTGTCTTGATTGATATTATATAGATATTGATTTGTTTAATAGGGTGGAATGATTGGATGATGTTAGAAAATCTTTTTTGTCAAACTAAGTTGTGAACTTTGTTGTCGAAATTCTCAGATTTAAGCAAGCAGCTCAATTTGCTTGATTTTATTCACATAGTTGGAGATCTATTTTGAGCTAAAATTTTTATATGATAAAGCCAACATATTAAGGTGTATCTATTATTTTGCTTGAGTCATTTTGAATACTTTTGCTATTTTTAAAAATTCAAGAACCGAGCTGGACACAGTTTCTACCTGAACAGTCAATTCTGGAGCACTGAATTTGTTTAATTTTGTTACTATATCAAATGATCGAGTTTTTCTTGAAAATTTTATAAGGTGTTGAGGACATCTTGAAGCCCAACCCTAAATTTTTATATGATTTTATCTGTTTATTTGATAGGGTAATAAATTGGAATTTGTGATGATTAGCTAAAAATAAGTAGTTTTTGACATTTGAATTTGTAGAATTTTGTTAATATAGCTAGAGACCTTATTTTGCTTTGAAATTTTTACACGGCCTCATAGATATATTGAATTAACTCTGAAAAATGATTTTGCTTTGTTTTGATGATGTTTAGTAGCTGATCCATAATTTTCTTTAAGAATAAAAATCAGCATAGCACACTAAACTAGCTGAAAATATGATGGAATGACTATGATTTGATCTCATTATGGTATGTGAATTTAATGATGATGTTACACATATGTAAATATGAGTGCTCATGATAAATGCTCTTATATGAAAAGAAGATTGAGATTATAACTTGAGATCATGAGTCATATGTATGCTTGATGCATTAAGAAACTCAGAAATTGATGCTAATGCATATATGATTGTGGTGCTTGTATACGTGACATGGAGCATGAAGATGTTATGTGCATATAATTGTGAATACCTTTGACAATTGCCTTTATATAAGAGAAAGAGAATGAGAATATGTTTTCTTGGGCTAGAGAAAGTAAATCCGGTCAGTCGAGGAAAATAAACCTGATTACCCTTGAATTGAGTCGAGGAAAGTAAACCTAGATAGGAATATATCTGTGTGAGAGTTTGAGAAAGTAAATCAAATGATCATATATAGGAATGAGCTTAGTTCTGAAAAATAGTTTATTATTCAGATGTGGAATAAGCAACCATAGATCAAGGGCCAAGACAAGTTAAAATAGCAATTATCCTAAGTAGTCTTCTATAATATGTGCTAAGTAAAATAAGAGATCCCCTTCAATATGTCAATGACACATAAAGATGAGATCTCTTTCAGTATATCAAGAGCACATAAAGACAAGAAAGATATGAGATCCCCTTCAATGTACCAAGGGCACATAAAGATGAGAATAATGTATATGAAATCCCCATTGACATATCAATAGCACGTAAAGATAATTTCAATAAAGACAATCATTGCATCATTCTTATGCATACTCATATTACATTCTATTATTTATCTAAGATGATTTATTTGATCTTGAGCATTATGAGATACGTGTACTAAGTGATTGAGTATTAAAAGAAACCCACTTCGGAAGGATGATTTTGAACTTTAAAAGGAATATTTGATATGTGTTGTATGATCACATTTTCTAAATAAACCGAAGTGCTTAGGACGATGACGATGACATGGATTTTATTATGTATGTTGGGGATGCCCTACTAAGAATTTCATAATTCTCCCCGTATGTTATTTGTATCCCTGTATCATCTTCAGATTGATCTAGAAAACAATAACGCAGCTACATGGAGGAACTGGATTTGCGGTAGTTTAATAGTTGAAGCCCTTATCAATTTTACTTAGTTGTATACATATGTTTGCAAATGTAATAGAATACAGATGTACATTAAAGCTCAAGGAGAGCTTTTTCTTATATTGGAATTGTATGCAATAAATACGTGGTTTCTTTGTTATATTTTTAATAGCATTATGAATTAGTTATTACACGATTTGATTGCATTTGCTATAGCTATTTGATAAAGTTCCACAACTTTATAAGTAACAACTCTTAAGTCTAATATCATGGTTTAAGGATGATGTTGTACTTGGGAAGGTGTTACATGCAAGATAACCGGTGGTGGATGAGCGGATGGGTGGTGACCAGTGGGTGACAGGCTACTATCGGCGATGGGTAGGGGTAAGGTGTTGGTGTAGAAGACTAAGTCAAGGTTGATTTGGGATTGATTAATTAAAATAATACTATCAAGTGTTATCGGGTCTCTTAGGATATGATAACTTAATCTTATAGTTATAGTATAAAAATGACTTGACCGTATAATATTATACTATCATATGTAACACTAAATATATAATAAAAATTGGTTTTATTGTATTAGCTAATATTATTAAGCCTTTTACTATGTATCAAATAGGGCCTTAGAAACCAAAAGAAAAAAAAATTATGTATTGGTATGTGAGACACTGTATAGTATTAAAATGTTAATAGACCTTATTCTATTAGGATGTCTTTGGTATGATAAATTAAGCATAAAAAGATAAGCTAATACTATACATTATATCCTTATTCATTGTTTGGTATGAGTAACATATTGTATAAGTTTATTCACCATAACTCCCTTATATATTAAAATGTTATATAACTTAATTCAATATGAAAGATCGTATTAGATCTGATTAGCTTTTAACATATAAGGTCACTTTTATTTGTTAATATTCTATATTTGTATAATTTATTGAAATAAAAAAGAGTTATAAAACAATATTAATTTAATTTAATTAATAAATATTTAATAAATATAATATTAGAAAATTATATTTAAATAATTAATAAAATTTTTATTATTTTATTTTAAGTAATATTTACTTATAAAATTAGAATTATTTGTAAATAAATGACAATATTATAGAATATAAAATATAATAATATAGTATATAAAATATAAAATATAATATTTTACACAGTGTTATACCATATACTGTATAGTAATTTATCAGATTAATACTATTAGACCTTATCTTATCCGTTTTTATATTATCAGTCTTTATCTTATCAAATGTGCTAAATAGGCTCTCAAAGTTCGCTTGGCACGACTGAAATGATATGGTCTGATAAATTTTAAATTCTATAGTGTTTGATATGACATTTTCTGTAATATTATCCTTCCTTTACAAATAATTATAACTATAAGTAAATAATAAAATAAAAATTAGTAATGAAATATTGTTGGAATTTTTCATTGGTTTGATTTTATTTTTTATTTTTGGTATTTGGTTAATTGAGTTTTGTATGGTGTTATTTTAATACATAAAAAGTAAGTGTCCATGGACATCCAATCAAATTTTAAGGTGGAAAATCAAAGTTTGTACTTTTAAGTAAAGATCACATGAAATTTAAGGGTGATAGATTGGGTGTTGACACGATGTCCAAGATGTGAATGGATGAGATAACATTTCTCATTGAGTTTTGTATTACTTATTGTCCTTATTTGCTTTTCGTTGGTCAATGAAATATTGTTGGAATTTTTTCGTCCCCATATTAGAACCTCACTGAAATTTTTCCAAGGCATGCTGTTGCAAAGCATGATGCATGATGGGACATTTCTTACATATCTTCCTGTGGTGGATAGAGATGATTTTTTGCTTTCTCATTTGCATATGTAATTTCTTGAGTGGTATTTGTTTGTTTTGCAGATGGATATGGTGCTACTTGCGTGAATGTTTAGCAGATAACTCATGCTGCAATTGCTATGGCAAATTTCATGTCTGAAATGCATAAAAAATTATTGAGTAGTGCAATCAAATTATAACAACGAAGGATTCTTTTCTCGTGTGTGCTTCTTTTTTGTTTTTTTGTGTATATGTAACTTCCAGATTTTGCCAATTTTTTTTTTCTAATTGATGTCTTCTTGCTCCAAAACGCTTATTTTCTTTGTGTATAAAACTGCAAATAAAGCTATGAACTACTGTTGCTTGGAGTAGATGTGGGATGGAGCTTGCTCCTCGACTCGGTGTGTCATTGGTAAAGTTTGCAGCTATAGAGTGCTGGATAAACTTTGAAAGTGTGGCTAATTGATGCATTCCCCACACTCTTGTAACCGCGACGCCGCAAGGAAATGTTGGAAGAACATTTGGCCATTCTGTAAAATGGGGTTAATTGTCTTTTTCGAATGTGGCTAATTGACAAGTTTTTAGGTAGTGACATTATTAACATCTATCATATCAAAATTATTTTTAGATAAATATTCTCAAACATAGTGGCGAAGCTTGAACAAGATTTTTAAGAGGGCCAAAAATTTAACATGCCTAAATGATGACAACCAATTTAAAATTAACTGAACATCTATCACACATAAAAAATTTTAAAGCGAAGTGACAAATACTAGTGTGCGTTTAGATTATCCATGAGATTAAAATTATTTTAATAATTAACTATGAGCTTAAGTTTTAGATAATCACTGTGTAAAATGCTAGTGTGCATTTAGATTACTATCAATTAATTGAATTTTACCAAAATGACAAATTAAGGTGAATGGTTATAATAGTGGATAATTATTTTCTATATTTTGTGACTTCAATAAAATTGTCAATACATATAAATTAAATTTATTAACTATAAGCATAATATCAATTTTTTCACAAGTGATTATTTGAAAATCAATTTTATATTTTCATTTATTTACTTAGAAATAAACCTAAACTAGCTAGTGCGTTTTGTTTGGATTATATAAAAATAATGATTTAATTTAAATTATTCACAGTGTAAAACTTTTTTATATTATCATTCAATGAAGTCTTCCCATGTGTTAGTCATATTTGGATTTTACACTTAAAATTAACAATGTCTAAAATTTTGTAAGCATACTAAGGAATCAAATCAGAGCTTAAAATCAACAAGTTCATTGTTTATTAATTGAAGATGCTATTCAACTCTTGTAATAGTTTATCTATGGGACAATAAAGAATATTTTCACTCCTAAATAATGTTCAAATGTAAAAATTATTTATTAACTTTTAAATAAAGATAAATCATAGAAAAAATAACAGAATAACTTTGTGGTGTCACAATAAAAATATAAATTAATATTATAAAATTAATATTTGAAAAATACATAATTTTATGTTTAAAAATAATTATTACTAAATTATTTCTAATGATTTGTTTTCTCAACATAAATTGTGATTTTAAATATATATATATATATATATATATATATATATATAAAACTCAATATTTTATATTATTATAAGCCACAAAATTTTATAAAAATTAATATGTATAATTAATAGTGAGTATTTTTGTCAAAATAAAATAATAAGCTTGAGAAAATGAAGAACTTATGAAAAATTTGAAAATAGATTAAGTGTAACTTATCTTATTTTTATATGAAGAACAGTGTATGTTTTTGAAATAGGGATGATTGAAATGTAATGATACTATTTCTCAATGGAGGGTTGTATCTCACAAAAAATGTAGTAAATTATATATTATCATTCTCTAAGTTTAGTGTAATTACACTTACCATTCCTCTATCTTGTAAAATTACACTAATAGTTACATCACTTTTTCATAAAATATTTTATGTAATACCCCTATTATACTGTTACCTAAGAAAGCTTAGAGCTGTCACGTGTCGTTAGACAAATTCGGGTCTTGAATTTCACTAAGTCTGGATCCTATACATCCTTGGAGAGCTATATGGTATAATCATATTCTTGTGATCAAAAGTCCTGGTAATTGTTCCCAAGATGAAAATAAGTTGAAGGACGATTTTAACGAATTTTAGGAAGTCTTTAAACGCTTCGTTTTTAGTACATAAGTTTAGAAAATCTTGAAAATTCCCGGATTTGAATTAAAATCCAAAATTTGGATTTTAATTTGTTGAAATTTTTTTTTTTTGATATTTTATTTGAATCCAAATGGGGGTATTTCCTTATTTACATTTATGTTTTAAAGTTCATGGAGAGTAAGTAAATAAGTGAATCTTACAGATCACCAGATGCCAAGATGACAGAAAGATGTAGAGACTGGGTGAATTGTCGCCACTATAGCGGTGTCAGTTGGTGTAAAAACAACACAATTTCAAGTTATGACCCCCTTTACCCCTTATAAACCCTTCCCCTCCGGATTTCATAGCTAGAAACCAGAAACCCTTGCCTCTTAACTCTCTCTCACCCCATTTTTATCAATTTAATATCAATCTTTCACTTCCAAGGCTTAAAGGTAAGAGATTCTACTAGTTTTGCTTCCTATTTCCTTTATTCTTCCTTGTTCTTGGGGTTTGATCTTGAGTTCCTCTTTGTTCTTGGGTCATCAGGTTCTTCCACTATTGATGGGGGTTAGAATAGAGTGATTTGGAGATTGATTTAGAGTTTTATTGTTTTACTGGCAGATAGTGGTACCATTTTTGTCTCCCAAGCTCCAATTGGTGTTAATCCTGTTTATTCTACCACTCTAGATGAGTGAGTTAAAACCTGTGATCCCTATGTTATGCATTAGATATTATTTTCATGAAATTACGGCTTATATTGTGATTTTAGAAATTTCTACAAAGAGATTTAGAGATTTCTATTGATTTATCAAGCTTGTGAGAATGCAATTTTCAAATGGCATGAATTATATGATTTATGAAAACCATGGGACCATTTTTGTTGAAATGTGTTTATAAAGAGTTGGAATCTGACTACCTGTGTTTAGAAAGGTTAAAATGATGATGTGATTTCTAGAATGATAAACCTTTATGAAATGTAGAGATATGAATGAGGTTTTGGTCGAGCTGACAGTAGCTATAGAGAAACAGACTGTGAGTTAACAGCAGTTATTCCATTAATCTTGGTATATCAAGACGCCTTAAGGCCAGAGAAATAATAAACGGGACCTAGTTAGGTGCCCCAGAGATTTGTTATGTCATATAAATTGGGCATAACCAAAGATTCCTGATTCTTTATTAGTGTACTGTGGTTTTATGATTTCTAAATAATATTGGTTTTAGAGCTATTTGTTATTCCTATGAATATGATTTTTCAGAGATTATTGCATTAACCAGTTGGATGATTACTTATATATGATCATTTATCTCCATTGTTGTCCCATGAGAGGGTTATGGGTGAGAGCCTGCTCATTGAGTTTTAAATAAAACTCACTCATCTCCTTTCCTCCATTACAGGTGTTGTAGACACTGCATATTCTTCCTAGCGTCCTACTTCCCAACAACAATAGAGATTCAATTAGTGAGCTTCACTTGAGTGAAGCAATCTTGATTCAGTTTAGAGTGCTTTAGTGTCATTGCAAAGTAGTCCTGATTCATATAAGGAACATTTTATATTTTACATATTTGATCGCATTGTAATTTGTATTTAAAGAACTTGGTTGTTTCTAAACCTACTAGATACGAGTGGTTGACATATTTACATTTTACGTATGAATAATACTATGATTATGGATTTTAGATATTGATTATGAGATTTCAAATATAATTATCTTGATTTCAGAGAACAGGTGATTTCTATGGAAAATATGAAATTACACTTTAAATGGATTTATCTTGTTGGAATATGCATGTAGAACAATAAATCTGTCATAAGACTTACGTGAGGATGAGATTCCTTGTGTGCCAGTCATGTGCCCAAATCGGATCCTAACATTTTATCATATTTCTGTTAATTGTTTGAGTTAATTCTTGTGCAATAGTCTAATAAACAATTATTAAAGAATTAATTTTAATTAATAAATATATAAAAATATGACAGTAAAATGTTATTTTATTAAAATTAAAATAATTATATAAGAATAAATATTTTATTTATAAGCTATATCTTTTTATTGAAATTTGTAAGCCATATTAAGTTTTAGAATATACTATAAGTATAACATATAAATATGTAACGTGTATATATATATATATATATATAAAATAAGAGTGATATTACGCGTACAACTAAATTATACAATAAATGCACACCATATTCCTTATTACCATTGGATTTGATGAATGAGTGGAGACCACACATTACATTTAATGGTAGTAAGGTATATAGTGTACATTTATTGTACAATTTAGTTTTACACCAAATATTATTCAAAAAATAAATAAAAGAACTTGTTGACGTAAGCAAGTGCGCTTGCACTTGATGTAAGTGGCTTGGTGTCCAAGTACTTTGGGGCCTACAAATATAGAGGGCTATGAAGCACAGACACTGACACTGATATGGACACAAGACACGACACAGACAAGGATATAGAGACACACCAAACTAAAAAAATTATAGGACACGGATACGATATATATATATATATATATATATATATATATATATATATATAAATTGTTTATTTTGTTGTATAATAAAATAAACAATGACCCAATATTACAGATCCAACTAAATAAACAATGACCCAATATCACAGATCAAACTAAATAACTAGGGTTGATTTTGGACTTATGTTGATATTAAAATTTGAAAAGGAATAAAGAAACCAACCCAGGCATATCTGTGAGATGTTCAAGCTGTGTTCATAGTGAATTAGAGCAGCGTCTAGCTATGTTCAATGTGTGTCAGAACTCAAAAAAAATTATTTTTTAATTAGACATGTATGGACGCGTGTCCAACACTTGTCGTGTGAGTGTCGTATGGGTGTCGGACATTGACACGTGTCAGACACACAGACGCGCCACCAAGTCAGTGTGTTCGTGCTTCTTAGATGGAGGGGTAGATAACAGGCTACTTACGAGAAAAAGAAAGAAATAAATGTTATTAGTATTTATAATTTAAGAGATATGGTAAAAATATACATTTATTTATTATTAAATAGTTTGTTGATTCTACTTAATTTGAGTTTCATATCTCTTATTTAACGGTGTATAAGAGTGTACATCCTATAAATTATGAGTAAAAATATTACTTTATATGTCTTTAAATAATTGTCTGATTATAAATACTTATTAAAATTAAGAAAATGATTCATAAAACATCAATATTAGTAAATATTAGAAGTAATTTACTAAATTATTCCTTTTTTTTAATATTCCAACTTCATTCTCCTCCTTCACCAATAAGTAAATAGTATTTAACAGGGCTATTGTGGGTAAAAAATAAGTAATAATACCTAAATATATAAAATGAAGAATTGTTTGTAGACAAAATAAATTTTTAAAATGAATAAATATATGTGGATGGAGGGAGTATTATTAGGAGGGGAAATTATGTTTGCTCTCTTTGACCTGGATCACGTGGCAATATGCTGAGTATAACATATAAATATGTAACGTGTATATGTATTTAAAAAATAAATAAAAGAACTCGTGACGTAAGCAATTGCGTTTGCACTCGATGTAAATGGGTTGGTGTCCACATACTTTGGGGCCTACAAATGTAGAGGGGTCGGTAACTGGCTTCTTACATGTAACGAGAAAAAAAAAATGTTATTAGCATTTATAATTTAAGAGATTTCTTTCGAATACACTTTAAATAACATATTAATTTCACTTGATTTGAGTTTTATATCTCTCATTTAAAAATATATGGGAGTATATGTTTCATAAGCTGTGAGTAAAAATATTACTCTATCTGTTTTTAAATAATTTTTTAATTATAAATATTTATTTTAATTAAGAAAATAATTCTTTCAACATAAATACTAATAAAAATTAGAAGTAATTAACTAAATTACTCTCATTTATTTTTAATACTTCAACTTCATTTCTCTTTTTTCACCAATAAATCAATAATATTTAATTAGAATATTGTTGATAAAAAAATAATTAATAATACCAAAACTTTTGAAATGGAGAATTGTTTGTAGATAAAATAAATTTTTGAAATGAAGAATTGCTTATGGACGGAGAGAGTATCATTAAGAGGAGAAATGATATTTGCTCTTTTTGATCTTGGATAACGTGACAATACACAATTTATCATGAGAAATTCTTAAACGCTTTTAAAGTAACATAAAATATTTATTTTAATTTATTTATTAATTGATAAATTAGTTGTTATATTAAAAATATTAAAAAATAAAATAGTAGTAATCTATAAAATTAATTTATAAATTAATAAATAGATAGAATAAATGTTTTCTCCAGCGGTTAAGCTAAGAATTTTTCATCTATCGTATGCAGAGTCAGAAGTTCACTTTACATTTCGTGTTGAGAAGCACGGAGCACCCCCGTTCCTTGTCGAGTGGCTTCAGCAAATCTTCCAATTTCTTGGTGTATGAAGATGGCAAAGAGACCTGTCAAGTACTCGGTGGTATGTATGTATGTATGTTTGTTACTTGACTCACTTCACTGTAAAGTGAGTCTGTGTGAGTGATCGATGTAGTAACTGAGAGACAAGCAAGCTCATGAATGGCGAGTGTGTGATCTATCTATCAATCTACGATGCAGGTGGACGCGTTCACTGAGTCAGCATTCAAGGGAAACCCTGCGGCAGTGTGCTTGCTAGAGGAGGAAGCAAGGGACCCGCAGTGGATGCAAGCCGTAGCCGCCGAGTTCAGCTTCTCTGAGACCTGCTTCTTGACCAGAATCGCTGGCTCCCGCTTCGCTCTCAGATGGTTCACTCCTGTTTTTGAGGTCCCCTCACTTTCATGCCGCAATATCCATCCTACTTTCCTTCATTCCTTAATAAATGTTGTTTTGGATTTTTGTATCATGGGTTGTTCCAAACTATTAGATTGCTTCTGCAATCTTATTATCATTTCCTTGGACAATATTTATAAAGGAACGGAGCGAGTAGCATTAAGGAGATTTTCTAAATAATCAACATTACTGGGGACCTTATGCAGGTTAAACTTTGTGGCCATGCCACATTAGCGGCTTCACATGCTCTATTTTCATCTGGACTTGTGGATTCCAGTATTATCGAATTTGAAACGCTGTCTGGAGTATTGACTGCCAAAAAAATCCCAGAAACCAGTGTCACAAGTGCCTCGTCAGACTTGCAAAATGGTGAAAATAAGGAGGGATTCTATGTTGAATTGAATTTTCCTGTTGACCCTGTTGAAGAATTCAACTCCGCTGAGATTTCACAAATTTCTGGGGCATTGAATGTGAAGGCTGCTTCCATAGTTGATATAAAGAAGACACAAATTGGAGATGACATAATTGTAATTCCCAAATCTGTTCTCTTCCACTATTATCATTGTCCCGTTGGCATGAGTCTCAGCTTAATTTTCTTCTTAGAAAACAAGAACCATATTCGAATCTTTTTTTATTTTTGGATGCTGCATACATATCTGGTTGACAGAACAATATGCATCTCATGCTAGATGCTACTCTTTTTCTTACCTGCAAATTAGCAAGCGGAAATATATCTTCTGTGCAATTTGTGCACTTCAAATATGCTTAATAAGAAGCTTATCCATTTCCCCTAGGTTGTACTCGAGTCTGGAACATCTGTGACAGAAATACAGCCAAAACTTGATGAAGTAGTTAAATGTCCTAAAAGAGGCATAATTGTTACTGGGGTTGCTCCTTCAGAGTCGCCATTTGACTTCATCAGTCGATTCTTCTGCCCAAAAGCTGGAATCAATGAGGTAATTGGCTGAGACTTTCCTCCAGTAACATTGGCTATATTCTGTGTCTTCTTCATTGTGCAATAGGGTTCAGAGTTTAATTCTAGACTCAATAATAGTGATGCAAATTTCATGCTGCAGAATCCCTTAAATGTTAATTCCTACCCTGCAGACTGCTGCTTTGCTACATGTGTTAGATAGTAGGTGATGTTGGGTTCAGTCTGATGACACAAAACTCGCAATTCACAAGTTTAAATAAAATCTTAAAATCTAGACATAGATATTATTAGTACTGCTACCTATTTTACAATGTCTACTAGTTCACTGTTGTTGGAACATTTAGTAGAGTGGATGCTATAGAATTAATGAGATAAATATTGAATAATTTCCTTTCAGGACCCTGTCACTGGAAGTGCACATTGTAGCTTAGCAACTTACTGGAGCAAAAAGCTGGGGAAGCATGACTTCAATGCTTACCAGGTACTCTCCTTAAGTGCTTTTTCTTTTGAAGAAGTACTTTTCTCAGAATTTTAACTAAACCTCAATGTTCGGTTTGTTTGTGCTTTGGTATGGTACCAACCTTTTATTAGAACATTTGACCAAGACTTTGTGTCTAGCTTTGCTGTGAAAGCATCCACTGAGGGGAAAACACACCATGTTGGGCCTCACACCTGGGGGGAAGATCGTTGCTTTTAAGTGTGAGTTTAGAAGTCTCACATTGGTTTAATTTGACCTAAGTGAATAGCATATATGATGGGAGGATCCATAGGCTTATTACTTTAAGTTTTGGATCAAGATGTAGTGTTGGGTTCACTTTTGTGGTTTATTACTCGGGCTGTTTGCTTAAGTCTACCAAATTTACCGATATACTCATTGTTTTAAGGTTTTTTCATGGTTTTACCAACTCTATCTATATTACATCTGGACAGGCATCACCAAGAGGGGGAGTTCTCAAAATTCATTTTGATGACCAGAATCAAAGGGTGCTCTTGCGCGGTAAGGCTGTCACCGTGATGGAAGGGTGTATTCTAGTCTAGTCCTTGTCATTGTATCTCATTTTAGTTTTTAACACAAAATAAGTAATTGGCACTAGTAAATGCCAATTCGTTCCAAGTGTAATTGGACAATTGTGGGTTCTGAGTTTTTAAGATATCCTAATAGCATTCTCAATTCAGTATACATTAACTTGGGTATGCTAGTCATGTTTGTTTGAGCTGAATTATAATAAACAAGGCCATTGCCCTTGCTTTCGTTTGATTTCAATCACAATATCCATTAGTTTACACTTAAAACTGTGATCATATAGAAACGAACGCTATGATTCCTTTATTCGGTACAACAAGTATGTCATTATTTTTTCACTCCTTAAAACATATAAACAATGACTCCTCCTAATTAATTGGGATAATTTTACCCATCAAGTCCTCTATATTTTGTACATAATAAAAAATGCTCTGATTTAACTAGAGAATGTGGTGCTTTAAAATATCAAACAAGTACTAATTACAATTGATTTTGTCTGGAACTATCTTCCACAATTGGCAAAATTAGTGACACTGAGATTAGAACAAGTAGTAGCCTGATGCAACACAGTTGTGCTAAACCCGAACCTATTCGAATCAAGATCAAACTGCACAAGATTATCCACCAATTGATGCCTACCAATCACAACGATGGTCCTCCGATGTGCCCCACCATCAACAAGTTCATTGTTTAATAATTGAAGATGCTATTCAACTCTTGTAATAGTTTATCTATTGGACAATAAAAAATATTTTCACTCTAAAATAATGTTCAAATGTAACAATTATTTATTAACTTTTAAATAAAGATAAATCGTAGAAAAAATAACAGAATAACTTTATGGTGTCACAATAAAAATATAAATTAATAGTTGAAAACTACATAATTTTATGTTTAAAAATAACTATTACTAAATTATTTCTAATGATTTGTTTTCTCAACATAAATTGTGATTTTAAATATATATATATATATATATCTATAACTCAATATTTTATATTATTATAAGCCACAAAATTTTATAAAATTAATATGTATAATTAATAGTGAGTATTTTTTTTCAAAATAAAATAATAAGCTTGAGAAAATGAAGAACTTATGAAAAATTTGAAAATAGATTAAGTGTAACTTATCTTGTTTTTATATGAAGAAGAGTGTATGTTTTAGAAATAGGGATGATTGAAATGTAATGATACTATTTCTCAATGGAGGGTTGTATCTTACAAAAAATTTAGTAAATTATATATTATCATTCTCTAAGTTTAGTGTAATTACACTTATCATTCCTCCATCTTGTAAAATTACACTAATAGTTACGTCACTTTTTTCATAAAATATTTTATGTAATACCCCTGTTATACTGTTACCTAAGAAAGCTTAGAGTTGTACATGTGTCGTTAGACAAATTCGGGTCTTGAATTTCACTAAGTTTGGATCTTATACATCTTTGGAGGGCTATATGATAGAATCATATTCTTGGGATCAAAAATCCCGTTAATTATTCCCAAGATAAAAATAAGTTGAAGAATGATTTTAACAAATTTTAGAAAATCTTTAAACGCTTCGTTTTTAGTACATAAGTTTAGAAAATCTTAGAAATTCTTGGATTTGAACTAAAATCCAAAATTTGGATTTTAATTTGTTGGGATTTTTATTTTTTTGATATTTTATTTGAATCCAAATGGGGGTATTTAGTCATTTACATTTATGTTTTAAAGTTAATGGAGAGTAAGTAAATAAGTGAGTCTTAGAGATACCCAAATGCCAAAATGACAGAAAGATGCAGAGACTGGGTGAACTGTCACCACTATAGCGGTCACAGTAAGTGAATGCTACAATATTAGTTGTCTGGTAACCGCTATAGTGGTCCATTAAAAGGCGGCTAGGACCGCTATAGCCGTCAAAGACCGCTATAGCGGTGTCAGTTGGTGTAAAAACGACATAATTTCGCATTATGACCCTCTTTACCCCTTATAAACCCTTCCCCATCGGATTTCACATCCAGAAACCAGAAACCCTTGCTTCTTACCTCTCTCACCCCATTTTCATCAATTTAGTGTCAATCTTTCACTTCCAAGGCTTAAAGGTAAAAGATTCTACTAGTTTTGCTTCCTATTTCCTCTATTCTTCCTTATTCTTTGGGTTTGATTTTGAGTTCCTCCTTGTTCTTAGGTCATCAGGTTCTTCCACCATTGATGGGGGTTAGAATAAAGTGATTTTGAGATTGATTTAGAGTTTTATTGCTTTACTGGCAGGTAGTGGTACCATTTTTGTCTCCCAAGCTCTAATTGGTGTTAATCCTGTTTATTCTACCACTCCAGGTGAGTGAGTTAAAACCTGTGATCCCTATGTTGTGCATTAGATATTATTTTCATGAAATTACAGCTTATATTGTGATTTTAGAGATTTCTACAAAAAGATTTAGAGATTTCTATTGATTTATCCAGCCTATGAGAATGCAATTTTCAAATGGCATGAACTATATGATTTATGAAAACCATGAGACCATTTTTGTTGAAATGTGTTTATAAAGAGTTAGAATCTGACTACTTGTGTTCAGAAAGGTTAAAATGATGATGTGATTTCTAGAATGATAAACCTTTATGAAATGTAGAGATATGAATGAGGTTTTGGTCGAGCTGATAGTAGCTATAAAGAAACAGACCGTGAGTTAACGGCAGTTATTCCATTAATCTTAGTATACCAAAACGCCTTAGGGCCAGAGAAATAATAAACGGGACCTAGTTAGGCGTCCCAGAGATTTGTTATGTCATATAAATTGGACATAACCAAAGATTCCTAATTCTTTATTAGTGTACCATGGTTTTATGATTTCTAAAGAATATTGGTTTTAGAGCTATTTGTTATTCCTATGAATATGATTTTTCAGAGATTATTGCATTAACCAGTTGGATGATTACTTATATATGATCATTCATCTCCATTGTTGTCCCATGAGAGGGTTATGGGTGAGAGCCTACTCACTGAGTTTTAGACAAAACTCACACATCTCCTTTCCTCCATTACAGGTGCTGTAGACACTACGGATTCTTCCCAGCCTCCTACTTCCCAGCAACAATGGAGATTCAGTTAGTGAGCTTCACTTGAGTGAAGCAATCTTGTTTCAGTTTAGAGTGTTTCAGTGCCATTGAAAGTAGTCCTGATTCATATAAGAAACATTTTATATTTTGCATATTTGATCGCATTGTAGTTTGTATTTAAAGAACTTGGCTGTTTCTAAACCTACTGGATACGAGTGGTTGACATATTTACATTTTACGTATGAATGATACTATGATTATAGATTTTAGATATTGATTATGAGATTTTAGATATTGATTATGAGATTTCAGATATAATTATCTTGATTTCAGAGAACAGATGATTTCTATGGAAAATATGAAGTTACACTTTAAATGAATTTATCTTGTTGGAATATGCATGTAGAACAATAAATATGTCATAAGGCTTATGTGAGGATGAGATTTCTCGCGTGCCAGTCATGTGCCCAAATCGGATCGTGACATTTTATCATATTTCTGTTAATTGTTTGAGTTAATTCTTGTGCAATAGTCTAATAAAAAATTATGAAAGAATAAATTTTAATTAATAAATATATAAAAATATGACAGTAAAATGTTATTTTTATTAAAATTAAAATAATTATATAAGAATAAATATTTTATTTATAAGCTATACCTTTTTATTAAAATTTGTAAGCCATATTATGTTTTAGAATATACTATAAGTATAACATATAAATATGTAACATGTATATGTACATATATATATTTAAAAAATAAGAGTGATGTTACATGTATAATTAAATTTTACAACAAATACACACTATACTCCTTATCATCATTGGATTTGATGAATGAATGGGATGGATGGAGACCACACATCACATCTAATAGTAATAAGGTATATAGTGTGTATTTATTGTGCAATTTAGTTGTACACCAAATATTATTCAAAAAATAAATAAAAGAACTCGTTGACGTAAGCAAGTGCGTTTGCACTTGATGTAAGCGGCTTGGTGTCCAAGTACTTTGGGGCCTACAAATATAGAGGGCTATGAAGCATAAACACTGACACTGATACGGACAAAAAATATAACACGGACAAGGACACAAAGACACACCAAATTAAGAAAATTACAGGATATGGATACGACATATATATATAAATTTTTTATTTTGTTGTATAATAAAATAAAATGACCTAATAACACAGATCCAGCTAAATAACTTGGGTTGATTTTGGGCTTATGTTGGTATTAAAATTTGAAAAGGAATAAAGAAACCAACCCAGGCGTGTTTGTGGGATGTCCAAGCTGCGTTCATAGTGAATTAGAGCAGTGTCTATCCATGTTCAATATGTGTCTGAACTCAAAAAACTTATTTTTTAAATTGGATGAGTACGGACGTGTGTCCAACACATGTCATGTGGGTGTCGTATGGGTGTCAGACACTGACACGTGTCCGACACACGGACACACCACCAAGTTAGTGTGTCCGTGCTTTTTAGATAGAAGGGTAGTTAATTGGCTACTTACGAGAAAAAGAAAGAAAGAAATGTTATTAGTATTTAGAATTTGAGAGATATAGTACAAATATACTTTTATTTATTATTAAATAGCTTTGTTGATTCTACTTAATTTGAGTTTTATATCTCTTATTTAAAGATATATAAGAGTGTACGCCCTATAAGTTATGAGTAAAAATATTATTTTATATGTCTTTAAATAATTGTCTAATTATAAATACTTATTAAAATTAAAAAAATGATTCATAAAATATCAATATTTGTAAAAATTAGAAGTAATTTACTAAATTACGCTGGTTTCTTTTTAATATTTCAACTTCATTCTCCTCGTAACCAATAAGTAAATAGTATTTAACGGGGCTATCGAGGGTAAAAAATAAATAATAATATCTAAATATTTAAAATGAAGAATTGTTTGTAGACAAAATAAATTTTTAAAATGAATAAATACATGCGGATGGAGGGAGTATTATTAAGAGGAGAAATTATGTTTGGTCTCTTTAACCTCGATCACGTGGCAATATACTATGAGTATAACATATAAATATGTAACGTGTATATGTATTTGAAAAATAAATAAAAGAACTCGTGACGTAAGCAAGTGCGTTTGCACTTGATGTAAATGGCTAGGTGCCCAAGTACTTTGGGGCCTACAAATATAGAGGGGTCGGTAACTGGCTTCTTACATGTAACGAGAAAAAAAAATGTTATTGGCATTTATAATTTAAGAAATTTTTTACAAATACACTTTTATTTATTATTAAATAACATGTAAATTTTGCTTGATTTGAGTTTTATATCTCTCATTTAGAGATATATAAAAGTGTGTCCCATAAATTATGAGTAAAAATATTACTTTATTTGTCTTTAAATAATTATCCAATTATAAATATTTATTGTAATTAAGGAAATTATTCGCTCAACATAAATGCTAGCAAAAATTAGAGGTAATTAACTAAATTAATCTTGTTTATTTTTAATACTTCAACTTCCTCTCTCTTTCTTCACCAATAAATTAATAATATTTAATTAGAATATTGTTAATAAAAAATAATTAATAATACCAAAACTTTTAAAATGGAGAATTGTTTGTAGATAAAATAAATTTTTGAAATAAACAATTAATTATGGACTGAGAGAGTATTATTAAGAGAAGAAATGATATTTGCTTTTTTTGATCTTGAATTATGTGGCAATACATAATTTATTATGAAAAATTCTTAAGTACTTTTAAAGTAAGATAAAATGTTTATTTTGCTCTATTTATTAATTGATAAATTAATTATTATATTAAAAAAATAAAATAATAATAATCCATAAAATTAATTTATAAATTAATAAATAGATAGTATAAATGTTTTCTCCGGCGGTTTAGCTAAAAAAATTTCATCTATCGTATGCAGGGTCAAAAGTTGACTTTACATTTGGTGTTGAGAAGCACGGAGCACCCCCGTTCCTTGTCGAGTTGCGTGTTTCTTTCTTCTTCTTCTTGTTCTTCTTCTTCTTGGCTTCAGCAAATCTTCCAATTTCTTGGTGTATGAAGATGGCAAAGAGACCTGTCAAGTACTCGGTGGTATGTATGTATGTATGTTTGTTACTTGACTCACTTCACTGTAAAGTGAGTCTGTGTGAGTGATCGATGTAGTAACTGAGAGACAAGCAAGCTCATGAATGGCGAGTGTGTGATCTATCTATCAATCTACGATGCAGGTGGACGCGTTCACTGAGTCAGCATTCAAGGGAAACCCTGCGGCAGTGTGCTTGCTAGAGGAGGAAGCAAGGGACCCGCAGTGGATGCAAGCCGTAGCCGCCGAGTTCAACATCTCTGAGACCTGCTTCTTGACCAGAATCGCTGGCTCCCGCTTCGCTCTCAGATGGTTCACTCCTGTTTTTGAGGTCCCCTCACTTTCATGCCACAATATCCATCCTACTTTCCTTCATTCCTTAATAAATGTTGTTTTGGACTTTTGTATCGTGGGTTGTTCCAAACTATTAGATTGCTTCTGCAATCTTATTATCATTTCCTTAGACAATATTTATAAAGGAACGGAGCGAGTAGCATTAAGGAGATTTTCTAAATAATCAACATTACTGAGGACCTTATGCAGGTTAAACTTTGTGGCCATGCCACATTAGCGGCTTCACATGCTCTATTTTCATCTGGACTTGTGGATTCCAGTATTATCGAATTTGAAACGCTGTCTGGAGTATTGACTGCCAAAAAAATCCCAGAAACCAGTGTCACAAGTACCTCGTCAGACTTGCAAAATGGTGAAAATAAGGAGGGATTCTATGTTGAATTGAATTTTCCTGTTGACCCTGTTGAAGAATTCAACTCCGCTGAGATTTCACAAATTTCTGGGGCATTGAATGTGAAGGCTGCTTCCATAGTTGATATAAAGAAGACACAAATTGGAGATGACATAATTGTAATTCCCAAATCTGTTCTCTTCCACTATTATCATTGTCCCGTTGGCATGAGTCTCAGCTTAATTTTCTTCTTAGAAAACAAGAACCATATTCGAATCTTTTTTTATTTCTGGATGCTGCTTACATATCTGGTTGACAGAACAATATGCATCTCATGCTAGATGCTACTCTTTTTCTTACCTGCAAATTAGCAAGCGGAAATATATCTTCTGTGCAATTTGTGCACTTCAAATATGCTTGATAAGAAGCTTATCCATTTCCCCTAGGTTGTACTCGAGTCTGGAACATCTGTGACAGAAGTACAGCCAAAACTTGATGAAGTAGTTAAATGTCCTAAAAGAGGCATAATTGTTACTGGGGTTGCTCCTTCAAAGTCGCCATTTGACTTCATCAGTCGATTCTTCTGCCCAAAAGCTGGAATCAATGAGGTAATTGGCTGAGATTTTCTTCCAGTAGCATTGACTATATTCTGTGTCGTCTTCATTGTGCAATAGGGTTCAGAGTTTAATTTTGGACCCTAATCGTGGTGCAAATTTCAAGCTGCAGAATCCCTTAGGATATATTTGTGAGTTTGGATTTTGAAAGAGAAGGGAGGGGAGGGGAGGGGAAGACTTGTAATATAATTTTACGCTACAAGTCCTCTCCTCCCCTCTCCTCCCTTTCCCTCCAAAATCCAAACTCACAAACATATCCTTAAATGTTAATTCCCTTCTTTCTTCTTGTGTTTTACCCTGCAGACTGCTGCTTTGCTACATGTGTTAGATAGTTGTTGAAGTTGGTTTCAATCTGATAACACAAAACTCGCAATTCAACAAGTTTAAATAAAATCTTAAAATCAAGACATAGATAGTATTAGTACTGCTACCTATTTTACAATGTCTACTAGTTCACTGATGTTGGAACATTTAGTAGAGTGGATGCTATTGAATTAATGAGATAAATATTGAATAATTTCCTTTCAGGACCCTGTCTGTGGGAGTGCACATTGTAGCTTAACACACTACTGGAGCAAAAAGCTGGGGAAGCATGACTTCAATGCTTATCAGGTACTCTCCTTAAGTGCTTCTACTTTTGAAGAAGTACTTCTTTTTTTCAACCAAATGAGCCCATTGTTTTTGGTTTCAAGTGTATGGTTTGTTTGTGTTTTGGTATGGTACCAACCCTTTATTAGAGCATTTGATCAAGACTTTGTGTCTAGCTTTGTTGTGAAAGCTTTCACTGAGGGAGGAAGCATACCATGTTGGGCCTCACACTTGAGGAGAGATTGTTGCTTTCAAGTGTGAGTTTGAAGTCTCATATTGGTTTAGTTTACCTGAGTGAATAATATATATAATGGAAGGATCCATAAACTCGTTACCTTAAGGCTTTGGATCAAGATGTGGTGTTCGGTCCACTTTTATGGTTTATCACTCAATCTATTTAGTTAAGTCTTCTGCTCATTACCTTTGTGGTTTTACCAACTCCATCTATATTACATTCGGACAGGCATCACCAAGAGGGGGAGTCCTCAAAATTCATTTTGATGAGCAGAATCAAAGGGTGCTTTTGCGCGGTAAGGCTGTCACCGTGATGGAAGGGTGTATTCTCATCTAGTCCTCACCATTGTATCTCATTTTAATTTTTAACACAGAATAAATAATTGGCACTAGTAAATGCCAATTCGCTCCAAGTGTAATTGGAACATTGTGAGTTCTGAGTTTTTTAGATACCCTGATAGCATTCTCAATTTAGTGTTACATTAACTTGGGTTTGCTAATCTTATTTGTTTGAGCTGCATTATAATAAACAAGGCCATTGCCTTTACTTTCGTTTGATTTCAATCACAGTATCCATTAGTTTACACTTAAAACCGTGATCATATAGAAACGAACGCAATCATTCCTTTATTCGGTACAACAAGTTTGTCATTATTTTTTCATTCCTTCAAACATACAAACAATGACTCCTCCTAATTAATAGGGATTATTTTACCCATCAAGTCCTCTATATTTTGTACATAATATAAAAAAAAAATGCTCGTATTTAACTCCAGAATGTGGTGCTTTGCAATATCAAACAAGTACTAATTACAATTGATTTTGTCTGGAACTATCTTCCATAATTGGCAAAATTAGTGATATTGAGATTAGAACAAGTAGTAGCCTGAAGCAACACAGATGAGCTAAACCCAAACCTATTCGAATCAAGATCAAACTGCACAAGATTATCCACCAATTGATGCCCACCAATCACAACGGTGGTCCTCCGATGTGCCCCACCATCCACAAAACCCAAACACCACAAATCCAACCCTTCCTTCACAATCCTCACCATCGAATTTCCCCCGAAGATTCTCCAAAACACATCCTCCCTGTGCATCACGAGATCAACGGTCGGCACCGCGGGTCCAACGCGCGTCTCCGTGAGGTCGCTCGCACGGTAGCATACCCCAAAAGGCTCAACGGCCTCCGTCACCACCGTCAAATTAAAAGCTGACGACTCGTTCACAAACAGCTCCACGAACCGTTTGTAAACGGAAGTTTCCAGAACAGTGTACGGCTCGGAGGTGCTTATCTTTGTCCCACCGAGCCCGCCCTGATCAACGGCCAGGATCGACGCGTTGATAGAAACAGCCTTACCGTTGATCTGAATAGATGTCACATTCAAGAAATACTCATCGGACGGTTGTCCGGTGTAGGATATAACAGTGTCCCCAACCGGGTTCACGATGAGTGGTGTGTAAATGAGGGATTTGGAGAGGTCAATTTTGGAATTAAAAATGTACGGCCCGGTCGAGCCGAAGAAAGCCGCGCCGGGGCTCGAAGGCGAACCGGGCAAGCAGAGTGCGAAACAGCGAGGGGAGGATAATGAGGTGCTGATTTGGGCCGGGAGGGAGAGGTTGGAGCGGCCCAATGAAGCAAGGCCAGTGGCATTTTGGGCCAGGCCTTGGAGCAATTGGGCCGTGGAGCAGGAGAAGATGAAGTTGGGGATTTGGACGAGTGGGCCCTGAGTCGACCCGTCCGAGCTGGGGAGTGCGAGGGAGTCGAGGAGGGCGGTGGAGAGGAGGGTTTTTCGGGTGATGGGGTTTTCGGGGAAGAGGGCGCAGGTGTCGTTGGAGCAGGCGCCGGAGCGGAAGGTGGAGCAGAGTGGGGAGTTGCAGGGGATGCTGTGGCGGTTGGAGGTGTCGCAGAGGAGCCAGGTGAGGGAGGAGCCGATGTCGAGGTGGAGCGTGGTGGGGTGAAGTGGCGTTTGGAGGTAGAGGGAGAGGGTGTAGAGTTTGGTGGAGGGGTCTTTTGTGATTGGGGATACGAGTGGTGTTTGGAGAGTGAGGGTCGGAGAGAGGAACAGGGAGATGGAAATTGAGATGGCGAAGAAGAAGGATTTGCAGAGGGAATGGGATGGTGATGAAGGAAGAGGCATTTTGGGCTTTGAGTTTGGGGGAAGTGGAATGTGGAGGAGGATAAAGAAGGAGTGGTTGGTGTGGTGTTGGAGCGTTGAGCGCATAATTATGGAGGAACGCTCGCTGTTGATCAATGATAAAATTGACGGTAGTTGTGCTGGGTGTAAAGTAGTAGTAAAATCTTGCGTGAGTTAAGGTAAGCAAAGCCCCTGCCCCACTGTCGGAGAACACGGTTCATAGACCACATTAATGAATTACATCCACCCATATAAGATTCACTAACCATCCTTTGGTTTAGATTGAGCTCGTCCTGTTGTCAATGATAAAGTGAGGAGATATGTCTACTTTAAGCGGATTGCTGTATTGTAGTAATGACTTGTTCAAAATCACCAAGAGATTTTTATAGAATTAACTATTTGTTATTAGATAAGTATGTTTGGTGTAAAAAGTATGTGATTTTAATTTTTGTGTTTAACCATTTCGTGAACTGCACTTCAACATAATCAGGCACATTTTGTGTGTGAATGGAGAAAAGTTTCTCTGCGGATCCACGATCGTACTTCAAGCTACGTAAATCCAGGTGGTGGCCTTAGAGTTTAGACACACTACACCCAGTTTGGTTAAATTCCATCGTATACATTCTTCTCTTCTTTAATTGGACAAGTTTCACGACAACCAACAATGTTAATTTGTAGGATGTACGTGGTTATTGATCACGGCGTTGTTATGAGCTTCGCGTGCCTGTGTTGATTGTTAAGTTTTTATTTATTTATTAATAAACTCGAAGAATGACAGGGTGGTGTGAATGTCCCACTTGCCTCTGTTGACGTTTGTAGCTCGCTGGTGTCGGTGACATGCGGGACTGCTTTTTAATTGAGTAATATTATTTTAATTTATATTTTATGGGATACTATGTCGATACACTTATTTCTATCATTAAATTGAATATAAACTCTACTTAATTTAGATCTCACACTTCTTCTAATAGTAGATATATAATATCGACACAGTATCCCATAAAATGTAGGTCAAAATAATATTTCTCTTTTTAATTTTAATTTGTGGATCTAAATATAAAGTGGTACCAACGAAGTACAATTTTTAAAGGGCTTGTAAAAGAAAAGCCAATTATTTCAGATCAGAATAATGAAAAGTCACTATTTTCTAAAGGGTAAATTACACTCATCTCTCCTGAAATTTATGGAAATGCAACTCACACCCCTCTAATTATTCACCTTATACTCACACCCTCTGTACTCGTCAAATTTTAAGTATTTATATTACAGTTACACTCTTATTCACAGAATATCAATAATAAACTTAACAGAATAATATTTTTATGATATTAATTATTTCTAATTAATAAAATTATAAAAGTACCCTTAACTCAACAGAATAAGCAAAAATATTTTTATAATTTTATTAAGTAAAAATAATTAATATTATAAAAATATCATTTTGCTATTTACTAATATTATTCTGTGAATGAAGAATGTAATTATAATATAAATACTTAAATTTGATGAGCATAGGAGTATGAGTATAAGGTAGACAACTAAAAAAAATATGACTTGCATTCTCATAACCTCAAGTGAGTATAATTTACCCTTTTCCAAATGTTACTTTTGCCTTCTAAAGAGAGAAATTCTTTAATGCAGTGCCAGAAAAACTCTATTTTGCTCTTGTCCAATAAATCTTCTCCACGTTAATATTGTGGGACCAACCATCATTATATTAAATTAAATTTTAAATAAATACTTAAAAAGAAGTTAACTATGGTTAACTCATTGCAAAAACACTTATGGTTAAGGTAAATAACGTGAATCGGAAATGTTTCATTTGTTGTCATTTTCACTTTTTTTGTTTCAGTCCTAAATTCCTTACATATATTTTACCAGTCACTCAATTCCTCCATTTCTCGTCTTCTATGATATTTGGATTACGGGTTTCTCGCTATGAAGAATTAATTAGGAGGAAGACTTATTGTCTATTTCTTTTTCTTCTTCTTGTTTCATAATGGGTGGCAGGCTGGAAGATGATGAGGGAACTAATTAAACACAATATAAGGATTCAAGTTTAGAAATGAGAATAATCTGGTATTCTTTCACCTGACAGCAACATCAAAAATTCTAGTACTGTACAAAAAAGAAAAAGAAAAGAAGCAAAATATAAAGAAACAAAAATCTCAATTAAAAAATGGATAAGGAACAGGGAAAATTCCCCCTCAGTGAGCAAAAGAATATGTTTTAATAAAGAAAGACATGCTTTTCGAAATGGTTAAACAATGAGTTCTCTGAAATATGGGATGCGGCTTGGGTTCAAAAACAGTGAGTTCTCTGAAATATGTTATTCTGCAGAAAATCAGGGAACTACCTTTAACTATTTTTAGTTTGTTTTTCATTAATTTAAACAATTTCAAATAAGGCTGTGACCTACAATTCTTACGTGGCTGAAAGTGAGTGCAACAGAGCAAGAAGGATCTATTACTCTTAGTACATACAAGTATTTCTCTGCCACAAAATGCTCTCTGTATATACTAATGATATCATTCGACACGAGTTATCTAACCATTTTGGCTGAAATTTAAACCCATGTGATATCTTATTTATGGGTGGGAGACATATTTAGATCAAGAGAAACTTTTGGTATATTTGTTTCATTTAATAATTTTTGATAGACATAAAATCTCATCGATCCAACCATTAAATTTAAAGATCATACTAACTATATTTAGTTTATAAAATTTCATATAGTTTGAAAATAAATTGACACTTTAATCATTCCACTTTATTTTGACAAGACATTTTTTAAAATATAAGTAAATATATATTATTAGATTATATATCTATCTATTATTGCCTAATTTTTTTTTCTAAAATTTGATATGTATGATTATCAGTATCACATCAGCAAACATAGTTTGTGTCATGACCTAAAAATCGTGACTGGCACATAAGGGATATTGTCCCTTATGGAAGCCTTCTAGAACTAATTTCATGCAATTATGCATAGTAATTACTAAATTAATGCTCATAATAAATTATAAAAATAAATAATTAAATAAATAAATAAATTTCAAAACTTCTTGTAAACTTTATTAATAAAATACATATAATATTTAATTATTCTAAAGCATTTCAAAACTCATAACTGAAATAGACAATTAAATCATATTTCTAGAAAAAATTACATAAAATTATACAACCATAAAATAACCATGCATGTTAAATGATGTCCGAGGACCCTATCTGCACACTATTGGAGCACTCTATTCTAATATGATCCTAATTAAAACTTCATTACAAAGTGAAGCTCACCAATAGAACAGCTACATGACTTTTTAAGCTGAGACTGAACAATAAGATCTGTAACTGTAACTGTAAGGGGGAGGAAAGAGGAGGGATGAGTTCATCAGAACTCAGTGAGCAAGTCTCTGCTCACAACCTACATGGGACAAAAATAACATACATAACATATACATGCAACTAATAAAAATATTTTATATATTTAGATACATAAAACAATACTGAAATAAAATTTTATCCGAATGAAATCATGGCAATAACTAGTAAAGAAACATGAATTATTCTGTACATAATATCTGAGTTGAATAGCTGAATCTGAGTCAATGGCTAATCTGATGGGCATCTAACTAGGTCCTATAAATGAGCACCTTACTAGGTTCCTTACTGCGAGTGAGCTAGTCCTCTAGCGAACCACTTGGTACCAAGGTTAACGATCATTCCTGCAGCCGTTAATTCATTATTCTGTTTCTCACTAATTATTAAAATAATAATAACTTGCAATAACATTGAATAAATCTGAAAGCTCTGAATTCATATAATTCTAACAATATGACTGTAGCATAACTGAGATTCTAAAATCATGCCTGAGGGATCACTAGCTTGTAGACATAGTGATTTCAGAAGCCAAAAGAATACATATCTGACAATTGTTATATTCTAACAATCTGACTTTAGCATAATTGAGATTCTAAAATCATGCCCAATGGATCACCAGCTTATAGAGATAGTGATTTCAAAAGTCAACAGAGTATGTATCTGACAATTGTTATGAATCATACTTTGTTAAATACTTTCAATAAATCATATCTGATGATCTAAAATCTTAATATGAAATCCATAGTCTGAAAACATGATATTCAATATTGTTGCTATAAATATTAAACTGAGGTCTCATGGTTTCATAAACTAGAAAAGATATTTCATAACATGCAAGGTATCAAATATGGTCCCATGAGATCTCTACAATAAGGTTTTCATGATAACCGTGAAAAATAATAATTTTCTAAAATTGCTATAATCCATGAAAATATGTTTTCTGGACATAAATCATTCTAAAATTCCATAAACAATTTATATAACATTGGAAAAATAATAATAATGACCAAAAGTATGGTCATGAGCTTAAACCCACTCACAGTTCGTTGCTAGGAGTGTTTGACCACTGCTTACATGATGCTAGAGAATTGGAATGACACTCTCAACTGCCATGAAATTGTAGATAAGAATTGGGAATGACTTGGAATTGAACGAGAAGAGAAAACATACCGCAATTATCTAAAGATTTACTAAACTCATAACCATATAAGGATAAGGATGAGAGGACCTACAGGAAGAGATTATTCAAAGATAACTGAGAGAAATTGCATTTTTCTCTATAGGAAAAATTCCTTGGATGACTAGGGTTCTTAAAAGAATGTTTAGAAGAACCGTAATGTACTAAATTTATACTAGGAGGTGAAAGATATCACTAACAAATTTTATTTTTTTATTTTATTTCTATTTTTCATTTTTTATGACTTTTTGTAAGCATTTAACCTTCCTTGTGGTTAGGATTTGGCCTCCAAGCTAGAAATAGAACTTGCAGATAATTGAGTTAGCTTTCTAATACCACAAAAATCGTGTCAATTGGACATCTACAATTTAAGATATTTGTAAAATACTAAACATGGGTTATATTTGACAACACAAAAACAAAGCTATATTAAAGATCTTTTATAGATATATCCTAACTAAGTGAGTGATATCAACAACAATCAAATAAGGATAATAGCAAGAATAAATCTAATCATATCTTTTATAACTACCTGGATAATTTGAATTCAAACTACTCTAACATATCTCTTAATTATCTTTTGTATCATGGATATACCTACATATATATTGAAATGAAATGCCAATGAGGTTTCTAAAACAAATAACATCTATCTTGGTATATTCATATTATGTATTTGTTTCTCTTTTGAAATAATAATAATGATAACAATAACAATAACAACAACAACAACAATAATAATAATGATGATGATGATGATGATTTACATGATGAACAAATTTTGTACTCAATTCTAGTAATTAATAACTTCTTGAAAATATCTAATAATTCTCTATAAAATAGTATCTAACAAATTTTCATTACATGTCAAATATAAATAATATCTAATATTTTCAAGTAAGTATCATTTTATAGATATATCCTAACTAAGTGGGTGATATCAACAATAATCAAAGCTAACATCGTTATTACTAAAGTAGTATCTGTGAATACTATATATATACATCAATATTTAAATCTTTATAGAATAATTATAATCTCTAATGAAAGGTAGAAACCAATCTCAAATTAACACTTCACTTACACACACACACACACACACACACACATATACATATAGTCAAATATAAATTGATATTTAACATCATAAATATGAATGAGATATATCTAAATAAATCCTAACATAACCTTAGAAATGATATAAAAACTAATTTATGAAGAACATATGTGATAAAGAAAAATTTAGTACGCTGTATCTTTTCTAATTCTAGCAATATCTATAATGTTGGTACAAATATTAATATCAATGATAATTATAAATAATATTGAATCTAATAGAGTTGATCAAATAATATTTTTAAAGTTTAAAAATTAAACAGTACCAATTATTATAAATAATATTGAATTTATTTTGATAAGATAATCACTTCAAAATTTAAAATTAAACATCATATCATAAACTGAATATTAGCTTTATAAAAAAATAATTATCAAATTCAAATAATAAATGAATATTAGCATATAAAAACTTTCATGTACAAAATTCATTATAAATTTATAATTTATTTTCTCCTTTTGGGAACTATATATATATAAGGCATTTGAATCTCTCTTATACTTTATCCAACACTTTCATCATTTAGACTTGACCTTTCTAATGACACTTATTTTTGGGATATTACAATTTGACTTTTATATTTACTATTTAAATAATTATGTAAATAGAAATATTTAATTTGATGTGAATGTAAAATAATTTTATACTGTTAATGTATTAAAATTAATTTTTTATTTAATTTAAGAATTATATAAAATAAAACATGTTTAATTTTGATGTAAAACTTTTTTATATTGTGATTTCATTGAGTTATTTTATTTGCATGATTATTTAAACATTGGGTGTAGTAGTTATGGATTCTTATGTTCTTCCTCTATCGTTTTCCTTGAGCTTGTTGTTGTTGTTGCTGATGACTAGCTTTCTCCGAGGGACTAGTGCTTACTATAGATGAGGATGTTTGTTTTCTTTTGTTTTGCAGAGTCTTGGCTTGTGGCGAAAGTAAATAATTGACAAAATAGGGGTGAAAAATTATAAATTAGATCAAAACGGAAGAGATCAAATAAGCACCCAAGAGAAGTCATTTGTTGAAAACACTGCAAATAGATTTCGTAACATGCATCATGTTCCTAACTTTAAATTTTTTAAGTGAAAAATGTTATTTATACTCATTATTTATAGAATACCGTACTAATATACTGCTATCTATCATTGATGAGGAGTGAGCCTTACTTAATTTGGAACCCACATCTCATCTAATGGTAGATGAAAGTATATCAACATGGTATCCCATAAAATATGTTGTCCCATAAAATGTAACTACAAATAACACTGCTATTTTTGAGTTTCTCAGGTTTGCAGCGTGTTTTGTTTCCTTTTCTTTGTTGTATGAACTTTTATATCTTGCTCCTCTCTTTTGGGGTTTGAGCGATTCATAACTATCGGAAAACAAAAATTCAATTGGTTGGAAAGAGAGTCAATTGCTTTTGATGATGTGAAACTACGTAATTAAATGACAATAAAAATGATTTTATATTACTCATACAATAAAATTAAACTTGAATGTATAAATATGAGAAATTTTCTAATTTTTTTTCTACATGATTCACCATCACTTGGCGTGTATGTTTTAGTATATGCATGTATAGTATCAAAAATTCTTAGATAAGTACAAGTGTAATATTTTATTCTTGAACACTCACTATAAAACTAGTGGTTCCCATGATCAAATTAAATGTGTATATCATATATAAAATTAGTAAATTTACTTTTATTATGAGTATATGTAATAATATAAATATGATTAAATTTGTGCCTACATAAAAATTACTCCTACGGTATGGACACAATAACTACTTTCGGAAAAAAGTATAGATACAACTATGCAAGTGATGAAAATCTTCAAGTTCCTAATGATATCATCTTTTCTTTATCTCTCAGTTATTTATTGAGATGTGAACTATTTATTGTTTATTTGGTAATTAATAAATTCTTAAATTTATTTAGATTCTCATTTTTTCATATGATAATAAATGATTGGAAAGGGAATATTATTTGAAGGCGGAAGATTTCTATGCAATACAGGAACTTCTTCTGCAACTATACTTCAACCATTATATATCAATGAATAGAAAAACTATATTTGCATATTGTTTGCTAAAATGGTAGCGTATCTTATTGACCAAAAGACATAGAGATTACAGACAATTTCGGAAAGATCATCTCCGACTTAATCAGCACTAACGTTTCGTATTAATTTTCCAAACACTGGTCCCACCAAATATCCATTATGTATACGTAAATCCATTTATATTGCCATAGTAGACTTTACACTAAAATTTGTTTTTATACTTTATATTATTATAAGATTTGAAGGTTGAAATGGGCTCCAAGAATTCGATAAGACATCGTGAAATTTTCATTTGAAGTCGGTGGTAACTTAATTGTGGATGAAGGCACCTTCTTATCTTCTTTCAAGCTAACTCGTAGACTTATGCGTCACACGCACACACACGCACATATCGCCAATTCTGCCAGCTTTACATTATACTATCTAATGGTTTCTAGAATAAACAATTGAAAACCTTGTTCCAATCGATTGTGTTATATATTAACCTCCATTAATAAATATTAATCTCCAAAAGAACATGTTTGGTCAAATTAAAAAATTATGAATTTATTTTTCTGTAAAATTACTCTTAAATTTTAAAAGTTATATTAAACACTTAATATTGTCAATCAATAAATAAAGTTACATTAAAAGGACATTTTATCGTTCAGTGATTATGATTTGAATTAAAGAAAGAATCAAAAAATAATATTATCATGCATCTTGTTATACTTTTCTTACATAATTTAGGATCCTAAAAAATATATGACATTAATACAAAAAAATAAAAGGAAAAAAAATCACACAAAAAGAATAAACGAGGATATGAAATGTTATACTTAATGTATATGGAATGAAATGTATGTGTCTAAATATCATCACTGTCATTGTTGTTTGTTGAATAAGATGAAAGCACGGAGCACTTAGTTTCCGGATCTCTGTGGACTGTAGAGAGATGATAAGGTTGCCTTATTTGACGACCTTCAGATCTCACACGCCTGCCTCTCTCTGAAATTTGCTATTTTAATATATCATTTTTTTAAATATTTAAATATTTCACTCATAATATATATAGGTCCTATCATCTATTTTTTTTTCTCAACTTATTTTTTCTTCATTATTTCTCTCATATTATATGAGATCCACGTAGATATCTACACCTATATAAGTATCAAAATATCATTTCTCGTAAATTAAACCTACCTCACACCGCGTTTTTACCTAAAGGATCACAGATGTACAGGAATCAAATCTCATGTCTTTTTCTTAGTCTCCCTCCCGATCTTCTCAATAAAAATTATAGATATGTATAATAATGATGCCATCTATAATTTTATTTTTAATTAAATTTTTTCAATTATCAATTATTTGAATATATGATAAAACTTGATTAGAGGGTACAGAGTGAGACTGAGAAAGTGACGAAAGGTTTGAATCCTAACAATTGATGCAGATAACACTATTCTCATCTTATCTTATCTCCTTGTCAGAAATTCTTTCCTTATTTCAGAATAAAAAATGTTATTAATTTATATTATTTAAATATTAGTATTCCACACGTAATACGAAAATATAATTAAAATAGGCAATAAAAATGACCTAAAAATTGAAGTAGTAAATATTAAATTATAAGTGTCATTATTTGTATTTACTTTAATTTACTTTTGATATATTAATTACCGGTGTAGATTTTTTATATATAGTCATATAAGCATATATAATCATGTCATTAAATTTTTTAAACTTTTGTCATATAAAAAATAAAATATGACTCCCATTAAAAATGATTGGTTGATAATATAAAATATTTTATGAACTTAATTTATATATGCAAACTCATCATATATTGCTATATCAATAAGGGAAGTTAACTCAACCAACCTGTAATATTTTACTATTCATTTATTGTATGCAATATCTTTTACTATTCACATAATTTTAAGGGATTGATAGAGTAGCGCATGACGGGGTATTAATATTTAACATGTTGTATGTTTGAACCCCCACTCGTTTCTTTGAAGTGAGTTAAGTATAAATTTTTTTATGAGCGATCTTTGAGCCATAAAGATTTCTCTAATTTGGACTGAGATGTCATCCTCTTACGTTAAATTTTTCCTAGAAAAATATATATCATATCACATTAATTTTATTCAATGGATATACAGCTATATATCTTTAAATTGTATATCTAAATTTTATTATGAATCCCCTTAGTGTTAAATTTATATCAACAATACTACTATTTCAACATTTAATTTTTTCAAAAACTCTACTCAAAATATATAAGTTCCATTATTTTTTTTTTCAATTTATTCTCTCTCCATCACTTTTCTCATGTTATCATGAATGTTTATACTTATATGAATGTTGAAAAAACATTTTTCAATTTATATTTTGCAAGAACTTTTCCTAGTCAGGTACAATGAGGCTGGTTTCTTTGACGGCCCTCTTCCCGCATCTCATGTCTGCTTTCGTCTAAACCTAAATCATACGCACATCATTATTCCACATACGGACAAAGCAATCAATGCAGATAAAATTTGGGGAGCTTCTTTGCACGAGCACAAGTGTAACCTATGATATTTAACACACTTATAGTAAGAGATCTTAATAATTTTATTCAAGGAAAAAGATTGACGACCCGAGACAGTGAAGTATGAAATATAATGCTGTGTGATAAATTTGGACTCTTAAATTATCAACTCTCATTTGCTTTTCATTGTTGTTCCAAACACTTTATTGGCTGCAAGCCAATTCGTACCATTTTGTGCTCAACATTTCCAAGCCAGCCAGCGAGCACAACTCTTCATTCGATATGTAATTATCTATATCTATAATACTAATATTTTAGAACTGTTTAAAGAAAATTTTTATACGTGTCGCAATAAAAATATTTTAGGGCCCACATCTTTTAAGAAGTTATTCATTAATTTTTTTTAAAAAATAAAACTACAATTATTATGTATTATTAGCATATGATTGATAATCATCCGTATTTAATAATAAGATTGTATTATATTAATTAAATATATTTAATTATTGTGATGCTAAAAGCATAAATTATATTGATAAATTAATTTCATATTTAAAATTTTTATATTTGATGCGGGTGGTGATTTTCTTTTGAATACTATTATATTAAATTTATGCAATTAAGTATATAAATTATAAGAAAGATGCAAAATATACGAGCTAGGTTATATCATTTATCTTTTATTAATAATAAGATTATGATGAATTTAATTATTTAAAGGCATAATATTTTTTCATGTCATCACATTATTTGATTATATATATACACTAATTTAATGATTTGAAGACTAATAATATGTCAATTCAAAAAAAAAATTTATATATGTACGCAAGTAAAAATGAAAACCCTGATAATTTTAATTTTAAAATCAAATTATACAATTCATGAAAATTTTGATAATTTTATATTTTAAAAGATTTGAATGAATTTTGAAAAAAAAATTAATTATACAATTCATGAAAATTTTGATAATTTTATACTTTAAAAGATTTGAATAAATTTTGAAAAAATAAGTTAGTGTTGAAAAAAATTAAAAAAATTAGGGAATATTTTAAAAAGAAAAAAATGATAGAAATTTATCAGAATCTTATTTATAGTTGAAGTTATTAATGATTAAGATTTCGTATAAAATTTGTTGATTGTATAATTCTACTATACTCATATTTCAAAGTCATTTCATGAAAACTGTTACATATGTCATTCACATAGTGATTAGGTTTCATATGTCATTCATATAGTGATTTAGGCCTCATTTTTCTCGATCTTTATGTTTAAAGATTTTTTAAACTTAATTTATAATTTAGTTATTAATTATTTTTCATATGAAATAAAATTAGATATTACAATCATTAAAGAATCAAATATTACAATCATTAAATATTATAATTTGTACTAAGAGAGAATCCATGTTAATATAATTATAATCTATAATTAAATTAAGAACCATTAATAGCCTCCTATTATGAAGGTAATAGAAAAAATTATAAAGAAAATATTTCAAAATAAATAAATTTTAAAATCAATATTTTTTTTAAAAGAAAACGGGTAGGTTAAATTGTTAATAAATTATTAATTGATTGATTTTGATATGATAATCATTCAAAATTCAATTTATATCAAATTTATTCTTAATCAAATATTTAAGACGTAATATAATACTAATATTTAAGACTCATTACATAAAAAGTCTTTTATGTGTTATTTATAGAAAAATTATATCCCACTCTTTTCATAATCTTAACACTTGAAGTAAGTTTTTAAATTTAATTTATCTTCTAATTATTAATTATTTTTTTCAATCATACCTTCATATCTCTCTACCATTAATAAAATCAATATAAAAAATAAAAAAATAGTATAAATAAAATTATAATTCAATATATTATACCATAGAAATTATATATATATAATTATAGTATTAACGATAACAAACCTATTATAATGTGTTGCATTAGTAGTATTTGTTATTATAGATATTTATGTTTTGAAGTTTAAAGTATTTTTAAAATTTTTAATTTTTAATTTTTTAATAAACTCATAAATATCAATAGAGAATCAAATCTTGTTGTGAAATAAAAAATGGGGACCTGTGATCGGGATGTATATAAGAATAAAGGCAAAATTCTAAATAAAGATGAGATTAAGGGAAATTTTCTAATTTTAAATGTAGAACTCTTAAAAATCATAATAAAAAAAATTATCTATCTATATATATCACTATATTCTATTTAATTTTTTACAACTTAAACATTCCAATCTATCAATTTCATAATTTTTTCATGCTGTTTTTTTTGAAAAAAAATATCTTCAATTTTTTAACACTAAAATATTAAAAAAATTAATTCTATAATTTACACTTCTTTGATAATGATATTAAATATTTATTAATTTTTAAAAAGTAAATAATTATATTTTTTTATTAAAAAGTTATAATTGATATACTACTCTAAAAATTGAGATTATATAAATTAGAACTATAAATATTTTTTCACTAATTATTACAAATTAATTATAATATATATTTTAAAATTAATATTTTAATTTATTAAAAGGATGTACAAGGAAATGACCTGTAATTGAAATCATATAAATTAAATTTATATATTATTTTTATTAATTAGAAAATATATTATTATATTTTATATTAAATATTTTAATTTAATAAAAAGACATAAATGGCTAGGAATGATAAAAAAAATTGAAAATGGGTACACATGGGAATTACCCAATAGGAAAAGGAATTGGCATATATTTTGTCTTCATAGAAATGATCTATGGGGATTAAGTCCCCATTTGTTAAACCGAATAGAGACGGGGATAATACATCTTCATTTTTTAATTACTTTTATTATATTTACATTATGTATCTATTTTTAATTTTAATTTGGATTATATTGCATTAATAGTATTTGTTATTATGGATATTTATTTTTCAAATTATAAAATATTTTTAAAGTTTTTCTCCTTTTGAAATTTGTTAATAAACTCTTGAATACCATAGGGATTCAAAATCCCCATAGGAAATGGGGACCCACAAAGGATATAGGGATGGAGACGAGAGACAAAATTCAAAACGGTGATGGGAGACTTGAGACATATCCCTTTTCTCCTAGACACTCATTGTTATCCCTATAAATGGCTCATGATATAGTAACATTATCTATTTATTTTTTTTATTTATTCAACAATTTCAACTTTTGAAATGTGCAAAATTTTCATAAAATAGGTTCTTTATTATTAGTTATATGTCATCTATCAAGATATTCTTAACTTTATAAACATGATATTCAATATAAGATATAAAATAAAATGATACATTTATATTTTGTCCACTTATTTAATTATTTAACTATTAACTTATTTTTAAAATAAATTTATATACTTAATTTTTTATAAAATAAATAAATAAATTATTATTTATTTTTTATAATAATCAATAAATTACCTTTTATTATCATCGCATGTGTGGTAGGGATGAAAGGACTAATTTATTTAATTTGCCAGTGCATGTATATGAGAACTAGTATAATTATTATGTCCATCCTCTTTAGTTCGTTATTTTTAGAAATCTTTTCACTTCCACCGTCATATCAATGAATCAATAACTTGAAGATGTCAAACTTCAAATACAACAAAACTTTCTCGTTCTCGCTCGTCAATGAAGGCAACTAATATATATATATATATATACATATCATTCTTATCCATTGCTCTCTATTATAAATAGAGCTACCAATTCCCACTCACAATTATACCAACTCAACCGATCGGTCAATATTCAGCACAACCATGGCTCAACACCTCCTTCCAGTCGTACTCCTCCTTCTCTTCTTCTCCACCATTTCCCCGTCGTCATCCCAGCAATCATTCAGACCCAAAGCCCTCCTCATGCGAGTCTCAAAAGACCCTTCCACCCTCCAATACCTCACAAGAATCCAACAACGCACCCCACTCGTCCCCATCTCCCTAGTCCTCGACCTCGGAGGGCAGTTCCTCTGGGTCGACTGCGACCAAAACTACACCTCCTCCACCTACCGCCCAGCCCGCTGCCACTCCTCCCAGTGCTCCCTTGCCGGCGCCACCGCCTGCGGCGACTGCTTCTCCCACCCACGCCCCGGGTGCAACAACAACACCTGCGGTCTCACCCCGGACAACACGATCACCCACACAGCCACAGGCGGCGAGCTCGCCGAGGACGCCGTGTCGTTGCAATCCACCAACGGCTTCAACCCCGGCCGAAACGTCACCGTTTCGCGCTTCCTCTTCTCCTGCGCCCCAACCTTCTTGCTTACTGGACTCGCCAGAGGCGTGGCCGGCATGGCAGGATTGGGACGCACGAGAATCGCGCTTCCCTCTCAGTTCGCTTCGGCGTTCAGCTTCCCCAGGAAGTTCGCAGTTTGCTTATCATCCTCCACCTCCTCCAACGGCGTCGTTTTCTTCGGCGATGGACCTTACAGGTTCCTTCTCAACGTGGTGTTAGATTCTCAGTCTCTAACGTACACGCCATTGTTTATTAACCCTGTGAGCACCGCTTCGGCTTTCTCCCAGGGAGAGCCTTCCGCTGAGTACTTCATTGGCGTGAGTTCCATTAGGGTTGACCAGAACGTGGTCAAAGTCAACCGTTCTTTGTTGACCATTGATAAGAATAGTGGTTTCGGTGGAACCAAGATCAGCACCGTGAACCCTTACACTGTATTGGAGGATTCGATCTTCAAGGCTGTGACTAAGGCTTTTGTGAGTGCTTCCGCTGCTAGGAACATTACGAGGGTGGCTTCGGTGAAACCCTTTGAAGTGTGCTTTAGTAAGAAGAATGTGTTCAGCACTCGATTGGGGTATGCGGTGCCTACTATCGAGCTTGTTCTGCAGAATCAGAACGTGAGTTGGAGAATCTTTGGTGCTAACTCTGTTGTGGATGTGAATGATGATGTTATATGTCTAGCGTTTGTGAATGGTGGGAAGAAGCCAAGGACTTCGATTGTGATCGGAGGGTACCAGCTGGAGGACAATCTTTTGCAGTTTGATTTGGCTGCTTCTCGATTGGGGTTCAGCTCTTTGCTCTTTGGAAGGCAAACCACGTGTGCAAACTTCAACTTCACCTCCACCGCCTAATAATATGGGTCTGATGGTCTACACTCTACACATTGATTGATGATTTGTCCAAACTTTGAGTAGTTTTGTTTTTGATGCTCATCTGATTTTCATTGAAAATAAAAATAAATGGCCATGATCGTTATTCATATGGGCCCTATACGGATACTGTCTTGATATTGTACACCTTTTGAACCTTTGAGTTTTGATCCAAGGGTTGCGCTTTGTATGTAGTATATATATAGATATGTTTTTCATAAACATTATTTGTTTTTGAATAAGGAAAGGAAAATAGTGCACTTGATGATTGTAAGTTTCGAGAACAAACACGAAATATCACTTGCTGGTCCATTCACTGTCACTCTGGCACTTGTCTTGTGAGAGGCATGTGTCAATGTGTGTTAAACTGTTGAAATGCTCTTTCTTAAGACTCCTTGTAATTAAGTTACGGGAAATATAATGTAGTTTTATGTGGTGAGTTGAATATCCTAATTTAAGTAATGGGTGTACTAGCTATGGATATCCATGTCTGTTCCTCATCTATCCTTTGTCTTGAGCTGCGCTTCTTCTTGTTGCTGATGACCAGCTCTCCCCAGGGGACTAGCGCTTATTATACATGAGGACGATTGTTTTCTTTTGTTTTGGGGAGTCTTGGCTTGTGGTGAAAGTAATTAAATAATTGACAAAACAAGGGGGAAAAAGGAAAGTTTTGAATGAAAATCGAAGAGAGAGAAATATAAGCATCCAATAGAAATTATTTGTCAAAACACTACGAAATAAATTTTGTAACATGCAGCATTTTCCTAACTTTAAGAATGTGTTTGTTTGGTATTATTTTGATTCAAAATAACTTTTATTATCCAAAAAAATTAATTTTTGTGTATTTGGATAATTGTTTTAAAAATAATCAGAAACTTAAAAAAATGTTAGTTTTCAACTTTTTATGGAAGCTAAAAATAGTAATTTCAGGAAAAAAAATCAGTTATCAATTTTTTCAATTATATTTAATGTTTAAATTTTATAATCACTTTTTTCAAAATACAAAATAAATGTACCCTAAATCTTGGTTGTATTTCTCTGTGTTTTGCTGCTTTTCTTCGTTGTATGAACTTTTATTTTGCTCCTGGTTTTTGGGTTTTCAGCGATTCATAACTATTGGAAAAAAAAATAAGTCGGAGTCCATTAAGTTTGATAATACGATATTATATAATTAGATAATAATAAAAAATAGTTTAATTTAGTATATTGATAATTTAAAAAAAATTTAGATCATCATCCAATTAAATTTATTCTTTTATATGACTTTTCAAATAATAAAATAAAAAATAATCATATTTAATTATGTGTCATTACATAATTAGATAATTATATAAATATTTTTATGCTAACAATGTATTTCAATTAAATCATAATATAAATATATTTTATGTTATTAATACAAATAAATTAAATTTAAATATATAAATATAAGAAACTTTCTAAATTTTTTCTCTAGGTCACCATCATCTGGCTTCTATGTTTGAGTATATGCATGATAGTATGAAATTTTTTTAAGTGGGTGCAAATATAATACTTCATTTTGGTGCACACAGTAAAATTGGTGAGTCCTATAATTAAATGTATATATCATAAATAGAATATGTTTTCTATCATATATATATATATATATATATATATATATATATATATGTCTCCACACAGAAGTTACTTCGCCTGTATTTACACAGTAACTGCTTTCGGAAAAAAGTATAGACACAAGAATTTCTGCTGCTATACTTAAATCATTGTTTATAAATAGAAACGACTATATTTGCATATTGTTTGCTACATAAAATGGTAACGTATCTTATTGAGCAAAGGACATATAGATTATATTATATACAATTTCGGTAAGACAATCTCCGAATTAATTAACACAAACGTTTCGTATCAATATTCCAAACACTGGTCCCACCAAATATCCACTATGTGGGGCTTTTTTTTCGATATGGTACTCAAATGGGTGCTTTACACATATATGTTGTATTGTAGGGAAAATTTTTTATATGGGGTTTGGTAAGAGGAATCCGCCAAAGGCGGGAAGAAATTAAAAAATATTCTTAAAAATTCTGAAAAAATGAATCCACAAAGGTAAAGTAAGAAAAAAAAATTTAAAAATTAAAACTAAAAGTGCATCTGCCTTTAATGGATTAAGACTGAAATAAAATAAAAAATAAATACAATTTGGAAGTTTGAAAAACGGAAAAGCAGTGGTTCTGACAGAATGAATCCGCCACAGGAAAAATTTTATTAAAAAATTAATTTTAAAAATCCACCAAAGACATTTTCATTATTAAATTATTTGTCATTCTCTAAGCTATCATATAGGCTTATACCATGCATATCATCGTTATTGTGTAGTAGAAAGGGTTCTCTGTATGTGAGTATTGTAGAAAAAAAAAGTTTTTGAGAGTGTAAAAAAAAAGAGTGAGAATGACTAGTACAACAAATATAATATTTTATTTTGATGGTGAAATTATTACAAATATGAATGAGGGTGTCATATTTATATGTGAGAAGTTATTTAGCTTTTTTATTCCCACCACTTTGTCATATGCGGAGTTAGAAAATGAGCTATGTCAATCGATAAATAGTGACACTCTAAAAACAGTCATGGTAATAAGATATAGGTACCCTATCCCGATTTTTGGCAATCTCAGGCAATATCAAGCAATTGGAATACGGGATGACAATGATATTCAATAAATGTTTAGGATACATTAGCAGCATCAACAAGACATTTCTGCCATTGAGTTGTATATTGATTTTGAAGATGTTGCTGGGAATGTAAAATATTGGTCAAGCACATTTGCAGATGAAGACATATAATTGGAAGTAACAATGGAAGAGAACAATGAAGATGACTATGGAAATGGCGATGAATATGGTGATAATGATACAGTTAATGATGCTAATACTGATGTAGATAATGATGGCATGTCAAACAGAGTAGACAAACAACATCTAAATAATGAACCATCTTTTATGCGTACTTTGGATTTGGAAGCTATGTAAGCATTGGAGTTTCCAGAGTATGCAAACATAGGTATGTACCTTTTAATTTTTTAGTTGATTCTTTTAGTTCATTATTTTGTTTAGTTGATTCCCTTAGTTGAAATTTTTTTTAGTTGATTCTTTTAATTCATTATTTATTTTAGTTGATCATTTTTATTTGATTCTTTTGGTTTTTTTTAGTTGATCATTTTGATTCTTTTAGTTGATTATTTTTAGTTAATTAGAAGTACAATTTTATGTAATTTTAGCTCATTATTATTTTTTTGGTTGATTATGTTTAGTTGATTTCTTTTAGTTTATTATTATTTTTAGTTAATTCTTTTAGTTCATTATTTTTTAGTTGGTTATTTTTATTTCATTAGTTGATTTTTTTTTAGTTGATCATTTTTAGTTGATTCCTTTAGTTTACTATTTTTCCAGTTGATCATTTTTAGTTGATTTTTTTAGTTCATTATTTTTTTTGGTTGATTCTTGTAATTAAATTTTTTATTTTTTAGTTGATGATTTTTAATTTCATAGTTGATTATTTTTAGTTGATTGAAAGCACAATTTTATGTAATTTTAGTTCATTATTATTTAGATGATTTTTTTTTTGGGTTGATTATGTGTAGTTGATTGTTTTTAGTTGATTCTTTTAGTCCATTATTATTTAGTTGATTATTTTTATTTTCTTAGTTGATTATTTTTAGTTGATTAGAAACACGATTTTATATAATTTTAGTTCATTATTTTTGTTGATTACATTTAGTTGATTTTTTTAAGTTGATTATTTTTTGTTAGTTGATCTTTTTAATTGATTCTTAGTTCATTATTTTTTCAATTGATTCTTGTAATTGATTTTTTTTAGTTGATTAGAAGCACACTTTTATGTATGGTTGACTATTTAACTGTTTTTACATAGATGACTTCATTGTGGATGGTGAACTGTTTGTTGGGATGATGTTCAGTAAAAGAGAGGCAACTATAAAAGCAATTAAAGTATGCAACATACTCAGAGGAGTGAATTATAAAGTCTTGGAATCAGAACCAAAGACATTTTATTGTCAATGCACATAGTATGATCGAGGTTGTGGATGGCTTCTTAGAGCTAGTTTGAGGAAAAATAAGGGTTTTTGGGAAATCAAGAAATATAATGAGCCACACACTTGTACTACGGCAAGGATTTCATAGGACCACTCAAAGTTGGATTTTGACACTATTGCACAATTTATAGAGCCCATGGTACAGTCTGACCCATATCTTAAAGTTAAAATCGTAATTGTAAATGTTTTCTCTCGGTATAGGTACACAACAACCTACCGAAAATCATGGTCGACAAAGCAAAAGGCTATTGAAAAAGTTTTTGGCAATTGAGAACGCTCATATGAGGAGTTACTGCATTGATGTGGAGCCATATGTGCTACTGTTCCAAGTTCCATTGTTCAGTTTGATGTTGTAGAGGCATATCGTGGTGATGAACTAGTGCCAAATTATCAACTATTTCACAGGGTATTTTGGAGTTTTGGTCCATGCATTAGGGCATTTAGACACTGCAAGCCACTAATCCAGATAGATGAGACACATTTGTATAGGAAATATAATGGGGCTTTACTGATTGTAGTTGCACAAGATGGTAATAAGAACATATTGCTAATTGGTTTTGCCATTATGGAAGGAGAGACTGCAGATGCATGGCAGTTTTTCCTAGACCATCTCCGTAGATATATAGTTGTCCAAGACAGTGTAGGTGTTATTTTTGATCGCCACGAGTCAATTAAAGTAGCAATAGGTTGGAGCAATGGTCAGTGGGAACCTCCGAGAGCATTTCATAGGTATTACATTAAGCACATCGCTGCTAATTTCTTAAGGAGATTCAAGGCACCCCACTTGCACAGAATTGTCATAAGCATGGGTAATTTACACTTTCGTTGCACTTATGTTGGTTAATTTAATTGCCTATGGATGTGATTTTCATAAATTAAAATTTTAAAAACATTGTTCTCTGCAGGGTATTCAAGATATAAGAGTGAATTCAATAATTACTATGAACGGATGCGTGAATGAAGCTCCCAATATACAGATTGGCTTAACGAAATTCCACAGGAAAAGTGAGTGTAGGCATTTGATGGTGGAAATCGATGGGGGCATATGACCACAAATCTTGTGGTGTGCATGAATTCTGTGTTAAAGGGGGCTCATAATTTTCCAATCACAGCATTGATAAGAGTAACATATTTTTGATTGGTTGAGTTGTTTGCTAAGAAAGGTAAAAAGGCATATGCACGGAAAAATGCTTGTCATGAATTCTCAGAAGCCGTCGTGACATGACTACAAAAAATAGAGCTATCAGCCAAAAACATGATAATGACCAACTTTGATAAGCAACATCAGTCTTTCCATGTTAAAGAACAAATCAGTAGGGAAGAATACATGGTTGATTTGAAACACAGATATTGTGATTGTGGCGATTTTCATATTGATCAAATTCCTTGTCGTCATGTGATTTCTGCCTGTGATAGCGGGAACTTTGAATGGCGAGGGTATGTTGATAATGTTTACAGAATAGCAAGGGTTTACAAGGTGTACAAGAGACAAGTTAGGGTTGTGGGGCACCAGAGTACATGGCCCCAATATAGAGGTCCAGTGGTTTGTCCTAATCCCGCTTCAAAGCGGAAAGCCAAAGGCCACCCCAAGAGTACTTGCTTTCTTAACGAGATGGATATGTGTGATATGCAAGTGCCTCGACGTTGTGGTCTTTGCCAAGGTGAAGGTCATAGTCGCAGCCACTGTCCACATATTCCTGGCTCAAGTTCATAGTCATGTCACTTAATCGTGTTTCATGGAAGCTATTATGTTACTTGATTGTATTTCATGGATGTTAGTGTGTGATTTTTGTTTCTTGGATGTTATTTTGTCATTTGATTGAATTTCATGGATGTTATTGTGTCATTTTATTGTGTTTCATGGATGTTATTTATTGTGTTAATTTAATGTTTGTATCGAGGTTATGGTGTTTTTTTTATTGTATTATATGTTATTTTCATATATGTATTCCTTTCTATTCATGGTCTATCAACAAAAAATACATCAAGGTCCATAAAATGACACATAACACGTTACATGACAAAAAAGTAGAAAGTCCATAATAGAAACTAGAAAGTCCATACATAAACAAATAACACGTTACATGAAGAAAAAAAGTACTCCACACTCAATTTCCCTTGCGACCTTTCCCCTTCCTATTTGGCTTTGGTGGTTGAAATGGTGAATAACTTAGTCTTTTCGCTGGTTTCACATGTTCTCGTGGCTGTAAAGCCTCACGTATAGTTCCTACAGTTTGCTTGGCAGCCTTTCCTAACACATTGATAATGCCATGTGATTGCCTTCTAACTTGACGGCCTTGATCACCCATGCCTTCATTTCCGCCACCTTGATCTCCTATGTCCTCATCTCCCATATCCCCATCACTACCACCTTCATCTTTACCACCCTGATCACCCATCTCCTCATCTGTGGCTACATGTTCCCCACCTCCTACTGCTGCATGTTGGGCAGATGCAGCGGTTTCTTGTAAATTTTGCATCATCCTAGCATTTCCCCATTGTGCACCTGGGGATAACATATGTGGAATAAACATCCCAAATGTAACCATTTGTGGCCAGTATACATCATTCAATTGACTAGCTGGATTTGTATTGAGATCAAGGATAACTTGTGTAGATGACTAACACCCAAGATAAGCAAAATCATAATTTCCTCTAGGGAGATGAACAGACATTCTCCCGCAGGATGAGGACCCACTAGACCTTATAGGACCACCACCGTGGCGGCCCAAAACACCAATAGAATGTCGTGGTGGATCTTAGATCTGTGTAGTCTACTGTAGTTATGGACACTAAGGGAATTGGCCATGAGGAAATTGTACTACGTGCACATCCCAATAAAAAATGTTATTCTGTTGTAGAAACAAAGGTTGATGGCCATCAAGATCTTCTGTTTGGATGGGTGGTGCTACATCTTCTCCTTAGGTAGGCTTTACCTTCTTCTTCGAGGGGTGGTTCATTTTCTTCGTGGGTAGGTGGATGATCTGCTTCCTTAGAAGACAACTGTATAGGTCGAGTATAAGATAAATACCAAGGCCGATACAATTCATAAGGCTAATAACAGCGATGAGAGTTCCACTTAATACATGATTTGCATGTTGTTGCCACATTGCCACCCAATGTTGATGCTGTCTTTGCCAATTGGTGGGTGGTAATCCCCTTAAGTCTCTATTCAAAATCCTTGCAAATTAGGTTGGTCGAGAGAAATTTCTTGATTCAACCTAGATTGTCGCATAACTTGATTGGTTGGGTGCAACTCCATCACCTCAAAACATAAAAGTAAAGTGACGGATGAGAACAATTGCTGCTTGACCCGCATATCGTCTGGAATAAGGGCATAAATCAGAGGATTTAGATATGGCTGCCATATAAACTGCATTAAAATATATATATATATATATATATATATATATATATATATATATTAAATATGCAAATCATGATAATTATGGTGACCATAAAAAGATTGTATAATATTCTAATTGTTTACCTGATGTCTTAAGTTATCTATCAATAACCTTACATTGTGATGGTCCTTTAAATTAAAGTCACGCAGATAACATGGTCGCTTCCATCTATGAGACAGTATCTTGATTAGATGTTAATTATTACTTTAACAAGAATAATATAGAAATTCAAGTAAAAAATTGTTACCTCTGATAGAGGGGGAAAACAACAGGCATGGATGGTATGGGAGCCAAAAAAGGCATTTGCTGCCATGCCCATACTTGTAGTAGAACAACGCAACTGCTGATTTCTTCGGTTTCTATGTGAGTAGCATGGCAAAGCCCTTGAAATATATAGTATAGCAAGGTAAGCTGAGCCCCAGCTATACGATCTAACTTGCTCCAAATCTTTGAGCAATTGCAAGTATTTTGCATGTACTTCCCCAGTGCTTTTATTAAGCAAAATACATTGGCCCAACGAGGCTAATATAAAAGCACGTGCATGTTGTTGAATTACCAAATCAGAATTGGCTTCCACGATTCCAATACTGTTATTCAACTAACTTAAATTTATCACACCTCCACTAAAATCTAGTGGACCAAGACGAACACCCAGTAGATATTGACATAAATCAGGGAGGGTTTCATAGCTAGAAACAGTAGAGCCAATCACAGGTCGCCCATTTACCATGAGCCCTAATATAATAGCAACATCTTCTAGCATAATGGTGCACTCCCTGCACAGAAAGTGGAAAGTATGAGTTTTGGGCCTCCACCTCTCAACTAGTGCTGAGATAAGCCTCTGATTCACTGCTATGTTACCGATTTCAACAAAGCGAAGCATCTCAACACACTGCTCGTAGGCTCGTATCTCATTTCTCATATAAGGCAATTTTAAATGTCGAGCCCACATATGTCTTGCTGTCTGTTAAATTAAGAGATAAATTAATAAACTCCGAACAAATGGATTTAAACTAATTAACTGAAAGTTTCAACTAAAACTAATTAACTACAAATTTCACTATAAATAGCGAACTTAAATATCAAGTTAATAACATTACCTGAAATAAAATTGTGATTCTAATTACTACCACTAAAAATACTAAACGAAAGAAATTAAATAATAAACTAAATAATCAATTTAAAAAATTCTTAAATAAAATAAAATATGTATTTTCTCAATCACTACACCTAAAATGATAACTAAATGGAAGAAATTACCTGAATCAACTTAAACTAATTAACTAAAAGTTTCAACTAAAACTAATTAACTACAAATTTCACTATAAATAATCAACTTAAAAATCAATTTAATAACATTACATGAAATAAAATTATGACTCTAATTACCACCACTAAAAATACTAAAGGAAAGAAATCAAATAATCAACTAGATAATCAATTTAAAAAATTCTTAAATAAAATAAAATAGTGCATTTTATCAATCACTACACCTAAAAGGATAACTAAATGGAAGAAATTACCTGAATCGACTTAAACTAATTAATTAAAAGTTTCAACTAAAACTAATTAACCACAAATTTCACTATAAATAATCAACTTAAAAATCAATTTAATAACATTACATGAAATAAAATTATGACTCTAATTACCAGCACTAAAAATACTAAATGAAAGAAATCAAATAATCAACTAGATAATCAATTTAAAAAATTCTTAAATAAAATAAAATAGTGCATTTTATAAATCATTACAACTAAAAGGATAACTAAACGCAAGAAATTACTAAAATTGACTTAAACTAATTAACTAAAAGTTTCAACTAAAACTAATTAACTACAAATTTCACTATAAATAACCAACTTAAAAATCAAGTTAATAACATTACATGAAATAAAATTGTGATTTAAATTACCACCACTAAAAATACTAAATGAAAGAGATTACCTAAATCGTCGTCTTAAACTAATTAACTAAAAATTTCATCTAAAACGAATTAACTAAAAACTCTACTAACAAAATATCAATATATTAGACTAATCTTTTAATTAATTAGTTTTTTGTGTCTTACTATCTATTACATTTAAAATTAAATTAATCAACCCCGAATAAATGAATTTAAATGGAAAATTAAATTAATATATACTCTAACAAAAAATATCAACTTAAAAACATTAAATTAATATATCCACCAACAAAACGTAGATATATATTTAACTAATCTTTTAACTGATTTCATTTTGCTAAAAAAAAAATCAACTGAACAGATAAATAATATAACAAATTTAGAGCGCTATTTTTTCATGAATCACACAATTTACGCCCAACTAAATATACAGAAAAATATGTAAAATATAAATTTCAATAATAAATTAAAAATACATTAAATTTTGTTCTAACGCTTCAACAGCAATGTTGCTATCCAAATCCATTGTATTATCAAGTTTCACCATTTTCCTGGATCAGCTATCTCTTAATGTTCTTTTAACTATCCCTGGCCTTTTTTTTTCCCTCACTTCTCTTATGTATGTATTCTTACATCCTCCAATCCTCATTTTATAGGCAGCAACCCATCTCCCCTCTCAACTCAACTCTCGTGACTCTCCCTCAATAATGCACTTCTCGTTCTATCATTTCACTCTGGTTCATTGAAGAAAAAATTTAAAAGGCATGCTGCTGAGTACCAAAGTCTTAACGCATGCAGATGAATAGAGGATGCATGTGTAGTAGCCTCGATAAGGAGCAGAAGTCCTCTCCTTCCATGTGTCATCTTCCCCTTCCCTTCTCGCTGCACTCTAGCTCATCCCCGTGTCATGCGTTCGGTCGGAATCCGCCAAAGGCGGTGCATGTGTAAGGAGCAGGTGCACCTCCCTCTCCTCCCACGCGTAGAGCTGCCATGCTACCTGCAAAAGACATGCCTATGTAGAGTGGTGATACATGCTGGCACTTGACAAATTCTTTATGTCATTTTATTTGTCCAAGATCTAATCCAAGTTAAAGGAGGTACTACTCCTGATAAAATGATACCCCACATTCCCTTCTTCAAGCATGCCAGCTCATCGTGGACCATAAAGGAATCCGTGAAAGGCGGACTACAGGTGGCAGCGGACTGTAGCGCGGTCGCATCCGTGGCAGACTAGGCACAGAAAGAATCCGCCAAAGGTGGATTAAAATTAAACCATATTAGAGTAAATCACTAAATAATCACGTATCTAAACTTATCACCATGCTATTAACCATATGTAAATTATTTTTCCCCATTATGTATGCATAAATACATAAAAGAAATGTTATTCCAACATCTAAAATTAGGTGCTTGATTGAGACATTCATTCCATCACCATTGGATGTGATAGTAGCCCCAACTTTCTCCACTTATCTATTACATCCAATGGTGATGGAATGAGTATCCCAATTAAACACTCACTTTTAAGTGTTAGAATAACAATGCTCTAAATCCATTTATGTTACCCCAATAGATTTTACACTCAAATTAAATTTGTTTTTATATTTTATAGTATTTGAAAGTTGAAATGGGCTCCAATATAAATAAGAATTGGATAAGACCTATGAAACATTGATACAAACATGAGACGTGACACGACAAATACATAGGATATATCAAAGTTGAAAATTTACAGAATATAAACATGACATATATATACTAAAAATGATATATTATTAAAAATATCATTTATATAAGTTTTACTTATATTTTATTTTTCTTATAAACTCAAAATGTCATGTACTATTTCCTTTCTGGAACCTTATTTATATTGTGTTGTATTATGTTAGAGTAAGAAAAAATAAATTTTAAATTAAATATGTATAAATATATATATCATTGATATATCATAAAAGATTCAATATAAACACATATCTGACACATAGGTACAACTTGGTAGGATAAGATATATTGAAATCTCCATTTATAGAGTCGGTGATAATTGTATTGCAGATGAAGGCATCTTCTTCTCTTCTTTCAAGCAAACTCGTAGACTTTTGCGTCACATATGACTTTTATATAGCATATATATGAGCCAATTCTGCCAGCGTTACATTATATTATATATCTATTGTTTTCTAGAATAAACAATTGAAACCCGTGTTCCAATCGATTATGTTATATATTAATCTCCATTAATTAATATTAATTTCCAAAGAACATGTTTGGCAAAGATTAAAAAAAATTATGAATTTATTTTACTGTGAAATTACTCTTAAACTCTAAAGGTTACATTAAACATTTAATATTCTTAATAATCAATAAATAATGTTATATAACAAGAACTTCTTATTGTTTAGTGATCATGATTTAAAGAAAGAATTAAAAAATGGTATTATCATGCACCTTGTTACACTTTTCTTACATAATTTAAGATTCTAAAAAATACCCGACATTAATTTTAAAAAAAGGAAAAAAAAAGATCACACAAAAAGAACAAATAAAGAGATAAAATGTTACAATTAAACAAGATGAAAGCACCACGCACCTAGTTTTCGGATCTCTCTCTCTGAGAAATAACAACGCTACAGAGATACTTTATCCGTAATGTTATTTTAACACCCAAAATCTTGAATATATTAGAAACCACTCTTTATTTCTGTTGAGGTGTTGAGTGTGCAACTCTGGAGGTGTTAAATTATTTTTATCCTAAAATCATGAGGCTGCCTTCTTTGACGACCTATAGATCTCACACGCCCACCTTTCTCTAAACCTGCATCACACCGCGTTCTTTACCTACCGATGTATAACAATAATTAATGCAGGCAACACTATTCTCATATTCTATTATCTTCCTGTCAGAAATTCTTTCGTGATTTTAGAATAAAAATATTATTAATTTATATTATTTAAATATTAATTTTCCATATTTAATAACGAAAATATAGTTAAAATAGACAATAAAAATGACCTAAAATTTGAAGTAGTAAATAGTAAATAATAAGTTTCACTATTTGTACTTATTTCAATTTACTTTTGATATATTAATTGCCAATATAGATTTGTTTCTATATAGTCATATAATTATATATAATCATGTCATTAAATTTTTTAAACTCGTGTCATATAAAAATAAAATGACTCCCATAAAAAATGATTGATTGATAACATAAACTGCTTTTATGGATTTAATTTATAAAAATACACTCATATATTGCTATATCAATAAAAGAGGTTAATTCACCACCCACTGCATTGAAAGTATTACAAGTATAAGTACATAATTGGATGGACCTATAAATTTTTTTTATATTATTAATGTATTAAAATTAAACTCATATTTTATATTGATTATATATCAAAATAATAATTATTTATAGGTCACATGTTCACTGATCATATTTCTTCTCATCACTTAGACCTTCGTTTGCTCTTTCATATCCATGCACTGACTTTGCATAACTGGAGTATTCATTTTGGTTTGATCCCTAGAACTGTCAATTGGGCAACTGGTCATGTGGCTAAGATTGGTGCTGCATCGGGCTTGGATTATTTCATATGACATAATCATGGAATGGAGCTCAATAGCATTATTCTTGTTGATTTAACCAGCTAGTCTTGGTTGTGTCTATTTTTTCCTCACCAAAAAAATATCCTAGTGACAGTTCACATTAATATTCTAGGTCACATGGTCTCATCATGTTCATATTAATATTCTAGGTCACATGTTCACATTAAACACAATATGATAGGATCTTAATTATAACTAGGTCACATGTTCATATCCTAATCGTTTTTTTAGATTGAGTTAAATGTAAGTTTCTTTATGAGTAATCTTTGAGCCATAATGATTTCTCTATCTTTGGATTAAGACATCATTCTCTTGCGTTAAATTTTCTCTTAAAAGAAAAATAGCATATCACATTAATTTTGTTCAATAGATATACACCTATTTATCTCTGAATTCCATAAGTTTTATTATAAATGGCTAAATATATAATGTTAAATTTATCAACAATATTATTTCAATACCCAATTTTTTTTTAATATCCTACTCACAAAATATATAAATTCTATTATTTATTTTTTTCTTAATTTATTCTTTCTTCATCCATCTTCTAATACTATCATAGATGTATGCATTCATATGGCCCTAGAAATAACATTTTCCCATAAATTTATATTTTGCAAGAACTTTTCCTAGTTAGGTACGACAAGGCTGCTTTCTCTGACGGCCCTCTACATGCATCTCACGTCTGCTTTTGTCTAAACCTAAATCATACACACATCATTATACCACATATACAGACAAAGCAGTCAATGCAGATAAAATTTGGAGAGATTCTTCGGACGAGCACAAGTGTCACATAAGATATTTTACACGCTTATAATAAGAGTAGATCTTACTAATTTTATTCAAGGAAAAGGATTAATGGCCCGAAATATGTAGTGAAGTACGAAATGTTGTGCGATAAATTTGGACCCTTAAATTATCAATTCTCATTTGCTTTTCATTGTTGATCCAAACATTTTATTGGCTGCACGCCAATTCCAATAATTTCGTACTCAGCATTTCCAAGCCAGCCAGCACAACTCTTCATTCAATATATACTAACTTATTTACGTGACCCATTGGTTCAATATTTTTGCGAGTGCATGTATCTAAGAATTAGTATAGGGCTATTTGAAAGTGTTTTTCTATTTTTATTTTTAAAAATTGTTTTAAAAAAGAGTTTTAAGTTTAATTTTTAAAAGTAAAAAATTTGTTTGTCAATTTAATTTCAAAAACAGTTTTATAATCGTGAAAAATAAAAAATTTGTTTGGATAATTTTTTTAAAAAACAACTTTTAAAATTAATAAAACCAAAACAACCCCAAAGATTGTTTGGCAAACTACATTAAAACGAAGACCACAACAATAATAATTCATCATCATCATCATCAATAATTCATCATCAGTAACATTCATCATCATCAATAATTCAATATCAGAAACACAAACCCAACCCCAACCCCAACCCCAAACCTTTCATCATCATTAACATTCTAGAAAAACAAATAAAGATGAGAAGTGAATGGGGCACGATGGATCTGGGTCGTGAGGACACTAAGCACGGCGGAGCGCAGCAGATCGAGGGCTTGGTCGCGGGTTCTTGGTCGTAGCGGCGCAAAGGAGCTTCGCGAAGGAGCTTGGTCACTGGGTCGTGGGGTTGTTGTGGCTGGCTTGCGATGTGGGTCTTGGTTCGTCGAAAAGTGGAGTAACGGCGGGCTTGCTGCTGCTTGGTCGCTGGGGTTGCTTGGTTCGCGATCAAGCTTTGTCACGGAGGCTTGGTTTGCGGCCGAGCTTGGTTCGCGGAGGGGCTTGGTTGGGTCGAGAAGCGAAGGCGGAGGCGGAGTTGCAACCTGGGTTGCATGCGCTTGGAGAGATAGGTTGTGAGCGCAGGTGAAGGCGGAGCTATGGGAGCAGGTTGCGTGCGCTTGCAGATCTAAGGGCCGGGTCGCTTGCGCTGGCGTCTGGGGCTGCTCACTTCGCCCTCATCGCCAGTGAATGGGTGCTGCTTGCGTCGCCAGTAATAGGGAAGCAGGGTCTCTCTGGTTATGGTGTGAATGAAGGGTTGTGTGGTGAGAAAGGAAGAAGTTGTCCAACAAAAATTATCAACACAAGATACCAACAAGATTTGAAGGAAGGCATAGAATAGAAACTCAACTTAATTACAAAAGTGCCACCATGTTTTTACCCCTTCACAAAACGAAAAAACACAAAAACATGTTTCATCTCTTTTTTGTTTTCAGTTTTTAAAACCTAATAATTATTTTTCAGTTTTTAAAACCAAAGTTTACAAAACATTTTACAAAACAAGTTTCTTTGATATTTTGTTTTTTAAATTTAAAAACTGTTCCAAAACAGTTACCAATCAGCCTGTATATCTTTGAATTATTTATAGGTGTCTACTCTCATGAAGGTGGTGGTCAATGTCTTTGATGGAGTTGTCATGTGCACGGTGGAGAGAAAGACAGGTGGCTATTTATTAGTAATTATGTAAGTATGTGCGATGACCAGTTTAAGAACAGTGGAAGTTAAATTAGTCACAAAATAGTAGTTGGGATAAACTGAATATTGAAATAAAAGGAAAAAATAAAATAAATTATAAATAAAAAATAAATATAAAAAGAAAAAATAAAAAAGGCTTAGAAAATCATTGTTCACCATACCAAATTCGGACAAACCGAATTCTTTAAAAAAAATAAAAAAGTGTAAAAAGTAAACACTTTATAAATTAAAATGGTTTACAATTAAAAAATACAAAATAAAAAATAAATGTAAAAAGCAAAAAATTTAAAAAAATGCAATCACCGCACAAACGTACTTGAAAAAAAATGGAAAAAGAAAATAAATTATAAATAAATAAAAATATTAAAAAAGCATCGTTTTCCTTTAAAAAATAGCAATTCGGACACCCCAAATTTATTTATTAAAAAAATAAAAACTTAAATAAATTGAACTAATTAATTAAATTAAAAATAAAAAATAAAAAACTTAAAAAATAAATAAATTAAACTAGCACTATTCAGTGTATAAAATTCGGACACAAAGAATTTCTTTATTAAAAAAATAAAAAATTAAATTAATTAAATTAAATTAAAAAATAAATAAATTAAAAAACCTAGCGTTATTCAGTACATAGAATTCGGACACACCGAATTCATTAAAAAAATAAAAAACTTAAATAATATAAATAAATAAATTAAAAAAGCTACCATTGTTCAGTGCATAGAATTCGGACACACCGAATTTCTTTAAAAATAAAAAATTTTAAAAATAAATAAATTAATTAAAAAACTAGTGTCTATAGAATTTGGACACATCGAATTTTTTAAAAAATAAAAAACTTATAAAATAAATTAATTAATTAAAAAAGCTAACACTATTCATGACATAAAATTTGGACACACCGAATTCCTTAAAAAATAAATAAAAAAGAACATAAATTATAAATAAATCAAAAAATAAATTAATAATTAAAAAGTACATAAAATTCAATAAAAAAGAAGAAGAAAGGAACAAAGAAAGTAAGAACATTTTAGTGGAATACTGTTCACTCTAAAATTTGCCCCAAATTTTGTGACTAAATGTATTCAGACTCACAATCCTCATTTTAACGACTCGAATAATCGTTTCCCCTCCACATCTTCTCGACATTGCCGTTGCCGATGACCCTTCTCCATTTTCCCATTGCATTTTATCTGGTTTCCTTTTCTCTTTAACATTTCACATTAAATTTGCTCAACAATTATACATCTAGTTTGCTTAATTTATTATTTTAGATAACTTATTAAAATTTCAGTTCCTGTTTTACATAATATATTTGTCCATTTTGCCCGTATACTTAACCTTATGTGGATGTTTCATTAACAGAGTAATTCGTGACCACAACACTGCGTGTTCATTTTCTATTGGCTAGCTCTGATAACTACAGCATAGGCATGAACCAACGACCGCGTGTGAGAATCCCCTATATTTATAAGTGTCCATCCTCTTTTGCTCGTTATCATTATCTTTTCACTTTCACTGTCATATCAATGCATGAATAACTTGAAGATGTCAAACTTCAAATACAACAAAACTTTATCGTTCCAAGAGTGATGAAAGAATTTCTCGTCAATGAAGGCAACTATACATTTCATTCTCATCCATTACCCGGGGCGGACGCAGGTGGAAGGAGGTGGGGACTATGCCCCACAACAATTTTAATATCTTTAAAAAAATTATATAGATATGTACATTTTTGATTCGATAATTTTATTAATTAAATCCATATTAGCTTTAAATAAAATAAAATAATTAAATATAATACAATATACTTATTTTTATACAAATATATGATTCTTGTCTCATTTTTAAAAGAAAAATGTTATTTCAATATTCACATGAATGTAAACATCTATAAAGATATGAGAGGAATGATAAAAAATAAATAAATTGACAGAAAAAATAAGTGATTGAACCTATATATTTTATGAATAGGGTGTTTAAATACCAAAATCTGATGTTAGAATTAATATTGTTGTTTTCAAGAGTATCTGCATCCATCATTGTCCATTGCTCGCAATTATTATAAATGTGCATTGTTATTCTAACACCTAAAAGTGAGTGTCTAATTGGGACACCAACTCTATCACCATTGGATGTGATGGATAAGTGGAGAAAATTGGGGCCACCATCACATCCAATGATGATGAGTGGTGTCCCAATTAGACACCCATTTTTTGGGTGTTGGAATAGCATTTTTAATTATAAATAAAGGTACCAATTCCCACTTACAATCCACCAACTTGACTGATCAATATCCACTGGCCACTCCCACCAACTTAACTTTTGTTTGATTGGTGTAAAATACCTTTTTATTCTCTTTTATAATTAAAGTATTCTCTATTGTTTCTTTTAATCTTAATAAACCCCAATATCATCAATTTTAATTTTTTTTAATAGAGTTAATTTTTATTCACTTGTGATATATACTTCTAAGTTTGCATGTCCTTTAGATAAGTCTATTATAGCCTTAGGGTTCCTATCCATGTTGTTAGGAAGACCTTGGATAATTATAATAAAAAAAGCAAAAAAATGCAAAACTTGCACTTCCTATGACTGCTATTACGGTCCTTGTCCACTACAATGATGGTTGGTGCAATTCCACCTATAGCGGGTCCGTGGGTGATCGTTATAGCGGTCAGGTGGATTTGTTCGTAAAGGTCTCACTGTTGGAGATTGTTATAGCACTCATATCTATGCATGTCATGATGTTTCTCCTCTGTTATAACCGCTACAATAGTGCCCCCAATGTCAAAACACGCCAAAAACAACTCAATTTCACTAAAACACCCCATCTCCATATATAAACCCCTCCCCCCAAGCGTTTTAAACTCTAAAAACACAAATCCTAACCTCTCAAACCTTTCTTTAACCCTTCACTCGTTTCCTCCTTCAATCCTACCTCCTCCAAGCTTCAAGATAAGGATTGTTCATAGTTTATGTTGGGTTTTCTCTCCATTCCAACATATTTATGAGTGAGGGTGTTTATGTTCTTGATTGTTGTCAAGTCTAGGTACTTTCCTAGTGTCCTTAGAATTGTTCTAGTGTGATTACAATATGTTCATAAGTTGTTTGTGATTCTATGGCAATTTCTTGTGTCATCCCTAGCTTCCAAGATCAAGTGGATAGTATCCATGCACTCTTAGCTCCAAACAGTGAGTAAGTTTGAACTCAACCTTATTTTCAGTCATTATAATTATGTTTTTAGTATTATGACTATTAGGAGAATTGTGATTCTTTGAATAAATCATGAAAATATGTTTTAGAAAACTATGAGACCATGTTTTATATATTGTATGTTATAAAAATGTTTTATTTTCTCATGAAAGGATTTATTGGAAAAATATAAGATTTAGTAAGTTTACCAACATCATTAGACAGTATTATGGATTGATAAAACTACCCATGTTTTCAAGACGCGACTTTGGATTTCTTGATTATGCTTTCAGAATCTCAAGTTATGTTTTATTGGATAAAAAATGTTGAGTTGAGTACAATTTATCCCCATTGATAGTGATGTTATTATGATCTATGAGTTTACATGTTTATGAAATTATGTCAACTTGAAATATGATTTTAGAATTTTAGTTATGTGTTATTAAAAGTATCGAATTAAGTATAATTCAAAACATTGACCAGACACATACTCCATAGGTTCCTGAAATCATCATGTTTGCAAGCTGGTGATCCCTTGGACATGATTTTAGAACCCTAATTATACTTGACAGTTAGTTTGTTAGAATTAAACAAGTTCAAAGCTTTCAAAGTTTTCAGATTTATTTCGTTTTAGAAAGTAACTATAGAGAAATAGGTAGTAAATTAATGGTTGTAAGATCATTAGCCTTGGTATCAAATTGTCCATCATAGGACAATCTCACCCCATCAGAGTATTCAAAGAATGGAACCAAATTAGGTGTCTGTCCTATGAGACCTCATTATGTGCCCTTTCAAAATTTAGAGATCAGAGTAACTATATTTATTATTATGTATATATTTATCATGTTCAGATATTCCTGTTTCTCTATCAACTATCACACCATGAATTTATAAATGTTTTCCTGTGTAATCATGCATGTAAATATCAAAATAATTTTTGTTTACTACATGTATATTTTGTATATCCTGTTGGTTGTCCCATGTGGGTAGTGGACGAGAATTTACTCATCGAGTCCGATGACTCATCCTCCTATTTCCTCCTTACAGTTGCACTTGCAGATCCAGTTAGCACATAATCATTGATTCCTTAGTTAGCAACTGTTTCAGTGATGAACTTTACTTTGTAGTGAGGCTTATAAATCTAGGATTATATTAGATTAGAGTGCTCCAGTAGTTGTGTAGGCAAGATTCAAATCATACATCCTAATTTCGGATTATGTATTTAAATTTTAGAATGTATGAATTTCCCTCAGATGTATTCAGTTTCAACTTTCAAGGATTTGAATCAATTTATATTTCATGACTATGTTTATGTAACAGACTAGTTTACATTAATATGTTTTGCTGAGGCGTAAGTTATATTTCATTACTATTTTTATGTGACGAGCCATGCATGTAAACGAGATGAAAGATACTCAAATTGAAACCTATTATGTTTAAGCGACAACTTGGTAATGCGATAATAAAGTGTTTAATTGACTTAATAAGGTAATAAAGGGCATATCAAATTATCCAATTGTTGTGCATGCATGCATGATGGAGCAGGAGCTTAACTACGCATTAGGAGGTTTAGAGGCAAGAAGAGTTAGGTCATAAGAAATTGATAGTGCATCATATCATGACATAATGTTTTAGAATCCTAAAGCATGTTATGTTGTTGATTGATTTATGTGATAGTTTATCTCCTGAGTCTTAATAGACTTCCTTCTAGAAATGTATGTGAAATGTCAGGTTATTACATGAAATGGCTTTCTTATCCAAAGTCACATTTTAATAAGCTTGTTTGAAATGGTTTTTGTCAAGGGTATGTTTAACATGATTAGTGAATATCGATGTGATGTGTATGGTGCGTTGCACTTATCCACGCTAGGAGTATAGGCATGTGGTTGATTAACATGACCTTGATTGTCGAAGCATAATAGTTAAGAGTGATGTCTATGAATGTCATATTTATGGTCACATTTCTGTGTGTATGAATGGATTAGTTTCGATTTTCATGCATGATTCTCGCAAGGAGAGTAAGGAAATTTAGAAACCGAGGACTCTAAGTCCCTGTGGCATTAGTCTACGTCAAAAGCAAGAAAGAGAGAGAAACAGAACACATGCGCAAGAGACGGCGGAGTGTGATTATCCACCTAGGACTTACGTTGTGGGAAGGGCTACCCTTAGAGGTAGAGTCACCCAATGTAAGTGTCATCATAAATACTTTTTGTTGCCTCAACAAAGTCGCACCCAAATGTAATAAATGGCATCCTTAGCCAGAGTAATAGAGCGATGGCCTTCAAGATGGCGCTGCCTCCTAATTATCAGTTATATAGTCGGAGTATTGTGCCAGTATGTTCCATGCACACATGCCCGTCCTGGTAGCACTATACAATTCCGATATCCTATCTATTCAATCCTTATGATGCACATGTTCAGATTTGGGGACCAAATCTTTCTAAGGGGAAGTATATTATGCCTCAGGTCCATATATCTCTAAATAAGTCTAATACAGCCTTAGGGTCCCCCGAGATCGACCTATGTTGCTGAGAAGGCTCCGAGTACATGAAAAACAATTAAATAAAGGTAGAATTTACATGCCTGCGACTCCTATAGCGGTTAGGTAAATCTATTCGTGAAGTCGCTATCAAAGACTGTTATAGTGGTCATGTGTATGCCCATCATAATATTTCTCCTCATTTAACCGCTATATCAATCATAAACTGCTATAACACAATAGACTTATGCAATAATCTTTCTACTTCATTATATACCCAATATCTAGTGTTGTATTAATGTAGTACAAGTATGCACTCTCCCCATAAATTGCTTTCAAGAAAGGGGGTGAAGAATTACTTTTGATTTTTTTTTAACATAGAGAGGTTGAAGCGAGACTAAATCGTAACAATATCATTTTTTTTATGTTGGAATAGCATTGTTATATTTTAGTCTACCCGTATTCTTGGATCACATGGGCACAAAAAGAGATAAATGAAAAATACGAAGGCCAAAGTGTGGCAGAGCGAAAAAGGAATGATACTGTCTGAGAGCAGCATTTCTATATTAAGGTTATTCCCCCCAACGAAAAAACACTATATTATCAACCAGAAAAAAAATTTCTTTTTCGAAAACAAATGGTACAAACTAATGAAATCTCGTATTAAAGTATATCCTATTAACGCCGTTCGTGTAAGGCATTTTCTAACAGGTCCTTTAGGAACTCACTATCTGCTATCTGACGGGAAAAATAATGAGAACAGACAAAATTGCTAATATACAACAGCGATTAAAACCTTATAGCCAAACAAATTCATATAACCTATAGACCTCTTCCCCAAGGTACTTGGAGGGCTGAGCCTGAGAATGGCGAAGCACAAATATAATGGACTTTGGCAACAAAAATGCACGGATCCGCCATCACTTTGTTACTCTTCAATTAAACGTACAACACCGGAAATGCTTAGCTTTGATTACCACTCCCTCACTTGCGCCGTGAGGACACCATATGTTGGTAAGCCTTGATATCCCTTTGTATCCTGTCTGCATACAAGGGTAGGCGAATGATCTCATTGATCTCATTCAACAGCACTTCTTCTGTAATGTTATCCTTTATGCTTCGCATTACCTGTATCAGAAAATATACGAAATAAGTTGTTTAACAGGTTTTTCACATTAACTAATTAAAACCTAAAAACTTACGACAAAGTAAATAGGAAAGCGGGACACGGTGGAAAAAGATAATAGGAATAAACCTTTCTATAGGTATTGACTTCATTCGGAGTTGCTTTGTCAAATCTGATCCGCATACAGACCCAATGATGCTCCACAGGATCCCAGTAGCACTCAATGATCCTCCCTGAGTACGAAGAAATATCTGATGCATCTGAAAATGATTGAGAGCCAAAAGAAAAGATTATGGTTTGATTTTCACAGATACTAAATTTAGTTTAAATTAACCAGAATTATATCATAGTTTCGGTAAACTCCATTGGACATGGAGAAAGAATTATATATAGTTCACTTCAATAGAGGAAAAAAAAAAGGGTAATTCTGGCATCAAACAACAACAACAACAACAATAAAAACATTGAAGATGGTATCAAGTAATACAGAGGGGGCCAACAACCTTTAAAATTAACTTTGTTCCCTTCCATCAACTTTTTCCTTCCACGTTCAAACAGAAAAAGGAGGGGACGATTATTGGCTCCTACCTGTGAAGGAAGACATCATCAATATATTTGGATTGTTATATATAGAGAGTCTTAATGACACATAAACTAATTCATTTTCTTCACTTGAAGAAAGGTACTTATACAACCTCGCATAGGAAATCAACAGAGTTCATTTGAGGGTATTTCCACTTCAGAAGACCTTCATGTGTGCGAGGGACATATGGATCATCCCAACCCTGTTACAATCCAACGTCACTAACGAGAAAAGTCAATAAACCAGAGCATATCTATCTATATTTGTGAACTGTGATGGTATATTGTCAGTAAGCAAGCCAGGCATTTTGCGAAGCAAAAAAGGTACATCAGTATTTAGATTGCTGTGTAGCCAAATAATTACTCATATATACTGAAACAGGAACTACTGAATAGAGCATTGATTCAGCTACAACCAAGCTCAACTTGGGAGGTTCAATCTTCTAGAGACATTAATTATGACCTGGAATACAAGACCATCTGATGAATGCGAGAGCTGTGGAATGAATTTGTGAAGGAGCTTGGACACAGTAGATAGTAACCAAAAACCTTTCCTCCTTACCTGAAACAAAAACACAATAATATAAACAAATATTGATCCCACCAGAAAATGCTCCTGAAAACAGGCCAGTAAATATCACTATACATACACTGAATGGTTCCAAGTCATATCTGTAATAAGGATTTAGACTCTTGGAAAGACCCTCACGTTCCAAGTTACGAGGTTCAATTACTTCTTTCTCCAGCAATTTCCACCTTTCATAGAATGGCAGCTGCACGCGTTGGATGACAATAGTTAGGTCAAAAAGTCTACCAAGCAAATGTGTACACATCAATATGGGGACAAACCAGAGATGCAGACATGTACTATTTTGTTTTTCATATAATTTTTTTAAATATATTTTACGAAAAATCCAAACACTCTCATGAGGAAGCATTACATATGCAATCATGGCCGAAGAATCAGAGCTAGTTCCAAATCCAACTAAAAAGGTTAGAGGAGCTTATTTCCATGTCAGATTCTTTGGAATAGATACTTGAATGCAGTGATAAATTCAAATACCTTATCTACATCTACAATATGATCTATTCTGGACTCACAACTATAGGCATTCAAAATTCCATAATACAAACAAGAGCCAACCAATATCAATCTCAATATTTCATATAGTAGGATGGATAGGATGAACGGATCAAGAAGTCAGCAAAATATTGACACTAAAGTTGTCAACCAATATCTATACCTCTATTAAAGAGACTTGATTAATTGCCATCAGATCATAAATGAGGTATCTTCTCTCTTGCTTGTGTGTATGAGGATCCATGTCAATAATCATCTCCCCATCAAGTAATGTGTAGTGGTGATTCTTCTCAGGTTTACCCTTGAAATAGTTTTATTAACAAAATAATCATTAAGAGAGACCCATTAAAGGATCTAAAATATAATTTAAGAAGCCACTAATCTTCCTAACACCCAGATATAAATCTCACATGACAACAAAAGTAAATTGAATAAACATATATACCCCATTTGAGTATCTGCAAGGAAACCGCATATTGATCCTTTGAAAAAGAAATTTTCTATCAATCAGATAACATCCATCCCAAGTAATCAGCATCATATATCGTGTCCCATCAGCTTTCCATGTGGCATAGTAATATCGTTGTCTTAAGAGTTGAAGATTGTCACTGCAAAATATCCAGTAATCTGATGTCAGTTGGCAAATAAGTGTAGAAGATTTAACATCAAAATTCAATGAAAGAATGAGCCATATATTCTCCCCTCCCTTCAACTCAATTGCACCAAATGAATGTTATTTGACCACAAAAACATCCATTAACTCTGACCAATTACCAAATCAGTTAGGCCAGAAAGCATTTTGAAGTTAATTTACCATGCTTAACAAATAAAAGGAGAGTTTCCTGTATATTTTCATAATAGAGAATGTCTGCATAAAAGAAAAATGCAGTCTGAGAGAAATATAATCAAAAAAGAATGTTATTGTAAGATATTATTTGATACTAGATGCAGAAATTTGGGAAAATGATTCAAGATAAAACATACACTTAGAAAAATATTCTAGAGTTTGAACTTAATCTATGCAAATTTGCGTATTTGGATCTGATAGTTTTGACAACATAATTTATGCAAAAATTGAACTAATTGAATTCAAAATAGTATGGAACCATGACGTTTTTTGTTGACATCCATGTGTAGGAATTAATATATCTCATCCCAAATATCCCATGGTGTTGCCGAGTCCATTACAAATTAACAATATTTTGAGGTCTACAAGGCTACGGGCAAATCCAGGTCTGCATGTAATAAAAAGACAAGCTGCTTTGACCTTGCACAAGAATTCTAGTCAGGTTATGTTCTTGGAGACAACTAGCTCTCTAACATCATAAATTACACATTTAACCCCTCTCCCCCATCTTAATAATCAAAACATAAGGTTCTGAATGAAAGACAGACAGAAGTTCCAAATAGCAAATTAGATGCCAGCCTCTCCATTAACTTGAGAACTGCAAAAATGATGCTAAATCAGCCTCACCAATGCCATTTTTACGGGGAAAAAAGAAATTCTACGAGATGATGCTAAACAATTTCATTAACAACACACGATACTCTTTTCCAATGGAAAATTAAAGTGAAATTGCTAGTGAAGTATGAAACAGTTAAAAACAATTTTATTAACAGCACAAGATTCTCTTTTCAAATAAAAAATTAAAGTGAAGTTACTATTGAAGTATTAAACAGTTAAAAACATGTTGAAATTGAGACTATCTAAACCAAAAAAAACCGAGTATCACCATCTAGCTAACTGCATAGTTGTCAACGGCAGATGGCAGTAGACCAAAAATCCACCATTTAAGTCTGCCATAAGACAGCCATGGCGCCACTATGGCCGCCATAATGAACAAATCTTCTCATGGCTGCGGGGGGGATAAATTCTGCCACGCCATAGCGCTATGGCAGCCATTTGACAACTATATAGCTAAGTCTATCCAAGTTTATATAAATCAGTGCAATATAAATCAAAATTAATGATCAATTAGATGCGACCTGTTCAAAGAAACAGGGTGTGATCCAGGAAACTGTGGGCGTCCTCTCCCCTGAAAAGAGATAAATCAAATTACCCAAAAATAATGCAATCAATTCATGGTATAAATTTATGTACAAGAAACAAATGTTTCCAAATCAAACAATTATTTTGGCTGCATACTTACTTTTGGATTTTATCAATATGAAGCAAATGACAAAACAGCAAATCCCTTACACGGATATGCATAGCCAAATTTTTTGTAATATTAATATGGAAAATGATATTAGATAAGGGAAATAGAGAAATATAGCAGCAGAAATTAAGAGATTTTTCTGAAAGAAACAATGAACTACAAAACCCCAACAAAGGATGCCAAAAAATGCATCAACTAAGTCATGCTTGCCCACCTACATTTAAATTCCCATAGCTGAGTATCATAATGAAGCAAACATTATCACTTTACATATAAAATATGTAGGCTATAACTATCCTTAAAATTCTAGCACTCTTCTCCATTCATTTGTCCTACAAGTAAACTACAAAAGAAACATAAATACTTAGTACATTCCAATAAACCATGCATTAGTTAGGGTTGCTTACATCAGTAGACAGTCAAATTCTTCTTGTCTTGATAGAAAAAGAAATTCTAAGAAGAGATATGAAGACAGAGGATACAAAGACACCAGAAAATAACTAAAACAAAAACTAAAGAAAATCCTCCAACAGTACCACCAAAAATAGCAATGACTCATTGCTCAAAAATTAGCAATAAGCAATGGCAGCCCAGTCCTTAGAAAGCCAGTAACAAAACCCCCTTAGAACACTCATCAATTCAGCTACAGAGAGAAGCTAAGAACCTTATTCCATCCCAGAGTTTAACACATCTACAATTTCAAAATTCAAAATAGTTTTTGCAAAACCAAGTAACCATCTTCATTCCAACAAATAAATTATTAATCTGTCACCGTGTAGTAGATACTCATTTTGTTCTTCTCAATAACTAAAAGTTGTTTTAAAAAAGGAGTGCCAAAGGATCGTAACTATGAAATGATGGTGCCTCAGCTAACAAAGTCTACACTCAAGTAAAGATGGTCAAAATTCCAGAGACAATTGTTAAGCTTTTTCTGGTACAAAGACAATTCTTAAGCAAAAAGAATGGGATTATTAAACATAAACATGAAATGAAAAATATATGATTAAGTTTGAATCCTCAAAAATTTATAGGGTAGGAAATTACAATAACATTTTCCAATAGGTGAACAATAAAGGAGCAAAGATAAATGACTAGTAAGTTTTGAGGACAATCAGCAATGGCAGCAATGTGCAAAATAGTAATACTACTCTTTGATCTAATAAATTCCTGTCAAAATGTCATTCTATTTTTTGCAAATAGATGGAAAGCTTCATAAAATAGTCTTCCAAGTAAAATGAAAAACATAACTTTACTAGTTTTGCAATAAGATACACAACAATTGTCTAAACAAGACAAAGTAAAGCAGCGAATTATGACATTTAAGTGCCATATGACAAAAACATAAGCATAGTTTAGGTGGTACCCTTTATATGACAGCATCTCTTCATTCCAGGTTTGATTATCCAAAAAATGTTGACTCATGGTCTCATATTAAACAAAAGTATACAGAATTCAACAAAAATCCAACATCATAAACCCACCCCTGTGCCCAGCTTAAGCAGTTGATAACAAACTTCCTGCATTGTATGCAGCTTGTCTGAAGGAATGGGATCTCCCAAAACATCATCATTTGTCAATACTTCATTCCTCACGATATTCTCCTATAATATAAAACCAAACATAAGGAAAATCCACATGTACATATAACTCCCAGCAATAAGTTGAAGTAATTGTTTCCTGAAGATTTTCTTGATTTCAACAAAGCACACAAACTCAAGTGAACGATCAAAGTGATATGAATAAAGAAATTCAACATAATACATGACCTCATTGGTCTCATAGCCTGTTATTCACACAACTGCATATCAGAATACAAGCCATGCAGAAAGAGCAACATGTTACAAGGCCATGAAAGATGACATAGAACAAAATAAAATACACTTATCTCCTGTAAAAATATAGTTTTTAGGGAAATTTCATCACTTGATGCAAATTTCCACTCGTGACCAAAACTAATTTTTTTTTTTTTGGGCCGGCAGGAGAGGGGTGGTTAGACCAAAGTTCACAATGCCATATCAAAGCAAATAAAACATTCTGTTATCAGTACATACATCAAAGTCTCAATGAAGAAGATAGAAACATATGAATAGTACAGCCAATTCTATCTACAGGACATATCTGATGCACTTCAACTCCAAAAAGAAATGAGATAAAATAAACAATGAAGGAAACAAAAGAGCATGACTTATTTGTTACAAACATGCACATAAGCTTATGGGAAGTTACTTTCCAAGAACCTACACAAACAAGGAGTTCAACCCAGAGGCAACATGGCAAATCGTATCCTCTAAGAAGGTGTTGTATCTACCTGCTGACGAATATCACTGTAATTGTCTCCAGCTGGGCCAGCCACACCATGAAAATCAGGATCAGAAAGTCTCTTCCATTCTGGAGTTTGAGGACAAACAAGATCTTCAGGCTTCTTTTCATGATAAAACATGTACAGGGCATCAATGTAATCCTGCTTGTAAATTCCTGGGGGCCGAGCCCAAGCAAATTTATTTATAGCCTGGAGGATAATATGCATAAAACATGTAGACCACATCAATTATTGGAGTCAAGCAGGCATTGAAATAAACATATGAACAGTCCTAAGATCTTACTTACCTCAGTCACAGAAATTGATTCGGTATGTACAAGAAAATGAACAATCATATAACCTGTACGATTATGACCATGTGTGCAATGTACAAGACTATATTTCTTTGTATTTGTTCTTCGAGAGCAAAAATCCAGAACCTAAAAAGAACGTCTAACAGGTATAAATCATAAAACCTCAAGTGAGATATCAGGAACTGTACCACCATGCCTAGGAACATTAAATAATAGCAAGAGAATACTTGACTATCGAATAGTGAGCATTAAACAAAAGGATAAGTAAATATAATGTCCATGGACAGCACAGTTGACACATGTCAATATATAAATGGAAGCTACCTCATCGCAAAATTTTTTTACAGATTCATCATCAGGTACAGAATCTCTTCCTTTGCATCTTATCTGCCAGAAGCAAGCCATAAATCTAAAATTTCAAATGCAATTAACATTTCATAAAGCAATAGCATGAAAGGTCTTATGCTACCTTAACATGACCAATCCCTTCTTTTGTCCAATCTGATAATGGATAGTAACGGGCAGTATTTGTCAGATCAATCACTAAACCAAGCTGCAAAATTAATAGAGTTAAGCACTACGATGCTGGATGCAACAAATCCTACACAAGACTGAAATATAGAAATTACTCAAAAGTCAAAACATGTTATGCATGGAACAAAATTAAAATCAAAACAATAGATGATAATCCTAAATTGCTCAACATCATTATCTTATTCCTTCAACCTTTGGTTCAGCTATCAAGGTACCAGATAGAACATCTGGATGCCCCACTATTTTGCAAATTTGGGCTTTCTGTGATTGTTCCTCTCTTGTATTTATTTAGTAAACACAAAAAATGAAACAATAAACACTTATCCTCACTGTTCCTGCTTCTATAACTTCTTCCCTCAAATTCTATATAGCAATCTAAGTTGCCTTTTGCCAATAAAGCTTCCTTGGGCCACCAAATTTATGTAAATCCTGATGCATCATTACATATGTAAACAATAGAGCAACTTTCTTTAGATGTTGCGAATAATAAAATAATAGAATGGTTGACTGTCTATAGAACTTTGGCAGAAGAAAAAGATCATTCACATTAAAAACGGTGAAAAGCCACATCAAAAGATTCAACAAAACCACCACATTATGTATGTTAGATCTCAAATAAAATTAAGTTGATCAACGGAATGTATCAACGAGAATTTACCATTGTCACTTTGTTTAGGATCTATTATTCTCACTCCGTTTATACACTTAGAAAACATATACATAGCTTCCCAAAGCAGAAAATATTTAATCAACCGACTAAAATGATGTCACTGCTTTTCCGGTACTTACTTCTCTACCTAAAGCTCGTTGCTGAAGAATTGCTTGCTTGGGAGTATATTTTTGACCTTGAATGAAATCATTGAAGGATTCACCAAGTGGAACCTTTGAAGGTATTAAGCATCCAAGTTCATGACCATGTGGTGGGCAGTCTAACCAACCTGCAATATAGGATCGACTAAATTTTTTATTTAATATATATATATATATATATGAAAGAAACGCAGCATAAGCATTAGCAACATTTTTATAATCATGAAGGAGACAGAAAAATTATCTCAACATTTGAACTAAGTATGATTCCTTTATCATGAAGCCAACTCTGAAAACAGCTAACCGGGAACTCAGGCATATATGATATTAAAACAACAAAGTAGTAATTTAGTTAAAGAAAATTGTCTTCTTTAGGCAATAAGAACTTTCAATAATCATTTGAACGCAAGTAACCAGCATTAAAAAAAAAATTATAATCAGGATATTAATATCTAAATGATAAGATACTAGTTACAACAAGTGGCAGTGAACCACATCTACAGCATATAGTTAACATTACCACAAAACCACTCACCCATGTCTAACGATTTTAACATTTAACACAAGCAACCATCTTCCATACAATTCTAGCATGTATAGAAAAAATAAATACGTAAGCTCCCAATGCCAAAGGCTATTTGTAGCTCCTTTTTTCAGGCATAACAGTTTATATTGAGGGGAAAACTTGTTCAAATCAATTGCCAAAGCATGCACCCTAACTTATCAAGCGCTTCATTATGCATGAGCCAAAGGCAACTAAGTGAGCCAATCCCCATTAGCTTATAAGTTCATTTATTCAGAAGGATTGTCTAATTTGAAAAATTCAACTCCAAAAAGAAATTACAAATGAAAGAAAAATACAACACTATAAGTTCTTAAAGTACAAAGAGGTGAAAGTACAATGCAACATTTCTGCAGCCCGGAATATAGTTTTCAACATTTGACAGTAAATATTTGTAATGCACTTAAAAAGGAAAAAGAAAAACGGAGGAAGCCCACCAGGAGGAACAGCGTTCCTATCATAAGGTCTGTGATCCATATTGTAAGATCTCTGCTCTTGCCCCCCACGAAACATTTCCGGGGGCTTCCTTTTCAAACCTCTACTAGTCTCTTCTCTATTCTGAAGCACAAAGAGCTTATATCATAAGAAACAGCATAGAAAATTATGCCAACAAAATAACACAATTATCCAATAAAATGCATAGGATTGCCACGAGTAAAATGAGGTGCAATTTTTATGTTTAACAATGAAAAAGTGCACAACACGGTTTCCACATTGAAGTTCATTGATAAAAGTCAATATATAATAAAAAAAATACGACAAACAAAACACTTCCATTGGTATATTGAAATAATTCTACTAAACAAAGGTCAGGCAAGCAAGTGAAGCTTTCATGAGCCAGTGAATTTTGTACAGACCGTTACATTTAAATTCTTGAAATGTCACACGATACATCTATCAATAAAATAACAAAAAAAAAAGTGAGAAACACGTTGTGCTTGATTCTGGAGAAAGAAAACATTGGTTCAGCAATCAGCAGAGACAACAATTGTCAATTGACTTAGTTTTTCTTTTCTACGGTGTTGATTTCTGGTACTACTCATCATGCTGCTTGGTCAACCTAGGCTAAAGGTGATGAGTAACAAAACCAAAAGCGAAAGAGGCAAAAATAAAAAGGGAAAAAAAAATGAGAGAGAGAAAAGAAGATTATGGCTTTTGGAAAGGATGAACATTATGTACCGTGTGGTAGCTCATGGGAGCTGTGTGGATTGAGAAAGGAGGAGGAGAGTGAAGTAGCGAAGAATCGGTTTAGGGTTTTTGGTTCGGAGAGGGAAGGGAAAGGGAAACCGGAGAATCGATCTTCCGAAGACTTCAAATTTTGAAGATCTGTTTTGGCTTCTGCTTATGACATGTATGTATGTATGGTATGTATCGGCGTGCGCCTTCCCCTCGTGGGGTAGTAACCGACATTACCTTAGCCGCACCGTCCTTTCCCTGTGCGTTTTACTCATACTTTTGGGCCATTTCGGTATTATCATATTATATAACTCTATAAAACAAAATAAAAATAAGAGGGATAAAAAATTAATGGGACAAGAGGTAAAGTTTTATAAATTGAATTTAAGAATAAAATCATATAGAAATCATGAGTTTAATATTAATATATTGATTTCTTTCAATTAAATTATAATGAGTGAATGGATTTATCATTAAAAGTTAATCATATTTATTAATATAATAATAAATAATTAAATAATAATGTAAAATTATCTGATAATGATAATACATTAAAATTAAATTCAAAAATTATTTATTACGATTCTTCACCCTCATTTTTATTCTTATAATAAACTCATTCTAGTTTATAAAAGCATTTTTCGTGTTATAAATTACTTACACGATTTTAAGTTAGAAGTGATAAATGATTTTTCTCTAAAATAATAATTGCAAACTTTATACTCCTCATTATATATAAAGTTTGTCTAGTATGGGTGAAAACCATTTGCATTGACTTTTTTTTTTTTTTCAAAGAAAACGGGGCTCAAAGGCCCAAATCAAACTGAAATAATCCGGGGAAAACTAACACCCCTTATATGGGCACCAAACTGAAGGAAAGTATTCGACAAAAAACAAAGGAGAATAAAAGAGGGAAAGGAATGAAAAATAACAAAAAAGAATTCTAAAAACAAAGAAGAAAAATAAGATACCGAGAAGCATGACTGTGCTTACTGCTTAGCAAGCATATCAGCACAATAGTTGGCCTCCCTATGAAGGTGATGGATCTGGTGAGAATGTTCCTCCGGCAATACGAGCTTGATCCCATTAATTGAGGAGGCAAAGGGATGGGAATCATCCACATTTTCACGAGAGAGCAGCGTCACACACTTGGAGTCACCCTCCACAACTCTTGATGCAAGCCTAGGTTTCGAGCCAATTGCAAACCACAAGAAAAACACCCCACGGTTCAGCGCTAGTTATGGAGCAGGAGCCTTAACTCGCAGCTGAATGCGGCAACAAAATTCCCCAAATGGTCGCGAATGATTCCTGCACTGGCCGCCAATTGGCTATCAGGCAGAGACCCATCCGTATTGAATTTAACCCGAGATTCTGGAGGGGAAAACCAATGAACCTGCCTAACAATAAAATCAGAAACTCTATGCCAAGCCATAAATTTTTTTCATTTTAAATCTTCACATAACTTTGTGTGATTTTTTTTTTCATAAATTTTTGTGTGCCATATGTCATATATAGATTAATAAGGAAACAAATTAAATTTTATTAATCTTATATTGTATAGAAAATACAATTTTGAACTCTCCATTTCAAGCTAGCTCTAAAAATATAAAAGAGTCTTTGAGACAGAAGAGAAAAAGAAATAATAAATTCCTATTCTCTAATTTTTTATATTTATTTCAAATTCCAAAAATATAAAAGTTGATTCTCTTTTTCATCGTTAGTTTCTCCCTATTACCTATTATTTAAACATAATGTCAAGTGCCAAGATACTGTTTTTTTTCCATGTTGATAAGAATATGAAGAATAGAATGAGCTTCTTTCAAACGAGAATTAGAGCATTACATCAAAATGTATATTTATTTCTTATTTCTTATATCAATGATAAAAATACGATTGAATAATACTCTAGTCATTTCAATTTATTTGTCTAGTTTTTAATAATTTGTTTATTTCAAAAAATTTGTTTATTTTTAATATCAAGTTAATATTTTTTCAATAATACCATAATTAATTGTATTAATGGAAGTAATATACTAATAGAGTGGTGTATTAATTAATTACATTAATGAAAATAGAGAAGGATAATTTCGTCTAATTATATATTTTGTATTAGATGCATGTTCACATGCACGAAAGCGTGGTAAAAGCTTCATCGATGAAGCCCTCGTGTGGCTCAGCAACCATTCTACACGTGGCTAGTGGACCACTAGAAAGTGAAATTTAGTAGAAAAAAAGTTCAAAACTTGCTAATCATGTTGTCAATTTCGATTTGAGGCCAATTCTGCCATACATTAGATTAGGTAATTCATTGGTTCAAAGGAAAAAAAAGAGTCTACCATGCGCTGTAAAATTTTGAAATGAAAAATAATGTTTGAAGTCATAAATTATCCTTTTTCAATATTTCATCATTAACGTCTCTGGTTCTCCACACAGCACCACTGTGACCTTCAAACAACCGCTGCCGCCAACCTCTTCCTCAGCCATGCGCAGTAGTCCTCTTCACCGACAGACAAAACATCAACATTCAAAGAAGACTTGCCACCGGAGGACTTATCGTTGAAGGACTTGCCATTGTTGGAAGACTTGTCGTGGAACAACTTGGAAAAAATATGCAGAACTTGATCCATAATGCTTTTTATTTTCCAAGTTCTGGAAAGGCAAATTCCTTCAAAGTCCAAAAGGAAGTACTTTTGCACAAATTTGGGGCTTTCACGTTTGTGTTTTTGTTTTTTATTTATATTTCGAAGTTTGAACCTTGATTTTTCAAATTTGCTAAGTCGATAATCAAATCTCGATTTATAGTTCTCCACTACACAAAAGACTCTGGGTCATTATGAAGGGTGGGAGTGACTTTTGGTTCACAATGGTGAGAGATGGCTTAGATAGAGATAAGATGAAGGAGTTGGAGATGATGAGAGTGAACAATGATGGTAGTCTTGCATAGATGAGTAACAATTTGTGGATATAGTTGTCAAAAGAGAAATGTCATTTGTACTCATCATTTGTGGGATATCATACTGACACATTCCTATCTATCATTATATGGGGTATGAATGTCACTTAGTTTGAGACTCACATCTCATCCCATGGTAAACAAATATGTGTCACCATGGTGTCTCACAAAGTGTGAATACAAATAACACCACTCTTGTCAAAATGGCCAGGTCACTTGGGCCAATCCATATTCGGGCTAGGCTTGTTTGGGTTATGTTAGTTTCGGCCAATTCTATGCAGGCCACGAGCCAAATATTGAACCTAATGATGTTAGGGTTTCACTTTTTCCAAAATTAGAAAATGTTTTTGGTCGTCAAATTTTTTATTTATTTTTTTACTATATTTCTAGGTGCACTAGTGCCTAGTGATGCAAAGGGAGATACAAACATCATTATTTCCTTGGCCTTTGGAAAATAAAATTCGGATCACTTTTTTTTGGGTAAAAAAATCTACATCTCTTACTCACTTTGGACTTTTATCTTTGGGGCAATTAGTGGGCCACTTTGGTCTTTTGGAAAGAGGAAAAATAGGCCCAAAAAATATTTTTTCAGCACTTGCATTATAAATTTACAAATGATTACTAAAAAATTATGACAACAAATCTAAAAATAATTTGGGCCATCGGGTTGAGCCAAATCGGGTTGGGCTAAGTCGGTCTGTAATTGTATTTTACTAATATTTTTTCTAGCCAAACCCACATTTTTTTGCAGACTATTCAGGTCAGTCTATCATGTCTAACTTATTTCAACGACTTTATTAAGTAATTTACAGTATAAATCATTTCTTTCCATCATTTCCCCCACCAAAGTCCAAACTGATAAACATACTCTAAAAGACTAATATGACCTTTTTCTAATTAATGATAATGAAAATATAAGAGTGTGTTTGGTTTTGCATATTTCCTGTTTTCATTTTCATTAAAAATAGAAAATAAGAGTGAAGGGTTGCGTGGTTTTAATTTCCTTGCAAACATTTTCAGGAAATATTTTGTAGAATGAGTGAGAACCCAAAAATGTCAAATCCTCCTTTTCAATCTTCCCTGTGAAAATTTTGAAAAGATGAAAATACTGAAAAGGTGGTGGCATCACCCGTCATTTTAATGACATGTAATTAAAAACCTTCTCTCTTCGTTATTGGGCTACCCATGCCCTGAAAAATCAGTTCTCAAGGAAAACTCCAATTGGGAGTAGTCACCTTCACTGCCCCATTCTCCGATGTCCCTCTTATCACCGTCATCGGTGGTGGCATCTCCAACCTCATCCGTGGGAGTGAGAGAGGTGCAAAAGGGGAACCCTGATGGTGAGGTCAGGCGGGAAAGGCTAGGTGAAGGAGTTGTGAGAGGAAGCGCGTTTTTTGGAGGAGTGATTGGTTGCATGGAGGAGCATAGATCCCATCGTGAGGGCACAATCGATGAGGTTGGAATCGGAGTAGCGAAGGTGCCTGAGGTAGAAAGAGAGGGAAAGGAGCTCCGAAAGGAAGAGGAAAGCCTTGAAGATGTGGTCCACATGGTTGAGGGTGTATGGCTTAAGCGGATTTTGCGAGTGGCAAGGTTGCTTCGCCATGGAACTGGAGGAGGAAGAAAGAGTTTAGAGGAGGAGCATATCCATTGGCGATTGGTTTGTTTCAGCGGGTGGTGGATATCACATTCACTGCTCACTCACTCACTCCACAGACTCATGCATAATTTTATAAAACTTTTTATTTTATTATGACATTATAAAATTATTTCTTGTGGATAAATTAAATTTGAGAACCAAATATATACTATTTTTATTATTTAAAATCAAATATAATTTTATTATCTTAAATTTTAGTTTGAGAATTATATTTTTAAAACAGACAAACTAAATATATTTTCATTGTTTTTACTTTCTGAAAATAGAATATACTTTTAAAACTAAACGTATTTTTTAATTTTAAAGATTTGAAAATGAAAACCCTTTTCAAAAAATGAAAACAGGAAATATTTTTACAAGCCATCTACACCCTAAATTTCTCTTTTTAAATGTATATCTACCACAATCATCTTGAATTTTACCAGTAATTTTGTAATATATTTACTTCTCCTTATTGACAATAATTTATATATTATTTTATCAACTGATTTTATTATAGTTTTTTATGACCTATTCTTGGAGAGTCCAAAATGCTCAACAGTTGTTAAAACTCCATGCTAATTAAGCCTTAATATGTGTGTCTATTTTATTTTTTTTAACAGGTACACTAAAACAGATGGACATAAATTGTGTTCGATGAAAAGGTCCAGAATATGAAATTAAGGTTTATTATTGTACTCCTTCTAATTATGCCCTAAATTTTCATCTTTACTATTTTTATAACTGCCTTACTACTTTCTTTCATGAGTAAATAATTTTTTAATATTTTTAATTTGATATTAATTTAATTTTAATAAATTTTCTGACCATAATTTAGCCCTAATTTTTTAAATTTTGATATTAATTTGAATCATACCTCTACCCTATCTTTTATTTCATTTATTCGACAATAATAAAAAACTTCTTGAATTATAGGTACAAAAATAAAAATTCAATACGTAATTTTAGCATTCAAAGAATATTCTTTAATAATATTATTTTTCAATTATTTAACTCCCTTGTCTTTTCAAGTTCCATATTAGTAAGATTAGTAAGCATTTATTTGTTTCAGTTCAACAAAAAAAATTATTTTTAACAAGTAGTTTTGTTGGTTGATATTAATTTAAATCTAATAATATTTTCCACATCAATTTAGTGTTAATAATTTTAATTCCAATATATTTTATCATAATATTTTTCATTTGACACTAATTTAATCATCCATTTAAAGTTGAAATATAATAAAATAATTAAGTTAATGTCAAAACTACAAATATATTGACGTAAAAACTTTTATTAAGAATAAATTAATGTCCAAATAAAAATATCAAGATGAAATAGGATGTTTACTTTTCTTTCTTGAACCGAGACCTTCAACATTACAAAACGCTGTTGTCGTTTTGGAGCCCAAAATCCCTTCCCTCCGACTGTGCCTGTGCAGCGACTAACTTGCAAACGAGTAAGCGAGCCTCCTCCGTGCTTTCGTCTCCCACTCTCCGCCATCACCATGAAGCTCGTCAGGTCTCACCTCTGTCGTTTACTCCTCTTTCTCAATTCTCATTATGCGTTTCTTTCTGTGGACTATTTTTCTCTCTCTTTCTCTTTTTCAATCTGAGGCTGAAACCCCTCTATGAAAACTCGAGCAGGTTTCTCATGAAGCTGAACAACGAAACCGTATCGATCGAGCTCAAGAACGGTACTATTGTCCATGGCACCATTACAGGTTCTTTCTCTTTCACTCTGCACTTTTCCGCTGCTTTCAGATTGTATTGTTCGAACCTTCTGATTTTGTTGCTTTTTTTTTTTTGGTTAAACCCTAGCCTAGCTTCACAGCTCAACTGTTATGATTTAGCGTTGCAGCCTTTAGTGCTTGTTGCTATTCTTCGATGGCATTTTGAAGGAATGCTCCATGTTTTCCCAATTGCTAATACCTAATGAATTTTTTGTCAGCGTCCTTCTGGCATTACTAGAATGCTATTTTACTTGTTTTTTTTTTTAAATTTTTTTTGCAGTTGTTATTTTTCTTGTGGCAAAACATTTAAATTGTGAGATTTTACTTTGCAGCCACTTATGAATTAGGGTTTGTCCGTAGATCTCGTCTCTTTCACTCCGTACTCACTACCTAATGCATTTCATAGATGTCAGTCTGTTCTAGGTCGAAAAAGGTGAAGCAGGAGGAAGATTTGTTGTTTGCTAGTTCTTTACTAGTTCTTTTGCTGGTTTGAGAGGGTGAACTTTGGCATATAGGTAACCTTGCTGTCTTGTCAGTAGTGATCTTCAGGTTCATATCCTTGAAACATCCTTTTTGCTTCTGAGGGCAAGGCTGCATATATCTTATATCTACCCTCCTAGACCCCACCAAGTAGAAGCGTGGTGCACTAGGCTGCCCTTTGGTTATTTTGCTAGTTTGAATTGCATGAACTATCGTAAGTACCTGGTAATTATGCTTGTGAATTGTGGTGCTACTTGTGATGCCCATCCTAGCTCTCTCTCCTATTTATAGGCCATGTGCTATTCCAGTATGATGGGATTTCTGTTATCAGCAGGTTACAATGTAAGACAAATATTAGTTGGGAATCCTTTTTTTTTTTTTAATTTTAGTGGTAGCAGAGCAGGTGTTGATGTTTTATTTCATGTGTTGGTTGTTGTTTTACTGCTTCTTTGTATACATTGACAGTTTTGAATGTAAAACTCAATAGGATCCCCAAGTTTGCATCTTGTTCAGATTTATAGCACTTGAACTTTGAAGTAGGTCTTTGCAGCTAAAACTGCTGTAGATGGGATATTTCTAGTGACTTTACTTTGGTATTCTTTTCAAGGATTTTTTAAGGGAGTTACCAATTGCCATTTCTGACATTGTAGAGCGACTGAACAGTTTTCTGCACTCTTTATTTTTTATCTTGTTCCTAAGCATGCTCTTTTCATTGACACAACCTGCATAATGAATGGGCTGTTTGTTGTTTTTCATGGTTTGCGATATGTCTTGTCTTCTCTTTAGTTGTACTGTTCCTCTAATCTTCTTGATTAATTTACTTATAATGGTTGATGTAAAATAGTATCTTTTAGTGTTTAGACCTCAGACTATGGATATTAGGAAGATGATTCTTGCTTATGACATTTTAGCAACAGGGATTGTAAACTAAGGAGCCTGGATAGCTCATCTGGTCATCTATTGAAACTTCTGGTACATGGAAGGGATGAACCTCCTAGCCTTTGGAACCAGTACAATTGTTGTAGATTGTAGTAATTTAGGATCTCCACACTGTGTCTGCAAGGCTGGATGGTTTTTAAAGCCTATCCTTTATGGCTCCTCTGTGACACAGACCCCCAGTTCAGCTTCTACATCTTCTTACCTATGCCAAACTTGGAAGAAATACACCATTCTTCTCCATTGCTCTTGATTAAATCCTTTGCCATCTGTGTTGTGAAATTCCCTTTGGAACAGCCATTTGGATTTAGTTTGATTTAGTCTCACAAACACAAACCTGTAGTTTGAAATATATTACATATGTTATCTTTGGTTATATTAGATTTTTGGGAATGCCCAAAGCAAAGGCATGTTCCCTATCTATATGAGTAAGTAGTGAACTTTCATTATGTAATGTTTATAATTAGCTAGTTGAAAGTGAACATGGTTTGAGGACCATAAATCTATAATTGGGCAATATATTGCTTCTTCCTTATTATCCGAACACAATCTAATTAAGCACCAATAATTACCTCACCTTTACCTCGTGAATACATGTCAGCTCATCTCTAAATAGAAAGCTCACCATTTGGTGTCTGAATGCCCTTTTTTTGGGGGTGAGTGGGACGAGAAATGTTTTGACTAATGAAGCCTTAGTTGTACTGATCCTTTGACTTGATGCTATGCTTCAGGTGTTGATATCAGTATGAATACACATTTGAAAACAGTTAAACTAACCTTGAAAGGGAAAAACCCGGTGACTCTGGATCATCTTAGTGTGAGAGGCAACAACATTCGATATTACATACTTCCTGACAGCTTGAATCTTGAGACTTTACTGGTTGAAGAGACTCCTAGAGTCAAACCTAAGAAGCCAACTGCTGGTACTGTATATTATTTGATTGTCGTTGCAATATTTTTCAAACAGATCTGTTGTTTCTGGGTTGCCTGTTGTCTTGGGATATCTGGTTTTCAATGTTTTTATTTCATTTGCAGGGAAGCCTCTAGGGCGAGGGCGGGGACGAGGACGTGGACGTGGCCGTGGTCGTGGCCGCTAGGTTGCAAATCACAAATTTTGTGGCACTTGGTTGTATACCCTTATTGTAGGAAAATTTTCTGGGCGGATTTAAAGACATCTAAGGAGTGTTATTGTTAATTAGTCATGACTTTGTCAATGTTGCTATTTTCTTACATCAGTGCTTTCAATTTCTAATGTATAATTCCTTCCTGTTGGATAATTCCTCACTGGCTGATTCCTCTCGACTGAAAGAAACTGCCTAATATGTGTAGTTTGTGGGATAAGGTGAAGTTAAAGGAATTACCGATGATTGCCCTTATTCGTAAGCATGGTTCCATTGTAGTTTGAGACTATCTTTACATATGTTGGACCTTAAAGTTGACACCTTTTTAATGGGAAAAAGGATAAATAGTTGAGACAGGTTTTTCGTAACTGGCTGAACTGAATCTTGAGTTTTAAGGTTCCCAGTTACTAAGATTTTATCTTATGCAGTATCTATTAACGGTTATGAATGGAATTCGAGTGCTTGAACCAACTACTAGTTCAGGACCCATAGATAGGTGATATTACATAATGATATTTGATAATACAATGCGTTATGTATGTAAATGTATTACGATGTATTGTGGAGTGTGACTGAGTATTCGCTGCCGTATTTAGACTCTCTGTTTAAGCTTTTTATAATTTTCTTGGGGCTGAGGTGTTTTAAACTTTAAGTGGCCGCTTGGTGGCCATATGCTAGATTAGAGACTAAAACACACTAGATTGGACTAGACGTACCAGATTAGACCGAGCTAAACCAAATTAGATTAGACTGCATTTGAACCATTTAGACCAGACCTTACCAAATTCTATCTAGATCATACGAAACCATATTAAACCAAATCAAATCATATGGTAGTAGGGGATAGAGTGAAGCAGGTATATCTCAATCCGAATACTAGACCTACTCTCTACCCTACCCTTGGTCGAAATACGAATATTTTGATGCCATTTGTAAGGATCAGATGAAATTGCTCCTATGAAAATCATTACTGCATATCAACACTCATATTACGATTACCATGGTAAAATAAACGCCCCAAAAATGACGAGTTTGGTATGTAGGGATACTGATTCTATTTTTTGGGCCATTTGGCAAGATGACATTAATTTTCCTGTTTGTTAGGGTGGAAAGTATGGAATTGTTATTCTTTTTCTGTCCTTATTTTAAGGAAGTAGGAATGGTTCAGGGTGGGAAGTACGTATTGTATCCTTGTTCTGCCCTTATTTTAAGAAAGTAGGAATGGAGCACGTCATTATTATTTTTTTCTGCGTCGAAAGGAAAAACGAAGCAAAATAAAGCTATGGACTATGGAATTCATTTTTATTCTTGCACATGATTTAGATTACATGTCCCAAAACTACAAGCTACAAAGGCGTTCCACTCATTTGTCATTTTTGTCGTTGCTTATTTTATGCAATGGATAGTACTATTATCATTACGTGTAAAAGAGGTGATAAAAAAAAAAAAATGAACTGGGAGTGGGTCAAGATGAAGTTGGGCCCACCTTGTGTGCTCTACACGAGGAAGCAGCCGAGACTTGGGATTGGGAAGTTGTGGCACTCACTTATTTGACACCCACCATCACAATTTCTGACCCAAGCCAAACCTCCATAAAAATCATCCATTACCACCATCACCCTAACACTCACACCCTGCAACACAACAAGAGAGGGGACACGGCAAAAGAAGGCACGTGACTGATGGGAAAGGGAAAAGAAACGGTGGTGGTTGTTGGAGCGCTAGCGTTGGCGTGGCTCGCTATAGAGCTCGCCCTTAAGCCCTTCCTCTCCAAGACCCGCAAATCCATCGACAAGTCCGACCCGACCCGAGACCCCGACGATGATGGTGCTCCTCAACCCGACCCCAAACCCCTTGTCGACCCTCCTCCTCCGCCGCCTCCCGAAGGAGAAGCAGAAGCAGATGCCTGATGAAATTTCAACGCTAGCTGTCGTTTGGGTGCTCTCTCTCTTTCTCGTACCTACTGTGAATTATGTGTCGTTTCAGAATTTTGTTATCGTGCAAAACATCTAGTAACTGTTGTGTCTTCTGTTGTGGAGTTTAGTGGAACATTGGAATTTTAGGATGCAATACCGGACCAGGTTGTGGCAATTGCTATTTGATGACTAGTTTTTGTGTTTTAATTAAGCTATTGCTATTTCATATTCCTGCTTGCGCTCATCCATGACGAGTTAAAACACTACACGATTCAGGGGTATTTGGATCAGTTTAACTTTTTTAACAGAACTTTTGATATCCCTTGGAAGCGTCGAACCCTGGCTGGTACCAAGAGTCCCACAGACGTGGGTGTCAGTGGGTTTTACCTCGGATTGCAAGGCTCTTTTCACTTACCGATAAGAATCAAATCCCTGACCGTATACTTGACGACCCTACAGACTAGGTTTTGCTTTAAGTTTATTTTGAGATCAAAACAGCTTATAATCTTAAAGTTCTTGAGACGTATGTTGACTGTTGAGGGGAAAAAAGTGATTATTTCTTTGAATTAAGCTATTAGTACCACGCATTCACTAAAGTTGATATCACATTGTTAGTTACGAGGAACTTTGTTCTTTACATGAGGAGAAATGTTGTATGACACTGTTCCCCCCATACGCATTGTAGACACTCAATCAATTGTCTTTGAATTTTATAGGACCATATTTAAAGATAATAGTTATTGTTTCTAGCTTTAGTTTTTTTTCTTTTTTTTTTTGGTCAAGAACTTTAGATTTGAGCGGGTGTATGGACACCTATTATTTTTTTATGTACAAATAACACCGCTCTTACACAAGTAATGCCATTGCTAAATGTCTAATGTGTACTGTATCCTTTTAATGATTGCATAAAGGTACTGGAATATTCAGAGAAAAGCATTGGTGTGTGATGTTGAAAATTTGCTGTTAGAATCAATGTAAGCTTGGACTTAACTGGAGATTAGAAGTTTTAAGTCTGATTATAAATAATCTTATCCTTCTACAAATCAGAATCCATCTCTAGAGTTTTTTCTTTTTCTAAATTACATGAGTGTTTGATTAGGATAAAAATAAAGACATGGATCTATCTATGAAATTGTTACGCCACATTCGACCATAATTTTTTTTTCTTTCAAATTTTGTCCCTATTGGGATGAAAAATATGAAAATATTGAAATTAGAAACATGTTTAGGGAGGGGGATAAAGATAAAAACCTCAATTGTCTCTATCCCATGATTATTTTTGAGTCAATTTCTGTACTTCTAAAAAGGAGAGATACTAAAGAAATACCTCTAGGACACAAATTTAAATTTTTTTTCTTAAGAATATCTATTTAAAAATTTCATATTACATATTTGCTCTTCTTACTTTTCAACTTTTCATCAAATTATAACACAATTTTCTTCATATTTTCACCAATCACTATGTTATGTACATTACTATCAAACACAATTGTGTCTTCGTCTCCAATACCGTCTCCACCTCAACTATCTCAATATCTCTGTCCTTCCTGTTTCGGGACAGTTATCAAATGCAGCCGTAAAATTTACCTAGACAGAAGTTAGAAGGAGAGATGAAAAAGGAAACTGACATACCATTTGGACAAGGTAAGTGTTGTTTCTCTGTCAAAGTCATGTGCTGCAAATGTTTGAGTCGCACTTAAATTGGTGTTTTAAAATTAACCGCTATTGAATAAGGATGACAATTTCAACCCCACTCGCGGGGCACCTACCCTGCCCGCTCCACTCAGGTCGGGTTTAAAATCTGTCCCGCACTAGGGCAGGTTTTGCCTACAGATTAGGGTGGGGGAGGGGTGGGTTTAGGGTGAACCCGCCCCGCACCCTATATATATTTTAAAAAATATAATTATTAATATATTATGTGTGTGTATATATATATTAAAAGAAAATTACCTAATCATAAGGATATTTTGTTATTTTTTTAATACTGATTATTGCTATTTTAGAATTTAATATTAATATTGATTGTATTTTATATATTTGTATTTGATTTTTTAGATTTTGAGATAATTTTACAAACTTTTAAAAAAATAGCAGGGCAGGTGCAATTTAAATTTGTAAAATGCGTAGGTAGAGATAGGACGGATTGAGACTCATGTTATCTTATAAGTGGTGGGGTCTAGTAAAAATCCGTCCCAACCCACCCCATTGCCATCCCTCTTGAAAAGGGTTATTGAATCCTTTGTGTTTGGACTCTTGTCTATCCGGGAGCAATACAAGCATATTATTAGCACCAATAATGCAAGGTCGATCTTCAAAACATACAGGTGTGTAAACTAAGAACTCAGGCAGGCAGGAAAGGACACCAAGACTGCATTATGCGTTTGATTTGAATGCTATTGACATCATTTAATTTAATTTATTGTGATATTATCAAAGAAAGAACAGTACCTGCTTTATTGGATTCACATAGACTTTACAAAACTACATGCCTTTCAGTATGCCGTCATGAGGGTATTTCCCTTCCCCCCATCTCTCTCTCTCTCTCTCTCTCTCTCTCTCTCTCTTCCTTTCTTCTTTTCTCTCTCTTTCCCTCCCCTCCCCTTCTTTTTCTCCTCCTCCTTTAAGGTGTGTTTGTGTTGACAAAAAAAAAAGTCAACTAATTCAATCAAATTGAGAAAAAAAAATTGGCTTGGCGTAATTTTCGATTTCAATTTTATGAACTAATTAAATCCAAGCTCAACGAAAAATTAGTGGGGTGGACATTGAATTTGAATAGACATTGTAGATTAATTAGTAATTTAGACTTGTATATATTGTATTATAAATTTCAAAAAAGCTTTTACTGTTAATTCAAAATTTGGGAGGTTTATGTGTCTTGATTAAGAGTGATATTAGTGTATATCTAAGTACATGGTGAATTCTATACGTGGTAATATATTAACCATTCAAAATATAGTTTAATCAATTTTTAATATGTTACTATGTGTAAGGGCACATAAATTCGGACATATATTATCACCATTTTTTTGTAAATGCATTATTTGTTTATGTCATTTTAGTTTAAAGTTATGAATGCATCTCTTTTATGACAGCGAAGGTATTTCCTGTTTAGTTAAACTGTTTCGTGGTTCTGTGAAGTGCGAACTGCATATTAATTAATTTTTTTGTTTTGGTCTAAGCTTATTAAATATTTTAAATGGGCTGTTCAGACCATAAAATAAATAAATGGGCTGTGCTATCTTTTGGGCTACATGAATGATCTTAATTGGTTGGATTAGATTTGTTCGGAAATTTGACCTAAAAAAAAAAAAGATTTGCTTGGGAATTTGGACAAAAAAAAAAGGGTTTAGTTTGGGCACTTTAACCAAGTTTGTACGTGAGGGAATAGATTGCATCACTTAGTTCGTGTTCGTTTCAAATTTTGAAAAAAAATTATTATAAAACTTAAATTGTATGTATAATTGAAAAAGTTATTTTTTAAAACTATTCTTTTTAGCTTCTGTAAAGAAACTGAAAATAATTTTTTCAAAATCTAATTATTTTTTAAGTATTATCCAAATATACAGAAAATAATTTTTTTTGTTGAAAAAATACCCCACAAAATCTCGTCCAAATGCCCCCTCAATATGCATATTCATTCATAATTTTAGCAGAAGTTGCCGACATGAGTTGGTTTAGTTGTAAACATCGAAATGCTTAATTATAAAACTATGTTTAATTTGAATTGGATCGCCCGTTGTTTTGAAAAAAATACGATGTAATTATCAATCTAATGATTCCCATTTATTTAGTTTTATTAAAGTGTTATTCGGCTATAGAAATAAAGCATTTTTAAGATTAAAATTTTATATTGTATATATCAAAATTAATCTCTTTCTAGAATGTAAAAGAGTGATTCGGATTATTCACATAACAAATAATTATCATTAAAAAACAATTTTAAAATATCAGTGCAAATTTGTAACATGTCAATGTGACGGCATCCATTCCTTTAACTTTGCAAAAGCAGAGAGAGAGAGAGAGTGAGAGAGAGAGAGAGAGAGAGAAGAAAAAAGGGGCAGCAAGGCTGGGCTTTCTTAATCCAGGCCTACAATGAAAAAAAACATAAAAAATATTATTTTAAAAAAACATATTATTTCAACACTTACAATAGATAGATGTCCTATTAAGGCATCATTCTTTTTAATTATTAAATACAATAAATTAGTGAAATATCAAATAAGTGAAGACCATACTACTATCATATCATGATAAAGTGCCTTTAAATGAAATACCTATTTTTAATTGTTTAAATAACACTATTCTTTTTATTTTTTTTATTTCAAAAAAGATAAATGATGTTAGCTAACCGCATTTCACTAAAACTATATTTCAGACACTCAATTTATCACAGACATGCATATAATCCCATTCGTCAAACTAAGAAAACCCCTTTATTTCTCCTTCGAGTAACCTAAGAAAAATATTAACATATACAATGGTGTCTAATTGTTTTTAATTCCTATGTTTATTTATTGCGCAACAATTAAGAAAATAATTAAGTAACTTAAATTATTGATAAAGATAAATTTCTTTGACTAAATTAATTGTTATTGACATGTATTATTGTTGTATTGATATTTTCTCTCTTATTTATTGATATTAATAGTAATTTTTTAAAAAGTTAATATTTGTTAAATTATAAAAATTAAAAAAAAAACCATTTAAACGAGTATTAAATGAGCCCACTAAGGAAGAGAGTATGACAGGTTTAAACTTTAGAAGAAGATAATTTGTTGAACGGATTTGTTAGTCCTAATAATTCTTGAAGAATTTATCTTACAATAATATATCTATAAAAGTATTTACCCAAAAACTCAATTTCCTTTTCAAAAAAGAAAATTTTCAAATAGCATCCAAAACGGAGCAAAGACAATACTTCTGTTGTAAGTTAATCAGATCAATGAATGGCGTCGAGCTTGCCCTCTGGGGTTGGGAGTAATAGCGGGTTGTCATTTTCAGCCTTCATATGTAACCTAACTTGTACGCAACCTAAGAGAAACTTTTTCACGTTTTGGCCAAGAAAATACTCGCAGACCAAAAACGCTAAAAAAAGAGGCTAAATATTTAATTTGGTACTCAGATTTATAATAGAGGATAAATTAATTTTTTAAATTTAAAAAAATTTCATATTAATCTTTCTATTAAATTATTATCTAAATTATCAATAAAAATATCAACATATTCTATTAACTTATTTACATATACCATTAATTTTTATGATGAGTCCTAATTTATCTTACTTTTCTATTATACGTAGAATGAATGACAATTTAAATTAAAAATCTTTTTTTTAAACAGAGAGCTATGGTAAGAGAGAAGTGAAAAAAAGAATGTCTAAATGATTTTGCTTGGAGGAGTGAGGCAAGTTTAGACCACCATGAAAATTAACAGTTTACATAATCAAAGTTAACAATACATGTAAGTAAACTAATAGGACACAGCTTAGATAACAATTTTACAGAAGGATTAACTTGTCCTCATTTATGAAATTTGAAGGACTAATATGAGTTTTTTAAATTTGAGGGACTAATTTATCCCCTACTATAAATATGAGATACTAAGTTAGGATTTAGTAAAAAAAAAAAATTCTTATTCTATAGCATTTTATGTTTAATCATTAATTATCTATACTATTAAATAAAGGGCATTGGAGTTGATAATTATATTTTGATATCTCCTCATGTAATTTAATTTATTTCTTCACATCCACACTATAGTATTTTTTTTTCATGTCCACACATATTCCTTTTGCTCTCCTAGAGAGTTAGAGCCTAATTTTCAAATAGTAGTAAATGGTTTATTTTACAGTTACATTTCTCTTTCAATTAACCCAATTAGTCTACTTTTTTTGCTTATCCCCATATTTCTCTTTTCATCTTCATGAACTAACACGAAGAAAAAGATAACCATACATGTCGAGTTGCTAGTTTGTATAAAAGATGTAATTTAAATAGAGGATAAAACATTCATAAATTCATAAAAGTAACATATTAAAGACTAAATCATATAACTATTTTTTTACTCTTAAAATGTTTTCACCTGAGTGCTATTAATATGTCATTCCTTTTATTTCTGTGTGCCATATTAATCCAATCACTACAAGTCATCATTATCATAATAAATAAATAAATTTTGTAAGTTAAAAGAAAGATATCAAAACAAGTAAAGCAATTATCTATAATTCTACAATTCAATTAATAAAAACTGTAAGGAAATGAATATAGTTTTTTTTTCGGTGAATTCTCTGATGCAGTCGACGGTCAATGTAGATATTGCAGTTGCTTCTTAACCACATTTACAAAATGTTGTTAAATGTAATAAATGTAACACCCTCCCAAGTATAACCTCATCCTTAAGTCATAACATCCTACTTGAAAGTTGTTACTCATTAATTAGCAGACCTTTCTTAAATATCTATAGTAGGTTCAATCGAATCGTGAAGTAACTAGGTCGTAGTTCTATTAACATATATAACAAAGAAATAAAACATTTATTTAGTACCCAGTTAAGTACAAGAAGAAGCTCTTTTATGAGCTCTAATACATATCTGTTCTCTATTACAATTACAAACACACACACACATATACACATAACTAAGTACAACATAATAAAAGCATCAATTACTACACTACTAAAATCCGATTCCTTCTATGTAGAAGCCCCATAGTTCTCTAGGTCAACCTAGAGACGACATGGAAACACAAACATATAGGGGTGAAAATCATACAATTCCCAGTAGGGTATTTCTCCAAAACATATAATAAAATTAATGTCATCGTTATCGTCCTGGTCACTTTGGTTTATGTCACGACCTGACCTACCGTGACTGGCACGTGGGGAATCCTCATTCCCACGTAAGCCTTGTTACCTCTGAGTCTCTCTATATGCATAAAATGACATATTTTTCATTTTGAAATCATATTTTCATTTAAAACTCTATTTAGTCTTTGTATTTGGAAATATAAAACCGAAATACTTGACATATAAAACTCTGAAAACCTCTTAATCATATTCCGAAAATATGTGATCTGAATTACAAATACTTCTCAGGTTTATTGCATAAACTCTAATCAAACTATACAATTTCAAGTCCATGCTTGCGAACTGAAACATATACATCACTGTTTCAAATATTAAAATTAAATACGTGGTCTGAAAATAATGCATGGTTCGGATCCTGCCTGCACATCTACCGGAGCACTCTACTCTAACAAACTCTAAGCTAAGCCTTACTCCAAAGTAAGACTTACTGCTGAAAACAACCGCATCTGCCAAACCAGAGCCTGGGCTACATCTGTACCTGCAACTATGAGGAGGAAGGAAGAGGGGTGAGTCAACGGACTCAATGAGTGAGCTCTCACCCATCACCCACCACCCACATGGGACAACAACAACCATATATATATATATATATATATATATATATATATATATATATATATATACATGCACTAGAAAAATATTTCTAGTATTTACATAACATAGCCACTCTCGGGGAAAAACACTTTCCATGCCGTGAATTCATAAACAAGCACCTCTAAACCATAATCTGTTACAAACCATTTGGTATTCTTGTATATAATCAAACAGAAAATATATCTCTGTATTCATAAACTCAGAAAAATATCTCTAAATTCGTACTTCAACAAGAAAATCATTTCTCATATGTATAGTATCTCTTAAGTCAAATATTCTCGTAAAACATCAATAATATCTGAAAATCATTAATACTCTCTGAAAAATAAACAACAGTACTCTACCAGAGAAACATGAATCTCTACTCTATGGTTCTTCAAGAACCGAAAATGCTATGCTCTATGATCCATTAGGATCAAATGCGGACACCTAAATAAGTTCCATTTTCTGCTCTATGAGATTGTCCTCTCAGGACAACTTGGTAACAAGGTTAACAATCGGGGTTCAACCGTTAACTTACTGTCTGTTTCTCTATAGCTACCATCTAGTCTCTAATACAATAAACATATTATTTTCTCTAAATCTCTGTTGTATACTCTAATCTGGGTATCAAACTCTCTCATACATAATTACTCTATTTCTTGAAATCATTGAGAAAATTCATAAAATCTCTAGATACAATCATACTCATACTCTAGCTCTTTATAAAACCATTTAAATATAAAAACTCTTGAAATTCTAAAAGCTCTGGACTCATACAACTCTCGCAACCTGACTTTAGCATAACTGTGATTGTGAAATTATGCCCAAGGGATCACCCGCTTGCAGACATTCCAATTTCAAGCTCACAGAATATGTATCTGACAGTCATTACGAATTATACTGAATTCCATATTTTTTGGAATATCACAAAACTGAATTTCTAAAATCTCATTTGTCAAGATAATCTTTAACATTATAGTAAAACATCTCTACTCTATATTCTTTACCAAAATATCTTAACTGATACTCTAAAATCATATTTTAAAATCTCTAGTCTTGAAACATAATTATGTCGTAACTCTTGAAACATTTTGGATATGCTAAGAGCTTATTAAATCGTATAATCTCGCACTAAATCTCTTCATGAATATATGTAAAACATTTTCATAGCACTCTATACATCAATCATGGTCCCATGGTTTTGAAAAACTAATTCTCTCATGCTATCATCATAAATCATAATTTTTCTAGCTTGACATAATCATATAAAATCATATTCTATACTTTTTCTCATCTCAAATCTAATATTTCACAAATATCATGCATCAAACATAATCATAATGATAAAGCTAAGGCAATGAGGTCAAACCCACTCACCGTTTGGAGTTGGGAATATGTGGGCACCACCAACTTGACCTCCGAAGCATGGAATGACATCAACAACTGCCATAGAGCAATATGGACTCAAGATTAGTCTCCACTAATCTTTAAACAACTCTAATCTAGCTCTAACAACATTGGGGGAGCACCCCCACTTAACAACAATGGAGAAAACAATGACCCATAACAAGAGGAAGGAAGAACACAAAGAAAACTAACATAAACCAACAACAAAACTCACCTTTGATCTTGGAAAGAGAAAGATTGATGATGGATTGGGAGAGAAAGGGTTGGAGAACATTTGGGAAAGTTGGGGTTTGGATTTTGGTAGTTAATTCCCGAGTTTGGGGTTTAAAAAGGGGTAGAGGGGCTTACTAACGCGAAACGACGAGTTTTGAACTGTTTGGGTACAGTTGACACCGCTATAGCGGTCTACCCCCACTTACGACCGCTATAGCGGTCCCCAGAGGCCAAAAATACGTACTACACCACCCACATGACCGCTATAGAGGTCCCCAGAAGCCAAAAATACGCTACCACACTCCCTATGACCACTATAGCGGTCCTAGATCACTATAGCGATCCCCTAATACCCAAAATGCCACGGTCACCCCACTGTGACTGCTACAACGGTCCAGGACCACTATAGCGGTGACAGTTTCCCACATCAGCTGCACTAAGGGTCCTCCGGGCATTCCGGGGCTTTCCCAGCAACACCGGTGGGTCCTTGGAGACCCTGGGGCAAAACGAAACTTATCCACTGCCACGTATACACTGGGTATCACAGTTTATGTAGAAAATGAGTATGCAAAATATATCAAAGGTTCATTTTAAAGTTCAGAAACTAATTTTCCAAAGTGGGTCTATTTTACTAGTCAATCACTTAAAACATGTATTTTATGACATTCAAGATTATATAAATTCATTCAAGACCAATAATTTAATAAAATATTATACATATGGAAATCGCGATGATCTTTTCGTGCCCTTGACATAATAAATGAGACTTTTTCGTGCCCTTTTTATCTTAAAGGGGACCTTTTCCGTGGCCTTTTCATACTAAAGAAGACTTTTCCATGCCCTAAAGAGGACTTCATTTTTCACTTAGCACATACATTATCCTCAAGCTCATGTATACATGCATCATATTTCTATATGTATTAACACAATTTTCTGATTTCATAATACTTCAAACCTATATATACCATTCATTCATTCCTCGTAAAATAATCTTTGAAGTCCATAGCATGCATTTATACACAATAAACTTGAACCAAATGTTATTATGTCACTAATTCAAGACATCATCACAATTTTAGCACATTGACAGATTTTTCACTCAAGTAACACAATTTATTTTTCATATCAAATAACCAATTCAAAGGCTATAAAAATTCTCCATGAAACCTCAATATGTCCTAAAAATTCTCCATGATACCTCAATATGTCCATAAGATACTGTAAAATTTCAGAGTAAAAATAGTTCTCTAACTATGTTAACAAAATTCTACAAATTTAGTGGTCAGAGACCACCAAATCTCAGCTTAGAACTATAATCTCATAATTTTTAACCCTAGCAAATAGTTGAACTAATTCAGAATAAAAATCATGGTTGAACCCAAAGATGTTTCCAACACCTTGTAAAAATTTCAAGTGATCATTCAGTCATTTGCTATGGTAACAAAATTAGACAAATTTGCAGCTTTAAGAATAGAAATTCAGACAACACCTATATAGTCTCGATTCATTTTTTTTTCAGGCAGTGAAAGTCCAAAACAAAGCTCAATAAAATTTGCAGAACTATGATAGGATGTTAGTTTCAACATATATTTTTTGTAGCTGATAAAAATACCTATAATTGTGCCAGAAAATTCGTGATCAGTGGCTACCAATACAAAAATTGAAAATCCAACAGCATGATTCAAAATTTTTTTCACAAAAATGAGTTTTTCATAACAACAAACTAATCTACCAAAGAAATTACATCTATATATATATGTGCAATCATACAATAGAACTAGAAAATTAGGAATTTCAGTAATTGAAAATCTGGAAAAACATAAATGAGCAAAGAATACAAAACCCTACTTTTGATGTCTATTGGATCCTTGGCTCCAAGATTGATCCCTTTCACTTCAAAGCTCCCAAATCAACCATGAATACTTCCTAAATCAGTGAAGTGTAAGATAGCTATGTAAAGATTAGTGAGGAATTGAGATTTCAATCAGTTAGATTTGTAGGTATTAAGGTGTTGAACAAGTTTAGTTAAGGAAGTTAGTAATTTTAACAACTCTAGGATAATGATTTTGGCATTTGAATGAAAGCTTGAGCTTTTGAGATAGAAATGGAGGCTGCTGCCTTCCTCCTTGGTGTTTGGCCAAAAATGTTGGTAGCTTTGTAGAGAAATTGGTTTTATAATTATTCTTGTAAGGAAGGTTGTAAAGGAAACTTAATTATGATAATGTAAAAGGAGAATTCTTAAAGATAGTAAAATAAATTGCTAGGATTGATTTGTTGGTCAAAGAATGAATCTCGGCCATCCACTTGGCTCAAGATAAGTGGCTTACTTTAACTTGGGGAGTAAGTAGCTTTTTTGGTGTTAAAACCGTGCACTAAAATTCCATCGAATAGGTAAACACCGTACCCGATTAAACAGATATTACCCGAAATTATCTTTGAGGTATAAAATCTTCATTTCTAACCATTGCTAACCTTAATCCTCTCTTTTCTCAATTTTGGCCACCTTCGGCTCCCAATTCTAGAGCTTCGGCTGTCTTGAGGAGCCTGTGGGGCCTACAAGATTACTATTTACCTAGCCCAATTTTTTTTTTAACACATCCGTTGGGCCATCCTTATAGTTGCTAAAACTGTCAGATTTTTTAAATTACAACTAATAAAGTCCAAATTAATTTTTAGATAATTTTTAAGGTGTTACAATAAACAAGCGTAGTTAAATACCACCCATCTTTTGCTCACTTCGATCTCCTTCCTCTCTTCCCCACCTTCACTCCCCCACCTCCGAGTACCATCCCAACCCCAATCCCAATCCTCAGAATGAAAATGCCACTTCTCATTTACCTTTACCGACACCGGCGATGGCAATGGGAACCACCACCTTTAACCCCTTCCTCATATACTCCAACAGAACTGTTCCCTCTTCCTCAACGTCGTCATCATCATCATCATCTTCATTGTATTCATTGCTGCTAAAAATGACACCATCATCATAGTCGTCTTCGTCATAGTCATCTTCGTAGTAGTAGCTAAATTCATCATCCATTCTCCCACTGCTGTGACCTTGCTGCTTCGACATGGCGGAGACAATGCTACGTGCCGCGCATAAACTCACATGGCGTCGCCACAGCTTTTGGATGTCGAACTCGAAGCGCAAAATGAGGGAAGTGCCAATGTGGATGGCATGTGCGGGTGCCAGGGAATGGCACGTGTCGCGAGTGAGAATTGGTTATGAGTGGTAGAGTGTGATACCCCAGGTACACATGTCATTGGACAAGTCTAGTATGACCCTAGGGTCTCCCGAGACCCACCCGTGTTGTCGTTAAAGCCCTAGTGGTGTGAAGGGCCAATAAATGGAGTTGGTATGTTGTTGCTGCAGAATTCTACAGACAGACTCGCTACAGCGAGTTTTGGTCACTACAGCGAGTTATGTTCACTACAACAAGCGGGCCTGTTAACAATACGGTGCAAAACGATGCAGTTTCGTTTAATGAATCATATATATATATATACCCCAACTCGGTTTTTCTTCCTCTTAGAAGCTGAAACCCGAGCCCTAACCCTTTTTGGGTGATCTCCTCTTCCTCTACTTTCATTCTTCATCAAATCCATCTCTTCCAAGCTTCAAGGTGAGTTTGATTGTTGGTTTGTGGTTCCTTTTTCCTTTCCTTTTCATGTCCCATGATTGGGCTTTATTGTTTCTTTCATTGTTGTCATGTGAGGGTACTCCCCAATTGTTAGAGCTAGATTAGAGTTATTTAGAGATTAGCGGAGACTAATTTTGAGTCAATGTTGTTCTATAGTAGTTGTTAGTGTCATTCCATGCTTTGGAGGTTAAGTTGGTGGTGCCCACATACTCCCGACTCCAAACGGTAAGTGGGTTTGATCCTGTTGCCTTAGTTTTATCATTATAAACATGTTTATGCATGATATTTGTTAAATATGAAATTAGAGATGAAGAGCATGAATATGAATATGGTTTTGCAAGTATGGCAAGCTAGACAAAGAGTATGAAAATGTGTTTAGAAAACCATGAGACCATGATTGATGTATAGAGTGCTATGAAAAAAAAGGTTTTATACGTATTTATGAAGAGCTTTCTTACGAGAACACATGATTTAATAAGTTGTTGGTTTCCTAATATATTTCAAGACTAGAGATTTCAAAATATGATTTTAGAGTATCAGTTAAGATATTTTGACAAGAATGTTAGATAAAGATGCCATGTTATATTGTTAGAGATTTTACGGTCTTGAACCTTTCTATATTAAAATTGATATTAGAGTTATCAAGTTATGAAAAGAGGTTATCTTGAGAAAAGAGATTTCATAAATTCTATTTTGTGATATTCCAAAAATATGAAATTCAGTATGATTCGTAGTGATTGCTAGATACATATTCTGTAAGCTTGAAATCGGAATGCTTGCAAGCGGATGATCCCTTGGGCATGATTTCACAGTCACGATTATCCTAATTTAAAAATATTCTTTGTACATCCTTTTAATAAATTAAAATATTAATTTTAAAACATATGTAATAATTAATGTGTAATAATTAGTAAAAAATTATTTATAATTCTAATTTATATAATCTCAATTATTAGAGTAGTATATCAATTATAATTTTTTCAATAAAAAATAATATAATTATTTAATTTTTAAAAATTAATAAATATTTAATATCATTATCAAAGAAGTGTAAATTATAGAATTGATTTTTTAAAATATTTTAGTATTAAAAAATTGAAGGTATTTATTTTCAAAAAAATTAGTATGAAAAAATTATGGAATTGATAGATTGGAATGTTTAAATTCCAAAAAATTAAATAGAATAAAGTAATATGTATTGATAGATAATTTTTTTTATTATGATTTTTAAAAGTTCTACATTTAAAATTAGAAAATTTTCCCTAATCCCATCTTTATCTAAAATTTTGCCTCCATTCTCAAGCACATCTCGATCACGGGTCCTCATTTTTTATTCACATGGAGATTTGAATCTTTATTGATATTTATGGGTTTATTAAAAAATTTAAAAATAAAAAATTTTAAAAATACTTTGAACTTCAAAATATAAATATCTATAATAACAAATACTCCTGAAGTCACATAATTATATTATTATCGTTAATATGATAATTATATATATAAAATTTTTATGGTATAATATATTGAATTATAATTTTGTTTATGCTACTTTTTTATTTTTTATATTGATTTTATTAATGATAGAGAGATATGAAGATATGATTGGAAAAAAATAATTGATAATTAGAAGGTAAATTAAATTTAAAGACTTACTTTAAGTGTTAAGATTATGAAAAGGATGTGGTATAATTTTTCTATAAATAAGACATGAAAGACTTTTTACTTATGAAGCACAGATACTGACATAGATATGGGACAGGACACGACACGAACACGAACACGGAGGCACACCAAACTCAAAAAATTACAGGACACGGATATACATATATAATTTTTTTTTGTATGATTCTTTTTTTTTGGATTTTTTTGGTCATGTTTGCATGATTTTTTTATCTAATTAATTCTTATTTTTTATAACCAATTGAAGAATTTTTAAAATGAAATGATCCAACAGTACAGATTCAACTAAGCAATCAAGGTTAGTTTTTGGCCCATGTTGATATTAAAAACTTTTAAAAAAAATAAAGAAATTAACTCATGTATATCCAAAGTGAATTAGAATCGTGTCTGACGCATTTTTCGGTCATGTTTGGCGGGTGTCCAGTAGTGTCCAGTGGGTGTCCGAGCTCAAAAAATTATTTTTTTAACTGGACATGTACTGGCGCATGTTCGACACATGTCGTGTGGGTGTCGGTGTCCGTGCTTCTTAGTTTTTTATGTAATGAGTCTTAAATATTTGAATAAGAATAAATTTAGTATAAATTAAATTTTGAATTATTATCATATCAAAATTAATCAATTAGCAATTCGTTAACAATTTGACCTACCCGTTTTCTTTTAAAAAAAATATGTTGATTTTAAAACTTATTTATTTTGAAAATATTTTCTTTATAATTTTTTATATTCCTTTCATAATGTAAAGCTATTAATGATTTTTAATTTAATTGTAGATCATAATTATATTAGCATGGGTTCTCTCTTAGTGCAAATTATAATATTTAATTATTATAATATTTGATTCTTTAATGATTGTAATATCTAATTTTATTTCATATGAAAAATAATTAATAAGTAAATTATAAATTAAGTTTAAAAAAAATTTTAGACATAAAGATTGAGAAAAGTAGGAGCCTAAATCACTGTATGAATGATATATGAAGCCTAAATTACTATATAAATGACATGTGTAATAGTTTTCATGAAATGAGTCTGAAATATTAGTATAATAGGTTTATACAATCAATAAATTTTATACAGAATCTTAATCATTAATAACTTCTAATTACAAATAAGATTCTGATAAATCTCTATCATTTTTTTTCTTTTTAAAATCTTCTCCAATTTTTTTAATCTTTTCAACACTAACTTTTTTTTTCAAAATTCATTCAAATCTTTTAGAGTATAAAATTATCAAAATTGTCATGAATTATATGATTGATTTTTTTTTTCAAAATTCATTCAAATCTTTTAAAATATAAAATCATCAAAATTATTTGCAAGGGTTCAGAGGTTATTCAAGGTATAATTTCATGGCCATCCCAGGTGATTCCAGAATTTTTATTTTCACCTGCGAATATATATAATTTTTTTTTATTGAATTGGCATACTCTTGGTCTTCAAATTATTAAATTAGTTTATATATATAATCAAATAATGTTATCACTAATTACACGAAAAAATATTCTGCCTTTAAATATTAAATTCATCATAATCTTATTGTTAATAAAAAAGGTAAATGATATAACTTAGCACATATATTTTGCATCTTTCTTATAATTTATATATTTAATTTCATAAATTTAATATAATAGTATTCAAATGAAAATCACCACCAGCATCAAATATAAAAATTTTAGATGTGAAATTAATACTAAAATCGTGAAATTATTTTATCAATATAATTCATGATAATTAAAGATATTTGATTAAAGATACACTAATTAAAGATATTTAATTAATGTAATGCAATTATATTATTAAATATGGATAATTATCAATGATATGCTAATAATATATAATAATTATAGTTTTATTTTTTTCAAAAAAATTAATGAATAACTTCTTAAAAGATGTGAGCCCTAAAACATTCTTATTGCGACACGTGTAAAATTCCTCAAACGACTCTAAAATATTAGTATTACAGATTACAGATTATAGATTATCTAATTATATAAACCACTAGGATTGGACTAGTGATGATGGATTCAATTAATATACATAAAGTCTCAAATTCAAATCTCATTGCGATCAATGTAATTTTCAAAGTACAAAAAAATCAAATTATATATTATCAGTTGTGTAAAAATTTACTTGAAAGGTTATATAAATAAAATAATTTAATTATATAATAGTATGAAAAATTTATACTATCAATATATTAAAATTAAACTCATTATAAAAAAATGTATATTTATAATTGTTGGTTGTAAATAACACTAGTCATGCTTGAAATTTGACTAAATGATACATGATTCCGTTATCGTTTAAAAATTGCATCTCAGCACATTAAATTTAAACAAGTAATAAAAATTATTATTTTAGTATGATGTTCATTTATTTATATCATATATGACGAAAATTACAAGTAAAGATTATAAAAATATTTGAAAAAATAAAGTATTATACATTTTAAATTTTTATATTTGATTAAATAAATAAATAATTATAGTAAATAAATTGCATTTAATTTAAATTATAATTTTAAATGATAAAGTTAGTAAAAATATAAATATAGGATTTAATTTCAATATATTGATAATATAAAATTTTTTCACATTGATATCCAACCGAATCTTCCAATGTGTATGACTTTTGAAGTAGCTAATGAAGGAAGAGTTAAATATATTTTACTGATGTAGCAATATGTGATTGAATAACTGTTTGAAAATGTGTCAATATATTAAAATTAAACTCTATTTACCATAAATAGTAAATTTTTGAATAATATTTTCTCAAATTTATAAATAATAATCAATTAATTAAAAAATATTTTTATTTTGTTCTAATTTTACTTGTTTTGTCAATTTTTACTTAAAATTGTAATTATTTTAAATAGTAAGAGGATAATTGTATATCATATGTAATGTTTTATATGATTTTATACTAAATATTGTATAATATTACATTTTAGTAGACCTAATACTATCTAATATTATACTATTATTAGGTCTTATTTTATCAAGCATATTAAATAAGCCCTTAGAATTAAAATAAGTGGGGTGGAATGCAATTTTTTAGTGAAAATATGGTGAATTGCAATTTAATCAAATCTCAAGGGTAATTTGAGTTATTTACTCTAATTATTAATTTAAAAACTAGAATGAATACGTAAAGCAGTCCTCGTAACCTTTTTTTCTGTTCACATTTTTGCCCTTGTATAAACCCGCGAACCAGCCCATACCCTCTTTTTTTCTCTTTCATTTTTCAAAACTTTTTTTAATAGCCTATTATATATTTATATTTATACAGTATGTTTTACATCAAAATATATATGTATAAATTTTTCTTTACGGTATCTAATTTTTAAGTTAAATTTTAAACAAATAACAGTACTAATTACTAAATACTGCAAATATTAAAATTAAACATTCAATTTTAAAAATCCAAAATGTTAATTTTTTTAAGTAATAACACATAAAGTTACAAACTAATCAAATATGTATAACTCCTCTAATCATAAAAAATAGTGAAACTACAAAAGAATATAAATTAATAACTACCAACTATCAAATACCAAATATAAGCAAATCAAATACCAAATATAAATACTAAAAAAAGTATAATAAACCAACTCACTAAAGTTCATCCATAATGAACATAAATAAACACCATAAATGGAAGTATTACCTCACTTTTACGGGTTAGCGGGTTGGTCCGCGAAACTCATGGCCAGCGCTTAAATTTCATGAGTTAAGCGGTGTGGACCAAAAAAGTTTACATATTGACAAACTAAAAAGTTTCTAATATATTTTTATGTGGATTGCGAGTTAAACAAGTTGATCTGATCTGTGGATCGCGACCCGTATACCTAGCTCTATTTACTCCTTTAAAAATTAAAAGCTTAGGCAAGTCATATTTTCAGTTTCGTCGGCAGGACTCATTATTTATTTATTTTCCTTTTGGTGGTCGAAATTTAGGAACTCATAATCTTTGGTCCCCTGAAAAAGAAAAAAGACTGATCAATAAATGGTCGAGAAAGAGAGGTTTCGTTGGTCATAAATATGATCACAAGACTCTCCTATGTCACACCCTTGGGAAGATTCGAGATTTATGTGCTAGCAGGGACTCTTAAATTTTCTGTTGCTTTTTTTTTTTATAGAAAAAAAAATGAAAAACTGAATCTCAACAAAACAAGAGAGTACATCACATAATGTGAGAGCAGAGACCTCTCTTATATTTATAATAATATGTTTAGTTAATCTATCATAAAAGATTCATGCACAAGATTCAATCGAAAAAATTGATACACAAGATATACATATCATTACAACTTAGAAAGGTTTAAATATTTTATTTACTAAGTTTACCGACATTATATTGATTCGAGCATATAGGATTTGGCTCTCTGAAATATATGATCTAAAATTCGGTTCTAAAAGTCTATGAAAAAATATATCTTTAGGATGGGTTTCTATTTAGACGTATGGTCATATATCAAAAGAAATTTCTCACATATCGAGTAAAGAATACTCCGAAAAATTCAAAACAAAATATTTACAAAATCTCAAATAAAAAAAATACGATAAACTAAATTAATATATACTTCAAGATGTTTGAATCCAGATAAACATGCAACGATGCTCATCAAGTAGGACTAAAAAATAAAATGTTTAATAATACTGAGTTGATTTAATTTATTTGATATTTATTTATCGTAAATAAAATCTTAATTCAAAGAAAATTAAAAATTTATATAAAAAATACAGAATCCAACATAAAACCTATACTTAATCATTATACTCTCCTTCAATTCTTCCTCCTCACTCTCTTTACCAAGCACAATAGAAATAAATATATTTTAATAATTTTCTATTTCTCTCCTGAATTTCTAATTCTAGTTATATAATTTACATTCCTTACGAAACAAAGCATAAAAACATTGGACGAATGTGACCAGAATTGTGCAAGTCTCTTGCTAACCCATGAACTTGGTGGACAGTGACACAAGGGAAACACATTTTTCGTTGATAGCCAATAAAGGAAAAACAATAACAACAGCAAACAAACAAATCAATCGCGAGTCCACGACCAAGACAAAACAATTGCGCCACTTGTGTGTAATAATAAAGCAGTCATTATACTATTAAATGCTCTGGTCCTCCTAAATTTGGGTAAATTTGGGTTTGATTCCAGGCAATATATTTGGTAGATATTTTATAAAGTCACCATAAATTTTTATTGAGATTGATGGTCTGCCCTAACTTTGCACGAGGCAAACTTACCCCTAATCTAAACTTTTGCCAATTAAAAAAAAATGCAGTCATTATACTATTAAATAAAAGAATAATGCTCAAATTTTATGGATCACAATTCTTGGGAGATTTTCCTGATAATATCGGAAGGAATGCTCGCACGTTTTAATAGCATTAACTAGATTAGATGTGTTTCACAATTAATTGTACCTTTGAAAGATTTTTTTTCCCCTTTTGATGGGTAAACGTTAAACCATGTCTTCACGCACTTATAATTCATAGAATTGAGTTTTGTTTCATGCCATGAAATCTTTTTTTCATAGGCACCCTCAAAAATTGAATATTACTAGTTGCTCAAAGAGTTTGGATAGCCACCAACTTTGGATAGGTCTCTGCAATAGGTCTCGTAATTTAATTTTTGAAAAATATTATATATATCTATGATGCGCAGGACATCATACTTACTCGTATCTCATTCATTATTGAATGCGGTGTGAACTCTATATCTAATAATAAATGAAATGTGATTCGACACGATATCCTATTCATTATCCGTATAAATACTATAACCCTTAATTTTTTTGTTTCTTTCCATTATAATAACGTGGCAGAATTTATATGGTGGATTGAGTGTTAAAAATGGTAAGGAGAGGGGGCCACACAGTCAGAGAGAGTGTCCCCAGACCCAAATGAAAGGGATCTTTTCTCAACGATAACCCAACTGAAAGGGATATTTTCTTAACTTCAACAATGTAGTGTGCCCGTTTTGCTTCAAAAGATCACAACTTTGCATTATTCTCACACTTGCTCTACCTCTGCCTCTCCATTGTCCCTCTTTTCTCTGTTTCAGCCTCCAACTCATTCTCTTCACCTCTTAAATTTGAGGTGACGCCTCTCTTTCTTTCTCTTCTCTGAATTTTATGGCGTGGAGTCATTCCTTCTCCGGGTTTAAATAATTTTGATATGATGACTTTGACAATAACTCTTGTTCATTTTCATTTATGAGTGGCATTTTGCAGGTTTGTGTGTGTGTGTGTTTTTTAATTTATTGATTGTTATTTGCTTTTATGTTTGATGGAAACATAAGGGTGTGTCCTGTTTTATTTGTTTGTTTTTACCATTTGTTTCTCAAATTTGTGCATGTTTCACTGCTAAGGTAAAGGGGTTTACAACAAGCACTTTGGTTGTAATTTCAGGTGTACTGTTTTGTGATTGCAATATATGTCACAACTTGTTCACATTCTTCTGATTTGATAGGAGCGTCCACATTGATCTGTTATTTGGCATTGGCAGTTACAAAATTGTTATATTTCTTCTTTTCAATGTTACAGGACGTGTAGTTCTTGTCGCACCGTGTTTTACTCCTTGTACCAATCCCAGGTTGCAAAGAGCAAGCATTTGGTTTGAGTTTCAACCTCCTAATTTTGCTGCTGAAGTGTTTGGATTACAAAAGTTTCTATGATTTTCTTTGTGACTTCAGAAAGTTCAGTAGATTCAATACTCTTCCACAATAAGACATTGGCTTCAATTTGATAAGTTTATGCTAACATGTATCAGCCTGTGTAATCTCTTTGACTCTTCTCCGTGCTGGCCTTTTTGGCTGTGAATTGTGTTGTGGTGTGCTTTAGGTTGGGATTCAGAGTTGCTTAGGAGAGACCTCTGATAGTTTATATGCATATTTGGCCCCTAAATGAAAACTACGATAAGGACATAAAAATAGTAACTATTAAAGTTTTTCAAGGATCATTTATGCTCATTCTTAATAAAATGCAGATCAAAACCAAACAATAACTTTTCATAGGGACCAAGCCTGAAATTTGGTGCATTTTTAGGGACGATGAACATAGTTGAGCCGAAAAACTATAACAGATCTGACAGCTGAATTTGAGTTTGAATTCTTATAAGATCTTGGACTCTGAATATGTGTGAAACTGATCTCCTTTCTGTATATTTTCTGCATCTATACAAATCCAGTTTCTAATTGACTCCTCCAGTATTGTATTAGTCTTTTAGGCCGCCAAAGATTTGGACTGGGGTGAAGATGTTCCCTGCCTCATCTTACATTCTATGTGTTAGGATTTTCATTTTTTTTTCCTTTTCATTCATAATATGCGTTTGAAATGCTTGGGCCAGAAACTGAGGAAAGGCAGATTGTAAATATGCTCTTCCTACCTTTTTGGATTGTATGGTTTTCACTTTTCATACCTCTACAGTTAAAAACCTTGGATAGCATATGTCTATGTTTATGCTACTTGAATATCTAAAAGTGAAATTGGCATTTAAAAGGTCCGCCATTTTAATGTAATTGAGTGTTCTGCAGTTATGAATTATGGTCATGAATTAATTGTGGCTCTATACACTGTTCTAGTTATAATCAAGTCTAGGATCGATGATTTGTAAATATCGGTGGTTCAGATAATCTAACTCTTTCGTCGTAGTCCTTGAGGGCATTATAAAGCCGGTGAACATATTTTTGTGCTGGCTATGTTAGTGAAAACGTTATATGCTCCATTGTTGAGTGATTTCTGAGTTTTTGTTTTTACTATTTTTCACTTTTTTATATTCAAAATAATGCAGGTTTTGTTCCTTTGTTTTTCTGATTTAAGTTATGTTCATTTGTCAGTCAGAGCATTACCAGTTTACAACTATGTCAGTTGCAGCAGTTGAGAGTATCCCCTCATTAAGTAGTGAACTCTTCTATGAGATATTGCGGAGGCTTGATGGCATAACATTGGCTAGTGCAGCATGTACTTGTGCTGCATTTTGTTCCATCTCAAAAGAAGAGAGTTTATGGGAAAATGTATGTTCGTCCATGTGGCCTTCAACCAGCAGGGAGGATGTCAAAAGCTTAATCTCTTCTATTGGTGGATTCAGAAAATTCTATGCAGATTGTTTTCCGCTTATTGTAAACAAGGACGTTGCAGCGTATCGACACAAAAACTACCGTGAGTACCCTGACAATTGGACCGAAGCTGAATATTACGGGGACAGGATTGAATCTGAAAGCATCTGTCCATCAGACTTTGTTTCTATTGTAGATATTAGGTTCAAGGAGAAACCGATCTGTTCCAGAGTTCTGTGGGGAATTCCAAATGCAAATGCCTATGGTGATTGGTTCTATAACTGCCCTTTTGGGATCGATATCCTCACTTATGCAGATAGAGATGATAACAATGATGGAGTGGTGAACTTTTCTGTATCTGATGGTCTGCCACCGATTACATCCATGGAAAGGGAAAGGAAAGATGGGAAGCTGTGGCGGGAGCTTCGTGATGGGCTGCGGCTTAGTTGGATTGTAGTAAATCAGAAAATCAAGCAAGCCGCAAATCTTGCTAGCTGGAGCCCTCTTGGAGGTCAAAGACATTGGCCAACAGATAAGGATTTCGTGATTCGGTTCGGATCGGTTCTCCCTGCAAAGGACATTAATCTCCCTTGTCAAGTGGTGGAAAGCATCTTTATCATGAAGTTTAGAGTAGTTCACACCGAAGAGGAGGGTGGTCAAACGACCCTTAAGTTAACAGAACTTAGCATGCAGTTGGAAGACTTGGAAGGTGCTCATGTTAATGGAAGGAACAGTCTGCATATCCTGAAGGAAGCACTTAGCTGCAAAAGGAGCAAAAATTATAGTGAAGCACTTGAGTGTTGTCACATGTATTCAAAAGTGCAGAATGAGTTGAAAGAGGAGAAGATGAGACACGAAAATAGGTTGGATAGGCTTTGTATTTTGAGCGGCATTGCTGCTTTTTTGACATTCTGGTACTGCGTTTTATGAAATGGTAGTGCATCGTTTGTTTTAACTCAGCAGTCTTCAAAATGCCATTATCTCAGTCATTAATTTTTCTTATAAAAATATTATTTTATCTCTTCAGTCTTCACTCTTTCTTCTTCACAGTTCAAAGCAACACCTTCTTGTTAACTATGTTTGATCTTGTCGCTTGAACCAAACGTCATTGCCTATCTGCCAAGAAATATTAATTGTTCACTTTGTTACCCCGACAAAGTTAAGAAGCATACCCTTCAGTTTTGTTTCAACCTTCAACCACAGCCATGTGTGTCTAGTTTCAAAAGTGATAATACTCATTCATGTCTGTTTGCATCTTCTTGCTATGAGCAATTGCTTGATCATCGCTATAGAGTAGAATTCGGTTGATCTATTTTGTCATCTACATTTTGTATTTTAGTCACAATTTTGTATTCATTTGATGATTCGATCTTTATTAATATTCAATTATAAAACTCATATAAAAAGATATATTCAGTTAGAATACAAAATTTGTCTGACATTTTATTCAAAATTGAGACGACAAAAGCGTGTAGCTGAATTCAAATTAATTAAGTCCATCATTAAAAAAAATTAATGGAACAGGTAAAGAAATGGAGTCGAAAGAGTAATCCATAATTGAAACATAATCATAAATACTTTGTATATCGCATTTTTTTTAAAAATACAAACCTCAAAATACATCAAGAATTTTGCGTCAAGGCCATCATTACATTCCAATAAAGTCATTAGTATTGATAACCAAAAAGAAAATATAATCTTCAATATTTTATAAATCTATACCGTTAATAAAAGAGTGCATTACATCCCCTCTAATTGTCCAGCTTACACTCACACCCCCTCTGCTCGTCAAATTTTAAGTATTTATATTACAGTCACACTCATAATTCACAGAACACCGTTAGCAAACCTAACAGAATGATATTTTTGTTATATTAACTATTCCTAATTAATAAAATTATAAAAGTACCCTGAAACTTAACAGAGTGGGTAAAGATATTTATATAATTTTATTAATTAAAAATAGTTAATATCACAAAAATATTTTTCTGTTAAGTTTACTAAAGGTTTCTGTAAATGAGGAATGTGATCATAATATAAATACTTAAAATTTGATAAGCAAAAGAAATGTAAGTGTAAACTGGATAACTAAATGTATCTATCATATTCATATTGTCTTAGCATGAATTCCAAAAAGATTATAATCCTATGCTTCCAATCTCATTGCCGTCTAAAATTATAATTGATGTTCTTCTTAATTATGATATTCTTCTCAAAACAACTTGTACCATTCTAGGTGTTAATTCAAAAATGCCTTTTGGCCGCATAACTTCTCTCTCTGATCATCTCAAACTACTTTAGAAGCTTCTCAAATAACAGGTTCCTATTCTTCAGGAAAAAAAAAAATCAATGACATTTAAATCAATAAAATTAAAAATGCTTTAAAACAACAAACTAAATAGGATAATATTGAAAAGCTAACCAAATTAAAAGAATTAGAAACCTTATGTGGTGAAGACAGATAAATATATTTATCTATTATCGTCAATTGTTGGGATGGAATTGCAACCATTGGTGAGTACTGCATAAAGAATACCCATAAGTTTCCAATGTGCCAAATAAATTATAATTGCAAAGAGAAAGCCCACAATCTACCAAATAAATTAGGGAATTAAGATGGTTAATAAAAATTGTACAAAGAACCAAACAAGAAAAATCCTAAAAATAGATGAGTGAATACCGTATTTGGTCCCTCAAGACTTTTATGTTGAACAATTTCATCCTTTAAAAAAAAAATTAATCTCGTGGTCCCTTAAGATTAAAAATGATAGATACATTAGTTTCTCTGTTAGTTTTTCATTAGTATATTTGCACATGTGGCATAATATAATGATGATGTTGTCACGACCCAACTTAAGCCATGACCGGCGCATGGGAACACTTTTCCCAGCAAGTCTTAGAACACTAAATTTTCTAGAAAAACGGACAGAGTTTCCTCTGTTTTTTGGACATTTTCCAAATAATTACATAACCTGCAATGTTTCCAATAAATTCACAGCAAATGGGCATCCAGCATTCTCAGAATGCGCCCTTCCAGCAATTAATAATATCTTAGCATAATCCAACCATTGAACACTAAATTTTCTAGAAAAACGGACAGAGTTTCCTCTATTTTTCGAACATTTTCTAAATAATTACATAACCTATAATGTTTCCAATAAATTCACAGCAAATGGGCATCCAGCATTCTCAGAATGCGCCATTCCAGCAATTAATAATATCTTAGCATAATCCAGCCATAAATCAATATTGTTTAACATAAAACCAAATTAAGTTACACATCCTTTCCAAAACATAACTTATATAGCTAAGTCATAAGTCCTCAAACACAAATACAACACAAGTCCAAGAAACCTGTCTATGACATATGGAGCAATTGACATCTACAGGCTAAATCAACATATGGATGAAACTAAAGGCCTTTACAAAAAGGCTTACCAACTTAGAATTTATGAAGATTGTGCTGGGGGAACACCAGAACTAGCACCAGCACCTGTATCTGAAAAGGATGGAAATACAACGGAGTGAGTTTTGCAACTCAATGAGAGATAGGGTATCCATAGTTTACTAAATGCAAGCATAAAGTAATATAAACATAATAATGTATATGTACTCATAAAATAGGATTTTAGCCATAACATGAGATTCCTTAATAATATAGATTTACAAACTTATATGAATTCAAATACATTGGGAAATTATCCGAAGCAGAACGATAATAAGTCCAAACATGACTCAAGGCCATATGCGGGTTAGCACCACACCTGCTAACTAGAGTTGGCCCGTAGCCATATACAAATCCAGACATAGCTGTAGCTATGTGTGGGTTAGCATCTCACCTGCTAACTAAAGTTTCTCAAGGTGCATCGAGGCTAACGTCCCTACCGTTAACTACAGGTTCTAACTATAGAATTTTCCCCAATTTAACTCAAAATCATGCACATTACATAATATAAAAGTAACATAATATGCTCTCAAATTCAATATTCATTACAGTTCAACTCAAAATATTTAAATAAACATAATAATTATATTATGGCCTCCAAATAAAAGTTTATCATTTCAAACATAAAGCGACATTTTCAATAAATAAATTATTTTCTTCTATATCAACATATTTTCAGCTCTTTATACCATTTTATATTATTTATCATGCATAAAGTAACCTACAGATATACTATCTACTCACAACTATTGGTTCAAAGAACCGAAGAACAATGTCTTTGATGCCACCAATTCAAGTGTTGATGCCCGATTGCTCTATCGCTCTAGGAACAAGATAATATTAATATTTGTGAGCTAACAATACCATAAATATACATAAATTAGCCCCAAATCAATAAAAGCCCCAAATTCTAGAATTCAATAAACCTAACAATATTCCTAAAATAATTAGAAATTTCAATAATATAAATGAAGTAGTTTAGGAGCTAATTTACCACTTGGAGTGTAGAATTGGTGAAGAAAATTACTCCAATTCTTCCTAAGCTTCAAGCTCCCTCTAATGGAGTTAGAGAGAGAAAGTGGAGTAGTGGAGAGGAAGGAGAGAGAGAGACACGGTTATGGGGATGAGAAGGAAGAGGAGATGATGATGATGATGAAGGTGGTGATGATGTTTTGAGGGAAACAAAATAAAATAAAAAAAGAAGGAAGTGGAGGGGGGGAAAGAGAACGGGAAGAAGAAGAAGAAGAAGAAGAGAGTTACGAGAGAAGAGGAGAAGAAGAGAAGATAAAGAAAGAGAGAAGTATATGGTGGTCTATACTACTTAAGGTGCACAGTGATCTTCACTTCATTTTTTTTTTGGGATACCACAGATATGCCATTAAAACGTTAGATGCAAGTGAAATGAAACTATTTTGAAATATATTACACTTATTTTGGTGTCTAAAATTATAAAAAATAAATCATTTGATGACTTATAATAGAGATTCAAATAACTCATTTTGTAAATTTCAACCCCCAACATGAGTCATTGTAAACTCTATTCCACTTCAAATAACATACATATCACTTAACATCATGTTAACAGATTAATATGTAATTTTATTAGTGTTTAAATAATGAAATATATATAGAGAGACTAATATGTTCTATTATTAAAATTTTGAGGGACTGCAGGTTTAATTTCAATTTTTTAGGAACTAAATAGTCTAGTAAATTTTTTTTAAGGGATTATATGAATTAGTTAGTCAAAATAGATACATGTCTGTTTTGGTCATGAAATCCTACCTAGAATTGAGAAAACAAAAAATCCAACAAATAAAATTTGAAATAGAAAATGTGAATGGACTGACATAGTAAGGAGTCGGGCCTGGGCCCAATATTGTTTTGAAACAAGAAACAATGGGATTGGGCTCACAGTTATTTCCTCACGTTACCTCGTCCTCCTAGTTTCCGCGACCCATGGTATGGTTTGGACTTCACAAGCAGCCGGGCTTCGTGGAGCTTCGTCTGCTTCAGAGTCACTCAGTCAGTCGGTGCCCCAGGCGGAGAAACACACACTGAGTGAGTAGCAGGTACGATTGGTCATGCCTTGACTATGTGCGTGTGTTTGCCCTATTTAATTTAATTTAATTTATATCCTAAATAAATAAACGTTTCATGGTATCTGGGTTCCATTTCAGGTTTCACACTCACTCCAAATCTTGTTATGTTATGTGGCGCTGTGGACTGAATCTGAGAAAATGGAGGCGCTGAAAGCATGTTATGGGGATGGATCATCTTCATCTGATTCCGATTCCGACCCTCCAACCCGGGAACAACGATTCACACCCTTGCCCCCACCTCCTATCACACTCCTTAACCCTCCCACTACTTCTCTTGGTGGTATGCTTACTTTTAAGCTCATTTTATTTTATTCACTTCATTATTACTGTCTATTAGGACAATAGAACAGAACAGAACAGAAAATGTTCTGTTTATATTATTTAGATATGTACATGCATGCCTGCTTTGGAATTGGATGACTCACTAATTCATTGTTTTGATTTGATGGTGAAGGCTCTCAAGATCTGCAGCAAATAGGTCAGACAACTAGAGTTAGGAGCTTCCCTCATGTGGATGGTAACTATGTCTTACATGTGTACATACCAAGTAAGTGGATTGTGCTCTCCCCATTCTGATCATAAGTTTTCTCGAATCATAGTCTTTGCTGGTGTTTTCTTTGTACATAATAATATCTCGAGGAGCTCTGCAAGTGTTGTTAATAGTCGTGCATTTCTTTTCCCTCTACGTTTTATTGGTAATTAAGCAAAAGAATTGTTCGTGTGATGTAGGAAATATAATGATGTATGTAGTGAGCTTAGAATAAAAAGAAGACATAAATAAAGAAGATGAACTCCAAAATTGCTTTCAAGTGCTGGATGATTGGTATTTGTTTAGTTAGTATGCCACCCAGGAACTACCAAGTAGAAACACTTGCTTCAGCCAGCCCAAAAAAAAAAAAAGGAAAATCATTGGGAGAATTATTCATCAATGGATAATATTGTAATTCATTCTACGCTGACCTTGTATAGGCATAACAAGACTTGACTAGCAAAACAAAGCAATTGTCTAGGAATTTCCTGAAGCTAATATTCAAGTAGGACTAAAAATCTATCATAAATACCTTACAATACGAAAATAAGTAAATAACTTCTCTAAAAGAGTTTATATGCTAGTTGCAATAAAATCATCACACACCAAAATATCGTTATACTTGAAACCAATAATTTCTGGTATAAAATGACTTGAGAGAAACCCTTGCAGTCCATGAATTTATAATATGAATATGCATAACTATGTACAAGATCAAATCCCTCTGTTTTAGGGATTGATTAACTAGTTACAGCAGGGAGAACCCTATTTTCTTTTCTAATAACAGAAAGGAGCATGCCTGTTTACAAGGAAAATCAATTGAATTTCAACACTTCCCTCTCAAGCTAGTGCATATGTATCATATAGTTCCAACTTGTTACATGTGACTATCACCCTTGAACCCCAAAGATAGTTAGTGAAGACATATGCTAGTTGACCATTTCTTATGGTGGTTATGCTGTTGTAGATATTTTGTTGAATTTATGGTGTATGAATTCACTCCACTGCGATGCATTTACATTTCCCTGGCAGATATGTATACTTTCATGTACGTGATTGTGGGTGAACTAACCGTCATAATTTTTTCCTTTATGATTATTATTAATTTATTATTATTATTTATAGAAACTGTCATAATTTTTTTTTAGTGATACACATCTCAGGATCATATAATGTATCATGTTTTCTATACTTCTAGATTTTCTTGTTATTTCTTTGTTTTCATCTGTGATTTATTTCTTGGGCATTTGTATGATTAAAAGGAGAATATAACTGGATTAAGAGTAACTTGGCCTTTGTATATTTTGCTGGACAATCACATCTGACAGATACTTGTAGAAAGATTAATTGCAAGGCCATTTTAAATTTGATATATTATGTACTTATATGATTCTTCTTATCACCTTAATAGACTTCACAATGCTTTCAAAAGTTTTATGTAGTGTTTTGTATTAGATTGGGTGAGGTTGGACTCAGACTGCCGTTGTTCATATTTTCTTTACAGTTCATATCCCGCCTTCATCAAAAAAAGAACTAGCCACTTTCTTGAAGAAAGTCTCCTCTCAGGAGCCAAGTCTCAATGTTATTGATGTTGATATCCCACTAAACATACTCTGCAAAAGTGATGAGAAGCTTGAACAGGTTGCCTTAGGAAGAGAGTTTCACATAAGTTTAGGAAGAACTGTTCCAATACGAGTGCATCAAATTGACTCAATGGTCTCAATGCTTCGACAGAAACTTCAAACACGACATCGGTCAGTTTTTGTTCTTATTATTGTTCAATAATGAAAATTGGAACATGTGTTTGTCCACCTGTTGACCTCATTGTTGCCTTCAACTTATCTTTTTCTGAAGCAATTATTGGATAGACTTTGACCGGTGGGAGGTTTTCGTAAATGATGATCACACACGAACCTTTCTCTCATTAGTAGTTATTCAAGGAGGTTTAGTAGAGGTTTGCTTCATTGCCCTTTCTTTTCCTTTTTGAATGCCCCTATATTTCTTTATTTTTTTGCCAAGCAATGTGCATGTTGAAATTATATGTTGCATGGCTAATGTCACTAGCCGCTTGGTATTTATATTTCATTTGATTTTTATAAACCTGCTGATGTAGAATATTATCAATGGCAAGGCATAAAATTCAGGTTACTAATGATAGAACTGTGGGAAAAGTTGGGTTTGCAAACTTAACATTGACCTTCTATGCACAAACACGTCTGAACAGACCTCGCACTAGACTAATACTCTATTTATACTATTAGTTTGGTCAAATACTAGTAATGTTAGGAAAAGCAGAGAACCAATAAATGCAAGAATAATAACACTAGTTGTACAAATCAGAAATATAACGAAAACAGGAATTCTATATGCTCAATTAGATAACTGTGTTCAAAATGTAGTCTAGATATATTCTAACAGAAATCTAAAGACATCCTCAGTATTCTCTAACATGTTAGTTTTACACATGTTCTTTCTTTTGATGCGTTGATTGTTCTAATTTTCCCTTTTTTGATCTAGTTAATTCATTCTATCTATTTGTTTGCAATATATATATATATATATGAAATATGTTTTACTTCTCAATAAATTTCAGATAATAAAGCAAATTGAATCAGTCAATGCAATATACAAGCTTCATAATCTTCCTGAATTTTACAAGGTCAGTTTTTTCACAGCCCTGCATCTCAGGAAAACAGTACTACACTTTGCAGACCAATGGATGACTTCACTGTTTTCCATGTGAAAAGTCTGCAGAGTGTGAGAGAGGTTTTCTGGGACCAGCAATGCTATGTCAAAAGCATTACTTCAAATATTTTGTTGTCTTTTCTCTGTTTTTCTTCTAGTACTTGTAACTTTGACCACTACTCATTACAGGATCCCCGACCTCACATATCATTAGCATGGGCATTGGGTGACATCAGCCATTCCCTGAAGAAAGTTGTCAATGAGGAATCGAAGAACTGCATTGGGAAATCTGTAAAGAAGTGTGTTTTTAACTGTAAATTTAAAGGAATTGAGTGTAAGATTGGCAAGAAAATATACAATGTATGTAAAATTTCAGATTGACAATAGTGTAAGCTTGAAGAGCACGGGCTTTCCTGAAATATTTCTCTGCCTGCATGGAATTGTATTCCATTTTGTACAATGAAGCTTGGTGGCAGACTGACGGTGTGTAGGCTACTAGTGAAACGGGATGTTGATTCGATGTCCTTCATGAAATGTAGACCCATGATTTATCTACGTACATCATTTGGATAGTTGTTCATATTGCTTAGTTTTGGGTGTAAAATGAATCGATTAAACTAGCCAGTATTTGGTCTATCCTTGTGAGAACAATATCTTAATCACTGCTTTATTACTTATTCAATCCGGTACATTTTGAAGTTGCATCAGGCTGCAAAAGTGGTAATGAAGTCGATGCAGCTTGAATCGACTTCCTTTCACTTGCGTTTTAGGACGTGTTACAATTCACCAAATCAAACATTGATGTAAATACTGATTTTTTTTTTTTTCATTTTGGTATTGTCAAAAATCCTAAAGAAAAGGCGTCATGAAATTTGCCAAGTCACTTTTTTTTTCTGATAAGTAAATTCGCTTATTTTCTTGCATTTTCTCATTTTTCAATATTAAACCAAAAAATAATCTTCCCTTTCACATACCGTAAACGCCATGCATGAGTAAAATTTGATGGGGTGAGTTAAACGCTGGTAGAGTGGTAGTTAATAACGTGTGGCTTTTACCTTTATTGAGACCTGAACTTAAAGGCCAGCACCTTAGAATTCAATTTATTCCTCTAAACGTTCCAAACTTGCATCCCTTTTAACCGTAAAGAAATTGTTTCATGTTATTCTCTCAGTTCATTATTCTAATTATATAATAGAGATAATTGCATTCATATATAGTTTTTTTTATATCAAGTCAATAAAAATACGAAGAATATCAAGTATCTCTAAATAAGTTAGAACAATCAGTTTAATAATATGATAAAATATAATTAAATCGAATAACTAATAAGATATACAAAAAATTAATAGATTAATTAAATTTTTAAAATCATTTAAAGGAATATATTTAACTAGTATTTTTGACTCGCATTTGCGTATGTCCAATGGATAAGCCCAAACAAGTTACTCCGGATTCTTATAAAATAAACTAACGTTTAACGAATAAACATTCGCGCCATTGATAATTTTCGATTTGGGTTTTGAAAGTTCTCTCTGAAAATGACTTAAGAAACCTTATATTCCTCATTAGGCGTGTGGACACCTCGAAAAGACGGCATTACCAACGCTGATTAATTATGTGGCGACCGTAAATATATAATTGAAAACAACATAACACCATTAATTTATTTCCTCAAGAAGATTCTCCATAAATCCATTCATCTTTCATTGATCTTAGACATTATAAAGGGCACTAATTAAAAATGAAAAAATGTTATTTATATTCATGATATACGAGGCACCGTACCTACTCACATCTCATTTATTATTGGATATGATATGGACCCTATTTAAGTAGAGTTTATTCCTCATCTAATAGTATATAAGATGTGAGTCAGCATGATATCCCATGAATTACAAATAACATTACTCTTAAAAATGTCGTTCTCATAATTAAGTCCAGTGGTTAATATCCGCTTTTATATTATGGACAATGAGAACCCGAGAGTAATTAACGAGCATCAGCCATCAGCAAGGCACCGATTATTGTGGAAAAGGGTCCGCGTGCCATGACTATTTGAGACGAACACTTTCGATCTATTCTAAACCAACAAATCCTGTTGTTGACACATCACACATGAAGGTGAGACAAAATAGGTAAGTCCATGTGCATTCGCACCAAGGTTTTCTTCTAGAAAATGCAAACTTCTCATTGTTTATAAACTTTTAATGAATTGAGTATTCTTTAAGTGCATCTTTAGATTTTAGATCAGATTTTTTTTTTCAGATGAGGTAAAAATCATAAAGAGAAATTTTTTTTTACTGAAAATATAACTTGAAACTTTTAGAACTAAAGCTAATTATGCTTTAGTAGTTAGCTTAATTGAAAATCTTTACATAACTTTTAGTGTATTTAATAAGTATTCTGTACAATTTAGATTTTATTTGACTATGTTGTTATATATGACCTGATAATATGAACGTGGGAGGAGGAGGAGGAGGAGGCAATTTTTTTCTATCCAAACTTCATCAAACCAAAAATGTGGCATACATAAACTTATAGGTAGTGTTTAAAATTATTAAAACTAGGAATTGATTTTATTTGAATTGAAATGATTTAAATTATTTTGATTTACAAGATAAATCCTATTTTAGAATGATTAAATAAAATAATATTTGAATTAATTTAGAAATCATATTTTATATTTAAAATATTATAATAGTATTGAGAACAATTAAAATGAGAATTGAATTGAATTGAATTATATTTAAATTTTAAAATCAAATCAATACCTATCAATTTTTTAAAAATTTGATAGGATTTAAACAACAAACAAATTCCATTGATTTAACAAATGAGATCATTTATTATTTTTTAAAGAACCAAATAAAAAAAATAATTTACAAATCAAACCATTTCTAAATTTTTCCATTACAAACATTATTTGTGTGTCTGATTGTTTGTTTCAACTTTCAATAAAAAAAAAAATATTATTCATACTTATTACATGAAATATGTGTGGGACACCATCAACTCCTTTCAATAAACGCTAACCCTGGTTAGCTAAGTGGAGGGAGCGGATCCTTTTGATAAAAAGTTCTTTAAACTATGAACATACATATTTTTTATTTTTTTAGTCAAAATGCATATTTTTACATGACCTTCGTTATAATCCAAACCAAATAAACTATTAGGATATTTGACCGACCGTTATATATTTTGGCCCCTTCCGAACACACAACTTCATGTTATCTATCTTATTTCCACCAAAAAATAAAAGTTATCTATCTTATTCTTATAAGTAAAACTGTCAAATACACAAACTGCTCTTGAGATATAAATATATTTCACCTCATTTATTAGAAAAACTTAGACTCTATCATATTTTATTGAGGGTGTGTGTTTGGTATATTCTTTTTCATGATTTGATTTTTATGAATTATATATTAAGTAATAAAAACAATTATAAAAAATAATGAATTTAATTTTTCTGCACTAATTCATGTTGCTTGATACCCATAACATATTAAACAAATTAATCTATCATAATCACTTTTATACATCAAAATAATAGATAATGTAAAATTTAGAATTAAAGAATAATTTTAATTAAAAATTTAATAAAAATTTTAAATAAATAATAAATTACACGTAAATAAATATTTAAAATAATATTAAAATACATAAATTAATAAAAATAAAAAATAAATTTATAATACATGATAAATCATATAATATTTAATGTTATATATAATTATATATAATAAAAATAAAAAATTAAAATAATCACTGCAAACTAATATTTTAATTATAATTTTTTAAAATTTATCTCTAAAAGATTCATAAATAATATTACTTGGTATGTTTTCTATGTTCATTGTACGCATTGCGATAAAAATTTCAGAAGTTGGAAATATTAAAATGTATGAGAAAAAGAAAAATGATATATATTCCTTATTTTTATATTTTACTATATGAAAAGAAAATATTACAAAAAATTACAATAAAATGATAATTTAATTTTAATGCATCAACAGTATAAATTATTTTATATTATTATCTATTTAATAATTTAAATAAATTTTTAAATAGTAGATATAAAAATAAATCACTTTGACTAGGTAACAATATATGCTTAAATATATTATTTAACTATTTATATTGTTAGCATATCATAAAATAATAATTGTAAAATAAATCAATGAATAGAAATATCAAATAGTATCAAACATACTAGATAACTAACTATTAACTATGATAATTAAATTATTGATTTATAAAGATTATTTGTAATTTTTTTAATCTCATTCATATAATTATATTTCATAATAATATTATTTATTACTAATATTATTTATCATGTGTTTATTTATTTTTAAAAATAATTTTGTATTTATTTATATAATTAAATATTATTCTAAAAATTTATTTAATTTTTATATATTCTTTATTTAAAATAATTAGTACTAAATTTTTTATTTAAATAATTATTTTTAAATTTTATTACAATTTTTAATATTATTTATGAATTTAATTTATGTGAATTGATATTATTGTATTAAAAATATAAGAAAAATAAGAGATAATAATAATAATCAGTAAAACTAATGTATCCATGAATAAATAAAACTGAGCAAATGATGTTTCTTACTTTTAAAACACTTGATTATTTCCCCAATCCTAGAAGGAGGCTTCTCTTAAAATGGCGGGGACATGCAGGTTCACCTTAGCCTACGATACTTCTATGATACCCTCAAATTTTGCCCGATGCAAATTTAGTACTGATTGGCTCTCAAAACTTTAGGCAGATAGATAGCATCATGGCAAAAACAATTACTAGGTTCCCTTTTTTGGTCTTATTGTAATGGTTGCTTTAGAATAATCCATGGGGTTAGAAATTCAGAATGGTTGATTTTCAGTCAAGCATTTCTTCTTGGACTTGCAACACATTCTTTTGGGATCAGTATTGGTCGAACAGGTAGTCTGCTTATTATATTGTTTGGTCTCAACCCATGGGAGACAGAGCACTGCGATGGAGTCATGGAGAGTCACCAGCAAGGCCTTCCTTTAAAGGGCCTATGGGGGTGCTCAACGAAAGAAGGCTAATGAAGGATTTTTTTTATTAACGGTATGTTTGATTGGAAAGTAAAAATGAAGTTAAATTTTTCATAGTTGAACTTTACGTATACTTTTATGTTTGCAAAAGGAAACGAATAAGGGATATTGTCAAAGACGTAAACAATAGAGCTACGATCCTTAGTGCCACGCGTGGAGGCATTTGTTTAGACTTTAGAAGAGGGAGGGAAGAGGGGTAATGTATGCTTGATTCAATGTGACATCTTTGTTCAATTTTTCAAATGATTCGTAGTTTCTCATTTTTAACCTCTAAATAGCATGGAAGCTACAAGTTTTTAGGTTCCATGAGAACATTGGTCCATTTATATCGTAGCTCAAAAATAGATATTCAATTAGGATACTTATTCTATAATTATTAAATATAATACAGTTTTATTATTTTTATTTATTTATCATATTCAACAGTAATTAGATAAGTGTTCCAATTATTTTTGGTTATTGGAATAACGCTGCTTAAATAATGTATATTACTTTCAAAATATCTTCACTTAATAAGTTTACCATCCTAATTCTAATATTTAAGCGCACATTGCTTATTATTTTTGGGTTTTTCAACCATGGTCTAAACCAATCTTTCTTAATATGTACTATGATTTTATATTTATTACATCATTCAGAGGTTTTATTATTTGCCATATTTTTTTGTCGTAAAGTTGATAAATAGTTTTTTTCGTGGTCTTTTATATGCCATTAAGTTTGTTTATAAATACAAAATGTATTAAACTAATCAAAATTATTAGTCGTGTATAATAATGTACAATATATAGACTTTATTTATGCAATCCACAATAACTCACTTTTTATCATAACATTAGAGTTAGTCAACAAAAAAACTTATTTAAATATATTTTAAATTTTTTATAAATATAAGTCGTTTTAATTTTAATAATATATCTTAAATTTTTACGTTACTATTGCTATTAATTATTCTAACATAACCTTTTGATTTTTGACGTTAGCTCGACTTTGTTAAGTGATGACATGACAAACGAAGAATCATATCATCACCATTGTCACGTGTCGCTATTAAGTAGGTTAGCCACCTAAGATTAAAAACTTAATTAATATTCATATAAAATACATTCTTAATAAACAGAATAAAAACACACTCAAGCACCCACATAATGAGCGCATGACAAACCTTAAAACCTACTCTCAACTGGAGCCTCCTATAAGTGATATGGGGCAATGGCCCCCATAAGTTTTCTATTTTTTTATTTTTATTTTTATTATTTTCAATTCGTCCCCCTTAAAATCTTTATTTGGTTACGTTTTATCGACTTTTTTTTAAACTATTAGATGCTTAAATATTATAATAAATAGTATTACATGTGTATATGTTTTCTTATATTTTGATTGTAAAATATTTATTTCTTTTATAGGGATTTCTCCTGTATTCTATAAAATTCATGGGTACCAGTACTTTATAGATAATTTATGATTGAAAATTTACTATGTGTTCAATTAACTAAATTTATTAATATTTTAAATATTTATAATTAAATCATTCAAAAGGGTATTGGTATACTTGGAGTGCTATAACAAAAACTTTCTTTTATACATGATGATCATTATTTAAGCTTTTAAATAAGAGGAAAAATTATAAAGTATATATAATTTTTAGGGTGAAATATATATTACCTCCTTGAATTTTAAATCATGTGCAGTTTACACTATGACTTTTCAAAACGTGCATTGCAACACCTTAGGCTTTCCAAATAGTGTAAAACACCACATTCTATTAAGTTGATATCTATTTCCACTAATAAGTAGTCATGTGCATGTCACACTCACAATTAAATAGGAAAAATGCCTATCTGTTAATCAAGTTTCCCAATCTTAAGCTCTTTCCCACTCAAAAATAGACAAAAATATTATTTTGTTACAATATCATTTTGGTACAATTAAACTCTAGCATCTTAATGGTATTTTTATCTATTCCTAAGTTGCGAAGGGATTAGAGTTGGGAAATTTAATTAAAATAAAGGGTATTTTTGTTCGTTTAATTGTGTACGTGGCATGCACATAACTATTTAATGATGGAAATGGACGTCAACTTAACCTAAGGGGGTTTTGCACTGTTTAGAAAGTTCAAAATGTTGCGATGCATGTTTTGAAAAGTCATGATACAAATTGTATATGACCTAAAGTTCAAGAAGATAAAATGCCTTTTACCCCAATTTTTATGTAATATTAACTATTCCCTCCATTTCACAGTAATTGTTAAAAACTAAACAATATATATATTGAGGAAAACGAAAAAAAATCTTGGTAAATATAGAAAACTATATGAGTTAATGAAACTATTCTTATATAGTCATTATTACTCATCTTGATAAATATATTGATTATTTGATTAACACATTAATATAAGGGTATAAATGGAAGAAAAAGATCAATGATACTAAGATATCAAAGTAAAAAATCAACCATTTTTTTTAAACGAAAGGAGTATTAAGTATTGGAATTGACGAAACAGTTTAGATCCGCTCTTGATCACACCTTTCACAGCCTTCCCTTCTTTGTCCATAGTCTGTGTACATTTTTTGTTTTTGGCCTAGAAAAGAGGGACATATTTGGGGATGAGGAAAGGGGAGGGTTGGATCAAACTCTAATGTGATTCTTTTAGCAAGCAATAACTGCTAGCCAGCCTTGGTCTTAAGGAAAAAAATTGCAAAGCTAAAGACAAGCGAAACATGAATGGAAATCTAAGCAAATCCCTTAACTCCATTTCGCTTGAACAAGTGCACAAAAACTATTATCCCGAATGAAACTCATGGATTGCTTGCCTTTGCCATAGCTCAAATTTCCAACTTCAAAATTCAACTTGGAAGTTAGTCTATAGATGTCCAACCTTTGGTTCAAGCAATGGGGAAGATAAGATTTTTGAGAGTACAACCAAGTGTCCTAAGGCTAGGGAAGAGGTGTTGCGAGGTTTGGACCCATCAAACACGTTGAAGAGGACTATTTAAGTCTATTCCATGTAGACCCATGACTTAAACAAGTTTAAATAGGTTAGACTTAAATGAGATCAGGTCACTATATTAATGTTCGATCCATTTAAGATCAGGTTGCAGTCTTAAACAGGCCAACATGTTTAAGCTTTTTTTTATAGGAGAAATTTATAAAAAAGACAACAACGAGCATGAGAGAAAGATGGTGGATGGTGTTGATCGGTGGTAGGTCTCATTTCAACAGGGTGAGAGTAGAGGGTGAATGAGGCAACCTAGATGAATTGAAGGGAGGGAGAGACTGAGAATTTTGAAGGGCATCATAGGTTTTCATCTTGACCATTAAATAATGTGGTGTGCGATGCATTACACTTAATTCGAAGCACCATAAAATGTGCCAAGCAACTTTTATTACTATGCCCTATCACAAATAATCCTATTTCATTTATCTAGACGTACTCTTATTCATCTATGTAAGGATTGTATATTTAGATTTAAATATTTTTGATTAGTAATTACCTTTTTATTTAACTAATCTAAATGCACTCTTATTCATTTATTTAAGGATTGTATATTTAGATTTAAATATTTTTAATTAGTGATTACCTTTTTATTTAACTAATCTCCTCGATACGTTAAGCTTATATGTGTAAATTTTGTCTCTAATCACGAAACCTTCTCCATATACACTTTCAAAAATCGAACTTCTGATTAGATGCGTAAGAAGTATAATTAGTTACCAACTGTGTTAAAACTAATGACTTAATTATATAATATTTTAACCACAATAAGTTAGGCCATTTCTGTGGGTATCACTGTTTTGTGTTTTCCTCTACACCCATAAAATAAATATTGACAGATTTAGAGCCTGTTTGGCAAGTGTTTTGAAAAACTGTTTTCTATTTTTAAAAACAAAAACTTAATAAAACTTGTTTGCTAAATTGTTTTGTTCCCATTGTTTTTAAAAATGAAAAAACAAACTGTGGTTTTTAAAAACAAAAGATAGAAAACAATTAAGAGTTGTTTTTCAAAACACACAGTGGCTGATTTGTAAATATGATGACTTTTTATTCTTCACCAGGCTTCGATTTCTTTATTGTTGTTTTTGTGTTTTATTGAACTTCTCTTTTCACATCCCTTCATTCACAAACCCCGCCTTCATCCTTTTCATTCGCGGCCTCCACCCCTTCGCCGGTGACTCGCTCCCCTTCGTCGGGACACATGAACCGCGACCTGCTCCCTTCGCCGCACACGCGTCCCCTTCACCAGCGCACACGAACAGCGACTGCTCCCTTTGCCAGCGCGACTTGCTCTTTTTGCTGGCGCGACCTGCTCCCTTTGCCAGCGAACCCGAACAGCGACCCGCTCCCCTTCGCCGGTGCACGCGAACCGCCACACGCCTTCGCCGCCTTCGCAAATCTGCCTAGATCGCTTTTCCCTTTCTTTTCATTTGCTGCTGTTGTTGTTTGCTCCTCTTTGTTCATGATGTTTTTTGTTTGTTGTTGTTGTTGTTGTGCGGAGTGCTTGAGGAGGAGCTTGTTTTCTGTTGGCGAAGAGCAAACGAGTTGACTCAATGGAGGTGAGGGGCTTGGGAGGGCAAGAAGATGTTGGGTTGTTGTTGTTGTTGTTAAAGGAATTGGGGTCCGGGTGAGGCTTGCATGTGAAGCTCTTGAAGCTATTGCCAAACAAATTTTTATTTTATCCATTTTAAAAGTTATTTTTTTAAAAAATCATCCAAACAAATTTTTTTATTTTTTTGTTTTTAAAAATTGGACTGAAACTTATTTTTTAAAACAGTTTTTAAAAATAAAAATAAAAAACATTTCCAAACCGCCCCTTAAATCTCGTGATTTGACTCCCAACTTAATCAGTCAAAGTGATCATAGAAGGTCCATGTTTTGTTGACTGTGAAGAAGGGATAAGTATCCATTTTTTTGGGTCGAGAGTGTCCCTTCTTCGATCAGCACATTAAGTGAAATGTGAAATCAATCCATTTTTTTCAATAAAAAAGCAAAATTTTCAATTCTCGGGTCCACAACAGAGTAAGGTTGCAATAAATTATATAATTCTAATGTCACAAGTCATAATAATATAAGTTTGAGGACCAACAAAAAAATTTAGAAGTTCATGGTAGTAGTTTGCAAAATAATATATAGAAGCTCGAATGATTTGTATACTTTTTTTTTCCTATTAATATTGATATCTTTGTTTCTCTGATAACTTGAAATGGTTTTGTGCCTTAATTGTGTTATACATTTTACGATTCGGCTCCATTAAATTGCAAAAAATATTTTAAATAATTTAAACAGTTGATAAAAAAATTAATAATATAGGTTTTTATAAAATATATAACCGATCAATTATATATAAGACTAATTTTAATTGAATTTATTATTTAATCAAATGCTATTATATGTAAGACTTTAAAAAAAAATTATAGTAGTGAATATAATTAAGAAAAAATGTTTCTATTTATGTGTCAAGAATTGAACACCTACATAAAATATTTTTATATTCACAACTTATCAAGATTAGACTATTTATATCAGCTTAATGATCATTTGAATATTCAATTATTTTTTTGTCAACAGTATAAAATAGTGAATTAATCCTTAGCACATAAAACAAAACAGTTTCATTTGCAACTGAGGTGCGCTGTACATGGCCTAATTTAAATTGAGATGTGCAATGCTTTATCAGTCGAGTGAGATGATATAATCATAAAACTACTTCCTACCCTGTCTATTGTGCCATCTGATGACATTTTTCCTCCATGCCTAAATGATAAAATAATATCTCAATCAAGTGAAAAAGAAATTTAAACCAAGAATGAAGGGCATAACGCTCGTGGCAAAAAAGAAAAAAGGTTCTGATCTCTTGAGTTACATTAGAAGACTGCTTAATGGGAAATTTTCTTGATTAGCGCATATCGTGAAATTCAATCCAAGTTGCTGTTCTGGGTTCTTTAAGGAAATGACAGAATAATACCAGTGATAATGTTACTACTGTCTTGTCAAATATCTCGCGTCACATTGCCCTCAGGTAAAATGGATGGTCCTAATTGGAGATTATAAATATTTAAAGATAACCTTGCTAACCACGTTTCATTAGTTTTTACTTCACTAATTATATTATTTAAGAGGTTTGTTTTAATATTCAATCCATATAAAATAGTTTACACTATTATCAATTGCCTACAATATTATATTGAGTTTAATTTCTATGTATTGATAATGTAAAATTTTTTTACATTATTATTCAATCAAATAATCTCATTTGAATAAATTTTTAAGTAATTAGTGTACATGTTTGCTAGTATGGCAAAATATAATTGGATGATAGAGTCAAAATATTTTCTTCTTCATATTGTCAATACATGAAAGGTAAACTCTATTATATTATATGAATCATTTTTGGATAATTATTATAATATATTAAAAAATTGACATTAATGATATATTAGAATTAAATTATTTATTTATTAAAGTTTTATATTTGAATTTTTATATAGTAAAGAGAATTAGGGGTGTAATTGGGTTGGTAGGGAGAAAATGAATTCGAACTGATCACTTTTTAATTGATTCAGGTTAATGCTTTTTTTCGCTCAATCTGAACCAAACTAATTTGGTCAACTTTGGGTTAGTTCGGATCAAGTCATTGGATTTACTTGTTTAATTTTTAAAATTTTTCCTTAAAAAATTCAATACAAAACCAAACCTTATAAAAATTTAGAATAAGCAATTACCTTTTGATCCAGAACATTTATTTCACATTTTTGCAAAGTTCTAATTTTTTGCTTAATTATAAACATTTTCTCTTTGTGGCTATAAAGCTAGCTTGAAAGCTCTTGAAATCTAGCTTCTAAACTAATGTTCCACCTAATCAAAGATAAAAGTAAACAATGACAAAACCTACAGCAACTCACAATTTCAGTTTATGCATCACTTAAAAGAAACTTTGGTGCCCAACCATTGCAATAATCATACAACACAACAGCAGCCTTGATAAGCCAACCAACACATCAACACCTAGATAAGCCAATACAATTATCCAATGAATCCAACACACAAAAGCAAAGAAACAAAACACCACAATTCATAATCCAGAACATTAAACAGCACATGTTACGATACTAGGTGTCCATAAAGGCACTCAAAACTCAAAAAAGACATAAAAATAAAATAAGGATTGATTAACAACAATAAATAAGAACAAAAGAAAATAACAAATCATACCTTAACAGAGGAGAAATCACTATCAGAAAAAGTGTGACTAATTCAGTGTTGGCTGTGTTGCTAATAAAGAACACCTGAACAAAAAAAATACACAATTAGTTACTAGTCATTAAAGATTAATTAACAAGACTAGTGCGCAATGCTACTGAATCACCAGTCATTGAAACATGGAAGAAAAAAAAGAGAGGGAAGAATAAAGTTAATCACCTCAGGGCTTTGGTTGTGACTTGTTTAGTTGCGAAAACAGAGAACTCAAGGAAGACAGGTTGTGCTCTTCCGTGGTGGGTCACTGCAGTGTCGTCGGCCATTGTGGGAGGTGTCTCTATCATGTCGTGCTAATCCATGAAGATAGAGAACCAAGGGAAAATGACGCATCGTGCAGAGATAGGTCCTCTTTGGAATTGAGCTTATCAGAGCTTCGTCCTTCCAAGATTCCGCCGGTGGCTTCTTATAATGTCTTAGGTTTTAAATAGAAGGTATAGAAAAAAATTTTCAAACCAAGAAGGGTGCTAGCTACCCTTAGCTATCATTCTGAGTCCTGAATTTCACTAAGTCTAGACCTTACACCTCCTTGAAAGACTATGTGTTAGAGTCATAATCTTGGGATTAAAAGTCTCGGCAATTGTTCCTTGAAGGAAAACAAGTTAAAGAGCAATTTTTAATTAATTTTACGAAACCTGTAAACGTTTCGTTTTTAGCCCACAAGTTTATAAAATCTCAGAAATTCTCAGATTTGAACTAAAATCTAAAATTTGGATTCTGAATTGTTAGGAATTTGAATTTTTTGATATTTTATTTGAATCAAATGAGGGATATTTCCTTATTTACATTTATGTTTTAAAGTTAATGGAGAGTAAAATAAATGAGGACATTAACTTAAAAAATAAGTAAATAGTGAGATAACCCACATGCCATATGATAGAAAAATGCAGAAGTTGGGGATTGCTGTCACCACTATAGCGGTCACCAGAGAATGTTTCATGTGGTGTAGCGGTCTGATGTACTGCTATAGCAGTCATAGGCATGTCTGTGGGGACTATGAGACGTGGTTAGACAGCTATAGTGGTGTCAGTGAGACCCTGATTTGTATAAAACCCCCCAAATTGGGTAGAATGAAGCAGAAACACAACCCTCTACCCCAAAACACTAGAAACCTCGTCCCTAACCTCTCTTCACCCTTTAAACTCTATTTTCTTCCATTTTCTCAATTCTAACTCCAATATTTCAATCCTAAGGCTTTAAGGTATTGTGTTCTCTTGATTCTTCTCTCTTTTCTCCATTTCCTTCTTGCTATTAGGGTGATTCTCTATGCTTCTCAAGGGAGAAAAGTCTTCTACCTTGTTAGAGATGGGTTTTGGGTATTTAGAGGCTTTAGAAGTTGATTTACAGTTCTATTGCTTCTATATCAGATACTACTGTCAATTCTGCTTCCTATTGTGTTGTTGGTGTTAGTTTTTCACTATCTACCCCTCTAGGTGAGTGGGTTCATACTTATTATCTCTATGTTGTTTATTAGAGTTATTATCATAAAATTATGATTTAAAGTATGATTTTAGATACTGTTGTACAAGATTTGAGGTTTATGTTGATTTATAAAATTACGATTTTAAACTAGCATGAACTATGTTTTAAAAAACTCAAGGGACCATTATTGATAAAGTGATTCTATCTAGAGTTGGTTTTAATTGTGATTATCAGAGAATTATGATTGTTAAAATGTTTGTTTTATATTGAATATGAATTATACAGGTGATACTGGAGAACGCTGAGATTTAAGGATTGTTATCATGATCTTAGTATTTTCAAGCTTATGAAAGAATGTTGTTGAGAATTGATTTAGAAGTTCAGATATAAAAGGATTTTTGAGCATGAATCTTTGTATGACTTAGAACAGTTTGCAGATACATATTCTATAGACTTGAAATCATAATGTCTACAAAGGGTGATCCCTTGGACATGATTTTATAGTCCTAGTTATGCTAAGGTCAGATTGTTAGAATTACAGGGATTTAAAGCTTTTAGAGTACCTAGAGATTTAAAACGATTTCAGATTTACTTGAGTTATGAACAGACTAGTTCAGACAGTAGCTATAGAGAAACAGACTGTGTATTAATAGCAGTTAATCCGTTAACCTTGGTACCAAGTAACCCCGGGTTAGAGTAAGTAGAAAAATCCTCACCACATTGGGGATGACGATACGTAACGCCCAGTTGTGACCTGAAACTTATAGTAAGAAAACTTGATGATACACTGGGAACGGCTGAGCATAACGCCCAGATGTATTGGTGGAATTTCATACAGAGATTTCTGCTTTTCTATTAGGATACTGTTGGATTGATATAAAGAAAATTGTGATTTTGAACTTATGAATATGAGCATGAATGTTTTAGAACCTTACTATTATTATTATTATTATTATTATTATTATTATTATTATGATTTTATTGCATTGCTTTTCTAATGTCCCATGAACGAGGGGCTACACGTGGAAATTCACTCACTGAGTTTTTCACAAAAACTCACCCCTATCCTTTCTCCTATTTTACAGATAGAACAGCTGCTGCAAATTTCTCTCAGTCATTATCCTCTCAGCAGTACTAGAGTTTCAGTTATGAGCTTCACTTGGGTGAAGTGTTTATAGTTTGTCTAGAGTGCTCTAGTATAGATGCAGGCAGGATTTTGGACTATAGAGTATGTTTACATTTTTGCATATCATAATACCATTTTAGTTCGTATCGAAAAGTTAGTACTTATGAATATTTCAATTCAGAGCAGCTTTATTCATACATGTTTTGTATTATGAACTACACACTATAGAGTTTGAATTATGAAATTTCAGCATAGACTAGTATGATTTAATAAACAGGTGATTTATATGTAAAAAATGAAAATGTGTTTTGAATAGTTTTATACTCAGCTGTGTATATAGAGAAATCCAGGTCACGAGGCTTACGTGAGAATGAAACTTCTCATGTGCTGGTTATGTTCCTAAATTAGGTCGTGACATTTCTAGAAAATAGCACCTTTGGAGAATCAAGAGTGGAGATGCAAGTCCATACTTTGGAGGAAGAGGAATAGAAGCCAGAAGGCAGAAACCCACAAGGGAAGGACGAGGGGTGACGAAATGGCTGGCCACGACAACGTGAAGGATTTTAGGTTGAATAGGAAGAGAGTTGGCAAAAATGGGAAATGTGTAGGAATAGGAAAGTTTTAGTAAAGGTAAATTACTAATTAGTTTTAGTCCTCTAGAATTAATATATATATATATATATATATATATATATATATATATATATATATATATATAAGGGGTTTGGATTGGATTGAATCTAGGATTTGAAAAGAGAAATTTGATGACCGAACCATTGTATCTATTTGGATCCAATTCGATTGATCTAATGATTCGATCCAAACAAGACCAAACCCATTGGATCGGTCCACATCAGTCGGGTTCATTGGATCAGTCCAATCTGCTTACAACCCTAAAGAGGATTTTACATTTTATTAAGGAGGCTTCTATTGCTGACATTAACTACTAATCCCCTTGGAGTAGAAGTCACTAGGATTGGTCTAATAATGAGGGGTTTGGATAGTCAATATAAAATGCTAGTTTATTATGATCAATTTAATTTTCAAAGTATAAAGAAAAAACCCTTGGAGAAGGTGTAAGAGAATTTTACTTTTACAGTGAAACAATTTCGCTCAAACTGTGTTATAAGAAAGTAATAGATTCTAAATACTGATAATTTAAATTAAAATTGTAAAAATCATAAAAAATATTGTATACTTTTTGAGTCTTTATTTATGTATTTTTTAGGGCAATGTTACATAAACGCACTCTCAGGATGCATACGCGACTCATAGTATCCATCCACCACTCATAAACATTTGCATTTGTTTTTGAATTCTTTTAGATTATTTCCTATTAAATCAGACGGCTATAAGAGACTATACGTTCAAAGAGTATTTCCCTATTTTTTAACAATGTGTTGATCGTCAAAACTAAAATCAAAGTCTACTTACCAAATGAACAATGCTGAATGAGATACTTTGCACTAATAATGCACTGTGTGCGTGGGTGTGTGTATATATATATATATATATATATAGTCTTTAAATTAGGCTGCATTCCATTGCTATCAGTATTTTAAGGTTTTTTTGGTAAATAATTTTTTGTTTTTGGTAAATAAATATTTTAAGGTACAATAAGAGGAGTGGACCGTACAAGCTTTACACAAGTCTAGTGGTAGCAACGAACATTGTATAACAAGGCAATATTATTATCTGTAGTCAATGCAGTCTTACATGATCTATCAAACATACCATTCGTAAAAATTTTGATGAGTATATCATTTTTTTCCTTTTTTTGGTGAAGGATGAAAGAATAAATTGATGCTCCTTTCAAAAAATGAAAATAAAAATTAATAAATTGATGTCACATCGGAAAAAAAAAGATAAATTGCGTGCGGAGAAAATGGCCGAAGTCTAATGGGCTTTGTCTGGTTAGCTGGCAAAATTGGACAGGTCAGATTGGTATTCTTTTCTTGACCTATCACAACCCTAGCCCATTAAGGCAATGAAAAAACAATATAATAACAATAAAATAGTTTAATAATTTTTTTAATGGCCATGCACTTATATATTTATATATAAATAAAATATATTTGAATCTCATTCCACCACTTCATAAGTCAAGCAAATAAGAATATTTAATTAAATGATAATAAATTTTTTTATACTATTAATATATCAAAATTAAATCATAAAAAAATAATTAATATAGTTTTTTTTTAAGTTCAATGGTTCATCTGCCCTATTATTGGAATTCAATTGATATAACTAATTCATAATGACCGAGTGAGGGCTCTAAGTCTCCAGTCAATATTTTTTTCTATTTTTAAAACTCGCACACGAAACACTTAGTCAAAAGATTAAAAATACTTCATATTTTATATTTGAGCGTATTGTGTGTATATATATCAATACAATAAAAAATTTAATTATTTTTCTTAATAATTTATATTACCTAACCGTTCTTATTAATTTTAATTTTTTTATCCCAATTTCTAATTTGTATAAGCTAAACTGTTTTTTAAAAAACAATAGATAATTTACATTTTTAAATATAAAAAATTTATTTGAATAATGATTGAGTTTATAGAAAAAACTTCTAATAATATTTGAAAATTTAGCTTTCATGCATTGTCAATATAAAATTATTTTACATCATTAATTAATAAAAAATAAAAAATAAAAAATATGCCAAAGTAGGATGAGTAATTATAATAATAAATAATTATTTAATATAATTTGATATTTTTTAAAATTTTATTAATTGAGAATATAAAATTATTTTATATTATCAATGTTTGAAAATTAAATTATTTTTATATATTTAATTTAAACAAGACAGGATAATAAAAAAAACTCCAAACTCTTCAATTAAGATTAAAAAAAAAAAGGTTTGGTTCCACGTTGTAAAGTGTAAACCAAAGAATGATATAATAATATCCATCCATCCCCATCCACGCCACAATGTGAATATTATTTGTATGCTAAATAAATAACAAATTGCCGCCCTTGACCCCAAAAAAATTGGGAAATACCAATCCCCCCTAACCCACAACTGACTCAGCCACGACCATCTCACCACTCCCTCAGTTGCCTTCCGCCATATCCCACTAACTTTCTTCATCCCTCCCTCTTTGCCCCCCTTCTCCAGTTCTCCTTAAAAACCTTCCAATCAAACATCTTCCTTTCCCTCTTTAACCCTTACCTCCCTCACTTCCCAAATCTCACTGCAAAAACAAAACACTCATAAAAAAGCACACACGCATACACATTCCTTGCAGTTCTCTTTCTAAATGCTGCAAGGGTAAGAACTCCCACCATCCACTTCATTTCATTTTCTTGTGTTCCACCTGCTTCTCCCTCAACAATAACCGCATTTTAAAAAAATAAAAGAAGAGAGAGAATTGAAAAAGAAAGAGAAAAACGCCCTCTGGATCAGTTCTCAGCCTTCAATGCCTTTGTAGCTCCTGGACCCCACCTTCTCTTCCTTCTCATCCTCACCCCCTCTCTCTTTTAAACCTTCATTCTGTTCCTCTTATAACCACCAACCAAACAAGGCCTCTGAGTCTGAGGCATACAACAACAAAAAAGAAAAAAAAAAAAGGGAAATTTTTGGGTTCTGAGAGGGAGGGGAACGTAGAATGACCAAGATCACAGCTTCACCAGATGATTCTGTGGACACCACCACCACAACGACAACAACTACCCACTTGGATTTCTTCAAGAGATTCAAGAGGTTCAACCCTCTAGAACCTTCTCTGGGCATAGCCAGCTTCTTCCTCGTGACCCTTCTCTTGTTCCTTGGCTGCTTCTCCTACCTCGATTACAAGGGCTTGCGGTCTAAGGGCTCTACCTTGCTCGGCCTCCACGTTCCCTCTTCTCCTTGTTCTTCTTCTTCTAATGCTCCACAAGTTGTTGAGTTTCTGCAACAAGAAGGTGATAGCTGTGACGTGTTTGAAGGGAACTGGGTTTGGGATGAGTCCTACCCTCTCTACGATTCCATCAATTGTTCCTTCGTTGATAAGGGTTTTCGATGCTTGGAGAATGGCAGGCCTGATAGCTTCTTCACCAAGTGGCGATGGCAGCCCAAACATTGCAACTTGCCCAGGTTCCAATATTGCCCCTTCTATCTCCTTTCCTTTCCTTTTTTTTTTCTTTTCTGTTTTTGGATATCGTACCAGTGTGTTGTGTTGTGTTGTGTTGTTACTTGTTACTATGAAAATGAACGGTTTTGAATTTTTTTGTCTAGTAGCTGATTGATTACGGGATCACCCTTTTGTAAGTTTTAAGTGAATTTTATGTTTCAATGAGTTGCCCTTTTCGTTGTAACTTGTAAGCATTCTGTAATTAACTGTTTGGTACTTCGTATGAATGAATCGGTCCGGAGAAATTATTTGTTCTTTTTTTTTTCTTGTTTTCTTTTTAGGGGGGTTGTTTGTTAATTGTTGAATACGAAAAAATAGCTGCTAGTATTAAGTGAATTAGGATATGAAGTTTATTGGTTTGTTTTTAACCTTCTAACAAACGATGCCTAATGATTGTTGACATTGTCAACTTGGCATTTCATTTCTCATTGACTACTCAGTGTCTGATTTTCTTTTTCCAAATAAAAGGATTTTTTTTTCCCCTTGATTTGGGGGTTAAGCTGCTTTGATTTATTATGCTCTCTTAACTGGACAGCATGTGCCTGCAGTAATATGCTTTGGACTTGCTTCTTTTTTAGAACAATTTAGTTTGAGCTACAATTATGTATTGAGTACTTTTGGCTTGATTCTTGGCATGTAATATAATATGGGGCTTTACTCTTGTGTCAGATTTGATGCAAGGAACATGTTGGAAACGCTACGTAACAAGCGGCTAGTTTTTGTTGGTGATTCACTTGGAAGGAACCAATGGGAATCACTTCTTTGCATTCTCTCTTCTGTTATCGTGAACAAGAGTGCTGTCTATGAGGTTAATGGGAACCCGATTACAAAGCACTCAGGCTTCTTGTGTTTCAAGTTTGAAGAGTTCAACTGCACCATTGAGTACTACAGATCAACATATCTAGTGGTGCAGGGACATCCTCCTTCTGGGGCGGCTGAAAATGTGTCGTTGACTTTGAGATTGGATGTTATGGACTGGTCTTCTCGTTGGTGGAAAGATGCAGACGTGCTGGTTTTGAATACCGGACACTGGTGGACTTATCAGAAGACTGTAAAAGTGTAAGGATCTTTTTTATCTCTTGCTCCAATGGGTTAGATCACTATTCTTCTTAGTAAATCAATCTTTGAGTGCCCCCTTCTTTTGGATTTTGAACAAGGATATGTGAAAAGAAGGCATTAAATCGTGTGATAGTGATACCAACACAGTTTATCCGAAACAGATAATATTTTCAGAAGAGAAATTTTTTGGTAGATTGATATAATTTCTTACCATATAGAACCCTCCCTAAGATGGACACTAACTACTAGCAAGGAAGGATTGCATTTATATGAAGGCTGTGATATGCTTGTTTAATTTAGATATTTGCAGGCAACTATTTTCATTGCATAGGAAACTTGTGTAAAAAGTTTTCATCGATTCAACTAGGATCTTTATTGGTACAAACCTTTCGGCAGTAGAGCTCTGTTTGGGAAATTGAAATTTTACGGAGCTTTCATTCTTCAAAGAAATTAATGAGGAGAGTGGGGAGAGGGAGGGGGGTTTCTACTTTAAATTTGGCTAAGTATGCTTGATATAGAAAAGCTGTAGTCATTTATGGTCCATTTATCTCCATGACATGGGAATGTGTAGTTGTAAATTACTTAAGATGTGTGGCTGCAAATTACCTTGTTAATACTTTGCAACAATATTTTGACTCTTTATGCAGTTAAGCTATAATTGTTAAAATTGGAATTATGTGACTTTAATCTTGGGCTCATTTCATTACTTAGGGGATGTTACTTCCAAATAGGAGACAAAGTGAATATGAAGATGAATATACAAGATGCGTTTAGAAAAGCAATTGAAACCATGGTTGATTGGATTACCAGAGAAGTAAACATGAACAGAACATATGTCCTATTCCGCACTTATTCTCCTGTGCATTTCAGGTTTGCCTAAACTTTTAAGCAGACTTACCTGTACTTTATATCTGTGGTTGCTTAAGCTTTGTCTGTCAATATTTTTCTAATGGGATCTTCAGTTACAGTGCCCCTCCTCTAAAATTATTGTGGCTGATAAAATGAAATTTATGTAAACTTAAATAAAGTTATTTATGTGGATTTTAGGATTTGTTATTTCACCACACCCTTCTTTGGCAGGCATTTAAGTTTTTGGACTGTATTTTGTTTTTCATGAAGCCTAAAATTCAAGGGCCCAAAATTTTCTGCTTCTCAGGGACAGGCCTTCCTTTTTGGCAGATGCATATGCTTTTGTCTTCTATAACTCGAATGTCATGTTATGCTGCTTTAAAATAGTTACTGTTGTCAATAGCGAGGATCTGGAGATTTGGTTCCAAGTTACTGAAGTAGTTGTTGAATTATTTATTTATGTTGGGGGTGGCTGTGAGGAGAAAACAATTAAGACCTTATTATATATAGCACTTGGAATGCAATACGCTGGATGTAAACTTAGGCAATAGTTTTAAAAAGGTGCTGTTTGAGATAATGAGCTAAATTCTTTACAAGATTCCGTTTGTTTTGCAACCACATTAACTGGATAATAGGAGGCATTGCTTATATCAGTCAGTTGAATGCTAGGGAAAACTACATTTTTGAACACATCACGAATTTGCATAGAATGTTTGTGTTGTCATTCTTTCTTTGAATGTTCTCCCCATGTTTCTTCTGGCTTGTTTTCATGTCCAACTTATCTGGTTTTGTTCCTTACCATTAATTTCTGGTTGGTTCCTTAATTCAAACAAACTGTTAGGAACTTTATCTGTATCAGTAGTGACTAGTGACCACTAATGTGGAAGAAGATATGAATGAGTCATGGCACATTTATTGGGTGTAACAGGGGTGGTGACTGGAACAGTGGTGGTGGTTGTAACTTGGAAACACTACCTGATTTAGGTTCCCTGCCAGAAGTAAACGACCGTCATTCCAGAACCATCTTTAATGTCTTGTCAGAGAACGCAAATAAATCAGGAGTCATGAATTTGGACTTACTAAATATCACCCAAATGACATTACGCAGAAAAGATGGCCATGCTTCTATTTACCATCGTGGTCCAGGCCGCAAGGCCCCTATACAGCTGCAAGACTGTAGCCATTGGTGTCTACCTGGTGTTCCTGATTCTTGGAATGAGATTCTTTATGCACTTATTCTCAAGAGAATGGCTATTTGAGGAAATAATACAACATAAGTTTCCCAAGTTTCACTATCACCGATCTATTCAGTCCGCAGCGAATGCACTAATTTGTGCAAACTTTTTGCAAATGCTTGCTTTGCTGCCGTCATTCTTTGATGAGTGACACCAAGCTGCGAGTTGAATTTGCCATCTTCTGTGGTCAGTCAGAGTGTAGTTGATGCTTCGAACCATTCGTTGGTTTGCCTTATGCTATTCTTAGCAAACAAAATAAATTAAGCCGCTTCAGTTTCCTGCAAAATGCTTGCCTGACCCTCTTTGTAGGGGTCTGTCATTGTATGTGAGCATTTCAATACCAAGATGGGAACTTAGTATTGGACGGTGAAATTCAGGTATAGCTTGTGGAAAAAATCATAGTCTCTGAGATACAAGCTTGGTGCATCAGAAGGCATTTTTTTTGTAAATTCATAGTGATGCGGGTCTTCAAAAGCAATGTGGGATATATGCCGATGTTGCTGTTTGTACATGTATATAAATATAAATATAAATTAAAGTTATTGGTTTTTTGTTTTTTTGGTCAATTGATTTCATTTATGTAGACAAGTTTCGTGGAATAATTTCTGCATGGTGCTTTGCAGTTTGCTCATATTCCAATGCACTAATGTTAATATGTACGGTGACCCAGAAGATCGTTGCGGATCTAATATCGATGTATACATGTAATCTGGTTCAAGTTTCAAGAGTTAATCGTGTTTTCAATCTCCTTTGAATAATGCTTACGAATCACACACGTTATATTTTTCGGATCTGGAATCACACACATTGTTGACCATTGATATTCTTGAAATTGGCATTTTAGTACCCTTTGCGTGAGCCACGCTCGGCAATTCTTCGTTACGTGTTTCTGTTTTCTGGGGGTCAAGATTCCACAGCCTGAGCTCTTAATTATATAAGGGTTTGTGTAGTTTTTTGTTTTTATATTTAGTTCATGCGTTAAATATAATAAGGACATGGTTGATTGGAGGGTGAAAAATAGAGATAAAAATTGTATGAATGAACTTAATATGATATTTTATACATAGAATTTAGCATGTAATTTTTATCCTCATTTTTACTCTTAAACAAACAAAGCCAAATCAGAAAAAATCTCAGTTCATTTTTATGTTTTCTGGCTTTATTATGAATTTAGTTTTAATGTATTGATAATAAAATAGCTTTACAATGCTACTTAATAATGTAATATAATATAAAACAACATGATTCATTCTCACAGTCATCATTTGAAAGGGTACGCAAATGCATAAGTGTATCAAAATTAACTCTTTAAACATAGGCCAAACCTAAATTAGAAGAAATTAATATCGAACTTTATAGATGAAGCTGGGAGTTTATTTTATTTTGAGTCACACCCAAGGCATAATTGTGATGCACAACATCATGGACCTATGAATACAAAATTTCCAATGCCTTCAGATGGAAACTTGTAAGCCAACCAATACCTGTTCCCAAAGCCTTAGGATGCAAAATGGAAACATCAAGACCTAAGCTCCAATTTTCTGTTCCTAATTGTCAAATGGGTATCGCTCATACCTGATGGAACAATCATGAAGCAATATTCGAGCCCCTTATGGCCTGCGACATGGGGTTAAAAAGGCCGTTTTGGCAAAACCAAAACAGGTTTTCCAGTCAGAGGTTGTGAGATTTAGGCTGCAAGCAGCATGTCCATAGGCAAAGGAATTAGGATAAGGTGAAATGTTGTAGTAATCATAATTTTTACGGCTTGGTCTCATCTCTTAAGTCTTCAAGAACATACCTTAAACTAATAGCAAAAGGGTCACCTGAAGTGTACACCACACCGTTGCAGAGGAAGTTGGTGATGCTGGTGTTGGGAACACTCTCAGCAACACTCCACGGGCACAACATGAACAAACCAATGGCAATTGGTAAATCTTTTGGGGGAAGACCCATCTTCATATCCCCTTCGATTGAATTCTAGCATGTGTGTGGGCTTGTTTGTCCAATTTCAAAGGTTAGTGTATTGGTTTACATCTATTTCTAGGCTCCAATATTCAATACCAAGCTTTTGTCTTTTGTTAGTTGTAATTTGTAAATGGTACTACTTGTTAATTACGTACCGCGCCGCTCCTTGATAAGCTTGTGTAAGCGTCTACAGAGAGCTCAAAAGATTTTAGCAAATTTAAGTTATAATCAAATTCATTGAAAAAATAATACTACTATATTTGTAATATTCACTAGGAATTTTGAATAACTCTAGTTATATAGATAAAAGGCTATTATGATTATCACGGTTTATATAAATAAAATTCCATTCTTTTTCCTTAGTATTTGAAAATATAAATTTCCTATATTAAAGAATGGTAGACTAGTAGCTTATTTAAGCCCAATTCCTCTGTCTAGGAATAATAGTCACTTTGAAAAATTGAGAGAAATTAACTATTTTTTACCAGTTTCTCTCAATTTCCAACTATTATTCCTTCAGGGAAAGAGTATTAAATGAGTATGTGATATGAACAATGTTCATGTAAAGGAGATTTCAAAGGAAGAATCACACTTAGCCAATAGCCACTATTTAATCTTGGTTTTATGTGTTGATAAAATGCAAGCATTCATTGGTCGTCCAAACATTGATAAAAGATTAATCATAAGGGGAAGTAACTTTGACTCTTTTTTTTAATTGCAAATGAGGTTTGAATCTATGATATTATGATCTTATGATAAACTAGCAAAACTCCTCCCTAGTAACCCAATTGTGATGACTTACAAGCTAATTGGAAAGTTTTTAAGTGATAGAACTGAATTGAATTCCTACAAGAATTGAATTCAATTCTTATGTTTGGAATGAGTTAGTAAATTGAGGAATTGAATTGAATTCCTTGATTTGGAATGTATCTAAAAAATGAATTGATTTATTAATTTTTACAATTTTATCCAACACTCCAACCTATTCTCCCTCGTCTTCTCAGCCATCCTCCTCATCTCTCTTTGTTTCTATTTCCGCTTTTTAATCAAACCAACCTTCTTAGTGCAACTACAACCTTCCTCATCATTCTCTGTCATCCTCCTCCCAAACCCACTTCCTGCTGCAACTACAACAATCCTCAAACCTACTTCCTCTTCCTCTTCTCCTTCCTATTAAGTCAACCCATTTTGTCCAACAATCCCCAAACCTGTTCCCAGCTCTCCTCGCCAGAGAACATCGGTTGGATTCGTAGCTAAACGGTGGTGGCGGAACGGCACAGTGGAGGGACGACGGCTCCAAGTTGTAGCAGAGAGAGCACGGACCGCTATATAGTAATTTGATTTTTTCTTGATTTTTTTAGATCAATTCCATCACCAATTCAGATATCTTTAGGTTTGATTTGTTTTTGGGGATGTTTGTAGAATTGAATTCTGATTCACATGTAATTCTTGGATCAAAATTTGTTCCAAAGTGAAGAATTGAATTCGAATTTTATCCCTTTCCAAACACCCCTTAGATTTAATAAGGTGAGTTTAAATATTAAAAAATAATATCTGCAATTAATGGCATCACTAATTGCTGTTTTTTTTTTCATTTTAATAACCACAAAGGCAGTTAGATTACATGATACATCATTTAGTAAGGGAATGTTTGATTTTGGAGGAGAAAGGAGAAAATGAGAGAGATTTGTAGAGTAAAATTCCAAAGCTTTAAAATCTCTTTCATTCCCTCTCTTCTCTTCCAAAAATTAAACTCACAATCACATCCCAGGAGATTATATTATAAACGCATATTTATAATTTGTAACCCAAAATTGGCGAGTGGTTTATACTGTATATAGCATGCTACTATAGATGCATAGGTTCTACGAAGACGATGTTGGAGGTGAATGAGTACGAAAATGAGCAATTTCTCCAAGTTCCTCCACCTCTTTCACCAAGTCCTCCACCTTCTCCAACACTTGGGTGAGCAAGAACAAGAAGCTTGCAATTGCTAGCACTTCGGCATTATCAAGTGCGGATATCTTGGACGTGGAAATCACCAAGCTTAGATCTGTTCTCGCTGCTTTCAACTTGCCCGAAATGGTGCCCTCTGCCTTGCATTTCCTCATTTGCTTCATGCTCTCTCCGACTTCCCTCAGAGCCCACGCAACATTTGACCCAATTGCTTCCCATGATTCTAATTGGACCGACGGTGATTGCCTCATAGATGCCATGGCCTGATCACAAGATTCATCGAACCCGGACACATAATTAGCCCATCAAATCTCTTAATTTTCATGTTGTAACCATAAAATTATCATACGGACCCAAAGAGAAAACATATAATTATTATAGGGATTAATTTCTGTATATTAACTGAGTTATTCAACTATATATTATCATGTCAATAAAGATAATTAATTATCAAATGTATTACTTGAAAAGTCATACAAATGAAATAATTTGATTGGTTAATAGTATAAAAAGTTTAAGAAGAATTTTACACTATCAATGCATTAAAACTAAACTCATAATAGGTTTTTAAAGAATTTTAAAATAAAAAATACAATACAAAAAAACATTATATTAAAATTTTAAAGAATATTTGATAGGTTGATTGAAAGCTTCGAGAACTATATTTTTTATGAATTTTTTTTTTGTATTGTATTTTTTTAATCTTTAGTTATAAAAACCAGCCTTGCGTATACCTGTTTTGACGCTTGGAGGCAACGTCCCACTGCAAGAATAAATGCAGCCAATTCTCGAAGATCCTCTCCGATTTTTAAGTACTTCTCCCATGGGTAGGAAAATCCAAATTTTCCATGCCAGGGTTCCCATTTTGCGAAATTTGCCTGAAAAAACAGAATAAGTGTTATTGCAGAGCAAGAAAATTCATAGTTTTTCAATAACTGATTTTAAGAAATCTAATTGAAAATTCTCTACGTACCAATAATCCATCCTTTGACTTGGAGTTCAACACAGACTTGCAAACGGTGAAGTTAACACTGGGCTCTTTTTCCGTTTCGCCATCGAATTTGTCGTCTTCCTCCAAGCAGCCTACAATCGAAAGACGAAAGATTTCCTTTTGGCTTAGCTCTATATTTATATAGCATTATTATATTTATGGATTTAATCATGATATACTTATCATATAATAATATTTTATATTATTATTTAATCATATATTATCATATTAAAAAATATAATTAATTTTCATATGTATTATTTAAAAAATCATATAAATAGAAGAATTTAATTAGATAATGATACAATTTTTATTCTGTCAATGTATTAAAATCAATTTTTATATTTATATTGAATTTGTACCGTTCTTTATAAAAGCTTGAAAATATCACACGTATAAAAAAAATTAAGTAGGTTAGTTAAATATATATTTTAAATAAAATTTCATGTAGGCAAATAAAATATGCAAATAACATTTTTCATATTATATTATAAGAATTGTTAACTTAAATATCAATCCTTGATTGATTCAAATAGTTTGAAACTTCTTTTAAACCAATGTCTCAATTTTGCATTTAATTATAATAAAAGAAAAAATATATATATAGTATCTCATATTAGCAAGTATAAGAGGTTTAGAGCCAAGAAAAGTATTTTTAGGATGTGTATGTATAGTTAGAAGGTAAAATTAAGAGAAAATTTCAATAAATGAACTCCATAAATAATTTTATACAAGAAAATCATTTATAGAATTTTTTTTATTTCAATTTTACTCCTCATCCAAAGATACCTTCAACTTTAACATTTATCATGTTTATAATTGAACTTTACCTTCCTTCCTTTTTTTTTTTAAAGGTTTCATGTATGTTCTTTTAGTATTTATGACTATGACTGTCTGAACACGAGCAACGGTATATATATATATATATACCTTGAATAGTCTTGGCAAGGTCCATGAACCTTGAGACCGTGGAATCATGAAGTTCATCGCTGGCCCACAAGGGGAAGACGAACAGACTCACACAAATGCACACAATGAAACCCATCACGATTGTTAAGAGACGTTGGCGGGCTATTTCCCACACTGTCTCATCGGCACGTACGCCAGACACCACAACCAGATTGAAAGTCAGCATAAATATCATCACTCCATAATCGTATCTTTGCTTGATGCTCGGAACCATTCGAAAATATGTTGCTACTGATCCTGGAAAAATAATTATTAATGTTTATTTGCCTCCAACAGTTGTTTAATCATAAGAACTAGCGACGAAACTGCTTTTCTGAACGTGAGATGTATATATCATGAAACACTCTACATTTTAATGCGATTATGGGTGAGTACTGGTGTGTATATACACGTGTATTTATGTGAGAGGGGTGCTATATGTTTGATGTCAAATCCCATTAAAAACGGAACTCCTAAAACCTTTTTTTTTTTTTTCATCAAAATCAAGGTATTCCCACTGTAGGAAACTATGAGACTAATTTCTCACCCATGGTAGGCACCTCTTAAGGTGAAAGAGCTAGCTCGAAATTTTTTAATTAGTTTTCCATATTTAAAGTCAGAAATCAAATCTTGATATTTGATTATAAGAGGATGAGTTCTTACCACTTAATCACGTCCTGAACTCTTAAAGCTATATGCACTTTAATATATGTGGTTTTGATTTGAGAAATACTAGCGAGGGTTTCCACAGTATCACCACAAAAATACTTTATGATTTTTTTCTTAATTTCTGACTTCTGTCACTAATAACCGTATATAAGAGATTTGTGAAAATAAAAAGGAACTTACCAGAGATAAAAACAGAAATACCAATGATGATCGAGTTACCAACCCCTCCAATGTTTTGGGCAAAAAATGCTGCTATGCAACCCAGTCCACCTCCTAGTATAGTTCCCATCCCACGATTGAAGCCCTTTCCTAATGTTGCTCCTGTTATCGCATTAATTAATTGATGTGCATTAGATTCACCGAGTGCTTCAGACAAAATATTACAATATATACTACCTCCGATATTAAATAAATATCCATTTGAATAAATTAGTATATTAAAAAGTTAATATATTAAGCTACAATATCATAGAATTTTACTTTCAGACAAATTGATTTTTCAATGTTCTGGTTTGTTTTAATAGACACTTATTTGAAGATGAAGAAAATATTTACTATCTAGCTTCTTAAGAATTGAGGCTAACGTATAATATATGTTGATGAAAGTACCTGCAGAGAACTCAAAGATTACAACAACAGTCATGATAGCCCACATTGCATTTTCTCCAACTTGCTCAAAGAGAGGGTTCAGGAGGTAAAAAAGTGAAACCAGAACGAGGGAGATTCCCACTTTGACACTGTGGATCATCTTCCTAGTGTCATGCTTACTTTTCATCCGCTTGTCCCTGCTGAGATAGGAAGTAATGGGGACAATTGAGCAGTGGATTCTCTTCTCTCTAAGACGGGAAATGTTGATGGGTGGAAGTGGAAACCGAAATGTGTTGCTCTCCTTCACATGATGAGCAAAATTATTCTCCTCTCCATTGGTAATAGATATTACATGAGTTGATTCCATTTTGTCCTTACCCCACCAGATTCCTTTGGCCCTTTTTTCCTCTTGGACTTTGAATAAATCACTCTATATATTTTGGAACCTCTAGTTGGAGGGAGACCCTATTTATACTATGCCCCATGATGAGTGGAGAATGATGAAGGACCAAATTGTTGAAGTACCAAATTAGTGGATGTGTTGCTGGCCCTTTCCATCCCTATAATATTCAAGACATGACTATAGAGAATGAAATAATAAGTTCCACCAATATCCTAATTACCTTGATATGAAACACATCAGTGGGGCTTATGTTAATTAGTGACTTTAGTGGAACACGTATGCACAACACGAGCCTATCGTACCCTTATGATCAGAAGGAATTGTCCTTCAGAAACACCTTTGATGTGGCTCTCATCTATTTATTGTGGGGATTTTTCTGAAGTAAGATGCACAAATCAGATGGCTGTATTAGATTGCTAAAATCGTAGGCATAAGTTTTCAATAGTTAGCACCACTAAAGCAGTCTAACAGATGTTCCTCAAAGAAGGACCATGAGCCAACATTGTAAGTCACAACTTTAAGCAACTTTCTTATTGTTTTGTAAAGTTAGTGGTGCTGCCAGATATTTCCCGAATGTACTAAGTTCAAAATATTATAATGTTTTAGGTGACCTTCCCGTCAAGAATGTCTACTATGATTTTTTTTGGTACATAGGATGTCTACTATAATTAATTTGTATAAAATGCAAACAACTATATGGGAACCACTTTACTCTGTATGCCTAAATTTGGCTTGGATCGGAAAGCTTCAAGCGAAAGGAGTGTGGCTTATTACCAAATGATAGGAGCAGATCACTAATCAAAATTAAAAGTTATTTAACTTTAAAAAAATCACATCACTTTGTATTTTAATTTTAGTTATTCATATGAGATTTAATGTTCAAAATTTACTCTTTCTACTTTCGTGTGTGTGGGCGGGGGAATTTGTTGACATTTGTGTCAGTTTCTTTTTCTTTTATTCATACACCTGTATAAGTTTAACACATATTTTATATCATCAAAAAGCTCTTTATTGAAGAATTTTTCACATAACCTAATTGAATATATGTGTGTGTGAAGATCCATTTATACTAGGTATAAGATTACTATGTTTATACCATTCAATAACTTTCGATAGAAATTGAATTTAATTGATCTGATTATTGAATTATGTGATATTACATTGACGATCAAGTATCACAGATTTCAGAAAAATCAGATAACAATAGGCATACATTCTAAGGATTGATATTTACTAGTATTTTTGAAAACATTATCTGTCAAAATAAAGTAGCATAATGAAATATCAAATTATTTTCAAACTATATAAAATTTGATATATTTGATCTACCAGGTAAAAACTTTGAATTTAACAGTTGAATTGATGAAATTTTATACTCATAAAAAGTTATTGAACGATGTAAGTCTAAACATATATATATATATAACCTTTTATGTTTATGGTAAATGGTCTAGTAAATTATTGAAAAATTTTAAGATATATATCATTAATTAGATAAGTATGAACAAGTGAGATTAATCAACACTACTAGAAATCTGGGGATGTCGATGGCAAATACCGACCGGTACGTATCGGTCAGTAATTACTGACGGTATTTCCAACGGGTTATCGCATTTTTGTATTATCAAACTTATTATAATCAATTTGCATGACAATTTGTCAACAGATGATGGCGTCACTGTGCGCCATATGATGCGCACAATTTCCGATGAATATACTGATGGGTTTACCGATTAGTACAATTATTAATTATTAGCCTGTAGGTAAATGGACGCGCGCCAAATGGCATGAGCACTTTATCGATGGGTTTACCAACGGGTTTATCGATGGTTATTTAATATTTTATTTTTTCTTTAATTAATGACAGGTAAGTAAAAAATATTTTTTAAAATTTTCAACAATATAAAATTTTTTTTATTAATTTTATCGACCGGATTTTTGAAATTTCATATGTTAGTGTGCAACTTTTGGGATTTCTATGTATCCATCGATAAACTCATCGGTAATAAGTGATATGTGAAATGCACTATTTAACACCGCTACTCCTTCTTCCTTATTTCTCCATAGCATTTCTTCCTCTTCACTCTCTTTCTCTCTTTTCCTTAGTCACCGCCGCCAGAGCTCCATTCGCTGAACGGAGACCACCATTGCAATCTAGGGGCCTTGGCAAGCATTTTAGTTGATTTAGTTTTTTTATTTGATTTAGGCTTTCCGTTCGTTTAAGGGTGCCTATAGTGTTGTGTTTTATTGCATTAAATAGTAATTATCGTTATTATTTTGTAAATGCAGGAGTTGTGTTGGAGGGTTTCACTATTGACGTTAGGGGTGTACAATAAACGGGTTGGGCCGAGTTGCACAGAGCCCAAATCCGATCTAATTTTTAGATCGGGTCAATTTTTGAGACTCAAACCCGATCTGACAATGAGCAGACTATATCCCGGATCAACCCGTCACTCGAACAATATATGAGAATTTGGTATTGTACATGGTAAAGTTATAAAATTTTATAAATGAGAAACAAATTTTTAGGGATATTTTACGATATAGGTTTCAAGATAAACCATATCAATATAGCAAAAAATCAAGTTGTGTAAAATATATTATTTGAACTTCAAAATTTTATCATTTTCCAAAAATTATTATAAAAATATATGTCTTTTAGGGAATTATTTAGCTTCGGGGCCAGGTCAGGCCAACTAAACGTATAACCCGAACCCGTCCCAAAAATTGTACCGAGTCAAATTTCAATATCTGAATCCATTCCAATGAGTTTCGGGTTGGGCCGGGTTGGTGGGTTCAGACAGGTTATGAACACCACAAATTGACGTATTGGCATTGAGAGCGGTTTGCCATTTTTTTTTCCTTTTTTGTTTTATGTTTTATATGTCTAAATGTTTATAAGTGTGTAAAATTAAATATTTGGCCCTTATTGAATTTTCAGAATTAGATTTAGTTGCATGCAGGGAGCTTTAGCATTCTTTGTTTTTTTTCACTACGGTTGAGGTTGGTAACGAAATCCTTATTATTTATATGGTTTAATATGCATGTAGGATAGAGACTTATATTTTCTAGAATAGAGTTGTAGGAAATAAAAATTACATAATTGGGAAAAAAGACGTAGAGGTCCTTTCTCAACTCATTTGTATTGTTTGCAATGTGATTTTTTGTGTTTGTAGAGATTGCAGAATGTATACTGTAGAGTTTTTATAATAAAACGAATTGCAGTTGGCGTTTAGAAAATGATTACCAGTTTACCACTAACCGCATCAATATATATGTATAAATTTGTCAGTAGAGCGTAGAAGCTAAACGCCCCCTGAATCGTACATAGCTAAGGCTACTTTTAGATTCAAGAACAACAGGAAAATAAAATTTTAAAAAAAAAATCTAATGAGTAATGATCAGTTTGATGCTTACAAATAGTGCACCTTTTTCGGTTACCGAATAGCAAACACGTGCGTTCTCAATATTTGTGGCCACATATCAGCCAAGAAATGCTGTGCACATCTGTTTGTTCTCAGTAAAAAGGTTTTATAGCTACATTTTTGTCTTTGAAATCAGTTGCTTTTATTAGCACAACCATAAGATGGTATTTCTCTGCAAATTGCGGCAGAAAACATTGGAGTTATGTTATTGGACCATCAAAATATAACCTTAATTAGATCAATTTTCTCGCATAAATGTTATAGAATATAGTGTTGATGCAATATGAGTTAAAGTATTGCATTTACATGGCTTTTTAAATAGTGAGTGAGAGTTAATCATTATGACTAATATTTATTGTATAATTAGATAATAGTATAAAAATTTTAAACAATTAATCTATTAAAATTAAATCACAATATATTATATATTTATTTTATTTTGACACACTAATATTTCATATTAATTTACACTTACAATACTCAAATGCAGGGTAGGTATACGATATTTATTAAGCATAGGTTAAAAAAAAAAAGCCATTTTTCCTAGTCATTGTTTCATTGTCAGCATTATTTTATTAGGAATATTGTTATTTTAACACTTAAAAATAAATGTTTAATTAGGATATCCACTTTATTATTATTATATATGATGAATTAATAAAAAAAATAAAAGTTATTATCACATTTAATAATAATAAAATTAATAATCTCAATTAAATATTTATTTTTTAATATTAAAATAATATTTACACTAATGGCTAAGCTGAGTGACTCGCATACGGCAAGCATCAACCATGGAACGCGCATTGGCTTATACTTTTTCTTTTATTTATTTTTCGTTTTACGGAGAAAGCATGCACTACATAGCGTTTGTGCCCATTGTGTACGAAATATGTACCTCCGTGTTGGGGTCGACACACAAATGAGTACGTTGCACGCGTAAGCTTTGTTGGCCGCTAATATCTTTTTTTTATTTAAAAATAGGGTTATTTATATTCACATTTTGTGAGATATTGTATTGATACATTTTTATTTACTATTAAATAAAATATAAATCTCAAACTAAGTGAGTTTACTCTTCATCCAATAATATATATAAATATGTCAATACGATATCCCTTAAATAATAAATACAAATAATATTTTTGTTTTTAAATAAGATGCAAAGGAAAAGAGAAGAGTAGAGAAGGATAGAAAAACTTCACCCATTTACTAAATGTGTAAGATCAACCTCATGTATTCAGCCAGTTAAATTTTGGCAATTTCTGTAAGTGGTTCCCCTATTCATAGTGTCATTAGATGCACATGATAGCGACATAATTAGGTATGCCTTAATCCTCACCCTCTCGCTCCTCATCAGGGTTTTATAAATATGAGATTCAATCAATGGTTTCAATTAAACGATTATTCATCAACTGCCAACAAAAAATTAATCTTGAAATCTTGGCATGCCGTAAAGTTAAGAATATGCCAATCAGAGTTGGCCCATGTGGTAAGAAGTGGGCTCATCTCCCATATTAATATTATTGTGAAGATTTATTTGATAGGTGATCTCCAAAAGAACAGGCTCATATCCCATATTATTGAGTATTTAAAAAAAAAAACTGATGAATAAAAATAAATAATAACAAAGATGTTACAATAAATCGTTATATACACTGATAACAACTACTTTTTATATCATTAAAAAACTATAGTAAAAAAGATGACATCATGGTTTATTACTATTGACCATTAATTTTTATTATAGTCTTTTCTTTATTCATGTTATTAAAAATTAAGATAATTTGATATATTAAATTAATTACTTATTTGAATAAATAAGAATTCAACAAGGTTAATTCTTTTTGTCAATACTTTTTTTTTTTTATCAAAATCAGGGTATCCACCACTAACAGTAGTGACTAATCCCTTCGTCGCAAGAGTTCTCCTGAAAAGGCAAACTGCTAGTAATGAAATGTGTTTCATTCTCATGAGGGAGGATCAAATCTCCAATCATATGGTTAAAGAACAAGGTGAGCCGTCATCACACCAAAATTCATGGTTTCTTTTTATCGATACTTGAATCTTATAAATGCTAAATTACATTTTGTTAGGCAAAATAGAATTGGTGGTTTCTACGTATCCACTAAAAATAAGAGATTCCAGATCCATTTTGCACCAATACTTCATCATGTCATTGTGTGCAATAGCTAGGATATATCGTGTCTGATGTCAATATCAATACTTTGATACTTCAAAATGTATATGTCAAAATTAATTTTTTAGGTGGTTTTACGAATTGATTTGTTCATAAAATATCATTGATATATTTTGTTATATTTTCTTCAGATAGTTATTATAAGAATCAAATAAATTCAATAATATTGATAATACCACATTAAAATTAATAAATTAATATATATTAGTATATATAAACATATATATCTGCATCTTAAATTTCATATATAATTTCACCATACCTCCATATTAGTGTTGAAACATATCAGTATTATATTTTATCTTCATTCTTATTAGTTCCAAATCCTTCTTGACTGGTCCAATACATATATATATATATATATATATATATATAGTCTATATACTCGGTACGTAAATTTTGCTTCAGAGAACACGTAACTAAAATTAAGAGAAGGAAGAGACAAAGGTGGGAGCAAATAGTAGAAAGGAAAACGAGGGATTGCACTACTGTCGCTGGAATTTCTTCCCACTGCATCAAAATTGAACGCAGTCTCACTGGCGGCCTGGTTGAGGAAAGAGAGGATTAACGCAATAAATATGCATCAAAATTTGGTAAAAAGGCAGAAGAAACTATCATTTGGAAGAAGCTAGCAAACATACTGAAATTGCTCTAGTGGTTCAATTGAGATACTTAAATGCTTATAACTCGAGATTAAAATAGGACACAAACATTAAAAGATTTATCTTCTGTAAGTATAATAAGGTGTATTGAGAGTGATATCAGTTGTTACTGGTAAAAAAATTAACAAAATGATGTTTAATTTTGTAGAATATAAATATCAGCATGATAAATTATATAAATAAATGTGACAATTTATATTTTTCAATTTTTATTGATAATTAAAATTGTATTTTTTATTTTAAAATTCATTCAAATTTGAAAGGAGTCAAATTATCTCTTCAATGGCATGAAACCGAATATTAGATTAAATTAATAAAAAGGTACAGCTGAAAACAAATAGAAAAGGAGTATATTTTTATATTCACACTAATTGAAAACGTGGTTGAAGGAAAAAGTAGGACTGAGGTATGGGCGAGGCGGAAAAAGAAAAATATCATCTAGTTGACATATTTCTTTGTGTAAGAGAGAGAGAGAGAGAGTAGACAATTATTATTTTTTGAAAAAAAAAAGGTTTTCACGTTTTTCTTTTTGGAAAAAAAACAGTAGTAATGAAGTTTGATCCTATATATGATTCCATACAAATAAATAATTAAGTCTTTCACTCCTAACTTTTCGTTTCCACATTAGTTATGTTGTTTTTCTTTATTTTTCCTCATCATATGACACATCATTTCTTCTTTCACTCTTGTTTTAAGTCATTTTATTTTATTGATTCTTTTTCTTTGTCATTAGAAAAATTAATTAATTCTTACAGTTGTTTTTTTCAAATTTTTAAATATATATCATTTACTCTCCATGATAATAAGTTGAAATAATTAATCATCAGTCCTATGTTGTCTTTTCAATTTACTTCACTCCTTTTTTTTTTGTGAGCATTAATTAGTATGTGTAACTTTCTATCATTAATCTTTAAATTAACTCTCAAATATTAATAATTTGGATTCTTAGAGATTAAATTATATTTTGAGTTAAACTATAATCAAGTATCAAATTTGATTATCATTTTCATAAATTAATGATATACAAAAATTATATTGTTATTTAATAAGAAAATGCTATGTTATTATTAAAAAATTGCATGTGAAGAGATGACATGATAATTTACTAAAGTTCTATTAGATTACAGTGTCCCTGCCTGAACGTTAAATATTTTTCTTGTCCATTTATAAATAAATTTTTAATTTTTATACAAAGATCAATGTTATTATTGAATTGAACTATATATAAATAATAACTTAATTTAATGAAATTATTCTTTTTCTCTTCATTAATTAGTTGAAATGGTAAGAGTTGACAATAAAGTTGGAACCAAGTAATTAAAGTTTTACTTTCTTAATATTATCAATTAACAGATCCTTTGGGAGAAATTAAAAGAAAAAAAAATGCAAGATGTTTGTCCCAGAGAAAGGAGTACAGATTCCTTAAACGTGAGGTAATAACTTCGATTTTGGAATTTATGAATAGGAAAAGAAATATAGTTAAGAGAGATCACCACTTAGATACTTAACTATACTTTGGGAAAGAAACATTCATAAGTGAATGAAAAATTTATCAAACTATTAATAGTTTTAAATTATTAAGATTGATCTAATGATAAAAGATTTGAGTAGTATATATGAGGGTACACATTTAAACCTCATCAATTTCAGAATGTGAGCAGAGACTAGATTGAAACAAATGTGACATGAGACATGTAAAGCACTTATACTATATAAAGTTATCCCTAATGTTGATAGATTAATGGATTAAATATGGATGATATAGACTAATTCTTATAATTGTTCCAAGCTTTTGGCGACTTCCGTGCCACGGAAATGGTCCGTACCATTACTGTCGATCACTAATTACATTTCCTGGTTTTACTTTATGGATGACTAAATTCCAATCGCACTTTCGGTTCTTTCTAACCACTTGATATTGGAAAAAAAAAATATTATCTTGGTTTGTCCATTAATTTGCATTAGTGGTCATTAATGAATGCGTTCATTGGCCTTCCAATCACGATAGCAGACCTCAGTTGGTTGTAGGCCTTACACATTTACCTGACAAGGAAAAGATTAGAAAGGCATAAGACAATGAAGGTTGAGAGTTTAAATAAAATTTCAATTATTTATTTAAAATAAATATTGATAAAAATAATAGGCTAGGTAAATTAAATGCAGAAAACATAAGTTTATTTATTTGTCATTTATTTCTAGGTGTTTACGTTAATGCCATATATACTTTAGTAACAGTATTTAAAGATTTAGAGATGACTTACAGATGTAAACGTAATCTTTTTTTTGAAAAAAAAAAATCCTCAAATTAAACGGAGGGAAAGTGCAGTAATAAATAATGTTAACATTATTTTTAATGATTTATATAGATAATAATGAGGGAGAGACTTATATGCGAAGAATGGTTTATTATAAGTGTCACTGTGTGAGAGAAGTTGATCAAGATTAAAATATAAAGTCATGTAATTTTTTAAATGAGCATGTAAACATTAATTATCATTAATTAATTTTTAATTTTACTCATCCATGTATCATTATACGATATAGATTTATTTCTCTCACTCTTATAATAAACCATCAATCTTATGCGATATACCTCATATATTAAAACGTGGATTTGTTAAGAGACCATTTCCATATACAGCACTAATAATCAAACTCTTGAAATGCTTATTAAGGAGTCAAACTAGCTACCAACTATATATACTAGACATTGTGACTAAATGTTTTTATTTTAACATAATTTTAAATAGAAAATGATTTTATTTAATATTTTATTTTATAATTATTATTTTATTCAAATATTCCTTCAATTTTGATTGTAAATATAAAATATATAATACCAAACAAATTAGAGTTTGACTCGTTTTTCTAATACCATATTTGAGTTTTTCATGACAAGCTAGAATGATGAAAATAAGCAGAGATCAATAAATCCAGAAAGAAGATAATAATTGTACGTACAATGTTAACTTGTCTTATTAAAAAAATCAAGAAGTATCGATAAGGACATCCTTTTGAGAGTTCAATTATAAAAGAATAGGGTAGCATTATCACTATTATTCGGGTTTTGTCTATGCACATTAGGTGTTACTGTAGCTAAAATGGTAAATTATATTTTACCTAATATATTAAAGATAAAATTTAAAAGAATATAAATAAGTTGTTACAATTGGGGCTTAAAAGATCATATGCATATGTACTATATTTTGTATTGAAAAATACCACAATAAGCACGTAGAAAATGTTATCTTCGTGATATCAAAAGAGCTTGTTTGGTTTACTTTTTTCAGTTTTCAGTTTTTTAAATTTGTAAAGGAAAAACTTAAAAAACTTAAAATTAAAAATTTTAATTTTTAATTTTTCTTTTACAAATCTGAAAAATTGAAAATTATTTTTCACAAATTAAACAGTCATTCATTATAATTTTTTATTCTTCCCGTGACAACCCAATTTTGAAAGACAAAAAATTAGGTACAAGGGAGATTTTCTTTGGCTTCCTGTTACCTCATGGAGTACGATTTGATGTTGACCGTCACCTCCAAAACTATTAGAATAAAAATAGGAGACAAAATCTTCAGATTGATCATTATTAAATTTTATATCTAATAAATTGATCCATCTTAAAAAATTGGAGAAATCAGTCGCGCAAAAATAAATATCCAAGGTTTCTACTAATTTAAAATATTAAATAAATTAGCTAATTTATACATAGATAAATTTGATCTTTTTCATAATTCTTGAAATTCTAATTTATTCAATTTTTTTATAGAGACTAATTTATCTAATATTTTAAATTTATAAGAACTTCTTTAGATTTTTTGTGAGAAGAACCAATTTGGTGACTTTGTCAAAATAGAAATTGTCTTATTTAATATATATATATTAGTTATACTTATTTTTTATTCTAATTAAGAATAACTTATATTATTTTATTAAATAATATTACTATAACTTTTTAAGGATCAAATAGCCGAATAATTCTCAAAAAGCCACATCAATGTCAAACCATGTTGTAATTTCCTTAACTAGTTTTTGTACATATCTGTTTTAGACTTTTAAAATATGAAAATTAGTATCTTTTCCGCTCATTTCCTTGTTTATTCTCGTTATTTGTCCTTTATTAAAATTGTGCAATACAAATGTTATGAGTTGTTTACGCCATTTTAAATTAATGGTTGTGTTAGGGTTATATTGTTGTCTCAAAATTATCATTATTTTAAAATTTCAATAAAATATTAATTAATTTATGTTAGAGTGGGGAAGCCTAACAGAAGGAGATACAATCTACAGACTAAGTGAGAGTACCACATCACTAGGCCGGATGCCATGTCTTGACCAAAAACCTTAAGATGATGAGTCATAACTCATTCCATAATATATACTACTCACTTAGTATATTATCAATCAATATAGGACTTTACTTTCATACTTAACTCTAACAATTTATACTAATTTTATTCCTATCTGCATTCTCCCTTTTAGTCAATCATAATTTTTTTCAGGGGCCAATCATAATTTTTTTAAGGGATTAACACACACACGCACGCACATATAAGATTGGTGCTCCTCTGTATGAATATAGATTTGTTAATTTAAAAGTTCATTAGCTCATTTTTTTTAATTAAAAAAGCTAAACCAAAATGATCACATCACACAATTAAATATCATTTTATTGTGAAAATATTTTTTGTCACGATATAATAAATAAGTACTTATAAGAATTAGTTACAATATGTTGAATGATTAAACAATGCAAATTTGTTAACTCAAGTTTCACTTTGATTCGTATAGATGCTTACAAAACTTTTGACTTTGTTAGATGTATATCTGGGAACGCAAGGAAACAGTTTTTATTTTTCAACAATTTTTTTATTGAAATAATTTTACATGTTTAGCTGAAAAATATAAATGAGTAATAAACAAAATAAAATAAATCTAGCTAGCTTTTTTGTGAAACCTGCTCATAAGTAAAAGCATATTTTGAAGTTTTTAGTTGTAAGCAAAAATAAATTATTTTAATATTTTAATATTTGTACCAAAATAACCCTAAGTATCAATTGTTATAAAATATAAAAGTATGTACCATTTTTGGTAATTTATCATACAAAGTATTTATTTTTATACAATTGATCAAATAGAGTACACAACTTTCAAATTATAATTCAAATTAATAGTAAAACATAAAATTGGTATTAAAATAATCCATGATAAAGAAATCAATTATACTTATGGCGCAATTCATCTAAATGTAAATTAGCATTTGTTGTGTTAGTTATTTATCTTTAAATTTTATATATGATAAACTGTTAATTTTAATTTAATTATCATCATCTAATTTACATATTAAACTCTGACTCTAGCCCTCCTAAAAATCTTGTTGAACCTCTGTCATTGCTCATTTGATTTAACCTTTTTTTTAAAAAAAAAAATTAAGACTATTTAATGATTTCTTTAATTTTTATGCGATAACTTTTAAACCACATATAATTTTAAATGGAGGTAAAATCTCATTTTTTGCATTTTGATATCTATATTGTGTCTTGTACTCTTGTTATATGTAATGACTATGCCCTTGAAGATAAATATATCACAAACTTCATAGAGTAACTTCACAATTAGAAATATGATATTTGCACAATATTTTGTTACAACATAGAAAAAAGTAATAGATCCATTTCAATTTTATATTTTCTTGGACCCACCAATTTATTTCTTTTTTTCTATATTATAAGTATGTTGTGTAAAAATATTGTATACACATTTCTCTGACAATTATTACACACGAGTGATGGCATAAAATTTGATTGTATATAATTGTAAATTTGTAATGACAAATGAGGTGGCTCGTCCTAAAGCACCAAGTGTTAGCTCCCAAATAGAGCAAAGTGGGTTGACTTGTTTGGGTAAAGTGGGCTAGAATGCCCAACCAACTTAGTTTTGGGTGCGTTTGTGAGTTACCCTGTCAAAATTTTGAATTTTAAAAAGGACAAAAAAAAAATCCACCAGCATGCAATTAAAGTGAAGAAATTCATATTGCACAAATACACATTGCACATGATTTTGATTAAAAGAAGTCCAGCAACATTCAAAACACAAAAATTCCAACAATGTAACATCATGATAACTTCTGGTTAATCACTATCATTCATAGAATGCAAAATTTTGATTAAAAAACCAAATTATTTTTTTTTGAGGTTAAAAAAACAAAAAGAAATTAAAATAACTAATGTTGGGTGCTCAGAGAGTGCCCATTGTGAGAGACATCATCGCACAACTTCTGTGTCGATCTTCTACATGGATGACTTTGGCCATCACGAGATTGTCGAAACTCGAGAAAAAAGGGGTGTAGAGCGAGAGAGCACTGCTAAGTGTTAAGGAAGGCCATCATTAATAATTCCTTGGGTGGGTCTACCCGTCATGAGATTTTGAGTTGAGAAAAGGTGTCCAAATTAAAGTAAGATTGGGTGTGAGGGGTTGGGGGAGGAATTGAGTTAGAGAAAGACTGTGGTATGGCCAACTAAGATCATATCCTTTTGTGTGCGTTGAGTAAGAATGCGGATTCAAAACTCACTAGATGTAGTATTATGAGACCACTTGTCTCTATCCTCCCTCCTCTAGGCAAGTGCATGATATAGGAAGGAGGCAGCAACTCTTATGATCAAATTTCATAGTGATATGAGAAAATAGGGTAATAATTGAGAGAAGATTGAAATAGAAATTTTACTAATGATGAAAATGTGACGTAATATGAGTATGATGTATCGTCATATAGATTAAGGAGCATAACAAATTGCTAACTAACATCTAATAAAAAAAAACCAACTCTAACAATTTTCTAATTACAATAGTATCCTCCAACACTTATTATTAGGGGTACGAAAAAGACATGTTGAACCAAACTCGAACCTATCCCCATTTTTATAGACCAGGTTAATTTTTGGAATTTGAACCCTAGTAGATAATAACCCGACTAATGACCTAGTTGAACTAGGTCAACCCAACATTCAAATAACGTAAGAGGATTTGGATATTAATAAAAAAATAATAATAAGTGAGAATGGCGAGTCCCGAAGATCTGCATGAGGCTAAGCTAAGAAGTTGGCTAAATATATCATGGGATGCCCGATTTGCACATAGGAGGATTTGGATATTATACATAGTAAAGTTATAAAATTTTATAATATATGTTTCTTCGAAATAAATCATATTAATATAAAAATAATATCAAATTATGTAAAATACATGAATCGATCTTTAAAATTTTAAGTTTTTCATTAATTATTATAAAAAAGTATAATTCTAAAAGAATTATTTGACTTTGACCAGATTAGATTAACTCAAAATATGACCTAAATCCGAACCAAAAAACATGTCAGGTCAATTTCAAAATAGCCAAGTTATGAACACCTTAGCTCTTATAGTTGTGCCAAATGTGGAAGAATGAAATGAATGTTCAATGTTCTTTGACCCTAGCGTCAATTGCCTAGAAGTTTAAAACTATAGTGGACTTGGTTGTCTAATAATTGAGGCCTGTAGCACCCACAAAGCATTTTTCCCTTGAGGAAAATACACTGATGTGAACTGTCGCGACTCACAAACAAATTAAAATTGATAAAGTGCTAAGTTGCACAAAAAATGTAGTAAAGGACACAACCTAGGTTGTTTCTCAAGGAGGTTTCAATAATTAGTTGTGAAAATTGGGGTTTTGAAGAATGAGAATTATAGTAATGGAAATTAAACGATAATAGCAACAGTGGAGAAAGACAGTAGTGCAAGATATTCCAAGGATTAGAAATCAATTATTATTGACTAAATATTAAACCTATCGGTGGCTATTAGTAACAAATTACTATCAATTCTACTAATGATTAATCAATCCCTAGAGTTGATCAATGAAATTAACAAATAAATAAAATCTCAATTTAATTAGAAATTGCATTGATTTAATGAACCAATTGCTATAGCTTAACTGCCAATCGAAAAGTTAATTCTAATGTTTTCTCTAAAACATAAAGCAATAGATCTATCAATTTATACCTAAAGGGTTTTCCTGAATGACAATCGCCAATTTAGTTATTCCAATAAATATTATAGCAATTACCACAATAATTAAAGGAATAGAAACTGCAAAACATTAATAAAACCAATGTATTCAATATAAACAAAGGGTTTCAAATGTCATCTCAATCTATCCGAAAATCCCTACACTAGTAAAGAAATCTACTCCTCTATCTCTAGAGGATTACAACAATGATGATAAAAGAATTTGAAAATAATAGCAATAATTCTTGTCACAATCTCCAAAAGAAAACACCTTCACTAATAGAATCCCTAAGAGAGAGAAGAAGATGATGATGAAAAGAAGAAAGAAAGAGATGGAGAGAGAATAATAGCAACTAAAATTCTGTAGTCCTAAAACTTTCTAATCTATTCCTATATATACTGTCCTCTAAAGATGGGGTCAAAGTGGGACCCATTGCACTTTAAAAGGAGTTTTCTGTTCCATCGCACCACCACTTTAGCTGTTGGTGACTGCTGCAGCGGTTTCTAGAAGAACTTCTTATAGGTTCTCACGAGTGGCCTTCTGTTGACCGCTGCAGCGGTTACCCGATAGTTGATCTTCTGTAGTTTTCTCCTTTCTCAACTTTTAATTCCTTCCAGAGGGTTCCCAGTCTTTCTCTCTGAGAATTGCACATAATTAAATGCTTCTGCACATAAAAACCACACCCAAGGAGATAGGTTAAATGTAACAAGCTTCAATTTCTAAAAGTCAGTGCAATAATCAATGATTTCCCAAACAGATGCACAGTGAGGAATAAGTAAGCAATCACTAATAATTTTATCAATTAATCAATGAAAATTATTCGAAAGACTAGAATTTAGAAGTAAAATAAGCGGCATAAATGCCTCTTATCACACACATATAACACAAATCCAAGGATTTGATATGTCTGGAGCTGCTTCAACCCCTAGGTTATACGGGCAAGTTAGCTAGGTGGGTTTAAATCAAATTGTGATACCCCAGGTACACGTGTCAATGGACAAGTTTCATATAGCCTTAAGGTCCTTCGGGACCCACCTATGCTGTTGGGTCTCGGATTTTGCTAAGTCTGGATCCTACACCTCCTTAGAGAGCTATATGTTAGAGCCATATTCTTGGGATCAAAAGTCCTAGTAATTGTTCCCCAAAGAAAAACAAGTTAAAGACTGATTTTTAATGGATTTTATGAAGCCTTTAAATGTTTTGTTTTGAGTCCACAAGTTTGAAAAATCATAAGTTTTCCCAGATTTGAACTAAAACCCAAAATTTGGATTTTGATTGGCTGGGATTTTGATTTTTGTGATATTTTATTTGAATCCAAATGAGAGGTATTTTCTTATTTACATTTGTGTTTTAAAGTTAATGGAGAGTAAAATAAATAGGGATATTAATGTAAATAAGTGAATGTTGAGACAATCTAGATACCAAAGCACTTTGGATGGTATTGTTGCTGCATAATTCTGCAGAACAACCTCGCTGCAGCAAGTTGTTGCTTCCCCATGTTATCTGCAGCGAGATTTACTCGCTACAGCGAGTAGCTAATGACAACACAGTATTAGAAAAATAATGCCATTTCATTTTTGACCCTTTTTAAAACCCTAATCGGGGCTCCCCATCCAGAACGAAGCAGAAACCCTCCTCCCCTAATTTTCCTCTCTTTTTCTCTCATTTTCTCCAATCTAGCTCCCTCAAATCATCAAGGTATGTTTATATTGTTAGATTATACCTCCATTCTCTCCATTCCTTTATAATCTTAGAATGGGTTTTGTTATTTCTCTCATAGTTGTCAAGTGGGGGTGCTCCCCAATGTTGTTAGTTATATTTGAGCTATCTAGAGGTCATTAGAAATTAATCTAGAGTAATGCGCTTTATGGCAATTGTTGGTGCCATTCCAAACTCTCCGAGTCAAGTTAATGGTACCTATATACTCCCGGCTCTAAACGGTGAGTGAATTCAAACTCGTGATCTTATTTTATCCATTATGACTATGTTTCATGCATGATATTTGTGAAATATGAAATTTGAGATGATATAAAGTATAGAATATGATTTTATATGATTATGTCAAGCTAGAAAAAGTATGATTTATGATGATAGCATGAAAGAATGAGTTTTTCAAAACCATGGGACCATGATTGCTATGCTAAATGCTTTAGAAAAATATTTTACATGGTTAAGAATTAATTTATTGAGAAATACATGTTGTAGCAACTCTGCTTTTTACAAAATATGTTTTATGAGTTTACGACACTATTATGTTTTCAAGATTTAGATTTCAAGTTATGTTTTGAATATTCAATTAAGATAGTTATATATATGTTAGAGAAATGTGAACAAGAGTATGACCCAGCTTTACGGATAAATATGTTAAATGATTTTCGAGTTTTATGATCATAAACCCCAGTACTTTGAGCTATGATTTTAGATTATCAAGTATATGGAAAGTTATAATAGTTTAATATTTGAATTAAGAACTTTAGTTTTATGGTACCAAGAGGTACAAAATTCAGTATGATTCTTAGCAAGTACCAAATACATATTCCGTGGGTTTGAGATCAGATTGCCTACAAATGGGTGATATCTTGGGAACGATTCTCACAGTTACAGTTATGCTAAAGTCATATTATTAGAGTTATATGAATCCAGAACTCCTAGTGTACTAAGAATTTAAGGGCTCTGTTCGCCAGTGACAGAGTACCCATTTCTCAGTTATGGTTTTGTCAAACTAGTTTAGACGGTAGAGATCAGGAAACAGATAGTTAGTTAACGGTTGTATGATATCATTAACTTTGGTACCAAGTTGTCCATCAGAGGACAATATCGCCCTACAACAGATACAGATAATGGGACCTAGTTAGGTATCCACAGCGTATCCACCAAGGACCATTTAACTTCACAGCTTCAGTTATTATATATGTATTTATTCAGCTCAGCAGATACTATTTCCTTAGGCTTTGCCGCACTTTAGTTAAAATGATTTCAAGTTGCTTGTAAGTTTACAATTGTTGTCCATGAATTTATGAAATGAGAAATGCTTTTGTATATAGTTATATATTTAAATATCAAATGATTATGATTGTTGCATGCATGATATTATATGTACATTCCTTGGTTGTCCCATGTGGGTGATGGGTGAGAGCTCACTCACCGAGTACATTGACTCACCCCTTTCCCTTCCTCTCATAGTTGCAGGTACAGGATCAGTCTCAGCTCAGTTTGGTTGACTCAGCTTTTTTCCAGTGGTGAGCCTTATTTTGAAGTGAGGCTTAGTTTAGAATTATGTCGATAGTAGAAGTGCTTTAGTAGATTTGCAGGCAGGATTCAAGCCATGCTTGTATTTGAGACATTATAGTTAATTTCAAAGTTTATGTATTTCTGCATATATTACTAGAATCGAAGTATGGATTTCAATCACTGATTTAGATTTATATTATGTAATAGATTGACTAAGTAGTTATAATCCAATTTTTTTTTTAAAAGATTGAGCAGGATTTCATATTTATATCATATGATAACATAGTTTATGATTTCATGATTAGTAAAATGGATTGAAAAGGAATTTTCAAATCTTGAATATCAAATACTTCTAGTTTTATGAATTTAAATAACATGTTTTGAACAAAGAAATGAATATTGATTTAGAAGAAAAATCATGTTTTAAGGATAATATTATGCTATTATATGCATACTGAGAGACACGTCACTCAAAAGGCTTATGTAGGAATGGAATTTCTTACGTGCCAATCACGTCCCTAAGTTGAGTCGTGACACAAATATAAGAACTAACTCGAGCATAAAAATGAGGTGGTTAACATGGCGAGTCAGGACCATATATAATTTCACTTGCGAGTTGTGTCTTCTGCCATGCAAGATATATAACAAGGAAAAAAATTTGTGATAAAATAATGATTATCATTATTTATTTAATTGTAATTTTAAATAAATATTTTTCTTACCTAAAAGTGATGATAAGGTTGCACGTGTCTCTGGCGTCCATGTGAGCGAGGGTGGGGATACTTGCAAAGACACTCCGACGCTCAAATCAACAAATGAATTAATCGTAGAGTTTGGAGAGTATAGTATGAGGATTAGATGCTAATACCTGGGGGACATTGAGCCTCCTTTTATAGTAAGAGGTGACCATATGAAAAATCAGATGACAATTTTTCCTCGAATAAGGGAGATATTCTTGATATTTAGTGTAGACTAGATATATCCATTTTTAGCTAGAGATATAATCTAATATAAGAGATATAGGATGATAATGGGAGATTCCATGAGATAATAGGAGATATCATATTTTTTGGAAGTCTGTCTAAGAGATATTTGGAAAGAATCTTTAGGCGATCATTATGCCACGTAGGTGATCAATAGAGCCCCCTCTTTGAGCTCTTTGTAATTGGGCCAAGTTCCTCAGGCCCATATGTATAATCCAGTACATAGCCTCCAACTTTGGTCATAGACCGAGTAGCTAGTACTAAGGTGTCATGATCAAGGTATATAAGTTGAGGACTGCATGCCGAGCTTGAATGAGTTGATTTGTTGCGCGCGGCTTGAGGCGCCTCTTCAATTGCTGTAGTGATGATTATAGGGGAATATGTGATGACACGTGTCGCGTTTTGGACGATGGGCAATCATATCACATTAAATGGAGATCATGGTGTTGCATGTGAGCAGTTGGATTAAAATGACTAGTTCCCTACTGTTGGATGAAATGAATGCTTGAGATGCGTTACTTAGTAGAGGGAAGTGTTTTCAACCATTGGATGAACTTTTTTGATTGAAAATCAGGGAATAAGGTACAGAGTTCATTTTTGTATTTGCTTTCTGCATTTCTACACTTCTGCATTTTCTTTCTTTATCAATGCTTATTCAAGCTTCCATTTCATCTTTCAAACTTCAATTACTCCAATTTTCAATCAATGAGTTTGATTCTCCTTCTCTTTTTCTTTCATTTGATCAGTTTATCTTTTCTAGAACCCTAAGGTAGATGACTTTGCTCCTTCTTTTTCTTTCTCTCTGTTTGGTTGTGTTCCTTTCTTGAGCGCTTTTCCCTTTACATTGCTTAGGTGTTTATTAATGGCAAAAAGAAAAAGTGCTTCAACCTTAGGAATAAAGGTCGGTATGCAGACCGACCCGGTCCATTTAGCCTGGTCTGCAACAAACCACAATTAAACAGGCTGGACCGGGCCGGTCCGTTTCATAAATGGACTTGGTTATGGCCTGGTCTGCATCGACATCGCATAAGACCGTGGGTCCGTAGACCAGTCCACATAAGCCATTTTGTCTATTAATATATTTTACTTGCTCGCAGACCAGTCTTTTTTCTCATATTCTTTTTAGCTTTTTTTTATATCCTATACTATATTATACTTATATATTCATATTTATACAGTATATTTTACATCGCAAAATATATATACATATTTTTCATTATAGTATCTAAAATATTACTAATCAAATATGCATAACTCCTCCAATCATAAAAATAGTAAAACTACAAAAGAATATAAATTAATAACTACCAACTATCAAATACCAAACATAAGTAATCAAATACCAAATACAAATACAAAAAATGGAAGCATTTTCTCTCTTATGCTGGTTAATGGATTGGCCCGCAAACCCGTGGACCAGGTCTATTTAGCTCGCGGGTTAAGCGGTGCGAACAAAAAAAATCCACGGATTGGCAAGCTAAAATTTTTCTAGTCCATTTTGATGGGGGTTACGAATTAAACGGGTTGGTCCGTGAATCGTGGCCTATATACCTAGCTCTACCTAGGAAAGGGGAAAAATGTGATGGATAAGGCAGAATACAACCCCTATAGTTGGTTAGCACTGAGGTGAAGGAGGTGGCCTTTGTCTTCGATGACAAGGAAGGGATTCATAGGTTTAGGAATTATTGTCTTGTCTAATCTTGTAGAAAAAAAAATAGAGCGTCTTCCTTGTAGGTCCGATGATAAGGTTTGCCACTATAGGTCTAAAGATTGTGATGGGGATTTTGTTTATTTGTACACCGACCTTTTTGAGGAATTGGATGTGAGGGTGCCCTTCACTCGGTTTGAGGAGGAAGTTCTGAATAGGGTGAATGTGGCTGCTACCCAGTTGCATCCAAATAGTTGGCTTTTGTTCGAGCATTCAAGATCTTATTCAAGATGCATGGTCATGAATCGAATATAGGAGTATTTCTTTATTTCTTTTAGGTTAAAGAGGTAGATAAGGGTTCCTATGTGTCCTTCAATAGTGTCCTTAAGAAAAACTTGTTTGCATTGTTGACCTTTAATTTTAAGAGGTTTTAAGATAGGTTTATCAAGGTGAGGTTGGTGGAGTCCAAGTTTCCATTTTTCTTAGACTAATTGTGGGCTGGAGAAGTTCCATTTGTATTAGCAGCCTAACCCGCACCAAATTCAGAGGGTGGAGTATGGTTCTCTCCCCATGTCGAACCAAGTAGTGATAGACTACTTGGAGAAGTGCATCGATCCAAGCTTTTCCTTGTCTTGTGGTGTTCTGTTGGAGTGGGGATACAATAATTAGAAAGTCCTTGCCCATATAGGTAGTTTGTTTGAGTTTTATCTTCTGTTATTGTTGATTTGTTCCTGACATTTGCTGGTGTTATCTTGCTTTTTTCTGATTTTCTAGCTAAGATGCCCTCCAAGATTGCTCCAAAAGACTGGCTACCTTCATGGCAAAGAAAATGGTTACTTGTGTTGGCCGCATGCCACTAGTGTCTCTTGGTACTGGGTCGAGCTTTGGTATTCAGTCGGACCCGGTACCCCTTAATCCTCAAAAATGGTAAAAGGTGGAGGCTCCTCAAAGGGTCCTGAACCCATACTACTCACACTTTCTGTTTTGGTGAGGGTGTGGGAGGTGAAGGACTTCTTAGACTCGGTGAATAGCTTGAGCCTATGGAGCATAGAGTTTACATTCTCATAGTTCATTAAGCAACAATTTGACCATGTCGAGGACTTGGCAATTTTGAGAACGGCTAGGGTACCTGGTCTTTGTCAAAATATTGGGATTCAAGCCCTCTGCTCAGCTACGATTGCTCAGTTCCAAGAAAGGGAGTACGGTGAATTTGTCCGAGAGTTAGTGGTGATGAGGTTAGCTATGGCTAAGCTTCGAGAAAAGAGGCGGAAGGCCGAGAAAAAGTTGAAGAGGGACAGGAGAGTCTAGGAGAGTACTAAGAAAGTTTTCTAAGAGAAGGTCACTATTTTTACTTCCCTGGTAAAGATGGATGCCGAGCTTGCTTAGCTTTAGAGAAAAGAGCTTGAGAGTGAAAATTAGCGCTTGAAGGAAGGGGTAGAGTCCCTGATGGGAAAAGATCCTAACCAGTATATGGTCGGATTTGACCGAGCTCTCGATCAAGTTTGGCTCCTTCACGGGGAGGTCGACCTCTCTCGTTCTAAGCCATTCAAGGAAATTGTTGATGGCAACCTGGTATATACCTTCCCTCTAAAGGGTGAAGAGGAAGCTGGCTAAGATGCTCTCAGTGAGATTAAGGAGGCGATCTCAAGAAGAAGCTGAGGAGGATCATGGCGAAGGTCACATTCAAAGGGTCACATCTATCCATGCTGTCTTTTCGGATGACCCTATGGACCTCTACCCTTAGTTATGTAATTTTTCTTTCTTTTTGTTATAATATTTGAACAATACTTCTGCTGAAGTTGTTGAACCTTGCAAAGTGGTCTTTTTGTTGCATTTCTTGTTTGCTTTAATGTTATTGATTTTTCCAAGTGGTGATCGACTAGTAATTGTTTAGATTAAGTCCATTTGAGTCAACTAGCTATGTATTGAGTTAGACATCAATTTCAGCTATGTTGTTATGACTCTTTTCCCCTTCTTTTTTTATTGATGAATTTTTTGCCAAAACTTGGATGGTGAATAGTTATATGCCCTCGTTGAGTTGATGATGAGCTAATCCTAGTTTCGTGGGGATGTACTAGGGTAAGTTCGGCTAGCATGGGAATAGCCAAAGACTGGGGCCCATCCAGACCCTCTAAAATGGCCAAGAACGCTGTATAGGTGTCTGGGTTATCACTTAGGTGGTTAGCAACGCATTGAACACGTCCTAGCGAGATGGGAACACGCTGAGGACTTGGTGAGTTCTTTGTAACGAGATGGGAACAAGTTGGTGACATAGGGAGCTTGTCATGGTTGTCATTTGGCAACCGAAGACCCGTACACTCATCTTAATTACGTTTTGGGTAGCTGAGATGTTAGAGGTCACCCAAACTGTGTAAGGGCTACGCTATGAGCTTGTCTCAATAGCCTAAAGATGCACTAGGGAAATGGAGAGATCATTGCAAGTTGTATAGTGAAGAGACACTATAAAACTGAATAGTGATGAAGGATAAGTAAACTTTATTGAACAGTTGGATAATGATGATAAGTACATGAATATAAACTACCACTGGGGAATCCGTCTCATATACAATCAAGCCTTATTAAAACCTTAGTTGGAAACCCCAGTGGAAAAAACTAATCAAAGGAAAAAGTGTGCGCCCATTTTATATGGTTTAAGGCATGCTTGTTTTAACTATAGTACATCCAAAAAGATACAACACTTCACTTCTTTGGGAGTTCTTTGCCTGAGAGTTTGATGATCTTGTAGGCTCCTCAGCTGACTTCTCCGATGACTCGAAATGGGCCTTCCTAGTTTAGGGCAAGCTTGCCTTCTCTAGGAGGTTTTCTTAGGAGCTCGATCTTGCATAGGACAAGGTTACCAGTTTTGAAGGTCTCCGGGTTTATGTGCTTGTTGTAGGCTCGTGCGACTCTCTATTTGGTTGCAAGCTCCTTGATTCTAGTGAGCTCTCTGTCTTCTTTGATAAGGTTGAACTTAGCTCGTCCAGTCTCTAGGTTAGCTTCTTCTTTGAAGGTCAATTTTCGCAGGCTAGGCTGGGCAACTTCAACTGGGATCATTTCTTCACTGCCAAAAACCAACTTGTATATGGTTTCTTGAGCATAGGACTAAGCTGCGGTGTAGTATCTGTACAAAATTTCTGGCAATTCGTTAGCCCAAAATCCCGTTGCTTTGTCATCTTTCTGTTTCAACCCAGTTAAGATGACCTTGTTGCCTACCTCATAGAGACCGTTGGTCCTAGGGAACTCAACCAAAGCAAATGTGTGCTTGATTTGGAAGTTGTTGCAAGGCTCTTTGAGCTTTTTATATATGAACTGGGTGCCGTTGTCATTTCTCAATTCTTGAAGGAGTCTGAACCTGTAAATGATTCTTTTCCAAATGAACTTTCTAATTTTCTCAGCTATGATGTGGCTAGTGGCTAAGCTTCAATCCACTTGGTGAAGTAATTGATTGCTACTTCTAGGTATTTGAGTTTGACGGGCGCTAGAGGAAAGGGCCGAATAGGTCGATCCCCTATCTGTAGAATGGCTAACTTGCTTCAGAGAAGTGTATGGGTCTGGGGTATCTCAAGGAGATCTCCAAGAACCATTGGCACTTGTAGCATCTTCAGATGAAATCAGTGCAGTCTGTCTTCATGGTTGGTTAGAAATATCTGGCCCTAGGGATCTTGGCAGCAAGAGCTCGTCTGTTGATGTGGCTGTCACAGGCTTCTTTGTGAACCTCGGCCTTGACTTCTTTAGTCTCATCGAAGTCGAGACATTTCAGGATTGGCAGGGAATATTCTTTTTAGAAGAGCTTATCTTCGAAAAGGGTGTAATAGCTTGCAGTTCTTTTGAACTTCTTGCCACTTATGGTTCCTTTGGGGAGTTCATTCTTTGTCAAGTAGTAGAGAAGCGAGGTTCTCCAGCCTACAATGCTTGCAATGGTGCTACATACTTCAAATTGAAGGCAGCTCAGCTTTTCCAACTTTAGTTGGATGACAGACTTCTTGTTTTGTGGCTTGCTGGTGTTAGCGAGCCTGGAGAGTATGTCTACCTTGGTATTGTGCTCTCAAGGGATGTGAGAGATATAGCAGTATTCAAGTTTATTTCTAAGGGTATTGACTTTGGTCAAATATTTTTCTGGGAGAGGATTTTGTGCCACGAAGTTGCCATTGAATTAATCAACTACTTATTGGGAATCCACCTTGACCTAAAGTCTTTGGGCATCGACTTCTAGGGTGATCTTGATGCCTGTTATGAGCGCCTCGTATTTAGCCTGGTTGTTGCTTTCTTGGAACTGGAATTGGAGGGATTGCTAGATGGAGATGAGGATCATCAGCTCTTCTCTTTTCAATCTTTTCTTTACCCCCTCTTCTTTTTGACATAGTGCTTAAGGTAGTCTTTTCTAAAGAGTTTCTCAATATAGTACTTAAGGGTCTAGCACTCATCGGTTGCATGGCCGAAAGTGTGACGAAATTTGCACCGTTTGCTCGGGTTTACACCCGACAATGGATTCCAAGGTCCGAGCTTTGGTAGGCGAGCAAGGGGAACATTGTAAATCTCATGGAGGATGGCGGATTGGTGGATGCTGAGCGGGGTATAGTTGGTGTATTTTCAAGTTTGTTTTTGTGGCTTCTTTGATCTTTAGATAGATTTTCACCCTTCCTAATTTTATGGCCATCTTGAGGCCAAGGATATCCTTTGGCGTTAGTTCGGGTTGTGACATGGAGCTCTTTGGCATTGATGTAGCCGATGACTCTGTTGCGAAATTCTTGGATTGTGCAAGGTCTGTGGATTGCTGTATTGTTCGCGAAGGGGCCTAGGTGTTGTCTGAGTTTGACGCGCATAGCTCGATCGCAAGGTTGAGGTTGGGGATCTACTTAGCTTTTGCATTGGATCATACTATGTAGTTGTGCAAGGATTTAATAGGACCCTGCTAGATATGATATAGGACGTCCGAGTTCTCGGTATAGATCTGGACGAGGAGGATTTATTTGTGTAAGCTTCAGCAAGTTCATTGAAGTTGTGGATTGAGTCCAGGGAGAGCTCTTCGTCTTCAGGGTGTTGGCTTTTGGCCTTGCCCTTGAGTTCACATATGTCGATGGCCATCTGTTCGTTTTGTTATTTGAGGAGGTTAATAATCACGAGGAGCTTATCCATGACAAGATTGGACAGGTCTCGACTGTAATTTTCTCCCCTGCGGGATTGGTGGTCATTGGCGTCAGCCATCGTTGCTTCTTTCTTCTACGGAGACTTGCTTTTTGACCCATGATGGGCACCAATGTTTTCACCTGAAAGTGGCAATAAGGCTACAAGTGTTTCTAGCGTCCGTGTAAGCGGGGGTGCAGATACTTGCAAAGACACTCTGATACTCAAGTCAGCAAGTGAATGAGTCATAGAGGTTTCGAGAGTATAGTATGAGGGTTAGATGCCTACACTTGGGGGGCATTGAGCCCCCATTATAGTAAAAGGTGACCCTATGATAAAAAAGGTGATAGTCTTTTTTGAATAAGGGAGATATTCCTGAGATTTAATTTAGATTATATATTTATGGAGAGATATGATCTAATATAAATGGTATGGTATGATAATAAGAGATTCTACGAGACAATAGGAGATATCATATTGTTTGGAAGTTAGTCTTATAGATATTGGAAAATAATCTCTATCAGGTTATTATGCCATGTAGGAGGCCAAGAAAGCCCCTGTCTGAGCTCTATAATTGGGCTGAGTTTCTCATACCCATATTTATAGTCTAGTACTATTGTTCAACTATTTTTTGTTCTAAATTTTAATTTTTAATATATAATATTTTAGTAAAATAATATTACAATGCTTAAGTACTAAAGAATTATAAAATTATAATATATTTTATTTATTCATTATAATAAATTTAATACAATGTACCAATCATGCCCTTTTAGTTTGAAATTATTGTAAATTAGATTCTTGATACATAACCAACTACAGATGGCAAAACGTTAGTCACTAATAAGAAAGTGCCTCAACGTCGCTGCCAATTCAATATACAGTAATACATAGAGGTGAGGAGCATGCGTTAATGGCCCAAAGTGTACCTAGGTTTCAATTCAGGTAATGTCAAGTTTGATTTCACTATTCGCATTTTTGGCATTTATTCTACTGCACTGGTGTTTGACACCTCAGACATATTCTAGCAACTTGCGCAGATAAGCTCAACGCGTAAAAAAATCACTTTCCAAGGTTTAAATATCGGATGATGACTTTGAGCCAAGATATGTGTGCAGCGGCATCATTCTGATAAGACATTGTGTTGAATGCATGTTACCTCCTGAAAATCGTGTTCCCTTATCAACCGAACGTTGCGCGAATAGTTCAAGCAACAACTGATTACTTTATGTAACTCATTCAATTTAAATTTTGAAATGATTGTCAGCAGCCAAGTTTACACACCTCGAGTTATAATCAATTCTCTAAGGCATATTTAGCACATATGCTAAAATAAAGAATAATAATATAAGATGTAATAAGATAAAGTTTGATAATATAAAATTTAATAAATTTTTAACAGTATATAGTATTTAGTATAATATTATATAAGATATTCTATTTTTATATTCTATAATATTATCATATATTCACAAATAATTCTAATATCTTAATTAAATATTAATAAAATAATAACAAAATAAAAATTTTATTAATTATTCAAATATAAATTTCAAACACTATATTTATCTAAATATTTATTAATTAAAATTTAATTTATATAAGATGTTATTATTTATTTCAATATTTTATAATTATTTATTATTTCAACAAATTATATAAATAAAAGAAATACTATTTTACATATTAGTATTTTATATTTTTAATCAAAATTATTTAAATTTAATTTATTAATTCTTACTCTTATATATTACATATTATTTATTATTTATTTAAAATATTTATTTTCTAAATATTTATTATTTTATTTTATTCATCCTTTATCAATTATATTATTTTTGTTATATATAACTAAATTGATATCATATATTATTTATATTTATTTAAGAATTATTTTATTGAAATAAAATATTAAAAAATAAAAGTAACTTTATACATTAAAAGTTAATCAGGCATAATTATATGATCTTCTCATATTGTATTAAGTTATACATTATTTTAACATATAAGAGAATTATGATGTATATAAACTTATATAATACTATGGTTGTACCAAAGAATGAACAAGAATACAATATATAGTATTAACTAATACTATCATACATAATATATCATATCAAATACACCCCAAAACTTTAAAATGGTCCTTTATTCCATGGAAAACGCTAACATTTCTGATTTTAACTTAGTTTACGTGGTTAAAGGTATGACTTAAATATATATAAAGTTTTGGTCTCTTTTTACTTTATCATTAATTTTGGTTTCTCATTTTTCAAAAATGTTCATTTTAGTCATTGTCATTAGATGAGATATGTTATTTGATGCATGTCAGATGTAAATCCATCTCAAGTATCATTTCTATCTGCCATATTATCAATTAACAGATCTCATCTAACATTAGGGAGATAGGGATTAGTATAAAAACTTTTGAAAAAAGAGAGATTAAAACTAAAACAAAAATTGATGTATCAAACCCTAAATTACTTATTATATTTGTGAGAACCAAAAGCATATTTAAATTTTAAACTAATATTTTAGGAGTTGTTATTGTCACACTCCTATATGTCTATTGTTATTAAAAATTAATTTAATTATTAAAAAAAGTTAAGATTGATCTCATTAATTTAATTGCAATTATTTCATATCAACACATTTAACATAATCATTTATATTTGTATATTGAACTATTTTCTTTAAAACACTCATAAGACAATAAATACTTAGACAATATAATATGACAATCAGTATTTTTTTAAAAAAAATTAATAATAAAGATCAATTATTGAATATAAATATACAATATTCATATTGTTATTTTATCATCCAATGGTTATATATAATTTTAAAAACTATTAAATAAATATGTGATATCAAGATTTTTAGTCGCTCATTTTTTACTACTTTTTTTGTTGTTTGATATCTCTATTACTAAAAACTAAGATAATTTTATACATTGTATTAGCTATACATCTGATTAATACGTATTAAAATTAATTATGTATTGTAAGACACATATTTACTTGTTCATAGTTTTAAATTTTTTAAATTTATTTTGAAATATATGTCAATTGTGATTTATCTAATAAAAAACAAATAATTTAACCTTTATACTATTCGAGTGTAGATTAAAAGGCTAACCCTTTTAAACTACTTTTGATGAGGATAAATAATTAATTAAATGTGGCAAATTAATTTAATATTTAATAATATGAGTAAAGGAAAAGACTTATAATAAAAAAATTTCGTTATTGATTTTTATTTATTATTTTCTTAGAAATAATTAATTAACAAAATAGTATTTAGATAATTTTTGCATAAAATTTAAATCAAATTGATATTTGAATTAAATAATTATAACAAATAAATAAGTTATTAATACTTGTGCATCTAGTAACAACGTGAAAATTTAAAATGAGTCAGATATTAAATATTTTTAAGTAGTTAAACTGGTTTTTAAATAAATTTTTAAATTGTTAATAATAATAACTTTAGATAACATTGTGAATTATCTATGTTAGAAGGATATTTTATAAAACTAAATGAAAATTAAGAAGTGTGGGATCACAATAGATAAACAGGGGTGAGAGCACCCACTCCCTAAATATTATGCAAATTGAACTACCAAACACAGATTTTGCACGGTGAAAATATAAAATTAATTAGATGCCTCGACCAGTATGTATAATTATTAACATACTTAATTGGCATATATAATTAGCAACAGGATATACACTAGCACCATAATCTAAATAAAGGAAAAACCAGGAATGAAATCGGGTTGCAGTCACTAGTGGTGAAATTAGGTAAGCATACATTATATATTAAGTAACGATCTAGAACAAGACTGAAAAAGACTGAAAAAGCAACCCGATGCAAAGGGAGCATTTAAATGCCTTCATGGCCTACATTGAATTCGATCAATTATCCTTGAAACGATAGGAGAATAATGACAGCAAAGTTTATAGGCTTTGCAAAGTAATAAGTGGAGAGCCCACTAGATCACGGGGTTTTGTGATATGTTGGTGCTGCTAAAGAAAATGGAAGGCGTGGTGCCATTACTCTGACTTTTTGGACTGATCATAATACCCCATATCATATTTTGATTTCAGTCAACCTGATTACCTTTTCTATGAGAGCCACTTTTCTCAGAAAATGCTATATGTTCGACCGAAAAAAGAAATGCAATATGTAATACAAAGCTCAAGTTAAATGCTAATGAAATAAATTTACGAAGAAGTGTAACGTTGAGCTTTAATACGTATAAGTACATCAATTTTGGATAAGTACATCAGAGTATTTACAGTGATGAGTAAAGTTACATGGTACCAAAAATATGTATAAAATTTTGAAGAAAAATTATAATAGTTGTTCGGCGAAATATAATAATATCACCCATTTATTTATTTATTTAAAGTTCAACAGTCCAGGCACATTATTCTAGCAAATTTGTTTGCTACCTAATATTTTTTCAATAGTGATATACAACTTGACCAGCCTCTTGTTTTCCGTTCATAATTAAAGCACCTTAAATCAAAGAAGAATATATTGATTTTATTTTAAAAATAATAAATTAGTCAAATTTGATATTTAATATTAATTAGTATGATGGTTAAATATAATTTAAAATATAAGAGTAGGAATAGAAAAAAAAATTAATACAACTTTTAACTAGGGATATTTTAGGAATGCTAAAATAAAAATATTAAATTAAAATTGGAGTGACAATGGATAAAAAAAATGTGACAATAGTCACTCCCTTAAATTAGAAAAAAATAAACTTCACAATACTTATTATAAAATGTATTAAAATTATTTTTTAAGTATTAAATTTAAGTGAATAAAATAATTTAGATGACAATTAAAAAGTCTGGAGGTTGAATTTATTGTTTTTTTTGGGCTCTGAAGTTGCGAATTGAGTCTTTAATTTACAACTCAGCCCTCCAAACTGCGTGGACCAAAATCTTATAACTATCTTGGGCAAGCGTTTGCAGACAACAAAGCTCATCAAATCATATCATATCATATCATATCATATTCATTACATTCATCGTCGTCTTCTGTTAACTTTATGGTTTAAGGCCCCTCACAATTTGAATTGAATCTTTTTTGTCATCGTCATTATCCCAATAGGATCTGACCTGCTGCTCTGATCATCCTTCACATGTTCATCCTTAATGCAAGCCAGTTTCAATGTGAGAAACTTTTCTAATGGATCTGAATATACTATGAGGAAGGATTATGAAGTTTTTATTTTCTTGATTTTTCCAGATGATGTCTTTAACAACATGAAGTTCATTACATAAAATATTATTAAACAAGAATTTATTATGATGAACATGTAAAGATAAACTATATATTTATGCTTATTAGAGTTCCATATTGCTTATGAAAAATATGACTTCATAAAAGTTTAGCCAACTTTTTTGTTTTTTAAGTTGAGTTTGGCTCACTCAACTTTAAAATAATATCGAAGTTTATGTGATTGTTATTAGGCCGCCAACATTTGTGGTCACAGACTAAACAATTGTACCAAAATTCATTTTCTTTTAAGTATACATTTTTACTTTTTATTCTTTTATAAAAGTACAATATGTTTATTATCATTCTCATAATATTGAGTAAACTTCATATTTAATATCTTAATATTTTCGTGTTGGATTATTTTATCCCCCAAAAAAATAAATTGATTTTGTAATTTCTCAACATTAAAAAAGATGAACATATTAATCCCTATATTAGTTCTATCTGTCAATGGAATTACACACGCGACACACAACAATGATGATGAGCTATTAAAACATTGGATGCAAATAAAATTACAATGTTTTGGAACAAATTACGCTCATTTTGATGCATAAAATTGCACAAAATGAGTCATTCTATAATTTATAATGGGGATTTAAATGACCCATTTTGTATAATTTCAACCATTAAATGAGCTATTTTATATTTCATTCTACTTCAAATGACACATTATCACTTAACGTCCTGTTAGCGGATCTTTATGTAATTATATTAGTGTTTAAATGATTATACATACAGAGGACTAATATGTCCTATTATTAAAATTTTAAGGGATCACAAAATTAGTTTTAGCTTTCAAAGGATGGAATTGTCTTGTAAATTTTTTTTAAGAGACCACAAGAATTATTTTAATAAATTTGAAATTATATGTGTACCCTGTCAATCGTCTTGAAGACATACTAAGGAAAGGACTGATGGATTGTGGAATGTTCAATGTAATGGAGTTCGAGGACTGATATTAAAGCAAACAATTCTCTCGAAGAGACCTCACAAATTTTCCCTCATCATCGTTCATCACTTTATTTTCTCTCTCTCGCCGTCTTCCAATGGATATCAGCGGTGTGCATATAAAGAGAAACTAATGCTGTTTAGCAAACAGTTCCAAAGCACTTTTAATCAATACAAGATTTTTCGTAGGCAAAAACTTTCTGCAAAAATCTTTGAGAAAAATTATGGAATTGTTGAATGAAATGAAGTTATAGAACGTAACTCATCCATTCATTCAACAGTTAATATCACACATGAGAAGGGAGAGCAGGGGAAATAAGTTAGACTGAGCAAGACTTTCACTTTGGCTTTGTCTGGATTTTAAAAATTAGTCTAAGCCTAAGCTTATTATTTGATACAAGCTTTTTTTTATGACCCTAGCTTGATTTTTATAAAAGGTTGATCTTGTCCGAAAGTCTATTAAAAAATATACTCAATAATAAACTTTTAAAGGTAGACCAAAACTCTAACTCTTAAATAAACTTGAAGACTTTTAAATATGTCAAAAAAAAATTTAATTAAGTAGGTAAAAAGGTATCTTAGATAAAGGTATCTTAGATAGGAATCTATTCTAGACAAGTGATTAAAATCCCAAATTACAATAATAATATAAATAGGTCAACAAGATAGCTAGGTTCGATAGGTTTTTTTTATTACTTCTAACATATAATGTTTAGTTAAAAAAGACTTTTTGATCTCCTTAACTAGTGCTTAATTTGAAGAACTCTTAATCGATTGAGGGGAAATTAAAAGATAATTGAATTTTTAAAAAATTAAAATATAATTATATATTATTATATTTTGTGTACATATTTATAAAGATAGTTAGTAGAGTGCAAGTTTAAAATTTCAAAACGCATGGTAGAATAAAGACATATTGAGACTAGAAGTCAGATGGCATGAAGAGTGGGTTTGGTAAATACTCTTTGTAGGGGTGAAGTGTAGGTTTGGTAAATATTCTTTGTAGAGATGTTTTGGCTCGTGAAAAGTATAAGTTAATTTTTATATTTAATAAACCAAAATATTATACTGTTTTTGCTCTTGACTTTGGTATTATTGAAAGCACCTCATGGGGTGTTTTCAAACTAGCTTACACTCTTTGAAATTTAAAAAATTAATATATAATCTTATTATAATTAATTACAGTATATAAATATAAAAATTATACTATTTAATATCTATAATTATTATTGTCATTTTAGATATTTGAATTATATTTACTAAATACTATTACTATAACTTTCATTTATTGATGATAGTTTTTATATTATTTTACTAAATAATATTATTATATTTTTTTGAAAGCCCAAAATGTTCGGTAATTTTTTGAGAGGCACAGTAATACGATACCAAATCTTAGTCATTTGAACTAAAACTCGGACTGCACTTAAGGTGTTGAACTAGTGGACAATTTGTTCACCTCTAAACCTATGTTCACCCCCAACCCCAACAGAAGAAAAAAAAAGAAAAACTAAAGCTCAGACCCATTGGTTGCCATCCTTTTAACTAAGGGTATGCATGGCTTGATTCGATCTGCTAATCTAATCCAACTTGAAATTTGTTGGGTCAGGTTTGGATCTTCAAATTTGATCCTGTATACTTTTTGGAGCAGATTCGAGTTGCTTTTCGAGCTAGCCCAACATAATTTGGAGTCATACAATTCTATTATATTTATATCTTTTTATAATAGTTAGTAATAAATTACAAAATTTTATACTTCAGTTACTACATTTTAGATAACGTCATATTATTTTTACAATCATATAGTTTGTTTAAAAATATATATTATAACACATCTATTGAATTTTATCTCTTACTAACAAAATTTTATAAGTTTACAATGCATACAATGTTAAAATATTTCTAAGTTGTCTAGGCCCATCCTTTATCGAGCATTCCTCGTGTCGGGTTCAAGTTCTAAATGAATTCCCAGTCTAAAAATTGGATGGATTTTGATTTAATAATTTTACCATTTCAACACTTATTTTCTCAAATATTTAAATACTCTATTAATAAAATATATAAATTTTACTACTTATTTTTTTTTAATTTATTCTCTTTTTACCACTCATTTCATATTCATATAGAATCCATATATATCTCTCTGTACTCATGTTAAAATAGAATTACTCTCGATTTAATATAATCCACCGGACCCGTCCTTTCTACCCCTACTTATATCTGTGAGAATGAGAAACACATTCGGGTACGTTATAGCCGACGCCTAGTCCTAGTGTTGTTGTGCCTAAGCCGCTGCCACATGCTCCCATTTCTCTGGTGCAGTAGGATTTTGACTTAGAACATGTCTCTCGCTGCCACGTAGCTGGCTAGCCCTAGTCCTATGCAGTCCTTATGTACAAAAACTGTCCAGTAGAGACCAACCAGTCAACCAGACACTCAACTTGGAAGTTGGAAGTGCTACAAGCCATTTGGTTCCTATTTCATGATACCTTTGAATTATTTTAATTAGTTGTGTATTTTATTTAAAGTTACAATTTATTCTCACTGTAATCAACTATTTCTAGCTTAAGTGCGTCTCATTAACATTATTGGATGTATATGTACAGGACATATAATTTATTTACTTTTCGCTTATATTTAATTAAATATGTATAAGAGATTAATTTGGTGAAAATTTATGGAGGGCATCAAATTTATTGATATGATAATTTATAAAAGGATCAACTCAAGAAATTATATATATTTATCTATATATGCAATCAATTAATTACTTCTTTAACACACACGTAGGGAGGAGGACTAATCAGTGAGATAAGCAATTTATTATGAGAGAGAAATGAATAAATTTTTATCAATGATCATATTAAAGAAGATCAAGTCATGTTATGATTATTAAATAATTTTCAATTTTAATCCTACATGTATAGCTATAGGGCAGTTATTCAAAACACACAAGTGATCTTGTTGCTTAGTAATTTTATCTTAGAAGTTGTAGTATGATAATCTGAATGACTAAATGATTAAATGTGCTCTCTCTTTAGCTTTCTTTAAAGTAACTATATTTAGGTAGCTAGGACGGTAAAACGATGAAGTGATCAAATCAATTGGATTGATTTAATTTGATTTTTAATTTTTTATTTCAAGAAATGTGAACCAAACAAATCCTATCAAAATTGGATTGGTTTGGTACATGTTATTTGGAGTAAAGATAAAAATATATATTTTAAAGTTTTTATGCTTATAATAACTATCAATATAGTATAAGGTTTGGTTATATACAAAAATACTATTTTTTTTAATGAGGGATAAAAATACTATTTGAACATTCCAAAAGTGAGTGTTCTGATGGACATATGTTTTATAATGATTAAATATGATTGATAGATTAGGATATGTGGAGACCACTATCACATCCAACAATGATTATAAAATGAGTGTCCTAATTGACGCTCATAACATCACTCTTGATCATAAGATACTTGATAATATTGTGAATACTTAAATTTTTTAACAAATATAAAAAAAATAAAAAATTGACTTTATTATTAAAAGATTAAGTGCAAATCTTTGAAAACTATGAAATAAGTTAAAATATAATTGATTGATTGATTGAGTTAATTAGCTGTTTAAGTGATTCAGTTAAAACTCTATATCTATCTCTCCATGGCCTTCAATTTACATATAAAAATAATACTTAATTTATTTAAAATTGCAGGGATCTACATCCAATAATCCATTTTACATATATTATCATCTTGCATGAAAACGGCAATTATTGGATAGGACGCCTTTCTACTTGATAGTCATACTTTCGTTTTGAGCTGCTAGCTTCTTTTTCTTGACCTTCTTCTTCTTATTTATTTATTTAATATATAACTGTGTAGCACTTGAAAGTTGAAACATAATTTCTAATCTTCCCATCTGTTACATTCCAAAGTAGTCAGTTAGTTTGTTAGAATTATTATTAGCAATCAGTTAAGTTGTCAGAGATATTAGTAGGATTATAAGTTAGTTACTTAAGTTTTAAATAATAGGATTGACTCATTATAAATATTATTGAGAATAATCAAATTAGTGAATTTCATGAAATTCTTGGAGTTTGGGAACTAGACTCGAATATAGTTCTATCATTGGTGCTTTCATTGAGAGGTTCTTCAATGGCAAAATTGGAAAAATCACTCACCACTGAAGGAGAATTCCCTGTGTTTGATGGGAAAAATGCTTGGTGGTGGGCCATTTGTGCAGGATCATTTTGGGATACCAAAGGAACACTAGATGAGCAGAGACTCATAAAGGCAGAGAAGGGTTTCACAGATCAAGCTCTTAAATGGTTTCGGCTATGAAGTCAAGGCAATCCAACTACAACATGGATGACCTTCGAGATCGCATTTCTCTATTGTTACCAATTGGATTGTCGTCTCATTTTGCCCAAAATTTCCCATAATGAAGTTTTGGACTTAGATCTTGAGTGGGAAGAAAAGATCAAATCCAACAAGCAGATCTCCTAACCACCACCACTACATCTGCAAGATCAAGGAGTTGTCGCCCAACAAATTCAAGAAGTAAAATTAGCAACAAATCAAGAAAGGATTGCTGGTCATGACACTAGGGTTCAAGCAATTCCAAATCAAAAAAAGGAAGAAATACAAAAGGAGACACAACAATGGACGATGTTGGATGTTTTCCAATTGGGTTAATCGGGCCACATTCAATCCACAAACAAGAAGAGGAATTACTATGTAGAAAATTATATTGTTAGTATCTTAAATTCAATTTGATAGAAAAAATTGTGTTGCCAATAAATCGCTCAAACCAATTTTTTGCTGCCCCAATTATACAATGGGATTCTAATGGATATTATTTGTACTCATTAAAGTTTTGTATAGAAAATAATAGATTGTACTTAGAAATAAATTGTTTTTATTTTCTCAACCTTGAGGGCAAGGTTGTTTTGAAGGGGAGGGTAATGTTACACCCCAAAGTAGCCAGTTAGTTTGTTAGAATTATTATTAGCAATTAGTTAGGTTGTCAGACATATTAGTGGGATTATAAATTAGTTACTTAGGCTATAAATAATAGATTTGACTCATTGTAAATGTTATTGAGAATAATCAAATTAGTGGATTCCATGAAATTCTTGGAGTTTGGGAACTAGACTCGAATATAGTTCTATCATTGGTGCTTTCATTGAGAGGTTCTTCCATGGCAAAGTTGGAAGAATCACTCACCCCTAAAGAGGAATTCCATGTGTTTGATGGGAAAAATGCTTGGGGGTGGGTCATTTGTACAGGATCATTTTGGGATGCCAGAGGAACACCAGATGAGCAGAGACTCATAGAGGCAGAGAAAGGTTTCGCAAATCAAGATTTTAAATGGTTTCGACTATGGAGTCAGGGCAATCCAACTACAACATGGATGACCTTCGAGATCGCATTTCTCTATCATTACCAATCAGATTTTCGTCTCGTTCTGCCAGAAATTTCTCATAATGAAGTTTTGGATTTAGATCTTGAGTAGGAAGAAGAGATCAAATCCAACAAGCAGATCTCCCAACAATCACCACTAGATTTGCAAGATCAAGGAGTTGTCGCCCAACAAATTCAATAAGTAAAATTAGCAACAAATCAAGGTTGCTGGTCATGACACTATGGTTCAAGCAATTTCAAATCGAAAAAAGGAAGAAATACAAAAGGAGACACAACAATGGACAATGTTGGATGTTTTCCAATTGGACTAATCGGGCCACATTAGATCCACAAACAAGAAGAGGAATTACTATGTAGAAAATTATATTGTTAGTATCTTGAGCCAAATTCAATTTGATAGAAAAACTTTTGTGTTGCCAATAAATCGTTTAAACCACTTTTTTGCTGTCTCAATTATACAATCGGATCCTGATAGATATTATTTGTACTCATTAAAGTTTTGTATAGAAAATAATAGATTGTACTTAGAAATAAATTGTTTTTATTTTCTCAACCTTGAGAGCAATGTTGTTTTGAAGGGGAGGGTAATTGAGGGCAAGGTTGTTTTGAAGGGGGGTAATGTTACACCCCAAAGTAGTCAGTTAATTTGTTAGAATTATTATTGGCAATCAGTTAGGTTGTCAGAGATATTAATGAGATTATAAGTTACTTACTTAGGCTATAAATAATAGGATTGACTCATTGTAAATTTTATTGAGAATAATCAAATTAATAGATTCTATGAAATTTTTGTAGTTTGGAAACTAGAGTTGAATATAGTTCTATTATCGTCCCACCTTGAATTTGAAGTTCTCCTTGCATTCGTTTCTCTCCTGATTTTGTTCGGGGGTACTAAAATTGGTTAACGATACGCTCCCTCCCCCCCCCCCCCCCGCCGTCTCTCAAATTAAGTTATTCACCTTTTTTCTTATGAACACACGATGAAACATGCACATCTGTGAAAATCTAACTTAATTTGATGACCTGCTCCTCTCTTCTTGAATTTGAAGTTCCTTCATTTATCTCCTAATAAGTTTTTGAACTTCAGTTCGGATACATGACGCAAAGAACTTCTCCTTTGCGTATTTACTTATGATGGAAATCAAGAAGCCAAATATCTCTATTTAATTCCCATTTTTCCTTTTGCCTATGTTGTTGAAGATGGATAATCAAAGCCCGCTAGAATAATGGCTCCATCGCCAAGTGGCAGCTTTCAAAGCATGTTGCAGGCAGCGATGCAATCAGTTCAGTGGATTTACAGCCTCTTCTGGCGATTTTGTCCACAACAAGGGTGCGTAATTAATGAATTTGCTTCCTGAAATGGAACCCCATTTTTTCTTAATTGATCAAATTTGTTATTAAAAAATACACACACACACAAACACAGTCGAGTGGTTGGCATTGTATTAAAGCTTGACTAGAGATGATGTCGTATTAATATCTGTAATATTTAATTTGTTTTTCAATTTTGATTTCTTTTCTAGACATAAGGGTTGGGACATATATATGTATAGTTTCACAAAATTGTCATGTGATGATTATGAATTCCTCTCATGATTCTAAGTCTTGTTAGCTTATGGAATAAAGTTAGGTGTACACACATATATACATAGACATAGGACAATATATTTGACAATCATTAATCAATATATGTGTATGTGCTGATATAGGATTCTGAAGTGGGGTGATGGGTGCTACAATGGGGCAATTAAGACTCGGAAGAGTACAGTTCAAGCAATATCGGAGGTAAGCAGTGAGGAGGAGTCTCTCCAGAGAAGCCAGCAACTTAGAGAGCTTTATGAGTCACTGTCAGCTGGAGACACAGAACCACCAACTCGCCGACCTTGTGCTGCCTTGTCACCGGAGGAACTAACCGAATGCGAATGGTTCTACTTGATGTGTGTCTCCTTTTCCTTTTCTCCTGGTGTCGGGTAAGCCTAAGTTAATTACAATTTCTATCCAACGTCAAATGCTAGAAAAACTAATCTAGTTTTCAATCTCAAACTATATATATATGTCCATGAATCTTTGTTACACATAGATCATTTTCTTTTCTCGTTTTTTTCTATTTATAACTAAAACAGTAGTCTATTAGTTGGATATGGAAAGAGATAAGGCCTACAAAGGACGGGTTGGGCCGGGGTTGGGTAAAACCGGAACTCGGCTCAATTTTTTAAGCATGAACTCTATCCAATAATGATCGGACTATGTTTCGAATTGTACCGGATCAACCCGACATTCAAACAATATATGAAAATTTAGATATTGTACATAGTAAAGTTATAAAAATTTATAAATAAGAAACAAAATTTTAGAGATATTTTACAATAAGTTTCAAAATAAAACATATCAATATAAAAATAACATCATTTATGTAAAATATATTAATTGAACTTTAAAATTTTATAATTTTTCATAAATTATTGTGTATATATATATATATATCTATTAAAGAATTATTTAACTTCGAGTTGAATTAGACAAACTCAGCGTATGACCTGAATTTGGTCCAAAAAATATATTGGGTCAAATTTTAAGGCTCGAACCGATTCCACTGAACTTTGGACAAGACAGGTTGGCGGGATGAGAGGGGACGGGTTATGAATGTCCTTAGAAAGAGGGATTGTAAGCTGTAATGTACATATAGCGACCTAATTTCGATCATGTACGAGATCAAGCACTACTTGTCGTCGATAATGGAATTTCCTTTTGAGGATGAGTGGAACCGTGACTTTAGTCATAAAAGACAAAATGAGAAAAGGGATCTATTGTGAACAAATAAAGGATTTATTTAAAATGCTGGTTAAGGAGTTAAAAAGAAAATTTTCATCTTGAGAATGGAGAGTTTTTATGTTTTCAAAACTGCAGACACACTCAAAAGTTTTGAAACTTACCTTAACTTCTTAATATCCTTTAACTACTGTCCTTCTCAGCAAAACTCATAAATAAATAGTAATTAAGTTTAGACCTTGTTAGAGAGTGGCTATTGACACTCATTTTGTCTATTACCACTTCGACTTTCATTAATCTTTAGTCAAGTTTACTAGATTACCCTTCTTGTACCCATCCAACTAAGAAAGTATAGAATATATCGATATTTTTTCACTTGTGCATTTTCACTCTATCTAACCTTGTCAACTAGAAGTTGAAAGAAAACCCATAGTGAATACCAACTCGAAAAGTCACCCTAAAAACATGTGCAGTTAAATTTAACACTGAGATGGACCCTTCAATTAAATACTGTAATATTATCTACTCCATCAATTGAGAAAAATTCTATATTTCAAAAAAAGTGAGCCCTAAATTAAAGAAAGAAGCATTTTTAAGTATAATCCTCATAAAAGTAGGGGTCTCAATTCTTTCCCAATAATAAAATAAACAAAGGAGCGGAGAAGAGGATGTCATTGATATTAGGATGTTTTTCACAATCACTTACTTTTCATTGTTTGACATCTTTGCTATTAATATATCAAATTATGTTAATTTAATGTATTAAATTATCTTAATTTTTTAACAATATAAATAAAGAAAAATTACAATAAAACTAAATGGTCAATAGTAGTAAACCATGGTATCATTTATTTATTTACTAGATTTAAATTATATAGGCGTTATGTGTTATAAAATAAGATATGTATTTCACCTTTATTGCTATTCATTTTATTTATTATTTTATAAAAAAGACTCAACATTATATTATTTAAATAACTTTCATAAATAAAATAAAATAAATTAGTATTTTTTATTTAAAAATAATTTAATATTTGAATTTAAATAATTTTATTTAATATATTAATTCAATACTTATAATAAAAAGTAACTATTTATTTGTGCAATAAGAGGTTGAATGCTTAGCAACAAAATTAAAACAAGAAGGCTGAGCTTGTCCATTATTTCAGCCAAAACTAGTGATTATATCAAAATTAAAAACAAGATAAATATCAAATATTGTCAAGTAGTCAAATTAATAATAGAAGAAAGATATCTTAATAAATTTAAATAACAATTAATAAAAATGGGAGTGGCAATAGTCAAATTAAAACAAGTGGCAATATTCACTCTCCTCTTGTTAACACAGCTTTTTACCCCTTTTTTTTATTTGTGTCAATAGAACTGTTGGTATTTTTATCATATTATTAAGAGCTCAATTAATCTGATTTGACCTAATGTAGGCTGATCTTAAAGGGGTGGGGGTAACGGTCTCTCTGCGACTCAAACCGAAGACCTGTTGTTAAAGGTCAATGCACTTACATTGGTTTGTACCCTTCAAAAATAATAATATTTAAAATCTTAAACCAAAGAAAAAAAAGGTTTAATAGTTTATCAGAAAATTTCATTATAAACGACTACAGGATTATTTATATCAAAACAAATACCAATAATAACAGCTTCGGACTGTTAAAATGCCAACAGACAAAATATTCACCCGAAGTGAGAGGAAGAGACAGGATTGTATGTTGAGATCATTTTTCTTTTGTTTGTTGTCTTCGCTCCCTCTTAATCAAGGAATTCTGGCAATGATTCATGATGTACTGCTGCAACTGATAGAATGTTATGCAACAACTGCTTTTCCAAGGTTTGAAGTTGATCAATTTCTAAGAAATTAACCTCATGATAATCTTTGGGGCTGGTTAGCTGTTTTTAAGGGAATCGACCGGATGAATTTTTAGATGCTTCAGCATTTCTCACTTATCAGCATACTTGGTTTTGAATCTTTTTCACAGACTTAGAAGTTTGATCCGTTGAGTTCATGCTTTCATTTACCGTTTCTTTTTTTTAAGATTTTGTAATCAAAATAGTAAAAACAATCAAATTTTATTTCCACTTTTCAGCATTTCATTCGTAAGATTCTAAAACTAAAAAAATATAAAAAATAAGGGTGAACTGTTATGGTATGAAAATTTGATGCATGCAATGATCAGTATATTAATTAGGTTTTTCTAAACAAGTGTGCTAAGAGCATTATAGTTAATCAGCCAAGAGTGAAAATAGTTTGTGAAGTTTTCAGTGCATAAACATTTAAACAATTTAACTCTTTTAATCAAAACCTTCGTTTTTAAAGAAAAATTTCTTAACTAATGCTCTAATTTAAAAGCACTTGTTGAAAAAACCTATGAACTGTTGTGTAGAAGATGGTAAAACATACGTAATATTTGAGGTAAATTACTGGAGGTTATGCTCAATGGATCGAAATAATCACAGTACGAATTAATTAAATGCACGAATTTGCTGACAACCATCCAGACTTTGTAACATCTGTTCATCCAAGGGTGCATATCTACCGAAACAAATTTGGCATCATGGTATCTTTTCGAGTCATATATCTTTTTCCAAATTATTGACCATCACATTCTTCTACGTTTTCTTTTTCAGTTAGGATTCTACTATTTGTTTTACAACTGATTAACCACTCGAACAATATTTCTAGCTTAAGAAGCATCCTTTAACTTCCTTTAACTGATCTAGCAATTAGCACACATCACCTACCAAAAATAACATAACCGGATTGTTTGTTAACCAATGCTTTTAGTGCAGTGGTTAAGAAACCTAAGAGTAGAAGTTTATGAAACCTTATTGTTCAATTCCATAGTCTGCTCTTCGCCAAAAACTATCGAGTTCTTGAGTTTGACATATACTGAATGGTGCATTACAAGGTTGCCCGGAAAGGCATATGCCAGGAGGCAGCATGTATGGCTCGCAGGTGCAGACCAAGCTGACAACAAAACATTTGCAAGAGCTATTCTTGCCAAGGTACGTTCGTGCTTAGGTGACAAAAATTCATTCTAACAACTTCTACTTATGTACATGATTTTTGGGCACGACACGATAAATTTCCCAGGCACTGCGTACATACTTAAGGAATCAGCATAGCTCATCATTTGATTTGCTACGTGATAGAAAGATTGATTTAGAATTCAAATTTTGCTAACAAATGTGTTATTGATACTCGGAATTGGAAATATTCCATCTCTATCCCCTTTGTTGAAAATTTTAAAATATAATTTTTTTAAATACAATAATTTTAGTTTTAATTTCTCAACTAGTGTTGCTAAGACACTCATCGGATGATTGTTTATTATGCTAAATATTTGCCGTGCATGAAGATTAATAATTTAATTGCTGACTAATTCTTCTTCGCTCTCTTTTCTCAATCCATGACTGCAAATTTTTACACGGCCAGAGCGCTCGTGTACAGGTGAAGAATTTTCCAATTTGTCCGTTTCTGGCCCTCTTGGCTCTACTATATATATATATATATGGGTAAAATTCAAACATGTGATTGCGTTTGTGCCATGCAAACTGCAGACAGTGGTGTGTATTCCTCTGTTGGAGGGCGTGGTTGAGTTTGGCACAACGGACAAGGTAAAAGTAACAATGACTCACATTCAATGAATATGTTAAACTCATTAAATGAAAGACATACTCTATTAATTTCAAGTGTGAAAAAAACTTTGTGATGCCAATGAGAGTTTTGTTTACAATTGTTATTGTCAATAATTGTTGGAGCATGTCATTAGATATTAGAAATTGATTAGTTTGTTTTAGTGGTTAGATATCACTCCCTCTATTTCATATTAAGTGTCATTTTTTGTATTTGTACAATAATTTAGATAATAATAATTATACCTTGTTAATCTTCTAAAAAATAAAAGATGAAAGATGAAATTTTTTTCTATCCATTAAGTCACATCTACTCATCCTTTCTCCAAATGGATATAAAGTAATTAAAGATTTAATAAAAATTGAAAATAACAATTAATTTGAAACAAGAAAAAAGGAATCCTGAAATGCCACTTAATATGAAATGGATGAAGTAGATTTTTAAAATTATTTTTACTGTTTAATCCTCTTCTTTCTTTTTTAATTATTCTTTCTACTTATTCATTTAAGATATAACTTAGAAAGTAAACAATATTATGTAAATTTTTCAATTATTTATGAAAAATGAAACTTAAAAAAATTTATTTAAGATCGGAGGTATATTTCTCACTCACTCATGTAGTCCATCTTAAGTAACGTGAGAATTGGTCTATTTCGAATAAGTTTTAACTCAATTAGCAATGCTATTTTGAATTTAAAAAGTGAATGTCTCATTTTATATTATAAATTATTGAATAAGCCTGATTAGGGATCATAATCTCATCAAATTATGGGAAAATAAGTGTCATATGAGACATTCACTTTTTATATTTTAAAATATCATTTTCCATTTCAACTTATACTAGAATGATGAAGCCTTCAATTAACGTATGTGTGTATGTTCCTTACTGGTTAGGTGCAAAAGGACTTTGATTTCATCGAGCTTGTAAGGAGCTTCTTCACAGGTCACCACCATCTTTCCACGCCAGAACAAGCCCTATCGGAGCACTCCACCTCCGCTTCCTCAAACCCTGTCACTGCAGTGTCCAATATTCCCAACGACCATGAGAACATGGAAATGGAAAAACATGATAAAGAAGAAGCTGAATTATTGGATACCGAATTAGCAGAAACAGTACTCCTAAGGGGGTTCCCACCAAATGAAGAACTGATGGAGCTGCAGGACATGTTCGAGGCCAGCCGGGTTGGGTCACCGGACGATGGGTCCAATCTCTTGTACTCAGCTGGGTTGGAGCTGCTTCAAGTTGAATCCTCTTCAGGTAAACCACATCTTATATTATTGTTATATATATATATATATATATATATGGGGAATAATGGTTAGTATACAATAGATTGTACAACAATATTAAGTCAACACTTATAATATTTTTTTATTTTTAGTGCATCAATTCACATTCTTACTAAAAAAAAAAAAAAAGGAACGTTGTGATGTTAATGTAATATTGTTTTACAGCTTTGTTATATTAATTGTAGAGGGGGTTAATAACGAAGCAGACAAATATCTGTGTGTTGGACTCTTGGGTGATGGATACGAAATAGGGATGCGGGGCCCCTATAATTTAAGCACGTGTAGAATATTATATTAATGCCAAATTTAATTATAATATTTATGTGTATAAATTAAAATAAACCGGACTAATAATTTTGCCTTTTAAAAATATAAGTAGTATTAGTTTGGTCTCCAAATTTTTTTTTCCTAGATTAGTTTAATTCTTTAAAAAATACACATGACATCAATTTAGTTTTGACAGGATATATGTAATATCTATCTAATTTATAAAATATGCATGTAACATCTATTTCATTCTCCATTTCTATAAATTCATAAATTTATTTAATGTTTTCTTTCATGTAAAAAAAAGAATTATTTTTAATATTACATAAATCTTTCAAAGCTAACGTATAATGTCATTTGTATATTTTAAAGACAAAACTGACATGTATATTTTTAGAGGCTATGTAGAAAATCTTTCAAAAACTACATTATTAATATTATATATATTTATGAGGAATAATGAAATTGTTGGTTGTGTTATTAAAATATATAATTCATGACAAGTGTCCATTGTATATATATATATAGAGAGAGAGAGAGAGAGAGAGGGATTCATTTACTAAGCCTTAATATATTTATTCAATTGACTAACTTTTTATATATATCAAATTTTATCAATTTAATCATTGAATTATAAGTTTCTACTACATAGATCAAATGTATAAAATTTTAAAATAATTTGGTATTTCATCATCTATTTATATTTGGATATATAATGTAGTTTTAAAAATACATGTAAATTTAGAGTATTAGACAATATATCTATTAATGTTTAATTTTTTTAAAATTTGATACGTTTGATCATGAAGATAATATCACATAATTTGATAGTTAGATTGATGAAATATGCTCTTAATAAGGAGATATTCAATGGAGTAAGTATAACATACTTAGACAATATAGAGAAGGGATCCATTTGCTCAAAGAGTAAGTATATTACACTTACTCCATTCAATATCTCCTTATTAATAATATATTTTATCAATCTAATCATTAAATTATGTAATATTATCTTCAAGTTTAAGCACACCGAATATCAGGAAACTTTGTATAGTTGATCTATATAGTGAAATTTATAATATAATAGTTGGATTGGTGAAATTCAATCTCATTCATATATATATATATATATATATATATATATATATATATATATATTTAAAACACGTGGGCCATCCTAATATATTTAGTGACAAGTATAGGGGCCACATTTCAGACCACCAATTTGTCGACTTCAATTGAAACTATGATCATTAAAGTTTATGAATAAATTTTAAATTGCTTTAATTGTTTTCATTTTTTCCCTTAATTTATTTCTTGTGTATTTTGTACATGCTTCTCTGTAGCAGTTGCTCCATTGAGAGACTTCTTAATACAAGGCAACGAACATTACTCTCAAACAGTGTCACCATCCTCGAAAACAGCTACGGCCAGTGGCTAGAGTCACCCCCTGTCAGCCACCTTGCCAGTTCCTCCCACTCGGCTTTTGCCAAGTGGTGCACCATGACCTACAACTGCCACCTCCACGTGCCAGTGGCTGACACACCCCAGTGGCTCTTGAAGTACATATTGTTTAGGGTCCCATACTTACATGCCAAGCAACACCACCACAATTCACCACAAACCCCAGACTGGGGGAGGGGCCCACCACGACATGAGCCGAATATCGGCCAGGGGGCGGCGGAGCGTCGCCGGCGTGAGAAACTGAATGAGAAGTTCATGACATTGAGGTCGTTTGTGCCACTGGTGACCAAAATGGACAAGGCTTCTATATTAGGGGACACTATTGAGTACGTGAAACAATTGCAAGAGAAGATAAGGGACCTAGAGGCACGCAGTAACCACATGATGGGGGATGCTCAACGGAGGAGAAGCGTGACCAAGAGGAAGCAGAGGGTGGTGGAGACGTCCATCACAGAGGGGGAGGCTTTGTTGGAGGTTGAATGCATGCAGAAGGAAGGGTTATTGCTTGGTGTGATGAGAACACTGAGGGAGGTAGGGATAGAGGTGATAGGGGTGCAATCGTCCATGGAGGATGATGGGGTGTTTGTGGCGCAATTGAAGGCCAAGGTGACGGAGAATGCGAAGGGAAAAAAAGTTAGCCTTGTAGAGGTAAAGAAGGCTCTACACAGGATTATACATGGCTAGTGATATTTTGACAGTCAAAAGGTTAGTGTTTATTCAAACACTTACTTTATAATTATTAGATGTAATGGTAGTTTTCATTTATCTTTAACATCCAATAATTATAAAATAGATATTTGAATAAATATCTATTTTTTAACCGTAAAACAATCATTACTCATTATATGTACCCCATCATCATCGACCTTCAACCATAACACTCACTAGCCGTGACTGATTATAGGGTGTGTTTGGTCTCGGGATACACGCGTGCAATATTTTCATGACTCATGTACGATGAGTGATTGGGACGATGCTAATTCCCAATGAAGCATGCACGTGGTGCCACACAATAGATTATTCTCTGGAAGTATGTTTGGAATCATCAGTTATATAGGGAATGATTTGGATTAAGAGATAAAATTATCTGTTTTCAATTTATTTTTTATTTAAGTTGTGTATATTACTAATTTATAAAAAAATCTCTCAAGCTTGATAAATTCATTACTATCGCTTATAATATTTCCTTTTATGTGAGGTTTTATGTATGTTTTTCTTTTCTGTTTCATTATGTTCAAATAAAATGTGAAAGCCTCTATGAGGATTGTTACTTTGCTCATAATCATTATTTTACCTCTCATTTTCAAAGACAAGACACTACTATTTGTATGCATGCACGCAACGTTTTCACGACTCTACTGGGACCGGTGGTTGGGACAATGCCAATTCACCTGGCCGGTCATCAGTTATAGGGAATGACTTGGATTAGAAATAAAATTGTTTCGTTGGAATGTCTCAAAAGAATTTATTTCAATTTATTTTCTATTTGAGCTGTGCATATTACTAAATTCACTCTCACGTTTAATTAGATTTAAATGATTTGGATTTGATTTTAGTTTTCACTGTTTGATAACAGTTTTACTCATTATTTCTCATGTTATCGCTTCTAATTTAGGGTAAAAGAAGTGTTCTGTTCTGAACATAAAAAAACATAAATAAAACCTAAACAAGTAAATTTAAATTGTATTTTTTACAATGAGTTTCCAACTGTATAATTGATGTACAAATAAAAAAAAATCAATTCCAATTTCCATATTCCAAACACAACCTGTCGGCTGCAGTGAGAACCAAGAGGGAAAAGCGTGAGGAACAAAACTAAAAGCACTATAGAAACAAGGAGTGTGCATTGCCAGAATGCCCTAGACGAACATTATTGCCTTGTTTTTAATATATGTGGCAGAAGTTGAAAACATTGTTCTGGTTACAAAACTGAACATTTGTGGCTGAAGTTTCCAACGTATTACATTCTTCCCAAGCGAAACTGTTCTTACATTTGTGGCATAGCATGGTCTTGGTCTGCTTACAATTATAACATCCAAAGATAGCAAGCTCGCATCCTAATGAAACGTAACAACTAACAAGGAAACATTAGCTTCAAGTATTAAACCATATTTACAACGTGTTCCTATAAACTGGAGGATTTTATTCTTCTGGCATTGTGTTCATTGCGAGGCCTCTTATCACATGCCGGCATTGAAACCTAAGAGGGAGAAAAGATGGGAAATATTTAAGTACTGTGGAGAAAAAAAAGACGAAAGAAGATATCATGAAAAAAAAGAAGAAAATTGTACTATAATAGGAAGCTGAAACAAAGAATACTGTTTTATTGACTCACTAACTGGAAACACTCCTCTGCTACAGATATCAGTATCAGGTGAGAAATCAAGATACATACTCACTCAAGCATTAGAATTGTTTTGGCATCATATCTCATGTTTTTTCCTTGGTTGTTTGCTCCCCACTAACTTCTAGTGGGTTTCCTCTACTTTTGGAAAAAAACACTCATTCAAGTAAGACAGAAATAACAAAGATAGAGCAACAATTGGCTGCAACCTCCCTCTTTAAAACTTACCAAATTAACCTACCTCTTTCATCACCCCCTTGCTACACAAGCAATTTGGTTATAGCCCAAATCCCTCTTCTGCCACTCGTATATATTTCACACATGGTCTAACATAGGAGATCCTAAAATACTAATAGTGGATTGCAAAATTGACTGGTATTTATGGAGATCACAAATATTGAACAGCAAGGCAAACACTAATATAGTATGATTCTCCATTAAACACGAGTAACCTGGTTATACACAAATACCTGACAGCTCTATAAATGTAAAGAAAAAACCCCAACAATGAAATAACAGAGTGCTAGCACTGTTTTGTGCCAAGTGAGGAATAATCTCAGGGCCCATACACTAACATGTTTTCTGGAATTTTTCACCGCACACAAGACCAGGGAGAAAACAGGAAAGTTGGTTAGCACATATAAAGGCAATTGTTCTAAACGAAAATATACACAAGATAAATATTCATAACAAGTGGAAGATACCAAATCCAATCTTCTGAAGTAGAAGTAGCCACTTCCTGTTCCAGGTTTTGGCACTTAAACAGGAGCTTGAGAGGCACAACCTGGGGTAAAAATATAGTTCAGTGGCCGGGAATACAAGTAAAACGGCCCCTCCCCAATTTCCCAAAAAATTGTTATAACATTGCTATGAAACAATATGGAAGCAATAACTAAAGTGCAAAGCTATATTCACTCCTATATAGCATCCATGAGTTATAGTAACATAAGTACTAAGAAACACTGAAAGATATATATTATGGCTTAAAATATCTTAAATCCTAAATAATAGTGCAAGGAAAAAGAAAACCTATTTTTTTTTTCAGTTCCAGAGGGAAACAAGTCAAAAGGCACAACAACATTATCAATCAAGTCCATAGATCAGAAAAAATTGGAGTTAGCCAATTCTTAAGTTCAACTATTTTCAAAGAGTGATGATATTTTTGATGAACCATTCATTGTCTGAAACTTGGTTACACAACAAAGTGACACAGGTTTCATCAGGCTCACTACTAATTCCATCATTGGAATTATTGACGAAGACATCTAATCACTATCTGATGAAACAGAATGTCAGCCATATTTGAATTTGGAAAGCAAAAGCACCACACACAGAGTGCCTGCTATCTTTAACAAATTCAAAAATCATAAGCATCACCAATAGAAACAATGTAATTAAACACTTCCAACATTAAAAAAGACACCCACAAATTCAATAGGTCATGGTCTACCTTTTTGTGATACCTAAAATCACGTTTAGGGAGAAAATGGGAGGGCTGATTGAAAGAAGAAGGGGCCTTAATCAACACAAACAACTTGATAGGACCTACACAAAAACAAGTAAAGCACAACCATTGAAATATTGTATGTTAAAGGAAAACAATTAAACAAGTAAACAATTGGAAGAAAACTCAATCAGATTAACGCATATCAACAAGCAAAGTCAATAACTACCGGGGTAGTTGACAGACCCAGCACCCTTTGCTATCAATGTCCTTATTGCCTGTAAAACAAAACATGAAACATAACCTCCCACTTTCCTTCCTCTAACGAAGCACATTATTGCATCATAATCTGAAACTAAAAAATAGACATATCATTGTAAGGAACCTTTCTTGAAAGCCCTTCAGCCGCTTTACTCCTGGCGAAATCATCTGAGAGCTTGGAACAATGAGTTCCATGGGGAAAGTTCAAGACATAAATGTGCTGAGGGCGAAGCGGGCTAGCTCCAAGAGCCAAAATGACACCCTCTATTTTGGGGACCTCACTGATCATTACTTTAATTGCATTTTGCACTTTCAAGAGTGCATTCATGAACTTGCCCATTCTCCTGATTCCCATCTTGATATCCCTCATCTTGCTGACATGCTTTCTCCGAAACGATGCTTTTAGTTCAGTTCCTGTAACAATCTCCTGAGACTAACATAACAACAAACAGGTTCAGAGTGCACAAAAATAATAATAATAATAATAATAATGACTTGATTGACACGATTTCTACTCAGATAACATACCAGCTGCTCATACTCGGAATGCAATGCATCAAATTCAGCGCTCATATCCTGCACCGTGCTGCATAAACGAAATGACATTATCAATACTCAGATTTTCAATTTCGCAAGATGCAAAGAAAACAAAAAAATTCAATTGGAATTCAAAATGTAGGGATGGCTCCACTGGACAACAACATCTAAAGAATTGAAGCAATTAAACGCATCATGGGTGAAACCCCAGACAAAAAAAGAAGAAAAAATGGAGATGAATATGTTTGAAAATGAAGAGAGGAAGATACGAGGGGGTTTGGAGGTGCATGTAAAGGAGGAAAGAAACGACGTCGTTGATGGTGTGGAAGATTGCGGAGGCATCCAACGTGTTTGATGCAGTATGGACCTCACTGTAATCCATCTCCGTCACTTCCATTCTCACATAGTATTATATCTGCGACACTGCTCCCTCGTAAGTCGTTGTTCATTTTTTTCCGGTCGTGAGAGGATTTCAAATTTCAAAATGGGACACTCTTTTTTTTTTGGTCGAACCTCTCTGAATAACTGGGCTCATCTACCACCTAATACTGGCCCAATCCAATATGAAAACCACTCTATTGACCCAAATGAGGGATTTGCTAACCACTATTTCATATCCAACGACCAAAAACAAATTTCATATCTCCAGACCAGACCCAAAAACGAACGAACATTTCAAATCTTCTCACAAAAAGAAAAGTCACATCTCTGACCAAAAACTGAAAATAAAAACAAACGGTGTACAAAACGGTGGTCGAGGCCGTAGCTTAATAGCAAGTGACTTATCCTCAGTAGCCACATTTTATGAAGCGCGAGTTCGACCGTCATTCATAGATCACTTCTCCTCCTTCGTGCATGTGTGACAAGAAAATGAAAAAATCACATCAAGTAATTTTTTTTTTCTTCCTTTTTAGTTTGGGTAGAATATCAAGGACACCTTTTGCGTTGCAATTTGCAAATGAAGTCTCGGATCTGGTGTGAAAATGAAAGATGTATATCACGTCAAAGAAACTTCAATAACCAAGAATTAAGACACTGCAAATTTTTTCTTTTCATATAATTGAATTCAAATTATTTCTGATTCTTTAAGTGCCATAGTTAATGTCCACTTTATCGGATATCTGCAGTGGAAAATTAACTGCATATTTGGTAGTTCTAATAAAACAAATATTAGCTAAAGAGGTGGGAAATTGGGAGTTGTTTAGATTAACAAATACTATACATAACGAGAAATATTATTATGTACATTTGTCACGAACATTAAAAAATGGGAGTAGTAGTAGCATTAGTAGTAAATAGTAATAACTTCAGGCACGAACAGTACAAACTACATGTTTCACGACCACCTACTGTAAGGCAGGTAACATTCAGCGTAAAAAGTGGAAGGTGAATCCTTCGGTACAACATTTGCCAATTCCCACATCAGGGCATATTTAACCCCCTACATCATAGTACCTCGTTCTTATATTACATATCACGCCTGTAACAGAGCATTTCCTGTACAAATCTCAGCTGCACAACAACTATAACCTTAACAGTTTCCTGGATCCATTAAAAAAATAATAATCCTTCCAGAGATAAAAAAAAATCAGAAAATGAGGCTTCTAAGTGAATCGGCTATTACCACTCACCCAGTGGTAGGATTTAGCACCTTGTTACTAGGAATGCTAGCCTGGCTTCAAGGCAACCCACAAACTACATGTGATGTCCAGAAAAACAGAGCTTCCTGCAAATATTTTCAACTATAAGGAATCACGATAAATTGTCACAATAGGAAAATCCATACACAGGAAGTTTATACTACTTACCAATACAGAGCAACGGGTTATAATCGAGGTTTAAATAAAATGGCACATCAGAACGATAGCATAGCTTTTGTCGGAGTTAGACACCATATCGTCTCAAAGCATTGCTTAAGCTTGGCATTACATTATATGCCTGATACGATCTTCTAAGTTCAATAATGGAACCAACCTGTACCAGCAAAACCAAGGGCTACTCAGTCAAACTGCAGATCATACTAGGCAGATGAACAACGCACTTGATGGCAATGTTAAAACCAGTCTATTTGAATATCATTATATTTATAATTATTTCTGTAGAGGGGGAAGAGTTGAACTAAACCCACCAATACAAAAGGGAATGACTCAACTTTTCTGTTTAGGCAATGAACTTAATAGAAAGGATAAATCACACCAATACTCTGGTTAGGTGCTAGTGACAGACAAATCACTCTAGTAAGGGTGCTAGTAACAGGGGCGAGAGATGACTCAACATAACAAGGCAATTTAGTGCTCCCATATTGAAATTACCCCAAAAGCAATTCAGGCTGGATAACTAAGCCTGGCACGAATTTCTTGCCTGGTTATGTGTTATGTCGATGAGTATGCACGCAAAGTACAAGTAAAGGAACCCTTCTAGTACTTACAATAATTAGAACTGATGTAAAGCCAATAGCAAATCCAGCATTGATACGCCGTAAATAGTGATCAAGAATAGTAGAGGTAGTGGCCAATACACTTAACAACAGCCCCCCTGCAAATTTCAACAAAGTAGCAAACCAACATCAAGTAATAGAAAGAACTGGATTAAAATAAGGCTAAAATTACAGTCTTTCACCAGTAACAGACCCCAAAATCGTGTGGATGCCTGAACCTTTGTGAGGTATTCTATCGTAGCCTTTCCAGGCTTTATGTTTGGTATTCTTGCACCCATCTTATTTAAGTAATCAGCAATTTCCTTTGGCAAATTCGCCTGTGCACAAATAACATATAGAAGGCCATTTACAAGATAGATACAAGTCATTCTGATATTTCAACATTCTGATGCATCAGACTATGAATCCAACATATTGATGACAACATCCAAGCCTTGTACCAGTAAATTGACAATACACATTGTTAATTGTGTTGAAAATTCATAATCAGAATATGCAGCTGAGGACAATGCCTAGATATATAATAAGCAGCTTTGACATCCTTGTTCCTGTGTTCCCCATTCTCCATGCATATCTAATTCAGCCAAAGAAACAGTACCAAAAGAAAGAGCCACTCAGCTCGATCTAATAATTTAGTTAAGGTATAATTTTACATATACACAGCAAGTTTTGCTTAAGGAGTTTTTTTCATAGAAGTTTGTGTAATTAAGCAGGCAAATATGTCTTCCTAACGTAAACTTGAAATATTGGGCTACACTAGTGACCTTTGGGGACCAGTAATGGATACTTTGTCGAAGCCGATTTTAGTAATCACACATAATTCAACAATTAACTTTTCTCTAATGCTATAATTTCAGACTGCAATCTATCTTCAGACACATGCATCCACAATCTTTTCATGTATCTTTATATAACTACACACTTATACCAAATGAAACTTCTTAAAAATACAGATTGGCGACTCCTTATATCAAGTAGAATGTCCAATAATATTTTTTTTGGTGAAGAGAATGTCCAATAATATAATAGAAGCAAAGAGAAACTTACAATATCAAATATATTGAATAGGAACACAAAAAAAGCATATATGGAATAGTAGACCCATGGCTCAGCACCAACAGAAGTTTCAGGGTTCAATATCTCCTTAATTCGCTCCCAGAAAAGAGATTGAAGCAGACTGCAAATTAATAGCTATTTTAGGAAAGACAAGTCCCAAGAATATAGTAAATCAATAAGCAAACATCACTTTTTTACACAATACATGACCAGCAACAGGCAAATTTATTACCTAATACACAAACACATTCAAGGAGACAAGCACAAAGAAAGAGAAGAGAAAGGGAGCTAAGGTGCTAACATGAGATGCATCAGAAATTTATAACAACAATGTTATCAGTAAAAACTTCAATTATGAGATTGAACCTAAACTATGGTAGAATTGCAAAAGGGAATATACAAACCTTGCGAGAATGCTTAGAAATGCCAAGAGGTAAGAGGTGGTGAGAATGAATTGCAAAAGGGAATATACAAACCTTGCGAGAATGCTTGGAAATGCCAAGAGGTAAGAGGTGGTGAGAACGGGTTGCATTCCGGATGGATTGATATTGAAAGGAATATAGGGCTCCACTTCAGTAATTGGTGATTGCTCCCTGTTTCAAATTGTAAGACAATAAAAATATAAACTAATACATCAGTACACTCTAAGTATCATTTAAAGGCATGCCAACCATATAAAAGGATGACAAATTCTATCAAATAAATAAGCTAGGTTCAACTAGAGGAATGGAACAATTTTCATCGTGAACAACCAAATCAGAAAAAAGTTAAGGACAACCTTTTGCAAGCGATAAAAATCAGAACTCTAATGAGATCTGGACTTTCCAGGGGAAAACAAGTTTCAACCATTACCTTGCAGCAGAAGCAAGTTTAAAACCATAGTACTGAAGCTTTACTTTCCTGCAACCTTCTGTTACTACAACTGCCCACATAGTGACTGTGGTGAAAATACCCAACACTGCAAGCAAATATTGCCACCAACTCACAGCACTCACTGCAATATAAAGAAATAGGACTCAATAAAGGTAGAAATGATTCCACAAAACCAGATATTTTCACTTACTGTATATCCTTGTAACACAATTTTAAGTCCACATGGCACTATACAATTCCACATTACAACTGTTATCTTACATTGGTGTGCTGCTCAATGCGAAGCACAATTTTCAGCCAAAATTATCTATTACTCATCATTTTGGTCCTTTATCTCTTTATTCTATTTTTGGTTTTGCATGTGTGTGTGTGAGATAGATTCTTTTAGTGATCAGTTTGAGGATACAATCTTCAAGATACCAGACATATTAATTCAACATATAAAAAGTTAAACTTGAGTTAGAAAAACATAAGGGCAGGTGAGAAGGCATAAAGTATCCAAGTTTTTATTTGCATAATGTCATGTACCTGAAAGCTGGGTGATCATTTTGTGTAATGTCTCTATATAACCCGTCAATATTCCCACACATACGATAAGAGATGAGCCCTGACCTGAAGAAAGCACTATCAGTCACAAGCAGAATCAATTGAATAATAAAAGTGGACATCCACGGTCCAGTGTCTTTCAAATGACGTAGGTACAAGGAATAAGTGACATCTGCCCATCCTTTCACAGTGTGGCAAAAGATAAAACAATAAGCTCAACCAGATTAGCTAAATTTAGCATCATTGGAAGTAATTCCAATTTCTGAACTCATTGCGTGCACCCCATGAAGGAATCTTCTTTTTACAGTAACATTAACTACACAATTACAGAAGTATCATCTATATAGCATGACATATTAAACCAAAATAATATGGTACTGCCCATGTTGCATATAGCATATGAGTATCTTTCAATTACATATAAAGTAACAATAGTGTTTACTTGCATGTTACAATCAGCACCTGTACAAATGATATGCAGCCCTCCGAAGTGGATAACTTTTTGGGTACATGTAAATGAAATTGCTAAATCATGAAACTTTGAAAAGGGAAAGATACAACCTACCATGAAAATTACTAAGTATCATAGGAAAAACAACAAAAAATGAATGAATATCAAGTCATTGTTATCATGTATGGTTTGAGATTCCAAATGACTCAACCAATAGGACAAGTCAGTTGAGTAACATACAAAGATTAGGTCATCTTTTAAAATCAAATCACCCAAATCCAATCAAGAATTATAAAGTAACAGTTTCAAAGTAAGAAGAATACCAAATCCAGATTCTGATATGGTATCACATATCCACGTAATAGTCATTGCACCACAAACCAATAAAAAAGTTGTCACCATCACATGTTTGACCCTGCAAAGGGAACACATAATTAACAAAAGAAATATATCTAATCATGTAGGATTTGGGTTCAAAAACTTTAGTTACACCATAGTTATGATTTAGTAAATGTTAACCAAGCAAAGAGGCTGAGAGCCATACTATAAATCATTGAACGAAAAAAGCTAAAAAATTGGGTAATAGCAATCTAATAATCAATGAAGACCAATGGCACTGCTATGTGCACTAATGATTAAGAATATTAAGATAAATTTGGTGGTACTTATGATATCAACTTGAAAAGAAAACACTGATAATTCAATTCTACATAGGATGATTGAAATATTGCTTAGAAAATATTCTTATACACAGATTACCTATAACTAGCAGTGTAAATTGAATATGGAAGAGAGTAGCAAGCAACTATGAAAGCTTCCACAATGGCAAAGCCCAGTGACATCCACCATCTGAAATGTGTGGCACATTTCATTAGTTGAAATTCCTTAAATCATGAATACAAGAGAATTAGAATAACAAAGTGTAGCAAGAAATGAGCTCACTGCTCAAGATGGATAAATGGACACACATATAACTCTTAATCTTCTCATGTCCATCCAGACCTTCTTTCCGCAGCTTTACTAGAGAAGGAACAACATGACACAGTACCTGGACAACAATATCTTGTATAAATATAGTTCATAAAAGGCCAAAACTTAGTAACGAAATTGAGACAAAGTGTACATGCTACAGCATATTTAAAAAAATGCTTATCTGATTAACCTCCCTTCTCTTAATAATCAAGTACTTCACAGTAAAAGTAATGATAACATAAATAATTGTTCTTCTTTCTACAATTATTATTTACAAAACAAAATTGTCGTTTCAATCAAAACTACTCTGAGAACAACTTTTTCAGAAATCTACTTTGTTTGAAAAGAGGAACACCACTGGCAGCATCACCTACGTTTGATGATGTATTGATGTTTGATGGTAAACTCCAAAATTTTAAAAAGAGAGGCAAAGGGGGCTACCTGCATAATGATGGACGCTATTATCTGGGGACTGATCCCAAGCTGGAAAAGAGATAACTTGAGCTCATAGGAGAAGTCACCAAGTTCATCTGCCATAAGCTACATGAATAACCGTTCACGTGCCATAAACTCAGAAAAAACATCTAATCACAAAATTGCCTCTTGCAATAAAAAGTAGATAAAAAACATTTCCAAAAATGTTCCTCTTCACTTCAAAAATGTTAATTGAGCGGAAACCTAACTTTGAAAACCAGATATGCTATCAAATTCACCCGACTACTTCTCCTTGTAATTCTTTCACCCCAACTACAGTCCTTCTAGGTTTTGCAGTATCTCTAAAACAGAATATCATCGAATTGCGAATAAGCACCAATGCATGATGTGTTTGTTTGTTTGATAATTGTCATTAAAGAGTGTAAATGTTAACTTACCAACAGTTCCTGAGGCAAAGCTGAGGTAGTCTTGCGGTATCAACCTTCTGTCAAACCCGGGAAGAGGGATGAAATAACCGACACGGCTAACCACAATCAAGACGGCAGTCACGAACAACCTCCTCCTTATCTCGCTCTTGAAAAATGATTCCGCCGCATCGTTAATCACAGAGCCAAAGCGCACAAAATTCAAAAACCTATTCTTGTACGTTCTGGCTTTGAGCAGCGTGCTTCTCCCGTCGTTTGCGCCCGGAGCGGCAATAGCCGCTTCCCCACCTTCGCCGCCATTAATCGTCGGAGGAGCAATTTCCAGACTGGAAAGGTCGCTGTTCGGCGCGTCGACGTGCGCGCAATCGCTCCGAACCCGGTCGGAGACGTTAACGGAAAACCGCCGGTTCAGTTTGGAAGACAGAGAGCGGTTTAGGGAAGGAAAAGTGATTGTGCTGAACGAAGGGATTGGGTGGAGCGAAACCCTCGCTTCATTGCAGCTCATACGGTGAAATTGGATGCGTCGTGCGTGTCTTACTGCGATAACAAACAAGTTTCAGTGCAAAATGCAGAACATCTCCAAGAATAGCTTCTTTTTTATTTGTTCTGATTTTTCTACCTCGGCGCTTCTTTTTTTTTTGTTGGATTCACTGGGAAGAGATACTAACCTGGAAGTGTTGTGCTGGGTGTGGTTGCGAAGGGGTGAGGACGGAAGTGATTGTGGGAGGAGAATCGCGTTGTTGCTTCCATGGGTGGACTTGTTCCCGACACGGGGGTGAGTGGGTGAGTGAGTGAGTGAGTGGGGAATGTAGCTAGATAGAGCTGTACGGACGGGTTTTTGTTTTGGGCTTTAAAGTTTAAACCCTCATCCCGGTGCCTGGATCCTCTACTTCGCGGACTATAGTTACACGATCATTGTTACTGTGCCACTTCACAAGTCGTGGGTGGTTTTTTTTATTTCGGGTGAATTGCAGCCCGATTTACACAGCACAATTGGGCCAGCCCATTATAGGTTGATCCGGCCCGAATACCCCAACATAGGTTTTTTTAATAACCGATTGTTATATAAGTGCCTCAAAATATGAGATCAAAAATCTCTTTTGCACATTTCTTAACTTCCCTAAAAGTCAGCAGCCTGCCAATGGCCCAATTTCTTGTTCTTTGAAGTAAAAAGAGCATTCCTGCCCAACGTTTTTATGCTTTCAATTTGCTGAGGACTCATAAGCCGTGTATGCACTCGTAAAGAAAAGCAGGGAATCCTTTCAATTTCTTTTTTCACATGATAGGGTTATGTCACAATCTCATCCTTAATAAATTTGAAAGAAAACTTCATCTTTCAGAAAGGTGATGGTAAGGATTTAACATGGCACTATGTTCAAAATTGAATAAGAGGATCCACTCCCTAGGAAAGCATATATGCACACAATAAAACATACATCTGAAGCGCAAACTATAGGAGCATGTTAAAAGCCTGACTAAATACCAAGACAAATCTCTCGTGTTTGTATTGGAGAACAAATTAGTCCCTTAGATTTTGAAAATCCGAAATTAGTCCCTCACATTTTAAAAAAGGAAACAAATTGGTCCTCCGTACAGTTCTGTACAGTGTACGAAGGGACTAATTTGTCCTCTTTTTAACTGTACGGAACTGTACGGAGGGACTAATTTGTCCCCTCTTTTTGAAATGTGAGGGACCAATTTAGAATTTTCAAAACATGAGGAACTAACTTATCCCCCAATACAAACCTGAGGGACCTATTTGGGTATTTAGCCTAAAAACTAATTTCTTTATATTTTGGGCTTTTTCTTCCTTTTTAGTTTTTAATAGTTTTAAAATATTTTTATCAATTTTGAAAAACATTAAAAGGTTAGCCCAATATCTAGCCTATGGCTGGCAGATGGTTGGGCTGGGCTAACAAAATATTAGTCCAAAATTAATTTAACTCAATCAAGTCCAACATGAAATAACTTGGCCCGTTTTGACTGCTCTAAGTAGGAACCATGCAAGTTTGTATTTGATTGTTGATGGTTGATCGCTCAGTTGATATATCAAGCAATGTTGGTTTTAATACATTGTAACTATAAAACACTTTTATATTATCATCTAATAAAAAATTCATATTAACATAAATTTTTAAATAGTAGGTAATAGCTAATTATTATGGTTGACACAACAATACATAATTGAATAATTGTGAGAAAAATTTCATAATAAATTGGATACATGATTGGTCACCAACTATTCACAATAAATTATATAGTTAGTTTCATCAAAAAAACTAACTATACATGACTGGTTAGTGTTTAGAAATTATATTGTATAGCAGTGATTAATCCCTTTGCGTATTGTAGATCTATTTAAGGGGTAAATGCTGGTCACGAGTTTTAAATGTAACATCCCCTGCTGCTTTATGGACTGACGACTGTCCCCACAAACCAACACGAGTCTTTTCAGGGTGCTTTGTCCTTACCACACACTTCCTGGAAACACTTTCCAGGAGGTCACCCATCCCAAAATTGCTCCAAGTCAAACACATTTAACTGTAGAGTTCTTTAGTGATGGGCTACCGAAAACAAGATGGAAGGGTGTGAGTGAGGACAAAACACGCTGAAAAAATCCATGTTGGTTTGTGAGGACAATCGTCAATCCATAAAGCAGCAAGGGATATTATATTAAAGCTACTTCATTCCCTATGATCAGTTTAATTTTAGTCTTATGCCGCTTTTTACTAATTTTATTTCAAATTATTTGTTTGGTAATTAATTTTAAAAGGTTTATTTATCAAAGAAATAATTTGAACTCAAACAATCATTAATAGTATGTTTATTGTAAAAATTAAAATAAGAGTTAAATATATTTTATTCTCATAACCTTTAGATTATGTGCAGTTTATAACATGATTTTCTAAAATGCACATCACGATACCCTAAACTTTTCAAAATGTGTAAAAAAAATTTGACTTTATAATTAGTACAAAACTTTAGGTCATAGCAAAGTGTTAGATTGTATACAATAAAAAAAAAAAGCCAGGGGGCTAAGTGCACATGAGAATTCACTTTAAGGTGTCGGGTTGCACAAATTGAAAATATCAAGGTGGTTAAGTGCACATAAATTATACATTCACCAATTGCTAAAATTATATTAATAGGTTTTTTTTTTACTGTTTGAAAAGTTCAAAGTGCTGTGTTGCACGTTTTAAAAGGTCATAATATAAACTATATATGACTTAAAGTTCAAGGGATAAAAAATATTTTACCCTTAAAATAGTGAAAATTAATTTTATGTAAATAATACACGTTCAAAATAAAATACTACTAGAATATTGTTGCCTTAATTTATTAATATTTCACTTGAATTAATGTATAGATCTGTTAAAGATTGAAAAAAATCAGAAATTATAAGAATAACTTAAAAAAAGGTTGAAGATATCAAGATATGATAAGATTTTTTTTAATTAGTGCCCTCGAAATTATTAAAATATTGATGATTTTGATTTCTTAATAGATGTCCTTAGAGCTTTTGTTAAAAAAAATCCTAAATCATATTATAATATAATTGAGATTGACATCGGATATATTTATGAGTTTAGATTTTGAGAGAAAAAGATAAAAGAGAAATATTTAAAATTTTATACTATAAGTCCAGTTTCCTCTCCTCTTCCCATCTAAAATCCAACCTTTTAAACATATCCTAAAATTTTCAATTCAATTAAAATTTTCAAATAAAATAAATCATACCTTCCATAGACTAATGAAAAGAGCTGAGGTTATAATTAAAGTAAAAAATAGAAAACCTAAATAACTATTTGCATAGAAGCTACTTGAATAACCGTGCACATGCTTTGCCATTCTCTTAAAATTAATGTTAAACCACCTGATGTTAACAAATTTTATCTTTTTCCTTTAATAATTGATTGTGTAATTTCGGGCCAAAAGTGATAACTAGGTAAATCTCTTCCCAGAGGGTTGACTGTAAAATTTGTGTCCCTAGATGAGTAAAATTCGCTCTTTAATACTATTCGTATTTTACCCGTGCGATGCTTAGGCTTGTGCATTTATAAATTTTAAGAATTTGACCAAATAAATGTATGTAAAATAGTTGAATTGAATTAGAATGTATTAATTCTATATATATAGTTTTAGTTATGAATAATTATAAGGTACATTAGTTGTTACCCATATCATTTATATGTTTGCATCACCCATACAAGATATATTTATTATTACATGTTCAATATATGGTTGGGATCATCACTTGTCTTGTGAGCAACATTGTTTTAAATAAGAATAAGAATTTAATACGAAAGGTAATACTTTTTATTTTAGGGGATTTATCAATTGAAAAAATTTGCATGTACTAAATTAAATCACATAGTTAATATCCAAATGTTAAAAGGCAAAATATGTATTTTTATGAATTTATGATAACTTTAATTTAATGCATTTCATGAAAACTATCATGAGAGTTATTTTCATAATAGTGCTAATATAGATTTATTGTATGGTATCTGTTTCTTTATAAGCTTTGTAATAATGGGGGAGAAATCTTTCATTATTTTTTTTTTCATTAGAAAAAGTTTAGGTGGGTTGTTAGGCATTGAACATCCTACCAAGGTTAGGACATCTAATATGATTACTCACCAATGAAGATTTTAGGGACTTGAACCTACGCTCTTTTGGAGTCACAAACCTTTACCACCCATGCCACACTTCATTGGCAAAAATCTTTCATTATTGATCAATGATAAAGCATCATATTTTTTACGGGTTAAATAATAAGTCATTGATTCAATGTAATTGTGTATACCAAATTATCTTTTTATTTATTCTCAACTGTTAAATTATAACTTCAAAAGTCACAACGGATCATATATTGTGTGCTACTGCAGAATAACGCTTCATGTATTGTGGCATTTCTTTTCTCATCTTACAATTAGTATATATTAATTATTTAACGTTTTCAATATTGAAAACTTTGATAAATAATTCAAAGTTATCAGTGTTTCTAAATACCTTTAATTAATTTAAATTAAACAGCATTATAATGCTAAGATAATGTTGGCAAAGATTATATAATTGTTCTAATTATAATTATATTTACATTAATAACATTATTTTTTATAATCAAGATGATATATTATTCTACGAGATTGTCAGAAAAATAAATTAATGTCTTAATTAAATTTATTAAATTAAGACATTTAATGAAATCGATAAATTCATAGTTCAATAAAAAATATTAATATAACTATTTTATTTAAGGGAATTGCTAACCTCGATATCTTAGAGGTTAGCATCCTGCACATTATATTTTATTTTTGATATAAACACCTACCCACCTACTCTCAATCAACTTACAATTATGGGTATTATTGTAATTTCATTTTATCTACATTAGATATTCCTTTTACTTTTTCTCTCTATCTAATTAATATTCTCTCTCTACTTAAATAACACTATTTTCCACCTATTCTTCGGCAGATGAAAAATATAAATAATACTATTATATGCTGAATAAATATATCTAATATTAATTTGATATATATAAACTATGATATTTGTAAAATAATAGTTCACGTCTTCTCATATTCAAGTAATAGTAAACAATTCAAGCATTATATTCAAAACTACACATTTTTACTATTGAAATATTACTTGAATCTAAAATATAGATTAAACCCTAAAATTAGTCATTGATAATATTACTTATGGATAGTTTAGTTCTTGACAAAAATAAATTAGTCTAACAATTCCTCACAATTGCAACATATAGACAAATTAGTCTTTAGATAATATTTGAATCAATTGGCAACTATGATAGCAACCCCCTCAAGCCTCATTCCCACATAAATCATCTCATTTATCCATGTTTCCATCCCAAGAAATATAATTAAAATTTTATTTTAATTATAAATTTATTAATAATAAAGAACATATCTTTATGTCAAAAATCAAGTAAAAGCCAGAGCAATTAACATGCAATGATGATGTATAAATATAGATTAAAAAACACATATTTTGAATTAACAAATCTCCAAAAATAAGAAAGCGTTTTAGGCAATCAAGTATCATATTCAATGGGAGCGGGGGAGTTGGGGGTGGCAATAAGGATTGAGATAGAGATGAGAAAATGGCAAGATTGGGAGTGAAAGTCAAGTAGTTGGGTGAGGTGGAAAAAGATGATAATTTACTGATTATTTATAAATTACAAGTGATCATGGACTATAATAAGTCTATATGTTGCAATTATGAGGGATCAGTAAATTACTTTATTCATATAAGAGACCAAACTATGCATAGATAACATTGTTGGGAACTAATTTGGAATTTACTTTAAAATTTATTAAAAAATCACTTCAACAATTCACGATTTTCTTTCCCTTCTTTCTGAATTACCTTTTTTTATTATCTAAAATACAACATGATTTTTTATAAATGAAATTCTGTATTGATAAAAAAAGATATTGTTATTTTGAAATATTGTAGTACAATTATTACGGTGTACACGACTGAGAAGAAATATGTTTATATTTTATTAAATTAATATTAAATATATTTCTTCAACATATATCAATATTACTTAAATTTTTCATCACTTGTGTGTGTGTATATATATATATATATATATTTCATATGAGATTAAAATATCAAGAGAATCAATTTTAAATTGATAGATAGTGGAGAGAATATAAATTAGAAGAGAAAGAAAAGTGAAAAGAGTAACTAATATAGATAAAATAAAATTGCAGAGATACCCCTAATTATAAATTGATCAAGAGAATAGGCAGGTGGATTTTCACATCGGAAACAAAGTGTGGAGGATGCTAACCTCTGCATGAAGGTGTGGAGGGAATAGAAATCTTTTGTCCATAAATAATGTCTCATTTCATGTCCCCTAATCATTTATTACCACATGAAAAGATCATGAGAATCAAAATATATTTAAAAATTTATTAGTTATCAAATATATAATACATATCTTCTATGTATCAATAAATAATTTAAAGAACAAGAAATGAGATACCATTTAAGAAGGAAAAATTTCCGTCCGACATGGAGATTAGCAATTCCCTTTATTTAATTGATATCAATACGATTAGTAAATTAAAATAAATAAAATAAATTCATAGGCCACTAAAATAAAAATAAAAATATTTTATTTAAGCGATATTAGGTCCACTAAACAAATTAAATCAATAGGTAAACATAATGTAGATTTTTTAAATATTTTCCATGTGACATTTAAATCCGTCCTGTGATTGTGATATATATATATATATATATATATATATATATATATATAAATTCCCCACTTCAAATCACATTGCACTTATTTCACATTGATAATTGATAAAAAAAAATAAAAGCCACAATTATTATTTTTAATACCCTAATTATTTTCACTCTTTGAATGACAACATTTAAATGATAAAATTTCAATTATTGTAGATTGACAATTGATAACAAAAAAATAAAACCAAAATAATATTAGTCTAAATAAAAAGACAATATATTTATTGTATTCATAACATGAATACATTCTAGATGTGATATTATATGAAAATAAAAGTAATTTAAAAAGAGATATAAAATACATAATGGTAAAAAAAAAAAGAAACTACAAATCATGTCTGGTATTATGTTTACATGATAATATGGTGCAAATTAAACTCTTTATCTCTAAATCCAATATAAATTTTTTGATTTGACAATAATCTCTAACTCTTGTTCATATTGGATCATATTGATATATATCATGATATTAACAATAATCAATAATAAAATGAAATACAGAAAAAGTTAATATATAAATAAATATAGAAAATGTAACAAAATTAATGAAAATGTATTATATGATAATAATATGGACAACATGTAACAGTCACACAACAACCATTTTTTTAATATTTATTTAAAAATCAATCCACCAAATTAGGAAGGAATGAAACGATACATCCTATCAATATCCGTCAATCAACCTCTTTCTTAATGGATAGTTAGACTTATATGATCAAAACTAAACTCCCCTTGTATAATTGTACTAATTGCTCATATGAATTATAACCATATGCATAGACACCACAATTACTCATAGTCAGCATTCAACCACAATATTTGCTCTCATTCTGATCTTGCATATCATCCATATTGGCATTTCAAAGCCAAGAGGAAAAGGAGCATCCCCCACTGCCTCTTTCCCCATTACTTATATACTCAGCCATTAATTTTTAATGATTCTTAATTTAATTTATGTTATAATATTTATTTTTTATTTAGTGTGGATTATAATATTTAATGACTGATATATTTAATTAATGTCATATGAAAAATAATTAACAATTAAATTGTAAATTAAATTTAAAAAGTACTTTAAACATAAAGATTGAAAAAAGTGAGACTAAAATCACTCTTTGAATGACACTTATAAAAGTGTCCTTAAAGTGAGTCTAAATTATTAGTATAGTAGATGATTTATAAAACATTTATATTATGATAACAAAATAATAATTGTTTTAGGAAGTGATCTACTTATTTTAGAAGCAATACTTACTCCACTTAATAATATTGAATTTATATCTTAATTATCAATCATATCAATTTACAAAAATATACACCACTCTCTCTTGAGATTTAGCGTAGACATGAAAAATCTAGAAGTATGGTGTGTAATATCATCTATAATCTTGAGCTGAGAGTGATAATTAGCTAAATCTCTCCCTAAAGTGGCAACTTTAGAAGTGAAGATTGCATTTATATTATCACGATAAATTGATACTCATATTAGGAAGTGATCCCCATGCACGAGTATAATACATACACCATTAATTAAAGTTTAATAAATATGAGTAAAAACTATACACTGACTTCTGAAAAATCCGCATGGCAACATTTTAATTCTCAAAAGATTAATTACATATACTTGAGTTCCCAAAACATTTGAATTTATAATACTTTGATCCTTAAAAGTCTAGTGCGCATACACTTTAATACTCAAAATATTTTGTATTGAGTAATGTTTGGTATATAATAAAATTGCATAGTAAATACACATCACACACCTTATCACCATTGGATGTGATGTGTGATCTTCACTGATCCCACTCACTCACTACATTCTATGATGATAAAATATATAGTGTGCATTTATTATGTAATTTTATTGTATACCAACACTACTCTTTTATATTATAGTTCTTCAATCCAACGGAATGATCATCAAGTGCATACAGTAGAGTCCCTATAGATTCACATTTTTTTAATATTTATTAAACGCTCGACTTGAAACGGAAGAATAAAAGAAAAATGAAGCCCACACAAGGTTCCACACCTCAGCCCAACTTGATGTAGATTTATGCCTAATGCAAAAACATAAACAAACACCCCATGACATAAAAGGCACACTTAGCTTGCAGCAACAAAGAGAAGCATCAACAAAACAAAACCCGCATCGCAACATAAACAAAGGATGATAACAAAGATAGACCAACAGCAACCAGCAACCACAAAACAGTACCCAAACCAACACTAACACAAAAAACATAACAAAACATCAACAGAAAACCAGAAAGAAGAAGAAGAAAGAACCAATTGTCACATGAAGCTTCAAACAGAAAATAACATCCATTCAACAAGCATGTGAGCACCCAAATTTTTATGAAACAAGCCTCTTTGCCCACTAGTATTTGAACATAACAACATAATCATGAACCACTTAATAATTCATCTCCATTTTCTCAGCGCAGAGGGATTGGCTTGCAACTCTTGAGTCATCACTTCCTTATTATATAAGTAACTACGCTTTAAGCCAATAACCCCTTCTAGTTTCACCTATCTTTTCTGAATGTCCTAATTGGGATTGAGACCATCAAATTCAATATATCGTTCCTTAGTAATGAAGAGAAAATCAGATCAGATATCGAATTGGTCAAGGCACTGATTCAAAGGTTTACTGATTCAACCGGGATTCAATCGGGAATATAATAAAAAAGTATATTCACATAAATATATATACATATAAATATATAATTCTTTATAAAATTATATTCTTTTGACAAATTAAAGATAACATTTTTTTAATACTGTCATAGTGAAGCCTTTTGTTGCCAAAAACTAAAAAGTTATTGGCCATTTTGTTTTTGGATTCAAAATGCTTAGTTTTTTGGGGAAATGCAAGAGATAAAATTGGCCCAATCCACCTAGCCCATCAATTGTCTTACTACTAGCACATTTTATTATTACTTGCTTTTTCTAAAGAAACCCTACCCACTAAAAAGCTTCTTTCTCCTAGCAGACATTCGCTACCTCCTTTCTTCCTCCCTATTCAACAACACCCCCATCAAACAACAACAACAACAACAACTCCTTCTTATCAACAAAGATAACCTGAGATGGTGGCAATGCACCAAGGCAATAAGCGAACGAAAGTGGTGGCGCGGTTGGCTTCCCCGGCGACGCAACTTTGCACTCACAGCGGCGGAGATGTGCACGAGCACAGGGCACTGGTCGTGATTGTGGCTGATGCAAGGTGCTATTGTCTCGGTAGAGCAAGGCCTTGTAGTGTTATGGGTGGGTTTTGCGATGAAGGTGCTGACTGTGAAATGGTTTCTCCTTTTTTTCCCGTTTTTCATTGAACCGGCGAGTGGCTGAACTGCCCTCGGTTTGAACGGTCCAGCGGGTTTTGACCGATTTTTCTAATTATTGACTGATTTTTTGCTAAATCAGTTTTTGGTCCGTAACCAGACTGGACAGGGGTCTGGTTCCCGGTTAACCCGGTTGAACCGCTGGTCCGGTTCGGTTTTCTTTTCTATGTTCCTTAAACACCACAAGGCCCATACTATGACACATTGTTTTAAATTGTGGCTCGTATCAAGTGATGTGGCCGTAATATTTTGGTTGCAGTTCGCAATGCAACTGCATTAAATCGCAATTGCGGTATGATGCATTTTCATATAATTTGGCTGCAATATAACCACAACATAATTGTAACAGGCTGCGACTCACCGTATTGAGGCTGCAATGGACCACATTAGGGCCACAACAAACTGCAACAGGTTCCTTTTCAATTTATAGATATTCAAAAATTTCACATTGCATCAACCACAATGGGCTTTGAGACAGCCGCATTATTCGCAACCACAACAACCGTAATGGCAACCACATCTGTGACTACAACCTTAATTTAAAACACTGCTACCACATAAAAAAGTGACACCCAAATACTCTTCTTTACTCCTCTCAGTCTAACACTATTCCAAGCTTGGAAAAAAAATCAATAGGCTCTTTTGTACAACACCAAACATGCATAATCCCACCATCCTACACATTCAGACCACACATTCCAAGAAAACTAACATGTAAAGAATAGATGAGAAATGGTTTCCACAGTGGGCACACGGCAGAAATTGGAGGTATGGTTTTCAGAACAGTCAACACTTACAACACTTTATCCATTGTTATTATTTTAGTTTTTTGTGGACCAAAGTGTTATAACGTTAAATCTTTGGAGGACTAAAGTGTATTTATTGAACTTTTGGTGGCTAAATTTTAAATCTTTGAGGAATTTAAGTATATACAATTGATCATTCAAGAATTAAAATGTTAAAACATAATTTTTTAGGGATTAAAGTGTAGATTTACTATATAAATATCGAATATGTAAAACAAATTGTTGAATCAAAATGGGCCCCTTTATGGAACGAGGGAGGTTGATGTGCAAAGGATCCGACCATGAAAAGATTCGTTGGGAGTAGAGCTATAAAGATGGAGTAGGCTCAAACCATCAAACTAGACCATGCACCCCGGGTTGGGCCATTTTTCAAGTGAAATATCCAAGAGATAACAATGTTATTTGCTTCGATTCCATAAGCTCAAGATTTGAGGATCGATGCCGTTAGGTGTGGGCATAGAACTGTCAATGGATCCAACAAACTTGCTTGTTATTCACCAAAGCGTCATTTGCATGGAACAACTCTAAGATTTGTATTTGTCACCGATGAGTGGTTGAATTAGACTATCATATTGCTCAAGAAATTAGGGATTGAAAGGCCATCCTTGGCAGAGAAACGAGATAAAAAGAATAGAAAAAACAAGGAAAGGGCGAGAAAGTCATAGAAAAATTGTTAAGAGTTAGAGAAACTTGCATAATACATACACTGATAATATATTAAGAGTGAATTTATCAAGTGAGAGTGAAATGTGCATTAAGTATCAATTTGGTATGAATTAATAAAAACTAGAGCAGAAATATAATTTTATTTATGAGCTTTATGAGTAAAATGTCATAAAAACTTAATCCTTAAATTTTTCACATCATTTTGATGATCTCATAGCAAACTCACCCTAAAAAAAATTAATAAAAACTGATAAAATAGGATGACTAACGAACATACTAGAGGGGTATTAACAAAACCCCTAATAAAAGTGAAGCATGCAAAATATAAAAGCGAGTCTCCTTGGCAATAGTCAATCTTATTATTTGAGTCAACACAACGATACATGATCAGAGACTCTAGCAGCATCACACAAACTAAATCATTTAACCGCCCCAGCTAGCTTTTATTATTATGCATGGAATTGTTTTTTATGTTTTGCAAACGATCCACTCCATTTTTGGTTCATGTCTCGCTGTCTTATTCAAATGGCTAAATGAGGAGCTAGTAAGTCCACTCCTCTGGAAGAGATAATATCTCTGGACAAGAACTTTCACACTGAGAAATAGCACAGCATTGCTTCACATCATCTTTCTCGTCATTCTTATTTTTCATCGAACCATTGTTGTATTCTTCTCCGCAACTTGTGTTATACTTGGGAACTGTGCAATAAGATGAAAGGACGGTATTAGTAAATTAAGTTTCCTTTCTTTTGTATCACATGTAATAAATCTGAACTTTTAATAAATATAGAGTTAAATAAAAAATTATTCATATAATTCTACCCAACAACTAAATTTTTCAAAAAAGATGGTTTATATGTCGTGATATAACAACTTCTATGATTAAAAGGGTTTAAAGTTTGATTTTTGTCATTCCATTCTTTTAAATCATCCATACTTCAAACTTTAAAAAAAAAAAAGGCTCTTACATGGGAGACGTGCTAAATAAAATTAAAACCATTTATATTTCTTTATTCAATAAATCAAATTTTTGGAAGTGATAACAATTTCTAAGCAAATAGTCTTAAATTTTATGTATATTAAATATTTAAATATAAGATATTAGAATACAAATGTGTCGCGCGATTTTCTTTAAAGAAAAGATGGATATATACCGTATACAAGACCTTGAGGGGAGGCCTGCAGGCCCAACCCGTGCACATCAAGATTTAGAGCTTGAACAACTTGGGCAGGAAGGAAGACAGGAGCGTAAGCTGCAAAACAACCATAAGATCAATATGTAAATTAAGCAAGTTATTAATTACTATTATACATAGTGGATAACATCATTTTAATAAAAGCCATGGCTGGCATTGGATAAGGCTTTGAATTTAGTCGAAAATAACTAGTTAGATTTACTTTTGTTATGGTTCGTATGATACATATTGGGACAAAATACTCATGTATCGCATTAAAATTTCTCTCTCCTTCTTGTTGAGTTCTAAGATTTTAGGGCTAGTTACGTTAATAGTATATATGTGACCCGTAAATTTATATTTCGTGTGCTCGTGTTCACCGCAAAATCAAAAGTTTACGCATAAGTTTTATCTGAAGTTAATTTCTATTCACTGTAATATAAAATTTTTACATATCTTCATTTGATCATATATTATCATGAATTCCACATACATGAATTAGTTTTTTCATTATTTTTTTTAGTGATCCTAGCATGCAAAAACATATACAGACGTCATATATATATAGCGAGGAAATACATACCTGGCTTCTTGCTTGTTTTTGTATCTCCTCCTTGGGGTAGAAACACGCCGGTACCAGATGTTGGCTTCTGCTCAGATTCTACGAAAATAACTTGCATTCCAGGACCACCATTGATATGTTTGGGTTGATAATATGATCTTGAAGCAGATTTTGAGTACTGAAGCGGACATGCATTTCAATAAGAAAAGAAGAATCTATTAGGTACATGAAATGCTAGCCTCCATTTGTCATAGTAGATTGATTATGCAAGTGACCCGTACATCATAACACATCTGATTACATATTGAATGCTTTAAATAAAGTCTCCTGATAAGAATTATCTAGTTGTGGAAGTTTATTTAATGTTTGTTTGCATACTTCAGTCTTAAAATAATAATGTCAGACCCGATAGAATTGGGATAAATTTCAATCAACAGGTTAATGTACACCTTTCTATCGATCGTTTGAGTCATGTTCAGAGCGAGATGAATTCCGAGCCACGCCATCGACCATTTACCCATATATATCCACTCAATTTGTGGCTTTTGTTTTCAACTCAAGAGAATCATTGCCAAAAAATAGGATTTAATTGCGATATGTATTGATAATATAAAATTTTTTTACACACTCATCAAATCATATATTACTACATAAATCATGATAGTTGATTTTTGTACCTACTATTTGAAAATTTATTCAAACTAAATATTTTGATTAGATGACAGTGTAAATTATATTAAAAATAAATTTAAATATATATATTAACAGGATTATTATATAATATATTGAATGGCCACTTTCCGAAGGGAAGAAGAGAACCTTGAAAAAGGTAAAGGGCCTGGAATATCTGCATAGCGTGGAACGTTAAAGACCCTTTCTGTTTCAAAAGAGAACTCTGTGTGGAGAAAGGAACTCGAAATGCAAACGGCATATACTCAGTTCCCACTAACGCGCGCCTAATTAACGTAGCTCCATGCATCTCCTTAGTCCTTATTCTAAAGTGGGTAAATTAAATTAAAAAAGCTTATAATGCTAGTCTTCAGCCTAATTAATACACAAACCTAACTACTTTGATCGTTCAAATTATATACCCACTTTCCCCTACTTTACACAAACAACACATTTTGTAGCAGCGTCGAAGAATTTGAATATTGGATTTATGTGTATATAAAACAGTACGTACCTTATTATTCTTATGTGACCGTCTTTCTCCACGCGAATTAGGGACCCATTGCTTCTGTTGGGGAGTACGGTTCCTCAAAGTTAACTATTATATAGAAAAATTGTACATGTCAAAACAATTTGATACTCATAAAATCACTGAAGAAAATTTATATAAATTTTTTAAAAAAAGAACAACGGAGTCCATTCAAATTCAATGAAACAGTTAATCTAAGATTTTGATGAAGACCCGTTGTTTATTATTTGGAACACCAAGAGAAAAGTATACGTAAGAGAAGAAGCTAGCAAAGTGAAAATAAAATAAAAGAAGAGAGACTTAAGTAACATTATCAAATGCCTCGTGCAGCACATGAGAGGGTAGGAAGTGCTTTCCTTCTTCAAAACCAACAACACCATCATAATCATCATGAACACGAGCCATGAGAGAGAGAGAGAGAGAGAGACCTTGTCGTTGTTGATTGTGACGAAAGTTGATGAGTTTGATTTCTGCGTTTCGGAATGGAAGAGGGAGGCTTTATAATAAGCTCCAACCTCCGACCTGCTACTAGGGAGTTACGTATGATACTGAGTGGGAGAATAAAAATTATAAAGAAATTCTTAGGTGGCCAAAACTATTTTAGGCAATATATAAATGTGTATTATATCACTTGATTTTTATGAAAAAGTACTAATCAATATTAACAATAATTCAGTGACAAGAAAAGGTACTAATAATTTACAGGAGTCAAGTAATTAATTTAAATTATTATAGTGTCAATTTCTGCTTGATCTAGAAAGCGCCAATAATATATATACAATTAATAGTCTCCCTATAAGAATTAGATTTGGAGATTTAGATATTATTATTATTATTATTATTATTATTATTATATCTTTGGTAAAAATTAATTATATTTTTTTAATCTTACCTTAACTTTGTGAAATTTTAAAAAATATACATATATGTCACTTAATTACATTTCTTATTTTGGTTTCATTTTAGATATGGTACCGAGTCTAGCAGACAATAAACAGAAAGACATAAATCTTTTTTTAAAAGAAAAAATAATTCGTAATAAGCAGATAACAATGGCTACACTCCTCAATTATTGCGTGCTCTGTGCATGCTATATTGTCTACTACAAGTGACGCAGACGGTGTCGTTTAGGGGCGCGTACGATTACGGTCATGTTGCCAACACTTCTACGCAGGAACCTCGGAGACGTTGACTTAGTTGACCACCATAATCAACCCTCATTATTTTTGTAACGATTTAATTACTATATACTGACAGTATAAAATTTTTTTATACAATTATTCAATAATATATCATCACATAAGTCATAATAGTTAACTTTTATATCACTACTTGAAAAATTATCCAAATTAAATATTTTATCGGTGCATCAAAATTAAACTCTTTTTTTATAACTTTTTTCTAGTGTTTTTAATTTCGCACCTAATTTTTTTTACATTAATTTCATCATAATAAATTTTTTACATAAATTTAGTCCTAACATTTTTACTTTTAATATCAAGTCAATTCTAATGTTTTTTATTTGAACATTAATTTGATCATTTTGTTAGAGTGAAAATTCATCATAACGACTAAATTGATATTAAAACTAAAACTATTAAGATTAAATTAATATGAAATTAAAAATATTAGGATTAAAAAGTTATTTTTTTATTTTGGAATTTTTATTTAATATCACTTTAATTTTTAAAAAAATTTCAATATAAGTTTATTTCTAATATTTTAATTTTGATATCAATTTAATCATTTTATTAAATTTTTAATTATCTTCAAATAGATTTAAGTTAGTGGAGATCTATCACTGATTAAACTGATATCAAAATTAAAAATATTAGAATTAATTTAATATTAAATTTCTTAGAATCAAATTAGTGTCAAAATTAAATATATTAAGAATAAATTGATTTTTTGGCAAAAAAAATTAGGACAAAAAATTGATACCAAATAGAACATATTAGGGTATAAAAAGATTTCTTCTCTCTCTCTCTCTCTCTCTCTCTTTATAATTTTTAACCTTTATCCAATTTTATGAGTGCGACCAACTTACCATCACGCCTAAGTATGAATATTTTTTTATCGAGATAAGTAATCATTTTTAACTTTTAGTTGCGTATCTTAATAACAATAATAAAAAAATAATAATTTCTACCTGATTTCTATTTACTTAGCTTTTACCAATATTCAGTTTGTTGATGTGGTTTAATTAGTTTAAGTAAAGTTCTAGATTCAAATTTTATTGATAAAAAAATAATTAATGCTATATATTCAAAAAAACAAATGCCAAATTTTTTACGAAAATCATGATAGTTGTTAGATAAAATATAATGACATAAGCCACTGATTCATTAAATAACTAATAATTATGATATGTCATTCTAGATATAAAATTTTGAAAAAATTTCTCATTATCTAGCATTTTTTTATAAAAAAAAATAATGTAGAGGGAATTCTATCTTCATAAATCATAATGAATAATTAATCTAATTTAAATTAAATTAATTGTAGTTTAATATATTCTAATTACTAGATAGTTGTTTATGTTAAAAAAATTGTTTATCCCTTCATAGTGAAAACATAAGGGTTGAATCCCTTCTTTTTTTTTCTTTTTTACACAAATCCCATATTTATTCTTCCTAAATATCCTTTAGTCCTCATATATAAATATGTATCATTTTGGTTTTAGCCCCTCTAAAATTATTGTTTTTATTTTGGTCCCTCCTTTTTTTATTGTTATGTTTTTCGTCCACTCGCGTAAATTCATTCGATGTTAAATAATGATAATTATAAGGACTAGAAAAAGCTTCTTAAAGCATTTAAAGACAAAAATGAAATTTTCAATAATTATAGTGACTAAATACATATTAAAAATTATTTATTGAGATAAAAATTTAGAATGGCAGGGACCAAAAACAAAGAAAAATAAAAAAGGACCGAAATCAAAAAGGGATGTAAGTGGATCAAGTTAACCTAATGAACTCAACCAACTTGAATTGAACTAATTAAATTGGTTCGGGTTGATTTAGGTCATCGAGTCACACTAGGTAAAAACCAATGGAACCTAATAATAATCAGTTCGGTATCGGATTTCATAAATTTTAACTCAATCACTTGACCTGATCATATATATTATACTGGTTGTTTAACCCGTGCGATGCATGAAATGATAATAAAAAATAATTTATTAATCATTATTAAAAATAAATAATAATTTATTTAATATATATTATAGAAAATTGAGTATATAAATTTCTTTTGAAAATAAGTTAATAGATAATAATAAAATAAACAAATAAAATATAAATATGTCATTCTATTTTATATCTTATTTTAAATTTCATGTTTATAAAGTTGAAAAAATTTTGATAGATGACTTTTAACTAACATAAAGAGCCGATTTTATGAAAATTTTACACATTTCGAAAGTAAAAATTATTGAATAATGAAAGAAAATAAATGAACAATTTTACTATATCATGAGTCATGTATAAGGATGATAATGAGTATCTATTAGATATGATGCATGCTTCCACTACTTGTTCCTGTTTAGAATTTGGCCTTTGTCCCATTCCTCATCCTTGTCACAGATCTCCATTTCCGATTCTCTGTGAGAATTTGAATCCCTAAGGGCATTTGCCGGTATTAAAAAAATTCAAAAAAGAGAAAAGATTTTTAAAATACTTTGAAATTTAAATCATAAGTATCGTTAATAACAAATATTACTAATGAAACATAATCCAAATTAAAAATAAAAATATATACATATATAATGCAAATTTAATAAAGATAACTTATAAAAATCATAAAATGGATACTTAAATAATTTATTTAAATGACGAGTTGGTGGGTCTCCATTAGACAGAGACCTCATTCCCAATCCTTGCCTTCTTTAACAAATGAGAACTTCACCTCATTCCCATGAAAAGACTAAACCTATCCTTAATATTCCGTCCCTATTGTGGGTAATCCCGTGAATACCCAATTCAACTTTTTTTTTATTAGTAATTCCTAGTCATTTACGTCTTTTTAAGAAGTTAAAATATCTAATTAATAAAAACATAAATACAGATTTTATAATTAATAAAAAATAATGAACAAATTTAATTTATGTGATTTTAGTTACACCTCATTTTCTTGTATAACATTTTAGTAAATTAAAATATTAATTTTAAAATATATGTTATAATTTATATGTTATGATTAGTAAAAAATCATAAATAATCCTAATTTATGTAGTTTTTAACATCCCATATGGGTTATATTTTTAGTTCATTATCAATTTAAAAAACATATTATAATAGTTTTTATATAATTATATAATAGTTACAAATGATCAATTAAATTATTGTTAATTATAATTTTTTATGATAAGGTAATTATAATAGTTTTATTATCATTAATTAGCACTATATAATAATTATACATATAAAACTTTAATGATATAATAATACTTTCAATTATCATTTTTTTATATTATTTGTTATTATTTTCATGTTAAATAATTTTGATTGAGATATTTTGTTGAGTATTTTTACTGTGTTAATGGAAGTGAGATATGAAAGTATATGATTAGAAAAAATTAATTAATAATTTAAAAATAAATTAAATTCAAAAATTACTTTAAATATTAAAATTATGAAAATGATGAGGCATAATTTTTTCTACAAATGGCATTACATGGAAAACTTTCCATTTTTCCATGTAACGACTCTTAAATATTAGCGTTATTATTATTATAGATTGATTGTAGATATAAATCATACTTTAGTTATGTTTATTGATGTTATTAAGCTATATGTGTATATGAAATTATTAATTAAAATTTAGGAGATTTAAAGTTTATGATTTTTTTCCCATTTTAATTGAAATAAACATAAAATAATAACAATTGGGTAATCCAATCACTTGAATCGAACGACTTGATTTTAATTGGTTCAGTTTGATTTGAATTTGGTCACAAAAAGTAAATAAACCCAAGCATAACCAAATCAAACCATTCAAAATGGATCGATTTGTATTCATATTTTCCTCCAACCTGATCTAACCCAATTACACCCTAAAATCAAAGCAAATACTATCAATAACTCACAAAACATAGACAGAAAATACAAACAGATCTTATTCAATGTCTATTTCAGATAGATTTATTGACGAGAAAACGAAAGCAGGGGATTTTTTTGGTCAAAGTTACGTAATATGTTTGTAAATGTTGGCGCAACTTTATATAAGTTGGCCAGTGATTGTTATAGATGAAAATTACATATGGAAATTAAAAGAATTTTTTTATTCAAATAATACAGACTAATTTACAGATGATTTTTATTTAAGCTAATGATTTAACATAAATCAATTATATTACAGACAAAAAATTTGTCTATAATTTGAAATTCAAGGCACGTTATGAATGTAAGCATTGTAGATGGAAAATTTGATCTATAACGAATGACTATGAAACACATTGTTTTATTAAAGAAGTTACAGATGAAAAAAATTAGGGCTACAAATGTGTGGAGCCCCCTTCTTCTTCCTCATTTTCCATTTTCACTTCTCTCTTTTCTCTCTGTTATGTAACCACCATCACCACCACTTTTTTTGGTGTCGCAACAAGTCACTCAAGCCTTTATTTTTCAAACGATTTGCACCATTGTGTACATGGTAACGTTCTTTAGCTTTCAGTCAATTTAGTTTTTCACTTTTTGCCATTTTTTTGTGTATTCCATTGCTCAATGTTATTAGTTTTTAGTGTTCCTAACAGAAAGTTGTTTGAATTGTTAAGGATTTTGGATCACAGCTTGGAGCATTGGGTTTTTGGTTTCTAGTTCTTACTTTGCATTGGTATTTTTTATTTTTTGTTTTTGGGGTTTAGGAAGTAAAAAATGTTAGTGAATTTACTTGTGCCTTAATTGTTAAACTAGGTTGTAGATCTAGTGAATTTATTTGTGACTCAATTGTCACATTAGGATTTAAAAAGTGATAGTGATTTTTTTTTTTCTAATTTTATTGTGTATTTTTTTCAAGTTTTATAATCATGTAAAACTAAATGTGTTTGTTCATTTTGAATTTTCATGATTCGATTGAATGCGTTTTGGAAACTATTGATTGTTTATTATGCACTACTTTATAGTGCAGTAATGAAATCTTTTATTATTTATATGCTTTAATATGTACGTAGGATAGGGATTTACGATTTCTATGATAGAATTGTAGAATTTGGGATTGCATAACTAGAGGACAAGGCGAAGAGGTCCTTTTTTCCAGCGTGTTTGCATTGTTTGCTATGAAGTTGTGAAGTTTAATTATATTTGCTGAGATTACAGGATTTGTATATTGTGAAGAAACAATACGCCAAAAAAGGTGTTTTGTGGTGGTTCATTTAAGATTTTGCGGCGGTTCTATTATGAGCGTCGCCAGCCATCTTGCAGTGGTTTTCAGCAACTGTTGGAATAACCGCCGCAAGTTATTTTACGGCAATTAAACGGCCACGAATAACTTTTTTGAAAAAACTAATTTAAATTTTAGTAGAGTGCCCCCTTTTTTGACTTTATTTTATGGCGGTTTTAACTGTCACAATTTTTATTCATAAAACTTACTGGAGTTTTGCGACGGTTTCACAAACCGCCGCTATTGGCTGACATTATGCTAAACTATTATTTTGGCAGTTTGGAATCACCATGAGAGATATATATATATATATATATATATATTTGGAATTGCTACTACTATACCAATGCATATCCTTTTTTTTTTCCTTAGTTTTGATCATAGTAACATTTTCAAACTATCTCTACTGGTGTAATTTTTATTTGAATCCATTTATTTATAACTAAAAATCAAATTCATCAACGTATCTAGAAAATATTCAAACAAATTGTTTCGAGTATATAATCCTAAAGAAACTAAGTACAAACCAATGCATAAAATGCAAGTCTCTCTTGCTAGAGCTGCTAAGTAAACATAAATCCTTAATATGATAAAAAAAAATTGTTAAACATCATTAGACTTGTAATCTGAAGGAAAAAAAACTAAGGGTTTGAAGATGATGATTATTCTTCATTTTGGGGTTCATGACTAGCCTTCCAAGAGCGCCTTGCTTCTAATAGTGAGCCTAATTTTGTTGTCCGAAATTAGAAAGAAACTCAATATTAGACTCATGATCCACAAGCTTTAACTTAACATATGCCATGAAGAATATCAGAATATCCACAAACATGACATGCAAATATCATGTCAATTAGAAAACAAATCTAAATAAGCATACCAAATAGTCTTCACTAATTACGTGAATATGCAAAAAAAATTTGATACACCCTCCTATTCTGTACATATGGAAACAGAATACAGAAAAGAACGAGAGATCAGACAGTGGGCCTTACTATCTTTGTCTAACTTCAGGTCCACCGTTTACAAGGTGAACAAGAACAACAATTTTCTAATGAGCACCGCTAGTAAGTCTTAATGCTTATGCTATCGTTATTCCTAGGTTACAACGAATTGTTTCTGCTTCATTTACTTATGTACGTATTAATGAGGGCTATTTTTGGTTTTTGATCAACAATAGAATATATCATGTGCATACTCATCTAGTATATCAGATATTAGATGCTACCACCACAATTATCATATATACTAAATCTAACAATTAGTAGGTTTTGTTTTTGGACCTGACTGAGAATAAGCCTAACAAGTACCGTACCACTATTAGAAGCAGGTCCCAACTGACATCAGTTTATAATTCATCTTCTAAGTAAGCGTCATAAATATCCATAGTCAGCTTCTGCAAAATCAGCTTCCTGGGGAGGGAATGTACAAAGCTTTAGCCCGTGCCCATGGCAATTGGCAAAACATCAATTCAGTCTTTTTTTTGTTTTTTTGTGCTGAGTTTGGTACAAAGACAACTTTATAACAAGGCATTTTCCGTTGAGGTAAGTAGCATCCAGTCTCACCCTCCATGACTCCCTAGGTCTGACCCAATACACTTCTTGAGCCCTCTTCATCGGTTCTCCAGCCATCAGATAGATACCTCACGGCAACATTGAGCTCTTTGAAAGAAAAAGATAGATACCTCATGTGAAAGACAAACATTTTGATCTTGTGAAAGACAAAGATAGATACCTCATGGCAACATTGAGCTCTTTGGCATCAATAGTACCAGAGCCATCAGTGTCAAACAATTCAAATGCTTCCTTAATCTCCAGCTTTTTCTGCTGGGTCAAATGATGACACGCCCTTCTGGTTTGTTGTACCTTCTGGATTCCCCTCTGTATAGAGATGACTGACAAGGAAAAGAAAGGAAAGTGCATACCAACAAGGAGTTAATGATTGTTTCAATTAGATTAAAACAAAACGGGAACCACGATCAATGAGATTAGGTTGTGAATTCATAGATTAGAGAAGAGAATCTTCGATCGTAAGTGGGCAGGGGTAAGTCAAGTATTGAATGAATCAACAGCAAGTTATCAAATTGAAAAAGGTAGTGATCAGCTACTAGCAAAATTGAAAATTGAAAAAAAATATAATGACAATAATAAAAAAAATGCTGAGATATGGAAAGATTCATTCATTGAGAGAAATCAGTAACACATATGAAAGGGAGGTGAGAGGGGGAATGCACCATGTTTGTGTAAGCTACCACTTTGTCCTTCACTTTTCCATTACCCATGAATCAACCTCAATTCTCCATTGTTTACATGTATATTCCCCAATGTCGAATTGACATACAAGTTTGCACAAAAAAAGCATTTGAGAGAGAGTGTGTGTGTGAAGAAGAAACAAACCTTTCCCTACGCTGCTCAGGGGTCAATCCATCACTCTTAGGCTGTTTAGATTTTCCAGAGTTTCTGGCTTGAGCCCTCTCAAGGTCTCGTTCCCTTTGGTTACCGCGTTAGCCACAGTTAAGTCCCAAACAGTGCAAAATTTGGCATCTTAAAAAAAAATGCAACCAAAAAAACAATGCCAAAAAAGAATTAATGCAATTCCCTTATTTGGATAATACGAAGATTTCATTTCCTCCCCCTTAATCCAAAGATGATGCAACTATTGACTGACTCACAGCATGTTCAACATGTTTGTTTTTTTGTTTTTTTCAATTTCCAACATGTTTCTAATTTCTTAGCAACACAACCCAATACATCAAAATTAGATAATAATAATAATAAAAAGATGAGAACCTGTGACAAAAGAAAAGAAAATGAGAATGTAAGAAAAAGGATATGAGTCATTGTTAATGGCTTCTTCTGACAACTAAACGAGACCGTAATCTGTGAAGAGCCCTGAGAAATCGATACGCAAAGAATGCAATAAGCGTGTTTCAGTAAGAAAAACAGAAGAAAAAAAGACGAATCTTGGAGCAAATAAATAAAAAAAGGGTTGGCGAGGGAAGAACAATGAGAACGCTGAAAAAAGTGTGTGCGAGAGAGATTGAATTTGTGTACTGCGAGAAGAGAGGGAGCCTAACACCAACAACAACACAATGGGAACACCACAGGGTCTAATAATATACCTAGAAAGTTGGGAGGGGAAAAAGGGAAAATGCACTGAGAGGCGTACGCGGAATCGGAGTTATTAGGAAAAAGGGGGAAGGGTTCATGGAAGGAGAAACTTACAATAGAAGAGTTAATGGGAGTGGAATCGGAGAATGAGGCGTGAAGGCAGAGATTCAATAACACCAGAACCAAACGTGCCAGCAGGGAGGGTAGCTTCAATTCGAAAGGGTACGGCAGGTTCGACGCTCAGGTTCGTGCTATTCAGGGTGACGCTAGCACCTGTTGTAAGGATCCTGAGGATTTGGATGAGTATAGGGAGAGGAAATTAGGTTTTTCATTGGAAGGGAATGATGAGGAAATGGAGGACCATTTGAAAGAGAATGAGGCTATGGAGAGTGTTTACGAGAGGGTTGTTCCGGATGGTGTTGATCGTGAGCGTTTCTAATGGTTTTTGTCAATCAAATATTTTTTTTATTTTTTTTAGATAAAGTCAAGGGAAAACACTAAACTTGGTCTATTGCGGCGGTTTTGTAACCGCCGCTCTGTGCTAAATCCATATAAATCCTCTGCCCGACCTGCCGCAACAAACAAGTTTTTGCCACCATTTATTGGCGTATATACATAACCGCCACAAAAAGCATGTAATTGGTGGCAGTTGAATAACCGTCGCAAAAATTGCCGCAAAGTATTTATTGGCGGCGGTTTGAATAGCCACGAATTGACTGCTGCAAAACACCTTTTTTGGTGTAATGAAATAAGGGGATGCACACTACAACAGTTTTAGGATTGATGATGAGAAAGTGATGTATAATGTGTTAATTAATTACTTTGTTGTGCAATTAATTGTGTCTAATTCCAATGAAAATGTGGCTTGTTAATTGAACTATGAAAACATATTTAATAAGGAAGCCTTAAATTAGGGGAGACTCTGTCAAAATATTTCAAAAAATAAATTTTTTTGATGTAACCATAATACATTAAAGGGGACTTAGGGGAGCTTTGTTGAAATTTACCTCAAAATTTTGTGTAATTTATTATAAAAAAGGGTTGATATAAAGTCTTGTGTTCAATTTTTAGGTTGATATAGAGATATTCCTTAGAAACCAATCATAGATGTATGATAAATTGCACCCAATTCATAAAATTAAAATTCTATGATGGTGTTAAGGAATTCATACATGTTGCTTACAATTCACAACAACTCAAATATTGACCAAAAAGTTAGGTGTCTGTGTTCTATGCCCCTACTCTTGCACCTGAGGTGGTGGGGGACATGGTTCGTCCTCAAGTCCATGCCCTAAATGTGGAGTTGCAGAAGCAAAATGAGGAGATATTGAAGAACAAGGTGATCGCACAAAAGGAGAAGTAGGCAAAGAAGATGTAGAAGAAGGTGAAGAAAAAGGTGACATCTAAGCTGTTGAGGGAGGTGTGGCAGCATGTGTAACAGCAATATATGCAAATGCAGTAGATGCACACATAGTTTGAGCCGATGAGAGTGAGTAGCTTTATGCCTCTTCCTCCTCGCCCACCAACTTCATCACCACCTATTTTTGGGGAGATATAGGATTCCTTTGATGATGATTATGATGTTAAGGATGATGATGACGGTGATGATGACGACGACGATGACGATGATGACAATGACAATACGGAGCCAAATAAGACTTTGTTATTTTATATTTGATATTTTTATTATGACACCATATTTTATTTACTATTATGCATTTATTAAATGACATTTAGAATTTAGCATTTTTATTTAATATGTGGTCCAATATTTGGGCCCTGGACTACGGGGACTTTTTCCCCATGAGGATGGGTATAAAGGTTCCTTTAAGATAAATTTGAGAATGGGTAAGGAATCACCCTCCCACCCTTATACATGAAAATACTAAAATGCCCTTTAATGAAATATATTATATCTATATATACCGTACTTTTATGACATTTTACCCATATTAATGAGTTTTTTTTCTTTTTCTTTTTTCCGGGTAGGCATGTTAAAAAGAGATGTGCATCCCAATCCAAAATTGTAGCCTATGGCCTCAGCTCACCAATCACTGCCTTAGCCACCAACCCGCCCCGTTCCTCTGCGAACCAATCCAGCACCATAACTTCTCTACCAACCCCTGCAACTCCCATCGCAAATCTTCACAACCACCAGCTATATCATCAGGGTTGCTCTTCCCATTGACGTTTACTTTTTAGGTTGTCCACAAATCTTTGCTATGGTTTTCCTCTTTCACAAATTCTCTCTTCTTATTGTTGTTGGATTAAGCCATATTGAAACTTACTGAGTTCTAAAGTTGTTATTTAATTTCTTTTACTTTAAACTCATCGGTAATCCGTGCTACGCACGACTCTTACAAAATGAAATTACTTAATGTTTCATACTTATACCAAATTACTTGAATAACTACACTAAATTTTCCAATGTAACCATTATCAGGATTTTAAGATTATCGAGAGAAAATTAAGAAAATAACTGCCATGAAAGTCTTATGAATTCCACATTTTTTTAAGCAAAATACACAGACAACCTCATAATTATTTCAAACAATGACAACGATAGTGCAATGGTCATGATGATTACATTGTTTTCTTGATATATATTTTTTATTCTTGATATATATTTTTTATTCCCATACTCTTCATTTCAATTAAATTCCAATATGTATTGGTTAATGGAAAGACTGAATTATCTTCTTTTTTTTTGGTGACTATGGTCCTTATTGGAGACTCCACACCTCTCCCAAAGAAAAACATGCACAACATGTCAAATATATGGTTTTGTTCAAATTAATTTTTTCAGAATTCGCTAGTTTGATTATTCTCAATATCCTTTACAGGGAGGGTAATTACCGTTATTTATACTACTAACTAACTAATAGGTTTAAAGTAGCTAATGAGCTTAGTCTAATAGACTTGGGTTGTAATAGTGACCCAGCCCAACCCATTCACCAAATTCATTCATGAGTAGGTTGTGTTGGACTGAACCAGTGTATCTGATATAATATAAAAAATTTTGTTAATATATTTAATTTAATACTTATCCTCTAACAAATAGAATATCGATACGATAAGTCTCAACATCCATATATAAATTTAAAAGAGCAATCATAAGTTCATGAAAACATAGTGTTGTTGTGACAAAAAAACAAATTGATTTTGGTCACTTATTTCTCATTGGCCCATTTGTATCGTGTAAAAAAATTTATAAAAGACATTGATAAGTATGACTGTCCTAGCTCTCTTTTATCCTTAATTGTATGCATTTGCATCATATTTGAGTTTGGACATTGATTTGAATATTAATGAAAATTTTCTACATAACTACACTTTAGCATTTTTATGTATTTTGTGCTTAATTGGAGTTGTAGACTCTAAAACTTATGCTCTTTAGTTTGTAGAACTGCTAAGAGGATTATCTACAACTTTCATGAAGAGCTCAGAAGCCGGATCGAAAGTCTAGCTAGCCAAAATAAACTCGAAAGTCAGAACTGAGGTGCTAAATTTCCATATTGGACATGCTTCAATAATCAGGGCATATCTCTATCATCCGAAGCTCAAATAAGGTATCCATTTTGAACAGAAGAAAACAATCTACAACTTTTATGAAGACACCAATAGCTAATTCAATCATTTTAGAGATCAAAATTTGAGAAAACTCATTGTAGTGACCCTGGGTTGCTGTAGGGAGCCCTGATGCTGCCTTTCCAAATTTTTTCGTTCAGACAGGCTCGCTGTAAAGTCACTGCAATGAGTCCCTAATGATTTGTGTTGTACGCATTTTAATGAGTTTTTGGGTCTTTAAATAATTCTTAAAAACCTTTAGAATAGAGGGACACGACCCTTTGGCACAAAATAACTTAAATTAGGTTAGGTTGGCTCTCTTTCTCTTTTCCCTTTCTTCCCATCTCCTTTTCCTTCTTCCACCTTCTTCTTTCCTCTTCTTCACCTATTTTCTTCTTCAACCACTCTCATATTCTCTTAGGTTAGGTTTTACTTTCTATTTTTATTGTAGTTTCTCAATGTAGGAGCGAGTTTGTAATTAGCATTAAGGATTCTCCAAGTCTAAAGGTTTGTCTTCAGGCTTGCATATTCAATAATACATGGTTTGATTTCTTGATTTTCCTTCTCTCACATTCCTTCTATTCTTCGTATGTTTATGTTGATTAATTGATTAATTATTGTCACAACATACTCGGAGGGGGCGCCGCGACGAGGATGACAACCAATTTTAAAATAAAAACAGGAGTCACCACCAATTTTAATTCTGGCTAAAATTGGAAAACCTTTTGATTTGATAAAACTGGTCTTTTAAAAGAGATCAAAGAATCAGGAGTCTAATTATGATTAGGGAAGGGTAGAAACTTAATCCCACTGCACCCCTAATATATCCGTATAAATACAGTTATCCTAGAGCTCATTATGCAAATTATTTTATAATTTGATAATATTTATTTTTCCCTAAAAAAATAACAATTATACAAGAATAGAATAAAATAAAAGAAGATTAATTAAAAGAGAATACAATTTAATGAAAAATTAATTTTAACTTAATAGTTGTTTGCTATGTCGACGTATCCTCTCGTGCAATGAGGAACTCAAAGTCACGCAGAAACCCTCAAAGAAGAATAAGACCTTGACTGGCCAAGTGTGGAAGGAAGGAATTGCTAAGTAAATATTCTAGCATTTCATTGAATCCAAATAGACCAAACGCCAGCCAATAGAGTGAAAGGCCACAATAAAGCCCCCTTCGGTAGAATTTTAAGTTTCATTAGTCATATTAGCCCACACAACGACATGTAGAATTTTATTCTAATAATAGCAAACTATAATAATGTAATTGTGAATAAAAAGCTCAAGTTCACTCAGACACTATATTCACTGATCACTAATGCCACATCTTCACAGCAAAAAGACTATAGCTCTATCATAACCATAGAGCATACTAACTGAAATAATTTTTTTTATTCAATCGTTAGAAGGCCCAACGCTAATGTAACACAAACAAAAAGCAATAAAATAAATAAAAATAATTAAAAGAGTCACCTAAATCCTCTTATACAAAATGCTTTTAACTTAAAATTATTATTCAAAACAAGAATAAGTAACATTGAAAAATTGTCACCTAGAAAGCCAGCAGAAGCAGATCAAATGTTTCAACTGAGTAAAATCCTCTATCAACAAAATCCCCAACGAATAAGTAGTTTGTTTTGGGGTAATCACCTCCTACTTTGAATGTCTTTTTCTTGTCATAAAACTGACCATGGATATCACCGCATATCTACGCAAAGAATAACACAAAAGCCAACAAATCTAATCAGTTGCATTACAATGAAAAATCACAAGTAGAATCTAGAAGAATAACTATTGCAGCAGGCCAAATCACAACTGCTTCTGGTATGAACATATTAGATGTATTTGCTTTGCCGTTAAAACAACAAATGGTAATGTAAACAGCGAATCTGTAATTCTATTACTATTGAGTAAAGAATGCAGTATGACATATACTTACCTAATGCCTTCAAAACCTTAGAAAAATTTTAAAAAATTATATTAAAAACTAAAAAACAAAGTAATGAACATTGTAAGTCTGCTATTAATTAGCTAGCTCACTTGAGTGGCTGCTTCTACCTCAACCTACCTATCAAATCGATTCAACTTATTCTACATAGAAAAATGCACAAAGCTCACCAAACTCCCATGAAGGAGAGTGACACCACACATAACAATAACACCATTTGTCCCCAAAATGAACTCCTTGTTTGATACATATTAAGCCTTAGATAAAGTGCCTAACTTGATTTGGTTTTTTTCCCAGTAAAATCGAATGGCAAACTTTTATCCAGCTTCAGTTCAAATCTAAATTATAATTGAGAACCTAGTATGTAAATCGAGGATTAAATGAAACTTAGAAGCTAGAAATTGAAGAACAAGAAAGGGGGTTTGGAGCAAAGGAAAAACATTGAGTTGAATGAATAACAACAACAATGATTATTATATTAATTAAAAATAATGAATAAAAAGGAGAACAGTGATGAATAATAATTTAAATAAAAAAAAGAAGAAAAAGGGTACTAACGGTGACAGGGGCGTCGACGCGTTGAATGTTGCTCTCTTCGATGAGGATTTCCATAGCTTTGAGGCAGAGAGCCTTCATTTCCAACTCCTTCAGTGGCTTGCAGTCTCGTACTTCTTCAATTGCTCTATTTTCTTGTCTAGGTCTGACATCTCCATTTCCTTCTAGAATCTTCTATTCCCTATCTTCCTTTTTCCACCGAATAACTGAATCTCTCTCTCTCTCTTTCTCACACAACCCCTCACTCTCAAACTCCAGGGCAGTGAAGAACGAGATTCGGAGACTGGGAGACAGAGGAGGTTGGATTGGGGGGGGGTTGAGGTTCACACCGCTATTGATAGATGAGGCGGTCACGACGAAGCAGAACAAGGTCTTCATGTGTAAATAATGAATCCAATAATGACTTATTAGCAAAGTCACCGCAAATTTAGTGTATTCAGACTTTGAACCGTTGGATAACAAGAATTGAACATCCAACGGTTGAAAATTATTTACACCAAGGAGACTAACGTTGGCACCCAACGTAGGGGGACCAACTTATTCTCTGCTGAGTAAGAAAGTAAGCGCATGATAAGTTGGTCCGCCCTTTAATAGGGACCAACTTTACTCCTCCCTCAGATTTACCAAAATGGCCTTGCTCTCCTTAGTTTTTTTCATCAAACCCTACCCCGCAACCAAGCATATCTTCTTTCACCCATGCTTCTTGAACAACTTCAATCCACCAGACCACCACCATTGCAGCCTCTTTTCATCTTCATCCTTTTACTTATTCTCTTATTTCATCTCTACATTACAAAAGCAACCCCACCACAAAAAACAAATTTTCTTTATTACTATTTAATAGTGCCAAAAGAATTACTAGTTTGCAGATCTGTGTTTTCTTTATTCCTATAATTTCATTAATAAAGCTAAACTGAGTGGCAATAGGAATGTTAATAGAGTAGGTAATGATTGAGAGACCGAAGCTAACACCTTTTCTTCGGTCACCTTTGACTATGCTGAAGTCACACTAAATGAATAGACCAATCCCGAAATCAAAGAAAAAAACGATCAACTTATAAGAAAATCTATATTAAGTGTTTTTTTTTGTTTGCATCAAAATAAAAGATAATTGGAGGCAATGCTCTTGCCCGAGTAGCCCACAGTAAGCCAGTTGGTGGGTATTCATCTTTATGTCATTCCTCGTCCCTAATAAAATGGTAATGGCATTTTGCTACTTTTGTTTGAAGATGCTTATGGCCTTCTTGTCTTTGTAGGGTGGCTAAATTTTTGCTTGATTTTGGATTTTGTTTGGAAACAAAAATTAAAGAGACTGGTGATGGCAGTGAGTGGTGGTAGTGATGGGTGAAAGACTGTAATTAGAAGCAAATTAAAAATAGAAAGTCCTGCAAAGCGTAAACCACACCCATTGTTGCCTTTTTTATTTTTTAATTAGAACAATGGAGATAAGAGGTATGAATAATAATGGTTTTAATAGTAGGGTGACGAGAAGATGGGGAAGAGGGATGAAGGAAGGGCAAAATTGAAACTTCCTAATTTGCTTAATTTTTAAAATTAAGTGTATTTATTTTATTTCATTTGATTTGGGTGGTTGAATTATATTTTAAAGGTCGGAGTAAGGTTGGTCCTAAGAAAGTGATTCTAGAAAAGGGTAAGGTGTCGTTTTGGTTCTCTCAATCAATTGTTATATTTTACTGACGTGACACATGGCATACCACGTATAGTTTATAATTTCATGACATGTGTCACTTAACGTGTCACATTAGTAAAATATAATAATTGATTGAATGTTATTTGATTATGAATTAAAATGATACACAAAATATAATTTTAAGAACTAAATAATTAGTTTTAAATTTTCAGAGACTAAAATGAAACAAGCGCGAGGGTAAAACTAAGAATAACCGATTATTAACACCAAAAACAAAACAAAAATTTCACTTTCGTGATTTTCCACTTCACATATTTTCACAGTACCTTCTTCTCCACGCATCTATTAAGCACAATGTAAAAAAGTAAAGAAAAAAATTAAAAAATGACGTATATTTATGAACTCAGTTCAAATCATTGATTATTATTGATGTTCACTGTTTCCCCAAATTCTTCCTCCTCCTTCATCTCGCATCAATGGTGAACCACTCAACCTCAGGCGGCCGCACTGGAGTCCGAGTCGTCGTCGCCGGCGACCGAGGCACCGGAAAATCGAGCCTCATCGCCGCCATAGCGTCGGAATCGTTCCCGGAGACCGTGCCGCCGGTGCTCCCTCCCACTCTCTTGCCCGACGATCTCTACCCTGACAACGTCCCTCTAACCCTAATCGACACACCTTCGAGGTCCTCTCTCTCATAACACAACTTCCGAAACAATTTATTGCCATTCGAATTTCGATAATCGGAAGGAATCATGGTTTCCTCTTAGGAAATGGAACCATTCATTGATTAAATAATTAGCCTTATGAGTTTCAGTTCAATAAATTTTTCTTGCCTAAATGCGCGTGTACGCATTTTCTTGACTTGAGCTTTTGTTTATTTGTGTTTGCGTAGTTTTTGTGTTGTAGATCGTGATGGTGGTTGTTGATTATGATTCATGTTGCAGTGTCTTGAAAATTCTACTCGATTGTGATTGAATGAATGAATGAACCGGTGCTGTTGTTGTTGTTTTTGTGTAGCGTGGAGAAACGAGGGAAGCGCAATGAAGAATTGAAGCGTGCTGATGTGGTGGTTTTAACGTATGCTTGCAATGAGCCGACGACCTTTTCGCGGTTGAGTTCTTACTGGTTCCGGGAGCTGGAGAAGTTGGAGGTTGGATGTTTTTGTGTATTTGACTGGCATTTTTTTTAAATGAAGTATGCATGGCAAATGATTTGTAATTTTTTTCATCCATGATTCAGGTGAAGGTACCTGTAATTGTGGTCGGTTGCAAGCTAGATCTGCGAGACGAAAGCCAGCAAGTGAGCTTAGAGCGCCTCATGAGTCAGCTCCTACAGCAGTTCAGGGAAATTGTTACCTGCATTGAATGCTCCGCAGCTACGCTATACCAGGTATATTGTTTTGCTATTTTGTTTTAAGCTGGTGATGGTGATGCTTATGTATTGTTTGGCCCTAGTGTATAGATAGTGTATTATGTTATTGAAAACAAGATGAAAACATAGCAGTGTATCATTTTATCTTGTTTAAAAATCCATCGATCTTATTTCAACTCCATTCATAATGGGAATATCTAAGAATAAATCAACTTTCAAATGCAATTCCCTGTGCCAAAATACAAACTGTGGTTTATTGAATTTGAATGCAAAAATGATACTTAATCATCAAAAACAAGTAGCACAAAAGATTGAAAAACTGTTAAATGCATTTCCCTTTTCTCCCTTACAATCAAGGCAAGTGTAAAGAAAGAAAATCATGCATCTCTGCAAGTCAACAATAGTTTTGCTTTACATATATTATATATGTATGACTTTGAATTTGAAATTATAAGTACCTGAATTTTACACTTTTAGGTCCCTGAGGTTTTTTATTTCGCTCAAAAAGCGGTATTACATCCGATAGATCCATTGTTTGATCTAGAAAGTCAAGCTTTAACAGATCGATGTGTTAGGGCATTGAGAAGAATATTTGTTCAATGTGATCGCGACATGGATGATGCCCTCAGTGACACAGAACTAAATGAATTTCAGGTTTTTGATAGACTTGGCTTTTTTCGCCTCATTACCTCTTTATTTCATATACTTTGAATATCTAGTTCCTTTGCTCATAGCCTCTTTATTCATAAGTTACAAATGTATACAGGTTAGATGTTTCGTAGCTGCATTGCAGTCATCTGAAATAGAAGGGGTCAAAACTGTTGTGCAACAGAAAGTACCTGAGGGAGTTAACTCCCATGGTCTTACTTTTCCAGGGTTTATTTATGTCCACAGCATGTTCCTCAAGAAAGGGCGTCCAGAGACATTATGGGCTGTTCTATGGAACTTTGGATATGATAATGATTTAAAACTCCAGAATGATTTCCTTCCGGTTCCATCTAAGAATGCTTCTGATCAGGTCATAATTAGTATCCTCATTCTATGATTGTGGAAGTTCCAGTATTTCTTCTTTTCTGTGTTAAATGGAAGATGTTGAGTGGTTCAACCATTTAACTGTACAATTTTCATTATTGGTGTTAACAATAACAGAAAACATATGTGATTGCTAAATTAGGAACACTAAAATATTAACTAAAAGTACTTTTAAATTGTAATGTTAGCTATTTGCTAGTAAGGTTTTCTCAAGATTATGACAACCTAAAACCAAGAGTATCTGATGTTTTTGCAAATGTTAGCTCTTAACTACTTGGTTCTCTGGGATTGGTAATTTGGAGAAATCAGGTATAGATTTTATATTTGTCCAAAAGAATGATTCTTATGTGTTGTGTGGCTATTATCCAGATTTTTCCTTATTTGTTGGCATTCCTTTTGTAGAAATATGACATTCTGGTTTGCGATTATTTTGATGTCATTGTTGATATATTTTGCTTTCTTTCCTTGTTGTACATTATTGATGTGACGATAGGGATGCAGATCTTTGGTGTTAATGGTTTTCTGATGCATGCTTGTTGAGTCAAATGATGACTTTCTAAGGAGCGCAACACATAATATGTGCCTTTTCCCCAAATAGTTGTAAAGTCATTTTGCAATTTCTGGTCAAGTCATTAAAAATAGTTGTAAAGTTATTTTGCAATTTCTGTTTAGCTTGCAAAAGATACGAAGTATTTACTTCCATTGATATAATCTGACAGAGTGTGGAGCTGACAAGTGAAGCTGTAGAGTTTCTAAATGGTATCTTCCGATTGTTGGACACGGATAAAGTATGTACTGATGTTTTTAATTATCACTTCCATGACTACTGTTATGTGCTTCAATATCGCCTCTCCTTGGTCCGTTTTAAGTGATATTCCATATCGAATACTTCTTTTTTTTTGTGTGATTTGCTTCTTCCTTTATACACTGTAGGATCGAGCCCTACGACCTGCTGAAGTTGATAAGCTATTTTGTACTGCTCCAGCAAGGTGAACCTGCAACCTCCCCTCTGCCTAGTTTTTATGTATGGAAAAAGAGAGGTGAACTTGCGCATTGATTGCCCTTTTTAAACCAGTATCTCACTGGTTTCATTTAATCTGCATAAATAAAATACTTTTTCTCACTGCGAATGAAATAATCTAGAACTGGTTGACTGCCTTTAATAGCTTTAGTCATTGCTTCAAACATCTGGGGAGATGTTTAAGTTCTAAGTTCACAACTGAATAATATATTGCAAAGAGAAAAGAGCACTGTATAAGATACTGCTCATGCTCACTGAGAATTAGTAGGCTCTTGTTTCCTGTAAAGCTTTCATGTTAAGTCCTAAATGACTTGCCCGTTGAACTTGCCAGTGCTTACTCCCATATACATGTTGTTCTGTGGTTTTTGTGCAATTCGGCAGTGAAGTTTTGTAATTGATACTGTCTTGATATCTGCATCATACATGCTACGTATCATGTTCTATCTCTAAATTGCTACATTTCTTTCTGAGCTGAATTTTGTTTCTCTCTTTTTGAAAAATGGTAAGGGAGAACTTTTACCTTTTCTTTTGAAAAAATAGAATTATGGCACTTGATTGACTATTTTTAACTACTAGCTTTACACATCAAGAGAGAAGTCAAATTTTTATTTATCAAGAAGCTTAGAAGTCTAATTTTGGTGCTAGAAGAAATATATTGGAGATATAATAAACATTTGGAATATGTGAAGCAAGAACTCAGGAGATTTTGTGTTTGTCAAGAACTGTGTTTAGAGGATTTTTTCACTTTTTCTTCAAAAAATATCTGTTTCTGAAGCATTAAAATAGTCCTGTTGTCTACCATATCATTGATAAGAATCTAATTGCTATTCTAATTCTACTATTATGAGAGCTCAGAAAGCAATCTCTTTGCATAACCCCTGATACAGAATGTTACCTTTGAAATTTTCGTATGAAGACTATCTGAAAGTGGTATTGATTTTATTTTTAAAATCTATTGTTCAAATTTGATATTTTTCCTTGCAAATGATTCATTTTGTTCACTTCTTTTTCAACTGTTTCCTTGAAATGATCTCTAATTTTCTCGTAGTTGTTCGGCATGATGTAATCTATCTTAAGTTTGGTACTTGCTTTTGAATTGCAGTCCTTGGAATGATGCTCCATATAAAGACGCTGCTGAGAGAACTGAAACAAGTTACATAACAGTTAATGGATTTCTGTCCCAGGTGTGTATAACTTGATACTGCCTTTTGTTCTTCAAAATGAGCTAGTTATTGATATTTGATATGTCTCTTAAATTGTGTGGTGCAGTGGGCCCTTATGACATTACTTGATCCACCCTTTAGCCTGGCTAATTTAATTTACATTGGATATAGTGGTAATCCTGCTGCAGCACTTCGTGTTACTCGTAGAAAATCAGTAGACCGCAAGAAGCAAGCAACAGAAAGGAATGTGTTCCAATGCTATGTTTTTGGTGCTAAAAATTCTGGGAAATCTGCTCTTTTGGATTCATTATTGGGAAGGTCTGCTTCTGATCCCATCACCAGAGTCTATTACATCTATGAGTATATTTGATCTATCAGCAAGATTCAATCCACTCAACCTGCTTATGTTCATATTTCTTCAAAGCAACAATTAACTCCTTCCATTTCATAGGCCATTTTCAAATAATTATACTCCAACTAGAGTTGAACGATTTGCAGCAAATGGCATTGAATTAATAGGGGTGAGTATTATGATGGGAATGCAGGATTGTTATTTAAATGATTGTGAAAAACAATATTTTCTTCCTCTCATGCTTTGCTTCAATGTAATATATTAATTGTAAATATAGGAGTCACAGATTTTGTGGAGGAAGTTAAGTAGGAACAGTATGTGACCTGTACTCATTTTCCTGGTGTTTACGACCATATAGGGGACTAGGAAAACTATTGTATTGCGGGAGATACCAGAGGGGGAAGTATCGAAAGTTTTGTCAAATCAGGATTATTTAGCTGCATGTGATGTGGCTGTTTTTGTGTATGACAGGTATGGTGCAAAATGATTCTTACTTTTATATTTTTAGTGCATTTTGGCATTTTGTTTCTATGTCATAGTTTTTGCTCTTCTCTTCCTGTTTCCAGCTCAGATGAACATTCATGGAAGAAATCCAGAGATTTGCTGGAGAAGGTTGCCAGACAAGGAGAACTAACTGGTTATAGAGTTCCTTGCCTCCTTATTGCTGCTAAGGATGATTTAACTCCATATCCAAGGGCAGTACAAGATTCAGTTAAGGTATTATTGCATTTTCAGTGTAGTACTACCATATCGTTGAATATAGGTTAATGGTATTCATGCATAATTTCATTCCTGAGTCAGGATGATCGTCATCTTTTACTTTTCGTATAGGCTACTCAGGAATTGGGAATAGAGGCACCTATTCACTTAAGCTTGAAATTAGGTGAATCAAGTAACGTGTACAATAAGATTGTCAGTGCTGCAGAACACCCTCATTTAAGCATTCCAGAAACAGAGATTGGGAGGAAAAGAAAGCAATACCATCGACTTCTTCAAAACTCTATTATTTTTGCATCGGGTGCGTTTCTTCTAATTATCACGGACCAGAACTTGACATTTACACTACGAATTTGCACAATATCCATTTTCCTGTTGTTCAAGTGTTGATTTTTAGAGGGCTTTCCATCTTGAATTTTCAGTTGGTACTGCAATGGCTGTTGTTGGTTTGGCGGCATTGCGTGCATATGCAGTGAAAAAGAATTCTCCTGCTTAGGCGTCTAGCAATATGTTATGCTAGTGGTGCTGACTTAAATTAGATGTTGCATTCTGTTCAGTATCGTGCTTTGATCACACTAACCTTGTTGCGAGTACGGATTGTTACAGGGCTTCCTAAATATGACTGTGATATATATATATATATATATATTTTGTCAGTTAAATTTTCATTGTGGATGTTTTTTGAGGATAAATTAGATTGATCTCAAACTTGAGCAAGTTTTGTAAATTGCACTATCGTTTTATGTGTATTTTCACTTGTACAAAACTAATACGGAGGGGTGTAGGCAATGGACGTGTGTCTTTGTAAAATAGAGATACAAGGGAGTCTTGTCTTTTATGTAGAGATTTCTTTCCATGTTCGATTCTCTTGAATTGTCTGTAGTCTTCCCTTCCGTTGGATGCGAGAGCAAAAAAGTTATGCAATCTCTTGCAAAAGTTGCTCTTCTTTTTAAGTAGATTATTGCCACTTCAAAAATTAGAAAGCACGTGTCCAGATTTGATGGGAGTTCATAAAAATTATCCACATTCTAATAAATGTTATTTCAAGACATACTATTATTGGTTTTGTAGTATATTTTGTCTTCCCGTAACACTTTACTGCACATGGCTTTTTAAACGGAACATGTTCTTACGGATGGTTTTCCATTTTTTTTCTTTTTTTAGAAAAAACATGAACGAATATTTCTTTTCAAAGCAAATTAATCGCGCGTGTCAGGAAATAGCTTAGGGTTTGCATCTTAAAAAAGTCAAATGCTTCTATGTTAGTACGTATTCCTTCTCAGGAATTGTTCCTTATGGATGGGGTGTGCGAAATAGATGGATCATGTTTAAGTTTGCATCGAGTGAAGGTTCATTTTGATCCTTGAAATTATGTGTATTTTACTTTAGTACCTTAAATTCAGAAAATGTAAATTTAGCTCTTGAAATTGTAAAAAAAAATTTAAATTAGTCTTTTTAATTATTCGAATTAATATATGTGAATTCTATCATAAGGATTAATTTAAATCAATTTTTATAATTTTAGGAATTAAATTGATATTTTCTGAATTTCAAGTACTATAGTGAGGTGAATATACAATTTCAAGGTACATAATCAACCTTTAGTCTTTTGTACCTCTAAAGATGAAAAGGGGGTTTTGAAGTTTTGCATGGAAGCAAAAGCTTGATACATTTCTTTGGGACAGATTTTTCCCATAACAACAGCTAAAAGAATATTAAAAAAAATGAGTGTCCATTCAATACATTTTATTTTTAATAATTATAACAAAGGGCTCAAAATCAGCTCTTAGAGAGACATACTTACGATTGAACAAACAAACTACAAATAAAATCTAAAAACAAATGTTGGTTAAATAATGTGTCACCATTTGTGAGTTTTACTTTAGAGTCCACGAATAGTTTTATATTTAATACATTATTTCATATAGATCCTCCTTTACATTATGATGAAATTTAATATTAATTAAGAAAAATGGAAAATAATGAAGATCAAATTCTAGATCATTCTTAAAGACTGTAGAGCACTTTGACAACCTCTCCCAAAAATTTTACCTGTTTGGTAAATGATTTATATATAACACCTATAACATTGTTGAGAGAATTTGTCAAAGCCAAGCCGGCGTAGATGAACATCTGTTATAGTACCAGTCCTAACTCGTAAGATGATCATATTATTAAAGACAAGATCCAACTCGAAATCGTACATTTTTTATTACTCAAAAGTGAATAAAATTAGAAGAAAGTGTGTTTAGGTAAGAGAACGAGTCTATACAATTAAAGATGTTAGATTAGCTACTTGTTATTAAATCAAGTATTAATTATGATGTAGCTTTCATTATTATTATTATTATTATTTTAGTCCTTTGACAATAGCATTTTTAAAATAGAATGAACTCGTCATTATTCGTCAAATCAACTTATTTGATTACATAAATTATGTGATTCAAAACTTTCAAATTAAAAACTTATGTTACATTATATTGAGACCAACTCTAATCAACACAAGTGTCATAGTTTAATTTAACTCTAGCCTTGTTCAATTTTGATGTTGACCTGCGTCCAAATATCTCCTTCCAGCAATTGAACCTTTTTTAGACTAAACCCAAAAATCTGAGTTTTTTTCAGGAAAAAAAAGAGTAATGTTACATAAAATTTTCTTTCCCTAAATAGTATCCATTTTCTATCTCTTTAATTATTTATTAGCATATATACAGATAAAAATCAAAATAAATTTTAAAATTAATAAATTATTAAATATATAATACATATTTTTTACATATTAATAAATAATTTGACGGATAAAAAAGATATACTATTTAAGAACAAAAGGTTCTCATAATTTCCAATGCTTGCTAATATTTATTGTCTTCCCAAGAATCAAACTTTGATCATCTATACATTTATATAGAGAGAGGATTCACTTGATATCTATTTTTTTTTCCTCTTCATTCTATTGAATTCTATTTTCAAGTCCAATAATATATCTTTTAAAATAAGCATGCATATTATTCTAAAATTTTAAAATAAGATAATTGTTGTCTTGTAGTTAGTTAATCAGTCATTCGCTCCACATTACACTACTTTCCATAGAAACAATTAAAAATGTGGCATAACAAGCAGGTCAATAGACATTGCCCAGCAAGGTCCTACTGGCTTTAATGTTAATTAGGTTAAGCAATTACTACTAAACCAAAAGTATATTAATCAAATCATAACCTGTTCTTCTCATCAAGTTTATTAGCAGGCTTCATATTTACCATACACCTTGATTAGATCGATATCACTGCAAGCTAGTACTCAACCAATACAAATAATTAAATTACCAAAAGAAAATTCCTTGATGATCAGTGGGAAGGAATTTGTGAAAGATGAGAAAGAACTGGACAAGCGTGGTGATGTGAAAAGTTAGCATGAGGAGATCTAAAGTAGTTGGGAAGATTTATACAGGAGGATCTCATTATTCACATCTCTGAACTCAGATGGCTCCGCTCAAGTTCAAAATTCGCCTGCTGAGAAAAGTGCATTTTCAGATGCAGTAGAAAAAAATTTCTACGCTTGCAGAAATTAGATTTATAATATTTTATTCAATAGTTTATAATATTTTACTCAATAATTTATAATTTTCTCATACAAGGTATACAATTTTTTTTAATTACTTTTAGGAATATTTCTATTATTTACATAAATTTATATAGGTTTACAACATTAATGTATATGTTTATATAGGTTTACAATATTTTACATATAGGTTTACAACTTCTGCACCGTGCAGAAAACTCTTTCTTCTGCACATTAGAATTCCCTGCTAAAAAATTCTTAAATGTTTTCAAAGTAACTCCAATTTTTTTAAACTTTTTTTTTATCATTTTTGTGTAGTTTTCTGTATAACTCTGAATCATTCAGTTACTCAATAATTAAGTAATTGAGTTTAATGTTGATTCACTAACAGTGTAAAACAGTTTTACACTGTTATCCAATTAAAATATTTAGTTTGGACGACTTTTTAAGTAGTAGGTATAAAAGTCAATTATCATGACTTATATGGCAATACATGATTGACTGATTGTGTAAAAATATTTTATACTATCAGTGCATAATAATTAAATCCTAAGTAATTTGCACTAATAAGAATATAAAATAAAAGACAATAATACTTGACAAAACTGAAATATTAAACATTGAATAAAACAATACTCTAAATTTTTTCTTAGGATTCAATTTTGATTCGGGGCAAGTTTGAAAAAGTTTCATATAGCTATCCAATAATTTACTACCACATTAGTATATATACGATTAATTTCCAACTCTACTATTTAAAAAATTACACAAATAGACATATTTAATTCAATGAGAATATAAAACTCTTATATGTTGTATAAAATTCTTTTACTTTTCAATGCATTAAAATTTAACTATTTTTCTTGCTCCAAAAACACTTAATATCCTATCATCATCTGCCCTCTATGTGACTGTTAGACGTGCAGTATGTACTAGTTGGCACGAATTTTCTCACTACTTAGTCCTAGTCTTTTCTATTCCTTCACAAGTTCTTCAGTCCTTACATTCATTTCCAAATCTTGCTAGATAGCAATCGGTTCCTCATCACAGCACAGTCAGCTAGATGGGTAGAAAGATAGAGAAAGGGGAATATAATGTGCCATGAATTATTTAACAAAATTTTTGGCAAGTAGTGGTTTCAATCATGAATGTTTTTAACCAAAACGGATATGACATGATGGCCAAGCTTGGCAGTGAAGACTCTCCCTTGCCTGTTTTGTCAAAGTGCTGGAGAAAGACAAGTGCGACTGCCAGGGGTGGACTATGATGTTAGGGGGCAATACCAAATAACCAATGTTATATAAAAAATATATACCTTAGTCATTTTAAATTTTATTTAAAAATTAAATGAAAGTTATCATATCTAAAAGAAATAAAATTATTCAAATCAAAACTCAAAAAAATATACATATTTACATAACGTGTTATCTAATTAAATAATTGATAAAAGTTAATTACCTAAATTTTTTGGATGGCGAAATTAAGAAAAATGAACAAGCCATGCAGGGTTTCGACACGTCGCACATAATCTTTTGCAACCATAATAATTTAGTAATTCACTAACCAGATGACTAGAAAATCTCCCCGAGTTTATCAAATAAAAAAAAATCTCCACGAGCCATACAGGGTTTCGACACGTTGCACATAATTGGAGTGCTAGCTTGTACTAGGACCCTGGTCGATTTGAATGAGGCTTTCGAGCACTAATGTCGAGTTTTGCGTTTGCACGTCCTTTTTCTAAAGTGCATGGCCCCCATGTTCCGCGCGGATACTGAATGTAATGTTTATCACTTGCCTTCATGAGTGTACTCTTCCTGTGAACCTAGCGCCAAAAAGGCCACGAATCAGAAATTTTGTCGTCCATTTTAAGAGGAGGCTACCCTGTTGGCTACACCAAGCGACGTTGTTTCGATGCTTGTGCTCATCATCAACTTGCAACCATTTTAAATTGAATTTTATGTGCCATGCCTTCGGAAATGCATGAAAATTTTATATAACTTGGTTAAATTTATATTTAAAAAAAATACTTAATTTTAGATACACATAAAAAATATTATTTATATATACATAGACAATATTTTTTTATAAATATGTTACTTTTGATATAGTAAAGGCTACACTTTTTGCATAGTTACTATATCACATATGGTCAATTGTTAAAAGCAATATTTTTTAATAAAAGGATACACTTTTAAACTGATGCATCACTTTTTACAGTGTTGTTATAGTAAGTGTGGTCAATTGTTTAAGGCAACATTTTTAGCTAGAGAAGATAACATTTTTTAGATATCAAAAGCAACATGTTTAAAAAAAGTACTATCTATGTGTACAAAAAGTAATATTTTTTATATGTTACTAAAAATAAATGTTATTTTAGGCTAAATTTCTTATAGTGCATGTAATGTACTGTTGATTTTATAATTGATTAGGAATGAGCTCTTGCACGAGCTATCCTTCAAGAGCCTTAAGAGCTTAAATTGATGGATAGAGATATATAAATGATGTTATATTGACCTCTCAAGTGAATACATCTTTTGGACCTGAGCATGAACATTCTTTTTTCATAACAAGGGATAACAAAAATCGAACCCCAGATATTTTAATCATGGTGCTTTGATGAGTAATGATAGTATAGTCTCAAGATCACGGTAAATTCTATATGTTGTAACATATCAACCTCTCAAAATATAATTTAAAGTTCAAAAAATATATAAATATTACAAAAACACTTAACTTGTTAGGACCGTGTCATGTATGAGATTTACTATAAACTCGAGTGTATATATTATCATAAAATCATCTCAATCAATCTCTGGTAGAGGCATGCACGTGAATGATATAAGAGCATGCATTTGCACCATACTTAACTAATCATTATTATTCTATCATTGATCTCACTTTCAATACGATAGTTGGGTCAAGTTCCAATAATACTTCTCACTTTCACTAACGTTTCAGTATGATAATTGCTATGTTAAGTTATGAATAAGATATACACTTCCTTTTTTTTTCACGAGAGTATTTACTAATGTCTTTTAGTTTTTTTTTTGGTATGGATAATTTCTCTCAGTTTGACAATGATAGATGTACATCTCAGTCAATAAATACAATCCAATCGAGGGTTTCTTGTATGGTTCTTAAACAATTTGGCAAATCTACTTGGCTGGTTTATGTTTTGAGATTTCCTATTTTGATTTCTTATTTTCAGTTTGATTTCTGATTTTTAGAATTTTAAGAAAGAAATGCTGAAAAAAAAATTGTTTGATGTTTTCTGTCGATGTTTTAACCATGCAATTCCCCAATTTATATATTTCTCATCATGGTTATCAATGAAGCATGTTATACTTCTCCCATCTGTTTAAGAATTTTATTCCCAAAATTCATTAAACTATTTGGTATAGTTTTGAGTAAGATTTCTTAATCTCATACTCTAATTCCCATGTTGCCCAATGTTGTCACCTAAAGACTTCAAGTGACAACATTTTCCAAACCACTTTGACTAAAGAAATTTCTTTTTCTTTTATGTTTTTGACAGATCTTTCTATGATTTGTATTGATTTAACTTTATATGTTAAATCTAAGTGAAAATGTCACATGCAAAGATTATATAAAATATAAAAGAGACATATATAATTGAGTTTTAACATTGCATCCCAACATGAATAATGTATTAGCCCATCTATATCAAAATTAAAATATCTCCGATGATTGCAATCCACAAGAAGTATTAGATATCTTGAACAAAACTAGTATATGTATAAAACAATGTTATTTAATTTGCACTATTAAAAAGGAGTCTTTAATTTGAATAGTCATGTTATTATCATTGGATGTAATGAAAAAGTAGAATAAATAAGAATTATCATTACACTCAATGATGATAATGTAGGTGTTTTTATAAACTATTCACTTTTTGTCATATAAATAAAACTTTTGATAGGAATATAGGATGAGTAATGTTATTTGTACCCATAAAGTATGAGACACTGTATTGATTTAAATCCTATTTGCTATTGGTGAGATATGTATCTCATTTAAATAGAGTTTACACTTTATTTAATAATAAATAGTATATGAGTCAACATAATATCTCGTATTTTATGACATAATTTTCATTTTATACACAGGATGACAAAGAAAACGTCTTTTCAATCGAAATAAAGGAGTTGAAATTTCTGATAATCCTTGCCTAGTATTTGATGGAGGTGGGGGCCTCAAGGGATACGCTTTTGGATTCTCTGGATGGCATCGAGATTGGCATCCGTTCAGAAAACAAAATTAAAGAATTTGGGCTCGGGGTAATGGGCTATTTTCGTCAAATTATCCAATATCAAGATCCTCAAATGAACAAAAAGGTAGAGATAAACCTACTTATACAAGCGAATCTAACAACTTTTTGCTACCATCCCTGATTTAGATCTGTGTAAAACACTCCCAAGTCCCCACTGTAGCTTAATTAGGTTGGTGCAATTGTGCATGCTTCGTGCAAAGCTCCAATATCTCAAATTCATTTGCTTAATTGATTGGCTTACATATAATAACATAAATTATTCGTTTTTTGGTACCATGTCCGTGGACCATTAATTCTAATTTCTCCATCTCCATGCATGAGATTGAACCGTGAATTGCATAATGGTCATCAATAACATCAACTTGTATCCCAAAATGGTCATCAAAATTCCCTTGAAAACGCAAGTTTTGTCTATGGAGGAACGATCGAAATTCTCAACCACCAACTACTTTTTGTCAAGTATGATCGTGCACCATGGAGTAGTCTGGTGGCCTTGGTTGGCAGCCACCTTTCGTCACGGGCCCTTGTCCTTGTTTTGTATATATACGGTTCTTGTCTTCTTTTACCTTATCATCATAATTAACTTATGATGCAATATGGTCTCGTAAGAAAAATGTTATTTTTGTTCATCCTATAAACTCGTCTGAGGCTTGCATGGATATAAGAGGGGGAAAAAACATGATGGGTGTTAGAAAGGAAAAATTGGTGGACTCAGTGCCTTATTTAAATCTCTCTCTTCATGTGAGTTTGATGTCCATAAAATAAGTACAAATAACATTACTTTATAAGACTACTCCATATATAATTACAAAGCTTTACATGCAGTATATCCCGTCAACTACTTTGATGCTATTGGCCATGCATTTAGCTTTACCAACTAGCAGCTACTTGGGGATATGTCTCAAAGATGTTTGGTGTAATGGATTTGATCTACATAAGTTGGGAACTCGTCCGAATTCAATCCTAACCTGTAGGGCAATTGAAGTCACTGAAGACGTACACGGCCAAATGGAATGTGGATTAGGCCTATGACAAGGACTCGACAATTAGAATTGATATAAAGGAGAGTGAAAGGACTAGCCATGGTATTCGAAGTTCAAAACATGTGGCAAACAATAAAGTTGAACAGGGAAGAAGTTATGAAAATTTGAGTGTTAGGAGTGGAAGACCTCACATATGTTATGTTAGCGGGGGATACAACTTTTGGAGTTTGGAATTAAGGAGACTAGAATGCCTCCTAGGACTTAAGTTCTGGTTTTATTTCTTTTTTTATTTTATTTTTTAATCTTCTTTTTGTTAATATATGTCAAGATTCTACGAAAGAAGTAATTAAAATAAAATATGAAAATAAGAAACTGAATTTCTTGTTTATACTTTTTTTTTCAAAAGATTAAGAAAAAATAAAAATAGAAATTAAACATGACCCAATTTCTCAAGATGCGAAATAATAGTTGACAAAGGAATGTTACATAGACAAAAAAAATATATTATTAAAATTTTTATTAAAATTATAATGATTATTAAATAATATCAAATAGTATGACTCACGTGTTTAATTTGATTTTTTCTTTCAAAATAAAAGTTTAGCTAGAGATACGTACAGATCTTTCGTCAAGACTAAAAAAGATTTCCAATCTCTTGAAGAATTTTTAAAAGAAATTACGTATTGCTTCATTAATAAGATTTTCACATTGATCAACACACTCGAACCTATATATGATGGAAGTAAATCTTCTGTCCCATTTCTCTATTTCATTTCATGTTCCCTCAATAAAATAGTAACAAATATACAGTGATAACATCACTTATAATCTTTTTGTCCAACCAATTTTTTAACTACCCATAATTTAGATCCTGACAAAATTTTATTAGGGTCATAGGGAGTGGGACATAAAGACGGGACAGAACAATTGAATCGATATATGATATATCATTATCCTAAATTTTCTCTCATATGCCTAGTGTATGTCTGTTTGCTAATTAGTTTGTTCAAATGGTGCCCCTTAACACCGTTAACACGTCGTTATTGTGTTTTTCCTCTGTCTGGGATATATTGATTTACATCCACACATGGACAACAGAGAATATTGAATTGTCCACCTTACATAGCTGCTAGCCATTAGTACCCAACATAGATCTTGGACCACGGGATGTAGTTTTAGCAGCGTATATTTCTGTCTTCAGAAAAACATTTCTCTTTGTCTTGTCGGCCAAAGAAAATGTTAACTATAGCAGCTTGGAGGAAAGTGAAAGGGAATGTTGATATTTTATTTTAAATTTGAGATAATTGTGTATTATAAAGTTTAATAAAACAAATAAAGAGTAATTGACAACAAAATTATAAGATAATTTCTCATTTTACTTTTTACTTTTAAAAAACTCTGAAATAAAGTGTTGTTTATCCCAAATGAAAAATTTATCCTCACTCCTTTCTCTCTTTTATTCCAAACTTCTATACTCAAACATGCAGTACTTCGTTCCTACTTACTCCCAAATTGAATTACGGCCTCCTCTCACGCATATAACACTTCCTTTAACTTTGAATAAATGACTTACTAATTCGTTGAACATTATTGTAATTAAAAGGTTTTTCCAAGTATTAAAGAATTTAAAAGTGTGACCTATCTACTATTGCTACAAATCCTCTCATTTGTAAATAATGCATTTTCCTTCTTATATACAAACACTTGTTAAAACATGTTGAATTTTTACGTGTATGGTCACTTTGATTTTTTTTTTTTTCATGTTAGTTTTTTTATGGTTTGCGTATTATTGGTTTACTTAAATTTAATTTTTCGAGGGTGACATTTTTACAATAGAATTTTTCTCAGCAGAAACGAACGAAGGCAATACTAGGGTGGAACTACGATTTTTTCTCGATAATTAAAACAAGTTTGACTCTTCAAGAGAGAAGCAAAAGGAATACCAAGTGTTTGCAGTACATTAAAAGAGCAAAACAACTCAAACATGTGAGCAATATCGAGAAACAACACAACACAATTCTACACAAGCAAACTCTTTCAAGAAAACTAGGGAAAACCAGCTCTTCAAAAATAGATTTTAAACAAAAGCAATGCCTTAGCCATTGCTACAACATCGCCGCAAAGACGATATCAACTTCAGTAACTGGCCTCTTAACCTAAATGTACATGGCCTCAACCACGGTGGAACTACCATTACCTGGGCAAAGATCTTCTAAAATGAGAATATCATTTTAAAAAGTAAAATAAAAAAGTTTTATCCTTGAATCAATAAAATTAAAAATAGGGTCATTTTCACTCTTTTAATCTAAGGATAAAATTATTTACTTTACTTTTTAAAGTGAGATCCTCACTTTATAGGATTCAAATCCAGATTAACTATATGCTTAAAATAAAGTTTGCAAAACTTGATTTTGTGTCAACTTAATTTTACAAATTTTATTTTGATCAGAAATAAGTTAGTAATGACATGATTTATATTTAGAAACTTATCTCAAAAATAACTAAATCAAAATCAATATTGTTGAGGTAATATTAATACAAAAAACATTTATGGTTACATGAATATTAGATATGTCAAAACGGGCTAGACCCGCTAGATTGGCCTGCCAAAATTGCCATTTTTAGCTGATAGGGATTGAAGTTTTGAGCCCTAAAAAAAAATACAGCCTACCTAACTCGCCCTGCTTTACCTGCAGATTTAGGCAGGTTGAGGCGGATTTAGCTTGCAGGTCAAATCTTTTTTTTTTTTTAAGAAAAAGTTCACAATTTATTGGTATAAAAAGTAAAGTAAGAAATGCGTGACTCAAAAAAGAAAAAAATAAGAAATATATACACTAATCAACACAGTAACACTTTATAGTTGACATTATTCATTCAAAATTAAAGCTTTAAAATAAAATAGTATTATAACTCATAAATAATACTATTAACAATAATATTTTTCAGTCAAAATTTGTGTATAGTTGTTATTGACCTTGAAAAATTAAATATACATAAATAAAAAATATGTTTTAACAACTTTTTTCTAAAAAAATTTATCAAAACATTAAAAAGTAATTTTTGGGATTTTTTTTTTTGCAAGTTAGCCTGTCAACTCGTCCTAAAATGAGTTGGGCTAATTATTTTAGTTCATTTTATTTTGACGGGTTGGAGTACCCTATCCTATTTTTTATGGACTTTTGGCGGGACAAACCTATATAGGATAGCTTAGTCTATTTTGACAGTTCTACACTCCAGCATAATTAATAAAAAGGACAGGGGATCTTAGTTATATTATAAACTACAAAGTATATATTTTGCATGCGCCTATAGCTCAACTCGTTTGATCAAAAGCATTAATAATATGTCGGGTCGAAGATTATCTGGGGACGAAATGATAACCAACGGTTGGGAACACTCAACCAGCGTTCAAATTTGAGAATCAACTCCTCACTAATATTAACTGATTGAGATCCTTGGAACTAGCGAGTTTGATGCTAATAGCTCTTTGAAAGGGACTCTCACCATCTCAATTTTAAATACAAATCCTGTTGGTGGTACATGGATAACTCTTAAAAATTTTCTGTACAACTTGATCACTCCTATTTAGAGGATACCTCAAAAACTAAAAAAAAAATTAAAGATTTTATTTATAGGTCAAACCTCTTATGAGACTTTTATTTACAATAAATGAATAGAATTTGATAGTGCTCTTGATTATAAAACGCATAAACTAACTTTTTCCATTCGGTAAATAAAAAGATGAGGTTCATAGCTTTTGAATATCAAAAGATGCTGTTGAGAGAGGTGGTTTTTTGAATTGATTTATGGTCTCTAAATTTTTTTTTTTAAAAAAACTAATGTAATGTACCCTTGATTGGTTAAGGGTTTCAATCTCTAGAAAATATTCACTTTAATATTTATACTTGTTATAATTATTTTAAGATTTTAACAGCAACTTTATAATAGACTTACCAAATATTATTCTCATGGCCTTTTTTTTTTTCTCAATAGCAGTTTTTAGATAATATAAAGAACTCATGAGTTCTAAGAAATACAGTATTATCAAATCAGGCCTTAAAGTAATAAAGCTCTCCCCTTCGTTTTAGGTGACTGTTCATATATATATATATATATATATATATATATATATATATATATATAGCTAAACAATTTCTTATTTACAATGATTGGCTGAATGTTACGCAATGCAAGTTGGATTAATGTTATGTTTGTGCAGAACGAATCAGCATGCCTAAGGTCTTCAACAGCATAATATGCAATCACACAAACGGCTCCCCAGATCATGTTACCTACCAACTGGACCTGCAAAATCCTCAAACGCCAGACAAAACAACAATATATATTCGAATATGGTATTTATGTGCCTCTACAATTAGGTCGTGAAAAATGTAGTTTGAGGTGAAAAGCCTGTCCCAATACAAAGTCAATTGGTAATAAATAAGCTAACGTGATTCTTTTATAGAGGCTAGAGATGCAAGTCAATTACGTAATAAAATGTGCATGGCAATATCAAATATAATAGGGAATCTTGCATGCTAATCAAATGGCATAGCAATGGCAGTGCTATTCATTAGGGAGTACTTTTGCCATCTTATAAGGAACATTAGCTATTTGAAAGTCCCGTATTTTAGATATCTAGAAGCTTGAGACTCTTCATTCGGCATGATAATTAAAAACTTAAAATTCTTACAGGTTTATATATGACGTTTTCATCTGGAACATAAATTTTTCGGACTCCGGCTTTTAAAAAGTGGGATGCAATTTTTTAAAAAATCCATATGCAATTTTAATAAGAAAATCAAAAGGAATAAATTATTCATGCATATTCATGTTTGCAATGCAAATATTTATATTTTTTAAAAAATTTCAACCTTTATCTTTATCATTAATTATAACTTTAACTGCATAAATCACTTTAAAGAATAAAATTCAAAGTTTTTAAAGATTCAACTACGGAGTTAAGTTGATCTAATATGTAATTTTTTTTATTATAATATATATGACTAATCAATTAATGATATATTATTGAATTATTAAACAACTCTGGTATATATATATTTGCTTTGTATTAAAGGTTATCTATTTAAACCACTAGAATTGGACTAATTGTGAATGACTTTAAGTAGTTAATATGAAATTATATCTTTATATCTTAGTATCATTGATTTATATATCTTTATTTACGTATAAGAGTAAGAAAGGCCAAGGAAAGCCAAAAATATATAACTTGTACCTTTGTTTAAAATATTTTTAATGAGAAATAAATAAATAATTTTCATTCCATTTTCTTCCTTTTCATTCCTCCATCTTCCTTTACCATCCTTCATTCTCACCGATAAACGTCTAAATGAAAGTGACACAAAATCTTAATTATTTATAGCTATTTAAAAAAAATGAATAACCGAGATAAAAGAGTTTTGTGTTATGGTGCATTGAATAAAAGACATTTAATCAAATGTAGTTAAATATATTCAAAATTATAGAAAATGAATTTAGCTAATCTTTTAAATAATTACAGGCATTTAGCCACACTTATTAAAGGTTGCTAAATGCCTGAGGTGTAATTTGAAACCTTAGCAGAAATAAAGACATATATAATTCTTTTATGGTACCACAGTTCTGGTTCATATATAATATTTACATTGCAATAGCTAAACCAACTTTTATCGATGAATTAAATTCGAACCAAAAACAAAAATTCAAAAGGTATTATATATGAAGAGGCGCACATATAGTGTTTTTTGTTGATCAATTTAGAAAATTGGTTTAAGCGAGTATATCAAGTTGCAAGCAGTAGAAAGTGAAAAATAAGCATCATTCCCACATAAATTATAAATTAATTGTACTAATTCATTCAGGATGGTTATTAATTGGGAAATCTAAAATATGAAGAATTGGAGAAGAAATAAATACTAAACAAATTAAAATAATAAAAAGGATATAAAGCAATTAATAAATAGACGTGTAAAGGCATGATTTCATATATATATATATATATATTGATAAAAAGAAAGCTCAAACCAACAAATATGCTGATGAGCAAAAGTCTATACAGACAACAAGATCCAAAACAAACCCAAAAGAAAATTCCTAAATAGCAGCACAAAGATCAAAAACAGACAAAAAAGAGAGAGCTATAAACAGATGTCATAGATAACCCATTTCCACGTTGTCATCAATGTTAAATATGAAACCTCTTAGGAATACAGCTCCAAAAGCATGACCACAAATATAATGTCCAAAAAAATACACCATAGACCAACATAACACCAAAGAGACAGCGTCATGTAATTGTGTCATGATGCATAACTCATGAATATGGTTCAACAAAAGAGTTAATGTTGCCGTACTCTAATAAGATCCATTCTCTAATGTTACCTGACCTTACCTCTAATAAGATTGTATTCCTCTCGAATTACTCAAAATCAATTAATTCTTTAATACTATTCTAAATTTATCCTTGGTTTTCAAGAAAGGAAAAGAGATAGTGATTGAAGAAGAATCATAATTTGAATGTTAAGGAATTGGAAGAAGAAGAAGAAGAAATTAATTTTGATGACTCGAAAGGAGAAGAAGACGAGAGATATGTTCACCTGATGCACCCCTATTAAGTTAGGAAAAACTCCGCATGATTCTTATTTCAATATTATCAAAGTATTTTTTTAAACAAAAGTATTAAAGTTATAAATTCTTTCTAGGAGTAAAGGGAAGAGAAAGGATATAAGGACTTAATCACAATTATTAAATTGTGGACTTAACCACAATTATGAAGTACTTGTTACATAGAGGCGGAACCAAGGGAGGCTAGTTTGCCATGATCCCCCTCAAAATTTTTACTTTTCCTATAGTATTATATATATACATAGTAGTAGTCCCCCATCTCATTTGAAAAAAGCCATATATATTGAGTGTGTAAAAAAGCTCTTAGATATGTACTTGACCTTATTTGTATATCATTATATATGATATATTATTTATATTGATCTTAAATATATATGGATAACTTATAATTTGTTAGTGATTTCATACATTATATATATACTTCGATATGACAATTAATTTGAATTTTATTTTACATCATATATGTTAATTAATTTGGCCTTTCCTCTAAAATTTCTAAGTTTGCCCCTGTTGTAACTGTTCTATTTACACCCTAATTAATGCGAGAATATTCCTTGACTAATTATTCTCTATCTAAACTAAACTTTTGGTATTGCCATCACCACTATCAGCTGCCGTGCTCCATTCATAACCGTGAAATCATGCATATCTAATAAGTGAAGACATAAAAGCTTGAGGTGCAACAAGCCATTTCAAAGGCCAGGATTCAAGATAATTACTTTGGACTCATGATCTCAAATTGTTTATCCCTCTTGGCCCAATTTAGATCCGTTAGTATTTCTCATGTGAAAAGAAATGGTAACCGTGTGGGTCATATTTTAGCTCAGTCAGCCCTTACCGATTCAAACTCAGTGTGAATGGAAGGAGCAGCAAAACATATTTGTATTCTTGTGATTTTGGACTTGTTAGATCCCCTAAATAAATTTCAAATCTCATTTCCAGGTATAAAAAAAAACTTGACGTGGTTAATAAAATGCTAATAAAAGATGGGAAAAAAAAAGGAATAACGACTGTCTAGGCAGCATCTTCATAGATAACAAGTCATATCTCCTTGATCGAATATCCAAAAGAAAAATAAAATAAAAGTGAAAGAGAAAAAAAATCCCCTTTCCCCTTTAAATAATCTTTTGAAGATATTAACTTTGACATACCTCCTCCATGTGACATTAAAATTAAGGGACATACTGATTGCCCCCGAGATTTTTCTTACTGTGACATGATATGGTGAAAGAATATGTGCTTAAAGGACCAATATACCTTCCAACTAACGTTGCTGAAGCGCAAGATGTTGGGGACCAAATGGTGCATGTGATGGTTGAAAGTTTCGTTTCACTGTCATTCGAAACCCCTCAACCCAAATTAAGTTAGCGTATGGACGCTCAGACTCCACGATTAGCATTTGCCTTCCTCTGTTAAAGAATTTCACACCCAACTTCATCTCTAACTCCAAACCTTAGAAAAATAAAGTTCACACATCAATGCCATGAGGGTAGCGTACTTTTGGTGATACAAATGTGACACAATCTTTAATAAAGGAAGACAGTAGGGCCAATATTTTTGAAGTTGCAATGTGCCAATAAAGTTGTGCTATTTGAGCTCATTTCGTCCGTGACACCATGCCAACCGGTCCGTCATTCACCATCGAAAACAATCACAACATATTTAAAACAAAACAAAAACTTACCATTTCAAGGACGGATAAGTTGACCCGTTGTCACAAATGAAATTAAAATGAGTACACCTAACATTTCTCATGGAGATAACATGATGGAATCAGAGGGGTGGCTGGGCAAGCACATGGATGAGACTACATCGATATCACAGATGAAATTAAAATGAGTACATCTAACATTTCTTATATCGATATCGCAATGGAATCAGAGGGGTGGATAGGAAAGCACATGGGTGAGACAAGGTGATGAAGTCAGTCCATGTTACTGTTTTGCTGGGGTCCCTCCCTCCTTGTTGATAGTTACCGGGCATTGGTACTGAGTCCGTACACCTACACAACTTGTTTTAGGTTTGGCCTTGAAGGATAGGGTACGTGCAGGGATTCTTTTCAGTTGCCTCTTTGATTTATTATCAGATTAAGTAGCCATGCACTTTGTTGATCCCTCACTGCACCCCCCCCCCCCCCCCCAAAAAAAAAAAAAGGCGCAATTCCATGATCAAGATTCCTAGCCCACCACCCATGTTGCCTTTAACTGACATTGCCGTAGGGAATAGAACAGGATCATCTCAGCATGTTTCACTAGCTAGCTCAATAATGATCTATAGTTTTCAGCATAAAACGGGTGACTTAGATATTGATGTGAACATAAGGCTGAGGACTAAGATTTACTTCGTCAAATTCCAACTCAAACCAACCGAAGTCAGATTATTTTAGTGCATATTAAGGGACATACAGGCCTTGCCTAACAACAGTCCTTATTATGAGAAAGAAATTGACTACTAAATTCATCCTGTGATTTTGATTTCGATGGGGAGAAAGCAAAATCCTCATTTGCCATGGCAAAAACATGGTAATCAGTTATTAGTATTCTGCGATTAAGATTTTGGGGTCCACTACTTTTAAGTATATGCCCAACGAACTAGCTTTTCCCCTTCTCTTCGCCTTTTTTCTAGTGTCTGTCGTGCAAATAAAACTTCATAATTTCGCGCTCGAAGAATTATACTTTCGGGGTATTCTAGGAACATAAAGAGAGTATAATATTAATAATAATTAAAAAACAAAAAACCAAAAACAGAAACAAGCACCACAAAGATGGGAGAATAGAAGGACAATGTCCAACATAACTAAAAACTATAATAACTACCATTAGGACATTCAGAAATTTCAAGCAAATATCTCCCAATCATAAGGACAGAAATCCAAGAAAAGGAAAATGAAGCGCGAGAGAGAGAGAGAGAGATGATAGTAGTAAAAAGTATTCTACTCAGAGACACAAAGAAAGAGAGGGAAGCTCAAAGTAGCCACCATCACCAAAAATGTCTCTATTCCCACTTTCCTTGCACCTGCTTGGTCTGCCAAACTTGTTCACTCCCATCTCACCCTCCACATTCTCAACACACTCTTCCAGCTCCGCCTCCTCCACCCCACTTTCTTCTTCTTCACTGCACCCTTCTTGCTTCTTCATTTCATCATCATCATCTTCTTCTTCTTCTTCTTCTTTATGGCTCCATTCCTTGTCAACTTCATCATCCTCATCATCACAGCCAGAGTCAAAAGAACTATCATACAGGCAAATCCTGAGCCTCCCGTCACTACGCTCAGCATGAAAATAAGGATGAGGCGAAGGAGAAGCAACCGCTTCCAATGTAAGCCGACCATCTTCGCGATGAGGCCTAACATGAACCCCACCAAAATCAGTGACTGAAGTGAGTGGTGGTGGGAAGCTACTAGCCCTATTCACCCTTCTAGGCACAACAACACTACTTGTGTTAATGAAACTGTTGTTGTTACTCTCACACGAGAACAAACAAGTGTCATCACAACGTTCAATAGCATTGCTACCGGTTTCACTGCCAAGGCTTTCAGTGCACATTTCCAAGCTCTTTTCACTTAGCACTGAGGAGGAGCGCTTAACAGTGGGGGGGACATAGACTTTGTCCTCAGTAGTTTTCTCACAATGAGAAGAAGTGTTTGAAATAGCTTGAAGGAAACTCCAGCCACCCGTGTTAGTTTTTGTGTCCTTTTTGTCACATTCATGGTTAATGAGGGGTTTCTCATGGTGATGACTGGACTCATGTTCTGAGGGTGGAGAATGGCTTGACCCTGGTGGAACCAACGTGAGCCTCAGAACACGTGACTCGATCACAGGGGGTCCAAGACAAGACTGCAGCCCTTGGTAGACATTTGAGGAGGACATTTTTGCGTTATCCACAATGAAAAGAAAAATTTCAAAAACAGGGGAAGGGTGAAAGCAGGGGAGAAACAGGGGAGTTCAGTTAAAAAAATAATAATAATACTTGGAAGTGAAGTAAGGTGAGTTGAGGGTGTCCAGTGGATTTAACTACTGAAAACTTAGGGCTATGGTGAAAAGAGAGGAGAATTAAATGGAAGGCATGGTTTGGTTCATTGGTTTGGCACAAATTGAAGATGGGTTGGGCTCGTTGGAAAGGAGAGAAGGGTGGAAGCAAAGGAGAAGGGAATAGACATAGACGAGAAGTGAAAGGGTGGGTCTGCATATATATAGGAGAAAATCTTAGATGCACCGAGAGTAAAAGGGAATATTTACTCTGATCTATTTATTAATTGATATATAAGTTTTATTGGCCATTATTATTTCTCACATTTCCTATATTTTTAATACAATAACTGATTTATTAATCAATAAATAGAGTTGAACAAATATTTTATCTTATTCTACGAGCACCTAAAACTTTCTCGTATGTATAGTTGAGCAACGGTAAAGATGTAAAGCTACCATTGTGACTTTATTGTGCAGTGGGGAGAGGTCACCACAATAAGAAAAATAGTATTATTTTAACATGTATAAAAAAATATTTATTGAAACACTTATTTTATCTTTATTATTATTATTATTAAATATAATAAATAGATAGGGTGAGTGAGAAATATCTATTTTTAGAGCGTTAAGATAACATTTTTACAATAAGAAAGTGATGTGAAATGATACCAAGCAATGTCATTCCAACGCTTGAATTTTTATACTTTCCTTTAAACACCTAACTTCCATGTAAAGAAAGGATGGTGAAACATATTAAAAAAATTGATATTTTGACATAACTTTAATTGACATATATGCGAAAGAAATTGGATCCTCTCATGTATAAATTACACACAAGAAAGTCATGTGTTAATCATCACTTGTTATTTGTCCAAGTATATTTTTTCATTCATTTTAAAATAAGAGGATAAAGGGTGTATATTAAAACATGACCCTCTCATTTATAATTTATACATGAGAGGATCCATTCCCATACATGAATACACAAACAAAAAGCAAGAAAGACCATCCAATCATCTAAACTAGTTCTAATGCATATATTGGAAAGAGAGAGTTTTGGTTTTGTTTCTCTCAACACCCACTCTCACTTGGAGTTTTTTTGTTTCCTAATATCCACCATCGATAGAAATGATGTAAATCTCTGGCTATGAGATTATTTCCATACATATCGTCGGGAATCAAACTTCTAACTAGATAGTTAATGACCTCATCTAGTTATTAATTGTGTTAGGCCCCCATTATTATATCAGTTAGAGCTTTGTGTCTTTCTATATGATGTTGAATTTTTAATGTAGAAATATTATTTTTCAAAAAAATAAGTAAGTTTTTCTTTCTTTTCTATCATTGTAATGAGTTTTTTTTTTCCCTCTTTGAATCCATGATGATAGGACATGGTATAGGATAGGTATAGCATCTAAATATGAGTGTGGACGAGTATCCATGTATATTTATGTGAGTGAGATATTATACTTGAGGTTGACAAGCAAGGTCAAAAGAGTAAAGTATTACTTTAGTTCATGAAATTATAAGTGTATTTCACTTTACTCCTTAAAATTTTGAAATAAACTCTTTAGTTCCTAAATTTCATTTCATAAGTCATTTTTATCCTTGATCAAACAAATGTTAGTTAATAATTACTTTTTACTAACGTGACATATCATGTCAGCATATGACACCAAATTAAAATAGGTTTAGATTAGTCTTTGAAATTTCTAAACTTGTCAAAATAGTCCTTAAATTTTCTTAAATGTGTCCAAAAAGTCCTAAATCCGAAATCTATTATCTTTTGATTTATAAAATTTAAATTCTCAATAATTCTTGAATCCACTTATTTCTCAATCATTTTCACTCCCTATTTAAATAGCCTACGTTTTTAAATATCCTAAACACAATTAAGAACTTGATTAGTCTAAATTTGAGATCCTCCATGCTTAGCTAAAATAATTAATTTATTAGTTATTATATTATATTTCTTGAAATAAATTGGATTTTAAAGTATGAAAAATAAGATACAAGGAAAACATTATTTTATCAAACGTGAACCGAATTCATCAAGGACCTATTTAAAACCTTATTATTGGTAATACATTCTTTTCTCATTGTTATTCTACGTGAGAAGGATCTTTGTTTAAGTAGGGTGTGAAAATAAGAGAGAAATAAATCGGTTTAAGAAATATTGAAGATTTAGATTTTATTGAAATAAAATAGAAGAAATTTTCAGATTCTAGACTTTTTTGACACATTTTATAAAATTTTAAGGATTATTTTGACATATTTAAAAATTTTATAAACTAATTCGAACCTGTTTTGATTTGGTGTTATGTCAATTAACGTGGTATATCGCTTAACATGCCACGTCAGTAAAAAATAAAGTTGACTAATATTTATTTAACTAAAAATTAAAATAATCTATAAAATAAAATTTTAAGAACTAAATAATTAATTTCAAAATTTCAAGAGTTAAATTCACATTGTAGTTAACTTAGAAATATCATCACTTTATCGTAAAGGAAGATGTGAAGGAAAAGAGTGATGATGCTACGACCTCGAGACGGGGCAGTAGACAACAATACACCCCAAAAAGCATTATGTTATAGCAATGCACCGCTGAACCTTAGCTTACTAATGTTATCGCATATGAAACTTCCTTTGTAATTATTACATAAAAATAGTTTAATTTTGATGCGCTAATAATATAAAAATATATATTTATATACTTTAATTTGTGAAACTTTTAAGATGATGAATAGTTAAATCAAATATTTTTATTATTATGACAATATATAGTTTGACGTATGTATAATTTTTTTCTACATTGATAGTGTAATATAAATTAAGAGTTTAATTTTGGCATTCAATCAAATATCTCTATTTACCTAACTCTTCAAATAATGAGATGAAAGATAATTATATTTGCTAATGTAAAAATATAATTAGATGACGGTATTAAATTTATTTACACTAATAATGTATAAAAATTAAATGCATGAATTAAATTTCATACAAATTAAAAGACTTAAATATTTTTATAGTTCTTTAAAAATAAATGAAATTTAGTCTTAATCGCGGAAAAAATTGGTTTCAATCAAACATTTAAAAATTGTTTAGTGTTAGTTTTAGTCCCTTCTAAATGCTGATTTGTCTAATAGAAAACCATATTGATACTCCATCATGCGAACAATTTTTTAAATGTTTGGATGGAAATCAATATTAGTCAGTAATTAAAACTAAATTTCACTTATTTTAAAGAGCAAATAACCACATTTTGATTCTAATATTTTCAATTTAACATAAATTTAGTCCTAACTTGGTTTTAATAAAAAAATCTTACATAAATTTAGTCCAACATGTTTTTATTTTGACATCAAACTAAATTAATGTCAAAATAAAAATATTAGGATTGAAGTGATGTGGTCAAAACTAAAAATGTTATAACTAAACAGATGTCAACAATTTTATTATGATAAAAGTATTGTCAAATTTTGTTATGATCAACTGATATCAAATTAAAAATATTAGAATAAAAATGTTATTTACCCTATTTTGCAAGAACAGAAAAAACTATATAAGTCTTTTATTTTTTTATGAATTTAATTTATATATACACCATTAACCTAAAAAAAAAATTACCTAGAGAAGTCTAACCATGTATTATTACCTTAGTGAAAATGTTTAACTCAGCCATTATCCTAAAAGTCTCATAGATAAAAGTATATAGTTAAATATTTCAATCCTATTAGTACATCAAAATTGATATATTTTTATATGATATGCGGTAACATTAAACTGTTTTAAAGGTGGCTTGCCATAACATTACATATATAATGCCTTAATTTGAGGGTTTTTTTTTTTTTTCTAGTGCCACTCTCGATATCACATACTTTTGAATAGTGTCGAGACCGTAGCATCATCGCTCGAAGGGAAATGTAGAAAGCAAGTGTAGTAGTAACATTTTTAGACTATAACATAATTTACTCTGCTTTCTCATTATAAAGAAAGAAAACAAAAAACAACAAAGAAATGGCATTTGATTGCATGATTACATAGCAGTAAACTAGCATTTTAAGTCATTGTTCAATCAACATTTTTAAAATTATTCAATCAACACCCTTGATTTTGTGTCACTGCTTTACTATAGTTTAACCAGTAAGCATCATTGAGTCTGTCATTATGGTTATGACTAATGACTAATTACAAGGATGCAAGAGTTTTACAACAAAAACTTCAAGTCCTATAGTACTTTTCATTATTCAATATACCAAAAGGAAAAATTACAAAATTCAATTGCTGCCTCAACATTGCCAGTCTTGGTTATTTGAGTCCTAGATAATATTTACTACTGACTTGACAAAACTGAGCTACTCTACAGTAAAATATTTACAACTTCAAGGACTTCGCTGAAAATCATATATATTGCAGGAGAATAAAGTGAAGGAAAAGGCAAAATGAATATAGACCAAGCGTGCAAAAAGCACCGGATTATGAGTGGTGGAACAAGTCTGTAGCGACTGCATATTGATGCAGTGGAATGAAGTCATGAAGACATGAACAATAGGGTAAAAGGTTGAATGGGAGAAATGACCAGTCAGATATATCTTCACCATGGATTTTTCACATTTATAATTTTTCACCTTATTCTAACATGATCTCACCAATAATAAGGATATGCACATGGCCAACTTATGGGGCATATTGCACATGAGAGGATCCTCTCCTCGTTTTGAAATTTGAGCTAATTTGTGCCACAAAAAAAGAACCAGGACACAGACTGACACAGTTTTCCTCCTGTTTGTCAACTGAACTTCCCTTATTTACCTCCCATTTATTGTACGTAGCCAAAGGCTTGGCATTACCATCCATAAGAACTTTAAAATAGTAAAAAAGAGAAAGCAATCTCAGTCTCAGTTATTATATAAATCACACTGGGAGTGACACGACCCGCGGCCGTGCAGCACCTATAATCCATCTTTGACTCTTCAATTATTATAATTATTATTTCCTTCCTAAACAAAATTTGGGGTTATTATCATTTGTTTAATTTGAAGGTATAAATATATTAAACTAATACCAGTAATACTCTATAAAGGAAAATTTATTCTCTATCAGTGATAAAGTCTAGATATAGATATAGAGACCACCCAAAAAAAAAGTCTAGATATAGATCCTCGTCTCCATTTACAATACATATAAAAACTGAGTCAATGTAGATTTTAATTGGACAAAATGATAAACAATCTTTGACATGTTTAGTGAAGGCATTATAGGTGCTAGCTGCACGTTGCATTATCTGTTATTTTAAGGATGGGAATAGAGCTCTTCATTGATATATTTGTAGTCACATATATTCACCTTTTAATATATCAAAATTATACGATTTTTCAAGAGCGACTATTAATATGGAATAGAGGGAGCGGTGTAATCATAAGGCTTAATACAATTATTGATGACAGTATGTATAGAGAGAGTTTCATGAATAAAAATAAAATTTATGTGTATGAGCTTTATATTCCAAGGCAACTAGTAAGTATTTCTTGGGTTGTATACTAGAAAAGCTAATATATAGTAGTATTTATTGACCAAACAAAGAGGGACCGAAGGAATGGATACTTAAAAAATGTTTGAATAATCCTGGCTTTGATGTCTTTGTCTTCTGAGCTAAGAGGTCTCTCAACTTTTCTTGACTTTTTGATTCATCCATGAAGTTTACAACACACTCTTCGAATTCTATGGCTGTTGTATATTTTATATATATATAAGAAAAAGACAGCATAATTTCATATCACTTTTTCGCCCTTTGTCCCAGGCGTTTTCCATAAATTCTATTTGGCCAAATCTCTCGACAGTTGCCAAAACTGTACGGAGAAAATGTTTAAAACATTGGAGATTCTTCCAATGAGATGGAGATATTCTACAAAAGCATATGGCCTTCAACTTTCTCGGTTCTCCTCTATCATAGTTTACATATTGTAGCTTTCTTAAGAACGTGAAAGGCTTGGCACAAATAGCAAGATCTTAATTTGTTTGGTAAAATGCAACGGACCAGTGTCAGGAACTTATTTACAGAACGTGATGAAAACTTTTGGTTTCTGAAATATCTGAAGTGAACTCAATTTTCTCTGGACGTTTTTTTTTCCTCTTCACTCAAAACATACTAATAAGCCGCTACAGAGAGTGAACGTGTAGGCTCAGGAAACTGTCACAAAATAACCTCGTCTCTTGAAATATATATATATATATATATATATATATATATATATATATTAGTAAATAAAATTGCATCCACACAAGCTATAGTAGGGTATCATGCACGGAGAAGAAGAAAGTGTTGTCCACTTGCACTCTCACTTAGTCGTATATAGCTGGTTCATACACAAAAGGAGCAAGGTGTGTGGCAGTGGCTCGTATGGCATTTGGTTCCGTAGACGCGTGCTGCGCCTTAGTCACATGTCTGAGGCAGTGCCAGTGATGAAACAAAAGGTGCCTAGTAAATAAACTTTCTTCTTCCCGCATCCAATTGGAAAAATAGAAACCTGTCTTCTGCCATTAATCGCGTTTGGTCATTTATATGACGTCCAACTATAACCAATGCGAGAGTATTATTTGAACGCTTATAAAGATAGAAAAGTTCTTAGCTAAGTGTGCATGGTTAACACCATATTCTCACGCACACTCATAATAAAATTTATGGGTCTCATCATGAGTGTATGGTAAATAGAGTTAGTGAAACCCAGTTTTAGTGTAAGTATGTAAACATAAAGTGCTTAAAATTTATGCTCACATAAGGATTTCTCAAAAAGACATTTACTCTTAGGTTTAGGATGAAATAAAAAACAATAACCTTGGAAAAAAAAACTTAATGCCAATCAAATCAAGAACGTATCACAAGATTGAATCACCCAATTAATTCTAATATATTCTTGATATGTTATGCATTCCACAATTACTTGCTTTCCAAGTCATGTCATAAATCTCAAATCTTCAATAGCAGTCAAAGTAAACTATATTGGATTTCTTAGCAACGCGCTGAAATATTCAATTTGCCCTTTAGAGAACTATAGATAGAAAGTTACTAATAATTTTATATCTAACAATCATCTATACTTGTATTTGTGTTTAATATATGAAAAATTATTATATTTTGAATTAACTATATAACCAAAAATTTATATCTACTTAATTAGCTGCCAATTTATTATGGTTAGTAGTTAAGTAAGATGATTAAGTAAATTTAAAAGTTATCGATTAATTATAGAGTATTTATGTATAATTAATATCCGAAATTCACTTTACTTCAACCAATACATTTAAGTGGGGTCCACTAATTTTCGAGATAAAACTCTCCTAACATTAGTTTTTTATTAACAAAACTCAAATTTCAGATCTTATGTAGATGGAATAATTGTCAAGCTACTTGCACCAATAAAGCGTAGTTAGTGATTAAGTACATGTGATACTTGGGGAATTAGTGCAATATCTGCGGAGGAAGTTAGCATGGATGGTTGGTAATTAGTGCAATATATGTGGAGGAATTAAGTAAGCATGACTAGTGTATATCTTCCATTCTTATATGGAGTACCATCATTAATTTTCCTAATGCGGCTACGTATTGAAATAAGCGGAACTTGAGTGCCAAAATCATATACCTGCTGATTAGTGGCAATGACATGCATCGGCTTACCGCATGATTGATGAAATAAAAAGATGTAAAGCATGATCGGATTTTCCGCGTCCAACCTTAATTAGCATGGATTAGCTGAGTGATTGTGTAGTCCCCCTTAACGTAGCAAGCTACTAGTTAATAATATAAGTTTTCAGACAAGGATGACGTAAAACACCAATTATACAATACCAGGCTTAGTTTTGGAGTGACGATATTGTGACACTTAAAAAGTGGATATCTCTTTAGCACCCACTTTTTAACTATTGGATGTGATGAATATTAAAAATAAGTAGAGACTATCACCACATCTAATAATTATAAAGTGTGTATTTAAAGAGATACTAACTTTTTAAGTGTCAAAATATCATTATTTATTTTGAGACAAACAAAAATGCATCCTATGGAGGAATCTTATTCCAACAAAAGAAGCTTGTGAGTATAAATGCGCCAATAGGAGAGGGGGCCTAGCAAATCCTTGCTGATTTGGTGCATCAAACTCATAGTCCTTCCTAGCTAATTGTTCTCTGCCTCTCTCTCTCTCTCCCCCCTCTAAACCATGAAAATTAATTTGGGAAACTTAAAGGCAAGGGAGAGGAGAGGGTGGAAAAAAAAAACGAATATGAGAAGGGAGATAAAGGAGGGGACAAGAATATATGCGCCATGCACACACTTTTCTTTGAAAGGATTTGTCAATGCCCTAACTATCCATTGCGCTTTCATAATCCACCTCTTGCACTCCTTTGCGGTTGTTCTGAATTGGCCAATCAAGAGAAACCTTTGCAAACAAATGCATAGAGTTTCTTTGGAGTATAGAATGTGAACCCCTAAAGCTAGCTAGATCTCACTATATGTTTATATATGTATCGTTTACTTAGGCATAGATTTTTGTAATTTTATATTATTTTATTAAGGAAGAAAGACAACGGATTCTCTTTTATGGATCAATCTATGATGTTAGCAAGGCGCACTATGTCTTACCTCATTGAGTTTTAATTTGAGTATTTTGACCATGCACGCTAGCTATCAGTGCCACAAACTTTTGATTCCATTGGTTTTGCGCGCTCCACGCAATGAATCTAGATAAAATCTGAATTCCAGAACAGTACTGGCACATTGGCCGTGCAAACCTGTACTGAAATTAACGCTAGCTAAGCTATATGTAGTTAATTTCAAAGGATAGACACACAAAAGAAAAAACAGAAGACGTATTGATTCCATTTTTAGCTTTATGTATGGGCGGTGGGGATATAATTTTTTGAAGCTTGACTTTAATAATGTTAAGCTGAACTTGCTAGTTCTTAGATTCTAAGATAAGAAAACAATCAAAAGTCAAAACATATCATTAACTTCCTTACTTGTGAAATGAGGTGATGATAACTGTATGCAGCATGCATCCCTTTGATGTTATAAGACAAACTTGATCTTACTACATTGCATTGCATGCATCCCTTGCCCTTACGTGATGTACCGTTTTAATTTGCCTACATCATACTTAATCCAGTTAGTTGTTACAGAAATGTTAATTTTAAATATCAAATGGGAATTGGAATCCTTGAATTGAATGATTGCAAGTCATGTATGTGCTCCAAAAAAATATAGCGTGCGTCAAGAAGACAGAGTAGAAGAGAAGGTAGAAAGCGATGTTGCAAAACCTCTACAATTGTTAATTAACTATATATATATATATATGTATGTATATATATATATATATATATATATATATATATATATATATATATGTATGTATATATATATTGTGTGTGTGTGACTATATATAGACCCAAAGCATCAATTATTCAAGATCGATCTGATCAAGAAGTAGATTCTGATACAAGAGCTGGTTGATTTTTGAATTGAATCATTTGAGATTTTTCTATTGTTGTTGCCATAATAGTGCAGTAGCTCAAAGTATAGAAGCCAGCTCTATAACTCAGAATATCTAATAAAGTTGCTTACTGCTACTTGTATCGAAGAGAAACCCTCGAGTACAGTAAGAGTAAGAAAAAACCTTGTGATCTTTGCTATTTATTATTTGACATATAAATTGTTATATTGAAAATACATGGAAAGTAGAAGATAATAATGACAAAAAAAATTAATATATTTACTGATAAATGAAATAAAGCAATTTTTTTTCTTACTCTTATAACACCTAATATTTTTCTACAGAAAAAATGTGTTTACTGATTGTGGAGACATTTTATTTACAATTTATATGATATATATTAATCATAAATCTATATAGAAAATAAATTAACATAAACTAATTTATATAAAAATATATAATCTCTATAGTTAAATATTGGTCCTTCCTCTGTGTGTGTGTGTGTGTGTATCATGGAAGAGAAAACCGAACCTGGAACCAATCATATGGCCAGTTTGATTAAGCTCTAAAAATCAGGAAAGTCGAGAACCGGTTAAAACTAGTCCACAATATATATATCATGGAAGAGAAAATCAGACCTGGAACCAATCATATGGCTGGTCTGATTAAGCTCTAAAAATCGGGAAAGTCGAAAATCGGTTAAAACTAGTCAAAAATCAGTCAAAACTGGGAATAATCGGTGAACCGGACTGGTTTGACCAGTTTGGAATTTTTTATTTTTATTTATTTTTTCAAAGCTTAAATACTGAAATTTGTGGTAGCTACAGAGCAAAAATGAAAAAATTGGAACCAAAGAAGGACATTAACAAAAAATTATTGGGTTGTTCTTCTTCTCTCTCCGTTATTTACAGACTACTCACCATAAATCTTATTGATTATTAAAAAATATTACTTTTAAATGCTTTGTGATCGTGTTATGAGAGTGAGACTAAAAAAAATTTATATAGATTATGTTTATTTTTATAGACATATAAATATATTTTTTTTTGTATTCTAATTAATTATATGTGTGTGTATATACTTTTTGGAAAAAGATTAGTCTTTATAAATTCATTTATTTTACTTTTAGTCCCTAGTGAATAAAAATTCAAATTGTAGGAAATTACGAGGATTGCTAAAAAATAAATTTTACTTTTGGTCTGGAAAAATAAATATTACAATAACCAAAACTATAATTGATATAACAATAGGGCCAAAATGATGTTTAAACCAATAAAGTCTTGTAATTTCTCGATTCGACTTGACTTTGATATTAAGCTTGACTGAAACATCTCATCTTATCTTGTTGTTGTACAATTTGGAATTTGTTGGTCATTTGTTTAAATTTGTTTGATGGATTGTATTATCAATTTTATGATAATTTAATACTCTTCCTTTCAGAATATCCTTCCACTTTGAAACCTAGTCATCTTTTAAAATATTTACCAATTTCACATTCTAATAAATTAAAAGTTTTTAGTTCCAATAGTACCAGTAAGTAGTTAATGACTATTAATATAACATTTCATTTTTTAACCATTTGATGTGTTATATAATTAATGACCATTAGGATATATTAGTCCATACACCAATTAATATTTGTGTTTATTCAAATTTGACAAATATTTTACAAGAAAGGAAGTAAACAACTGAATTCTAAAGTGAAATAACCTATTATCCTTAAAGTGAAATATTATCCTTAATAGAAAAAAAACAACCATTAATAGAAAAATATTTCACTTTTAGATAAATATTATCCTTAATAGAAAAAAAACAACCATTAATATTTCACTTCAAAGTTAAATTCTAAAGTAGCAATCATTAATACAAAAAAACAACATATTATCCTTAATAGAAAAAACAATTGAATTCCAAACAAATTTAAAATGTATTAATGTATTAGTATATTAGGGTTAGATAATTTTCTTTTAAATATATATAGGATGCGAGACAAGTAGGGGCTGGTTCATCCTAAATCACTTGCCCCGCATCCACCCATCCTAATACAAGATGAGTTTTAAACCAACCCGAGCTAGTCAAGTAGGGTGAGTGCCCTTTGAATAGGGTTGTAATTGTCATCCCAAGTTTTCCTTGAATTACTGCTGTTATTTTGGGCTTTCACTATGTTCCACGAAAAGGTTAAGGCTTTAAATTATGCTTATTAGAGGTTGGTTATTTAATTCTACCTTAAATCGTGGGCTTATGGATCGTTAGTCATTACGTTAGATGAGTGATGAGTCCAAAATAAGTATTCATTTTCTCATCAGTCATGTGGATAATTTACTAAGCAGAGCAACAATTTAGTCATTCATGAAAATAATGCTGGATAAATTAATTTTTCAAAGAAATTTTTTTTTCCCTTATAATTAAAATAGGACTTGATCTAAGGTGAAATTGATCCCAAATAAAAATATAAATAGAACAAATAAGACCATCAAAATATTAAAAAATGATTGATCTATCCTATATTTTAATTGTGTGGATCAAAACAGATTTTTTTTTCAAGAGACTAATTTATTTGATATTATTTTTAGAGCTTAGATACTTGTACTTGCGTAAACTACGCATTCTTTAACTACTTTTCATATCAACCCAGCATTTTACTTTTATTTTGACATTTTTATTTTCTTCGTTCCAATACATGAGTGTGTCGAGAATGAGTTATCAAGATGTTATGTACAATAAATATTTTCCTTATTTTTATCCAGGACCAAATTTTGGGTTTACTCAAATTTATTTTATTTATTTTTGTTGACCGCATTAGCGAATTGATAATTTTTTAAAAATGAACAATATTATTTAAATAGTTTTTATAAACATGACAAACATCCAAGAGAGATGGTCACATTTAGTGCTCATCTGTGTCTCAAATAAAATTGTCTCCCATAAAAAAATAACTATAAACAATATAAAATATCAACCAATAAATATTTTATTTTTACCCTGTTAAAAGAATAAACATTTGTCGTAATAAAATTTAAGTCTAATTATCATGTACTGAAAATATAATTATTTTTATATTATCACATAATAAAAAATTGCTACATGATCCAGTTTCAAATCAAATACAATTAAAATAAAAATTACAAAAAGTAGCTTATTAGGTGATACTGTAATATAATTTTACATTGTGAATATATATCAATTAATTCCATAAAATTTTCACTTGTGTTTTTTTATATGATCGAGTCATGTAAACCTTATGAAATAGGCTGGTAAAGAAATAAATTTATCCTAAGCCTCATGAAATAGTATGATATATTTATCTATATATTCTTTTCTTTATTCCATTATATCTATATATATATATATATATATATATATATATATATATATTAAATCTTAGAGGAGAGAAACCATCTCCTAATTAGTTTGGTTGGAAAAAAAATAATTATAAAATTTTAATAGTAAATAGAATTGAAAATATTAAAAATAAATTTTTCAAAGGTTACTATTTTTAATTTCTATAAAAAAAATAAACTAATTATTTTAGCTTCTGATTATTTTAAAAAAATTATCCAAATATATAAAACTGATCCTTTAGGTAAAAAAATAATTTTGAGTTATAAATCAAAATAAATATACTTTTAATTTCTATGCACTAATAATATTAAAAAAATTATACTACCATATAATTAAATTATTTTATTTACATATAAATATAAATTTAACTATTTTTTTCAATTTAATAACACATAATTAAATAATAATATAAAATTTTTTTATACTTACAGTGCACACTCTTTCCTAATATCCATCCATATCCATTTATCCCTATCTAATTGATGGTGACTACTCTAATACTTTTGATAATCAATACCTATGATAAGTTGACATTTAACCACATTTTAAAAATGTGGCTAACTGAAAAAGTTAATGTGGCTATCACCACTTTGCTTACCTTCTCCTATTCGAGACCGAAGTACTCATTCCTCTACTTTACTATATTTTATATCTATATTTTTAATTTTTTATTATTTTGGAAGTTGGTCCAATTTCTATTATATGTATAGTTCCTTTTTTATTTTTTTTTCTTTTAGTTGTTGTGATTTTTATTTTGATAATTTTAATTGTTTTTAATATTTATTTTTTAAGTTTACTTTTTCAATTCTTTTTTAAAAAGTTTAATTATCTTCCAATTTTGTTTTGTAATATTTTTGTACTTTTATTGAATTTGCTTTAGTATTACCTTTTTATTTTGTTATAAGTTTAATTAATTTTGACTTGTAAATTTTTTTAATTTGTTATTTCAATTTTTTTATTTAATTGTTTCGTCTGAAATCCATCAAGTCAACAGTGCTATTTTTCATTTTTGACTTTTGTATTATTTTATTCTATTTTTTGTAATTTAGTTTTTTTTATTTTTTGGAAGTTGGTTAGCCTGACTTTTATTAAGTATACAGTTCCTTTTATTTTTTTTCTTGTCATTTTTTTTATTTTTATTTTGGTAATTTTAATTGTTTTTAATATTTATTTTTTAAAGAATTCAGTTTATTCAAATTTTTTATTGTGTATAGTATATTTTTCAATTTTACTTTTTTAATTCTTTTTTCTTAAAGTTTAATTGTCTTCCAAATTTGTTTTATAATATGTTTATATTTTTATTAAATTTTCTTTCGTATTACTTTTTTACTTTGTTATAAGTTTAATTAATTTTGACTTGTAAATTTTTTAATTTATTATTTCATTTTTTTATTTTTTGTTTAATTGTTAATTGTGATCTCTGTAACAGGATGGTAATTTTTTTCCTATTATAAAATAATTTTTCAAATTTTTTTTCAATGGTTGATCCCATATTGCAACCCAATGTTACACCCTCCCTGCATCAATGTGTGGCTCTCTTCCCATGTCATGTGCCCCGTTTATCGCTCCAATCTCACACAAGATTCCAGCCAAGTCGATGTTTGGTTAGCCACCACCAAGTTGGGCAATGGATGAAAAAAATGTAGTGGAAGGTTCTAGAAATAGAGCATCGGAATAGTGTATCGATTGTGGTGGTGGCCAAAGCGAAATTGAAGGGTACCTCGGTGGCACGTGAAGAAGTGAGGAGCGGTAAGGAGCAAGGTTGCTAAAATTGAGATCCTATGTATGATTTAGAGGGGAATGTAAAAACGTAAAATGTGATATCGTAACATGGATCGTAAGATTCTACCAAAAATAATTTATTAATATATATATATATATATATAGACACACATACATGAATTAAAAAACCCAGCCCAAACAAATTTTGTTCCATCTCTAAGACTTTTTCTTTGGGGGGTTCAAATTGTCTCTGAGGCCTTAAAGGCTCGTCAATTTTTCAAACATAGACAGAAGCCCAATAACTAGGCCAAACAAGCTTTGATTAAATATTGGGACATGCCTTTTGTCCTAGAACCTTCTGTCTAGGACTAAGTGAAAAAGAGAAGAGGTCGAAGATTTCACAGTTGTAACTATGTATTTTTTCTCCATCTCTCCTTCTCTTTCCATCCCTCGATCTCTATTTGCTCCAAGTGTTTTACTAGATGCAGCCCCTGGTTCGATTACTTTTTTCTTCTCCTTCTTTCATTTGCTTCCTTCTAGCTTCTTCCCCTTTCTTTGTCACGGATTGAAATGGGGCTGGGCCATGGAAGAAATGCACCCCCTTCTACAAGAAGATGGCACGCAACCAACAAAATTGAAAAAGCTTGAGCCTTGAAGAATGAGGATGGAGACCGAATTGGAGAGAGATTGAGAGTGAGGGGGGACAAATTGAAAGTGAGAAAGGGAGAGAGCTCACTAAGGAAAAACAAAGGCATAGAGCTTAAATTAGAAGCAGTCAAGCAAACAGAAAGAAGAGAGAATAGAGGCAGAGTAGCAAACAGAGATCTACAGGCCCAACCTCCCACAGAAGCAGAAGCAGAGATCGAAGACTATAGATGGAGGCTGGAGCGGGAGCGCGAGGCTGCGGAGGGACAAAGAGATCAAAGAGTGAGAGGGGGACAGATAGAGTGAGAAAGGGAGTGTAAGAGAGGACACATACCTGTTACTTTCTTTGGGTAGGCTGAGAATGGGCCGGGTCAACCGTGGAATCCGCCGAGTTTGGCCCTCATTTGGGCATTTGCATTAGCTTAACTGTGGAATCGTTTGGAGCGCAGTGATTGGCCGATTCCAGCGATTTTATAATCTTACTTCGCGATCCCACGGCGCGATGAAAAGGGCGAGCCGGAGCTAGGATTGTGATTGGGAAAGGGTGGTGAAATCGTTGGATCGTGCGATCTTATGATATATAGCACGATCCTACCTACCTTAGTAAGGAGGATAAGGGGTGAGGGAAATTGAGTCAAAATTGAAGCTTTTTGGGAAGGGAGCATGAGTCAAAGTTTAGCCACATTTTAAAATGTGGTTAAATATCAACTATAGCATAAGTATTCACTTTCAAGTACGTGTGAGAATCACCCCTAATTGATTTGCAACATTTTTACTTAGACAAGGACACTACGCCCACGTGTCGTTTGCCTACACGTTGCTCTCGCATGGTAATTGAGCTTGGTTTTATGTTTTAACCAAAGGTTTTTTGTTTTTGTTGTTTTAGCGTTTGCCCCTCCAAATCCCAATTCACGCTCTAGTGCTCTACTGTGCTGTGGCTCACCTCATAAATTTGGTGTCTTTTGGGTTCCCTTCATCCACTTCGTCGTTACTTTGAGCCACAGACACTGTAGGAAAAATGGGTCGGAAACCCAGTGTTCCCAAGAACACCGACAAGGTTCCCATGGTAGCCAACATTCTCATGCACATGGTTTTTGTTTTGTCTTTTGTTGTTGTATTCACCACTCTTTTCTCTCTTTATCCATATATAATGCCTATTTTTTTTTCATTTTTGTTTTGATCATTATTTTGGTTTTGTGGTTCAATGGCTTTTCTGTGCATGTGCTATTTCTTGTGTTCAACTTGTTGTTTCTGTAGTTAAGGGGAACTGCTTCTTTTTTCACCTTATGTCTTTGCATGCATCTTATTTAGGGCTCTAGCTTGGTTAGGGTTTGTGATTTAGAATGAATGAGTTAACAAAGCAGGAATCTTTGAGATTAGGAGTGAAGATGAGAGCTTGCTGTTTTTCTTGCATTTGTGAGTTTTTGGTCCATTTGATGCATCACTTTGTACTTTCTCTGAGGAACGCTTGCTTTTTTTTCTTCTCTCTCTCTCTCTTTTTGGGCATTTATGTGGTTTCTACAAAACTGTTTTCATGGAAGAATGTAGTTTCCAGGTTTCTTTTAGCTTTTTCTGTTATTCTGTTGGTGCAAACATAGCTAAGCAAATACATATTATACTTTTTGTGAAACAAGTCACCTCTGGAATTCTATGATCAAATGGACTGAGCAAATGGACTGTCATGGTTTGAAAAAGTTTTTACTCTCGCTATTGACTTCTTTTCTTGCTCTTTTGAAGGCTGAAACCCCTTCTGTGGAGAGGGTGGAACCACAACCTTCCAATGGAAACATAAAATTGCCAGGGGTAGTTGACTCTAAGCTTGAAAATTCCAACCCCAGGGTTTCCCCACTAAAGTACCCAAACCCCTCGGTGGATGTAGCGGTGACACATACTGAAAGAAGCCCGACACTAGAGCAAAACCAGGAAAATGGGCTTCAAAAGAAGTCTGCTAAATATATAAGGAAAAGGTCCAGTTCCTTTGGTTCATCTGTAAGGCGTTCAGAGCGCATCAAAAGTGCAGTTGTTCATTCTGCTAACTCCAATCGTGGCATTGAATACATTGACGATGAAAGTGAAAGTGAGAGAGATGAACCAATGATAAATGAACCTGTGACTCAAATGGAGCAAGCATTGTCTGAGCTAGAACCTGAGCTAGAGCCTGAGCCTGAGCCTACTGAAAATTTGGGTGAAAAGAGATCGGATGAAACATTTGAACGTGTCTTACAAAGAATAGAAGCTCTTGAAAAGATCACAGCATTGTTGAAATCCAAGGTATTCTATAATTCCAAACACAAGATTACATATTACATTTTCTTGCAGCTCTTGTGTAGTCTCTTTAGCTTATATGCTAAACCTGTAACAGGTTGATGAAATATATGCAGTACCCTCTATGGCATCTATTAGTTACCAGAGCTTGTACATTGAGTCACAGAAGAAGGTTTTGTTTCATTTACTTTTTGGAAAGCAACTTTTAAGCTTCTGCCATTTGGTTTTGGGCTGATTTTCCTCTTATGTTATTTTTTATGCCTTGCATATACATATGCAGGTTGAAGCTTTGACTGCAAAGCTGGAAAATGCTCTTGGCAAAATTGAAGTGGTATGTTGTAATATTGCAACAGATTGTTGCTGCAGCATTATTATTTTAGTCCTGCTGCATCTGAAGTGTTATTACTGCAAAATATACTAGTATCCACCATCATAATCTCTTTGCTTGTGAAAATTTCTTGTATCTTGTCTCTGTGACTCCACCCCTTTCACTGGTTATCATCATTGTGAGCATTTATTGATATAACATTTTGATTAAGAATAGTGTTTTGAAGAACTGTTTCTTTTGTGAGCATTTATTGACAATTCTTGTTTTCCACAGACCCATAAAAGCATTTTTAAAATTTCAATGTTTCTTTCATTTTCTAAGCTTTCTGGTTTAGGATCATGAAACCTTTCTGAGATGGATAAACATTAAACATTTCTTTTAAACTGTTCTGGTGGCTTCTTACTGAGCTCACTTGGCAGCAATAGGCCCTCATGGTGGTTGTTGGTCCTTTTCAGTTATCGATGTGGTATGTGATGTTGTCGGTACCAAAAAGTATCAACCATCTTACAAGCTACCTTGAAATTAATAAGATTGCGTGTCATCTATTTAATTGAACTTTCAGTTAAGTTGATTTGCCTCTGACCATATATCCTTGTTAACTGTATATTTGTAGTATGAGAAAGAGCATCGTGTCTTTGTTGAAGTTTTTGATAAAATGAAGGATGCTGTTAATGCTTCTCTGGTTTCGAATCTGGCGAAAGCTACCGAAGCGGCTGTTAATGCATCGGCTCAGGCAATCCGCACCGCATGTTCAGCTTCTAAAAGAAAGAGAAATGCTCAAGAAAGCTGAAGGGAACCTTGCAATTACTGTTGGCACTTACTTAATCTGCATAACTTTTGCTTGTACATGCTGCTAAAAACCTTAGAAATAGACTATTGGCACTTGATCTGCTTTTTGTGTCTTGATCTGGATCTTGTTGTCAAGTACTTATATTGCACGAATTTCTGTTGCCTAATATGAGTTTGAAGTTTGAAATTATTTGTGGTCTTTTTTCTTACTGCCTGGATGCCTTAATATGATGATGCATGCTCATCATCGGGTAAAATAGAAATTACCGTTTAGTGTTGATCTGTATCACATTTCATGGTTGACCAAAAAGAAGAAATTCGACAGCTGCATTTAAATTTGAGGTCCATAAATTATTATAACTTTATCACCTTCTCATTTCTCAAATCTTGCACTGCTGCAAGCTTTGAAGCCTCCCTTTTCCAACCAAAGTAAACACAACTCCATGAGCCCAGGTTGAAGCCAAAACACAGTCTGATACATTAAAAATCAAATGCCCCTGTTGTGAACCTACGTATTAACATGTCAGTTGTGTGTATATAAATGGGCATTCAACTACAAGATCAGAATTTACAACTCTACGACTGCACCAAACCACGCACGAGAAATTTAGATGTGTAAAAAAAAGTGGCAACGCTTGAGAAAGGAATACATATTATTTAGCCATTCACGATTTTTAATTTATGTGGAGGAAATTTTGCATCACGATTCCAACGGGTCAAGGGGATAAAAGAAAGACTATCAAGAGGGCAAAGCAATGTTATTGGATTCAAAAAAATTTATTTTCTGTGTAAATACGAGAAATATTTGCAGCATCATTACAAGGGGATGTACGATGGTGCTTTGAAATCACGGTTTACTACTCTTCTTCATGGTAGTACTCCTCAAGTGAAGTAGAGAACTTGAAGAGATCATCATCACCGTTCCTGGGTGTTTGTGGTTCTCCACTTTTGTCATCATCTCCACCACCATCATCACCACTCCTTGACTCTTCAGCAATTGTTGGTGGTGGAGATGAGAAGTCCAAGCACATTCCCTGGATAACATGCTCATATGACTCAGAAAGGTCTTGAGAAGCTAGTTGGTGGTACTCCACAAGCTGGTGAAGGCACTGGTTTTCTCTGACCAGGTTTGCATTTTCATTGGCAAGCCTTGACTTCTCTGCAAGAAGTGCTTCCAGCTGAAGCCTCACCTGTAGGGCATAGTCTCCAACAATATAAGTCTGCTTTTTATGTATATTTCAATAATTGACATATTGTCAAAATTATAGATTCCTTACAAGATCATCTTCTTCTGGCCTAACTCCTTTTGCAAAACCATCTCGCAGTCTCCTATTCTCTTCTTCAAGCAGGCCACATCTTTCTTGCATAAAACATAGATCTGACTTAATAGACTTCAACTCTCTTGCAAGTGAAGCTGCTTTGGTTGCCATTGAAAGTGCAAGCTGCAAAGGATAAATAATTAACAATTAGCTGGGCCTGGGCCTGTTTGGTAAACCAAACTGCAAAAACCATTACTAGTAACAGAAAATACCAACATTCTTTGCTTTCTTAATGTTCCTATCTTGTGGTTTTTGCCCATCTACGGCATTTTCTTCAGAAACATCATTATGGTCAAATTTCCTTTTCGTTCCTTGCTTTGACTCTTCTTTCTCTTTCCCTTCATCTCCCGAATTCTCTTCTCTGTGTTCTCCTGCCTTGTCAAACTTGCTGTGGAATATATCAGTTAAGGAGGGTGGATGGGCCAATCCTCTAGCACCCTGTGGAAAAATAAACAGCTTAGAAGCGTTAATGAGCTAATCCATCCTTCAGCATTTAATTGTAGTAAAATTTAAAACTTATATTTTGTAACATAGACTGAAAGTGTGATTTTGATTGAAGAGGGTCAGTATCGCATCAAACGTTAAAAATTAAATTTTTATGAAAGTGCTAGATTTGATGAACATGCGTAGATAGATAGATAGATACCTGGAGGGCATCGTCCAAATTGTTAGACAACTGAGACAACGTGTTGGCAACAGAGTCAAACCCTCTGATCAGTAACATGGAATCTTCCTTCAACCGATTGGCTCGTTCATGCTATATACAAAAGTTACAAATAATCAACCAAAAGTCCAGTAACCCCATTAATTAATATGTCCTGCATATATCTTATTGGAATTGGAATCCAATCAAAATTATCTTTCAACCTAGGTTGCACGAAAACCGGTACGAGTATGAGGTATATGGTATAAATAAAAATTAAAAATATAGACTATTTTAAAGTATCAATCAATAAATTAACCAGAAGAAGACACTAACCATCTGGGTATGAGTAGAAGGATGAAGATATGTGAACTGTTGTTGTTCCTGTTCACCCTTTGAGATTTTTCGCTGACTATCATCAAGCAGGGTGTCAACCCTGCTCCGAAGAGTGCTCCAGAAACGTTTATCAGATGAAGGGCTGAACATAGGAGAAGACGAACCCATAACACGTGTACCTTCCTGTAATCAAATCAAGTCAAAACCACGAATAATTATATATACACCTGGAAGTACAACTAATTTAAGTTCTTAATAAATATAACAAATAGCAAGGCCCTGAGCTTGAGAGAGAGAGAGAGAGAGAGGGAGTTTGATAGAAACCTGTTTAAGGTGCAGAGGAGATGAAGGTGTGTCCAATGAGGTGGCCATGGCTGCAACAACAAGGTGAGTGAGTTGGGAGAGAAAGAGAACAAGAGGAGTGAGGAAAGGAAAGGAAAAGTTAACGGCTAGTTTTGAAAAGTGGGTTTGGTGGGTGGCGATTTTAAATAGATTAATGGGACAAGCCCATTTGGGTAACGTTCGGAAAATAAGTCAGAAGCAGTGAAACTTTTCTTGGGGATGGGATGGGTAAAGTGTGATCGCTTTTCAATGCGCCGCTCCTAATACTGATGGGCTGGCCCATCTGCCCCATGGTAATTACTTACCGTAATTTGTAATTATTGATTGGTATTAATTAGATCTATGGCTCTCAATTTAGTTTTGATTTAATGGTAATAATGATAAAATTTATTATCTATTATCTATAATTATTATTATTATTATAGAGACAATTCTTCATTTCAGTGTACTGTTTTTTACTTTTATCAAATTATCATTATTAATTACTGATTGAAAGAATGAAAGAAAAGTTATAAAAAAAAGATAAACTAATGCGTACACTTAATAACTATTCAAGGAAAGTGTGATAAAATCATAATGTATTAATTATTTACATAGAAACTTAAAAAATGATACCGTTATTTACATATTTTCATTTTTAAATTTAATTATTCTAAAATACTTTTATTTTTTTAAGTATAATTGCGATTTAATAATAATAACGCTATATTATGTTAAAATATTTTTTCTAATAGCCCTTTAATACATAATAAAGAAACTAGAAAAGCAGCGAAAAAAAGAAGAAACTAGAAAGCATTAAATGAAAAAAAAAACATTTAATGCGTTGAGAACAAAAAAGGCAGTAAATGATTTTATGATTTATAAATTAGGACTACAATTAAGAGGCTGGAATAAGATTTCTAAGAATTTTAAATTATTTCTTTTGTCCATTTATAAATATCTTTCAAGTTTTACTCCTTTTTTATTATATGATATATGTCGCTTTAAGGTTTATATACAAAATCATGTTGTTCCGAGTAAAAGAGATTCAAGTCTTTTAAGTTTGTTGTCTAGAGTCCAATCTTGAAATTTATGTAAATGGAATAAAAAATTATGGTTGGAAGGCATCCTTGGTTAATCGTCTGATTGTAGATAGAAAGATTAATATCTTATCTATTGAATAAAGGAATACTATGAGAGTTTTTTTTTAAAATACACAAATGAAGAAAATAAAGGGAAAACATTTTCTTAAGGAAAACACCAAAAGGATAATTTACCATTATGCGACCGCATGAACAACTCAAACAACTGGAACAACATTTAAAACAAAAAGCAACCGTTTTTTTTTTTTTTCGTTGGGTTGTTGAGGCGGTGGGGGGGGGGGGGGATAGAAAATGGCAGGATAAGAGGTTGTTTAGGAGAAATGGAGAATGATAATAATAATTTGAATATGAGTGATATTATTCCAACATCTAAGATTGAGTGTTTAAGTGAAATACTCACTCTATTCACTCAATCACTTTACCATTATTCCAAAACTTGTTAATGACTAATTGAACACTTTTTTTTTTGTTTTAATAAGATATATTATTGATAAAATGTAATAATTAACAATTTTTTGAAAAAAAGTATGCACCGTAAGTGCATAGGAAAAAGTCACAAGATTATTTAATTTGTAAAGCTTTACGTTATAGCTTCAGTACAAATGATCTAACTTTGCCTAACGGAGAATATTATGCAATTCAAATAAGCAACCTTGGACAATTTAACACTAAAGCACACATAACACAAAAGAAATTGATCCATTTTTTCAATATGCAAGGGTATGGTGTCAGTGAATTGTAAGTAAAACAAAATCACAAAAGGGGCTTGTGCTGCTTGAGGATTCATGACGAGAAACAGAAACTGATAGCAAAATCTACCTAGATTGGCAAATAAAGATTTAAGAGGAAAAAAAAACCAGGAGCACAATCGTAACTAGGAAAGCTGGGCAAGAGAACATAACTTGAACGAGTGACAACACAATTACAAGGGGACGGGGGGAGAGAGAGAGGAGTGATAGTTTTTTGGTCCCTGACTAGAGTATTCATTGTAGATTACAACAACTAATCCCCGTGTTGATTTGTAGGCATCTCGATGGATGGAACAGTTGGCCCAGAGATTTAAAATTTTTGTATACCCAGAACCAAGGATCGAATTCTAACATTTGATCAAGGGTGAATTGGTCTCTTCTACTCAACCACACCCTTAGAATTAGTGCTAATTTAGTACAGCCTACACAAGAGAAATGGATGTTATTTAAATATTCAAAAAGTGGGTGTCTAACCATTGGATATGAGGGCGTCTTATCCACCCATCATATTCAACAGTAATAAAATGGATATTTCAATAAATATATATTTTTTAGGTGTTTAAACGATACTATTCTAATCATCCACTCACGAGTTCAAAAATTGGAAGGAAATGAGACAATGAATACAAATAATCCATCTTTTAAAAGCCTCGTCTTTTTTTTGTTTTTTGGTCTGGTATAGCCTCGCATTCAAGCCGTGGGTGTAGACTTGTCGTAATTGGACTTGTGATAATGTAGATAAATAGGATTATTATTGTTGAGGGCCTTGGTTGTACTTTTGTCATTCGGCACTTAGCTTTTTCTTGGGCCTTGTCAAACACACAAGACATGAGGTTAAACTAGAGCAATTTTGAGCTCAGCCCATATTATTTTTTTGTCCAAAAAGTGTTTTAATTATGCATATATCCAACCAAAAACTTGAAGTTTTCCTCAATAATCTTGCCATTATAACGCAAAATTATTCAGTAATTTCCAACATTCTATTTGAATTTTTTAAAATAAGAATAATTATGCAATAAAAATTAGTTACATTAATCAATTTAAAATCTTATTAGGTATATATTTGAATTTATTTTTTAAAAATTATAAACTTATACTGAATTTAAAAAATGTGGACTGATAACTAGTTAAACATAATAATGGTGTATTCCATTTTTCAACTGTTCGTTTCATGTGTTGAAGTTACACATGCTTTTGATAAAAGAGAAGAGAAAAACAAAAAATAAACCTCAGAAAGTGTTTTAGTTTGTTTATATTTTTTTTAGTGAAGTACTAGTTGATATTCAGAGTATCACCTTTTCTTTTTGTTTGGATAATAAATAGGATACTGATATTTACTCTTCCTCATCTGTTTTCAGCTCCAATTTCTAACGTAATATACAGCTTATTTTTTGTGAATGTTTCTGTAAGATTTTTTTTTTTAATAAAAATAGTTTTTAAGCTTGTGTTATTTTTAAAATATTTAAAAAATATAACTAAGAAATATATGAAGTTTAAACTAGATAAACCTTATGAAACGCACCACCCATACCCATTTTTTTAATGAAGCAAGGATATATACCACCAAAAGCAGTAATTAATTCTCTTGAGATATAAAACTCACAAATATAGATTATGCCCCTGGTCACGAAACCATACACATTGCCAATTATTAAATCAAGATGTTTAAAAAACTCAGCTGGCTACCAACTATGTTAGACCTCATGGTTGCACCCATACTCGCTTCAACTACGGGACTCATGACTCAGGATTACTTATCATTTATAAATCGAGAAAATTGTCATTTTGGTTTTTGAATGATTATGTCGTTGATAAAATAGCCTTTAAAAGAAACTATATTTGACTGTAACCCTCAGAAGATCCACCTTGTTTGACAAATTCATCTAAATATCAATTGACCTCCATTTATATTAACAGAAGTGATTATGTTTAATGTTTTATGTCAGGTTCACACTACAGAACGACTACTCTAGTCCCAAATAATTATATTTTTGGAAAAATAGCTCATTTTTATGCAAAAATTACATTGTAGAATAACCACTTTATTCCTCAAAAGATTATATATTTAACAAAATAGCCTTTAAAAGAATTACTTTGGTTAAAAAAAATGGAGACCAATTGGTGTTTGGGTGAATTTGTCAAACAGAATAGATCTTTGGAGGGATATGAGTGAATATCATTTTGTTGGGTTATTTTATCAGTAATATAGAGTCCATTTAGTTTAGATTTTGAAAGAATTGCTTTTAAAATAATTGATGTTGGATGAATTGATTTTAAAAGAACTAGTTTTGAAATAATTAATTTATGTTTGGGGAATATGCTAGAAAGTGAGTTTAAATGAATTGACGAGGGATAGAAAAGGGAAAACTAAAAACTTTAATTTTCACTAAAATCAATTTTTTCTAAAGTGAAATACTTTTATTGAAAGTAAAAATCAATGTTTTGAAAACCAGATCGGACCGGTCAAGAATCGGTCCGGCTTGGTGCTCAAAATAAGTGGTCAAGAAGACCATCTTTGGCCGCTGTGACCCGCTCGAGAACCGGCTAACCGAGCAAACCGACTCGATTTGTGCGGTTCGACGATTTTCTAAAAGAGATAAGATCGAGAGCAATGCCGCCTCTTGTGTCGTCCGCCACTGGTCACGCCACCCATCGTGCTACCGGTGTTTTGCTTCTGTGTGCTCTGCATCTGCATTCTACTTCTGTTGTGCTCCACATCTACTTGTGTCATCCCTGCCTTCTCTTGCTTCTGCATCTGCTTGTAAATCGGCCCCTTCTTCTGCTTCTACGTTCTACTTCTACTTTTTCAAGGCATAGTGCCGCTAACAAGTAACAGCACAAAGGACAACCTAATAATAGATCTAGGGTTTTTGTGTTTTTACTTTTGGAGGTTATTTGGGCTAGATTTAATTTTAGGCCTACTTAAACTAAAGCATTTTTTTTTCTTCAATCATAAACAAAAAACTAAACCCATTCCTTTATTTTTTTTATAATTAATAAAATAAATGTTATTTTATATGTACATGAAATATAAATACAAATGTACAATTTGCTTTGAAGCAAATTTCCAATAGAATTATATTATGATTATTGTTATGTTTTGTATTTATATATATTTATACAAATACATATTTTATTATATTCTAGTTGAACTTTCGATTGAACCTCTGAACCTTTGTCCTGACCGGTTCGGTGTTCGGTCAGATTTTCAAAACCTCACTAAAAACACAAACTAAACAGTTTCACTTTCTCTTAATCCACTTTATTTTGCCACAATATGAAAATTGCTGCAACGAATATATGCTGATAATATTTCGGGGACCTAAAATGGTGGCATGTTTATAAATCACTCATTGTCTTTTTGGAGTTTTAATCACCCATTGTCTAAATTTATAAACACGCGTGTGGTGACAAAATTTTAATTGACTGGATAAACTGAAAATCTATACACGGTCTAATTTCTGACAGCTCACGTAGCCCAACTGGCAACCGACAATCTGTTATTTAAGCCCAATTTTGTCTGTGACCGTCACCAAACAACGATCCAAGCACAATAAATTTAACATTGTTAAAGAAAAAAAATAGCAACAAATTGTCCAAAAAAAAAATTGCAACAATACTTCATTAGTAGTTTTTGAGTACTTATGATATTTTTACATTTTTTTTTGCAAAGATTTATTTCATTATATGACCTTAAAATGCAATAACTTCATAATTTTCTTCCCACAAAAATTGTTAATTTTCTAATTCTTTTATAACAAGTATATTACTATATCATCAAAGTACTTTTGTGAACTTTTGAAGGAGAATCTAAAATCAAGTAGTATTTGATTTTTCTGCTTTTCTGGATTAGAAAAAATTTTGTTCTAGAAAATTGGGAAGCTTTAATCTTGTTACGAGAAATTCAGATGGATAGCACCACGAAACCTTGAGTTCCAACACCGACACGTTGCCAGCTACATGGCATGCCACTCCTGTCTCCCCTGCTCGTTTGCTTCTCTGCCCCAGATACACACAATAAAATACCAATCAATTAATCAATTAATTAATCAGGGTGATGATATCTTACAATTTTTTAGAACTAACCCACACACACACACACACACACACACACACACACACACACACACACACACACACACACACACATATATATATATATATAGGTTGCTTCTTTTTTATTAAAAAAACACTAATATATAGATTGAGGAAAAAGTTGGCCTCAAGATATGATTTTTAAGTCATCAATACAAAAGAAATTAAATATTTTCTTAAATGCTTGTAAATTTATATTTCTATTCGTTTAGTTAGTTTTAAAGAATTTCATCTTCATTCACCTTTTAGTTTTCTAAACAATAGCTTAATTTCCTTTAGAATTCCACTGCGGCTTCTTATTCGTTGCACATAATTCATAGTATTAAAAACTTGGTTGAATTTATGCTTGGGGTGGCTTCAGTATTTGATTTATTTGGTTATTGGTCTTGCTAATTTTCTGTTTGAAATTGAGATTATCTTGTTGGTTGCACCTTATGTGATGAATTTAATTGGATTACCTTATAAGAAGTGTAGCTTCTTGAAATTTATTTCTCCTTGACTGTTATGTATTTTATGTATTGCTTCTGTTATGATTTTATTTTTATTGTTGAATGGCTGTGTGTGCAATTTTTTGTTTCTCTGTGTCACTGTAATCATTTCCTCTTATTGAGGTTGAGTTTTTCATCATTTATTGAAAAAAAATAGGTTCCTATATTTCAAAAATTTATAATTAGATGCTTAAACCTGTAAAATTTTATAATTATGTTCTTGAATATGAGAAGACTAAAAATTCTAAGATGTCATCCTACGTTTTATATGCTTAATGAGCTGCAAGGTGATGCCAATATATTACGATCGGATCATAAAACATTAGCAAATGATAATATAACAACGTATTAAAAGCATCCAAAGATCCATTTACAGATATTTTGTGACTCTATGGATCCAATCACAAACTTTGAAAGTACAGGGACCCCATTTGATTATCCTCAGAATTGTAAGAGGTATCAGACTCGAGGTGTGATGGAGAGAAAGAACACGAGAGCAAAAGAATTTCTGAGAAAATGTCTTGTGTATTGCACTGAATGACTTGAATATGAGCATATACAATGTGAGCTTATCTACAAGGATGATCAGCCCAACGTAACTCTTCTTGTTACAACTGTATAAACTAATCCTAACTGATCCTATCAATACTAACTAATCATCAGCAAAATGATAACAGCTAAACAAACTCTAGTTGTACAGTTCACCTATCAAGAATGTTCAAGGACAAAAGAAATTTATTTAACCCAAAAACTTTTACTCTCTCATCTAATCAGATTATTATATTTGTATCTCATAAAAAAATTACTATATTTACATGATCCTTTAATAATAAATGTGAAAACTAATCATATTTGCTAGACCTTTTAGTGAACTCTTAATAGTGGCTTTTTTCCTTTGAAACGTTAGATTTTCTTTAAGAACAATTGAAGGTTCAATTTTTATTAAAAATTATAAATATATTAAAAATATAAAACAATTAAAAAATATTTTATTTTTAAATAAAAGTAATCTTTTATAATAAAAATTGAGTTCTTTTTCTTTGCTCTATACACTTCGCTCCGAACACAGTGTAAAAGGCTACCAGTAATGCTCATTTAATTTGGCAATTACCTACATGCCTGCCTGGTTGTGATTAATGTTGCCGAGATACCAACAATTTAGACGCGAGATTCCCATGACCCAGATTCCTCAAGGATATGAAAATCGTTCCCATGCCACTAATTTTATCCAGACGAAAGGTGTTAGATTTTATGGTGATGGGAGAAAATAGAGCAATAACTGAGAGAATAAAATAGTAAATTTTACTAAATGATAGAAAGATTACGTAATACAATACAAGTGAGATATCTCCTTGTGTAGACTAAGGTCCATAATAAATTACTAACTAATATCTAACAAACTAAACTATATATTGGTGATATTAGAAATTAGTTTGAGTTAGGTTAGTTTGTTGGATATTAGTTAGTAATTTGTGATGCACTTTAGCCTATATAAGGATGCATCTCACTTGTATTGCCCAACCTTTTCTATTATTAGAAGAATTTTCGTTCCAATATTATTTCTATTATTGTTCTCTTTTTTTTTATCACCACAAAATTCAACAAAAGAGAAGATTTAAAACAGTCTATATATAAAGAGTTTAATTTTAATATACTAACAATATAAATGAGTTCTATATTATTATTCAATTAAATTTATTCATTTGTATGGTTTTTCAGATTATGAGATGAAAGTTATATATATATATATATATATATATGTGTGTGTGTGGTAATACATGATTGAATATTTATATAATATTTTGTTATATTACTAGTATAGTGAAATTAAATCCTATAATAAATACAACAAGCCAACTTATTTTGAATTCAATGTTAAAAATGAAAAAGAACATTATAAATTCAATTTAGCACAGTTAATATGCACCGCATTACAGTGGAATTTTCAACTGTTTGTCAAACGTCTCCCTTGCACATGTCAAAGCACCAAAAGAAAAGCACATCTCAGATGAACTCGTCACAAATATTCGATCCTTTCTTTATTAAACTTCATATGAAGCCATGCGATAAAGATAGAAAATATAAAAGATTTGAATTTTTATAAAGATGACATGAATTTCAATGACTGAACAATTCAAAACAATTGTTGTAATCAAAAGAAGATGTTTGGTTCACCTTCTAACAAACTTAATTTTCGTCCTTAATTAATTTAATAGAGTGACGCATGCTGCAGGTGCGGCGGTGTCGAGATCAATAGTTGTCCACCTCAAAACATATTATATGGTGACAAAATAAAGGAAAGGGTAGGTCAAGGTTCTCAAAAGTAGGTACAAATGAGTCACGCACATGATTTCATTCTTATGATACGTGACTTTTCACGCACGACTCGTTTTTCAACGTGGTATCAGATGGTTCATGGACAATGTATATAATTCGGCGTTAAAGTTTCTATGACCAAGTGTATGGTGTTGGAGTTTGATCCTTTTGCCCATTAAAAATATAATAATGTTATGGGCACACCTCTCCCCAGCCACTCACGGTCTCCACTATATAAAAAGAGAAGAAAAAGATAAAATAGAGATAAAGTAAGAGTATAGCTATAAAAGATGACAAAGTTGGAAATTTGTCAAAACTTAAACACGTTTGAAAGAAATAAAAAAGAACAAAATTTCAAATCTCATGTTCCCTTCCCCTCCCACTCTAAAACAAAATCACTTGAAAACACCAATATCCTATCCAAAATCTCCCTCAATTGTGAACAATGTCACATAGCGCCTTCTCAAAACTCCATCGACGACCTACGTGAACGCGACGTCGATTGCGCCACCACCTCCATCAATGTCTCTTGGTTTCTTTGTTGTCTGCTCGTCATCGACTCATCAATGATGAACAACTCCATAATGCACCACCGCTTGCCACCACCAGATTTGATGTCTCCTCCAGCGCCTCAACACCATGCAGATGAAGGTCTTGAAGGCTCACTAGATTTCAATTTTTCTTTCACTTTTTGTTGTTTCTGTTTCTTCCTGAGAAAAAGAATGAAAGGATGAGAAAGACTCGCAATTTGTTTTCAAAATGAGAGATAGGCAGTTATGATTTTTTTCCTTCACTTCATTTGAACATGATTATGTGGGGCTTTGATTTCCAAATGCAACTTCGATTTTTCTTTTTCAAATTCCTAATCTTGTTTTTGATTCCCGATCTAAGTACTTGTAACCCAAGTACAAAAAACTTGAAAATTCATGCTAAAACTTGTAAATTAAGTGAAAAAACCTTGTAAACCAGAGTTGAAAACTTAAAAACATTTAAAAAAAACTTATGAACCCATGCTGAAAAAATCTACACTGTTGCAAACAAGTCATAAGTTAGTGAATAAAACATGAGTTCAATGGCCTCAATTCCAATAGTAGGGGAAAAAGTCTTTTAATCAAAAACTCATTCAAAATCATGGTTAACAACTTTCCGGTCTCAAGTCCATGTCTATGTGTAATATGTATGCCTCTCATGATACATAGAATAAAGTAGAATCCATGGAATATATTCATACAAAGTAAAGGAAAACTTGGAATATGCAAGTCACAATATTGCAATTTGGTTCTAGTTGAAGATGAGATTTACAGATATGAGATTAGAGGAGAGGGAAGTTAGCACCATTTTTTTGCACAAGATTTACACATGGTCAGGATGTTTTTTTAAAGTTTTTGGCAATTGGTTTATAAGTCTAAGCATGGGTTGACAAATTTTTTACACCTAGTTTACAAGTTTTTATCATATGTTTAGAAGTTTTTTGCACTTAGTTTACAAGTTTTAAGCATAGATTTACATGTGTTAAGAACAGGTTGCCATTTGATATATAATTTTTAATCATAGGTTTACAAATTTTTGGCACTTGGTATATAAGTTTTTTGTACTAGTTTATAACCTTTTTTTTTTCTTTAAAGGTTTAGAACTTTGTACCATAGATTTACAACCTTTTTTTGTTCACTTGCATCAATTTTTCTATAGATTAATAAATATTTACAACCCATATATATCAATGTAAGTGCTATGTGCACTTTATATACAAAATGTGGATTTCAAATTCCACATTTACATTGTGTAGAACAATAATATAAAAAGAATTTATAGGACATTTCTATATCATTAAAGACTGCAGAAATTGTCTTTCTTTTTCACAACAAAAAGTATGTATACAGATAATAATTCATTTATGCACATGAAGTTCATAATCGTTATACTCAAAAGCGATCAAACCTGGAAAAGAGAAACAAATAAAACAAAACCATTGTCAACAATTTTTTTTCATCTCTTTAAGCTCTTAAATGAGTCAAGAAATCATATTTTATATGAGATGCTAAGTAATCCATGCAACCAAATCTAGACTTAAAAGTTGAAATTTTGGATGTGACACTAAAATTCTAATAAAATCCCATAACAAACTTGAAAACTACCTTTCCCTGTAAATGATTTCACAACCATATACTAATCAATACTTTCACAATAAAGCTAGAACATTCAACCCGGTGCAAAAAACTTATAAACTAGTGTTTAAAACTTGTAAACCGAATGTGAAAACTTATAAACAAAGTACAAACTTATAAACTCATGCTTAAAACTTATAAATTAAATGCAAAAAACTTGTAAACTAATGGCAAAAAACTTAAATCCATGGTTAATACTTGTAAACCAAATACAAAAAGAACTAGAAAATCTGTGCGAAAAAGTTATAAACCAAGTGCAAAAAACTTATAAACACATACTAAAAACTTGTAAACCAAGTGCAAAAACCTTCTATATTTATGTTGGGAACTTATAAAACAAACATGTTTTCCCTTCATTGATATACAGTGACAGAATGTTTTCCTTCGTAAATCAAAATTTCAAACATAAGTAACAAAAGCCTCTTTTCTTCACTATTAGATGAAGTCAAGCAAACTCAAATCAAACTATTTTCTAAATAAAAACTAAATCACAGGGAGTACACCCCTAAACTAGCTCAATACTGAAATTAGTACAGCAAAAATAAATTTAAGAATACAAAAAACAAAAAGGAGGAAACATGGTATGGAAGTAGCAAATACCCATTATTATCATCAACATCAATTTCGATAATCTAATCTATTATTTATCAAATATAGAGAGTTTATGTGAAATGGAAAAATACATGTCAAAGAAATGTGGCAGCTCAGGCAATGCTTTAAACAAGTTCACAAATAAAGCACATATAAAAATAAAAACTCACAACTTTCAATCAAGTGAATGTGTCTATGCATCTCGAACCACAAATCACATGGTTGAAAAGAATGGAGTGAGAAAAGGGATGAGGGCAAGGAGAAGATGACATCATTGAGGAAGAAAAAGAGGCAACGGGAGTAAAGACTATCTCAGGCACAATAAAAGGAGGGGGATGGAGTTGGGAGGGAGGTCAATGATTTGCTTATGGAAATTCATAAGCCAAAACACGTGGATATGGCACATCTGGGGAAATTACAATGGGGTGTGATTGGGGTAACAATTCGCTAATAGCAAATTGTAACACATAAAAAAAAACTTTGGGAACATAATCTGCTAGCAGCGAATTATGTACCCAAAACCTTGGGAACGTAATAATCCGCTGGTAGCGGATTATGTACTAAAAATCTTGGAAACCTAATCCACTACCAGCGAATTGTGTACCTTGTAGATGATTTTGGAATATAATCCGCTACCAATGGATTATGTTCCACATGCCACCTCACCATAATTACTCCAGAAATTACATGTTATAGTATTAAACCTCCTCTAATACCATATTAAAATTAAAAAACCCTTGGGAGGGAGAGAGAACAAGTTTTTATTTTTTATTTTTTTAAAATGTTTTAATACTTTTTAAAGTTTCAATTTTGCCATCCATGGATCATATACATCCACTACCATTACTGTCTTTTTCTGGTATTTTTTCATGACAGAACAATAGGTGTGCACAAGTGAGATATGCACGTAACATTATTGTTAATGAAATAACTAAATTTTAGTCCTAGACAAGGGGTGCATGTATATTGTCCATACTTCTTCAAGTCCAAAAAATGTATTTGTAAGAAAGGTGTATTATAATATAAAATTATTTATATATTTTAATATAATAATTTAAATTTTTAAAAGAGATGATTCATGACATGATATTATTATAGCTCCTCTCTTTAGCATTTCATACATTCGTCGATTTTTTGTGATTTAAATTCAATATATTTTTTCATGTATTTGTAATCGACGGATCTTCGGAAAAGCATTCTTGACCGATAGCATCCCTCTTTCATGACAGCATACAAACCTACAGGTTGATGTGTTAAATCAAGAGTGTAACAAGACGTTTAACTAAATTGACTCAGGAATTGTTAAAACCTATACAATCAGAAGTATATTTTGAACCTTTTTTTAAAGGTGGCTTTGTACATGTTAAAGGTTAAAAAAGTAAAAACATAGTTGTCGTAATTATGCAAAAAATATCAAATTTTTCAGCTAGTGACACGCACACATATCTTTTTCATCATTTGAATTAACAAATTAATTATAGTAGAAGAGATTAATGTAATTTTAGTAAATCTAAAAAATCACTAGGGATGTTTTTAAAAATAAAAGAATATAAGATATAATTGTATCAAACCTTATGTCATATTTGGCGTATGAAAATGAGCTTGGAATTGAAATTTGGCATCCCAATTTTGATTTTTATATTTAGAATAGTATATAGATCGAATTAGAATTATAATTTTATAATCAAATTCTATGTAATTCAAAAGTAGGGGTGATGAAAGTACACCTGGTTGCTCAATAGGAAGCCTTCGATCTAGCCTATATTGGCCTAGTTTAGCCTAGCATATTTAATAAACAAGTTACATTAAGATTTTTTAAAAAGTCTTTTTAGTTAAACAGATCAGGCTCCCGGCAACAAAAATAGCCTATTAGACCCGATAGACTAGCCTATGCATGTTGTTGTTGTTGTTATTATTATTATTATTATTGAAAGCTAATGATAATATAAATATTTCAATATATTTAAAAATATACTTTTAACTTATTTAAGAAATCTTTTGACCTATTTAAAAATATAATTTTTTGACATATTTAGAAGTATTTTGATTTATTTAAGAGTCAGCATTTTGGGTTTTTAAAAAAATTTGCAATCAAGTAAGCTTATAAACAGACTTTCGGGTTAGATTAGGTTTTTAAAAAGGTTAGATTAAGACTATAAAAAAATACCTACGTCAAATTAGGCCTATTTAAATCAAAACCTAATCTAACATAATCTATTTCCATCCTTATTCAAAAACAACTAAAGTACATCATCCTTAATTCCTAATATATATTATATGGATTCTAAATTCTAAAACTTATCAAATATTCCTCCTTATTAAAAGTTTATATAATTCTTTCTCTTTTTAATCCATCTTTCTCATCTATTTTTCAATAATCATGTTACAATTGTTTAATAAAACCAAATTTAATATTTAAAATTATAAGTAAATTTCAATTATTTTAAAATAAAATAGTTGCAATTCCAACATTTAAACAGAAAATTAGTGTAATTTAACCTAAACCTTAACCTTTTTCACGGTTCCATAACAGCCCGCACTCATGAATTGGGGTGACACTTACGTGTCATACACCTTATGCTATCTAAAGTGTCCTTTATGGTACTCCGCTTCTCAATCATCGCTATTGCGATTCAGAATCAGCAATGAGTAATGACCCACTGACTATGCCCTATCTTGCGGCGTAATTTGTTAAAGATTTGTGGTACTATTTAGTATTTAAATTATCTTCTTCTATTCGTTTTATTATTTTAAAAATATATGTAATACGAAGTTGGCTGAGGCAAGCAACAGGGGGAGGGGCCAAGTTAACCCGCAGGCGATAAACTTCTACATGTCTCAGTTAAGAGAGGTTGTGAATTTGACTCCCACCCCAATCCACATATTCTAGTATCTTTGTTAAAAAAAAAAAAAAACCGGGGGAGGGGGGATTTTATTTTTCGCTAATTTTATTTGTTTAATTTTTGTTACGAAAGCATTTAACTTTTCACGGCACAAATAGTCTCGTCCACTTCACGCAAACATTAGAGTATTGAGTAACCTTTGTGTTTAATTTAAGACAAAGGGACTATTGCAGACCATCTCAATAAAATAAAATCAAATTATTGGCTAACTTTTATGTTTAATTTAAAACAAAGCATTATTGCATACCATCTCAATAAAATAAAATAAAAATTATAAGGACCCATTTGATACATAATATAAGGTTTAATAGTATTAGTTAATACTATAAAGCCAATTTTTACCACATATTTAGTGTCACATATGATAGTATGATATTATATGATCAAACTATTTTTATCCTATGACTATAAGATTAAGTTATCAGTCTCAAGAGGCCTGATAACACCTAATAGTATTATTTTGCTGGTCAATCCTAAATTAATATTGATTTATTCTTCTATGTCAATGCTCCACTCCCACTCACTGCCAGTAGTAGCCACCCACTCACCGGTCACCACTGCCCACCACCGCTTGAACACCCACTGCGGCCGGTCGCCTCCTACTACCTGCCTATCACCTTCTATCACCCTACCGGTCACCGTCCGTCTGCTCGTTTATCGTTGGTTATGTGGCACACTAAATAATAAATAATATAAAAATTTATATAACAAATTTCTTATACTATATTATTAGATCTTGTACTACTATATCTAATACTATCAAATTTTACCTTATACGATACATCACACATTGGCCTAAATTCATGCCCCTAGGAACGAATTTTCACAATGAGTACTCAAATAACCTCTTATTTTTAATTCTATTATTCAACTGGGGTCAAAGTACACATACGATCAGTTTTATCTTTTTTGTTAATTAAAAAGGTGTCTTCGACGTCCAAAAGTGTATTCTTATATTTATGTTAGCTTAATATTAGTTTGATTTAGTTGTTATATTTTTATTTGATACCGATTTATTATTTTCATTTCCTTAGCCTCATAAATAGTTGTTATTTCTTTGTAAATCATATACACATCTTAATAATATATGTATAGATTATTCAGTCTTCTATCATTTTCATTTCTATTTTTAATATTTTGATACTTTAAAATTACATAATTTATAGTGAGTTTTGAATCTAGAATCTTATATATATTATTCAAGCCTCTCATTCGTATTTTTTATTATGTCTTCTAACATATAGAATATACATAAAATTAAATTCTTCAAAATAAAATAAAAAAACATTTTCCTTCATCTTTTATTAAGTGACAGGATCAGCATATGCTTCTTCAATCCTCCACTCACTGTAGCCACAAACCCCATGAACACAGCTTTCTTCTTTCTCTGTGTGGATATGATTTATTTTTCTTATAATAAACGGGGTATAATTTAGCAGGAAGCTTGTGGGGGACCCACTGGTGTGCCTGGTGGAGAAGGCAAGTGAAAAAGAAGAAGGGAAAATTGACTTATTCTCTAATAAATTCTGTTAAACATCATCCTAATTAGTAAATAATTGAAAACTAATTGCTTTTTAAAATTTTAATATATCGATTCTATCTATTTTTACCTTATTTAATATAATAGGAAGATACTTAGAAAAATTTATAGGAGGCCATATCATTGAAAAAAAAATCACAGCAATTTTGGTTTGGCACCTAATTGAACAATGAATATTGTATGGTAGTGGTGGTGGTTACATTACTACATTACCGACACACACAATCCTATTAGAATTTAGAGGGAAAGAAAGAAGGAAGGTAGGGTGTTGTGTTGGGGTATGTCAGTGTTGTGGCCCTTTGTGGGATTAACTAAAGAAAACAAAGGAAGGCAAATCCCTTGTGTGTAGACTGTAGATAGAAAGAGCATAAAGGCATTAAGACATTCACAACAAAGCATTCTCAGCACAGGAAAAATGGTGGAAGTCCCTTTGAGGACACAGATATGATATCTGTGTCTTCACAACACTACCACTGTCTTGGCGCCTCATCCTTATGTAGCAGAAACTGCCGCAACCACTGCGCTGGAGTCACGCCTTCACAATTTGTGAGTTTCTCTTCTCTCTCTCTCTCTCTGGCAATCTTATTTCTGTTTATCTTTTCCACCCTTGTTGATTTTTTTTATGTGAAGCCTAAGCGGTTTCTTTTCTTTTCTTTTGTCATTCTTTTTTTTTTTTTCTTTTCTGGGGTAGGAGAGACTCAAGTTTTTTGCGGCTAACAATTCAAGTCACATGTTTTAACTTTTAATGGGAATTGAGCACATAGCTTAAAAATTCTACCTTTATTACGATATCTACATTAATCTTTTCGGTTTAGCTTCTGGGGTGGTGGTGGGGGTGGAGGAAGTAGAATCGTTAACTTTGAGATCTGGGGCTGATTCGGCAGTGACAACAACACTGCTAAGCTAATTTTTAGAGGTAAATTAAACCCTTTTGTTGGAGAGAATAATTGTTGTTAAATGTTGTGGAGAGCTTGTATTGTAATGATAAGCAAGAAGAAAATTGGTTGAAGAAGAGACTCAAGATCTAGGGGAATATGACGCTCTTAGGTTGCTCATGCTTAAGACCCAATTAATGGGGTTGCTTAGTTAGATCTAACCAAACATGAGGTTACTGTGGCATGAATGAGATTATATGTGTATTACAGATCAGAAGTTTTTGCAATATTATTAAAGGCCTTTGTGGACAAGGCATGGGGATCTTGCAATGGGGGATGGGAAGAATGAGTTGGGAGTGTGGTGATTATGAATGGAAAAATTCCTTATCTGATTATGTTGATTGACAGCTTTTAATAGACCTAGCTTTTATTATCCTTCTTTTAAATCATGGCATAATGAGAGGTAACTGTGATATTTTGATTGTTCTAATGACTTGTTTTTCAGTTGATTGTTGACATGATTTCAAAGTGCTGAGGAAAGTGCATGTTAATAGGATTACCCTTTAATATTTGTCCATTTCTTTGCAGCTTGGATATGGAGACTCTGGCGCTTGAAACTGAGGATGTAAGGTCGGATATATACCTTTCCCTGGGGCTTAAAGAAGTGGATAAAGGAGTAGGATTTCCACGGGTTTTATCACTTCTTTCTTCACTTCTCGAGAGATTGGTTCAGAGAAATGAATCACTGTTGGAGGCAAAGCATATAAAAGATGTTGTTACTGTATTTCATGGTTTAAGGCCACCCACTTTGAGTGTTCCTAAGTACATCGACCGGATCTTCAAGTATGCAGGTTGCAGCCCATCATGCTTCGTTGTTGCGCACATATATGTTGATAGATTTCTTCAGCACACTGAGGTCAAATTGACTTCACTAAATGTGCACCGGCTTCTGATAACAAGTGTTATGCTAGCAGCAAAGTTCACGGATGATGCGTAAGTGCAAAGTTTGAAAATAAAGAAATGTACATCATATGTTATTGTTTGTACTTTGTAGTAGTAACTTCAGGGCTTTGTCTGAGAATTTATCCATTTGTGGGCCATAACAGGTGATTACTCAATTGATATGATTGGTCTAGTGGATTGACAATGACAACCTAAGCAGTGTTACATTATGTTGAATCAATGATCAATTTGACAAAAAAGGATTATTTAAGTGAAAAATCTAGTCCCTCTTACTTTCACCAGTTGATTAGCTTCCATAGTCTATATTTGTTTTATTTATTTCAAGCTTGTAACATAGCTATCTATTTTTTTTTTTTTTTTCAGATTCTTCAACAATGCTTACTATGCAAAAGTTGGAGGAGTAAGCATATCTGAGTTAAACAGGTTGGAGATAAGCTTTCTGTTCACCATAGATTTTAGACTTCAGGTTAGCATAGACACGTTTGGAAGATATTGTTGGCAATTGGAGAAAGAAGCTTCAGAAGCACTCCAAATTGAAAGGCCTATGCAGGCTTGTAGAATTAAAGAAAGCTGGTCAAACAAAGATGATTCTACCTGTGCTTCCACAATTGCAAGATGAAAAATTGTGGTATCACCAGAATATGTCATTGTAGTAGTTCCACAAAACTGAAGAATGATTGCTATATACACGCCACTAGTATTTCATCATCCAATTCTTTAATGGACACTGTTGTGGTTGGTTGTGCATCCTTTTCTGTGTCTAGTGTTTCTTCCTTGTTTTTTCCCCTATTGTATTGGATTGTAATTGAAAGCTTGCTGTACCGGATAGAGATTGCGATGAAATTTTATCCCTTTCCATTGTTTAAAAGAGTTTCCTCTGGTGCCTGTGGTGGTGTGATGGTCTTTCCCCGAAAGCAACATGCCAACCTGTGTCTGATTGATGCCAAATTTCTGACCAGATATTCTTGTATGCTGCAGGATTCCTCTATCTAGATGGGCATCTAATGGTCAAAATTCTTCTTCCACTTGCATTTAAAAATATGAGCAAACGAAGGCATTAATTCTATGAATTTTGCTAGAAATGGCCCATTTAAATTCCTGTCATGAGTATTTATTCATAATCGCCAGCTCACCACTGGGAGGCAGGTATGTGTGCATGTGATTATCTAGTAGTTTAAAATGAAATTATTAAAAATGATAGCCGAAATAGTAATAATAGAATAAATTTTAACACTATATTCCACCATTTAATTTAAAAATTTAAAATTCCTATTAAATTTAAAAATCACAAATGGCTTATTAGTTTCAATATATTGTAATAAATAATCTGTATAAAACCCAGTGGTATATAATTTTTAATTATTTATTATAATCATGATGGACTACATTTGTTAAAAAAGTATAGTAAGGATATATAAAAAAAAATAACTATCAAACGCATCCTAATTTTTAATCCATGTCATGAAAATTAATTAAGATAAATAGTCGATTACCTACTACAACCATCTGCTTTCATCCAAGTATAGGATTTGATTGGAAAAAAATTTATAACAAAACACAGCACAATAGTACGCTTACTGGTTATCCTCACTTTACATCTTGAACATTTTAGTTTTCTCATGCTCACCTTGGTTGTGATTTTTTTTTTAAAAAAATTAAGTGTTATGAGGTCTCAGGTTTCAAGAGACAGTATTATCAAACCCAAATATCGGTTGGCTTTAGAGTACAAGCTTGAAGTATTGGAAGTATTTCCTGTGTTTGACAGCCTCACCCACATCACACCGTAATACTTTGGCCTAATCATGTTTATCTTCTTCAACAAATTTAGCTGTAAGGCCATCTCAACATCACACTACAAAATTAAAGACATACAATACCGTGATGCATGAAACAAACTCACTCCCACGGCACTCAAGTTGTTTACAGATAGAGTGTAACATCATAGCACCTAATTACATGTAACAGCAAGAAGCATCCATTGCTTCAACTCTCCTTTGTTTGGTGTACCTTAAATCTCCAAAGGTCTTGTCCTGTCACAACATTCACGACCCTTGTCTTGTTCCATTATATCGTTCATTCATAATCACAATATCCATCCATTTTCACTTTACCACCATGCGGGATTGAGTTCGGCTCCTGGAGGACTTCCAGCATTACTACTTTCAATTCAAGCTTTCAGAGAGTGCTGCTTTTGAAAGCAAACATCTGACATCATCTAGGAGGCCTCTCAAGTGCAGTCCAACCAAACTTGCCTTTTCTAAAATCCGCCAGGACTCGGAACGCTGCTTGTTGGACATTCCCATTAAATACTTGGAGTGCAAGCTTCTCTACAAATCTGCAATTTAGTAAAAACATCATGATACCAAATCAAGCAGAAACTACATATAATATGGAGACACACGTCATATATTTATCACATAAATCAACTCAAAAAAATAAAAATGAAAGTTCTAGAATGCAGGGACTCACGTTTTACCACATTGACTATCTACATCGATCTTGTATCGTTTGCGAAGAGCATCTCCACCTACATTGAACAAAGGACAAGAATTATCAGTTTGAAGAGGGGGAAGGGAAAATCAAGCAGACGTAGTCTTGTCCAAGGACTTCTAAAATCAAGGGATGCATATTGCGAATACACAAAGCAGCAGTATGCAAAATATTAGTGAGCTATCAACATTGATTTCCTAAACAAGATGCTATGACAAAGAGACACCCATTTTCAGAGACTGAGAAACTCATTTTTCTCTTAACCAAAGTAGGGTTGCACGTTGGCTGCACAACATGATAGTATGATACATACCTACTGCAGGAAGCTTTGTGAGCATCTGCACAAGAATTGCAGCAACATCAGCCACATCATAGGCTCTCTCTCCTATGTCATCACATATGGCCAGTTTTATTGCAGCTGACTGGTCACTGATTCTCATCGGGAGTATCCCAGGAGAATCCAGCAGTTCAAGATCTTTGCCAAAACGAACCCACCTTTTGCATCAAGAGAAGAATATGATAAATTATGTATAACTGAGCGATACAAGAGATCCACTATTGTTTCTTGTTTGAACTCAGACTTAAGCTCTTACCCAGAACAAATTAATCGTGATATACTATTTCAATTAATTTTGTTTTTGACACTATTAGAGCTTGAATGCACCAACATTTCCTGTGTGGTGAGAACAAAGAAAACCACAGAATCCATTCATTCAGTGTTCTGGATATGAATCTAAGTTCTGACAAAATTGAGGGGACCCTTTAGATTTAAAAGTCTGTACAGGGTTTCATACTTCTGTCATCTGCAGGGTTTTTTGTTTTAATGTTACTGGCTCATTTAAAATCAATCAAATCTCAGTATTAAAGTGAAGTTTTCCAATATCTTTCAATGACAGTGTAAGAACTGGTATCAGTAAAGCAATCAAGAATAGAAACTGAAATGCAAAAGAATTCAGAGGAGAGTAGTACCAGAGTGGTATTGCTCCCCTTGGCTGTAATTGGTATTATTCTGACTGAAAAAAGAGAAAAATGGTGTGTGTATAGCTAGACGTAGAGGTCTAGTTCTCTCCCAAGTTCCAATGCTTTCTCACTGCTCCGAATACTCCCCTCAGGATTCTGCCCTCCTCCCTATATTTCCCACCTTCTTCCCATAACAGAAACATCATGCCTCCAGCCCACCTCACTAACCTTGCCAGCTAGGCAAAGTTAGTTACACACCCCTCCCACTCCTTAACAATCACATGTTTCACTTGTGCCATCCTTCCCCTTTTTATTCCTTCTACTATAAACCTTAGCATAGGATAAAAAAATATTATTTGGGGTAACATTACCAAGGCCAGAGGTAAATTCAGCATTAGACATATTATTTGGGGTCCTAACAGACAGTAAATACATTTTGAACTTTAGGATGCCTAATTTTTCCAGATATTTAACTAACATTACAAGCCATTATGTCAAGTAACAACGTAAAATACAAATAAGTTCATGGACAAAAGAAACTGTTGCAAATTTTACAATATTTTAAATCTCTTGATAACAAAATGATTTAGAAAAATAAAATAAATGATTTACCTCAATTCTCTCGTGACTCCTGGCCTAGGAGCTGCTGGACACATTCTTCGCTTTAACAACCGGTTTATCAAAGATGATTTTCCAACATTAGGGTATCCAACTATGCCGGCTCGAACCTGTGAAGACAAAGTGACATGAATAATTCACTTAAGAATCAGATAATAGCAATGGAAGTTCAATTTATATTCATTTAAAATAATTATTAAAGGGTGAGAACAAGTTTCCAGCCTAAAGATAAGGCACTTAATTTTGTAAAATAAGAAACACAAGATGAACGCTGGATTTTACACAGCAATCAGACAGATTTTTGTTAGGTCATTTACTGAGCCTTTCTTTCACTCAAAATTTATTTTACTGTAGTTATATCATTTACAGAAAAAAATTCTGCATAGGAGCTGCAAGAAAGTTACAAGAGACAGAGAGTTGCAAAAGAACCACCCATACAGTTTTTTTTTTTTCTCTATAATAAGTTATACATTTCCTTATACTTTTGAGCTATCAATAACCATTTTTCCAGATAATTAGCAAAAGAAAGAAAAACAGAGAACTAAAATTGGCATTTAGTTGCTAGGTGTAACCCACCGCGCGAGGAAGCAGTCCTTTGGCTCTGCGTTTAACATTTACATCAGCTGCTAATTCCTTTGCTAACCGGCCTAGCTTCATTGTGCCCTGTACACACAACATAGGATTAAATATTCTGTATGTGAAAATTTAAAACATGGAGAACTATAAAGAAATGTTATTTGGATACCATTCCAAGTTGCCCATTGGAGAAGACGGCCTTTGTGCCTTGCTTAGCAAAATAAGCTGCCCAGGCATTACGGTCTGCAGTCAATATCATGTCTTCTCTATTTAAAACCAAAATCCTCCTTCTATTACCAAGCCATAGATCCATCTGCAAAAGCAGAAGTAACAGTTCAGTGAGGTCAAGAGTTTGGATGTGTTATCCCAGTGCCTAAGATCTAAACATTGTATTGGTTATACGGTCTCACTAATACTTTATGATCCATTAAGAAGTGCTATGTGCCTGTGTGATGTTTATATACACAACACACACACACACACACACACACTACGTTGGCACAAAAAGTAATAATTACTATTCATAAAACAAAGAAGTGATGGAAAATAGAGAATTGCAAGAAACAAGTACATACTTCTTCAACCAAACTGATCAGGACAGAAGTAAAACACAAGACATTATTCATGGCAACTCTAAGCCAAAATTAAATAAAGAGAAAGAAAACGTTGCCTGTGGATGACTTGTGGACATAGGAATTCTGCCATCTCGCACCTCTATCACAACATCCATCAACTTGAGCTGCTCCTTCAGTTCTTTCTCTGCTTTAGCAATATGACCAGGAAACCACTGCCCAAATTACCACCCCAAGAAAGAATCAGCACCCTAAGTTTTGCAATGATGCTACTACAATAGGCAGGTAAATGGGCAACATAAAAATACCTGCACAGGGCGTAATGCCTTAGTCCAGTGATAAAGATCAGTGTCAAGATCACTCCAATAATCAGCCTCTCCTTGGCAGCCATCAAATGTGTTGCTGTTCAGATTGGCAAACCCATTTTCACTCCAACCACGGCCATTCACTCCAACTATCTGCGAAATTCACATAAAAAAAGACTATCCAATCTTAATGAGCAAATTCTAGATGCAGGCATATGAGCTATATTAATTTCAGAACTTCCCCCACAAAAAAAAAAAGGGTGGAAGCTTGAGTTTAGGACACACCATAACACAAACAATTGACAAACCCACAACTATATGACGGTGCTTGTTGTATGAATCAAAATGAATGTTTTTGTGGGCAAAGATTGAAACTTTAGGGAAAAGGGTAGGATAGTTACTTGCCTGAATGGTGGGAGAATGGGAAGAGAGGTTTGGTGTGGCAGCGAGAGCTGAAGGGGATAACCTGCCTCCCCCGCTGGGAACGTGGAGTCCTCCAGGGATTGTTGTCGCTGGAGAATTGGGCACCCACAAACCTGATAGCTGAGCACTCATGACCATGCTACTCCCTCTCTCTGGTTTTTTCTGCAGAATCCGCTGCAAGCACAGCGCAACAACGCACTGCTTCTTCACACTCCTATTCTCTTTGGGATAATTCTGTAGGAAAAGAGCTTAAAATATCTGTTTTTTTCTTCTTTTTCAGTTTTTCTATTTATTTACACTTTTTCTACTAATTATTCGTAATTTAATCCTCGTCAAATAAAAATGATATTTAAAATAAATTAATTATTATATCCAAAGCACAGATTTTGGTATATTTCTATTTCTAATCCCATATCTGAAAAAAAAAGACCCTGGTGAAAAAATTAAATCATGTTTATTTAATTGAAATTAAAAGATAAATGCATTATATGCTTTTACGGTTTCACCATTTGCCGAAAGGCATTTTTACCTTTCTTATTGTTTATTGATTTTTTGGTGATGTTGTTTATGGATTCTTATTTATTAAATTAGAGTAAGTACATTTTGTAAGAGTGATTCGATACTTTTATTCTCTTTTAAAAATTAAAAATATCTTTAAATTTCTAATATTCATGTCAATCGATTATATTAACTCTTGTAATTTAAAATTTGTTGCATTGAAAATTACTTAATATTCACGAGTTTGGTTTAAAATAGAAAGACAGGAAAGGGAAAGATTTATGGAGGTTTAAATGTGTTCATGAGTTTTATTTTTAGCAAAAAAAATGTGTTCGAAGAATTTTTGATAACCCTTCAAAATCATCCAAAATCTCTATTTTATAGTTCCCCCAATTTAAAGAGTTTTAAATTGATTATTATTTAATTTAATATATTATCCCTATTAAAATATTGAAATATCATTTATATCAATATTAATATAAAACATATTTAAATTAATTTAATAAAGGAAGCCCTTCATTTTCTTTCCCTTATCAATTTTAAACTCATGAACCAAGTTGGTCCAAACCCTTTAAAACTCTTCATTTCCTTTCCTTTCATTTTCTTTTGATAACTTTCATTTCCTTTTCCTCAAAACTCATGAACACACCCTAAATTTAATTGATATATATTGGTCACATAAAAAGGCCTTATACAATTATCTAATTACTTATTACACTCACTAGAATTTGACACACGTAATTGTGTGGATAATTGAATTAAATGGATATGTAATTTTAAATTATATATATCTATGATAAAGAAATAGTTTAGATCGTGTAATAAATTGTTCATAAATTGTACATGAGTCATTAATCAACTTATAACAATATTTTTTTTAAGAATCAACTTATGATAATATCCAACCTACATTTTTAAATACTTTCTTTTGTACAACATTATTGATTTCGTCAATTTTCTTTAAATTATCATAACATATAAAAATCTCTAATCTTCTCTAATCAATAACTCTATAAATTGCAACATAAAATTTTCCATAACTATTTTTTTTCTCCAAACTCAAGACAATGTTTCGATAGTGTGGAACGCATGCGATGCACTGAAAATTTAATTGGGTGTTGATAACATTTTTTTAATAAAGATTAATAGAAAAGAATAAATTATCAAAATGTGTTCACAACAAATGAAGAAAATATATTATTAAATTAGATTTTGAGTAACAAATATTCATGATAAATTAATTAAAGTTATATATATTAACTCATCCCTTACTATTCTCTCTTTTTTTTTCGTGTAAAGAAATAACTACAAATTTATATTAAATAAATCAGAACTATAAGCATGATTTATTCGAGTAAATATTCTTAAATGGTTTTCATGAATAAATTTTTTTCAAAAAAGATCTCTTATCTTTATCCACGCTCTTAGCTTCCCCTATTTTCTTAAATAAGAAATTGGGTTGAAAACTAAAATTAAATAAATATAAAATTAAAATATACAAAAATATGAATGTATAAGCATAACCAATTTTAATTAGAGATACTTCAATGATTTCAATAAAAAGATAAAAGAAACTTATCACCTGGGTCTACATAGTGTGACTATAATAAAGATCACATAGTTAACTCTAAAAGAATATATAGTTAAAAATTATCTCATAACTCAACACCCTCATTTTAGTAGAAGAAAAATGTCACTCCTTATCTCATACACGTTCATTTTTTGTTTAATTACATTTCATGCAAAGGTTTAAATACCATAAAAAAAGTATGAAAAATAAATTTGTATAATATTAGAGATAATCAATTAATTTGTAACAATAATATTTAAATAATGATATCTATTTTTGTTATATTTTTTATGTAAATAATGAACATCTTAAAAGGTTTTAGTAAAATTTATAGACAAAATAATCAATTTTAGAAGGATATTGGTTATTAAAATGTACTAGTACAAACTTATGAACAGGTCCAATGATAATAAATTAATAAAATCTAATGATAAAATAATAAATCAAGAAAATAAAATATAATAAAATAATATAAAAATTATATTAAAATCAACATGTCTTAACTATTTTCATTGATATCTATCAACACTGATAATTGAATGACATTTGATGGATGTGAGAATCCATTTTTTGATACAAATTTTGGAGGGAAAAATTTAAACTATCGAGTGACAAATGATATGCCCAAAGAGTTGGACTATTCAACTATTAATATAGAACAGATTCTTAAAAACTGGCACAAATTTTTGTCTCTATAAAATTGCTTAAAAGAAAAACCGAAATAATTTCTAAGCACAATAACTTAGAATAAAACCATCGTACTCTTGCAAAAAGTCCAATTAATATTGATACTAAGCCTAATAAATAAGCAATGTGGTCATGTGAAATTGAAAAGATAACTTGGTCATGTGAAGGACAATATAAAAACAAATCACATTGAAATCTTTGTAGTTGGGTGAAATTCAATCCAATTCTCCTGAATCCACTCTGACACACTGCAACGTGCAACGGAGGAAAGATCAAAATGATAATTTCACAAACAAAAAAAATAATATAATGATATCACAATATGCCCCAATATAATTGCTTCGTGAGAAATAACATTCTGAGTGTCAAAATAACATAGCGTACAGTACTAGACTTATAAACAATAATACTACGTCGAGATGACTCTTTCCCCACCGCTGAAGCTTTGCTAACAAAGAATAATCTGCAGTTCAATTCCTAAGTATTTATATATTACCTACAACATTGTACATTTCAAAATTGTTCATGTCTTGCTAAAAAACTTGGGATCCTCACGAGTCAGCAAGACTGGGCTTGGCAAGTAAGGTTGAGAATAGTTTGCGTATGTCTGCTACCATGCAACGAATCAGGTAACCATACCTGTGATTTAACAACATAGGGAACTTAAAATATGATCTATGAAAAATTGGCTTTCCCGGAAAGAAAAAAAGTAAACAGTGGAAAGAATGTGACACACCATGGTTTGGTACTCAGCTTATCAAATTGATCCAACACAAACATTATGCATGCCCGTCTTAATGACGTTGCATTGAAAGCCTCAGACATCTGGTACATTATTGTAACATTTTCCGCAGAAACATCCTAAGCATAATTTGATGAGTCATGGGATTAGATCAAGTCAACTGAAAAAAAAAATTTAACAAAAACAAAAGAAATAGAAGCAACGGTGAGGCTCAGTTTTTGGTCTACCTGGGAAATGGTATGTTCACAAAGACGCTTAAGACCCTCTAGAAGATACTGATCAGCAGCTTTGAGGAGATCCTGAGCAATATCCAAATTGACATCAACTGTTCCAGTGTATATATATCTAGAAGTGCCAACCAAAATAAAAAATTAAAAAAAAAACTTTCAGCCTATTAACATCTATTAGATACAGCACATCATCAGAAAGCTAATAAATATAATGCAAAAAAGAAGTTGAAGTTGCACCTCATCATCAACTCAAAGACATCCCATTTAATATTTGGAATCTCTATATCTTTGGCTTCTCTTTCCTGCATTACACATCTGAAGACATTAACATGCATATTTACACTTATGTTACACAGATCCATTAATCATATTTCAATTTTTTCATGTAAGAATGGCAAAACTTCCATCAAATGTCTGAAGCAAGATAGTGACTCCCATCAATGCATCACTTTGAAAATACTAAGTGAATGGACCAGCCATCACCATCAAGTTTGTATTTGAATATTTACAGAAGATGAAGGTTATTTACAGCTAATCTACTAACTTTATAGATGATCAAGTGTAGAACAATTGCTAAGAAGGAAAGGAAGAACAAGTTTGATTGGGATATTATGTCAGAATGATTAAAAAGGAAATAGAGATGAATAGAAAATTTTAGGAATGATCAATGCCTACCCTATAACCACCATCAATCATTGCGCGAAATATATCAGAAGCAATTAAACAAGATCTATGGGCGTAGAACCTTTTGCCTGTAGAAAGAAAATAGAGTAAATCAATAACAATTATCTGCATACAACCGACAAAATAATAAGAAAGTAGCAGCAGAATCTCCACCTTCAACCAAGAATGTGACATCAGAAAGTTTTGGATTGTTTACATAGTGCTTGGCCAAGTACACCTACATCAAATATAACCAGCAAGAAGTGTCAATGTGAAGTTGTGAACAGGAAATTATCAGCAATTCACTTCTTAATGACAATAAGGCTAAACTAATTTGAATAATGCAACTATGAAAATGTAGAACAAATGCAATTAAGGGTGGAACAAAAAAAACTTCAAAATAAATTAATGTTCTAGAACCGATGACAGAAATAGCAAAAGTACCTGGGGAGTTGGTGATGGAGGAGCCACATCAACAAGAGGGACAGAAATGGCTCTGGTAGCCAACTTGTGAAGTGCCAGTGAAGCAGCACCTGTCTGCTTAAGTTTTGGAGATTCAAGAAGTTCCAGCAGCAATTCTAATCCTGTAATATTTAGCAGCATGTTGAATGAAGATCCTTTTAAGAACTACTAGGAAAAAAACTATTAAAAATGTAGACAGAAAATTTTATTACCATTATTGTCAATGAAGATAGTTTTGCAATCATCAATAGAACATAAATGAGCAAGAGCAAGAGCTACACGTCGTTGAAGACCCTTTTCTGCAAAGCACATAAGATACAACAAGTGTTTCAGTACCTGCCAAAGAGAGGGGAACAATATAAGAAACATACCCAATAACATAACAAATAATTGGGGGAAAAAAAAACCTTTGGTCTAAATTGATTATAATCCTCATCTATGACTAAATAATAGAACACCCGCCACAGAAATCAATAATTTGCAGGAAAACTTACTCGCCCATGCATCTTCTCCTCTAATCTCGTTAAGGTCTTTGCTACACACTCTCTAGTAGGCTGCAAGTGAAACAAAAATCGTAAGGAAGCGCCACTTATAAATTATACAGAGAACACAACTAGATTATAATCAAGAACCGATACCAAAAAAAGGAAACGTTAAATGCAAATTTATAGATTTTACTATGACGAGTAAATGACCATACTTGAGCTTTGAAATTTCCATCATGCAGTTTTTGAAAACCGCCAGCCTTAATAATGTCAGCAACATTGTCCTATCACACAAAGTTGTTAAATTAATAAAGGGCAACATACAATGTTGACAAAGCAAAGAACAACGAAACTAATTTCACCTCATTATCAGCAAGACCGTAGAGAGTAAAAGCTGCATTGTGTTGGATGGACCCATTCTTTGAGCCAAGAAGATTGATTAGAGGTTCAATACCCCCATGATAAGCAATTCCAGCTTGATTGTGTAAATTCTAATATATAAAGTATGTGAGCAAAAGAAAAAGGGAAAAAAAAAACAGAAAACTTGTGAAAGCAAAAATCAGCATATACATAACTATTTAATTACAGAAATAAGGAAGCACAATTTTAGCACTTATATATTTATGAGAGCAGTTCTAATTTGCAGTGTAGCTTTATAATAAAGCTCACCAAATATAAATTTAAATATGAGATTAAAGGGCAATCCTGGATGAGGCTGGCCAGCCACTGTTATGATAATCAAAACTCTACTCTGACATCAAATTTTGTATTCTTTATACAGCTAAATATTATTTGTTAGTAATAATCACCTGTGCCAACCTCCCAAGAGCAAAAGTTGCCATTTCCCTACGCTGTGCATCTGGAGACTTAAGCATGTCAACTAGCGGCTGAATAGCCCCTCTTTGGGCAATGTGAACCTGCATGAACAACAAAATGATGGAAGTCAATGAAAAGACGTCCATAAATGACAGAATTGTCATTGCAAACTTGCAACAAGACGACTTTATTCACCTTGCAATCTGTATCCGTTGAAGCAAATTGACCCAGTAAAAGGGCTGCTTCTCTTTGACTCTCTGCACAGCTAGAACTGTAATTGAATTATGAACTTGCAGGGATTAATAAACAGTTTGATAAACATATTTTCCTAAGCTCCTTATAGAAAAAATGAATATCTAAATTGTTACCTAAGTAATCCAATGACAGGTTGTAAGGCCCCAGCTTGAAGAACTTCTATCTTAATATTTGGCGAAGAGTGGACCAGATTTCCAATCACACCAATCTACAAAAATGCTAATTCAATTAGTTCTAGTAGCCTAGAACTCTGCGCACAGCAAAAGTAAATATATATGACAGATTATGCAATTCATTGCAGCGTCTTAACTGCCTCATAATGTAGAGCAGGATCCTCTGATCGAAGCATTAGTACAAGAGTCGGCAATGCATTGCAGCCAACAATCTGCAATTTGTTATTCACGTCACCCAATATAAAAAAGAAAAAGAAAAGAAAACTATTAGATCAGGTAGGTGTGCAGTGTGCAATGTCAATTACCTGATTTTTATTTTCGTCATTTTTAAATGCAAGAGTTCGCAAAGCCCCTGCAGCTGCTTTCTGTACATTTGTATCATTGAATTCAAGCAATTCAACCAGAGGAGGGATACCACCTTCCGTCCTGAACATACCATCTACATAAGAGTAGAGAATAGAATGTTTGTAGAATACATATCTCTAAGGCATGAAAAAAATAGAAAAACCTGACAAGGGCTTTAATGCTTGTATTCTCATGTGCAAGGTTGGTTATTGCATCAGCTGCCCTCCTAAGAAGACCGATAAGAACTTGAGAAATGCTATCGGTTTTGTGCCTCCTTAACAAACGTACAAGATACGGCAAGGCTCCAGCGTCAACAATGAGTTGTTGATACTCTGGCTGTTTCAAGATTACCAGCATAACATAAGCCACACCACAATTAAGATACTTCATAATTCACAAAAATCTGAAATCAAGAAAAGAAATTTTAAAAAACACAATCACCTGTATCAAAATATAGAGCCATACAGTCAAAAAAGTTCAATGGAATGCAGAGAGATTGAACGGTATGTTACATTATTCAATTGCTTTAGTCAACACAATACACCCTCATTCATTCCCTACAACATTGATGACAGTTGTGCTCTCTAAGCACCTGCTTAGTAACCAATTCAAAGGAAGCTAATATGTTCTACACTCAGCATGAAGATGAATAGTGGGGCTAGATAAATAAGCAAATTATTCATCCCTTTTATTCAAGAGTCATCTGTTGTAAACTAAAGGGAGAAGCACACATGGGATTAACAAAGACATTAATTTCCCCCCTTTTTTAATAGTGAGGACCATAAGGAACTTTTAAGTGTTGAAGAACAAATTTGTCCCACACAATTTTAATCAAAGAAAAATAAAGTTTTTGTCTTCTAATTGTGATTCGGCAATCCATCTTGCTTTTACAGATTTTTAGATAAACTGATCAATAATTGTGACAATATTGTATATGGCTATATGCCAATTGCCATGGAGCTATAAATCCTCATATACAAGCATCTCATCATCTAAATTGGTTCACTATACAAACTTAAAATCCCAGCTTCAATGGAGATACCAAAGCCAAACGATAAAAAATTTCATTCATGTTCGATAAAATTATCCGTGCCCTTAACAGCAAGGTGAAAATCACGCAAACTAATCCATTAGACATGTTTTAAGAAAGGCCAAACAAATGAACAATGCATAATATACTCCACTATTGGCTAAAATCACAATAAGATCCGCATATAAGTAACCCTAGGACACAAATTAAATAGAAAAAGTTAAGAATCGTCGCATAGATAAGATTCTCAAAATAAACTTTAAAACAAAACCCAAAAAAAAAATGAAGCTCAATTACCTTAGCAGCAAGAAGCCCAAGAATCATTGCACAGCCTTTCTCCAACTCATTATTTTGTGGGTCATAAACATCATCGTCATCGTAAGCAGCAGATGACACATCTAAAAGCCTCACAAGAACAGGTATAGCACCACACTCTACTATGCTATCCACAATTTCTTCTGCAACAGCCAAACAAAAAAAACTTCAACACAAAAACAACAACAACGATAATTTAGAGACAAGATGGAATCAATACTAAAAGGGCACCCTTCTTGGCGAATCCGGAGAGGACGTGGAGCGCTCTCAGAACAGAGACACGGTCGAACACGGAGGTTGGGAGTACTGGGGAATTGATAAGCTCTATTTGTCGAAGAATCTGAGCAGAGATATCTTTCTGATGATGTTGAGAGTCTTCGCTGACCAGCACCTTGCTCTGATCTCCCTCTTCGTTGCCGTTGAAACCGCGTTCGAGCTTACGCTTCAAGCTTCTGCGTGTGGTGGCCATGGAGGAGAGAAAAAACGGAAATTTGGAAAAAGAAAGAAGGAAAATTAGAGGGGATTTTGAGTGTTTGTGTTTTGCAATGATGACAGTGAAGCCGGAAAAAGAAGGAGAAGGGAGTGTGGAAATGGAGGGAGAGCTGAGCGCCAAAAGTTTGTTCTTAAGTTCCCTCCAAATTTTGGAGGGAAAATTTCCTCTTCCCTTCTTTTCTAAATTTATTTTCCGCCAAATGCACTTTTCACTTTTTATTTTTTTTATTTTATTTGTGACTTTTTTGCTTTTCTGTTTTATATTTTTTAATTTGAGAACTGAATTCTGCCAATCGCGCACAACACAGGGAACAACTATCCTAGACTAGATAGATGGATGTAACTATAGGTAGTGCTTGGTATCTATTCTAGGACAGTGCTTGGTATCTATTCTAGGACAGCAGAGACAGAGATAGTAGAGACAGTAGAGATGAAAAAATAAAAAATATTGTTTCAGTGTCGTGTTTAAAGGTGGGTATACAGGCCACGATCCGCATATCAATCCGTTTAACTTGCAACCCACATAAAAATGGACAAAAAAATTCTTAGTCTGCTGACCCGCTTTCTTTTGATGGTCGGGCCTAGCCTGCGGAGTTCGTGGATTAATCCACTAGCCCGCATAAGAAAAAAAGGGGTTATGTGGGCTGGTCCATTGTTGGTCTGTGTGATCCGCGACTAGTCCGCGGTTGCTCCACGTGGTCCGCATTTGATCCGCTGTTGCTCCGCGTTTGGTCCGCGATCTGGTCTGCAGGCTGGTTATGCGGACCGGTCCGTTGGTCCGCGGGCTTATGCGGGGTGAACGCAGACCATGCTAAAGCCTAGTCCATTTGTTAAACGGACCGGTCCAGTCCGGCTATTTTGATTGTGGTCCATCGCTGACTAGTCCGCATACCCACCTCTAATCATGTTTGATTGTGGAGTATAAAACATGATCATTGTCTCTATATCTTGTTTGGAAATATGAGGACAAAGCAACAAATATATGATACAAGATATTAGCACCCCCATTGGACCACCATCGGCCAGCTCCCAGACCACCACTGTACCACCTATAGTTGTGAGGACATATAGAAAAATATTAAATATGTATATGGATATTATTGAAAGAAAAAATATTAAATTTCTGTTTCCGTATTATGTCCCTATTTTCTAGAGGTACAGAAATTTTTATATTTATGTCCCCATGACAGAAAAAATTTGTTATTCCCTATTCCTATCTCCATCACCAAACAGATTTGTGTTTCCAATATCTATGTATTTCTATTCCTGAAATAGCAACCAAACACTACCTAACTAATAAGTATGACAATTAGCTTATAAGCTTATACATTATAGATGTGCTTGTATCGGATTTTGGAGGCCCACATCACCTTTTTCATCCTTTTTTTTTGTATAGTTAAATAATTTTTAAAAAATAATCAGAATCTTAAAAAAAATAATTTTTAGTTTTTTGTAGAATTTAAAAGTAGTAACTTTTGTCAAAATCAGTTTTTAACTTTTTCAAGCAAATATATAGGTGTATTTGTTTCAAATTTTTTAAAAAATAATTATGAAAAATAAATTAAATATATAACTGAAAAATTAAAAAATTGATTTTTTTCAGAAGCTACTAATTTTAGCTTCTATAAAAAAGCTAAAAACTGATTTTTTTAAATTTTAATTATTTTTAAAAAATTATCTAAATATACAAAAAGTGATTTTTTTTTTCCAAAAAGAGTGATTATTTGTCAAAAATAACAAATAATCATAAACAAATGCATTCATAAAATTTAAGTTTCATAATCACTTTTTTCAAATATGAAACAAACGCACCCTGTAACTAATCTTGCACAATTAGCTTTTTCGATATATCATTAACTTTAAAATATGGGGCCAAGTGATAAAAAAAAAGTGACATCTTAGGGAAACAAAAATATAATTAAACTAATATTTTATTACTTTAAATTAAATTTTTGAAAATATCTTATATGATGTAGCATTATAAAATCGTTCTCTATTTGATTGACTTTATTAAATAATATCTAAAAGTAAAATAAAAAATCAAACTATGGTAAGAGTTTTCGATCTTTTTTTATATATAATTCAAAAAGTACATCTCAACTCACAAAAATAAAAAGCAATAGTCCCACATCAAAACATACATGATCAAACACATAAATAGCTTTTGGATAATTTCCTTCTATCATGAGTTAAGTATGTTGCTTACATATAAATGGTACCACCTTAGAGTATTTTATAGTTCCTTCATATATTAAAACTCTCTATGTCAGATCTTTCTTCAGTTTGACTCTTTCAATCCACGCATTTTCTTTTGGGTAAAATATGTTTATCTCTCTTGAGGTATTAAGAAATGATACTACACCCCATTTGTTTGAAAAATCTACACTTCACCCTATTTTACTAAAGGTGTGTTTAATACTTTTTCTTTTGTAATTTATTTTTTATAAGTTATATATTAAATAAAAAAATATAAAATAAGTAATAAATTTAATTTCTATATACCGATAGTATAAAATAAAATATTGACAAATAAATCTTTTCCAAATTTGACACTTTTTTAAATTTTTATCGGTTCATAGTTAAAATTATTTTATATTGTCATTTTATAGAAACTAAATTCATAAATAAAATTAATAATAATATTAAAATTTAATAATATTTATTTTATTAAAAAATTAATAATAAGAATTATAAATAAAGAATATATAAAAATTAAATAAAATTTTATAGTAATATTAAAATATATAAATAAACATTAATTATTTTGAAAAAATAAATAATACTTGCTAAATAATATTAGTAATAAATAATATTAATATAAAATATAATTATATGAATGAGATTAAAAAATATTAAAAATAATTTTTATAAATCAATAATTTAATTATCATAATTAACAGTTAGTTATCAAGCATGATTTGACACTATTTTGAATTATTATTAGTTTCTAATATAAAATCATATTTTACACTATATACTAATAAAAATTCAATAAATTGTCAAACTACATGATCAATCGTTATCATAAAAAGTAGTTACCTAATATAATTTGATGCTTTTTTAAATTACTATTGTTTGATTTATTTTACAATTATTATTTGTATGAATTTAATTTTGATGAATTAATGGTGTAAAATTTTTTTACATTGTTATCTAATTAATCATCTCATTTAAATAGTTTTCAAGTAGTAGATATGTGAGTAAATTACTTTGGTTATAAGACAATATATGCTTGAATAGATTATATAACTTATTTATACTATCAGTACATAAAAATTAAATTCATTAAAATAATAATTGTGAAATGAATCAATCAATAGAAATGCTTATTATTATTTTTTTAGTTAAAATAATTATTATTATATAATTCTCAATATTAGTTATAAATTTAGTTTATATAAATTGATAGTATAAAATAATTTTAATCATAAACCAATAAAAATTCAAGAAAGTGTCAAATTCAGTAAAAAGTTATTTGCCAATTTTTTATTTTATGCTATAGGGTATAGAAATTAAACTTATTACTTATTTTATAATTAATTTTATTATTTAGTAGATAATTTATAAAAAATAAATCATAAAATAGAATACACCAAACACACATTTAGTAAAATGGGGTGGAGTGTAGTTTTTTCAAATAAATGAGGTGTAATGTCATTTCATGATACCTCAAGAGAGGTAAGTGCATTTTATCTTTTTCTTTTTTTAGTTTATTTTTTCACTTATTTTCTTTGTTTTTACATTACTAGGCTTTAGCACAAAGTTATATATAATCACATGTTTCCTTCAGAATGCTTTCTTTTTAACTTTTTTCAATAGAAAATTAATTTTTAAACTAAAATATTAATTTTTTATAAAAGTTACTCATACCCTTTACCGAAATACCTTGTTTAATTTTTTTTAATATGAAGAAACTACTCATGTTAGTTTTGGATTGTTTACATATTGATGAATAATATCTTGCACATCCTTTCTCAGACACATTCTTGTGTGGGTCATAAACATCTTGCTCATCGTGATCAGATGACACCTCCAAAAGCCTCACAAGAACAGGTATAGCACCATACTCCACCATGCTATCCACAATTTCTCCTGCAACGTGAAAAAAAAAAAAAATCACCACTAACTACAACAACAATAATAAGAGACAAGATGGAATCAATACTAAAAGGATACCCTTCTTGGTGAATCCGCAGAGGACGTGGAGCAATCACAGAACAGTGGCACAGTCGGAGACGGAGGTTGAGAGTAGTGAGGAATTGAGGAGCTCTACATGTGGAAGAATTTGAGCAGAGATATCTTGGCAATGATATGATGATGTTGAGAGTCTTCGGTGACCAACACATTGCTCTGATCTCCTCCTTTGTTGCCGTTGAAATCTCATTCGAGCTTGCAATTCAAGATTGTGTGTGTGGTGGCCACGGAGTAGAGAGTGAGGAAAAATTACAAGAAAAGAAAAAACTATTGGATTGTGTATGTTTGTGTGATGAAAACGAGGGATGATAAGAAGAAGCAGGGAGCGTGGCGAGAGTGAGTGCCACGAAATTTATTAAATTACTGCGAAAATTTAAATTTGGAGGAAGTGACGTGGGAAACTTATCTGCGGAAATTCACTCAAAAAGTTTTTTTTTTTCACTTACATTTTTGCTAGGCCGCGTGGTATATTTGGTTAAAGGTTAAAGCTCAGAGAAATTTTTTAAGAATAAATTTTATACGTAAAATTATGCATAAAATTTATTCATAAAAATTTTCTCCTCAATTTTACCCTGGTCCCTTAATTAGAAGTATCAGATTCAAGTCTTGGGAATAGAAAGAAAAAAAAATCTTTATTGAGATATCCCTGCTCTTTGAAAGGACATCTGTCAACTCTGATTGAATTAGTTAGATTCCTAGTAATATGATTCAAATACTTGTGATTCAATCAAGACAAAAAAAAATACAAATTAAACAAATCGAATTGACCATCTAACCGGACGAAAAACTAGTTAAGACGTGAAAACAAAGTGCTTTAATTCAAACTAGGCACTTGAGCACTTTATAAAAATGTTTTTGGGTAGAAACACATTTAAAACTCTTATAATATCGTTGCTAGTCCCTTTAGTCAGAGTCAAAACTAAAAGACCATTCTTTGTGTTTTAAAAATGGTAGAAATCTACCTCTTGGATGTGAGGTGGATGAGGATATCACAGTTGAAAATGTCTCCCTTAGAGGCTCTTTTAATCCACAACCAAAGAGAAGAAAAGAGGAGGAGCTTTCTACCTCATTGATGTTTGAAATTATATGTGTTTGTTACTTTTCTTACAAGATCAAATGATGCAATGGCTTGTGATTTGGGTTGAGATGAGGAAGAGATTAGAGGATTTGAAGAATTGGTGATGGACTTAGAGAGTGTTTTTGAAGGTCTGAATAACTTGGAGAGGACGAGGGGGAAATACAGAGATTGAGATAGTTTCTTCTTATAAGACTTGCACAATGTGATAAGAATAAAAAAATGAAACTAATGAATGGTGCAGGGAATGGAGGTTGCTTAATGAAACTACGTCATTTTTTACGTGTTCTGACATTAGGAGCACCACTAAAGCAATTGCCCGAGAAAAGAAATTTACACGTAGAACCACCTAACAGCATTGTAGTGGTATCCCTATGCCCACCACCGCTATAGCAATCACTTGCTGACCCAAAAATTGCAAGTTGCACCAACCACTGCTATAGTGGTCTATAGCGGTCTCTGATGGCTATCACAATCACAAAATACAAGTTCTGCATTTTTTTGAGGTTTTTCATGTATTCGAGGTCTTTCTAGCGATACAGATAGGTCTTAAGCACCTTAAGACCACACTAGATTTATCCAAGGATACGAGGACGTGAGACATCACAAAATAGCTCATTAAAGGTTAGAATGTGGCATTACATTAATCCTTAAATTTTTTTAATTTCAAATAAATCATTGAAAATGAATCATTTAAACAGGGGCGATGACCACCATAACTGTGAACACCTGATTTTGTCCGGTCTTTGAGAAGAAAATCCAAAAATTTACATTGAGTTTATTTACTTATTTATTTTTCTTTTATTTGTAATTTCATTAATCATTTCATCAAATTTTTGCTGGTTGTTTCCTTTATTTACAAAAAAATAAAAAAAGAGAAAAGTTGAAGAAGAGACGAAGGAGTCTCACAAGCTCACGGACTCGTCTCTTTTTGGCCCTTTCCAGCTAGATCACGGGAGAGCATGGGGATAGGAGAAAATAAAAAAAATCATCAAAACCAAATGATAGTGTCTTTGAAAAATTTTGATCTCTTTTTCGGTGGGTTGGGGAATAAAAAACACGGAGACTGAAATGAGAGGGACAATTTTTTGGAGAACCGGAGAGAATCAACCAGTCCAGTAATTGAGCTCAACAAAAAGAAAGAAAAAATTGAAACAGGTATACATCTCCATCATCAAAATAAAAAAAATAAAAACAGGGCGCGGCTACTCACGCTTCATTGCCGCGGCCCCTCTCCCTCCACCCCTCAAATCTTCAACCACCACCATCCCCCCTCTAACCGCTGCGGCCCCCCTTCTCTAGTACCATCATCATCGCCGGTCAACCACTTCCACAACAACACAACCCACCCTTCACCGCCACCTTCCCTCTCTTTCAACATCATCAAAACACCCACCACGTTCCCACCTCACCACCAAGCCAAACACCGCCCGCAACCTCATCTCAAGCCCCACCTCCACCGAACCACTCGCACTCCCCTTAGATCTGCCCCTGATCCCGTGAACCACGCCTCCTTGTGCGATCTTGCCTTCCCCACATAGCAGCAGCACCCCTCGCCTTTGCCTTTGCAGTCTCGGTCAATTTGCATCGCTCTCTTCCGCCCTTCCTTCACTAATCTCCATCTCACTCTCGGCCCCTTCCATCTCCCTTTGCCTCCATATCTCATCCTTTGTGAATATGTAAAGAAAAAAAGAGAGAAAGAAGTTGAGTGTGTGTCAAGTGAGGGAATAAGAGAGAAAGGGAGATTTTGCTTTATTTGTGTAAATGAAAGTGTGTGTGGGTGAGGGGAAAAGAGTGCCGTGAGTGTGTGCGTGTGTACAAACGCGTGAGTGTGCGTGAGAGAAAGTGAGGGAGTGGTGTATATGTGTGTTTGTGAGAGTGAGCTTTGAGTGTGTGATGGGAGTGATGGGTGAGTAATAGATTAAGGTTTTTTTTATTATTATTATCATTGTTATTATTATTTTCATTATTTTGTTAAATTTGTTTATTTGAATTTGATTCTATCTGGTTTAGTTATTATTTGTTTTATCTTGTGATTATTTTGGGTTTTATTTGTTAAGTTTGGATTTTGTTCGGTCTAAATGTACTTAAAAAAAAAAGAAGAGAGAGTGTAGTGCTGTGAGTGTGTGAGGAAAAGAATCCGTGAGAGGGAGAGGATTTTTTTTCTTTTTTTTAAGCGTGAGTGTATTTGTGTATTTTAAAATGTTCTTTCTAAAAAATATATAATGATGAATTTTAGTTTAAATTGGTGTATGTTAGTTTTATTTAATCATCTATGTTCTTAGATTAAGGTTATTATATTTTGATGGTTTAAGTATTTTGATTTTTGTTTACTTGATTAGTATCTATTTCATTGTAGTTTAGGAGTTTACTTGCTTAGCTTTGAGTTAAATAAGAATAAAACATTTCATTTATTTTGAGTTTCGAGTAAATATTAGTTTTTTTTAAAAAAATATATATAATGAAAAAGATAGAACTAATTTAGGAAGTTTGGTTTGGTTTGAATTATAGAATAGATTTTGATTTCATTTAGTTGGATTTATATTATCTTGTTGAGTTATGATTGATTTTATATTTGAGACTTGAGCTTTACTTATTTGATCTGAATTAATAAAGAAAATTATTATTGTTTGAAAATAAATATTTGAGTATTTTATTAAAGATTTACTTTTTTTTATTGTCATTATTATTATTATTATTTTGTAGGTTTTGTTTAGATTTTAAAGTTGTTTTATTTGAATTTGAAATTTTTTTAATTCATATTTATATGTTTGATTAGAATTAATTGCTTAATTGTGTTTATTTTACTTTTTTTAGTTTAAATATTTTGTGTTTATGTGTTTCAATTAAAATTAATTGTATAAATTGTAATATTTTACATTTCTAGTTTAATTATTGTACATATTTTGTGTATTTGCATTTGTGAATTACTTATTTAGTTTTGTTATTTTATGTGATTATCGTTTTGTGGTTATGAATTATATTTTTCTTTTGGTTTAATTATTTTATGTGTTTATATGTTCATTTAAGTTAATTGTGTTTAATTTTATAGGTTCCCGTTAAAATTAGAATTTTGTCTAAAAAGAGAAGTTTATCCATTTTTGATTCAAAATAAGTACTTGAGTGTTTTATTGGAATTTATATATTTAATTAATTGATGAATTATATAAAAAGATTAATTAGTAAGACGGTTTGTTAATCTCATGTTTAGAATATTTTAGGCTATGACGGCGATATTCAAAGTCTTTTCAAAATAGAGTTAATTTGGCCATTGACGGTTTGTTAAGCTTTATGTTTTAGAATATTTTAGGCTGTGGCGAACTTAATATTCTAAAATTCTTTTTTTCCAAAATTAACTTTTCACCACTTAATTTATTTGTAAATAATTTTCCTAATATTTTTCTATGTTATTTATGTATTTTGTTAAGTTTCTTTTTCCTAATAATTTTATTTCAGAATATTTTATTTAACTTTTGTTATTGTAGATAAAGAGTTAATTTATCCATGACGGCTTGTTAACTTGATATTTGGATATCAGAGTTGTGACAATTTGATATTCCAAATATCTCTCATAAGGTTTTTTATATTTTCTCTTACAAAAAACACCAAAAAAATAAATTTTCGCTTCTTTTTAGATTCTATTTGCAAGTATTTATTATTTAGAACAATTCCTTTTTTAAAAATTATATGCTTATTGTCAAATGTTTTCGTTTTAAATAAAGAACGGTTAACTTAGTCGTGAAGACTAGTTAACTCATTTTTAGGACATCTGAATTGTAACAGTTTGATGCACTAAAAGTTCTTTTCTTTTAAGAAAAATAATTTCCTTTTAATTGTCTTGAAACAGAAAATAAATGTTTGAAAAAGGTTATTTATTTAATTTGCACAGTTAATTAAAAGTGCGAGTCAGGGCAGATTGTACTTAGGAGTGCGTGGGATTAAATTCTTAGCCACTTCCCTATACATAGCAAACTCTGAACTGGCCCGATTTCAAAGTGACTTACCAAAAATGGGTTTTTAGAGCGTTTTCCAAATTTTAAATAAAAACATTGGTGGTGGCTCACGATGTTTTCAACAAATTCTTTCTCTTTTACTTGAGTCAAAATCGCGATGGGATTGCGACAATAACCTTGAATTTTCTAATTTCTTTAGTGTGTGTCTATATATGTACCCCCCTCCCCCCAAATTTTTATACTCGTGTCATTATAAAAATTGAAGACATTAGACAAGCTAAATATTTCAATGGCTCAATTTTATCACTCACTCTTTTATTTTTCCATCTCATTTTTTTTATTGTTTGTTTCTATCTGAATCAGAAAATATAATTTGAATATATGAAGTTAGTTTCCTTTCACTTAGTAAGATGTTTAAATACTATAATAGACAATATGTTGTGTATATGTGTGTTTATGCAGTTTTGATTATGGAATGCATATTTTCTTTTTGAGTAATTAACCTCTAATTTGGTCATTGATAAAAATAGCACCAACCCTAAAATAAATACTTATAATTAAAAAAGTAGGACATATTTTGTCTCCTCTTAATATTTTTGAAAGATTTAGAGGACAAATTGAAATTCATTGATTTATGAAATAGTTCAAATTAACCCTTAACAAAAACATGAATATGTGACAAACAAATCTATCAAAATACTGAGACTAACATATCTTATATTTTTAATTGTCAGAATCCATAAAATATATTTTTACCTTTAGATGCCAATTTTCGGCGCTATTTGTATAAAGGGCCAACTTAAAATTTACATTCTTTTTATATATTGTGATTTTCTTTTATGATTTGAAAGTAATGATTTATTATAAGGGTAAAAGGAATAAATTAGTGTATACATTATCTTTCAATATTTTTAGCCCCCTCTCCAAAAAGCTCTAGCTCTGCCCTTGTATTTAAAATCAAAATTTCATGGTGATACTATTATGAATAAGTTTTTACAATAAAAGGTCCAAAGGACATCATTATATGCGGGGATCTCCTTTGCAAGGGAAGTTTTAGCACGATAAATTTAGATAAAATTTTACCTTGACAAAATCCATTCCTTTGTATTTTAGTTTAAATCTTATAAGTTTCATAAAAAATATGTTTGTCCTCTCTTAGATTTAAAATTACATCTACCTCTCTTATTTCTAAATAATTTTCAAATACCAAAGGTGTGAGTTTTAGCCATAGATGTTTTGCTCACACATACCAGAAAGGTTGGATAATTCTCAGTGTAATTATTTTATGTTAGGCTGGCCGCGGATGCTGCAGAATATCTTTAATGATTCTTTTTTGAAAAACGACGGATGGGAAATAGTAAACACAAATCTGACTTTTTTGGGTCTTCTAAAATAGTGATAGATTTGTTTTGTGTCATTCAATAGTGACTGAGTTGAAATCGATTATTATTCATCTATACAATAGATAAAGAGGATTGTGTCATTGGTGACTGGATTGAAATTAATTATTATTCGTCAATACAATATATAAAAAAATTGTGTTGATAACTATCTTTTGGCATCTCTGATTGTATTGGATCTATTTTTTCAATTCACATATATATTTGAATTACTTCAAATATATAATCAATTTTAATAACTTCTGCCACTACTTATACCATGCAACAACTTGTAAATTTTTTTAATACTATTTATATATTTAAATAAATAATTTAATTTTAAAAAAATCACATTAAATTTTTAAAATGTGGATTCATATCCAATAGTTAATACATAAAGCCTTTTTTTTTGGGGGGGGGGGGGGGTCAACTATTACTTGAAGCCTTCAAGGCATGATCGGTCTAGCAAAAGAAGAAATTCACATTCCTGGACCAATCTAAGAAAACGAAGTACCACAAACTGACCCAAGGACACGACCAAAAAAAAAAATGTATATATGTGTGTGTGTGTGTATATCAACCCATGAATGAATTCATATAAGGTGGTCAGCCTGGAGGGATCCCCTTGAAGTTTGTGGGCCTTATTCGGCTTCTCTTCTGGATCTCCGCATTTGTATTGGATAATTCGTATGGATTAGGGTCGATCCCATTGTTTTGAACCATTCATACGACTAGACAATGACCAAAAAAAAAAAAACCGACTCGGCAACAATATTGAAATACTGTAAGGGTATGTTGAAACATGCTCATGGGCCCAAGCATTGTGACATTAACTACACGACCTAACACAATTGATAACTAGATAAACTATTTAAGCATTGGGGATTAGTCATTGCTGCAATGGTGGATACCTTGGATTGGTCACTACCACAAGATCAGTCACTTGTTTCAGGAGCTGCAGCGGTCAAGACTCAAGAGGATTAATTGGCATGAGACCTCTCATCATCACTACCTTCCTTAGCTTGTTGTTCATGTTTTGCTTTACAATCATTTACTTCGTATACTGTTAATGGTGTTAAAGAAAAATCTTAGCTTACTCCGTTGGGTATTGTTCCATTGAATTTCTGTGAACCAATGAATATACAAAATTAAAGGAATCCCTTTCTGTAATTACTATTGTCACAACGGTCGGTCTTTCATTAAACGCCATGCCAAAGAATGCTTCCCATCATGGTGATTTGGAGATCTCAAGTCACCATCAGCCATGGCAAATGCAGATAAACCCCTCCGAGGAAATAACGAAGATATGGACAATCATGATTTCCACGGTTGGGGATTAATAATAGGGTAAAAGTTCTACACGGTGCTCATCATTTATGAAATTTTTACTCGTATCATTTTTATTCGACTAAACAAACATGTATAAATATTGGAGATTTACTTCTTTTTTTCGGCATCAAACGTCTACTACATATATTGGCATTACATGTGTGAACACCCGATTTTGTTCAGACTCTCTAATTTAAAATTGTATCTAATTTATTTCTTTGCATGCTAGTTTTCATTAATTATGTCCTCTCTTTTAAAATAAAATAAAAAAGAATTTTGGAGATTGTTTGTTTTTATTTATTTCATTTCCAAAAATTCTAAAAAGAAGTCTTTTTTTTATTTTGGCCTAGTTCTTCTAAGCCTGGTACCCAAACAAAAATTTTGCTTTCATTTATATTTTGGCCCAATTTGTTATATCTTTCTTTCTGGCCCATTTGCATTCAAAAAATAATAATAAAAGAAAAGGAGCCACGAGCTACTAGTGTTGCTCCTTTGTTTTGTTTCTTTTTGAAAAATCACGGGCTCCTTCCTGGCTTCCCCTCTTGTCTTGTTCCTCCCAGCTGAGATGCTCGTGAAGCATGGGGATAAGAGAAAGCTTGAAAAAAAGAAAACAAACAATGATGGTGTCCTTGAAATTTTTGATTTTTCTTTCGGTGGAATGGAGAAGGATCCGAAAAAGCAGACAATATACATATTGGAGGGGGAGGAAGTCCATCTGGGGGGGAGGGTTCATCGTTGTTTTTAACAAAGATTCAAACACAAAATAGGCGTTGAGATACATCAATTTACTGAAGGCGGAGGTGAAATTCAAAGGAAATCAACAACAAATTTCAACAAGACCCGGTAACAAGGTAATTTCGCCGGCGACAATACGTGATTATAAGATAAACAAAATAAAAAAGGGGACATAGGGGGACCGCGGCCTCCCTTCACCGTCGCAGCCCCCCTCTCAATTTCTCCCTCTCCATCATCTTCAACTCCTTCCTCCACCATGATCACATACCACCTCCTGTAACAACCACCATACCCATCAAGCAACAATACCATAAGCGGTGGTTTGGCTCGCTTGCTTTTGAGATCCTACCACAAACCACCATCGCGGTCTTCATCTTCCCTGCTCCCACCAACGCGATCTATTTTGGTGAAGCCACCACCATCATCTTGATCCACGCCTAAAAATTTAAACCCAAATCATGAATAAACCAACCAAATAGGAAGCGAAACTAAAGGAGCGAAGATCACCGTGAGACCGCGCGACCTCAGTATTTCTCCCGGTATACCATCATCTTCTTCCCTCAGCACCTCCATCTTCCCCTCAACACCTCCATCTTCCCCACGTGCGGCAACCTCCATCATCACGCGCGTGCAAGCGCGGTGGAATCGCGACCATGCGATCGTTGCCCCCCCCCTCTCTCTCTCTCTCTCGCGAAATCGAAATCCTTCCAAGCCTCCGCGAAGCCGCCGTGAGGTTGCCATGTGAATCGGCCGCCAAATCATTGTCCCAGATGTCGGCGCTGCCAAGCGCGACCTTGTGCTTGCCGCGCGCGGTCACCTGTTCTCTTGCCTAGCTCCCTTATCTCGCTCCCTTATTCTTGATCTCCCAGCTCCTTTTCATTTAACTGTGTCTGTGTGCAAGTGAGAAAGGGAAAGGGAGAGGGATCCGTTTGTGTGCATAAAGGAAGAAGAGAGATATGTGCACGTGTGTTAATGTGTGAGAGAGAGAGAGTGGGGTTTCAGAAGGTGAGTGTGTGCACGTGAAGGAGAGTTCCGTGAGTGTGTGTATTGTATGGTGAGAGAGAGAGAAGGAGAGGGGGGTTGAGTGCTATGTTAAGTTATTATTATTATTATTATTATTTGTTAGATTAGATTTCAGATTTAGATATAGGTTGTATTTACTTGATTAGTATTTGCTCAAAGTCTTTAAATCTTGTTTGTTGGATTTTTTTTTTAAATATAATGAAAAAGATAGAACTAGTTTAGGAAGCTGGTTTGGGTGGGATTATGAGAATAGATTTTGATTTCATCTATTTGGATTTATATGATCTTGTTAAGTTGCGGTTGATTTTATGTTTGAAATTTGAGCTTTATTTATTTGATCTGAATTAATAAAGAAAGTTTTGCTATTTGAAATAAATATTTGAATACTTTGATTCGTTTAAAAAGGAACTTGTGATATGTCTTTTCATTTGTTGTTCGAATAGAATTAAGTTAATTTATTTATAAAATAAAATAAAAAAGAATGATTTAATTATTTCTTTGTTTTGAGTGAATTTAGTGTCAATGTTTCTTTTAATTAAAAAAGGGTCAAAAAGGAAAATGGTAATTAGGACTTTCTTTTGTTTATTTAATTATCTTATTTTTCTTGCTTAATTGTGTGTTTATATTTACAAATTAGTTTTATTTTTGTTTAATATTAATTATTTATGTGTTTTGTTCAAATCATTTGGGTAATTGTGATTATGTTTTTAGTTTATTTTATATGTTTAGATGTTTTGTTCAAATTATTTGTATAGGTTTTAATGTAATTTTGCTAATCTCAGTTAAAAAATATTAAAATGTTCTTATGAATTTTGGGTTTTAAAATAAAATTGAATAATTTGCTTTACAAAAATTTGAGTTACTTAATCTTTTTCCTTAAAATAAGATTAATTTAACCGTGACGGTTTATTAATTCTATATCCTGGAATATTTTAGCTGTGACAGCATGATATTCAAAATGTTATTTCAAAAAATAAGTCAATTTTTAGCATGACGGTTTGTTAACTTTATATTTTAGAATATTTTATTTCTGACAATATTACGAATATTTTTAAAAATAAAATTAAACCTTTTTTTAAAAGAGCTACGTGACTTTGAATTCCCTATTGCACTAGGGGATATATAGGAACAGGCGATTCTAATCTCTGTCAAGTCAAAATTAGATTTTCATAATATTATTTTGTTTGTAAAATATTTTATTATTACTTCACTATTTGCTTTATTATATTGATTTGAGTTAATTATTAAATTGTAAATATCTCTTTTTAAGAATAAAGTTAATTTGTATGACAGTTTGTTAACTTTATGTTTTAGAATATTTTAGCTGTGATAGCTTAATATCCTAAAATTCTCTTTCAAAATTAACTTTTTACTACTTAATTCATTTGTAAATAATTTTCCTAATATTTCTCTATGCTATTTATGTATTTTGTTTTATTTATAAGTTTTTTCCTCTAATAATTTTATTTCAAAATATTTTATTTAACTTTTGTTATTAAAGATAAAGAATTAATTTAGCCGTGACGAACATTAGCTCGATATTTGAGCATTTGAGTTGTAAGAACTTAATGATTCGAAAATTTCCTTAAAAATGTTTGTTCTCTTGTATATTTGTTTCTATTGATTTATAAAAATACATAAAAAAATAATTTTCTTCTTTTTTTTCTCCTATTTGTAAATATTTATAATTTATATATTTATCTTCAATTTAAATTTGCTCATTTATTTAGTAAATTTCTTATTCAAATAAAAATGTTAATTTAGCTAGTGGCGAACTGTTGACTAATATTTTGAATCACCAGATTAATGTGATTTGGTATTCCTGAAGTTTCTTTTAAAGAATTTATTTTATTTATAGTTTCATTATAAGTAAAATAAAATAAATGTTTGAAAAAGGTTATTTATTTAATTCTTGCTTGATTAATTAAAGTGCGAGTCAGGGCCGGGTGTCTTGAATCGCGTGGGATTGGTCACTGCCGCCATATCATGTAAACTTAGCTGGCAATGGTTTCCTGTATACTCAAAATGGGTTTTCAACGTTTTCGATTTTAAATAAAACGGTAGCGGCTCCCGATGTTTTCAGGAAATTTCGTTTTTAATGATCAAAATTCAGCGATCAGGATTTGCGACAACATGGTTTACATACAAGTGAAAAACCTGGTTGATTAACATATAATGATATACAGTTATGCATTGTAATGTCAGTTTGATTTTGAGATTGAAAAAAAAAAACTGACAATGGTAAGATGCGCTAGTGTATCCTATAAAGTATTTTTCTAGAACACATAATGACTTCTTTAATTTTTTTTCATGACACACTACGTACTCATGAACTTAATTACAACACGGGCATTGTGCTTAACTGTATGATTAAATTAACTTAATTTGTGTTCAAAAATATTTATAATCAAAATTTTCTCAGAGAATATTAAAATAAGAGCAATTATTTTAATTTCCGAAAATAAAAGCAAAAATCATACATGCACAATAACTATAATAATGGAGGAAAAAACAAAAACAGCAATATATATCATTGCACATTTTACATGCATGGATAAAATTGCGGGGATCTATAATCAACAACGAAAATCGAAAATGAAGTAGAGGTTTCCATATGCCAAATGAATAAGATATTCCCCAACTGCAAAATTGAACAAGAGGGAAAAAGATTAAAAGACACACACACACCCGGGACACACCCCACACCAAATGAGTATAATATGCCACTGTATAACTCTGTAAACAGTAGTGACACCTAGCTGTCACTTGTCGGCGATGGTGAAGAAGCTTCCTCTGGGGCTTCCAAAATCCCTCGCGGACCACATCTGCAGCCCTTTCTTCACTCCTCCGCACAACTTAATTTGTCGTTTTTCATTCGTGAACCCACTCGCAGTACCAAAATTTACACAAGCACGTCAGGGGAACCATATCATATATTATATTGTCTGTCTGTCTGTAGCGAGGTCCGTAATATACATACATAGTAGATACTATACACCAACCATTATTTTAATACAATCTAATCAAATTTAGGACCTAAACTCAGGGGAGGGTCCGGTCTACTCAGCCACGACCACGATGACAACCATGACCACCAAGTCATATAAGGACGGTACCATATGCCTAGCTAGCTATTCTTTTTATTTCATATTAATAGTCACTCTTGGAAAATCATGCAATTTTCGTACATTGAAAAGTGCGTCGTATATCAGTAACGGATGCATTCATTTTTAATATCACAAGATCGCGGTTTCTCAAGAACGGCTATTAATATGAAATGGAGAGAGTATTTAGCAAGTAGTCAAGTTATCGCATGATATTATTGGCGTGTTCTAGTCATTAAGTTTTCAGTATTCGCATTCACAGTGTTCGTAATAATGCAACACGGGTATTTAGTTACTTACATCTCAGTGTTGTCGCTCCAGCACACTTGTTATGTATCTGTAGATGTTTAGATTATAGGATTAATTACACTAATTTTCATATGATTAGGTGATATTATACGATGTTTATTGATTTATGGAAATATATATTATTTTCTTCTCTGAAAATAGTATCTTCACAAAGCAAAAATAATGTTGTGTGCATCCACTTTCCTCAAACCCTATTAGGTAGAGATGGATCTAGGTTAATAGAGGTGGGGGCTTATGCCCCCATAAATTTATTTAATAACTATATAGAAATGTAGATTTTTTAGCCCAATTTTATTAAGTTGGGCCCACACTAACGTTAAATGAGGCAAAACCAATAAAATATAGTATAATCCACTTATTCTCACATTAATGTATGATTATTGCCTCATTGTGAAAATATTCTGGATCTGTTACTACCACCAGGTATATTGAGCCTCCCATGCTATCTTTATTAATATATTATTTTCTTGTGAGATTTATGTGTAGTTATATTTAATACTCTTACATTTTGTATAATGTGATACTGAGTGTTGTCACGCTTAGTAATCCTCTACATAGAAAGTGTCGGTGTGAAGAGATAACAAGATTAATTAGATATGCCTCATCTATAGCTAGCTTTGTGCTTCATTATATTTGAAGTGACGTGGTATGCAAATAGTACCCGGATCCGATATTCAATTAGATGGGTACAGCTTGCTTCACGAGACAAATTAATATGATAAAATATCTCGAGTACACACTACACATTGTATGTTGATGCGGCGATTATTTTTTTTCAACTATATTTATTGAATAACATATAGTAAGATATTAACTCAATCCTATCGAATATATTTATATAAAAAAAATCAATCCTACAATACCTCTATATCCATGTGCTGCATCTACCTACATTACATAAAAAAAAAAAAATCCTCGTTTGGCCAAGGGTTTGGCTCAGGGGAGGCATGAGTGACTAACATGGTCTTGCAAGTCAAACCCCGGCAGTCCATTAATTACAACTAGGTAATTGCATGGGGTCTCATTGTTTCAGCATATGTGGTATTCTCTCACCCTTTCAAAATATTTATTAATTTAGAATAAATATAAATATTAAAAAAAAATATTAATAATGAAATATAATAAATAAATAAATAAATATTTTTCTATATATTAATTAACATAGCACAATAATTAATATTAATATTAAATAGAATACTTTAAAAATATAAAATTAATTATGGATAGTATTAAAAGAAAAAATTAATATTTTTTTAAATTATAAAATTAATAAATATTATAAAATATAAACTTGTTTAAAAATGGATTAATATTCTAAAAGTGATGAATCATTATATTAAACTAACTACTCGTCAATTTTTTTTTTTGACGGGAAATAGTTTGGCACACGAATTGCATTGAATTCAGTTTTACCGTACACGCATGTGTGCCATGTGTCCTCTTTGTCAATAATGTTTGTGCATGCAAGATGAGGAATTATGTAAATATTTCAAATTAGACACATGTTGAAATAATATTATATGTATAAATCACTTATCATATCTAATAATAATAAAACATATAATATATATTTATTATGTAATTTTGCCACGTTACTTTACGTGCTATTCAGTAAATGTAGCAGGTCGAGTAGAGAAGTTCAATTTTTTCTATGCTTGTTTTTCCGCAACTTTTCAAGTTGAGGCTCCCACGACCATGGACATAACATAATAATCACTTTGGTTTCTCATTTCGTGATCTTGGCCATCACTTTCTCCGGTGTTATCTCCACTTTTTTTTTCCTTTTCTTTTTAATAAAAAATTGCATTTTATCCTATTAATTAGTGATCATGCATGTGGAATTTAAATTCAAAACTTTATAAATATACAAGATAACACCCTGAATTTTTTTGAATATACAAATTGAATACTTTATTAATTTTTAAAAATGATCACATTTTTTTAAAAAAATCATGTATTAAATTGCACATTTTAAAAGTTCACTGACCTTCTTTTTACCAAAAATAAATAAAATTTTATGAGATCAATTTATATATATTTCAGATTTCAGGATTATAGTACACCTACTTTGATTAAAATGCATATTTATAAAAATTAAGAGAATTGATTTATATATTTTTAAAGTTTAGGGAGTTAAAGTACACATATATAGTCTATAATTTAGTAGCCCAATGCAATTTTCCTTTTTTGAAAAAAAATATTATCTCCAAAAGTATTCTCAGAAGTTAATCATAATTTCAGTTTCCCAATCTTTGTAAAGTAATTAATTAACAAGTTCAATCACACGTATTACGTTGTATGATCAATGACAGTGGAGGAATGACCTATGTATATTGAAGATGTTTGATTTAGTTATTTCCCTCGCCTTTATTTTGTATCGTTCATATGATTATCAAATCAAACTTTACATATACCGCATTAAAAAAAATCATATACTTTTTATACACGATCAGCTAGCTTATTATATTGTATAAAATTAAAATTAGCGCATTATAGTGTTATGAAAAAAATAATTTCTCAATCACATATATAGTTTAATTATTGGATTGAAAAAAAACTGTGCAAATCAACCACTCTAAAATGTGCTAATTTTTACATCAACTAAGTCCAGTATTTGGGGTTCATTTGGGCAGATAACTTATTTAGTTATTTATGTAAAAATAACTCATAAATAAGTTGTTTATAAAGTAATAATAATAATGATGATGATGATGTTTGTTTTGAGTATTCTAAAATGTAATTTCTGAGAAGTAAAATATTTTGACTACTCCGTATAGATAAGGGATGGTATTTCGCTTTTACTTGTGTTGTTACCTATAGATGGGATGGAACTTCGTTTAGGGAATCTCTCGTGACAATGGCAAATGAGACGACAAATACCAACTGGCATATACATGCAACGTTGACAGAAAGGGACAAAACCTCAACTATTTCTGATCTAGCTAGCTATATGTTTGTGGATTTTAGTTTGTTTCAGAGTCAGAGATTCCCAGCATATAAAGAGTAAATTGTTCTCACTTCCCTCACATAGGATATATATCTATCGCTATCTTTTGGCCGCTGGGCAATCTCTTCTCCACAACTGTACAACACTTACTCATCGGAAAATCATCATTTATTTTTGTCGATCACGGATGCTTAATTAGTTCCCCTTTAATTTTCAGAAACAAAATTTTGTTCCGAATTTTGATAAAAGAAATTATGTACAGTTTTAATGTAATTGGGTTTGAAGCATGTATACTTGTAATTAACTTTTACGCTACTCTATACAAGCAAGATCTTGCACCATTTTGGGTCCAATATTATGTATGAACTTTTGATTTTCAGTCCTATATTTTTAGTCATTGTGCTCAAAATTTATATCTTCATAATTATCACCACTTATAGCCAAAGGTCGAGGATTACGCAGAGGAATGGGGCAGCTTGTCACAACTTTGGACACACTCCAACACTATCAGTCCAAGACTTGAACTTACTCAACCTCTTGAAAGCCTAAGACTGCTCACTCACTCAAAAACGACTGACGGAAGTTAAGAGCACAAGAGAATAAGAGAACTTTGGTGGAGAGAACTCTCTTTATATTACACAATGGAATAGTTACAAATGACTTCAATGTCTTGGATGTCTCTTAGATCCCCTTTGGATCTCTTGGATCACTTTGGATGGTTTGGCCAATAATGGCCACCCCTATATATAGCCTTTCACCTCCTCAATGGACGGTGGAGATCGATTCTAACGGACGGTTCAGATTTAGTATCCAGAACCTTCCGACACTCCACACTTCTCTACATATGTCTAGAGTCTTCTACATATGTCTACACGTATCTAGAGTCTACTACATGTTTCTAGATACGTCTACATATTTCTACAAGCTTCTAGAAAGTTCTACATGATTCTACACGGTTCTACATGATTCCATAAGTTACTAGAATATTCTAGAGCACTCTACATAATTCTTCATAGCTCTAGGAACTTCTAGAATTCTCTAGAATTATCTACATCATTCTCCAATCTTCTGCATCTTTTTACGGTCTTCCGGAATTTTCTGCAATTTTTCGTCTATTCAAGAAAGACCGTTCGTGACAAGCTGCCCCCCAAAGAATTTTTTTTTTTTTACTTATATATGCATCTTAGCATAAATCTACAATATAATTTCTAAAAGATTTCTGTTTGAACACTTTATTAGTCCCTTAAAAAATTAAACATATATACCTTAATCCTCTAAAGATTTCACATTATAATAACATATTAATCTCTTAATAAGAAAATCAAATAAATATTGGCCTTAAAAAAGTAAATGCACATACTTTCATTCTCAAAAGATTTCACGCTATAACATATTAACAGAAAAACCAACGTTAGTCATAAAAGATTGATATATTAAAAGCCAATTTTTTTTTTTGGCCAAAGATAATTATGTTAAAAGTTGAATTTTTCAAGGAAATATGTTAAAAAACAATATTTATTAAGAAACTAATGTGTGTATTATTATCCTATCATAGTGATTAATGTATTTGACATAAAAACTTTTAAAAATTAAAGCTATGGATTTAATCTTTTAAAAACTAAAGTGTTCAAACAAATTAAAAACTTTTTAAGTACCAAAGTAAATATACTCTATATCTGATATATAAGAGGGAAAAAGTCGACTAGTGAATAATAAGTCAATAATTTCTTAACTTATGTCACTCACTTTTTTTTACACATCTACACCCATCTCAAAAGTGAAAAAAAGATAATACCCTAATTCTTACCTCTTTCATGTTTTATCTTGTTTATCTTCTTATTGTTGTCTTTGGGTATTAATGCTCTGGTGTCTTTCCACAAGAAGTACCCGGTTGATTAGACTTTGACTCAAAACGACATCTCTCATTACCTGGATAACACGGATAATATCTAGCCAGCCTTCTATTTCTAGCCAAGTTTTCAAGAAGGTCTTTGAGAGAATCATACTCTTTAGTTGTATGGCCAAAGGCCTTATGGTAGTCACACCTTTTTCTTTGATCAACATAGCATGGCTGATATCTGGGTGCTTGGGGGAGGGACACAAGCCCAACATTGCAAGCATTACACAATATTACATCCTTAGGATCACTTAAATGGGCATAGTTGGTATAAACTGGTCATGGGGCCCGATTTTGAAAATATTGCTCCCTGTTTGCCCTTTGAGGGGCAAGGTTTCTTTGACACCTTTCCCGTGGTTGGCGTTAGGCTTGTTTTCTATAGCCACCGGGAATGTCTAATGAGAATTCTGCTTAGGCTCATCTTTATTCCTCTTTCAATTCTCTGCCCCTCTTCTGCTGGATGTATCTGGCCACCCTGCTCTGTAATTTTTTCAATTTTCTGATCCAGGTCCTTTATCTGGGCAGTCTCCTTGTTAAATCGGCCCATGAAATCCTTTAGAGGTTCAACCTCTCCCTACACTAAGCTTTGAAGATTTCTAATTATCTTTTGGTGAGCTCTACTTGTTATGAGGTGATTCAAGAAATGGTCAATGAGGTCATTGAAACTAGTGATTGACTGTGGTGAGAGAGACGCGAACCACTGCTGGGCAGCATCCTACAAGGTTGACAGAAAGGCTTTATAGTGAAAAGCATCTGAATCTCCACACACCAGCATAGCATTCTTAAAAGCATCAACATGACTCTACAGATCTGACGATTTGTCATAAGGTTGGAAGTTGGTAAGAGGACACGACAGGTTTGATCATAATGAATTTTGTGAATGGGTATCTGAGATGGTTGTTTGAGGCGATCGGCTCAATGTTAGAGGTGTATTTGTTGGTTGGCTGGGTGGCTCCTCAGGATTGGGAGGTGTATTGGTTAGCTGATAAGGTGGGTACACAAGATTGGTTTGAGTGTGTTGACTGAGATTGGGAATGAGCGGGGGAAGATTAGGATTCATTTGGTTCGTCTTTTGGGTGGCAGTTGTTCATGCGGTTGATTTGTTGTTGGTGTCATGAAGAGATTTCAAGATCTGCTTCACGAATGGTGGGGGAATGTTGTCATTAGTGTTGGTGTTGGCATTGGTGTTATGGTCAGGTTCCTCGTTGTTCAGACCGGTGCAATCATGGCAGTTGGGGTTCATGAAGGTGTTGGAGTTCCTCTTATTGCGCGTGCCAGTGTTAGTGTCTGCCTTACTGCACGTGTTGACCATCGTTTGAGGTCAAGGGCGTTCAATCTGGGGAATTTCAAGGAGTGGGAGAAGTTTTACCTTTCCCCAAAGAGGGCACCAAAATGTTGCTGTCTTGCTTTAGGTAGAGGATAGGTCTGTGTATAGGCTTCTAGAATGAACTCCCTTCCCCATTGCCCTGTCGAGCATATATCCCTAGTTGGAGAATCATTGCTCTTCCTCAACGTTCTAGCTGTTTTAGCATTCAAAGGTAGATCCCCCCAGTGAAAAATCGAGGCTCTATGTTAATGCAGATGCATCAAGGGATTCGATACTCTTTGGGCCGGTTCAAAGAGCATGTTTGGAAAGGCCCAACAAGCTTTGCTTTTGGTTCGGCTTAGAGGCCCAACGATTTTTGAGCATGACCGGATGATAATATCAGTTAGACACCGGCCAATCCACTCCCTAATTTTTAATCATCTTCCACCATTGCTTATAGTCTAAAGTGTTAGTAGGGATTAGAATAAAATATAATAGTAGATTGAAGTCCAAAAAAATATTTTAAAATGGCTAAAACCAAAACGGCTTGTAGCCATAAAATCAAAAACATATTTAAGCCGTGTTCTCACTACAACTCTGCCAATTTAATATAAATAAAGTCGCCAATTTGGCAATTTCATATTAAACCAAGTCAACTCAAAAGGTATAACTTGAAAAACACACTAGTTGCAATTAATTGAAGTAAACAGCAACATTAGACGAATTTTATCTGCAATGTTAATGGTTCAAATGTGGAGTCCCCACTTTGCAGAAGAGTATATCCATCCATCACTCCAACCTTGAAATTGCGTGATCAAATCTTGTGATGAAAAAATAGTTATACTCAAAGAACTTACAAATGCCTCATGCCAATGGACCATAATTCACCCTGCGAAGTTGCAAAGGAGTAAAAGATGCGATCTGTGATAAATCTCTTATGTCTGTGTTTTGCATTATTGTTTTCTAACGGTAAATGCATATGCAGAGAGAATTTAACAACGTAACGCAATAGACCCTAATTCAATTAATATATAAAGCATTATATGATCTTACAAAGCTCATTCAATGCAGGCATCTAACTCATTTAGTCCTTCTGGTTCCCCACTTTCCCCCGGGGCCCTTGCCATACCATCATCGACGATCGACCTAATTAATTGCGAAGAAGAAAAGTGTCGGAGAAGGGAGATAATTTAGGTTAGAATTTTGTAGATATTAAAAAAAAGAAGTTATTATTCTACTATTTAATATCCAACCGGCCATCTTTATCATATTATTATTTTTTCAACATTTTAAATATGTATCATGCCATATCAATAAGTGTGTGACTCAAATATTTAGATTATATGACTATATAAATTTCTTTACATAAATAATATTAAAGTTTAAGATCATTCATATGCCTATATACTCACCAATAGCTTAAGTTTTTGAGATAGATGATTTTATGACATAATATCAAAGTCATACCATGATTAAGAGATTAGGAATTTGATCCTTATTATCTTTCATTATAAAAAATTATTTATGCTTCAAGTCCAAAAAATATATTCACATGAGAAGATGTGCTAAAGTATCAAATTGCTTATGTGTCTATCTCTATTCAATAACTTAAGCTTTTAGGAGAAATGATATCATCACAAATAATGCATTAAAATTAATCTTTAGTATATTTTGATATTATGGTTGAGATATTAATAGTAAATGATAAAAATAGTAATAACTGTTTCTTACGGTATAAACATCTAAAAATTTATCTTAAGCTTATTCAATTCACATCGAATAAAGCTGTGTCCTTGCCCTTCTTCAATAATGGCACAGCCTCATGCCTCAGGAACGGCATGATATTCAGAGGACGATGGCATATGTATATGGCTCTTTTAATGGAATTACCAACCAAGAACTCAAAGATTCAATGGGTGGAGCCCCTTGCCCAGGTACGCAGGCATACCCTGACATTAACATGAAATTAGTAACCAGACATAGAGTTGTTAGTACAGTACCTTATAGTACCGTGAAGTGATGGTAGTCTCTCTTCAATCAAGAATATCGATCAATGCGCTCAACGACTAACATTCTTCGAATAATGATCATCCAAATTTGCTTTTCTTATTTATTTATTTATTGTAATTTTGATAGCAGATCTAGAACTAGTGATTTATTCACTATAAATTGCACTGCTTATATTCCACACATTGACGGCAAATAAACAAACAAAACTGATTATCCTACCTTGGTATAACAAAGCGTTCATAAAAAGTTTTAAAAAGGTAAAGGAACTTTATAATCAAACCGTTTTGTTATTCTAAATTAGTACAAAAATAGTATTCAACTTTCTCCCCAAGTGAAATAATACATGTCCATTTCTTTTGTAACAAAACAATAATAAAAAAGGGGCCAGATCTTATCTCTTTCTCCACAAGTAATAGTGTGTGACGCAGTCCTTAAGATTTTATTCTTCTTGAGCGTAAAAATATATAGATGCCTTTTTTAGGCCTTAATATATATGCTCATTATCCATCAACGTAAAGCGTGTGGCTATTTAATTTGAAGTTGTTTGCCCGCATGTCCATAGATCGTTGTCATTCGGGACTTTTTTGGCATTTTGTATCTTGTGCTATCCCTTGGTGATGCATGCCTTTATCAATTATCTTACCCAAAATATTCACAGAATCAAAGTGTACTTGAAAAATATTAAGGAATAATGTCGGGGGAAATGGCATTATATTGACTGGTTGTTATAAAACATTAAAGCAGCGTGAATGCATGGATATTATTAATATATATTCTTAAAGATTTGTATAACTTTGGGTCTTAATCGAGTTGTTCAAAGCTGCCCCACCATATATTATGTCTTCAATTTCATAACTCTTTTCCTCTTGCACTGCGTGTCTTGTCATCAGTGAAACACTTAGTCGTCAAAAAATTTGATAATATAGAATATCAGTTGATCACTGTGAAAATGAATTATGAGACAATTTTTATTTATAATATTAAAGTTTTGAATTGTAGAGTCATTATTTTAAAAGAATTTTACTTAATTACCATTATATATATTGACCTAAAATTGAAATATTGCATAAGTAATTTTCAAAAGAAAAAAAAATTGTGAATTGAACAAGATGCGCACCAACTACTTAAGCTCCATCTTAGCCCCACGCTGGTTTCGAATCTCCTTTTAGTAATCTTCTACGATTGTTTTTTCCAAACAATAAAATAAATGATAAAGAAATTAACTAGCGTAGGTATTGAATGGACGTGCTAAACCAACCATTTAAAGACACGGCACCCATTCAATCGCACTTTAAATTGTGGAGCCTCAATATATTAAATTAAATGGCTCATTTATGCCCAAATTGTGGCTGTTTTTTCATATCAATCTTCCCCTTTAATATTTTAATCTTGTGGGGGAGCTTATATACCCACATCACTTAAAGTTTGTCTTTAATGAATCATGTAGCAAGGCTTTAGAATCTGCTTTACCAAAAGAATAAACAAGCATTGATAAAAAGCCATTCGGTACCGCCGTACCGACTATTCATTATGTCATGGTGAAAAGATTCTTAAGCTTATTAATTTGATTAAATGGCATGATTAAAGAAGGTAGTCAGTCTAACTATTCAGTCATTGAACTTAAAACCTGATCGTTTGGGTAAAATAGTTGTGGCTGTTACAATGTCTAAGGTGAATAATTTTTCACGTAGATTCTATGGTGCATTGGGAAACCACACCCCCGAAATTATAACAATATTTGATGAATGTGATTAAATGTATTTAGAAATGAACTAATTTAGTGTCTGAAATTGACCCTGAAATCAAAATTGGACAGCATAATTTAATTTTCATGTTTAGAGTTACATATAGCATTGGAATTATAAATTCATAATTTAATTTTATGAAATTTAAAAATTATACTAAAATAAACTCTTAATTCTTAATATATATCATGTGAATTGTCAATTGCAAAACTTATTGAATATTTCTCCCCTCATTAATTAAATAGTCAATATAGTTTTTTTCCCCATATATTTTCTAATAATTATGTTATAATTCTGTAGTAAAAACAAACATAGAATTTAAGATTCAAATTTTAATTCTAAAAAAATTCTACATTATACTTTTAAGAGATTAATTAGTATGTATTGATAGTATAAAATACACCGTCAACTAATTAAAATTTGATACATTACTATAATTTTAGTAACTACACCACTTACTCCTAATTTTTCTCATGAATTAACTAATGTGTCAAGTTTTAATTAGTTAATAGTATAAAATAGGTTTATGAAACTGTCATAATACATACCAATTAATCTCTTATTTTAATTCCAACATCCAAATTTGTTTGGATGGTGGAGTTGGAATTTTAATGTGAAATTCTAATTTCAATACTGATTATTTTGGAAATGTAATTGACTTAATTTTAAATTGTGTTTGAATTTTCTATATAATAATAACATGATTATTAGAAAATAAATGAAAAAGAGCAAAAGCTATGTTCTCACCCTTCACCTTGTAATTTAGTGATATTTTTATTTTGTCCCTAACAATTTAATAATCTCTCCGCATTGTCTTATTTGTTAACAATATCAATTTATTTTAATGAGGACTGTTGATTTAGCTCAAACATGTCAATTTTTTATTTCATATAGATGTCATATTATATATACAAAAGCTTTATTTTCATCCTTAGCCCTTAAGGTTTAGTTTTTGTAGTTAAAAGTTGTCTATAAATAAAATCAAATTCATTTCAATAAGAATGATTAGATAAAAATAGAGCTTCAACTTATATAATAAGGTATTCACACATGATAATAATGAATATTTCAAAATTGAACTAGTAGTATTATATTTATGAGTAAAATTAACTGTGACGATAGCAAATAGGATAACATAGAAATATTCTCAACAAGTTAGGGATGAAATCAAAACAAAAAAGGGGTGAAATTGAAATATCTTTTAAGATGAGGGAGCAAAATAGATTTTTTGTCAAAAAATTATATTGACTTTAACAGGAAAAGGGATATTTAATTTAATAAATTTTGCAATTGATAATTTATAGGGCACATATTAGAAATTAAGAAGAGATTATTTAATTATTTTTTAATTCTATGGAATAGAATTATGGATCAGAACTATAATTCTAATTCTTTACGTTACTTAAAATATAAATCAAATTGGGTCATCCAATTTCAATTTCAAAATCTGGTTCCATATTCAATTCTAGATATCAAAGCATGGTAGATTAGCTGGTTTAAAAGATAAAAATTCTTGAAAAAAAGAAGAAGGGCAAATGAAATAATGTTATGGAAGCAAATGATTATAAAAAATATACTATTTTGTTAAAGAGGACAAAGATATAACAAGGACACGTATTATAGTCTAAACTTCTAACGAATTTGAAAGTGTCAGAAGGCATTTGCATACTTGAAAATAGCCATGATATTGAAAATAATAATGAGATATTGATAAACCACATCTATATAAAAAAAAGATGAAACAAAAGAGAAATTATTACCGACAATATATTTCTATATAAATTAATGTTATTTTTACCATTAAGATTCTAAGAAAACAATTTGACATCACTTTTTCTGATCTATAACTAAAGGCTTAAATATGTTTTTGTGCTTTAAAAAATAAACTAGTTCTTTTTTTGGTCTCTTTCAATTATTTCTAAAACTGGTTGGTATTAGTCTTTATAGTTAGATTGTTTATATTAAATGATGAATTATCTAGTGGAAAATCGCATCATTCAATTATAAATGACAACTAAAACCCAAACATTAAAACTAAATATTTTAAAAATATTTGGATCAGAATTAATTCTTTTTGGGGCAAAAACAAATAAAATTCATTTATTTTTCGAGACAAAATCATCATAACTAAGCTGTAGTTCCAGTTTAATTATTTAATTACATAGGTTGATATAACCTATGTCTTTTATAATTAAAGTAAGAGTTTACTTTTTGTATTTAATTTAAATATACTAATTTTATATTGTCATCAAATTATTTTTTTTATGTACATGTTTTTTAAAATAATGAGGTGATAATCAAACTTATTTTGCTTATATACTAATATGTAATTAATTAATAAAAAATTGCAATAGCCTTCTTTCTTTTTGCTTGTTTGGAAATTTTGAGGAGGGGCAGAAGAGGTGGAAATGTGGAATACAGTGCAGAAGAAAAATTAAATTGGGAAGAAAGCCTAACTCCATTTTGACTCTTGTATGTTGGTCTTGTGATATTCAGCGGGTGAGATTGGAGACATTTTGCGCCACTTGGCTGTCTTGTTTTGTCCCGTTCCGGTGGTTTGTTTCTGGAACACATTACCAGCCACCAATCGCGCCACTCTCACTAAGCAGCCAATCTCAAGCCGCTCGATGACTCTCGGCTCATCCAAGGCCCTGCCCCCCCCCCCTCTCTCTCTCTCTGTTGTTAAAGCCCATGCCCTTTTTAGTAAATATCTCATCTCATCACGTAACTGAATTACGAAAGGACATACGTTATTGGCATGTGGATATTACAAGGGAAAAGATGAAAAATGGGGGGATGTTTATACGGGGACGACATTTACGCGAAAATTGACGATTCACTGTGTGAAGTCATGGTTATACATCCTCTATTATTTAATAAGTATCTATTTTTATTTATACACACATATTAAAAAAATAATTAGATAAGCTTAAAATTTGGATAAATTTAAGTATTTTTTTTACAAAATTGTTCTAATCACTTACTTCAACACTTTCTTTCATATTTAATTTATCAATTAACTCTCTAATTTCTCTTCTGCGAGTATCAAAGAAAAAATAACTAATATTATCTAAAATTTTTAAATGGATAAATAATAGTAGAAAAAATAAAATTTTATAGATAAATACTCATTAAAGAATAGAGATGGTAATTGATTAATAGCATGTTTGTTTTGCTTTAGAGAAATATTTGACCAACTCAAATATAGACTTAATTTTTTTGGAACACCTCGAATGGAGTGCAACCAGGCTATAAATGTAAGATGATTACTCTGGTGTTGATGGACATGTGGAAAGTAAGAGTGTCAAACAGGTGAGGCTCGCTCGTTAAATCCCACAAAATAAATGGGCTTAAACAGGTCAGCCTATTTATCGGTAGAATAAAAATCCCCAGTCTGGCCCATATAATTGCATGTCTTTGATTAAATGGTGGGCCTTAGCCTATTTTTTTTATCTTTTCATTCTTTTTATAATTTGGACATATTTTACTTATTCTTTATATAGCCAGCTAACAATCCAATAAAATAAATCAAAAGAATTTTTTGGTTTTCTAATTAGACAAAGTATTTAATTTAGACAATTATATTATAATGTCATAGATATTGTATTCTTTCCATATGGACAAATCTAAATAAATTTTACACAATAAATTTCACAATCTAAATCCATATGGACAAATAAATTTAATGCCAATAACCAGGTTCACACAATAATAAATTTCACAATTTAAATGCAAATCCAAGTTAAGAATAAGTCAAAAATATAAAGTTAAAATCCAAATAAAAAAGTTTTGGGTTAGTTTGTGCTTTTGTGAATTTAGGCCTCCAAATTGGCTACTACTTATAACCTTGTAACTTCACTAACTTGGAAGTTGTAAAAATAAAGCAGGTAAATAGGCTGCCCTTTTATTCACAAGGCAGGCCTCTTTAACTCGTAGGTTAAGTAGGCAGATTGCAAATAAGCTTTTGTTAAATAGATTAAAATTTTTAAACTTGGTCCACCTATTTTTTATGAGTAAAATGGGTTAACCCATTATGTTTATCCCAGTTTGATGGCCCTAGTAGAAAGGTGTGCAAATGATACACATCTCTCCCCTTGCACGACTAACGATGCCGAAGGTATCATAAGTTGGGGTTAAGCTTAATAAGAGGTGTTACTAAGGTGTCTTGATGCATTTTAGAAATTCAGAGAAAAGCCTGTGAAAAACACAAATAATATTTTATCAGTTTTTAATATCATATCCCACTTTTTTTTATAAAATTGAAAAAATAAAAATTCATCAGCAAAGATGGTCTTCTTGAGCAAAACACGTCTCGTTAACCCACCAATATCTCTCTTCTCCGCTGATGAACTCCGATTGGTTATACAGCGAAGCATCGCGGCCGTCGTGAAAGTTTGAACGAAACATAGGGTCATTCTTTTAATATGGAACTTGGGTTGTTGTTATACAATAATATGGAATTGAAAACATATTTACATGAGTGCGGGTGCGGCATTACAAATCTCGCATAGTGCGAGAATTTTTAAAAACAATTTTTAATTTTCAAAAACAAAAACTCGCACAGTACGAGATTTTTTAAAGAATGATTAAAATAGTGATAAAAATAATAAAAATGATATAAAAACAAAAACTCCTTTGCCATTTTTTGTGTGTTCAAAGCTCGCATCATGCGAGATTTATAACTCCGTAATGGGTATAATTTTTCTTCCAAATTCCATATTATTGTTATTCTTTCACTCAACCTCCATATTAAAACAATTTCCCCCGAAACATAAGTTGTTTTACATTTTTTTTTATTCAAATCACAGTTGTTATTTTACCTTCCTCAATGATATTATCTCAGCTTGGTTCGGTTTGAGATCGACTCGAACAAACTGCTGCCGAAGATTATCAACAAAGTCGATTACACATAGCATAACTCGGGACATGTAATCGGTGAAAACTTAAACATCACCATTGACACTGGAATTGGGGAAACAAATATAGAGCACAAATGCAAATCTTGCCTTTGTTTGGTTGCTGCTACAAACCTGCAGCATTGCTTTTATTTTCATGATTTTTGTCTCTGAAAATATTCATGTACTTAAACATAGAACACATTAATTTTTCTACTTACATCGTATTTTTAAAATTATTTTATACAGTATATACACCAAATAATCAGTATCCTAACCCCCTCATTAACTTTGCAGGCTAACGCCATCCCCAAGCCAAAATGGTCCCCACTCCATCATGTGTCAGCTTCCAATTTTAAGGGATTCAATTAACATTCTATTATCATTAAATATAATAAATAAGTAAAAAAAGTTGAAATTATCATCATGTTTAATAGTAATTTTTTTAGGTGTTAAAATAATATTTTTATCTTAAATTTAATAAATAGTCATGTCTTCTAAAACGTTTATCAAGTAACTTAAAATTATATGCTACTTTAAACCAAAAAAAATGTTTATTTTAACATGCATCACGAGATGATTAAAAAGATAGCACACAATCCTTTTATTAAAGGGTAAATTATGTGAATGACAATAGGATATCGCTGAAAACTGGATTGACCCCTATAGAGGGTGACAATTTTTCTCGCCTTTTGAAGGAACAAATTTTGTTAACTTCTGGTGGCTAAAGGTGTATGAAGTACGAGTTAGATCCACTAAATTGCGATTTTGTGGTTTGGACTACTCTAACAAAATCCAGTTGCCATTATTTTCTCCAACATACTCTCGAAATCAGCTTGTGAGTTTAATAGAAGGCGCGAGATACTATGATAAAATTATCAAAAAAAAAAGATACTATGATAAACGTGGTAAGAACACGACAAATCTCTCACTAGGTTTGTCTTTTATGACTACCAAAATCTTGTCATGTGGTGGACACGGCTTCTTGCAATGGCTAATTGGAAAACTGTCACCCGGATCTGATGTAGTGGGTATACACAAAATATTTGATTAAAGGATAAAAATAAATAAATTTTTCATGATTATATTTTATTTATAAAATATATAAAATTTAATTATAAAAAATTTATTTCATTTTTATTTTTCAACCAAACATATTCTTAGAGTTAAAACTTTTTAAATTGTTTATATATATATGTTACATATTGATTTTATTAAATATATTTAATTTTATAATATTTATATTAAAAATTACAGATGTAATAATATATTATTTAACGACAATGTAAGTAATTTTTACAACAATAGTATATTAAAATTAAAATTATCTATATAGTAATATATTTTTGTTTTTGTTTGTATTAAATGTATCACAAGACCATTTAAAAATTAACACGAGGATAAATAAAAGATACCAGTAACAACAACACATGCTTCTTAAATTCTTCTTTTATGTTTGCGAGGACCATTGTCCCCACCCTATTCCCCGCGAGGCACCGAAAAATAAAACGTGATCAGATGATATGGAAAAGGGAACGTTGATTAGCTCGTACATAATATATATATATGGACTATCAATATTTCACATATGATCATACAACCTTTAAGATTTGCATAAAGAGGAAGTTAATCAAGCTCCAAAAAACTGAAAAAGGTTTCGGCCAGTACCTACTGAGTAACAGAAAGTGCATCCTATCAGTGTGAGAAGAAAATGCAAATCCACGTCAAAAGAGAGCTCTTAATTGGGAAATTAATTGATGGGAACTTCAGTGAAGGGTTAACTACTCTGTCACGCTAAAGAATTCCATGGAGAGCTTTTTATATTTGGACAAAAAAAGGGTAATGATATTTTTTATATTTAAAAAATGGGTGTTTGACTTTATAATTATTGGATGTGATGGATGTTAAAGATAAATGAAGATTATTATCACATCTAATAATTATAAAATAAATATCTAAATAAATATTTAATTTTTAAGTGTAAAAATATCGTGACCCTACCACCTACCAAGCAGGTACAAGCTGAAAATTGTTGTGGTCCCCCTTTAACAGTCCCTAACCTCAAGAATCCTCCATTACTCTTACCATGACACCCAGAATTTAATACCGTGGAATTCCATCGATATATCGATATAAAGGGACAGAAATTATCTCCTTAAATGATGTTTCATTTCCAATTCTATCACTCATTTGTTGTGACGTGAAAGATGATTGATGATATATAATTAGCGACTATTTTAAAATTTTAAATATTATTAAATAAACATCCTTCGTGTGATGATAATTAAATAATTGATGCTACTATTTCTATCTCAATATTCAGACCCTAGTGTCATTTGTTTAATGTGAAGGGACGACTCTTGATCGCATCCGGTTGTAATTAAGATAATTTTTTCACCCATTAATAATTTTTCCCTTAAACATTAAAATTTGATACAATATAAGAGAAAACTATTAGAAATTAAAGCAGAATTTTGTCATAATTATTTCATAGAATAATGTGACCTCTACTTGATTCTTAATTGAGTAAACGTTATTACTTTATATTTTATTTAATGAGCATTCTTCCTCTAGGGTATGAGAAGGTTATCTTATCTTGCACTCAATGTAACTAGCAATCAATATTGGCAAAGCCGTGAATCATGTCTACCCTTACCTAATGATATTATTGGCCGAGTGGTAACTAGGTGCAGGGAGCATGTATGTGCTCTAACTACAGTGCTACCTAACTTGTTGTGAAGTGTCCTGCACTTAGAAAAGGCTATGGGGAAAATATCAGAAAGAGCACAAAGGAAAAACAGAAAAACCAACGAAGACAGTGACATAAAGCAGCAGAGAGTGCAGGCTATTTAATGCCGTGGCATAAGCAACCGGTGGGTAATTCAGAGGTGAGCCCAGTTAGGGGGGGGGGGGGGGGTGGGGAAGGGAGAGAAGAGAAGTACTGCACTGCAATCACCAAACTCACCTACCAAAACGAGGAAGAAGACAATTCAGAGGAGCATACTATAAATGAAAGGCTGGAAAGTTAAATTAATGGGGAAAGAAAAGGTTGTTTCCTTCTTGTGAGCTTGGTAGGAGAGGAAGAGGAATCATGGGAGAAAAAAGGTGATCGACTGTTGTATGTAATGATGTCAGTTTGACACTAGGAAAAAAAAATTGGGATTGGATTTTCTTTTCCTTCACTATGCTACTGCATGAAATTGCTGCTACTATTCTTCAAAAGTGTTGGGTGGTTTTACCTGCCTCAATACGCGTATCTTCCATCACATTGTACTTTTTCAGATTTCTACAATATATAGGCTTGCAAGCTGTAATTTGTAAATGCATTGTTGCATGCAAATATTGGCTTTTTTACGTATATAAGTTTTTTAAAAAATCTTTATGTATCAAACTCTGATTTTGTGAATATTAATTTTGCATATCCATTTTATACGGGTGAAATCGGTTAAGTAGTAATAGATTTTCGATGACTAAAATACACAGAAATTAATCAAGACAAACTAGATTTTTTCTTCTTTTTATTAGGAAAATCGATTGACTATAGCTAGATTTCTAACCATTTTGTTATACCCAGAACCAGTGAGATATCAATAGATTTTTGACACGTTGTGGCAGTTTCACCTATTTGGGTGGTTTTAAACCTCTCCAATTTTGTTTGAATTTTCGTTTTAACAGTAATTTTGGAAAGCCACTATAGGAAAAATGGTATTACTAAAATCAAACATAATTAGTCATATTAAACACCATAGCTACACACAAAATAAGAATCAAAAGATGCAAAAAAAAAAAGAACCATAATCAAAGAAAAAATACAAAGGTAGCAGATAGAATAATTATCTATCATCTAAATTCTCAAAATAAATATCTATTTTGGGGCTGTTTTTAATGTCCACAATCTTATTTGTATTTTTAATATATATATTGCAATATTTATGGAAAACCACTGCAGGAAAAATGTCACTATGAACTAATTGTGTTTGTGGTTCGTAAGTAAAATTTTACGCTCTTCATTGTGGTTCATATTGACATTTTTCCCATGAAGGCTTTCAAAAATTAAAAAAAAATATTGCGAACATTAAAAATCTTCGCAAAATAAATAATTATTTTGAGAACTTAGATGGATAATTGTTTTACCGCTTCCTTTGTATTGAATATGGCATTTTTTTTCTTCATTTTTTCATTCTCATTTTGTGTGTATGACTATGGTGTTTAGTTTGGATAATTATATTTGATTTTAGTTCAAGGTGGGATTTTTCCCATAGTGCCATTCCAAAAAAAACAGTATTTTTAGGAATAAAAATAAAAAAAACAATTGCGGAGGTTGAAAACCAAAACTGTCGTATAAAGTTAAAAATCTACTAATTTGTGACCGATTTCACTGAGAAAAAGAAAGGGGAAATCTACTTCTTCTTTTTTTTTACTGATTTCTATGTTTTTGGGCATTAAAAATCTACTACTACACTTAATCGATTTTACTAATATAAAAAAAGAATGGATATGCAAAATTAATCCTCAAAACATGAGAGATTGGTACATAAAGTTTTTTTTTTAATTTATATACACAAAAAGCCTGTAAATATTTGAAAAAATTATACTTTATCATTGAGCTATACATTATGTGTACTTTAGATCCTAATATTTAATTTAAAAATGTGTGATTCAATCCCTGAATTTTCTTGAATGTATAATTATTTGACTATTCTATTAAATTTTTTCATCAATTGTTTAAAAAAAATTACAAATTTAAGAAAATTTGGATATCAAATTGCATATTTAGAAAAGTCCAAAGGGTCAATTTGCTTATATTCCAAAATTCAAGGAGGTTATAGAACACTTATTTTGACTAAAATACACGTTTTTAAGAGTTCAAAGGATTAATTTACATATTTTTAAACTTTAAAAGCTAAAGTACATATGACTTATATTTTAAAAGATAAAATATAATTTTCTCTAAAGATTTGAGTGATACTCACATGAGCACAAATTTTTCACTTTATTTTTATATATACTCATAATAAAAATGGGTGACACAAATTTTGTTTGACATAGATTCACATATTTACGAGTTTTATAAACTTTTTTGTCAATATGTATGAGAATGAAGTGGTAAATTTGTGCTAATCCATTTTTTTTTCTAAATGTACAAACATGAAGTATGGATACATATGCTTATAAGACATCGACTGGGATACCGTAATATATAAAATTCATATATGTAAGGTTCAAAATTTGCAATTTAGAGATGTCTAACTATTAATATTCAACATTTTTAAAACCCCTTCTAAAAAATACGAAATATTATCTTGATGTATATGTCATATATATTAATAACAATGGTTATTTCTGAGTTATTACCAAAGAATACATGTTTAGTAGGATCACTCGTGTACAAAGTACATGTGTATGAAAAAATATATATTTGAAGTGACCATCTAAAGTTTAGTTTTATTTACTTCTAATTCACAATTCTTTTTTTTGATACAAAGTACGCTCTCAAAAAATAAATGATGCTGGTCTATAGTTGGTTATCAGTTAAACCATTTAATATATAAGTTAATCTATTACAATAGATAAAATTAAAAAAAATAATCAAAATCACACCATAAATGCATCCAAGAAAAAAGAAAAGAAAAGGGGTAACTTGGAGGGTTGGCACGGGAGAAAATTGATGTCAGAAAAGATCCTTGAGTGCTTTATTCCTACCATTTCCAGCTTCCTCCATAGTCCTGCATGAATGATTCAATACAATCAGAGAGAATTTTGCAGCCCCAATTGCATAATTTAAGTCATACTCAAAATCGTTCCAACACATGAAGAGGACAAATTAATGTGGAAAGAGAAATGACAAATCTGGCTATAGAACAACATTCTCCTTCTTCCACCCCCAGTGGAAGCCTTGCCAACACACTGCAAATATAGAAGATTATGGAAGTTGAGCTGGTCACTAAAAACTCCCAAGATCAAAGTGATGATCTGGAAGCTAGCCCATGATGTAGTCTCGGTAAAGAGCAACTTGGAACGAAGATCCCAAAACATTGATGATTCTAGCCCTCAATGCTCCTCAAAACATGAAACAATGGCTTTCTGCTTCACCTCGTGCCTTCACTCAATTTGGGTATGGGAGAAAGTGAATCTTAGGCCACAAGGAAGACAAGACACCGAGCTATCCTTCTAAAGATGGTGGTTGGAGAGGGTGGAATCTCTTTTGATGAGGACACCCTCGGAAATCACTACACATCTTGCTCCGTTTATCATTTGGAGAGTTTGGTTAGTTAGAAATGATAAGGTTTTTGAAGGAAAAAGATACTTACCCCAAATAATCTTAGATATTAGTAAAACTCTAGGTGATGAAATTAGTAAGCAAACACTCTTATTTCTTCCTTTCCTTAAGATTTTAGACCTAGTGTTTTATTACATTGATTTGAGACCTCCATTTTATTAGATATAAAATCATTAATATACCATAATCAAATAATTTAAGCTTTTTGAAATAAATGATTTTACGACACACTTGATATTTGCTATTGTCCTTTTGGACCACTGCTCATTTTATTTGTTGTGAAATGGAATTTTCTATCTTTGTTAAAAAAAAAAACAAAAGAGGAAGTAATTTCTTTCCTCGAATTGAGATATAAAACCAAGAAAAATGTTATATGAACACATCAAAGGGACTCATTCATATGACACACATCCGATCAACGGGAAAATATTTTTGATGTCGAACCTAGGCGTCCATGTAGTGCGTACTATTAAATTTTATGTAAAATTAAAGGCTTAGCGTTGTACCCAGAAAATTAAAGGATTAGCGGTTGATATTCCTAAACACACCATACACACTTTAATTTGGTATAAATATTAGATTTGGGTATTCTAAAGTGAAAATATCACTTCAGTGAACAAAATAAAAGAATTTTATCCTTAAATCAATAAAATTAAAAATAAGTTCATTTTTATTATATTGATCTAAAGTGAAACTCCTCATTTTACTTTCTAGAGAATCCAAATCCATAAATATTTATGTGGTCAGTTTGAATTGATCCTATATCTCTGCATCTTTAATTTCTGCTAGTAAGTTTTGTCATAAATCTGGAACAAGGTTGTGCCCAAGCACTCAGAATACGCTACAGTTTAAAGTTGAAGCCGTAATGAAAATGAAACCTTTCGCCCCTTGATTGCGTGGTGATTGTATTTTTTTTTCTGCTTCCAAAATAAAAATAAAATTAGTCACGAGTCTAGTCGTGGTGGTAAAGGCTCCACAAATCACGCAGCCACTTTAGGGAATTCACAATCGCATGAAACTGTAGTTGCTATTTAGCTTTACTGCTTTAGCATGTCCCCAGAAAAGAAACGGTAATTATCCAAAGTCCAATCTTCGATTCCCTGTTTGGAAAATATATATGTCACTTCTCCTTTCTTCACTGGGAGATGTCAAAATCAGAATCAAGGGAAGGAATCAGAGAAACAAGAAACTCTGCCACTAAATTATTAACTGCTATCCACTCCGACAACATGCACAGCCGGGTAAAGTAAAAGCTTCACGAGTTTTACTTTTTTTTTTTCTTCAATTAAAAATAACCTGACCTTGGATACATTGATACAACTGACAGCCTCAAAATTAAAAAAATAAAAAAATAAAAAGAAAAAGAGACGCCGTTAGCGAGAGTGCTCACGGCGGAACCTTGCAGGGACTAGGTGGTAGGCTAGCTTTTCCGGTGGCAACCAGACACTGCACAAAACTCTCGATTCTGTTACCGTTAGTTTCCTGCAGTAACCGCTTCCCGCCAAACGGTAACGATTCCAGCACCCTCTCCTTCAGCACCTCCTCTTCCAAACCGAACGCCTGCACAACAACAACAACAACACACGCCGTTAATTCATTCCGTCAAAAAGTTCAGTTATAACTGAAATCAAATCAAATTTTGTTAGCAATTCTGCGTAAGAAGCCATAGAGTTCACTCAAAACGAGGCAACTGAATTTTCTCATTTTTTTTTCTTTTCCCATTCCTCAATTTTCTAGGAAACCAAAAAGTCTCTGGAATGAGCCAAAATGGCGCACCTGGATTCTGACATAGTCCGTACGGTTCCAACAGAAGGCGTTCCCGAGCATCTGGTCAACGGTCTCGGAAACACCGTCGATGGCAATGTCGACCACCGACGACGTGGAGCATTCGTTGACGTCGCGGACCTTCTTCGCTGGCGCTCCGTTCCCGATGGACAGGACGAGGAGGTCCTCCACGCCGTTCACCGACGGGAAGTCGCGCTTGTTGTGCAGGACGTGCGTAACGGCGGCGGCCGCCGGGTTGTTCATGACGAGTCCTCCGTCGATGGCGGAGCACGAGGTCTTTCCGTCGACGGAGGCGAAGCGGAAGGGATTGAAGAGGCTCGGCGTTGCTGAGGTGGCGCGGCACACCTTCCAGAGCTCGAAGTCGAAACTCGGCGACTCGGACGCGTCGGCTCGGGAGAACACAAACGGCGCCGAGCTCTTGAGGTCAAAGCAAGGGATCAGCAATGGCTTACACGTGTCTTTCAAGGTCAACAACCTTCCTTCCTCTTTTCTCGTGAACACGTGCTTCAACACGCTGTCCATGCTCTTCGAGGAGAATCTCCGGCGCCGGCGGAAGACTCCGGCGTGTTTGAGCCTGTAGAGCTCGTGGTTTCTGTCGGCGATGAGGCGGACGGCTTCTCTGGCTGTGTAGAGAGGCCTGCCGAAGCCGTCGTCGGCTGTGATCATGGCTGCGAGGATGGCGCCAATGCCGGTGCCGGCGACGATGTCGAAGAAATCGGCGATTTGAGCGTGGGGATCGGAGGTTTTGGCGCGGATCTGGTCCTCGAGGTGGACGAGGGCGGCGCCAGCGACGGTGGCGGTGGTGCCTCCGCCATCTATGCTGAGAATGCGGGTTTTGGCGGTGGCTTCGTAGTGGGAGAGCCATTGCTGCTCAAGTTTGGAGAAGATCTCTAAGGTCACTTTGCTTAGCTCCATTGTCACTGAGTGAGAGAAAATTCTCTGTGTGAGTTTGAAAGTGAAGAAGGAACAAGAAGAAGAAGAGATTCGGAAGTTGAGAAAGCGAAGAAGAGGAACGAGTGTTATTAGTCAGGGTTTGTAGTGGCTGGAGAGTGCACGTTCTCCGATTCTCTCTGCAATGAGAGGAGTTTAAAAGCCAGCGGAACTGAAAGGTGCGTTTGGAAATGGGGGTAGTTATATAACACGATCCTTGTGTCCTTGTCCTTGTGTTTTGTTTTGTTTTGTTTTAATAATACTTATTTTACGGTGCGCTGCAGGCCTCTCTCTTTTCTTTGATTATTAATTAATAATTAATAAAGGAAATTACTTTCCCTGTTTCCCGTGAGAGGGGGAGAGCATGAGTGTGTGCACGTGGAAGAGCGCGTGATGGTGTTATGGGGTTGCGGGAAGCGCCAACCTCGGCTTGTCAGTCGGCTCGGCTTTCGCTTTGCTCGCCGTCTCTTGTAGTACCACTAGTGCTACTACTGCCACCGGCATTCTCTAACAGCTGGGTGTGTTCATTGTTATGCTATTGTTGTTATTTTGTTTTTTTATTATAGTTAATGGTATTTTGACATCTAAAAAATAGATATTTATTTAGATATTCATTTTATAATTATTAGATGTGATAAATGTTAAAGATAAGCAGGGACCACTATCATGTCTAATGATTATAAAATAAGTGTTCGAATAGACATTCACTTTTTGAGTATCAAAATATTATTACCCTTTTTTTATTATTATTATTATTATTATTGATTTGGTGTGCAATGTGATTCCATCTTTAATTTATTTTTTCGCCAGCTTATTTTGGACTGGTTATTGCTTAGTGGTCTAATTGAGGAAGATAACTGGAAATCTCCGGTCACGTTTTTGGGATGGGAAGCCTAGGAATTAGCGTGGAAGGATACCATATCAGATAAGGACATTAGTTAAAAAAAAGTGAGGAAGAATATTTTTTAACCAGAACTCAGGTTTTTCTAAAACATGTTATATATTTGTTAGTCTTACAGATCTTTTCTATAACATGGTTTTGGCCCAGATTGAAGTCAGATTACCAAAACTAAGGCTTACAATTTATGATCCAGCCTTCATTCTATCACTCCGACTTGGGGGTTTCGAAGTTGAAGGTCTTGGTTACTTAGGATATTGATCTCCCATCTGAAACAGTATACGCACGTTGTCTTTCTATTTTTTTTCCTTTTCATACGTGGGTATCTACCCGTTGTTGTTCATTCGTCTATATGACCGAGCTCATCATTTTAACTCAAGTATGCCATCTATGATCTAACCCAATTTTTAGTATCTCACTAAGACCAGGTTAAAGTTACATATGTTAGTTTAAGTTTTGGAGGATAGGCGTATCCTAAGTGTCAAAAATATTTACAGATACGCCAACAATCAATGTAGCTAGGATTGAGATTACTTGGAATTGAAAGAGAGATACAGAATCATAACATGGATAATAATATACGTTACATTCATATAATTTATATGTATATGGAACATGACACAATTAAGCAAAATAAAGGAAAAAAGGCACCACTCTAGGCAAGTTCTTTTTCTCCTGCAGGTTTTTATCTCAAGCCCAATTATAAAAACAAATGAAGCCCTAAAATAAAAACAAACCCAACCCCTCATAAGAAAGACAGAAGCCCAATAATAAAAACAAACCCAGCCCATATTAGCCCAAAAAGTAAAGATTTTGCACAAAAATATCTGTCTAAAACATGAAAAAAGGATTGGACCAAAAAAAAAACTGAAAAAAGGAAAACCATGCACAACCCTCTCTCCCTCCTTTTCTCTTTCTTGATCTGTCAATAATCGCTCTACTACTTCACTGCTAGCCGCCCATGGTTTTGGTCTTGTTCACCACCGACAATGCACTCCTCCCGCGATCTCTCCCTTTATTGATCTCTCTCTACTATTTCATCGCTAGCTCCCTGTGGTTCTGGCCTTGGCTGGTCACCATTGACTTCTCGTGGTTTTGGCCTTGCTCACCGTCAGCAGCCGTTGTTTAGCTATTTTTGTCTTCTTTCTTCTGCTTCCTTATTCCTTTCTTCTCCTCATTGCATGCTAAAATGGGGTTGGGTTGAGAAGGAAAATGGGACAGGCCAACTAATGGAAATCGCTTGTTCCTAGTGATTTTGCGATCTTCCTCAGCGATCCCACGACAATTCAACGGTGACAAGTTGGAAGGTGACATCGAGATCGCCCAAAGATGTCAAAATCGTGGGATCGAGCAATCCTACGAGATAATTCTCGATCCTAGCTACCTTGCCAACAATAGTAGTGTAGGGCTCATAGCTTTAGGCTACGTTTGATTGGGAATAAAAATGAGGAATAATTTAAGTTTTATGTGTAATTTTGCATATGAACTCAATTATGAAAATTTATCCTATTTTCTTCCCCAACCAAACATATCCTAAGAGCGTTTCATCTTTGAGGCAAGGCCACTTCTTGAGTTTCTAGTATGTTTCCTTTGATTTAAATCTGAATGACATTAAATAAATACTTTATTTAGATGTTAGGTTGATTCAATATATGTCCAAGAGCTCATAAAAGATGCAACTATTCGGTTTTTTCTTTGCATAATGGAAAATGCAAAAAAAATTCAAATGGTTGGTGCATATTGCACAAAGACAAGGAAACCCAACCAAAATTTATTCAACTATTTTTTTTTTTGTAAGGAAATTGATTCAGCTATATTTTTTATAAAATAAATGTTCTCTATTAATTGAACCAAACTGTTAATTTTTCCCTTATGCGTATTTTGGTAAGGATTTCCCTTCTACTTTGGTGATAAGAAAAGAAATGACAGACCAAAAATGGGAGGGTTTTTCGGGTAAAGTAACGTATAAATAAGGTAGTGTTTGATTTTTGACCCAGGACATAAAATCGGACACACTAAAGACATAACATTATTTGGTTGTGGAGATAGGACTATAGGGGTTTTTTGTCCTTGGACATAAAATTCAAAAAATATTTGTTTGTTCAAAATGGAAGGACAAAACACTGAGACAGAAATTTAATATTTTTTCTTCTAATAATATTCCTATATATATTTAATATTTCTCTATTTGTCCTCACCACCATAGGTGGTCCAATGGTGGTTTGGCGGGACACATAATGTCTTTTTTCATGTATGTATTGTTTTGTTCTTGTATTTCCAAATTGGACAGATTGAAGATAGAAAATTATTTGGTTGTGGAGATAGGACTATAGGGGTTTTCTGTCCCTAGACACAAAATCCAAAAAATTTCTATATTCAAAATAGAAGGACAATGGAGACAAAATACTAAGACAGAAATTTAATATTTTTCTTCTAATAATATTTCTTATATATATATTTAATATTTCTTTATTTGTCCTCACTACCAACGTGGTCCGGTGGTAATCTGGCAAAACACATAATCTCTTTTATCATGCATGTATTGTTTTGTCCCCGTATTTCCAAATAATATACAAAGACAATTGTCATGTATTATATTTCACAACAAAACATGATATAGAGATATTATTTTTTATGTCTCAATTTCTATTGTCTCTATTATCTCTTCTCTTTTGAGACAGAAACCATATACTACCTAGCTAAGAGTTCATTGTTTTTTTGTTTTTGGGTCTGAAATAGGAGTTCATTTATCCTGTTTTGTATTTGGTCATATTGATATGTTTTCGGCCGAACAATGTCCATCCGTAAGGCTCAAAACAGAGAAGTGCTCTGTCTTCATGACAGAAGTTCAAAGGCCCAAGTGGAAATTACAGGCCTGTTTAGTTTTGTGGTTTCGAGTCCTTTAAGTGTCATGACCAAAAAGTAGAGGACGCATCTTAAGTGAGGCGATGGGCTCGACACAACCAAAAAAAAAATTGAGGAGAGGAGTAAAATGATAGTTTAATTATTTTTGGATTGTTTAATGGACCAACACAAAACAAAAGTTACAATTCCAAGGATGATTATTCCCTTATTTCGTCACTTTTCAATTTTCTTTATTCTTTTTGGTCAGGCCAGTTTTTTCATTTTAGAGTAATTAATAGTCTATTTGAATGGTACAATTTTTGACTTTTTTAAAAAAAATTTTAGAAGTTAAAAATCACATTTTTACTTTTTATTTTATTTAGATAAACACCTTATTATTTTTTTAAAAAAGTGATTTGTAGTGTTTTTTAATAGAGATGTCAAAATAGACTTAGTTTGTCAAGTTGATATACTAAAACCTTCATTTTAGTGACTTGAGCTAAATTTTTGATCCCGTCAAAAAATTCCAATCCGTCTAACCCGCATTGTTTAGCCTGCGAGTTTAGGTGGTTTGGGATGTGCAGGTCCATGGGCCAATGCTCTTTTTTTTAAGAATAAAAAAATTATAATTTATTGGTCTTTATTTTATAATAGCCTTAAAGACCCAAACCAAAGAGACATGAGACCAAGATTAAGTCCAAACCAAATTTAATATGTTTCTAACAAAAAAAGAAGAAGATGAAATGTATACACTATATGTAATAAATTACAATATACTATGTGTAAATGATTCGATTTAATGAATTGATGCATAGTTGTTATGGATCTTGAAAATTTAGGTATGCATCAATCAATAAAAAAGTTTTTTAAACAAAATTATTATACTATTATATTTTTTTTATTTTTTAATAGGCTGGTCTGCCCCATCGCTTTGTCATGGGCATTTTGCAGGGTGGGCCTAAACGAGACGGGCCATCACATTTTGATATCTCTATTTTTTTAATAAGTTCAAATATTTAATTTTTTAAGAAACATATTCTAAAACATTAAAAAAACACTTTTGTTACTATTTAAATATAAAATAACGTATTTATAAACTACTTTTAAACTATATAATTACTTAAATAAGTTGTATACTTAACGAGACCTAAATCCGAGTTGTGTCCCACGGGAAAAAAAAATTTCTAGTCGTGTGGAGAGATGTGGTGCGTTAACTGCGTTACTGCGTAGGGCCATAAAACAAAATGTTTGAAGCACATAGGATAGGAGAAATCCTTAAATTCACTGAAAATAAATCAAGTAGTTATTTTGTTCTATTTATTTATTAATATGTAAGTTTTATAAGTTATTGTTACCTTTTATTTCATATATATTTTTAATATAATAGATACCATATCAATTAATAAATTAAACATAATAAATATTTTATTTTGCTCTAACGAAAATTTCTCTATAGGATAGTCCGTTAAATACAACCAATCTGTTCGAGTTTCAACTAAATGAAAAGATACCAACCGGTTCGGGTTCTTTATTTCCAGGCATCTTTTTTTGATTGGATTTTAATTAGGCTTGACCCATTAGTATCATGCATCAGGGATGGGTTCAAATAAACAATTGGCTTTGGGTCAAAAAAAAATGAACAATGTGTTCTTTGGAGAGCTGGGCCTAAACTCAGTCTACAAAATGTTGTTTATCTATTTTTTTAATATTTTATATTTTACATTATTAACTAATAAAATTATATGAAGATAATAATCATAATGGGTGATTATTTTTGGTACATCATAATGGTAGGTTATGAGAACTAGCGGCTTAACAGCACTATCACGCATGTCGTCTTTTTTATTGTTTGGGTATTAGTATAAGTAAATATGCATATACATATACAACTTTATGCCGTGTTGATATTTAATTAGCAATACACTGTCAAATTAACATATGTATTGGCAAACATTGAAAAATAATTATATAATGATAAAAAAAATTGAATAAAAAAGATCCCAAGGATTTAGTTTAGGGTGAGTGTAATACATAACAAAATATTACACCCAAGGTAACGTTTTTATTGCTATAGTTTTCATTCCATTTGTATTGATAATACACATTTGCTTCTAAACTAATATAAAACTACTCTAATATTATGTATAAACATGTTACAGGTTCATTCCTCTAGAGACCATTTCAAGAGTCATGGAATCTAATCTACTTCGTTGAGTTTGTTTGCCTTATATTTGTCTACTCCACTTCAAACTTAGCTACAATCTTGTTTTTGTTACTTGTTTTTTTCCTGATAATTCACGATTCAAAGGTTGAAGGACTTTTCCATGGAAGAGGAGAAAAGCTTAACAACATCAACCAAAAAATAGAACAAAGAATATAATTTACACCACCAAAAAAGAGGAAACATAGTTTGTTAACATGATAGAAAAAATCCCAAACTAACAGCCCCATTTCCAGACCAAAACTCCCAAATGATTATAGGGAAAGCCCCAAATCTGGAAGCCAGAGAAAGGAAGAAACAACATAAATCTATGTTGCGGAAGGCGCAAATCAGATGGGTAAAAGATTTTAGTCCTGCCAATCATGTCCAAATTACAACCGATTGAAACCCACCAATTCCATCTATGGCACAATTAGGACAAGCCCAAAATCTAATTAATAGTTACACCTTCAAAAAAAGTTCGTTCCTCCATTCCGTAATAATAGACCAATCCACAAAGTAAAAGTGGGGAGGACCATAACTTTCTATTAATAGCAACCCACCCAAGAGCTTTCCAAGACTCAAAAGCATATGCATGGCATCACCCAACACCCCCCACCACAACATCAATTATGAATTCGGCTGCTTCTTATTATCTTACTTCAGAATTGCCAAAAAATTGAGCTGCTAACTTTAATGTTCCAAACTTTCTTTCAAGAACTTAGTATGGGCTTCCCTATTCTGGAAGATAAATTTTGCATAACAATTAAATTCAATGTTAGAGCGTGCTAGTAATAACAATTAAATAATGAACAATAGAAAAAAATGAAAAAAATTTAAAACAAAATACCAAATGGCTGTAACAAAAAATCAGTAAATTGATTAATGAAATTTTATAATTAGAAACAAATTATTGATCAAAGTAAGAAGAGATAACCTTATCAGGATCATTAAGGACTCCTTTCTGAAGAAATTTCTTACTTCCAGAGGGATCCCTTTGAACCAACATTTCTATCATACTCTAACAATGAGTAATATGAAATGAAGAACTTAATTTAGTAACAGAATAGCCATTCAGTACCTAAGAAAAAAACAATAATACACATTAACTTGTCAATGATAACATAGTTATCATTCTATAGCTCTGCAATATAGGACCATGATAAACACTTTTCTTAAACTTATGAATAGGGCATGGCATAGCATGAATATTCTATATTGAGTTCTACCATTCTCAAAAGTAACGAAACAAACATTACCGCAAAATAAAGTTGTCAAATGTTTAGTGGCTGCACCTAATTCAGTTTTACTTTGACCCCTATCATATGTGTATGTGTCAGGTAGTTGGGTGACTACTGTGCTCATCTCACTTCACTGTGATGATCATGAAGAAGCCAAGCACCAAACACTTTTCAGCAAATAATGTGTTGTAAACAAATAACGATGTGTTCTAGCCTTCTACGCCATACTGAATTTATGTTAGTAGGTTCAGTTTCCATTTTATCTCCAAATATATAACCATAAAATGGGGGTATGATAACTCTTTGGCAAATGTACCGAATTGTTCAAGTAGTAAAATATAGTGAGTGAGTATCGTCCTACAAGGATTGATGCTCTTAAACAATGCTTCACTAGTAAAATTTCTATTTAGATTATATCAAATTAATTTGAATTGAAGACCTCAACAAAGAAATAGAATAACAAAATAAACTATAATTGAGCACTAAACATAAACTAACAAAATACTTAACAATTTAAAAAGAGATCATTCAAGATTCTAAAACACTAGGGGATTGGGGTGATATGATTTTTCTTTACAATTCTATGAATTCATAAATCACATGAGTTGGACTTACTAGACTGATGAATTCATAACCCCTAGTAATGGAGTTTAGCAACTCATCCTATTGCAGAACAAAGAAAGCAAAACTACAGAAAAACTCATGAAGAACCCAAAATATGGAAGACGAATGTTCAATCTCCACTCTTCCTCTTATTCCCAAGGTGTTCCAATGGCCTTATAGCTTCCTTTGCTGTGTTTCTTTTCAAGTTCCTCTCCTAGGTCTCTAGAAGTTGCATTTTTTCCTTTATTTAAGTGAATTTTGAGTGTAGGTTTCTTTTCGTCATCGCCTAGGCGGTGTCTTTTAAGTGCCCAAGCGGTGACTCTCCAGTAGCGACTTTATTTTCAAGTTTGAGCACCTGGGAAGTGAAATTACAGCACCTAGATGCTCCATGAAGGGCAGCAAATATAAAATTTTGATTAATCTAAGCTACCTAAAAACATGTAAATATAATTAAAACTCAAATTAAAATGAAAATGAACCCAAAATAAATTACTAAATATGCAAAACTCAAAATAACAAAAATTTCCATTTAAAAGCATCATCAAAGGTTCAAAATATGTTTTCTTGACAACTTTCACATGCACAATTGCATACATAGATAGCACATCACACTGCCAAGCCTAAGATGTTGCTTGTCCTCAAGCAAAGGAAAAATGAAAAGACTAACAGACACCTAACAAAAGTTCTCAAATAGGAATCGCGTATCATACATGCTCTCATAAACTCCTTATTATCGCATTTTAGGAAAAAAAAATGAGCACAAGAATCATAGGAATCTATGCAATCACCACATGCAACCTGTATCACCCAACAAAAATGTATAAGTTCACGGTTCAGTTCCAAATTATTGTCCTAGATAAGATTATGCCATCATTTAGAAATTCACCCAAATTCAAACCACATTCTCATTTCTATCTCCACTAATGTAGAAGCAATGCATCAAGGTGATCAAAAGAGTCTTTTAAAGCTTATAATGTTAGGCCAAATTAAGATTAAGAAAAAAGGGAGAAGGAAAATTTAGAAAAACTAGGCCAAGTAATTGAAGCATGCATCACAGTCCCAAGAAGCTGAAGCACTACTATTCCTCATTGATTTTACTTTATTTGTCTTTTAGAAAAGAGAGTTTTTTCTTTTTCTTTTCTTGGTTTGCACTATTTTGTTTTTTTTTTCTCTTTTCTCCACTCTATTGTATGCATAATTTTTTTTTCTTTTCATAGAAGACTTAATCATAATAACTTAATTCAAGAGGAAGCAGCATTAACTATAAACAAAACATGAAATGCATAACTTCAAGTACCTACCAAAATTTATTAAGGGTTTGATTTTTTTTTTCTTTTCTTATGGTTAAAAGGAAGGGAAAATGAAAGGTAGAAACGAAAGAAAAAGGCCTTGATCATTTTATTAACTTCAAAATGGACCTAAGGATATATATCACAAGGTTGGCTTAAAAGGTTCAAACGGTAAAAAAAAAAAATGCCCTAATCATTTCACCAAGATGCACTACTCTAGGATTCGCCTCAACAAGGAATCAAACATAGTCTAAGATAGGTGTCAATCTTAATAAACCACATAAGTTTTCTCTAGAAAAATCAATCTAGTTCATCCTCATGAAAATGCACAATCTCGGTTTAAACTATCAACAAGAATTATGAATGAAAGCATTATCCCTCATAAACATTATGCTTATAACACTCCAAGTTCAAGCAAAATTGGTACAATCATTAAGCATTCAACACAATTCCTAAAAGAGAAATTTGGCACAACTACGTTTCAAAGACTCCCCTTTTTTTTTTTTAAAAAAAAATACTTGACTCTATGACGTAGAAAAATAATACTTGGAAAAGAAATTAAAAGAAAAAAGACAAGCACCATAATTAAAATGAAAACAATAGCTAAAATAAAATTAAACTAAAAGAAAAGGCAACTTTCCTATAGTCATCCATTGCTCATCTGCTTAACATCGTTGCCATTGTCTAGGCAATGGACGTGTAGGAAATCCTTGCAAGTCAAGTCTGAAGGTCTGAACACAAGCTCAAATCACCTATTTTATTTCTCAAGTTCTTTTATTGTGAGTTGACATGAAATGAGGGGCAAAAGGAAAAAAAATTGCTAATGCAATATAAAATAAAAAAGAAAATATTTTGATGATTGATATTATATACATCCCCCTATAAAGGCTCCAAACTTAGGGAAACACTCAAGCCGACTCAAGAAACACTAACTATTAAGCAAAAGATAATAAAACGTGGGTTGCCTTCCAATAAGTGCTCTTTTAATGTCATTAGCTTGACTTGTGAAAAACATCCTAATCAAAAATATATATTTTTCTTACAAATAGCAAGATTACCAAATACTTTTCACAAACATATACAAGAATAAAAAATGAAAAATGAAAAAATAAAAGCAATTTTCTTGTGTCTATTATAAGGAAAACAAAGAGTTATCAATTATTGCAAATTTAATTGGGAGATAAAAACACTAAACCAAAATCTCTCTTTATTTACATTTTTCACATCTTTTAACACAAAAGCCCCATTCAATTTCTCAAAGATCTCGATTGTTCTATTTTCATAGTCATCATGCACCGGTAGCTCATAATATGGGCACAGACTTGTAGGGTGAACATAATTAGCACATACATGGCAAAAATCAAGTGATGATAGCCATGTTTTAGCCTCATAAAAAGGACACAAATAATTCATGTGATCAACACGTGAACAAATATCACAACACGAAAAAAAAAGTGGGCAATTGGTTGCTAGACGTGCAAAACTCCCACAAAGTTCACAATAATAGCCATCCATAGAAAAAAAAAGTAAAATAAAAAATCTAAATTAAAAATCTACTGACTACTAATGTTGCTGACAAACACCCAATCCCCAGCAACGGAGCCAAAATCTTGATAACTCTTCGGCAAGCGTACCGAATCATTGAAGTAGTAAAACACGGTGAGTGAGTATCATCCCATAATGATTGACACTATCAAACAACACTTCACTAATCAAATTTCTATTTAGATTATATTAAATTAATTTGGATTAAAGATAACTTTCAATAAAAATAGAATAATTAAATAAACTATAAGTGAGCATTGAGCATAAACTAACAAAAAAATACTTAACTTAAAAAGAGATAATTCAATATTCTAAAACACTAAGGGATTGGTATGATTTTTCTTTACAATTCTATGAATTCATAAATCACATGAGTTGAAATTACTAGACAAATGAAAGGAGTTTAAGTAGTTGATGCTAATTACTTAGTTAAACAACTCTCCTCTTCCTATAGAACATGTTAATTCCTTAACTATGCTTCAACAAGAAAAAGGGATTAGGTATGAAATTCAATCCACAATTCACATAAAATTCAAGATAAATTCCAAAACATTAAAAATCATGAGGTATATCTCTGTATATGGTTCATTTATACACAATTTCCCAAATTATGCAAGAACCTTAAATCACCCCATGAGTAGAATTCATAAAATTTGCACAATAAAACAAGAGGTAAACCATCAATCTCATAATTCTAACATCATAAATTCAAGAATTCAAACCAATTGCAACCATCTCAGACCAAACCCCTAACCCCTAGCTATGGAGTTTAGCAACTCATCCTATTGCAGAACAAAGAAAGCAAAAGCGCAGAAAAACTCATGAAGAACCCAAGAAATAGAAGATGAATCTTCAATCTCCATTCTTCCTCTTGTTCCCAAGTGTTCTAGTTGTCTCAAAGCTTCCTTCCCTGTGTTTCTTTTCAAGTTCCTCTCCTAAGTCTCTAGAAGTCACGTTTTTTCCTTTATTTAAGTGAACTTTTGTGTGTCGGTTTCTTTTTGTCATCACCTAGGCGGTGTCTTTTGAGCACTCGAGCAGGAGCTCTCCAGCAGCGACTCTATTTTCATGTTAGAGATTCTGGGCGATGTAATCACAGTGCTTAGGCGCTCCTTGGATGGCAACAAACATAAAATTTTGATTAGTCTAAGCTACCAAAAACATGTAAATATAATTGAAATCAAATTAAAATGAAAATGAACCCAAAATAAATTACTAAACATGCAAAACTCAAAATAACAAAAATTTCGAATAAAAAGCATAACCAAAAGTTCAAAATATGTGGATTTTTGACGATTTTTCACATGCACAATTGTACACATAAATAGCATAGCAACTGACATTTTATGGTCTTCACTAAACTTTTGGTCTTAACACAAGAATTAATAACACAAGATAGCAAAATAGGAGAAACTCACACCCATCAAGATACTCAACATGTTAATAAGATTAATAAGTTACATATAATTGATAAATATATGCAAACCATATAATTATCTATATATATATATATATGTATTCTTCATTGCTGTGCATTTATTGTTGCATGTATAAGTCTTGTTTTGGTTCTAGCTATATGTGTATGCAATTATAATTATAACAATATTATTATATTTATGTTTATACTACATGATTTGAATGACATCTATTACATATGAAAATCAAATGGACAACTATTTTTCCTTGAGAAATTAATTAAACATAAACTTGGATATAATTATTAATTTATTTAATTGACACAATCTATATATACAACAATTTTAATACATATAATAAATATAAAATATCTCATAAAAAAATAAATATACAATATTCTAAATACACAGATAGCAAAAAATTTAAACAATCATTCTTCAAAACTTAACATCTAAGTTAATTATTTAATAGATTTATGATTTTTTATGAATTATATAATTTAATTTGAAAAAAAAAACATTTTGACACTTGAAACAACTGAAATCTTTCATCTAATTACTAATATAGTTAAATTATTTAGACTCATATCAAAATTGAATTCAAAGATATGTTAATAAGGCGTTAATTATATATATATATAGGTATCTGATTGTGTGTGTGTGATCTGACATTTGCTGATTGGAATTCACTTTGCCTCTTAATTTTAAATTAATGGTTTTAAAGTGTACATTACTACATTTTAAATTTCTTGGATTAATTTATGTTTTAAGTGGGATGACAGACTTTTACTCTACCGTAATAGTCATAACTCTGGTGAGGGATGAAATTCATGCTTGGATTTGATTAATTATGATTGTAAACTACTTTTGTGCTAGAAACCTACACAAAATATTTATGATGTTATATTGCACATTGTATTCTCTAGACAATAACTTCTAATTTAATAAGAGGTTCAGGTAATTGTTTTTTCAGGCAATATAATATTATATTACATATTTATTGTAATAATTCATAAGTCATTTATTGTGAATAAAAAAATTGTTTTTTTAAAGGAATAAAATAAAAGAGGAAATTTTACATTACCACATCTTCCTTTTTACATTACCATAATTTTAGCCACATTATTACCGTAATTCAGTGTTTGCAAATTATTACCATAATTCAATGTTTGCAAGTGATGTTTGGAAGATCCATCCCTAAAAACAATAAACCTTTCACCTTCCCTTTTTTTCGAAAGATAAATCTTACATCTTCCTTTTTACATTTCCATAATTTTAGCCTCATTATTACCTTAATTAAATTTGGATTGTAATTGAGCTGATTATTTTATACTAATTTACTTCAAGCCAAAATAAATTATTTATCATCACAAATTATCATGTACTAATTAAATTTGATAAGACAAAATCTATATCCTTAATTAAATTTGGATTTATATTTTACGTTCCATATATATCACTAATTTTTAATTTTATAGGTAATTCAATAATCTAATTATTTATCAGTATAATCTATATTCTATATGTGTATATGTATATATATAAAATCTTGCATTTATTGCAATGAGAATTAAGTGAAATATTTTTATATTTATATCATTACACAATTTTAAATATTCTGCATTGTATGTAAAAAACTAAATAACTATATAATTATTTAATTATTATTATTTGTTAGATTTTAAAAACATAGAAACACAAAGCTATATATAGGTGATTATTAAACATATTCATAGTCATTTGTAACATATTCTATCATGTACTAATGATATACTAATATTCCAAATATACTTGACAAGGGAAACAAAGTGAAAGTAACCATTTGGGATGAATATGTTGGAATATTTTAAGAGCAAATGAAGACCAACATTTCTAAAGATTCTAAAGTGAATATTATCATTTTTCATCCACAATAATTAAGGAATATGGAGGTTTTATGATTTATCATCACATACATGCAATCACATAGCTCCACCAAATATTAAATTTTAATAAAAATATATTTTTTAATTGTAGGTGAATTGTCTATTTCTTCATCAAGTTCAACCAAGGTTTTTGTCAACATAGACATACCGGAAGCAAATGAGCTCAAACAATCATTGAAGTATGTATTTTTTTTAATTGCATAATATGGTAATAATTTTAAATATTAAACATTTTATTATATCAACACATCATTACAGGGATTCTCCAAATTTAAATTTACCTAATAACATTAAGATCACAAAGTTAGAGAGTCCTTCTAAGTTCAATAATAGAAGGGCCATATCTGAAATTTTGTCTATGGAAACTGCAAAGACTAATACGGTAGCTTTTGTATTTAAATTTATTCTTTTTAATTCCTTTTGTAAATAAATATAACAATTTTTAATTTTTTTAAATTTGAGAATACTACTTATTATTGTGTTGCAACTATAGATGATATTTTGCTTAGAAACGATTGGTATTATGTCTCATGCCTTCATTGCAAAAGAAAGGTTTCAAAGTCATCTACAAATTTCAATTGTGATTTTTGCAACAAGGTTACTGAGTACCCAATGACAAGGTAATTATTGTTTATTTATAGTTATAATACTAAATATTATCACCATATCAATTTAATCTTTATGCTATTATTTATTGTGTTATTTGTATATATATTGCATGAAAGATTTTGTTTGGACCTTGATGTCAAAGATTCTACACATTCAACAATATTTGTTTTATTTGATGAAGCAGCTGAACAATTAGCACAAGTTAAGTTGAATGACCTTACTGTAGCCTTTGAAAGTGTAAGAAGTTAAATAAATATTAATTTTTATAATTTGACATTGTCACAATATAATAAAAAAAAATGAACTACTTATTTATTTGAGTTTATTCAATATAGGCAAATATGGATGAGTTGAAGCTACCTCCACAACTTCTTAAAATTATAGGTTCTTCTCATATTTTTGAAATGAAAATGAGCACTTATTTTGAAAGTTGTAGGAGGTAAAGTTTTACTGCAAATAAAATTTTGAAGCCCAAAGTGAAGGTAAAAATTATTTTTTAAATCAAAATTGATAATATAATTTCAAAAGTTTTAAATTAAATTTTTGATGTTAATACAGTTAGAGAAGGAAGAGAAGGTAGAAAATTCAAGTGTTCCAACAATAAAGCCAAAAGAAAAGGTAATAATTTTTAAATGAAAATTGATAATATAATTTTAAAAGTTTGAGATTAAATATTTTTTGTATTAATGCAGTTAGAGAAGGAAGATAAGATAGAAAATTCAAATATTCCATCAATGGAAAACACTTTACAAATAACCAACTCCTCAAATGAATCTTTAGAGTTAACAAAAAAGAAGAGAAGATGAAGGTACTATACATATTATTTTATAAATATGTTAAATCTTATAAAATTTTATAATTTTTCAGGCTACAATATGATGAAAGAATAGGAACCCAATAAAGAAAGCCCTTGCAGGATTTACAAGATTGAAGAATTAAATTGTAGTGCTATTTTTAAGATTGTTTAGTAAATCTATTGTAATTAACATTGTGAAGTTTGTGAAAATAATGACAATATCTCTCTTAAATTAGTATTAATTTTTCATGTTATGCCTTTTTTTTTGTCTACTCAAATTCTCCTACACTATTAATTTAATTTAAAATCTTTTATAAAAATTATCTAATAATATATACACATCACTAAATATTTATTAACAAAATAAAATTAATTATATCCATAAAATTTTGAATTTTATTAATACAATTTTATAGGAATAGTATAAAATCCATTTATTTTCCTTTTAATCTCTACTTTTAAATTTTTTTAATTTAGATTGTGTTTTTAAGTTTAAACGCTATATATGTATTCCATTTGTCACTTAAATCCTTTTTTTAAAATATTTAATATATAATAAAATTTTTTACTATAGAATTAAAAATATAATTGATGGGTTATAAAAGCAAAATTAAGCATGATATTATATTAAAAATTACTAAATTTAGTTATATCACTGTAGTGATAATTACCGTAGGTAACTAATAGTTTCTTTTCACTCAATATTTTTTCAAATCTTATCAGATAAAATTGAAAAGAATTAAAAAATATTTTGGTAAAAGTTTTATACATTTTAATTATGTCTTATGTTTACTTTCATTTTACTCAGTATTTACTTACGCTTGATTTTGTTTACAATTATATAGATATTGCATCATTACTACTTCTCGGAGATAGAATAGCTCATAGTAGATTTCAGATACTATTACATGTTTTTGAAGATACTACATGCTCAATTAAGCAAAACACTCAGCTTGCTTGACTGATACTTCAAACAGACCTCATTATTTGGGATGAGGCATCGATGATAAAGAGATTGGCTTTTGAGGCACTTGATAGGATACTTAAAGACATTGTTGGCTATAGAAATCGAGAAAAGGCTATGGGTCCATTTGGAGGAAAAACCATGCTTCTTGGTGGAGATTTTAGGTAAATACTACCCATAATACCACAAGGACAAATGTAAGACATAGTTCAAGCATGTATAAACAAATCTTATTTGTGGGATCATTGTACAATTTTTATGCTAACAAAAGTATGAGAGTTAATGACACTTCGGCTTCAGGTATAGTAAATTCTACAGCACGTGAATTTAATGATAGCTCCTACAAGTTGGTGATAGAAAAATACCAACAACAACCAAAGAAGGAGAAGACCTTCCTACATTGACAAAAATACTAATACAATATCTTCTTGAGCTTGCCGATGATCCACTCAAACAAATAGTTGACAGCACATATCCAGATTTACAACAACACATGCGGGATAAAGAATTAATATATTAGAGAAAAAGCAATATTGACTCCTTTAAATGACACCATTGATGAAATAAATGGTTATATTTTCAATACGGTTAAAGGCCAAACAAAACAATATAGAAGCTCAGATGAGATTGACAAAGCAACTGATAATATAGCAAAACAAGAGCTTATGTATCTAGTAGAATTTTTGAATACTTTAAATTTTACTGGATTCCCAAATCATTGTTTACAACTAAAGAAGGGATGCTAGTTATGTTGCTCAGGAACATAAATCCCACATTAGGAATGTGCAATGGGACAAGACTACTTATTGTGAACTTAGGAGATTGGATCATAGAAGCAGAAGTTGTTTCAGGATGTCATATTGGTGCAAAAGTACTCATTCCACGAATACTTTTGACAGCAAAGGACTCAAAGTGGCCTTTCATCTTGCGAAGGAAACAATTTCCCATAAAGATTTGCTATGCAATGACAATAAACAAAAGTCAAGACCAATCATTGAACCATGTGAGTTTATATTTGCCTAAACCTGTATTTTGTCATTGACAATTATATGTGGCATTATCAAGAGTGACTTCACCAAAAGGGCTAAAAATTCTCATACTTGAAAAAGATGACAAATATAAAGACTATACTAAAAATGTAGTCTACAATGAAGTATTCAATGAACTTCCTCATTGCAATTACTATTGAAATGTAATCACTGTTGATCCATTTTTGGTATTCTAATCATATGTAACTTTTAATTATTACAATAGTTTAATCTAACTATTTATTTAATGTTTTATTATAAAAAGACCGTGCAACGCATGAGCTTAATTTCTAGTATTATGTATAACTAAATACGATGGGGTTGTCGACCATGGCATCATAAATCTGTGCAATGCTTACAGCATATACCTTTCCAGTGAAGCCAAAAATGAATGCACAAGGCTTGTTGCGTGCATTACATATTCGATCCGTGCAAAGAAATAGATATAGTAGATGTTTATGTATAAAAAAATATGATGACTAAATACTCAACTTAGTTCTTCAGATTTATAGTGGGGGACAAATTAGTTCCTCATATTTGAAAAATCCTATATTAGTTCCTTAATTTTCACAAATAAGGATAAGTTAGTCCCCTCATCAAATTGTTCTCTAAACTGTTAATAGAAACGTTCATGCATTCTGTTAACTTGTTTACATATACTGTTAATTTTTACAGTGAGTGCTAACTTGCCCCACTCCTCTATTTTGCTCAAAACAAATGACAACTCAAAGTCAAAATATTTCATCTAGGTAAAGAGCTATGGTAAGAGAAAAGATAAGGAAGAAGGTCCAAATGACTTTTTTTTAGAGGAGTAAAACAAGTTAGGACCATCATAAAAATTAATAGCATACATATATATATATATATAAATTAATAATATATGTAAGTAAGCTAACAGGACACAACTTAGATGACAATTTTATAAAAGGACTAACTTGTCTTTATTTATGAAATTTGATGGACTAATTTATCCTCTACTATAAATCTAAAGGACAAACTTGGGATTTTACTCAAATATAATTGGACATAGGCATGTGAACAAAACTCAAATCAATGAATCATGAGAACAAAACAAAATGAAAAGGAGAGATAACTTGCCCTTTCTTTGTAGCCTCTCTGAATTTCTGCTCTTACAGATCCACACAAAAAAGCACTCTGAAAAATCCCGTTTCACTTGCATTCAGTGCAGTTCAGGCAATGAAAAATCAAAAGGAGAAAAATTAGGGGAGGGGGTGTCAATTTTTTGAGGGAGAGAAAGTGAATTTCTATGATTTTTCTTTCTTTCTTTTGTTCGACTGAGATAAAAGGGGATTTCTGACAACAAAAAACTTGGTGTCCATCGAACTGAATTTTCAAAATAGTTATAGTGAGCAGTTGGAAGAAAGAGACAAATCGAACATGGAGATCGTGGCTTTGGGTGGTTTACAACTTTTATTTTCAAAAGGGTTTTCAAATTTTAAAAAGTGTTAATAGATTAAAATTACACTCTTATTATTCATTTTCAAACCAAATAAAAGTGAATAAATTTTATACAATGGCATGATGGGAAAAAAATGTGACCAATGAGGTTGCGGTTAGAGTGGCCCAATCCGTTTATCTAGTTGTATAGATGAATAGTTATTTCCTATAATTTATTATTGTAATACTTGGTATATAAGTGACAACAGATAAGTTTCGTATTGGCCTAGGGTCCCTTGGGACCCATCCGTATTGTCAGGGATGCCTCAAATAGGCAGAGAGCCAAGAGATGCAAGTTGGGTGCCGTTACTATAGAATTTTGCAACATCCTCACTGCAGTGAGCATTACTCGCTGTAGCAAGTGGGTCCGATGACAGCACAGTGAAAAATGACACAGCTTCATTTAACTAGCTCCCAACCCTTTTAAAACACTCCAAAACCGATATTTTCATCCCATTTTTGAACCCCTTCTCTCTTTTTCTCACTCAAAACCACTTCAATCCTTCTCCTCCAAGGATCCAAGGTAAGGGGTTTATGGGTTTTGTCTTCTCTTTCCTCCTCATTTCATGTTCATAGTTGTGGATTTGTGGTTTTCTCTCATTATTGTCAAGTAGGGGTACTCTCCTAATATTGTTAGAGTTATGTTTGAGCAATCTAGAAGGTGTTAAAGTCTAATCTTGAGTTTTGTGATTTTAATGGCAGACGTTGCTGTCATCCTTCCTTCCTGGAGCCCCGTTGGTGTTGACACCACTATTTCCTTTCCTCTAGGTGAGTGGGTCCGGATTCTATGATCCTTATGTTGAGCATTAAAACTATTTTCCTTCATTTGTGGCATGATTGGATGGTTTTAGAGAATACTTCAAGAGATTAGAGATTATGGTTGATTTTACTAATTGTGAAAATGATAATTTTCAACTAGAGCATGAAATGTATGTTTTGACGTTAACTCATGGAACCATTATTGTTAAGGTAATTTTTATTCAAGAACTACAGTATGATTATGACTTGATTGGAGATTTTATGACTTACCACGATGACTTCAAGAGAAAAATAATTATGTATTATAGAGTTTTATGCTAGAGAAATATCAGGGCAGAGTTTTAGAGAAAAATAATATGTTTATTGAATTAGAGACTAGACATTATCTATAGAGAAAAAGACTGTGAGTTAACGGTTGAACCCTGATCACTAACCTTGATACCAAGTTGTCCCAAGAGGACAATCTTATAGAGCAGAGAATAGAAGCTAATTAGGTGTCCAATTTAGATCCCAAAGGGATCACAAAGCAGAGAACTTGTTATGCCATGGTTGACATGCATGACTAGAGAACATATATGTATATGTTTATATTGTTATGAAATGCATCATCAGAGATTCTTATTTTTCTAGTAGAGTACTCTTATTTATGTTTTACCGGAGATTTGCAGCTTTATTACCATTATGTTATAAATACAAATATGATTTCAAAATTATTGCGTTAACCAGATTTGGCGATTATCTAAGTAATTATTTATTCTTGTGGTTGTCCCATGAGAGGGTTATCGGTGAAGGCCTGCTCACTGAATTTTAGATAAAACTCACCCCTCCCTTTTCTTTCATTACGAGGATAGTAGTTGCTGCAAGTTCCCCTCTTCCACCTCATCCCTTGCAGTAGAGATATTCCAATTGATGTGCTTTATTTTAGGGTGAAGTATTCTTTTGCGGTTTGCATAGAAATACAGTGCTCTGCGGGCAGGATCCCGGATCATAGAAATAGATTTACATTGATTTATCATGATTATTTTGTATTTACATGATTATAATTTTCATGTATATTTTGTATAGAGAGCAACTCATATATTTTGTATCACAGAGGCAGACTTAGAGTTTGATTATAATATGTTATTGATGATGAGTTTGGTTTCAAAAGAGATAAAGATTTTATTAAAGGTGAAATGATATTTTATAAATAAATTTTATTACTAAATCATGCAAATAGAGAGACTCAAAGGTCACAAGGCTTAAGTGGGGATTCCTCATGTGCTGGTCACGTTCCCAAGTCGGGTCGTGACAATCATTTTATTGAAATTCAATTGACTAGCGGTACAAAATTAATTTCTTTTTATTTTCACTTTTCACACCTTGAATTTCCTTTTTCTTTCTTGTAAGAATTCACATCCAAATTGTAGTGTTCTTGTTGGCAAAAAAAATAATGTAATGTTATTCTAATGAATGATGAACATTTATATTAGAATAACATCGTGAGATTGAATTAGGGGTTTGTTTGGCACATTGTATTAGATATAATAGTAAAGATTAATACAATATGTAATGTATTATACAGACTTATCCATCAAACTTCTCTTATACGTTACGACAATGGACAACTTAATGAAACATAGAGCTTAATTAGTTTTTAACCTAGAAGATTTATTTCTCTTATTTGATTAAATCATAATAAATAATGATAACTAAAATAAAATAATAAATAATAATTATTAGAAGCATAATAATTAAATAAACAGTATGCAATATATATAAGTAAGGATTAATAATAAAAATTTTATTTAATATTTATGAAAATTATTTAATTTGATATATATTATTAAATTAAATAGTGGAAAAATACTAAATTATATAAAATAAAGAGAGTATTTTTATAATTTTATCACTTATTGAGACAATAAATAGACATAAAATATTAAAAAATAGTAAATAACATTTAATTTAAATAAAATTTTTAAATAATTATATATAGTTTTAAAATTATATTTAAATAACTAACAAAAGCTATCGCTTTATTTTTAGTGAGTATTTATTTATAGTTATAATTATTTATAAACAAATGATAATATTTTATATTTTAAAATTGTATTTAAATAATTGGTAAAAATATTATTAATTTTTATGTATAGTTAAAGTTATCTATAAATAAATAATAATATGATATAGTATAAAATATTTTATCTTATATAATTGTTTTTAGTTAAAGGTTCTTATCCAATATTACACATAAAAAACTATATAATATTACAAATTTATTAGACCTTATATTAATAGGTCTTCTTCTATTAAATATTATATTATTAGATCTTATTTTTTTAGGCGTGTCAAAGGGCTCAAGAAGTATTATTTATACATAATTCAAGTGAATGAATCCTACCTGATGGAAATTTCAAATATGATGATTAGGTTGATTAAATTTAATGTATTCAGACAAATTTTGTGACATTAAATATTTTTAAATAATAGTAGTCATAAAATTTGCTATCTGACTTGACTTATGTCTTTGAGAAATATATTTTAATTTATCCCATCACTTGAGAGATAACAGGTAACTTATTCTGCTTGTTTTATGGAGGGCAATGAGACACGACTTAACAAAATGCAATTTTTTTTTTTTATCTTTCAAAATTGCTACGTATGATATAGAGATGTGTTATTTTGATATTTAAAAAGTAGGTACTGATAAGTGTCCATTTAAATTTAAGGGTTGATAAACAAGATAAACGATGTTTAAATAAGGGTCCCATAAAATTTAAAAACAGTAGATTGAGTGTCTAAGCAGAGTATAAGATAAATGATATTAAAAAATACTCAATAATCAAGACAACATTGTTTTCTAGCATATGTTCTGTTTTTTCGTTAAATTTGTCTTATAGTAAAATTAATTTTGAAAAAAATTAAGTTAATTTTTTTTAGCAAAGTTACCTTTTAAAAACTTAATTTATATTTGATTTGAATATATTAAAAATAAATTTAAGACAATAATTTTTATTTAGATATAATAAAGCTAATATGAGAGTAATAGTATGATTTTATATTAAAAATATTTTTTTAAAATAAAAAATATTTTTAATAATATTTCTCTCAAAAATACTTTCAATCGCTTAAAAATAATTTATAATAAAATGAAAAATTTATCAAAGATATTAGCTACTATAAAATCTCATTCTTTTTTAAAGTACTTTTGTAACTCCACTTGTGCAAACCGAACATGCACGAATTCGTCTAAGGCGGATGATTTGTCTTTGCATTGTCATTTCAATTAGGTCCCTGGTACAGAGTTGATATGCAATTTTTTTCTTTTATGAAATATACAAAATTGAGCTACTTTTTTGTTCAACATGTTAAATCAATTGGAAGATAATCAAACTTTTTGCTTTTGCCCATCAAATTCCGATATTGATGAAGAACAGACAGCAGAATAAAGTTTTTTCAAAAGTTGAAGAAACAGAAGTGAAAGACAGTGTAATCTTCATGGGATGTCAGGCTTGGACATGCCCAGTGCGCACTGTCTCTTGTCCATTTTCAACTATGCCATTTTGATCGGCTTTAAGCAAATGCGTTATCAATTAAGATTGTTTAAGCTTGTCTTTATATCATAATTTTATATAAGATTTTAATAGTTATATTTTTGCTTATTTGAATTTAATCTCTAGACTTTTATTCATTTGAGTGTTCGTATTAAATCAATGATATATATTAAACTCTCAAATTAACTTTTAAACTTTTATGAGTTTATGGGTTTACGTTCTCAAATAGAGTTAACTAGCTTGAAAACTCGGACCGCAAACTCAAATAAACTCAGCTGAATTTGAGTAAATTTCTATAAATTTGACGAGTACTTAAATAGGAATCGATGAGTTTGTGATCATCATAGCCATTAAATCTCAGCCACTAAAATTCCATCTAAAGGCTAAGATTAAAATCTTCTATCAAAATAAAATAATCCTACAGTAATTCATATACACATTTTAATATTTATTAAAAACCACATTGCTTACTTCACCTCTTTACATCACCAAATCTCAAGGTCTCTCTCTTTCCTCGAGACTCGTCAGCACCCTAGTGCCACCCCTTCCTCTGCCCCCACGCCAAACGCAAACACTCATGTTTGTTTGCACCCCTCGCTATCTTGACGTTGAAAAGAAAAAAAGTACACTTAAGATACTGCCGGCCCAACAACACCAGCACTTCATCAAAAAAATGATATGCCCTATCTATATACGTATGTATATTTTCAGAGAGAAGACTGAGAGTAAGACTAAAAAATATTTGTTGTATAACAAAATTTCAGAACAAACTTACACTGCCATGATTCCTTTCCCATTTTAATACATTAATGTTATTGGGCCCACTTTTCTTGTTTTGTCTTTTTTCCCATCTACATTTATGGTGCAAGTTTATTGTCCCTAAATATTATGCATGTATCATTAACCTCGCAGAATGGAGATCAAAACCATTCCTTATCTTATTTTCTGAAAAAAGTTGTTGCATCAGGGTAGAGATACAAGACTCAATTTCCAATCATATTCCCTTAACTAAGTACACAAAGAAGACAAGGATGTAGTGTTTATTTGTTGCTAGGGATATGTATACTGGCTCAGAATTGTAGCATCCTGATTTAGAATTGCTGTGGATATGCGACCAAGTGTATGCTTAATGGTGGAGTTTCAACTTTCACGGAGAGAGAGAAAAGATATAGAGAACAAGGGTTAAAAAGTAATTTCGATGTTTATTTTTGTGACAATATTGCCCATAACCATATGTTCATAAACTCATTAATCCTCACATAAGAATAAGCCTATAAACGCAGGTAAACTCTAGAATTTACATTTTAGTTTATACTCTGGTTTCTCAAACAATAAAACATGAAATTTTACAATAAGCACTCATAATTAGACATCCCAACATTAAAGTTATGATTTATTGACTTAAATTATTTTATTTTTCATACTCTAATGTCTTGATCTATTATATTTTATAAGATTTTAATTTCTGTTTTTTATTTTTATTTGCTTCATTTTGATGTTGCACTTGAATTATTTTATATACTTTAGTTTTATCTTAAATTTATTTTATAATAATTACACATAATAAATATTTTTAATATTATTTTTAAAATAATTAAACTCGTACCGTCATATGAGTTTCCAAGAGGAGTTTACAATTCGAGTTTATCTCGGCTCAACGAGTTTAGGAAAAATTGCGAATTTGATAACTTTGGTCTTAATTATTAAAATATCTATCTATCAATCCATCATTGTATTTTTATAGCTAATTGAAAATATAAATTATTGAATGCATTTATAAGTATTTATTATTTTAAAAATTTAAAATTTCAATACTATTAATTAGTTAATCTTTTCACTAAGCCTTTAAGACATATTAATTTTACTCTATTTTTTTATTATTTTACCATTTATAATTAAAACTCATTTTTAAATTAAAAATTATATTTTTCACAAAAATATAAAAATATAAATAATTAAATAGCATTCCACCTCATTATTCTCCAAAACTGATACTTCACCCCATTATTAAAAAAATAAATAAATAGAGAACACATAAATAAAATAAAAAACTAGTGATAGAGAATAAATTTTATAAATGTAATTTTAACCCAACATGTCTCTTATATTAAACTAATTCTTAACATTCAAATCCTTAATTCTATATCATCAAATCTATACCTAGCTTAAAATAAAATTAAGTCATTCATTTATTTAAGTTGTTGTATAAGAATAACAGAGACATATTAAAGAAAAAAAAGAGTAAATTGCTAAGTTGACTCTTGATAAAAATAGCACAAATAAATTATTCCCTCAATGAAAAAAAAATTTGTGGTCCTTCACAATTAAAAATATATGACAAATTAATTATTCTATAGTATTTAAGTGGATTTTTTTTATTTTGTTGATATTTTTATTAGAGACCAATTTGAATGGTTTTATAAACAGTTAAGGATCAATTTGTCCTGTAAAGCCTTCAAAAATACTTAAGAACATTTCTCACAAATTTTCAATCACAAGGCACACATATCACTCTTATGCAGTAACTCAGTTAATTTAATTTTGTTTTTAGTCAGGTATAGATTTGAAGAAATTGAATTTAGGATTTGAATTTTAAAAATTATTTTAATCTAAGAAATATGTTGAGATGATTTTTAAGAATTAGTTTTATCTAAGAGATATGTTAAGTTGAAGTTACATTTTCTTTATTTTTAATTTTATTTTTATTTTTTTAAGAATGAGGTGGTGTCAAATTTTTAGAAGAATGGGTGGAGTATCATTTGAGTAAATCTCAAAAGTAGTCTTTGTTATTTACTCTTAAATATTGTTTTATAAATAAAATAAATAATAAATTTAATTTTTTATCAGTTAGATGCAATAATTTCTGAGTTAATTATAAAAAAATTATATCACAAAACGGTCTTCTTTTAATTAAGGTTAAAGGAATGTGCTCATGTAATCTATTTTTTAATTAGTTATCTAATTATGTATTGTTATATCAACTATAATAATTAATTTCATACTATACAAGTAACATAATTTAATTTAAATACAATAACTGCATAAAAAATTATGCTCCTATTAAGGCTTTGTTAAGTTATGCATTCATACTCTCATTATAGTCCTGTTCTAGTTGGGTTTTTTTTCCCCTCTATATATTGTACCGAAATATTTGTTCTAGTTTGTTCTGTTTTCTGTGGGAGGATTCTATCCTACACATAGCCGGTTATATTTGCACAAATAATTGTGTAATTAGAAGATTTAACCATGCTTTTTTGGGGGGAAATACTAGGGTGGATTTTTTTATATGGGATTTGGTTAAACAATTTATGAGAATATGAGTTTTGTTGAGAATATAGGAAAATTTTTTCAATATATATTTTGTCACTATCGATTTTAGTTGGACTAACAAAGTGATTTTCCCTGATTTGAACTCATCAATGACGAGTTTAGTTACTAAAACATTGTTCCTGCTTATTAGAAGTCGGAATAGCGAGTCCAGTGACATGAAATTTCAAAACTCATGTCTTATAGATGTCACAATGCAAAAAGACAAGTAAATGATTTAACTAGTAAAAAAAAATTGTCATTGGTGATTTCTTAAATAAAAATTTACTAAAATTAATAGACATTAGTGCGGAGCAGCACATTTGGTTATATTGGTGATATAACCATTTTTGAAAAGGGGGTGAGCTTGGTTCAAACTCTTCACCCCAAAACTTCAAGACCACTACTAGCTAAATGGGTTATACCACACATATTTCCATTAATTTTAGTAAATTTTCATACAAAGAAATTGCTAATTACAGGTTAAATAATTTGCTTATCTTGCATTCTGACACCCAGAAGATATGGGCTTTAAATTTTTATGTCACTAAACTTGCCAATGACAAGTTTTAATTAATAAAAAGCATTTTTTGTGTCAACTAAACTCGTTGTTGGCGAATATTCGTATCGAATTAGTCCAATGAAACCTCATACTCTTATAAATTATAAAACCAAATTCTATATTGAAGAAAAAAAAATGGGGTAGAGTAGTTGAACGCTTTACTTTATGCTCCTCCTCGTGAGTTGTAGTATGCAATAGGAATTTTTTTTTTTTTTTCAATTCGCAACTTTTCAATTCAATTAGGGTGTATTTGTTTGGGATTCTAGAGTCCCAAAAATAACTTTTTTCATTAAAAAAAAATCACTTTTCGTATATTTAAATAATTTTTAAAAAATAATTAGAACCTCAAAAAATCAGTTTTCAATTTATTTTTATAAAAGCTAAAAAGAATAACTTCTAAAAAAATTAGTTTTCAGATTTTTTAATTAAATATAAAGTTTAAGTTTGATAATAACTCTTTTTCAAAATCTAAAACAAATGCATCTTTGTTTACTATTCTATTAGGCTTGAAGTTAATTGACTCGAGATATATCAACATTTTAGAATTGTATTCATTAACACAGTCTAGTTAATTTCAATGCGTTGAGATGTGTAAATTTTAAATTTCAGAGATAAAATATTTTGAAATAAATTTTTCAACTTATTTATTTGGACAACAATAATATTTTTATATCAATATAATTCATTTAAAAATAAAATTAGTTTGAATTTATATTTTAAAACATTGATTTATTTATATGTATTGGCTAAATTTCTATACAATATAGATTTGATTATCCAGACTTAACTCATTGTCCATTTACATCCAAAAAGTTAGTTCAATTGAAATATTAAGTCGATCAGACAAAAAAAAGATATATAACCTCACATATGTTATGTCCATTCCTAATGGCTAGCTTAATTAGCAACCTGAGTTCCATATGAGTAAATTGTATACTTAGCTTGTAGTAAAAGTATTCAAATTTTAACGACGAGACGTAGCTCAGTTGATAACTAACTGAGTTCTCTAAATATTTAATCAGATATTTGAATTTTTATAGTGTGTATAGAGGAAATTTCGTAATTGAAGGTAATACCTATATTTATAAGCTCTGTATTTTGAGAAGATTAATCAATATTTTCCATAATGCATACCTTGATCCATCCGAAAGGTAATACCTATATTTATAAGCTCTGTATTTTGAGAAGATTAATCAATGTTTTCCATAATGCATACCTTGATCCATCCGAAAAACCAAAAGAATTCAAACTTTATAGGCAACACTTTGTTGCCATCTCATCCGCTATTAAATATTTAACAATAACTAATTTTACAAAATATCGCCTGAGATTTTATATACAATTCAAAAAGCAATAAAGTCAGACAACGAACACATAAGTTTTGAAAATTGCTCTAAGATCATCACTTCTCCATTACAGCTTGCAATAGAAACACCAGAAATTTAATTTCTTCTCGCGTCTCGCCTAGCCCAACTTGATATGAAAACCGTTATCAGAATAAGTTAAGAAAACATTAGGTCTATGGTACTTCAATTAACGAATGTATTAGTTTCTGGTTCATGATATAATTAAATAAGGTCTTTCTTAATCACAGTGACTTCGACCATTATTAGCAACGAGACAATTTCACATTCCCAAAGGCATCACTGTTCAGAATGCCACTCCGACGTGGAACAGCCAGCGGTGGCCAGCTCAACATGCATGTCCAGATAAAATTACTACTTATGGTTGCGTCTATCCAGAAAACTTGAACCCAACCTAGTTAATTCATCAAAAGATTAAATTTCTGGTTACGGAAAAAAAATACAAAAAGATTATATTTCTATATTTGGTTGTATTATTTCTTTAAGTGGAATGAACCGGTTTGTCTTAACCCACTAATATATTTTATTGTTCCTGATGGAGATAATAGAACTAAAGCTGTTAGTTAGTTAGGTGGTTATAACTAGCTTCAGTATGTCATGACAGTGGTAAGAATATTAGCATGTGTGCTAAAAGTATATATGCATGTAACACAAATGAGCAATGCAATGCAATAGCAATTCATCAATTCATTCACTCTCAATTCTCTCTCTCTTCTTCAACCTTCTTAAATTCTCCAGCCTTGGCTTTGGTACCTACATGGTATCAGAGCTCTTGTGCTGTGATGGTTACCACAAATCCACTCTCTGTTCAAGCTTTCTCTGTTCCAATGGCATTGAAATTGGATGATGATAACTATCTCTGTTCCAGTCATAATGGCAAGTTGAGGCAACAATTGAAGGATATGATCTACTCAAGCACATCACAGGAGAAGCAATCCCTAGGAAGTATCTCACATATGAAGATCAAGCTCGTAATGCCATCAGTGGTGAGTATCGACAATGGAAAAAGCAAGATTCATTGCTTAAATCTTGGCTATTAGCTTCTGTATCAAAACCTTTCACAACGAGACTTGTTGGATGCAACTTTGCATGCCAGATCTGGGATCGTTTGGAGACACATTTTGCTTCCCACACCAAGGCAAAAGTGAGGCAATTGAAGAACAAGCTGCGAAACACAAAGATGGAAGGTTCTGTAAGTGACTACTTACTTGAAATTAAAAAAATTGTTGATTCTTTAATTTCAGTTGGCGTTGCTATGAATGATTCTGACCATATAGAAGCAATCTTGGGTGGTTTACCTGAGGAGTATGCACCTTTCATAACTACTATCAATGCAAAATCTGATCTAATGTCAGTAGGAGAGCTTGAGGCTTTACTTATGACTCAAGAAGAGTTATTAGAGAAGTATCGAAAAGAAGTTGGCATTATTCAAGTGAATTTTGCTCAACACAGACCTGCATTCAGAGGTTCTCAAGAATCAAGAGGCAAATTTAGCCCCAATTTCAGGTCTCTGAATTTTTGAGGAAGAGAAAATGGTAGATTTGGAAGAGGAAATGGCAAATTTCCTTCCTCAAACAGACCAACTTGTCAATTTTGTGGAAAAGTTGGCCATATTACCATGACCTGTTGGTATCGATATGATCTAAATTACAACAATAATCAAGGTGCAAATAATCAAGCTCAAGCAACAAGACTAAAAGCAATGTAGCTGTTAGCAACATTCTTGCAACACCAGCCACTGTACATGATTCAATTCTGTACATGATTCAATTTGGTACCCAGATTTTGGTGCAAGTCATCATATGACATCAAATGCCATGAATTTTGTTGACAAATCAGAATACTGTGGTTCAGAAAGAGTAATTGTGGGTAATGGTGCAGATTTGTCAATTCAGCATGTTGGAAATTCAATCTTTAAACATTCTTTAATTCCTCATTTGTTCAAACTTAACAATTTGCTTCATGTTCTTGATATCAGCAAGAATCTTTTAAGTGTGATTCAGTTTTGCAAAGATAATAATGTATTTTTTGAATTCCATGTTAATGCTTACTTTGTTAAATGTCAGGATACCAAGGAGGTACTTCTCCAAGGAACTCCTAAAAATGGGCTTTACACACTCACAAACTTTACACCTGCTACTCAAAGCAGATCTGTTGATGCAGCAGCTGCATTTCTTTTTTCAACAAAGTTGGATGACACATTTACACTTTGGCACTCCAGGCTTGGCCACCCCTCTTCATTCATAGTTTCTAGAATTCTTAAAGATTGTAATGTTTCATTTTCTGCCACTAAAAGACTATGTGAGTCATGTTGTATGGGTAAATTCTATCAACTTCCTTTTAGTTCTTCAACTTCCATGTATACTGAACCTCTTCAATAGCAATTCATCAATTCATTCACTCTCAATTCTCTCTCTCTCTCTTCTTCAACCTTCTTACATTCTCCAGTCTTGGCTCTGGTACCCACAGTTCCTAGCTTTAGTTGTGCATTTTTGTTAAAAGTAAATATTAGACATAAAGAAAGAGGCTTAGGCCAAAATACAATCAGCTAGTTTAATAAAGAAATGTTATATTAATATTGCCAAGGCTATTCGTCAAGAGGAAGAGGCAGGGGGGTTGAATCCATTAATCAATGACAAAATCTAATTGAAAGTATGTACAAACTTCATTCCATATCTTAATCATACGAATATTACAAATAATAAATTTCTAGTACTACTAGGCAAGTGGCAGGGAAGGGTGGATCCCTCTCCCAGGGTTTCATATCATTTATACGTTTCATATTCAAATTAAAGAGTGTCGGAAAGCTGATGACGGATTCTAGCTTTGTTACATAACCTTTTCCAATTTTATAAGTTTGAATAATTGTTTATGCCATAACATAAGGCTATAACTTTGCACAAGCATTGTATTTATGTAATGTCTACAGTACTATTATTGTATAATGTTTATTGTATATTAGTTTATATGCAATAAGTTGTACTTATATTTATTCTTTTTGGGGAAAGATAACGTTTGTTTGTTTTTTTTAATGGCAGAAGATAATCTTCGTTTTGATTTGCATCATTCTTGCATTAAAATAATATCCTTTCTCTTGTTCAAGGATGTTATATATATATGCCCCCAAGCCATCCAACAAGAATAAAGGCATCTTTGCATGGTGGAACATGGTTATAATTAATTTGATATATATATGTGTGTATTTGTTCTCCCTGTTTTTGATTGGTACTTCAAGTTCCTTTAGATTCAACCTTTTTATTCAAGTGAAAGGAGATGACCAGTGGCCTCATATACGCCCATTGATTGGTAAACAATTCTTTTTCTTCACATACCTACCAAATAAACTTCCTCTTTATTTCTCTTTTCAAAAGCATTAAAAGGTGGGCAGTGAGGCAGGCTTTGCCAATATTAATTAATTGTGTTTTGTATTAGTTTGGTTGGGAAAGAGGGAAGGGAAGGAGAGAAGATGAGGAGAGAAAGAGAGGAGAGGGGGAGGGGGAGAGGGGGGGGGGGGGGGTGGAGTTCAGTGTATCACGTGGACCTAATGGAAAGCTTGCATCTGGAATACGTAATTCATAATTCGAATTATTTAGTTAACAATTATTTTGTTAGCAAAATGGCTGTCACACAAAAGCCAATATTTATAACATATTCAGTATTAGGCTGATCAAGCTACCTCTTCCCAGTAGCTTGTGCAAGAGCAAATCGTTTAATAAGATACAAGTAGGGTTTAGATTAGTTTGATTATATTCTGTATTAAAAATTATTTATAATTGAATTTTATGAAAAATAAAATTTTGAACAAAAAGTATATAGCTAATTAATTATTAAATATTCCCTCCCCATCATCCATCTTTCTAGTTTAAGTGATGATAATCATTAAATTGGATAAGAACAGCTTTCAACCCCGCAGTATATTGCAAAATCATTCCCATTGGGGTTTTTTCTCTTTTATGTTCACTATTCATATAAAAGATGAAAAATAGGAAAGCAAAAAAGAGTACATAAAGAATTAATACAAGTTAGATCTTGGAAAAGTATGCATGGATGGAGAGAGCATTGGATTCAAATTGACTTAATTGGTTAACATTCTTCATATTCTCTTTCAAGAATACAATAACGTGAATGTTTTGGCCTTTCCTTGGTTGAAACAATCAAACAAATATTCCGTGGTAATTGACAAAAGAGAAAAAAAAGGGCCACTGGGTTTGAATTTCACTTCACGCTAGCCCCCTCCTAACCACAGTCGTTGCCACTCATAACCCACCAATTAAGTAGCCAATCAACTTAGAATACTTTTGCGAGGTTAATACAACGAATCCTTGATGTGTTATAATATTATAGGTTAGCTCCAGATAGAGGCTACGTGCTGAACCATCATGCTTTCGTTTTTCTCGAATTGGAAGGAAATACCGAAATAGTGATGGAGTGATTGTTAGTAATTCAACACCTAAACGCGGAGTGGGAATGAGGGTATATCTGTTTCATTCAATTTATTGATTGAAAGAGTAAGATAATCAATTTTCGTATAATTAATTTTTTTAACGTTATCCACTCCAATTGAATTCATCGTCTAATCAGCTGCTGAAAGTGGCAACATGCATGAATGAAAACGAAAGCTTTGCATATATACATGGTAAAATTGAAACCACTTAATTATTCAAGCTCAGTTCTCAACGCAAACCCATGATGGTCTCATCATTTGGATAAAGAAAGCGATATAAAAAAGAAACAATTTGAATAAGGAAGAATATATTTTCAACTGTACGAAAAAATTGGTTCGAAAAATAAAATAAAGATATTAAAAATGTGGAGTAGCAGTGTTCGAAAAAAGATGTTGTACACGTTAGAGCAAACCCCACTCCACACCCCCCCTCTTTAGGGCCCCCAAAAACTACCACAGACAGGTAAGCACGGACATGGAACGGCATGATCTAAGGCAGGGTAGCGGTTACAGTTGCCCCTGCCACTCCCACCCTCTTTCACGTGTCCCTCACACTGTCACACAGTGACATTAACCTAACATGTCGGATTATTGCCTTAATTTAATTCGTATTCATTTAACAATTTGAATTTATTGGATATGTGATATGATAAGTTAGTAATAGAGTGTACATGAAAAACCTATCAACGTACTGACTAGTGGCTCCACATTTTGTCACCCATAATACTTTGATGTATTCCTGAAGATAATATTGTATAAATTTTTATAGTTAATATTGTCCATACGTTAATTTAATTTTGGTGAAACAAATTTTTTTTTTTTGGGGGTATGAAAAACACGGATGGTCTTATGAACGTGGGTTTATAAAACTTTAAATATATGAGTTGGCTTGGAAACACGAGATAGTTGGTTGGCGGTGCCACGTTGTTACATTGGGTTTTCAATTTGTGGGTCCTCATCCTGCGAAAAAATATAAATGGTGGGTCCTCACACGAAGACCATGCCAAATTCTCTGCTTGAGACCGAAGTGGCCCAAAAATTCATAAAATAGATAATTAAAGTTCATGTATTTGACTTCAAATATCTATATATATATATAGAACTCATTCTTATTAAATATTGTAGCTTTTCTTATATTTCTAAACCATTAGGCATTTTATTATTAAAAATGTCATGTTAACGAAAATAATTTAAAAGAATTAATATTAATAATAAATGAATCGTACAGTGATCATCTCACTCTAAATAATTATCTTAAATAATAATATGTGAAGCTTATAAGAACGACGAAATAATCAAATACGGCAACACTGTAGTTCTATTTTGAGTGAAAGCAGTGGTCCACATTTCGTGAAGGGAAAGGGCAGCGCCGGCCCAGAACCATCATAGCATCATTATTCTTCTTCTCTTCTTGACCTCTTATTGATTATATATGATTATTTTTCTCAATTTAATAATTTCAAATATATTCAATTTTCTTCCGTGGCGGTGGCGCAAGATATTTTTCTTGATGCCTTCCACCTTACACTACATCGACACGTGCCTTATACGTCTTCCATTTCACCGTACCCCGCTGCGAGCTTACGACAGCGACTGCTGGTCTGACGTCAATGTGGAACACGCGCCACCCGAACGCGTGGGAGCGACGGATAGAAAACACTCCAAGTTTAATAATTAATAATTAATAGTTTTTACTAAATTTAGAGAAAGATATATAAATAAATAAAGTTAGGGTTGGGCAAGTGCCCCCAAGTGCACAAAGCTCATATTCCCCTAGACAAGGACGTGTGTGTGCCACGTAGGCACCGGGAAGCCAGCAGGCTCAGGGACCGTCCGATCTGGAAGTGATCCAAGGGCGAGGATGGGTCGAACATCGCCATGGCGAAATCGCAGCCGCCCGCTACTTCTGCGGACGGAGTCTGGGAGTCTCGACAGTAGCTGTCGCTATCGCATGGGGTGTGAGCGAAAGAAACAACATTAATATTTGTTTAAAGGAAAGATGATATGAGATGAAGTGATGAACTCATCATACTAGTACTAATTTAATAATTGAAAAATATATTTCAAATTTGGTGATAAAAAAGGGGGAAAGAAATAGAAAAAAGGAGAAAAGATAGGGGAAATGAAGCTGTGGTTTGAGAAGGGGACAAGGGAGATGGGATGAGATGAGATGAGAAAGAAAAGTAGAGAAGCAAAAGTGATCCGCAACCGAAAAGGAAGGCACAAACACAGAGAGAGGAGAGAGAGAGAGAGTGGCTTTTTTTATTTGATTTGAGGATTGGCAAGTTGGGGGGAGCAATCGCAGTTGTAGTTGTTCCTTGTTCGGACTCACTCGCAGAGCACTCGTTTCGGCGTCAACGATTCCGAGGCTTTCGCCGCCGCAAGTGCTGGGATTCCGGTGAGTGACGCGTCCAATTCTCCCGCACAGCTTTTGCGCTGCGCACCACGCACACACACTGATTTCTCGCCCACTTTGTTTACATGACACAGCATCATCAACAAGACAACAACAACAACACCACCACAAGAAGAAGAACAACAACCATAACAACAAGGACCCAAGCTCATGGACAACAACAACAGAAACAGAGATTCTAGAAGATCATCTACCGTTAATGCTTTCCCCCGACGCCGTCACCCTGCTATTTCTCTCCGACGCTCTTCTCGTACGGTGTTCCCCCTTTCTTCTCTTTTTTTTTGTTTTGATTTCTCTGTTCTCTGGCTTTTATCTAATTTGTGTTTGTTTTTTGTTTGCAGAGGAGGGAGAGGTGGAGATGCACGAGACGGTGAGGTTAAGAGGTAAGAGGGAGAGGGATCGAGATAGGGAAACATCCAAGAGGAAGGGGAGAGGCTCTCACTCTCTCAGCACCGAAGAAGAGAGTCTCGGGAACGAACAAGACGGCGACGTATTCGACGCCGGGGTTTCACGGTTGGTGATTTCCTCCGAACAAAACCACCGCCGGACCTTCAGGCCAACGCCTCCACCGCCTCCTTCTCCATCCGGCAACATCACCCACGAAATCATCGGCGTCACGGTGCCCCGCAAGGCTCGCTCAGGTCACGCACACTCACGCAAATCACGCTCTTCATCAGAAATCAGAATCCACTTTTTTTGTTTTCTTCTCTTTTTTGGTTCTCTTCCCTAACTGATTTTTTTGTTTGTTTTCTGTGCAGTTTCTGTGAAAAGGACGCATGAGAGTTGGATGTCTGCAACTTTGGAGGAGCAGAGTTTGCAGAGTAGTGAAGCGGCATCGCCTTCGTCTTCTGTTGTTCTTCTTCGGAAGAAGATGGTATTGGTCTCTAACGTTGTTCTTCCCTGGTTTTTTTCACTTATTACTCTCAATTTTGTTTTTTACCTTTTGGGGACTGAGTTTTTCAGCTCTGGTTTGTGTTGTTATTGTTGTTGTTGTTGCAGAAACCGATTGGGCCCCAGACTCGACTACCAAAGACTTCCAAATCGTCTTCTTCGACTCAGGAAGAAGACATAGAGATTCAGATAGCTGAGCTTCTCTCCGGTTTGAAGGACCATGAGTCTTCTTCTAGTCCTTCATCTCTTCCTTCTACCGATGCTGGTGGGTTCAATTCTCATATCAGATCATGGAGTTTCTTGTTCTCTTTATTATTATTATTATTATTTGACCTTTCTTTATAATGTTTTCTGTGTGCAATTTTTGTCACCAGAGATGAAACTGGAGGACAACAGTGCTTCAGCTCTAGCTCCGAACAATTCGAACCAATCTGCGAAATTGGAGAAGCTTTCACCCGAATCAAAGGCCAAGGTTTCGGCTTGTCATGATGTTGACAATGCTCCCGGTCATGAAATCGGGTCATTGGTGGCTGCAAAAGAGGACAATGAGGAGCATAAGTTGAGTTCGGGTGGTGGATTTAGCGTTACACCAGATGGAGGATCAGAGTTCTTCATTGGGGAATCGCCATCGTGCTCCAAGTCCAAGTTGGGTGTTGATAAACAAGAGGATTCTGCTTCTACTAGAGAGTAAGATTTTTTTTTTTTTGGAAAAAAATATGTCTTGCTTTCTTTTCTGTTGCATTTTGATATACTTGTTGTTGGGATGCCTGATTTGTGACCCCGTTTTGTTGTTGTCGATTTTGCTAGTGTGTCTGTTGTTCCTGAGGATAAGGGCCAAACTGTGGACAAGTTTGAGATTGATCTGATGGTGAGGATCCCTTCTTTGTTCCCGTCTCCGCTTACATTTTTTTCCCTTAGGTTTTTGCTGTCAAGTATCTTAAGAAGAGTGGTGCCATTTCCAACAGGCTTCTCCTCCTATGATATTATCCCCGGAAAGGGATAATTTGTCAGGGGCTGAAGATGGTGTCAAAGTTGAAGACAAGGCCGAGAGACTTGCTACGAAAGAGAAAACAAAGCAAGACATTGATGAGGTGAAGATGGATGTGCTACAGCTCCATTTGGCGAGGCCAGAAAAACAAAATAATGCAGGGACCAACAATAATTTAGAAGAGCAGGTTAGGGATAAGGAACAACCCACTAGACCAACAAATCCCAAAGAGGAGAAAACCAGTAACTTCTCAAACTTTGGTTGATATACTACACTACATGCCAGCTTTGATTCTGGCCCACTTGTTTAGGATTTAATTTATATGTCTCTTGCGCTGCTAATTTCATTCTTCAGGTCAATCTAGTTCGGTGCGTTTGTCAACAGTTGTGCAGGAATGGCCAAGCAGTCTCTGTTCTCTGGGGTATTAGACCGTTAACTTCCCTTGGAATCTACTCTCATTCTGCTGCCTATCTAATTTCACTGTGATTGATCCTCTCAATTTAGTTAGTGACTTTGCTAAGTTCATCAACTTTGTTTGGCAGATACATGCCGCCCGTGCCCACTACTGTGAATACAGAAAAAACCACTGGATTATCGACAACCCCTCAGGTATTATAATTTCTCATTAAATTTGTTTTACTGTGCTTGTTTTAATTCCTTTCTTTGTTCTCATGAACAATTCCTGCTTGACTCGTGCAGCATGCAGATTTTGTATTCTCTCAACCTCGGGCAAAGAAATGTGCAACCCATCATTACATTGCTCGCAACATCTTCTTGCACCAGCAGTGTGCAAAGATGAACCCTGTTTTGCCATCAGCTGTTAGCTCTGGTTCTCTGAGTGACATAAAGCACAACAATATCAATCGCATGCCATCTGCAGAGAGTGTGGTTGTTGGGAAGCAGTCCCAAAAACACTCACCGGTTGTGAACCAAAATGCTGCGCAAGAGAAGGGATGGGCTGCCACAAGTGATTACCATCTTGCCGCTGTTACAGATTCTGCTCCTGCCAAGCCAATAGATTCAGCACAAGTGAAGCAGCTTGTGCTTCAACGAGGTCCACATCCAGGATCAACTGGTAATTTAGTGGTATGATCTTGTCTTCTACTAGCTGCTGTCATTTTTCAATAATAGGATGTCATCTATTTTATTGATTGCATTGGTTGGTATCAATTTGGAAATTCATGTGTTTTTATTTTGGATATAGCATGGTCCTGCTTTCCTATTTCCTCCCGGTCAGCATCAAGCATCAGTAGCTGGGGGAGTGAACTCCACCAGCTGTGTTTCCTCATCTAATATATACCCTAGTTCACCTGCCGGATCTCTTGGTACCTCCTCAACATTGCCAGAAGTTGCTGCTGCAATGAGCTTTTGCTACCCTAATTTGGCAGCCAATGATACTCCATATATGACAATAGTTCAGAATAGAGGGTATCCATTCCCCCTCTCAACTCCTGTTGGAGCTTCTGCAGCTATCAGGGGTGCAACTCCTGCACAAGCAACACCAGTACTCAATGGGCCTTTGTACTCTCCTCAGATGTTCCATCCTCTTCAGCATCCACAACAGCACATTAATTCCCAAGCACTGGTTCAACCCAGTCATCTTAATGCAAGCACTTCAAGTGGTTCATCATCATCTCATAAGCAGTCACAGGGCACACATGTTAATGGCAGCAGTATTTTAACCTCTGCATCTATGCAACTACACCAGTCACAAAAGTTGCACACCTCACAGTCAAATCCTCACAAGCACGAGAATGGGATGGCTGCAGAGAATGCCCAATCTGTTGTTAGTGGAACAGCTTACTCCCAAAAGAATGTGTTTGGGCAGAATTTCGCCATTCCAGTTCAGCCACTGAACCTTTCTTTCAGGCCATCTGGAACATCAGATAGTGTTGGTGGCAACAGTGGAAATTTTGGTGAGAGGCAGCAACAGCCACAGGCTTTAAAGGGGGGAGTTGATCAAATACCATCTCAACCATTTGCAATATCATTCGCCGCACTCAATGGGACCAGTGTTCCTTCAAATCTTAACTTCTCTTCCATGGCACAGAACCCAGTGATATTTCAGAGCCTACCTGACATTGCATGGCAAGGATATCAAGCTGCAAGTGCATCTCATGCTACTCAGCAAAAGATCTATTCGACTACTGAAGGCAAGGGTGGAGGTAATTCTTCCCACCAAGATGATGAGAAGAAAGCCACTTCTGGTAAGCCATCAACCAATGGGCCAACGACCCTTGTCTTTGATAATTCATCAAAGAATCTAAAATTTGTGTCATCTCCTATTAATGGAAACTGGGCTAATCGTACCATTAATTCAACTTCTACAACAATGAGTTTACCACCTGCTAGTAATGTTTCAAATTCTCAACAGCCGCCACAGCAGCTTCATCTCCAGCAGCACCATGCTATGCTGCCACAGCAACCTGCCATGGCTACTCGATATAAAGCATCATCAACTACTGCTACTAATGCCACAAAGTACGGCCCGACGGTTTTCTCACAAACTCTTAATCAATGCAAAAGTTCTAACCAAGCTCCTCAGTCAAAAAATTCGGGAAGAACCCTAGACTCTCAGGTCCATGACACATCTCTTATGACACCTGCTACCCCATCCCTCAAAAGTTTCTCTCAGGAGCAAGGAAGAGTTTTACAGGGTCATACCCAAATATCTTTTGGTGGAAATTATATACCATCCCTGCCACCCGAAGGGCAACAGCTACTCATTAGCAACCAGCGTTTTGTTACAACGGTTGCCGGAACTCCACCTAATTGGGGCAACTTGAAGACGGATTCCCAGGGAAGCAAACTTGTTTCATCTGTAAGCACTTCACAGATGCAACAAACTGAGAATTCCCCTGCTGGGACTGGCCAAAAATCTTCCCCAGTTTGTGGGAGAAATGTCCCATCAATCTTAAGCTCATGCCCCAGCCACCTATCTGAGCTGGAGTATTAGAATTTAGATTTTATGCTGCACCAAGTCAAAGGGATTTCTCTGCAATCCCACTCCACCCTCCCAATCAGCACATACCCTGGAGGCCTTTGCTGCTACTGCTGCCTTTCAAAACTACATTAACTTGCAGCTTAAAGCTTAAACCTTGAGCTATTTCATAAGAGTCAAAGATTGAGGGCAATCGTTTTTTGAGCTGATGTGCCTATATCCCTTGTTGGGAGAGGTTCAGATGATGTATGATGGTTTTAGATAAGGACACAATGCTTGATCCACATAGATTGGAAAATAGGTTGGTTGTTGTTAGGGGAATTCTGATTATCCACAGTGATGGAATCTTAGTTTGCAAAATGAGGTGGCAATAATATACGGGAAGTGAAGAGAACTCTGATGTGGATACACTCATATGATGTTCATTCACGTGACAGAACATGTGCCGCCACTTGTGCTGGTGGGTGATGATGAAAGGAGGTTATGATTGATTCATCACGCTTAAGAATTTTGAAATCGAAGTAGGGAATAGGGACCCTACCATCTTGACATACTTATTGGTTGGCTTCTGGAAAGGCTATTGCATGTTGATGTTCACGACGTCACCTAATTATTTGACACGTCAAATGCAATTCTCCTATGTAGATAATAGTATGTAGTATATATTTTTTCTTCTTCTCATAGCAAGAAATGTACTTAAAAGAAATAATTTTTAATTAAAAAATCCGCGATATTTCATTCACTTGTGTCATTTTATTTGGTGGATTGATGGGGTACTGATAGAAAGTGACATATGTAAGATGATGAGTATGCCCAAAATCCGGAGTCGGTTCGCCTCTTTGCTTTTTGGCGTTTCCTTTTCTCGATCGATTCGATTCCCTGAAAGCTCAGCTGCTCTCTCATTCGAGATGTGGACCAAAACCTGCCATGATTTCTAGCCTGGTCAAATGAAATGAATCTGAGATCATGACGACGATTATCCTTATCATTTTCTTGTCATCGTCATTGAGGCGATCCTCACATTGGTCTAGTCTTTGATTGCAAGCTTTAATTAATGCTTTGATTCTTGCCAAGTTGACATGGACAAAGAGGTTGGAGTTGGATCAAAATTGACTGATTACAACATTGCTGTTGTCGTATGAAATAGAATGGGTCGAAATATGAGATATCATGCGTGGATTGCAGAATTAGTGCCCAAAAATTGGCAGAAAGAGTTTTTAAAGTCGTAATCTGGGTTAAAGAGCTCAAAGAATAGGCTTCTAAATCATAATAATCAAAGGATATGTTTTCTCCCGCTTCAATTGTATGAAGTTTAACCATTGAGAGTGATACAGATGGTGCAGCCTTTAAGCAGCACACGCAAGAGCAAGAAAGGATAGGGGATTGGGATTAATTTGATTGATATTGATTTAGATTAATAATAGATTGATTTTATTATTATATTTTGATTTGCCTATAAATAAGTTTTACCTCTTTGGAATTGATTCAATAATAGTAAAATACACAGTCCTACTTTGTGTGACCATTGTGGAATGGAGCCTGAATCTCTCACTCATGTTTTAAAGGGCTGCTCCTGGGCATCTGTCATTTGGCTACTCTGTCCATTAGCCAGTAAAGGATATCGGCTTTCCCTCTATTAGAAAACACGAGAATGGGAGTCACAGTGGGTCGGGGTTCCTAACCTTGTCTACATCCAGGTTAAAGCTTCAAGTCTCAATGGCGAAGTTAGTATTCTTACTTTTTCATTACGTCTTCTAACAATTATTATTAATAAGTGGGGTGAAATGCAATTTTTTAATAAGAATAGAATGGACTGCAATTTAGCCAAATCTCAATAATGATTTCTGTCATTTACTTTTTTTTTTAAAAAAAAAATGGACAAAGGCTAGTGAGCTATCAATTTATCATACACTGAGCGATGTTATTTTTTTGACAACAAATACGTGTAATTTATTTCCTAGGGTGTTTCTTATGGAGGACATATACGTTGGGACACAGAGGCAACACTTAGAAGTGGGATAAATGAAAAAAAGTAACCATAGAAAAATGTTCTTTCATATATATGTTTTTGCTTCAGAGAAAGAAGCAACTTGACTCTGTGATGAGTGTCTTGTGATGTTTAAATTACATTTTTCTTATGGATATAAAGAATTTTAATTTATCAGTCTTTGTAAAATGGTACGTAAACAATAATCTTGTTAACTTTAGGATCAAATAATTTATTGCCAGAAAATTTAGATGCAAAGGAAGACTAGAGAAAATAGTTTGCGTTTTGGGGAGACTATGTAACACCCTAAAAATTATTTAAAAAATTAATTTGGGTTTTACTAGTCGTAATTTAAAAAATCTGACAGTTTTAGTAATGATGAGAATGGTTCAAGGGATTTGTAAAAAAAATAAATAGTAACCTCCGAGCCCCATCGGCTTGTCGGGATAGCCGAAACACTAGAATCGGGACCCAAAGATACCTGAAACTGAGAAATTAGAGAATTGAGTTTAAAAATAGTAAGGAATGAGGATTGTATACCTGAAATTAATTTTCGGGTAATGTTTGATTACTTGGGTACACTATTTTACCTATTTGGTGAGATTTTAGTGTGCGATTTCTAATATCGCAAGATAGTTTGATCTTATAAAAGGATAGTGTCTATCCTTGATACACCAAGTGTAAAGCTAATATTTAATCTTGAATTACAAGATTAAATCATAGCCATTTATCTTGCTTTTTTGTAATTTTATATTAGATAAAGATTAAACTAACATATAATCATTTAAAGCCACCAAACTTTGTCATTTTCATTCTCCATTCTTGGCCAGCAAAGAGGCAAGAACAGAAGCCTCCATTTCTTCTTCTTAAAAGCTCCAAAATTGATTTCCAACCTCAAAAACCTTAACCTATAGTTGATAAAACTTCCAATTTCCTTCACAAAACTTGTTCTGCTCTTTATAATCTACCAAACTTACCGATTAGAATTTTAATCCATCACTATTTTTTCACTTTGAGCCATCATACATCACTGCCAAAGAGAGTTTTAAGGGTTGTTTGGAAGGATTTTGAATGAAAAAAAAAATACTTGGGGAAGATTGTTCTAGGCAAAGAGCTATGGAGATTCAAATAGAGTTTTATTTGTTCTCTTTTCTTTCCAATTTTGCTCTAATTGTTTCTGATTAAATTGGCTAGAAATATTTAGTTATATTGATTGATTTCACATACATATTGATGTATTAATTTTGGTAGAGAGTTTTGATGAAGTTAGGAAACCCTTTTTGCAAAAGCATATTATGAATGATGTTGGTGGAAATCCCAAATTTAGCAAACAGATGAAATGTTTTGATTTTTCTCCCTAATTTTGAGACATCATCATGAGCTAAAATTTTTATATGATAGAGCTAACATATGGAAGAGTTTCTAGTAATTTTCCTGGGTCTTCTTTATCAATTTTACTATTTTAAAAAAATGGAAAATTGAACAGGTCAAGGATGCTGTCCAACCAGTCCAATTTGTAGTATTGAACTTGTCTAATTTTATTACCCCAACAAATGATTGAATTATTAGCTGAAATTTTCACAGAATGTTGAGGACATATTGAGGTCCAGCTCTGATTTTTCATACAAAGTTCTGGATTCATTTGATAGGGTCGAAAAATTGAGACTTCTGGCTATTGGCTGAGACTATGTAGTTTCTAACTTTCAAATTTATCTAATTTTGTTAACATAGTTAGAGAATTTTTCTTGCTCTAAAATTTTTCCTGGAGCTTAGGGACACATTTAAGTGTCAGAGGCAATTTTTATAGCCTTTGAATTGGTTATTTAGCATGAAAAATAAATTGTGTTACATGAGTGAAAAATTTATCAATGTACTGAAATTGTGATAATGTCTTGAATTAGTGACCTAATGACATTTGGTTCAAGGTCGATAGGTATAAATGCATGCCATGGACCTCCAAGATTATGTTATGAGGAATGAATGAATGATATATATAGGTTTGAAGTATTATAAGATCAAAGAATTATATTCATGCATATAGAAAAGTGATGTATGTATATGTGAGCTTGAGGATGATATATGTGCTAAGTGAAAAATGAAGTCCCCTTTAATGTAAAAAGGGCACTGCAAAGTCTCCTTTAATATGTAAAGGGCACAAAAAGGTTCCCTTTTGTTTATAAAGGACACATGAAATGTCCCTTTTATTTATAAAAGGCACAGGAAAGTCCTCTTTAGGGCACGAAAAGTCCCTTTTAGTATAAAAAGGGCACGGAAAGGTCTCCATTAGGGCACGAAAAAGTCCTCTTTATTATGTCAAGAGCATAAAAAAATCATTACAATTACCATATGTATACATATATTTTGTTGAATTATTGGTCTTGGAGGAATTCCTATAATCTTGAATGTTATGAAATACATGTCTTAAGTGATTGAATAATAAAAGAGGCCCACTTCGGAAAGGTGCTTTTATAACTTTAAAATGAACATTTTATATATATATTTTGCCTGTTCACACTTTCTTAATAAACTGAAGTGGCTGGGGCAATGACGATGACATTATGATTGTGTAATTGGGGAGTTACCTTACTGAGAATTTTAGAATTCTCACCCCTATGTGTTTGTGTTCCCATGTCGTCTTCAGGTTGATCCGGAGAACAAGGAGGCTACTTTATGAAAGGAAATCGAATTTGCAGTAGTTTGAAGTTTGTATAGTCTGTACTTAGTTATATGTTTATGTTTGTATTTATAATAGAGACCAGATGTGTATTGAAGCTCATAGAAGAGCTTCCTTTTGTACTCAATCTTATAATCAATAAATGTTGGTTTCTTAGTCATATATATTAATAGAACTACGATTTAGTTACTTCACGATTCAATCGAATTTGTTATAGATATTTAAGAAAAATCTGTTAATTTATAAGTAACAACTTCTCGAGTATGATATTATGACTTAAGAATCATGTTGTACTTGGGAGGATGTTACAGACTACATTAAATTTTAGTTTAGTTTCACCAAAATACCCATCTTCCATTTAAATTCTATGAATAGATAGTTAATATGAATTATTTATTAGTCATCATAATATTATAAACAATTATTATTAATTTAATTAAAAAACATAATTATTTAAAAATATTTAATATATTTCTCACTTTTAATTTTTACACTGTAACAATATATTACAGGTATATTAAAGCTAACATATTTAATATAATCACTTAATATTTATTAATTTAAATTGTTTTTTTAAAACAATAGTTATCTAAATACTATATGTAACATCCCTTTTTTTAAATAAAATAAAATAAAAATAATAATTTCTATTGTAACAGTTTTAAATCATGTATCAGACTCAAATATTTTATTGATCTTACTTACTAATTTTGTATCAATATCTATTTTAAAGATAAAACTAAAAAGTTAAAATGCAGATATTAACTGTTTAAAATAAGATTGTAAATTGGTAAGAATAATTTGAAAATACATTATACTAAGTTAAGAATAAAATTTATTAAAAGTATTAAGTAATATTATGTTGAATGTTAATAATTAGGTGTGTAATTATTAAAAAAAAGTTAAATAGGGTTGTAAAAATGCACCGCCATTGTTCAGTGCTTATAAATTATTATGGTTAAAAAATTAATAAAAATAAATTTAAAAATGGTTAAAGTCAAGAATGCATTGAGCGCGTTTGGTTTGTGAAAATATTTTCTGTTTTCATTTTCTATTTTCATTTTCAGATTTTCAAAATCAAGAAATGCATTTGGTTTATAACAGCAGATCCTATTTTCAGAAAGTGAAAACAATGAAAATATGTTTAGTTTGTCTGATTTTAAAGTATATTTTCAAAATAAAATTTAAGATAGTAACATTATATTTGTTAGTGAATAATAAAAGACATATATATATATATAAGTCCACCTGCTAAATAAATTCATAAAATTACCTCCATATATAAGTCAATTTTATTATAGTTATCAATTATTATGTTGTGATTTGTACATGGATAAATATTTAAACGCTATAGTATTATTTTATTGCTTATTTGAAAAATTGATAGAAATTTTTGCTTTAAAGTGATCAAACATAAATCATAACTATATAATATTAATTAAATACTATAAAGGAAACTTTCGTTACAAAAATTACCTGTAATGACAAATATGTGTAGAATATGTTTGATTTTGTAGTAAATAATTGTCTTTGTGATACTTTATCTATCAATCCGTCAAAAAGATACAATTGTAAAGAGAAATATATCACACAGTCAAAAAATGCAAAAAAAAAGTTGTCTTCAATCATCTGCGATAATTATTCCATAACTCATTGACTATTGTCTCCCTAACTTGTGCCATTTGAGCTGCATCAGTGACATTAACTTCAACACCCTCTTGATCCACTCTTAAACTTTCTTCATCTTTAGGTAAGCCTTCTCTAGAATAATTTCCAAATAATCTATCTGTACCATGTTGCATTCTAATAAAATTGTGTATGGTGCAACAAGCAGTGGGAATTTGCCTTTGTCTTCTAACAGGGTAATTTGGCATCAATCTTAAAATTGGGAATCTCGCTTTTAAAACACCAAAACACCGCTCAATAACATTCCTCAAAGAAGAGTGTTTATAATTGAATAATTCATGTTTACCCCGTGGTTGTCCTCTATCACGAAAGTCACGCAAATGATATCTTTCACTACGGAATGGAGCAAGAAAGCTAGGCATGTTAGGAAATCCAGAGTCAACAAGATAAAATTGATCTGTCATAAAATTAAAATAAATATTAAATAATATATAATCAATGATGATAAAGAAAAAAAAATACTAAGACAATATGATTTACCTCCATGAGGCTTTGGGAAATCATTTTTAGGTTTTAATGCTAAAAATACTCTAGAATCATTTGCTGTCCCTTCCCAACCGAAATAAACAAAAGTGAACAATATGTCAAAATCAAATACTGCTAATACATTTTGTGTTACCGAAGCCTTTCTCCCACAAAAAGCATTTTGCTTGGAAGCAGGAGCCCAAGCAGCTACAGGTGTACCATCTATAGCACCAAGACAATTCTTCATTCAAAAATAAAAAACACTTTAGTTCAACAATAGATATTTATATTTATCAATATTAAAACATAAATACAAAATTACCTTAAAATATGGGAAGTACTTGTAGTTATCCAAAATGTATGGATGAATGGTTCCTTGATTTCGAGGTCGAATGATTTGTGTGCCCAATTTGCAAATTGCTCTTAATACTCTTCTGAACCATTTGCTTACAGTGTACGAAGAATGTTGGAAGCGTTCAGCAGCAACTCGGAGACGCATACCATGACACAAAATTACTAAACACATTGCAACTCCTTCTTCTACGCTTACTTTTTTACCATCACTTAAATTCGCAACTTCTTTCAAAGTGTCACAAAAATTCCTAAAAGCTTGTTTCTCTATCCGAAAATTTTCATAGCATCTAGCTTCGTGACCTGCCAAAAATTCAAGAGTGTACATCTTTCCTGTCAAAGCAGAAGTTCTACAAGGTACTCTGTCAATATAACTCCTTTCATATTCAACCATCAATTGAAGCATAATGATATCCCCCATTTCATCTTCAAAATCACTTGAATCATTGCTACTATCATCATGTGAATTAGCAATTAATCCAGATATAGGCATGTTTTCCTGTTAAAATGAATAAATAATTCATTGAACTAATACTAGTAACAATAATAAGAAAGCAAGCATTGTCATAACACAAGTCTTTAAAACATTACTAATACAAAGTTTTTAACACAGGTCCTTAAAACATAACAAACATAAAGTCTTTAGCAACATAACAAACATAACAATTGACATAGAAACATAACACAAGTCTTTAAAACATAACAAACATAAATAGACGCAAATCATCTAAACAAAACTACTCAAGATCAACAAGCCAGTCCATCTTTCTATTAGCAGGCATTGTCATAAACATGCATCTCTATTCCGCTTGGACAAACTTTGCCACAGCTTTGTTGTACATTGCTCTTGCAATATCATCCATAGAATTTAGCAACCCCATGCATGCCTCTATAGAATATGGATCTGACAATGGACTAGTAGCCTGGCTAACAAGTGATTTGTATTTTTTAGCCTTGGCTCTTGAAACTTCTGTTCGTGCACTCACTAACTCCGCCCATTTCTCCAATGCAGATTCAAATTTATCTAGCCTAGCATTCTTGGCCTCTTTACGTCGACGCTCACTTGAGGACCCAATGCTTTTCTTTCTTTTATTTGCTTCTTCTGGGTCATCACCATCAACATCAACAATATGAGAATCAACATGCACGTCTTTTGAAAGAAAATCTTCCTCTAACTGTTTCTCATCATCAGATGTCGGTGGCTCTTTAGTGGAGGCATGACTTAATTTTCCTGTTACTGTACTATTATTGAAGATTTCACCAAGGATTTCATAATTGTACTCAAATACATTCTTCTTAAATTGCTTGTAGAACCTTCCTTTCTACAAAATACAGATAAATATTTTTCAATCCTATGCTATAATATAAACCAATATAATACAACAATAACACAAAACTAAAGCAAACATACCATATACATGTGTTCCCATACATCTTTCGGAGCATTCACTTTATTAGATTCTGAGTCCCATGTAACCCCAGTTCTACCTAACAAAGCTGAAAATTCACGATATTGCATGCATAGGCGATTAAACTTACTCATCAGCCTATCAACTCCATAATTTTCTCCAGTGGTTGAAATCAACTCATTGTTTATATCTTCCCATACTGGCTTCTTAAATGTTGATGATTGTAACATCTTCTTGACACAATCGTACACAATATCAATTAAGGCCTTTGTATTTTGTGTTGACCAGTCCTTACTGTCCCCCTTCTCACTTTTCCCTCCCATCCTGTGCTAATAATTTCATATTTGGTACATGAAATCAAATCTTTAGACCAAAGATATATTTGCTAATGCAACCGGGATTGAATTTTATCCCTCTTCCAAAAAAAAAAAGGAGAGCAGTGGCTAGTATCTTCAAGCCAATGCACCTTAACATGAAATGGTCTAGTTACCTAAATTAACAATTGATGATGCATGCCATATATAGTTTATAATAAAACTTGAATTTGACCTTAACAAAAATTGAACACTTGTATGTCTATGAAAAAATTAAATAGGAAGATGTACCAAGCTATTAGCTCTTACTTATTAAATGAAGCTATTCTAAAGTTCAACAAAGAAAAAAAAACAGCCAACACATATTTCTTTCTTTTCTTTTTTTTTGGGGTAACAGAGTACACATACTTTGTTAGGCCACATAGAGGCCCATTTCAAGTCTGTATGAAGTTTTTCCTGGTATACATTACCATCACTTTGATTGTTATATAGTCAGATTCACTATACTCAAATAGAAGAATACTCATCTCAAATTCAAGGCAAATGACAAAGCATCAAATTCCAAACTGAAATAAATCCCTTAAGAGCATCAAATCTACATATCATTGTTATTCTTTTCCAAGAGAAAAAAATATGGATCCAAACAGGCCAGATCTAGATTCATAAAAGTCACCATTGTTTCATTGCTGGAAATGGAGTTGAGTATTCTTCAATAAAAGGAAAGCAGAACCAGCGAACAAAAAGGAAAGCAGAACCAGCGAACAAAAAGGAAAGAAGAAAATGAAAATACAAAGGGAAAGAAGACCGACCTGTGGAGCAAATAACCAGGGAAGAAGATCCGGTGGCGCGGCAGCGGCGTGACGGAGCAGGGACGAACCGACGGCGCGACAGCGGCGTGACGGAGTAGGGACGAACCGGCGGCGTGACAGACTTCACCAAGTGCTGTGCAATAGGGAGGATGGTGTTAACATGGAAGAAAACCATAACAAGGAATAAGAGGAAAATGAAGATACACAGGAAAAAAGGACTTACCGTGGCGCGACGGGGGAAGGAAAAAGAGCCGACGGCGTGACGACAGCGTGACGAGTGGGGAAGCACCGGCGGCGTAGAGGAGAAGGGAAGATGGTGTGCAAAGTGCTGTGCAATGGGGGTTAGATCCAAAATCTGATGGGAGACCTGTTTCAGCTTTCTACGTGGTTATATGCAAAAGAAAAGGAAGAAGGCATAATTGCAAAAATGCCACCGCGTTTTCACTTGTTGGATCTGTTTTCAGTGTTTTCAAACAAAACAATGGAAAGGAGGATTTGGCTAATCCATTTTTTCACTCCTTCCTCAAAATATTTTCGGACAATATTTTCAAAAGAATTTTACCAAACGGGTTTTTACTTCCATTTCCTGTTTTTAGTGAAAATGAAAACAGGAAAGGGTTAAACCAAACATGCTCTTAACTTTTGAGGCTATAAATAGGGAGGGATTGCCGTGTTTTAGTGTATGTGTGTGACATATGAAGAGTGAAAAGTGTGGGTGTGTGCTGTGACGAGAAAGAGAGAAAGTGATTGCTCTGCGAGTGCAAGAAAAGAGAGAGAATGTGAAAGAAAGAAAAGAGAGAGTTACCGTTATTATTGTCATTTTATTTTATTATTCTTTTATATTTATTAATAACTATAGACTTAAATATTAATTAAAATAATATTAATTACTTAATTAAGATGATCATCTTCTCTCTCACTGGTCCTGTTGGTTTATAGAACTTCGATTTCTTTTTTTATTTTATTTTATTACTAATTCTAAGGATTATATTTTCTCCCTATCGGTCTAGTGCGGACTATCGTTGCTCCAATTTTTTCCTTTATTTTAAATTTTTATATTTACATGATACATTATTTAATTCAAGTTGATTAAATATTTCTTTTCATTTATGTTGTTATCTGTTATACGTTAATTTATCATTTTTCCATTCAGAATTTATCATATTGTTTATATAATATTATGTTAATTTGAGTTGTCAATATTTATAGTAATTTCTATAACGGACCTGAATTAGAGAAAAAATATAATTAAAATCTAATACTGAGAATAAATTAAGATTATTGTATATGAATTTAAAATGTTAAACTTATTATGATTTTATGATGACAAAGACCAACTCATGAACTTTGATAAAATGACAAGAGAAAATTTAATAAAAATTTTCTTAATATTAGTTTCTTTTGAAATTAATATTTAGATTGGCAACTGTATAGTTCAATAAATTTTTTTAAGATATTAATTTATTTGGTCTAAGCTTATACTATTTTGGCCCAATTTATTTTTGCATGAATTTATAAATCTTGTGCATTTATTTTAGTTTATGTTTCACTATTTAAATCGTTGATTAATTTATGAGATTTTACTTAAGCCTTATTTATGGATTAATTGTATGAATTTCTTATTGTCAATTTATGCACAATAACTAATAATTAATTTAAAAAGAATATGATTGATTGAAATTTATCGTTAACCACTGACAAAGCAGAGAAATATATATAAGATCCTTTTATGTTACCTGCCTTAGTTAGAATAACGTAAAAATCTTGCTTTGTCATCATGATGTAGAGAACAGCATGAAAGAATGAGAATTCCCTAAGATAAGGTCTTTGACTATGAGTGAGACAAGCAAACAATGGAAGTAAAACTAAAGTAAAAGAAATCATAATTTTGTTAAGTTATGCATGATATACTCTATATGACATATTTTATTTAATTGATTATGTTCATATAACGTTATTATAGCCTTGTGTATTTTTCGTGCAAACACGGTTGAAACCAATCATAATTCAAATATTTTAAAAACCATTTATTTCCCACTAAGAATTTTAAATTCTTATTTTTCTTTATTTTATTTCTGGTGGTTTCAGATTAACCGAGTAATGTTGAATGGAAGACATCTGTTAGGAACTTATGGACTTATGTTTAATTAATGTGTGATTTTATATTGCGAATTTTAGAAATATTCAGTTTGTAATTAATGACATTAAATAGTGATGCTAGAACCTTTTGCTTGTAATATTTTTACCTATGATATGTTTGATTGGGGAGTAAAAGTGGAGTTAAAATTTTCCTAGATGAGTTTCATATATAAAATTATACATGGTACTCATTTAGGAAATGTTTATCCTCATTTTTACTCTCCAACCAAACACACCCTTAATATTAACCGTTGTGTTTCATATATAAATTCATACTATTAGCTTCTATATGAACGGGTATTACACTATAGTAGTGAATATTTAAAAAAGAATAATAAATAAAATTGAATAACAACAAAGATAAATTATTAAATTAAAATATACAGTAAGTACGCATACTAATATTTTATCATCAAGCGTTTACATAATATTTTAAGGTTTTGCTAATAAGTGCCTTAAGAGCACTCGTTAAGATTTAATTTCTAATGGTAAAATTTTTTTATACTCTCAATATATTGAATGTATTGATAACTTAAAAATTTTATTTTTTAGTAAAAAATTTCTAACTTAGAAACCTAAAGGCAGTGATTAGGCGAAGAAAAATACTATGTGTACAATAAAATTGCACAATAAATATACATTATATATCTTATCACTATTAAATATGATGATTAGTCTCAACTCATTTCACTCACTCATCACATCTAATAATAATAAAAAAATATGTGATGTATAATTATTATATAATTTTATTGTACACATAATACTACCTGTTTATGAAGCCTATTTTTTAAATTACTAGCACTAAATAAATGTATGATAATAGGATTTATCAACAATCAGTTGATTGTAAGTAATTTGTGACACTCATAACATTCGTGTCTTCAAAATTGTGTGTCAGTGCACGTTTACTAAATTGGGAGAGAGGTGAGACCTATTTGTTCGGAAAGAAGATGGTTGTATACTTGAAATAAAATTTCAAATTTTGACATCTGCTCTCCTCATCCCAAACCGATTCATAAACCCTGAACCCCGTCTCCATAACGATTTGTTTGTATATTTTTATTGTTATTTATTATTTTCCATAAAAGACTTAATATTAAATTAATTAGATCATTTTGGTATAAAAATTTTAAAAAATAATATTTAGATTTAAAATAAGTATATCAAATAAATTTATTATCAATACTTGTAATAACTAGTAATTATGTAACAACAAAAAATTCGATAAATATAAAATATTTTAAATAATTAGATGTTTTTAATTAAATTAAAAACAATAAATTTATTGATAATATTATGATAATTAATAGATAATATATATTAACCATTCATATAATTAAAAGAAAAGAAGGGTATCTTGATTAAGCAAAAATTGATATTGTAGTGAGAGTAGCAAAAAACATAGTAGAGTGGCAACAATGTTTTGTCGTATAACTTTTTGTTTTTTTTTTTCATTCCTCCTTGGACATCTCAAATCTGCCATGATTAATTGTATGCAAAATAGCAGTGTGGGTTTTTGCTTTGGTTTCTGGTTTTCTCTTTTACTATGCGGATAGATTGTCGTCATCTCTTATTATCATTATTATTATTGTTATTATTATTATTGTTATTATTATTATTATTGTCGTTGTTGTTGTTATTATTTTAAATTCCCATATCTTAAAAGAAAAGAAAAAAAAAACGGGGTGGCAGCGTGTGAGAAATGAGGTGGTTAATTGGGAAATTCAACGGTTTCATATAAAATAAAAGAAAAATCAATACTAATCAGAGAATTTGGGAAATTCAACATTAGTCAACAGTGTAACTTAGGAAATAACATATGCAGTAATTAGTGGCAATAAGATCTTGCCTTTCACGGCTTAATAATTTTGTTGACTTTCTTTGGAAAAATTTTTTAAAAAAAAGAAGAAAAAGACATAGAAAGCCTCTTTAGGGTTTAGAGAGTCACCGCTCACCACATTATCCATAAGTATGCTTTGAGATGCTTCCTAATTTCCTAATTTACCATGATACGATTCAGAATTAAATCATGACTTCTTAGTTATCCTTTCATCCCATTCATGCGAGCCCTATAGTTAGATTATGCATAGATTTTAAGTTGTTGCTTCAATCCTCTCGGAATACTTCAGGTGATATATTTGCTTATATGTTTTTCTCATGCTTTAACTACTTATATAAATTTGTATTTTAAATTGATTTTCTTATTCTTATCATTGTAATACATTTTTATTGTTATTTATTTTATTTATTATTTTTCATAAAAGACTTAACATTAAATTAATTAGATCATTTTGGTATAAAAATTTAAAAAATTAATATTTAGATTTAAAATAAGTATATCAAATAAATTTATTATCAATACTCATAATAACTAGTAATTATGTGAAAACAAAAAATGAGATAAATATAAAATATTTTAAATAATTAGATGTTTTTAATTAAAGTAACAACAATAGCTTTATTGATAATATTATGATAATTAATAAATAAATAATATATATTAAACTTTCATATAATTAAAAGAAAAGAAGGGTATCTTGATTAAACAAAAATTGATATCGTAGTGAGAGTGGAAATAAACATAGTAGAGTGGCAACAATGTTTTGTCATATAACTTTTTTTTTTCCTCCATTCCTCCTTCAACATTTCAAATCTGCCATGATTAATTGCATGCAAAGTAGCAGTGTGGGATTGTGCTTTGGTTTCGGCTTTCTCTTTTACTATGCGGATAGATTGTCATCATCTATTATTATTATTATTATTATTATTATTATTATTATTATTATTATTATTTTAAATTCTCATCTCTTAAAAGAAAAAAAAAAAGACGGGGTGGCAGCGCGTGAGAAATGAGGTGGTTAATTGGGAAATTCAACGGTTTAAAAGAAAAATCAATACTAATCAGAGAATTTGGGAAATTCAACATTAGTCAACCGTGTAACTTAGGAAATAACATATGCAGTAATTAATGGTAATAAGAACTTGCCTTTCACAGCTTAATAATTTTGTTGACTTTCTTTGAAAAATATATTTAAAAAAAAAATAACATAGAAAGCCTCTTTAGAGTTTAAAGAATCGCTGCTCACCACATTATCTATAAGTATGCTTTGTGATGCTTTCTAATCCCCTTTGCCATGGTACAATTCAGATACGATTCAAAAGTAGATCATGATTTCTCAGTTATCCTTTCATCCCATTCATGCGAGCCCTACAGTTAGATTCTGCATAGATTTCAAGTTGTTGCTTCAATCCTCTCGGAATACTTTAGGTGGTATATGTTTGCTTATATGTTTTTCTCATGCTTTAATTACTTATATAAATTTGCATTTTAAATTGATTTTCTTATTCTTATCATTGTAATACATTATATACGTGGGGAATTCATTAACGTTATAAATAAAACAGGAGGCAAAAATGCGATGAGTTCCGGTGGATTTCGTCCATTACGTGCAACTTCATATCCAGGTCTTGAACTAAAGGTGAACCATTTCTTTGGTTAATTTAACAGGAGATTTTTCTTAATTCAAATTATACATATAATCATTCAAGTAATTAAAGGTCACCAAGCTGAATATATTGATTATGTGTCTCAGGAAAGTGTGCCATACTGCAAATGGCTAGAGACAGTAAAGGATGATGCAGACAGAGACGAGGAATCTCTTCAACAGGTGCACGTCATGTCGCTTGGAATATTGTAACTATCACATCCGCGCATATATGTAGAATGAAATGATTTTAAATTTAATATCTGATATTTGATTTGTGATGATAATTTTGTTATAAGGTTTTGGTGACAAATGAGATTAGAAAGCAGATAAATGTGATCAAACTGATGCTGGGGTCCATGGAAGATGGAGAGATAAGCATCTCAGCTTATGACACTGCATGGGTTGCTCTTGTGAGAAATGTTCATGATGGAAATGGCCCTCAATTCCCGTCTTGTCTTGATTGGATAGCCAATAATCAGCTCCCTGATGGTTCATGGGGAGATGAATTATTCACTGCCCATGATCGGATTCTTAACACCTTAGCTTGTGTTATTGCATTGAGAGCGTGGAACATGCATCCTGAAAAGTGTGAAAAGGGTAACTTTTTATTCAGCAACTAATGGCATTCCCTTCTGATTTATTTAATTCTTTAAGAAATTAATTTAATATCTATGAATGAGTTTTAAGTTAAAAAATTTCATTTGTGCGTAAATATATTTTATTTATTTATTTATATCACAGGATTAACATTCTTCAAAGAAAATCTACACAAGCTTCAGGATGAGAATGAGGAGCATATGCCAATTGGGTTTGAAGTTGCTTTCCCTTCTCTTCTCGATTTAGCTCGAAGTATAGATATTGAAGTGCCAAATGATTCTCCCATCTTGAAAGACATCCATGCCTTGAGAGACCTAAAGCTCAAAAAGTATGAATACACTCTCCTAACCCTTGCAGTTGGATATATTCAATACTATTCATCCAATTGTATATGAATGTAATGTAATATTATCTTTTGCTTACTTGTGTAGAATACCAAGAGATGTGATGCACAAGGTGCCCTCAACACTGCTCCATAGCTTGGAGGGAATGCCAAATTTGGACTGGGAACGACTTCTAAAGCTGCAGTCTCAAGACGGATCATTCTTGTTCTCTCCATCATCCACAGCCTATGCACTCATACAGACCAAAGATGAAAATGCCCTCAAATACCTTGACAAAACTGTAAAGAGGTTCAATGGGGGAGGTAAAATTAAAGTAACTCGAGCAATGGAGGAAAATCATTTGTTCCTGAGATTGATGATACAAAAAAAAAAGGACAAAATTTATTGATAGATGATTTTTATTTATTAATTAACGTATATTTTATTAAATACTATACCTCATTTTTGGTTTTCAATTATGGTCAATAAAAGAATTGTTTTAACTGAAACAACCTTTATTTTTTTTTTGTCTGCCAATCTTTCTCTTTTTAACTTCAACAACCATTCTAATTGACTTTTTAGTGGTTTGATCTGATACTAACTTGATTTAGAGTATCATTTGAGGCAGATGAACTATTTATAATTTGTTACAACAGCATAAAAATATGTCAATACTTTCACTATTATTCACGTAACATTAGTTCATAAATATACAGTTGATGGTTAATAATTTTTTTTTGACAGTTCCAAATGTGCATCCAGTAGATTTGTTTGAACACATCTGGGCTGTTGATCGGCTGGAACGTCTAGGAATTTCGAGATATTTTCAGCCAGAGATCAGGGACTCTATCAATTATGTTTCAAGGTACATGCATGGGACAATTTTGAAAAATCAACACTGGATATGTGTAGAAGTTTGGCACCAACACAAGAAGTTTCTAGAGTTTACTTAGTCTAGTCCAAGAAAAGAATTATCTAGAAAATGTAATAGATAAGCTCATGGAGCTTTCTAAGTTTGGATCATATAAGAATTGTCTAGAAGCTAGAGATAATTGTATATTGCTAGAAAATTCTAAAACTTAAGAAAACCTAGAAAGTTCTAGCTAATAATTTTGGTTAGTGATTGTAAACAACATTAGGAGCCTATAAATAGACATTGTGAGTAAGTGCTCATGTGCTTGTGAGAAGCAAGAATGCCTGAGTAGAGTATTGAGTGGAGAGCTCAAAATAGATGAAAACAAATGTTCTATCTAGCGTTGAAAGTGTAAAGTTATTCAATAAATAAAGAGAGTTTTATTTTTTGTGCCTCCTTGCTCAGTAGATTTGATTTTCATTTCCTCTAATTATATAGACGAAGAACTTAAATGTTAGAAAAGAGACATGTTGTGTCTTCTAACTAATTAATTAATTAATCACCGGATACATGTAACTTCAAATTTTTCAGATATTGGGCCAAGAATGGTATTTGTTGGGCAAGAAATTCGGAGGTTCAAGATATTGATGATACAGCAATGGGATTTAGATTGCTAAGGTTACATGGTCACCCAGTTTCCCCCGGTAAGTTTGATTTATGTTGCATTTTGTAGCACACAATACAATACAAAAATATATTCCTTCAATGCTTGCAGATATATTATCCATATCTAATTATCTATTGTCCTCAAACGATTAAAGTGATCTGATTTGTTGTCATGTTGAACTTGGTAGATGTGTTCAATCATTTCGAGAGAAGTGGTGAATTCTTCTGCTTTGCTGGGCAATCAACCCAAGCTGTGACGGGAATGTTCAATCTTTATAGAGCTTCTCAAGTGCTATTTCCCGGGGAGAAGATTCTCGAGGATGCCAAGCGCTTCTCATCCAAATTTTTAACTGAGAAACGTGCTACTAATGAAATATTAGATAAATGGATCATAACCAAAGATTTGCCCGGTGAGGTGGGTATCAATATCAGTACAATAGACCTGAAGGTTAAAGGACCAAAAAGGAATGCTTTATGTACATGTAGGAATGTACAAAGATAAACAATAAAAATGAGATTTATTCATTTTTAACTGATAACACTTATTATTTTTACAGGTTGGTTACGCGCTAGATGTGCCATGGTATGCTAGCTTACCCCGATTGGAGACTAGACTTTACATTGAACAATATGGTGGTAAAGATGATGTTTGGATTGGCAAGTCACTTTATAGGTACAATTCCTTTAATTCGATCCAATCAATTAACTTCATCAATTTTGACATTACCAAGGCGTGTCCACATCCTCTATTGAAATGAAAAAAAAAAAAAAAAATCTACGTTCAAAATCAAATTGCTCTCTTCTGACACAGGATGCCCTACGTGAACAATGATGTTTATCTTGAGCTTGCAAAATTGGATTACAACAAATGTCAAGCAGTGCACTGTGCAGAATGGGACAAAATCCAAAGGTGACTGAAACCAGAAAATACCCCATTATAATATTTCAGTCCCCAGACACTTCTTCTGCAAAGACAACATCTAAGGATCTTCTAATTTTTATTTTGCAATGGCATATGGATAGATGGTACTCGGAAACAGGATTGGAAGAGTTTGGATTGAGCAAAGAGAGGCTTCTGGTTGCTTATTTTGTGGCAGCAGCCAGCATATTTGAGCCTGAGAGGTCTCTAGAGCGACTTGCATGGGCTAAAACAGCAGCATTGCTTGAGACACTGACATCCTACATTAAAGATGAAGAAACAAGGAGCGCATTTGTCGATCAATTCAATAACAACATTAGCAGCCAAGACTTCTTAAACAAGTAAACATGCAACTTCATTGTTTTTCCTATTAAATCCCTTCCTCAAAATTGTGTACCTTAGTTGTACAACTTTTTTTCGCTTGATTCATAGAACATAATTTGTGGCTGCAGGAGGTTGGAGAAGAATACTACGAAAGAAGATCAACTCCTTGGGATTTTGATGATAACCCTTGATTACATTGGGTTGGGGTTGTTTCGGTGCCATGGTCAAGAAATTTCCCTCTATTTGAATCAAGTTGTGAGTATTCTCTTTTTGATATTTTGGACTTGCCATTGAAATATGCATAGAATGGCATATACTATGAACTTTAGGATCCTCATGAAAAGTCTTCATGTGTTTTAACTGATTAGTGGCATAGCTGGCTGTCAAGTTGGCGAAATGAAGGAAGCAGTTCCCAAAGAGAAGCGGAGCTGCTTGTGCAAACCATAAGTTTAATGACTGGATGTTGGTCAGAAGAGCTACAGCTCCATCCTCTGTACCAGAGAATGCTTGAAGTCACTAACAAAGTCTGCCACAGGCTCCGAAATTACCAAAGCAACGAGGTAAGTAATACATGACATTATAGACCAAAAGAAAAAGACTAATGTATACTATTCTTAGATTATGTCCCAGATGCTGAAATTTTGCATTTCTGTTGTTGTCAGGCACCTGAGGATGGCAGCAGCAACCTGAGTACAACCGGCATCACTACCCCTCAAATAGAATCAGAAATGCAAGAGCTTGTGCAAATGGTGCTCCGAAATTCCTCGGATGGCATACAAATTCACTCCAATATTAAGAATTCATTCCTCATGGTGGCCAAGAGTTTCTACTATGCAGCCTACTGTGACCCAGAGACAATTACTTCTCATATTGACGAAGTTCTGTTTCAAAAAGTGATGTGAGTCACTGTAATCAGGATAAATTCATTGTTTCTCCCGCTTCCATCCCCATTGGAATATATACCTCGAACTTTGATGCATTCATTGAAATCTTCTTGTTTATGATACTGAGAATGCAATAAATAAAAGGCTGAAAGAGGGATGTTAGGCGTGGCAAATTTTATTGTATCTGAAATTTCATGGTTATATTTAACATTGCTTCATTCCGATTTGTCTTTCTAGTAAGTGTGCTTGATCGCTTTAAATTTTCTCCAAGCCTCTCTAGACTATGAAACGTCAAGTTAATGTTTGTGATGTTTAAAATTTAGAATTGATTAAGATCTTATGTTTAGAATACATTTTGTAGTGTTTTGTATAACAAAAATATAAATTAATATAATTTAATCTGTATTTTTATTTCAAAATCAAATCTATTTCAATGGATTTTGACAAATAAATTGTCTTATTTTTAAAGCATCCAAACACTTAATTTGAACAAGTTCATGTTTTCTCTATTGATAACACCGCCTAATGAAATAGATCATTAAACAAAGAGTTTAATTGGCATATACTTATAATATAAACTTTTTTATGCTATCGGTCAATCAAAAATTGCCACACAATTCACTTTATAACTAACTCTAATTTAAATTTTAAAAAACTACGCATGACTAATGATTTGTCAATTATTTATTTACTAACACTATTAATGCATACCAATTAAACTATAAACAAATCCCATTTGGTTTATTATAAAATTAAGATGACATTTGGCCTCCAAGCTATCCCTTGTACAAGGGAAGGAAGTGAAAAATGGTGAAATGTTAAAATGGCATTTTGAGGTTTGTTAAAAGGAATTAATTGAAATACATTTACAGTATAAAGATATTTTACACCGTCAGTAAATGAAACATTGACAACTCATCACTTTAAGTAATATTTTAAAATTTAAACTTCTCATGATCACATAATAGGCATACATGACAGTTTTTTATTGTATGACAATGTAAGGATGATTACATTGTCAATGCATGGTAATTATATTCTTGTTAAAATGACAGGTAACCCCAACCTTCTCCCTACATTGTACCGCCCCGCATTTTGACAGGAATTTATTGCACTCCGGCCACCGTCTTCTACTCTTAGGCTCTCCCTCGACAATTGCACCCTCCTTTCCCAATCAGATTTCCTGCAACAGAATCCTAGATTAAGCGTACAATAATGAAAGGTTGTGTTAATATATTAAGCAAGCGCATGACTCGGCAAACGCAAGGTAGAACAACTTGCAATTCAATGAGTTTATGTTTAAAAGCCCCTCGAGGGCCAATTCATTCGGTGACTTAATGACGAACTTGAAGGGCTCTCGGGCAATGTGTTCTGATTTGAGTGGTTGTTAAGGACAGTAAAAAGAAATGATTGTGGAAATTTGTGAGTGTATTGGAGTTGTTTGCTGAAAAAAAGACTTAGCAGTTTGACAGTGGGAAGAGAATGGATTTGCACTTCGCTTGCATGAGAAAGGAATGACAGTAGTGGTGGTAGGAGGATTGAAACCCTGATTTTTTCTTTAAACAATGGCGTGGGTAAACAGAAGTTAAATGAGCCGTTAGCGATACCAGTATATGGGGCGGGGTGCCATTTTCAGAGAAGAATGGGGTTTGGTGTATTTTCTCCAAACGTAAAAATGTGTTATGTGTTATTTACACAAGAAAAAAAACATTGGAGGAAGGAATTTTTTCCTTCGACTAACAAGAGTCTTTTATTATAGACACAAGGATTGCAAGTTTTAACTTGACGTTTGCACACAAGTTGTCTGAATTTGATAAGTTAGACGTGATATGATCAAATAACTTATTACAATCTCGGAGCCTAACGAATAATACATCGAGGTTAACTCAAAAACGAGTCATGACACAGAAACTACCACAAGCACGGCAGTGACAAGGCTAGAATGCTTGTATTACAGAATATTCTTAACAGCCTGCTACTGGAGATAAGAAGCAATGTTGAGATCAATGTCTTCTTTTGCCTGTTTATCAAATGGTTCCTCACCAAGATATAAATCTAGGATTGACCTGCAGAGGAGTTTGCTCTGGATGCTTCCCACTTCCTGTCCGTCAACTACAAGAAGTAAGATAAAATTAATGTCAGTTTGTAGTTGCAATGTAACACAACAAAAAGCATAAACCATATAATGCACATCATGTATTGAATATACACATTAGTCACATAAACCAACTAAAACACCCAAACTAGGTGCCTACAGCTACGCATTGTTTAAAGAACATGCATGCATCATCATGCAGGACCAGTTACGCTTTGAAAGCTCGTCACGGGTTGAATGCGTATAGAAGCCCTCTAAACAAAGACAACCTAGCCAAGGTAGAACAGCATTAGGTACTAAAGAGAGTAAAAGTGGCTCCAGAGCTCATTCGTCAATAGACTCACAGCTAACTAAAGAGAACGCGCAAAATTCCAAGTTTCACTATTACCTGAATTCATCTAAGAAGGTACTTGTTCCCATCATCACATTGTCAGTTTCAGAATATATAATACTGGTACTAGTTCAAGCCATTTCCTTTTGCGAATGAGAAGACAAAAAGAAACTGTGGCCATGGATTTGTCTCTCTGTTCCATCCTTAAGCTTTCATGTAGCTAGCTTCAAATATGGAATGTGGTGTACTAGAGGGCACTCCTAAGTTAGAATCAGTACTAATTGAAGAGAGAAGTAAACAGATGCATGGCATGAGTTCTCAACTTAATCTTCCAATCCGAAGACCTGAATTATCCTCATACAGATAGTTCATGAAGCAGAAAGGAAATTATGTATGCAATACATTATAGTTCTGAATGTTGAGAAATGGAAAAGCCGTCATGGAGAATGATATCTTACTTGATGTGCGAAGAACATGGCCCTTCTCTCTTGACAGCAGAATTACAGATCCCCGTGGTATTTTGTATTCATCTTTAAACTGTGAAGTGAACCTGCATCACAGCTTGCTAGTTACTATAATATGCAACAAAAAATTCCCAACCAATTTGGATATTGAAAGTTACACACATCTCATAATAAGAGAAAAGGAAAACCTCCAGAGAGTTTTGAAGTATTCTAGTGATATGCACGTGTAAGCTTATTGCCTAAAGATGTTAGATGTATAGTATGTTTGGAAAACCATTCGGGGGGCTAGAATTGATTTTGGATCTCCAAAATCAATTCTACTAATTTTTAGTGATGTTCTAGGAAAAGTGAAAAATTACTACTTTATGTTAGAATCACTTTTAGACTAACTACCAAGCATAAATCACTTTACTTTAAAATTAACTTGATAAACATCAATTATAATTGAATCAACTCTACAAAAGCATGACCAAACAGGCCATCTTACCAGGGACACCGTGTCGACTCATCCATCATCCATCATCCACCATTGAAATGCTAATTTTTTTGTTTTGAGTATTTTGTGATCAATTTCAATGGTGAATGGTGGACTAGCCAGCACAAATGAATTCAAATAACACAACTCTACTGCCTAACAAACACCTGGTGAGTGTGTGAGAAAGAGAGGGTTCAATAATTCGGGTGTGAATCTGCAATTACATTACAAGTTCTACCCACAACTACTCAAGCAAACAAAATGACTAATTCTCAAGACATGAAAACGAGACCTTTGAAGCAATTCCTTGTTGTCCGATCCCCCAAACTTTTGCAGCCTGCTCCCTACAGATTCTTCAAATGCGCTGCGCACGGAACGAATGCTCAATCTGCTATACACAATTTGAAGCCTAACGGTCATCGATATATCACTTTCCAGTATATCATCAGTAAACTCCTTGTTCCCCTTCAATTCCGCCGCAGACACTTTCCCATATTTCTCAACAAGACATCTCTTTATGTCATCACCGTCAGCATATACACCTCCAACAAATAACACCAATTAGAGGTTTCTAGAAAATAGAAAATTGTACTATACTTGAAGAAAATAAAAATTAAAAAGTTATTAGTATATACCAAATGCATAGACATCAATGTTCTTCAATCCTAAAACGCTCTTTTTCCGCAAACCAATGCCGCAGAGCATCTGAGAATCGGCGAGAACGGAAGGGAACGTTGCTCCGGTCTTGGACTCAACGACGGGGGCCGAGTTGGCGACCAAACTGAGCGAGCCCCACAGAGGAAGCGAGAAGTCCGAAGAGAAGAGGGAGTTCAACGCGTTCTGGAGGACTTGGCGGTGGTCACCGGAGGAGGAGAGGGCGGCTAATGCGGCGGTTGCTCCGACGGTGGCGGTGGCGGCCGCGGCGAGGGCGAAGGAGGAGAGAGGGCGTGGGGAATGAGGCGGTTTGGGGGGCTGAGGAAAGGAGAAGGGGAAGCGCAGCGACACCATCTTTGCTTCGTTGCTTTCACCGATTCAGAGTCACAACGGTGAAGGCGTGCCCGTCGAGGGAAAATTACTGCTTAATGTGAGCTCGTAGTTAATAACAACTAGTGTAGTAACTCTGAGATGCACGGAAAGATTAATTAAATTAGATCAAAATGGATGATAAAAAATAAAATATTTGTACAATATCAAATCGAGATAGATTAACAATTGTAATATATCTAATGACATACAATATTAGAAATGAATCAAAAAGATAACTAATTATTAGTTGTACATGACAAATCACATTTAACAATTTTTCATGAATTGTGTGATATATCTAATCAAAATTAAATGATTTAAATGAAAATAAGTTGAATTGTTATATATACATGATGTGTGCAATGCCCAAAATGAGATATAATTTAAAACTAAAAATATTTTAACTTTATATACATTTTATAAAAATTTGTCAAAAGATAACAATCATACTGTCATTAAAATGAGAAATAAATTAGCAAGTCATTTAATTATTTACACTTACAATAATTTCAACAAAGATTATTTAATTATTAAATCATTTAATTGTGTAGCATTGTTCGTAGTACATACCTCTTTGACCATCATGAAGGCATTAAAGTTATTGGATTCCATTAAGATTATATTCTTTCAATACGACAAAGAACATGGTAAGTTTATGATAATATTTTTGAAACTTGTGTACTGCAAGTGCCATTTTGAATAAAAAAGATTGAAATATAAACGCAAACGGTTACCTATAAAAAAAGACATCTCCATATAGAGAAGACCACCAAGAGAAAATGCAATAATTAACTCCCCTTGAAAGATAAAATGCATCTGCAAAACCCAAATAACTCCTTGACCAGTAAGAGGATCAACTGTAGAGACAAAGGAAACACCATTCCCTCATACGCCAATTTTATTACTTTTACAGGAATTGCTCACCAGAATGTATAATTAGCATCACTTTGCCACCATTTATAGCATTGCAGGCATAATACATTCACAAGCAAAGTGTAAATTATCATCAACTTTGCATACATGCAACCTTCATCACTATGTTGCAACTTCGCACCTTGACCTTGAGCAGATGTTGATTCCCTGGATGTCGTAGTCGCCTCCACCATAAACAGTGCTAGGATTCAAAGTCACTGAAGTTAACCACAATGGATAGATTGCTATGGATAGATTGCTTTATTGAAGTCAGGATAACAATGCAATGAAGTATCGCATCATTAAATAAAAATTCTGCTCAAATAACACAAGAAAAGGTATTGGTGGAAATACTTTTGAAACATAGCTAAAATTAGTGATTGAATTGTCTTGAATGTACATTTACACAAGCAGAGACAACATGAGAACATGAGACCAAAGCATAACATTAGAAGGATGCCTTCAGCCTCTCCAATTTGACATTAAGATCTCCAGTACCTGCAGTCCTTGCTACATACCCCCATGTTAATCCTTCACCCTTATCAACATAAACAATGTCATAGAGCATAGAAGGAAAGGAGAGCATTGAGTATATATATTTCTCCTGCAAATAAACAGATACAAAAGACACCCACTGCTAAGACACCCATGAGTTATTATTCTTCTTTCCTTTTTGCTTTTATGGAATGAATAGAAAATAGATCATACAAAATATAGAAAAAAAAAAATTAGTTGTCTCTACAAAACTAAACCTTCACCAAACAATATAAACCAAAATAGAAACATACCATAAGCCTAAACATTCATATGATCAATTTTAGGGCACCAAACACCAAACCAAAACCATAAATGAAAAAAACACCAAATCACAATGAACAATAGATAAAAAATGAACCAACCATGAAAAAGTCTAATATACGAAACCACTTAAGCTTTCAAGCATTACATTGAATTTCAGCATGATACAAACAAAATAATAAAATCACATTACACCCTCGATATAGAAAAGAGTTACAAGCCCACTCAGGCAATAAACCAAACAATGCATAAGCATTATTTATGCATCAACAAACCCCATTCATAATTGAAAACATTGAGGGCTTGGGCAAACCTCCTGTGCTTGCGAACGTTGTGAACGATGGATTGGATTATATATATATATAGTCCGATACATTGACTATGATCATTTAATTAGATTAGATATCTAATTCATGAACCGTAGAATTTTTTGGAGGGAAATAAAACCTTCTTGCATTAGATAGATTAGCAGTCGAGGGATTTGCATTGAACATTTTTGTATTATATTATCAGATAAGTTGAGGAATGATGAAAGAAAACAAGGACTTTATCAAATAAGTCACGTAGTTTTCAAGAAAATTTTTTAAGATTATTTAGTTTTTTAAAAATTGAAATTAAATCTACAATTTCTGAAGATTTTTATAATAGGATATATTAGTATTTCTGTATATATTTGATTATTTAAATACTAATATAATCGTATATTGATCTGCTAGCATAATGTTAAGTGATGTATATATCATTTGAAGTGAAATAATGTTTAAAATGATTTATTTTGATAATTAACATTTACAAAATAAGTCATTTAAATTTTTATTATAAGTCATAGAATGATTCAATTTGTGTAATTTTAAATACCAAAATAAATGTAATATGCTTTAAAATAGTTTCATTTATCTTGCCTCTAATATTTTAATGGTACACTATCATTTTATTATACCACATATGTAAGTCCACTAATGAAAAACTAACAGAAAGACTAATGTGTCTATCATTTTTAATATTGAAGGACCACGAGATTAATTTCTTTTTTTAAGGATAAAATAATTCGATACAAAAATCTTGAAGGACTAAATAGGGAATTCACTCAAAACCAAAAATATGATGGCAAATTATATGGACCTCTTCTGAGATCAATCGGTATTACATTTACCTTTTTTTAGATTTTAAAATAACACTTTCCTCACTTGATTTATTTTATTCCATTACAATAATCTTCATTAACTTTAAATTTCAAATTTCAAAAGATTAAAAAATATAAAATAACTTTTAAGCCCTTAATTATGCATCTTATTTCTATCATATGCCATTTATCCCCATAGCCACCTATACCTATAAACCCCCAAATCTCTAAATCCCCAATCCCCAAACCAACAGTCCCGCGAGAAGATGGTGATAGATTATTGTGGGAGCATGTGTCCTAACCATGCTCAGAGGGATCCCCACTCTCTTATGGATATGGATTTGTGTCAATTAAACCTTGAACTCATTAAGAGTTACTCCACACCTCTCTCTTGAATATTGACTTATTCTCTGCACAACAATTTCCAATCAACTCAGTCAAGTTCTGCAACTTCTACAAATGAAGAAGAAAATAACAAACAGAGGCAGAGCAAGATGAAGCACTGCATGCACCTAAGCCGCAGCGGTTGTTGAGAAGAATTCAGCGGTGACGGACAGCGGCACGGACGACAATGACATGGAGAGCATCATGAATGGCGAGCGGCGGGCAATGTCATGGAAGGTTGCCATCCACATGGTGCTGTTGACCAGCGAGGTGCGAACCTTTGACCCTTACGACGTTAACTTCTTCGTCCTAGTCTATGTGTCGTACAACTTCAACACTGTCAACGACTTCCCTGCCACCTGCGCCCCTTATCTCCTCTGTCGTCAAACTTAGACTCATCTCCATTGTGATGGGTAATCTTGGAAGTGGAAAAAGGGAGGAGGAAGGAGAAAATGTATAGTTAAGGGTAATTTTGGGATCAAATAAATTATTTGGAACCAAGAGTGGCAAGTGTAATTTTAAAATATAGAAGAGGGTAAGTGTAATATCGACTAACCTTAGGGAAGATTAGTGTAATTTGTTCAAAATATAACTTAATAATATATTGTCACATTAAAAAAAAGTTAATCATCTACTGTCTTAAAAAAAAAATAAACCAGCCATTGAATCGAAAAAGACAATAATTCAAAGGTTTAAAGGTTTAACCAGTTTAATTGAGGGTTCAATAGCTACATAATCAGTATATGATAAAATATATATTTTTTCGTAAAATGTATATGTAACATATATATTTGATTATATATCAAATATATATATATATAAAATTGTAAATATATGCATATATACATATAAAATAAATAAAAACAACATTTTTTTAGCCAATAAACCCATAAATCATAAGATTAGAACAAAAAATGCATCAGCATTTTTAGCCCAAAGGCCTAAGAAGAATAAAAGATAGAAAACTAAAATAAGATAAAATATAAAAAAACACTTATATCATAAAAGCCATCAACACAAATAATAAAGTGGGGTTTGCCCATCTGTCATAACAACAAAAACCCTGGCAGCAACTGGAATTATGAAAAGAAGGGGGGATAGATTTCTGTCGACACAAAAACCAATAGCAAAGAGCAAGGGAGTTGCTATAGAACCGTCATGGGACACTCCGGCATAGAACTCCAATAATAACGGCGATCGACATTGGCATCAACGCAATTGGGGGTGGTGAGGTGGGTGGCCAACACAACAATGATGCTGAGATTAGACCAAATGGAGGATTATTGTAGATCTAGTTTGATGGGGATAGAGAGGTTGAGTTGTGGTTGCAAGACTAGATCCTTCTCTATATTTCTTTTTTCCCCCTTCTTTTTGTGGGTTGTTCGAAAAATGCCAAGTGGACCAACCGGGCAAATTCACTGGTTCCCGGGGGGTCTAATACGGTTTAATAGCAGTTCCTTAACAAATGATTTTAGGGGTCAACTCGAATCGAACGCATGGCTGGTTCCCAGTTCAACCGATCAAACTGGCCGGTATGGTCCAGTTTTCAAAACCATGATCATTCCATGGATAGAATTCACCCAAACTATGCAAGAAGCGGCATCCATCTTGCAAGCTGCTCCTTGCCATATATAGGCCCCACCAAGTGTAAGAGCACTTCACAGGAAGAGGAGCTTGGAAAATAATTCCATGTAACAAATATTTGGCCTTAAGCACTCTTAACCCATAATTTGTCTCTCACCCAATAAAGCTATATTAGTCCTTCTTGCTTGCTTGACACCCAATCCCTCCCTGGATTTCAGTTAAGTCACGACATCCTAAGAAATTGGGTACAAACTCTACCCACCTGTCTGTATCCCCCAAATAAAACTCCGAGTACGCTGATTAATATTCTCACAAATTCCTTGTGGCAGCCACATTATTTGCATTGTATAGACTAGAAGGGAATTCAACACTGATTTAGCCAAACAAACACAACAAGCTTTATTGAGCAACCATTTAGAAAATCATGAGACCATTATTGATATACTTGTAAGCCATAAAACAAATGTTTTACTTTTCCAAGAAAAGATTTATTTCCAAATATTGAGTTGAATTTGATTTACTAGAATTGCCAAACATGTTTTAGATTATAGATTTTTTTATCAAAATTTTAGAATCATAGTTATATGTTGTTTAAAGTGTTGAACTAAATATGATTCATAACAATGACCATATACCTACTATATGAGTTTTTGAAATCACTATGTTTATAAACTGATGATCCATTGGGCACAATTTTGGAATCTAGTTATGGTTGATAGTCAGATTGTTAGAACTATACGTATTCAGAACTTTGATATTTATTTAGTTTAATTGAAAGTTAGCTTGACGGTAATTAGTGAGAAATAAAGTTGTGAGTTAACGATAATAAATTCATTAATCTTGGTATACTATGTTGCCCATGAGGGACAATCACCCTTTTTTACTCATATTACAGATAACGAAACCTAGTTAGGTGCCCATAACTTATTCATGAGGGATGCAGTTCTTGAAGGACCGGTTGCTATTAGTTAGATGCTTATATTCGCAAGGAACTGAGTATTGGCTTTTTATAACTTGTTTAGAATTATATTTATTCTCTAATTCCCTTAAAGTAATTAATATCACTACTAGAAAAATGGTGTTTAGCGGTGGTTTTTTTGGGATTCCTGGCGGTTTGCAACCGTCACTAAAACATTTACCTGCAGTTCAAAAACCACCACAGATAACGCCGTCCTTAAACCATTTAGTGGCGGTTTGGAGCAACCATTGGAACAACCGTCACCAAAGAGGTTTCCCCGCGGTTCATTTGGCGGCAGTTAGAAACCGTCGCGAAATGGCTTGTTAGTGCCAAATTATCATATTTACTAGCGGTTTTGAACCGCCATAAACGCCAATTACTAACGGTTTCAAACCGCCACAAAACAACTAAGTGTTAACTATCTAATTTCTTATCTTTTTTACTGGCAATTTTAAACCGCTGCTAATGCAAAATTACTGGCAGTTTCAAACCTCAAAATTAAATTATGTATAGGTATAATTAAATTTTGATATAATATTTAATTTTATAATATAGGATTTATAAAATAAAAATGCTTATATTATCAAGCATGCTACACGCAGCAACAATACGGTTACAATTATCACCATTGAGGAAACTACAAATAAACAAGAAACATAATCTATACAAAAGACCACAGTCCATTCAGAGTCGGCATTTTATTTTCCATGCTTATTTCCCACAGAAGACCTTAACAGCTAGCTTAGAGGACAAACTCAAACTCAGTCCTTTTGAGCCCTTTCAGGTTTCTACAGAGCAAAAAAGATAGTGTTAAATACGAGAATAACATAATAACAGTAGTAAAATTTTAGTGCCATCTAATTGCTACAAAATAAATAGAAATGAATAGTTCAAGGCTCTACAGTGAGATTGTAAAAGCGAGGTAACATATGGACTAGGAACAAGACATCAACTTCATGGAAGATTCAGTGTAGTTGTTATCTAAGTGCACATCATGGTAACTACCGACCCCCACTGTAATGAAAAAGTACAGATCATAGGGTTGAGTGAAGTCTTTCAAGGGCACATAACATTTATGGGGTTGAGGTCATAGCAAAAACAAAGATAAATGTATCTGCTAAACTCATTCAATATAATGGATATGCGGTCACATACAGAGGAAGTAATCATGTACTATGTTACCAACACGGGAAGGGTGTATAGTATGACAAATGAAAGTTAAAATAATTCCGCCATGGCAAGAATTACACACAGCATATAAATGGTTCAAAAGAAAACAATTAATAACCTAATATCCATCATATGAAAGTTAAAAATCTTCGGAAGCCAAAACAAAAGGGATTGCCATCTAAAATGAATTCCATCCCACAACAAAAGCTCTGCATCAGCTTAATCACCTGCAAATTCGACACATCGATCTCAAGGTGCTTTGCCAAGTTGAAATCCTTTTTCATATAGCATATACCCACTAAATCCAACAAAAATTTCTCAACATCAATTCAATCCAACAAAAATTTCTTTCTCAATAGCAAACCTATATTACATCCTTTGCTTATATTTTCCTTATAGAACCTATATTCATTGAATTTCATTTTGCCTTCTAAAGTGCCAAGGTTAAAGTAGAGAAGCCTATATACAAGTTAACCAAATGTATAATTAACTCATAAAAACAAGTACAATCTAAATCTAAGTACTCAAACTGAATTACCAAAACTGTTTGTTTGCACCAAAATGGGAATGATAATTTTCCTATCCATGCAAACATACGAATTCCGTGGTTTGGACAGTGGACAATCTTTAAAAGCAAGGTCACCTAAATTTCTTTTTATCTAATCTAAGCATGATTCAAGTATTAGCCTTCAAAGTTGCAGCTAGTTCCCTTTGATAGCAATTCCCTATATGCACATATGGTTTACCATTTTCTATGTTCAGTTGCAAAATCCAAATAATTTTTTTATATATGCAGGAGGTAATTAAATTTTCACCTAGAAGTAATTTATTGAATAGGATAAAAATTTAATATCCTGAAAATATTAAACCTAGATATTTTATAGCTTGAAAATATTAATCCAGCAGCTCGAAGCAAGAAAAGCTGGCACAGAATGGTGAGCTAATTAGGCTAGGTACACAATGCATTTAAAATCAATTAAGCAGCAGGTAAATTACAAATAATTATATGAAACTTAAGTTACTTACAGAGAAAAAAATGAATGGCTCATCATCAGAAGCATCACCATCTGTTATAGAAAGTACATGCTGTGAGAATAAAGTTGCCATTATATACATAAGTTCATCAATTTATTTTGGTTTACCACACAAGTAAACAAATAAGGAGGATAAATGTGACTCTAATTCCATACAACGATGACAGTTAATACTAACCTTGTGAGCTAGCATCTTGAAGTGCCAATATAGATTAGATGTAATGTGCAAGAAAGATGCCCTGGTAGTGGTTTCTACAGGAAGAGCAACCTGCATAATGCAAAAACTATGGTAAAGAATCAGGAACTTAACCCCTTCACATGGTGGAATCCAATAAAAAATAGGACCAAAGACATGAAAAGTCAGGAAAAAAATTGTAGTTTATGGATAACGGATTATCAAAGTTCTCTATACATACACAAGACATTCCCATTACAAACAATAATATCACAGAAACAACAGTGATATAGAGTGGCAACGTATACCTTAATCCCACCATATCCTAGATGCTCCCCGAGAATGCTAGCAACAAGAACGAATGCAACAATCCAAGCTTTGTTAATATCTACCTCCTCAAATTGGATGTTGTTGTTCTGTGTTCTATTTCCTTGATCTTTTTTTAATCCAAGCAAGTTCTTGAGTGCTGGTAAACTAGGAATATTTTGGTGGAGATGCAACCTAATTGAATAAAGAATCAAACAAAAATAAATAGAAAAACCATAATCACGAAGCAAAACCAAAATCTTCCAATTTGCAAATTAAAACAATGGCGTTGCGTTCAATCACACAATTTTCACAAACACAATTTTCCTTATAAGAACAACGAATGAACGAACACAAATCTACAATTAATACACACAAACACATAAACAAAATCATTCAAAAAAAATAAACTTACCAACATGAAAGTGAGTCAATTTCAGAACCAGTTCTCATTCTCCGTCTCCGAATCGGTGACGGATCTGGAGTGCTGCATGATGGAGTGGCTGATGGAGGTGATCCAGTTCTCATTCTCCTTCTCTGGATCGGCGATGAAGCATATCGTATTGGAGCACATGGATAACTCGAACGGGTAGGCCTTGTTGAGCACTTCCTTAGAACCCTTCACGATGAGGCACGACGTAATGTTGATTTTGCCGTGTGGCTTCGGTGTGGAAGCCTCCTTTTCACCGTTGCTGGTGTGATGAAAGTCTAATCAGCACTGCCAGCACTCTCATCATGAGATCTACCTCTACGCCTCGGATCCTCACAAGCGAGTTCATCATGGCGAATCTCTGCGTATTTAGACGGTTCGTCAAGTATGGCGCCGCCAAAGAAACGGCGGTGGAGCCTTTGTGGAGGCTACACCGGAAGGAGCCAGGGTGCGTCATTGGCGAGCACATATAGGTCTATTTCTGCTCGATGCTGACGATGGACCGCACAAATTGGCACTCGTCGGAGAGGCTAAGCAGCGAAAGAACGTCGTGTAGCATGAGGTAAAGCTAGAGCTCAAAAAAGCGAAACTAGAGGAGGAATAAGAATATGATTAAGAGTAAGAATTGCAAAATCTAGGTGAAGGAGACAGCGATCAGAAAATCGAAAGAGAAAAACTCAAGAGAGAGAAAAAGAAAGAGAAGGAAGTTTTTTTTTTACACCTTTTTCTCTACAATCGCCTCAATTCCCAAAGCAAACGGCTGCAAAATAAAATGATTTGCAGTTGTTGATGTGAACTACTAGGAAAATTGAAATTTAGCGGCTGTTTCACAAATTGCCTGTTAAAAACTGTCGTTAAGTTGCACTTTTCTAGTAGTGTATTGTTTTTGAGAATTATACGATATGCTAATTATGAAATCTTAAATGCTTTTCCCAATATGGCCATGTGCATCTCAGTTGCATGTATATTATATGTACTTCATTATTGTCCTATATGGTTGTGAATGGAATCCGTTCATTGAGTTTTGATGAACCCACCCCATCTTTTCCTCCCCTTACAGTTACAATTGTAGATCTAGTTATGTTCAAACTCAGCTTTAGTAACCTTGCTCTTGTTCTAGCTTTGAGCTTCACTTCATAGTAAAGTTTAGATTATGATCATGGTAGAATAGAGTGCTCTAGTATTATGCAAGTAGGGTTCTTGGATATCATTTAGCATGCATGATTATTTTCAAGCTATGTTATTTTGTCATAATAATATTTTATGTAATTCATTCTGGAGCATAATTTAAGATTGTTTATTTGAATTATGATCTTGGAACGATTTGGAAGAATTAAATATTTTGTGTATTTTATTAATAAAATTTTCAAGAAATTTTGAGGAATCTATTTACTTTATTATTTATTTATTTTTATGATTTATTATGAGTATTAAATTAATAATTTACTAAACATGATTGCAAGAAATCAATAAGGAACAGTATCCCTTACTTGTCGGTCATGATTTTTGGTTATGATAGCTATATTAGTCTTTCTTGCTTGCTTGACACCCAGTCCCATTTTGGATTTCGGTTGAGTCACAATATCCTAAGAAATTGGGTATAATCCCTACCTACCTAGCTATGTCCTCCAAATAAAACTGCGAACACACCGGTCAATATTCTCACAAATTCCTTGTGGCAGCCACATTGTTTGCATGGTATTGACGAGAAAAGAATTCAACACCGATTTAGCCAAACAAACATAACTGACCTTATTGAGCAAGCATTTCTTCCAAGATGCCAAACAGTTGCCAAATTTCTCAAGAAGAAGGAATAAGACAGTTTTAGTGACTCTGCCTTTAACAAGGGGAACACATAAATACTGCCATAGATTACCTGTAAAGCGGATTGCAGTGTTCTAGCTCAAAGATTCCTTCTTCTTGTTATTTAATCCCCTATAAGCCATGACTCTAAACTTCTCCAAATTCACCCGAAGGCCTGACATTTTTGCAGAAATCAGTCATCATCTCCATGACCTTCCTAACTTGACATTTTTTGCAATTACAAAATAAAATAACATCGTCAGCAAAAGGCAAATGGGATATACCCGGCCCTTCTCTTAAGATGTGAATTGGCCACCATGTCCCCCCATTCATCTTTGCCCGAATCATGGTGAACAATTTCTCCATACACCGAACAAAAAGGTAAGGAGACATTAGGTCCCTTGTTTGAGAAAAAGAGTAAAGCTTCCCCCCATTCCATAAAATAGCAAATTGAGAATAAGAAACAGATAATATGATAAGTTTAAGAATTCTTGTCGTGAACCCAAAGTCCTGCAAAGTAGCCTCAAGAAAACTCCACTCCACCCTATAGTAAGCCTTCTCTAAATCAAGTTTAAAAGCAATCGCACCCTTCTTGCTCTTGGAAATGTGTATCTAATGAAGCATTTATTGAACCAGGCTAATATTATCCGTTGTCCCACAACTCAGTATAAAATTTCCCTACAAAGGATTAATGAGACGATGCAACAAATGTCTGATACGATTAACAATAACCTTGGTGATGACATTGCAAAGGTTGATAAGCCTAAAAGACTTTAACCGATTTGGCAACTCCATTTTCGATATAAGAAAGAGTAAAGTCTTAGCAAATTTGGAGTAAGCCATCCGGCAGGGAGATCATTGATATAAGAATTTGTAATGAAATTATCACTACCCATTTGAAAACATGACCTACATGTGGGGGTTTGGGTCCCCATGTAAATCTCCTGAGTAGCGTATCTCTTTAAATGTATGAAATAACATAATTTTTATTCTTAAAACATAAATAAATCTAACTCATCATTAATTTCTTTATTCAAAACATAATATTTGAATTTGTAAAACTGATGTATTTTCAACATATATAACTATGAAATTCAATTTAATACTTGAAAATTGAATGAAAAGTACATGTCTAGCTCGTTACATAAATTTTGATCACACAATCTACAATTCTAAACTAATACTTGAAATCTGTAAACATATATAGATGTTCATAACTCTGAAAGTAAATGCATAATCTTAAAACAAATGCATGACTTGGATCCTACCTGCATATCTACTAGAGCACTCGAATCTAACATACCCATAAACTAAGTCTTATTTCAAAATAAAGCTCACCAATAGAAATAACTAAATCTACTAGAATGATGACAGAGCAAATACTAGACCTGCAACTGTGAAGAGGAAAGGAGGGGGTGAGTCAATAGACTCAATAAGTGAATTCCTACTCATCATCTACATGGGACAACAATAACTATACATAATATATACATACAACTGCCAAAAACATTTTTCACTATTATGTATGTGGCTATACTGGAAAATACATTTACAATTTCATAATTAGCAAATCATGTGATCTTATCAATCAATATAAATTACTCTAAGGCAATTAAGGAGGAAACAGAATTCTAAGCAAGTTATAAAAAGGTGATACTTTGTCCTTCGCAAACATGAGCATCTAACTAATAGCAAACGGTTTCCTTGCGAATTGCATCTCTTGTGGACAAACTATGGACACTTAATTAGGTCCCATCTATATGCTCTGGGAAAAAGGGTGATTGTCTCTCGTGGACAATGTGATATGCCAAGGTTAATGAAAAATAAACATAAACATAATGATGAAAAATAAGGTTATAAATTCAAACTCGCTCACTATTTGGGGCTAAGAGTGTGTGGGTACTACCAGCTTGATCTTAAAAGCTTGAAATGATATCAATAACTACCATAGACCAACATAAACACATGAATAATCTATAACAACTCTAGAACAAATCTAAATGAATTCAACAAACATTGGGGGAGTATCCAAACTAGGAAACAATGAGAAGCTACAACAACCATAACATAGAGAAGGAAGGAGGGAGAAGAATTTAACATAAACCATAGTTAAATCTTTACCTAGGAGCTTGGAAACAGTAGGATCGAGTAGGAAAAAGAGTTAAAAGGGAGGAAGAGATATTGTTGGGCTAGGTTTTTGAATTTGGGGTGAAATCTGAGTGGGGAGGGTTTAAATATGGTAAGGGTCTCTTAAACCAAAAGTATGTCATTTTAGTACTATTCTGACGTAGAGGAATCTCGCTTGGCTAGCTTCTAGGCTTGCCTAGCAAGCTCATCAAGCTCCAGAACCATCCAATGAAAAATGGATTAGCTAAGCAAGCTCATAAGCCTCGTTGGCAAGCTTATGCATCAGAGGACCTCTGGCGAGCTCTCAGCCTCGTCTGGCGAGCTCTCAGCCTCGCCAAGCATGCATACTTAGCATCAATAGATCTATTATGTATTTTTCATGACTTTGGTGGTTTCGGGCCTTTTTGGCAATACAGATGGGTCTTATGGGGACTCTAAGATCATACTAGACCTAACTAGGAACATATGGACTTGATGGATTACAGAAATAGTATGTCATTATTTGTAATCTTTAAATGAATGAGTAATTCTATTATTTTAACTAATTTTGATACAAGAACAATGTATTCTTTTTATATTGCCATATACTCATATATTGTCACATCACCAATATACATTTGACTCTTCCTCCACTTCTTCAAAAGTTATATTATATATAAAAAGGATTGAATTAGATGAAAGAGTAATGAAAATTTATACTATAAGCTTATTCAAATTAAATCCTTTAACTTATTCAACCATCTTTCTTTAAATCTTAAAAAATTTAAATATTTTATAAGGCGTAAAATACCACACAACAAAATAAAACACTATTTTTTTGTGTGTCTAGTACTACTTTTTTAAGTTAATAAGAAATAGTACAGAAGAAAATGGTTAAGTTAGGCATGCTAAAGGCCCATCAGGGGATTGGGCAATTCGTGAGCCGTGAGCCGTGAGCCGTGAGCCCGTGACTTAGACAACAATTGGACTCCTAACAAAATTTCAAACAAAAGTCTGAAATGACCCAAAAAAATATGAGACGTAGCCTACCAAAGTACTCTCATTTCGGGCCACAAAGTATATATTTGAAGTGAGGTCACTTCATTTCCTTTAAGGCTAACTCTCTATCATAAAAAAATTGTATTAAAAAAAAAATTACCTACTTCCTTTCCCTACTATTGAACGAGACGCCCGAGAATTTCTGTGACACATACTAAACAAATTTATCATACATCATATGGATAATTATGAGAATGTATTTTCCCATATATCACTTTTTTCAATTATTTATTTTTCAGTAGCTTTTTTTAGCTGTGAAATTGAAGAAATGTTTCCTCCTAATGTTTTGAAATGTAATGGATTATAATTATAATGTATGATCATTTTTTTAACTGTCATCTTTTTTTTCCCTTTTTATCATAACAAATGAACAATATTGTATAATACTCTCTCATCCTTGAATAATTATCTAATTTTAAATACATATTAAAATTAAAAAATAATTAAAAAAATTTAAATTAAAAAAAATTTAAAATAATTTATTAAATTATCCTTATTTATTTTTAATACTCTAATTTTCCCACCCCTCCTTCACTATATATCTATCTTCCTCTAATAATATTTAATATGAGTATCATTAAAAGGAAATAATTATTAATGCTATTCAAATTTTTAAAATGATAATGATTTCTATATAATTTTTTTTAAATGGACAATCATTCAGAGATAGCGAAAGTAATTTGAATATGTTATTGGTGTTTAAGGAATACGAAATGAATTGTAGTACTTGAAACCAGACCAATACCAAGGTATAAATCCTCTAAACTTTTAAGGGTGTGATTGTTTTTTATTTTCTTTTCGTTGAAAAAGAGATCTTCTATTAACATAAGTAGTTTTATAAAAATAACTAAATAAACAAATGCACCCTATTTTCTAAAATTTACATTTCCAAAAATTATATCAAGTTCCACCAATTTATATGATTACGGTAAGCATTCTTTATTTTATTCAACAGATTAAAAGTAAAAATAAAATATAATTGTCCCCTTCCAATCTTCCATATTGCCATTGATTGAAGTCTATTTATGGGCCTAGGACGATGTGGCAAATCTAGGCAATGATTCGGGCCATTCACAAATCACAACCTAAAAACACATAGATCTCTCAATTAAGGTTGCCCATGATTTTCAACCCAGTGAAGTGAGCCAACATCTGGAGCCACCCCACTCCCACCCGATTGGATTTCACACCAACAGCGTCGGCCGGCTCATCTCTGCTGTTAGCTACTTCCTCCTATCCTCGTTTTTGCATACTTGACAATGTTTTTGGTCATCGTTTTGCTTCTTCCTGTTGTCTTGTTGCGTTCATTTGGTGCATCTCATCCAAAATAACGTCTTCATGAACTACTTACTTTGTCAAATTTATGAAATGCCATTATCTTAAAAATTCAACTGTTAAATCAACTTAAATGCCCTTTCTACTAACAAGAAGACGTGCGAAAATCTTGGGAAATTCAGGACAAGGTCAAATTTGCAGTTCATCACTTCATCTAAACAAGAACACGCGCTTTTTAACCTCTTTCACTAGAAGTTTATTTTTATCTTTTTGGTCGTGCATCTTTTAGTAGGTTTAATGTTTGTTTTGGGATGAGAAGGAACTATACAGTGAGGTAGGCCCAACCAACAAAATTTGGCAGATTTTGGGCTAAGATGATATCTGAATTAATTTAATTAGACTAGCTCACTGTCCCAAAAAAAAGAATGGACTAGCTCAGAAATTTTGTCTATGTCCCGAAAAAAAAAAGGGGCTAAAGAAAGACTGTTATTCACTTATTCTTTACTTTCACAATGTGTCATTTAAAAAAAAAATACAATTTATTTCTAATTTCTTGTTAAACTGTTGGGGTTGGGGTTATGTAATTAAAATTGATGAAGAATTAGCCCAAGCAAAAAAAAAAACTTAAGATACTTCATGAAAGACAAAAAAGTATGTAAGTTGTCCTTATTGCATCTAAATTTGCTCTTTTGTTTATGGTAATTAAGTGCACGAAATTCACATGTTAAAAATGATCAGCAGGTATTCATTATTCAGAGGCGCTATTGAAACAAAAAGAAAACCTATTTTATTAAAATATGAAATTAATAAATATTTTAAAAGATAATTTTATCTAAAAATAAATAAATATTTTTTAAAAAAAAGAGAAAGTATCATTTACTTGCCATGGCGCCAATGCTTACTCATTTAATTTACACTTTCGAATGGTTGGCCTGTTCGATTAACGAGAGCACCGACAGGCATATTTGATTACTAAAATGTTTGCTACGTTGAGTTGTACTTTAAGATTGTATAGAGTATTTGAGATCGTATCCCTCACATCACTAGCATGTTGTACAAAGTGCGAACAAAAGCTGCATTTGTCTAGTGAAAATGCATGAATAGTAAAAATAGAAAGATGTTTGATGATGGAGGGAAAAGTTTTCTATATTTCTTTCCTTCTAAAAAGTGAAGATAATAAAAATAGGATATAGAGATAAAAATTTAATTTTTTTTAATAATACCTCTTAGATAATAATATTTTTCATATTTTAATCTCTACTATCTTTATTTTCATTTTTCAGAGACAATTACCAAATACTATCAAAGAGTTACTGGTTTTTGATTGTCAAGATGAATTTCAAATTTTTAGATTTATTATAGAACTTTTATTATTAATTATTACATAATAATTTTTTTATTAGATAATTTAATTCAATAATTAATAATAAAGAGTCTATAATAAACCTACATATATGAGTTCTATTATAAGACCCACCTTACAATGCCGCATGCATTTTAATGTAATTTTTTGTTCAATAGTACTGTTAATGGGATTCGGTTACTTGAACCTGTGCAAATTTAAATGACCTCATGCATAACAATAACATTGAATTATGGTGGGTATGTTTATTTAATTAACATTTACAATTGGTTGACTTGTTTTATTAACAAGACAAACAACTGTTAATTATGAATCACAGATACTAACATGGACACGAAACATAATACGAATTTGGACATGAAGACACACAAAACTCAAAAATTACAGGACACGGACACGATATAAATATATAATTTTTTTATTTTGTTGTATGACTCTTTTTTTTCTAGATTTTTTTGGCCATATTTGTATAATTTGTTTATCTAATTAATTTTTATTTTTTTAATTAACTAAAAAATTTTCAAAATAAAATGAACTAACAGTACATATTCAACTAAACAACTAAAGTTGATTTTAGGCTCATATTGGTATTAAAAATTAAAAAAAATAAAGAAACTAACTCTGACGTGTCCGTGGTGTGTCCACAATGAATTAGAGTTGTGTCTGACGCGTGTCCGGTCATGTTCGGTGCGTATCTGAACTCAGGAAAAAAAAATTTTAATTGGACACGTACGGACTTCTGTCGGATATGTCTTGTGGGTGTCAGTGTCCAACACGTGTCCGACACATGAACACACCACCAACTTGGTTTGTCCGTACTTCTTAGTTAACAACCATTAGTATAATATTTTATTTTTAATCATTTGATGTGCTCCATAATTGATTATTATTGGGATATATTAATCTATATGCTATTATTTTACATAAAAATCCTCTATTATCATATTATTTATCACCTTTTTTAATATTCGTATTTGTTTATATTTGACAAATATTTAATGAGAGATGGAGTACATTATAGCTTAATTTGCAATAACTGATTTATACTAACATTTTGTTTAATCTGCCGTCGCTTTTCAACCACCAACCATGAAACCATATTCTCAGCTTTCGATGGCAGACGGTCATGATCAACAAAAATTCAAAAGAATAATTAATAAGAATAAAATAAAAAGAGAAAAAAAAATGAAAGAAGAGAACTATGCCTAAACATCTCAAGCTTGCAGATACAAACCCTTTCTGTGGTGAGAAATTAATAGATGTTCTCATAATATCAATTGAATATAATTGTCCTAATATATCTATTTATAGCATGACACATTTGAGGACAAAACTCACTATTAACTTATAATTTTATTTAAAATATCACTAATTTTTTTTATTGGATATAACACAATTTAATTAGTGCTCCTTCGACGAGCATCTAATAATTTCTCTACTTTGCTTCTTAACAATTTATGGTGGCTGACTGATGATTAGAAATGTTCTTTCCATGTGAATCTATTAGTTATATATATTTTTATCTCTTGATTTTTCTTTTTTTATTTCCCTTTCAAGAAATTTGGTTTTTATGTAAGGCTTGAGCTTTTAGCAGGCCAACCCAAAGGTGAAAAGAAAAAGCAGCCAAATACTCCGCAGCAAAAATACATGCACATCCCATATTTACTTTACATAGGCTAACATCTTTAAATTAATTAAATTACCCTCTTTTTGTGTAGATCTATAATAAGTATATAATTTTGTCAAAAGAACACGTCATAATTGTCAAATGCTGAGATGGAGTGGTGGTCCAGGCACCTGGCACCTGCATTATGCCATAAAAGTACAATAAAGACTAAGACAAAGAATATAAGTTTACTGAAATTGGCCAAATTAAAAGAAACAAGAAGAAAATGAAGAAGGTAGTTATGGATACGGAGAAGCATCAAATTTGTGGCTTGGTAAAGATTCCATGCTATAAACCAACGCTAGAAGCCTAAACACTGATTCTCGCCTTTGATTATCGCTAACACACAGCTTGACAATCTTGTTTGCTTATATGATGTCTTCACTTGTTCAATTAACTAGAGTTACATACGACTGAGAAATTAAAGGCTATTATTTGTTTATTTATCTATAGTATTGCGATATATTTAATTATATATATATATATATATATATATATATATATTTGGTCTCCCGGCACTATTTCCACAATGATGATTATATGACTAATCCCCATACCGCTTGTCGTCACAAGACGATCGATGGGACTGGCCAAAGAGTGTTTTCCATTCATAAGAGTTGGGAATCGAACCCTAACCATTTGTTTAAGGGGCAAAGTGCTGAACCATTACACCCACCTAGCTTGTTTAGGGTTTGTTTATTTTGGATTTAAAAAATTATATAAACTTAACATTTTTGTATAATTGAAAAAAATTAAAAACTGATTTTTTTAAATAAGCTACTCTTTTTAGCTTATACAAAAAAATGAAAACTGATTTTTTTAGAATTCGAATCATTTGCTAACAATTATTTAAATATACAAAAAATGATTTTTTTTGTGAAAAGTTCATTATGAACCCAGAAAAGTTCATCCAAACGCACCCTTATAACACAGTTAAAAACTATAAGGGATCCACTACCAGAAACAAGCGTGTTACCAATGGATTTTTTCCATTAGTGTTTTCGACAGATTTACCAACGAAAATAGGAAAAGTGGTGACAAAAAAATAATTTTTTTTGGCTGACAGTTACCAATGGATTTTCCATCAGAAAATTTCGCATCGAAAGGCGCCACATGTTTCAGCATTTACCAACGAATTTTTTCATCAGTAACTAATTATGAAAATATATTTGTTTGAAAAATAATATTACTGGTGGAAAAAATCCATCAGAAATATTTTAGTTAAATAAATTTATTTAAAAATAATATTATCAACATAATTTTTGATGAAAATATTTTAAAATAAATTTTTTGTTACAGACGAATTTTCCCATCAGTAATCAAGAAACTTTGCTATTGTCATGGAATGCATGGTAAAAAGCCAGATGAATATATATATATATATTATCTTGTCTATACATGACAATTAAATCCTTATTTTTATGTAATAAAGTTTAAATACACTAAATAATGTTTCATTTGTTGTATTATAGTTTAAAATAGTTGAGTCATACAATAGTTTTATCAAACTGTTTAAATGAAATAGATTTAAATACACCAAATAAACTTTAATGAAAGTATATTAATAATGATTATTTTCATAAGTGTCCTGAATCATAATTAGTTTTTTATTTTAATTTTTCATACATTAACTACCTTGAAAATTTAAGCAATTTATTATTTAGGATAAAACTTTCTATTTTTATTTTTTAATGTGAATGTTCTCGGACACTAATCATAATAACCTAACAATAATTAGAGTTGTTATAAGACAAAGCTTTAGGAGTATAAATTAAATAAAATACTAATAAATTAATTGATGGGTTTGTCTAACTAGTGTCCTTAGGACACTTATTAAGATTTTAAAAAAGAAAAGTTCACATTAAAAGGGTGATTTTTTACATACTTTCAAGATATTAAGGAATTGTTTAGAAGTGTTTTTGTTCTTAAATTTTTAAAAACTATTTTAAAAAACAAGTTTAAGTTCAATTTTCAAAAATAGAAAAATTTATTTGGCAATTTAATTTTAAAAATAGTTTTATAATGATAAAAAACTGAAAATCTGTTTAGATAATTTTTTGAAAAAATAACTTTTAAAATTAATAAAACAAAAAACTATTTTGCAAATTGCATTACTACAAATGACAAATTTAACCATTATGTTTTATAGATTATATTTTCATACATATTTATTAATTAAAGTCTTAATACAACCTCCTATTCTAAAAACAGTCTTAATATAACTTGATGTCAATTTATATTTATAAATCAATTTACAAGTTATGCATGATTTTTTTATAACCACATCTAATTTTCAATTTGGTCACGATGTCTTGCTATTTTCCTTGCAGCTTCATCAGCCAATTTTGTTGTGTTGTTCCTATTGGAATTCACATCTAAATTTATATTATCATTCATAGCTTCAAAGTCAAACGGATCTTTATCCTCCCATTCTCTAACCAATCTGTCACGCGTTCCTCACTTATACACATAATTATGAATTACACAACATGCTATGACAATATGGCATTGCCTAAGAGGCTTATACGGTGGCTTATACTCCAAAACATAATAAAGTGTATGCTTGGCTCATTTAATAAATGAGCTCAAATCATTAACTCAAACTCGACTCATGAGCTCAACTTATTGAATTGTTAACTAATCAAGATGAAAATATCTCATGAGTTTACTTTACTCACTTTCACAAGCTCAATAAAACTTCCAATATATATATATAACTGTTACATTATGCAAAACAACCCACATTTACATAGCAGCTCAATAACACTGATGCAAACTATAATGCATGCTATCTAGACTATAACAAACCAAACAAGATCATATTCTATATCAATCCTAGAAACACAAAAACCCTGCCCGTAGACCCATTAGTATACACCAGAGTTAGGCTGTTGCATGTTTAGTGGACTACTTGCTGATCTACCTTATGCCTAGGGACACGGTGATTTACATTTGGCCACAAATTAGACAACAAGATGTCACGACCAGTCAAAACTGTTTGGAAAAAACTATCCACTTCCGTTGCAAGAAGATCTAATCCTTGTGAAAGATTCTCCGAAGCGCCGCTTAATTCCTCAACATTCTTTTGAATTGATTGTGTCTTCACAGTTTCTTCACTACCCTAGATTGTGGGATATAATTCCTTTATAGAGGCTTCAACTGACATAAAAGGTCACAAAAAGTCATAAAGTGAAAAACGACATGAAAAGTCTAACCAAATTGTTTACTTCTATGCATCTAATTTAGTTTTTAATCCCCAGAGCCCCAGAGCAGATCAGAACAACCAAATAAAGGCTAGGTTCATCCACAAATTCAGCCACATCAAAAGAATGAGCATCTGTAACCCTTTGCAGATTGGTTTTGTCAGGAACAGCTTTATTGGGTTTTCTACATCACAATAATACAACAACAATTTAACAACCTTGTCCTAACACATATGTATCTATAGGATTAATATAGATATAGATATTGATTGTAGATTTCACACTAATTGATCTCACATACAAACACAAAGTAACTAAGCTATTGAACACTCGACCAATGAACAACACAAAGTAACTAAGTTCATAATTTATTCAATATTAAGCACACAAGTAAACTAACCATGTACCTTTATAATACTCGGAGGTAGCTCTCTAGTGTGATTTGGACGAGGAATAACAACATTCACCCATCAAGGTCCCTATATAGTCCAACCAAGTAGCAGAAAGCATATCAGTCAGTAATTCATGAAGGAAAAATGAAAATAATTAACAATAGCAATGAAGTGGGTGCTGGAGTTCAAGTCTTCGATACAAATTAATTGAAATCACCATGTTAAGGGCATTAACTCATCTTAGAAAAACACATGCTAGTTGTTTCTTTTCAACTTGTATACAGTTAGCAACAACCAAAATTCTTAAGCTCTGAAATTCTCATTAGAACATGTGAGTGTATATGCTGAGATCACATAACATCGCCTGTTTACATGTATTTGAAGTTAATGAGTAATTAAATCAGTTTTCTCCCATTCTCATTCTACTCTTCCTAATATAATTGGAGGCTTAACACCTGCACAAATGCTGCATTTTGCTAGACCACTCAGAGATGGAGAAAAATGTTCTGCATTTGAGTCCTATTAATGAAAATCATATACCAGTTTCATGTTTGGTATTCACTAGAAATTATTGTGCACAATTTCTAAAGCCTATGCCATCAGTTAAAAAAAAAAGGATTAAGAGAAAGAAGCGGGAAAGAGAAAGAAAGAGGGAGGGACTCACAGCAGTAGAGGCAGTGGAGGACGGTGGATGTGCGTCGTGGAGCCACAGATCAAGGCGGATCTAGGTTGAAGAGCCACTGGTCACGGCGTAATGGGATGTGGGGTCACCAACGGCGGTAGATCGCGGGCTAGGTGGCAGGTCTGGTTCGTGGGTCTTGGTTGGCGGCAGAGCTTGGGTTGTGGGGCTGCTTGGTTCGCGGACGAGCTTCGTCACGGAGGAGCTTGGTTGGCAAAGGAGCTTCACAGAAAGGTCGCAGGGCTGTTTGCGGCGGAGCTTGGTTGGGTCACGGAGGAGGTTGGGGGCTGGTTCGCGGCTCCTGCGGACCTGGGGGTGGCCGATAATGATGGAGAAGGAGCTTGGTTCTAGCTTGGGAAAGAAGCTCTAATGATGTAGTTGTGGATGGTGAATGGTAAGACAAAAACCCAAGAAGTCTCCCACAAGAGTCGAAGCCAAGTGAAAAACAGAAGTTCAGTATAATTTCAAAATTGCCATCGTGTTTTCATCAATCTCCAAAACAATAAAATAACAAAACATATTAAAATTGTTTTTATGTTTTAATTTTTAAAATGCAAATGATATTTTTCAATTTTTAAAATTAAACTTTATAAAACAATCAACCAATCAGTTTCTTTTGATCTTTTATTTTTAAAACTCAAAACCTGTTTTTAAAAACCCTATATTAACTAACAACATCAGAAGCATTGGAATTTTCGCTACACCATCAACGAGAGCAAGGGACAATTGCAAGAAAAGAAAAATGATGGTCAATATTTATCAAATCTCTACAATCAATCGAAGAAAAATAACATTTTATAAAAATTTTCCATGTTTATTCACTTTGTCTATCGGATGATTAGATGCACGGACAAAGGCAGGGGACAAGTCAGGACAATGATATCCGAACCACTTACAAAGAAGGGGGTTTCTCTAGTGGTGTTGTGGGTCAATGAGTGCGTTGAACTAGCTTAGTGGTAGTACATGAGTGTATCACATCGTAAGGTGTCAGTTGTGTTGAACCACTTGTAATAGATAAAAGGAGTAGTCCCTATTAAAAAATATTAAAATGATAAAAATAGTCTTTATTAATTATTTTTTAATTTATAAATTTTTATTTTAAAAAAAAATATAAATTGATAGGTTCATTAGTGTTGTTAAACAAAATCAAACATGTTGCTAAATGCCAACTTCTCCTCTACCTCGTCCCTCATCCCTCACCTCTGCAGCATCCCTCCCCACTCCCTCCTCCGACAACCTCTCCTCCAAACATCCAACCAAAGCCTCACAAACTCAGCAAACCATGATTTTAACGATAACTAACTTCTAAAAGCAAAACATTTTACTTATGCCACCAACATCTTGGATTTTGTTTTGATTCACATAATTAAGACAGAAGCAGGGGAAAAAAACCAGGCAGAAGCCGAATCTGTTATCTATTTAAACCCCCATCCGTTATCCCCTTAGCAAAACCTAAACGCCCAAATCACAAACCCTCACTCTCCGCAAAACCCTACTTTTCTGCTTCATGCTTAGCCTTCTGAGATCACTCCCACGCGCGCGCGGCGAAGCTGGCGGCAGCAGAGTCTACAATCGCGGAGCTAGGGTTGGGGAAGTGCAAGGACACCATCATCAAGAACAACTTCGTCCGCGGCGTCTCCGGCAGGAAACGAAAGCGCGTGAGCGTCGCGCACGAGATGCTGGTCTGATGCTGGACGAGCCGACATCGGGCCTGGACTCCATGGCGGCGCATAGCCTCGCGGCGACGCTGGGATCGCTGGCAAAGAAGGGGAAGATGATGGTGACGTCGATGTACCAAATGTTCAACTAGGTGCTGTCCGCCATCTAAAGTTTTGATTTTGTTTTTTAAATCTAATTTGTGAGGCTTTGGTTGGGCGTTTGAAGTTTGGTTATGATTTGGAGTTTGGCTCACAAAACGGTGGATGTGTTTGGAGTAGAGGTTGTCGGAGGAGCGAGGGTGGAAGCAGTTCACGTTTAGCGACGTGTTTTATTTCATTTAACAACATCTTCGAAACGTAGGTAAACGTAACTGTAATTGATTATATGACGTGGGACACTTAGGCGTTGCCACCTAAGTGACTTCACCCAACATCACTAGAGTACTCCCCTATAAAGAATTAACACTGAAATCTAAGTGATGAGTAAGAATTACTCACTGAATAAGTTTATGAGAAAAACAAATAAAAAGTCGTCTGTAATCTATCACTATCGTGTAAAGAGTGATTTATTTAAAAAAAATGTAAAGAGTGATAATAATCAAGGCAAAAAGTTTTATATGTGTTATTCTTAGAGCTTCGTTAGTCACTATCATTAAGGTGCTAGTTAAGTAAATATGTTTACATTAATTTAGTGTCATATTTTGATCGATACATTCAATATTAGCATTTTGAAAACTTTTATTAATTAATTAAATCAAATACAATTTACTATACTAATAATTCAGATTCATTTTAAAAATTTTTTTACAAATGTTATTCATGGAGACCTATTTAGGCCTCACTGCTTTTTCAATTTTTATATTAAAGTAATATTTTGAATTTAATTTATATTTTAATTATTAATTATTTTTCATATGTAATAATATTAAATATTGTAATAATTAAAGATTACAATCCATGCAAAAAAAAAAAAAGATTACAATCTCCTATACTAATACTATGATTCATACTCATTTCAATAAAACTTTAAAAGGTGTCATACATAAAACTGTTTAGGCATCATAGATTTCTCAATCTTTATTTTAAAGTAATATTTTGAATTTAATTAAAATTTAATTATTAATTAATTTTCATATGAAATAAAATTAAATATTACAATCCACACAAAAAAAAGGTTTCAATGAAAATAAAGTTATAAAATTAAAAATTAATATAAACTATTATACTAATAATTCAAACTCATTTCAGGAAAACTTACACGCTTTATTCATAAAGCTATTTAAGCCCTCCTATTTCTCAATTTTTATATTTAAAAAAATATTTTTAATTTAATTTATATTTTAATTATTAATCATTTTTCATATAAAATAAAATTAAAGATTACAACCCGCACAATAAAAAATATTACAATGGAAATAAAATTATACGGATTTTTATTCTTCACCACATAAGGTTTTTTATTATTTTATTTTTGTTAACTTTTCGATATTATCCTATTTAGTTTGTTTGTTTTGAATCACTTTTAATATTATCTGTCTATACTACTAATAATTTAGACCAATTTCAAAGAAAGTTTTGTCATATGTCATTCATATAAAAATTTATGTCCTAACATTTTTTCAACCTTGAAGTTTTTAAATTTTTATTTACATTGCAATTATCAATTATTTTTTCTAATTATATTTTCATATCTCTTTTCTATTAACACATATTCTATATTGAAAATTATGCCACTTATTAGTTCTACAATTTTTAAACATTCAAAATATTACAAGCCTTAAAATCTTTAGAAAAGTTTAAAATATTATAATTGAAATTTCTTATAACTTCTATTCAACACAATGAATGGTATTATAAAATTAAATTTTATAATATTATTAATAAAAATAAAAATAAATTGAAAATTCTTAAAAAATAAACCCATTCATATATTTAAATAAAAAATTTGCACAAATATAATTTTTGAAACAACCATAAAAAATAATAAATTAAATTAAAAATTTAAAATGCATTCCTCAACTTAAATATTGAAAAAGATTCCTTCTATTATATATTGAGATTCATTTTGCATAATTAATTTCTACATATATATATTATCTCCCAAATCAGTACATATTTTTCCTAAATCTGTCTCCTTTCTAAAAGTTATATCAATAATATATTTTTCAATTCTTCCTTTTTCTCGAAAACTTTCTAACTTCAAATCTAAAACATTTAAAAATTATAAAAAAAAACTATGTATCTACCTTTCTCACTATTCTATATTTAATTTTTTACAACTAAAACATTACAACTTATCAATTTCATAATTTTTCATATTAATTTTTTTGAAAAAAAGACTTTGATTTTTCAATTTTAAAATAGTTAAAAGATCATTTAGTATATATTTAAGTAAATTATAACTGGGGATTGAAAAAAAAATGCTAAAGTTGGTACTAACGGAGATTATCTGCAGTGGGGACGACAATGGGGACATGCTTAGTTTTCATGGGACAGTCAACGAGGGTGGAGCTTCTGTTTGTTAAACTGTGCAGGGATGAGAAATGAGATCTTGCCCCATGGAGACCCACTATATATATATATATATATATATTATGTACATATTTTTATTTTTACTTTAGATTATATTATATTAATAGTATTTATTGTTAGAATTTCCAAGTATTTTAAAAAAATTTCTCCTTTTGGAATTTTTTTAATAAACCTGTGTAAATCTGTAGGGATTCAAATGCCCACGAAGAATAGAGAATATAATGAGGACCTACGATGAAGATGAGGATGAAAGATAAAATTCTAAAAGGGGCAGGGGTTGGTGGACATGTGTCCTTTGTCATGGATAGTGGATACCCATTATCATCTTTTTAAATGACTCATAATACAGTAAAATTATTTACTCATTCTCTTTCATTATTCAACAATTTGAACTTTTAAAATGTGTAAAATTTTCATAAAATAAGTTTTTTATTATTAGTTAAAGGTCATTTGTCGAGATTTTTTCAACCTTCTATAAATATTATATTCGAAATAAGATATAAAATAGATTAACATATTTATATTTTGTTCATTTATTTAATTATTTAACTTATTTTCAAAACAAATTTATATACTTAAGTATTTATAAGATATATTTAAGTAAATTATTCTTTATTTCTATTAATGGTCAACAAATTATTTCTTATTAACATCTCACGTATCGCACGGATCAAACAACTATTGAGAGACTATCATTAAATTTATCACTTCCTCTGTTAAGTTGATACATTACAGTTTCTAAATGCACTGACCACATCTATTTTAATAGATTTAATTTTAACAAATATTATTTCTAATTAATTATACTTAACATATTAATCTTTGAGACAAATATCTGTTTTAGAGGAAATTTAATATAAATCATTGATTAGTTATCTTATCTCAAATCTTGAATTTTAATCTTTAAATTTAATGTTAGTATTCTGAACCCTTTTACAAAATTATTATCATTTTCTTGAAATTAAAGTATTGAAATTAAATTAACAAAATAATCAATAACATGTTCATTTAATTCAATATCATATTTCTAAATTCTAAGTGCAGTATTTACGTTTGATTTGTTGTACTTAATTTTAGCAAATATTTTTTTCTGATTGATTTAAATATGGCAATAATTCAAAATTTTAATTGATTCTGCATCAAATATTAATCCTTAAAACAATTACCTGATTTAAAATAAAATACTTATTATCTTTTCCCCAAAATTAGCATATTTAAATTAAATTAATATCCTAATTGATTTATCTAAATAATTAAATATATATGTTTGGTTGGATTTTACCTCATATTTCTAAATTCTAAATGTGTTATTGATGTTTAATTTGATGCCCTTAATTTTACCAAATATTTTTCGTAATCGAATTTAACATGGCAATATTAATTGAAAATTCTAAATGATGTTACTTCAAATATCATTATTTAAAACAAATGTCTGATTTTAGCAAAAAAATGTAAAAAAATCCATTACTTATTTAATCTCATATTCAAAATTGTAAATTTTAAAGTAAATATATATTTTATATCTTTATAATTTAGAAATTCTTTGTGCTAAGTACGGGTACCATATTTAACCGTAAACTCATCAAATTACGAGTTGATAATTTATTCAATTTTAAAATATTAGTTAGTTTGAACTAAGCAATGACAAAATGGGGTGTAAGTGGATTGTGTGAATAAGGCAAATAAAATTATGGGGAAAAGTCTAGAAGAATTTTTTAATTTTTGCTCATGTGCACTGTAGCTCTGTTATTTTAAAAACGTGTAAAAAATTTCTTAAACTTTTTGATATATGTATGTTACTATAATTTAACAAGAAATGTTCATTTTTTTTTTTATAGAAAATTGTATATGTGGACTCTATAATCTTATTAGAAAACCTCACATATTAAACAAAAAAGAATAAAGTGTATATAAATAAAAAATTAAAGAATTTTTTTCGACTTTTCACCTCAAAAGATAAACACATATAAGCATATTATATAGTAATGTACACAAATAAAAAAGTTTAAGGATCATATTGCACTTTTAAAAATAAAATGACCAAAGTGCACATGATTCAAAATTGAAGGGATTTTCTATATAATACTCCAAAAATTATTTAAAAGTTTATTTGAGCTTTATTAGTCAAAAATTTGAAAAATTTGACAGACGTAACAATAATGAAGATGGCCTAACGGATGAGTTGAAAAAAAAAATTTGGGTTAGGCGTGAATAGCAATTTTTGGGCTCATAGATAAATAGTAACTATGAAACTGAGTCAAAGGTGCTCCGAGCTAGGGGAACTAGGTCCAAGAACTAAGGTAGAGTATTAGGTATGGGGCCCACATAAAGATATTTTAAGTTTCCCGAGTGCAGTGTTTTATCCATTCAGTAGAGTTTTAATGTGCGATTTTTAACACTGTAAAAGTTATTTGGTGTCCAAATAACCTCTACCAATCACATCTTGCCAAGTGGATGACAAGGATTGAAACTTGAAAAGTAAGTTTTAATGATAGCCTTTTATTTACCCGGGACCAATATCTAATCTGTTCGGTGAAATTTCAGTGTACAATTTTAACACCAAAAAAGCCACTTGTTCATCAAGTTAAAATGAGCCACTTATCTTAAGCTAAGTAGATAGCCAAGATTCATTTTTTGACCAACAAACCAAATCCTAATCATCCATCTTATTATTTCATTTTAAAAGAAAGAATTTTATACTTTACTTATATAATCACTACACCTATACCAAGATAAAGATAAACCACCAAACCTTATCACTTTAACCCCATCATTTTCGGCCATGGAGCAAAAACATAAGCTCTTATTGTGTTTTCTCTTAAAATCTAGCTTCTGATCCCAAAATATCTAATTTAAAATCACCAAAACCCCAAATCTCCTTCACAAAACTTGTTCTACTCATCATCACCTACAAAACCAACCAATTAGAGTTTGATCCATCATCATTTCCTCACTTGAGATATCATACCCCACTGTTTAAGAAAGGGTTAGGTGCTGTCTTGAAGGCCTTGAAGTGAGGAAAATCATTTTTGGAAGATCCTTAGGAGTTAGAAGTCTTCAAGCTTCACATGTAGGGCTTTTAAACCTTTCTCAGTTTCAAATCTATTTTCTGTATCTTGGTTATTGATTTACTTGATATTTTTAGTTATATTGATTGACAATATATACATATTGATGTGTTTAAATTGGTGGAGTGTTTGGATGATGTTAGAAAATCCATTTTTGGCAAAATAATTTTTAACCTAGGTTGTTGGAATTTTCAAATTAAGTAGATAGCTTAATTTGAATGATTTCATTCACATAGTTAGAGAATTTATTTTGAGCCAAAATTTTTATGAGATGAAGAAGCTGATATATGAAAGTGTCTCTAGTATTTTTTGATCCTTTTAAAATATTTTTGCTAGGTTTAAAAATTCAGAAACCGAGAGGATTAGGGTTCTACTTGAATAGTAAATTCTGGAGAGCTAAATTTGCCTAATTTTGTTACTATATCAGATGGCCGAATTTTGCTTTAAAATTAAGGACATCTTGAAGTCCAATCCTGAATTTTTGTAGGATTTTATATGTTCATTTAATAGGATAAAAAAATTAGGAATTTTGGCTATGGGTTGTAATTAGGGGGTTCTAACTTCTGAATTTGTAGAATTTTGTTAACATAGCTAAAGAACTATTTTTACTCTGAACTTTTTATAGGACCTTGTGGACACATTGAAGTGTCACGGGTAATTTTCGTAGCATTGAATTTGATTGTTTGACATACAAATCAATTTTTGATACATAGTTGTGAAATCTGTTAATGTGTTGGAATTTGTACCCATGCCTTGAATAAATAATATAATAGTCTTTGGTTCTAGTATGACATGAATACTTGATTGTGAATATTTGAGCATATGACTTGTGATATATAAATATATGCTAGTGGAAGTAAAGATTGGTCTATAAGGCATAATTAAAATTACATTGTGAATAAATGCCTATATGTGCTTTGTGCATGCATTGGAAAAAGAAAAGTAAATTGTGCATTTATGTGGTAAAAGAGAATGTATGAACTTCAATCATGCATGTTCTGATATATAGACAAAACATAAACAAGACTTATGTTAAATTATGGGAAGGCAAAAAAAGGAACTTCCCTAGAGATATTATGAGTCAGTAGACATATCGGCTAAGAATAGATCTGTGTGTGATTCGGAAAGGAAAAAATGAAGTCGGATGATCACATATAGGAATGAGCTTAGTTCTGATAAATAGTCTATTTTCCATGTATGGTGTTATCCACTATATATACCATTTGGTATGAACTAAGTCTTTCTTAAGTCAATGAAAAAAGAAAAATGCAGTGAATTGAGTTCTATGGTCATAAGTAAAACCAAATTCCCTCCGACTTGTCAAGGGCACAGATAGATTCTCTTCAGTATGTCAAGGGCATAAAAAGATCCCCTTTAGTATGTTAAGGGCACGGAAAGAAAAATAAAGATATGAGATCCCCTTCAACATATCAAGGGCACAGAAATATAACTTCACTAAAGATCACTGCATTGTCATGTGCATACTTACATTATAATAAGATATTTACTTAGGATGATTTACTTAGGATGATTTACTATGATCTTGAATGTTATGAAACACATATTTTAAGTGATTGAATACTGAAAGAAACCCACTTCAAAAGGATGGTTTTGAACACTAAAATGAATCTTTAAGATGTGTTGCAAGATCACATTTTCTTAATAAACCGAAGTGGCTGGGACGATGACAATGACATGGATTTTGATTATACATTTTGGGGATATCCTACTGAGAATTTTAGAATTTTCACCTCTATATTGTGTGCTCCCGTGTCGTTTCCAAATAGCACAAGATAATAAAGAAGTTGCTCGTGCTGGAAATGCATATATCAGGGTAGCTCGATGACTAAAGATCATTCATAGTTTCTATTATGTAAATGTTTAAGTGAGATAGATATGTATTAAGACTCATAGAAGAGCTTCCTCTTGTACTTGACTTTGTATTCAATAAAGGTTTGTTTCTTTGTTATATGTTTTAATAGAATTACGAATTAGTTATGGTATGAATCAACCAAACTTACTATAGATATTTAAGAAAGGTCTGCTAATTTATATGTAACAACTCTCGAGTTTGATATCATGATTTAAGAATGATATTGTACTTGAAAGGGTGTTACATTCTAGACTTCTCCCAAAATTATATAATATGAAGAATGTTGTTGTTTGCACCTAAATATATGCTCAAATCACAACTTTAAATTAATCATACCTTTTTAATTTTTTATTTCTCTCTCGATGTTAATGATGATTCAATTTTGGCTTATGTGAAATCTATCTATTAGATGTAGATGGAACCATTGGTATGATACCTAATTATTATGAACCAGACTAATTCAATCCGACTTGACAGATGCTCTTAAATGAGATAGGAGTCTACCAACGAGAGTTTTTATTTTAAGGAAAAAAATCTAGGAATCCCCTTCAACTTTACTTTAAAAACTTATAAAATGGTCCTTAAATTTTTTGATATGTGCATATTACACAATTTGATAATGAATTTTCATTTTTTAATAGAAAATTACATGTGTGGACTCTACAATCTCATTATGAAACCCATATATTAAAAAATAAAAGGATAAAAGTGCATATAGATTGAAAATTACAGGATTTTTTTTAGATTTTTCATGTCAAAAAATAAATATCTATTAGCATATTGTACTAATGTGCACATATAAAAATATTTAAAAATTATTTTACACATTTTTAAAGTAACAGGATTAAAGTGCATATAAGTTGAAGTTGAAAAAGAGTTTCTAGACTTTTTCCTTGTTCTATTATTTTCAGGATTCAAACATGAGAAATCCTGAGACTTCTAATTAAGGGAATAAGACTACCGCCTATTCAACCCCAGCTCATATGTTAATCTCTCCATTAAATAACTTTCATGGAAGTAACTTTTCATATAAAGTCAAAATTATCATAAAATATTGATATATAAAACTTACAATAGCGAATTAAGATGATAAATAATTTTCCTCAGTATGAGAATTGTGTTGGTAACTACCATTTGATGTCTTTAAATTGTTTTGTATTTGTTCTTCAAGTTCACACATATTTGAGCAACTTCAAACATCACAATCAAATTCCATACATATAAAATTATGCAACAACTTCTAATATATATTTAAATTAGTTTCTTGATTAATCATTTAATTTTCTTTAAAAAATTAACAAAAATTTGGAAAATGTGAATTGATAAGCACACATCCACTAGTGGGCTATAAAGTATGTGGATTTGATTTTTTTTTTTTATATATTACTCTTATAAACATAGAGCATAACTTATTTAAGCCACTCGAAATGAGCTAGTAGTGAGAGGGATTGAGGTAATTAGTTTGCATGAGGTCATATGTTCAAATTTTATTGCTGTCAATGTACCAAAATGAATAGAACTTATTTATATATTTAAAAGTCCTAATTTTAAATTATAATTTAATACAACATAAGAACATAAATATAAAAATGAGTTTCTGAAAGGTTTTATTAAATATTTGAGTAAAAATTATTTGTAAACTACTATAAATCGAAAAAGAAAAATGTATTACTAAAGCGAGAAAATATCTATTGTTAACGATAAGTTTATCTAAAAAAAATCCAAAAATATTTTGATAATATTTTTAAAAAAGAACCGGGTTAACTTGAGGTGAGATAATCGTTTAAATTATTATTATTATTAGGAAATCAAAGAGGTGCAAACTCACCAACACAAGGTGAGGAGCTTCCAATTTAGTCTAATCAATACACAGATTTTGATTCAGAACTCCAATCAAATTGACACAGATGCCTGGTTACAAGTGTTTTGGGTTTTACCGACCAAAGTGTTCTGGGTCATATATACCTGTAAAAAGATTATGTAATTTTCAATTAAGAAAAACTTGTGATTAATAATACCAAAAAAGTAAAAAGGTTAATAGGTTGTAAGTGTAAACTTCTAAGAAAACTTCGAACTATAACTGTGGTTTTAACGAAACAAAATTGAAATTTAATGCTAAGATTATTAGTTTAAATTTTGTTTATATAAAAATATATCAAAATTTAACTTAAAATATCAACATAATTGCGTAAAAAAATATATTATTTTAATAAAATTAATTTTGATACATTGTCATTGTATAAAGATTTTACACAATAATCTAGTTACATACCACTATATATGAGACTTTCGAAATACATAAAAGGTGAACATTTTTTTAATAGAAACCACAAGTATTATTCTATATGGCATGTGGTTCGTAAAATGTTTTCACATTCCTGAAAATATGAGGATGGGAATGGAAGATTCCCATATTTGGATTGTGGTTAGAAAAAATATTTCCAAATGCTCAGAATGAAAATAAGCTCATTTTTTCTTCCCACCCCACTGTGGAAGATACTCATGGGAAAGGAACGTTTCAGAAAATAAAAAGACTAAATTACCCCCTGACCCTAAACCCCAAATATGATTGAAGCTCGATCGATAGAGGTTGGATCACCTCTGATCAGCATTGGACCATTGTCGATCATGGCCAAACCACTGTTGCTCGACATCGAACCACCACTAATTGTGGCTGGATCCCTGCCAAACCATCGTTGATCATGACCGAACCACCATGGACCGAGGGTAGTCTTCAATTGGACCACTGCCGATTAGGGCCAACCGTTGGCGATTGAGACCGAATGAACACCATTGTCGGCCGACACCATTTTGTCATATGTATTTTTATAAAAATATATCGTATTCCCCAAAATGATGTTTAATATTCAATTTGCATACCAAATGTCTTTATATTGCATTCATGAGAAAATTATTTCTAGAAATAGCTTTCTCGAGAATCGCATTTTCAGAAATGAAAAATTATTTCGCAAACCACACGCTAAGGTAATTCTATTTGAGCAAAATAAGACTACTAAGATGATGAAACTTTTCACTACGAATGTGGTTAATTGTGATACATATATTTCTGTTTATATATGATTGGGTCTCCATATCAAAATTAAATTTTAATATAATTGGATTGAAAGAATAATTACTTAGATCATGAATGTGAGAGAAAGATAAACAATTGCAAAAGGACAGGAATGCCCTCAGCACTTTTATTAAAACTGCTGTTGTATGTTGATGATTCCATGCACCTATTAGCGGGATTCTCTTGGGAAGTCATTTCTGTCTGCTTGCCTCTCTTTTGCCTTTTAAACTCTTCCTTTCTTCCTTCCTCTCCTCAGCCAAACGAAAAAAAAACTTATTTTTCAAAGCGCAACGGGGAAACACACATCATGTCTTCTCACTTCTCCACCCACTACCACCTTCCCTCTGTCTCTTCCTCTAACCATCTCCCCGTCTATCCTTCTTCTCTCTCTCTTCACCACTTCTCTAAATCCTCTCTTGGTAAGTACTAAGTCTCTTATGCAATAATGTCGGCCAATTCATATTTTCTTATGCGCGGTGAATATGTCATTACCACCTTGTTGCCACAAATAATAATGCTAAAAATTTATGTGTCTTTTATTTTTTATACCTAATATTGCAAGTTTCAGGAAACCATATGTAGCTAGTATATCCAAATGGAGCATATATATTTTATTCCTCAGATAATTATTATGGCAATATTATTCTAATTTCTGTTACATAGCTAAAAACAATTTAGGAACTTAAATAGATTCTACTTTAGTTCTGGTTACCTAACTTTTAGTTCTAAGATTTCACTATCAAGCTGGCCAAGCTTGTAAGATGTGTTGTCCTTTGTTTTCTCCCCCACCCCACAATGGAAAAGATGGGGGGGAAAAAAGAAAAACGGAAACGAAAAAAAGAGTGGACTAGTTTTTCACTGAAAGCTGAAAGTTATTTAGTACTTAACTTCCAACCAACTAAAGAAATTATATGTGAAAGATGTGCATCATTTTATTTTGTGTATAGGTGCTGTGTCGTCCGAGGCCAAAGAAAAACAAGAGATAAGATGCAGAGCTATATCCAAGTCACGAACTCGAGGTATATATATATGATAGAGTTGTTTTATTTCTCTATTCAAAATTCCAAGTTAATTAAAATAATTCCGTATTGTTTGCAAAGCATACAAATAATTAAATCCAATTTTTTATGGTTGTGCAGAATATCCAGAAGTATTGCAGGGTGGCATAGCAACGTTAAACTTGAGTGAGATTATTGTGGAGGATGACATAGACGAGGAGCAAGATAATGAGGTGCTTTTGAGACTTTTTTTTTTTATGTCAAAAGTAAACTTTCACATCAGGTTCTCTGTTTTGGTGCCTTTCTTAATCAATCACCCTTTACTTGTGCTTGATACATGCCATTATTTTTTTCATTTGGTTAAAGAAGGTTTCGGTGGCGAATGAGATCAGGAAAAGAGTGGAAGCTATCAAATCGATATTGGGTTCGATGGAGGATGGAGAGATTACCATATCTGCTTATGACACGGCATGGGTTGCTCTTGTTGATGTTCATGGAAGTGGTGGCCCCCAATTTCCATCGAGTCTAGAATGGATAGCAAAGAATCAGCTTCCTGATGGTTCATGGGGTGATAGTGAATTATTCTCAGCCCATGATCGGATCATTAACACGTTGGCTTGTGTCATTGCATTGAAGACATGGAAGATGCACCCCGAAAAGTGTGAAAAAGGTATAATAATATATATTGAATTATAATTATTATTAGTCTCATATATTTAGATCAATACTTAATTAACAGATGCAAATTAAGTTAACATGGTTATTAATTAATGTCATGTATTTGTATGTGTATATATAGGAATGAAGTTTTTTGAAGAAAACCTCAGCAAGCTTCAGAATGAGAATGCTGAGCGCATGCCAATTGGGTTTGAAGTTGCTTTCCCTTCACTTCTCGATATAGCTCGTGGTTTGAACATTGAAGTGCCACATGATTCCCCTATCTTGAACAACATCTATGCAAAGAGGGATGTAAAACTCACAAGGTACTCCACTTTACTATACATAGTCTATAGAGATATATTCATTCATGCCACAAACCTTACAGTTTCTGTCATGATTATGCCTGCCAGCGGTTGACGCCTGTGCTGTGCCCATATCTAATTCCATAATAGAATCAAAGCAACCTTATCTTTGCAAACTCTTTTTCTAGCAAAGTTTTAACATGAGTCACGTTTTTCCAAGCTATGCAAAGCTCTCTCTTAACGTGTGTGTGTCATTATTGTGCTGCGTGTCCTCATTGTGGGCCTTCGTTTTTATTTTTTTTGGTTTTGTGGGGGATTAATTAGGATACCAAGAGAGGTGATGCATAAAGTGCCCACAACTCTGCTACATAGCTTGGAGGGGATGTCAGGCCTGAACTGGAAAGAGCTTCTAAAACTTCAGTCTCAAGATGGGTCATTCTTGTTTTCTCCATCTTCCACTGCCTTTGCTCTCATGCAAACTAAAGATGAAAATTGTCTCAAATACTTGAACAAAGCGGTCAAGAAGTTCAATGGGGGAGGTAAATTAAAGTTCCACTTGCCCGTGCACAGAGATAACTAGCTGCAAAGTGTTTGCTATTTTTTTAACTTTCATTTCACCTTTCAATCTTGGTTCCCTTTTTACTATATTAAATTTATTTTATAATTTATATCTTTATCAATTTGGTTTTTGATTTTTTTTATTTGCCTATCTGTGTTAGTTCCAAATGTGTATCCTGTGGACTTGTTCGAACATATTTGGGTGGTAGATCGATTGGACCGCCTCGGAATATCGCGATATTTTCAGCAAGAGATCAAAGACTGTGTGAGTTATGTCGTCAGGTAATTGAAGAATGACCCTTTATTTAATCACTATTTTTTTAAAGAAAAATTATGTACCTATAATATATGAGATATCATATTGACATATTTTCCTCTAGCTTTTGATAAGGATGTACAACCCTTAAGTTGAATCTCATATCTCGTCAAAGAGTAAATAAGAGTGTGTTGTATGATGTCTCATACATTATGAGTCTAAATAATATTCCTTGGAGTTCTTTATGAGCTAGCCAGCTAGAGTGTGCCAAAGCCCAAAGCTAATGATGGAAATGGTAGTTAAAAATGTTCCTTTTAAAATAATTTCAGATATTGGACTGAAAAGGGCATTTGTTGGGCAAGAAATTCAAGTGTTCAAGATATTGACGACACAGCAATGGGCTTCAGACTACTAAGGTTACATGGCTACCAAGTTTCAGCCGGTATGTACCATATATACTCAATTAATTTACGATGTAATTAGTTCCTTATTGAATCTGGTAATGATTTTGGTTTCATGTTTGATAGATGTATTTAATAACTTCGAGAGAAACGGTGAATTCTTTTGCTTTGCCGGGCAATCCACACAAGCGGTAACGGGAATGTTCAATCTGTATAGGGCCACACAATTAATGTTCCCGGGGGAAGAGATCCTTGAACGTGCCAAGCACTTCTCGGGCAAGTTTTTGTGGGAGAAGAGAGCGGCAAATGAGCTAATAGATAAATGGATCATAATGAAGAATTTGCCGGAAGAGGTAGGGGTATTATAATTGGTGCCACAATCAAGGAAATGGACTAAACTATATGAAAAAGATGGAATATTTTTTTATAGAGCAATATTACACATTCAAAAAAACAGAATTTGTAACAAAAATCATAGTGATTGTTAACTAATATAAAATAATATGATGTATTAATTAATCTAAAGTACATAATTCTGGATATAAAATTGGGACAATTTTTTTAAGAGTAAAGGTTTACTTTGACCCCTAAAATTGTAAATATGTTTCACTTTAGTCGTTGAAATTTCTTTCAGTAGGTCACTTTAGTCCCTGGTTAAACAAATATTAGTCAACCGTTACTGTTTTGATAATGAGACACGTTAAGTGGCACGCGATATGTCGGGTGTTGATGATGTGTCATGTTGAGTGCATGAGGCATGCTGACATGGCATCAAATTAAAATATATTCATTTTAGTCCCTGAAATTCCTAAATGTGTTAAAACAGTTATTGAAATTTTCTAAAATATGTCAAAAAAAGTCCCGAATCCCCAAATTTTTCCTATTTTGCTTCATAAAATCTAAATCCTCAATATTTCTTAAACTCATTTATTTTTTTCTTATTTTCTAACCCTACTTAGATAGAGATATTTCTCGCATAGTATAACAATGATAAGAGAATATGTCATATTTGAGCACGTGATTTTCCACTTGAGCTTAATTAAAACTCCTCATATTTGAGATAGTTTGTGGATACATTTGACATGAGAGTAGAGTTTATTTTCCTTTTCATATTAGATTCCTTCTGTACCAACTAAAAAGTTTCAAATAGCCCGTGATGAACTCCATCCATATTTGATAATATAGTGTTTTCTATGCATTATAGTTTTTATATTTTAAACCCCAATTTACTTCAAGAAATGTAATGCAACAGCTAATAAATCAGTTATGTTAGCTAAACATGGCTAAACATGGAGAGTCTAAAATTTGGTCAAATTAAGCTCTTAATTATGTTTAGGATATTTAAAATTTGGACTATTTAAATAGGGTGTGAAAATGAGTAAGTTTAAGAAATATTGAAAATTTAGGGACCTGTTTGGTTTGCTGAAAACAGTTTTCAGTTTTTAGTTTTCTAAATTTGTGAAGGAAAACTGAAAAAACTGAAAACTGAAATTTTTTAGTTTTCAGTTTTTTCAGTTTTTTCTTCACAAATCTGGAAAATTGAAAACTGGAACCTGAAAACTAAAAAAAGTAAACTAAACAGGCCCTAGATTTTATGGAGCAAAAGGAGGAGAAATTTGGGGATTCGGATTTTTTTTAATACATTTTAAAAAATTTCAGGAGATTATTTTGATGCATTTAGAAATTTTAGGGATTAATCTGACACTATAATTTGATCCCATATTAGCATGTCACATGTGCTCAACATGACATCTCATCAATATGTGGCATGCCACATGTCACTTAATGGTGCCGTGTCAGTAAAATAGTAACGGTTAATTAATATTTGTTTGACTAGAGATTAAAATGATAAATAAAATAAAATTTTAAGGACTAAAGAGTTAATTTTAAAATTTCAGAAGGTAAAAGAAAGTATACATATAATTTTAAGGATTAAAGTGAATATTTATTTAATTTTTTAACTTTACAACATTTCATTTCTTTTTATTATGTTGGACCGCATTTGATGGTGACGATGATGATGATGATGATGTAGAGGGTGCCTTAATGCAAGTGCGCAGATCATGTTAATACGGAATGAATGTGCTTGTGCTTGTGATTGTGCTTGTGCTGTGCAGGTGGCATACGCTTTGGACGTGCCATGGTATGCAAGCTTGCCTCGGGTGGAAACAAGATTCTATATTGATCAATATGGCGGTGAGAATGACGTGTGGATCGGCAAAACCCTTTATAGGTACTTTGCTCCCCTACACTAGCTAACAAACTGCTGTGGTGGGACTGCTTTTGATATTAGAGTATTTTATTTTGGGTAAGTTCTTGAATGGGGATGATGAACTTGTGACCATATACTCAATGAATCTCATCCATTAAAAATATTGATTTAATGGTTAAGATGAATTGTTTGACAAAGTCTTTAATATTATGAAAGTTATCCAACAAAAGTTAAAAATAAAAAGTGACGAAATGTATATCGGGCCAAATTGATTTTAAACTTTGCTTATTGAATTATTAACAAGAGAAAAATGAGATTAAAAACAAATGCAACATATTGGCGATGACTAATTTCACTTTTCCCCCTAACATTCATCAAAGCTGGCCAACAAATTACCCTTGGTGTATGAACATCAGTGAATCCATCAACGCGAAGTCGCATAGGGTTTCTGGTGGTCTCAACTAGTTATAACAATTTCAGATTAGCAAAGCTCTGTGCAAAGATCCTTCATTCCATCACGTCGATGACAGGGCCAAGCTAAGCTAGGCACCACGCATGGTGGACTAAGGGCTTACTGGCACGCTTCCCATGGTGGTTGTCCTCAATCGTATCCTTGCCTGGCTAGTACTGAAGGAGCTTTGGTTGTCATAGTCGTGAATGATATTAAACATCCATGAAAAAGGGGGCTTGGAAAAATTGGGATTAGGGATTTGGACAAATATAGAGTAGGAAAGAGATTAGATTGGGAGTAGTTTTCTTCAAAAAAATAAAAAGACTAAAACCCCAAGTTAGTCCCTCAGATTTAGAAGATCTCATATTAGTCCCTCAAATTTTATAAAAGGGGACAAGTTAGTCCCTCCATCAAATTTTTATCTGCACTATTAACAAAAATATCCACATATTCTGTTAACTTGTTTGCGTATACTGTTAATTTTCACAGTGAGTCCTAACTTACCTCACTCCTCTGTTCTGCACAAAACAAATGTAAACTTAAAGTCAAAATTTTTTTTCTGACCAAAGAGCTATTTGAGATAACAGATGAAGAAAAAGGTCTAAGTGACTTCGTTTATAGAAGTGAGACAAATTAGGATCCACCATTAAAATTTAACAATACATAGAAATAAGCTAACAGTACATATGAGTAAGTTAACAAGACACAACTTAGATGATAATTTTACAAAGGGATTGATTTGTCCCTTTTTATGAAATCAGAGGCACTAATATGAGATTTTTTAAATCTGGGATACTAATTTGTCCCCCACTATAAATCTGTGTGACTAATTTGGGATTTTAGTTTCCCAAATAAATTTTTTTTATATTTCCCCTTCTTTCTACTTCTTAACAATGTTCCAGTGTTCTCAAGCCATTCTTTTCCCAGCTTTTCAAAACAAAAGAAAAATAAAGCTTTTCAAACGAAAACAAAAGCTAGTTCAATTTTTATCTGATGGAAGATGGTAACTTTAGACTAAGAAACATCAAAATATAAAGCTTCCCTAATACAATATGCAACTAGAAGAGAGTCCCTCCATTCCTAATAACCACAATTATTCCTAGCCATTTTCGCTGCTAACTCCAAGACTCCATTGCAACACCTATGGACAAGATTGGGTTTGAAAAAACCTTGCTACCAAACTAACTACATTTGCAAGAAGAATCCCATTTGGAGAATGGAGACATATCAATGTCTTGATGTTTAAGAGTTAACAAACCAAAATACAATGTCAACGAATGGTTAAAATTTGGATTCTACTAACTTTTAAAATTAGAAATGTGCCCTACACTTTTGTTGTATTGCAACAACCAGGTGGTCGCAAACTCAGCTGCGACCACGTAAGAACTCACCTTTTATTTTGTGTATATAGTTCTATAAAGTCATTTCTCTTGATATTTTTAATGAACATCAGTATTAAATAAAATATTATTCACACATATTTTTATTCAATTATTTTAATTTTTAAAATAAATAATTTATGATATGATATCAAAATTTTTATGACCAAATAATTATAAAAATATAATAAAAGTATATACTAGATGATCGTAAATATTTGTCACAACTCAAAATTTATTAATATTTTAGAAAAGTAATGATTTGATAAGTTAAAAGAATACAAACTATCATATATTACAAAATACGAAATTGTAAGACTTTATTTTTTTTTTTTTATAATGAGATCGGCACGTACTAATCATCAAATCATATATAATTACTTTACCAAAAAATAGTTCATAATTAATGTATAATTAATATAACATACAATAATGTTACAAGTAGTAAAAAACTTTTTTGAAAAAAATTATGTTATTGAGGGTGCAACTAATTAACTAAGTAGAAAAGAAATTAATCTTATGTGCTGTAAGAGATGTTGAAAATTAATTTTCTTAGTTTCATGCATAAAAGAAATTAAAATTGTCAGAAATGATATTATATTATTTATAGTATTTAATGAAAGCAACTTTCGTGCAAAATAATATTATTTTATGGAACAAATTAACAGCATATTAAAAAATTATCAAACTGACTTGATAATTTGTCGTTACTAGTCATTTTAAAATAATCGAGTGTAATAGTGACAAACTCATATTTTAATGTCGCTAGAGAGAGACTTCCCTATTTGACGTAGTTAGCCGTTGGGTCATCCCCTTTCATTTGGATTGCAGTATTCAAACACCTAAAAAAATAATTAATGATAGATTTTATATATTTTATTCATCATATTTAATGAATGTTAAGTAGATATTCTAATAAATATTTAATTTTTAAATGTTTGATAATATTTTTACTCCTAAGTCCTGTTCATGTCCTTTTAGCTATAATAAATATGACGCGAAAAATAAAACAAAAAACTCAAATGCATTAAGGAGTATCGTTTTTTATTTTTTTTGCTAGAAGCATTATGAATTTCAACTGACTTATTAAAGAACTAATTTTAAAATGTAAATTAATGACAAACAATTATAATTTTTATTACCACATCACATAAATCTTGTAGATTTAAATCTGACATGAGGCTGCACAAACTCTCCTAACACATGATAAAACTTTAATGAATAAAAGAATTAGAATATCAAGTGAAAGATATATAATATAATTTTATACTGAAAAAAAATCTAATCTAAAAAGTGTGTTATTAACTAGAGCATTTAGGAATTGTTTTTCATTATAACAAAAAAAAAATTAGTTTTTATTTGTTTAGATCTCCAACTCTTTCGTTCTCTCAATAAGTAATGTTAGTGAATATAAACATTAAAAAAAATGTTAAAGAGGATGTGGCATGCTTAGGATTATTTTAAGTTGGTTTTTGCACTGTTAATATACTTTTTCGTGTGATTATTTTATGTCCGGATTAAATCATTCTCGTAATTGTTACAGGATGCCACATGTTAATAACAATAATTATCTCGAGCTTGCTAAACTAGATTACAACAATTGCCAAGCGGTGCATCTAACAGAATGGGGGAGAATTCAAAAGTAAGAGCAATAAAAAAAATCATCATCATGCTTCAGTGGATTTCATCTTTTTGTATAACCACAAAGCAACTGTTCATTGAACTCTCATTTTTTGCATGATCAGGTGGTACTCAGAATCCAGACTGGCAGAATTTGGATTGAGCAGGAAATCTCTTCTATTGGCCTATTTTTTGGCAGCAGCCAGTATATTTGAGCCTGAAAGGTCTCATGAGAGGCTTGCATGGGCCAAAACCACTGCATTGCTTGAGACAATGGCATCCTATGTTGCTGATGATGCTGAAATGAGGAAAGATTTCGTGAAAAAATTCAGTGACTGCATCAACAAGCGTGACTACTCCATTGGCTGGTAATGAATGACCTCCTTTGCAAATTTCTGCAATTAGTGAAACATGACAAATTATGTCTCAACACATATATGAACCTGCTTTTTTTTGTTTACTAATCATGATTCTTGGCATCTTGTATAGTTGTATGTCGTGTAAATTTTAAAGTTGCGATGTCCATAGCATATGCTTTTCAATGCCTAATGATATGCATATTTCAAGTGGGCAACCTTTAACCAAAGTTTTGTGCGGTGTGACAAACAGTTTCCCTTTTTCTTTCTGTTTCCCAATCATTGTGTGGAAGAGGCATCACAATTGCCTAGTCCACGCGGATTGGAGTTTGCATGCGTATTAGCAATTATTCTTCTGAGGAATTAGTCTAGATCCATTAACTAAATCATCAATTTCAGGTAATCATAATCGATTTCCAACATTGGTGGCATGAGCAGTACTGATAAACCAATTCATATATACTATACTCACTCAATGCCTAATAGCCAATTAATAAGATAAATTGACTTTTGAATCTACCAATTTGTCTAAAATGACAAATATTATGGAATGGGGGGAGTAGATATCAAATATCACTGCACAAAAAGAAAATCAAATTTTTAGAGTTGATATTATTTGTATGCATAATATATGGGAGACCGTGCCCACTCATCTCTGATCCAAATCGCATCTAATGATAAATAAGATATGAGTCAGCATAGTATTATATATGTTGTGAGTACAGATAATATTTTTTATTAATTAATTCATATGGGAGGGTGCTTGATCTGTTTTTCTGATCTTAGCTTGTCACCTTTTCTTTTTCCTTGTCTTTTTTCTGTTGTCTTTAGTTTTAGCTTGTTTCCGTTATTTCCCGTGAAAGATTAAACCAGCAGTGGCAGGCTGTGGTCCTGTACTCTAACCTTCCTAGAAACTGAACACTATTTTGTATGTTATGTGCAGGAGGTTGAGCAGGAACAGAAGAACAGGAAACGCACTCGCTGAGACTTTGGTTGCAACCATAGATCTAATCTCGTGGGATCTACTTGTGTCTCATGGCCATGAAATTGGATATGATATGCATCACAGTGTGAGTCTTTTGTAAGCTTTTGCAGGTTACTTTCCATGTTTTCGTATGAAAATGACATTGACATCGACTTGAAATCATGAGTTATTGGTTAACTAATTTAACCAAAAGTAAAACCCAAGTCACTTTGTAACATTTGCTCTTATTTATGTTCCAAGAAAATAAGAATGCATTTGTAAATTAATTGAGACAATTCCTTTTAAATTCAATGTATTCTTGTTATAGGTAGGTCTGTTAATTTATAGTCAGATCTTTTCAGTTTTTTAAAACATAAATAGTTTTCTTTGAAAAAAAAAAATTAAAGTCAAACACGTCTGCTCTTTTCACCTTTCTCATGTCTACCCTTCAATAGTATGACTTCTGTCTCCCCTCTTGCTATTCTACTTTTATCATAGTGGAAAAAATGGCTTTCACGTTGGCAAATTGAAGGAGACAAGTGTCAAGGAAAGGCAGAGCTCTTAGTGCAGATAATAAACCTAAGCGGTGGGCATTGGATTTCAGACGAAATAAGGCTCAATCCACAGTACCAGCGACTACTTCAACTAACAAACAGAGTGTGTCACAGACTCCATTGTTACCAAAAGGACAAGGTTAGTGACAGGGCAACCATTATATATGTATATCCTAGGATAAAATGCCAGCTACTTTTCCTAGGTTGACCTTTTGGCTGTATTCTGTTAATGCATTCTGTTTAACCTCCCCACTTTCCCATAAATAAGAAAAAAGAAAGAAAAGCACAAGCTGTTGATTCAAATTTGCACAGTCTAAAAAGGTTGATTACATATGATATTGGATTACTAGAAATGATAAAGATACACCACCACACTTATATTATATATTTACACTAAATTAAAAGTTGTAAATCAACATATAAAAAGTTATAGACCCAGATGTAAAAAGTTATAAACTAATATATACAGATTTACAACATACTGGTTTACAACTTTTTACAAATTGATTTACAATTTTTTACAAACAGGTTTATAATATTTTATATACAGATTTACAATTTTTAACTTAGTGTAAGCATGATAGTGCATGTGTATAACTCCTTTTGGATTATTAGTAAAGTGAACTAAACGGCTTTAATGGAAAAGAGATTACAGCAATAGGGATTGAGCACGATATTGAGTTTTCTTAGAAGACTACTCATAATTGAACCCTTGTGAGCTGAAAACTAAGCTATTGTCACCTATATAAATGGTTTGGCTGTTTTAGCATTTGTATAGCATAATTGAATTTCCGAACGCGACATCATCCTACGCATAAACTTTGTCGTTTAGTGTAGTGCTGAACTGCGCACAATCACGAAGCAAGTTTGGTGGTGAACTTCATAATATCTCTTATAAGGAGAGGGAGGGAGAGAGAGAGAAAAAAAAGGAAAGGGGGGGGGGGGGCGCTAACAAAGATTTAAATTTGTACTCTCAGACTTTTTAATTTCTAGTAATAGGAGGTGCTATTTCAACATCTAAAAGTAGATTTCATCATAATCTAAACTTGGAAAATCAGAGTTTGTATTTTTAAGTTGGGATCAAACAAAATTTAAGAATGATAGATTGAGTGTTCGCCCGATGTTTAAGACGTGGATGGTTGAAAAAACATGTCCCTTAATTCTTAGTAACATTTGCGTTTATGTTAAATTCTATCAGGAACATGAGATTTGTAGCTACGGTAAGCACAATACCAACTCAGAAGCAGAGTCAGAGATGCGAGAACTTGTGCAGTTGGTGTTACGAAATTCTCCAGCTGGCTTTGATTTCAATATAAAGAATGCTTTCCTGACAGTGGCCAAGAGTTTTTACTATGTAGCATTCTGTGATTCAAGGACCATCAACTTTCACATTGCTAAAGTGCTTTTTGAGAAAGTTATATGATCAAATTCGGTGTCTTTAATGAGTAGATATTAGGTTTCACCCATCTCTGCAAATGATTATCCTCCATGTTGTATAAAAGGCAAATTGTTGCGATTCGATAAATACCCTTCTTCTAGTTCACAAATATTTGAAGCGAGAAGTTCTATATATAATATTATGTAATTAATTGATAATATCATTGAAATATATCAAAATTAAACTAATAATAAATATAAAATATAAAATTTCTCTAACCAATATTGTACGCGCAAACTATAGTCAAGTTTCAAATTAGGAGGCAGAGCAAGGAAAGGCAACGGTTGCCCCGACAAACACAAAATAGAAAGTCGGAATTAATTTTAGTTTATTGTTACTCCATCATCAAATTTAACAACCGTCAAAGTGGTCAAACTTTTTTCAAATCTTGCAAATATAATGAGAAAAAAAAAAATAGCACATGAAATCCGTGTTACGTATGATCAAGAGCATACAGGTTACTGGCGTAGTGTTTAATCAATTTTGAGCATCTAATTGAGATACATTCCTTGTAAATGCCAAGTCTCCTATAATGCAGGGTGTTAATGCAACAACTTTACCAAGCAGAGCTATAATTATTGTTGTTATTATATAGGAACAATGTACACAATCTACAATGCAAAAGAGTCCGATACGTATGTCAACAAGATCAATCTTGAATTCTGGGGATTAGAATGTGGTTTGCACAAATTTAGCAAGTGGACTAGTATAAGCCAAAGCAGCAGTAAAGCACGTTAAGCTGTTCTTGGAAGCGAATAGTTCTGCTTTGACATGTCTGTCTAATGGTTACCTAATAAATGTAGGCATAACAATAAAATGGCAGACAAGGCCGCGGTATGGCCACATGAGAAGGTAAGTGGATTGGTCTCCATAGCATCAAGTGGAGCTTCACCTAATCCTACATTTGTAGATTTCGTTCTCCATTAATGAAAATATCTAACAGCAAGAAGCATCTGAACCCCCACACCCATTATAATCCTTTGTGTAATGTCAACAATTATTAAGTGATCCTATTCAAGTACCAGTAGATTTGGGTCAAACAATCAATCCACAAAAAAAAAAAAAATTGGGTCAAGGAATTTGTTCAAATCACCCATTCATTATTGCCTTGTAACAGGAATAAGGCAGGACGTGACCTAAAGGTTGGTGATTGAGATATTGCCCTATATAGATAGCTTATGACAAACAGAATCGACAATATATAAAAGATGGGTCGCAGCATCATAAGTTGAAAAGAGAAGCAATATTGAGTGCTAACAGTACTGCAACTTTGGCTTTCTCTCAACTAACATTGTGGTAGTAAAATAGAGCTAAACGTTTACAAAAATAAATAAATAAATAGAGCTCAATGACCACAGGGTGTTGCTCCTTGGGGAAGGGATCTTGGTTTATTAGGTGTTAAGAATCAATATCATCTTATTATATATTAGATTGATTTAGTTATTATGTTTTAATTTTAATTTTACCTTGTATATAGGTTTACCTCATTTTGTTATATCCAATAAATATATTTTCCACTTATTTTCTCTACTCTGCCATGGATCTTAATATGGTATCAAAGCAGAGGAAATAATAATATGTCATGCAAGCAATTTTACCCCCATCTCTGGTTCCTGGTCCTGCACAGGCCGGTCTTTGTTACCTAGTTCAATATAGGTCTGTCTCCACCTAGGCTCCATTACTGCTCTTGTATGCCCTACCAATTTCCTTTCAATTGTAGCAAGCATAAAGCTCAATAGGCTTTAGCTTGAGAGAAAGTGTTAAGATTAATAATCAATATTATCTTATTATATATTAAATTGATTTAATCATTATATTTTGATCTTATTTTTACCTTAGAAATAGGCTTATTTCATTATACTTACACATATAAAAGATACATTTTTCTTTATTTTCTCTACTCTATCATGAATCTTAACATCGTATCTTATCTTATTTATATACAAATGGGAGCTCATATAGAAGGAAGTTTTGATGATGTGTCACGTTCTCAGTAAATAGCTTCTCAAGGAAGCTTTGAAAACACTTAGGGTCCATTTGGATGCATGTACTTTTAACTTTTATTAACTTTTGGATAGTCAAAAGTCATACCACTGATGTTTGGATCAAATTACAAAGATAACTTGTAACTTCCCGAAAAGTCATTTAAGAGCTTATGGGAAAGTTAAAATAGATGACTTCTATTTCCCATAAAAGTCATTTCTTGATATTTCATTATCCTCTTTTTTAATTTCATCTTTTTCTCTGCACAATGTTTCCCATATCTGCTGCTAGGACTGCTCCACCTACCCATCCCACTCCTGCAACTATTCCTGCCAGGTAATTTTTTCTCTTTTCATTTTTATTTTTTGTTTCAACCATCATTGAAAGTTGTACACACCCTCCATTCTAACTTTAATTTATTGCTTGTTTTCTTTCATAGTTGTTTATTTCAAGCACTATCACTCCCCCTCCCCTCACTTTTTTTTTTTCCATTTTGTATTTGAAAAAAATTTTGATTCTAATTTTTTTCACGTTGTTCTTTCTTTCTATACAATGTATACTCTTAACTTTTTCTCATACTTTAACGACACTGCTATGCTAAGAACCGAAAGATGTCTCTTTTACCATTTTTTTATGTCTAACTTATAAATGTGTGTTTACTCATCCATCTTATTTTAAATTAGATAATCTTTTTCCTGTACCCACAATGTTTGTGTTTATTTGTTTTGTGTATAACTTACTCATTATTTTCCTAAATATATTAGTATGGCTTGAAATGCTCTTCCTCAGCAAATTAATGAAAATAGCAAGTCTGGAAGAAAATTTAAGGCTAGCTGGAATTAGAAAAATACTACTATATTCATGAAAATATGTAAAGAAGAGATGGTGGTTGGGAATAAACCTGGAACACATTTTAACAAAGTTGGTTGGGCAAATTTGAAATCAAAGTTCTTTGAGGAGATGGGTTTGAATTATGAGTATAAACAACTAAAAAACAAATGGGAGGCTATGAAAAGAGAGTGGGGACTTTGGGCTAAACTTATTGGAAAGGAGACAGGTCTTGATTGGGATCCTATTAAAAAGACCATACAAGCAAGTGATGATTGGTGGGATGCTAAGATTCAGGTATGTTAATATTTTTGAACTATTTGTAAAATATCAATTTGAATAGGAGCTTTTTTTATTGATATTTTATCATTTCATAGGAAAATCCTGATGTGGAGAAATTTAGAGAGGAAGGTCCAAGACATCTTGATGAAATGGAATTCCCTTTTAAAGATGTTGTAGCGACTGGGGTTGGTGCATGGGCACCCTCTCAAGATATAGATGAAAGTTATAGAAATAAAGCAAGGAATATGGAAGCACCTATAGAAGGATACAATGAAATTGAAGATATGGGTGAAGAGAATGGCATTGAAAGGATGTATGAGGAAGAAGGTTTGGATGACTTAAATAATGAATTAACACCTTCAATAGCTAGGAAGCAAAAGAGAAGGAAGGTTGGGAAAGGTGATAAAAGATCAAGGGCTTCTCAACTTTCAACTCAAATAGAGCGTATAATTAATGACTTTGAATTGAAAAAGGCTGTCGAAGTAGCTAGTAGAAGTAATGTACCAAGTATTTCAGCATGTTTAGCTATTCTCAAACAATTGCCAAGGCTAGAATTAGGAAGCGATCTATTTTTTATAGCCACAAAACTCATGGCAAAGAGGTCAAACAGGGAGATTTTTATGGGACTGGAAGACTCTAACCTGCAACTTGGGTGGTTGAAGACTCCCAATTTGACAGATGTGTCTTACTCTTGAAATTTTTTGTCCAACATGTCTAGATTTTTTATTTTTTTATATTTTTTTCTGATAATAGATTACTGATACTTTTAATGGTTTTTTTCTATTTAAGATATAAATTTAAAATTGTGGGCTTTTCCCAACATTAATGTGATTAGTACTTATTTCTTGTTTTCAATTTTTGTATAACAGGATGTCTAATAGCTCAGATGAAAGTTTGTTAAGTGAAAGCTTGACATCAGAAGAAAGTTTGTGTGATGAAGAACTTGAAAACCCAAAAAAAGGTTGTAGCTAAACATAAGTAGAAGAAGATGATTTTAATCACAGTTGCTATATGTGTCGACTATTTTCTAAAGTATGTTGTGAAGAGTCCACGAAGAACTTCGAGATTGCCAGGAAGTAAATGGGTAAATGAAATTTTGAAAGGACATCCTATTCCTTGCTATGAGCAATTTAGGATGAAAAAGCAAGTGTTTCTTCATCTATGTGATGTTTTAGAAAGTACTTATAATCTGCAAAACGCATTGGAATTCATGAACAAGTAGGTACATTTTTATACATCATGCAACCAGGTTCCATTCGTAATGCAGAAGAGAGATTCCAGCATGGGGAAACCATTTCTAGATAATTTCATTTGGTATTCGATGCAGTTTGCAAACTTGCGAAGGATATTGTCAGACCAATTGATCCACAATTCAAAGATATTCCTGTGGATATCAGAAATGATGAAAGATACTATCCATATTTCAAGAATTGTATTGGTACAATAGATGGAACTCATATCTGTGTTGTTGTTCCTTCTGATAAGCAAATACCATACATTGGTAGAAAGGGTACTGCAACTACAAATGTAATGGCAGCTTGTGATTTTAACATGTGTTTCACATTTGTATGGGCATGTTGGGAAGGGTCTACACATGATACTAAAATTTTCAATCAAGCTGTCTGTAGACCTAGCATTTGTTTCCCTCTTCCTCTAGAAGGTTAGTGAATTTTAGACTATTTTGCTATTAGATTAAACTCCTTGTGTTTTTCATTAATTGATGGTGAGTTGTATCTAGAATGCATATATTTTGTACAAAAGCATGGCTAAATTATGATCATTCATCACTGATTGATATCAATTTTTCGTTTCTAGGTAGGTACTACTTGATAGATTTTGGCTATCCTTGTTTTATGGGTTTCTTAAGTCCTTATAAAGGTCATAGATATCATCTCCTGCACTTCAGATTGGGGCCTAGAGCAAGAGGATGAAATGAGGTGTTTAACTACTATCATTCTAGCCTTCGATGTACAATTGAACGCTCATTTGGATGTTGCAAAGCAAGATGGAAAATCTTGGGTTCCATGCCACATTTTCCTTGGACACACAAGTCAGAATCATTGGTGCTTGCATGGCTTTACACAATTTTATTAGACAGAATGACATAAGTGATAAAAGTTTTGAAGAATTCCATGAAAATTTTGATTTAACTAATGAAGAAGTAGACGAACTAGAGTCTAGCGATGTCATATGGGAAGAACTAGATGCTGAAAGTGTTAGAAAAATGGAACAAATAAGAGAGCAAATAAAGAATCAGTTGCCTACTCGATTGTCGATGTAATGAGATCGTTTATGTAATATCAACAATAAGTTTTTGTGATTGTAATTTCTTTGATGTTTCTCAGTTAGAGTCAATTATTATTATTTTTTTTATGTTTCTTACATATACATCTTAACCTTTTTTTTTTTATTAAATTAGAACCAATAGAAACTCAATCAAATATTTTCTCCTTTTTTTTAACAAGTTGAATATTTTAACGTAATGTTAATTTTTAAAATAAGAATAATAAATCAAATATTTAACTTTGTCAATTTAAAAATTTTTTGAAAAAAAAATTGAAACAAACTTTTTAATATTTTTTGATAAATATTCAAGGAAAAAACTCTTTTTCTATGTATAAACAGTTTTAGTTAGCTAAACACTCCATTTTCAAAATAAGCACTTGTGTTACTGAACAACTAAACACAAAATAACTTATTTACAAGTTACTTTTGATATAAGACCTTTGAAAGAAGCTACTTTTACAGAAGGCCTTAATTAAGCTATTGTCCAAATGGACCCTTAGTATATTAGAAAATAACCAATCAAAATCAAGAAGAAAAAAATATAATAAATATTAAATAAGCACCCAACGAACTGCATTAATTGTTTTCCAATTTACGAGAATGATGCAAATTTCTTCTATAATTATCTATTCCACAACTAATTTCAAATTTCAAATGATGTTAACAATTAGTACTAATAAACCCAATTTAAATTATTTAATATTAATATATCTCATTTTAATTATAATAAATTTAAGATTGGGTAAATTAATTTTATAATAAGATAAAAAAATTTCTTCACATATTATGTATCATCTTATTCTAAGTTTACGTTTGGGTTTAGGATTTGTTTTAATAAGTCAAAAATTGATTAATAAATTTATGTATCTTTTTTATATTTTATATCAAAGAGGGTTAAAGAACATTTTTTTTCCCATTTACGTTTATGAAAGAGGGTTTAAAAACTTGATCCTATATTATGTATAGGTTTTTTTCAATCAAATGAAATATAATTAGATATTTGAAAATTAGTCATTTGACCCATGTGATATACGGGGAAATAACAAAAAATAATTTATTGATTATTATAAAAAATAAATGATAATTTATTTATATATATCTTATAGAAAATTGAGTATATAAATTTATCTTAAAAATAAGTTAATAGTTAAATAATTAAATAAGTGGACAAAATATAAGTGTGTCATTCTATTTTATATCTTATATTGAATATCATATTTATAAGGTCGAAAATATCTTGATAGATAATCTATAAATAACAATAAAGAGCTTATTTTATAAAAATTTTGCATATTTCGAAAGTTAAAATTGTTAAATAAAGAAAAAGAATAAATAGATAATTTTACTATACATGAGGTATTTATAGAGATGACAATGAGTATCCATGAGAAAGGAGACATGTCTCATATCTCTTGTCATTATTTAGAATTTTATCTCTCATCCCTGTCCATATCCCCTTTATGGATCCCCGTTTCTCATTTCTTGTTTCCTTTAGGGATTTTAAATCCCTATAGTATTCAATGGTTTATCAACAAATTTCAAAAAGAGAAAACTTTAAAAATAATTTACAATTTGAAACATAAAAATCCATAATAATAAATACTATTAATACAATATAATCTAAATTAAAATTAAAAATATATACATAATGCAAATATAATCAAAATAATTAAAAAATAAATATATATTATTCATGTCTTTATCCCATTTAATAAATGTGGACTTAGCCCCATAGATCATCCATATGAAAGCGAAATATGTGCCAATTTCTTTCTCTATTAAGTAATTTTTGTGCGTACCCATTTTCAATTTTTTTATCATTCTACCCATTTATATATTTTTAGTAAATTAAAATATTTAATTTAAAAATATAAAAATATATTTTTTAATTAATAAAAATAATACATAAATTTAATTTATATGATTTCAATTACAAGTCCTTTCCTCGTACATCCTTTTAATAAATTAAAATATTAATTTTAAAAATATATGTTATAATTAATGTGTAATAATTAATAAAAAATTATTTATAATTCTAATTTATATAATCTCAATTATTAGAATAGTATATCAATTATAATTTTTTAATAAAAAATAATATAATTATGTTTTTTTAAAAAAATAATAAATATTTAATATCATTATTAAAGAGGTGTAAATTATAGAATTGATTTTTTTAAATATTTAGTGTTAAAAAATTAAAGGTATTTTTTCAAAAAAAATTAGTATGAAAAAATTATGGAATTGATAGATTGGAATGTTTAAGTTGGAAAAAATTAAACAGAATATAATGATACATGTAGATAGATAATTTTTTGTTATTATAATTTTTAAAAGTTCTACATTTGAAACTAGAAAATTTCCTCTAGTTCCATCTTTATTTAGAATTTTGCCTCCATTCTCATGCACATCCCTATCACAGGTTTTCCATTTTCATTTTACATGAAGATTTAAATCTCTATTGATATTTATGGATTTATTAAAAAATTTAAAAACACAAAATTTTAAAAATACTTTGAACTTCAAAACATAAATATCTATAACAAAAAATACTACTAATGCAATACAATTATAATAGGTTTGTTATCATCAATACTATAATTATATATAAAAATTTTTTATGGTATAATATATTGAATTATAATTCTGTTTATACTATTTTTTATTTTTATATTAATTTTGTTAATGGTAAGGAGATATAAAGGTATGATTGAAAAAATAATGAATAATTAGAAGGTAAACTAAATTTAAAAACTTACTTTAAGTGTTAAGATTATGAAAAAAGTGGATATAATTTTTATATAAATAACACATGGAAGACTTTTTATGTAATGAGTCTTAAATATTAGTATTATATCAATTATTATCATATTTGATTAAGAATAAATTTGGTATAAATTAAATTTTGAATTATTATCATATTAAAATAATCAATTAGCAATTCATTAATAATTTGACCTACCCGTTTCCTTTAAAAAAATATGTTAATTTTAAAAATTGTTTATTTTGAAAATATTTTCTTTATAATTTTTTATATTACCTTAATAATATGAGGCTATTAATGGTTCTTAATTTAATTATAAATCATAATTATATTAACATGGGTTCTTTCTTAGTGTAAATTATAATATTTAATGATTGTAATATTTTATTCTTTAATGATTGTAATATCTAATTTTTTCATATGAAAAATAATTAATAAGTAAATTATAAATTAAGTTTAAAAAAATATTCAGACATAAAGACTGAGAAAAGTTGAGCCTAAATTACTGTATGAATGACATGTAAAGCCTAAATCACTATTTGAATGACATGTGTAATAATTTTCATGAAATGAGTCTGAAATATTAATATAGTAGATTTATGCAATCAATAAATTTTATATAAAATTTTAATTATTAATAACTTCTAATTATAAATAGGATTATGATAAATCTCTATTATTTTTTTTCTTTTTAAAATCTTCTCTAATTTTTTTAATTTTTTTCAACACTAAATTTTTTTTCAAAATTTATTCAAATATTTTAAAGTATAAAATTATCAAAATTTTCATGCATTGTATGATTATTTTTCTTTAAATTCATTCAAATCTTTTAAAATATAAAATTATCAAAATTATTTATAAGAGCTCAAAGGTTATTGAAGATATAATTTTATGGTCATCCCAAATGATCCTAAGATTTTTATTTTCACCTGAACACATATATAATTTTTTTTATTGAATTGGTATATTCTTAGTCTTCAAATCATTCAATTAGTCTATATATATAATCAAATAATGTTACCACTAATGACACAAAAAAATTAATAATTAAATTCATCATAACCTTATTATTAATAAAAAAAGTAAATAATATAACCTAGCGTATATGTTTTGCATCTTTCTTATAATTTATATATTTAATTTTGTAAATTTAATATAATAGTATTCAAAAGAAAATCACCACTGGCATTAAATATAAAAATTTAAATGTGAAATTAATACTAAAATTATGAAAATAATTTATCAATATAATTCATGATTTCAGCATTGCAATAATTAAAGATATTTAATTAATGTAATGCAATCCTATTATTAAATACGGATAATTATCAATGATTTGCTAATAATATGTAATAATTGTGATTTTATTTTTTAAAAAAAATTAATGAATAACTTTTAAAAAGATATGGGTCCTAAAACATTCTCATTACGATACGTGTAAAATTTTCCTTCAAATAACTCTAAAATATTAGTATTATAGATAGATATTACTTTTATAATCAGTAAAAAAATTTATCAATTATTATATTATCTTATATTTCTATCACATATAGATATAATTGGTTGGGCATTTGAACAGATTTCTTACTATTAATTGCTAATATTTTTTAATTTTAAATAAAAATATAAATAGCTCAAATTTATATTTTGTCATTTACAAGAAGCACCAATTATGCATTTAAATAACCAAGCTCCTCAATTATTGCACTTCTATTTCAAATCTCCCTCTCTTTTTTTCTTCCTCTAAACTTTAGGACCTGTTTGGTTGGTTGAAAATAGTTTTCAGTTTTCAGTTTTTAATTTTCTAAATTTATGAAGGAAAAATTGAAAAAACTAAGGCTGTTCTTTGCATTTTAGGTTTCGATTTAATTTTCAGTTTTTGATTTTGATTTGTAAAGGAAAAAGCGAAAAATCAAATCGAATTTTCGATTTTCACAAAAGCAATGGCTAACTAGCGAAAGCAAATGACAAAGTGCTTATTTTCCCACTCCATGTTCTCCTCTTCTCTTTTCTTCTTCCTTCTTCCATTCTTTCCCTCCCTCTATTGCCTTTTCCGCCTTCTTCTTCCATTTTTCCTATCTAGTTTTTCACAATTGCTTTCAAATATCTCTTTTCCTCTCAATCATTGCAAACTCAACGAATGTTGCACCTCAACAAAGACGATTCCGCCAAGACATTGACTACAGAACGTGTCGATACTGAACCTCAATAAGGATGATTCCGCCATTAATAAGTTCCTTTTGTAGGTTAAGTCTCTCTTCTTTTCATTTCCATTGACAATCTTATACATCAACATTTTTTATTGCTCTTCTGATTTGGTATGAACCTGTATTTTTATAATTTATGCTCTTATAAAAATCCAACATTTTTAACTAAACCTAACTATTACACAAATTTTCTTACACAATTATCTTAGAATACTAAAATTTATTACTATTGTGTTATGTGTATTTGTGTGCAAATTAATAGCAGAGGTCAATTTAGATTTCAATTTCAAGTACGTCTAACTTGTTCTGCCTGCTAACTTTAAACAGGAAGAAATATTGAAGCAAATTAGGCCACCAACACATAATGGATTGATCCTTAAGGAAATTAGGCAAATGGAGTTTTTGTTTAAGGTAGATATCCATGACTTTTAGCTTTTAAGGGTTTATATAAACTGATCATATCTTATTAATATGTTTTTTAATTTTATGTGTTGCAGAGGCTATTGATGAAATAATGCATTATATTGCTTTGCCACTTATGACCTTCTAAGAGGCATAGAAAATATCAACTTGAATGGTCGGGTGGGGCCAAGGTTTAATTTGCCAATTTAAGTATTCTTTTGGTGTCAAAATAATCTACTTATAGGATCAGTGAACAATGAAGAATGAACTAACTGCATTTGGATGGTGCAAGTTAACTGATCCCCAGATGTTGGAAAGTTTTCATATTGAATATGCTTATGATTTCTATTCTCATGATAATTTTAAATGCTTTTTCATACTGATTGATTACTGTATAATATATATTAGATAATTTATATTGACTAGATCATTTATAATTGCTTCAAATGGTTTATCTGCAAAGTTGGATCTATTGGGGTAGATGATGTTGTTTGATGTAAACAATGCATTGATTGATCCGTAGCAGAATACTGCATATGTGGATGGATTATTGGTAAGATTTTTTCGTAAGTTGGTTACTCTGCTTTCTGGAATCCATAACATTGAATGACTAAGTTTACTTTTGTGCTTTCTATGCATAACAGGGGCAATTGAGGTTAAAACTAAGAGTTTCAGTATTGAGATTGAAGTTAATGAAGACTATACTTTATCAAGAATTTTGAATATCTAGAGCTGAATATTGGGGTTGTATCGTTTTTGTTGTTATTACGTCCAAGTCTTTCAAAGCTTTCTTCTATGTATATTCTATTTGTTATTTATTGGATACATTGTATTATTTTATATTGTTCCTGAAGGGGAATTTGACTTTATTGTGATAACAAAGGCTTTTTTTTTTTAACTTATGAGACCAGAGACCCAGAATAAGTGATAACAAACATGTTAATGTATAAGTAATGATTTACTTGCTATATAATTATTATCAGTTTATATCATTTCTTATTTTTTAATATAAAATTTCAATCTTTTTTATCCAAGAAGAAAACAGCGAATATATTATAAATTATCATGATTTATTATGATTTGTTACCATAAAATATATGATATATTTTAATAATTTATTTTCTTTATTAATATTTAACTAAAACTTATTTCACATATTTAATCTTAAATATGAGCATATGATTAAATGATCCGTGCATCGCAAGGGTTCTACACTTGCTAAGTATACAATCATGGTGTGCATACATATTGTAAAGAATCCATGCTTAAACATCTCATCATATTTTGAGAAATTAATCTCATCAATAGAGAGAAGGAATAATCTGGGGAAAACTTAATGGAGGAGCTAAAGACAAGACATCCCATAGAAGGATATATTTACTTTAAGAGTAAATTTTGCACACTTATTCCATTCAATAATTCTTTATAGAACTTAAATTTAATTAACTAGTCGTTTGACCTGTGCGATGCACAGGAAGGTAATAAAAAATAGTTTGTTGATTATTATAAAAATAAATAATAATTTATTTACATATATCTTATAAAAAATTGAGTATATAAATTTATCTTAAAAATAAGTTAATAGTTAAATAATTAAATAAGTGGATAAAATATAAATATAACATTCTATTTTATATCTTATATTGAATATCATGTTTATAAGGTTAAAAATATTTTGATAGATTACTTATAACAAACAATAAAGAGCTTATTTTATGAAAATTTTACGCATTATGAAAGTTGAAATTGTTGAATAAAGAAAGAAAATAAATGGATAATTTTACTATATCATGAGCCATTTATAAGGATGATAATGAGTATCCATGAGAAAGAGGAAATGTTTGATGCCTCTCGTCATCATTTAGAATTTTATTTTTCATTTCCATCCCCATTTGCTTTATGGTCTCCATTTCCCATTTCCCGTTTCTTGTGGGGATTTTGAATTTCTATAGTATTTAAGGGTTTATTAACAAATTTCAAAAAGAGAAAAACTTTAAAAATATTTTATAATTTGAAGTATAAATATCCATAATAATAAATACTATTAATGCAATATAATCCAAATTAAAATTAAAAAAATACACATAATGCAAATATAATAAAAATAATTTAAAATAAAGATGTATTATCCATGTCGCTATCCTGTTTAACAAATGGGGACTTAGCCTCCATAAATCATCCCTACGAAGGCGAAATATATGCTAATTCCTTTCTCCATTGGATAATTTCCGTGTGTACCTATTTTCAATTTTTTATCATCCTTAGCCGTTTATATCTTTTTAGTAAATTAAAATATTTAATTTAAAATATAAAAATATATTTTATAATTAATAAAAATAATATATAAATTTAATTTATATGATTTCAATTACACGTCATTTCCCTGTACGTCCTTTTAATAAATTAAAATATTAATTTTAAAATATATGTTATAATTAATGTGTAATAATTAGTAAAAAAATCATTTATAATTCTAATTCATACAATATCAATTATTAGAGTAGTATATAAATTATGATTTTTTCAATAAAAAATAATATAATTATTTACTTTTTAGAAATTAATATCATTATCAAAGAAGTGTAAATTATAGAATTGATTTTTTAAAATATTTTAGTGTTAAAAAATTGAAGCTATTTTTTTTCAAAAAAAATTAGTATGAAAAAAATTATGAAATTGATATATTAGAATGTTTAAGTTGTAAAAAATTAAACAAAATATAGTGATATATATAGATAGATAATTTTTATTATGATTTTCAAAAGTTCTATATTTGAAATTAGAAAATTTCTCCTAACCCCATATTTATTTAGAATTTTACTTCTATTCTCATACACATCCCGGTCAAGGGTTCTTATTTTTCATTTCACATGGAGATTTGAATTTCTATTGATATTTATAAGTTTATTAAAAAAAATTAAAAATAAAAAATTTTAAAAATACTTTGAACTTCAAAACATAAATATCTATAATAACAAATACTATTAATACAACACAATTATAATAGGTTTGTTATTGTTATTACTATAATTATACATATAAAATTTTTATGTTATAATATATTGAATTATAATTTTTTTATGCTATTTTTTATTTTTTATATTGATTTTATTAATGGTAGAGAGATATGAAGGTATGATTGAAAAAAAAATTGATAATTAGAAGGTAAATTAAATTCAAAAACTTACTTTAAGTGTTAATATTATGAAAAAAGTAGGGTATAATTTTTCTATAAATAACACATAGAAGATTTTTTATGTAGTGAGTCTTAAATATTAGTATTATATCAATTATTGTCATATTTGATTAAGAATAAATTATTATATTAGTATTATAATGTGTCTTAAATATTTGATTAAGAATAAATTTGGTATAAATTAAATTTTATATTATTATCATATCAAAATTAATCGATTAGTAATTCGTTAACAATTTGATCTACCCATTTTCTTTTAAAAGAATATGTTGATTTTAAAGTTTATTTATTTTGAAAATATTTTCTTTATAATTTTTTATATTACCTTCATAATGTGAGGCTATTAATAATTCTTAATTTAATTGTAGATCATAATTATATTAACATGGGTTCTCTCTGAGTATAAATTATAATATTTAATGATTGTAATATTTGATTCTTTAATGATTGTAATATCTAATTTTATTTTATATGAAAAATAATTAATAAGTAAATTATAAATTAAGTTTAAAAAAATTTTTAGAAATAAAGATTGAGAAAAGTGGGGCCTAAATCACTGGATAAATGACATGTGTAATAGTTTTCATGAAGTGAGTCTGAAATATTAGTATAGTAGATTTATACAATCAATAAATTTTATACCGAATTTTAATCATTAATAACTTCTGATTATAAATAAGATTCTGATAAATCTCTATCATTTTTTTCTTTTTAAAATCTTCTCCAATTTTTTAAATGTTTTTCAACACTAACTTTTTCTTTTTTCAAAATTCATTCAAATTTTTTAAAGTATAAAATTATCAAAAACGTCATGAATTGTATAATTAATTTTTTTTTTCAAAATTCATTCAAATCTTTTAAAATATAAAATTATCAAAATTATTTACAAGAGTACAGATATTATTGAAAGTATAATTTTATGGCCATCCTAGATAATATCCCCGGATTTTTATTTTCACCTGCATACACATATAATTTTTTTTATTGAATTGACATATTTTTTGTTTTCAAATCATTAATTAGTCTATATATATAATTAAATAATATCATCACTAATATCACAAAAATATTTTTCTTTAAATAATTAATTCATCATAATCTTATTGTTAATAAAAAAGGTAAATGATATAACTTAGGGCATATATTTTGTATCTTTCTTATAATTTATATACTTAATTTCATAAATTTAATATAATAGTATTCAAAAGAAAATCACCACCTGCATCAAATATAAAAATTTTAGATGTGAAATTAATACTAAAATTGTAAAATTAATTTATCAATATAATTTATGATTTCGGCATTGCAATAATTAAAGATATTTAATTAATGTAATGCAATCCTATTATTAAATATGAATGATTATCAATATAATATGTAATAATTATAGTTTTATGTTTTCAAAAAAATTAATAAATAACTTCTTAAAAGATATTTAATTAATGTTGTAACGCCCCCATTTTCTGTCTGAGTGGAAAATGACCGAAATGTCCCTGAGGTCATTTTCTACTGAATCAAGGATGGCCGACTACAGATCCTCGATGGCCTACTCAATGTTTGAAGGGGATTGAATGACCCTTGAGTGGTTCCAGAGGCGGAAGTCTCATTTGAAGCAGTTTCGGGTCAAAATGACCAAAATACCCTTATAGCGTTTTACGCGGATAAAGGTGCCGTTTGAGCCCGGAACTTTCCCCAGAGATTTAAAATCATGTTTTTACATGTTTCAAAACATCTGTTTGAGTCCCGGCAGTCCCGGGCAGTTTTGGTGCAAAATTACGATTTTGCCCCTAGAATAGTATTTTTGAGCTTAATGATGTAATTAAGCAAATCTAAGCAATATTAGGCTCTAAATGAAGATTAATTAATTTTCCTAATTAATCTAGAGTCAAAATAATTTATTAAAGTTAATTAGAACCTAAAATTGCTTAGATTAAACTTAAATCCCTTTTTAGAACTCAAGATTCCTAGTCTTGGAATCTTGAATAGTGTTTTCTCTCTCCAATTCCTTAAATCAAGGAATTGTGTCTAGAATTGTTTATACACTAAAATGAATTCATAACTCACTAATGATGCAAGAACACTCTCTAATTATGTCTTGTCAACCTTAATTACCCATTTCCTCACCTAAACACTTTCTTACAAATTCCTAATCTTAAGCATAATCAAAGATACACCTAAACACAACTTTAAACCACAATTAAAATGCAAACTAATCCTCCCCCAAATCTGATGCACATGGCCGAAACTCTCATCCCCATTTGACCACATGTTGATTTGTTTCTCACTCAAAGAACTATGCTTGAGGCCATACTTTGAACCATACATCACCATACTCTGAACCATACCTCACCATGCCTCAAGACCACATTATCTCACCTCATGGAACTCATGGTCTCCCTCCCCATCTGATGGCCGAAGCCTTCCTCTCCATGTGCACCCTTCATTTGTTTCATTTCTCTATAAATAGCTTGCTTGGGTGAACTTGTATCATTTTGGGTTCATTTGCAAAGTGTAAGTTTTCAAAGAAACACTTCAAAGCTTCCTTTTCTCTCAAGTTCAAGCCTTCAAAGTTCTTCAAGTTCTTCATCTTCTTCATCTTCTTCTTCCATTTTCAAGATCATCACACCAAGTAGGGATTTTCTTTCAAGTACTTCTTTCTTTAAAGTTCTTGTTTTAGCTTCATGTTCATAGTTTCTCTTGATTTTTTTTAGAACTTCTTTTCTTCTCCTTTTTCTTTCTCATTTTCGGCCATGGGCCTTGAAGTTCAAAGAAATGAAAGCTTGATGATGAGAGTTTCATGATGATGTTCATCACTTGAAACAAACTCTAGAGTTTGATCTTTGTTCTTGAGCAAAAATGTTTCTAGTTCTTCCTTTCTTGAACTCTTGAGAACTTTAGCTTTGATGGTGTTTTAAAATGGTTCTATGAACTCAATGATGAGGACTCATGGTGTTGGTGTTAATATATCACCAAGATCATGGACTCTAGAGTTTTCAAATATTCCTTTTCTTGCCTAGAATGTTTCGGCCATTTCCCTTTCTTCTACATGTTCAATGTTTTGATTTTCTAAAAATGTTGTCTTGAGTTCTAAGAACTCTAAGCTTTACTTAACCTTGGTTGGATGAGTTTGGGTTGAGGATTGAGTTCCTTTAAAGTCTTGTTAAGAGCTCTAGAAAGATAAAATGGAACTTGCATAATTTATTTTATACTTGCATTTATATTTACATTCTTGCTATGCACCTTTACTTTCAAGCTATCACCTAAGAACATAAAGATTAAAATGGAACTTGCATCATCACTTAATTTAATTCTCAAAGCCTTTCTATTTCGGCCTTAAAGTCCATTATTGTTGGGTCGAGAGCATTAAAATAAAGAATTGAACTTGCATTATCATCTAATTAATTTCTCGAATGCCTTTCTATTTCGGCCTTAAAGTCGATTGTTGTTGGGCCAAGAGCACTAAAATAAAGAATTGAACCTTGCATATTTACTTTCAAGCTTGCACGTTTAAGTTTATGCCTTGCATATTTATCTTAAGTCACCACTTTATTTTGTAAGCAAGATTAAAAATGAAAAGCATGAGCACGTTTATTTTATGTCATAACTTAAGAACATAGAGCTCGAAGACTTGCCCATTTCATTTCAAGTTAAAGTTTAATGTGAATGCATTCTTTGAATGCATGTTTTCGGCTAAGTAGTGATGATGGACTTGTAATGAGTTTTCATCTAGCTACAAGGACCAATAGTCTATGATCTAAGTTTTTCTTAAAGCTTTACAAATCCTTACAAGGTTATGTTATCATGAGATATGACTTTATTCCCTTGTAGAAGATGAAACATATTTTGGTCATTGACCTAAGGCTTCTCTTAGCCTCTTGATGAATTAAAATGATTTGCAAAGAGTTTTAGAAATTCTAAATTGATTCCAAGAGAAACTAGTTAACTTATATACCTAGAGATGTCAAATTAGTTCTCTTATTGAAGTTAGATGTTTTCGGTACCGATATGATGAGTGTGATGCTGTATGGTGATGTTTTGATGTGTGAAAATATCATATGATGATGTAGAAATGATTCTATGCTTAATAGGTAAGAAACTAGCTAATTAGAAATACCGTAAAGCTAGAATTTAACATAGTTTAGACCCATTTATTTTTGGAACTTATCCAAACTGTTTTAATGGGAACATAATCAGATTAGTATTGTTTAGACATGAAAAACTTGGTAACATTTAGATTAGAATTGAATTTTAGCACCTATAGGGAAACTAGTCACTAGAAAACCGTAAAAATGCAAATGTAGAACTCTTAGAACATTTAGTTTTCTGGATTCTATCCAGCAATGTTACAACATGATAAATGTGATTTATAATTAGTTCTTAAGCATAGGAATGTCTCATAATTGATTTAGATTTAATTTATAGCGCCTTAGGCGAAGACGGAACCGAGAAAGGGTCTAAAACGTAAGTTCTAGAACCCCGTAACCACAAGTTAGAAATTCTGCCCTATGCTTTTCAGATTTGAGAATGAATATGAGAATTAGAAATGATGATTAATTATGAGCCCTTAGGTGCATAAAATATGAACGACAGATGTTAGAGAACTATATCTCAAGATTAAGACCCGTAAGGGTCAAACATAAGCTACCGTAAGAGTAAGCGTTTGAATGTTCTATGATGATGCATGTGGTATGTAAATGATGATGATGTTATTCATATGAGGAATTCATGAGGATGTATGTTAATGTGGCATAAAGCAAATTTGGAAGGAATTCGGCGTAATGCCATCGTGTCACTGAATTCTGACTTAATTTGGAGACTTAAAGAGATTTTGAAAATTAAGGTACTAAGATGGGTTCTAGGATGACACCTATTTGGCCGAGCACCTCCATAGAACTCATGTGACATCGGTACCAATTTATACTCTTAGGTGACACCGGTTCGGCCGATCACCCCTAAGAGAATTGCCCCCTAACCCGTACTCAGATAGTCGGGATTTATGATTTATGATACGCTTATCGTTAAGTGGTAAGTAAGAACTAGTGACGACTAGTTAAGGTATGAGCTCATAACCTAGAGATGTGACACGTTTTGGGTGACACCGGTTCGGCCGAGCACCCCTGGAGCGCTTGTCTTTTAGGGCGGCCCATGAGGAAGAGAAGTTTCATGATTATGATTATGTCACTAAGTTTGTCCCATATGAATGTTTCTATTGCCACTTTATGCCACTAAGTATGATGATGCTTGACGATATGATTTATATATGTGCATTAGGTAGCGCCATGCATACATTCTCTATTATGTTGCATTCATGACATTAAGATCATCCTAAAATGAATGGACCTTGGCTAAAGTATATTTCAAGTTTAAAATGAACTCGATGCATGCTCACTTGCTTCTACGAAAATAAACCCAAGGTTCCTGGGGACGTAGATAATGACACCTAGGTAGTAGGAGGCCCTACTGAGATTCTTTAGCAAGATTCTCACTCCCTCTATCTCTTCTTTCCGTCACGTCTTCAGATGGCGACGTTCGTGGTATTCGTGGACACCTCGACATGGGAGGTGCACTATGACCCGGCTCACGGGTCATACCATTTTGAAGGACAGTGCACGGTGCGGGTTTTCATGTTCGTAGGACGCCCCTTGGCTCATCCCGTGCACACCCACCGCTTCTCCCCGACTGCACCCTATGGCGACGATGAGTGGGTTTTCGAGCGCGCGTGTACGCATAACGAGAGAGTGCTCCGCATGCACACCGCCGCCTCAGCCATGCGAGACTATCCCGATTATGTGCCCTGGACCTACTTCTCAGAGACCGACCTGTCCGAGGACCCGCCTACCCATCCGTATAGCGAGAGCTCTGCCCCCTCTCCACCATTGATGAGGGAGGGCAATGAGGATACCGTGACTCAGCCACGGCTTGCACGGCGACCGAAGATGTGGCCACACTGCGAGGGTCACTCTCGATCCCCGTTCCGCCTCTTTACGCCCGAGGAACTCGCCCAGTTTTCCGGATATTTGCCTCGTTCGTGAGATGGACGTCAGTAGGAGGTGACGATCGACCGATGGAGTACCCGGGTAGAGCACACGCCACTTAGATGGAGATGAACCTTCTTTTGTATTAGAGGTCATCCCGTTAGTTGCACTTGGGTAGGGGAGTTGCTTTTATAGTTTCCGTTGCACTTTCTCTTGTATTTCCTTTTTAATTGTATTACCCGTGTTGTACTAAATTAAGTCCCACACTTATAAGTGGGCAAGTTATATATATATATGAGGTGATATTCAGTGTTTCTCATGACGTGTCTTATGCTATGACGTTATGAGATGTATGTTTTGTCCGTTACATGTTATATCGCATCACGCGGCTCTCACTTTGTATTTCAAAAAAATTTACCCGTATTTTCCGCTAAGTATTTCTAAGTAAAAATGAGAACTATGAAGTAACAGACTAATGATTAACCTAAGTTTGTTCTAGAGTATTGGGTTAAAAATTAGGATGTTACAAATGTAATGCAAACCTATTATTAAATATGAATGATTATCAATATAATATGTAATAATTATAGTTTTATTTTTTCAAAAAAATTAATAAATAACTTCTTAAAAGATGTGGGTCCTAAAACATTCTCATTGCGACACGTATAAAACTTTTCCTCAAATGACTCTAAAATATTAGTATTATAGATTTGACCGTTGAATTAAATGACATTAATCTTATGATATTAAGCGTATCAAATTTTAAAAAATTGGATAACAATAGACATATATTCTAATAATTAATATTTATTTCTATTTTTAAAAACATATTATCCATTAAATTGAATTTAATCAATTTGACTTTTGAATTAAATGACATTAATATAATGATATTAAGCATATCAAATTTTAAAAAATTGGATAACAATAGGCGTATATTCTAATAATTAATATTTATTTATATTTTTAAAAATATATTATCCATTAAAATAAAGTGTCATGATGAATTACCAAACCATTTTCAAATTGTATGAGATTGATATACTTCATTTACTTAGTAAGAACTTTGAATTTAATGGTTAAAATAGATTTCATTTACATAAAGAATTATTAAATAGAGTAAGTGTGGCATAAGTGGATTATATTCTCATTATATATATATATATTTCGCTCAATACAGATACTATTAATTTGGTACTGTGGCTCAGTACCTTTTTTTAAAAAAAAAAATAGCTTAGTTTGGTTCGGATGAGGAAAAAAAAAATATAAACTAATCAAAATTTAAGTGGATTATAAAAGGTGTTGAGTGTATTGGAAAAAGTAATTGCTGAAATGACTTCTTAGTCAGAAACATAAAAGGTCACATTTTGGAAAAAGTAATTGTTGAAATCGATTACTTATATTGACCCAAACTGGTTTTATTTGTTCGATTTTAATTTTGAGCTTATTGAATCAATCTGATTCCAGATATTTGGAATTCTACCCTGTAAGAATGTTATAATTTTTTTTGTTGTAAAATTATTATTACTCATACTTAAAAAATAATAATACCTGTATAATAAAAAATTGTGATATTTTTGCACTTTTCACTTTGTTATCATTAGACTTAATGATAATTCTTACTTACTCATCACATCTAATGATAAAAAAATGAGAAGTATAAGAATATTATAATTTTTTGTTATAGAAGTATCAATACTTAAAATCTTGCAGATAACAAGAGAAGAAAAATAATGAAGAAGGAAAAATATACTTCAAATGAGATCACCCCAACAAAAATCGAATTATAGACTTTTGATCATAAAGATTTTAATATTATATTATAAAATTATCTCTCTAAAAATTTAAGTTGTACAGTTATGTCACATTAATAGTTTTATATGTAATAAGGAGTATAGACTAAAGTTTTAAAGCTATAGAAACTTGTCCAAATCTAGAAGGCATCAAACTGACGTTCCCAAAAACATTGAAACATCAATTGACTGCTCAAAGATTGATAACCAATGGAATTTGAACTCGGCTCAAATTCAAGGACAAGAAGAAATTGGGATTGCTGGGGACAGGGCATCCCTTCCACACATCGACCATTCATTCTAATGATTCATGAGATGAGAAAGAGATCCCTCAAAACATAAATGTTACGCACACATCGATATCATTTTTCATCCATGTGATGTCCCAGTCCCAATAATCCTATGAGAGCCTATTCGGAGCCCAATCACACATGACACAGTTCACACACACACACACAACATATGGGTGGCATCATTAAGCCTGCATTGAAATGATGGAAAAACTGAAAAAGCGTGAGGGATTAAAAGAAACTGCAAAATCAGTTGCCCAGTAAAAAGGATTGGATGTGAGATCATAACCCCAATGGCCATGAGGCCCATGACATAGACAAGGTGGTAGAGTAGACAGATAAAATATATCATAGTGAGATGCTGCACCCTCAGATTCGATATGGTATCTATCCATAGGATTTGGACGATAACCCATTTTGGTATTGCCCCTCCTACCTACAACACTACCACTTTCTCACTACAATCTACAATCATCAAACCGTCTGTCGAGGGTCAACTTGTTTTTGGTTCTCTAATTTTCCTTTTTATCCCTTTTTCTCTCCATTCATTTAATGCTGTTTTATCCAATTCAATTTCTTTTTTTCAATTCTCACATCATTTCCCACTCCTTTTGATTTCAGCTTATTTATTTGTTGTGTAAGCGGCGAACATACAGGGTGGTTGATTGCTCACCTAGGCCCATTCTTGGGGCCTCTTCATCTTGTCCACCAATATCAGTGAATAGTGAACAGTCCCGTTGACCAAAGCAAAAGGAGGATTAGGATTCCTTTTTGGGTTGTTGGGTTAATGTGCAATGTGTAATGAGCAATACAAAAAGAGAAAGAGAGAGAAAGATACGGTTCATCCAAAAACCAAAAAGACATCTTATGTGGACCATATATAGCCCACAAACTGTTATCTAGAAGCAGTGCAATCCAGATATGAGACTCGAGTATGATCCGTGTTTGCTTTTTATCAGAACTGTGGTATCTGTTTAAACACAATTTAAACAACGACCCCATGACAAAAAAATTGGCCCACCACATTGACTCTATGAGCCCAAGACTGCCCAATCTTCTCTTTTGGTTAAAAAAACAGCCTAATCAAAAGGGATTTTTCTCTCTCAAGTGAAAAAGTTAGTAACGGACGTAAGTGCAGGATTAATCACTATTGCATAAATAACTTTAATTGTGTATGAGTCCACTAAAGGATCAAAGGATAATTAATGTCTCACTCTTATATTTTAGTAATCTTCTCACTTTAAAAGAGTCAAATCCAATCGAAAGAAGAAAAGTTCCTGTTCATCCAAAATTCCCATGGTATTGACCTGCTTTATCACTGAATTTTTTCTTCAACTAAAAAGAATAAAGAAAGAAATTCTAAACCTCCCACAAATCCGATTAATGTTGTTTTCTTTTATGAGAAACATTTTGTGAAAAAAAATATGTTGTATCTTCCGTGTATCAGCCTCACTCAACCCACTAAAATATTAACACGTTGTAAAAACAAACGAGTCAACTTGACATGGCCCATAAAATCAGTGGCTTAAATGGGCTTGGGCTGGGTTGAAACCAGGTTGGCCTGGATCAATGATATTAAACACAAAAAATATCTACTCCTCTTTCTCAGGCCCAAGCCCAAAAACCGCACGAGCTTCTTGGAACCGCCGCCGCCCCCCTCTTCCCACCACCTGGTCTGTCTTCTTCACACAGCTGGCGGCCTCAACCGCTTCTTCTACTGCCGGCGTCCTCTCCTCCATCGCCGCGTGCCCTTCCAATTTATTCGCCAATAGTCTGCTGCATGAATTGAGTTTTAAACAATTGAAGTATATACTGTCGGGCTAATAAGATGGCGACACCGCCGCCGATGGGGCCACCGGGAAATGCGATGTTTGAGGGAGGCCCGCCACCAGCGCCGCCCACCCCGGGGGTGGACATGACCGGGATATGCTTCAGAGACCAGCTCTGGCTGAACACGTATCCCCTGGATCGCAACCTCGTCTTCGATTACTTTGCCCTGTCCCCCTTCTATGACTGGACCTGCAACAACGAGCAGCTTCGCCTCCGCTCTGTCCACCCTCTCGACATCTCCCAACTCTCGTAAGGGTTCGTTTTGGCGTGTGTGCAATAATTGTGTGTTCATGTTTGGTTTTGGGTTTGCTTGTGTTTTAGGGAGCTGTCAAAATACTTCTGAAAATTAGGTTGTAATAAAATTGTGAACTTGTTTAATTGTTGTTAGGCTAACGGGTACAACTGCATAAGGATGAATTGCGTGATTTGATTTTGATTTGAGTTGTGCAACTGATAAGGGGAAGGGTGAGTGAGTGTAGTGGAGAGGCATAGCTGAATTTTGGGAGTGAATTGGTGGCTTTTGCTAGGGAGGTAATAAGAGTAACAGCTATGGTATTGGTACCATTCCACTTTCATCATATGAGGGTGAGCCTCTCAGTGCAACAGTAAGGTTGTCAAATTTTGGAAACAGTCTCTCTGTAAAGCAGGGTAAGGCTATGTACAAATGCCCTGCCCAGACCCTACTAGATGGGAGCATGGTACACTAGGCCGCCCTTTTACCAGTTGGCATTATATAGTGGTGGGATAGAATGTTGTGTTTGTTGTTCATTTTGCCCACTGATTTGACGATTTAGTTTGTTCCATCAATAAGATTTAACTAAATTTTGTTTCTTTGTAGTAGTTGTTTGTATGATTCATGTTGTTGATTTAAACTTGTTGGGACAATGGATTGTTAAGGATGACAGTCATTATGCAGCAAAATGACAGGTGTAGAGTATATGCTCAGCGAAGTTTTGGAGCCCCATCTTTTTGTTATTCGCAAGCAAAAGAGAGACAACCCTGAGAAAGTTACGCCGATGCTAGCGTATTACATCTTGGATGGTTCGATATACCAGGCACCACAGCTATGCAATGTTTTTGCTGCTAGAATTGTAAGTTCATGCTGAATTTACATTTTTTTTTAAAATAATTTTTAGGTTGGAAACAATTTTGATTTGCACTAACTGACTTACATGAGACTTGAGAGATGGATTTTAGGTTTGAAAATAAGAAAACAAGCCTTTTCAATTGTGAAATTTTAATTTCTTGTTTTCCCCTATACAAAATCTGGATTAGGTTTTACTTGTTCAAAGTCTTGACCCATGCCATTTTGAATTCCAGGTGGCACAATAGCAAGAAAATTTATGAGTAGCGCATGTACTTAAAGGCTTTATCATTTACACTTTCTGTAGTTTAGTATCTTTTCTTTAACTATGTGAGAGGTTTTATCCAATTCTTGCTGTGTGATTGATCTTGCAGGGAAGGGCACTCTATTATATACAAAAGGCCTTTACTACAGCAGCCTCAAAGTTGGAGAAGATAGGATATGGTAAGCAGAGATGGTTATTATTATTATTTTTTTTCTGCGTAGATGAGACCTTTCTTTTAATGAAGAGGAGAATTTTATTGCCAACCCTAACTAGTGGGATAAGGCTTAGTTGCTTTTTTCCTTGAGAGAAGAAGTATACAAAAAGGTAAGAGCAGCACAAGAGATCCTCTTTATAAGAACAAGAACAAACAAGTGAATAAACTATTAATAAAGCAGAGCTTTCCAGTTTCTCAGCATATCTGAGAGGAAAAATCCTCTAAAAAGTCATGTGCTTTATACCAAATAGAGGCCGAAGTCTACTCTTGTGCCACAAAACCTGCTTGTTTGATAATTTGCCATTGAACATGTGAAAATTGCGCTTCAACCAAATGCACCAAAACTTTTAAAGATGAGGCACTGTTAATCACATTAAAGTGACAAACAAGATTAGAATGCTATTATTGATGTTTGTTTGTGGGTAGCCATTATATGGTCTTTGTAATCTCTATCCCTCTTTTCTTTTAGTGTTAGCCTTTCTAAGAGGATGTGCTATTGAAATTTTGTTATTGTGATTACTGGAATGTCATTGTTGCAAGCATATGGGGAAATGCTTCCATTGATACTTTGCCAATTAATTTTCCTTACATTTGTTGTTCCCTTTGCCTCTTGTGTTCTACCTGCCTGTATGTCATGATCTTGTTGAAATTTATAACCATAGAATTGGTACATTGCTGATTTTTATTCACATTAACTAAATTTTGATTCTTCTTGCTTGATCAGTTGATTCTGAAAATGAGACTGCAGTGACGGAACCAAAGGCTGGTAAGGAGACAATTGACTTAAAGGAAGTTAGGCGTGTGGATCATATTCTTGCATCCCTGCAACGCAAGGTAAGTTGAAATAAAACAACTTTCCCATGTTTCTAATCATATAATTATGTAGCACACCACTAGGAGTTTCCAACAATTTATTTTTCAAAAAAGAGAGGTAGGATAAAGAAAGATTGAATTAAAATTTTGTCCTGAATATCCATTATATTAGTTGCGAGATAATTGTTTATATCCTAGTTGCTTCCATTTTATCAAGAAAAGCTTTTTTCTTCTTGCCTAGACAAAGTGTGTAAAAAGATGAGTCTCTCTTCTGCTTTCTTTGACATCCTTTTTTATTGACTAGTCTTGCACTTATGCATCAGAGGTTTTACCTGTAGTGGTTGTCCCAAATACACTAGAATTTTACCACATTCTCTGCAACTTTCCGGGTTGTCATATCCTTGATCATTGTATGAAGTGTGTATTGATGCTGCAGCTACCACCAGCTCCACCTCCGCCACCATTTCCAGAAGGATATGTTCCCCCTCCAACAGGAGAAGCTGACAAAGGCTCTGAAGCTAATGAATCAGCAGAGGTACAAGCTCCTCCAGTTGATCCCATCGTCGATCAAGGACCTGCAAAAAGAATGAAGTTGATGTAAAAAATACACAAACTGCAATGGCTATCAATATTCAGGTACACGAGAAGTGGATAATTCCTTATGGACAGCCCCTGCCGGAACATGGTGAATTTTGTGTTATTATTCATTGGTCTAAAATGTTGGGCTCTATTCTGGTCTTGATGATGAATGTAGTTATTATCAATTGGGCTCATTGTACGATAGGATAATATTCTTCATTTTCGATTGTTATTCCTTGGTCAAAAATGTTTCTCAATATTCTGGTCTTCACCATGACTGTCGTAGTTATCAAATAGGCTCATTGTTAGTATAATATTCTTCGTTTTCTAATCTTGACAATGTATTAGTAGATAATGTTGACGGAATTGATGCCCTTCACATTTGGACATTCTGTGAATTGAACTTTGATTCATGGTCTAGCCTATATTCTAGTTATCACTGAATAACTCCGGAAATTGCAATCCTGTTAGATTGATTGATGTAACAATGCAAGGCTCCAAGTGCATAAATTGTTTGAGGTTCTTGGGGAGGACTAGAAGGAGGTCAGGCATCACACCCTCTTTTGGGGTTTGATCTTTAGCTAGGGTACACTGATTTAAGGATTGTGACAATTATTGTTTCTTTTTTTTTTTAAAAAAAAAGTTTTAGCGTAGTCCATAAAAGACCCTTTTTTTTCATATATATTTTCCCGATTGGTTTTTCTATTATTTTTTCTTTGTTTTCCGTTTGTTGGGTTTTTCTTGAGAAATAAAAATTGCAGGAAAATTTTATAGATGAATTTCATATCTAAATTATCACATGGAGTTTGTTCATTAAAAGTTATTTTTCATTTTTACCTCACATCCAAACAATAGAATTAACATGACATCTTATGTGAATGATGACATAAATTAAATGATAGTGATATTTAGGGGCTAAACAGAAAAAAAAAAGAGAATCATATTTTATATAAAGAGATTTTTACATTTATACACATAAAAGGAAACTTTAATTGAATTAATTTGTATGTAGCTATTAATATGAAATTAAGGTATTATATTAAATGTTTAAATGATCATCTCTATGATATTTTAAAAAAAAAGCATATTTTTTTAATGAAATTAAATGATTTACATGAAATATAGTTAAAATAAAATATAAGGGACATGAAAAGTATTAATTTTTTAAAAAAATTAAATAAAGTTTAATTAAACTGCTTTATTTGTAAGCCACAAGATCATAAAGTAAATTCACTAATGCACTGGCTAATTAACAAAAGCATTAATTGAATAAAGCATCCATGCAATTTACAAAGTAAATTAGACTTGAAATAAAATTAAGACTCAATAATAGTATAATAGTGCTTATACTTGTTGAATATTTGGATGCATTTCAATAGTTATCTCAAACAGCTTTGTGCATGTTTGGAAAATATCATCTTGGTTGGATGATTTCTGCATATAATTTAAGCTGATTTTTCTGTCGAAAAAGACTTAAATGGGGGGCATTATTTTTAAAAAGCTGATTTTTTATTTTAACATTTAACATTGGAAAGCGATTATTTTTAACAATTCAAACATACAGATTAACTTAAAACATTTTTTAACTAAAATATCTAAACATAAATTGGTTCTCAAATAAGCAATTAGATTAAAAAGTAATTATTAAAATAATTATAATCTTGAAGCTTTCCTAAGTATGCTCTTATCTTGAGGGAATCCCTAATCTTGTTAATGACATTTTAAGCAATCCACGAACTTTTAGCATATTTATTTTTGAAAACTTTTACGTATGTGTTTGACGACCAATATTTTCAATCTATTTGTTCCATTAAATTTTTTGAAAAAAAATAATGTTTTTATTTCTCATATGCCACAAATTTTATTTTAGTATAACTTTGGTAAATTGTTTATTTATAAACTGTACGACAATCTACAAAACAGTTAAAATCCACGAAAATCAAGATTAGTTTAAAAACCAAAATATAGAAAGATAAGGCCATGAAACCATTAACATCTATTTGATTGGTTAAAAACCAAAACTTGGTTTAGATTAAGAAAAAACAATTTTTTTAAATATGAAATGCTAATTTTCTTTTTTTTTTTGATTCATGACCAAGAGTATCCACTATTGATCATGATAACTAATCTTCACTACATAAAGCACCTAGATTGGATGGGGTAAATTTGAGATTTAAAGTTTCTTCATACCCAAAGTCAAGAACCGAACCCGTGACATTTGGTCAAAAGTGAACAAACTTACAAGCTAACAAATTTCAAATCCAACCTAGAGTCACATTGGCCCACAAGTGTTCCAACATTTAGGGACACAATGGGTGTGTGTGTGTGTTTTTCTTTTTTCGATGCAGTACACATAATGTGGTTTAAAATACGAAAAATTAAAAGTAATATCATAAGCCTCAAACAATGCCAGTGTAAGATAAAATCAGTTTTAAAACATTTGATTAGTTTCCAAATAACATCTATTTTAAACTTGACCCTATTATATCTACATATCTGAACTTTTTTTGAAAAAAAACTTCTAGCAAATTCCCCCTAGAATATTTTATTCAGCTCGTTTGAATGTACAACAATAACATTGAAACTTATGATGCGTTTATTTCAAATTTTGAAAAAAAAATATTATAAAAACTAAATTTTATATATAACTAAAATGCTGAAAATTGATTTTTTTTTTTGAAACTACTAATTTTAGCTTCTACAAAAAAGCTAAAAACTGACATTTTTAAAATTTTAATTATTTTTAAAAATTATTCAAATATATGAAAAGTGATCTTTTTAGGTAAAAAATTGATTATTAGCCAAAATAATCACAAACAAGCGCACCCTTATTATCACAAATTTTGCAATTGCTTTCATTAGGCAAAGGTTAAAGTTTATATAATCCATAATCAGCACTTGTCAAAGATAAAAACAACTTCATATAGCTGCTTTTGTGGGGGAGAATCACCATTTTAACCCATAAAAAATAATATTACTAATAAAATAACCTTTAAAAGAATCTATATTTATTTATGACTCTCTAAGGATCCATCTCATTTAACAAATTCACCCAAACATTAACTAGTATCTGTTTTCATTGATAAAAGTAAGTTTGTCGCGGGCTATTTTGTTAAAGATATAATCTTTTAGGAGCAAAAGTGATCGTTCTACAATATCAATTTGACAAAAAAATGAGTGATTTTTTTAAAAATATAATCTTTTACTATTAAAGTAATAGTTCTACAGTGCAAACTTAGCATAAAACACAAAATGTAATCACTTTTGTTAATAAAAATAGAGGTCAATTAATTTTTGATAAATTTATTAAATGAGATGGATTTTTTAAAAGCTACATACAAATATAATTTTTTTTAATACTATTTTGCCAACACATTATCTTTCAGTCAAAATAATACTGCGCCCTGCTTTCGTATTATGTATTTTGGGAACATCTTTTGTAATAATTTTAATGATGTTACCGTAGTGACCCCTGTGGAATTCTCAAATGCGCAATTTTGCCCTTTGTCTTATAATCACAATGGTGCTTAGTCAATGGAGACAGGTATTCGGCAGTATGCAATTATTTTTTAATCCTTTTGTTGTAAACGGCAATGTGCAATTTCTGCTATCACGAAAATCGCTGGGGCGAAGTTATGAGCTTTCATATATCTTTTTCTTCCCTATATCCAGATACATATCTCTCGTTGCATACAGTACTATGCCAGTGATATAATTTACGGGCCAAACACTATTAAAGTAGCATGTACATGTAAGAAGCCTAAGATTTGCTTTATGTGATTAAAAGATGTAATATGGTGAGGTAGTGCCGAGCAGTGATTGCTGTGGGAATGGAACGGGCAATAAGATATTCCCGCCGTTCACTTGTATCTGTCTCTTTAGGAAATAGTTATAAGCGAACGGAGACGAGGTTCTGAAAATAAGATCGGACATCAAACCGATCGGGGTAAGGATTCAGAGGTTCAATCAGTTTAATCAGGGATCCAATTGGAATATATTTGGCATATAATAAAATATGTATTTATATAAATATATAAAAGTATAAAATAAAATATATATCATAAAATAAATAAAAATTAAATTAGACATCAATAAAACCCATAAAATATAACATAATTCATCTCTTAATCAAAATAAACGTTATTCATATGGATCAAATCTCTCAAGTTACTGCTTTTCATGTTAAAAAAGAAAAAAAATTAAGAAATATGATATTTTAAGTCTTTTAAAAAAAACTAAAATAATGCAATTTTGTATTTTTTTACCCAAAAAAAAAAACAGTTGAACCAGCTTTTTGACTAGGTCAGTTTGCCCGATTTACGGCCCAAGACGGTTTCAATGGTTCTTGGCGATTTTTCAGAAATTGCTCAAGCTCAACTCTGATCAAACAAAGTTCGATCCAACTGACTACCCAAACCCAATTTTCAAAACATTGGACCGAGGTAATATAAGGTCCTATTTGGACAAAGTTTATTTAAACTCTTATACAAAAGTAATTAATGAATAAATTATTCTATATTTAAATATATAATAATAAAAATATTTATTTTTAGTGTCATAGAAAATACTTCTTCAAAAACTAGATATTTTAACCTATTAAAAAACACTAAAAATAACTCTTGGAGAAGCATTAAGATGTTTATTCAAACATAATAAAAAATAAAAATATAACTTTTAATTTTTAAAAAAATAAAAAAAAATAAAAAATTGTAATATCCAAACGAACTCTAAGATTAAGTTTGCTTATACTAGGAGTTTATGAGACCAGCTGACCCAGAGGCTGTGCTGGACGAAGGAAAAAAAAAATTTACATGCTTCTGGAGCAAATTAATGCTCTTGAACATGCACAACCACCCATTATGAATATGAGAAGGATTGGCAGTTGGGGGGAGGGGGGGGGGGGTGTTGTCATCGCATTAAATTCTTTCCAATAGCATCATCTTTGATATGCTAATGAAGGTGTGCCACGGATGTTAAAACCCAAATTTCAATGGATTCGCAAACATGTAGCCCCTTTCTTTTATCTAGTCCAGACAAACAGCGATAATACAGTGAACCCATTACCACAACTACTGCAACTCGTGCATGATATAACAAGATGAACAGCTTAGCCAGGTTGAGGAGTTTGATTTCCAGGAAAATGTACGGCATATATCCCTTTTTGGGTGGGATGCAAGGGGATCGCACTGGAAAATTAGGACCACAACTATGCAAATTGATTTTTGAATTAGTTCCTTGCTCTTTTTAGTGCCATAAATACTCTTTCTAATATTCTATGTCCACTATATGCAAAAGCGTATGCACAAAAGCATAAACCAAGTGACAAGGACAGGCACAGGGATGGAGAGATACAGTACTAGAAACCAGGACAAGGTAGACATAAAGTTTTCTATTCCAAACCAGGGATAAACGAGACCATCCAGTATCCACAGAAAAAAGTTCATAGATCCATTTCTCCTCCAAAAATGCTCTGCCTAAAGGAAGCTTAAATTAAGGCCGGTACAGATGGAAAAGCCAGGAAACCACAGGAACAGGAACTGAGATTTCTAGAGTGAACAAAAGCTACATGCACATCATTTCTCTTACGGCTAATTCGTTAGTACTACCATTTAGTTAATCTAATGAAATGATAGACGCAAGCAATGATTAGTGATAACACATTGGATAGGAAACAAGGCGAAAGGGGGTTATGAAATAAGTGGACATCAAATGTCATTTTCCAAGATTTATTAATAATAATAAATGGAACAAATGCAGGACCAACCATGACTACTAAAAGATGATGTCTAGACCTTAGAGTTGGAATCAAATTCATGTTTTGAGCAAGATGATCTTACAGGGACATTGTTTTCAATTTCCAGCCATTCCAATGCATCATGCTGAATTCCTTTCAAGTTGGCAACATACCAATTACCAAGTACCAGCAGGTTTACTTCTAAGTTCTAAACTAAAGCAAAATGCACGTCAGGATTCAAGTAGTGCAGTAATAATTTCCGAAAGAGATCATCCCACAACTTCAAATTTACAAATATGTGATAGGGTTTAGGGTACCATATGGTACCTAACTAACATATTTGCTTTAAGTCACAAAACAAGCTCATGCAACATAGCTGTTTTACATAGCAGATTTAATCATACTCCAATTCATCTGGAGTGATTGGCCGTTTCAGAGGGATGATGGACTTCTTTTCAACATCACGGGACAATGCCTTCCTCATATCTGAAAGCAAAGCATAAAATGGTTATACATACTATCAGCATGAGCTTTGTTAACAGAAAAGACTATCAAGTACAAGAACAAGGAAGCAAACCTAATCCATCTTCTTCCCCAGAATAGTAGCGTAGCACTCGCCGATAAATCACATAGCCAAGCTAGATGTCAATTACGAAAGATAATAATTAGTTGGCAATTTGAACTTTATAGACTGAGGAAATCCTGATCTAAAATAGAAAATAACTCTAATCCAACATATAGATTTCCCGCAACCTAAACACTAAATTCCTATACAATTGATAATTAATATGTAAATCTCCAACAACTAACTCTAATACCCAATTTACAGTGACATTATACCTCAATAAAATAATTATAGTCATATTTATCATCCCTTTGGGCTACATAATTACAGGACTGATGTAGAACAAAATAATCAAGAAACAAAAATAAACCCAAATCTAAAAATCATGCATCATTGATAATTACACAAAAATCCTCTAGTTGTGAGATATGGTGTATCGATAATCCTCTACACAAAATTAGCCAATGATTGACAGTAAATAAATTGGCAAACATATATCCCTATCGCTTCTGAATTTTTAAAACCGAGGCCTCAACAAGATTGATGTTGAGTTGGATCTACTTCTCCATTATAATCCATCTTCAATGAACCGATAGACCAAGTTGGCAGTGGCAGTTCTCATTTGATGGTCTTAAGTACACGGAACCAGGAATTTATTTAAATTATGGGTTGAATGGAAAAGGAAAATATGGAGACAGGTAGGGTAGTTACTATGAAGGAATTGTGTGGGAGTCTAGCTCCTTGGATAGAAGCATAATATAATTAGAATTCTAACCCTGCGTTCAAAGGAAGAAAATAACAGAATATATTTTCTGAAAGTACTTCACTGAATACTGTTCCAAATTCCAGATTTATTTAAATAGAGAATCACTATTTATAGACCCAATATGTACCCATAACTGACTGGATCCTTAAGTGGGTTAATTAAAAGACTTTTTACTGACTTTTGGACTACCTGTAGCAACGTAGACCCTAATTACAAGATTGGATGTTTCCAAGCCTAATTAACTTAACAAATACATACAACAACAACAACACTTGAGTGGCTAAAATAGCCAACAGGCTTAATTCTCCACCAACAGTCTCAGAAAAGTTTAGATTTTGTCAAAAATCTTGAAGAACACGTTAGCATGTTGCCATTGAGTACAAAACCTAAGAGCGGTTCCAGCACCATGACATGAGGGAACATAACAGAGAAACAATACTTGAAGACATGGACCAGTTCCGCAGAAGACCACGAGTGCTGTCAATTGTCAAAGTTGAGAGTTTATGAAGGTCACTGAATCTGTCCTACATCAGGTGATTAGAAATTACCAGTTTACCATTGGCTGATTTATTCAATATATCAACTTTCTCTATTCCCTTTTTCTACATTGCTTCTGTTTTTTCCCATATATATATATATAAAGGAATATAAAACAGGAGGATCAGGAATCCTTCTACCAGCACATAAAACAAGGAAACAAAGGCAAAAATAACAGCTTGTGAGAGCTCCCCAATCCTTCTGTATGTCTAACAAAGAAACCCCTTTAATACAACCATGTGCACAAACCAGAAAGGAAAAGCCTAAGAAGAAATAAAATAAAAAAGGTACAGAATCATTACCTTTTCGTACATCTTGATGGCTGGTGCATTTGATGCTCTCACAAAAAGATCAACAAAGTAAGCCTTGTCACTGCAAAAATAACGTTCTTAGTAAAACAAGTCATCCAGACAAATACAAATTCAATAGGATGTTCATCACAAAGCAACCAAAAAAAACCAAAAAATAAATAAATAGTAATAATAAAAATAATGATCAGCGACAAGAAAAAAGCATATTTAGTAAACTAACCACTCAAGAAAAGTAAGAGGCCAAAGGGCATGTTTCAGAAGCTTGAGATTCAAAAATGACACATGCATGTCTTACATATTATCGCTGATGTCTTCTAGCAAATTCATCAGTTTCTTCGCTAATTGCTGCCGCCGATACTCTGGAGCAACAGTTACTGCAGTCACATGACCATGCCAAGATTCTCCTTGTCCCTCTACTTTACCCATAACTACAATCATAACACTTGTGTTGATATCCAATTGCATTCCAGAAAGAAGAAGAAAATGGGAAAAAAAATAAGTAACTATTAGATTTATACTTGGTATGAGTCCTATGACTTAATCCATGGTTTGGCACATTATCCGAATTTCTAAGAGAAACGTAAGCTACAACATGCTGCACTAGCATATGCTGAACCTACATTCATTTGTTCAACCACTCATATTTCCTAATGTTAACAGATTAGTTAATTTACTAATTAACAATAAGCCTAATTTCATAGCCAGAAACAGAAAGACCCCATTCTTTTACCATGATCTCCAATCAATCTACATGGCATCCCTTACTGAATCCCAGCTAAGACTAGCAGTCGAGTATAGAGGCAATCCTTGGAAAAAAAAATTTAATTTCAATAACTTACTGTAACCCATTATTCGGTTTCCAGGGCCTTCAGCAACATGGAAATAATCGGGCCATCTAGCAAGATAGGTCATGTAGAAGGACATGTTGAACTGAAAACCAATCATGAAAGCGTGAAGTGAGGCAAAATAATCCAAATTGCATTGTATTGTGTTGGAGTTAATGGAAGAGAGGTGAGGGAGGCAGAACTTACAGTCTCAGTGAGATGGTCAAGGTTGACAGAGGCAAAGCGAAGGAGATCATTGCAGCAAAACCTGCGTATGGTCGTCATCTTGGTTCTTACCAAAAACCCTCACTCGCTACCTTGAAACAAACACTCTCAGATTAGGCGGAAATGCAATACTTACGTGACCCCAGTGGGAAGGCAATGGGACAGGCAGGGTAGGGTTTTGGCTCAACCAGCCCTGCCCACACACCCTACGATCAAAAACCCACACCCTACTTGCAGTCGCAGATAAAATCTAAATCCATCACTGCTCGTTGCTTTTTTAAAAATACCTTTAGAGTCATTTTAAATTCAATTTACACAACAATCACTTTATATCTTTGAAAAAATATCTAATAAATTGAAAGGTTTATTTAAAGGACGTTTCTAGAAAAATAAAAAACATATTTAACACCATAATATATAAACGTAACATTAACAAATAATTTAAACGAATACCATAATTTTTAAACGCAAATAAACATTAAACAAGCAAAACCTTTTAACATGACAAAGTTAGAAATTAAACCAATACTATAATCTCTGGTCATAACAACTAGAAAAACATAATATTTGTTCAGTATATATAGGAAAAGAGAAACAAGAAAACAGCAAACTGAAAAAATAAACTTAGCAAATAACATAGGCCAGTGGCATCCGCTGGAGCAACACAGTCAGTGACCACCACCCCATGTTTTGCCAAAAACATAATATTCAACCAAGGCAAAGTCAAGCATAAACATTTAAAAACAACAAAGGACTTCAACACTTCATGGCACCCGCACATAGCTCTTCACTCTCCACCATTCTCCTCCTCTTCATACAGTAACTCGTGAAGACAGCATGAGTAATAATAACCACTCACAGCTTCAACATCAAATATATTTCTGGAAAAAAGAACCCAAGAGCCACTAACAGAAAGCGAAAGGTGCCTAAAGAGGATCTTGGTCACGAGTCAATCATTCATTCCTCAACACTGCAGAAGCACTTTTCAGACTCAACAAACTGAGCCAAAGAATGACTTAAAGCCCTTCACACATGGCAAAGGGCTCACGCAGACCATTTTGTAAAAGAAATTGAAGGCACCACCAACATTTTTGGATTTTTAATAGATTTAACTAGTTGGGTTCTGTCTTCTTTATCATCAGCCCTCTGTAAGTAATAGTGATACAAAAAGTTGAATAAGAAAAGTCCATGGTATGCTATTATACACACTAATGGTAAGGTTACTACCTTGTGACCTCAGCGTCACAGATTCAAATTTTGAAAATAGCCTCTTCATAAAGCGAGGGTAAGACTGCGTACATCTACTCTCCGCAGACCCCACAGAGTGGAAGCCTTGTGCTATTATACACACTAACACGAAGACATCAATCACCAACCTTAAAACTTAATTATTCCTGTTGTCATGAATTTTTGGGTTCGGCTGAGTCAAGAGAATAAACCTAGTCAAGAACACGAACTCACTTTTTGATCCCAAAATGGAGGCGATTGCACCAAGGAGGAGAATCTACCCCTTGCTTATGGGTTCTCCAACTACTTTAAAGAACAAGTTTTGGACAAAGGCAATATATGAAAAGAAGATTTTATTGATGAACAAGAGTAAATACAACACTACATGCCAAATCATCACAATAAAATTTAGAGGGATAACTACACCTAACCTAAACTAAAAATAGGAAAAAAGGAAGAAAAATGATAAAATGTAAAGAGTTATGTTGTTGATTCGGAGATGCCTTCCTTGTGGAGTCCTCCATCCTTTAAATACTCACAAGTACTCCAAGGGCTAATCCTCTAAACTGCACGCAACTTTACACCCACTTACGCTAACGGTGTATGTCTTTGGAAAATTACTTCAGTTTAAAATTTAAAACACCCACAGTTGTTCCTTTGCAAAGCGACCACTAAAATTGGCATGATTTTACATGCAATAACTTCCCCTTCTCTAATTGACACATAAGCTCCCCACAATTGCAATAACTGCCCCATTCTCATAGTTGTTGCAAAACAAGCTTACATGTTACTTTGAATACCATAAAACTGCACCTATTTTAATCTTTAAACCTTCAACCCATGTGGCTACAGGAGGTGAAACGCTAATCATTCCCTTTTGCCATGATTAACCCACGTACACTTAATTCTCGTGAATGAAATTTCTTAACACAGACTGCCCTCTTCCAATATATGCACGCGCCAACTACCCATATTCCAGCTTACTCATTTTTTTGGTGATTACAATTCAAAAAATTTACCATGTCGAAATTTGGATCCGAAAATCAGTTCCACCACATGTTGAAATAGCAGTACAACCTAAATGCGGCCGTGATTATCCAATCACAATTTTTTTTTTCTTGTGCTGCAAAACTGGGGATGAACAAGTAACAACTTAAGAATATCTATACAGCATTTCCATGGAGTGGGGATGAGGAACAGCTTGAAAATTGAGATTTCCGTGGAATGATTCATTCACGAGCAAAGAGTCATGAATATATATCCAATCACAATTAAGAAAAACAAAGGGGCAAAACTGATTAAGTGAGAAGGACATGGTTAGGAGGGCGGAGAGTACCTGAGGACGAGCGAGACTACGTCGTCGACGAGGTGAGGTGCGGGGCGGCGGGTGTGGGCAGTCGGAAGCTCTGGTCAAGGTAACGGGGGCTATCAGATTCAGACTAGCGTAAGCGATTTTTTAAAATAACAAAACAAAAAAAAAAGCCCAAAAAAAAAACCGAAAATCAACCACTTTAAAACCTAGCGCGTTTAAATTGGCTTCTTGAAAAAATTAAGTTTTTTTAGTTAACTTTGTTTCAGTAAAAAAAAATTAGAAAAAGTGTTTTTTGTTTGTTTGAATAGATAACATGATAAATGCTTTTAATTATTAAAAGTATCTGTAAAAATATTTGAAAAAATAAAAATAAAAGCACTTTTTTAGACCAAATTATATAAAAGGGCAAAAATAAAAGTTCCATAATAGTGAAAACACTAATCACACGCATCCTATAATACCTCAAGTCCACGGATCTCTAGTTAGGTTTGTTACGGCCTTAGGATCATTGAGACCCACTCGTGCTACTAAAAGGCCCCGAAACCACTAAAATCACGAAAAATGCAAAATAAGTCTGCTACTGTCAAGTATGCTTATCTAGCGAGCTAATCCCTCGCCAGCCAAGGCCGACACACAAGAGTTGCTCTTTGGAACTTGCCAAGTTCACCAGGCGAGGCTAAGGAGCTTTCTAGGAGAATCTGTTTTCTCCTGTTTGGTTCTAGTACTGGTTGAGTTCGCCAGGCGAGGCTTATGAGCTAGCCAAGCGAGGGTTTTCAATGCGTGAACAATACCAAAAAGACACAGTTTTGGTTTCTGATATCCTAATCCTTTACATACCTTCCCCCCACTCCAAAACAGAAAACTTTGCACTCAAACCCTCTCCAACCCTTTCTCTCTCAACCCCATTATATCTTAACTCCTCCATTCTCTAAGGTAAGAGATTTTGTCGGTTTATATCATCTTCCTTTCCTTCATTTCATATTCTTAGGTTAGGTGTTGTTATGTTCTCTATTGTTGTCAAGTAAGGGATACTCGCCAAACATTTTTAGAGTTGGTTTAGAAATTATCATAGATCATTTATGAGTTTTGTTGTTGTTTCTGACAGACATTGATGTCACACATTCTTCTCCTTTTTCCCATTTACAGATATAGTAGTTGTTGCAGGTTTTTCACTAGGTAAGCTTTGTCCTTCCTTTGCTTTTTGGTATAGAGCACTCAAATGATAATGCAAGTAGGGTTCCGGACCATAGATGTTTTTTACATTTTATTTACTATGATTCAAATTTATATTATATTTAAACGAATATAGCTTTCATGGTTTTTTTGTACAGAGTAACGAAACATGTATTTTGTATTATGATCACAAATTCAAACTTGGATTATGAAATGATTTGTTTATGATTATCTTGATTTCAAAAGAGCAAGCTAAACTATATTTAGAGATAGATCTGTATTTAAAAGCGTTTTCATGTGTAAATTAAGCATATAGTATAACTCAGTGATCATGAGACTTAAGTCGAAATGAGATTCCTCATGTACTGGTCATGTTTCTAAATCGTGTCGTGATACAACCAATACATTAATGTTTGTATATCTTTTCTTGAAGGTGAAAAGTGTCTGTTTATCAGCTACTATATAAGTAGCTAATATCATTTGCTCTCGTAATATGATTAGAAATATCTCTAAATATATCGTCAGTAGACCTTATGATATCATTTCCTAGTTTTCTAACAACTTTCAACACTTGATAAAATTGTCTCTCTAGAATGTCAAAATCTTTATCCTGTATTTTTAAATGAAGCTTGGAACAGAGTTGTAGTTTAGACTTACGAGAACTGAGTGCATGCATGATTGTGAACATACAGGTGTGTGGGTGACTAGGAGGAGTGAGAAGAAAAAAGTCCTTTTTAAGGATGGAAAACGAGGCAAGGCGGGTTAACCCATTTTAGTTATTTGGGTTGAAAATATTAACATGTCCCGTCTAAAAATGACGAGTCGACGGATCAACCTGATTTTGGTTAGATTTTTGTTATTTTTGCTGACCACCCAATTTGTGGCTAATTGGCTATAAAATGGGGCGAGGCGGGACGAGTTGAAAAATCTAACCTATCCTATCAAAAAGTGGCCGGTCGGTAGTTTTGGAAAGTAGTTTTATTCACAAACTACCTCTACTTCTATCTTTTTTTAGAAGCAGGGTATTATTACCTTTAAACAAAGTGGTAAAATCATTTTTTAATTTGACTTTTTTTTTGAAAAATAAATCTAAACACCTTAAAAATATATAAAAGTACCTTTTTTCACAAAAAAAGAAGTGGTTCTTAGAGGAAAAAATGGTAATCTATATGCACATTTTCATTGAAAATACTCTACGTTTCAGACATATTTTTTTTGGGACAATTTCTTGGTAGTTATATCTCTGTTAAAATATAAATAAATAAATGCTTAAATACTTTTGTAGTCCCTTAAAAATTAATAAGTTTTGATTTTGGTCTTTGATTTTTTTTTTGTCTTAGTTCAAATGTTTCCAAAACTGTTTAATTTTAGTCCTTAAAATTAGTTTGTCTCCATTAAATATTAAGTTGGGTAATGAAAATCCACTTTATCCGGTCATATAAGATGGTCACTTGTATGTGGCATATCATAAACATGTGTCAAAAATCTATAATAAAATAAGTTATTAGATATGATAAGATATGTTAATAAGTTGGGTGTAATGAGTTATTGAGTGAGGATTTTAATACATATGATGTATCATTGTGTCTCATATGACAACTAACTACCATATATGATTGAATAATGTGGCTATCTGCTACCCTGCTAAGCATTAAATAGAAACAGATTAATTTTAGGCACTCTAAAACCAAAATTTTCTTTTTTTCTAGGAATCAAAAGATATTTAACTAAAAAATAAAATGGTTACATATCTTTTTGGTCTAATGGGTTATTAAGTGAGGATTTTGACATATATGATTATGATATGTCATATACCACTAATGGCTACCTTATAAAACTGGATAATGTAGTTTTTTTTGTAACTCAGCTCATCATTTAATAGAGATGAACTAACTTTACAAACTAAAAACAAATAATTTTGAAAATATTTAGACCAAAATAAAAAAAAAGTTCAAGGACTAAAATCTAAACTCGATAATTTTCTAGGACCAAAAAATATTCGAATTTTATTTTTGTACATATTCGAAAGCCTTTTATTTTTCATTTACAATTCCGAACACAGCCCAGTATGTAGCCCTTTTATTCGATCCCCAATTCCGAACAAAGCCCAAAAGGCATTACATCATCTTACTAAAACAGCGTCGTTCCATACTTCAAGTCAAGTCTTATCCCCAATTCCCAATCGGTAAAATTGCGCCCTAATCCCTCCATTTTAATTCGATCATTCCCAACATCGTCTTCTTCCTCGTCCTGCAATCCCAAAAAGAACCCTACAAACTCCCATGGACCTCCTGAAGCAGGAGCTTCTGAAGAAGCGCCAGTCCCTCGCCGAAGACACCGGCGGCAAGAGAGTCTTCAAGCGTTCCGAGATCCAGCAGAAGGAAATCCAGAAGCTCCGCGAGCAGGAGAAGCGCGAGTTAGAAGCCAAATCTCAACGCCACAACAACAAGAACAAGAACAACAACACCAACACCACCAACATCACCAACCACAACACCGGCACTTCCTCCTCCTTAACCGCCACCTCGTCCTCCTCCGCATCCTCCTCCGCAACCGGCGCCTCCTCCGCCACTGGCGGATCCTCCGGCGCCTCCCTCACCAACGAGCAGAACATCGACAACCTCGTGCTCCCGAAACCGGAGGTGGTCCGCCGCCTCCGCATCCTCAAACAGCCGGTGACGCTCTTCGGCGAAGACGACGACGCCAGGCTGGACCGCCTGAAGTACGTTCTGAAGGCCGGTTTGTTCGAAGTCGACAGTGACATGACGGAAGGGCAGACCAACGATTTCTTGCGCGACATCGCGGAGCTACGGAAGCGGCAGAAGTCGGGGATGCTGGGCGAGAGGAAGCGGCAGAAGACTGACGACGGCGCCGCCGAGGACGGCGAAGGAGGTGGCGGAGATGATGACCTTAGTGAGGGAGGGTCCAGCGGCGTGGATGCTGATAATGACTTGAAGCGGATGAAGGCGAACTTTGAGGATCTGTGCGAGGAGGACAAGATCCTCGTGTTCTTCAAGAGGCTTCTGAACGAGTGGAAGCAGGAGCTTCACGAGAAGCCTGAGGCGGAGAAGCGTACGGCGAAGGGGAAGTCCATGGTCGCCACGTTCAAGCAGTGCGCGCGTTACCTGAACCCGCTGTTTAAATTCTGCAGGAAGAAGGTGAATTCTGTTATCTCTTTCACTCTTTGTAACAGAAATTATTCTTGAAGGAATAGAGTAAGTTGTTAAAGTTCCATTTTTAATATCATTGAGTAGGGAGTTTTGGTTGTTGTTGGATTGGGACCTGTATTTTTGGATGGTATGAAGCTTCATAAATTTTTTGTGCAATGTGTAGTTGCTTGACCTGGATGCACAAAATCTGGTGACCACTGGCCAGAAATGATAATTTAGTTTCATTCGTTGATAGATCCTTTCTCCTAGCTTTTAGTTACTGATCTTGTGCTGAGAATTGTACTGGTCATAGTTTAGTTGTCAGTATTAGCTTGATTATGCTTTGATAATATTGTGGATAGTTTCTACCCATAAAATAAGATAGGGTTTTTCTATGGGAACTGGTTAAGAATTCAAGAGATTCTTGCATAGACACAAATCTAAGGCTTCATATTGAGGCACATTCACAATAAAGGCCAGTCTGATCAACTCATATGGGTCCCACACTCTTTTTGTGTGTGTGCCTAAGAAATTATTCTTACATTTGTGCCTACAGAAGAATTTTTCTAAGAATTCAGAAGAGGTAAGTTTTTCATGGGAAAGTGTTATGTTTAAGCTTTTAAGGTGTGGGGTCCATTCTAAAAGTTTACAAACTTGCTTTTATAAGGCACTTGTTAGAAAAACTAATAAGATATAATGCTTGGTCTCTAGTTGTTGAGTCGTTCTATAGGATGAGGCTCAAATACAGTCCAAGAATGATTAGTTGTGGGGAAGGGACCCGACATGAGAGTCAGAATTTACTGAACATCCGTTGAATGTGTAGTGCATATTGTTTCGACAATCGGTTTCATTTGAGTTGTAGGCATGAAATTTTCTTGTTTTGTATGGTATGTGCTCAGTTTTCCAAGTTTACTGAAGCGTTTTGCTAATGGGATGTGTGTGGTGCGTGCAATTGTCAGGTTCTTCCTGATGACATTCGACAGGCGCTGTTGGTTGTGGTTGAATGCTGTATGAAGCGAGATTATCTGGCTGCAATGGACCATTATATCAAGCTGGCCATCGGGAATGCACCGTGGCCTATTGGTGTTACTATGGTTGGTATTCACGAAAGATCTGCCCGTGAAAAGATCTACACCAATAGTGTTGCTCACATTATGAACGATGAGACAACTCGCAAGTACTTGCAATCGGTTAAGAGACTAATGACATTTTGCCAGCGTCGGTACCCTACGCTGCCATCTAAAGCTGTTGAGTTTAACAGTTTGGCAAATGGGAGTGATTTGCAGTCACTTCTAGCAGAGGAGAGATTTGGTGGGACCAATCAGGCGTCCGAGGATAGGCTTAGGATAATGCCTGCTCCAAGAGATAGATAGTCTTTGATTATGCTTTCATGAAATGACATCATATTTTCAACTTACATAAGAGGATACGACGTATGTGACTTATGTTTAATGGCAAGATACAGTCTGTTTCTGATTCTCAATCGGTGATTGTATAAAAGGATTGCATCTGTAAAAATGGGGGAAAACGTGTATAATACCGACCTTGTTTTTCACTGATGTTCTCATCTTCTGGCCATACTGAAGAGCTAGATAGTATAACGGCAATATCTATCGTTTTTAACATTACAACAGCATCCCTATCCTTGATTCATCTCTTAATTTGGTAAAGTTTTTCCGTTAGTTATTGTTTAACACAGCATCACGTTGTCTTAAAATAGATTAGAAAAATTTCCCCTTCCTTTATGATTTGAAGAACGATAGAATTTTTCTTAAGTAGTGGTAATACATACGATATCTTTTTATAAGTCGGATATATGTGATGTTTTTTAATTGGGAAAAAGTACATTGATTTTGAAGTTCCAATTAAAAAAAAATTATGTACAGCGTCGTCTAATGTGTATAGTATCACATAATTTTTTGGTTTATAATACCATATAATTCTTTTTTGGTTTAATAATATCATATTATTTTAACAGGTAGAAAATCATTAATTGTTTGTGGTCTAGCCTCGTCCGTTTTTTTTTTGGGCTCTAATTTGCCATTTTGATTTTTTTTGGGTCAAAGATAGTTTGTTTTTTGACGGTTCCGTGACTTTCCCAGTTGGGCTTCCTCCTCTTGGATTCGTTGTTGGAATCTAGGGCCTGCATTTTGTTTATTCTTTTGTGCTTCATCTGAAAAGTTATATTTTTATGCTTCTTTGTTAGCTGGATATTTATCATTTGTCACTATAATATCAAAATATGCATTTACTCCAAAAACAGTTATTTACCAAAAAATTAATATCAAAATATGTAAACTAATCAACTGAATTTTTTAATAGTATGAAGTTATCCCATAATAATAATAAAAAAAAGAATTTGATTCTGATTGTGAAACAATGGGTCATATTTATTGATTTTTGTTTGTTTGTGTGTTTGTTTTAGATTCTCCAAGCACACACGTTTACGACAAAGAATAATGGTTTAACTATATTCAACGTGCAACAAAAAATCTCGATCGAACATACACTTTCATTATTGTGAAAAACAGGGATCATCGAAAAAGAAAGAAGGAATGCATAGATTTGGCCTCTCTATACAGCTGTCATAAAGCACTGAAGATTATATACCAATATACATAATACATACATAATACATAATTAAAAAAATAATAGAGCTTTTACTTTCAACACATCCCCACATGTCAACATTTGATGAAGAGCTGCGCGACTAAGAATTTATTTTGATTGGGCACATCACTATTCACCAAACAAGCTGAACTCACAGCATCATGCTATATGTCATGCCGAATGATGGTAAATATTAAACAAATCAAAGAGGAAAAAAAAAAAGAATAACATAGAGACTTCAGACTTGTCTGAGTAACAACGAGCAAATGAGAGATTTAAAAAATGAATAAAAAAATTCAGCTTTTGTAAGACCACCAGTGAGAGTATAAATGGAGGCACGTCATCCATGCGATGTTACACGTGGCGCTATACAGAGGAGCACCGGCACTGAAAGGCATAGAATGACGTGAGAGCATTGCTTCGATACCACAACATTTTTAGACAGTTGTGCTCAAAAGTTAGTGTTTCTTTTTGGTGAAAAAAGGTTTCGGCTGTGGGAAAGTTCCTCTCACGTGAGGAATCGGGCATGCCTTCAATTAAAAAAGAATAATAATAGAATAAAATAAAAATTAGGGTATGGCTTCAGCACATCAAATGTATACAAATGTATTTGTAGGATATATTTGTAAACTTGAATTTTAGAGGGAAAAGAGAGGACTTATAATATAATTTTACATTATAAATTTTCCTATTTATTCTTTTCCAAAACTCAAACTCATAAACATATCCGTAGAGTCATAGATCATCTAATAATAAAAGAAACCTCATTGAGTCACTGTCCCCCTCCCCTGTCATGGGCACGGCCTCCACCGTCAATCCTCAAGGTAAACACTGATCCATTCGGTGTTCGAGGTTGAGGGAGCTACTAAAATCGGCGTTGTGATTCGCAATGATCAAGGTCAGGTGGTGGCGACCATGACCAAGTGGGAGGATGGCCCTCGAAGCCCACAAGAAGCAAGGACTAGGGCAGCATTGTGTGGTGTTGAGCTTGCCTCTACTATAGGGCTAAATAGGTCATTTTAGATGGTTATTTTGCTAGATTAGTACTATTTAAGGAGTTTGAGTCTTATGTAGAAGTAGAGCTGTCGAAATCGGGCTAAATATAGAGGGTCAGCTCGAATAATTCAAAAAAAATCATACACACTAGACTGAAAAAAAAGAGGGAAAATAAAAATTGGGTTCACTTGACCTTATCAAAATAGCGGACGAGGTCAATCCGATGGCCCAAACACTAATTTTTATTAAATGATAAATTACGTATATGAGTTTTAAATACTTGAATTTAGATCTTTTAATCCCTTTTTATACTTAAAAAATCTAAGCTAATAATAAATATTGACAAAAAAATTACATATTTTTTTATTCACTTCACTATTGCATCTAATTAAGCTATTGAAATTTAAGTTTTATTTATCATTCTCACAAACAAAGCATGAAATAACACTGCTTACTAATAGTTTATTTTTTAATATATTATAATAAAATAAAAATTATTTTTTATTGACATTTTATATGGACTATATAATTAAAAAGATAATGAAGAAAAAAAAATTGACCAGCCTATGGCCTGAATAAATTGTGCTAGGCTAACACTTTTTTTTTTTGCCTAAAACTAATATGGCTCGAAGTGACCTGGTCTAAAAATAGCTCGGCTCAATATGGGTCGACCTAGTTGACAGCTCTATCCAGAATATCTATCCTATAATGAGACCATAATCCATAAAATTTGTATATGTGGTCCTCGTTTTGGGTACTTCAAAGCCCATTTTTCACCTGTTGTAACACATTACATGATGCCTCGGCTCACCTTGCCAAACTTTGAAAGGTCTAAATTGTGACTTGGGGACGTGCCGATTGGCATTAGGGATTTTATATCTCAAGATGTGTTTCTTCATAAATTCAAATGTTTCATCAAGAAAAAAAATTATGATAATTATGTATTTTGTCGTACTAATTTGTCTCGTTTATCTCGTTTACTTTTATGTCCCTTTCCTTCGTATGACGTAACAAAGAATAGTGTAACGGATTCTTTTTCATTTTACATAATCGAACAGAATATATGAATGTAGTGTACACGCTTACTTTTCTTTTTTCTTTTATATTACAATTGTTTTTTTTATCGATAAATAATTGTATTTTTTTTCGAAAAACATTGTATGAAAACTTAGTACAAATTATAACTGAAAGAAAAAGTTAACTAAGAAATTTTATTCTTTTAGTTAGATAACTAAAATTAATGTTAATGCATCCTTTTGTAAACTAAATTAGTGGGATATTATTATTATGAAAAAAATATTATTTACAATCAGAGAGTGCAGATTACGTAACTACTATTATTATACGTACACTCGCAACAAATGTAATTATGTATAGAGAAAAAGGGGAAGGGGACGACGATGTGCGTGGCTGCGTGCGATACATATAAAACACAAAGCTTGTATATCAGAATTTCCCCACTTCATTCATTCTGTGAGTCCGTGGAGTGAGTGAGCGAGTGAGCAGTGAGCGTGATATCCACCACCCGCTGAAACCAACCGCCAATGGATACCCTCCTCCTCCACACTCCTTCCTCCTCCTCCTGCTGCTCCAGTTCCATGGCGAAGCGACCCTGCCCGTCGCAGAACCCCTCTACCCCTAGGCCACACACCCTCGGCCACGTGGACCCCATCCTCGAGGCCTTCCTCTCCCTCTCGGAGCTCCCTGACCTCGAACTCTCCTTCGAGCGCCTCCTCCACTCCGATGCCGACCTCATCGATCGCGCCCTCAGGATGGGATCCATGCTCCTCCACGCAGCCAATCACTCCTCCAGAAAACGCGCTTCCTCTCACAACTCCCTCGCCTGGCCTCTCCCCCCTGACCTCACCATCAAGGTTTCCCTTTCCCACTTCCCTCACGCCCGCTTCTTCTTCTTCTTCTTCTTCTTTTCCTCTGGAAATCTTTTTTGAACTGCTTGATATTAATTATTTATTGTTACTTTTAATCTGATTGGTGTTAATGTGCTACGGAACGTAGTTCGATTTATTTATTTATTTTTGGGAGGATTCCGTGATTCGATTATTGTCGATGCAACTATGCTGTCACTGTTCGTTAATGCTGGTGATTGATTAGGATTTGCGATTTGGAGTATTATTCGTTGTGCAGGTGTGTTTTGTGTGGATAAGTCGGTGGATGTGTTGTTTCAAGGAGTCGGTTTATGCGGCGGATTTTTTTTTTTTTTTCCCTCTGCTTAGTGAAGCTTTTCCTTTAATTTTGTCTGAGTATTTAGTTATGGATTATATAATTTTCTGTATACATATAATTGGATCCGAGTTGTCCTGGTATCTGAGCCATAAGGGCCGGAAAAATAGCTATGGAGGAAAGTAACTCTGGTTGGAATGTATACAGGTGATGATTAGTCATGTTTGCTGCTGCTTGACAATCTCTTGCAGAAAAATAAGGGTGCATTTGGTTTCGGAAAATAGTCTTCAGTTTTTATTTTGTGTTTTTTTGTTTTTCATGTTTTCATTATGATGTGAAGAAAATAGTAAAAGCTGAATACTTTTTTTTTTTCCATAAAAGCTGAAAAACAAGAAATTAATTGAAAACGGAAAATGAAAACTGTTTTGTGAAACCGATTGCAACCTAAAATTTTCTGTTATTTAACGGGAACTACTTAAGGTTTTGAAGGTGCTTGTGCAAGGACGAAGTATTGTTTCAGGGGTGCTGATTCTATGTCACAATGTATAGGTCTTCTCAATGCTCGATACCCAGAGTATGTGCTATGCATCAGCTACTTGTTCGTTGTTCAGCAAATGTGCTAAAGATCCCCTCTGCTATGCAAATCTCGATTTGAAGACACTTGTTCCGAAGGTTAACAATGCAGTTGTTGCCACGATGATTCAGCGAGCTGGAAAGGCACTTAGGTGAAAAACATTCCATCTTACTGATCCTTTCCATGATATATTTTTTTGCTCCCAAGGACACTTTGATTAACTGTACAGCTCATGATTATGGTGTATACTTTATGACACTATAAATAGTTAAATGGTACTTACCTACTTAGCTGATCATTTTCTTAATTATTAAAATGATCCAAAGGAGGATACAAACTTTCTCATTCACTTTACAAACAAGGTCAGTTTAGCGGAGCATATATCTGTTATTAGTTTTATTGTTTGGAGGGTCTACCTCATCCTGCATTGGTGTCCATATTTTTCTCTGTATATGTATTTCATAATCCTTTATCTGAATTTTGGTTATATTTAGAAATTCTTGTTTAAGTAGTTTTAATGTTTCATAATTTTAGTTGTACTTGATTAGACTTCATTAGCTCTTTTGTTGAGGAGAAAAAATATCATTTAGTTTAACTTGTGCTAAGTTCTTGGGCATGCATTACAGTGTCATGTAATTTTTCCTAATGTCTTCTCTCATTGATCTATTTATTTTATTTTCTTTCATAAGGTCGCTCAAGCTTGGTGTTGTCCCTGGTGCTACTTCTCCTGGATCATGTCAGCCATTGGTTTATACTACCAGAAACGCTATTGTAGAGGTATCTAACTTTTCATGGAATGATAAGAGATCCCGGCAAGGGAGAGAGTCATCCATTCTTACAAGATGCTGTTTAAGCCCTTTAAGTGCAGATGGTGGTGCTTCAGGGTATGTTGTTCACGGAATTTATCAGTCGATGTGCTTGGGTGATTTGTTTATATGGGATCGTGATCAAGTTTTCATGTTGTAGGGCACTTTTGAGAAAGTTACACTTGTATAATGTTGAAAGAATGGATAATGCATCACTTGGCGGGGCATTCTCAGCATGCCCTTCTCTCCTTGATCTGGAAATTGTTGGGCTGTAAGTTAGTTTCCTTCACCTCATGTTCTTTCAGTTCTTTTCATTATAAGCAATTTTCTCACAGTTAGCGGATATGAGGATATCATTGGTTAGACATCTTAAAAATGAAGAAATGGAACTCTCTCTATGATGGGTTTACGTTCTTCTGATCTTGAGTACACAATATCTAAATTCCATTTGCCATTGTTAGATCAGGAATTTTGGTTAGTTTTATTATAATATTTATTTCTTTATTCTGTTAACCTTTGATGTAGATATGCTGTATATCTTTTTAAATTAAAAAACGTGCAATTTTTTGCATTTTAAGTTACATTCATGGCGTATGAAACCTTTGATAATTGTTGTAAATTGTAAGCACTTAATTTATCCCAGTATATGTACCTTTACATATTTTCATTAATTTGTTTCTTTTGAAAGAGAAGGTTGTTATTAAATTGTATTTATTGATTTATCTTTTTATATGTATCTACTAGACATGTTGAACTGAGGCAAACGTTAATGTCAGTAAGTGCAAATTGCCACTTGATCGAGCGACTGTTTTTTGAATCTTCTAAAACAGGTGAGTCACTTTCTCAGCTGTATTTTGCCTTGTAGGACATTTTATCTCTGTGCTTATCTCTTTTTAATTATCAGGTAGAGATGACAGTCTGAAAACACAAACCTGTTGTGACCTAGTAATCAATTGCCCTCATCTAACTTCTTTATCTCTTAGAGGCTTTAAGCTACATGATTATAAAGTCCGCTTACTGGTTAAGGTATGTTTTCTGGAAATTCTTTGTTTTCAATGTACTATATTTTTATTTATCACTTGCTACACTTTTGCATTGTGCATCTATTGAGCTTTTGGTCATAAACATGGCAGTTTCTTATTAAACTCAATTGCTGGGACTTTTTCTTCCATGTAACAATGTGTCTCTCAATATAGCATGTTCAATTTCTCCTTTTTTTTATTCTTAGTCATTTTGTTGAGGCTTCTGCTATGGCAAAAGAGTTTTTTTTTTTTGCTGGGAGGTGATGGGGGCTTGGGTGAGTTGCAGATGGAATAAATACTCAAATTCAAACAGGCCCATAGGTGCACTGTTTTTTTTTTTTTTTTTTATTAACACCGTATGCACTTTTTCCACCCAAAAACTAGCTTGACCTCAGGTTAAAGGCAGTGTGATAGTCTGCATAATAAATACAATGCATACAGGTTTAGTTTCATTGATTTAATTTGTCTGAATTTAAAAATTTTGCAATGGTACATACCAGTGTGCATTGAAATGCCATTAGGGGAAATGAAGGCAGAATCTTCCTGATATTCTGTTGATGTGGGATTTGAAGCCACCATTTCTTTTTAATGTTTGGGCTAATGGCGTGATAAGAATGCTTATTTTTGTCAAAGTAAAAGTAAACCTCTATATTTTGAGGGTTATTAACTTCAAACTGCGTGTGCAGGGATTTCGGAAACTGAAATACGCCGACTTTTCAACGTCCTATTCAATCACGGGAAGCTTCTTAAGGTCATTGTCTTTTAACATGACTTTGCATGAACACTTAAGATTGTGACTGTCTCGAGATAGTGCTTTGAAAAACTGAAGCTTCCATTTTGCAGAAACCTTGGAAATAACATTGGTGGGAATTTGCTCGAGGTCTTAATTTTGAGGGATTGTATGCATCTCAAAGAGGTGAGGGTCAGAATACATTTCTTGTTGTTCCCTCCTTTCCAAACCACTCTTACTGAAATGCTAATACTTCATGTGCAGATGGAAGTTGCTAGATTGTTGACAGCAATTATTGCAGGCGATTTCAAATTGCTTGTTCATCTTGTGAGTGCATAGAAAAATGTTACATGGCTGAAAATAAAGAGTGAATTTTCTTTTAGACTCTCAATTTTGATTCTAGTTATAATTCTTTTCTTTAAATAGGACATATCCAATAGGGAAGGCTTAGCATCTGAGGCTGACTGGTATCATAGGTGCTACAACTCTAGGTAATGATTATCATTTGTGGATGTGTTGCTTCATTTTTCTTAATAGCTGATGTTTTGATTATTTATTCATCACAAAGTTGGGGCTGTATGTTGCAGTAATATGCCTATAAAGCAGGTTTTGGAAGCCAGGCCTGATATGTGTTTGATGGCTGAATATCCATCAGAAGGAAGGTTAGATAATTTTCCAATTTGAGTGGGTTGTTCAGGTGGAGGGACTTGTTTATTTTCTTTCTAAAAGTTGCCAAGTTATATGTTTCTTGATCGCATTGCAGTTACATTGAGACATTTGATACTGATATGAGTAGTGAGATAAGTCTTCCATCACATTTGAGCAGCCACAGCCACAGCCACACATCCGATGGATCGATATTTGGTTCATCTGAAACCAGCTATAATAGTGACCAGGGTAGTGGCAATGAGGATGGTCAAGATGCCAGCTTTGTGATTTTTGAGGAAAGTTCGGATGACATTGACTTTCTGGCCTTGTAGGGGATCCTCGTTTTATGGCATCTCGATTGAGAAGAACAACAATCTAGTGAACTTGGTACTCTATCTCTCTGTCTGGATGTGTGCGTGTAGGGGGGGAAGTAATGAATCCTACAAGTAGATTTCTATTAATAAAACATTTACAAGGATTGCTTAGCTTTGGTGAATGCCATGACTGACATGTGACAAGTTGCATCTAGTCTCATTTTCATATCCCATGTTGGAAATTAGAGGTAATGCTTTGTTCTAACTCAAACAAATGGATGCTACAATTCGATGTTTAAAAGTTAGTTGAATTGCCTTTGCCTGCACTGTTTGTGAGATATGCTTTTGTTCACCTGTGCCTTTGCTAACATGGTTGCTTTATATTTTAAATTTATGGATTAGGGGAGCAATAGATGAAGAAGGATACGGCACAATGGATATCAACTGTGGACCCTGGACTTTGTCCTCGTCTTTGTTGAACTTCATCATTACAGAATTATCAATCTGGAGGACGATTTGGAAGCCCATAGCAATTTTGTTTGCTTTCGTGTCCATATTTGCAGAAACGTAATATACTGCTGCAACGCCTGCCCCCTCTGCTCTTCCGTTGGCTTTCCTTTAGAAGGATGTTTTCACTCTGCATCAGTCCATGAATAACTATGGAGATTTTATTTCCTTGGAAGGGATCTTCAACTATGTATTTCCTCACGCTTATAGAATTTAATAAACAACTGTCAAATTAATGTAATTGTCGTCCTTGTCTCGGTTTTAAAGTTGCCAAAATTACATGAAGCTGTTGAGATGCAGACAGGGACCCAGCAGATTACTGTAATTACAGATTAGAACTGTTTTCTTATGTCATTTCAATTCCCATGACATGAAAATGAGCAAGCAAGTAAAGATGAAGAGGACACACAAGGCATGTCGCCGCCCGCAAGTGTCTGGGCAAAAACGCGGTTTTGATAAATCCTAGCCCTTAAATTCTCGTTTGAATTTTCAAATCCAACCCACTATTAGCTGCTAGGTACTATCTATTAAGCTGTTTCGTGCTTTTGATTGTGTTGTGTATATTATATAACCATTTAAAGGCAACGTAATTTCACTGAAGTTAGGAGACGTGAACATCTTGTTCAACATTTTATCTCTGTTGATGATGATCTCGCGGAGGAGGATGTGGCATTTGCTTTTACTAGCAATGGGCTTGAAGCTTGTCCATCTTGTTGGAAGTTTATTAATTATTAGGTAACTTGGGTAAATTGCATTGACTTCTTATGACATTAATCATTAAATAATATTCCACACAATACTTCTCATTTTGCTATATTTACATTTGTGGTTCTTGTAGGGGTACTCGGTATGCTAGAGAAAGTAATGTAATAGGCCATTTGCTCTTAATTCCAATATTTCACAAGACCATTGAGTCATTTACTACCAAAAAAACACGATACACTGTTTTTTGTTTTCTTTTTTGAGCTAGCAGTGACATTTAGCATCAGAATTGCGAAAACAGATGTTGAAAGATACACAAAGAAAGAAAGATCAAGACACAATACCAGTAAGCCAAAAGACAAAAAGTTTCTTGAAAAAAAGAAATATATACGATGGACTCGCTCGGACAAAATGGGAGAAAAGGGGGGAAGAAACCGTAGCCGCAGAATAAATATAAGGTTAAAATCACAACTTCCGCTGCTAGAAAGGAAAAGCAAAAACGAAAATGACATTACTAGCAGAATAAGGAGCGTGAATGGATTGTAGTTGGATTTTCCAATATCCTGTATTGACCCCCTTAAAATGAGGACAGTCGCACTCCCTCTGTTGGTGTTGCCGCTTCCCATCTCCTCCGTGCTCCCCCATCATCAACCTCGTACTCCGTCAACTCAAACCCATGTCTCCAGCTCCAACCAATTTTTGCATCAGCCTTTGTCTTGCTCCCTCAATAATTCCAGAAACAAAGGCATAGTGTTTGGTGTGAATCCCAGTGACTCCTCAAAAGAGCCTCTGTTCCTGGACGAAAATGGTGTGGTGGATGATATGGAGGGTTACCTCAATCACCTCTCCCTCGAGTACGACTCTGTCTGGGATACCAAACCATCTTGGTCAGCTCTCTCTTCCACCCATTTCTTACTTACCAATTACTTATCACTGCTTTCTATTGTATTCGTTATTGCCATTATGCAAAATTTCCACTTTCTCAAGCAAATAGCTAATTAAAATGAAGACCCATTGCCCATCCCATCAATTTGTGTGCCTACCAAAAGAAGAAGAAGAAGAATACCATCAATTTGTGTGAATTTTTCAAATAGTAGGAAAATTGTTGTAAAATCAAATTTCAGTTTGTCTTTTTTTAGTATGCTGGTTTAAAGACTGCATATAGTGTGTACACCAGGAAGAAAAAAAAAACACTGTATAATGAGAAAGACCGCATATAAGTGTCATATGGAGTGTCTATTCATGCCCTAGTAGTTTTGCTTATAGGCTTGCTGGTTGTTATTCATTATATTTGCCTTATTTTGTTATTTAATTATGCTCTCATCTTTTTTTTAGGTGTCAGCCCTGGACAATAATGCTGACAGGGGTATCAGTTATTGCTATTAGCTGGTTAATTTTGCACTCTGTGTTGGTCACTTCAGTCATATCGTCACTAACATGCACATGGTGGTACATCTTCCTGTATTCTTATCCCAAGGTAACCTATCATCTAATATCTATGTTCCATGTTGCTTAGTTTCCTTGTTCTTTCTAAGGCATGGTGTGGTTCCTTGTTCTTTTATATCCCAACTAACATGCCAAGCACTTCTCTTATTGCTTATAAGTTACACTGGATTTATACATGCCAGATTTTAGTCCTTCATGTGTTTCTCAAAATTAGGGACAACGATACCAGAAAATAGAGATATTACCATAAATCCCATGTTCTATATTGTACTAGTGAAAGTTATTTGGGATCCAGGAGTTGGTTATACTGTACTTACAAATACAATCAGAAATTCAAAACACAGCAGAAAATAGACAATTAAGCAAAACAATTCGTCTTAAACATACATTATTTCTTGTTCATTGTCAGGCATATTCAGACATGATTGCTGAGCGCAGAGAAAGAGTTACAAATGGTGTTGAAGACACATTTGGTCGTAGGAAGCAGCAGTGATATCCGTTATTCATTTATTCCTATTCCTCAGTTGTGCTCATCTTTTTCCCCTCTAATCTCACTCCCTCTGGTTGTATTCTCAGATTCAACTACAGAATTGGAGCTGTTGGCATATTTCATTCACGTTACTGTAAATTGGCTTTAGAGATAGTAAGGGTGAAGAGAGTAATCTTGACGAGTTCCTCCCTCTCTCCCTCAATATGTGTGAATGAATAAATGACCTTGTCTTACACACTTGGGCGCGCATGTGCATTATTAACCTGTTATTAACTTTGAGAATTGCTCATTGGATCTATGGAAAAAGAATATGAACATGTGTAATAAGTAAAAAGTGATCTACTATCACATATGCTACTACTAGATTACTCCTAGTGATTTGAGCCAGAATAAAGTTTAGAAAGTGGAAGTAAATGAGGAACGAACTTTGATGGAAACATTAAAAAAACATTCAATCGATTTATTGCACAGCAATAGAGTGGAAGGCAACATATAATTTCGTAGCACTTTGACACTTTCATTCTGTACCACAGTACCGAGAAACAAATATTTGTATCACTGAGTCAACATATACCCATCAAAGTTAGGACTTTGGAGTGAACGAAATCTGTTAATGAATAGACGGTTCTCGGTAACATTGAGATTAAAAAAAATTGTGAAAACTTTGGAATTACTTGCAGGCATGTTGTTACTTTAGGTGATTATTTGAAAGTGGAAATGTTAAAGAAAACAAGTTAATTGAAAGGACAAGAAAAAGGAGAGAATACATATATATATATATATATATATATATATATATATATATATATATATATATATTAGCAGTTTCATCTCATGTAATGTAATCTGATCACATGTTCAAAACTCCGGCTAGCAATATCAATTTAACACTTTTTAAGAATAAGATTTAATTAACTCCTCTATTGGCTCTACTCATTTCTCCAAGCATACAAAATGAGAGAGAATCCAAGGCCTTGCAACCGGGAATCCCTAAACTGCTGAGAGTAAGCCCATGACAGCACAGAAGGATCTGGAACTGATTGGCCTGACCCCCAAAGCTTCTCGGTTGAAATGCATGTCTGGAACATAAAAACTGCATTTCCCATGGCATTCCCAAAGAGCCAATTGTGCACATCCCAAAACACTTCCACTGGAATCCCATCCACCAAAATGGTGTGATTACCCCTGAACTTCCACTTCAATTGCTTCACCTGAATCACTGTCTTGCTATCAATCCGGATCACAAGACAAGGGTCATTAAGCCCAAGTGTGTCACACTCAATCCTCACATCATGCACTTGACCCTTGTCACAAAACTGAGCCTTTGCACCATAGAATTTCTTACCAAAAATGTGTTCCCTCTTTGCAACAAAAATAGCATCAGGGTGTGCATGAGAATAGTCACACTCAATCTTCTTGCATGCCTCCTTTTTGAGATCCCCTAGGAGCAAGACCATCGCTCGGTTGAACACAACAGCTACATAAAAACCCTCCAAAGGTTCTGGCCCAGAACCAAATTTAGCACAGCTCAAGTTCCAAAGTATGTTTATTTTGCTAGATTCAACCTCCAAATTCTTGCACCCTTTTCTTTTTGAGAACAACCATGGCTTTATATCAACCTTGCAGAGGCTGTGATTGCCCAACTCATCTATTCCCACACTCAAGCCTTGACCCATCAGATTCTTGGTCCATGAGATCGTGATCAGGTATGAACGACCTCCTAACTTGCACTGGTAGACACAAGTAACAACATTTTGAGATGCTCTTGTTGTGCTTGAAAAAGATGAATCTGCAACCTGAACACCATTTTCTCCAAAACAAGAAGGAAACTCCTTCATGGCACCACCACTACCACCACCAACACAAACTCCAGCAGCAAATTATCCGAACTCAGTTTCTAAAAATCTGAACTTTATCAGTCTATCTGCTGCAAAAAGGTGACTTTGGAATCATATACACCGAAAGGGACTTGTTTGAATCTTAGCTGATTCCAGTGGAACACAACAAATAAAAACATGGCTAAAATTTTTACAAGATCAACTAAAAAATACTTCACTTTTCATCTGGGATCTCTTTATTTCTTCAAAATGGGATACCAGAAAATAGAGAGAAAGAAAGAAAAAAGTGAGTGAGATTTGCTGTACCTGTCAATTCTGTGGCGTGGCTAACGGGACTAATAATCAAAATGTCTGATTTGAATTTGGCAGGGAACATAAAGGAAGGGGAAAAGGTAAGTAAAAGAGAGATTGCTTTAAGCACATGGGGGTACCAAGCAAAGGGAAAGAATGGATGAAGCCCTGAGAAAAGAGAGTAGGAAGAGTTGGTCTAAGCATGACATGAATGAAAGTTGGTATGTATCTGCTTCAGAGAAGGCATTTGTATTTGTTTTATACGGAGTTACATGCCTTGCTCCTTTTTTTTTTTCCTATATATATATATAAAAAAGATTTGGGTGATTATTTATTGTTTTAGGAAAAATTTCACATAATATAGTATTTTTAATATAAAATCCGTCAATTTAAATAGAAGGAAAAGAACATTAACCTTGAATCTCCCAAAAGCAAATTCAATGTAAAGAAAATTAACATAGAATCCGCTAAAGATAAATTTAGAATTTGTAAAAGGCAGATTTAATATAAAATGAAAATAACACATATACAAGTAAATTTACTTATTATCTTATATTAGTATAAATCACCTATCAAAACACTATATACAATTTTTTTTTTCATTTTTTTAACAAAAAAAAAAGTTATCTACATATATGCATCATTCTTAATATTATTTAGCAATATATACTCATTTTTAAATAAAAACATTACATTTAACAATGTCACATCATACATAATACTCATTCTATTTCACGTTTTATATCTTAAAGAATACGGCTAATAATTAGCCATATGACATATGAAATGTCAAATGAATAATGCAATTTTAATACCCAAAAAATAAATATCTATTTAGACACCCACTTTATAACCACTAGATATGATGAATATTAAGCATAAGTGGGGATCACCATCACATCCAATAATTATAAAATGGGTGTCTGAATAGACACCTATTTTTTAGGTGTCAAAAGATCATTACCCAATATCAAATAGTGTCACGTATTGTACAAGCCTGGTGTCCATATAACCAATCCTCCTAAAGCCAAAGTGTAGATCGAAATGCACACTATTGAATTTTTATTAACATTAATATTTATACTAATATTGATTAAGTATAAATATTATTATAAAGCACGCTAATATTTTTCTTAGAAACTAACAATTTATTAATGTCAAGTAAAGTAAATTTAAAATATATTTCTATTGCATTAAATTAAAATTCCTATAGACCAGTGCAAATCAATTAAATTAAACCTAAATATATATTTTTTTGTCAATAAATAAAAATGCTATCTCTAGAGAAACCAAACCAAATCAAAGTTCGGCATAAACTAAAATAAGTTTCTTACTAATTATTAAAATATACAAAATTAAATTATTTAACTAGAGCATTATTAAGAAAATAAAATTAAAATATTAAATTATTTGTATATCGAGATTTGCTGAGATGTGACCATAATAATTTCTATGATAAATATTATTATTCTCAGTCATGTTATATTTTTACTGCTACTCTTCCCTTTATCTCTTCCTAATTTTCTTTACTTCTCTTTAACTTCTCTCTCTACCAAAAATCAAAATACGTTTGTGTGGTCCATACCGGTCTCATAAAGATTTTATAGGGCCTAGGAAGTGCAATAGTGACACTGTAGGACACATTATGCACTACAGTGTGACATATTATATACGTCTAACCGTTTCACGTATTGAGTCACTTAATATGTGAGGTTGAGTCACGTATTGGACTGTCAATGCTCAGATGAAGCATCAGTCGTCCTTGGAAATGGAAATGTATGTAATTCGTTGCATTGTTAGACATATTACCTTATTGTTTAGCTTTACACAAAACACACGGCAATGTCAAACATAATGCTTTTATTTAAAAAAGAACGTATATTGTTAATTGATGTTAATACCCATGGATATAGCTAAATAACCATTTTTCTTTTTTTGTAAAAAAGCCCCTCAGGGGCAGACAATATCGGCAAAACTGTTGAAAGCGGTAAAATGATGAGAAATGAATGTAGTATGCAATCATCAACAATTATTATGATCAAGGAATATTTTTATAGAATATTTTATTTTATTTTATTTTTTTAGAAAAGAAAGACTATGATATAACAGAGTATATTTCAGAAAAATTTTGCCAAAATTTTCTAACATATTAAATAGAAAAATGCGGTGAATGTCTTAAAGGGTGTTGTGGCTACCAAAAGCCATATGATATGGCAAATGTAGCATAGTATTGTTTACTTCTTTCTCAGATTTATGACGCATCACAGATCACAAAGAAGTTTTCGCCACTTTGAATTTTGATAATGAAGATGTTCGTTTTTCAAAGGTTCAAGCAGATGCTGGGATTTTGTTTTATATTGAGAGATGGGATTAGAAGAGAATTTATGTTGATACGAGATTTAAGTTCAAATAGTCATTGGAAATTTCATCAAGGGGATAATACTATTCTTTCAGGTAAACCTAGAGTATCTACTATTAGAAGCCGTTGATTAATACTTTCAAAGCGTAAAACTCAAATGTCTATTTTACCTCTAACCATAAAATTTTCTCCTACAAGACGAAATAGCACCCTAAAATTGCCAATGATGACTTTTGAGGAAAAAAAAGATTACACAAACGAAACTAAACTAAAATGTTACAAGAGGATAACTCATATTATTTTTTGAATTGTTGGATATCATTGCTGGTTAAAATCGACATTAGTGATTTATTTGTTATATTATTTTTAAATAAAATTATCAATCACAATTTTATTACAGTTGCAAATGCCTTTTTTTTAACTTGATTTCACTTAACTCGCCAACACCATGTTTTTTCAGTGAATCTCAGATCGTAGCAATTGTTTTTTCAAAAAGATATATTTTGGTATATACATGTTACAAAAGAAAATGTAAAGAAAAGACCCATAGATGTTTAGCATAATATATATATATGGTCAAAAGTATAGTATTATTTTAAACTACCGTATAGATATCAAAATGGGCTTAATCCACCAAGTTGGTCGGTTTAATCTACCACTTTTGGCGAGTTGGACTACAATTTAAAGTCCACAAAAAAATTTGGCCAGCCTAACCCGCCCCTACCTAACCCATAGATTTTGAGGGGTTTGGGCAAGCTTAACCCATAGGTCGATGTTTTTTTTCTTTTGAAGAAAAAAAAATTAATACTACTGTTACTTTAAGGCTAAGTATCGATTTATTATTATTAAACACAGTATATTAATACTGACTTCTAAGGTCGAGTTGTTATTTTATTGTCATAATTTTTTTTACTATTATATTGGTGTCATTGTTAATTTTTTAAAAAAATTTCTTTAAAAAATTCATTCATCCAATAAAATAAAGATTTTTACTTTTTTAATTTTTTGGGACCAGTTGGGCTCACTATATGAGCCTATTTTATTTTGGTGGGTTGGCTGATGAAGGCTATCGCCTATCTTCTCAAATTAGAAATTTATTTTAATGCTGAGTTCCAACCAAAAAAATAGGAAAAGAGCACAACTTAAATTGTCTTTCAAGAAGGTTTCAACATTTAGTTAGAAAAATTGGGGTTTTGACCAGTGAAATAATAGCAATTAAAATTTAAAAATAATAGCAATAAGATAATAACAACAGTAAAGAAAGCACTAGTGCAAGGTATTTTTAGGATTGGAAATTAATTATCAATGATCAAATATTAAACTCATTGGTGGCTATTAGTAATAAATTACTAGCAATTCTACTAGTGATCGATTGACCTCTAGAATTTGATCAATGCAAGTGACTAATAAACGAGACCTCTATTTATTTAGAAATTATATTAATTTAATAAACTAATTGCTATAACTTAACTGCTAATCAGAAAGTTAATTTTAATATTCTCCTTCAAATATAAACCAATAGATCTATCAATTTATGTCCAAAGGGTTTCTCTAAATGATGATCACCTATTTAATTATCCAAATAAAGATTATACCAATCACCACAATAATTACAGGAATAGAAACTACAAAAGAGGTCTTAAACATCATCCCAATCCATCCGAAAACCCTTATACTAGTAAAGAAATCTATTCCTCTATTTCTAGAGGATTACAACAATGAAGATAAAAGAGAATTTGAAAATAATAGCAATATCTTTGCCACACTGTCATGACCCAACTTGGGAACGTGACCGGCACATGAGGAATCTCATCTGCACGTAAACCTTCTGGGTGATGTGTCTCTATAAATGCATACTTTATAATAATATTATACTTAATTTACTTTCTAAATACATAATTTCCTCTAAATCGTTATCCAAATATTTATTGAAAATCTGATATCCAATTTCGCAAGATTGAAATACCTTAATGTAGAAAGCTTTATGACATTTCCAGAGAACATGTAACCCATGAAAACATAAACTGTTTAATCATTTGATCTAAATTTTAAATCTGAAAATCAACTTAATACTGGAAAGCTGAACTATAAGTACATTTATGGTTTGTTACATAAACTCAAATCAACTTTACCATTTAAAATCTATGCTTGTAAACTGAAAACATGTACATAACTATTTTAAGTACTGAAATTTTATACCAACTCTGAAACTAAATGCATGGCTGGGATCCTGCTTGGACACCTACTAGAGCATCTCTACTACTGACATAATTCTAAACAAAACCTCACTTCAAATAAGGCCTACCACTAGAATTTACGAAGTCTACAAGCTAAACTAGTACCTGCAACTATGAAAAGAAGGGAGAGGGGTGAGTCAACGGACTCAGTGACTAAGCTCTCACCCATCACCCACATAGGATAACCAAGAACAAAATGTATGAAATCACAATAACAACAAATACGATAGCCATAATAAAATAATACTAATGATAATAATAAAACAAGCTCGAAAACCTTTTTCATATTTATATATAATCACAAAAGTGATAAAATCATAAGCTGAAAGATGGTACTTAGTCCTTGGCGAACAAGCTGAAATCATAATAGTCCCGATCGGACAAGCTGTAGGAACCTAACTAGGTCTTATTTTCTGTATATGCCATCATGGCTGTTTACTGGGTTTGCCTCCTTGGCTGTTTGAAGGGATTGCCTCCATGGCTGCTTGGTACACCGCCTCCTTGGCAGTTAGATGTACCAAGGTTAACTACTTTCTCAACTTGAATTGTAACTCTGGTTAATGAATCTCATCATACATAACTTGACTGAAAATAAATAAAATCAACAATGCTGAAAATTCATAACTAAAAGGTGGGTGCCCAGTTCCTGGTGAACAAGAGGCCCTAAATACTTAGTACACTGAGAGTTCTGGATTCATATAACTCTAACAATCTGACTATAACATAACCGTGGCTATGAAAATTGTGCCCAAGGGATCGCCCATTTGTAGGCAAACTGATGTCAAGCCCACAGAATATGTATCTGGTAGTTGCTAAGAATCATACTGAATTTTGTACCTCTTGGTACCATAAACTGAAGTTCTAAATTCAAATCTTAAACTAACATAACTTTCCATACACTTGATAATCTAAAAATCATAGCTCAAAGTACTGGGGTTCGTAATCATAAAACTCGAAATCATTTAACATATTTATCCGTAAAGTTGGGTCATACTCTTGTTCACATTTCTCTAACATATATAATTATCTTGACTGAATATTCAAAACATATCTTGAAATCCAAATCTTGAAAACATAATAGTGTCGTAAACTCATAAAACATATTTGAATAAAAAACAACTAGATAAAATCATATATTCTTCCAACAATCATTTATTTAGCATGTCAAACATTTTCCATACATACAACACAACAATCATGGTCTCATGGTTTTGTAAAACTTTTTCTTTTATGCTATTATCATAAACCATAATTTTTTCTAATTTAACATAATCATATAAAATCATATTCTCTACGTTTGCTCATATCAAATTTTATATTTATAACAACATAATGCATAAAACATGGCTATAATGATGAAACTAAGGTCATGAGTTTGAACCCACTCACTGTATGGAGCTGGGAGTATGTGAGCACCATCAACTTGACCTCCGAAGCATGGAATAGCACCAACAACTGCCATAGAGCAATATTGACTCAAGATTAGTCTCCGCTAACGCCTAAACAACTCTAATCTAGCTCTAACAATATTGGGGGAGCATCCCCACTTGACAAAAAGAGAGGAACAACAATACCTAACTCAAGATCATGAAAGAATGGAGAGAATAAATAATCTAACAACATAAACTTATCTTGATGATTTAGGGGAGCTAGATTGGAGATAAAAGAGAGAAAAAGAGATGAAAATGGAGAAGGAAGGGTTCTGGTTTGGTTTTTGCTTCTATGGGGGAGGGGAAGCCCGATTGGGGTTTTTAAAGAGGTCAAAAATGAAATGACGTCGTTTCACTGATACTGTGTTGTCACAGTTTGCTCGTTGTGGCGATATTTCTTCGTTGCATCGAGCCAAGAAAAACCATCACTCGCTGCAGTGAGGATTATTCACTGCAGCGAGGATGAAGGCTTGCCTATTCACTACAGCCAATAAAGCTTGCTGCAGCAAATCTGTTCTGCATAATTCTGCAGAATCTAGTTCAACAACTTGGTTCTGGCTTTCGGGGCCAATCCAGCTACTTGAGTGGGCCCCGAGGATCCTAGAGCAGTACGGAACTTGCCTATAGGCACATGTATCTCGGGTATCACACACAATCTCCAAGACAAAACACCTTCACCAATGGAATCCTTAAGAAAGAGAAGAATAGAGAAGGAGAAGAGAGAGATGTAAAGAAAAAATGGAGAGAGACGTAGAGAGAGAATAATAGCAATTAAAAGTGGTAGCCTAAAAATGAGTCAAAAACTATGGTAAACAACTGTATCAATCCCTTATATACTGCTCTCTAAAATAGCCTAAAGTGGGGTCCAAAAATAGATAAGTGAGCTGCAATCCTTTATCACACCAGCACTGCAGCACTCACTAGAATGATGAGGCCAAGAAATTAATGGTTGTCAGTCTACCGAGCGTTGCAGCACTCATTCGAATGTGAGCCTTTTCTTGCTTTTTCAACTCTAAGCTACTTCCCAAGAATTACCAATCTTGCTTTTGACATTTTGCACTTGATTCAAAGCTCCTGCGCTCAAAATTATACTCAAAGAGACATGTCAAACACAACATAGTGTAATTACAAATTATCCTAAAATCAATGCAAAAACCATCAATTCTATCAAAATCACACAATAAGGAATAAATCAAAATCCTTATTAATTGCATCAATAACACAATAAAATTCATGTAAAAAGCTAAGGTTTAATAACAAGATAAGTGGCATAAATGTCTCTTATCACTGGCCTGTCCTAGCCCTCCTTATTTTGGCGGGCTTTGGGCTGCGCCTTTTGACACTTATAAATTAAAGTATGAAAAAAAAAATACTTTTTATTTAATAATTAGTAAAATTATTATGAAAACTTAGAATTATTTTATTTGAGTCAAGATCCTCACCAGTCAGAGAGAGAACTTAGGAAGGTATTAATTAAGTGGGCTCCTTCTCAATTGAAACATTAATTGAGATTCAAAACTACATTTTCAGAGTCCATGGTTCACAAGTCATGATAGTTATCCAACCCACCAAGTGTGACTCTCGCCATAATTAGCAGGAACAATTGTGTTAAAACTACCAAAGTTTACGGACAATATAACTAAGTTTTTGCCCCTGAAATTTAAACAAATTTCAATGATTATTTTTTTAGTCTTTGATTAAGGCAGCTCACATCATTGTTTGAGACTTACTGCTCGAACACTATTATACGAGTAAAAAGCCTTTCTGATAATTGTTTTCTTTTTCTATAATTTAAGTCTAAATTATCTCCTTTACGAAAGTAGCTCAATTACCATTACATTTATTTTATTTTTATTCGATAGCTGAAAATATAGTACAGTTAACTCTAAATTATAAGTTCTATTGTCTCATCTTTTTTTAAATTGTAAACAGCTAGCCAAAACACTTTGCATTTGTATAAATGATGCGTTTTTCCTCCTTTATGCCTTTCACTGTTTAACCTTTTTCATCTATGGACGGCCACGAAATTGGAATGAGTCAGTGATTTATAAAATAAGAAGAAGTCAATAGAGGAACCAAAATTCCAATCATGATTCAATTCAAGTGGTCATGCTGAATTTGATGAGCCAAATAGTGTTCCACGCACTCTTATAATCTTGATTCCTCTACGGCAATATTGCACAGAGACTATATTGTGAAACACAAGTTACATGACAGAATTGACAAGGCCATGAGATATATCAGTCATGACTGACTTCTTTGTTTAGGAAGGAATGGTCACAAAGTGAAAATGGGGAAGAAACAAGAAGAATCATGCATTCAATAGGAAACAGACTTTTGCTATAGAGAAAGCTAAGGAAGGAACCACCAGAAATTCAGAAGGGGATCTCAGTAAAAAAGAATCTCAATTCCTACCATCCGGTGGCCTTAATTAATTTGGTCTTCATCACTAAGCCTCTACAAATTATGTTCTATTTATACTAATTGGCCTGAAAATATGTCGGTCTAGGCTTCAAGCTTGAAAAATTGAAGATTACAACACCACTCATGAATGTAATATACTACTATCCACTGCTATACGGTATCTAGAAATCTTCGAACAGTTTGAAAAATGTAACACGGCTAAGATTTTTGGCCCTTTTTTTTTGACGAAATAATGTAGTATGCATGTTGACCATTAGATTAGTGGATCATACCTAATTTCATTCATTATCTTTAATGTGCGTCAAAAAAATTTTAGCAAAGTTTTACCAAATATATAAAGAATTATTCGTACAAAACAAACTAACAAATATAAGAGTGGAATGATTAAAGCAAATGGAAGAGTCTACGAGGCAATACATTGCTTGGAAATTGGTTAATTTTTATCCCTTCTGTAGTGTCAGTATTATACTGTAAGTGAAGTATTATAGTATGGGGAGGAAAAAAAAAAAGCGTTTTTGTGATATTATGTTTTGCTGTCCCCCACAGTCGTAATAAGAGCATCTAAATACCTTTCAATTAATTGCTCTTAACCACAGAAATAATAGATTTTATGTTTTTTCTAGGATTTCATTGATTTAGAAAAAATAATTAAGAAGATTGACATTAATGTTATTGATCAACATGTGTTGCAGCCTAACAACCCCATATGATGAAAGTTGCCAGTCATCCAAGGCATCTTGTCAGCAATTAATTAAAAGGTCACATTAACCTAAACATACCATGTGAGTTTAGTTTTCGGCATCCAACTTTCATTAAATATGTTCTTAATTCCTTTTGGTCCCAACTCCCAAATAATAAATCGTAATATATATAAGGTCAAAATTGCTTTCAGACAGAGAGACACATCCAATTTTGAGGAGCACATAGAAGACCATTGCCTGAAAGAGTAAATATGAAAAAGAAAAGACTTGCTTTTGGAGGAAGAGGAAAACGGGAGAAGGACTTGCAGAAAGGGGGGTTAAAAACTTTCACTAGTTATTATACTTATATATTTTGGGTCAAGCACTAGTTATTAGACTAAGCTAATCACGTTATCATGTTCTTTGCCCTTAAGTCACTATCATTGCTGGGTACTGTTCGGACACATTCGAGGTCAAAGTCTCAATGATCTAGAAGAGAATGTCTACCTAAATGTCGTGAAAATAAAATGATAACTGAGAGTCTCGGGATGAAGGGATTAACAATCTCGTGAATCACTTAATCATGTATCACAATAGACCTCAAATAATAAATAATACACAAAGTTATTGCTTTGCTTTAGGCATATATACTAACAAGTTTTATAGCTGGTAACTATTGTTAACCTTGTCAGCTTCTTCCATCTTTGAGATAGCTACTGAGTATTCAGTTTGGCATAAAAAATTCTCTCTGTGTAGTAAGAATATGATCGAAAACCCTGTTCTGAGGTCTCTTTGCCCATTATAAACGAAAGTTTTCGGTTTATCCCTCATATTTTCATCACTTCGCTGAAGGCTTCAAATTAATTAAATGCCTCCATATTGTTTGCCTCTATATTAAGATATGATCTAGCTACCCTAGGTTGTCCAAAAAGAACAGTCACACACTACTTGAGCTTCAGCTCCTTCACAAAGAAGCGTGAAGAACACGCAGCGACGACTGACACAAAACCAGGAGTCCCATTTGTTCACGATCATTCAAGGCTATTGATTCATTACCTACCATGGCTGCAATATTCCTTTGCAGCTTAAAGTGCGAGCTATCGCAAGCAGTACAAAAGTGTAAGGTAACCTCACTATTCTTATGATTCAGACATCGTGCTATCGAGATACCCCTCATGAGAAAGATCAAATAAATATCGTAGAATGAGGCGGTGAAACAAACAAAAGGAGAATAAAACAGAAAAAGAAAATAATAATAATAAAGGGGAAAGGGTCACGAACCATCATGTAAGGGATGAATCAACTCTATGGCGCTGTCTGAAGGAGAAAGAGAACAAGAAGCAGCGACGCTAACGTTTATCTAGGAATTTTTTTTTTTTTTTTAACTGAACAATAGACAATCAAAATTGAAAAACTTCTAAACAAAGAAACCATAACATCAATTAACAAAAGAGGAAGAGAACCCCACATACCAAGGCCTAGGCCTTCACAATAAAGCCCATGCTACTGTGGAGGCCATCAGCACCTACCCCCTTCGGTTGTTTTCTCTCATTTTGTTGTTCAGTTGGGTTTTTCATTTCTGGTCAAAATTTGGGCCTTTTGCGATGCACGTCTTCATCTACAGTAAATGAGGTAGAAATCTTTTCTTTTATGGGCCGCTTAAGATGAGCCCATCCTCCGCATCAACAACGCGGCCTCAGTGCCTCATTCTCCTTCCAAGGGGAGCCTGCCCCCAATATTGCAACCACATTATCTTCACTGATATAAGAATTAAGAACGAACTATTAGAATCTATAAAGAACGAACATTAATACAGACACACTATACAATACGATACAATACAAATGATACATCAAAGTTGAAAAATTATAGGGCATGGACAAAATATATATACAACTAAAAATAAATAAATAAATGATACATAATTTAAAATATCATTTATATAAACTACACTTATATTGTATTTTCTTATAAACTTAAAGAAATATATATATTATTTCCTTTTTATAACCCCGTTCATGATGTGCTTTCCATGTTAGAGTAAAAATAAATAAATTTTAAATTAAATATATAAAAACATGGCATTAGTGTGTCATGCAAGATTTGATAAGACAAGTATTCGACATATAGATACTGCACCCAAATGGTGTGTCCGTGTTTCATAGATTAGAATTGAGTGGGGTGTTAGTTGGATGGGCTTTGCACTCACTTTCTATGGTTGACCTATGATGCTTGATAAACAAACATGTTATTCCAACATTCAAAAATGAATGTCTAATTTGAATACCTACTCTAACACCATTGAAGGTGATAGTAGTATTCATTATCCCCACTTATCCATCATATTCAAAGATGATGCTATGGGGCAGTGGAAGCAAAAAAAATAAATACAATTGTTTCATCATCTACAACTTTTAAATGTTTAAAGTTGCAAACTACCTTTACAAATTTTTTATTAAACGAATAAGTCCTAAAAATTACTCATACAATGGATTACCCTCACTTCTGGAGGATATCTAAATCTAATATCCAAAGGCTATATTTTTAACCCAACACTCTTGTAAGACTTTTAGTTCTACTCGATGTAGGACTTTGGATTGAATCCTAATAGATACGGTGGACACCCACTTTCAAATAGTGGAATAACATTGTTGCTTAATGAATCATGCAAGTAGCAAGAAAAGATTTCTTTCCCTGCAAGGACAAGTTGGTAACTTCATAGATATGACCCGATAGCTTGACCCAAAGTATGTTACATATAATTTGAGTACTTGTTTAGCTATATTTATTTTTTCCAACAAAAAAAGCACTATATTTATTTTTTTAATTAGATAAAAACATTAAAAAAAATTTCCAAATAAATTTATCTTTATAATATTTTTATTGTAAATTTAATAACACTAAATATTAATTTAGACACCGAATTTTAGAAGAAATTAATAACAGAAAAGACATAACAAATGTAGCTGATATTTAATGGTATCAAGCCCAAGTTGTGATGTACGAGAGAATGAGAGGGAAAGGAGAAAAAAGAGAAAGCGTGCACTGTCAGCAAAATTCTGTAAAATTCTATCAATGATTATTCATTTCTCAGAGAGAGGTGTTTATATACAAGGTGCTTTTTGTGTACTTCACAAGCTATCTCTAGCTTATCTATACTAACAGAATTCTAACAGTTCTAACCACAATAACTAATTCTATTAGCTGTTAGGCTTTGAGCTCCCCCTTACATCCCCCCTCAAACTGAAGGGGATTGAATCAAGCAACTTGAGTTTGGACCTGAAGGAAAGAGTGGCTTTGTTAACACATCTGCAATCTGATCTTTTGTGGAACAACCATTTTTTGTTTTGGAGCTCAAAATGCATGGTTCTGTTATGGAGCACGGGGTTAGCAATCAATTGCACAGCTCCAAGGTTGTCATAGAACACAGATGGCAAGGTGGTCAAAGGTAGATGGAGTTCTATCAAGAGTGACTAAATCCAAGTGATTTCTGCCATGACAGTAGCAAGGCTATGAAACTCTACTTTTGTACTTGAACATGAGATCACACCTTGCTTCTTTGATGACCAACTAATTAGGTCATTGCCAAGGAAAACATAGAACCCCATCGTTGACTTCCTATCATCCAAATCTGCACCCCAATTTGAATCACAAAAACCATAAAGCCTGAAGTCTTTACAAAGATGAAACATTAGCCCATGAGTATTAGTGCCACTAAGATTATCTAATTACCCTCTATGCTGCCTTCTAGTGAGGCTCTAAGGGTTGATGCATGAACTGACTCAACTTATTTACAGCAAATGAAATTTTTGGCCTTGTGATAGTAGCATATTGTAGTCCTCCAATGATAGACCTATACAGTGGTGGATTTCAGAAAGTGGTCCCCTTGCAGAAGTGAGTTTTAGGTTGCCTATCATGGGAGCAGGCATTGGTTTAGCTCCCTCCATACTAGCCTTGACTAGAAGATCCTTGATATATTTAGTTTGATTCAAATGAACAGCTCCAAAAGTAGCATACGTTGCCTTAATTCCCAGAAAACAATGCAATTTTCCTTTGCCTTTGAGTGAGAAAGTGTGCTGTAAATCATTGATTTTCTTGGATATAGCAGCTGAGTCATCACCAGTTATGAGGATGTCATCTACATAAACAAGAATATAGGTGACCTTACCCAAATAGGCTTTACAGACCAATGAGGAGTCATACTTAGTGTTGCTGAATCCGAGCTGCAGAAGTGTGGCACTTAACTTATCAAACCAAGCTCTAGGTGATCATTTGAGTCCATATAATGCTTTATTGAGCTTGTATACAATGGTAGAGTCACCAACAGAGAATCCCTCAGGTTGTGTCACGAGCACTTCCTCATTTAAATCTCCATCAAGAAAAGCATTGTCAAAATCACACTGCTTGATTTCCATCCTTCTGACAATGCTATTGAGAGAATAAGTCTCATAGTAGAAGGTTTGACAACAAGGCTAAAAGTTTCAAAATAATCAAAATCCTCCTTTTGATGATAGCCTTTGGCTACTAACCTAGCCTTGTACTTTTGGATTGAACCATCTGGGTTTCTTTTGATTCTGAAAACCCACTTAGACCCTATAGGTTGCCTGCCAATGGGAAGAGGAACTAGGGACCAAGTTTTTGTTCTAAGAATAGCTTGATATTAAGCTTTCATGGCCTGTAGCCAATAAAGGGACTAAAGTGGTTGCTTGACAGAGGTTAATTTTGTGTTTTCTAAGTTAGGTGGAGGTTTTGAAGGGCTGCAAGATAGGATTTTGGTTTTGGGATAACTGACTTGGCTCTTGTCTGCATTGAATGAATGTTTTCTACTGATTTATCTTTTTGTAATAGAACTGATGGTTTCTTAGTGATAAGTATAGATGACTCTTGTAAGGGACTTGACATAGGAATTAAGATAGTGGCTGAATCAATAGCAGTTGCAGATACTGCAATGGATTCAGTTGCAGAAGAGATTGCAGTGATGGCAGCTGCTGCAGTTGTTACATGTTCTGGTATTAGAAAAATGACTTCAATACCTGCACAAGGATTTAGATCTGCACTTGAACTAAGATTAGTGTAAGCAGAGATAGGAACAATAGGTATGGATGGAGAATGGCCATTATCAAGTGGACAGTGAATAATAGGAATTGATGGGATAGGAACTAAATTTGATGAAACAGATGAAGGAATGGTGTTTGTGATAGAAATATTGGATGGAAAGTTTATTTCATCAAATACCACATGTCTGCAAATATAAATCTTTTCCTGAGAAGAAAGGCATTTGTAACCTTTGTGCTGTGAGGCATAACCTAGAGAGATGTAGGGTTTGGACTTGAAATCCAATTTATAGGTGTCACAGGGTCTGAGATAAGGGTAACATAGGTAGCCAAAGGTTTTAAGGTTGCTGTAATCAGGTTGTTGGATGAAAAGGGCTTTGAGTGGGGTGGAATGGTTTAGGTTGGGTATAGGCAGGATATTGGCTAGCTAGGTAGCTGTGAGGAAGGCATCATCCTAGTGTTTTAGGGGCAGTGAAGCTTTTGCTAGGAGCATTAGACCTATTTCTGTTATGTGCCTATGTTGTCTTTCTGGTGTTGCATTTTGTTCATGTGTATTGGGACAGGTTAGCCTATGCACAAGGCCATTTCTCTTGAGATAAGATTCAAAGGCGTAGGAAAGATACTTTCCCCCATGATCATACGGTAATGCCTTAAGTTTCTTTCCTGTTTGCAATTCAGCCATGGCTTTGAATTGCTGAAACACAGAGAAAACTTCGGACTTGGCATAGAGCAAATAGATCAAAGTGAACCTAGAATATGCATCAACAAAGATTACATAGAATTTATAACTAGAAAAAGAAATGACTGGTGCAGGCCTCCATACATCAGTATATAATAGTTGTAGAGGTTCATTATAAATGTGAGTGCTGTGGAAGAATGTTAACTTGTGGCTTTTGCCCGTACAACAAGAAGCACAAACAATAGGATTTTTATTGATAGTACGGGAAATTTTACAGGAATTGTGTACATTTTTTATAGTTGTACAAGATGGATGGCTTAGTCTATTATGCCATAACATGAAAGTATCAAGAATTATTTGCAAGAAAAGCTGTCTTTTGTGCATCAGCAATAGCAGGTTTTATTGAGACATTTTCAAAAGCATACAGACCATTTACAGGGGTTGCTTTGAGTAACACTTCCTTGGTAACCTGTGATTTAACAAGACCAATATTAGCATGGAATTCAAAAAAGATATTATTGTCTTTGCAAATTTTTGAACAACGATTAAGTTCTTCGCTAGACCAGGAACAGGTAGGAGTTTATTTAAGTGGAAAGAAGTATTTGACAATTTGAAATGTAAAAGAGTGTCTAACTTGATTAATAGTCATACCTTGCCCATTACCTATGCGAACCTTGTCAAGCCCTCCATAATCGGATCCATTGCCTGCAAGATTGTTGAGGTTTGCTATTAAATAGTGACTAATTCCTGAGTTTGGATACCAGTTGGAGTCACAAATTGACATTGGAGAAGCAATAGATACAACTGAAGAAGCCAAATAGGCTTGTGGCTAATGAAAAACAGTTGGGGGTGACTGTGAGTGTGTCCCTTGCTGAGTTTAGTGAGGGTTGGGCCATTGTTGATTCAAACCTATGATACTAGTTCCAAACTAGATGACCAACATTTCCACAAACATGACATTGTGGCCTTTATCCTCCTGTCCAGCCAGATCTTCACCCTTCTTGGAATCGACCTCTACCTCTTCTATTGTTAAATTGTCTACCGTCTTGGTCTGCAGAGAACCTTCTGCCACCACTTGCCTGAGCTAGATGGGCTTGCATCATTTCAGCTTCTTTGTGAAATTTTTCAAGCTTTTACTCTTGTGCCATGAGAAAAGCTTCAGCTTCACTTACAGTATATGGCTCAGATCTTGACACTATTGTAGTAATGCAGGAGCTGTAATCACAATTTAAGTATGTACTTCTTTGCTTACTGGTGAGCCTATAGCAGCAAGAATATCAACAATCTTCTTTATCTCAAGAAGATACTTAGCAATAGGCGCTTGTCTCTTCTGAGCCTTTAATTGTGTTCTGAGTTGCCTGACTCGAGCCCTTGTTTAGGAGGCAAAATACTCCTCTATTCAACTCCATATCTACCAAGAAGCAATGTAGCCCACCATTCTTATGGTGAAGGTAGAGGACATTGAAACCAATAACCAAGATGTGTGGAGATTATCTTGTTTAAGCCAGTTCCGATATTGTTTTGCAATCTTTCCTTGATCTTCATCACTTGCACAGTTGAATTTCTAGGGAGGCTTCCTTTCATTGAGATAATCTTCCACGTCATAGCCAATGATCACAGCTTCAACTTGCTGTTTCCAGGCCAGGAAATTATCATCATCCAATTTCACTGAGACTGGATTTGAGAAGCTATGGGGCACAAATCTCTAATCTTGTGCACTTGAACTGATGTGTTGCGGTTTTGATACGTTTGCCATGGAGCTTTCTCCCTGAAGCTCTGATACCATAATGTTATCAGGCCCGAGTAGTGATGTAAGGGAGAATGAGAGGGAAAGGGGAGAAAAGAGAGAGCGTGCACTGCAAGTAAAATTCTATAAAATGCTATCAATTATTATTCATTTCTCAGAGAGATGTGTTTACTTACAAGCTGCTTTTGTGTACTTCCAAGCCATCTCTAGCCTATCTATATTAACGTAATTCTAACAACTCTAACCACAATAGCTCATTTTGTTAGCTGTTAGGCTTTGAGCTCTCCCTTACAATATTGAATTATACGTATTTAACAAGAATTGAGAGGAAATCAAACACTGTCCAGCTGATTGGGCAGGACATTACAGGGGACATATTGTAACATAGAGTGACAAGAGTGTGATAAAATGAACCAATGGGTTTAGGGAACAAAAAAAAAAAAAGAACTAACTGGCAAGATGGAAAAATAAAATGTGTTAATTATTATAGATGGTACTTTCCTATCAAATTGATGGTGTCACACTGAACCCAAGTCAGGCACCTAATAACAATATAACACCACAACCACACTTGCTATTATAACATCACACGCACACTATACATAATATCTAATATATTGAATCCACATCATTACGGTAGTGTTGTTTCCAAGAAAGAAAATGGTTTATCTGAAAAGCTTTTGTAATTGACAAAAATAAGCCTTTTTTTTGGGTAAAGATCACAAGACAACTGCTTCACCTATTTTCCTTAAAATTATTTTAAAAAGAGAGAGAGGGGAAGGAGGGGTTAGAATAGAAGAAAGTAGAAAGTCACGGCATTTAGAATCCTTGCTTCAAATTTTAGAGTAAATTTGACATCTGATCTACACGTTTTCATCTAGAACTCTGTAAACCAATAGCTGCATTCAAATATTATATATTAAGGTGAAGATTAAGCTATGATGCATGTAGACCTTAGTAGATTTATATAAGTCTTCTCTGAGACGCCTAAGTATTTGTATCTTTGCTGCATCTGATTGACTTAATACTCATCTATCTGTTACATTTTTCTATATTTCTTTGTTTATTGCTAGTTTTCTTGGTTGGTTAGTGGTTATTCACTCAAAACTATTTAACTCACCTCATTAGTTATTCGTATGCAGAGGATATGGACGAAGACTATGTATTTGTGGCTTTGAACACATTGATGTGGAGGGCTAATTTTCGTGGGCAAATCAAAGTCACGTTGTTTCTTGTATACAACAATATTATTATCCAGAAGATATACAATTCCCGATTGACCAGGATAGTTATCAGTTGAAAATTAAAACCTCACCAAATGCGTGGAAACCAAGTGAGTATAAAATAGTAAACAACCTTTGGCTTCACATAAAAGTTTGTACCTAAGTAGGGATAGTTTGAAAGCGTGTGATGAATGCCCTCGGGAAGGGTTACTCTATGCTTTCTACACACATGGGTTTAGCTCCTCCCAAAAGAGATAGAGAAAGTGTGTGACAAAGACATGGCACCAAGTGGGCATGTTTTTCTTGCATGATTTCTCTGAAAACGAATCCGCTAAATTGCATGATGAGTAGCAGTACTAGCGAAGTCACTATGCTGCAAGCAACCCCTTCCTTGTTTAAACCGGTCTCATTTTCTTCCCACCTTTCACCAACTATGAACCAAAACTAACCAATACATCACCAAATGGGATGGCTTCAGTCCCTCTTCAGCCCTTTGAAGAAGCTCTGGGATCGTCTTCACTCAAGCCACAAAAAGCGTAAGCTTGCTTTCTAACTTCAATTATTATAGACACATTCTATGCATACACTATGGTTCCATCTTTAATTATGCCATTGACATTGTGTCTTCTTAATTAATTTTATTCCTCTTCACAAGCTCTATCGTTCTTCCTGAAGTTAAATTTACCATATTGTTTGCATTAATTGTCTTCTTTTAATTTCACAGGTCATTGGTTCATATTTCCAATCCATACATTCTTTTTTCAATCAACATAACATTAAGTTTCATATATTCATACCATCAAATCCCCACTTAGCTTTATATGTATATTAATTTTTGTTTCTCGTGAAATATTAATATAGGTAGAGGGATATACATCCTATACAAGGATGTGAAGTCCTGCCCTTGCGAAGATGTGCATGTCCTGTGGTCGATATTGGTTGAGTCTGGGGCGGTCCCTCCTTCTTTGCCGTCAAAATGATTAATTCTCTCCCATTTACCTTCCAACAAAGTAAAGAGGGAGAATATTAATACATGGTCTCCCCCTTCGTGTATATATGAATATACAGAACTTTATGTGCATTTTCTCATGGATTTGTACTTGTATTTCTATAGAAGATCTTTAATGAAAATGGGTTGGGCGGCTAAAGCAGCTCTATATTGTTTGTTGTCATAGTACGTGGTTTTAATCTACTTGAAGTTTTAATGGTATAAATGCAACAATTGCATGCAGTTTAATGCAACAGTTTTGCTTACTTATGCTACATGTATTCATACTCACTTAGTGACAATTAATATCCTATGCTATACATAATTTAAACTTTTTTACGGTCAATATGAGTTAACTCACTTGAACAACTTTTCCTCATGTTGACATTATGATTTAGATTTGATTATCAGGTTTTCTCTGTTGTATAAGTTATCTACATCTCTGAGTGTTCAATGAATTCAAAGGCACACGCGAAGACATGTCTTAAATCGTGGACTAAGATGGGCTTACCTCTCAACGTAAATTTCTTGTTATGAAAAAAAAAATTTATATATGAACATATTTGTTTAAAATATGAGAAAATTGAGTCAAATATCTTCATTGACATATATATTAATTGAACCATACATATTAATTATTTAGGGCGAATCGGCTAAAAAGTCCATAAGTCTTTTCCACTCGTAATCACCCATTGAATAGGGGTCGGCCCTCTAATTATTCGGTCGGCATTATCATTGTGGAATGTTGCTTCAATTGTCCGAACAATGCATTTAGAAGATTTTATGGCTTATTTGACTGTTCACTTCTGTAACCTTTAGTTAGTCCTTATAAATTATAATACCAGCCAAGATTGGTTAGGAAGGACATGTTTGAAGTTTACTAGTTTCAATACCACGATAATAAGAAGGTTTATTCCATTTTAAGTTAGAGGATTGATTAGCCAAATTTTACATTTAGCCAATCGTACTCTAATCCCAAAACTTTGTCTAGAAGCTCGATTAGTTCAATTCAACTCATAAAGGTACTAGAGGTGGGTTTTTGGTCTTTTGGTGAGGATTTTTAATTTTGCATTTTTTTGAATCAAACTCAAGATACATAGTTAAGGAGTCAAAGTTTTTCACTTTAACCAACCTCACATTGATAAACTCAAGAACTCAGATGATCACATAAAATTAGTATTTCCATTTCTACAATTCTATCCAATTTATGACAATTATATTAGGAAAAATTATACTTTACCCATGAACTATAGGTAATGTGCACAATCATATATTCTCATGAATTTAATTTACACAAATTTAGTATTTCTATTTCTAGAACTCTTTCCAATTCAATTCAAGACTAATTATATGATTTTTGTCGCTAACATTATATAATGATTTCTCAATCTACCTAAAAAACCAAGGTTCAATTATTAGGTCTTGACTTCATTTAAGTATCAGGAACAACAATAAATGCCCAATCAATTTAAAAACACTTCGATTAAATATCAAGAGAGTATATATACAACCATAAGCTTATACAACCTACAAGTTGGATTAGCTAAAACAACTAGAGAATTAAGGCACTTAGCATATAAATACGCCCTTAACAAAAGGAATTTAAAAGAGATAGTCTATTAACAACTCAATCTCTCCAAAAATCAATGTCAAGTGCCATCTTAACTGCATGGTGGGCAACCAATCGTTAGATTATAGTTATTAGACTCAACCCAGTGATTGATTTGACTAAGACACTGGGTCATTGGTTGGACCAAATTTCATTGAAACAATATATAAAATATAATTTAATGTAGCCAAATATATAATTAATGGCATACAAAGACTAAATAATGTGATTGCCATAGTGGCATAGGAGCGTACCTGCTCCTTAATGGAAGGGGTTTGAACCCTGCCATTGGAATTTTTGAAAATTCCCTTAATGCTATTCGTGGCTAGTTTGGGGGTGGTTCACTGGCCAGTTTGATAAAAACTAAGTAGTTCACTCTGGTTTTGACCAAATATGACTAGTTCATGTGTAGAACCAATCCGATCAAGAACCGAATTGAACCCATGGTCAGTCCATTGATTTCCAGTTTGAACTAGCCAATTCAATCCAGTTATGATAACTATGCATTGGATTGCTTAGAAGACCACAACAAACTTTCTTTAAAGAACCTGATTTGAAGAGAAAAATTGTACATGGATAGGTTGCTCTGTAGGAATTCTTTGAGTTATTACTGTGATTAGTCTTCCTATTGAATTAAAACAAATCCAGTCCTAAGCCTGTTGCTCAATTATAAACCAATACAAACACAAGTTGTTGATTTAGTTTATCACTTGTCATAATGTAGAACTCCTAAGTTGCTAAAAGTGCGAGCAACTATGAGAAAATCTAGATATGTGCTTATTACACTGTTCACAATTCAAGTACCACTACTGTCAAGAGAAAGGGACCGGATTAGTTGGTCCGTCCCACGTTGGGGACCAACATTATTCCCCTCTTTGTTAATCGTTTTAAATCACTGGATGAGAAATATTTTGTATCGAATGATTGTGGTGTAAACATGTGCATTTTGCCCTGAATTTGTTAATAAGTCACTATTATATACACATTTCGCATATGTGCCCCTTTGTTCTCTCCAAATGTACCCCCTTGTTCTCTCCAAGTGTGGTTATGTTGTGAGTTGTGACGGTGGTGTTAGAATGCACAACTTGGGTTTGTCATGGACGATCGCGATCGGGCCAACCATTGAAGACCTTAAGATAAGGGAAGATCATCCTTTGGTTTTCGTGGAAGACGGCAAACAATAGTCAAAGGGCATGAGCAGCGATTCTCGCTCGAACCTTGAAATTGGAATCCTCGACGCGATGTTGGCCACTTGCCGTTGTTTGGTTGCAGGGGAGGGGATATGTTCTTCACTTGTTCACTGTTTATTGCAACTTCTAGTCCATGCTAACTTTCATTTATTTATGCCCTCATCGCTATATGTTTTTTGTTTTTCATTTTCTTGTGAAGAAATGCTTAATCGAATGGTTTGTTGGACATTGTACTGTTTTTGTTTTGTTCTTATGCTGGAATTTATTGCATCATTATCTTTCTATGGGTCAATTTTTTCACAAGTGTCAATTTTATTTTAATGGCCTTTTTTAGCACGATTTGCTTATCCAAAGGTTCATCTATTTTTCTTCTTGTTTTTCCTTTTTGGAATCATATGCAGGGACATCCTATTTGTTTTTCCTAAAGTTTTGCAATGGAGTGGATCCTTTTTATATGCTTTTGTTTTGGAGGAATTGTTGACCTTCAGCAATTCAGTTTCCTTCTTATCCTAGTTTTATTGATTCTCATTATTGGAGTTTGATTTATTTGTTCTGTAATTTGTATTACTGATCCTTGCTCCTAGTGGTGTCACTGGTTTTGATTATAACTTGAATGCAAGAAAGAAATTTATTTTTCTGTTGATTAGTAGAATACTTTCACTCAAGGTTGCAATTCATTTATATAAGTCTTTATCAGTTAGAATATAATTCATTAACATGTCGTTACTAATTTGAGGATTGTTGCATGACTTTCATTTGCACAAACTAGATCATTTGGCTTGCATATGTATTTTATTTTCGTTGTGGATAGAGCAAGCAAGTTTTTAATTTGGTGCTTATTGTTAATTGTAATTACACTACTTCTAGCTCCATTTTTTTTATTCTGGTTCTTACGTAGTGATTTTAACATTTTAATGCTCTAGATACCGGCTGAGGTCAAAAGTTGAGATTAATCACCACATAAGATTTCTCATGCTGGCAGCGATATGATGCACAGACTTTCCTGAGAATTCCTTTTATGTATAAGAACTAGAAATGGGCTCTATTGAATAGTACATATACCTATTCATTTGTTGTGAGTGTATAGTTTGTATGCTTCCTCATTGTCTCTACTATTGTAGCAATCAAGAATATCCTCTGTATCTATCTCCTCTTCATCATTGTTGGATTCTTTTAGTAGTGATGAAGAAAGAGTGTCAAAAGGATCCAAGTCCAGGTGTCAAAGATCAAAAAAGGAAAAGAAGCTCAAGTCTATAATAGATTCTGGAATCGATGATGAAAATGACAGTCCTGTTTGCTTTTCAAAATTCTTTGGGACCATTGAAAGTTTACAATGGTTGATTGAATACTTGGTTTTGTATCATAAAATTGTTTTCAGTAAATAGTAAAGTTTGCTTTATTTTCATGATGAACATATTCTTTCCTTAAAAATTTGTAATTTTGGGTTACATAGAATATGTTCTCTTTTAGAGAGATTATTTTGTCCTAGGTTAATCTGTGAGATGAAGTGACCATTTTATGTTGGAACGAATACAAATTGAATAATTGATGTTTAACAAAACATTCCAAGATGAAGAAGAAATGATAATGGAAGTTTTTGAAAATATAGGAAAAGAAGGATATATTACTAAATGACTTTGCATGTTTGATAGTTCTATACATTGAAAGTGCATATTTGAACGCAATGCCTTTTGGTTTTGGAGCTACAGTTTGGTGTTGGCTGAAGAGTAACGAAGTGCTAAATAATTTGCAACCTCCAAATCATTTGCAATGAAACTAGTCTCAAATTATATAGGACACATAGAATATGAATAAGTGCATAATCTATTCTCTTTTTTTCAGTTGAACAATAAACTATCAACAACTTAACAAATAAAACAGAATATGAAATATGCAAATATTACATATTTAAACATTTGCAAGTATCATAGGGATATAGAAATAGTATAAGTAGTAATGTCTATGTTGTTTAGAAGGTAAATCTTATACATATTTAAACATTATTCATTTTGAGGTCACAACAAAACTAATCGCACCGAGGAATCAATCATAATGGTTGTCAACCATTAGACATTTGTTATTATACAAAAACATGAAGCATTATTGCATGCCAAGTAGTGTTGTAACTCATACAGCTTCCAAGCAAAAGAAACACCCATCCATTTAAATCCCAAAATGCTTTCTTATATCATGCTAGTGTATCTCTAAACCAGCATCTGAAGATCATATCTCACCCTTGAATGAGAATTTTCTAGGTGCTTTCTGAGCTTCTTTGGACAACCCTGCAAAACACAATACTTTAAGTAATAAGCTTAAAATATAACCTTCAGAATTGACATGTATCCAAGTTAAGGGCAAAGCAGATAAGATTGTTCACCTTTGCTTTCATATATAACTTTCGCAGGTGACACCTAAACCCGAAACCCATAATCAAATTAGCCAACTATTTAACAAGTCTGAATGATCATTGATAGAAACTAACGACAAAACAGAAACAGGTAAATTAAGAGGTCTCTGGACATACTTACTTCAATAAAGCTCCCAAAGCAGAACATGATGCATCATCATCAATGGAACCAACTTAAAACTGAAGACGAGCAAAGTCAACAAAAAGGAATTCGGATTGTCTGAATTCCCCCCCCCCCCCCCCCCCCCAAAAAAAAAGGAGAAAAACTGTAGTGAGCTTTTAAAAAAAAAATTATTGAGACTTAAGCTAAGCAAAGGGAGTTCGGACTACTTGAATTTCGGGGAAAAAAAGGAAAAAAGAAAATAGCGGAACGGTAGCAAGGCACAAGCCAATTTGTACTGTCCAAATTCCCAAAAAAAATTTATAAATAAGTAAATAAATATAAAAAATTCAAAAATGTTTTTCTATTTGATGATAATTAGGGCACTCCCCATCTTTCTTCTAATTAAGGTGAACACTGCACTAAGCTAGCAAAAATCCCATGATTTTCTAACTTAATGAGGACCAAAATGCCTTAGGAAAGTGGATATAAAACTATAAAGCCATCTAATTTAACGATCCTCATCACTCTTTCATTCATTCAACCACCTATAAGGATTTGTCAACTCAAAGCAAAACCATAACTAAAGCACAAAAATATAAAACCTGGTCAGGCATACAAATCACAAAAATGCAGCAACCAGATATGCTTATGCTGTGATTTATCTATTTATCAGTCAGTACTAACAAGCAGAAGCCTCAGTTAAAATTAGCATATATTAATCAGATCCAGAGCAGTAGCTCAAAACATAAAGCATCTCACATGTTAACAAATAACAATTTAAAAAAGTTAGCCCACAGGAATTTGCTAGTTGAGACATTTGTCTCCCCATTAACACAGAAAATATGGCTACCTACAAATAAGATAACTAGAACTCCCTCGACGCCTTGTTTTTGGTGGCTTGCAAGTAATCTGCTCAGTTTCAGCCTTCAATGATGGGGATGAAAGGGGATTTAGGTGTTTGAATCTGAGTTAAAATTGTTAAGTAAGCATCGCATAAGATCCTAGTTGCAAAATAACATAGTTTGGACCCTCTATTAAAAACATGCAGAGGGAATATTTTGTAATTTTCTCAGTGAGACTAATGTTGGTCCCCAACATAGGAGGGACCAACTAATCTTGTGCCCAAGAGAAAACCTAGGTATGTTAAGTTGTTAACACCTCTTCTTTTGGATCTTGGGGGAGGGCTTCATTGAGCCCTATGCCAAGATTGATTAAACACAATCCTGTTAGTCTTTAAAGCTACGGATACACGACTGTGACACAGCTAGCCCCGTCCGCACAACACTTAGATGGTGGTAAGATCACAAATTGGGTTCAGTCTAATATGATATATTGATATTGATATGCATGCAAATAATACAAGTCTGGCCTATAGTTTACTTTGGGCATATATTTTATTAGGCCGCTTTGAGACCAAATTAAAATACCTTTTTAATTGATGGGTTTGTTATCTTTCTTGCGCGCATGATGTGCGTTGGTCAACCAAATTATTCAATCTTCTTTTATATTTTTTGAACTAAGAAATTTATGCCTAAAAGAATACTTAGTTTTAAATACACGTAAAAAATATTGCTTATGCACATATAGGCAACACTTTTTCTAAATGTGTTACTTTTGATATAGCAAATGCTACACTTTTAAAAATTAAGGCATTATTTTTCAAAGAGTTGTTATATTATTTGTGGTCAATTGTCATAGGCAATATTTTTTAACAAAAGGGTATATTTTTAAGCTAATGCATCACTTTTTATAGTGTTGTTATAATAAGTGTGGTCAATTATTTAAGGCAATACTTTTGAGTTCAGAAGACAATATTTTTTAGATATCAAAGGTAATATATTTAAAAAAAATATTGTCTGTATATACAAAAGTAACACTTTTCATATGTTGCAAAAAATAAGTGATGTTTTAGGTCAAATTTCTCGTAGTGCAAAAAAAATAAAAATAAAAAATCACCTTTTATGTTCATAATTCGTTGCCCATGAACTATTTTTTTTTTCCAAATAAGACAAACATATAGCAAGCCTTGGTCTGTAACACAATTGCTGATATATATTTGACTAGTTCATTTCTTAGGATCAGATTATCATTTCTTGCGTCCTTTATCATTTCAAATATTATTGTTCACCTACATATAGAATACTGAATACACATATATAATAATTTAATTAAATATTATAAATAATTAACAAGAAATAAATTCATTCAAATATATCTTATTCTCCAACTAAATTCACATAAAAAAAAAACCTATTTGGACCTTACAAAAATTACGAGAGGCAAATTAAATCCTCAGGGCATTATTCATGGTCCATCATCATAGACGTGTTAGTCTCTTTGTTAATTTCAACACTTAGCAGAGAATGACACATGACCCGTTAAATTGATGATGAAGTTTCGGCCATGATAGCACGCAGACGACGTCATTTTAGTGTGAAATTAATAAAGAATTAGAGAATGAAAGGTGATAGGGTTCCAGGATACATAACCGTGATTAATGAAAAAGAAGACCCAAACATGACCCTTTTATGAGTGTTAGAGTGTAAAACCATTAATGTGCCTCTATTAAATAGTGTAAGATTTTGGGGGGATGATTTATGAAATAATATCAAAACCTCTATAATTAACAGGTCTAGAATTTGATCCTTGTTATCTCTCTAAAATATATGTTAAATTTATGTACAAGGTGGAGTGAGTTAATGCATTGCCCTTGCTTCAAATCAAAGAAATTGCATAAGGGATTGAGGGGCCGCGATAAAGTATAAAATCATTCAATTGTTTCTACCCAACACCTTAAGCTTTTGGTAGATATGATTTACGGCAATGTGAGTGGAGCTAAATTGTAATATCTCAAGTCCATGTATCCATAGACAAATCTAATATGGCCTTAGGGTCTCCCAAGACGCATCTGTGTTGCCGGGAAGACCTCGGATATATGAAAGACCCCCAGTAATTACAGGTCAGGTGTTTGTAGCTGTAACTTTGCCAGGTGAGGCTTATGAGCTCGCCAAGCGAGGCCTTTTTCTTTCGAAAGTGTTCTAGAGCTTGGTGAGCTTGCCAGGAGAGGCTTATCAGCTTGCCAGGCAAAGCCAATTTCTTTTGGAATGGTTCTAGAGCTTGTGAACTTTCCTAATGAGGCTGAGAGGCCATCAGAAAAAGGTTTCTCGATGCCATAACAGTATCTAAAAGGCATAGTTTCGATTTAAGTAACCCAAATCCCTTTTAAAACCCTTCCTAGTCATAATGTTCTTCACTCCAAAACCGAAAACCTAGCATCCCAAACACTCTTTTCTCCTTTTCACTTTCTTACCCACTCAATCTTACCTCCTCCAAGCTTTAAGGTAAGAGATTTTGGTAGTTTATGTCATCTTTCTCTCCTTCATTTCATGTTCTTGAGTTTAGGTCTTGTTAACTCATTGTTGTCAAGTGAGGGTGCTGCCCTAATGTTTATAGAGTTGATTTAGAATTATCATAGATTAATCATGGGTTTGTGATATTACTATGGTAGACGTTGGTGTCATTCCCACTCTATAGAGTTCCGTTAGTATTGATACCATTTCTTCCTCCTCTCTAAGTGAGTGAATTCAATCATGTGACCAATATTTTGGTCATTATAAATATTTTCTTAGCTTGATGGTATAGATTCATAATCTTAGAGATTATTCTTAAAATGAAAAGAGATTATTGTGATTTTGTCAAAGTTTATGTATGAATTCTAAGTGAGCATGAAGTATGTATTATGAAAATTCATGGGACCATTTGTTGCTAAAATGACTTTTATGAATAGCTAGATTATGAATGTGAATATTTAGAGGTGGCATGACTATCTTAATTATTTCGAGAGTAGTATATTTATATGATGTAGCTTTCAAACTCAGAGTAAAGTCCAGTTATGAAGTTTTAGAGAAAATACTTAGTTTTCATGATTTAAAGACTCGACAGTAGTTATAGAGAGAAACAAAAAGTGAGTTAATAGTTGTAAGAGATCATTAACCTTAGTACCAAGTTGTCATCCAGAGGACAATCTCACCCTAGAGTATTTAGAGATGGAACTTTGTTAGGTATCCAAATTTGAGACCTTGTGAGGTACCCATAAAGTTTAGAGTAAATCCAAAGATTTAAAGTTGTTGTATTGATTATTATAATTATATGTATCTTTGTTGATTTCCCATGTGGAGGTTACGGGTAGGAATTTATTCAATGAGTTTTAGATGAAATTCACCCCTCCTTTTTTTCCTCTTGCAGGTCCTTCTTAGCCTCTTCCTTAGCAGTAGTAGAGATTCTAGTTTGATGAAATTCACTTTGGAGTGAAGTATTTTTGTAGTGCCGGTAGGGTCCCGAACCATAGATGGTTATACATTTTGTTTACCATGATTCAGATTTATTGTGTATTCCAAATTTTATAGCTTTTATGGTTCTTTTGTACAAAACAACTCAATATATTTTGAGATATAAATACAGTTTCAGATTTGAATTATGAAATGAATTATTTATATTTACCATGATTTGAAAACACAAGTTGATTTATATTCAGAGATGGATTTCATGTTTAAATTATGCATATAATACGAATCAGATACCATTCGACTTATTGGGGATGAGATTTTTTACTTGCTAGTCACATTTTCAAACGAGTCGTGACATAAATTCAGCAGTTTAACAACCCATGTATATTTTCTGTGAAGAATTGCTACAAATTTGCAAAAGCACTAACTCGTACATCCTCTGTATTTAATGGTGAGGGACCACATTAAGGTTTTCAAGTCTTTAAGGACTAATTTGTCTTGCAATTTTGCTCAAGAAATAAAGTGGATTTCTTGTCTATATTCAAATATCTTATAATAGTTCACTATACAATTATAATTTTTCTTGAAATATCATTTAATTTATTTTGGTTTTCATTTTGATAGAAGAAAATATGATTACCAAACAACAAAAATAATAAAGAATTATAAATAATAAATGTTAAATGCAAACAAATTAAAGAATTTAGGGCAAATAACATTTATCTCATTTGAGATCTATAACTATTACACATGTGTTTTAAGTTTTTGAATTGATAGTTAAATCTCTTTATTTATGTAAGAACATTACAATAACCTTACTTAAAGATGAGGGCACGTGATGACTGGTACATATTATAAATTTTAAAAGATTTAAAATATAAAAAATATTTTATCATTAGTTATTTGTCCTATTTCTGTTAAGGTGCTTTCTCACACACAAATGAAAAAAATATCTGCATAATGAAGATGTAAGTTGTGTGATTTAAATAGATGACAAATAATAGAGTTATTGTGTGGAGTACCATACAGCCAATTCCATATGAAACACCATAAGGTTTTTTCCCCTCTCCTCATATTCTCAATCCAAATCTAAAATCCTAGGACCTCATTAAGCTACCAATTGAAGGCCATGAATGTTATCTTCCTTACCACCGCTGCAAAGTTCCCTTCCACAATTGGCCTCTCTTCCTCCTCACTTCGTTGCCATAAGACGGCGTCAAGACTCATGACGAGGGCAGACGATGGCGTTGCGGCATCATGAACAACAATCTTCCAATAAAGCTCGTGACAACTATGTGGATCCCAAACAATGGTAGTGAGAATGAGATGACACTGTGGTGCAAGGATGAAGATGGTGATGTGATGGCGATCCATGATTGAGAGAATGACGCGATGTTGCTTCGCAGTCATGTTGCAGAGAGAGGGGAAGGCTCATTGTTGCTGAGGGTGAGATGGTGATAGCGGGGAGCTTGCAACGGCGATGCGGTGGCTGGCAATTGACTGAGATGTTGAAATGGCAATATGGAGGTTAGGGTATTATCGGTATGGAAATTTAGTTTGAATAAAGCTACTCTAAAAAATGTTTTGTGCTTATGGATGAAGTTATGGATGAAACAATGATAGAGGAAAGATTTCTGCCGGTGCTAGAGACCAAGCTTGTTGTTAAGGTGGCAAAGGTAGAAGGAGATGAGGCATCTAAAGAGAGAGAGGAGAAATATTTAGTGTGTTGGGCACTCATAGGGTAAAACAATATTCCACTGCACATGTTGTTTACTGATTCGAAACAACTCATATTTTCATTATGCAGATTTTTCTTTCATCTATATGTGAGAAAGCCCTTCTGTTAAATGTCATGTCATCTTTCTCTCCAATCACCATTGCACCGCCACCACCATGTCATCCCACTCCTTCCCACCTATTCATCATAGTAGCCCCATCCCCATGAACTCAAACATTTAGTGGATGATCTCTAGCCCTGACCACAACCCAAATTAAGAGTGAAAAAAAAAGGGGATTGAGCAAAAGAAAAAAAAGAAGAAGATATAACCATAAATTAACTATCAGCTAGGCCACCAACCCAAACTAGAAAAAGGATTAGCTGAAAAACAAATATACCAACATGAAACAAAATTTTAAAAGATTAAAACAAGATGCATCAATAAAAGAGAACCCTATCTAGTTAGGAACTTGTGTTTGAATGCAACTTCAAAGGCGTTGATGAGATGGAGGATGTGGCAGTTTTGCACGATGGTTTGGTTGTGGTTGTCAATGATGGTGAGGGGGTATCATAGTGATGGTATGGTGGAAATGGAGGAGGAAGAATGGAAAATTGGGAATCGAGGTGTTAAGTCCTATTTTTTTTTTTTTTTGTTAGTAAGGGTAAACTGGAATTGTCCGAGAAAAATATTGATGGAGTTTAACACTAGCTACTAGTATAAATGGGAAGGAAATGTGAAACTTAAAAATTGAAGGATCCAAATGTAATATTGATGAACTTGTAATTTGTCCAATAACTTGAGGAAAATTTAAAGGGGATTATTAATTTCCACACCTTCAAAAGTGGAGGCTAACAAGCTCAAAATTTTGTTTTATAAAAAAAAATGCACACTCCCCATTTATTAATTAACTTATAATTATGGGTTGTTTTATAATTTTCTTTTATTCACATTAATTGTTACTTTGACTTTTTCTCTCACTTAATTAATTTTCTCTTCGTTGTTTCTCTCACATAATAACATATGTTTTTATTTTTCTCTTTCCTAAATAATCATTTTAAATATATAAAAATAATTATAATAGCAATAATAAGGAATATAAAAATATATTATTTTATGTTATAGTATTTGATTCTCAACGGTATCGAACTTTCATCTCAAAACAACTATTTGATTGTATATTTACTTTTTCACACAAAATTTTTGTCAAAATAAAAAATTTGCAATTTTGTTTTATTAAAATAAAATTTCAAAATACAGAAATGTTGACAAAACCCTAATAATACCTATTTACAGGTATGAGTTGTATAATCTAAGATAATTTTTTCTTCGCATTTAGTAAAATACATTGGTTTCAATTTTTTAATAAATATGATTTTTTAAGTAAGAAATTATTTTTGTATGGAAGTTATTTATTTATCTCAGCTTCGATTTAAAAGTTTTTCTAAACGTAAATTTTTAACTTTTGAAGATATATTGACAGGAATAACTTAAATAAAAAAGTAATTTTTCATTAAAACTTTTCTTTTAAGAAGATTGAAAAAACACACTCCAAATTTGAACTTGATTTATAATTTCGCTTTACTCTAAAGAATATTGTATAATATGGTGTGTTAAAACTTAAAATTCATCACTGATATTTTGAGTAGTAGGAAAGCTACCGCCTAGTCTAACGAGAGGGAGATCTATGAAAGATTTTGAAAATCAATAAGAAGTCTAATGGATAGGTTAATTAATATTCTAGATAAATAAATAATACAAGGATGGAAATTACACGTCCTTAGATCATGTATTCTTTTTTATCCTACCAATTATTAATTGCTACATAGAAAATAAATAATACATATTTAATAATTATATTAACTTTTTAAATGCTCATCTTTACGTGGCAATTGATTGATGTAATAGGGAAAAAGACCAGATTTAGATACAAGTGATTTCCGTACTTAATATATTGCCTCATAACGCCAATAATTTTGTTATCTTTTTAACATTATTAAATTATCGACTAAAGCTTTTTAAACAGGTAAAAAGTTTCAAATTAGTGTCATTGTTCCAAAAAATAAATTTTGGACACCATGCATCTGTATTCTTTTGAATGGATAGAGGAAGAAGACCACTTAAAAAAATAATAGGTGAAACTATTAAAATAGACCAAAATGAGTTAATTGGTTAAGCGTGAACATTACTTTTGATAGAACATTATGACATTATCTATTTTGTGTAGTCGATTCTACTCCATAGGACAATCCTTCCTAATGGAAGTAGTAGTTGTCATTATGCATATTGTTTTCCCCTAATTATTGTATAAAATAAAGACTGAGTCATATTTTTCTACATTCAATGTTAAATATATTCCCATCTGCATATTGACTCGTAGTTCTCTTTCATTTTTTTTAACTTGTGACGATGTATATATTATCAAAATTCGTAGCTATTAATGTACTCCTAGTGACTTGTTAGACATATACTTTAGATTTGCTGCTTGGTTAATTAGTCAATGCAAACAATATAATGTCGATCAATATGTAGCATATGGAACATTTCATATATTTTTTCGTACATAAATAAAATTTTTTTTAGGGAAAGATCCACCGCAACTTATGATTAAGTTATGCTGTAAGTTTGTTATGTGCTTATTATAGCCTATTAATGAAAGAACTCAATAAACAAAGTCAAGTTATTACAATATATATTGGGTTCGGGAAGCCAATATCTATCACAGACCATTATAGTAAAATTGAAAATAGTAGAGATGGCAAGTACGTAAATGAAATTGTATATTGTTAATAACCAACCTAGAAAACAGGCAATATACAAGCAAAAGAACTAGAAAATGCAACTGATGATCCAAATGTTTTTAAGTTAATTAGATGCAGCAACCATACAAACACTTCAGTGTCTCAATGAAGATTTAAACAGGTCCACTAAGCTCAACAAGCACCATAGCTTGGTTTGAGATGCTAAAACCCAATCTCTAAAAGATAATCTACCAAAAATTGAAGGAAAGGCATGGTGAGACCTTTGCCTTTAATTTTCTCCTGAAAAGAATACATATGTGCCACTATTTAGATTTGAAATAGTTAAGTGCAAAGTTTACGGCTTCATCGGCAACACGTTCTAAGTCTTCGTCATCAATTTCCTCAGTTGGTTTCGAATCACCCTGAACTAATTCCTTAGCACCTGTCTCGTAGATAACATCATCGTGTTCATCAATATTCATTATTGAGCCAATGAGAAGCTTTGAACCAGCTTCATCATTGGCATTTGAGGGAATGGCCTCATGATGATTAGAAATGTTCAAATTCACACGATGGCCCTCGGATTTAGTTTGAACAGTAGCCTCATCTACATTATTCGATGCTCCACCAGCAACAAGAGTAGTTGTAGATCCAGGAAGAAGGACTTCTAGATTCACATTTGGGGGAAGGGTCGTCTCCTCTGAAATGTTCCCACCGAAGACACCCCCCTCATTAGAACTATTTAGTTCCTCCAACACTCCCTCGCCCAGCTCATTCATCCCAAAATTTGGAGCTGCAACAAGTTACAAATATCAGAAAAACAAGTTCAGATAATTATTAATGTGCAAAGAAATTGAGAAAAATGGTAGAAAGGACGTTATCTAGTGTTTGCCAAAATGAGTATATATATATATACCTTCTGCAGAAACCGAATCACCATGCTTCCCAACAGAAGAATCACCGAAGGTTTTTGCCTTTGCCCCCTGTGAATTTTTCCGGGTCGTCCCATTGCACTGACAGGAAGTACAACACCAGTCACCAGATGGAAGCATCTGCAAGGAAAAAGCAAATGCTTTTACATTAAAAATGTAGCTAGAGTACAGGTAGAAATAACCTATAGAGTTAATATTTAGACATTTAAGAACATATACAATTTTCTCTGAGTTTTATGTCCTAATAAGAAATTGACAATGAAAGAACTGCAATAAGGCTAATTATATCAAAATTAATTAGTAAAAAGGACCAAACCACAATCAATCATATACTTACATCCATTTTTAAGCAGCTTAGATGGAAAGATGAAGGGCAACTATCACAGCAAATAAGATTTCCACCGTCTCCACATAGAAGACATGAGTCATCATTTGGATCTTCATATACACCAATGAAATGATAACTCTCTGTGTCTTTCATTTTCCTCTTTGATGCTTTAGACAACATACTAATGTCCAACGTTGGTATAGGTACAAATCGAAAATCTCGCAAAAAAAATTTATTAATTCCATCACCAGCTTCAAAATGTTTTCTAAGACTCTCATAGGCTGAGGTAATTGACCAGTAAATTTGTCCTTTTAGATTATAGTATGCCACTTCCTCCTCGACTTTTCCTTTCCGTTTTTTCAGACCAATTTCCCAACCAGCAGCTAGAAGCAGCTCCATTATTTTAACTCTTATTTTTGAACTGCTTTCATCAATAGACAAATTTCCAGCATTTGCTGCTTGATAATATTTGCTTTTTCTTTTTCCCTTAGTACTCAACATTACTTCATCCGTTTTAAAGCTATCATCAGCACTATCAAAATCAAATTGACCATCACCTTCTTTTTCCTTTCCCTCATTCTTATCTTTTTCATCGTCTAACCCCCTTTCCCTACTAACATCTAAAATTGCGAGAGCATTATCACCTCTCATCCTTGAAGCTGCACGCAATATTCGAGCTCCAATAGAGATGTTACCACTGGTACCTTCTCCAATCCTAATCATATTAACACTAGCCTCATTCTCACTCACTCCCATGGAGATTTTGACCATTGACACACAAATCTTACACACTCAAGAAAGATTAAGTACAAAAAATGTGAATCTTGTTCAATTCTCTAGAGATGGATCTGCATATAACCAAGTGAAAATCAAAGAAATAAAATGGTTTAATTAATTTTTTCAAAAAACTACATATAAACATAAATAATACATGATCAACTAGAGCATCAACATCATGAGATAAGATGGTAAAGAGTTTTTCATACTTACTGACGTTAAGAGAAATTGGACACAGGGAGCTTAGGACGAACTAGAGAGACAAATCTAAAGGAGTTGTAATTTTGCAGTATGTTGTGGTATGAGAGTGGGTTGGGAAGAAAGTGACTTTATAATGTTTCTGGCCTCTCTTTTTTTTTTTTTTTTTGACATTCATTTTTCCATTTCTCTCCATCACTTATCTCTCGATATTTTTTTTTTCTTTTTCAATTTAATAAATATGGGCATATTAATAACTCCTCTTAAATATTTTACTTTTTTAAATTTGAAAATCTTAGTATTCTAAAATAATAAAATATGTTAATAAATTACCATTTATTTTAATTAATAAAAGAAATCTCCTTCCATTTTAATAAAACTTTCTTCTTGGATATATATTCAATCTTCTTGGCTAAGCCGATATTTATCGATCTTTGACATACAATTAAATAAGATTTTTCTTTAGCATTTGGTAACTCGTGAACATCTTTCTTATGTTATACATATGCCGTAATCTACCTTTACGTTCAGTGTATTTTTCAAAATCTTTCACTGACACTTCAAAGCTAGACTAGATATATTATAACAACTCAAAATTAAAATAATTAGCAACATGCATTTTGACATAAACCTAGTTAAGAACATTATTTAAAGTTTAATGAGATTTTAAAATTTAGCTTCACGCTTATTAAGCGTGACAAAGATTCATTTCGTATTATACAATTTATAGCTATAAATAATTATTAATGTTTTTAGTACATGCATTTGTTAGTGAATAGAAAAGAAATTACATGAAACTTATGATTTTTAGATTTTTAATATGTTAAAAAATTAAAATTTTCTTCTATTTAAATGACATTTACTTTTTGTGATTCATTAATACTTGTCATAATAAAGTGACCACAAACTGGTCTAATAATATAAAAAAATAATAATCCTTGTTGCATATAAAGTGATAATAATAATAATAACAAAAACAGTAATTATAATAATAATTATTATTATTATCCTAATAATAACAATAATAATAATAGTAAAAAGAGTAAAATACTCCCTTGAGTGATAATATTATTATACTCTCATTCCTTCTATTTCTAAAGAATACACTCTCATATCTCTTATAAAATTAAGGTAAGCTGCACTTTAATCAATTTTCAAATTTTTCATTATTTATAATTTTTTCATACATATTATTTTATTTTTGGTTAAAATATCCTTTACCAAATACGCATATTAAATTTTTAATATAAAATTATATGCGATTATAATAATATAAAATATCTCGTTATAAATATATTTTTTAATTATTATATTAAGAAGACAATTATTATAAGTAAAAATAATTAACAGTAATAATAAATTGTAATAATTATTTTTAAATATAAAAATTATGTATTTTTAGCCTATTAATTTTAAAATATTAGTAAGTATTTTATTGTAATATCACATAATTCTTTTGTTATGTTCTTCATGATTTGTCTTTATATACAAAATTAATGAATATCTTTTTATATTTTATATATGTTAATACTCTGAAATAAAAAAACTTAAAAAATATGTAATTTTTATTTTTTTAAATAAATATTACAAATTTTTTTACAATCAATAATGTATTTTTGAATATAGCAAAATTTTAAAATTAAATTAAATACGTGTGTGTATATATATCGATATTGTGTATTATCATCATCATATATATTTTAATTTATAAAAGAATTAATATCAATACTGTGTATCATCATCAAATATTTTAATTTATAAAAGAATTAATACATATATATATATATATATATGTAACACTATTAATAAATAGAGTGAGATTGTCCTCTAGCAGATAATTTGATGCAAACAACAAGGTTGAAATAATAAGACAAGATTTGCAAACTATATTTATTACAATGAGGTTTGAACTTAAAACTTCATATATACAACTCTAATCCCTCACCGCTAAAACAATTCTAGTGGCTTAACACATAACAAAACCCATGTCTGTAAACTCTACATTTTGAGTGGACTAGTTACTGCTTTTGATAATAGATACAAACCATGGGTTTACCTAAAAATAAAATATTAATAAAGGATATTTTGTCAAAAAGAACTAATAAATATAAAAAAAATGAAGAATTAACCCAAAAAAATTGAAAAAATTAAAGTGTATCCTTTCTCTCTCTTTCTTTTTTGGGTGTTTGTTTGACAAATAGAGAGAATGAGAGCAAAATAAAACATTTGCCCAATGAAGGGATTTATATTTTACTCTATTAAAAATAATGAAATATTGTCATAAAATTAATACTTTTTCTATTTCACTCAATTTGTTAATTTTTTTGTTTCAAAATATCTGTCTATGTATCATATCAATGAAGTATTTTTTTTTTTTGGCAATAATATCAGAGTATAATTAATAGTATTCACTGACTTTAATTAGCAGTATTTACTTATTTTTTATTTCTAATAAGCCAATCTTATCTGCTTGTATAACTTTATACTATTATCAAAATTCATTTGGCATTTTTTTAGTATATATGTTTTCATTTTTTGACAAAAGGAGTAAAAAGGAGATGGAAGTTCGCAAGCTCCACATTTTACTTTGGACTAAAGCACCCACAATATTCTTTATAAAATAACTTATAGTTATGAGTGGTTTTATAATCTAATTTTTGCTCATTCACATTAATTGATATTAAATTTTTCTCTCATTTAATTATATTCTCTTCTCATTGTCTTTTTTTTTTCAAGGTATTCACCACCAGATACATCATAACTAATCCTTTTGCATGCGCACTGTAGGCCTATTTAAGGGGATAGATGCCCGCCATGAGTTTTAAAACTCATTCATTTCTAATGTAAGAATTGAATCCTCAATATTTGGTTAAAGAAAGAAAGAGTCCTTGATATCTTATCTTGACCCTTGTGTTTTCTATAGTACAAAATATGATCGTTTGGCTCTTCCAAGATTGTGTCGACGGCTTACAACAAAACATAAGTCATGGCAAGGTGGTACGACTTATGTTATATTGCAAATTCTTTCAGGCTAGTGTGGCTTATGCTTTGGAAAACTGTATAAAGGTGGTGCAACTTATGTATTGTAAGCGTCAAAAGGTCATATTTTGTTGTGCATAAGTTGTGCAAGGCTTGTACAATATCTGTGTAATATTTAATTCAATTTACCCTGGTGTGTGTCTCTCTATATATATGTATAGAATAACTCAAGTTAAAGGAGTGATTTATTGTGAGAATAAAATGAGTAAATATGGATCATTGGATCTTATATGAATTGTCAAAATTAAAACATAAAATTACATGACATTTTTAAATGATCATTTGATCATTAATATACTATTAATAACTTTCAATCCTAACTATTCATATATGGTTATACGGTTTATATTTATTTATCTCACTCTCATAATATATCACTTGTTTAGTGAAAGAGATGTCTATGGTAAGAGTGAGAAGAATAAATATTGACCATTGAATTTTACATAAATAGTCAACGTTAATTAGAACATGAAGTCATGTGACTTATTAAAATGTGTATATGAGCATTAATTATCATTAATTAATTTTTAATTTTGATCATCTATGTATGATTATATAGCCTAAATTTAATCCTCTCGCTCTCATAATAAATCATTAATCCTCATACTAGAGTCATTATATATATATAAAGAGAGAGACCAGTATAAGAATTTTACACTTGCACCAATCTGGTCAAAATGATTTGATTTAATAAAGAAAGAGAATCGTAGATTTACTAAATTATAATTACAATGACGAGAGAGAAACAACAAAATTTTAAAATTAATTAAGAGAATTTGACTATATAAAATAATAATTATAAAATAACAAACAATAACAGCAATATTAGTGAAATAAAGAACTACTTTAAATTTTTAATGAAAATTAAAAATTTAAACTACTTTTGTGAAAATTTTCAGCAATTACGGAAAACGATGTTTTTTAATATTAAATTTCTCTGTCATTTACGTTTTTAATAGTTTTTTTTGTTTTATGGTTTTCACTAATTATATAAAATTCTAATTTTTATTTTTTTAATGTCATTTACATTTTTAATATTATTTATTAAAAATTTTGATGTCAGTTTTTTGGAGTTATTTATTCGATTTTTATTGAGAAAATAATTTTTTAATTCAATTTTTAATTTTCATTTCACTAAAAATAATCAGTTATTTATATGAAATTTTTGTGGTCATTTATTTATATTTTGAAGAGTCTCAAAGTACATATATTTAAATTTTCAATATATATTTACAGAAAAAATAATTCAAATAAAAATATAAGACAAATTGCTATAAAAATATGATTTAAATGAAAATTAAAATATTAGTAACAATAATATAATTATATACTTAAAAATATAAAATTATTAAGGAAATGTGGTTCTTCTTTTAATTGATGATAATTAGAAAATGTAACATTTTCTACTGCATTTTCTTTTTTTGTCAACAGCTATAAAAAAGGTCCATCATTCTTTATCATTACGTTTAATTATTTTTTTGTTACACTTTTTCATAATTTGTATTAAAAATTGGATAGTCAAAATATTTATGTTTTATCGTAATATTTATTAAATACGTAACATTTTTGTAGACATTTTCCAATTTCAATTCACTGATGTTTATATATTTTTTTATTATTTTATAATTGTTAGCCTTTACGTCAAATTCTCCTTTTTAATTAATTATTTGATTTTATTATGTCTCGATCTTCATTGAAACTACTTATAATCCTATAAATTTTTATTCTCTTTCTTTATTAAATTGTGTTTTTTAAAACCATGAGATTAACATTAAAATTAATGGCTAAATAATGGTGTTAGTGTTAAACTCTTACATTGATGTTATTCGATCCTACACACACACATATATATATTATCCGGAAAAAATCCAAATTTTAATGAATAAGAAATTGAAATTTTAAATCTTTCAAATATAAAATATTCAAAAAATTGCTCAACTACTTTTGATGATTCTTCCCCTTCCCTTGCTTCTAAATGAATACATGTCCTAGTAGTGTTTGGCTATTGGTAAATAAAATTATTATTATTTTAATATAATTATAACAGTTTCTATTATTATTATTATTATTATTATTATTATTATTATTATTATAAACACACAGTCCAGATATATTTCTTTAAATCATTCAAATTTTCAATAAGCCAAGTAGATACTTAAAAGATTTACAAAAAAAAGTAGATACTTAAAAGATAACACAGTAACTAATTTTAAATTTTTGAAATATTAAATATTCTTAATTGTTAATTTTATTTGATAATATTATATTTAAGTCATTAATGCGTGTTCTTTTGATAAAAATTAACTTAAAAATTATTAAATTAACAAATTAAAATACTAAATAAAAATAAAAATATTTGATATATTAAAATTAATTGCCTTTTAAAAACTTATCCCTTAAATTAATAATTGACGAGATAGAAAAGGATATATGATTTGGAGATTGATAATTTTGATCCATATATCATTTATTTTTCTGGAATATTAATTAACCTATTCATTAGGCTTAATTGTTTTTCAAAATCTCTTTTACATCTCCATCAAGTTAGACTAGGTCGTGCTATTTAAAAGACTAATACTGAGTTTTAAGTTTTAATATACCTTACTTTATAATATTCTTTAGAATATAGTGAGAAAAAACTCATGGGCAAGTTGAGTATAGCGTACGTTTTTTCAACTTTTTTCAAAAGAAAACGTTTAAATAAAAACAATATTTTGTAACATTCCTTTTAAATTAAAACAATATTATTTTAACATACCTTTTGTTACTCAATTAGACTAATAATGCTTACGTTATTTCAATTTTCTTAAAAGAAAACTTTTAAATAAGACAATTTTTTTTTATGAAAGTTATTGTTCTCAGGTTCCATATATTTAAAAGTTAAAATTCTATCTTTAAAAAATATTTAAATAGAAGTTGAGATAAATAACTTCTATGAAAAATTATTTTTAATTAAAAACCATATTTAAAAAAAAAACATTGAAACAAAGGCATTTTATTAACAGTGAAAAAAAAATTATATTATGGATTACACACCTCATGCTTGTATATTATTAGTGTTTTGTCGACATGTATTTGTTAAGAAATAAAAAAGAAAGTACAGTCAATAAGTTATAGTTCACATAATATCATTCTTGGTCTAAATAACTAAGAGTTTATTAGTATTAGGTCAGGAGTTCTATTCCTATTTATCCATCTTCACCATTTTCCCCTTAGTTTCCACTAAGAGCTCCTCAAAAAAACAAAAAAAAGTATTAAATGGAAATTGATTTTTTTAATTTTTAAATGTTAAATATTAAAAAAAAATTCCACTTTTGATGATTCTTCCTTTTCTGGCTTCTTAACTAACATATGTCTTAGTAGTATTTGACTATTTGTGACTAAAATAATTGTTATCGTAATAAAATATGAATTCAATTGAAATGTATTGACATTGTAAAAAAGATTTATATATTTATCCAATCATGGTTATTAAACTTTTGAGTTAAATTAATCATAAACCCATATGAGTTTATGATATTTGCCACATAAAAATAAATTAACTCATGCATAAGCTCTCTTTTTGTCAAACTTATGTGAGTTTATGTAAATTCTAACAAAATTGGTAAACTCTTGATTCTATCATGAGTTTATGAGTTTAGATTTATATTTGATTTTACCATCCAATTGTAAATTATTCTCACTTTTGGTTGTCTTATACAATATTTATTGATTTTATTTAGCTTATTTTGTTTATTTGTTACTATTTAAATATGTGTTGTTAATTAAAAAATTATATGTGCATGCAAATTAAAGTATTCTATAAAAATTAAGAGATATACTTGGATATATTTTATGATATTTTTTCATTTATATTGTTATAAGATTAAAATTCTTCAATATTAATAATTTTTTATTTAATTATACTTAATTACCACAATATTTTTTATGTAATATTTTACTAATATATAAACTATTATGAATCTATAAGTCGAGTTTACGATTCGAGTTTATCATGTCTTCACGAATTTACTTAAACTCTAGAGTTTTATGGTCTTACATCCAATCATTAAATATAGCTACCTTTAACCCCCCCAACTAGTTGAAAAGTCATATAAAAAAAGAGATTTGATTGGACAGTGTAACATTCTTCCACACTTTCACCAAAATTAATCTCATAAAATATAATAATAATTTTTTAATAACACATGGCCAATAGTTATATTTTTTAAAATCATTCCAAATGCTCAATTACTAAAGATAAAATACAAAATAATGTGAAATTTTTGAAATATTAAATATTCTTAATTCTTAATTTTTAATTTCATTTAATAATTTTATATTTAAGTCATTAACATGTGTCTTAATGACACAAACAAACTTAAAAAATAATTACTAAATTTTTTAAAATCAACAAATTAAAACATTAAATTAAAGAAAAATATTTGGTAAATTAAAACTGATTGTCTTTTAAACCTATCTTTTAAATAAGTAGAAAAAAATACATGTATTGACTACTATTTAACATGTTTCTCTAGGGAGAAAGTCGATGTATTTTGAGAGTAGTACTCTTAAATTATTAGATTTCAATTTGTAAAACAATATTTTAAATTAAATAAAATTATATGTCTCATTTTTTGCAGCTAATAAATATGCCAAATTACGATACAAATGTTCCCATGCATCATTCTCAAAAGGAAAATCCTAGGCAACTAAAAATTTTGTCAGAATTTTATATTCAGATTGATATATCATAATTGTTAAACTTTACATAAATTAGTAGGCTATATTAAATTATTTCATCCAACAATCACTATTATTTATATCACAAATTCTTTGTAGATTTGTTGGATGTATACCATTATTCTTCTCAAAAACACCTATTCTTTGTCCTTTTTTTTCACACAGCTTTTCCATTCTCAAACTCCACTTGATGAGTCCTCCAATAGTTTTCCCATAAATAACACCACTATTCTCAACTTAACATAGTTTTGTCCATTTCTCTCATTGTGATGTCTGAGGTCCACATATCCTCAGCTAAGCCTAATATAGCTTTTAGGTATTCTTGAAATCCCCAATTTGTTGGAAACAATATTGTTATTGAAGTCTGCAATTTTATCCAGAGCAAGCTCAATGCAGCGACCAAGGAGCTAGGCAAGCTCACTGCAGTGAGAAAATGGGGTAGCAAGTTCACTATAGTGAGCATGGCTTCTTGCATCGAGGACCCTCAACGCTGACAGACATCCAAAGCAACACAATTTTGCTAAAAAGACCTTCTCCCTATACAAACCCTCCTCTACGCATTTCTATCATCAAGAATACAACCCTAGTAGCTCCTCCTCTTTCTTCCACCTCTTTTCCCCCATCCTCTTCCATTCTTATCTCCTTCAAGCTTCAAGGTGAGGATTTGACTATGGTTTATGCTAGAGTTCTTTCCTTTTCTTTCTTTTCATGTGTTTGGTTGCTGTTGCTCTCAATTGGTGTCAAGTTAGGATACTATCCTAATGTTCATAAAGTTGTTTTAGAGAGTTTATGGCTTACTCATGTGTTCATGTTGCTTCTATGGTAGATGTTAGTGTCATTCCTATTTCCTAGAGCTCTCTTGGTGTTGATATCACAAATTCCACCTTTCTAGCTAGGTGAATGGGTTCAATTCTGTTATTTTGGTCATTAGAGTTATTTTCTTGGCCTTATGGCATATAAGCATGATTTTAGAAATTGTCAAAACAAGTAAGAAATATTGAGAAATTACATCAATTGATTTTATGAAAAATGTTATAACAACTCATGGGACCATGCTTGTTATAACTCAATTGATTTTATGAATAGATGTTGACTGTAACATCCCCTGCTGCCCTATGGATTGACGACTGTCCCCACAAACCAATACAGAGTCTTTTCAACGTGCTTTGTTCTCATTTACACGCTTCCTGTGAAAACTTCCCAAGAGGTCACTTTTCCCAAAATTGCTCCAAGTCAAGCACGCTTAACTGTAGAATTCTTTAGTGATGGGTTACCGAAAATAAGATGCATCTTGTTTGTATAGGTTGTACAAATCAATTTTTATAAGTCATCCTTAACCGTATAGTCTTATACCTATACAGTCTCAGGATCTCTCTTATTCAGGTATGTAATCGGTTCATTTATGTACCCTTCCGCTTAGAGACCTTGCCAAGAGCAGCTCCTTGTCCGTGCCTTTTCACATCGGCAATCACTCATGCCCTCGTCACCAGGCGTTACATGCCCACCAGCTTTCGTTTGGTTCGTCCCCAAACCACACCGTACTGGGAGAGGTGCAAACTCTAATATTAACTATGAATATGAATATGCTGGTATGCCATGTGTAGTCCAATGCTTTGTGTTTATGAAATAATGCTTTCCAATAATCAGAGTTAGAGCCCGGATACAAAATTTAGAGAAATTATTTAGTTTTCATAATTTTAAGTCTATCTGGTAGTTATAGAGAAATAAACAGTGAGTTAACGGTTGTAAGATCGTTAATTTTGGTACTAAGTTATCTACCAGAGGACAATCTCACCCCATCAGAATATTCAGAGAATAGAATTAAGTTAGGTGTGTAATACGGGTCCCCATGTGGTGCCCTTCAAGGTTTAGAGTATTATTATCTATTATTATTATGCTATATATATCCAAAGATTTTTGTTTCTCTGCTAGATTACTGTACCTCATGAATTACAAGGATTACAAGTTTTTGGACTAGTATGTATGTAAATATGAAAATAGCTTTACAGGCGTTGCATTTTATTAATACTATTATGTATTCTTGCGGGGTAAGAGTTTACTCACTGAGTTTTAGATGAAATTTACCCATTTTTCCTCTTCCTTACAGATATTGTTGTTGTTCCATATTCTTTCTAGCCTCCTCCTCAGCAGTAGCTTTACTTCCATTTGGGTGAGCTTAACTTTGCACTTAAGCATCAGTTTATGTTTCTAGCTAGTAAAGTGCTCCCGTGATTTTACGGGCAATGTCCTGGACCATGTATAATTATAGTATTTTGCTATTATGGTTCAAATTTATCATGTATTTAAACTTATATGTATTTCATGTTTTGTATAGAGCAACTATATTTATATTTTTTCTGATGATTATGGATTCAGATTAGAGACTTATGAAATGAATGAGTTTATATATTGATTATGTTTTAGAAATTAAAATAGTATTTTAAATATACATATATAATAACTCAATGACCATGAGACTTATGTGAGGATGAGATTTCTCACGTGTCAATTACATTTTCAAAACGGGTTATGACACTCATATTGCATGCGTGGTATGGCACGCAACACTGAAGCTCTAATGGACAGGTTGCCGGGAGAAACTTCTTTGTTTTTATCACTATAATATGAGGTACTCTATTTCTCTCACGCCTGACCTTTGATGCCACCCTAAAAAAGAACCTTATTTTTCTTTACTTACTCTCTTGTTCCCCCTCTAAATGTATATTCATTCTTTATCCTCGTATAAATGTACAAATTTTTCTTCACTTTTTCTTTTCTTGCTCTTTGCCTCTGGTAGCATATAACATATTGACATTTATTTTCAGGTCATGGTGGAAACTTGAAATCTCGCTCAAAGGACTTTTCTATATTGTTGCAGGCTTCAAATCTTAAGATAACCCTGAAGCCTTTCCACTATATTTAAATTCAATTCGTTGGTTCCTTATATAATATTTTCCCTTCCTATGTTTATATGGCCAAATCACACAAACACAACACACAGTGGTTCAATTCTAAGCGAAAACACAAAACTTGCAGAAATAGCATAGTTAAAGCACTCATCATGTGAATCCTATCGAATTCTAGAAATAGATCTACGTAATCAATGGTCAAATCAAAGCACTAGAGTGTTTAATCAATTAAGAATAAAACATAAACAACGACTTAAAAAAAGATACAATAAACATAAGATTCTCAAATCGAAAAAAAAAAGAAGAAAGAAAAGGTGTTCGTCACTGAAGAGGAGATATTAGTATACTAAAAGAGAAAAAGAGGTATAGGTATGAAATCGCATCTAGCCAAAATATCATTACATATATAGGATTAAAAGGAAAACAAGTAAAACAAAAAGAGTAAAAGTTTAATAAGAGAAAAAATAAGGTGATGGAAGAAAATAGAAAAATAAACGAAAAAGTCAAGCTCAATTGATACATGATGAGCATGCAAACCCATCACACATCCTTCCCCTAAGCCACCTATTTAGCATCTTGGATTTCAATCCAACACACTAGGGCGGAGCCTCATTTACGTCGAAGGGAGGCAGTACTACTGCCCCACTGAAAAATTGAAAATTTCATGTAATAATTTATATTCTTAATATTTGGCCCCCTTTAACTATTTTTTTTTTTAGTTAATTTTAATAAATCTTTTATTCCATTCAAAGGCAATTATACATATATTTTTGTGTGTGTGGGTGGGTGCAGATCGAGGCGGATCTTCAAGAAAATTTTTAGGAGATCCAAAAGTTGAACATGTGATTGGAGTGTATGAAATGAGAGCGATATCTTTGCATGATAGGTGAAAGGAGAAAGTCATCTCCATTGATTAAATCATACCAGGATGATTAAATTTAAAACTTATTTAAAAGTCATGCGATCACTATAAATTAAAGTCACATAGTTTTATGATCAAATATTGACCATTTATATAAGATTCAATGGATAAATCTATTCACGTCACTCTCATAATTAATCATTCATTTCTCTTAATATATTTCCTGTAACTTTAAAATAGATTACTAACACGCATAAATAATTTTGAACAGAAGAATTAGAAAATATCTTAATTATAATATTGCTATTTGCCTTTTTAAAGACTTGCAATTATCATAAATTGAATCAAAATTTAAGCTTTCAGCAATATCTTTTCTAGAGTATACATATTGGTATAGGGTAGAAATAGATGAGAATTTTTTTAAATCAACTACACATATAATTTTATTAGTAAGTTTCATAAGTAAAATTATACATGAATATTTTTTGTTAAAAATTCTATCTCATTTTTACTCTATATAAAACACACTCTTCATGCAAATAGCCATAATATTTGCAAAAAAATTATGTCATTGTAAATTAAGATAATTTTTAAGTTGATTGTTGGAATAACACATTAACACCATGTATATATATTGATTTTTTCAGAAAATTTTGGGGGGGCCACTGTCTTAAAAAAGATCCGCCAATGGGTGGGTGCATATGTTGAGTTTCAATCGTAAAATGTTCAATATTTTTTTAATATATTGTGACTTCAAATTAATAGTTTTGGTAAGAATAATACATATGTTATTCTCGACATAAAATTAATTATTAAGTATTAATTCCTCCTATAAATATTATCTAGCTCCACTCCTCCCAACACACATCTAAAGACTGCTTAGAAAGCCACAACACCATTTCAAAATCGCTATCTTCACTCGTTAATTCTCACATCATAACACAACACAATGAACTCTTTCGAATTCATCCCTCCAATTTAATTTGTCTAAGGCATTTTGTGTGTGATTTCTTTTTACATATGTAAGCTACGAACATTTTACCATCTTCTAACCACGACGTTGATGTTGGGGAAAAAAGTCATTTTCCCCTTAGAATCACACCTTAAATATGTAAAAATAAAATAAAAACACAATCTTAACACAGAAGAATTAATATGGGAAACTCCAAAACTAGAGAATAACATGACCATTGCTTGAAGACAATCAAACAATAATACTATGCAAAAATTTTCACAGCATATAGGTTTTCCCCTCAAATACCTGAGGGCTGAATACACTCATACTCCGTCAAAGCAAACATTTGATTTACATCTCACAACACTCTAAGACAAGAGTATGGACAAATCACATCTTAGAAAGTGCCCCCGAAAGAGTGTTTTTTTTTTTGAATAAATATATGTACTATGTCTTCTTATATTTGTATATTATTTTTGCCCTCCATTGCTAAAATTTTGTATATTCATCACTGGACAAGAGTATATGGAAAAAAAAAGAAGAAAGTCATATAAAGTATTTTTGACTGGTGCCAATGAAGCAAAAAATTTAAGTCCATATATATAACTTTAACTTCCTACTTCCCTTGTAATCTTATGAGCTATGTATGTGGTACTTGTTTCAATTTTTTTTTTATTTCAAAAAACTCAAACAATACCCACCTTGATTGAGACAAGCACATCTTCAACTTTCATTATTTACACCGAAAATCATAGTTTGAATAAACTATCATATATACTCCACCATGAAATAGTATGCCTTAGGCAATTCCAAGGAATTCATCTCTGCACATATCAAAACCATCCTAAAAATTTTATGGCGCAACTTATATGTTGGCTTTCCTTTGAAATTCTTCTGTTGAAGTTCTTCAGCTATCAACATAACCCCACCACACACCTTCTGTCAATGTGTCATGACCCAACTTGGGCAAATGATCGGCACGTGAAGAATCCTCATTCCCACGTAAACCTCGTGATCTCTGAGTCCCTCTATATGCATAATTTAATATAAAATCCTTTTCCAAAACATAAATACATCTCTGATATAAAACACATAAGTTGCTCTTAATACAAAATAAATCATAGAACTCATAATAATGAAAATACAAAATATTCATGGTAAAAATATGTCAGTCTATCTCTATGGTCCGGGACCCTGCCCGTCATGCACACTGGAGCACTCTATCTCTAATCAGAATACCAAAAGTACTTCACTCACAAAGTAAAGCTCACAAACTGTGAAATCTCTACTGCGGGGGAGGAGATGAAAGAGAAGAACCCGCAGCATCTACTGCACCTGTAATGGAGGAAGAGAGAGAGGTGAGTTTCATCTAAAACTCAGTGAGTAAGTCCTCACCCATAACCCTCTCATGGGACAGTCAAGGGAAATAAATAATATATATATATATATATATATATATATATATATATATATATATATATATATATATATATATTCATCAAACCAGTTAATGTAATAACTCTCAAGTTCATATTCTTAGGAATAACAAATAGTTCTGAAATCAATATTCTGTAGAAATCATAAACCATAGTATGCTAATAAAGAAACAGGAATCTCTAGTTATGTCCAATTCATGTGACATAGCAAATCTCTGGTTATGCATAGCATAACAAAGTCTCTAATTTCTGGGGCACCTAAATAGGTCTTGTTTGTTATTTCTCTGGCCCTAAGGCGACTTGGTATACCAAGGTTAATCTAATAAGCATGCGTTAACTCACAGTCTGTTTCTCTATAGCTACTGTCCAGTTCAATCAGAAATCTAAATCTTTTCTCTATATCTCATAAATCTTCTATCCTAGAGTTCATAAGCTCGAGCATATACAAATTCTCTATTCTGGAAATCATCACAATGTTTAATAAATCTCTAAATATATACTCTAGCTCTTTGATAAAAATCGCTTTAACAATAATGGTCCCATGAGTTTTCAGAAAAACATATATCTCATGCTAATAATTAATTGAAATTAACTCTAATAATCAACGTAAGGATCATAGGATCTGAACCCACTCACAGTTTAAAGCCGGGAGTATGTGGGCCCCACCAACTTGACCTGGAGAGCTTGGAATGGCACCAACAACTGCCATGGAACAACCATAACTCTAGATTAATATCTAAAAATTTCTAGAGAGCTCTATTCTAACTATACTAAAATTGGGGAAACACCCTCACTTGATAAAAATGAGAAAAATAATCAGACCAAATCCAAGATTATGGAGAAATAAAGACATAATCTAATAACATGAACTTACCTTGAAGCTTGGAATGATGGATTGGAGTGAATTTGAGAGAAAGAGAGAAAAATAAGGGAGAAAGGGAGAGAGTCATGTTTCTGCTTCTTTCTGCCCGATTTGGGGTTTTTTAAACTCACTGACACCGCTATAGCAGTATATGACCACTATAGCGGTCTAACCGCGTCTGACGGTCCCACGGAGACACTTATGACCGCTATAGTGGTACCTTAGACCACTGCACCACTTGAACACGTTCTGGTGACCGTTATAGCAGTCCTAGATCGCTATAGCTGTGACAAAAATCCCCAACTTCTGTGTTTTTCAGTCATTCTGACATCTGGGTTGTTCCAACACTCACTTATTTACAATATAAATGTCCTCATTTATTTTACTCTCCATTAACTTTAAAACATAAATGTAAATAAGAAAATACTCCTCATTTGGATTCAAATAAAATATCACAAAAATCAAAACTCCATCAAATCAGAATCCAAATTTTGAGTTTTAGTTCAAATCCAGGAATTTCTGAGATTTTCTAAACTTGTGGTTTAACAATGAAATATTTGTAGGTTTCATAATATTCATTAAAAATCACTCTTCAACTTCTTTTCCCTCAAGGAATAATTACCGAGACTTTTGATTCCAAGAATATGGTTCTATCATATACCCCTCCAAGGAGGTGTAGGATCCAGACTTAGTAAAATTCAGGACCCGACGGTGGTTCCCAGGGAATCCTTGAGGCTATACAGAACCTTACTGCTGACCCGTGTATCTCGGGTATCACATAATGCCAACCACAGAGCATATTAAAGATATATCCCATTGAACTATAAGCTAGTTCTTATATCACTTGTTAGGGAAAAAATCATTTCCTCCTTGAGAATCAACTTAAACATAGACAAATAAAATAAGAATACAATCATAATACAAGAATTAGTATGGAAAATTCCAAAATTGGAGAACAGCCAAGACCATTATCTAAAGTATATGAGGAGGTTTAAAGACAAGAAGATAATAATACAATATGAGGAGGTTTTAAAGTATATAGATTTTCCTCTCAAACACCTCATGACCTTAGTGCACTCACAATTGCCAAATTAAATATTTAGTCTATATTTCATAACACTCTAAGATAAGAGTATAAAGAGAAAAAAAAGGGTCATATACAAGTTTAGAGTGTTTATGACATTTGTAAATTGAAAAACAACTACTCCTTCATTTTCACTCTACTTGTCCATTTTTTTTTAGTTTTTTTATTGCAAGACATCTATCAATTTCTTATATCAAGAAACATAAATTTTTTATTTTCAATATTATTCATAATATAATTAATCATGTTTGTTTTCCAATAATATTGGAGTAAACACTCAAATTGATCTTTGAAAATTTCATTGATGAATAAATTGATCCCTAATAAAAAAAATTAGTGTTAAGGTCTTTCACAATTGTAAAAATAGGACACTATAGGTCCTTGACAATATAACTTTATTGATAGACAAATTAGTCTCTGACAATAAAAAATTACTGTTGAGGTCCTTTACAATTGTAGAAATAGGACATATAAGTCCCTAACTCACCTGCAATATTTTAAATATTGATGTAAACTTTAATTATTAATTTATGTGATACCCACTAATCCTAATCAATTCTAACTAAAACAAACTCCTTTTTTTCTTTTTGGCAAATTCCTCCTCAAACATTCCAATATTTCACCATACCCATTATCAAGAAAGAAATCCTCTCTCCCAAGCTTGTCATTCTAAAAAAAAAATCAGATTTGGAATTAAATTCCTTATGCTTTATCACCACCTTATTCTAAGAAACTATGGTACCAATATCATAAATTTGCAATTATTTCCCCAAAAGAGATGTATGTTAAAGTACAATAATTGCAAGTTTTCATCAGTAGATCAAAGTCAATCTCCCACCAATTCATTAACTGAACACAAATACACTAAAACAAATATGTTTTTGGTGAATTACGAGAAATTAACAAAGGTTCATCTTACTTCATGGGAATTGAAAGACCATTCTCAAATATGAATGAAAAATCATGCATTTGTACCATTTGGTGAAGGGGTGTTTGCACAAAGAAAGGAAGGGAAGAAGAAGTTGTAAGGGACGTGGTGCTCTATTAAATTTTGAAATATTTAATTTGGGGAGGGGTTTGCAATATTGAAATAGTGTATTTTAGTAAATTGATGATGATTAGGATTAATGGGGTTCACATAGATCAATAATTAAAGCCATCTCAGCATTTAATAGGTTGCAGTTGAGTGAATGACCTATAGTGTCATATTTTTATAATTGTAAGGAATTTTAACATTTATATTTTTTTGTTAGGGATCAATTTTTCCATCCACAAAATTGTCAGAGTCTTACAGTGTCCTATTTTTATAATTATGAAGGATTCTAACACTAATATGATATTGTAAGAAACCAATTTATTTATCAATAAAATTGTCAGTGATCAATTTTAATATTTATTCGGGATTAAATTAGGATGAAATACATAGCAGGGGAAGTTAATCAAAACTAATTACAAATCGTGATTGTAAGGCAAGACCTTTAAAATCGAATCACCAAAATCCACTCAGAGTATGAACAAACTACGTGTCGGATATCAAAGTTTCGCCATTCTTTTTTGTTATTGTTTTTATTTCGACGAGAATTAGTTGGCATATGTGCTAGCCAGAGAACCTAGACCGTTCTTCCTCCACCGATAGGATTATTATGTATGTGGATGATGTTCTTATCATATGTTTCTATTAGAAAAAATACTGCAAAACTTTGTCCTTATCAATTTCTTGGGCTGTGGCACTGGCTACATTGGAAATGCAGCAGCTATATAGTTGCAACCAGCTCAAATCCAGGAGTGAATCTTTAGGGGCAAAACTATAAATGGCCGAAAAATTCACGGAATACTCTGATGGCTTATATCATTTCATTGAAAATTAAAAACTCCAGAGACGGTGGGGATCCAAAATTTTGATTCCTTGATTCTGTTTGTTAACCAAATTCTTATTTTACTTGTCTTCATTTGGCCTTTTCTGAGCTATACACTGTCTAGATATGCATCGATTCTGCACAAATCGAAAGAAGATTAATCGATGAACTAGTACTTATTGTTTATTGATATGGACTTGTCCCAATTTTTCACTGTCCAACAACTGTAATTAATTACATCAAATGAACTCAATAGTATAATCAACAGTTATTGTACACATAAATTGCAGAATATAACAAGTTGCATAATATAATGAAGGCTTTTGGAGAGTTAAATAGTATTAATGAGTTAAGATCTAGCAGGAAATTAAACCAAAGGCATGGTGACAGAATTGCTACTTGCATATTGAAATTAAGCGTCTGCATAGAATCCTGACACGTAACCTGACTGGGATTCGGTATATATATGGTACGAATATTATAGTAGCAACGGCATCGATGATTCAGTGAGGGTTTAGCTCGATTCATTATCATTGTTTGTGTCACAGGATAGAACAAAAACTAGTCTTGTGTGCTCTTCTGCTACCCAACACACGCCATTTTTACTCTTTCTTTTAGCTGATTAGACATTGTTCGATTACTTCTTACTTTCTTAGATCAAAATCTGATGCTCATATCCCAAACACTGACTTCCTATCTTAAGAAACGAAATAAGGAAATTCCAATAATACTATTATGGACGCATTAATGAATTTTTCCATACGTACTTAACCATGTTGGTATCCTAAAGAATATTTTCCTTAACACATCCTAACCAAAATCCATTGTAGTAAAGTGGACACGAGCCACACGGTTGAGCACTAGAAATTCTTAGTGGACACCGGAAAAAGCGATTCTGTGTCTTTTATTTATTATCATTTCTTAATTTTACTATACAATAATTAAAGTGTTACATTTTTTTTCCCTTGTCATAAGAGTGCATAAAGTTTTTTCCATTATCTGAACAAATATATGCCACACCAAAACAGTATAATTAATATGTTATCTCCATATAGGAGATCACGTACACTTACATTTATATACATTAATATATTATATTAATGTCCCATTATACATGGATGTGATGTTGCAAAGAACATTTTAATTTCCTACAAATTCCTCTATATCCCATTGGAAAAAAATAATTGTCTGGTCGAAGCCCTTCAAGTTGAATCTACTACCCAATTTCCAAATAAACAAGACGTCCAAAAGGGAGAAAAGAGAACAATCTTATTCCAACATATTTAATCATTTATTTCACCGTTATTAGGTGTGATGGTTCATTAGAAATTACGGTGATATCATTATTCTTATTTATCCATCACATATTTAATAATAATATAATAAATATTTCAATTAAACATCTAATTCTAAATATTGAAGTGAGGAGGTTTGCTAGCGATGTAGAAGGAGTGGAAGAGATGACAACGACTGCATGGCTACGGGGACCAACAAACATCGGGCACAGGTTCCACAGTCCCCACCCACAAAAACAATAAATAAACTGAAAAATAAAAATAAAACCAAATACGTCACTTCGAACCGCTTATAACAATTTCTCGAGTAACCTAACCATTAATCCTAGTAGTTGTTAAATAATTTATAATTAAAAATTTATTATGTATTTTATTAATTATATTTATTAATATTTTAAATATTTATAATTTAATCATAATTTTCAAATTAAAAAAGATACAATATTCTTAGATATCATACTAAAACCCCTAAATAAATATAATTAAATAATATGAATTGTGAACCAGCGCATTAATTAATCAGACACTCATTATCTGTCACCCACGTGTTAAGTTCTTAACTTACGCACCTTGCGCTTGCACCGCACCCCCCTCTCATCTAACATTCTAACAACCACTGCCGCCCACGTCATCCAAATCGGGATTCTCCTGCGGTGGAATCGGTGGCGACGGCAAAGAACAAGAAGAAGAAGAAGAAGAAAGCGCCATGAGAGTAACGAGAAGATCGGCAAAGGCACCGAGAATGAACTTGTGGGTGCTCTTCGGGTTGAGCGCAAGGTAGCATAGTAGAAGCTCTTGCAACACGTCCAAGTTGGACTTCACGTCCATCATCACCTCCGGACGCGCCTCCACCATCTCCTGCATCGACCTCCGGAAGTCAAGGTAAGGGTCCGGCGAGTACGTCGGCACCGCCACGCTCCCGTCAAACAATACGAGTTTGTTTCTGCTACTGTTGTCGTTGGCGGCGGCGGAAGCATCCTGTGATGGCGGCGCGATGGCGGTTAGAGACGAGGAGGATAGCGATGATGACGAGGAGGAGGAGGAGGAGGAGGAGGAAGGTGCGGTGGATTCGACGATGGAGTTGGATTGGCCTGGGGAGGAGAAGAAGAACCGTTGGGAGGCGAAGGCGGTTGCGAAGTCTGCAGGTTCCGGTTCCGGTTCGGGTTCGTCGGTTGAGGTGTGGTCGTTGAGAGTGTTGAAGTTCTTGATTATTGTTGTTGTTGTTGTTGTGGTTGTGGTGGTGGAGGGTGATGGACGGTTGCGATCGATGTGGCGGTGATGATGATGGATGGGTGATGAGGAAGTGGAAGCCGGGCTCGGAGGAGGAGATTCGTGAGTGAAGAAGGGGTGTATGAAATTTGTGAAGCATAGGTCGAGGTGCATGAGGTTGTTTCTGATTCTCCTTCTTCTTCCGGCTCTTAGCGTGCTTGGCATGGTTTAATTTGTATCAGTTTGTTCAATATAAGAAAGATGGTATACGTGAAAGGAATCAGGGGATGGAAGGAGGCGCTTGCTTTGTTGTTTTTATATAGTACTTGTTATGATGATTTGCCAACACTCGAGAGTGAAGAATAATATAAGACGGAAAATGTTATTTTAAAAATCTAAAATACGTTTAATTGAAATACTTTTTTTATTATTATATGTGATAGTAATCTCCATTTTTTTCGCCAATATATCACATTCAGAGATGAAGGGAATGGGACTAGGGGCTTCTCCCCCCAAATTTTACACATTTGTATAATTATATGTATATTTTATATTATGAAATTTTTAAAAAATTGTCATCTCTATTTATAGTATACATAATAAATAATAAAATTATTTGCATATAGTAGGACATATAATATAAAAGTATGAAATATATAAATATTTTTAAAATATATTTTTAAAAATTTTTCTTTTATTAAGTCATTTTATTCACTTAGTGGAGTTTCTATTTACTAGTTAATTATTTATGATTGATATGCTATTTTGATGTTAAATAATATATCAATACACATTTTTTTTATGTTGAACCTAAGAGATGTTTAAGAAGAAAATTATTGACTCTTTGGTTAAGAGAAAAGAGATAATAAATGATAAAATAAACTCTTAATTTACCAATAATATATATAAAAAATACTATATAATGACTCATTTTATATTTTCTATATAATAATTTATTTTAGGGTAATTTACACTCATCTCCTCTAAGGTTTAGTGTAATTACACTCAGTACCCTTCTATTTTTCAAAACCATCACTGACCTCCCCTAAGATTCACTGAAATTATACTAACATTCTCTACAGATACTAATTTATTAATTTAAATGAGAAAGAGAGATAACATAAAATAAATACATAATTATGAATAAAAAATTATAATATTTTGATAATATTTAACACATTAGTTGAATAACATACTTTTTTATTACAAGAAAAAATTTATAATTATAATTTATGATTAAAAAATAATTCTAGTTAATATATATGCCCAATATTACTAACATATTATAATTTTATCATTAATAATTATGTATATATTACATATTATTTTTTTTTATGACGTAAATTAACGAACTAGTATACATAGAGGAGGTCAGTGTAATTTTAGTGAATTTCAGGAGAAGTCAATGATAGTCTTGCAAAATAAAAAGGTGCTGAATATAATTTCACTAAACTTCATTGAAAGCCGGTATAATTTTCTCATTATTTTATTTTAGTTATTTTATATTAATTAATTTAGCCTTCTCTTCTAAAATTTTGACTCCGCCACTAATCATATTCAATAATAACAGAGTAAATATTTTAATTAAATATCTACTTTTAGATATTAAAATAATAATACCCATATAAAAAAATTGAAAAGGTCGCAAGGGTAGATCTATTTTTTCTTTTTTTTTCCTTAAAAAAAGAATATTTAAAACATAAAAGGGGATTCGGTGGTTTTTCGGGTCGTACGATATGGATATTGTTGGGTTCAATGGTGACGGGACAGCCGTAAAACACTGTAGTTTTTAACTGCATCCTGTTTCTTACTTTCTTCAATCAATTATTCCCTTCGTCGTTGGCGCGTAACGTCACGCTCCATGCAGATTTTACCCCATTCTTTGTCGGTACCCGGAAAGTAATGGAGAAAAACACTTTAAAAAATATTTTGATATAATTCACAAGGTCACATTAGGTGACTTACAACTACTATCACATTTTTATATATATTGTCACACTCTAATTAATAAATTATGATTTAAGTATTTTAAAATGTCTTTTACTCTATTTCACAATTAAATTAATAATTTATTATAATTACTTTGGAAGTGTGTGAACAAATTAAAACTCTTAGATATTCCACAACTTTAATCACAGAGTTTAATTAGTATCTACTCATGCTTGAAAAAAAAAACACACTCAATTAAAATATCATCACATCAATGAAGATGATTGAGTACCAACGACTTAAAAGTAATATATGTAAATAAGAATATTTAATTAAATAATAATATAAAAAGCTAAATTTTACACTTTTAATATATCAAAATTAAATTTTTCAATATATCTCTTGCATTAATTTATATAATAAAACTAGGGTTCACTTACATAATAAATTATACGAAATCAATTACAATTGAAATAATAAAAATATTTAGAAAAATTGTTAGATGTCATGTAATAACCATATATATATTAAATTATTGTTTTGTATAAAAATACTAAAGGTCCATTTAGACTTTAGAATTGGAATTGTAACGTAGAATTTAAATTTAAATTCAAATTCTTTTAGAATTATAATTGATTTAGAAATATAAACTTTATATTATTAGGATTTACTAAAGAATTGTAACTTGATTGTTTGAACATAAATGAGAAAGAGAAAGAATTGTAGAGACTTTTGTGAGAAGAGTGATATTTAATAAATTTTGGAATTAACAATTCATAAGGCATAACTTAGGAATTAAGAAGATTCTACTTTAGTTTTTTTTTTAATTCCATGTAATTGTATTGTTGAATTACAATTCCAATTCCAAACTTTAATTTCTTGGTCAGTTTCAAGTGGAAAATGGGACCACTACAAAAAATTCACAGAATACAGATGAATTTTATAAGCTTTACACATGGATTTTTCAATTGCAGACAAATTCACATATGAAAACATATCGTTTGTTATTTTCGTGTCTATAAATGTTACAAACGAATTTTCTGATTTGTTTGTAAATTACAGATAGATTTGTCTGTTTGTAGATTTACAGACGGACTCTTCCATCTGTAGTTAGCTAAAAAAAGGTCACAAAATTAGCCCATTAAAAACAGATTTTTCCTTTTGTAATGTTGCAATCAGAAAAATCCATCTGTAGTGGACAAAAAAAAATATTTAACTCTAACTCCACCATTGTAGCTACCATCCATCGTTTTGCTGACAGCCCTGCCCTTCCCCAACAAACCACTGTAACGAAACAATATCAATCCAAACACCTCGCGAACACATACCCAAATCTTTCCAAATCTCAACCAAAAAAAATGGAAAATCAATTGCCACCAATTACCATTACCACCCCCAAATCAAACAAAGCAATAATATTCCAGATGTACTCTCTTCAATTTCTACATATTAAAAACTAATAACTCAATGGAATCTACAAAAAAAAGGCTAGAAATAAAAAACCTAAACAAATTAAAAGCTAGAGAACATTACCATGAGCACAATGGCACAAAATATTTGCAAAATAGCGGCTCTAATCACTGGCGACAACCAAAAGAAGGGCGACGGCGATGCCTTTAAAGAGAGAGAAAAAGAAAGAGAGAAGAGAAAGGGGAAGGGGAAATGGGGAAAAAGAATGGGAGCCATAGGGTTTTAACCTAGTTTTGATGTTACAGCAACAAAACACACCATTTCATTAAACTGATTACATATGGAAAACTTCATTTGTAATCCCTTTAATGAAATGATGCGTTTTAATTTCAATCATTACCAACGAAAAAATCCATCTATAATGCACGCGTTAAATATGTGCTTTGAAAACGCATCATTTCATTAAAGCGATTACATATGGAAAACTTCATCTGTAATCCCTTTAATGAGACGATACGTTTTAATTTCAATTATTACAAACGGAAAAATCTGTCTATAATGCGCACATTAAATACACGCCTTGAATTTCAAATTATAGACAGATTTTTCCATCTGCAATGTATTTAATTTACCTTAAATCACTAAAATGAATAAATTACAAACGGATTTTTCCATATGTATGGTTTGTAAAAAAAAAAAAAATTCCTTCAGTATTCATGTGCAATTTCCTTCTATAACAATTACGCTCCATGTGGCGCGAAGTTGCGCTAGCAATTACATACAGATTACATAACTATGACAAATTCTTTTTTCCTATTCCTATTTTTTGCCTGTAAATCCATCTATAATAGAAATAGAACAAAATCCATATGTATTTTTCTGTATGTGTTCTGTGAGTTTTTAGTAGCATACATAAGTGATTGTTTAACGTTGTTAGAATCTGATCACACTATATGAAGCTCATTTCATATTAGACTCATAGTAGTTTTTGACGTTGTCGTGCCGCTTTTAATTTTTTTTTTCTTCTTAGTTTCTTTTTATATAAATTAGAAATGATACTATTAGAACTTGAAGAAATTCGTAACTCATCTATGACCTGAAGAGCGCGTAAAAGTTACTGTAGTCATGCCGTTCGGGTTTGAGCATATATTTTGTTTGGGATGAAAGCAATAGTTGCACATGGGGAACGGTTAAGAGGGTATCAAACAAAACCGAAGCACAAGCATTGCAACATGCTTTCTAGTGTCATTGTGAATCTGAATCAATCATATTGAGACCATAACACAAAATGAAATACCCACATGAAAATAATTAAAAGAAAAAAAAAACGTTAAAAGAAAAAGAAGGATTCCAAATAGTACAAGACAATTTGCTGGTGAAATGGCATACTCATAGCCGGTCCACTTCATTTTGAAATCATCACACAGGAAAGTGATGTATCAGAGGACTCTTATTTCACTTATGAGTAATATTTGATATATAATAAAATTACACAATAAATATACACCACATACTTTATTATTATTAGATGTGATGAGTGAGTGGGATAAGTGGGAATCATTCAATATCTAATGATAATGAGGTGTATGATGTGCATTTATTATGCAATTTTATATACACCAAACATTATTCTTTCACTATTCATGTAAGATATCACAACGAGGACTTCTCCTAAATTTTTATTTTCCTGATAGAACAGAGAAGGCATGCGCATGCATGTAAGTTTAAGCACACACTTATACACCACATCATAATCAGCATTATCTTGGATATTCTATTGTATACAATTTAGTGTTTTGAAAAAAAAATAGAAAAACAAATATTGAGGATGATAGCAAATCCTTTATTATTTTATGTCTTGTCGATGTTCCTACATGACCATCATATGGCTTGGTTTGCTTGTATTGGCCAGCACTTCGTTTTCCTGCAATCTCCGTAAAACTGACCCCTACTTCAATATTCCATTATTAATGTACGTATGACTGTGCTTCCTGCATTGGAAACAAACATAACCCATTGAAGGACACCATGCTTAATCGCAAGCGAAGGAAAATGCCAAAGCGCTAACTTCAAACACTACTACTGTTTTGTTCACTTGGAGGAATGTGGTTATCATCAATTAAAACCTTAGTGTTCAGGGAAGCTATATATCCTATATGAAAGAGTGGCCAACGAAATGCTCTCTGGTTTGGCCATGTGGCTTCTAGCTAATAGCATGCTTGGCAGTAAATTTGTTGACTGTAGAGCACTTGTCTCGCCACCTTGCCCAAAAGACTTGACTTTTCAGGAAAGAGATTTTAGTTTCTTTTCCTATATAAAAATTCTCTTAAAGTTATTTCAATTTTGACGAGATATCCACACACAGCACACGAAGGTAAGTTTTGGGTATAAAGTTGTTAAATAATGTTATTTTAAAATTTTAACACCTCAAAGTGTGAGTGTCCCATTTAATTTGAAAGTTCACTTTATTACTAATTTTATCACTAATAGATGATACGGTGGTTCTGACTCATCCAATTTATATATTTGTTCTAATAATAGTAAAATGTGTATAAGCACATACTCCATCTAAAATATTCAAATAACATTGTTGTAAAGTTGTTGTGTTGTAGTTTAAAAGCCACAGGTTGAAAATAAGAATGCTTACATTTATCTTCTAATATTTCTCTTCTCATCTTTCAGAGGGGAGAGTCTCTTGCATTCGAACATCTTTTATGTATATGGCTACATCCAAAAGAAATTAAAATACACATGGGAAAATTTCAAAATCATCCAAATGGGGCCTTAAAACCTTCAGGGATGGAGTGGATCAGTATTCAGTACATACATGGGGGATTTATTAAAGAAGGAGAATACGGTCTGGTAGAAGATATAAGGATGTTCCAACTAACCTTATAACTATGACTATGTCACAAGCTTCGCAGCCAGCACGTGGTGGTGGGGGTGTTTTGCTTGGTATTGAGTTAACGGATGAAACATTTATTGCTTCAATTTGCGTCCAAGATCTCATCCTTTATTCCTTTCCTTCCGGCCGGTAACCATAGCCATCAATTCATATTTCATGCAATCCAATGAAAACGGTTTTTCTCAAGAAAAAAAAAATATTATTTTAACACTAAAAAATGGATATCTCAAATGTCACATGCTATTAAATGTTAAAATAACACTTATTATTTTAGATGTTAATTCTATGGTACGTTCTAAGTTAATTAGTATTCTCAATTAATATAATAATATAGCATTTCATTTCGTGTAGGAAACTAGTTTTATACATGTTCCATCGCGGACTTATTAGCTTTTTTATATTTATACTTACTATTTGGTGGCATACCATATTCAATACACTTGTAGTATGGTATGGAGAAAGACATAACACTACTGTTTCCAGAACAGCTGGTAGAGGTTCTCGAGAGCTTAGACTTAAAGAAGACATAACGAATTTGTGGCATTCGAATTTTGTTTTCCTAGCTTAATTGTGTTTCTTTTTTTTTGGGAAAGTAATAATTAAATAGCTCTTTCTAGCAAAATTGAAGATTTTTGAAATATTTGCACAAAAACTTATAAGTATATCGGAAAGTTATCTTTTCCTTTGGAAAATACACTGTGAGAGTATGGCTATTACTTCATCAAACGGCATATCTTTGACTATTGAGTTTTCCACTTAACTGCGTTAAAAACAAAAAATACTGAGCAAAAGCTTTTCCTCAAAAATATACATCACATTAAGTTATTTTCGTATATATGTTTTATCCAATTGACTTCTTGGGAAAAAGATTTTTCATGCGTGCGCTCAATTGCGCTAATTAACTACCAAAACAAAATATTATATAGCATGAGTTTTGCTGCGGTTAGGAAAGAAATATGGTTTTCTCTTTCACGCCAAGTAAAGAAGATAAGATATAAAGATGGAAGTGCCTTTCTGAATAACTTCAATGTATATGTACTCCATGTTGAAAAACATCAGATGGACGTAGCCGAATAAAATCAGCAGTGAACAAAATTTTTTCTATCTCATGAACAATTTATATAGAATAGAATTACACTAAATGAAATCATATTTCATTGAATAGGGTATCACCTCATAGCATTCAGATAACACAAACACCTAAACTTTAAAAATAAACAGGGCATGTACCTTTTGAGATGAAGTCCCATAGAAACTAGTTCTCCATCTCACAAACACATAGCCGCATAATCACATGACCTCTAACTTGTCCACACGAACACGGTATGCCAAGGATCAACTCCTTTTTGTCCAAGTCATGTTCTTTGTTGCCCTTGGAAATCTAGACTAGTATGGAGTGATTTTTTAAGAATAGAGATATTTGTACGCTCAATTGGTTTATCCCTTCTTAAATCGCAAGCACCCCGCACTCTCTCTTTGATATGTGCTAGATTTTTCTTTTCAGGGTTGTAGATTTTTCTTCATTTGGCATGTACAAAAATTGGGATAACATTTGTGTCACATATCAATTCTCAATTGATTTCCAATCAAAAACTTATTTAAAATTTGAATTAATTTATTTTCAAATAATTCTTATTTTAAATAGGCTTATATAATTTTAATGTTTATAAAATAACATATTTTCACATATAAGCCATCTCATGTCTTATATTAGCACAAACTAGAAAAGACCAAAATGCCCAGAAAATAAGTTCCTAAAATATGGACTTTCTATATAATAACTTTTTCCCTCGTTTGAAGATTCACCACTATATTGAATTTGACTTCCGGACATGCTACCAACCCTACAATCAAATTACAAGTCCATTTCGGTAATTAATTTCTAATTAACTATATTAATTAGAATTAATTCATTCTTGGCATATACATGTCCTATTGTGTGTGATTAACTAGGTTCATCACTAATTGGTAATGAAATCACAAAATCAAAAAACCTTTGATCTTACTCATTTTCGAAAATAAAGTACAATTCCCAAAATACCCTTGGTTCTCATAAGTCATGAGTAATACCTAGCCATGGTCACCCAAATAGTGATGAATGTATTAATTAGAACATTCTATAGTGAATCAATAATTAATTATATTTCCCATGCACTCAGATCCTTTTATTACAGGATCTTAATCTAGCTAGGATAATGGATAATGTCAAACCATATAGCCTAGATTATATGGATTCTTTGAGTTTTTCATCCTTCAATCAATGTGACATGAACTAGAAACGTTTTTCTATTTAAGTTCAAGTACCTCACCCAAAGATTTTATGATCAAGAATAACCCCTCATCTATCGAACCTATCCTCATTTACATGAGGTAATGAATCCCATCTTGACTGGTCACCTATGTCCACACATAACTAACTATAGCGACAAATTACTTAATACTAATGTAAAGCATGAGTATATAGAGAGTCACAAACCATAGCTACCTATGTGCATGATAACTATGTCATCTCAAGTCTAAGGATTATATATATGCATTGATATGATCTAAATAATGCTTCATTGACATTAGTAAAATTACCATATGAACTTTATTTATTTGTTACGTTCAACTCACTTATCCTCTAAGTGTCCATATATCTGTTTTGACATCTAATGTTATATAATATAAGACCCACTACTCCATCTTCATTAGTATCTTATACCAATCATGGAAACAGACAGAGGTGACGATCTTTCGAAGTAATAACATCTAATTAGGATTTTGATAATCGTAAATTATTTTAAAGATATTGTATTAGATTACTCCGTCACTCATATTCTCAACTCTCGAGAATGAAGTATCCAACAAATATCTTATGAACCTATCCTAATAAACATAAATTATAGATAAAAGGATAATAAGCTGCCATTAATTAAAATTATTGATACATATATTTATTAGCTCTATGGTATACAACTAACGCTCTAGGGCTTTAGCTTGTTCTTTTATAAGTAAGTGAATCACATTGAAGAGAGGTTACAATCAACCAATAATTATCTGCATGATTAATTACTAACTTATCTTATTATTACAACAGTAATGTTATGTGTATAACAAGATTGACAATAAATATACACAACATATTTTATCACCATTATATGTGATGACTGAATGGAATGAGTGGAGACCATTCATCACATCTAATAGTGAAAAGATATGTGATGTACATTTATTGTATAATTTTATTATATACATTACATTATTCTTATTACAATGCTAATTATCACATATGATATATATGGTACTGTAATCTTGCTCTCTCTTAACTAAACTAGGATAGGTTTAAATTTTAATTATTATAAATTTCCATTTGATCACTAGTGTGCACCGTCATTGTTTGACTTCTAATGATATACAGTGGCTATGCATCCAAGATTTCTCGTTCATCTTTATCTTAATTAATTGTAACTCTTCTCTAGCCAAGAGATGTCGGGCCATTAATTAAAGCACCGTACGTACCATTGTCTCACCCCCAAGGCTTTTCTCTTTCGCTTGGTTTGTAACTCTGGACCTCGTGGGTGCTGTTCTGAAAAGAGTTGACTAAGCATAAAATATATGATCACTGTAGCTGATGAATATTAATTTTAAAACCCCATATCTGTCCATTGACCACAAAAATTATTGGAGAGACATTGTTCTTCAACAGTCACACTCAATAAGAACGAGGAAACTGCAGGTGCAGCATATATAGCTAGTGCTGATGAATGATATGCCAAATCCCAGTTCAGACAAAAACACAGAGAGAGAGAGAGAGAGAGGGGGGGGGGGTGCTGGGCTGGGGCATAATGTCTCATCTACTATCGGAAAAACGTGTGAATGAGTTGTAGTGTCATATGCATCCATTAGATTATACGTGGGAACTGGGCCACTAGCCAACCCAGTCATGCACACACCAATCAATTGCATATATTATATTGAAATTTGAAGCAAAGCAGTGTTTAACTACTATTTGAGAATTTTTAAGTGCTACTACCCCGATTTTGCAGTCTCAACATCACGCAAGCCCGTACTTGCCTAGTGTTAACTAAAACTAATTTATACGAGTAATGTTACGATGATTGTTAATTAAATAAAATAAAATGATATGATAAGTTAATTAATCTAAAATTTTATAATTATGATAAATCATTTTAAATACAAAATTCTGATAAAATTCCTGGTTATCTAGTATTTTTTTTTTCTCAGTTTATACATCTGTGCTATGGCTTTAAGAACAAAATTGTCCGTTAAAACTAGGATTTATCAAGGTACGAGATGATATATCCTACTTTTCGCTGAATGAAACTACGTAGATACAGGGTGTCTTCGCATGGATTTGGGAGTCGTCACGTTTATATAGATTTTTCAATTACGTTAACACAAGTTCTTATTCAAAGGTGAACTTACGTATTTTTCTTTTCTTTTTTTGTGTACAGAACTTAAGTATCTTTACTAGCCTGTTCCTTTTTTTTTTGTTTTGGTCAAGACGCCCTTAATGAGCCCATTAAATAGCTGAAGCCAAAAACCATGTAACCGCCCTGCTGACCAAAGTAAACCTGCGGATCTTAAGTATTCAACTTTCGCATATTCGCTCTGTTCCTTAATTTGTCGGTGAGCGCTTTAGGAGTGGCCATGTAGCTCGATTAGTTTGGAGTTAATAATAATATAAAAAATTAAAAGTTTAGGCTACAGGAACAAAATAAAAAAGTTTAGACTTCAAAACAGTTAATAATAGAAAAAAAAATTAGCATAGCTTAGAAACAGCGAATAATAAAAAATTTTCTAAAATAATTTTTTTGTAAGAAAAAAAGGTTGTTACAAAACATGTCTTAAATATTTGAAGTCATTCATTCTAATATATATATTACTCATTCATAATCACTAATTTGAGTCATTTTGGATGAACGAAGATATACATTCTTAGAAGTAATGATTAGATAATTAAGGAATGCAGCTAACTTTCAACTATATTCCGAACATTGATAGTATATCCAATTATAATATATCACTGACTTAGTGTATACGTGGTAACGTTAACATAGTGATGAAAACCCTGGAATCTCAGTCAAACCATTTAGGCCCTAGCATTTTATAGTTGACATCAACTAGATTTCACTATTAAATCTTACTTAGCATCGTCAAAGATCGTCCTAGTTGGCTAACTCAGTTACTTTGCCTATGTTCTAGAGCCCCTAACCAATCTCAAGCCCGTTCGGGTTCCACCAACAACCCCTGCCACTCAACCTCTCCTCCCTCCACGACCTCGCTGTGCTGGTGGCGCGTGGCTCTTCGTCATCGACAAGGTCTAACGCACCAGGGCCCTCAACCTCCTCCACAATCCCCACGACCGCATTACTTACCTCGCCTACGATGCTTTTGCCTTCGTTAAACTCTACTGTTACGATGACGCCTCTGCAGAACCAATTCCACGGACAATCTCAATAGCCCCCACTATTGCTACGAAAGATTTAACAATGTGTTAGTTTGAAAGTTAAGGATTATAACGTCCATGTGGAAGAAGAACATGATCAGATTTGCTAACAATTCAAAAGTGGTTTAATTTGTATGGGGAAGTCATGCTTTTATGCAACAGGTGTGATAAGGGCTGCATATTTATTGTCCATCCCTGCCATTGAAGCAAATTCCCCAGGAAATTAGAATTGTTTGACCTGCTTGTATATAGGATGATATATGTTTAACACTGTTAGGTAAAAATTTTATATATCAAATTGTAAAATTATACGACTAAATTGATGTCAACTATATATATAGGATCGCATAACCTATGAGGCACGAACGAGAGTGGCAAGCTGCCAAGAGACGAAACCTCGTACTTTATATACTTCCGCACAAAACGAAAAAGTAAAATTAAAAGAAATAGTACACCGATATGGCCGTATCATGTCGCAATTTAAAAAATAAAAATAAAAAAACGTAATTTACATTAACATTTCCGGCTAAAACTTAGGAATGAGTTCATTCATTTATTCTTTGTCAGCCTCCGATCAGCGGTCGCCATGGATGCCCCCACGCCACCAGGTACGCTACTTATAATATTATTCGGATTTTCACGTGTCACCCGATTGGCCTGCGTGCAAGCATGCAAAACCGTAGCCAATTAATTAATCAGTATTCATCAAAAGCTTCCAACTTCACAAATATATCGCAATCTGAATTTCATTCCCAACGTACAGGGAATGAATGCATGACAAAAAATAAATAAATAAATTGAGAAGCATCTATATATATACATGCCGCAGAATAGCAATCATCAAGCGTTACGTACGGTTGAAACATTGGATGGGGTATTCTCCTCATCTTGGTTGGCAGAAAGCCGAGGATTAAGAGTAGTAGCATCAGCAGCCGATGCAAAGCCTTGGTTACTTATGAAATCATGTTCTTCTTCGGTTGCTCTAACTTGAGGAGCTTGCACTGAGGAGGCAGGAGCACCTTCATCCACAGTTGGCACCACTTCATCCCCAACCATAGGCCCCTTGTTGGCCTTCGCCACATCATCTTCCACAAACTGCCCCACAACCTGTTTCCCCCCAAAACAAAAATAGATGAAGTAAGAGTATGTTTAGAAATCAAATTTTGTGTTTACATCTTTAAAAAAATTTAAGAAATGATTTAATTTGAAAACCTATGCAATTTAGTTCCTCCTTTTAGAAATCTTATCGAATTTCACTTGAGTGAGATCAATTAAATTCTAAAACTTCAAGATTAATCAAATTAATTCAATTCCTTTTTTTAATCATTTCAAACAGAATTTAATGTATTTTAATCAATTCAATTTCTATTCAATTTAATCATTCCAAACATAAAATTTAACTTACAGACTTAATCATTTCAAATCAAGTCAAATTATTTTCTAATTTTAATGTTACAGTCACTAGCTGAGGCTAATTGATTCCTGTTAGTGCTCATGACAAGGCAACGTTAAAGCCAGCAATTATTTATTACTCACCTGCCCAGCAAGGGTCTCGGTGATGACACGGTTGCCTCCTTCATTTGTGTCCTCCGATATGGTAACACCTTGGTTCCTGGCAAGGTTTGTGACTTGGTCGTGGCTAACAACACCAGCTCTCTCGTTTCTAGCGGCAGCTGATTCCATCACCGCGGCAGGGCCACCCTTTCGAGTTTCACCCAATATTTGGCTTTCCACCGACTGCACCGTCGCAGCGTCTCTTGGGGTGATGGGCTTCGATGCTAACTCCCCAGACACGTCGAACACCTCCCCATACTTAATCGCTTCTTGCTCTGCTCTCCGTAGCTGCTCCTGGTGGCTCATGATCGATTCAAGCTAGCTACCTCACCAAAATACAAGAAGCTTTCTCTAGGTAATTCAGTTTTTTTCCCTACTTTTTCTCAGTGATAGCAATGTGCATACTTTATGATAAGGTGGTTGGGTCTATATAACTCGGAAATTTCTTTTTAACTCTGTTGACATGGTATGGATGGAGTGAGTGCAGTGACTATCAAATTGTGTGTCTGTCAAAATGATAAAACAAATATATATTATCAAAATTTATGACAAAAATCTCAATAGAGTTATTTAATAAAATAAGATAATATGATATACTTATCTATTTGCAAATAAAAAGTATATCATATTATCTTGATAATTATATTTTCATACAATTTTTACTTTTGTGAGTTTTGTACAACGAATATTTAAATGAGTGAAATTATATTTAGCATGAATTATAACGGATAAACATCATCACATGTATCTGTTGTATGTACCTCGGCATATAAACCAAAAAGCACAGAAAGTTAGATGATCGGTGTGCAGTGTATAGTCGGTGCAAGCAGCCAATGACACAATTGAACCCACATTTTGAACCGCTTGCAGCAATTGCGACAGCTGGTGACCACTAGGCGAGTTCTCCCATCGGCCTATGTTGGTATTGACCATGAATTAATCATAGTGGAGTTTCTAAATGGAATTAAATGCTCTAGTCTTTCTAATAACAAATTGAAACCGGATAAAGGCGTCCATGTCATGTTGTTACATAACATTGAATAGTTGGCTGCGTTGTGTAATTGGACTCAACTTATAGTCCTTAGCTAAACAATGACATTATATGTTGCCAAATTGCTATCAGGAACAATATTGGTGAAAAAGTCTATATATCAAGAATGAATTTAATATCTTATGATCCAGGTATACCTTTAAAGTTTTAACGTAGTCTGTTCCCACTATCTTTCTATTTTGTAATAACCATTAACAAGAGCTAAGGACAAACTCTATCTTATGTAGGATTGTTCTTGTCGGAGTCAATTTTTTCTCATGGTCAATTATATGTCGCTATTTCAAGAGTAAAGCCTAGAGATGGTTTTAGGATATTGATTTGTAATAAAGGAGAGTCTTGTTGTTCTACTAGGAATACTCCAGAGATTTTTAACAATATGCAGTTTACGGAAACATTTTTTTATATAATGTGTAGAGATCAAAGGATATATATAATTTTTCTTTGTTAAACATTGTTAAAAGCATGTTGTTCAATCTTTGAAGTACCCATGATTGTTAATTACCTTTTCACTTACCGTGTTACATAGTACTTATGCCATCTTATTTGTTGGTCGTATTTTGTGATTTATCATAGTGAATCATAGGGACTGCACTTGGTGAAGGTAAATATCAATTGAATATTTAGGGTTTGTTTAATTTGAGTTTTCAGTTTTCAGTTTTCATTTTTAGATTTTCAAAATTTGTAAAGGATAAACTGAAAAACTGAAAATTTAAAACTCAAAACAAACAAGTCCTTAGTAATTACATTGAAATATTTGAGTTTCAATTTGTTTGGGTTATTGATTATGTTGATAAATACAATGCCCTTATTTATTGAATTTGTCTTTGCCTTTCAAGATAGCGGTGGATCAGGCGTGCAGCAATGTGATGTGGAATTAGTGTGTTGATTTTGTTGTGCTTAATTATTTTATGGTTAAGTAGTACTTTATAATATGGTGGTGTAGTTTAAAATGTTTGGATCTAATACCATATGCTTTTGTTTTGAAGACTTTATCTATTTTGTGTGATACATTCAGCAAACAATATTATGAATTGGTATTATCTTTGTGTATGCACTTTTGATTGATTGTGTTTGCATAGCAGAAATTTGTTTCTTTTCATCTTTTGAATGCACATAAGTCGAACATGCTGAGTTATATTTCCTTCCAACAAGAAGAACCGAATGTTTGTTAGGGAATTTGCAATTCAATCAACCGTGCATAACCCACATTTTGAACCGCTTGCAGCAATTGCGACAACTGGTGACCACTTGGTGAGTTCTCAATCGGCCACAATCCCGTTATTACTTAATTATTTGTGGAAATGATTGTGTTGGATGGGTAATTTATTTTCTCTATTTTTTATACTAGTAGTTGTTCCCATAATTTCGCGGTTTATTTTTATTTTTTATTTTTTTAATCTAATTTTGATTTAATTTACTGATAATATAAAGAGTTTTGTATTATTATTCAATTAAATATTTCTATTTGAATAACTTTTAGATAATGGAATTAAAAGTTAATCATATTTATTAATGTGATATTATATAATTAGATGACTATGTAAAATTATTTTATATTATTAATCTATTAAAATTAATTATATATATATAGTTGTTTGTAAATGTGATTGGATAACAGTAAAAACAATGATATCAAAATTCATTATCCATATTCTTTCAAAAGATAGCATATGTTATTCGTTTTTTCCAAACTAAAAAGAAGCATCTTGCATTAAAACGGATCACGACCTCCTAATAGCAATTAGTAATTTTAGAATTATATGAATATTGAAGAGGCAGAGTGGACTATCTAAGCTAGACGTCAATCCAGATTGATCGTATTTTAAGAGCAGAACAGAACATCAAAATGTAATCATGTGTGAGAGATTGAACGCATGTAATAAGGAAGTTTAAATTTGACTATTTTAACGGAAATAACTTTTCTTTAATTATAATGACATTTAGAGGTGGTTCGTGGTAGATAATTTATAATCTATAATACTAATATTTAAGGCTCATTACATAGAAAGTTTTCCACGTGTCATTCATAAAGTAAATTACGCCCCACTATTTTTATAATCTTAATAATTAAATTAAGTTTTTAGATTAATCATTCCTTCATATCTTTCTTCGATTAATACAATAAAAATACCTACAAAATATCTCATTCATAATTATTTAATATGAAAATAATAACAAATGGTATAAACAAATGATAATTGAACCTACCATTATATCATTAAAATTTTATATGTATAATTATTATAGAATTAAGTAATGATAACAAAACCATTATAATTATATTACAACAAAAAAAGACAATTATAATTCATGATAATTTTATTGACCACTTATAACTATTATATAATTATATAAAAAGCTATTATAATATGTTTTTCAATGGGTGATAGGTTTATATAGTTTTTTTAACATCACATATGCGTTATAGTTTTAGTTCATTATCAACTTAGAAAATATATTATAATAAATTTTTATGTAATTATATAATAGTTACACATGATCAATAAAATTATCGTTAATTATAACAGTCTTCTTTTTGTGGTAGCATTATAATAATTGTTTTGCTATTATTAGCTAATACAATAATAATTATACATATAAAATTTTAATGATATAATAATAAATTCAATTATCATTTTGTTTATACTATTTGTTATTATTTTCATATTAAATAATTTTGAATGAAATATTTTGTAGGGCATTTTTATTGCATTAATGGAAGAGAGATATGAATGTATACTTGGAAAAAATAAATTAATGATTATAAGATAAATTAAATTTAAAAACTTACCTTAATTATTAAGATTATGAAAATGATAGGGCATAATTTTCTCTACGAATGAATGACATGTGAAAAAAATTTTATGTAATGAGCCTTAAATATTAGTATTATAGATATAGATTATAGATTATAAATTTAGTTTCTCCTCAATATTTTGATAAACTTATTTTTCTTATTGAGTAACACAATTACAACTATTTTATATATCGATAAGGATCAATTTGTCCTAAAATTCTTCAAAAATACTAAAGACAGAATAATTTATCCTATATTTTAAATTATGACAGAATACAAAATATATGTTTTTATTCTTGAAGAAACATTTTGTTCGATGTTATTTTTTTCATAGATTAAGTTGAGAGAAGTCACACTAATATAGCATCAATTTTCCAATTCGATGTGACTAATTTACATAATTTTCTAACTTGAGAAATGGGTTAGAACAAATAAAAGAGAACAATCAATATTCATTCCAAATAAAAGTATGCATGATTTCAAATTTCTTTTTCTACACTTAGGAGTCATGTCAATGATGTAAAAAAACATAGCTCATAATCTTCTACATTTAAACCTCCAAAGCAAAAAAAAAGAGAAAATTTCTACGTTTAAAATTATACATAATTTTGAAAAAATTAGCTATATTGAAAATGGCATCACTTGGAAATTTTATACTTGATTGACATATACTTGGTGAGAAATTACTAGAAAAACTAACAATTCAAAGTCTATGCACCAGCTTCACATTTTCCAGTTTGATGTGGCTAATCTATTCAATTTTCAAACTAAAGGAATGAATTAGAAAACATATTATGCCAAATATAATCATATAAAAAGCTATTATAATATGTTTTCTAAATGGGTAATAGGTTCATACAGTTTTTTTAACATCACATATGTGTTGTAATTTTAGTTCATTATCAACTTAGAAAACATATTATAATAACTTTTTATATAATTATATAATAGTTACACATGGTCAATAAAATTATTGTTAATTATAAAAGTCTTTTTTTTGTGGTAGCATAATAATAATAGTTTTGTTATTATTAACTAATACAATAATAATTATACATATAAAATTTTAATGATATAATAATAAATTTAATTATCATTTTGTTTATATTATTTTTTATTATTTTCATATTAAATAATTTTGAATAAAATATTTTGTAGGATATTTTTATTGTGGTAATGGAAGAGAGATATGAATGTATACTTGGAAAAAATAAATTATTGATTATAAAGTAAATTAAATTTAAAAACCTACCTTAATTATTAAGATTATGAAAATTGTCACAACCGGAATCGCAACAAAGACGGCGAAAAAAGAATTTTTATTTTTTGAAAATTAGAGTCGCCATCATGGTTTATTAAAATTTGGGAAAAACATGAAAAAACCCATTCATTTTGGAAAATGATCTTTGAAACTAGATTTGAGTTCGGGAGTTGGTTATGCATAGAGAAGGGCAGGAACTTAATCCTACGCACCCCTAGTACACCCGTCCTTAGATGGTACCTTAGTAAGTTGTGCAAATTATTAATAACCTTTCAAAATATTTATTTTTCCGTTTCTTATTTACAAGAAAATTATAAAAATAAAAAAGTTTCTTAAAAAATAAATTTTAAAACATCAAGTTGTCACAACTCAGATGTTCAAAATATTGAGTTAACAAGCCGTTACGGCTAAATTAACATCTTTTATTCAAAATAAAATATTTCCCAAAATGAATGAAAATTAAATAAAATATTTTAAAAAATAAATATTAGAAAAACTATTTACAAAATAAGACAAATTATGAAAATTTAATTTTGGCTTGACAGGGATCGGAATCACCTGCTCCTACATATCCCCTGGTACAGTGAGGAACTCAAAGTCACATAGTTCTGTAAAAAATGATTCTGCATTGACTTGATTTTACTGAAGAAACTATTTTTTTTTTAAAAAAAATTAAAACCCACTCTTGCACAGGATTTAGGATAGTATAAACTATACAATAAACCCTTACATTCTTGTGAAACTTGAGGATAGCGAGCTATACATCAATATCACAAGTTGTTACACGGATTTTATTATTAAAGCGAGAATTTTAAAACAGAAATGTGTTGATCTATTTTAGTTTTTAAAAAAGAATGAAAACATGTGTTGATTGATTTTAACTTTAAAAATAAAAATTTTTGATTATTAAGTGAAAAGGAAAGTACTTATTTTCTACGAGCTCTAATTTCAATGAAAATTGAAAAAATTAAATCATAAACACACTTACATAATTAACTTAAGCAAAACACATAAACATAAAATAATTAAACTAAACAAGGAAATTAATTCATAAACACACAATTAACTTGAGAAAAAACATATAAACATGTAAAATGATGAAGCTAAAAAAAGACTTGATTATTTTTTTCTTTTTTAATTTTTTTTTCTTTTTTTTTAGAAGCAATACTTAATATAAAATTCAATCCAAATAAATAAATAAAATCACTTTTTTTTTTTGCATTTTTATACCAAAATAACTCAATCCAAACAAACAAGTCTGAAATTACAAATAAAATAAGTACTAATCATGTAAACAAACCCAAACAAAGAAACCCAAATTCTAATCCAATAAAAAAACACCAATAAAGTGATAAAAATAATAATAATAATGATATTAAAAACAGAAACTCCCTAATTAATCTATCACCTACCTTCACACACACACACCCACACACGATGACACTCTCTTTCTCTCAGACATACACTACTCACTAACACACACATGCGCATCCACATTTCCTCACCACATACACGCAAAACACAACAAACCCAGTGAGAGAGGAGGAGAGCGAGAGACCGAGAAAGAGAGAGATTGAGATGGAGAGATGGAGAGGAAAGGGTCCGGTACCACCGTAACCTCACCGCGGCAATGGCTGGGAGTCAGCGAGAGAGAGAATGACATGGACAGAGGTCTTGACCACGCCGGTCAACGCACGAGAAGGCCACCGCGCGAGGAGGGGAGGAGCTCCGCTAGAGGCCGCGGCTGGTTCACCAGTGCAAAGACTGAGGGGTGCGAGGGATGGCCAAATCGCGGCCATGGAGATGGCCCGGTTGCAATCGGTGTATGGTGGTCACGAACAGGGCAATGACTGTGGTGGTTCAAGGCGTGTTGAGGGTGGTGGCTATTCGCGAAGAGCAGATCGCAGAGGGCGGAGCTCCATACGGCAGCGAGGACAGTGCAAAGGGGAGGTCTCACGGCTTAGGGAAGGAGATCTGTTATGGTTTCACGGTGGCTTGGGGAACTGGATGCGTGGCGATGGAGGGCCGAGAAGGGTGGAGGCTCGCGGTTAATGATGATGAGGAAGAGGAGGCCGTTCTATCCTAGGGAGATCACAGTGGTCACCGCGGCTAAAAGGGACAGTGGTGGTCGGGTGTGCATGGCTGAGAGGGGCGGAGATGATTAGAGAGAAAGCAAACAAGGAGGCCGTAGCGGGGATGGGGAGGCCGCGGCCTCTTTGCAACCTTTTCCTTCCTTTTTGATCTTTTTTATTTTTGTACTGATACTAAAAAAAAGTGCAATACCTCTGATACTGTTGTTATTGTTGCCTCTATTGAATTCTCCTTGATGTTGCTGGGATTTTTCTGTGTGTTTAAAATTTTTTTGATCATTCCCTCTCTTTGTGAATATTTCAGACCTCCCTTTTTTCCACCCTGTGAGCCCATGATTTATTGATGTAGCTCTTCTCACCCAAAATGATTAGCCCTTCCCACTTTAACACCTATGTTATCCTTCCAGCTCATTCACCAAAAGAGCATCTGTAATTTGCAATGAGTGGAGGGGAAACACAATCATCCTGTCCTCGATTTGTCAATCTCCCTTTTTATATTTTTTCAATTTTTAATTTTTATATTTTATTTTAATTAAAAAAAGAATAATAATAACGAGAATGGGCTGAAGAGAAAGTAAGGCAAAAGAAAAGAAAAGAAAAATCGAAATGGGCTGAACACAATTTTTGTTTTTGAAACGGGCTGAATTGATTTTTTTTTTTAGAAATGGATAGGAACGCTTGAACTCTTTTTTTTTAATAACAAAACGGGCTAAAATGATTAGGCCACTCTTTTTGTTATGCACCTCAAAACAAACAATAAATGGAAATTAAAAAGGTCTAAAAACACAACAAAGAACTATCGACAAAATTTGAAATTGTTCACAACTTTACTCAATAAAACAAAACAATCAATATGGGCTAAACTCGGAAAATATGCCAAAAGATTTTTGTTTTTATTTTATGGGTCAAACAAAATCAGGTGCTCACAAAAATGATAGGGCATAATTTTCTCTATAAATAAATGATATATGGAAAACTTTTCATTTAGTGAGCCTTAAATATTAGTATTATAGATATAGATTATAGATTATAAATTTAGTTCCTCCTCAATATTTTGATAGACTTATTTTTCTTATTGAGTAACACAATTTCAACTATTTTATATATCGATAAGGATCAATTTGTCCTAAAATTCTTCAAAAATACTAAAGACAGACTAATTTATCCTATATTTTTAATTATAACAGAACACAAAATATATGTTTTTATTCTTGAAGAAACATTTTGTTCGATGTTATTTTTTCCATGGATTAAGTTGAGAGAAGTCTCACTAATATAGCATCAATTTTCCAATTCAATGTGACTAATTTACATAATTTTCTAACTTGAGAAATGGGTTAGAACAAATAAAAGATAACAATCAATATTTACACCAAATAAAAGTATGCATGATTTTAAATTTCTTTTTCTACACTTAGGAGCCATGTCAACAATGTAAAAAAACACAGCTCATAATCTTCTGCATTTAAACCTCCAAAGCAAAAAAAGGAGAAAAATTCTTCATTTAAAATTATACATAATTTTTAAAAAATCAGCTGTATTAAAAATGACATCACTTAAAAGTTTCACACTTGATTGACATATACTTGGTGAGAAATTGCTAGAAAGACTAACAATTCAAAGTCTATGTACCAGCTTCAAATTTTCTAATTTAATATGACTAATATGTTTAATTTTTGAACTTAAGGAATGGGTTATAAAGCATATGGATAAAAATAAATTATGCCAAATATTATAATTCATCATCATTACATTTTTTCATTAGAGTTATCACTTCATAAAGTACAATTATCCTTCATTCGCTGCATTTTGTTAGGTTAGATATGATATAAAGATGAAGATATGCAGTATTTTCTTTTATAAATGTTTTCTTTCACAATAAATTAATAGTATTGAAAAAAATAAAATATATAGAATAATCGATTTTTTAATTTTTTAAAATTACAAGGTATTCTTAATATCATTTGATAATATACGATATCATGTTAAAATTAAATCTTAACTATATATATCAATATTCAAAATTTCTAATTTAGTGTGTGTTTTTAAAAAACTAAAAGATTTATTATAATCTTTTTTATATATACTAGCTTTTTTTTATAATTATATAGTAGATACATATGGTCAATAAAATTATCATTAATTATAATAGTCTTCTTTTTGTGATAGCATAATTATAATAGTTTAGTTATTATTAATTATACATATAAAATTTTAATAATTTAATAATATCTTCAATTATCATTTTATTTATATCAATTGATATTATTTTCATATACATAATTTTAAATGAGATATTTTATTTGGAATTTTTATTGTGTTAATGAAACAGAGATATGAAGGTATGATTGAAAAAATTAATTAATAATTACAAGATAAATAAATTTAAAAACTTACTTTAATAATTAAAGTTATAAAAATGATAGAGCATAATTTTCTGTATGAATAACACATGAAAAATATTCTATGTAATAAGTGTTAAATATTAGTATTATAAATTATAGATTTAGTTCTCCCTCAATACTTTGATACACTTATTTTTCTTATTGAGTAGTACAATTACAACTATTTTATAAATCGATAAGGATCAATCCGTCATAAAATTCTCCAAAATTATTGCTGACAGACTAATTTATCTTATATTTTTAATTATGACAGAACACAAAATATATATTTTTATTCTTGAGGAATTCATTTTGTTCAATGTTATTTTTTTAATGGATTAAGTTGGAGAAGTCTCACCACTTGATTGATAAATCATCGATGAGAAATTAATATATAGACTAATTCGGTATCGATTTTCTAATTCGATACGAGTAATTTACATGCTTTTCTAACTTAAGAAATGGGTTAGAGTACATAAAAGAGAACAATCAATATTAATGCCAAATAAAAGTGTCCATGATTTCAATTTTCTTTTTCTACATTTAGGAGCCATGTTAACAACATAAAAAAATACTGCTCAAAATCTTCTGCGTTTAAACCTCCAAAGAAAAGAAAAAGGAGGAAAATTCTACGTTTACAACTAAACATAATTTTGAAAAGATTGACTCCATTGAAAATATCATCACTTGAAAGTTTCACTCTTCATTGAAAAATACGTGGTGAGAAATTGCTAGGAAGACTAACAATTCAACGTCTATGCACCAATTTCATATTTTCCGATGTGATGTGATTAAGCTACTCAATTTTCAAACTTAAGGATTGGGTTCGAAAACATATTATGCCAAATATTATAAATCATCATCATTACATTTTTCTTTAGAGTCATCACTTTATAAAATGCAATTATCCTTCATTCACTGCATTTTGTTAGGTTAGATGCGATACAAAAATGAAGACATGTAGTAGTTTCCTTTATAAATGTTTTCCTCTATAATAGATTAATAGTATTGGAAAAGAAATAAAATATATAGAATAGACATTTTTTATTTTTTTTAAATTACAAGGTATTCTTAATATCATTTTATGATATGTAACATCATATTAAAATTAAATCTTAACTACATATATATTAATATTTAAAAATTTATAATTTAGTGTGTGTTTTTAAAAACTGTAAGATTTATTATAATATTTTTTAATATAATATATTTTTTTCTAATTATATAATAGATACACATGGTCAATAAATTTATTGTTAATTATAATAGTTTCTTTTTGTGTTAGCGTAATTATAATAGTTTTGTTATCATTGACTAATACTGTAATAATTATACATATAAAATTTTAATAATTTAATAATACGTTCAATTATCATTTGTTTATATTATTTGTTATTATTTTCATATTAAATAATTTTGAATTAGTCATTTTATAAGGTATTTTTATTGTGTTAATGGAAGAGAGATATGGTGGTATGATTAAAAAAATTATTTAATAATTATAAGGTAAATTAAATTTAAAAACATACTTTAACTATTAAGATTTTGAAAATAGTAGGGTGCAATTTTCACTATAAATGACACATAGAAAACTTTTCATATAATGAGTCTTAAATATTAGTATTGTAGATTGTAGATTATAGATTATAAATTTAGTTCCTCCCTAATATTTTGACACACTTATTTTTCTAATTGAGTAATATAATTACACCAGTTTTATATATCGATAAGGATCAATTTGTCATCAAAATTGTTCAAAAATACTACTGACAAACTAATTTATCCTATACTTTTAATTATGATGGAGCAATATATATATATTTTTATTCTCAAGGAAACCATTTTGTTCGATGTTATTTTTTTCATGGATTAAGTTGGGGGAAGTCTCACCACTTGATTGATAAACCATCGATGAGAAATTATTATACAGACTAATCCAGCATAAATTTTCCAATTCGGTGTAATAATTTACATAATTTTCTAACCTAAGAAATGAGTTAGAATACATAAAAGATAACAATCAATATTCATGGCAAATGAAAGTGTCCATGATTTTAAATTTCTTTTTCTACATTTTGGAGCCAAGCCAATAACATAAAAAAATACTGCCAATAATCTTTTGCATCTAAACCTCCAAAGAAAAGAAAAGAGAAAAATTCTACATTTAAAACTATACATAATTTTGAAAAATGTGGCTCCATTGAAAATGACATCACTTGAAAGTTTCACATTTGATTGACATATACTTGGTGAGAAATTGCTAGGAAAACTAAGAATTTAAAGTCTATGCACCAACTTCACATTTTCCAGTTTGATGTGACTAAACAATTCAATCTTCAAACTTAAGAATTGGGTTAGAAAACATATTATGGCAAATGTTATAAATCATCATCATTACATTTTTCTTTAGAGTTATCACTTCATAAAATGTAATTATTCTTCATTCGCTGCATTTTGTTAGGTTAGATGTGATATGAAGACATGCTGTTTTTTTTATAGATATTTTCTTCTACAATAGATTAATAGTATTGAAAAAGAAATAAAATATATAGAATATATATTTTTATTTTTTTCAAAATTACAAGGTATTCATAATATCATTTGATGATATGACATCATATTAAAGTTAAATCTTAACTATATATATATATATATATATATATATATATATATATATATATATAGTTAAAATTTGTAATTTAGTGTGTGTTTTTAAAAATTGTAAGATTTATTATAATATTTTTTATATAATATATTTTTCTTATAATTGAATATTAATTACACATGGTCAATAAAATTATCGTTAATTATGATAGTATTCCTTTTGTGGTAGTGTAATTATAATAGTTTGATTATCATTAACTAATATTGTAATGATTATACATACAAAATTTTAACAATTTAGTAATATGTTCAATCATCATTTGTTTATATTATTTGTTATTATTTTCATATTAAATAATTTTGAATGAGATATTTTGTAGGGTATTTTTATTGTGTTAATGGAAGAGAGATATGGAGGTATGATTAAAAAAATAATTAATAATTATAAGGTAAATTAATTTACAAACTTACTTTAATTATTAAGATTATGAAGATGATACGGCATAATTTTCTCCATGAATGACACATAAATTTTTTTTCATATAATGAATCTTAAGTATTAGTATTATAGATTATAAATTTAATTAGTTCCCCTTCAATAGTTTGATACATTTATTTTTCTTATTGAGTAATATAATTATAACTATTTTATAAATCGATCGGGACTAATTTGTCCTAAAATTTTTCAAAAATATTGAAGAGAAACTGATTTATCCTATATTTTTTTATTATTACAGAACACAAAATATATATTTTTATCCTATTAACTTATTTTTAAAATAAATTTATATGCCCAATTTTTTATAAGATATATTTACATAAATTATCATTTATTTTTAGTAGTGGTCAATAAGCTATTTTTAATTATCATCCTGTGTATCGCACGGGTCCAATGACTAGTAGATTAATAGATTTTAGTAAAAATAATTTTTTTGTTTAATTAATCGAGGGGGTTTTCACATGGCATTTAAATTAATCCATTTAATTATAGATAATAAATAGATTTTAGCGATAATAATTTTTCTTTAACTATAGTTAAAAAGTTTCCACGAGAGAGATATCTCATTTAGCTATAGAAAATAACTAAATAGATTTTAGTATGCATAATTTTTCTTTAATTATAATTAAAAGTTGCGACATGATACGCATCTCTTCTTCAGTTATTATTTAATTTTATGTTTTATTATTTAATTTGTTATTATTATTGATTATTTGATGAGCTCTTATTTAATCTTTATTTAGGAATTAAATTTATACATCTCTTGTTGTGAATTTATGCATAATGACAATTAATTAATTTAAAAGGAAGATGTTTAAATTTATGCTAACCACCGAGCATAGGGATAGATATAAGATCCTTTTATGTTACCTGTTTTAATTAGTATGGCGTAAAAGTATGACTTTACCATCATAATGTTAAGAGTAACACACAAAACAATATTTCCCTAAAAAAATGCATTCGATTATGTGTGAGATGAGTAGATAAATGAAAATAAAAAATAAATTAAAGAAACCATAATTTTAGTAAGATTTGTATGATATGCTCTATGTCATGATCTGATCTAGGAATGTGACCAGCATGTAGGAATCTCGTTCTCACCTAAGCTTCATAATCGTTGAGTCTCTCTATATACATAATTTATAGTAATATCATTTTTTAAAACATATTTTTCTTCTAAATCAAAATCATTTCCCTAATTAAAGCATAATATTTAGGTCCATAAAAATTGGAGTACTTATCATATATATACCCACTTACCGCTTGAAGTTGGCAATATGTGGGTACTATCAACTTGATCTCGAAAGTTTGGAATGATACTAACAACATCCATAGAGTAACAAGGACATATGAATACTTTTTAACAACTTTAGAATAACTTTAAACCAACTGTAACAACCTTAGGACCATGAATTGGAATAATGCATGTTATGAAAATGTTTTATATCCTCATGGAATGATCATTGAGAAAACATCTAGTTTAAAGATGTTTAGGAAAATGCCAAATATATTTTATGGATTTATGATATTGCCATGCTTTAAGAATTGAAATTTGAGAAAGCATTTTATTGAAATATTAAGTTAAGCTATGTTGAATAAAATATGATTTAGCTTTATGAAGACATATGCTATTATGGTTTTAGAGTTTTCATGATTTATAATCCAAGTGCTTTGAACTATAATATTAGAATTATAGAGTATATAAAAATATGTAAATATGTTAGCTTAAGATATGAATTTATAACTTCAGCTTTATGGTACCAAGAACGTGACCCTCTACATGGCATATTTTATTTATGATATCATATTTTTTTATGTTCATATAACCTTATTGCAGCTCTTTGTATTTTTCGTGCAGACACAATTGGAATCAATCTAGTTCAAAATTTTCAAAATTATTCATTTTCTACTGAGAATTTTTTAATTATCATTTTTCTTTATTTTTATTGCTGGTACTTTCAAATTAGCCAAGTAAAATCTAATGGAAGGCAACTGCTAAGAATTTATGGATTTATGTTAATTAATGTGTGACCATAAATCTTCAAAATATCCAATGCATAATTAATGGTATTAAGTACTCATATCATAACCATCTGCTTGTACTCTTTTTAATTAATATTAACTATTTTACTTCTTGTGTAAATTTATAATATTAGCTTTAGTAAAAATTAGTGTTACACTAAACATATTGATAATAGAATCTAAACAATTTAATTGTTACTAATTATTTTTTAATCACACATCACTCAAAAGATACATAGTATAGTATTCATTTTAAAATGTAATCACTTTACTTGTTATAAAAAAAAATACTAATTTGATTACTTACATCAACAAATGATGATAACTTATAACAAAAACAACAACAAATGATGAATACTTTTTTAAAAATATTTTTAAGTATTTTTATAATTATAAAATAATATTAGATTGATTCAATATATTTATTATATTTTTATATTTAGCTTATTTAATTGATTTGTGCAATGCACAGGTACATACTAGTAATTCATCCAAATGTGGTTGTGGTTGATGATATACCTAAACACAATATCCCATGTTAAGACTCTCCCAATTTTGTCAAGATTCAAAATGAGTCGGCTTGGTTGGGCCACTTTGGACTAAATTGGTTTCACACTAAATTTTTTTTGTCTAGTTCAATCTATTGGGTAGCGTTTGGTTACTGTCCTGAGATAAAAATATAGAGACAGTGAAGACGATGATATAAAAAATATTGTCCTTGTATCATGTTTGGTTGATAAGGACAATAAAGACTGTTGATGGGTGGTTGGTGGCCATTGATCGGAGTTGACCGCCGTTGACCGGTGGCCAGACGGCATTGACTGGTGGCCGGACCACTACAAGAGGTTGCTATCTAAAGGGTTAAATTTTTGTCTCCATGTCCTGTGATACAGGGACAATCTGTCTTGTATTTGTGTCTTGGAACACAAACCAAACGCGTCCCTAGGGCAATAAGCTGACATTTGAGACATTTTTTTCTTATTCAGTTTTAACTTTATAGTTAAAGTAAAAGTCAATGAATACAAATATATTTAGTAGTGATTATTGCTTTATGCGATAATAAGAAATGAAACTTAATTTTTTTTATCAATAATTAAATTTTGACAACTTAATTTGACGTAAAAGTGAAATATATTATTTTTTTTTGTCAATATTTGTCAATTTTAAAATTTTTTAAAGTAAAAAAGGTAAAACAATTCAAATTCAGGTAGATATACAGTTGATTATTTAATTAAAAAAGTAGTGCTCGACTTTCAAGCTGGTTTGGTTCAAAGTGAACTCGGCCACTCAAATCGGGTCAAATGGGCTAGTCTATTTAATGGCTCTAGACCGTAGAGGCTAGCATCTCTTGTTTGTGCTGGGACTCGGTTTTTTAGGGTGAAACCGCATTCCCCTTTCAGTTTCCTAGCATTGTCCTTGCTTGAAGGGCGAGGGAGCCAACCCCACCCCGCCACGGTGGTGACTGGGTAACCCCTTATGCCCTTTGTTTTGTTTGTTTTTTTATTTTTTCTTGTCTCACATATTCATTGCATTAGTTTTGTTTTGATCTCCTTTTGATGAGTTCTCTTGATAGCAACAGTATTTCTATCATGAGCAGTTCAGTAAAGCTCATGTCTTGGTTTTCTTCTGGTCGCTCACACTCTTGGAAGCGTGTGAGTATGGCATCATGATAGGTAAGACCAACAATGTTAGTGAAAGTATTTTTGAGACTTTTGTTTTATCTATGTGTTTGTCACGCTTATTTGCATGTTAATCACGTTTTTTGAGTTGGTTTGTGGAAAAACAAGCTTGAAGGAGTAGCTGTTTTAATTTGATTAAGAGAGAGAGAAAGTCTAATTACATAAAAAATTCAGAGTTATCGTAGATCAACCTATGAAAGCTTTCTCTTTAAATTGGATTATGAACGAAAGAGTTTGCATAGACTAACACGTTTGTTTTTTCACTGTCACAGAATAATGGTATACGAAGTAAGAGTAATATTATTTTAATTTATATTTTATAAGATATCGTATCAATATATTAATATTTATTATTATATTAAATATAAAATAGATATAAGTTTATAATAATGGACATAAGTTTGTTAATTCAATAACTTATAAAATACGAGTGAAAATAATATTTATAATAAAGCAATTCTTCAGATAGTTTCGAGATCTAACTTGCTCACTTTTATTGTTTACAACTAGTGTACTGTGACATTGTCCTAGCTAGGCATGCTGTAAAAGCTCTGTAGTGGTCATTATTAGTTTTCGGGTTTGAAGCTTCAGTATCAGTAGAATTTGTTGCATTGCACCCAAAGCATTCTACGTCATTTGTTGTACTTGGCCTGTGCATTTGTTTATTAGAGAATGAAGTCTTGGGGGGAAAAAAAAAAAAAGCGAAAGCAGGGTAGAGCGTAGAGGGGCAAAATGGTGACACCAGATCGATCGTGATTTTCGAGTAGTCAGCCGTCCGTTACTGGGGCAATGGAAAAAGGAAGATGTCGTATTCGTAAATTGTCCAAAAACACCATACACACTTTGCCCCAACAAACACACTGCAATTCCAATATATACCACTCTCACACTTCTCTCTCTCTCTCTCATCCCTTTCAAACCCTCTATCTTTCCCCTTCCTCTTCTTCTTCTCCGCCACCAACTTCCCTTTTTCCTATTTTCCGTGGCAGTTTTACCCCCTTCCGAACACACCAACAAACAGCTCCAACAAAACAACAAGCAGCTACACCACCCTCACACTCTTTCATCCTTCGACACTTCGTTCTAATCGGTAATTTCTCTCTCTCACCTTGTCCACAACAAAAAAAAAATGTTTATACCCAATACTGCAAGTTCTGGTTTTTCCTTCGAATTACTCCGTTTTCGGTTTTTTTTTTTATTTTCGGTTCTCGTCGACGCTTTTAATTCATGTCTTTTTTTTTTTGGTTCATTTCTATTTTTTCAGTGTCGGAAAAGGTTTTTTTTTTTTTGGTTGTCGTCGCTGGTTCCGAATCATTTCCTGGGAAGATCTGGTTGATCCCAATCAGTGAGATTGATAACAAAAATCTGGGGTTGGTTTTAATCATCGGGTTTTGGAGAAAACTGCATGCTACAGTTTGGATCCATTTGGAAGTAAATTCGTGTTGGTAACCGTGACGACATCATTTGGTTTTCTGGAACATGTTCTGATAGCTCATACTGTGTTGTTATTGTTGTTGTAGCAGTGAGATCTAGCATTTACACAAACCTTGAACCGAACCTTCGATTCTGTTTTTTGGTTTACCATGGAGACACTAGTTGTTGTGGCACAACATAGGAACCAATTCCACAGCAGGTCTAAGACACAAAGCTATGGTCCTTCTTCACCTTCAAGAGACTTTAGGGGCATCAATTGCAGGACTTTTCAAACCGGGACAGGTATTCTACCAACCCCCGTGAAACCTTATACTTCACCTGTGACAAAAAGGCCATCGTCTTCTTCTTCATCATCACCTTCTCCTCCAAACGCTAACTCAGATAACAAGCCCCGCAGCAGCAAAATTGCCACCCCGAAGAGCGCCCCAATTGCTATCAATGGCAAGGGTTTCAGAAAGGAGAGAACTTTCAGTGATGATGTTCCTGGTGGTAGCAGCATGTTGCTCTCAGAGCTTTGGGCTGGGCCTACATACTCAAATTCACCACCACCTAGTTCATTGCCTATCCCGAAATTCTCTGTGAGGCCAAAGAGAACTGTGTCTCTTGATCTGCCTGGTTCCTCCTCCCCTGAGATTGAAATGCACCCGGTTGCCAAGTCTGCACCTTCTTCCCCTCGCAGGGACCATTCCCTTTCTGCAAGAGGCCTCTTTGCTAATGCTGATTCCGCCACCAAGACACTGCGCCGCATCCTCAATCTTAACTTGGATGACGAATGAGACTCAAGGAGCAACCGGTTCCTGTAAATATAGGCCCCTTTTTTTCTTCAAGAAGATCCGATAGTGTTAGGTGTGTATAGAGTGACCAAATAAAATTTGTAGCTTTGAGTTTGTATAGCTTTCAGTAGTGGTGTGGTGGCCTTTGATGACAATGATGTTTGATGGCTGTGGTGGGTCGACAATCTCCAGGTCTTTGGAAATTGGATAAAGCTTAGAAGTGGACAGTGTAAATTGGTGTATACTGTATATTAATGGCTCTTATGGGAGAGCAGGGTTTGCTATGGTTCACGTGATGTGGATGGAAGCTACCATGAAAATGACTGGGAAGCTGAATGATGGTAAGAATAGGAGTGGCGTGGAGTAGACATGGTCGACTGGGTTTTTAACTCATTGGGCCTGAAGAAAGTTATATTCCAGCTGACTCCTGAATTCATGATATGTGGTTCAAAGCATCATTTCCTCATAGAATGGTTAACTTCTTTTAATCAGACGTAGGATTTAAAGCCTCTTGCTAAGATAGTACATACTTTAGGTTGTAGAATCTTGCACTTAAAAAATCCTTTAGAGCTCAACCCTATAGTCCCTATTCTTTTCCCTCTTTGTTCTGGTTTCTTTTTACCAGCTTTTACCATGCTAGTCTAATCTGTTTCCATTTCTTTCTAATTATCTGGCGTTAAACAGCGTGTGCTTCACTTATATTTCAGTCCCCTAGATGATCTAATGTTTATTAGTTATTGGTTTCTCTACCTTGCCTACTGATCCTTCTTCTCTCCTAGTTATCTTTCTATCTCTTTGTCAATTTCTCAGTTCTCATTTCACTCTCCTAGTTATCTTACTGGTTAGTAGTTTTACTACCTTGCCTACTTATCCTTCTCCTAGCCTAGTTATCTTTCTCTTTGTCAATTTCTTATGTCTTAGTTGCCCTCTGCCAGGGCATAGTTTGTCCCTTCACTATCTTTTCTGATTTTTTGCAAAGAAAAGTTGGAAGGGGTCTAGTTATAATCTTTTATAGCTGACTGCTCTAGTTTTTTAGGGTCAATCCGTGTCACATTCCCTTTTAGTAAGCCCTTGATGTTTTCCTTTCTGCCGTTGGCTAATGCTTCTTTCCCTAGTCTTCACTCGGCTTATCTTCCATGGAGAGTGTTGGCCATGCCATGCCAAAATTAAGGTGAGATCTTGTTTGATGGTTCTTTACATGCTTCTGATATGTTTTTTCATTGCTGTTGATAAGAATTGTTTCAATGTGTTAATCAGGAAGGCAAAACAGTGCCGAGGTTGTGTTGTTCTTCAGAAGATGTGGCCATGGTCTTCCTAGTCGTTGCAAGTTAGTCTTATTGCATTTTAGTCTTTGTTTTTATTTTTCCCAGTGTGGTTGATTTTTTTTTTTGTGTTTTTTTTCTCTTCTGTGCTTGTATGATCTGCTGAAGGAGAATTTTAGTGACACTATAATCATCTATATGGTACCAAGTTATATCGGAAATATGTACTTGATTCTACTTGACTAATTTATATGAGCATTTCTTGGAAAGCTATGACACCACGGGCTGCATTTTGATAAAGGAACTTTGTTTTTCATATCCGATGTTGTCGTGTTGATATAATTGCTACTCAATAAACAGAATTTGGTGATCCTAATATTTGATTGGATCTTGGACAAATATTTTCAGCAACTAGGTGTAACGTTTGCACTAATTTGTTAAAATTTTCAAAATCCAAAGCATGCCTGAAGCCATGCATATGGCCCTCAGGCCTCAGCCTTTGTTCTCATGTCTACCATCATCACTGGTTTTGTCCCCATGTTTCGGGCACCACTGAAGTGCCATTGTCATCATATTCACTTAGATGGTATGTATTTGTCCATCGAAGATTATCAATGTTTTAGGTTGCATTCTCTATTACTGGATTCTACCTCCACCATCCCGTTTACTCGGCCATTTAGATCCCATCCCCATGTTATGTCGAATTTGTCGAAAACCCAAATGAACCACCAGTTGAGTATAGGTGGGGAAGGTTGTGGATACAAGGTGCATACAGAGCAGGCTGATAGAATGAGCTTGTAGCACAGTGACAAGATCATTTGCCTTGAATGACTAACCACATAGTAACGTGGGCACGCATTCAAACCGATCAGATGTGGTCTGAAATCACTTGCTTTCATTCCCCCGTTCCCCAGGTGCATGTGTGACCAAAGAAAAATAGGTTGAGCTTGGAGGTGGTAAAGGTTGAGGCTAAGTTCTCTGCTTGACCGTAAGACAATTTCAGCTTCTTTATCTATTAAAAATTGGCAATTGCAATTTTAGTTGTATGTTTGGTGGTTATTGTAATGTAGTATTATTAAAATAGTAAGTTAAATTTTATAGGATCAGTTTTGATATTACGAAAAGTTTCACCATAAGTCAATCCCCACTATTCGTTCAAATTATTAAATAATATCATGGTTTAGGCATTTTGGATCACCTTATAAGTTTATTTATGTTTAATTAAGTCTCTATAATTTAAATTTTTTTCAATCAAGTTTTTGTATTATATAAAATTTTTCAATCAAGTTCCTATTGTTTTAATAATTTGTGATCAAGTTTTTACACTGAACAAAAGTTTTCAATTAAATTTCTATATTTTAAAAGTTATATGATCAAGTTCCTATAATTTTATTAAGCATAGGTATTTGATAATTTTTACACTGTACAAGGACTTGAATGAAAATCGTTCTATAAAATAATGATTTGATTCTAAATTTTAAATTATAAAAATTTAATTAAAAATTAAATAAAATTTTATGGACCTCCAGAATAATATCAATGTGGACAAAAGTTGGACCTAATTAAAGTTCTACAGTGGTCCTTAACTCATAAAACTCACTGTAGAATCTGCTTTTTAAAATCATTCACATTGTCCACATTTCACTTCTCTGACCCAAAGTGAGTGGAAAGATATCCGCACTCCGAGAGAGAGAAAGAAGAATCCCAACTTTTGCTTATAACGGACATTGAGAAAAATATTGAGGCTCTATTCGGGTGGGATGTAAAAAAGGGATAATTTTTTTATGAATAAGATTTATATGTAATTTTATAAAGTTAATTTATGAAAATTTATGCATGATTTTTACTTTATAATCAAACACACTCTAAGAGAAGAATTAAAGATTAAGATTGTGTTTAGATGATGAAAATGAGAAAGAGAGCATATTAGAATTTAATTTAATCTATTGTTATTTAATGATGGATGGAATGTGAGTCGGTATAGTATTTTATATCTTAGGAATACAAATAAAACTACTTTTTTTTAAAAGGTTTAATTATATTGCAGGTTCTTATAATTTCACTCAATTTTCAATTAGGTCCCTATAATTTAAAAGTTTATAATTAAGTCCTTATATTGTATAAAATTTTTCAATCAGGTCTCTAAGAATAATAACAGTTATAAAAAAAAAAGAATATTCCTAACATATTTCATCTCCTTGTATTTTATCCACCGCCTTCTATTTCATCCATCTCCCCTCTCTATGAACGTTTAAAACTGACCAATCTCAACTCAAAAACCGATAATCCTTCCCATACACACATTAGAAAGGGTCATTCTCCCTCTCCTGCAGCAACAGAACTGTTATCTGAAGCCAATATTCATTACCAATGACAAGGAACCATAAGGTCACACCATCTACACAAAGTTTACAAACGTAAAATGGGTCGACTAAAAGAACTAACAGAAATACTTCTGTATAAGCATTAGAACAACACAACACAAATTAAAGCTAAGAAAGAGAAAAAAAATAAACAAACAATTAATAAGAACTACTTCTATATAGCCATAAGAAAATTGCACAGCACCAATTAAAGGTGTAAAGAGAGAGGGGAATACACCATTTCCCCGTCAGAAAAATGCACAACACTTGTGCCGCGAGCGTACTTATGGCTGCGGAAGTCGGTGATAGGGGAAAAGTCGACGATGATGGCGGCCAGACTAGAATCGGCAGTGGAGGGCGACGAGGACAGCAGCGGCTTGGTCCTCCTTGTGGAACTGGATGCAGACGTTGCCGATCCTGTGGTCGATGAGGTTGTCGCAGACGTTGAGGCATTCGATGCTGCCAAACTTGGAGTGCTCCTTGAAGATGTCTTCGTAGAAGTCCTCAAAGTGCTGTTGGATTTTGCGAGGGTTGAGGGGCTGCCGTTTGTTTGTTGGATCTCCTCGAAGATGTTGCCGATGATGTTTATTTGTTTGTTTTTTTTGAGGGGGGGGGGTCTTGTTTTTTTAATATGTAATTTTTTTATAAACTATATTAAAAGAGTGTATTGATAAATATTGTATTTTTAACTATAGATTTCTATTCTAGAATGATTTAGATTAATAAATTTTATAGTACACTGACTTTATTAGATACACCATAATATTACTGAAAATATTTTTATAACAGTAATTAATAGCAGAGATTCAATTAAAAGTTTTTTTTAAAAAATAGGGATCTAATTAAAAAATTTTAAATTATAAAAATCTAATTAAAAATGGAGTGAAATTACATAAGTTTTTTTTTAATGAATGGTTGGGCGCTATACATTTGGTAGAAACCCGAGGAGCTGTTTAGGCCACGTGGAAGCTAAGGAAAGAAAAACGTTCTCACTCCTCAGTCCTACCCATTCTCTGCTTCCACAGTTTTTCTTATTTTTATTTGTGTTGTCCAAGGAAAAAAGATGCTGCGACCAAAAATTAAAAATAATATGGTCTCTTATAAATTTTTTAAAATATCCTCTTAATTAATAAAAAGTAATGATATAATCTCCTAAAAATATTCATTAGTATCCTTTTACATAGTAAATAAGGTAAAAAGTAGATATAATCAATGTCTTAATATCTTAAATAAGATAAAAAAAGGTGAATATATTCAATGTATTGAAAGTTTAAAATGTAATCAATTCTTTCTTCATTAAATTGTTGGAAGGATATTTAAAAATGATTTATTAGGAGAATTAATCATTTAAAAACAGAAAATTCTTCGCACATTTCTTTTCTTTCTCAAAATATATATATCTTTCACCAGTTGTGTTATTTGCATAGTATTAAAAATTGGACTGGATTAGTCAATTCAGACCAAAAACAGAAAGGTGTCTGCGCTTACTATTAAGCTAGTTTGCTTGTTAATATAATATGTGCCAACAATTATATATTATCATATACGTATTATATTATTGTCTATAAACAAATAAATCCAAAACTTCTTCCCTAGTAGACCAATTAGCTTGTTGTGTTTAATAGTTCCGATTATTATATATATTACATACTTAATATATTTTTATATAGTTATTTAATTAAATTTAGTTGAACCAGTGACCCATTGGAATGACCGAGTCGAGCATTGGTTTGAGTTTTAAAACTATGGTTATTTATGCTCATAGGGTATGAAATATTGTGACAATTCACACTACATCTATTATTAGCTGAGATATGAATCTCATTCAAAGAGGATCTCATTTAAATAGGATTCATATCTCATTCAATAATGGATGATGTGAGTCAATAAAGTGTCTTAGATCTTATGAATATAAATAACATTTTTCATCTTTCACACTTCTCTTGTCCATTTCACCCATTCTCTTTTTCTTTCACCATCTAAAGTTGGTATTTTTTCAACTTTTACTTAAAAATCTAATTTCTTTTGTATCCCTCGCAACCTCAGTGTTCTGGTCCCTCCGCTGCAAATCCACCATCCTCACCCGCTTCTATAATTTTGTAATTTGTTTAATATTACAGTACCATGCTAGCATCATTAGTTCTCTTTTATTTTGTTCCTCATCTTTTTCTTCAAATGGCAAATGAAGTTGATAATAAAAATGCAGAAAGATGCGATTGCATTAAAAGGCTACTGCATCATGAATATACTAAAAAAGAAAAAGAGACATTTATTTTAAAATTGAGGGAGTAAAAATCTAATAAAAAATCAACTATTGAAAAAGTTGTATTGAAATTTCTTGGCTCTTAATTAAAATTAATAATCCTGACATATTATCATACTCCACAAAATAATAACAATACATATATATAGTAGATATATGTTTTAGGTCATATTAACAGGCAAATCAATCTTATCATATACTTTTTACGTGAAGTCAGTGACTTCATATCTATAATTTATAATCTATTTGTAAATTATGGAATGCATAATTTATGATAATGCAATTTATATTAGAGATTTTATTTTTGGAATTCGCATAGCGTTAATGATCAAAACTTGAGCAATAATTAGTTAAAACAAAATTAATTGAGAACAAGTAGTTCTGCTTGAAATATAATTATGCTATAAAAATACATATAAGGAGGAAACTAATAATATTTTTCTTCCGTTTAGGGGGTTTGAGTTCCTAAAAAAAACTTGATATATCTACGTATTTTTAGAATTAAGTCTGCTATTTCAACATAAGATAAAGAAGAAGGGCGGTAGTTTTTTTTTGATAAATTCACAATAAAATACTTCTGAATCTATATATCTTTTATTATAAATTTTTATGTCATTTAATATGAATTTTCAATCACTTATCTCACTTAAGATCAGGCAAAAGGAAAATGAGCGAGATGGTGCTTAAGAATGCTATGCACAAATTGATTATACTTATATAAATTCATAAATTTCTTTACATTGAGTTTTTTCCCATTTTGTTTTTAACGACTAGAAGAAGGAAGTGAAATAGGGGAAAGAGGAAGGTTATATGCTTCTTCTTTTTCAATTTCTAAATTCTCATTCATTATCTATTATTCATCATTTGTAATTGAAAATGATCACAAAATGTTTAAAATAAAATAAAATTATACTCACCTCTTCTAGGTTTGGCAAAATTTAACTCGTACCCCTTTTTTTTCAAAATTTACATGATAGGTCCCTGAAATTTAGAAAATTTTACACTGTCCTCCCTTACTAACGTTAATCTATTAGTGACTTTAACATAACAATCTACATGTGAACAACACATATTTTTAGTGGTATTGTTATAAATATTAAAGATTGTTATAAGTATTTATGCCATGGGGTTTAGGCTTCTTTTTTTTTTTTGAAAAAAGGATGACTCACTTTAGGGTTGGAAAGAAGAGAGTGCAACAAGAAATAGAAAGAGGTTGTGCTTTTATAACTTAATAAAAAGATAATATTATCACTCAATAGTTATAATAATCATTAATATTTATAACAGTACCATTAAAAATCATATGCTTTACACATGTGTGTTGTTATTTCAAAATTACTAACAGACTAACGTTTGTAAGAAAGACCAGTGTAGGATTTTTCAAAACCCAACAATTAGATAGGTAAATTTTAAAAATAAAGGGAATGTATATTGCATTTCACCAAACCTAACAAAAAGTTAATGTAAATTTTCCTTAAAATAATAAATTTATTATTACAAAATAGTGATGGATAAATTGACATTGTGTTTCAAGTGGAATAAATACATATAACATTTCTCTTTTATGCTCTTTGTGAAATGAATAGATATAACATTTCTCTTTTATGCTCTTTATATTAGTCTTGTATTAAAATCAATTTTTAAGTATTAGGAGAAGAATCATACTGTGATAAGAGGAAGGATCCTATCATAGTCCTATTCCATAACGAAGTGGGACTCAATAATAGTTATTGTCAACCCGTCCCAAACATTTTCCGCGAATAATCATAGCTGCTGGTTCCCTTCAACCTCTTTTGCCATACATTTTTCATTTTTTGGGCTCCATACAATCTACTTTAGGTGTTTGGAAGCAGATTTGTAACGACGCTCTTGGGTCGCACAGTTGTTACTCTTTTTATTTATAAGCTATTTGATAGTAACTAAGATTATTTAAACTCCATCGGTATATTTTACCCATCTTCAGCAATTGTAGCAGAATACCTTTTGGTCTAAACCACTGCTAGTACGTCTTTTATACCTTATATATATAGAGAACTTCATAGCTAATTTTATTCAAACCGAGTTTCTCCATTATCGAGTAAAGTTCTTTCAGCACCAATTTTTTCGTTCACAAGATTGAAATTCGAGAACTAACTTCAGAGAAACGAGGAGCAAACCACTTGAAAGTTGAACCAACTTCACTTTGGTGGAATTATGGCAGAACTGACTAGGAGAATGTAAATTAATTAAATAAAAAATATTATTTATACTATTTTATGGACTCATCCTAGACGTACAAGAGAGAAAGGCACAAGGTGGTGGGCGTTGAAAAAGAAAAGTGGTGGACTAGTAATGGTATTTTAACATTTAAAAATGAGTGTGCAACCTACTCTACTATTATCGGATATAATGGTGAGTTGGTGACCCTCAAAATTTTCATTCATCCATCATATTCATTGATAATTGAGTAGATGTTTCAATTAAATACTCATTTTTTTATGTTAAAAAAATAATTTTAGTTCATAAAATGAGTACAAATGTCAATAGTGGTTCCTCACCTAATTGGTCTTCTGCTTTGGCATTTTTAAGTTCTCTTATGCGGATTATCTATAAATATCTTTGTAAATAATTATCTCGATAAGTACTCAATAAGTTTAGAGATATGTTTTGACCATAGAGTAAGATAGATCTTCTCCTCAATCTAAATTTTGTTTATAAAAAATAAAATAAAATAAATGAGTATAAATAGGATTAATCTATCCAAATAAGTGTTTGCACTTTTCCAAGGATATACTTACTTTTATAGTAAATTTTATATTTTAATTCTATAGAACAAGTATTTATAAAAAAATATCAATTTAACTAATTTAATCATTTAAGTTGGGGAGTGGCTATTGCCACTTCCATTTGCCTATTGATACTCCCCATTTATTGTTTCCATTGTAACTTTTCTAAAATACCCTTTACAAAAAATGTGTTTTATATTTAGCTAACTTCTATTTTCAAAACTTAATTGTTTTTTATTTTTAATTTATTTAATTAAAAAATTATTTTATATTTGTAAATTGCTACTTTGATATTTTAAATTTTTATTTAATAATTATAATAATTAATATTAAACATATATATGTGTTTAACCATAGAAAAGAGTAGATATTAGTAGATATTGAATTATCTAAGAGTTAAATATAAATATTGATTCATTATCAAAATAATTTTTATATCCTTTTAAAATACACAACAGGAAAAAAAATGAAAGCCACATTTCTACTCGTAGAACTGAAATTAAATTTGACAATATTTTCAAAATTAGAGTTTCTAATGGTAAATAGACTGTTTGGCAATTAAAAAATAACTTCATATAAAACATCATAGATATATTAGTTTATATAAAAATAATTGATTTAAAAATGAATCTTGTTTAAAAGGTTACGTACTTACAGAAAAATAACTTGGAAAAAATGTTATTGAATTATATATTAGTAATTTTTTATGTTTAATATTTATTATTACAATTATTAAACATCAATTTAAAATATCATGTTAACAATACATTATAAATATAAAATAGGTTTTTGATTAAAATCACTTAGAAATATCACAAGTAAAAATAATAAATAAGGCGTGGAAATAAACAATTGAGATTATTTTGTATAAAATTTAATTTAATTTAATTTTAAAAATAAAAATTAGCTATCTATAATACCATTTTTTGTCAAGGGTATCTTAGGAAAATTATGAATGAAAGCAATAAATAGGGAGAGACAATAGCCAAATAAGAGTGGCAATAGCCACTGCCTTTAAGTTGTATGATATATTTTTATAATTTAAAATTAAAAGTTGTAACATTTAATGTTTATATATAAGTGAGGCAATGGATATTAAACTTCTTTAAAATTATATTAAATTTCATTAACTTGTTATTCCATAAAAAAAAAAATTAATGGTTAAATTAATGAAATTCGGTAATTTTAAAAAGTATTTAACAGATTTCCACCCTTTCAAGAAAATACACGCAATTATTCCAAGAGAACACTTCCCACTAATATCGTGAACAATTTGCTGCAATTTTTTGGTCTTTCAGTGTAATTTCATAAAATTCCAATCAATGAATTTCATTTTATTTTGGTCATGGAATGAATCTTACTTCATCCATCATTTCACACGACTTTATAAACTCTGGGCCACTGATTTCATTTCTTGTCTGGCTTTGCCAGAGTCTCGGTGCAATTATCTTTTCTTTCCAGTTTCATAAAACGGCTAGCGCTTGAGGTTATCTCCTTAGACACACATGATGTGTATATATATATCTTGAAAATGTCACACCTATATATTTAACATTTCTCACTTTCATCTCATCTGTCAGAACACTGAAAGATGCCAAAGGAGTCGCCATCTCTTAGGTTCCTTTTTATCATTCACTGAGCATCTTAGCATATTAGCATGCGCCCTTTTTAGTTATTTTGGGTCCCAATGCCGTTGTGTATGTTCTTCAGTTTTCACCCGTTTGCTAGCCAATCCCATTTCATTCCCTATACGTCAATTTCTCTTATTAATGGCTAGCTCACCAGGCCAATTCAAGGGTTGATGGTTGTTTTCGTAAGTCATTGCCATTTTCTTTCAATTTTTTGCTCACGTGGTAATTTATGGTTTGGCACCATTCCATTAATCAATTATAGAACTTCTTTTTTTCTTTTTAATGACTCTGCAGCCTGAGATTAAGCAATGACCTGTCTCAAATCCAAATTCCAAAAGTACTTACTTACGTTGCAAATTAATTCATAATGATAGAAATGAAAAACCATTTAGTCATATTGGTTGTCAAAATGGTAAGCTGGGATCTCTTATCCCATCTGCCCCAAAACTATATTTACCAGAATTGTGTAAAGCCAATGATTTGATCATGCTATTGGGACCAAATATGTGCAAGAGGAAGAAAAGGGAGCGCATTAAGGCTTATCATAGTATAGAGTCTATAGACACCTTTACCATAACTCTTTTGGCTTTATTCTTTTTGGTACATAACTCCTTTGGCTTTTTGCAAGTCCATTTTCTTCTGCTGGGGAATGCCACTTCCTTTAATGATGACTCCAGTTATTTTTTTGTTGCCTGTGCCTGATCAGAACATATAGTAGTTGGCATCATTATTATAATGGGATTAGCTAGGACTTAGGTGTTAGAATATGCGGGATAAGAATTTTGGTTATTTAATTAATCAGGGGGAACGGCCTTTAACCCGAAGTTTGAAAATTTGGGGATCCTCTATGTGATACGTATCAAAGTTTCTAAGGGTAACCTAATATTCAAATAATGGGATAATGAAGTAACGGGTAAGGAAAATGACATGTAACAAAATGTATATTGTTATGTCAATGTCAGTATTTCTAGAGTACAAAAGGGTTTTGCTGAATTCTTTCTCAACTGAGAGGAAGGATAATAATATAGTAGAGTGAGTACATGCAGAGAGGGAATCTTTGTGAGAAATAATTAACCGGTCCCCATCTAAGATAATAGGCAGCATCATCATCATTATCATCAACTCAGAGAGAAAATGAAGAAGAAAAAGAAAGCACTGTTTTCAATCACACATCATCATCGTCATCTGCTTCAGCCGAAAACAATTGGGGGCTAAAACCAGAAGCAATCAAATTAGTCATCACTTGAATTGAACTCTACATCCTCCCTTATCTCTCTATTTGCAGGGGAGAGGGGGAAAAAGAAAAAGAAAAGAGAAAAAAAAAACCTTCAGAAAAGGCCATACTGATTACAATGGAAAACAAGTACAAGTCATGAAACCATGATGAAGGAAGAATACGGGAAAATTTTGACTTGACTTTCTGCGTTGCTGGTTTATCTTATTCTTATCCTCTTCAAAATGCAGAACTTTGCGGCCACGGTGCATGTGAAGCACGCAAGGGAAGGGAAAGGGACGTTGAAGTCAAGAATGTCTCCATTACTATCAAAACTCTAAATTTTCTACACCATCTGACACCATCTCTCTCTGGCGGCATTCGGGGCTGCAAAAAGCTTTCTCCCCTCTGCAAAAACAAAGCAAGCTAATGATTTGATTACCTTGAAGTTTTCTAAACTGAATGAAATGAAACTAAATAGTCACAAGAAGGCCTAAAAGTACACAACTCGTAATGCAAAGTGCAAAAGGATGCTATTAGCATTGAAAACTGATGAGATTTATTTACCTGTAAATAAAGATGTCCTTTGTTTGGTCAAGGTGTTTCTTGCAAGTGTAACAGAAGCTGAGGAAATTCCCGGAACAAGAGTGAGATCTTTTGGGGAGAGAAAAATAGCTCTCGACAATGCAATTGTTGAATATGTGTGTGGTTCTTGGGTTAGGTCCATGGGATATCACACGTGTGTAGTCCTCAGAAAGCTCCATCTCACTCAAAGATAGAACACCACCCGTAACAACAGCTCTTGGACAATCGTCATCCTTTGCATAGATTCCTGGATTTTGAGAATCCTTGTTGGTTGTGCCACCTCCAACAACATCATAAGCACATGCCTTTTGTTGTGGAGAAAATGTGTAAGGCGGTGGCAGGGGAGGGATCTTCACCCTAAGCTGTGTGCCAAACAGGACACTTCCCTTGTTTGGTTGTTGATCAGAATTCTTCTCATGAATTGCCTCCTCATCTTTGAGATTACCCACAAGAGCAAGACCAATGCCTTTGGAAGGATAATCTAGCTTGTCCCATGATGAGGAGCTCGTGTTTTCTGATGAGAATTTCTGCGTACTTTTGTTGTTGTCATGTGAGAATGGGTTCCCAAAGCCAAAGGGGGACACTGCCCTTGCTGTGTCAAGGATTGAAGTTGGGCTTCTCAGGGACTCAGTAGTTCCTGTGAGAGAGAGGCAGTACTTGTTGGTGAAATCTCTGAACTTTGGTGACCCAAAAAGGGAAGGGATCATGGCCCTAGCGTAATTATGATTTGGAGATTGCTGGGAGCTGTGATCAGCCATCAAACTTGGCTTGGTCACTGCCCTTGATCTGTTCCTCAGCAGCATAGGGAAAAATTATGTATATGATGCCTCCTCCACTCACTGCTATATGATAAAACCCCAAAACAATAAAAATAATAATAATAATCAGATTCAAAACTACACAAAAACGAAGAAAGTGCCACAAGTATGCAGAAGCAGAAACATATATATGAACATAATGATTGATTGATTAAGAAATAAGAATCAACTCACCCAAAATAGCTGAAGAGTGATGATAATTGATGATGCAGGTTGGTATTTTCAAGAAAGACCTTTCAGTTTGAGATTCAGGAGGATCATCAAGGTCCTTTTGCTGCTCTCTATAGCCGAGACAATCCTTGTGTGCCGGGAATGTTTTTTGTGCTTGTTTTCTCGTGACACAACAAACACACACAAAAGGACTTAATGGAGAAGCTATGATCTGAAACTGTCAGGGGGAAAACTTGAAATGCCTCCTGGACTGTTGTCAATCTTATTGAGCAAGAGAAAGCGCGAGAGACATGTGATCTAAGAGGAGCTCTGCCATTGACATGTGTTCAGGAACAGATCACGTAACATTAAAAAAAGTTTTGATACCCCCACGAGAAAACTCGTCTCTTCCCACAAACACTGAAACTTCTTGGTTTATCGGTTTTTTTTTTTTTTTTGTTTCCTATCTAGTGCAACTTCGGTTTTTCTTTTTTCATTTTTTCCCAGTTTGATGCTGCAAATTGTGCAGCTTTAAGGAGAGAAAACAGGAAGAGAGGGAGAGAGAGAGGGGGGATTTTAAGCTTTCGAGAGGTAGAGGCGTGTTTGGATTTATATGGCTGTTTAAGTGAAGGAGAAGCTGGCAAAAGGAGTCGTGTGCATGAAAATCAAACGTTATTATAATTTTGCTTTCATTTTCAATCTCACTTTACCCATTTGCTTTTAAATGATATCTCTCTCTCTCTCTCTCTCTCTCTTAACTGTGTATTAAACAGATTAAGTTTTCTGTTTTTTTTAATCCTAATTTCTTCACTGACAATGTATTTTATGTACCAAAAAAAAAAGTACTGAGAGAATGTATTTTGTCTTCACTCTATTGTACAGTATCCTAAAACAGAAAAAAAAAGAAGAGAAAATCGTCGATCCATCACCATAAATATGTACAGTATTTATTTCTCTTTTTACTATTTCTCTGTTCTTTTTACTCCTGAAAAGGCAAGAAATTTTACGGAAAAAGAAGAAAGAATATGTCCCTAAAACAAGGAAAAGGGAAACAAGCGCTGCTTTTATTAACAAAAATTAATTCATAGATTTATGCTTTTGATCCTATGTAGCTATTTTTAAGCGGCTCTTATATATACGTTTTTATATAAATATAATGAAACTACCAAAAAAGAAAATATAAAGATAATGAAAAAATATACAGATATCATATAGATATTCTATTTGCGACAAAAAATTAAAAATGTTAATCATGTAAAATAAGTATAGAAATTTGATTAATTCTTGGATATGATAGACCACATTGGAAACAGCAAGGAAGAGAAAATCAGATCGGATATCAAACCGGTCAAGGTACTGGTTCAAAGATTTAGAGGTCCAACCGGTTCAACTAGTGTCCAACTGGAATATAATAAAAATATATATAAATATATACATATGATTAATTAGAATATAAATAAATATATTAAATCATTAATATTAACATAATCAATAAAAATATATTCATAGGTCTATAAAAATAAATATAATCTATATAAAATTTCTTTAGTCTCAACCTCACAATATGATTACAAAGCATTTGAAAACAATACTTGTTAGTAACCATTAAGGTTTATGGTGAGTAGTCTACAAATAATGGAGAGAGGAGAACAACAACCCAATAATTTTTATTAATGTCCTTCTTTAGTTCCTTTTTTATTTTTACTCTATGACTGTCATAAGATATCAATATTTAAGTTTTAGAATAAAAAAAATAAGTTTTGCAAAAAAAAAAGCCCGGTCAGACCGATTCGATTTTTCCAGGTTTTCCCGATTTTTTCTGGTTTTAACTGGTTTTGACTCCCCCCGACGTTTTGGACTTAACCGGATCGGTCAGGTAACCGGTTCCCGGTCAAACAGGATGGTCCGGTCCGATTTTCTCTTCCTTGAGCAATAGATATCATCTTGTTAGAGAGATACTTATACTTGGAGCAGATAAGATAATAGTTTTCAGAATTTTTAACTTTTCCTTTATAAATTCTGAAAAATTGAAAATGAAAACTGAAAACTCAAATCTAACAAACCATAATATTCTCAATCTCAAGTTTTAACGCCACTATATACTCAAGAATTTTTTAATGACTTTTGATTAAGTTAGGATAGCCTATGCTAATTGATCTATGTACTTGTTAGGAACATGACAACATGCATTTTACGAACAATTCTCTCAAGAAAATCCATCATCGTCTAAAATTAAGTTAAATTAAAATTATAAACGTAACGCCGCACGCCGTTTTAACTGAAAGCTTAGGTCAACCAACCTGCCTTATTTTCTTCATTCTAGTCCTACAATGGAGTACAGGAGCATTGTCATTGCCGTCATAATGTCGTACAGGTTTAAACTTGTAGCAAGCTTGAGTTTTAAGGACTTGTTTTTTCCTTAGGGACACCTTATTGATTGTAAGGGGCAAGCTGTAGCCTACACACGTCGATCTTGATCTAACGAGTATTGAAATTTTTAGAGTTTTAAAATGTACAGATAATTTTCTTGGACTTTAGTTTTTGCTAAACGATATTATCCCTTAAATATCTCATGAAAATTTTCAATTGATACTAACAAAGTAGTGAAAATGAAATTATTTGTATCTTTTCAGGTCATAGAATCTAATTGACACATCGAGTAAGGTTAAAATGTATAATTTTAAATTTGATTGTATAGCAGATTAATTTTAATATGCAATCAATAAAAAAAGCATGATCAGAGATGGAACCATCATCGATGAGCTTTCTGTTTTAAGAGAATTGATCACTGCTTTCAGTGTTGAATATCTTGATTTCACCAAAGTTATTATTATGTTTTATAGTTTCTGGATTTTAAAGATATTTTTGTAAGTTTGAATTTGGAAAGAAATGAGAATGGTTGCAGTAATTCTCCCATTTTTCCGTTTAAACTCTAGAAAAAAAAAAGAACGGTTAAATATTGAATGACACCTGTCAACGCGGCTTAAACTAGTTATTTAAAATATATACGCGCAGTGTTTTATCTTTCTTTACATCTTGAAGACCTGGACAAATAATTTGTCCCAAATCATGACTCAATCATCTTGCAACACTGTCTCTTAACTTGTAAGTCCCAGCTTGCGGCTAATTGTAAAATTAGATATTAGAAAACCAGAACGTGGAGCAGTTACGATAATTTTCGTTTGCTGGCACTAAGTGCAATTAATAGAATGTGGTTGGTTTTTTTTTTTTTCCTTACCTAAGTTAGTAACACCAGTGAGACACATAATTATATTTTAATGAAATTATTGGTAAACTCAAAATTGTTTTGTGCTGCACTAAAACAGAAAATTTTGACTCATTATTACCAGTTAATCATTGCATCGATGCATGCAACAAAAATTACACCGTAAACTCTAGCTCTCATAATTCATAAAATTTCACTTTGTGTTGATACATCTGTGTGCATCAAAAAATCAACCACAACTGAGATGTTTCCTGCTTTATTTAATATCCTACTGGTTATCTAAACATTTGAATTTCGATATACCATTAAAATAAAAAATAATAATAAAATGTTGGCCTCATTTCAATTCTACATGAGAATTGGGTCGTATATATTTTCCATTCAAATAACCCACATTATAGATTGTAAACGAAAATAATGAACAATGTAATAAGCTAAGTGTTCTCTAAATATTTCAACATTATACGGCACTTTTTGTTTTCTTGTACTCTATATTTTTGTCCAAACTATAGCTACAAGATTGGGTAGAATAGTAACTTGAAATACATGTACTTCAAATTCCAATTTTCTTTTATTTATTTTTAAAAATTTGTCATTATCTTATTGCCAATATAGGTGAGGAAACACTCGTGGATGGTGAGGCCCATATGATGGGGAGGGGCAGCAACTTCACTTCAGAGGAGAGAGAGAGAGAGAGAGACGTACACTACACATTGCTTGTCCTCGTGGGAAGGGACCCACCATGTAACATTATCGGTCCCACGTAACGTACTTATACTACCCCTAGGCCCAACCTGGGCCCTACCCTAAGGAAGGCATCTTCATCATTCGGGGCCCACATTTTTCCCCTATTGGGCCGAATGTATCTCGTGTGCTATAGTAAGACAAAAAAGTGCTTATTATGTTTCTTGAATTTATTCTCTGTTTCTATTTTTTCAAAGAAAAAAACTTAACTGCTATTTCGTGATTTTATTTTGTTTTATTTTATTTTATTTTTTCACATGTATGTCTCTTCTTTTGTCAATTTTTAAGTTTTCAAAGTATTAAATATATTAAATGTACTGTTTATAATCAATTGCTAGCCATTAATTAATTTGAATTTTAAAGTTCATGTGGCAAACAACGAAATGATGTAACAACCGATTTACTTGCGCGGATAAGATTTTGTCAAATCAACTATTTTCACCTTCAAATTATTGGAGGGTAACTGCGTTTTGGAGCAAAATATATATCACGGCTAGTCACATGATTGTGTTTATAAGCGACGAAGATGCGTTAATTTGACCATCTTATAGTCTATTCATGTAAAATGGGTTATATCCTGAACAAAATTATAGAGCTTAACATATTGATTTAATGATGATCACCAAAAGAATATTAATTTAAAATCAGTATACGTGAACAAAAGAGTGATGGATAAATTTTGGTAGACATTATAGATGGTAGGGTCTAAGATGTACTTAAAAGTTAAAATCAATATATATTCATAGGTAGGATATATAATATATATATATATATTGTCTTCTAACTTATTTTTGTTTTTCATTTTGGTTCTTTAACTATTTTTCCAGTCATTTTGGTTCCCTAACATAATTTTATTTTTCATTTTAGTCCTATTAATTTTTTTTTGGTCTCCTAACTTATTTTCATTTTTTAATCTTAGTTCTCTAACTAATTTTTTTTGTTATTTTTAGATTTATTTTATTTTCTTCTATTGCAATATGATGCAGTAAATTAAAATAAAAGGGACTTAAAAATAAACTGAGATATTAACTATTACGTGTGGGGTGATATTTAGTTGGAGTTGATACCGATGTACGTTTACGGAATATGCAGTTTTAATAATATTTAAACCATTTTTGTGTGCGGAAGTTGTATTATTGAAAATTTGCTATGCTTATCCTGTTTTACAAATTATTGGATAGCATTAACATGTCATGCTTGCTCATACGCGGCACACAACCCAAAATTATACAAGGGAAAAGTCCGAAAATAAAATAAATTGGGGTTGGGACATTTCATTTTCATTTCGAAGGAAATAAGCAAAATATCATTTTCTACGTAGGGCAAACTAACAAGGTTCCATTGGGAACCAAGTGACCCTCTAATAGAGTTTTATTTCGTATAAATATACTTTATGTTTAAAATGACAAAATTATTAGCAAGTGTCAACTGCGTCACCATCACGTTCTTTTTTTAAAAAATAATTAATATATAAAAAATGTTTAACTATGGCCGTAACTATATAGGATTTTAATTATTTGCATAAAATTTATGGGAGTGACTATTGCAACACCTTCATAGTGATTTTTCATTGAATATTCCTAAAATTTCCTTTATCTGTAATTTTTTTTCCTATTATCACACGGTCACACCCCATCAATCTTGAAAATATTGTAACATTACTACATTGCCATGTTTTTTAAAGATTAAACAAATTCAACACAAGCGTTAGCTAGCTCTGTTTGCTAAGAATTGATTAGCTAATCTCTATATTAGATAACTTTTCGTATAATGTTAATATTATCATAAAATATTAATATACAAAGCCTACAATTTTTTCGTTGAGGTAAGCAAGAGAAAAACAAAGCAACCAATTACATTTGCAAATATAAAACCTATAATTAATGGTGAATTAAGGTGATAAATAATTTTCCTGAATAATAAAGTGAGTATGTGAATTTAAATGCTTTTAAAATTACTCTTATAAATATGGGTTAATTTTATTCATATGGAATTTCAATGAAGAAAAACACTCAAATATTATGCTTTCATATAAATTACTGTGTGTAGGTGTGGGTAAACAATTCACTTTCAACCGATATTGTACTACCAAAATCAAAAATATTTTAAAGGAACTAAATCAGCTGAAAGCACTACCAAAAAAAAAACAAAAATAATTAAAGGAACCGAAATTCAAGGCTTCAACAAAATTTAAGGCTTGAAAGCACAATGAGTGGACATTTTTTCTCATAACCGTTTTGACTTTTGACTACAGTACCAAGTCACAAGGCCAAATGCTAATTAGTGGTTGTGCACCTGTTTTATTTTTTATTTTTTTTGGCTTTAGTTGGAGAAGAATCCACTTAGCGGATTATGCACCTCTTTTATTTTTTTTTTTCGATTTTGCTGGCATAATCCACTTACAGTAGATTATGTTTCTTTTCCCAACTCTATGATAATTTTCCCTTAACTCCCATATTAAAATGTTAAACATTGTGCTCCATATCAAAATCAATTTTCCTATAAAGATAGTTACAGAATATACCATTTTTCTATATTTAAAAATTGACATAAAGAGTTTGGGTCATGTAACTATTCCTGTAAAGTTTGCTGATAATACAAAGAATTTGGGTAAGAAGAGGAGACAATATGACATGGAATTAAAGGGGTGTGACAATAAATAAAAAATTAAAATAATTATAGAACAAGGATATTTTAGGAATACTCACTAAAAAGCCACTAAAAGAATGTAACAACAGATATAGGAGTGTGATAATAGCCATTCCCAAAATTTATTTAGAGCCTATTTGGTTAAGCTTTTTGTGGCTTCCCAATGCAGGTTTTGCGGCTTCCTAATGCAAGGTTTGTGAGAAGAAAGAAATATTTGCGTTGGGAAAAAATTGATTCCGAAAGTTATTCAATCAGGCTATTAGTTGCATCGATAAAATTAAACTGCAGAGTGAACCTTGTCTTCGGACAAAATCCAATAGCTTGCACGATTGTAATGGTTACATTAATTGCAAGGTAAACTTTATCTCTATAAACAAATGAGCAACTACACGTGATTTCCGTACAACAAATTGATGAGATTTCAACATGGGTGTCAGCAAATAGGACCAATATGATAAATCTAATAAATCCGAATTGAACCGACCAAATAAATACTATCGAATAAGTTCAGTTTAAGTAATCAGATCAACTGATTCGGATCCAATAAGAATTAGCAATATATTGATCGGATATCAAATTTTCATTTTCAAAATCAAATTCGAACTGAACCACATGGACCTCTATAATTATTTTTTCTTTTTCTACTATATTAATTGTCAACTTAAACTTACTACTAACCCAAGTTAGAAACCTCTCTTTTGTTTGTGTTTCCACAATCCCACTTCCCATTATTATGAGTATCTCGAGTTGATATTAAAATTTTTTTGATATTGGAATTTTCTAAGTTATAGTGTTGTGTTATGATATTAGAAGTGGAATTGTCTTAGGGTAGGTCTTGTTTACAGTATTTTTTATTGAATTTTTGGACAGAAATTATAAAGAAAAATAAAATAGCTAATTCCAATGAACCAACCTGAACTAATCCAAATTTAATCAAATCAATTTGGTTCGAATTATATAGAGGAAAAAAAATATGAATCCAAACCAATCAAACATTAATCAATTCAGATTTTTGTTTTCCCAAAATCTAGTCAAAATCAATCTATTTACACGTCTAGATTTCAATGCACATGATTTTTAATCTTACTTTTTCCCCATTCTTAAGGTAAATAATTAGATGAAGTTAAGTACCTTTTTATGGTTAATGTGATGAAATAAATCCAATTTTCTTTTTTATATCACATCATGTTTTGAGTAGATTCATATATTAATATTAAAATGTATAAGAAGCTCTATATCTTAATGTGATATGAAGTAATACGCGCTGTATTGTTTTTGGTAAGTATACGCACAGTATAATTGCTTATCAAGCATTGCTCATAGACTGTATGGATTTGTGTCCTATATGTATCTCATGTCATGTCACTTGTTCTCTCCTCTCATTCCAATTGGGGTTCTTTATATGGCACACCAAATCAAGTATGGTTTGCAACACGCCATTCATTAGCCACATTTAAAAAGTGTGACTAAATACTGGTATATGGTATAACATATTTCATCTTATGTCTGACAGCCTTGGCCTCCAATTAGAGTCATTCGTATTGGGCCTGTGAACCGTGAAGCTTGGATCTGTTGTTTCACTTTATTTGCACTTAACTTCTTTCTTTCCATTTCACTTCTGGCATAGAGATTGGAGAGCCGCATCCTTGTCAAAAATTAAAAAGAAAAAAGAAAAGAAAAGAAACAGAGAGAGAGAGAGAGATTAGAGACCCACATCACCATATATATAATAACCAGACAGTCAATCAACAAAGTCTCTCTCCATCAAGAAAGCCATTATATTTGAATCGGAATATCTGTTCACAACCCAACAAAACAATTATTAGAGTGGTGGTCATGGAGTAGTTGCTCTTTAAGCCCCAAGGGGAGTTTAATGATTGGGACCCAATTAATATATACCATCTTGTTGCGAAGTTTATTGTGTTAAGATCAAATTCTGAAATTTAATCCGATACAATTTTTTAGGTTAGGTTTGCATTATATATTAGGTTGATTGATCAGCTTGGAGTCAAATAAGCTTTTTTAGTTAATAGTTAGTAATAAATTATAAAATTTTATACTTTAACAAATGCATTGTATATAAATTGATATTATTTTTATATGGAGATAGTTTATTTTGAAATAATATCATAAAATATCTGTTAAAATTTATTTTTTACTTGTAAGTTTTATAACTTAACTATATATAGTAGTATCCAATTTTTTTTTATATGTTATCTGAAAATTGGATAAACTTGATTGAACATGGTCACAGGGCAGAGCCAGACCATCTTGGTAGAATGAGGAAATACTTAGTAGTTAATTTTATATAAAAAAATTATAAGTAATGATATGTTTATAATATTTTTTGTATAACATACTTATAACATAGGCAAAAAAACAAACAAGGTAGTGAGTCTATTTCAATTTTTTTTTTATTTTTGTCTATGTTATAAGTACGTTGTGCAAAGATATTGCACACATATCATTTTTCAAAAAATATACATCTTATTATTTTTACTCTTATATAATAATTTAAATAAAAATATCAAAAGAAATAATTGTTTGACAATCAAAACTAAAAAAAATACACACCTATGCACATATATAATTTGTTTCTATTATAATATTTAAACATATAGTTAAATAAAAAAAATTAATAAGAATCATCTAAAGGAATTTTTTTTGGGGGGGGAATTAAAATTTTAAAAAATATAAAAAAAAGTAAAAATTTTAGGGGGTACAATAAATAACACAAAAAGGATCTGTCCCGCCTAATTGGATCATTATCAAATTTGGTTTGGGATTAAAAAAAAATGGGTCAATAAAAAGATTGAACTGTGTTCGATTTGGTCCACCCTGCTCAGTCCATCCTTTGTTATTGCCAATGTTAGTGTGGAATGAAAATTATTGGGCTATAGTTCTATGTACTCAAAAGAAACTTCTTTGCTTAATTTTTCTTTATACTCAATTTTTTACTCATTTGAAAAATGATTTTGATAAATAAACTTTAGTGAATTAACTAAAAAACAACTCAATATTATTTCTCGTGAAATTAATTCTAGAGTTATAATGCTGTTTGATAATTATCAAACATGAGAACAAACAAGTTTGCAAAAGGGGCAAAATGTTGTGATTGCTAACCACTGTCTGAGTTCCCAAACATGCTACAGATTTACGGGGAAAAACAAAAAGGAGATAAATACCCAACTCTCCATTATTTATCTCCACAATATTAACCTCCGTAATTTCATAATAAAGGAAGGGCGGTGTAATGATTTAAGGGTAACATTAAGAATTAAGAATTAATAATGTCAATTACATATAAATAGTTTATTTCATAATTTTCATAATTCCCGTCAACATTATCTTTATCTCTTTCTCGCTTTTCTTTTATTCATCAGTATTGATCATGTACAATTTCTTATGAGGTATGTGAGTATTATTACTGCACAAGTAACGTTGCCCACGTAGGAATACACGGTGGGGTAGGCAAGTATGACTCCATTTGCATATATCAACAACTATTATTTTCGCTACGTTGCCATCTCTTCCTGTGTGAGATGACCGGAATTGCTCGGGTTGCACTGGCGCCAGCGGTCATTGGCTGTATTGAAACGACATCATTTTCGTAAATGACTAATTTAATGCGCAAGGAAAATCACATCACATCACAATTTCTATTTCCAATTTCCCTCAGTGTTGACATGTGTATAGATATGATTGATATGTTGACGAGGGTCCAAAATGCGTCCCTGTTGTCTGGTAAAATATTAGACTAGGTGGATTCTAGGTAATCCTTAAAAAGTATAGAGTATCGCACGTTATATTATCTCATTGTAAAGATTTACTAATGTAATCATAAATTAATTTTATATGTACACTATAATTGTAAAATTGATACATAAAAAATTATGAATTAATACGTAATAAAATTATAAATCAGTATATAAAAAATTATAAATTAATATATAAAAATTATAGATATTTTGTAAAATATCCTAAACCAATTAGATCTGTAAAAAAGAAAGTGAATCTTCTATAGTATATTAATATTATATTAGTATATGAATAATTATTCAATTCTTTACCATTAGATAACTTAATGTGTGATACATCATATTTTAGGAGGTATACCACAACCTTCACCCTTCGACTATTTGGAAACTCGAAAAAAATAGACCCAAGAAAACAAGTAAAAAAAAAAAAAAATTCATTAAGCAGAGCGGAAGACAAAAGAGAAAGACATCAATATAAATATCTATAAAGCTTGATTCAAGTTTTTTTAACTTCAGATACTGCACAGAGTTTCATAATTTATTTTCCGTTGGCTTCATGGTTTGCATTAGGGGCAATTAGGTTGCAAGACCTAAGCTTGCTAATAATTTTCGCAAAAGGCTTTAACCATGTGTGATTTAGCAATTCATACTCAACGCGAGAAACTTGCGCGCACGGAACACTAACTTGACTCACTAAAGATAGGACTTATCCAGCCACGTGCATTAAGATAGTAAAAGAGGAAATGTTTACTTTGAAAAGCCTTTTTTTTCATTTTTTCTTTTTTAAACACAATCACCCACTACAAAGTTTATAAATTTATCATTTTTAATATCTTTAACCAATGCCCTGAGACCAATGGTTACTACCCAGCAAAACCCCAAAAGTTGTCATACTATTTTGACGGGGACAAGTGTCATTACATAGTTAACATAATTTCACTATACCACACACCATGAACTATATAGTTATAAGATGTTTCAGGCAATTAGAAAAAGGCCAGCCAAAAAATTGATGGCAGTCTGGTTTGAAATTTTCAGACTTACTGATCGGAAATCACGTCAAGTAAAGGAAACCAACAATGATGTCTCCATATATTAATAAAAACAAAATTGAAAAAAAGAAGAAGGAAATATTGTTACATTTTCAGTTTTCTATCATTTCTGGTTTTCTTTCTAGATTCTCTATTATCTGCAGGGTATTGTTTTTTGATCAATAGGTTGCACATTGCTATTTTGACAGCTTCGGCAGCTGCCAAAAAAGCACTCTCATCAACAGATGCAGTTCCCTGCAGTGTTTCTAGGAGCTTTTCTCCCCCAGGTATCTTGTCATCTCCCAGAACAACTGGCTCTTGCTCAATGTCGATATCAGAAATTACTCGGACGCAAGCCAGAGAGGGGTAACTACTACCCGGTAGACTAGACACACCTGTTACCATCCACAATTCCCTCGTAGAGGGGCTGTACCCCAGGCAGGTAGGAACAAAGGCCTCTCCAGCAATAGAAACCACCTGCATTGTTTCCCATCAGTTTAAATTCCTGCCTCTAAAATCAAGTATGTTCCTTACTATGACTTTCCGGTTAGCTTTGCACTTATAAAAATAATGCATAAGCAGAAACTAGAAATCTAACTTCAGATGTGAAAAATAGATTCCATGAAATGAAAGAGAACCTAACTAGATATGACAATAATGATGCAAGTCAATGGTTTTTCAAAGCATGTGTTATCACAGCCCTTACCTTGGCAACAGAAAGCGTTTGGGCCGAAATATCGCAGCTCAACAATACTATTCCTTGCAAGCTACAATTGTATCAAATAGAACTAATCAGAAAACAAACAGTAAATTCTGCAAAGTCGAAATTTGACAGAATTGAATTGTTAGAAACTTGCCACTGAATGGCCACGGCAACAAGCAAACCATCCTGGGTGGTGCACAAATCAGTAATAGCATGACCATGCTCCTCTGCTTGACCATTAGAATCTAAAAGTTCTGCCTTTGGAAACAGAAGATAAAGAACAAGAAAGTTAAAACTAAAAAGTGTATAGCAAGAGGACATAAGAACTGTAGCCTTGTTTAAATCACTAGCATTTATTTTATTTAGAGATAAATGCATTTTGCCGTCCTGAATTTTAAGTCATATGCAATTTCCATCCTAACTTTTCAAAATTTGCATCGCGACACCTTGAACTTTCTAAATTGTGCAAAAAAAAGCCTCAGTATATTTTTGAAAACTAATAAATGTAAGATTTATGTGCACTTAATCCCTCTGATGTTTCTAATTTGTGCAACTCAACACCTTATCCGTGAATACTATGTGCAATTAACCCTCTGATTTTTTATTGTGTGCAATCCAACACCCTGCTATGACTCAAATTTTTGAGGAATTTTTTACGTAGTTTGAAAAGTTCAAGGTGTCGTAATGCACTGTTTGAAAAGTAGGGGTTTTTTGCACAGTTTAAAAAGTTCAGGGTGTCGTAATGCACCTTTTGAAAACTTGGGGTTTAAATTGCACATAATCTAAAATTCAGGGAAGTAAAATGCATTTAACCCTTTTATTTATGTTGAAGTACTGAGTAGTCCAGCAATAATGTTCAAAATGCATTTATATTGATGCGAATGAAATAACTATACAACTCTACTGAGCCTCTGAGATATATAGAATAGTCCTACCTTAACTGCAACCTCACAAGTATCTAAGAGTGCTCCAGATGAGATATCCCACAATCGGACCTGCAGAAATCAATTCATGTTACTTTTATTTAACAGAATATATATATATATATATAATGATGCATGTATCCGTAGGTTGAGTTAGTTACTGACGGTTGAATCACCACTGCCAGAGAAAAGAAGGCCTTGAGGGCATTCCTGAGCGTGAACAAAGGCAAGGCAGGACACAAACCTGCAAATAGATTAAAAAAAAAAAGTCAAAATGTAGAAGCTGGAAAACAAATTTTTCTCTATATGGGGTCCTGTCCGGATCTGGATAACAACGTTTACTTAGCAGACGACATGTCAGTTTCACTCATTTGTTAGGAAGGGGGAAATAAAATAATAATAATAATAAGGGAAAGAATCCTGCCGATAGTATCTGGAGCTCTAAGAAAACTTCACAATACACTCTCAATCATTTGAAATGGCTCATACCCAAAAAGGAATAAAGCAACAGTAAGTCTCTATAATCATGGAAAGTCGGTATTATAAATCATCAAGAAACCAAATACACAAGCATGAGACTAATAGAAGCAACACTCACTCCGTATGACCAAGGCAAAAACTTTGTATCTCGTGAGCTCCATTTAAGGGCTTGTTGGGAAAATTAGTAACCTGTGCCATTCAAATAATATTAAAAAAAAAAAAAACCATACCAACAACATACATAATGCTCATTCAGTGGGTAAAGTTAGAAAATAGAAATATCATCAGCTGACCCGAATTTTAAAATCCCGATCGGCACTTAGAATAAACCGTCCATCCGGGGAAAATTCCTGCACAACACAGACACAAGTAAGCAAGAAGCGTGTAATAACAGATTAATTAAAAGAAATGATTGATTCTGCGAAAAAACAACATGTCATCTAACCAAGCTAGTGATGATACTGCAATAGTGAGAAAGAAGCGGCGTCGCTTTCTTATCACCAAATGGCCCGTTTCCATCATCAAGCCCAGCGAGGTCCACAACCCACACAACCCCAAACTTGTCAGCGAAACACACGTACGACCCGTCGTTGCTTATGGCAACTGCACTCACCCTCTTTTCCGATGACCTATTTCCATCAAAACCCAAAACAAAATAAAATGAAATGAAAACTGAAAAAACGAATGCACGTGAGCGAGCTCGTGCTGGAGAACTACTTACACGGTACAGATGCAGCGCCAAGATTGCGGCGACCAGACCTTGACGGTCTTATCATCACCGGCGGATGCGAAGAGCTTTCCCTTCGCTCCGAAACGAATGGCTCTGATTGAGTCCTTGTGAGAGGGTGCACCATGGTCATCAACTAAAGAAGCTGCGGAACCAGCACTGTTGTTGTGAAAAAGTTAAAACCATCACTAAGAAAACGTTAGTTAGTTGTGAATCTGGTAGCTGGGGGGAGCTTACAGAAGGTCGAAGACGCGGAGGTCCGGTCCAACTGCGACGGCGACGGAGGCTTGGTCTGGGTGAACGGCGATGAGTGCCGGAGCTACTTCAACGTCTCTGTTGGATTCAGCTTCTGCTTCTTCCATTGTTGCTTTCAAAATTTGATCGTATTGGATTCCAAACGAGAAGCATGGAATTTTGCGGTTGCTACCAAACCCTACGTCTTAGGGTTTTCGCGCTTCAATGCCACTGTTCCATGGCTTGGGCTTTCCCGGACTTCCTTGAGTTCAATTGAGCCCGGTTCACACCTGTCACTAGTCACCCATCTAAGGAAAAAATGTCCGGACCAAGAAAAGAAAAAAATAAAACTTAGGGTTTGACGCGGATTTTTTTTTCCATATAATCTGGATCTCATGATATCACTATTCCATTGTAATGTATTATTTTTTTCTTTTGTTGTTTCTTCAGTATTTCTATAAAATTTAAAGAAATTGATACTTTTTAATTATTTATGGCTAAAAATAAACTATATGTTCCACTAACCCAATTTTTTTTAAATCTATCAAATTATAATTGTTGATTATACAAAGGATATCGAAACAAAAACCTATTTATAAAATTTAAGAGTATTAATACTTTTTAATTATTTGTGACTAAAAATGAGTTACGTGTCCTATTAACTCAAATTTTTTTAAATTTATCAAATCATAATTGTTGATTATACAAGAATACCAAAACAAAAACCTATTCTTTTATATATGCAATTTGTTGCAAATTTCAATTCAAGGTTTGACTGTTAATCACCTCGTTATAGACTTATAGTCATTTCAATTTTAGATGAAATTTTTACCAGCATTGTTAATTTTCCATGCAATGTATGACAAAAATTCATCTCTATTATTGTCTCAAAAAATATCCTAGTTATATATATAAGTTTTTAGGTGACAAGAAGTCGATAAAGTGAGAGTGACGGGTTAATAGTATTAGATCATTTACTTGTGGACAAAATAACAGTGGATGTTAAGAAGGTATGAAAGGTCTGAGCATTTGTACCTATGTGGCTCAAATTTACCTGAATTTTGTATTTTTAATGCACAATCTGAAACCACAGGCACTGATTACAGTGATAATAGATTATAGATTAAAGAATGCAAAAGTAAAACCCATTTCATTGCAAGTTTAATTGTCACATTAGTCTGATGAATTGCTTACGAGGTTTTTGGAACGTAGAGGTTGATTAGGCTGCCTAAGTATGAATTGGTCCTTCATTCTTTGAAAAAGTGATAAATTGCAAAGGAAGAGGAGCCCCGACTTGTTGCCTGTCAACTGGTGTACCTTACTGTTTTGCTTTGAACAGAACAAACACAGGTAATCACCTCATTACCGCGTGTGATAATCAACATAAAGACAAGGACAAATATTATGGCTTACATAGAAAACAAGGAAGCCATTGAAACAACTGATTCTTTGTCTAGCTGAAGGGATCCAAATCCCCCACGAGAACAATTACACGAGAGCCTAGAAAGTAGTGAAGGTCTAAATTCTCAGCAGTGTAGAACCAAGAATAGTACCGCGACACCGTGTCATTGGAGCTGCTGGGCGCCAAGTTGGTCTCTCACTCCCAATTGTGACAACATCGACATCCGATAACGGCCTAATGTCCCAGTTCCATCTGTCTGGGCCAATGACACCTCCGATCATGTATAGATCATCACCCAGCCCTATCATAGCACACCCAATTCTCTTTCGAAACTCCGATGCCGAACCTACAACCTTTCTCCCTTCTTTGTCCTGCTTGAAGATAAATCCATGGCTCATCACATAAAGTGCATCCTGGACGACTGCCATTGGACCTTGTAGCCACCCGCATTCCTCAACAATCCATCCAGGTCCTGCATTGTCTAAAACTTGAACTGTAGACATATCCTTGTGCAGCACATGCACCTTTCCGCCGATCACTACTCCTGTACAGGCTGAATTATGAGTTCGATGAAGATCAGGCATTGGAATCCAAACATCCTTCTCAGGGTCATACATTTCCGCTTGAGATATTGACTTTCGGCAGCTAGTGAAGCCCCCAGCCACAACAATTTTCCCATTCAAAACACAACATGCAAACATAGACCGAGGAACGAGCATTGATGCCTGGGGGGCCCACTGCCGGGCTACAGGGTCGTATGACCAGACTTCATCTGTTGCAAAACAACCATCTTGGTCACCAGTCAACGGATCAACAGCATCGCTTCCACCACCAATCACAAACAACTTTCCAGCAGTGGAGACAGCACCAAAGTGGGAAAGGTGCCTGATCTTTGAGGGAAGAACTGGAAGTGTGATCCACAGATCTCGTAGAGGATCATAGAGCTGCCATATGTTCTCTGGGTCAAACGCACAGACACATAATAGTTCCTCAGATGAACAAACCTCCTGCCGAGCTTTAAATAGTTCAGGGCTACGAATGGCTGCTTGCCAAGAATGACAGACAAGCCCTAACTTAGGGTGGAGGTAGAAGGGAACGCGTGCGAGGCATCTAATTGCAATAGCATCAGGAAGTCCTTCAATAAGTCCAGCCATTGTAATAACCACTACTACATCTGTGTCTGATAACTCTCCACCACTGATTTCCTGCTATAATGGAAGTTGCACCTGCAATCACAATATATCCAGTAATGTATACCAATATTGTGATGCTTGAGTAATTCAAATCCAATATGTTAAAGGCAATACGTATTTGAAAGGCCTGATGATTAGAACAGCACGCATAAAAGTTTGAATGAAAATTTGTCGCCTACAAAGCATGGTAGAATTTCTTCATATAGATATCAAAAACAAAACAGAATGAAATTTCCATTCAATGAATAAAACAACAGTAAGAATAGCAAGCAAACCAATGCACTTGAATATAATTGATGATAATATCCATTCCCTTCAGAAATGATTTTTCAGTAACAACAGTGCTATGGAATAGAATGATGGAATTGTATGTTAAATTATTCATCATGAATAATAGATAATTAGTAAGCCCCACACAGAGACAACAGGCACAGATGATATTGAACCAGTGGTACCTACCTAAAATAGTTTCTTCCATGATAGTCAGCCAAGGACAAGCTGATTGCTCAAGATAAAGCCAAAATAGCCTTCTAAAATATCTCACGTTTTCACCCCATTTACACCCAGCAGTTGCCCCATGTGCAATAAATAGTCTTCAATTATCAGCTTGCATTTTATGTACATTTACTGCCCCATTGTATAATTGAGACTGCAGAGTACTTACAAAAATATTGTTTCTTCCTATCTCACTCTCTCAGAAAAATTAAGCCAACAAACTAAATTTATTGCTTGATTGTTCCTTCATACAAGGATAACTATTCACGTCAACCCACCAGCCCTCAAAAGATTAATGAGCTTGCATTGACACATCTAATATTTGGGACGCCGGTTCATTCTAGACAATTGAAGGACAAATCGGGTTCACTCAAGATTGCAAGGGAAATGAGAAGTCAAGGAGGGTGCAACTATGCATCATCTTATTTTGATTCTCCTAAAATGAAGGACGCAAGAAAGATAGATTGCCTAATGCCCTTACATAAATAAACCCATCTTTTCCACTCATTGCATGCTCAAAATTTAACTTTCAACCAAGGAAGCACCGATACGACAAGCGAGACAGATACGACATGACACAGACACAGGGACACGGCAATTTTCACAAAATAGAGGATATAAGACAGTTAGGATACGTTGTATAATAAAACATAAAAATAACATGCTTTGATGAGAAAAACCAAATCTAAGCATTCTTATTGTTAAAAAACACCTCATAACCAAGAATTGACCAAAAAAATTATAAGAATAAAAAAATCTACACAAGTTTTTATCCATAAAAAATAATGAACAAATATTTGCATGATAAAAATAGAGTTTGTCGCCATGTTCAGTGGCATGTTAGGGCCCGTCGAGATCGAGAGATGAAGCGGTACAGCAGAACACCCCTTGGACAGGAGTGTATAACTGTCGTCAAAGTATCGGTGTCACAAAAGTGTCCAACACGGATGCAGCAAGATTTTTAGAGTATCCGTGTTTCTTAGCTTTCAACTCCATTTTGAATATAATATTTGAAATTTTGGGGAACAATAGATGCTACAGTGGTTGATTAGTCAGCACTCAGCAGGATTTGATTCCCAAATCATGCTGAAGAACAGCTTCAGCTCAGGGAGAGAGGAGGCAGCTTGACATATCAGAGACCTTGGATAGGTTATAACCACAGACCCCTAGACCAGTTGCATTCCATGCCCAGTCATATAACCTCTCTAAGCTGCATTAGCTTCAGCTTTGCACAGCTCAAATTTCATGATTCCAAAATACGTCAAAAGCATACTAAAGGGTCAAGGAATAGTTACTATAGCACGTTAAACATTTAAACTTCCAACACTAAATGCCGATCACCAATGAAAGGGCAGAACAAAAATAGAACAACTGATAAATCAGAGGCAAAAGGAAATACCAAGGTCAGAGACGCCTAAATCACTAAAACTGTAAACGGGTCATACACATTCCACACTTCTTTTCTTATGAAGCACAAAATAAGGTAAAAATGTTTCTTTGTGACGACATAAATAAATTCAACCTCATTATGTAATATACCTGATGCTCCGAAGCAAACACAAAGAGAATACTGATGATTGATCTGCAAAAGGACAAATGAATGCCATTGGAAAAGCAATAGAAAGAAATAAGAAAAAAGAAAAAGCAAATAAGATCATCATTTGAATTCACAAAGCAAAGGAAAACGCATTGCTTTCACAATAGGACAGCGCATGGGGTCAACTACGAAGTTGAATGACAAAGAAGCAACAAATACAATAAAGGAACAAAATTGAACCAAGAACAACACCAGTTGCTTGGTCTTTGGTTCATGATCCAAAACCCCATGAACTGAAATCTTCCTGAAAAATGCGTTTAACTGCAGAGCATCGAAGGATAAAGCCAAAGAACAAGGTCAAGTGCAAAGAAAACAAAAAGTCTGAAAACCTATAACATGTGTGGATTTCAACAACCACTTCCATGCAAAAGCAGCAGAACAAACAAAGCTCTTGGAATTCAAATTACGATTCCAACCCTAACATATTTTGAGCACCGTAATTTCTCTTTTATATAATATAAAAAAGGACAAGTAGAAGGATTTTAAAGTGGTAAAAGGAAAAGAAAAAAAAAAAGCCCGGTGGAAATTGAAGATGAAGAAAGAAATGGGTATTCGATCAAGTACAAATAAAATGAAAATTTAGAGGAAATTAAGCATGACGCCGCAACCAAAAATAGATTCCAATTAGAAATGAAGAAAAAATGAATGGAATAAGGAGAGAGGTAGTTTACCTGGCAGCGAAGAAGGAAGGGAATCGGGTGTACCGTGTACGTAGGCACAGAGAGAGAGAGAGAGAGAGAGAGAGAGAGGGAGAGAGGGGAAGAGGAAGAGGGGAAGGGGAAGAGGGTAAGGATGGAAAGGGAATTGGGTGCGAAGATGGGATGAGTTGCACGGCTTGGCTGGCTAAGGAAACAGCACGGCACGGCACGCAGAGTTAAAATCGCAAGAGTTACAACCAGAGTCAGAGGCCAATTGTCATTTGTCTATGCTCAACCTCAAGCCTTAATGCCATTATCATATGAATCAACGAATTAGTGTTGTCGCTATGTTCTTGTTACTCCCTTTCCCCCAAACTAGCAATTTCATCCCCCGGAAGTGGTAGGAACGTAAGAAGAACTAGTTGGACCAAATCCGAATTTGAGCCAGTAATTAGATAGGGTTAATATTTGGAAATTGAAATCGAATCTGGTCTAATTACAGCTTGATAAGTGATCGGATCAAATTAGGTTAATCTAATCTTCATATAACATATAAAGATTTAGACATTATATAAAATAAAATAGTAAAATTTTACAAGTAAAAAATAAAATTAATGAGATATTTATAATATATTTTTAAAACAAATCATATCAATATAAAAATAACATCAAATTAGATAAAATATATTAATTGAACTATAAAATCTTATAATTTTTTACTAATTATTATACATATGTGTGTGTCTCTACAAAAATTATTCAACTTTGAACTAAGTCGGACTAATCCGAATTATAACTCAAATCTGGTCTGAAAAGCGCTAAGTCAAATTTCAAAATCCAAACTTAATCCAATAAACTTCAGGTTATGTCGAGTTAGTAGGTCAAGTCGAGTTATGAACACTCTTACCTCATAAATGTGTGTAACATGAGTATAGTTTTTAGTATTAAAAAAATACACATAATATCGATTTAATCACTACAAGATTTATCATATCAGTTTAATTCATAAAAGATACTTGTGACGTTGCTATGATCCCGAAAACATGTATATGACACTTATTTTCTCCTATAAATTCATAAATTTATTGATGTCATATATCTTTCAAACTATAAATTAATGTCACATGTATATTTTTGAGACTAAATTGATGTCAAAAATCTTTCAGGAACTATATTGATGTCAGGTATATATTTTAATTGCTAAATTGATGTAAAATATTTTTTAGGAATAAACTGATATCGCGTGTATTTTTTAGGGATCAAATTATTAATTTAATCTTATAAAAATGAAAAAACAGACATCTTATGTTTATTTTTCAAATTTAATTTTGATATATTAGCAATATAAAATTTTACATAGATAACTTTAGAATAATAACAGTGTGTATAATCAAACTATTTTCCCCTTTTCCCCTTGTTGCCAAAAAACAAAAAACCTCATTTTCCCCTCCAGATAGTAAGATTTGATTCGATTTTATTTTCATAATTTAACAGGAGAAATATTGGGTTTGGGAATAATAACTATCAGGCTGCATTTGAAATTAATAAGATTAGATAGTGTGGTAAATAAATTATATTTTTGGAGTGAAAAGTCAAAATTCAAATGTTTTAAAATAATGATTCAAACTTTTCAATTAAAACAAAAATTTAATTGTGATAATTTGCTAATGTAATTTTTTTATATAATTATTCAATCATCTTTTATCATAAAAGAATATTTAACTCTTAAAACAACTTTTCAAAAGTCACATATATATAACAATATATATTTAATTAATAGTATAAAACATCTTATAAATTTAAATATATTTTTAGTATCTATAAATATAAATAATTTTGATTTTATTTTTTTAATTTTTAATTTTTTCATCTCTATTTTTCTTTTTGATATTTTATCTCTATTTAATATTATGTTTCTGAAAAAAACTTATATTTATATAAATTAAAAGTATATTTAAACATATTTTAAAGGCCTTATATAAGCACAGTACAGTTAGTTTAAAAGAAAATCTAGCCGAGCATCCAATTACACGATACTATGTTAATAAAAATATTTGACTCAACATTTACTGTTATGTTTGTTCATTTTAATTTTGTTGCGTGCCCTACGCCCCTACCTCACTAGTCATGGGCTGAGGAATACTCTGTCCGCATATTCTAAATTCCTTTTCCTCGACCCGACACCTTCTGGTATCTGCAGTGTCTTTTTTTAAAAAAAAAAAAGAAAAAGAAACGTTTCTCTTTCTTGAGGTTATATTATTCCCTGACGTATTTTTCCAAGCCTAAGCACGATAGGTTATATTGAAGTTCACTTTAGGTAGACATCAGAATTACGCGTGGAGAAGGATATATATATATATATATATATATATATATATATATATATATATATATATATATATATATCACACCGAGAACAAATCGCATGAGAGGAATTATATGACAGTGGCCCATTCAAGGTTAGCTGGCTGATGGCTGAGTTAGATCTTGACTTCTTGATTTCGTGCATGCCACGGAGTAGATCTTTTTTTCTGGCTGAGTTCAATTTCGACTTACGGATATTAGAATTAGAGTGTTTTATAATTCATTTATTTATTTATAAACGAAAATGTTATTTAATTGATTACTGACGAGCTATTATTATTATTATTTTTAAAAGCACTGATGAGTTATTATTATTATTAAATGTGTTTCTTACACTTATTAATATTATTATTGTTAAGTGTAGGATATCATCCAACTAATTAATAATGTGAAAAATAAAATCAAATTTTTTTTTAAAGAAATTAACTTTAAGAAAATGTTTGGTTATGAGGTAAAAATAACAGTAGTTTATACATGGAGCTCAATTATGAAAAATTTACCCTCATTTTTACTTGAGAAATTCTTAGGTACTCTTAGAGTAAGATAAAACATTACTTTTGCTCCATCTATTTATTAACGCATCAACTATTGTATTAAAAATATAGGAAAATTAGGAGACAATGATGACATGAAAAACTTATGTGTTAATTAATAAATGGATTAGAGCAAGTGTTTTCCCTTACTCTTGGTGAATCTAAGTATTGAAAAAAATGTATACATTACAAGTTATAAATCAACTTCATTTGTTAGTATTGACCAGTTAAGACTTAAAAAAATGCATACTCGATTGTCCAAGTGTTTAGCACTCTTTATCTTATCTAGTTTGTTAGTTTGGAAAAGGAAAAATGAAAAAAGAGTTTAGGTTTCTACTAGATTAGGAATGTTTTAAATCCAAAGTAGCATTGAAGATAGGGGTGTAGATGGGACGAGTTGGGTCGGATTTGATCAAACTGAACCCGACTTGATTTTAAATTGGGTCAATTTTTTAAACCTGAACCCAACTTGATAATGACTTGACTAGTAATCGAGTCAAACCAGATCAATTCGACCTTCAAACAACAGATAAGAATTTAAATATTATACATATAAAAATTATGAAATTTTATAAATAAAAAATAAAATTTAAGAGATATTTTATCATATATTTCAAAACAAATCATATTAATATAAAAATAGCATCGAATTATATAAAAAAATATTATATTAATTGAATTGTAAAATCTTATAATTTATCATTAATTATTATAAAAATGTATATCTCCATAAAGTTTATTTGATTCCAGGTCTAGTTAGGCCAACCCAAAGCATGACCTGAATCCAAGGATCAAACTCACGATCCTATAACATTGTCCCATGGGCACCTCTTGCAAAGGCAATGGCATTACCATTTGAGTTGGCCTCACATTGCAGATAAGTACCTTAGGTTAGACTTTTATGTAATGGGTAGTATCTACCTTCCCAACTATGGGATATTTGAATTTTAGATTGATTATGTCTTCCACTTAAAGTTGGACTTTATTATTATTATGGGTAAGACAATGAATTGCACATTATCTGAAAAAAAAAAATTGTAGGTTTAAGAAACACTGGGGAAAAAGGAGGTTAGTGGACTTGAGGCAGAAGTGAATTGAAATGGGTCAAAGATATGAGTCCTGAATGCATGAACCTTGATCGGACAGAAGGTGGAGATCGGGGGTTTGGAAGTTTGCGTATCCTTTGACCGAAAATATAAAGTGTATTTTTGTCACGTGTGTCAAGGCTCAGTCACGACAACAAAACAAAAAAGGCTCAGCCGATGCTACCTCTTATGATTTCCTACCTTACTGAACAGTGCACAGAAAATTAGATTTTAAAATTGAGTTAATATTCATTTTAGTATCTCATTTTATATTTATGAGTTATTTTAATCCTTAAAATAAGTCAAATTAATCCCTAATATTATAAAATATGAGTTATGTTAGTCTCTCAATTCACTTTTATTTAACATTTCATCAACTAAAAGATGATAGGTAATCGTTAGTAATATCTTGACATATTATTTATCTTTTAAAGGAGAATGAAGTTTAAAATAACTCATTTTGGCATTTAATATTGCACAAAATGAGTTATTTTATTATTTGAAATGAAAATTTAAATGAATCATTTTATATAATTTCAGACACCAAAATAAGCTATTTTAAACTCTATTATGCTTCAAATGACATAAAATATATCAAGATACATTTAAAATTATCTATCATTATTTAATTAATAGAATAATAAATACAAATGAGTTGAGGGACTAAAATATTCACGTTTGTAATGTCAGAAATTAAATTGATTCATTTTAAAAGTTTGGGACTAAAATGACTTATGAGTATAAAGCCAGTGAACATTAACTCTTTAAAATCTTTCTTAATTTAAACTTATTTGAATTGTTTGTTTTTTATTTACAATATACTCAATTAAATTTGATAAATTATATATGTATATATAAACACACATACCTACACAATTTTAACTTTAGAGTAAAAACTTATGCAAATAGTTTCCTTGAAAAATGGTTATTTTTGGTTGAAAAAGTACTTAATTATATGTTCCGTTTGCAATGACTTGCACCAAATAAATCTTGAAAACAGCATCTCTACAAAGTGGGAGTAAGGTTGTGTACATTCACCCTTCTCAGATTCCACCAAATGGGAATTTCATGCACCGGACCATATTTTTTGTTTAATTTATATATTGTCAATATAAAAACTTGCATAAATGCTTAATCATATATTACCATGTCAGTAAAATAATTAGATTTAACTACTTATTAACTATCTTCAAGGTCTTATAAATATGAATTATATAAATATTTTATTCAACATCCTAAAAATGTAGCAAGATTTTTTTCATTCATCTAAATTTGAGTTTGTAAATCAGAACTATAATTTATTTATATGCATCATTAATAAAAAAAATTACATATACATCTAATCATATCAAATTTTACAAATTAAAAAATATATAATTAAATGACAATGTAAAATTCATTCACATGATCACAGTATCAATATTAATCTCTTCAAAATAACAAAATCAACGTTCAAATGTTCATCAACATCTAGTCATTTTATATTCATATATCCATAAATTTATTTTTTATTAAAATTTTATTGAAACTATTTTATTTTTATTATAATTATCTTAAGCAAGATGATTTAATAATGGTATGTAGTTTAAATTTTATTACAAATAGAGAAAAAAGAGGAAGTTAAGTAATTTTAGGGAAAAATTTCTAGACTTTTCATATATAAATGGATAGTTACAAATTTTTAAAATTTAAATTTGATTGTAGGTCAAAAAAATGGAAGTAGAGTGATTTAGGAAATTGAGTAATTTTAAGCTTCATGTGATAAAATTTTATAGTATTCTTTTTATATATAGATAGATGATAGTTTGGAGTGGCAAAATGGATAGGAACATAAAACGTTCAATTATATGTTTTGATGGGATGGGGTGAGATGAGTTGACAAAATAGATAAAAATATGTTTAATTATTTTATCAATCTCTATAGTTTAACCAAATTTTCAATTAAGTTCATATAATTTAAATTTTTTTAACTAGGTTCCTATAGTACATGAGATTTTTCAATTAGATTTTTACTATTATAAAAACACAATATTCATGAAATATTCTGTTTCCATGAAAGGGTGAACAAGGAGATGAGAATGGAATATTCATAGAATATTCTATTTTTATAGCATCGGAAACTTGGTTGAAAAATATTTTACATTATAAGGACTTAGTTAAAAAATTTAAATTATAAGGACCTTATGAAAATTAAGTAAAATTTTAGGGATCTGTAGAATAATTAAACCATAAAAACATACCCAAAAATGAGTTAGCTCACCAGGTTGGCTCACAAACTAACCATTTTTTGGCAAGATGAGTTAGCACTTTTAATCCAAATAATCAAAATGGGTCAACCCGTCCCACTTCATTTAATTTTATGGCCAACTCATAGTGAGGCGGGGCGTGTCAACCCTTAATTATAGCATGAATAGAAAAGGGCATCTGACTATATATATATAGTGTGTGTGCGTGTGTATGTGAACACCATATTTTATCCAGATGAGTCATTATTTTAAAAAATAATAATAAGTTCCTCTTATTCATCCTAGCAAAAAAAATTTTAAAAAAATCATTTTCAACCCATTCTCTCAGCCTAAGTCTTTGTTGGTCCATTTAAAAAAAAAAAAAAACACACACACACACACATACACATCTCCTATACCATTTTCACTTTGTCATCTTTCATAAAATAATAAAAAGAAAAAGAAAAGAAAGGGAGTGTTTGTTTCGGCACCATTTTCCTTTATTTGTTCATCATCAAATTCATAAAGAGCGGCTTGGAGCAAGAAATTCACCAAAGGCAGCAGTGAAATCAGAAACAAATCATCCCAAAGTCAGAGACAAAATCCCCCAATCAGAGCATAATTCATGGAAAATCTAGCTAGAACATTTACATAAATTAATCATTAGACACACACAAAAAGGAGGGGAGAGATCACAGAGACAATTAAGGGGAGCGGCATCGACACATGTTCACAATACTACCTTCATCTCCATCCCATCACAACCACCACTTTAGTCACCACCTATAGCCTTCTGCATCAATTTCATCTCAAACATAAACACAGCCACAACTACCATGTTCCCTCACCATTACCATCAGTACACGGCCTCACTCACAAACCTTTTCAACCTTCACCTAAATCACAACCACCATACCCTTACCACCACAACCATCCTTAACCCAATCAAAACCAAGCTAGAAGCAGAAAAAATTACAACCAAAATTCCAACCAAACATTCACAAAACCAACAAATAATAAAAAAAACACAGAAAGAAAGAGGCCACAGCTGTCGTTCCTCTATGAGCACCACCACACATCCTCTACTGTGACTCATCATCTTCAGCACTGCGAAGCACAACCGCGGGCGCCGAGAGCAGTGGTGCTCCCCATCGTGTCCTCCACGCCACCCAGAAGTCTAGCACCACCAGAAGTTGGCCACACAAATGTCTCCGCCTCCTTATCAGCTAAGCTGGAGCAGCCGCTCATCAGAGCACTGCCGTGAGCTTTCCCTTCTCCCTGTATCCCAACTGCAAGCTCCCTTCTCGAAGCCATCTTCCTACTGCGCCGCGAACACCCATCATGAAACCGCCGCCACCTTTTCCGTCGCACCATCCTGTCCGCCGCGACATGCATCTTTCCCTCCTCTCTTTTTTTGTTTTGTTGATTCACAGGTCTTAGAGTAATGCTATTTTGACACCTAAATAGTGGGTGTCTACTTAGACACCCACTTAACACATCCAATGGTTATAAAGTGAGTGTCTGAATAGACACCCACTTTTTTTGTGTCAAAATAACATTACCCTAGGTCTTAAGTTATTTAGTTTTAGGGATTTGCTGTTTTAGTTCCTTTGTTTACTCTGTTTTTAGCATAGATGTAAAAATCGACTTGGACCAGCCGGTTCGACCGGAAAACCAGTGAACCGGTCATGAAGCTGGTCCGAGCTACTAGTTGGGTCGGTCTTGCATCAAAACCGGTGCGACTCGGTTTGACTCGGCCGGTTTAGTATCAAAACTAGAGACTCGGCCAGTTGAACCGGGTCGATCGAATCGGTTTTTTTTGTTGCTTTTTTTTTTACTAAATGATGTCTTTTTTGAAAATCTTAAAAAAATATTCTAATCTAATTTATAGAAAAATATAATAACTTTATTTATATTGTTATACTTGTGAGTTTATGATGTAAAACTTTATGAGTTTACTTGTATAATTATGTTTTGAACTTGTCAATTGTGATTCGTGATTGTGAAAGCCAATAATATTTAGAATTTATGTTATTTATTTATATTTTTATATTTAGACCCTTTAAAGGATGTCAAATTGTTAATTAGTTATTATTTTATTGTATTTTATTTAAATTTTTTTTATATTTTTATATATTTTTCCTATAAATCTGGTTTAACCGATTCGACCAGTGACCCACCGGTTAAACTAGTGACCCAGTGACCCGATACCTCGACTGGGTCGATCATTGGTCCGAGTTTTAAAACTATGGTTTTTAGTATCAGATTCCTTTTGGTTTTTGCTCTGGTTTTTTTTAGTTCTTTTTTCTTTCTTTCTGTTTTCATATTTTTGGGCATTGGGTTTGTGTTTGTTTTTTCGGGCTACTGTTGGGCTAAACATGTTTTTATCATTTGATTTTTAGTCTATTCTTTTAAAGTCCTATTTTGTTTTTGGTAATTTGGGTCTGTTCATTTTTTTTTGTCTCTCTTTAGGATTTTTATTTCTAGGGATATTGGACTTACTGTTTATTCTTGGTCAAATTCATTCATTGGAATGTTAAAAAAAAAGAATTTTCTTTTATTTTCTTTAAATAAATTAAATAAAAATAAAAATACAAAAAATATTCTGATCCGTGCAACAAACAATAGCAGTGATTGAGGAGCCGATGCTTCCTTCACAAATGTTGTATTGTAAGGATATATTGAGTAGCCTAGTACTAACTTGGATCTTGTGCATAAGTGGATTTCTTTTTTTAATAATTTGTTTGTAAAAAAATATTTTCAAAATTGAAATCAATCAAAACCTTCTTTTATTTTCTTTTCTTCTCTTTTAACTAAAATCCATCAACACACACTTATTTTCTACAAGAACGACGTGACTTTGTGTTTCTCATTATATCAGAGGATACGTCGGCGTAACTAACAACTATCAAGCCAAAATTAATTTTTCTTTAAATTTTATTCTCTTTTTATTTAAATTTATTTTCTTTTATTCTTGTATGATTATTATGGTTTTTGGAAAAAAATAAATATTTTAAAGTTATAAATAAATTTGCATAATGAGTTTTAGGGTAACCGTATTTATACAGATGTATTAGGGGTGCAATGGGATTAAGTTTCCACCCTTCCCTAATCATAATCAGACTCCCGAACCCCAAATCTCTTTTAAAAGACCAGTTTTGCAAATCAAAAGGTTTTTTTTTTTAATTTTAGCCAAAATTAAAGTTAGTGGCAACTCTATTTTTATTTTTTAAATTGGTTGTCATCCTTGTCGCGGCGCCCTCCAGGTACGTTGTGACAATATACATATATAGGGGATGTATTTGGTGAGAAGAATGATTTTATATAGGAGTAGAAGTGCACATGAGATCGGTTGGGCCAAGTTATATAAAACCTAAACCTAACTCGATTTTTAGACCGAGTTAATTCTTAGAACCAAACCTGATTTAATAATGACCTGACTAGTGACTGGTTCAATCCAATCGTCAAGTAATATATAAAGATTTAAACATTATACATATTAAAGTTATGCAATTTTATAAGTAAGGAATCAAATTTGAGAGATATTTTGTCATATATATTTCAAAAAAATTATATCAATATAAAAATAACATCAAGTTATATAAAATATATTAATTGAATTATAAAATCTTGTAATTTATCACTAATTATTGTAAAAATATATATTTTCATAAGACTTATTTGACTTTGAGCTGCGTTGATCTAACCTGAAGTATGACCTGAACCTAGCCTGAAAAGTGCATCAGTCAAATTTTAAGATTTGAACCTGACCCAATAAGTTTCAAGCCGAGCTGGGTTGTGAATGTAACATCCCCTGCTACTTTATGGATTGACAATTGTCTCCACAAACCAACACGAGTCTTTTCAGCATGCTTTGTCCTCACTCACATGCTTCTTGGGAAAACTTCCCAGGAGGTTACCCATCCCAAAATTGCTCCAAGTCAAGCATGCTTAACTATGAAATTCTTTAGTGATAGGCTACCGAAAAGAAGATACATCTTATTGGTATAGGTAGTACAAATCAATTCATATAAGCCCTCCTTAACTGTATAGTCTCATACCTACACAGTCTCAGGATCCCTCTCATTCAGGTGTGTAATCGGTTCATTCATGTACCCCTCCGATTGGAAGTTTACCAGGAACTGCTCCTTATCCGTGCATTCTTTGCACCGGCGATCACTCCTCAACTTCGTCACCGGGCATTACACGATAATGTAACACTTTCCCAAATATAACATCATCCTTAAGTCATAACATTAAACTCAGGAGTTGTTATGTATAAATTAGCGAACCAATCTTAAATATCTATAGCAAAATCCATTCGGCTTGAGTAATAACTACGTTGTAATTCTACTAAAATATGTAGAAAGATAACATAATATTCATACAGTACTAATTCAAAAACAAGAAAAACTCTTCTATAAGCTTCCATATATATCAGTCTATTTATATAATGACAAACATATATAAATAGCAAAATAAATTTGATAAGAAACTTCAATCATTGAGCTATTACATAGCAGGTTCTTCTATGGTGGTGGCTTCATATTTCTCTTGAGTAATCTGAAGACGACACGGAAACACAAAACATAGAGGTGAGAATTCTAAAATTCTCAGTAGGGCATCCCAAAATACATATTAAAAAAATCCATGTCATCGTTAATCGTCCCAGCCACTTTGGTTTATTAGAAAAATGTGATCATGCACACATAATAATGGTTCATTTTAAGATTTAAAATCATTCTTCTGAAGTGGGTTTCTTTTAAACTTTCAATCACTTACTATACATATGTCATAGTACTCACTATTATAGTAATTCATCCTAGACAAGCACTTTAATAAAATATGCATATGCATGGTAAATATAGTGGTCTTTTCTTTAATTTGATATCTTTCTTATTTTCATGTGCCCTTGATATATCAAATGGGCTCTCATCTTTCCTATGTGCCCTTGACAAGTTGAATGGGATCTCATCTATATCATTTTCATTGTTACATGCCCTTGGTACATCAAAGGGGATCTCATATCTTTCTTATCATTCCATGACCTTATCATACCGAAGGGGATCTTTTCATGCCTGCGACATACCCGAGGGGATCTTATCTTTACATGGCACATGTATCATTATCATCAAGCTCATGCATATAAGCATTACAATCATATATGCATTAACAACAATTTTTAGAGTTTCTTAATACTTCAAGCATATATATATATCATCCATTCTAATATTCTTTTCATATAGGAGCATTTACATTTATATATGTGTAACACTCATCATTACATTTATATAGCATAAATGAGATCAATTCATAATCATTTCATCATAGAGTCAACAATTCAGCATGCTGTCCAAAATTTCGATTCTAAAGAAAATTATGGATCAGCTACTAAATTTCATCAAAACAGAGCAAACTAAATTTTTAGAGTAAGTTCAACAAGTCTATGAGACCCTTTAAAAATGTCAAAGCATAAAAGATCCCTAGCTATGTTAATAAAATTTTTCAAATTTAGGGGTGAAACTACTCAATTCAGCTAACAGCCAAAAGTCTTAATTTTTATACCCTATCAAATGAACCCAGAACTTTATAAGAAAATTCAGAGTTGGACCTCAATATGTCCTAAACATCTGTAAAAATTTCAAATAGTAATTTTATCATTTGCTAGGGTAATAAAATTAGATAAATTCAGTGCTCCATAATTGACTAATCAGGCAGCAATATTGACTAGTTCGGTTCTCTAATTTTTAAGTATAGCAAAAGTGCCTATAATGCTTCAAAATTTTTACTGAAGATAGATAAAATGTTAGCTACATCCCATAAAATTTTCAGCTTAATCTGAGGTTTCTAACTAGGTCAGAAAATTTGAATAAATTCATCTACCTGCTTAAAACTGAGATTTTTCTAGCAATAAGGTTCAAGCAACATGATTTTTCTCAAGCATTAAAAATCCAAAACACAGCCCAAGAAAATTCAAAGGACAAGATTAGGATGTTAGCTTCAACATATAATTTTTGTAGCTCATAAAAATATCCACAAATTCATTAGAAAATTTGTGAACAATCCCTGTCCAGGAGAAATCTGAAAATTTAGCAGCATAATCTAAATTTCCTTTTAACAAAAGTGATTTCTAACATCATCCAGACATACCATCAAATTAAACACATCAATATCTATATATCACCCATCAATACAACTAGAAATATCATGTAATTCAGTAACCAAACTTCAAACAACAGATTTGAAAACCAAAAAGGTTTAAGAGCCCTACTTGTTATTAGAAGTTTCTTGTATTTGTCTTAGCCTTTGCTTGTGCCTCTACACCAAATTTTCACCTTAAATCAGCCAAACCTTCCTCTAAAATGGTAATATAACAACTGCCTCTTGATATTGTGGTGGGAAAAGAAGCATTGGAAGAAGGTTGATTCAAAGATCTTCAAGTGCTAATCTTGTATTTGAAGAAAAGATGAAGATGGAGACGGAGATGAGAAGATGAAGATGAAGATGGTGATGGAATTGGACATGAAGATGAAAAGAAAATCGAGTTGGCTGTATGATAAGGAGATTTGACCGAACCTTTTAGAAGATAAGGGTAAGAATTATGATTTTTTATTTTTATTAATATATGAAAACATGTCATAAATCTTTACTACAAATGAATATCACTTGTAATAAAAATTAGAATTTTATATAGTTATAATGAAGCCTTGATAAAGAAAATAGTGTGGTCATTCCCTAATCACACACTTGTCCAGAGCAGCAGAAAATTTACACTATAAGTTTCATACGGTGTGAGAACTGTACATCAAAATTTAACTGAATACATGAAATATTAATCCTCGAGTGAGTAAAACTGACTTGATAAATTTTAATCTAGGTCATCCCTTTGGATCAACATGATTGGCTCACTCAAATTTAGTGAGCAAGTTACTCTTTTGGTGTTAAAATTGTATATCGATATTTCACTAAATTGGTAAAATACCATTCTCAGGAAAACAAAATATTATTCAAAATTAATCCCGAGCCTAATACTCTATCATAACCCTTATCCTATATTCCATTGGCCTTGGGAGTCTTCTAATCCTGATTCTATAGTTTCGACTGTCTCGATAGGCTTACGTGGGCCCACAAGGGTACTATTTATGTGGGTCCCACATGGTTACTATTCACTTTTTTTTTTGCTCATCAAACTACCGTTACCTTGACTAACTCTGTCAGAATCGTAAAATTTTGATTAATAAAGTCTAAATAATTTTTTTAAAAATAATTTTTAAGGTATTACAGTGAACGCCCCTATATGAGAGTGAGATGATCAAATCTGTGCCATATAACTATATATGAATTGTTAGAATTAAAAGTTATTAAAAAGTCACACGATTATTTAAAAAAGTCATTATATGACTTTATGTTTTAATTCTGACCATTAATGCAAGATCCAATGATCCAAATTTGCTCCTTTCACTTTCAAATAAAACTACTCATCTCACTGGATCCCCCCTCTCTCTATAATATATATATGTATGTATGTATATATAAACCCCAAAAATGGTTCCAATCGATTTTTAAATTAGACAAATTAGTACTTAACAAAAATAAATGAACAAATTGGTTCTTAACTATTTAAAATATCGAACAACTTAGTCCCTAACAAAAATAACTGGACAAATTGGTCCCTAACCTTTTAATAAATGGACAATTTAGTCCTTAATTTTTTAAAAACTAGACAAGTTAGTTCCTCTTGAATGACCACGATGTGACTCGATGAAGTACTAAATTGTTTGATTTTCAGAAGGTTAAGGGTCAATTTGTCCATTTTTTTTTTGTTAAGGACCAAATTGTTTGATATTTTAAAAACTTAAGGACAAGGGAGAGAAAATCAGACCAGGTATTGAATTGGTTAAGGTACTGGTTCAAAGGTTTAGAGGTCGAACCGGTTTAACCGAGATTCAATCGAAATATAACAAAATATATAAATATATACATACGATTAATTAGAATATAAAAAAATTAAATCATTAACATTAACATGATCAACACAATATATATATATATATATATATATATATATATATATATTCATAAGTGTATAAAAATAAATATAACTTATATAAAATTTCTCTAGTCTTAACCTCACAATATCATCACAAAGCATTTAAAAACAATATTTGTTACTGACCAGCGAGATTTATGGTGAGCAACGTGCGAATGACGAAGAGTGAAGAATAACAATCCAACAATCCTTGTTAGTACCCGTCTTTGGTTCCATTTTCTTCATTTTTGCTTTGTGCATGTCACAAGATATAAGTATTTAAACTTTAAAACAAAAATAAAAGTTTAAAATCGGTCAAACCTATCCGATTTGCTGGTTTTGACCAGTTTCTCCCTCCATGGTTAAAGACCAATTTATTTGTTTATTTCTGTTAGGTACTAATTTGTCTAATTTAAAAATCGATAGGAACTATTTTATGGGTAATATGCATGGCACCTTTCGCTCATCCATTCCACCCGCCCATCCAGACGCGGCACCCTTTTTCATTATCATCTACTGCTCTTTCTTTCCTCCCAGCTGTTCACGCACGCACACACACACATATATATAGTGGGACAAAATACAACTTCTGATACTTGATGTTGTGTATTAAGCATTTGTTTCTTATTTTTCTAAGCATTTTATATTTGTTCTCCCATTTAATGGAAATTCTCACTTTTATTATTCATTTTTGTTAGTTGATCTTACTCAACATTTTCTTGAGTTAGTTGAGAAATTCATTGGCTAAAGGGCATAATACCCTCTTTAATATAGTCATTTGAATTAACGTAATCATTTGGCCTTTAATCGGATAAGACTTAATATTTAGTTGATTGAATTTTAGTGCAACAATACCATTATAGAAAATAAGTTAGGGTTTTATGTCAATAGGTTTCAAATTTATAAACTTGGGAAATTTTTCACTTTTCAATAATCTTCATTAGTGTAGCTGTTTTTTTAAAAAGTCTTTGGCACAGGGAATACGTACGTACCTAGAGTGGCAAGTTTCATGCTTAATATTAAAATTTAGGTTTAAATTCTAATATTGTGTTTGAATGACAAATAATAGAAGAATAAAGGAGAAATGATAATGGAAAGAACTTCTTAATACAGAAAAGAAAGAAAGAGAACTCATAGAGAATAATTTCCCTCTTTCTCACTCAAAAGTAAGTTAAGGGTTTATTTGTTTTCAGAAAATATTTTTCAATTTTTTTTTTCATTTTCTATTAGTTTCTTGGTTTTTTATAATTTTATGAAAGAAATACCGAAAATTATAAAATTCAGTTTTCAATATTTATATCCACTATTCTCTATTTCCGTTACAAAATCCTAAAAGCAAGAAATAAAACTAAAAACAGATTTATGAATCATATCCACACACATAATTCTACTTCTATACATTACTCCAAACATAAAAATTAAAATTAGGACACTCAGTTACAATTTTAAATTCTAATTCATTACTCAATTTCAGACACTAAATGAGACATAACAATAATTTATAATGCAATTACATAAATCTTAATTGCCTATGCTTACATATATAAAGATAGAAAGTATTTTTATCATTTTTTTTTCATCTTGAAAAGTATTTTTATCTTAAATGCCTGAACAAATACTGAATCAATTGCTATACGGCAAAAACAACGAAATTACTTTCCAGAAAATAACTACAGGGTATTAATTTGAAAGTTAAGCCATAAAAAATTACGATAAAGCATTACTATCATTTACTACTAGGTGATTTCTACTATACCCTTCCAAATTCAAAGGGCTTTGGAGCCCTTCTAAGGAGGCCCAATCAATAATGGCCATGTGTTAAATGACTACTTAACTCATTATTCATCTATCAATTACCACCTTTCTTAATTATTAGGATTCAAAACTTTTAAAATTTGAAGTTAACACCAACAGACTTATTTGAAAGGAACAAAATAAAAATTCTTCAAACCCTTGTCATCAACATGATTATAACCCTAGGCCACTATGATTGGTCTAGTAATGGAGGGTTTAGATAATATGCATAAAGTCTCAAGTTTAAACTTACTTGCTATGAACACCCAATTTTATCCGGTCCTTTAAACAAAAATCCAAAAATTTGCATATTCTATGATTCATTTCTTTTGGAAAAATGTGAAAAAAGAGTTTTCTAGTTGTTTTATTTATTTCCAAAAATTAAGCAAAAACACAAAAAGAATCCAATTCATCATGTCATCCTAGTTATGTTTCAGCCCAACCCAGGTTCGTTTTTGGTTACAAGCCTGTGTACGATTGTTTTTACTAGCCTTTATCCAAAACAAAAAATAATGAAATAATATAAAAATACAAAAAAAGATGATGGGCAATGTCACAACAGGCACAAGTGACAGTTTTCAAGGGAAAACATAATAATAAAAAGAGAGTGGGACACTGCAGTTGTCTCCATCCCTTATGCTCCCCATTCACTGTGGTAGGGTGCGTTCTACCAAGCCATTAAATTGAGAAGTATGGGTAAGGCTGAAGGCGTGGGGAACAAACTTGTTCGGGGCTCCTGCATTTCAAAAACAATATGGCGATTTGATTCATTAACCAAGCACAAGCTCAATATAAAAGGAGTCAACAACAACAAGAGAAGAGAAGAACCATTAGCAATACCATCAGCCAGACAGGACAAATTTTCAAACACATAATTCAAACATACTCATACATTCAGCAACATCATTGATCAGAAAAATTCCACACAGAGAGATAGTAAGAAAGAATCAATTAGAAAGTCCTTATAACAATCCATACAGGTATATTTTCATATCACAGCCATTACATCATCATCTAGAGTCGTCATCATCATCCACAATCAAACCAAATCGAGCATTAAAACAACCAAAAAATACAATAATGTAAAAAGAGAGAAAGACCATGGTAGATTCCCGCCATTCACCAGAGCACCATGGCTTCCCCTCCCTTCACAACCACTATCATCCTCCCCTTAACACCACAATCACCCATCTCCTCTTCCCTTTAAATTGGCTTCCTCCCTGAACCATCACACAACCGTTACAATCATCATCACTCCAAAACCTCCTCGTCAAAACCACCTCAACCGCATGAATTCTTCCCCCTCTGCCATAGAACCTCCGCCATGCACCCTCATCAACCAACCACTGTCACCACCGATCTCCCCCAGCCGCGCAAGTGAGCCATTACCACGCTTAGCTTCACGGCTTCCCCTTCCCTTACGCGGTCACCGCTGTGAACTCACCTCTATCCTCACCACCTGCGAGCCGCCGCACGCCATTCCTCTCCGCCTCCACTAGCGCCGCGGAGCCTATCGCAGAGGGCCGCGAATTGCCGCATCCTTCTTCCCTTCCTTGGCCGCGACAGACCTCCCTATTCTTGCTCCTTCTTGGATTCTTTCTCCCTTCCTCACCCCACTATCTCTCTCTCTCTCTTTCTCAAATCTCACTCTAGCTCTCTGTGTATGTGTTAGAAGATGAGAGTCTGTGTCTCTCCATGCATGTGTTATGCATGTGTGAGTGTCTTAGTGGTGTGAGTGTGTGATCCCCGAAACCGTCCCCTTTTGTTTTTTTTTTAAAAAAATATAGTTATTTTTCAGCCCCAATCTGTTGTGTGTCCATAAAAATATTAGTCTAGGATTCCTTTTTATTTATTTTTATTTCATTCACTGATTTACTTGTGATTTGTTTTATTTTGTTTCGTTGGTTTACTTCTTGTTCTCTCATGATAATTTCAGTTTTGTCTTTTCTTTGGGCCATGGGGTTTATAGCCTTATTTTGGTTTAATGATTGAGCTGTCTTTTTGTTTTATACTCGTTTAGGTTCAGGTTCAGATGTCAGTTCTTTGGGGTTTTTGGTAATACAATGTCATTCTTAAAAAAAAATTTAATTGGTTGGGCCAACTTTGTCATTTTGTTTAATCTTTTTGTGAGAGGAATAAGTATGAGAATGTCTCGACCTTGTTTCATGGATGATTAGGTTTGTCTGGATTTGTTTTAGTTTGGGGTTAAAAAAAAATAAAATAAAATAATAATAATTGATAGTCTAGTCTCTTTAATTGGTCAAAAAAAATATTTTTAAATCTCTCCCGCTCCACGCAATGTTCAATAGCGATGATTGAATAAAAAATATTATCTTTATTGTTATTAGATCATAAGGATTTATTTAGTAGCTGAATGCTAGCTTAAATCTTGAGCAAAAAGTGGATTTTATTCATAAAAAAGTTTTTTTAAAAAAAAGTGAATTTTAATTCTTTTTTGTAATTTGGTTCTTTTATTTTGTTAATAAAAACGAAGTTTCAAAATATTTTCATTTATCTTTTTCTTTTGATCTGTGCAATGATCAATAATAATGATTGAGTAGCAGATCGTAACTTCATTATTTATTTGAATCATAGGAATTCATTGAGTGGCCTAGTGCTAACTTGGATTCTATGTGATAATGAATTTTATGTGTTTTGTTATAAAATTATGTTTTTCATAAATTTGTCAACTCAAAATTATTTTCGACAGAACTACGTGACTTTGAGTTCCTCATTGCATCAGAGGATACGCAGGAGCAGGTGACCCCTGTCAAGCCAAAATTAATTTTTCCTTAAATTGTTTGTTTAAATTGTAAATATGTTTATTCTTTTTTATTTATTTGATTTCTTCTAAAGGTTAGTATTTAATTTGCACAACTTGCTAAGATATCGTCTAAGGACGGGTGTATTAAGGGTCCGTAGAGTTAAACTCCTACCCTTCCCTATGTATAACTGACTCCCGATCTCAAATTTGGTTTCAAAGACCATTTTCCAAAATAAAGGGTTTTTCTATGTTTTCCTAAATTTTAATAAACTTGGTGGCGACTCCAATTTTCAATAAATTCTTGTTTGCTGTCCTCATCGTGATCCCAGTTGCGGCAATTACTGTAATGTAAATTTTAAAGTACCAAAAAAAAATATAGAGCTTGTTTGGCTAATGTTTTTAAAAACTATTTTTGATTTTTAAAAATAAAAGATCTAAAGAACTTGTTTGGTATTTACTTTGTAAAAGTTGTTTTTAAAAACAAAAAAACCAAACCCCCATTTTAAAACTTGAAAAACAAAAACAGATTTGAGTTATTTTTTGGTTTTATTGTTTTCAGAATAAGAAAAAATGCGGTGGCATTTTTGTGATTAAACTGAACTTTTGCTTTCTTCATGTCTTCGAATCCTTTGTCTCACCATTCTCCCATTTTTAGCAAACATTGAACTCCAAGTGAAGCTCCCTTTTTCTTCCTTTCTTTCGACGAGTTGGTTGGTGTTATCCAGCGAATGCTCCCCCGGCCAGCGTCGTGCCTGTGAAGCTTCGCAAGCTGCTCCCTCCGCTGGCTACAAAAGATTTTGCCATCCGAAGCCTCTGAAAGCCGAGATCCACCGCAACCTATGAAACTTCGAGAAGCTAGATCCGCCGGCCCTGCCACCTGCAAAGGTAGATTCACCACCTACAAAGGCTAGATCTGCCAGCCCCGCCACCTAGAGCTCCACCGCGACCCACTTACGCACATGACCTCCCCCACCACCTGCTCCCTTAACTCTGCCTCGACCGCATCCTGCTCCCCTAGCTACGCCTCCGCCAACCCTGCCACCCGCGAAGCCGAGATCGGCCGGCCTCACCACCAGCTCTGCCTGCGCCTCCACTTGCGTACTAAGCAGTGAGAGAGGGGGCAGTGCAAGGGGAAAGGAAGAAGGCGGTTTCTATTTTTGCTTTCCATTCAATTTTTTTTTTGAAATTCTCAATCTATTGTTAATGGTGATGATTGTTGATTTGTTGCTAGAAATGGATTATTGCTGTTTGATTTGTGTTGATTTGAGAAGGGGATGTGGGACTGAGATTGTTTGGAAACTGGTTTGGTTTGTTGTTGTTGCTGTTGCTGTTAACAAATTGGTAAGATATCATGACCAACTTGTAAATTAGATATGGCTATAAGAAAATCATGAATAGTTTATAAATGGATTTATAGATGTAAATTGACATCAAGTTGTGTTAAGACTATTTTAGAATAGGAAGTTGAATTAAGACTTTATTTATTAAGTATGTATAGAAAATTTGTCATTTATAGTTATGCAATTTGGCAAACAGTTTTTTGTTTTATTAGTTTTAAAAGTTATTTTTTTAAAAAAATTATCCAAACAAGTTTTCAATTTTTTATTATCATAAAACTGTTTTTGAACTTAAATTACCAAACAAGTTTTTCTATTTTTTTATTTTTAAAAGTCAAACTTAAAATTGTTCCCTAAAATAGTTTTTAAAAACAAAAACAAAAAAAACTTCCAAACAGCCCTATAATCTTAACCCTAAAAAAATTAAGAACTCTAATCCCTTTTCTAAACAACCATAGCCGCCCACAACCACCATCCACAAGTTGACTCTCCAAAGAAAAACTTAAAAGTGAAAATTTCCCATAAGAAAAGTAGCAAGCAATGCTATAATACTTATGTTGATTTCTATGGTTAGAATAAAATATTCATAAGGCAAACTAACAAAGGGCATAGCTTATTAAATTTTGATTCTGTTATGATTTCTGGAATAGTTAACAAGGTTTAGATTTTAGAAGGACTGGTTTTTTATTTACAAAGAGTTATTCTTGCCAGACAAAGTTTATGATTTGTGTTTTGGGATTAATTTAGCTCTTGATTCTTATTATTAAAAGTCATGTAGTCTTAGTTTGGGGACCAAGCCTTTTCACACTAAGTTTTCCTGCTCAAATTTTTTTGCCAAGTGCTTACTACTTACACAGACAACATCCTCTTCTCATGTGTGGTCAATCTGATAACAAGGGAATTAACTGCAATCAGCTGATTTGTTGTGTTAATCAAGTTGCCGCTCTATGTTAATGTTTACCAATATGCTCATTCATTTCCTTTAAGTTTCTATTGGATGAATTTTTGGCAACATATAATTAATGATAATAATTCAATCAAAATAAATAAATAATTTTGAAATTGATAATAAAAGTACGTAATTGTGTAGGAGAATACAATTTTCAAAAATTGATTTTGTATATATCAATGTATTAGTTAATTGAATAAAAAAAAAATGTGTTGCTTGAGATTTGGTCTGCTTCTCATTTGAGGCACAATGATAATTTCCAAAAACAAAAAATATCTTTGACCGATATTATGAGAGTATGAGATTTACTTATCGTATCAAATTGCATTTGAGAAACAGAAAACCAAAACCAAGGAGCACTCTTCATACACCCTTTTGTCTTTTAATTGAGTCTCTCATCTCCTACTTCTTTCTTTCATTGAGGTAGTAACACACATAGATTTCAAAACTAAATCTTTTGCGTCTCACTAAGGAAAGGTTGGATAGTCACTCAAGGCGGAGCTAGTAGCCGCACATGAGGGAGTAGGCGTAGCAGACAGATTTAGAGAGGTGCCCAAAGATCTCAGCACAATTTCCAGCTTCTGTTTTTTAGTTTTTACTTCACAATTTTTTTCCTTTCCTCAAATGCAAGACGGACTAGGAGGGTTTTGGCGAGTATGAGGTTTAAGGGTTTAGAGTTGAAGGAGATGAGGGTTCGTTGGATGTGACTGAGGGGATGAAGCAGAGGACGGCCCAAGAGCTTCGAAAAGGTGTAGAGGATGAAGATGGTGAAGCATTTCACCAATGATAGCCACTAAAGCACTATTGAGGTTGTATCCCTTATTTCATTTCAATTCATGGTGTTGATATATTTGATATTTATTTTACATAATGGAAAATATGCTACCTGTATTTTGTTTTATGGCTATGTTTTTTGTAGCATAATATTATAGTAGGATTTTCTCTCGGTGATAATTCTCTAAATTTGGAGTTTCAAGACACTTCGACTTCTATACCAGGTTGATGAATGGTTTTATATTTAATTGTTGAATTTAATACTATAGTATAAGTCGGAGCCAACGTCAGTGACAATAGAAATATATTGAATTCAGTGAAAATAGAGAAAGATTGAAAGGGCCCTCTTTATTATTTTTCTTTCTTGAATACTATCCTAACTCTTCAAAAAAAGCATGACATCTAGGGAAGGGTAGGATAAAAGAGGACTCTTCTAAAGAAGCCACAAAGACAAGGCAGCAGAGGAATGATAGTTTACATGTAGAAGATGAAGAGCATGTATTCAAGCTTTGTCAACCAAACTTGCAGATTAAGGAAGAAATGGTCCGATGGGAAAAAGTTTTATGGTTCTAGATATTCTCTTGCCCTTTTAGTACATAACTTTTATCATATCAAGCATTTATCTACTAGCACTGAAACAATACATTTGCTGCACAAAGTGTGTGCGTGCTAAATGATGTTTAAAACAAAGCTGTTGTAGTAGTGATAGACAATTGTAGTGCTACATATGTTCCTTTATAATTTTGTTTGACTTTGTGATCTATAATTCTTCTAAGGCTGTTTATTAAAAAAATCTATTAAGGTGTGAATGAGCTTGGATATAATCTGAATCCTTGAGGAGCCTTCATATTCAATTTTTATTTTGAGTTTCTTTTCTTACTGAGTGTACGCCTATCTGAAGCTTTTATGTTTGCCATATATATATAATTTATTGATATGTTGTGTTGGGTGAGCCATTTATTTTTACAATACATTATATGTTAATTGTCTTCCTCTCAATTATGTTTGCCATTTATTTTTTCAATACATTTTTATAGCCGTGCATCGCACGGGTCCAATACTAGTTTACGAGAAGAAAACGATAGCGATTTCATTTAACTTTGTAGGTGCTCAATAAAGTTGGTGTGAACGTTGCCTCTCAACTCCTATCATCGGTCCCCGTGCTTTCGCTCAAGGCAATGAAATGGGTTGTTCATAGAATGGCTCAGATTTTTAAACTTTAGGAAATATTAACTTGATTGAATTGATGATCATACGAAATTCATGATGAGAAATTTCAATTTTTTTTAAAAAATAAGTTGAACGGGGTTAATTTTCAAATTTAAAAATTTAGAATACTATAAACTACACATAATTGTAATTGTCACATAAAGAATGGCTTGAATGGCCATTAAACACATGGCCACCACTGAATCGGGCTACCTACAAGGGATTCAAAACTCTCAATTTGGGAGGGTTAAGGAGAAACCACCTTACTAATAAGCAGCATAGAAAATATTATCTTTTATTCGTTTTTATTTTTGAATATTCTTTCAGATGATGATATTGTTAAAACTAAATACGTACGCGCCAGACTTTTTGCAATTTGTCACGGATCACAAATTCACAACGAATATAATTTCAAAGCATGCTCAACAACGAAAGGAAACTAGAAATAAATGAATATGCATCAAATAGACAAGAGGAAAATCCTAATTTCGGTTAAGGCATGGAGAAGTAACTGCGTGTGCACCATGCACTGTGCAGTAAGTACAAAGCAGTAGATTTCAGACAACAACATGGTTTTTGAAAAATGTACATTGAGGCCGACGTCGACGTAGCCTAGGATGTAGTCATGAATTTTAGAGTCAAAGTCGCTGCAAAGAGAAACATGACAACCAAAGGAGAGGCTAATTTAGTCGAACTTGAATTCCAGTGAAATGAGCCACCGCCACTTCCTCCGCTCGTTGATGAAACAGTATTCGATCCAATCCCTATACCCAAAAAAAAATAAAATTAACTAACTAGCATGCCAATCCTTATTTAATTATTATTATTTTAAGCATGTTAATCCCTTACTCCTTCTTTCTTTTTTTGGAGGTTAATCATAACATTGAAATTGACAGAAACATGGACCAAATTGTAGACTTTTCTAGATTTAGTAAGGTAACACAATTAAGTTTGGGAAAATCCTTAGCGATGTGGGAGTAAGACATCTCTCTTTCTTTGCATTGTTGAGCGTGAGTCGTCATACTACCTTTGTGTGTCATAAGTATTTACCATTTCAACTGTATTTTTAATGTGACACACCCTCAATGATCTCGAATAAGTAAAATGCCTTAGTACTGAAGAATCTATAACCTTGTTTCCTACCTGAAGGGGAATTTGGAATGTTGGAAACAGAAACACCAGTTGGAGGAGAAACTGAGCCTGAAACCACAATCAAAGAATTTTAGAGTGCCTTTGGCTTAGAGATCAGTTTTCATTTTCATTTTTACTTTTTTAGTTTTCTGTTTTCTTGATTTCATAAAGGGAATATTGGAAACTATGAAAATTATAAAATTTAATTTTTAGTTTTCATTTTCGATTTTTTAGATTTTCTTCACACAATACGGAAAATAAAAACCAAAAACCGTTTTATGAAATCAAGCACACTTTTAGTTTTACAAATCCGTCAGCTACATATTTTAGCTGTGAAACATTTTCAGTAACAAAATTAGCTCATACCACTGCAGATGCTAATTGGAGGTGTTTGCACTCTGCAGGCACTGGGGAGTGCCAAAGCCTGAGTCTGATTGATGTTGAGGCTGGCACCAATAGATGAGGCACCACCATTAACAACCTCACATAGGCACTGTGGTTGTGACCCCACTACGTAGGCAAGTTGGGAGCAGCACTCAGAAGATGGGGCTGAGGCCTTTTCTGTTATGTAGTCAAGGCATGGAGAAAGGCTCAGGAGCACATTGGTGCAACTTGATTGAGAATATTGAGCCAGTACTGTGGCTCCCCAAAGACTCACTACAAGGGACATACTCATCAGCAGTACCTCAATCATCCTTCTTGGTGCCATATTGGATGCTACTGCTATCAGATTTTTTTTTTTGGCTGAGAATGTTGGCCTTCAAATGCCAACATTTAAGTGCTGAATTAATGAGGTTCTTTGGAATTTTTGGAGGTGGAAAAAAGACACAAGAGAATGGCTTATAAAAGGGAAAATAGAAAGTGTTAAAGAGTGGCAGCTGGCTAGCTTATGCAGGTGAACAACCTTTTTTGCTTTGTGTAACCAGATTCTTTGCAAAGAATATAGGTGGAACTTTACAAAGTTTGATTAAATAAAGCTGCCTTATGTGTCCCTCTTCTATGGTTCGTATCTTTTCTGCATTGCTCCTTTTGTTATGTCCCTAATGTATGAGAAGCGTCATCTTTTCATGATGGCTTTACTTTTTTCTAGCATGATTTGTAACCAAATTAGGTATTGGGATGCATTGTTTTCACTGTGTGCTAGAAAAGAAATGCAATGTTTCATGCTTTATGTGCAACAATTATGATGCTTAATGGAGTGGGCTACTTAAAAGGAGATTAAAATTTTGACGCCTTGAATGGCTGTAGTATTAAATACTTAACAGTGAAGGCAAGGCTATAGACATGTCCAATCCACCTTGGGATGATGGTTACTTTTTGAATTTTTGTTTCTCGCTTTCGGATTTATTTATTTCCAAAATTTCCGCATATCACGCCAAAGAATAAAAGGAAAAGTTTAAAAGAGAAGGAATAAAATTAAGGGAACCAAATATTGTTATTGAGATATATATTCACAATTGGAGATGCTTGATATCTCAATAGTATGCCCAAAGACTTCTGAACAAAATGACAAAATGCATAAGAGCACACTCTCATTAGAATATGAGAGCACATCATTAGTCATTATTAGTGCAGCAGAAATATTTTTTGAACACCTGCTTCATACTTTGTACCAACACCCAATATTCTACCATTAAATTTTGTATGTGCTCCACTTAAAGTAAAAGGGTTTCGCTTTCCAACTTTGAATTTGGGCGGATCTTCGTAGACACCTTAATTTAAATAGTCCAAATAACATCACTTTTACCACATTCAACAACACCAATTTGGTCCATTGCTCTCGGATGCTATGTAGAAAGGAAGCACATAAGTTCAGACTCGCCTAAGGCGATGCACCAGCTAGAAGGTGGTGCTTTGAGATAGCAAGCATCTGGGTGTGAATAACATAGCAACTGATTGATTGATGTTGATAGTAAGGCTATACCACCTCTATTTAACCGGTGAAAAAAATTTATGGGCCTAATAAGTTAGTTCATGAGAAGAGGGTTGTCCAAGCTCGTATAAGGGCTATACACTATATCCTTAAATAATATGAGACTCTAACAAGCAATGTGGTTGTAACTGAATGATAGTTCATAAGAGGAGAGTTGTCTAAGCTCATATAAGGGCTATAGGTCATATTCTTAAATAATATGAGACTTACAAACAATGTAGTTGTAATTGAACGATAGTTCATAAGAGGAGGATTGTCCAAGCTCATATAAGGGCTATAGGCCATATCCTTTAGTAATGTGAGACTCTAACAAACAATGTGGTTGTAACTGAAAAGTAACAGCAAGCATCAAGAAGAGGATGGTGTTGTAAAATTTCTAGTGACATATATTGGACAACCAAAGAGTGCACGTGTGCAACTTGATTGGGCTACAGTACAGTCAATGACAGAAACATTATTTATAGGATCAACCCCTTAAAAATGACAGATTATAATCTTCAAATGATTGTTGACTGACTCTATTGATAGAAGGAGATGCGTCGGCCACTTCCCTTCAGAATCAACTAGGCTAGTATTGTTGCTTGGAAGAGAGACATTGAAAGGTCGCAATGGATTACAACCTTTTTCTGTTTTTAAGTTATTTGGTGAGTTTGAGTTTGGAGTACTTTCAATTTCTTGTGTCATTTTAGCGGTCGTCAATTTCTTGTATGGAAATCGTCATTGATACCATTTTAGCAATTTTCAATCTATTCAATGGTAATGGTCGGGAAGATGTGACTTAGAATGTGTAAAGAAAAGAACGTTCTTAAATCTTAACTCTTTTACCTCTTCAATTAGCAAGATAGCCCGTAGTTGATATTGGTGATGGTTCCATAATTACGTTTAAGGATCGGTTCATTCCATTTGCCCTTTAGTTGTCTCCATTTTCTTTTCAAGGGTATTATAACAATGAACTTTCAGTACACAGCCCTTTCCTGAATGCACAACTCTTGGAAGGATTTTTGAGCACACAACTTTTAAAGATAAAGAATGTGAACACACAACTCCTTCCTGTTTTATCTTTCTGGTGGTATCATGGTTTTGTTGATTTTGTATATAAACCTCTTTAAAATTTTCTTTTCATTTTCGTGGCAATTTTACTATTATTGTACTTTCTAATAATATTTATCATCCTCATTAAAGTACATCTTATATTGTGTCACACGATTTTTCTCTCTCATGATATAAAAATAATTTGTCTTTGTGCTCTTTTATCTTTTATTAAACCTCTTTTTTATTTCAAACGTTAAATGTTGCGTTATTCGTTTTGTTTTGCAATTTTTGCATGACATTTTCTCTGGGGTGACTACTGCAGGAGGGAGGTGATGGTCAATGGCTTTGACAGAGTTGGCACGTGCACGGTGCAGAGAAAGATAGGTGACTGTTTATAGTATGAGATCAATGACTATATAAGTGTGTGCAGTGACTAGCTTAAAAATAACAAAGGGTAAATTAGTCATTATATTAGTACTTATTATTTTGTATTGTTTTTACAAGTTAGGTGAAAAGATGACTTAAAATCAAAATAATAATTATTCATGATTCCACTACAGTATTCTTTTTTTTTCACTAAGTTCTATGTACTTTTTAATTAATTAATTTATTTATTTTTAGATTTATTTATAATTTATGTTCTTTTTTTTTAAAGAAATTTGGTGTGTCTGAATTCAATGGCATTAACAGTGGTAGCTTTTTTAATTAATTGGTTTATTTTTTTAAGTTTTTTATTTTTTTAAAGGAATTTGGTGTGTTCAAATTTTATATTTTTTAATTTATTTATTTATATTATTTAAGTTTTTTTATTTTTTCAAGGAATTTGGTGTGTCTGAATTCTATGCATTGAATAGTACTAGATTTTTTAATTTATATTTTTTTAAGTTTTTTTAAGTTTTTTTAATTTTTAATTTTAATTTATTTACTTAATTTTTTTAAGTTTTTTGGTATAAAGGAATTTGGTGTGTCCGAATTGCCTTTTTTTCAAGAAAATAATGCTTTTTAAATTTTTTTATTTATTTATAATTTATTTTCTTTTTTCCTTTTTTCCTAAGTAGTCAATTTGTTTGACTAATATTTTGTGATCAGTGGACATTTTTTTAATTTTTTTCATTTTACATTTCTTTTTCATTTTGTATTTTTTTAATTGTAAAACATTTTAATTTTTAATTTATAGAATGTTTATTTTTTACACTTTTATATTTTTTTAAAGAATTTGGTTTGCCCGAATTGTGTATAATAAACAGTGCTTTTTCCAAGTTTTTTTTTTATTTTTTGCTTTTCACATTTATTTTTTAATTTACAATTTATTTTCTTTTTTTCCGTATTCAGCATGTTCGACTACTATTATGTGAACAATGGGCTTTTTTTTCTATTCATATTAAATTTGCTCAACAATTATATATTTAGTTTGCTTAATTTATTATTTTAGATAACTTTTTAAAATTTGAGATTCCTATTTTATATAATTTATTTATCCATTTTGCTCTTATACTTAACCTTCTGTAGGCGTTCTATTAACAAAGCAATCCGTGGCCCACAACGCCACTTGTTCATTTTCTATTGGCTAGCTTTGAAAACTGCAGTATAGACATGGATCAACAACTACACGTTAGAATCCCCCTTTCTCTGATCTTCTACACTTTTTATGTCTTTTTTGTCCCTCCTTGTGCACCTTTTTGATCTGTATGTCAATATGAACATTGGGAAGTTGGAGGTTCTCATTTTGCGGATGCTATTGTACTTTTCATCATTCAAACAGGATTCATTCTGTCATGTTTCTAGTTAGATCTCTTATGCCTTAGATTCTTTCTTAAGCTCATTTGATTTTTCACCATCTTAATGCTTCACATAAGTTTTTCATATGTTGTCTTTTGACACGGTTAAGTACATACATAAAAACCATCACATATTATATTTAGGGGCTACTCTGATGAAGCCTTGAAAAAAGCCTCACCAATGAAGCTCTAACTTGGACCAATAAGATGAAAGAATGTGTGTTGATGGGCCCCACAAATATTGATTCAAAGAAATGATTTGAAAATTCAAAACCTATCACAACACTCTATTTTGGGTGGAGAAAGTCTTGGACTTGAATAATCAAGCAAGAGGCAAATTATTTACCCTAGCTTCCTTTCTTGGGTGAACTACGTCCTTAAGACATCTTCTCAAACTATTGACAGATCGTTATAAAAAATTTTCAATGTGTTACCATCTGACCACGTTCTGCACCGAGTTTATGCATGATTTTTTTGGTACAAATGTTGAAAATCCTAATACCCCTATTTCTATTGAAGCTCTCAAATCTGTTGTCTAGCTCTGTATTCCGCATGATCCTCAATTCTCAATTGGAATTTCGAGCAACATTTTCAAATTTAGCATACATCAAGTGTCAAATTTCAGAAACATGAAAAACTACATTCTAGCCAACCGTACCAAACTGACATATAGCACAATAACTTGGGTTATTAACAGGAAGATCATTCTTCCAATTAAAATGTTAGTTAAGGCAGTTGAACTCCTATGTCATATTCAAATCCACCTTTTCACTTCTCCATATTATTGTTGATGAAACCATTGCATTATAAATAATAACCCTGTCATCAATACTAATTATCACTCTTCTCCCATCAAAACACAGATCCTCCTGTCCCTAATGGAACAAATCATTGTTTTTCAAATGACAGTGACACTGCTGTCAGCAACCCTTCTAGTCACTTCAGTAAACTTGGTTAGTGGGCAGATTAGTACTCCCTGCACAACCTCTATGATCAGCACTTTCACTCCATGTGCCAACTACCTCACAGGAAGCATCAACAATGGTGCAACACCATCAACCACGTGTTGTGAATCACTGAGGTCTTTGATGAGCACTAGTATGGATTGTGCTTGCCTTGTAATATCAGCCAATGCTCCAATTTTGCCACTACCCATTAACCAAGCTCTTGCACTCTCCCTTTCACAGGCATGCAACATTAATGGAGTGTCTGCGCAGTGTAAAGGTACAAGTACATTTCATTTTCCATTGCATCTGAATATTTATGCATTTTCATAAGCTTCAGTTTTCCCATTTGATTTCTAATGGTGCATTTTATTTTATTTTTGTGCAGCTTCTGCTTCTCCTTTACCTCCTCCAGGTAGTAATTAATTAAGTGCTTTTATATTTTCAAGCATAGTTATTAGTCAAGGTTTTATATTATATTGCTTTGATGTTTTTCCTTTTTAACTTAGAACTGTTCCAATTTTTAAAATCGTTGTTGTTTGGCAGGCCCAGCAGCTCTTGGATCGAATAGCCTAGCACTGCCTCCAAGTGCTGCATCTCCCTTAAGCCCACAAGGTAGCTTAATATGCCTTGAAGTTTTAAACTAGTGGGTTCACAATTGGAGAAAAAGAAGTAAAACAAATCAATTCATTAAGTTAGAATACTATCCTTAATCAGACCCAAAAAAATAAAAAACACTATCCTTGACTTCGACTCACAAAAAAAAAAAATTATCCTCAATAATATTGCAGAAAACAAATTAATTTCCCATAATTTAAAATTTTTCGATAGTTCGTCACATTCTACAAGATGGGTAGATTGCATGAGAGATTTTTCTATCTATATAAGTCTAACATATCATTTTTAGATATACTCACAATAAAAGTGAGGCTCATAAATTTTATTCAGCATATACTCGCTTATCAATGGATCGCACTAGCTTTTATGTGAGTGTGCTTAAGAAAACATCTTTAGAATTGTGTTCATTCAAGAAATTTTCTAACTGCATATCCCAAAATGGGAAGTCAATCCATATATTAATTTATCTATTAATTATAAATGTACTAATTTATCATGACCCAACTGATTGAAATGAAGACCTATCAAAGATATTAATATGGTTGAATAAAGATTTATCTTGATCCCTAAGAACATCTTCAATGGTGAATCAATTTTAGTCCCTCAATTGGGTCCCATCATGGACACATTATCTTTGTGTCATAAAAAGTAAATAGGGACAAAGAGTGTCCCTTTTCTTTCCAAGTGAATGGCCCAATTTTGATTCCCATTTAGGTCTCATATTTTTTTAAATTAAAAAAATTAAAATCATTATAAAACAATTTATTTCAATATCTTGTATCGTGTAATTTTATTTTTAGTCTTGATAAAAAATATAAATTAAGTCCTTTGAATATTTTTAATTTTAAATAATTTTTTCATAAATTAAATTACAAATAAATATAAGAAGTTAAAATGTAAAAAATTAAAACTAAGATTATTGAAACTGATACAAAGTGCCGCCATGTTTAACTCTTTTCACTTAAGAAAATGCATTTGGAAATTTTTCCTTAGCATTCAATGGTATGCTTTTGGTTTTTTAAAGAATGGCCCCACATGTAACATTTGGTAAGTTATTATTGGGTGTTTCTGGGTCTCAATTTAGAAGCATCCACACACCTAGGGAGAAGAGCCGTGTCCCTCATCCTCTCTCCAACATGTTATCCCAAATCCCTCGTCCTTGTTAGCAGGGGGACTCCAATAAACGCTGCACTGGAGTTGTTCTAAAAGTGGATATAAGTAATTTATTTTAATTCATGAAATTAATAAATTTTTAATTTAGCCTCTTAAAGAATAATTTAAATTAGTCTATTTTTAAATTTAAATTGGTTTCCATATATATTACTATATGGATTAATTTAAATCACTTTTTTTTATAAGTTTGCAAACTAAATTGATAATTTAATAATTTTAAGAACTAATCTGAAATTTCAATATAATTTCAAAAATCAAAATAAATCTCGTACCAATATGTCCTTTTTTGTAAAATTAAGGGAGAGACTAATTTGTTTCCGGCAAATTAAAGCCAAAGGTTGACATAATAAAATTCAATGAGTTCTCAATTGCAGACAATATAAATAAAAAAAATTGATGGAATTGGAACTTCTTGCCCCCATTATCTCTTCATATACATCAATTCAGTCAATGACTCCAAAAAATCTGAACTAACTTCAAGGTTATTGCTGAACTTCCATGACAATTTGACAAATTAATGGGTAATTGGTGTAAAATTGGCCAGTTTCAGAAACCATGGATGTAGCTGAAGCACACAAATATGAGAACCTGCAACTGGCAGGAGGGGCAGTGGCACCAGCATTACCACCAGAGGAAGCAGAAGTGCCCACGAAAATTCCTGCAATAAGACCAGTTTTAACCCCACGTTCATCATCGGCATCTCATCCATCTTTTGTTTCGTTGTCACCTTTTGCATTAATATTCATAGGACTCATGGTTTTTGCCACCTATTAATAATTAAATTGTTAGTCCTGCTTTTTTGTGCTTGCTATTTCGAACTATATGCATAGGTGCTACTGCTAAGCACCAATTGCTGCATATTATACTTTGTACCTCACATAATCAAATCCTCGCCTATAAAGGTTGCTTTATCTTTCTTATAAGTTTGTACCTTCCGATTACACTTACAAAATATGTTGTGTTTTATACAATTTTAGCCGTGGCTTGGTAGCAATTTCTAAAAGTTTGCTCATGAGTGACTTTTATGTATAATCTCCACAGAAGATAATAAAATTATTTATTATTTTGAGCACTAAACAAAAAGCTAGTAATCTGCATATATGTATGCGGAAAAAATTATATCGACATTTAAGAATGTGTTGTCAAGCTCATTATTTAGATATATGTTATTTGTACTTACTATTTGTAGGACACTATGTCAATACACTCCTATCTACTATTGAATGAGATTTGGACGCCACTTTATTTGGAACCCACATCTCATCCAATGATAGATAAGTATATCGACACGGTATTTCATAATGTGTGATCAGAAGTAATAACATTTCATTGAATGAACTGTTTCTCTAATTTTAGGGAAAGAAGAAAATCAGGGAATTCCCTATCTTCTGATAATAGTTCTGATGGTGATAGTCGTACCAGTGATTGTTATTCCTCTGATTGCAAGTCAGTTCTGAATCAGATTCATCATTTTAAATCAACGCTAACATCTACCATAAATACATATGTCATTCATAATCACCATTTGATTTATTCATACTTAATTTTATCAGCACCATTGTCATGAAGTTTCAATTCCCTATCATTCTTGGTGGGTCTATGCAAGCCCCAAGCGACTCTGTCATGCTTTATTTGGAATTAAAAATGGGACAATGACAACAATATAGATTCAAAATTGACACGCCTTAGTTTCCTTTCCATTACAAAGATATTGAATGGAAAAAAAACTGATGGTATAATCACTTGGCACCTCATTTGGTTTTGCTATATAGATGTAGCAATCAGTGACCACCTTATTTTACTTGCATCTCTGCAATTGCACCCTATGTATATATCTTACAGGCTTGCTTCAAACAAAGTACATACATACCAAACAAAACAAAAAATTTAAAAACTCTGATACTTCAACCAAACCATGCATGCATCACACATAAGCTCGGCCATGCTGCTCCCTCTCCTCCATAGTATCAGGCCCAGGGAAAAAGAAATTCTCATCTCTGCTGAAGATTTCATCCACCTTATCAGCAGGGTAGTTAAATGCCAGTTGCTTCGCTTCCTTATCCAATGCAATCACGACGTTCCTCTTCCCTATAACATATAATACACAACTCATCACATATATATAACAAGTACAATTATCATTTGAGGATAATAAAAACAAGAGTTGAAAGAGCAATCACATAACAATCAACATTTCAACACATATGCACAATTAGTATGTTATTATATGTACCTGCAAAAGTGAACATTTTGTTCCCTCGTGCATTAACCTCAAAGCAAATGATATTTAGGTTGTTTTTGTTGGAAGCCCCCATTATGAATGGATGCCCTGCAGGAACAACAAACACCACTCGTGGCTTCAAGGTAGCACTGAACATATGGTATGAGGGGGTACTCTTCTGTCCTTGAGAGCTTGCGTGTGATGACCTCGTTGATGAGGAGGAGGAAGACACGTGTGGGCACACCGTCTCCAAATACCCTTTCCCATCAGTTACCATGCATATCTTCGTTGCCTTTGTCATGTAGAGAGGAGCAGTCATAGATCCCTATCACATTGTGGCCATTTCAAAGCATTAGGAATTGAAAGAAAAGCCACATTAACATAGAAATATTAATGCAAGAGTTTAATAATAGAGGTGTTTTAGATCTTTTATGTTTTACTTTGGTGATGCTGAAGAAGCTGAGAATGAGATTGAGTTCTTTGAGCTGGCTTGGTTGATCATCAGGAGTGGATTGATAGAGACGACCATGTTTGAGATATATGGACGCATGTTCAAAAGATTGAATGGACCATCTGATTGGCCACCAAATGGCCAAAAGCCCCACTTCACCTTGCTAAGGGCCTGCACATGATCCTGGGATATTTTGAAAATGCTTCCTTTCTCCTGTTGTTTGAAGAGCCCCTTTAACCTGTCCCTGGGACTCTGATTGGTTTTCAATTAGGTGTAGAAAAGAAACCAAATTAACGAAATAAGCTTGGAAATAAATAAATAAATATGTAACTGAATAATTTGATAAATTAATAAGGGTGTATAGTATAGTGTCTAATTAAGTATCAACCTTGAGTGCAGCTTCAAGTAGTTCCCAGCTGAATGCTGTGAGAAATGATTCTGGGTCTCTGCCTCCAGGCCCAAAACATGCCTACATCGTCACAGTTTCTTTGGATTAGTACAACTAATTAGTTAGCTCTATATATGCCCTTTATCTTATGGTTCTTAAACCAATTTTAACTGTCTTTTTTGTGTTCACTGCATTTCTGAACATGTAATGGTGATTTTCTTTAAATCAGGGAATGAAAGATAACTAACCTGAAATTCTCCAGTAGTAGAGACAGGTATAAGGAACTTGGCAAGGAAAAGCTTCTCATTCTCATCTCTGTTAACCACATAAATTGGGGTGCCTGCTGGTACCCTCATGATGTCTCCAGGTTCAAGGTTGAACCTTTCAGTCGTGTCTTCCTTCACCAACCCAATTGTGGCTCGCCCTATAAATCAAACCACAAAAAATGTAACCAACAATTAACAAACAAAGGCATGCATGTGGTGGTGTTAACAATCTAAACAAGTTACTAGTTATATAAATTATAATACATATATACCCTTAACGTTGAAGATAACAATATCCGAATCAAAGTGACATGGAGACATGAAAGTGTGTCCCTTAGCTTCCAAAGTGGCCAAACGGAAATTCTGAATGCCTCGAAGAAGCTCGGACCTCCTACCACCGCTCCCAGTGAACTTTTGGAGAACGCGAACTCTTCCATCTTCTGTTTCTAACTCGGTCTCAAAATCATCATCTTCAAAGAAGAAAGGGTTCTCTACTTCTTCATCTCCATCTTCTTCTTGTTCTTCTCCTTGGGGGGAGCTTTGTTCCTCTTCCGTCTCATGCTCTTTCTTCCTACGTGTTTCCTCTTCGATTTGCCTCTCTCTTTCTTTCTTCATCTGATAGTACCTCTCGCAGCTTTGAAAGCATGCCTGCTGGTCACTCTCGCTATATTGCTGCTGCTGGCTGCACTGGTGCTTGCACGTTTTCAGCTCCGGGTCGCCTACCTCTTCTGGTTGTTGTTGTTCTTCTTCTGAGCCCACAACACTACCTATGTTGGCGCATAAAGCTAGCAGAATGAAAAAGGAGATGGTTAGAGCAAGCTTGGTTTTGATCTCCATCAGGTTAATTATTCAGAGTGAACAACAAGCTTTTGTTTGTGAGATAATGAATGAATGAAGACTAGTCTTTCTTTCTTTTATTTTTAAAGAGAGTGTAATGTATGCTTAGAGAATGGGATTGGTGACATGCATGCATGTATGTCCATGCAGAAGAACGAGTGTCACATTAGGTGTCACAATTAGAAGCAAAATCATCAATAGATTGCCAAGTAGCTAGCTAGTGTAAGGTACAAATATTCTTCTTAGCAGTGCAATCCCATTAACGAAATGCATGATTCTTTGTACCATTTATTAATGAATAATGTTGTGAATACCCGATTCTATTCGGCCCAATAAAAAAATCCTCTCCAGCTCATTTACATTTTCAGCCCAATTGTTTTTGCTTGGTACCCAACTTAGTTTTGATTCATTTGTGTTTTTGTCTTCGGCCCATTCTTATTTACATTTTTCTCATTTTTAGTTTGTTGCTCAGTTTGTACAAAAAGAAAATGGGAGTCCAACCAGTCTCAGCCCGTTTTCACTTCTAAAAAAATAAAAAAAATTAATAAAATTGGAAAAGGAATTAAGAGAGTGTCACGGGCTCTTCTCTCTTCTCGTCCCTGCCAGCCAAGATGCTCGTGAAGCATAGGGATAAGAGAAAGCAGGAAAAATAAAAAACAGGCAATGATGATGTCTTTGGAATTTAGATCTCTTTCGGTAGAGTTGAAACATATTAACACGGGATACACAGAGAGAAGAAGAAAACGGTAAAGTTCATCAAGATACACAAAGAAACCAGCAAGGAGAACTCAAAAAAAAAAATCAACAATTCAATCCAGCACTAAAAAGGTAAACAACAGAAGAAAATTTGATCATCAATCATCAGTTTTTTTAAAAAAAAAAAAAGAAAGGGGACACAGGGGGCCGCGGCCTCCCTTCACCGCCGCGGCCCCTTCCACTCTTCCCTCATCCCCTCTCCAGCATCATCATGCTTCCCATCATCATCCACAACCTTCACCATAACCACCACCCTTCACAAGCTCCATGAACCACCACCACAACCTCCACCCGTCACCACCGTGAGCCCCCTTTCCCCTCTCCCTTGCAACTTCTCAACAACCGCCATCCTCCAAGTCTTCACCATCGGCCTTCCTCCCTCTCTAGCACCATCATCATCGCCAGTCATCTTCTCTACCAAGCACCTCCTCGGATCTCCGCCACGAAATCACAGCCTCCCTCAAGCTCCATGAAACACCACCACAGCCTCCAACCGCCACCCCTCTTCATCATCATCAACATCAATACCATCATCATCGCGAACCCAGCACCCTTTCCCCTCAACCTCTGCGAACCGCGCCGTGAGCCACCTCGAACCACCATGGCCATTCCATCCCGATCTGCACGTCCGCCACCCCAATCATCGCGATCTTCGCGAATCGCCACCCCAGACACCGCACCCCCATGCCTCAGTACGAAACCATCTTGGATCTGCGACGGTAGAGCTCACCATCCTCGCTTCCTCTGGCTGCCGCGCCTGGTTCGCTCCTTCTTCCTCCTTTCGTGACCTCACCCTCCTGCTCTCTTCTCTCGCCTTCCCTCTTTCCATCTGAGTATAAGTGTGTGCGTGAGTGAATAAGAGAGGAAAGAAGGGTGCCGCGTGTGTGAAGGTGTCATGTTGAAGAAGAACAAGAGTGTGTGCGTGTGTTTTGTTTAAAAACGAGTGCTTGCTGTGTGTGCGTGTGATGGCATGTGCGTGAGAGAGGGAGAGGGAAACTTGGGTGATGTGTTAGTGTAGGTTAGAGTGTGTGTGAATCATTGTGTATGTGTGTGTCTGAGAGTAAGAGAGGGAGAGATTTTTTTTTATATATATATTTATTTTATTGAATACATGTGTATTTGACCGTGACCATAGGGGAAGAATTTTCTTTTTTATTTTATTTAAGTGTGTGTATGTGATAGCTATAGGGATTTGAATTTTTGTATTTGTATGTATTAAAGGAGATAAAAAAATTAAATCAAATTTGTGTATATGTGTTTTTTTTTAAAAAAAAATGTCTAAAAAAAAATGAATGATAATGAATCTTATTTGAAGTTTATGTATACTGGTTGTTTTATTCATTCACTTATATTCATGTATATTAAGGTTATTATATTTTAGTGGTTTGAGTTTTTGATTTTGTTTATTTGATTAGCCTTATTTCATTTTGATTTAGAATTTAGATAATAAAAAGTTTCATTTATTTTGATTTTCAAAATAAATCTCACTTAAGAAATTAGTTGGAGCTGATTTGTTTTATTAGTATAGATTTTGGACTTATTAAGTTAGATTTCATTTTAGTTTGTTAAATTATGGTTGATTTTATGTTTGAGACTTGAGCTTTACTTGTTTGATCTGAATTAATAAAGAAAACTATTATTATTTGAAAATAAATATTTGAGTATTTATTTTATTGAAGATTTACTTTTTGTATTGTCATTATTATTATTTTGTTTTGTAGGTTTTGTTTAGATTTTAAAGTTGTTTCTTTGAATTTGAATTTATTTTATTTTATCTTATTGAATTCATTACTTAATTGTGTTTACTTTATTTTTTAGTTTAAATACTATGTGTTTACATGTTTGGATTAAAGTAATTGTATAATTGTAATATTTTGCATTTCTAGTTTAATTATTTTACATGTTTTGTGTATTTGCAGTTGTAAATTTTTAGGTTTTGTTATTTTATATGATTATGCATTTGGTGTGTAATTATGCTATGAATTACTTTGGTTTAATTATTTTATATGTTTTACTTAAGTTAATTGTGTTTAATTTCGTAGGATCCTGTTAAAGTTAGAATTGTTTGTTTAAAAAGGGAGTTTTATCCATTTTGGATTTAAAATAAGGATTTGAGTATTTTATTAAGATTTATATACTTAATTAATTGATGGATTGTATAAAAAAGGGGTTAATTGAGCCGAGACGGTTTGTTAACCTCATGTTTCAGAATATTTTAGCTGCGACGGCTTGATATTCAAAGTCTTTTCAAAATAGAGTTAATTTGACCGCGACGGTTTGTTAACTTTATGTTTTTTTAGAATATTTTAGCTGTGACAACTTAACATTCTAAAGTTCTCTTTTAAAATTAATTTTTCATAATTTAATTCATTTGTAAATAATTTCCCTAATATTTTCTATGCTATTTGTGTATTTTATTGTTTTTCCTAATAATTCTGTTTCAAAATATTTTATTTAACTTTTGTTATTATAGATAAAGAGTTAGTTTAGCCGTGACGGTTTGTTAACTCGATATTTTGAACATTTGAGTTGTGACAGCTTAATGATTCGAAATTTCCTTAAAAATGTTTATTCTCTTTTATATTTGTTTCTATTGATTTATAAAAATACATAAAGAATAATTTTCTTCTTTATCTTATTTGTAAATATTTATAATTTATATATTTATTTTCAATTTAAGTTCGCTCATTTATTTAGTAAATTTCTTATTCAAATAAAAAATGTTAATTTAGCCGCGACGGCTTGTTGACTTAATATGTTGGGACACCTAAATTGTGACAGTTTGGTATTCCCGAAGTTTTCTCTTCAAAATTTTTTTTTATAGTTTCATTACAAATAGAATAAATGTTTTTTTTTTAAAAAAAGGGGTTATTAATTGATTTGCACAATTAAAGGTACCGTCCAAGGACGGGTGTACTAGGGGTGCGTGGGATTTAATTCCTACCCTTCCCTATACATAATCGACTCCCGAGCTCAAACTGGTTTCAAAGATCATTGTTTTTTAAAATGGGTTTTTCCAACGTTTTCCCGAATGTAAATAAACTTGGTGGCGACTCCAATAATTTTCAAACAACAAAATTCTTTTCTCTTTCGCCGTCCCCGTCGCGATCCCGGTTGCGACAAATGTTATGTAAATAATAATATTGTATAACAAATATACTTCACACACTTTATCACCATTAGATGTGATGAATGAAAACTACCCATTCTATTTAGTCATCACATCTAATGGTTATAAGGTGTGTTATGTATATTTATTGTACAATCTTATTATGCATGTAATGTTACTCTTTGTTAATTATTTGTTGTACTATCCTTATATATTCAAATTTCTTATGCTTACATGTTAAAGAAAGTTAAGTTTCTTTTCATGATGTTGTTTTCTTTAGGTTGTTTTGTACAGTCTTAATATATTGCTATTAGTTGCTACTATTTATAGATGTGTTTAGGCTATTTGTTTGTGTTTTTTTATAAGAAAATTATTCTCTATAAAAAAAAAGTTTGTATACTAGTTTGGATTAAAGAATATAGATTGGTTGTGTATGTATTGTATACTTTAGTGAGAAGTGTTGTAGTTTGACTTTGGTTCTTTTTGTCTTATGCTAGTTGTTCTTAGTGTTATTGCATATGCTCTTATATTGCGGTGACTAAATTACTTGTTGTTTCTGTAGGTTATTGTGGTGACTGAATTACTAAATTTCATGATTTTTAATTTCTACAGCAAAATCATATTGAGGGAGAGGAAGAATCCAACCACAGTATGTGATGATCAAATAGATAAAAAATGAAAGAGATTAAGATCTTTTGAGATGATATAGGATTTTGATGCTACGCTTTATGACTTTTTGTACTGAGAGAATATTTTGTAACTATCAATACTTAAGTAAATGTTATTATGGTTTATATCCTTTCATTATGTGATTTTGAAGTAGTATTTTGTAGGTGTTATGACTTACCTTGTATGCCACTTATTGAAGTTTATTAATGTGTGATTTGTTAATTATATATATGTATAAGCTTGTTATGGATCAATTGATTTATAATGTTTTTAGGTTTTTATTTTAATATGTTTGTTTAGACCAATATATTACAAAAAATTATATATAATATTTGTAAAACTGTTCCTTATAAATACTAGTATCATTTATAAAACTGTTGTCTATTAGGGTCAACATCACTTATAAAACCGTTGCCTATAAATAATCATACATATTGTAAAATCATTGCCAATTGACACAGACAGCATATGGAAAACCATTGCTTATAACTAGTGACACCTTTTAAATCGTTGCCTACAAATTGGTAACAGTTTAAAAAATATTCCTACTATCAATTATTAGCCAACGGTGTGAAACCGTTGCCATATTAAAGGCAACGAATAAAACCGTTATCTAATACATATCGACAAAACCATTGCCTATTCAATTGGTAAAGGGCAACAATTTTTTGAAACCGTGGCTTAAAGTACAAAACTGTTGCCTAAAAGAATAGGTAACGGCTGCATACTCCACAGTTTTACATATGGCTACGGTTTGCGGCCATCGCTGAAGAACAAAAATGTTGTAGTGAGGTTTTCAGCTTCTTGCCTGTTCACCTGTCTGTGACAATTGTCTGTAAAACCCGGCAACCCTTTAATACATAAACAAACGATGTCTCATCACAAATACAAACACAAATCGCTAGATGATGTGGAGAAATTTTGTTAAATTTAATTAGTAGGATTGATGACAATGGAATTCGTAGGGGAAAGATATTTGCAAGGATAGCCATATATGGGATTCGAATGTGGGAGGAGAATTTCCTCCGATGCGTGGAATGAGAATAAGGATGGAGAATTCTAGAGAGGTGGAGTAAAGAGTGAGGGACTACTCCCCGACCCACCTTGTCTCATTTCTATCCCTAAATAGGATGTAACACATCATGCTTATTGATGGTATTAGAATACTTAAGAAAAGGAGGATTGAATTAAGTATTCCGTAAAAATTTTCTACACACTTAACAAACAAATCAGAATGTTCATTCAAATGTTTCTTGTTATTGTGGAAAATTTTCTCATAAATGAAGTTTGAATACTTACATAAAAGTTATGTGAAAACTTGATATTGATGTATGAGAAACAGAATACACCTTTTATGAAGAGCAAATCAGAAATGGTTTACTAAAAGCAAATTTCTTATGCTTTAATGAAGTTTATGTCTTATGAATCAAAGAAGTATAAAACTGATTCAGCAATGTGAATACTTTTAACACTAAAGTTTATGATAAATACCTAACTAATTTTAACTTCAACTAATCAGAAAATTTATGCAGAAAAACAAAGACAGATATGCAATATAAAAGAGAAGAGTTAAGAGAATTAAACACAAGTATTTATACGGGTTCGGATCTCCAACTTAGATCCTACATCCAGTCCCTACCCCTTAAGTGAGTGTATCCACTATAATCTTTGTACAATTAGTACAACCAATGAGTATTCTTTTTCCAAATTTCTCCAAGCTCACAACCAAGTAGTCTTTTCAATGAGCCTCTCCAAGCTCAATCCACTAGCTTCTATCTCACAAGATAAAGCTTTACAATTGATTTCTAAAAGAAATGTTTGCTATTTCACTCAAAAATAATGCTCTCAATACAACAGTTATGTATTATACTTCTCAGAACAATGTATGAACAATGAATAAAATCTGAGAGAAGAAGAATATACTTTGGCTTTGAACTTTGAATGTTGCAGAAGTGTATGTTTCGGTTTCTGATTCTTTCCTCTTGTCTTGAAAGTCTTTCAAGTTCACCTTTTATAGGAAGATGGGATTTATGACCGTTGGATGAAGCTTGATGAGATGTAGCTTTCTCCTATTGTTGTGTTCTTTCCCATTTTGATTAATGGTGTTGTTCTTTTTTTTCTTCCTTTCAGAATGCAATCCAAGGTAGTCACAAATAAGGAAGTGTCCATTTGAGCACGTAAGAGAGAAGTCCCTTTGACCTATTTGCTTTTCAGAATATCTGATACACCATCAGCACACATTTCTTGTTCATTCCAACAAGCAACCATTGTGAAGCTCAAAGTTTGTCGTTCTTGGCAAAGACTAGTTCTACACTTTATTTCCTTTTTCTACCTTTAATAAAAATGTTAAGGCTCCGGCTTATTATCTCGGTTTGCTCAAACTAGAGTTATCAACACAAGCCAACCAACTTTAACAAATATATATTTCTAAAACATTTAATAAATTGATTAGAAAGTTCAGCAGGAGGTATTAATATTCAAAGCATGCTTAAAATAATCCAAAGTGTTTTGTCATTCTATTAGGATACATAAACCAACACTTATTAATTTTTAGATTAATAAATAAGTCACATTTCTTTCATTTTATTCAATAATAATCACTATCATAGATTCTAATAATAACATAACTTTGCTCTTAACTTAATTTTCATTTATAATAACGTGAAAGTTAAACAACAAAATACTTGCCTTTTCTACTTGCTCATATCTAAATTTTCTTTATTTTCTAGTGATTTTAATACTTGATTGGTCTAATATTCTTTTACTTTTTAAACTATTGCAAATAAAAATTTTATTTATATTATTTAATATTTCTTTTTATTTTAGTATATAATTAATTATGTATGTAATATTTTTTTTAATTATATCATATTCAACCAATAACCCGATTACTTGATGTCTTGATTGAGTCAAGCATCGGATCAAGTTTGGTACATGGTTTGTTGTTCTCCTTTTTCTTATATCAAGACGGCATATTGTATATGTGAAATTGAATTTTCAGGAAGAGAAAAGTGTTTAGAAAGCCACAATGAATTTATAGCACATAAAAGGATTTTTGTTACAAGTTTTAGATACCACACGATACCACGGAGCTTCCTTTTTATAGACAAAGGAAGACTAGTAATGACACTAGTTTCCATGACACGTACTCAAGTCTATAAGTTACAAGATGACAATGTTAGAGTTACAACTCATAACAACTATGGTGCTACATAGCTTCTACTTTTTATTACAAGATGTCAAGACTAGAGTTATGACTAGGACAATAATAACTACTATATGACAAGCCTTCAAACACACTTATTATAAAGTGACAAGTCTAAGGACATGACTTGGCACCCATATTTTGACTTTAGTGAGCCTTTATTTATTGTTACAGCAACGTCTTTAGCCTCTTTTAAAAATAGGTTCATGACTTATAAAATCTATTTATCTGTCAAACTTAAGTGGGTTACATTTTGTTTTTGGTTGAAAGTGGATTTTATTAACTCATTTAATCCATGACATCCCATTTTTTTTTGGGTTACCGAGAAGAGGGGATGGGTTTCTCAAACACCATCACCAACCCTGCTGGTTGTTGAACCTGGGTGTAGTACTTTACAGAGTGTTTGTAAATCTTTTAAGAGATAGAATTGAATTCTTATATTTGGAATGAGTTAATAAATAAATGAATTGAATTGAATTCTTTGATTTAGAATGTATCTAAAAATGAATTGATTTATTTATTTTTACCATTTTATCGTGCATCAATAAAACTTAATTTTTTACTAACAACCAGTACTCTCAGCACCCACTCCATGCGCCAACACTCCCAGACACTCACACTCACACTCCCAACACCCACTCCATGTGCCAGTACCGTCCTTTGCCTATACCAGATCCGATAATGACGACAAGAAGAAGCACGTGGCTCCCGTTAAAGGAGGAAAAAAAAAGAACAAAGCACAAAATCAACAACAACGATTAGACCAAAGAACAAGCTGCTAAAAATTTGGTTCTACCATTTCCAAATATAGCAAAACTCCTCTCACATGCAGAAAATGGATGAAACATAGCAAAAGAGAATGGAACACAGCAAAACAGAGCTTTTCAATGAAACATAAAGCAAAAGAGAATGGATAGACATAGCAAAAGAGAGCTCTATTTACCTCCAATTGTTTGGGCCGCGATGGCGGTGACTGCTTGCCGTGACCAATGGCATAAGCGATAGAGGTTGTGACAAGTTGCAGTAGAGAAGAGGGTTGTTTTGGAAATTTCAATTTTTCAGCTCAATTCCATCCACAAATTAGAACTCTTCAGGTTAGATTTATTTTTGAGAGTTGTTGTGGAATTGAATTATGATGGGATTTAAATTCTTGACTCAAATTTTGTTCCAAAGCAAGGAATTGAATTCCAATCCTATGAGGAATTCAATTCTTGGGATTCCAAACAAGTTGTCAGGAGACGCGAAGCTCTACTATTTGAGCAACGCCTCAACTGCTCCTTCTTTTTCTTTTAAATAAATTGTCTATCCAATAATTTTTTCATTAGACATTTTTTTGGTTGAGAAATAATAAATGTCCACCACCACACTTATATCATATACTTATACCAATTGAAAAGTTGTAAACCAAGATGTAAAAGGTTGTAAACCAATATATAAAATTTTTTACATTCTTGTTTACAACTTTTTACATATTGGTTTATAACTTTTTGCATACTAATTTATAACTTTTTTACATACTAATTTACAACTCTTTACTTGGTGTAAGTATGGTATAAATATAATGGTGATTATGTATCACTCTTCTTTTCTATTTTCTTGGTATCCGAACCCAATCCATGCATGGGCAATCCAGTCCATTAACCATTTTCCAATCCCAATCGGCTGAAGTGAAAAATTAAAGCTTCATTTCAATCATATTTTTTCTATGCATTGAAATGAAGTTTCCGACCATAAAACAAAAAAAGTTGTAAACAGCAAAAGAGAATCACTAAGCAGTTATAAATCAATATAAAAAAAATTTTACATGCTTATTTATAACTCTTTACGTATTGATTTATAACTTTTTATATATTGATTTAAAATTTTTTACTCATTGATTCACAACTCTTTACTTAATGTAAGCGTGACATAAATGTGTAGGTGACTATGCATTCTTCTTCTTTTTTATTTTCTTGGTATCCGAACCCAATCCTATGGCATGGGCAATCCAGTCAGTCAGTTAACCATTTTCCAATCCCAACCGACTGAAGTGAAAAATTAAACCTTCATTTCAATCGCATTTTTTCCTATGCAATGAAATGAAGTTTCCGACGATAAAAAAAAAGTTGTAAACAACAAAAGAGAATCACTAACCATTACCGCCGGCGCAGCCCAGCATCCTGGCTGGCACTCTCCACCGGTTCGTGTTCAAGTGATCGACTTCAGTTGCTGTCTATATCTCTCTGTCGTGGTCATCAGGTCGACCTGCTGTGGGGTCAGTAACACTGTCTGTGGAATTGCCTCATTCTACAATTTCATTATCATTCTTCCAGCTGTTTGACATAATGCCTTTTATAAATTGCCACTTCTTTCTCAGTATTTCTGCCCCTTTATCTTTTAATCCTTTTTACTATGTGAAATATTGTAAGAGTTGCTTATAGTTTGTGAAGTCTACTGAAGGAGTAATGCCAACGCTTGGTTTAGGCTCCTCTTGTTGAACCCTTTGCTTCACTTGAAGATTCTCACTCCTCTTGGTTTATATGATAAATAACTGGCTTATTTGTACTGTCATAGTTTGGAATTTGTTCACGGATATTGTTTACCAATGAAATGAGCACTGTCAATCTACAGATTTTGATTGCCTTCATTCTGGGGTGCAGCTTTCTTTGCAAATTGCTGATAGTTAGTTCAAGATGCTTGCAATAAGAAAGCTCAAAATCAAGCCAGATATCCCTTTTGCTTTATATTTCTTGGTTGCTAATCGCAATTATAGCAGAGCCCAAGTTTCCAACAACAGGAGTCACCTGTCTATTGTTAAATCTGTTAGCCCTTATTTAGCCAACTCAAGTTCACAAGCAGCTCTATTGGGATTAGAGAATAAAGTCACCCTTCAACGAGTATACTTCTCGAGTATGGCTGAAACAATCCTGGTCCAGGCTCAAGACCCAGCCAAAGTAAGCATGGAAATTCAAAATGCTATCACTGGGAATCAATTAGATTATTCATGGAAGTTATTTGAGCAGCATATGCACATGGAGGGATTTCCTAGAAAATCTGTCTTCAGCAAGCTTGTTACAAGTTACGTGGAAGGCCTTGATACGAAATGGCTGGAGAAGGCTTATGAATTGGTGGAACGAGCTATTGAGGAAGGTAAACAAAATTTGTTGGAAAAGGAGGTGCTTATCTACCTTGCCTATGGTCTTGCGAAAGCTGGACAGCCCGTCCCTGCATCAACTATTTTGAGAAAGATGATAGATATGGAGCTTTTCCCTCCAGTCACTGCTTGGTGTGCTGTTTTGGCCTACGTGTCACAGACAGCAGAAGGAAGTTACCTTGCTGCTGAGTTGATTCTTGAAATAGGTTATTTGTTCCAGAACAATAGAGTGGATCCGCGTAAAAAGAGCAATGCACCTTTGATAGCCATGAGGCCTAACGCTAATGCTTTTAATATTGCTTTGGCAGGGTGTCTCTTATTCGAGACATCTAGGAAGGCAGAGCAGCTTCTTGATATGATGCCTCGAATTGGTGTCAAAGCTGATGCAAACTTACTGATAATAATGGCATGTGTATGTGAGAGAAATGGGCGAAGAGAAGAGCTTAAGAAGCTGCAGAGGCACATAGAGGAAGCTCCAAATCTAACTGATACTCAGTTCCGACAATTCTATAATTGTTTGCTCACCTGCCATTTGAAACTCGGGGATCTGGATTCTGCATCAAACATGGTTTTGGAAATGCTTAGGAAAGCAAAGGAAGCAAGAAATTCTCTTGCAGCTGCTAAATTTGTGTTCAATGCAGCTAAAACTGATAATGACTATTCTCCTGGACTGGCTTCTCTGCAGATTTTGAGAAACACTAAGGATTTAGATGGTTTCAAAAATAACAAGCCACTAAGGAATGCTGTCTTATGTTATGACGAGTTCTCCAAAGATCGAAATTTCTTAAAACTTGAAGCAGAATCAAAGGCTGTTCTTGATTGTTTACTAGCTAAGTTGCAGAAGCAAGTTGACTTGATTACAACTGAACATGGTATTCTTCAACCTACTGAAACAATTTATGTGAAACTAGTTAAAGCTTTTCTAGAGGCTGGTAAGACCAAGGATTTGGCAGTGTTTCTTCTCAAAGCAGAAAGAGAAGATTTCCCATTTTCTAATGATAATTCGGCCTTGGTTCATGTCATTAATTCATGTATTTCACTTGGATGGTTGGATCAAGCACACGACCTCCTTGATGAGATGCGTCTAGCTCGAGTTAAAACTGGTTCATCTGTATATGCCTCTCTTTTGAAAGCATATTGTCAAGCAAATAGGGCTGCGGATGTTACCTCACTTTTGAGAGATGCTAAGAAGGCTGGTATCCAGCTTGACTCAAGCTGTTATGAGGCAATGATCCAATCCAGGGTGCTCCAGCAAGATACACTTGGAGCTCTCCAACTATTTAAAGAGATGAAAGAAGCTAGGATTCCAAAAGTTAGCCAGCAAGACTCTGGAATGCTGGCAAAAAGTTATGCAGGGACAGATGATACTGGGCTGATGACAAAGCTGTTGCAAGAAATCAAGGAAGGACAGAGAGTGGATTACGGAGTTCATGACTGGAATAACATAATCCACTTTTTTTGTAAAAAGAGACTGATGCAAGATGCAGAAAAGGCTCTGATGAAGATGAGAAGCTTAGGCCACACACCAAATGCACAAACTTTCCATTCTATGGTCACTGGGTATGCTGCCATTGGAGGGAAATATCTTGAGGTGACAGAGCTGTGGGGTGAGATGAAATCTCTTGCTTCTGCAATCTCAATGAAGTTTGATCAGGAACTTCTCGATTCTGTGCTGTATACTTTTGTGAGGGGTGGATTCTTTGTTCGAGCCAATGAAGTTGTGGCGATGATGGAAAAAGGAAACATGTTTGTTGACAAGTACAAGTACCGAATGTTATTCTTGAAATATCACAAAACACTTTATAAAGGCAAGGCTCCAAAATTTCAGACAGAATCCCAACTGAGCAAAAGGGAAGCAGCACTGGCTTTTAAAAGATGGGTAGGCTTGAGTTGAGAAAGCGAGTCTTTTATTTATCATTTTATCTCCTTCAAGCCATCATCTTCATGAAATTAGGATGTTAAATTTTGTATCCTCACTTTTTCCCGTATAGATTTATAGGTTAAAACACTGATGTAATACCAATATGGATGAAATAACACATCTTTTTATGAGAAAGTTTCTATTAAGCTCTAGATCTTTAGCACTATTAATTTGTAGATAACAAATAGAGGAAATTGTGACTCATACACACACCAAGTAGCGGGTGTAGGATTGAAAGTTGACAAAACAAATGCATGCATGGCTGTTGATTCACAGGGTCTAATCCCTGAACAAAAAATACCATAGAGAGTAATCCCACCAGCCACAATATTTGTTGATGAACAATGACGTATCATGTCATTGGTAGAATGCTTTGCACAGAACATTTTGACTCCTTAACTATAAGAGACAAGGGTAACGTCATAAAGTGGTGATGATGTACAGGGCTAAGAGCTAGTTTGGATTGGTATTTACAGCACTACATCCCCATTCTTCCTCATCAAAGGCTTGGAATATTTTGTTTAGGTGTTTTTGCCTTTGCATTGCTTTGTTGCACTAAAGCTATTTTTTTCCAAATACCTATTTTGACCTTCCATTGAGCATTGAAGGCAGAGTGTGAGATGTTGTTTCAAACATTTGTAGAGCGTGAGATGAGAACAAAGGTAGAGAAAAAGCTCTATGTGACAGACCACAGCTTGGATTTGGGCCCCAATCACAATGTTAGTAATGAGGCCCAAACTAGGATTAAGTATAAGCCCACTTATGATAAGGTTTACACCAGAAAGGGGTGGTTTGTAAATCTACATAATTATTAGGTTAAATAGCTATTATATAAAGATTAGTAGTAGACTGATTAAGTATTCAGACAGTTAAGAATAATCAGTAGGCGAGTTGGCAGCCTCTCGAAGTGCTACCAATAGTCATTGCTAGTGGTAGCACTAGCAATGAACACTTACTTCTTTCTATCTCTTTTGATTACTATTGGTGCCATTAATCTTGGGAGCCTGTGTATGGCCACTAAATGACCTGCAATGGAAGAACGTATAGAGAATGTAGAGAGGAGACTGGAGTCAATCTCCTCCATGGAACAATCCCTGCAGGAACAACGCCAAGACATCGCTATTATCCAAGAGCAGATGAGCCTATTGCTGGCCTGTGATGGGTCGCGGTGAAGTAGTGCAGAACAAACGGAGAGGAGCTGCGAGCATGGTCATGTTGGTCACAACTGTCGGCACGAAGATAGGTCACGCGCAAGACACCAACATGACAGCGATCACCACTTTCGTCGAGCGCCTGATCGCGTAGGCGGCAGCCGAGAGAGACATGATAATGGCAATGAAGATGAGGGCAGTTCTGAGGGAAGCAAAGGTAGCAAGCCGCACCAACGGCAGCAGCATGAACGGGGTTCCCATTCCTGATCCCGGTTCGACTATGAGGAGGAGCTATTATGCTGGGGGGCATCGGGGCAAGTGTAGTATTGAAAGTTGACAAAACAAATGCATGCATGGCTATTGATCCATAGGGACTAATCCCTGAACAACTAGAGTAATCCCACCAGCCGCAATATTTGTTGATGAAAAATGACGTATTATGTCATTGGGAGAATGCTTTGAACAAAAACATTTTGATTTATTAACTGTGAGACAAAAGGGTAACGTCATAAAGTGGTAATGTATAGGGCTAAGAGTTCATTTGGATTGGCATTTACAACACAGAATGCCCATTCTTCCTCATCAAAGGCTCGGAATATTTTGTTTAGGTGTTTTAGCTTTTGCATGGCTTCAATGGGATCTTGATCTCAAATCCCAGGTTGCACTAAAGCTATTTTTTTCCAACTACCTTTCTTAACCTTCCACTGAGCATTGAAAGCTGAGCGTGAGATGAGAACAGAGGTAGAGAAGAAGCTCTATGTAACAGGCCATAGCTTGGGTTTGGGCCTCAATCACATTGTTAGTAATGAAGCCCAAACTAGGATTAAGTATAAGCCCACATATGATAAGGTTTCGCTAGAAAGGGGCGGTTGGGTGAATCTACAAAATTATTACGTTAAGTAGCTATTATATAAGGATTAGTAGTAGACTAATTAGGTGTTCAGATAGTTAGTCAAGAATAATCAGTAGGAGAGTTGGCAGCCTCTCGAAGTGCTACCACCAGTCATTATTAGGAACCCTAATCCAAATTTGGAAGTTATTTCTTTATTATTCTTTTCCTATTCAGCAATAAACACTTACTTCCTTCTCTCTCTCTTGATTACAACTGGTGCCATTACGCTCTATTGTGGGTTTGCCAATTTGTCCCACTTGTGGCTTTCCAATTCCATATTCATGATACAAATTACAGCTCCACTCTCCCTTTTTGTCTTTTATTTTGTAATATATTGTTCCTGTTTTGTATTTTTTCCGGCACTTGTCAAACTGATTTTCTAGATTTTTTTTTCTAATTTTTATTTGTTAATACTGTAAATAGATAATGATACGGACAAATAGTTACAGCCGGATTTTCTTACTGTGGGATAGGGAGTGAGTGAAGGGATTCCCATGTGGATCTTGAGCTTTATGATAGCACATTAGCACCCTTGTACCATGGTGTGTGATTGTGTTTCTGTTATCATATCCATGCTAGAATGGCATTAACCTGAGACAATCATATGAATAAGCACTAATTTAAGTAGTTATTTACTATTCAATGAATTAACCCGATATAGGAATCAATTGCTTATAAAATGATAAGAATTATATTTTTAAAACCAAGTTTTCCATCTGGCTGCAATCTAGTATTATGCAGATAGAAATATATGAGAGAGTAGATATGTGTATTTGAACCTTCTAAGCATATAATCTCTGTGATTTTTGTGTCACATTAAAGATTGCCTTCTTTTTTAAATGTTCAAGGATGGAAAAGCCACAAATCAAGAAAATATGGCAACCTGGCACATTTGGCCTAGTTCAACTGCAATGTATAGAAAACCAGTGAATTTGATGTCAAAGGACCATCTGCATCCGATGGCAAATGTCAAATCTTTGCTTGATATCTAATCACTATAAAATACTAGCTTGTAATATATTCCCATGTACTCATTTTATACTGAGTGCATGAACTCATTCTATGTTTTTGTTGTTTTTTTTCCTTTTTTGATCAACTTGGTTCCCTTTGAGCCTTGTTGTTACTGGCTCATGTGTTAACTGAAGAAGTTAATAATCTACTTGGAATAGATTTTGCTATATTTCAACCCAATGCTTCTCTAGCTGTATTAATTTTGTTAGTACAATATCATGATAGAATTGAAGGGCTTTAATGGTTATCCATAGTTTGATGGTGCATTGTATATGTATCCTTAGTTTGAGTCGTTAGTCAATTTGTGAAGCATATACTCTATTGAGCAGATTATTTCTTGATTGATACTTTTTTATTTTCTTTTCTGTTGCTTTTTTCAAAGGATTCTATAAGCAGTGGCTTTATATTAAGTGGCCAGACGTCAAACCCAGTTTTTGATTCATTGTCTTCCCCTCCTTATTCCCTCATACCCTCACTGCCTCTGACTAAACTATTCAATCTCCTACACTGCTGTGCTTGACCATATTTCTCTTTGAATGTGAGATGTCTGATTCTTCCATTTGTAGGTATGTAAAGAACTTTGTGGGAATTTTATCCAAAAATAAAAACTTAAGGGGTTTGCTGGCCTATCCTTCAGAGATTATGCTGTCAGTAACATATCTGGTCGTTGGTGAGTTTCTGCGTAGCTCCCCAAATGCTTGTCATTATACTTACTGTTCACAAATTATAATCAATATTTACATTCGTTATTATCTATCTCTGATCTGATATCTAAGTTCTTATCAATTTGCCACTAACTTAGCTACACTCACAGTCACAACTATATCTGTACTTACTTTATGCAGGGATGGCCATGAACCCGAGCTTGCTGCAGTTGCACATTGATGCTGATGGAGAGTGTTCAGAATACAAAAAAGTTAATTGCTATGTTGTCATACTAAGTAAGCAAGCTTATACATACCCTGACTGTTCTGCTTTAGTTTGTGCACAAATAATTTCAAATGAAAAAATTCGAGTGTACTTTAGTCTAGTTAAAATGAAGATAAAACTTATATTTCTTATTATCATACTAGACTTACATTTTCTATCCAATAAATTATTTAAATCTATATATCCCTTGTGTCCGAATTTCTCTACTTTGAATTTTCACTAGAGCAGTATCAATGAATTATTGATGTTTAACTACTAGGATAATATAGGTTTAAAGCATTTTTAAAAGAAATCAGAAGTTCCACAGATAACAAATCCCTTGGAACTAGTGATTTGCGGTGTACAATGATTATCCAATTGGGTTAGCAGCAACAATAATTGTGATATCGACTGAAACTTTCACGGGTCCAAGTTTTAAACCAAAAAGACCATTGGAAGTTATATTATTGACATTTATTCACATTTACCTTTGAATGTGTATTATGTCAATTTTAATTATTTGTTTGTTATCTTTGCTTGCAGGAATATGATTTTGTTTTCTTCTTTTTAGTAACATCATTTAAACAATATTCAGAGCTTTTTACATAAATAAAATGATTAAAATGATATATTATGTATATACTCTGATCCGAAAAGAATTACATAAATGTCCTGTTTTTATTATTATAGAAATCGAGTTAAATCGATTTATGTATAAAGGGTCTATTGTCGGAAATGGAAAGCACACAAATCGGTTTGAGCCGATTTGTTAACTAAGACAACCGACAAAAACACTATACCATCACAGATCGACTTAAGTCGACAAACAAGCAGCGGCAAGTCTCCATAATCGATTCAAATCGATTTTTGAAGCCTGTCCCTCCCTTTGATGGTGCACTATCGCAATCTCCGCTACCCACCTCTACCCGCGGCCTCTTCCTTGCATGGTTTTTCTTCCTCCATCATAATCACTCCCATCTCCCTCTCTCTCTCTCCAGCGTTCTTTTTTCCTTTGTGTCTATTGAACCTCATTCCCTTTTGCTCTCCTTATCTTTCATTTAGATTCTTTCTTTCTATTTTTTTATTATTTTATTTGAGTGTTGTACCGCTTTGATTTTTTTTTAAAGTGGAAAAAAAAAGCCAAAGAAAAGGTCTTGTTGGGCTATCGTTGTTGTTGGTTCTAATTTAAACGTATTTGGGCTGTTGTGTTTTAAAGATTGACATTACTAGCAACCTTTTGTGCGGTTTTTGGGAACTTCAATTTTCCTTTTTTTTATTTTTATTGTTTTTCTCAAGTTGTTCAGCAAATGTTTTCTTCCACAAGAGTTTATGTTGTCTTGTCAGCATTTTTAGTTTGTGCTCATTAAAAAAAATCCAACACCGAACGTTTGTTTAAAACTAAAAAAATATAATTGCTTAAAGGGTCAATACTGAATTGCATATTTCTTCAAGTTACTTTTGATATATTTGTCTTTTTTTATTTTAGAATGTTCTGGCTTAAAATTACATTTCAGTTTGCTTAAAGATGAATTAATAAATAGTTAAAAAGATCAGATTTTTTTAAAGTTAATTCAGCCATTATGACTTGTTAATTATATATTTTAGACCATTTTAGTTATAACAGTTTAATATTTTAAAATTTATTGTTTTGAAAAAAATCAAATTAACTCATAAATATTTCATATAAAATTACGTGACTTTAAATTTTCCTGTTCCTTCATATCTTCTTATATAATGAGATTTTAAATGATAAAAAAATCAAAGCTGCACAACACTCAAATAAAACAATAAAAAAATAGAAAGAAAGAATCTAAATGAAAGATAAGGGGAGCAAAAGGGAATGAGGTTCAGTTCACACAAAGGAAAAAAGAATGCTGGAGAGAGAGAGATGGGAGTGATTATGATGGAGGAAGAAAAACCATGCAAGGGGGAGAGACAGCGGGTGGAGAGAGATGGGAGTGATTATGGTGGAGGAAAAAAACACCATGCAAGTGGGAGAGACCGCGGGTGGAGTTGTGCAGTGGAGATCATGATACTGCACCATCAAAGGGAGAGACAAGCTTTAAAAATCAATTTGAATCGATTATGGAGATATGCCACCACTTATTTGACAAATTGGCTTAACTTGATCTGTGATGGTACAGTATTTTTGTCAATTGTCTTAGTTAACAAATCGGTTCAAACTGATTTGTGTGCTTTCCATTTCTGACAGTAGATCCTTTACACAGAAATCAATTTAACCCGATTTCTATAATATTAAAAACAAGACATTCATATAATTCTTTTCGATTTGGGGTGTATATATATATAATATCATTTTACTTATGTAAAAAACTCCAATATTTATTTTATTATAATTAATTTTTACATAAAAGCTTTAAAACATAAATCATATAGACACAAATTCACTTTTTGATCCAAATCAACTTTGGCATAATCAAGCAGATGTGAACTCCCTCTTACAAATGTTAATCCAATCACACATGCGGCAATTCAGCATAGGAAAGGGCAAGGTGGAAAGAGTAGTATTATTTATACTTATGAGATATTAGATATCATGTTGACTTATTTTTCTCATTTACCATTGAATGGATGTGGATTCTATTCAAGTAAAATTTACACCCTATTCAATGATAAATAATATGTAAATTGGCATAATATTCCACCCGTTATAAATACAATTATCATTTATAAAGCAGGAAAATAACACTTGTGCACGAGAGTGGATGCATCAAAGAATGGAGGACCACAGAAAGGGGGAGCAGTAACCTTATGCCAACCATGACATCACTCATGAGGTAGAAACAAGAGTAAGTGAAAGTGGGGTTTACCTTGTTGACTTAGGAGAATGCAGACTGTCATAACCCTCAAAACCGGAAGGCCCTATACATAGTCTAATTTGAACCATTGTCTTTATGCCCTGTCAATTTTGATTGGTACTTGGAAATCATTAAGCTCTCATTCTGGTCACTGACACTTGTTTAACAAAGGAATGCAACCAGAGATTTCAGATATACGTTAGCACTGGCCCGATTGTGACATCACCTTCTACACCAAATACATAAGATACTTAATTAAAGACCATGATATTTTTGTAACGAAAAAAAAAGAAAGACCATGATATTTTATTCTCTATTCAGCATATTATCTCATCATTGCCATTGCCTACCTACTTGTCATTCAATTGCCGATGATACAAATGCATGCATGGACGTTCCATGTTTTGGACACCGCTATTTTGTTGCTACTGTTATTATATAACCAAAAATATTATTTAAATGTGTTTTTAATTGTGATAATAGTCTCTATTGATATCATTTATCTATTATATTTAATAATAATAAAGTGAGTGTTTCAATGTACATTTTTTTTTATATTCAAATAAGTTGCCCACTCCCATACAATTACTTTTAACCACATTTCTTAAATATGGTTAAATGCAAATAAAAGTGTGATCAAACACACAACCATATTTTTCAAATGTCGTTAAATACAAATAAAAGTGTGGGTAAAAAATTGTACAAATTACTATACAAATGACCGAATTTGGACCATCCGCATTTAGTTAAAAAGTCAATTCCATTTAACCACATTTGGACCATCCGCATTTAGTTAAATGTAAATAGTGTGACAAGTTGCAACTAACCATATTTTTAAAGTGTGGTTAAACAAAAAAACAATGTAGCTAAACCACATTACCTTTAAAATTGTTTTTTCCTTTCTTCCTCCTCCTACCCCTCTTCCTTCCCTATCCCTCTTCCTTCCCTATTGGCTCTCGTTCTTCCTCCTCCCATCCTCCCCTCTCCAGTCTTCCTTATATGCCGACTATGAGTTTGAAAGCTGAAACCTTGATTTTTCTAAGTTGTTAAATCAAGAATCAAACCTCTATCTCCACTACACAAAAGGAGTTGGGTTGCTGCCAAGGGTGGGTGTGACTATTCCCAGAGTTGTGACGAAGGAGTTGGGGTAATAAATTGAAATTTGGGAAATGGAGCTTTGGGTAAAGGAATACACATGAGTTTATCTCCTATTCTAATTTTTTTTCTTTTCTATTTTTTTTTCTAGCTACTCTTCCCTTTCAATGGTACGAGGAGATGGTGCAGGCCTGCTATGACTCCTTCGACTACGACCCTTACTGTAGCAGCTGCAGGTACCCTCTCGAGGAATTATTCGAGGCCTTAGATTTGAGTCACTTGGGGTACACGGTGTCGTGGTACTTCTACTTGATGGCAAATATCAACATCCCGAGCCTCTTGAAGAGATCGAGGTGCCTATATAGGATGTGGAGTGAGAGGATCAATTGAGAAGGATATGTCACAGTTTGGGATGACGAGATGAGTAGGAAGCTGGGAATGAGGGATGTTGCGATTGTGTGGAGGGGGACGGTAACGTCCATCGAGTGGGTGGCAGGCCTTGAAAATTACTTGAGGAACATATCGCCAGAGATTCCTTGCTCGCGAGATGCAGCGGCTAGAAGTAAAAATTGGCGTTGTGCCGGTGGAGGGGGTGGTGAAGGAAGGGGAGAGATGGCGGAGGTAGCGGCAGCGGCGGTTGTGGTGGCAGAGGAGGAAGCAAGGCGAGGGACACGATTTTCAAAAAGATCTTATGGGGCTCTTTTTGTCAAATAACATGTTAATATTGCACAACCATATATAGCTAACATAGGCATTGATCAAGGTAGGCACGTGAACAAGAGCCTTCAAATAACACTCATTATATAAAAGTGGATTTTGTTGTTTGATGAAGGTTGATTGCATTGATAGGACTGGAGTTGTCAGATCTTTGACGCCTTACAATTACACAGCCAATGAACTTACTTTCACTATACCTCTTTGAGCCACTTCAAGCGTGCATCAATGATGTCAGAATTCTCTCTGCGAACTGTGTCTCTCCGTGTGAAACGTCATCTGTATTATATCATAGGACTAGAGTGTAGATGGACACCATAGACCTCGAAACCAGACCCTAAGCAATTTCAAGACTTATAAATAGTGAAATTTAATTACTATTTATTGTTCAAAAGCATAAATTTTTTTTCATATCCTGGACAATAGAAACCAGGGAAACACAATAATCAAGATGCATCAAAAGAGGCTATTATCAAGTTCAGAAGCAAAACAGAAGACTAAAGTCAATGCAAATGATGACTAAAAATAAAAGACAATGCAAATAAATTCTTCAAACACTGCACAATACTGTCTCAAGCCAGAAATAATTTTTTAGTCCTCCTTCCTAGTTGAAATTTGTGTCCATGAATGTAAGTTCTGGTTGAAGATCCCTGCTGCATTTAAGGGCATCCGTGTGTGATTGGATTATAGTTTGCAAACGTGGGTTTTAGCCAACCTAATTCTATCAAAATTGATTTTGAGTAAAAATGAGTTGGTGTTAATGTGATTTATGTTTTGATACTTTATCTAGAAAGTGATTATGATTGGGTGAATATTGTTTAGATGATCAAAATGAAAATCACTTTTAGGCGTGTTAATACCAAAAAAAAAAATTAGTATGGAAATAGTAAAAATTCTTAGTCAACATCAGTGCATCATCTTAAGACAGAAGGATAAAAATATAAAAAAAAATTCTAACTTGATTTTGATACAACCGAGAAGCAACAAAATATCACTTCAACCTGAACTGGGTTAGACATAGAAAACACGCCGTAACCAATTGAACTAGAAACCATCCAAACATAAAAATGACAACGCAACGCGCGTTCAATATCCAGAACGCCGAAACAAACACAGCCTTCAAATGAGTCAAATCGCATTGATTGAACACGGAGCATTACTAATGCTAGTCTCGTTTTTGATGCCAATTTTAGCCCCATTGTGTCATAACTCGAGTTGGAAATCTTTTAAAACTGGGACTTTTCTCTACAACGGAGGGGACATTCGGCCTTAATTTTGGTGCTACAATTTTATGTTTTTAGCGCTAACGTACGAGTGACACAACATGATTGCACATTAGACTTGTGCGGTTTTGGTCTCATTTCAGTGGGACCAGTTCCAATTCGATGTAACACTCCAATGATACTCAGAAACTGGGTAGTAACATTTGGTGGGACCCCCCCAAAACTGGGTCTCTCTCCATCCCATTGTAGGATCAATCTTAGAACAAGAGGTTGGATTGAGTCAGGAGTAAATAGTAATTACTCGAATAAATCAGTGGAAATAAGTATGGAAGTCACCTTTCATGGCAGCCATAAGGTCCCTTCCCATGATCAAACTTCAAACAGTTTTTAGCTGTTGAAAGTTGAAATCTCTTGAAACGAGAGCTCAACAGTCCAATACTTGTTTTCTTTTCCCTTTATATGGGTATGGCCTTTTTTGTTGGTATCTTTGCTTAACCCGGTGTTTTCGTGCCCTTCTAAAGCATGCTGTTTGCTTCACTAAACACAAGCCAGTGAGCCCTGCCAATTCCCCACTTGCAATCTTTTGTCCCCTGGGATCTTCCCTTTTGAAGCGGACTACTTTTTCGTGCGTATCACTTCCGCTAGAATGCTCATTCAAAATGTTTCTTCACATGAATCCATAATTCCTAAATCAGTTAAGAAAGTTCTTTGGGGGATGAAATGACTACTAGGCGGGACTAAAGACTCAGAAGGATCAAACAACATGGGACTTAAGCCAGTTGAGCTTAGCTAATGTGGCCGGCAAACTAATAGGAGGAGCTGAAGCCACTGGTATCCGGCAAGCAGTGAAGTGTTCGGATAGTTTGTCATTAGCTCATACATTTAAATCTTATTATTTTTCAAATATGCCAAAAAAAAAAAAATCCTTCAGTCGAATGAATTGGGGAGGAAAAACCCATGACAAGGTTAACCTTTTCTTTTTTAACTAAGGGTATATTTGATTAAAGAGTAAAAATAAAGATAAAAATTATCCAAATGAGCATCGTGTGTAATTTTATACATGAAATTCATTTAGAAAAATTTTATTCTACTTTTACTTCCTAACCAAACATGCCTTAAATCATATAAAGTTAATGTTCATACATTACATTCTTTTAGACTAATTAGCTATAATTTTTTGCTGTAATTATAATTAGCTATAAATACATTTAAAAAGAAAAGAAAATAAGTGACATACATAAAAATAACATTTAAGTCTTTCTAATCAGTACCTTAAAAGCTATCATCTACTAAGGTTTTTACTTTTTAATAATTAAAGGAAAAGGTACACATCTCCCTTTTTGGAAAGAGTATCAAAACTTGAAAGGGTAAAAAAAACCCAGACATATATTATAATTTACACGTATAAGCTAAAAGAAAAAGGAAAAGATTTGTGAAGATCCTTCTCAACATGGATTCCTTGACCATGAACGTTGAACAATAGTTGTCTTCATGTAGAGTATGGGCTATATGTGTTGAAGTTACCGTTTTCAAAAGTTTAATAAAAAATCATTTTGTCCATTGAACTTAATTTTGGTACGCATGATATTTCCCTTTCACATTTAAATTTAATAATACAGTATCAAATTAGTATTATTTATTCAACACTAATGAAGTGTCAACAAAATATTAAATCTCAATATGAATGAAGGTTTTACATAAGAGATATTCTAGTATAGGTATAAAACTAACACATCATATATAAACACATTCATAATAAAAATAGGTCTCATTAATTTTATTAAACGTATACTCATTCATTTATGTGTCTCACATTCTTTTTTGTAGGTTTCTAAGAAATAATTCTTACACCTATGACCATATAAGAATTTTTCTTTATGTCATCCATATGTCAAATTTAGACTTATATAGTCATCAAAGCATCAGTAATTAATTATGCGAACCGTCTTGGTAAAAGAGAGATTATTGTAAGAGTATAAATCTAACATATCATATTTAGACAACTCATACTAAAAGAAGGTCCCATCAATTTTATTCAATATATATTTACTATTGTATGAATTCCACAATTTTTTTTAGTGTGAAAATAAATTCTTAAATTTGTCAATATAAAAAATTTTGTTTGGAAATTCAAAACAGATTCTCTAGTTTCCTCAAAAGAAGCATTGGCACCGCGGTTGGAGTAGACATGCCACGCGGATACTATATTTGGTTTATTGATCAGACAACATACTAAAAAATCCAAACCAAGTCATATTGGTTTCCTCATCATATCATATTTTAAAAACAACCAAAAGCATTTAAATTTGATCTATTTACTTTTTAAAAAAATAAATTATCACTGCTGTTTTTTACGTATGAATCATAACTACAATATACAATGGACGAATTCACTTAACCCCTGATTAAAATATTTACTTAAGATAAAATACAAAAAACAAAATAGGTTAAAAAAGGAAAAATAACTGCTAAAGTTTTTGTACAACTCGCGACCTAACGTGTTGTCGAGAAAAGTGGACAAAGCTGTTTCTCAATAACCAATAAAATATAATATAAATAATCTTTTGAACCACTCCTCTGTCCGTTACCACATCACTATCAGTACAAGGTCCGAGTTTGGTTCCTACGATTCCGAGAAAATTTTCCTGACTTGAATTTAGCATCACCTAATGCAACGAATAAAATGGCTTTCTCAGCCATACATCGAACTTTCAAAGTTAAAATATTTTGCCTAACATGGGTTTTCATTTGATATTTGGGTTTAACTTTGATTAAATGTAAAGAATTTTTACATATTTAATAAACCATATATTATCATTTTAAAAATACTTAACTATTTTAATAATTACTTTAATATATATATATATATATATCTACTCTCTTTCTTCTTTAATAATTGTTAATTTCAAAAAAAATTATTTAGAAAAAATTATTTATTTTAAAAATTTAAATAATATTAATTATTTCTTTTCAACAATACCTCTATTAATTATTACTGGAGGAGAGGAGAGAGATATAGTAGATGAAAGGAGAGAAAATTAAAATATTAAAAAGAAATAAGGGCAATAGAGTAAATTATTTTAAAATTTCTCTAACATTGATGTTTTCTCAATCATTTCCTTAATTTCAATGTACATTTATAACTGTATAATTATTCAAGAATACAGGGAATAATTGATTGATAATGTAAAATAATTTTTATTGTTAGTGTATCAAAATTTATCTTTTATTAATTTGCACTCCATCCCCATGTATTTTCAGCATTTGCGACTGGCGTTGACAAATATTCTCATAATTACGATTAACAAAATTAAAAATATACAGATGAATATATTCTGTAAATGGACCCTTTTCAGGCATGCAACTCAAGAAATTAGAGTCAATATGGTTGAGGGCAGACAGAAGAGTACTTGTGTTAATAAGAGCACATGACCATCAATTAAATTTTCTAAAGATAGTATTACTATCCAATCTCACCTCACTGACTAGATCATACGGATCAGAAATCAAATTCATTGGTCATTTTCTGTCGAAAATGTTACTACTACTACTTAATTTGGACAGAGAGGTTGGTAAGGTTGTTGGTAATAACTATAGAAGTTGCCCACTTGATGGTCCATACCACAGGTTTTGACAACTTAAATGACAGTCATTAATACGAGACCGAAAATTTCTTCCCTGAAAGGATCAACATGGGTCGATGACAAGTGCACTTCGCCACGTGCATTTCTTTCTATTACATCGCTAAAACAATTATGTCATTCTTTATTAGGTTACCCTCTTGAAGATTTATCACCAAAGATTCTAAACCACACTATGGTCCAAAGGACCATAAGCTTTTATTCTGGGTAATAAAGTTATTTATTTATACATCGTCATTCTTTTTAATGTCATGCAAGTTATTTATGATGTTGAATAAGCATTGACTGAAAAGATTGCCGTATTGATGTCTCCCGAAGAATCATGCCAAATCATAATGAAATAAAAATTTAGAAAAGAATACCCAAAAAAAAATGAAATTCAACAAAGGGGTCAAAATTCGGAATGGGGTACAAATAATGACTTGCTGGTAAAAGCCAATAAGACAGTGTAAGTTGTATATTTCCTTTTTCCTTTGGGAAAGAAGGATATAAGGTTTGGGGGGGTTCAGAAAAATAAAACACAACATACATGTTGAAACATCTATTTATCCAGATGAGTACATGAGTATTTCTTTTTATGATTCTATACCAGACCTAAGAGGCTCAACAAAGACGATACTTAACATAGGATGCAAATATTTCTTAGGTTTTATTCCAATTTTTGTGTTAAGAATAAGTCAAACCCCATGCATCTCACACCCGAGGCTTGCCAAACTGAGTTCAAATCTTCAAATCCTGCAAAAATCACAAATCACAAAGGCAAGAAAAATTAATTTCCCACGGTGATGAAGTTATTACACGTACAAAAAACAACTAGTTATTCTCTAAGGAGTTGTAGCACTAGTTAATTTACATTTATCTCATTCAAAAAAATTGTGGTGGTATTTTATTTGACACGCATAGCCACTAGTCCACCAATAAGATTGTGCCACAAATATCCAAAGTTAGTTGTTGTTAGCAAATCCATAAACTCTGCAGCTGCAACAATGAAGTACAGTGAATATTTAGCTGTTAGGAAGAAAAATTGAAGTAATGCTGAGAAAATGAAGAGGGTAAAAGTACAACCTTATCTGGGACTGTGATGGTAACAGAATGTCTCAATCACCATTGGGGCTGGCATTTCTCATAGCTGAGCCTGCCTACAAGAGGAAGGGACCCAAGTCAAGGATAAGGATATGGCATGAATGACATCTCAACCAAAAACTTTATTACGAACACCAACATGTTCAAATGCTTTACTGTCAACAAATCTTCCAAATGCATATTTTCATGGACATACATAACAGACTGAAAATGAGAGCCCAGTGCTCATTACATGAAAGTGGATATTATTATGGTCTGCAATGTCTATCTTGTCTAGTGAAAATATTCTTATTTATCGAAGTTAAAAGTACACTTAGTCACCAAAAAGATAATATATTGTTGGTCCCTATGTGCAACCTCATTTTCAATTAGTCCCTATGCATAGTATTCACTTTTAATTTCGTCTTTATATGCCACTTTAACTCCGTACTAAGCTAACCTATTATAACAGCTTTTCACAGACATCCTTATCAATTGTTGTGATTGTACAGTGAATACAAGGACCAAATTTAAGATGAGAATCATGCTTCGGGACCAACTCTATATGTTTAGCCCGTGATCAATTATCTAATTAATTTTGAAGACAAAGGCTGGTTAGAAGTCCTGAGCAAATTGGATATTGTCTTTCACTGAATTTTCAATTTGTAGGAAATGAAATTAATGGCTAAGCAGAATCCAGTATTTCATAAGCCAAGATCTAAAGAACATCTAGACAGGATAGAAAACATTGACGGATTTTCCTTGTTGATAAGAGTTACCTTGTGTGGTACATTTTGCTGCTTCATTTATCTCATTCAGTCAAGCTGATCTCATGGTGTAAGGATTATAGGCACTCATCAAAATAAATTCAAATCAGGGTAGCCATAACCATGTGAATGGGCCCACAGCTCTTCTACTTCAATCCTGGAACCAGAGAAACTGGAGCTTCTTTTGATTTGATTTTGGCTAACAGACTCGACTTCTGCCAAGAATATGCTACAAACTGGTCTATGATCAGAGAATCGTGACTCGCCACGAACATAAGATAATTGGTGGAGGCCTCTTCCATACCACAAGATACGATCACACCTTCATAAATAGAGATTTTGATTAGAATTTAGATCAATGTTTATATGGTTTCAAACTAATAACCCGGGACATTCTTTTGGCAATAGTATCTTTTATTTGTTTCCCACTTCGCTTTTACATTAGCCACTTCATTGATACATACAGGCGCTTTTCTAAGAAAGGAGAATACCATGCTGGAGTTCTCCTTTGTTTTGAGTGTCTTCCATCACCAGCATATCTGTCCGAATTATTTGAATACTTATATGTGGGAGGGAAATATATTTTTCCTTCATTCCATCCTTCAAAGACTCGACCTTGCCTCTGCTCTATTCGCAGCTGAAAGAACAAACCATCAAATGGTCAGGTCAGGTAAGAGAAAGGAGCAAAGCCCTATCAAAATGATTTGGAAGAGGACAAAGTAACATGCCTGGTCATTCTCTAACAAACCCTTCCAGTTACGCATCTCAACAAATGCTTTCGCTGCACGGTAAGAAAGGGCTATCCGATAATTTAAATCCCCCAGCCAAATTATTCGACTACACCAATTAAACCAAAATTTTAGTTCTTGATTAGGACACAATTGCACTTAGTTGTGAAATTTATTTTGATTCACAATTTTCTAGTATCAGATGCATGGAAAGGATTAGGTATATAGATTGAGGGTTTACTCATGCTCCAGAATTGTCTGAGGAGAATGCTCATCACCCATGCCATGGACCTGGGGAAACCTTGTCTTTCGGAGAATCTCCATTACATCTGAATTTCTCCTTAGCTCATCACCATCCTTTTGTCCAGAAGTCAAATGACTACAGACAAAGCAAAAGCTAGTTTGGTGCAAAGACATGCTAATTGATATTGAACCCTGGAAAATCCAAGAGGATTAGCTTTCTCCTTCCCTGATTCATTATAAGGTCTGCTATTACAAAATAAATATATAAATGTACCTTGTTTCCAAGATATCCCATCAACCCTCTGCCAACACAAGACACTTTCATCTTTTGAACATCATCTCTGATATCACTTTTCACCCAGACTGTTAGAAATATCCCAACCATTTGCTTACTGGCAACCAAACAATATCTTGAGTGCTCTGTTTGTCTATCACTCTCCTCCATATTGAAACAACAGCCATATTGCATTGGTGAATGTTGTGTTGTAAACGGGGAGTCACTGGCTCCGTTTTCTTCATCTGAGGAACCCCATCGATAACTGGGGTCATAGTCACTTGTCCTGTGTCCAAATATCATTCTATCACAGACACTGAGACGGCGATCAAGGCTTGGTTGTGGCAGTGAGATGTCATTGTCCATTCTCATACTACGACTCAAGGACTGGAAAGACCTCCGATGGAAGAAAGAGGTTGCCTTCTGCCTCATTGATCCCTCAAAATCAGCTTCAATCTCTACAAGAGGATCAGGGAGTGGCGAAGGAGTGTGGCATCCACCGCTTGTTCCAGGAAGGCTGTTCAGGGTCTTCCTAATAAGAGATAGCCATTTTCTTGCAGGTCCATTGTCTTCGGTCCCCAAAATGTTACCAGCATTAAGAGGTACAATTTCTTGAAACCTTAGATTAGGAAAATGCAAAACATTTCTCAGCATGAACTTTTGAATAGCTAAAGGAGATAAGCCATCATATATTCAGTAATTTACCCAAGCACATAGATATCAGCAGGTGGAGAGGTATGAAGCCAATCTTCAAGACTCAAATAACTTGGAGGCGACTTCCCTGCTACATTCCAAGTGGCAGCAAAGATTCTGTATCCAGAAGGAAGAAAGAACTCAATAGAATACAAGTTCTTTAATTTCATTACAATAGTAACAACCAGAACAGTTAAGTACAATTCACAGTAACACAAAGTATACCTATAATTATACACATCTGTAACCCGAGCTTCATCAATGTCATTCTTACCTCGGTGCATTTGGTTTGAGTACCTTGTGCTTGATCTCTCTGAATAAAAATGGATATTAACATATGAAATTAGTAGGAGACAAAAGAAGAGAGAGTAAAAAGTCAGAAAACAGGCAGTAGACACAAATTTCTGATATTCCAGCCGCAGCACAGATTCCTTCTAAATTTCAGTTTTATCTTTTATTAAGTTGGGGCTTGGAAATGGCGTGGTCCTGGGAAATATCAAGGTGTCTGATACTGAACCTGTTTTGCTTTTCTTGATAGTGCATGCCTCCCTCTCTGAATAGTTGCTCTTCCACTCTTCATCAACACCTGAAAAAGGGCAACCATAAAGTTACTAAAGCTGTGCTCTTTCCACTGTCAATATATTATCTCGCTCAATCATACACAACAAAACAAAACAAACTCTTTTTTTTTTTTGGTACCAAAAGGGTAGAAACCATGGAGGCAGGAAAACAACAAAGGGCAGATCTTGGGCTGCAATTAGCACACTCAAGTAAACAAAATAATAATAATAATAATAATAAAAGAAAAGAAAACTGCTAGCAGAAAAACAAAGATAATTTGATAAACGACAGGCATTTTCACATGAAAGTTAATGTTCCCAGTCCCAGAGCCCTAGATTACATTCCATTATTCCAATCATGGGAAACTTGATCAATCACCTCCGCAGAGGACATCATCATCTGCTTGAAAGTCCTCGGTTTTGCTCTTGATATTGAACCACTTCTTGACCAATGTTTTGGGCCATGAAAGCTTCACCAAGAGGGGAAAAAAAAAACACAGGGTAAGCAATGCCACAATGCAAAAATGCAAAAGGAACATTGAAGTAAAGCTAGACCCCATTTGTCAAACCTTGCTTTTCTTCGAGTTCTCATCTCTCATTGTTGGGAAAACTTCATACACAGCTCTCTGAAAATGATGATATGAGTATCTGAATTATCCTTACTTTATTGGGTTTTACTTAGAACAGGGACATGAAGTTTATGTCCAATTCCTGGTTATGTTATTGGAACACACAAAAAAACATGGCTTGGATGATCAAAGCAATGGTTTGAACTGGCCAAGCAGAAGAGGAAAACAAAAGGGGCCAATCCTCTTCTCTGTTTCTGAAGCAAAACAGAGGAAACAATTTAGGGAACAGAGAAAATCTCTGTTTGTGGGCATTCTTTTGCAGAAAGTGTGGTATACCGCTTGGTGACCCCCTGGTTTCTTTCACTTCGAGATGTGAAGTTTCCGACTTTGATGAGTGTAGAGAGAAAGGATGAAGGAATGGGAAGGGAACAAGCACAGTAGAGAGGTGCAGCAGGAAGACACGGAGGTAGAAGTAAGAGCTTCCTGAAGGTTAGAAAAAAGACAACAATGGGGAAGTGGAAGGAAGACAAGGAGAAGACAGTGTGAGTGGAGTTGCTGTGTTGCCAAAACCTGGCCTGGTTCACTCATGGGTTGTGTTGTGTTCAGAGAGAAGTAGCGATTTTGAAGGGAGTAAAGTGTAGTGCAGGCAACCCTCTCTCTCCCTCTGTCTGTGTCTTTGTATTATTTTACTGCAAATCCCAGGCCTACGTAGGAAGGAATAAGCTAGTGGACTTTGAAAGAAAAAGAGAAGGTGCAATGGGTTATATTGGTAATGGCAACCCACTCACTCTCACACCCAACATTGTCTAGGCACTCCCTCTAGGAAATCAGCATCTCTTTAATTCTTGTTTTCATTTTTTATCATACGCCTGTCTAACCATTGTCCTTAAATCATAAATCCTACAACTTAAGCGTCTGTTTGTTTTATTATTTTTTAGTTTTTTCAATTTTTTCTTTACAAAATTAAAAATTAGTAAAGCAAACAGACTCTAAAACTTTATGTTAGACCTTATATCCTAAAACTCAAAAAAAATAATATTCTCAATGAAAATTTACTATTTTAAAATCTTTAAACAGTTCCCTTAGAGTATTGGAAAGCAAAAGCTTTTTATTATTTTTATTTATAAGATCTTGTGAATTGAAAAAAGTTGTTAGATACTCATGAAGAAAGAGATTTTACTTGATATAACAGATTTAGAATTTGATTTTGATACACTGAGAGTATAAGACTATTTTATACTATTTTCCAATCAAAATGTTTCGTTTGGATCACTTTTCAATTAATGGGTGTAAAAATATACTATCATAACTTATGTAGTAATATATAAATGGATGACTATATAAAACTCTTTTACAAAATCAATGTATAACAATTAAATTCATAGATTTATTAGTTGTCACTTAGTTTTTTTTTGGACAGATATTCTCCTATATTAGAGGTAATTTTATTCAAACATTTGAAATTTTATAGAAGATATAATTTTTTCGACATTAATTTTTCCATTGCTGGAATTCGAGGGAATGAATATTGTCACTTCAATAATGCTATGCGGCAAGAAAGAATTTTCAGGATATTGTCATGAAGGCTTTGATAACAAACGACAAGGAAATGTCGAAATGCCAAAGTAATGAAAGAGAATAAACTACAAATAAAACGCAACAACTTTATTTAGGAGAAATCAGGGCTATATATAATGTTTATATTCTAAAATATACCTTTTTTAAACAAGTCGTAGGTATTCTCTCCAGAAAAAAAAAAGTGAGATATGCAAAAGTGAGTGCTTCATTTGTGTTATGAAAGGGTTACATCACTACACTAAAAATATAAGTTATTAGTGATGTAATTAGTTTATAATTAAAAATAAAATGCTATATTATTAAATCAGATTTCATTGTCAAGTTATTTCTTAAAACGTATGTAATTATGTTTTTCTCAAACTAGTAGTTGTACCACGGTCAGCAAAGTTAGGTTTGATCAAATATCCAAGCATCAGTAACCCATCCTACATTTGGTCAGTTAGGAGAGAAAAGCAATTAAAGAAGAGAAAAAGATAAAGATCATGGGCAGATGGTTGTTCTCCCTTTACCTTCTGCTTCCTTTATCTATTGTTTTAACAATGTCTTTGATACACACGACAAAAATTATTTTATATTTTCCCCTTTGTCTATCGATCTTTTTCTGTGTGTAAAAGCCTATAATGGGTGGGTTTGAGTCTACTTGATTTGGTCAAATATCTTACAAGCATTGGGTTTGTTTGCCTAGTTCAAGAGAATGTTTCATGTTTGGAGAAAAAAGTGGAGAACCACTGATTCCAAGGCCACTATGTGTAACTGGAACTTTGATATTGTTCAGTGTACATATCAAAGCCTTCGATAAACTTGACATGAATAAATATATACATTTTTCTATATGAATGAGATGTTTCTTCTTTCTCGAATATATATATATCCTGGGTCTAGTTGAGATTTGAAGAATTCATTGATTCTACAAGCAGCAAGACACCATGTCTCCTCCAAAATTTCATATGTACGTTGTAGTAGACTAGTAGATTATATTAGCATGCCAATGAAGATTTGCTTGTTATTTAGTTAATCTTACTAATCTCCATGAAGAGAAAAGGCAATTTATTCGAATAATGGGTCTCCTGAGGTAGAGAGCAGTGTAGGAGTGAGGAGTCATTTATTTAAAATAGTCATTTATTTTTTAGTTATATTCTTATAAAATAAAATTGAAATAAGTAACGGGAAGAGAGTAATGTAGGAGTAAACAAAAATTGACATTCTACTCATATATCACTAACTTGGATTCAATTTCTAAGTTCCTTCCCTGATTAGTAATCTATAAGTATCTTATAAGTGCTTTATAAGCTCAAAAACATCTTAATCTTAATTAGACTAGCTAGGGTGAGCCTTCCTCTTAATTTAAGTTGTACTCTGACCAGAACAAAAGGACGGAAAAAAAAAAGGATAAAGGAGAGAGAATAGTGAAAGAGGGAAAATAAATAGAAAAAAAAATATTAGTATTAAGTATGAAATATAATTGTGTGAATGATAGGACTAAATGGTATAAATAATTTTGCAAAATATACCAAAAATTCTAAATGTTAAGACTCTTTCATTTTTTTTTTATTTAATTTGTATACACATATAAACTTGTCCAGTTATATGAGAAAATAAGAACTAGTTATTTGATGTTCAAATCATGAGCTGATTCGAGAGGAGAGCTTCAAAGAACTCATCATAGTGGCCCACTAACTTCAGTGAAGCTTCCACCACCATATGAGCCTTAGCCCCAGTAGTTCGTAGGATGTCAAGGCCAGTGCATCATTGTGCATGTGGTTGTCGGAAAAATAACCCCCCTTTGCTTGCCACGTGTCACTTTCCCATAGGATTAGGACTTTGAAGAGAAGAATAGGAAAAATTCTTAAACATTCTAAAATGAAATAAATCCTATATTTTAAAAAAATATAATAAGAATTATATATAGTGATGATTCGTAGAATTGACACGTCAAATAATAAATAAAACAAAAATCTTATCCTAAAAGCACTAACAAAGTTTGTTCAAAAAAATAGAATGAGAAGTGAGGAGGTGTTAGGGGAGTTCCCATTTTGTCAATTACTCAATCATTAACTGCTAGTGAGCTTGCATGTATAGCTATCTAGTCAAGCATGAAGAGTCATTTGGCATTAATATGAGTTTGCTCATCTCTAATGTTGTTGAACAAAAAAAGTCCTTGTGTTCTATTCTTCATTTAAGGTGTCTTAGGAATCATTCGCCAGATAATTAGTAGTTCCAATACAGGATGCAAATTTCATTTTGGGCCTCTTAATTCCTAGGCGCATGATAATGCACACTAGTTGACTAAGAACCATGAATCTGAATTTGGCAGGTGAAGGGTCACCATTGTTTCTTGCCCTTATAATAGTGCCAGTGATGTTCACAAGAAAGGCCAGTATCAAAATTAAATATGAATGGGCCCAAATCATGGAATGCATATCTAAACGGGTAGTGTTTACCCTACAAATTGAATCTTTTAAATTGCCTATTGAAAGGTTGCTACCTAGATACTACATTGTCAAGATTGGGATCTATCATCCAGGGGGTCACCCTATAATTGGATTCAATAATTATACCTCTGTGATTATTGATCAGGGCTTTTTTCTTCTCTCCTTTTTTTTATTCATTATTTTATCCATTAAATTTCAAGAATTTCAATAGATGAAAATCGCCATGTGGTTCTCACACTGCAGGCCCTAAATCGATTGTACGAGATGAAAATTTTTAAAATTGAATCGTCTCAGAATCATTTAAGTGCACCTTTTTCGTTCCAAGTATTTATTTTTCGTTTAAGTATGATAAATTTAACAATTTTTAACTCGGGTTTTTTAAGTAACAGAGAACAATGAAACTTCCATTTAATTTTACAAACATCTGAAATTGTTTATATATGTTGAATAGTGGCGTGGGAAATAAGTGTGCTCATCATTTTTAAATGGAAAAATGTCATATGAAATTAATGTAAGCTATAATAAATATTTGATTTTCGATGCACAGTTAGAATTAAGAATGCAAACTGCACAGAATAGTCACAAAAGACCTCCATGACAGAAATTTTTGTTGACCATTTTCTTTTTTTCATTACTTTGGTAGACGTAGATTAACGAGGTAGCCAAAGCATGCACCTTTAATTTTGCTTTGGCTAAAGCAAATACTATACAGGTTCTTCCATTCTCTAGCTTAGGATGGAATGTGGGTCTCTCTCTATTTCAGTTTTTCTTTTTCTTTTTCAGCTTTGAAACGTCCTTTTTGCTAACCCACCACCCCCTTTGGCTTTTCTCCTACATCACCTTCATAATCGCTCGCTACACTTGAAGGTGCTAAATTGGGCTTTATGGTTTTTAAATTTTTTCTCTTTTGCCGAAATCTTTAGAATGTCCTTTTTCCCTCGTCTTTTTCTTCACAATCTGGCAAAGGAGAAAGGTACACTTCTGGTCCTGTTGTACTTGGTGATATAGATACTGTTGTAAACGTCATGGCTTTTAATTTCACAACTACATTTATATTATACGTATTTCCCTAACACTACAAAGTATTAATATTAATGATGGTGCGGTGGCACGGACCGTAAGTAGGAAAACCATCGATCTCCAAATCATGTGATTTTCTTGTTTCATTAATCATTTCTTGCTTGGCTGGTAAGGTGAATAATATATACTCTATTTATTTCATATTAATAGTCGTTCAATTTTAACACATTAAAAAGTGAATATATCTTAGTATAATTTGAAGATAATATTTAGTATAGACTCATAAACGTGTTGAGACTTGGATAGTTTACTGTGCAATATTTTTTTATTGAAAAATTTAAAGAAGAAGCGTCAACAGAATTTTATCTAGCTGTCAACTTGCGTCAAGGTATCATCGCTACCTCCACAGTTTTTTTTTTTTTTTCTTGGTCAATCAAACATTAGATACATTGCTCAATCATGGAGGCCACCATATGAACGACCAAGTATAACTTTTTTCTCTCGAAGCTCAACAATTTATTTATCTCATTTAGTAATGTGCAGAGAAAATAGACCTTCTTGCGTCTGACGCACGCATAGCATGAACCTAGGTCAACAAGTCAACCTATAAGCAAACCTTAGCGAGCAACTCATCGTAGTGCATTTCTCACCATGGGCCAATTCGTTTTCAATTTATTTATTTTTTTTCGTGACGTATTTTTCTTAAACATTTGTTTGGTCTAAATTATTAATATTTAAAATCCATTAAATTCCTTCTAATCTCGCTTGATTTGGTTTGGAAAAAAAAAGTTAAAAAATATAATATTATGATAAAGTTATGGTTTTTCTTTTGATTCTCGTGGATATTGATATTTTTATATAATTAATAGTTGTGATTTGATTTTTAATTTAATAAATTTAAAAAATATGAGATAATAGGACACATGACTCATTCATAACAATCTATAATAAAAATTTATTAATATCTTTAAATTTTATAGAAGTGTATTACATGCAAATATTATTAGTGGAAGCCGCAACAACATTTCGCACATTAAATGGAATAACAGATCAATGGGCCCAAAATACGAGTGGCAAAGCAAAGCAGACAGAAGCAGAGGCAGCCCCGGGAGGGGATGGATATATTTTGGATTGTTCCGACCTTGAGGCAATAGAACCTCAGCATGAGGCCACACTTGCAGCCTCTGTAAGAAAGACCCATCACATATACATATTCCCTAACTCACGTTAACGACAAATATAGCGCATTGGAGATGCTGCCAATTTCAGTTACATAAATGAATTGCAGTTTGTGTGAAAACAATGCCCAAGAAATAATAATAATAATAATAATTAAAATAACCATAAGATGTAACGTAGTAACCGTTCATCTTGTCCCTTAACCATATAGTCGGGGTTTCAATCCTCACTCATAAGAATGGAACGCATTTTGTGGTCAGTCATTTACCTCTTTGAAAGAGCTGCCACGGTGAGGGGATTAATCATTATTATTGACGATGGATACTTTCATTTTGATCAATAAAAAGAAATAATAATAATAATAATAATAATAATTTTACTAACCAGTGCTCAGATTAAGGTTTCAATGGTGGAAACTTTTAATGCTCCCAATACATTAAATGTATTGATAACTTAAAAACTTCTTTTTTTCAATAAAAAGTTTCTACTTTGAAAACCTAAGGTGCTTTTTAGTTTCGATTTTCGGTTTTTTTTTTTATTTTTTCAGTTTTTAGGATTATATAAAAGAATATTAAGAACTGAAAATAAAAACTGAAACTTATAATTTTCAGAATTTTTAGTATTTCCTTCATAAATCTGAAAAATTGAAAAACTAAAAATAAAAACTGAAAACTCAAACCAAACAGAACTTAAAGGCATTGGTCAGCAAAACTCTAATAATAAAAAAAAGCCAGTTAACTAGGGTAATGATTAGCAAAATCTTAATAATAAAAAAATAACTCAGTTGACTTTGTTATTTATTGTTGGAAGACTAAAAGCAAAGGTGATATAATGATATTGATAAATGATGTGAAGCTTTTCACTATGGGTAGGAAAAAAATGTGATGGTTTTCACCCACTCAGCTATGGTCATATGGTTGAGTCGTCCCTTTCCTCAACTTCATTGAACTAGGCAAAAGATTTTGTCACTATTTGTCATGCCTATGACTATATCATTTTCCTAGCTTTTATTACTTTCTCTTTAATTCCATGTAATAATCTCTTCCTCTCTGCCAGTCCAATTAACCCGCGCATGCAACCCTTTCTTGCTAGCTAGTTTAAGGTACCATTTGGGAACTGTGTAAACCACATGATTGTTTTCTCTTCTTGGAAAAATTCACAAATATGCTGTACTATTGAAGGAGCTGTAATTATCTATATTGTGGAGGAAACACACTGAAGAAAGAGGCTAGGAAAACGACTGGTGTGGATAACATTTAATCGTGGCTTGATTTGGAAAGTGACCCTCTTGGTAAAAATAATTCACCCTGCCTAAGATTTGCTACAAAGGAAGCATTTTCAATGGTTGTTTTGATTTGTCTAGGCAATCAACAGAGGAAAGAAGGCACAATCTTTGCATGCAAAAAGAGCACTCTCAAGCTTATGGTTATCCAATATGTTATTGAGTGTTTCAATGTTTAAAAAGAAGTAGCCGGCACCATTTTTAGTTTGTTTCGTGCTTCCTTAATCTGTGTCTTTGCCACTACAACTGTTTATACAGCAATAGCATATACATACATTATAAAACAAGGTACAATCCCATTTCCAGTAGAAGGCTCACCATTTCAGTCACAAAGGCATATATCATGCTGTCCTTTCACTCCACACTACGAGCTTCGTGCCCTCTTATTTTTCGTACACTATACTCAGCTCTCACTATTTTAGGACCCCAAACAGTACGCCTTGCGCCTTTAGAGAAATTCTTGGGTAAAATATGGAACAAATTAATGTGCACATTGAACCAATAAAAAAAAAGTAATTACTTTGTGATAAATTGAATACTTTTTTTTTATGCACTACGGGGCTAAACAGCCCAAGAAAAACGAAATTACAAAGGAGAAAATCTAGGGAACATGGTCCCCACAAAATCTGCAGCAAAAGCTAAAGAAACAAAAGGGGGGATGGAGTCAAAGCACGTAACCTCATTAGAGCATAGGTAGCCACGTTTTGCAAAGGCATCTGCACAATAATTCATCTCCCTAAAGATATGAGAGATATGCACTGAGTGAAATCTGGCCATGAGAGCACGGATACCACGAACCAAAGGCGCAGCAACATGATAATCCAAAACTTGTCTAGTGCAAAAGGTAACAGCAGTATGAGAGTCTGCTTCAATATTAACCTTCGTGAAGCCCTTGTGAAGGACCAATTGAAGACCATGAAAAATACCCCATAGCTCCGCAAGGGTAATGGAACAAAAGCCAAGGTTGACACTAAAGCCAAAGATGAAATTCCCATTAGAGTCTCGAAGTAACCCACCACAGGCCGCATTACGCTGATCCAACACTAACCCATCTGAGTTAAGTTTAACCTAACCATCATCCGGAGTGGACCAGTGGACGTGAAAACAAGACACGTCACCAACCGAACTCCCAAGACTAGCAGCCGATCGAAGAGCAACTAGATACTTCTTTGTCAAGAAGCAAATTCTATGACGGAGATTGCTAACATCAACGAGGAGACTATCAAATATAACCTGATTTCGGTGATACCAGAGCTCGCTACAACAGGTCCCGAAAAACAGAGGCCAATGAACCTCTTGGAAGGAACGAGATCTATCCTTGAGATTCCCCTCTAGCCAGTTAATGAGAGAGCTAGAAAAGAAATCCGTAGTGAGAGAACTAATGCCAGTGCCCATCCATATAGTCTTCGCTACTACACAGTCCTGAAGATTATGGAGCACTGATTCATATTCACCACTACACAACGTACAAGCAGCTTAATCTATCAAACCCTGACGCATGCGATACAAGTTGGTAAGCAAAGCCATGGAGGGCCTCCAAGTTCCATATAAGTTTAAAGACTCACAAGGGCCTAGTAGAATCGGGGTACACCAAAGAATTATAAGCCGACTTACACAAGAAAACACCATCAGCAAATAGGAACCAAGCCACAGAGTCATGAACATCAAGGTTCGAGGGGGCCTTGACAGGATGAAAGAGCGCAATGCAGTCCTGCAGTAACACCTGTGATAACTGATACCAATCCCAGTGACCTTGGGGAGTAACATAATCTGCCACCTTCTAATGCATCAACTCCTCATCAACATCGATGGCAGCAAAATCCTTCAGATTATAAACATTAAGAATCCAATGATGATTCCAAAAATCAACTTGTTGACCATTACCCAGCCTCCAGATCTGATTATTTGAGACATGATTCCACACACTACAAATGCCTTTCCAAGCATTCGAGGAAGCAGCTTTTGAGATTACACCAGGGAGCATACCCTCACCGCATCGATATTTACATCGCAAGACTTTGACCCAAAGAGCATCTGCATTATGAATAAGGTTCCAAGCAAGCTTTATAAGAAAGGTTTTATTTATCTCGCGACAGCGACGAAAGCCCAACCCTCCAGCAGTTTTAGGACTGCAAACTTTGTCCTAACTAATCAAATGAACTTTCTTCTTATTCGAGGACCCATTCTAAATAAAGTCTCAACAAATTTTGTTAATTCTGTCGCAAACATTCACAGGAAGCTTAATGGTTTGCATCACGTATGATGGAATCGTTGCTAAAGCCAATTGCGCCAACGTGACCCTTCCTGCAAGAGACAATGAATTGGCCTTCCATCCGTTGAGCCTCTTTTCCATTCTATCAAAAATAAATTGAAAGTCAGATCTTGAAACTCGATCATGGAAGAGAGGAACGCCAAGGTACTTCCCCAGATTCCTAGTTAGCTGCATCTTTAGAATCGCATAAATCTCTTGTTTTCTCCTGAAATGGACATTATTAGAGAAAAACACATGCGACTTAGCCATACTCACTTTTTGACCAGAGCTATGGTAGAATAAATCCAAAACACCCTTAATAACATGAGCTTGCTCACAGGAGGCTTTAGCAAAAAGAACCAGGTCGTCTACAAAACATAAATGGGATAACCGAGGCCCTCCTCTATTTAAAGTGATTGGCTCCCAAGAATTATCCGAAGCAGCGCCGGAAATCAAATAACATAATGATTTGGGTTGGTTATTAGATTTTCATTGTTGATACATGATTTGTAAATATTTCTATAAGCATTTGTCAATTATAACCCTTAAATGCACCAACAGGATTGTGTAAGGGTGGAAATAAATCAAGTTGCTTATTAAGTGCCTATTGGCCTAAATTGTTTATTAGACAAGCCATACTAACTATAATTTTTTTTGCTTTGGCAGTCTTTTTAGTGAGAAAAAGCCAATTAGATAGCTTCATCCAAGTTATTATAGGCTCATTTTTTTTAATATTGTGATGTAGTGAAAAAATGTCAAATATACGCAAGTGGAAGGAAAATTATAGAGTTATGGTGGAAATTGTAAATCTCCTGGCACATTGATGACTTTAGGGTGCAAAAAATAAATAAATAATTCAACTTTATAAATCACCTGACAGCTTGGCGACTTTACAAGAAAAAATTAATAAAAAAATGCATTTGATTTTAGAGGACTGCTGCTAAAGAGGAGTTCACAATGGACGAAGAGGCGCAGTCTCCGAGAGCACAGTGAAGTCACCAGCCAGCTTGGAGACTTTGATATTACTTACCATAATTTTGTAAATTAATTACAGAATCAATACACTGTGTAATATCAAATTTCATCCCAATATGCACATACATTTTCCGTTGTTATAATTATTATTATTAAACTTTTCAATTTATATTTGGGGATTATTATGAGTTTGCTAATCTGTGCCTTCAAGAAATACCTATGTCAAATAAATAGGTGATGGCTCGAACTCTACTCATTTGGAAGATAAGTCAAACTTATCCAAACTAATACTCATTTCTACGCTTAAATTGGGATACCATTCTACAGTATCTTTAATATTTCAAGTAGTGAACATATTGCTTAAACCCAATAAAGTAAGAAGGCATATTGGTTATCGGGAGGCATTGTTACATTGCTTCAAATTAACTGGAAGTTGGTAACTGGTATCTCTTCCATTCCATGGTCCGGACCGGGCTCAACTTAAAGTCAGAAGAAAATTCCACAAATAATGTGAACATCGATCAGATTAATGAGGCGGCACCATTGTTGGTAGACTAGTTTTTTAAAACATCATTGAAACAAATAAGTTACATGAAAATAACTAGAGATTTCAGTTACGCTATTCGTTAATTTTCCTACGAAGAAATATAATAAATCATGTCATAGGAACTACAGATTTCGCCCGAAACATAACTAAAATTTGCAATTTTTCACATATTTATCCCTCAATGTCCAAAACTAGTATCTAAATCATGAGTTAAAACAATAGTCTTATAAGAGTACACTACTAAACTGACAGGATAGCCTACATAAGACAAGAAATTTCTTGGATGAGCACAAATAATTCAACACTTCATTCTTATTCAAAATAAAATTCAAGAATCTCATAATCGAGTGACTGTATTTTAAATAAATTTAATAAAATCCAATTTTATTTCGAATGTATAAAGTGTTATGTTCACCCAAAAATTTCCCTTAGGACAAAATATACTTGTAGGCTTAAAAAAATACAAATTAATGACTTGTATTTGAGTTTTGAATGAAATAATGGATGAAATGATTTCGTTCACGGATTTTGGTGACAATCTAGCTGGCCACCTTATAATTCGTCAACTCACTAACCCCTCACAATATCCACATGTCAAATTACTGGCCATTTTATTTTTCCAAAATCAAGAAGAAAAGGAGAAGACGAACATCATCTTCATATTCTTCAACAAAAATCGTCACAAACTGCAATTGTCAGATTGCTAGTTCCACATCTAGGGCAAAGTATGTTCCAAATTGAATGACCACCAATAACGCATGATAGATACTCTCCATTTTTTAATATATGTCATTTTTCGGTTATGCAGGTGAATTAAGATAGTGATTATATTGGATCTTAATAATCATCTAAAAAATAAAAGTAAAAGATATAAATATCTTTCTATCATTCAAGCTCCACTCATTCTCTCCTCAACTAAATACTATAATAAACTCACCTCCACTCATTCTTTCTCCAATTAAATAGAGGTAAAACAGACCTAGTTGACCCACCACAAGTCACGGGTTAGGATCACAAATCTAGGTTGGCTCACTTTACTGACAAACTAGGAAAATAACAACCCCAGCTCAACCCATCCGACCTGGTGGGTTAAACAGGTTGGCCCACCAAAACATTAAAAAACAAATTGACCATAAAATTATTTTAAAAAATCCCAAAAATCATTTAAGAAGACCTAAAAAACATTAAAAAAAACTAAAAGATTAAGATAGGGTTCAAAATGGAAATTCAAAATGAAGAAAATCAAAAACTTATAAAGTGAAAGAAAACCCAAATAGAAAACCTGTAAACAGAGACTCAAACAAGGTTCAAACTTCAAATCATCCAAATACATTAAAAAATAGAAAATCAAAACCTATAAAATAAAGAACCCACAAATGAAGAAAACACAAAAGGATTCAATGACAACCAACAGATCTGAAAACCCACAAAATGAGAACCAAAAATGAGTTCTCAAATGCGGTGCAAAATGACCAGATCCATGACATGGTAGGAAGAGGAGGAGAAGCACAGCGGCGCAACACCATTCTACAAAGAGAAGGGCGGCAGTGCAGTGTGACTCCTAGGAAGAAAAGGATGGGTTGTCATGACTTTCAATGAAGAAGAAGAAAGGAAGTGGCGGTTAGGGTTTCTTTCTTCTTAAGTGAATGGTAGTTATAATATTGAGTGATATGTGAACGTGTTGAATGCAAGCTAGTCCCACATGACAAAAACTCAAACGCAGCGCAAAATGACTAGATCCATGAGGTGGGGGAAGAGGAGGAGGAGCACGACAATGCGACACAATTCTGCGAAGTGAAGGGCAATAATGCGACATGATTCTTATGAAGAAAAAGATGGCCAATCACGACTCTCAATGAAGAAGATGATAGGAGGTGGCAGTTAGGGTTTCTATCTTGTTGAGTGAATGGCAGTGACAGTATTGAGTGATATATGAACATGTTTTACAGTTTTTTATTTTAGTTTTATCGTTTTAGTAATTTGAGTGTAAAATAGATAATTCCAATTTTGATTTGATTTCCAAAGTTTTTGAAATAAAAATTTTTCAGGAAAGCCCACCGCGTGAAACGCCCATCCTGTTAGTGAGCAATTGTGACCAGAAGAGAAAAAAAAAAGGTTGGCCAGCTCAAACCCATAGATTAGGTGAGCTGGATTATCTTGACCCACTTTTACATGGGCTGGAATTTTGGCAGCCCAACCCACCAAAATAGTGGGTTGAGCTGGATTGGCTTGCGAGCCAGAACCCACTTTGACTGCTTTAGAAACAGGTATAAAATAATTAATTAGTCATTAAAATTTGAAATCGACTTATAATTTGAAGGAAAAACAAAACCTAAAAAACAACCGATATTAACCGAGGGAGGTAGTATTTGACTAATTAGCCAAAGTCATATGCCGGGGTCCCATCGTCCCATCTCACCCCAAAGTAGAAGCATAGCCTTGTTGACATGTAAATCAGATTGGTTTGCGCATTGGCCTCCTCAGCCGTCATTTTGTGGCTGATCGACTGCTGGAGAGTGCCCTGTATATCCCTCTAATAGTAGCTGGGGTTGTTCTGCAACAGCCACCCACAAGGGAAGCCCCTGACTCTCGCCAATTGTTTACATATGACACAAAATCGTCATCTGTAACACCTGTATTTTGCTGTGGCAGTAACAACCTAAGATTAGCATTACGTTACTCAAGAAATTTTCCAAAACATGTTCTATTTCATCTCGCAAATATAAGCACATCCGATATGAATTAGTAAGTACTTATAAACTTTAACAGACCAGGGACCATGTCTTAACCAAAGCTAACAGATTTATCAACAATTAAGCCATGTCCTCTGTGGCGGAGCTTGAAATTTATTTTAGGGGGCCAAGTAACATGTAATATAGATGATAATAACAAAATTAAAATTAATTGTACATCATATATATAAATTTTTAAAATATATCAAATGAGAGAAATATTTTTATAAGAGATAAAAGAAGTAAATCTTAAGCCACTAGAATTGATTTAGTGGTTAGGGGTTTAAATAGTTTACCATGAGGTCATAGATTCAAACCTCATTGTCTTTCGGATATATAGATAAATAAAAAGAAGTAAATCTTCTCTACTTGATTATACATGAATGATTAAAGATAAAAGTTATTTAAAAGTCACATTGATCACTTAAAATGTTAAATAATTATAAGTTTTACTTTTAACCATTTTTTTAAGATCTAATGACTAAATTTGCTACTCTCACTCAATATACGCTTTACAAGCTTTAAAATAAATCACTCATAAGAGATTTTTTTTAAGAGAATGAGTTAAAAATACCTTATCCCATTGTTCTATGTTTTTTTAATGACTTTAAATCGTCAACAATTTAATTAGAATTTAAGCTTCCAGTAATTTTCCTTCTGCAGAGTATTAGGTTTGAGGGTAAAAATGGAGAAATTTATTTTATAGATGAATATCATGTGCAACTTCATGAATAAATTTCATGCATAAAATCACACATTAAGCTTATCCATACAAAAATCTCTTTTTTTTTACCAGACCAAACACACCCTTAATAAATAATCATACTACTTGCGAAAAGAAACTCATCTTCATTATTTTTATTGCATGATAGTACATGATTTTTTTTCAATTAGAAAATGAATGACAAAAACTAAAACTCCGAATAGGAGGAGCATTGGGAAGGAGTCACAGATACACCAAAAAGAGAGCCAAAACGTCACCCCCAAAGTAACAAAGTAACCCTCACAATCTAGAAACAAAGCAAAACACAAATCCACCTGTAATGGCAAACAACAACCCCATATTTCCAAGCATTTCAAACTACACATGGTAAGTTGCATATTAGAATTTACTGGACATATATTCCCCCTCCACCAACTGCATCAGTAACCATAAAATCATATTTATATAGAGAAATATTTATTATTAAATCTATTTATTAGACAGTGTGTGTGTGTGTGTGTTTCAAACTACACATGGTAACTTGCATATTAGAATTTACTGGACATATATCCCCCCTCCACCAACTGCATCAGTAATCATAAAATCACATTTATATAGAGAAATATTTATTATTAAATCTATTTATTAGAGAGTGTGTGTGTGTGTGTCCACCCCTACTTGTCCTATTAGGTATGGTCGACTACATGGACTAGACAATGTCACAGCAGTCTGCCATGAATCATATTCATATTTAACCCATTAACATACAGACCATAAAGTAGTCAAATACAATATAAACTGAATCAGTTTCACGGTTTAAATAAAATTGAAAAAAAGTGATTTCATCAAAAAAGAGAAGGGATAAGTACTCAGCACACACCATGTATTTTACTTGTTAATCCTTAATTACAATAACTTTAGAACTGCTTTTCTTTTATCTAACAACATATGAATTGCTCTATTCCAAGAAAAATCATTTCCACAATCCATTTTTTCAATGCATATCAGACAAAAATTAACCAGTTTATCCCTGCGAAAACTATATAAATGTAACAATACAACCAGATGAAAGGGACTTACCACCCACTGACTCAGGTTAGCATCATAAGTTTCCCCGCTATTTGGATAAACAACAATTGGTTTTGTAGTCACCTGAAGAAATTATGTGTGAATCAAGAATAAGTGCTCAACAAAGATATAAGTCCCATAACTACAATAATTCATTAGCACTAGCATAGAGTCTCATATGAAAGTAACAAATAAAAACAAAGAAAAGAAACAGTTATCTTCTATATCTCAAAAGACAACAAATTGTTGTGCATGAATGTGAAAAGTGCACTGGTGTACAGCTTAAGTGCTTTAGTCAAAGAAGTCTCCATTCATATACCATTACCATATTATGCAACTCTTAAACGTATACATATTGGTATGTGATTTATTAGAAAAAACACAGCTAGGCAAGGTAGATACTGACATTTCTAATTTAACTGAAATTGCATTAATTAATAAACACCCAAGAGAAAGGGAGATGTTGATAGAAACAGAATATTAAGAGAAATAAAGAAAAATGAAATCCAACAATTACTCTTTTACAAACCATATTCAGCTAGAAAAGAGAGAACCAGAGATTCTACCTTCTTAACCAATATAATCAGATCATGTATGAATCTAGGTGGGGTACAATTGATTCCAACAGCAACAACTTTGTCGCATGATTCAGCAATGGAGCTGCATTCCTTTAAAGAATCACCACTAACAACATTGATTCCATCCTTAGAGTTAAAAGCAAACCATGCTGGAATCTTTATGTCTTCTTCTTCTAGAAGCTCCACATAAGCCTGCTAGGTCGATAAGTATAGTTAAGAGAGAATCAAGAGCCAAAACCAAACTGAATGCTGTAAGTGAAGTCTTGCAATGTTCAAGTTTATTATTTCCCATCAGATATTTGCTTATTACTTAACTAGCAGTTTTATCCTTTCAGAAAGGCAAAGGAATTCCAGGATAGAAATGTAATGCTTCCTCAAGTTCCTTGTGATTTTGCAGATTTTACACCAAATTAAGTTGGGAAAACTATTTTAGGAACAGAAAGACCCTATGTATGGACTAAGAAGATTGAAATGAAAGAACTTAAGGCTTGATAACATGGTTATCAAATCGGGATACAAATCGTGAATCGAAAAGCCTATTTTTCGAATCATGAATCAGATCGTATCATGAATCGTAATATACATGATTAATTATTAAAAAAATGTTAAAGCATTTTTTTAAGTAAAGAAACATAAAAACAAACTATATTAACATTTTAAATTCAAATAGTTCAGGGTATAACTAACAAATTGCATTATATGTGTTAAAACAAACCAAAATTTACATTATAATAATAGTCACAAATCACAATAAGCAAACAAAAAAAGTGTCTTGACATGTTTTCTCATCACTTGGTAAAAAAAAATCTAAAAATGAGAAGACTTGTTTAGACAAAAAACACACCAAAAAAAAACTATTTATTAAAATGTTAAAACTCAACACTATAGACTACCAGCTGGACAGCAATAGACAACAAACAAAAAAATTAGGAAAAAAAAAAGAGAGAGAAAATTCACGTGGCGAGTGGTGTTGAATTGAAGCAAAGCTCACTTGGGTGGGGTGCTTGAGGGTTAAAGTTGTAAAGACATAAAAAAAAATGGAAAAAGCAAAAATGAAGACACCAGCAAGCTCCACTTGCGCACGCGTTTGTGAGGAAGACAGAGATCGCGCCGTGGAACAAATCCACATAGTGATTTTAATCAAATGATGAGTGGGTAATGACAGGGAGAAGATTTTCGGCCATTCCCTCCACTTTGGTTAAGAAAGTTGCAAAAAAACAATAAAGTTTTGGGGTTTTTCAGAACTGGATCGGGCATGACCAGGTTGGATTGGTGACCGACTGGCTGGGCATGAATCGCAGAAAAATGATTCATTTTGCAAATCATGCGATTCACCTACGATACCTGCGATTCAAAGAACGATACATAGCGTAAAACGATTCAACGTACGATTTGCATCGTTTAGCTTGAGACTCGCATCGAATCGTGAGAATCGTATCGCAATTCTTGCGATACTAACTACGCTGCTTGATAATGAGGACACTTACAACAAAGACTGCTGTAAATATAAATGGCAGCATTTTTCTCTTTTCTCTGTCCAGATACATCATATAACAGCCTGATAGGTCTTCAGGTTGCAGTTCAAACTATATATTTAGGCAAGTGCCATAGAAAGCGGCAAAATACATAGAATGTGATTGATTTAAAAGAAGAAAAAGAACCGCAGGGGGGGGGGGGCAACTTGACTAACGATGAGGCTTGATTTCTTTTGTGTATAACAAAGTAAGTAAAACTTGAATAATAATATGCCTGTAGGACATGGAGTACTGATGTAAACATCTGTAAGCATGATGGAAATTTTATATGTTCAAATTGAAGATTTTTCCTCTGTTCAGGATATAAAAAATTACTCTAAGGATATTTTGGTTCAAGGGTAACAATGGAGTGGAAATTTTCATTGTGTTTACCCTTGGGGCTCATTAATGAAAATTTTCACCCCATTTTTACCCTGTAACCTAACACACTAAGAAAACATCTATCAGAAGTTTAGGTGATTCATGGCAACACCAAAAAAAAGCACATCAAGCAAAATAATGAAACTAATCTAACAGAAAATCTCTTCAATTATCAAGAATAATCTAGATTTTATTATACAAATGTCTAAATCTTTTTAAATACCTGAGCTTCTAGCTTATTTGGCACTGTTTCAAATGCAAGGAGATCAGCACCAGAATCTGCTAAAATTTGAACTCTTCTCCGATGAAAATCTTTAAGGGTTCTTAACGTGATAGCATCACCATAGTCTCCACTGCTAGGAACAAAATATCAAGACACATGACAATCTAAAAGGAAAAAATATAATGTCTATCAGTGCTGAGTCTAGCATGAAAAGTTTTTCAAACTTCAACCTCTCTAAAATGTTAATGGTTATATGCAGAAAAAGCTTGAAACTGTAGATGCATCAAGGATGGACCTATAAATTCATTTTGGACAGCCTTCACAAATTGTCTCCTTGAAATACGAAGCTGAACAAGGCAATTGGAAATGTAACATATCTTAAATATCATTTTCAGTGTTAACCAGGTATGCAATAGATAAGGAAATACACGCCACGCCACAAGTAAACAACAATCACAACAGATGCTTGAAATGTCAGATATTAGTCATTTCACCTGTACTCTGATCCATCAGCCAAATAAGCTCCATAGCTCCCCACCGATGCTGCAACCAGTATAGGGCGGTTTTTGAAGATTCTACCATCAGCACCATCACCGGAAGAGCTAGCAGCACATTTCTCATAATACACATTTCTTGCCTCACGAGCAATTTCAACACTTTTTCTGAGCAAGCCTTCGCTTTCTTTATCGGACAGGCCTTTTGCTTTAAAGCCCTGAATGGTGGCCTATGCAAAACACCAAAAGGAAAAAAAATAATAGACAAAGAAAAACACCACAAATGCAACTACAGCAAGAAAGAAACAAAAAAAATCCAGCTCTCATTCATCCTTAGCAAAAATGGAACTCTCACCTGATAAGACGCAGTGATTATAATATCTGCACCATTTTCCAGGTAATCAAGATGCACCTGCTCCACCCAGTAAGCCAACCATGATTCCAATTTGTTCAACAGGGAGGGGGGAAAAAAAGATGCACATCATTCAATGAAGCTAAACAAAATCCATAGAAAATGTGCGTTTGTTTAAGGGTGCTTTGTTTCGGATTTTGAAAAAAAAAATTATGAAATTTAAATTTTGTATATTAAAAAATCTGAAAATTGATTTTTTTTTTCTTCATGAGTTACTCTTTTAGCTTCAAAAAGTTGGAAAATGACTTTTTTTTATATATTCTGATTATTTTTAATAATTTACCTACATACACTAGAAGTGGTTTTTCAGTGAAAAAGTGGTGATTTTCACCCCAAAAAAAAAAAAAATTCATCCAAACACCCCCTGAAGATTCATGGAACCCCAGGATCACAATTTGTACAATGCAATAGAAAAAAAAATTACGAAATTTGAATAGATTAATTACTTTTGATGATATATTTGTAATGCGCAATTGCAACTTGCAAGATTCAATACCAGAAAAGAATTTTCGAAACGAAAAGCAATAAAGAAAAAAAAACCCCTAATAAGAGTCTAAATAGAAATGATGAAGCGAATGAAGGAAGGAAGGAAGAAATTGTGGTTGTGTCTGGGAGTACCTGGCGAAAGAGGTGAGGAGAGGAAAGGAGGCATTTGGCGCTCCAAAGGGGATCGTTCAGGTCGGCGCCGTGCCGCTCCAGCTCCGTCGCGAGACCACCATCCACGACGGCTGTGCCCCCCGCCCGGCGGAGAAAATCCCGTATCAGCGACGCCGGCATTGATGATTCTTTTTCTTTTTTTTTCTTTTTCAGATATTTTATTATAGCTTCAAAATTCGAATGATCGCTTCGCTCCCCTGGTCCGCAGGTACACATACAAGACAGCAAGACACTCACTACTCGCTAGTCACAGCTCACAAGTAATAGGATAAAATAATCGTTTTTTCAAATATTTGTTTAATAGATATATACACAGAGATACGTAAATAAAATCAATAATAAAAAAATTTTAAAATATTCTTGGATTTATTTGATAATGACGCTTGCAAATACAATTAACTTGGTAACTTGACTAGTTTGAAGGTGAAAGCGTGATGTTCAGTAATGATCGGATATTCAAACCATAATGATAATAATAATAATAAGAAGGGTAAATAACACGTACCAATCTTAAAGTTTCTTAAAATAACAGTTAACCCTGTTTTTTTAACAAATTGACACTCCACCCCTTGGCCAAGTTGAACTAACAACTCTATCAATATTATGCTTAACAGTTATCCCCTTTTTATGATGTTATTTTTGGGTGTTTGTGGCATGATGTATAGTGTGTGATTTTCATCTTGGAAGAGAGAGATTCTCTGTTTGGTAGTCTCTAGAGAGTGGAATCTTCCTAATGATTTTGGGTGATTCACAATGGAGCAATAGAAGGAAATTTGTCAGTGAGGCATTGTTCTTCAGGAGCAAAAATAAAGAACCAAGTCTTCAACTAGATCAAAAGATCCAAGTGAAGCAAGATACGAAGAATCTTACTTACACTCATCACCATCCTCTTTCCCCTTTGCTCTGACTCTCTGCACACTCAATACACAACCCTTAACCGACGGCTTCGCCTTGCTTCACAAACTACTGTTGTCTTAACTAATTAGATAAGCATTTTTCATCCATAATTCCTATTTCAATTTGGCCTAAATTTATGTTGCGAATACAATACGTCTTTTAAATTTTAACATATAGCTTCTCCTTATGTCTCATCACTAGGTGTTGGTAATGGTATTTTCAATAATAACATCATTAGTACAAATTCCACACAAATTAAAGAATGTGCCAGGAATTTAAAAGATTTAGACCTATCATATGTTAACCCATGTATTGATAAATTCTACACACTCCATAAATTCAGAACCACACGATAAAAAATTCAAAATTTAAAACTTGATGGGGTCGCAGGAGTAATTCACTATGTATTTGGGTCTCTAGCAGTCCATTAAGTGGAGGGTAGACAATGGACTAGACTACCTAGAGAAGGTGAGTGTCTTCTGGGTTCACCTGAGATGCTTGGACCATGATGATGCACATGAGAGGGACTAAGCAGAGGGCCAAGAAGTGTGATCAGTTAATGGTAGCCCGGTTTCACGCACTTAATTCACGTTTGATACAAAACAACATTTCCAGATATCCTGGGAGATGACAGCACCCTTTAATGTTCCCATGTTTCAATGTCTTTTCATCCACCGAAAGTTAATTAACTGTTAGTCCGACGAGGGATATGGGGCGAAGTGTTATTTTGCTGGAAGAATGGGGCTAAATGTTAATTCATCCAACCTCAAGGGTGATAAGTGTTATTTACCCCGATAATAATAACAAAAAGGGAATGGTTGGGTATGCATTTATGGAGTACGGAGTATCAAAGCCTAGTCAGCAACCAGGGGCGAAGGATCTGTGTTTTAATTTTTATTTTTTAAATGGGCCTAAAATTTATGGGCTTCATCTCAATAAGTCCATTTATTTCGCCAAGATTACTCATGACCAAAAAACATTACTCTTCTTTTATTTGTTGACACAAGATTACACACTTATGTACAACTCTTTCTTGCGTTTAATTCTTATCTTTCTCTTGTTCTTTTTTTTTGAAACAATTTCAAGAATCAACAATGAGACGAGTTATTCAAGATGCCAACAGATTTTGTGAATCTTGAATATTATTTTTTAAGTTATCAATTATGACTTAAATTTTTTTCATCTTATCTTATTACAACATTTTAGTCTTTATACTTGTACTGTTATTTTATCAAGGCAATGCCATACAATAGGTGTTTCATTGAAATTCTTGGAGAACAAAAAATGAGGGAGAAAAACAGCATATAAAAAAGTGGGAGTTGTGTTGGAACAATAAATCATGAGCATGCAGGCGGGGCAGCTAAGCTAATTAAACTAAGGACGCGGTTAAGGGAGTGCACGTGGGATGTGGAGAAAAGAGGAGTGGGTGATGTCGGTTCTTTAACCAAACAGCATCATGACAATTATAGGATTTGAGTTTTTCGGCTTTTGGCATTTTCGATGAGACGCGACATGACATGACATGACATAACATCCCATGCACGACGTAGATACAGTGCAGTGCAATGGCTAACCATTCGCATGAAGTCAAAAATTTAGTTGCCAAGCTAAGTTTGGATTTATCTTTGTTTGACCAATACTATTGCCTTTTTACCGTTATACCCTTCTTCGAGAAACTATTTATCAAAATGCGCTATTTCCAAACTATTTACCAAACTACTTCTTTTCACTATACCATTGCATGACATGGCATTGATGTTATAGTTGTGGTTCGGGTAAAATCCTCATTCGATTTGAGGATTACAACACGGAGCCACCTTATAGATTGGCGACTCTGCCACTTAATCGCCAAATCATATGGCGACTTTAATATGAAGCTGCTAACTTTAAAGGTGATTTTATGTACAAGTCGCCCAATCCAAAAGCAAATTTTTGTAGCCTATCCTCTACAACGTATATTCACATACAGTTATGTTATTTGTACTTACAATAAATAAAATATCATGTCGACTCATCTTTCATTTAATAATAAAATAAATGTATGTCGGTATAGTATTTCATATCTTGTGAGTATAAATAATATTTTTCATTTACAAATCACCAACCCTTCTCTCTTACCATTCCATCACTTCTCTCTCTCTCTAAACTTTAATCCTCTCTCTATACTTCATATTCCTCTCAAATCAGACTTACTTCTATTTTTTTTTTTGGGTAAAGGGATAAAAAAATACAAACAAATAAGAGGACACTTAGTTATTCAGAGTATCAGCCATGAGCAAGTTAGTAATATCTCTTGGAGATTGAACCCAAACAATCAAAGATTGACAATCCACTACTCCAAGTCTTGCTAATAAGTCAGCAACCTTATTAACCAAGTGAAAGACATGGCAGAGCGAAACTACCCAATCACAAGCTCTCTAATCTGATGCAGAAGACTCTATAATGCAGGAGCCCGAAAACTTTGAGGACTAGACATTAAACCTAACGCCTCTAGAGAACCTGACTCGCAAAACACCCTTCTCCACCCATGATTCCAAGCAAAGAGTGGTCATTCCTTGATCGCTAACAGCTCCACCCACGTAACACCGACTGGCCTCGCCATGCAAGAGAACCCCACGAGCCAAGTCCCATTGGAGTCTCTAATTACACCCCCAAACTTGTTGCACCCTCCACGAGAAGCACACTTGCATCCACATTCAACTTAACGCTGCCAAGTGGAAGGCAAGTCCACTTGTCCGGCTGTCATGATAGAGCAATAGCAACCGAAGGGGCCGCGACGGCTTTCACATGACAGCCACGATGGAACCCTAAATCTAGCGCGCAACTCATATAGGATGCCAGACTTCATTGTTAAATACTGCTACAAATCCACCACAGTGTTATAATATAAAGAGTGGAGGTATCACTGCGCACAAAAGAAGCCAGCCGCTCATCCTTGTAGAGATCAGCCCACATTGGCGGATCAAAACCTAACCAACACCACACCGCATTAGCCATCACACAATCACGAAGACAATGAACAATATCTTCATCCACACCGCCACAACTGGAACACAGGGGAGACAGAGCTAAGTTTCTGCAATGACTGAAAAAAATTCTAAAAAAAATCTTCATCCTCACCTCTCATTGGTAAAATTCTAAAAAAATCAAGAGATATTTCATAATTGTAAATTGGTAATGACAATTCTTTTATATAAAAATATATATTTAATTTAGTCTTTTTGTTTGTCAGAATTTAGTTTATATTGATGTAGAATATTCGAAGACCGACCCAATACACTTGGGCTGGTAAACAAGGAGAAGAAAAGGCCGGAACTTAATTAAGTTGGTTTAAAGGATAGCGTGGCCCATTTACATGACTAGAGTAGAAATGTTGTAGCAACTAACTTTAAAGCAAAGCATATCATTGGAAACTGCAGGCTTGACCCAAAAATAAAAGGAAAGTGCAGGGCAACTGAGATTAATTTGAAAGTGCAACTGCAGCATTATTTACAAGTCGTTAAGAATTTCTAGTAAACCACCAACTAGATCTCATATGGAAAAAACTCTTTATGGTTAATTTGTTTGTTCTCTTCGGGAAAAAAATTGAATGAATTACAATGAAGAGAAAAGAAAATAAAATGAAAAGTACGTACATTTTCTATTATTTTGTTTGGTTGAGAATAGAAGAGAGTGAAAAGAAAATATGATAGTATGAAAATGATTTTTATGTATAACCTTTATGATTATAAATAAATAGTATAAGTATAAAACAATAATTTAATACAATAATCTCTCATCTCACCGTTTTCTTTTCATTTCAGCATGGAAAACTCTTTCGGTAGTTGCCATATAGAATTTTCTCTCCTCTCTTATTTTCTAGGCTAAACAAGAAATATATACATATTCTCATTTTCTCCTCTCCAAATTTTTTCTTCACATTAATTTTTTGCGATTTCAAATAACCGGTGGTGGTTGTTTATTGTCTTAAAGTATATTTGATAAATTTTGTCTTCCTTAATCTCAGGAGATAAATATTATTATTTGTTATGGTTGTCTTCTTAATATATATTTTAATTGTGAATGATAATGATATATCTGAAAATTTGTTAATAGATAATACAGATTTTTGTAATCTACGGAGGTTCAAAAATCGCATGTAAAGATGAAAATCTTTTCTTATTTTTCTCAATGAGTTAATTAATCAAATTTCAATGTGTTGGCCGTGATCTTTAAAATATATAGATTTTTTTTTATCATGTTTATCTTCTTAGTATTTTGACTCATAACTATAATGATATCGGAAAAAAAAAATGATGAAGTCAACCTTAAACAAACTCACCACTCTATATTCATGACTGTACCATCACGCAATTACCCCTTGTACATAACTCTGAGAGAGAGAGAGAGAGAGAGAGAGAGAGAGAGAGAGAGAGAGAGAGAGAGAGAGAGAGAGAGAGAGAGAGAGAGAGAGAGAGTGTGGAAGGGTCATTAGATCTTGAGTAATGCGGTTAATGTTGATAAGCTATATACATAGGTGGTGTTGCGTTCGTGAGGAGAGATAGAAAATTGATAGTTCATGTCAAAAAAGAAAAATTGACATAAAATATTTTTGTAGCAATTAAGCATCACCTTTTCATTTTACATTTACTTTCACTTTAGAATATCCTAATATAATATTTTGGTATGTATTGAACTCCTTTAGTCAGTTAAGAAATAAAGGTGTTTCTATTTTCATTTTTTGTTTTACTTTTTTCAGTCTCTTTCTTTAATTCTCAAAGATTTTGTTAAAAATATAGTAAAAATATAAAATGGAAATTAGAAACTGAATTTTTAATTTCCACCGTATCTTTTACAAAGGTTTTTTGAAGAAAAAAAAGAGAAAAAAAATAAAAACAGAACACTGAAACCGAGCGACAACTATTTTTTAAACCAAATAGATCCTTCGAAAACACTTCTCTTTTTCTGTTATTGTATTTCTTTCATGGCAATACGTATCAAGTTCAGCACCCAGCCCTCAATTCCCACTTATCTTTCATAGAAAGAGTGCAAAAATCAAAGGCGAAAAATTCGGCAATCAAGATTGGCGCATCTTCTGTTAGGTAAAATTAGACTTTTTGATCGATCATGAAATTATGTGGTGATGCAGTATCGCTTGGCTCTTGTGGTAAAAATGCGTTGACAACAAATAGCCACGTGACATGCATGTTCAACAATCAACACTATAAAATGTGGGCTCAGCTGCAATCAATCGCTGCATGCATGAGCACGTTGCTTCCAATCCAATGAGGGAAAATATCCTACAAATTGAGTTGCCCTAATATGTACTGTGGTTTTGCTATTTTAACATCTCATTTTTTTAAACACTCAAACGTCTCATTCATAATACATATGGGACTCATCACTTATTTTTTTTCCTAACTTATTCTCTCTCCATTATTCCTCTCACATTACAGGAGACTCACATAGGTGTCTACACCACGTGGGTGTCAAAATATTATTTCTCTATGAAATGTAAGGTGAACCTAGCCCTCAATACTTTAGGTCCATCAAATGAAAAATACGTGCATGTTCCCAAAGCACATTTAATCCATATTCCAAGAACAATCATAGTCATTCAATCTTGATTTAGAATACTTAAAACTTGTATAAAAATTAAAAATATGTAGTTGTGATTGTTCCTGAAGTATGCATTAAATGTGCTTCAACAACATGTAAGTATTTCTCTCATCCAACCTCGAGAAGGCATTCATTGATGGGAAATTAATATGGTGCCTTAGCTATGCCTGGAGATATCAAGAAGAAAAATAGCAATATAGCGGTGGATCTTCAAGAAAATTTTTAGGGGATCAAAAGTTGAACATGTAAATGATGACCATTAAATTAAACTTAATTTTTTTATTATATATATAAATGTTGTAGTTTATCAAATGATAGAAATTATTTTATGCATGATAGATGAAAGGAGCAAATCCTCTTCATTAAATCATACATAAATGATTAAGTTTAAAACTTATTCAAAAGTGACATGATTACTGGAAATTAAAGTCACATATTTTTATATTTTAATTTTGACTATTTATATTAGATTTAATGGATAAATTTTATCTATGTCACTATTACAATTAATCACTTATTTCACTTAACCTATTCCTAATGAACTTTAATTTAATGCAAATTACTAACAAGAAGAAATAATTTTGAAGGGGGGAACTAAAAAAATATCTTATAGTATTCCTCTCTTTTCTTTAATTTCAATGACTTGCAATTATCAACAATTGAATCAAAATTTAAGCTTTCAATGATTTTCCTGTTAGAGTATATTCGGTAAATAGATGAGAAAGCTTTTTGGATAAATTTTGCGTGTAATTTTATTTGGGAGTTTCACGTGTACAATTATACATAAATATCATATGTGAAAAATTTTCTCTTATTTTCACTGATACTAAACACATGCCCAAATATATGAATAACAATAATATTTACAAGAAATTTATGTTGCTGTAAATGAATTCTAAATTGGGAGAATTTTGTGGTTCACTGTTGAAAGAATAAATTAATACTTGACGTGAATGTGTTGATTTTTTTTACATTTTTTGGGTGGTGATTTGTTTTTTAGGTGGGGGCTATGGGGTGTGGTGTGGTGTGGAGGGTTATTGTCCTAAAAATGCTTCGCCTCTGCATGGCAGGGATCCTGAATAGGCTATTTAGGCTTAGCCGGCCCTATCCATAGTCAAATTAAGGAAGATGCGCATAACAATTATTTACGTGTAATTGAATTAAATCTTAATTTTAATTATACAAATAATTAATATTAGTTTTAACTTTTAATACATTATCAATATAAAATTTTTGACACCACCAAACAGTCATATCTTATTTTTTGTGTATGACTTTTCAGAGCTAATTATGAAAAAAGAGTCAAATATTATTTTGATAATGTATATAATCAGATGACTATGTAAAATTATTTTAAACTAATAATACACATCAACAATAAATCCTTAATAATTATATAAGGATCAAATCTTTTAAACATTGTAGTAATACATCATCAAATATATGGGTAAATATAAATCATTTTATATTGTTGAGAAAGACTTAGGTGTATTAAGAGAAAGAAAAAATATTTATTTTAATCTATTTATTAATTGACATGTTAGTTTTATCAGTCATTATTGTCTTACATTTCTCTTATATTTTCAATGCAATTGCTGATATATCAATCATTAAATGGAATAGAGCAAATACTTTTATTTGCTCTGAGAGCACCTAAGAATTTTGCTTGTATTGCTAGTTATGGAGATCTAGTTTTTGATATATTTACATTGTAACAAAATTCACACTGCCATGTATTGTCATATTAATAAATATGACACAACTACTATTTAAAAAATCATCTAAATAAGAAAATTTGATTAAATGATAGTATAATTTTTTTTAAAGTAATATTACCTTTTAACCTTATTATTTTCTTTCTTACCATGATTGATATTTAAATATATTTGTGCTAATTTTATACAAAATTGTCCTTAACAAATATGTAGTAGGCATTTACTTTGATACTCCTGATAATTAGATGGTATCGAAACATCTCATGACAAGGTGAAGCAAAAAGTTTGGAGTTAACACTTCATTGCCTAACCATGGAACCTAATATTCAACTCTACTTTTAAGCATAGTTAGTAAACTTGGATCATAATCGACTCAGCCACACCGTTAAACATACCTGATCACTGGTTGAACCGGTGGCCATATTTAATTGAATAAATATATAATATTACATTAAGTATATAATATATATAATTATTGAGACATTGTGACACAACAACCTAGTTGTCTCAATGGTTGGTGAGTGCACCCTCTCATTTCCTTGGTTGGGTTTGAATCATGTGTGCTGGTGAAAATTTTGAATTATTTCATCAATTTCCTTGTGCAGCTTAAGGCTGGTGACCAATTCACACCGGGTTTGACTTTGTATTGACTAAATCAACGGTAAGTCCAACGATCCAATGTTTATCCAATGTTTACTAAAGCATTACGACATTACCTACGTCAACAATTGCGAAGTTAGTATACAAAATTGGAATACATAGACTTCAAGATATTCAGAAATGTTGCTAGTAGGGGGAGTAATATATGATTTACTCCTTCTTTTTAACCAAGGTTTTGGCTCAAAATGGGTTTTCCCATTAAGGTTTTAATGGGATAGCTTAGTATACATATTACAAAGACATGTACTCCTTTTCTCTTCACTAAGTTTTTTTTTTCACAAATTTTTTTCTTAGTAAGGTTTTTAACGAAGCATATATATTGTCTAACACATGGACATTTAGCGGAGGTGTTGTATAAATCAAATATTTTGTTGATGTCCATTACCATTTTTATATGATTGATTAGAATCTCATTTATTGTTAATTAATATCCTTATATTAATCATTCCAATTTCATTATATTCAAGAGTTTATAAATAGAGACCTAGAATGACATTGTTAGACATAGTAAAAGTAATAAAGATACTTTTACTTTTTGATCATTTCTACCTTTTGCTACATATCATTTTATAACACCCAACGAGTATAATTTGGGTTCTTTATTTTTTTGTTTTCTTGGGGTTAAACAATTTTTGTTGTAACGAAAGCTAAAACAAGATTTGGAATCTTTGTGAGGTGTTGTTTATGTATTTTTGAGTTAAATATCATCTACTTTGGTTTTTAAAATTGTAAATGTAAGTCACTTTGATCACTTAAATTTAAAATCTAATTAATTAGTCCCTAATTTTGTAATCGTGAATCACATTAGTCCTTTAACATCTAAATAATTTATATCATTCCCTTAAATATAAATTATTAAATAGAATAAGTCATTAAAAATAATAACTTCACCTCAAATTAGTTTAATAGTTTGTTAGGATATACCGGTGACTAATGTGATTATTATTACAGAGTCAACGACTAATTAGTTATATTTTAAACTTTAGGGACTAAGGTAATCATATAATTTCAATAACCAAAATAAACATTAATGCTATATTCTTGTGTTGATTGTTAAAGAAATTTTAAGGACCAAATTGTAAATAAATGCATTTGTAAAAAAAATTGAAATTATATGTTAAATTAAAAACAATAATCCTAATATGTTAAATTTATTTATTTAATGTTGATTGAATGTCGGGGTAAATAAAGACATTAATAAAAAGGAAAATACTCCCTCAATTTTACCATAATTGTAATTTTTTTACTTTTTTATGTTTTAGAATATTTATCCATTTATAATATCCAGTTAGCATTAATTTTTTTCTCCATATATACCCTTAATATTGATATGTTGATTAAGTGATAAATATATTTACCAAAATGAATAATAATGGCTATACAATGATAGTTTTGTTAACTCATATAATTTTATTCATTTACCAATATTTTTTCATTTGTCTTAATAAGTATTTTTTATTTTTAATGGTTATTGTGAAATGAAAGGAATACTACACATCCAAAAAATGTTTTCAGAAAATAAATGATAGAATGATATGGCATAATTAATAATCTTTAAATAAATAAATGGATTCTATCATCATATTTAACCAAACCACAATCATGTATTCTATATAAAGTTTTTGTTATTTAATCTTGAGTGTGTAACATTATTATAATAAAAATTATATCGTGATATGGTTTAGTACCATTAATTAAAAATGTTACCGTATAAAATTTTTTACATGTAATCAAATAAAATCTATATAACTAAGAATTGATAACTTGTTACAAAAAGTAGCACTTCTAATTAATAATAACGTAATCAAAGCCCGCTTTGGTGTAAACATGTGGACACTTTGCTTCCGACGACTATTCCAATTTTCAATCAAAGTGGGAGTGAAAAAAGTAACAATTATTAACATTGTTTGCTATGCTTTTGTTATTATTAATATTATTATTATTATTATTGTGTTAGCCTTATAAAAAAGCAGGAACGCCAGGTGTTGGATCTACTCTACTTTTACAAAGTCAAGAATCCCTTTCCTCTCTTTTGCCTGACCATTGAGGTCTGGGTATCACCCAAATTGCTACTGTTAATATCCATCCTCACATGGAATGGTTGCCTTGTGTTTTACTCCTTCGATCACTTTAAAATAGTTCCTTCAATATTTATAAATTTAGTTATATATATATTTTCCCATTATGATTATTATAATTTCTTAGAGAATGCTCGGTCCATTATGCACTAGCTATGACATGGCACTAATTTATTTTTTTTTCGGTCAGGAGGGAGAAGGGTGCAAGAGCCCCCACGAAAACAAGAGATTTGGGCTTCTCGATATACATGGCTCTGCCATTTTTGTGCCACTTTACCACAACGATATTTTGGAAAAGTATGGATGGGTCGTAACCATGTTGGGGAGTTCAGGTAAATTCAATAAAAAAAATATTTTTTTACGTGATTATTGCTTCGAACAATAAAAAAAATTGTAGCTTAAAAGTTTAATTAAAAATTTAAAATTTAAGATGAGTATTTCTAGCTAACTAAAAGTTTAAGGGATCTAAATGTACTTTTATATTTTTTTATCCCACTTTTGCCTTGAACTCTTTTTCCATGTGTTCAATCAATCAATCACGAGTTGAATATGGTGATAAATGATAACACTAATTATCATCCCAATCTGTAATTATATACTTAAGTTTTCCATTTACTTACGCATGAATTCTCAATGGTTGATGGACATGAAACAACTATGTCTAAATAACATTTTTCTTGACTACTTGAATAAAATAAATGTTAGATCCTGAAGTACTGGTGTGTATGAATGTCTTTTTAATTCATGGTTTCACTTATATATTTTACATAGCTCTTGAGTATTGTGTAAATTATAATTCTGATATCACTGTCAGTCAAATTTTAAAATAGTAAAATTTTTAAGTTGATTGTTAAGAATATATTATACTCTTATAAAATAACTATTATCTGTAACAATTTTTCAACGTATTTAATTTAGCAGTTGGAGGGAGACAAGAGACAACTTCAATTTATCTGCCATAGATTGGATTGGATGTGTTTGGTTTTACTTTTTGAAATTTTAATGCTATTCAATTAATTTGCTTATGCTTCTCAAGGAAAGAAAAAGTAGATAACAATAAGTTTTTCTACTATTTCGGAAGAATTACTTCTTCCATAATCATAAGTAATAAAAAATAGAAAATGTATCACAATTATGATTTCAAAAATATCATTAATATTTTTTCAAATGATAAAAGATAACATTATCACCTTCTAAATATTAAAAACGATATAAATATCAAATACCCCACACACATCATAATAATAATATACTCTTTACTTATGAAATATTTTTCATTAAATTTAATTTTTTATTGATTATATATTTAATTGAATAATTTTAAATTGGAAATCAAGCACGTGAATTGATTATAATGTTTCATAAATATTTGCGTACAAAAAAAATTGTTTGTTTAAGCTTATCTTTTTGAAAATTAGATTTTCATGTCTTCAATTATAATTTCGTTACAAAAATTACTTATATATTTGTCTTATCTAAAAAAATTAATGACTTCTTATTATTATAAAATATATTTTTATAATTACATAAATAAATTTCTATTTCTTATTTTACTTCTAAAATAATAAATCTCTAAAAGGTTAAATTAAATAGCATATTGATATATTAATTTTTTAATGTATAAGTTATCTAAATGAACAAATATTTTCGAGCCGAGGGAGTATTATACATCGCGAACATGAAAAGTACAAACGTTAGTATACGCGTGCAACTGAGCTCTCGAGTATCACACAGCTCAAGGCTTGTTGCTTCTAACAGGAAAATTGGCTAACGGCAAATATGAGATGTATTATTTATATTTATAATGAGTGAGATATATTTTCTTTTTATTGAAATTATGATATTTATTATTGAGAGTAATGATTAATTTTTTTGTTATGGAAGCTTTCTCGAAAAGATAAATGGCTGGCCATGAAATGCGTTGCATTCCATTTCTATAAGTGAGAATTGAACCATCGACCACATGGTTAAAGAACAAAGTGAGTTGTCATCATATCACACCTCGTGGTTATAAATAAGATATTATGTTAATTCACTTTTTATTTATTATTAGATTGGATATGAATTTTATTTAAATAAAATTTATATTTTATTTAATAATAAATGGGATGTGAGTCATTATAATATTTTATAGGATATGAGCATAAATGTCATTTTTCGGCCAATATACCTGTGTTTTGTCTAACCGTCCACATCTTTGATAGTATTTGCACGAAAAACACGTGGAATTACCTTAATGGGACAAAGGAATTCGTCTGGGCGGCGTGTGGATGAGTCTTGGCTTGTGAACCAACAGTCCAAGGCCCAAGGTCACCGTCCTCGCCTTGCCCACCACTAATTTATTTATTTATTTTTTGGTAATGACGCCACTAATTTATTTATTCTCCAGTGTCATGTGTCATACCGTGGCCTTGACACGTCCTATAATTCCCTACTTTGCTTGTTCCTATTAGCTGGCACTCTCTAAATTTCATAACAACTCCAATTTTTTTTTTCATCTTTTTATATTTCAAATTATTGATAATTTATAATATTTAAATAATATTAATTTTTTCTATTTATACTCTTGATATAAATTTATTAGTTAAATAATTAATATATTTATTAAGATAAATAATAATAATTATAGAATGATAATTTTGTTAATTTATATAATTTGTTATATTTATCAAGATATTTTTCTTAATATATATATTATTTAATTTTTTATAATTATTATAAATGGAGTGGATATATTTTATCTGGCACCAGCATATACTCAAAAATATTTGATGTATAATATTTTTTCACAACAATTTTATACCCCAATAATGTAGGGCATATGAATAGTTTCTTATTTCATCATCACGTATCTCTGTATTATAAAAGTGTAAAATTGTTCTGAAGGAATATTTTACATAAAACATTTCTCTTTTACAAAACAGGAATAGTGTCTAAACACTTTACCAAATTACATACGGTAAATAGTTGAGGATATGGTTAATATGATAATGTAAACACACAGCATAAAAAGATATGTGGAAATAAAATGTACAGAAACGAATACGCGGTGGTAAAAAAATTTAGAGCAAGTTGTGTCTCATATATTGTAAATTTTTTAAAAAGTATAAGTATGAGGGCATTTCCTTTTTATAGTATAAATAAATTTAGATGGCATATTCACTAAATTATTTTAAAATTGAAATGTACTGATTTGTACGGAAATAAATTTCTGCTAGGATTATACGGATGGAAGATTTATACATTTGTCCCCTTGTGTATTCCAGTGCAGTGCTTGAAGAATGTTTTCGTTTCAATGATAATGGAATCAAGTGTCACTTGTATGATTGTAGAGAGCCCTTCATCCTCAAATCTTCTTATATATATCTAGGAGTGTTTAAATCAAACTCCTAACATATTATTGGTTATTGTAGTGGAATGTTTAAAACCGCCAAACCAACTTCATCCAAGTTGAACACGGATTAAAATCGAAAAAAATTATATAGAATTAGTTATTGTATTTTGCAAATTTTTGATTGGTCAGACTTTAAATTTATATAATTTTTAGGGTAAAATTTTATTTATATCTCTTACATAATGAGATTTTGATTTAACTCCAAAATTTATTTTATTTTATTTATGTCCCTAAGATAAAATAAACTTTTTATCTGTTTCCTTTACTTGATTTCTCATTTTAGTCTCTTACCTATTATTATTATTTTAAATATGATATCTTATATTTCAAATTATTTTTAGTTTCGTCGAAAATCATGATTTCATCGTATAACTGATAGAAAATGTTGATAGCGCACAATAAACTCTAGATCCATGTGTGTGCTATACTAGCACCATTTATGTCAACATCAGTATTTTCTATTAATTATATGATAAAACAAAAATTTGAGACAAAATTGAAAATAATTTGATATATAATAGATCAAATTGAAAAAAATAAAAAATAAGAGACTAAATTAAATGGGATCAAAAAGCTTGTTTTGTCTCCTCAAAGTGTCTCAATCTCACACTTTTGAGAGACGATATCCAAATTATAAATGAAAAAGGTTGAACAAAACAAAAAGTATCATATTGTAAAATTAGTGGATTACAACAAAATATAAAGTGTCAAGATTCTATTTATAAATTGAATGTCATTTACATTTTGAAAATATTAGAGACGTACATAGAACAAAAAAAAAAAGAAAAAAAAAACCTTTGGAACTAAATTGAAATATTGGTAGGACATGAAAGATGTGAATGAAACTTGTCCTAATTTTAAAAACTAATCAAATCCAACAATCTAAATCAAATAGTATTGTACAATATAATTTTTGTTTGTTAAGTTTATGGTTTTACTATAATGATTTTAATTCACAACATAATTTAATTTTTTTATATATCATTCTCCCTTAAATAACATTGTATAATTAAGTATATATATATTTTTATAAGTTTAATTTTAATACACTAATAGTATAAAAGAGTTTAACATTGTCATCTAATCAATTCTCTCCTTCTGCATGGCTTTTTAAATAATAAGAGTGAAAGTTGACACTAGTTGCTAATGTATTATTATATAATTAAATAATTATGTAAAACTTTTTTACACACTATCAGTATATGTAATTAAATCCTATTTTTATCTGGACTTGTATAAATAATAAGCTTTTATTTTATTGACTTAAATTTACTTATATTTTATAACATTCAAAACAAAAGATTTATTTTATAGTAAAGAATCATAATCAAACTAAACCAAATCAATTCAAACCGATAAAAATTAGATTTGGTTGGATTCAAAATTTGAATACAATAAGTGACAAAAATTGGACTAGTGATAAGAGACTTGAATAATATACATGAATTTATAAGTTGAAAATTATGGTTTTTAAATTCTGATGTACCAAATAAAAGAATTTGAATACAATATACCCTATTTAAATCACAATAAATATCATATTATCTTAGATTTCATTAGATTGATTTTTTTTCTTCAAAGCCTATCCATATCAAACCACTTACACTTATTAAACCATACAGCAATGCGGTTTAAAGTTATAAGAATATTGCTATTTTTTGAAGAAAAATATTTGTAAAAGGAATTTTTTTATTAAAGAAATATAAAAAAAGAAAGTACAAATAAAAACTCAAGTTTTCAGAACTTTTAATGTATTAAGATTTTTTTCTGCCTTTAATTAATATTTTCATGGCACTCGTTAAAACTATATGTATATTTATGTTTTTTTTGGATGAAATGTATAAATGTTTGATAGTGGCACGGTGTTCTGCGTGCTCTATAGATAATATATTCTGGTTACAGAATATACATTGAATTTGATTGAGCCAAACGTTATGTTTTAATAAAAGAATTAACTCGATAATATACTTTAGATTATCAATCCAAACCACCTATTTTTTTTTCTCTTCCAGTTGGCCATGAAAATAGTAATGGATAAATATATAATCTAGGCAAGATTTCTCAAATGGGGGAGATGAATTAGAAAAAAAAAATCAATTTTAGTAATAAAATAAAAATCCTGAGTACAAAATTTCCTCTTAAAAGCGTCAAAAAGTATATCATCTACAGGAAATAATCTAAATTACATGGAATTTGACTTGTTATAAGGAAAATAAATTATGCTATTCCAAAAAACAAAAAAAAAATATAAAACTGTAAAGGGATGTGAAACAAAAAAAGAAGAAGAATAATTACGTATTTTTGCCGGATTCAGTGCGGGAGTGTATGACATTTTTCTCTTTTGTGTACACCATTACTCTGGCACAATTATTGTAGTGTTGCTTTTTAACTTTTCAGTCTTCACCCAGTGAATCACCATTGCAGCAACGGCAACATGAATTGCTATTATTATTATTCACTCACCAAAAAAGAAGAATTATTACTATTCGGAATAAAATCGACAGAAAAGTGGACGACGGTCTGATAATTTTGGACTTTTGGTAACACGTTAAACGAGGTTATGTTTGATTGGGCGTAAAAAATGAGATAATTTTTTTATGAATAATATTCATATATAATTTTACAAATAGAATTTATCTATAAAAATTTATATTATATTTTTATACTCTAACTAAACATATCCTAACCTTCCTCTCCTAAAATAAACGCAATAACATTTGGTTCCTAATTGTATATTTTTTAAAATAATAAATATTAGACTCAATTATCTTTGGTTATTTAGTAATGTATAATTGAATAACATTACAGGTGCATAGAAATTAATCTCTTATTTTATTTAATAAAATAAAAACTCCACTAAACTATAAAAAAAAAGAAGGCATATATCCTTGTGAGAATCTAAAATACTTGTGCCACTAATATCATTCCATTCCAGTTACTTGTAGCACAATCTCCCGTTTCCAATTTCAATGTTCCAAATTACGGCATTGAATGTGAGTATCAGATTCTAAATTATTTACCAATTTAATTTGATTTTGCATAACAATTAAGTTCTTGTATTTTGTTGATGGTTTCCTTTCTCTCTTTATTTATTTATTTATTTTTGTCTCTGCCAACTCTGTTTTTGTTTGCTTTTATACTTTAACAGTTATGAGAGATGCTTAGGAACAGTACCACCAACCTATACTGCATAAAAGGCAAAGCAAAGCAAAGAACAAAGCAAAGAAAGAGCATGAGAGAGAAACAAGGAAACACACAAACAGCATTGTTGTACACAACACAACAGAGAGAGAGATCTAGCCAACATGGGGTGAGGTGACTCTATGTTATGTGGAGCCGAATAATAGCTCAAGTTTGATTTTTCATTTTTTTATTAAAATTTGTTTTTGGTGAGTTCTTCCATCTGAATTATTATGAGCTTTGTGTTTGCAGTTCTTCATGTAGTGATCTCTTGTTTTGAATTATGAGCTTTTCAGTTTTGAATTCATTCCTTCTTTTTTTGGTACTGATCTTTGTGTTTCAATGGGGTTTGATTGAGCATGCAATTTTTAGTTATATGTTTTCCCATCTTATGCTGATAAAGTGACCATAATAAAAAAAACATACATGAGAATAAATTGTTGTTGTTTGTTGTTGTTGTTTTCCAAAATCTGATGCATACAAATTTATGTTCTTGTTTACTGGGCAAATTCTGCTAATTTTTTTTTTTGAATTTTAGTTGTTTTAATTGTAATAATATATATGTATGTATATTTTTTGGATCAGTTTAAACTCTGGCGTGTCAGACTTTAGTTTCATTCACTAATTGGACCAAAGTGTTCAAACTGTTCAGGTATTTATCTCTCTCTTTTTGCTTCTCTGATTATTTACTTTTCCTTTGAAGAGAGAAAAATTAAGGCCTGGTTATGGTTCATCTGAAACTGAACTATTTTGTATTCCTTTGGTTTTTGTTTATTCCAATGACTTAGCTTCCCAGAGTTTTGAGTAATTGAGTTGTGAAAGGCACATTTACGTGGTTCTGGTTTTACTTCATTCAAATTTTCTCGGATTAAGTGTTCGTTCAACATCAGAAGACACGGTGCTGGTGTTCTTGGCTGAAGTGATGGCGGCTCTGTCCCATGCTGATTCTAAGAGAATGTATTCATGGTGGTGGGACAGTCACATAAGCCCCAAAAACTCTAAATGGCTCCAAGAAAATCTCACAGGTAAAAATGTCTTCTATCTTTCTGCCAATGGTAGCAATCCTGTCAAAGATTTTAGCATAGTTATTATTAATTCATTGTGTGACACCTTAATGGTTTGAGATTAAGCTGCACCATTTGTTGTTTTCTGAAGTGTAAAGGAAAAGAAGCGCTTTTGAACTGAAAACAAAATCTAATTGCTCATTTTCCCTTTTTCTTTTCTGATTGATTTTTCTTATGTCTTTGCTATCATACATAGCTACTGATGTTGCCATGAAGCTTTATGAATTATTGTGTGAAAATATTTGTTGCTAAACCCTTTAGATTATTGGACTGGTCACTGGAAGATTTTTCATAAATCTTTTGCTAATGTCAATGCATATTTCATCATTCGGAAATGTCTGCCACAAGTATACAATTTGGTTTAAACTAGTTTGCTAACAATATTGATGAACTCAAATTGAAACTTTAATTAGGGGAAATAAGGAAGCATTTATCAAAACTACACGTGTATATGTTCATTAATTTTTTTTTTCTATGACCATAAAATATTTCTGTCCTGTTTGGAAATGTCACATGCAATTTTGTATGGTAGTCTGCGTGTGATAATAAAACATATATTCTCTCTGTGTCAAATCTTTCTTTCCAATAGCATTTATTTAATCACTCAAGAAAGATATGGCAACAATTCTTCTTGAAAATTGTGATTTTGCTGTTATTATCAATTTGGTTCCCTCAAACACACATGAATTTATCACAACTTTATTTCCTCATGAACAGATATGGATGCCAAGGTGAAGCAAATGATTAAGCTTATTGAAGAAGATGCAGATTCCTTTGCTAGGAGGGCAGAAATGTATTATAAGAAACGGCCAGAGCTTATGAAATTGGTTGAAGAGTTTTACCGGGCATACCGAGCATTGGCTGAGAGATATGATCATGCAACTGGAGTAATACGCCAGGCCCATCATACCATGGCTGAAGCATTTCCTAATCAAGTCCCTCTGGTACTGACAGATGATTTGCCTTTAGTTTCTTCCACAGAAGCTGAGCCGCATACGCCAGTGACACCTCGCCATTCACATTCATTTCTTGACCCAGATGAATCACAGAAGGATGCTTCTACTCATTTCCATGCTGTCAAAAGAAATGGAGCTTGTCCTGATGATCCTGATTCTGCTCTAAGCAAAAAAGGTTTAAAACCGCTTCATGATCTCTTCCTATTGGGCGAACATGCAAGTCATGTGAAGCATTTAGACGGGCATGCTAGAAGGGGGCTCAATTTTCTTGACACAGAGGAGACTAATGGGTTAAACAATGGAAGCCATCATGATAGGTCTCAAGTCTTATCTGAGTCTGACCGGATGACTAGAGCTGAGACAGAAATTTTGGCCTTAAAGAAAGCACTTGCTAAATTAGAAAGTGAAAAGGAAGCTGGCTTGCTTCAGTATCAGCAGAGTTTGGAGAGATTGTCTAATCTGGAATTAGAAGTGTCTAGTGCCAGGGAGAATTCTCAAGGACTAGATGAACGAGCAAGCAAAGCTGAAGCTGAAGTCCGATCCTTGAAGGAGGCGCTTGCTGAATTGCAGGCTGAAAGAGAAGCTAGTCTTTCTCAGTACCAGCAGTGCTTGGAGAAAATGTCTAATCTGGAGGAAAACATCTCCTCTGCTCATAAGGATGTAAGAGAACTTAATGAACGAGCTATTAGAGCTGAAACTGAAACTGAATCTTTAAAGCAGGACCTGGCTAGACTTGAAGCTGAAAAGGAAGCTGCCCTTGTTCGATATAACCAGTCCTTGGAGACATTGTCAAACTTGGAGGAGAAATTAGCTCAAGCTGAGGAGAATGCAAGGAGAATAAATGAGCAAGCTAATACAGCTAGAAGTGAGATTGAGGCCATGAAGTTAGAGATTGCTCAACTTATTGAAGAGAAGGAAGATGCCGCTCTTCATTATCAGCAATGCTTGGAGATAATTTCTAGTTTGGAGCATAAACTCTCTTGTGCTGAAGAGGAGGTGCGTAAGCTAAAATTCAAGATAGATGATGAGGTTGAAAAGTTACGAAGTTCTGAACAGAAATGTCTTCTCCTGGAAACGACAAATCAGTCTCTGCAATCTGATTTGCAGTCTTTAGCACAGAAGATGGGTTCCCAAGGTGAAGAACTTAGCGAGAAGCATAAGGAATTGAGTAGACTTTGGACTTGCATACAAGAGGAGCGGCTGCGATTTATTGAGGCTGAAACTGCATTCCAAACTCTTCAGAATCTGCATTCTAAGTCTCAGGAAGAGCTTAGATCTCTTGCAGCTGAGGTTCATAACAAGGCTGAAATTCTAGAGAACATGGAATTTCGAAAGCAGGCTTTAGAGGATGAATTTCACAGGGTCAAGGAGGAAAACCAAATTCTAAAAGAACTCAAATTTTCTTCATCTCTATCTATAAAAAATTTGCAGGATGAGATATTAAACCTGAGGGAGAAGATAAAGCAACTTGAACAAGAGGTCGGACTTCGGGTGGATGAAAGAAATGCTCTTCAACAGGAAATTTATTGTCTAAAAGAGGAGCTCAATGATGTGAATACTAGACATCAATCCATGATGGAGGAGGTCAGGTCAACTGGCTTAGACCCACAGCACTTTGCCTCATCTGTGAAGATACTGCAAGATGAGAACTCAAAGCTGAAGGAGACATGGGAGGCTAACCAAGGGGAGAAAGCATCTCTTCTGGAAAAACTGGAAATTATGGAGAAGCTTTTGGAGAAAAATGCTGTTTTGGAGATTTCCCTTTCAAATTTGAATGGTAAGCTGGAGACTGTCAGAGGAAAGGTGAAGGTATTGGAAGAAACTTGCCAATCTTTGCTTGGGGGGAATTCCACTCTTGCAGCTGAGAAGGCCACCTTGTTTTCTCAGTTACAAACTACAGCTGAAAAGCTGGAGAAGCTCTCAGAAAAGAACAACCTTTTAGAAAGTTCACTGCTTGACGTCAATGCTGAGTTGGAAGGATTAAGGGTGAAGTCAAAGATCTTAGAGGACTCTTGCCGGTCACTTGACCATGGGAAGTCCAGTCTCACGTCCGAGAAAGAAACCTTAGTTTCACAGTTGAACATCACTCGTCAAACACTGGAAGATCTCGAGAAACAACACAGTGAACTGGAACTAAAGCATCTGGATCTAAAAGCAGAAAGAGAGTCTGCACTTCAAAAGGTGGAAGAGCTGCTGGTTTCATTGTATGCTGAGAGAGAAGAGCATTCCAGACTTGTGCAATTGAATGAAGGTCACTTGGCTGAGAAGGAACTACAAATTCATGTTCTAGCAGAAGATGCACGTCACTGGAAAGTGGAATATGACAAGGAACTAGACAGAGCCGTACATGCTCAAATGGAAATTTTCATCTTGCAGAGATGTATCATTGATCTGGAGCAAAAGAACTGCTCCCTTCTAGTTGAGTGTCAGAGACTCTTGGAGGCATCCAAACTGTCTGATAGATTGATATCTAAATTGGAGAATGACAATGTTCAAAAGCAGGTTGATGTGAATTCTATGTCTGAGAAAATTAAAATACTAAGGATTGGGCTGCTTCAGGTGTTAAAGACTCTTGACATTAACAGTGAGCACTGGTGTGAAGATATGACTGGAGAAGATCAGGAGCTTCTGAACCAAATACATGGCAAACTTCAGGAGTCACATAACTCTTTTGTCACAGTTTCCAATGAAAACCAGAAAATGGCCATTGAGGATTCAGTTCTTGTTACATTCCTTGGGCAATTGAAATCAAAGGCAGAAAATCTTGTGACAGCAAGAGATTCCCTTGATGAAGAGTTGAGGACTCAGTCTAAGCAGTTCTTAGCACTGCAAGCACATGTCCAAACGATACTGGACAAGAATCAGGGATTGAAGTTGACAATAAGCAAGGGAGAAGAGAAAATGCAAGTAATGACAACTGAAATAGAGAATCTATGCAAACAGCTGTCAGACTTAGATGAGGCTAACAAAAACATACAGGAAGAAAGTTACAAAACAGTTGAAGAGAAAAATTCCTTGATGAGAAGATTTCTAGCTCTGGGTGAAGAGAAAAGTAACTTGGAAGAAGAAATATGTGAGATGATTCACAAGACAATAGCTCAATCTAATATTTCTCTGGTTTATCAGAACATTGTCTTTGAAAAACTCCTGGCACTGAAAGACCTGAGTGAAGATCTTGATAGACTTTGTTCGGTGAATACTGACCTTGAGGAGAGATTAAACACTATGGTGGGCAAATTAGAAGATGTACAAATTGAAAATACACATCTTAAAGAGTCATTTGTGGTGTCAAACGTTGAACTAGAACTTGTTGACTCTGTCAATGATCAATTAAATTGTCAGATTAGGATTGGAATGGAATTGTTGTCTCAGAAGGAAAATGAGATTTTGAAAGCAGCAGAGATGTTTAATGTTTTACATGATGAGAAAACAGAATTGCAAAGAATGGTGGAAGATCTGAAGATTAAGTACGATGAGGCCAGGCTTATACTCGAAGACCAAGCTGGCCAAATTTTAAAATTATCCTCAGACAAGGATCGCCAAAATGAAGAGCTCCGATGCCTTTGTGAAGTGAATCAGAAGTTGGAGGCTGAAATGAGGCAACTGCGCCGAGAACTTGGAGAAACTAAACTGAGGAAGGAGGAGCTCAGTTATGAACTACAAAAGGGAACAAAAGAGATTGAACGATGGGAAACTCATGTTGCCACCCTCTATGCTGGACTGCAGATTTCTGCTGTCACTGAGACATTACTTGAAGGGAAGGTTCATGAGCTAGCTGAAGCATGTGAGAATCTTGAACGCAGAAGCAACTCTGAGGGCATGGAAAGTGAGAAGCTGAAAGAAAGAGTTGATGAGTTGGAAAGTGAAAATGGAAGACTACGCCATCAGTTGGCTGCTTATGTCCCAGCTGCCAGTGCTTTGAATGATTGTATAACATCCCTGGAGATGCACACTCTTTTACATGGAAAACCTCATGAGTACAAAGAATCAAAGGTATTAACAATTTAACATATTATCTCTGTATTTGGTTGCGCCGCTAGGATTTCCTTTTTCTTCTTTTGGCTAGGGGGAGGGAGGAGGTTGGGGTGGGGGGGATATTGGAGTTCCAAATCCATTTGAGTAAAATAAACTAATTGTATTTTTCAAACCATAGTTTACTTATTCACAAAATCTCTCTTCTTAGACGTCATGCAAGAAACTAATTTTCATTATTTCAATGCTTGAGAACTTTGTAGAAATGATGATTCCTGCATCCTTTGTATCTTAAGTGGGAACCAGTGATTATTGCATTCTTTCATAGATATAATCTAGATTGTTTAAATGATCATTTCTAGGTTAAGAATTTGGCAAATCACCGGTATGCTGAAAGTGGTCCGCAAAGAGGTGAATATCAGGATGCTACAGCAACACCAGATGCACTTCCAGATTTCCGAGACATGCAGAAAAGGATCAATGCAGTTGAAATGGCTGTTAAACAGATCAATGAATCTTTCAATCCTAAGGATGAAATGAGAGAGATTCAAGTGTTAAAACCCGGAACCAGCTGGCGCCAAAGAAATATTCAATCAACTAAGCACGTTACTCAAACGGATGAAGCAAAGGAGCATCAGCAGAAGCCAAGAAAGTCAATGCAAGATATCCCTGTAGCAGAGATTGAAGTTCTTCCAAAAGACATCATGCTTGATCAAATGACAGAAAGTTCATCATATGGGATAACTAGGAGAGAAACTCTTGAGTCTGATGATCAAATGCTCGAGTTGTGGGAAACTGCTAATAAGGATGGCACCATTGGCTTGAAAGTTGGCCACTCATCACAGAAGATAGCCACTGCACCTGCTGGCTACCATCAAAGGGGAGCAACCAAGATACCCAAAAACAAGTATCCTTTAGCACAGTCCTCGGCTGAAAAGGAGTCGAGTGTGGACAAATTAGAGATTCCAAGAAGTCTGACACAGCCACGTGAAGAAGGCAACAGGAGGAAAATTTTAGAAAGACTCGATTCTGATGCTCAGAAGTTGACCAATCTTGAAATAACTGTACAAGATTTGATAAACAGGATAGAAATTACTGAGAAGAGCTCAAGGGGAAAAGATGCTGAGCATGATTCTGTGAGAGGGCAACTAGAAGCTGCTCAAGAGGCCATCACAAAGTTATTTGATACTAACCGTAAGTTGGTAAAGAATGTAGAAGAGGGTGCCTTGTCCGCCGTTGGGAGGTCCTCAACAGATTCAGATGAGAGTGGAAGTGTCAGAAGGAGAGTTTCAGGACAGGCTCGGAGAGCATCTGAAAAACTAGGACGGCTGCAGTTGGAGGTGCAAAGACTGCAATTTCTGCTTCTGAAGTTGAATGAAAGGAAAGAAGACAAGGGGAAAACAGTGATTGATGATCGAAATTCAAGAGTTCTTTTGCGAGATTATCTCGATGGCGGGACAAGAATCAAGTACCAGATGAAGAAGAAGAAGAAAGCACCCTTTTGTGCATGCATTCAACCTCCCACTAAGGGGGATTGAGTCGGCTAGATTTTAAGCATAGTTAAAACATATTTTAGATATTTTAGACATTAGCTTTCTTGTTTGTAAATTTTTCCTTTGCAGTCCAGAGATGGCCTAAGACCTTACAACTTTTCCTGCTGTACATTTTATGTCAAGTTCACTCTGAAGAAGAGGGTAGGACGGAACATTCGCCATTTCATTTTCTGAATAAGCCCCTGCACCTTATTTATTTCTTGGTTAGATGTGCAGTCCATATTTCGGTTATCACTCGTCTTTTGGTAACAAGTACCATAATTACACTAGTTAAGAATTCAAAAAAAAGAAACTATCAAGTGAACAGTAAACTTTTTGTAGAATACATAGTAAAGTATTTTATGCAATAACTTCCGGGACAACTGAATTTGCCCTAACTTTTAGCTCATGTGCAATTTACTCCCTAATCTTTTAAAATAAGTATTGCGACACTTGAATTTTTCAAACTGTGCAAAACACCTTTCAATATAATTTTAACAACTAATAAGGGTAAGATTTACGTGCATTTAACCCCCTAAAGTTTCTAATTTGTACAACTCAACACCTTGTCCGTGAATACTGTGCCTCTTGTATTAAGATTCATATTGCAGCAATATGATGGATCAACAATATTTCATACAATAATCACAAAAATAAATTACATTCAATACAAAGGGATTAAGAAACTTTAGTTAAACCCAACTCCCAAGAAACTCAGGCTCTAAGTTCAACACAGAATGCTGACACCTGAAATCAAATTCTAGATCAGATTGACATAGGTAACATCAGAAGTACCATGGACATGTAACTATCTACCATGTTGTAAATGCTTGGTCAAATTTTCTCTCATGGTCCTTCCTGCTGGATCAACTTGCTTGCAATGCTGTTCTCTATATCCTGAATCATGATGACCAGATAAGGCAACATCCGGATGCAAGGTGTCTTTGCGGTCAATGGTTATATTATGAAGCAAACAACATGTCAAGATAATGCTGGGCAATTTCCTCTTATCAGGTCTCCACATTACCTTACTAAGGATTCTCCAACTTCCCTTTAACAGTGAGAATGCCCTCACTGCAAGTAGCCTTGCAGCCCCATGTTTGTAATTAAAAGTGGACTGTGAATCTGATATGCCATTAGCTTCATAAGGAGTCATAAGCCATGGAAGAAGAGGATAACTGTATCCACCAACTACATATTCTTTTATCACATCTCCTCCACTTAAAGTTATTACATTTCCATCCAAACGCTCTGCGTTCTCGGTGAGTTTGAAGAATGTTGAACACTTCAACAATCTGGAAACGGTCATGCCCCCTGGCAGACCTGTGATAATATCAATAAATCTCATCTCATGATCAACAATTCCCTGCAACAACATGCTGTAATTCTTTTCTTGGTCACACCAATCATCTGATGTTTGCACAGCCGGAAGGGTCATCATGACATGCGTCGCATCGATGGATCCACAACAATTAGGCAGCCCATAGGACGCCTCAAAGCCAAGCTTGATTTTTTGCATTCTATCGGAATCAGGCCAATTGAGATGGTGCCTGGCACGTTCCTCAAGCGCTTCAATGAATCTCCAAGTCACCTGAGAAACCGTCGACTGCCCAACCCCAAAGGCGGCTCCAACCGAGACTTGAGATTCACCGGATGCCAACCTTCTGAGGGCAATGGCAACCTGCTTCTCAACACTGAGAAGCCTCCCCTCTATGTTAATAAGCCCTGATGGAGGCCTAGATATGAGATCCTCCCTAACAAGTGAACATATGTACTCAAAAGTACTCTTTGACACCCTAAAGAAATACTTAAACCCTTCAGCCTCATCAGCAGGTACAGAATATCCTGCAGGTTTGCGTCATCAAATCATATCCATAAGACCATCAAACCACACACAACAAAACACCAAAAAAAGAAAGTAATAATCTCATTGCCCTTGATTAATCGGGTGTGGGAAGAGGACCCCCCCCCCCCCCCCCACACACACACACACAAAAAATGTAGAAAGTTCCCTTTTTTTTTCCCTACCAACTAACAAAGTATACATAAACATGAGAATTATCGACAATTGATAACAAGTAATATAGCAGTAGAAGCAAACACTAGCATGAAATGAAAGGGTTTTCCTTCTCCTCAGCATCAAAATTTTGAATATTTGGAAGGTGAAAAATACCTGGGGCAGTGGAGTTTTTGTGCCAGAAGGAGTCCCACCAATCGGTCTCGCTGGTTCTGGGCTCAACGGGGAGAAGGGTGACCTGTTTGCGCTTCTTGGTCTTGTTCTTCTTCTTCTTTTTGGTCTTGCTTGGTTTTTTCTGGAGGGGTGCCATCCACTGTTCCCAGTCACACAATAACCTTGTCACCTACCAAGCTAGTAGAGTAGCTACCACTCACTAGCAGCGTCAGAGACGAGGAGGAGTAAAGTGAAGTGAACAAGTTGAAAGTCACTCTACTCCGACCAAACAAGCAACACGCGACCTTTGTCTTTACTAAGATTTTTGTTGTCCATTTTGGGCTCCTCGGCCCATTTAGTGTGCCTTGAAATCTGTTTTTCATCCTGTTGGTCAGACCAAAACAAAAAAAAAGAAATCCTGTTGCCACATACAATGTCTCATCCACCTTTAGAGATAGAAAAACTAGCCAGTCTGTCCCACCAAAAGTCTGCTGAAAATGGGGTAGGAGGGGACGATCCACCAAAATAAAATAGGATGAAATAATCAATTCAGCCCATTTTGATGTGCTAACCCACCAAAAATTTTAAAAATTGCCAAAAAAACAACTTTTTAATGGTTTGAATTTTAAAAACAAACTAAAGTTTTTTAATTTTTTTGTCCTAATTTATGCATACTCAATAACAACTAATCAACTATACAACCAAGCACCACCAGGTCCAACACATTACAAGGATACTGTAGTAAAGTGTTTTTTCAATATCTCTTTGTTGTTTTGATTGTTTTTCTTTGGAAAACAATTCCTTTTTCAATAAGAGGCAGCTTCGATTTGGGCTTGTCTAATATATGGGCATTGTTTTTGATATGTTGTTTGGGTTTGAATAATAGCTAAGGATCACTGGATTAGTATTTAATAAATAATAACCAATAAGTTTTGTTTTTTAAAAAAAAAAGGCTTGGCCCACGGCCAGGCCCGCTCCAACCCGCCTAAACCCGTGGATTAAGTAGGAAAAGTTAGCAAGCTGAAATTTTTTAGCAAGCTCAAAATTTCAGTCCAGTCCACTAAAAATGACAGTTTTAGCGGACCAACCCAGCTGGCCAGGCCCATTTTGACATCTCTATCCACTATTAAATGAGTGTGAACCTCACTTAATTTAGGACCTCATCTCATCCAATAGTAGATAAGAGTGTGTCAACATAATATCATACAATGATGAGTATCAATAATATTTTTCTTTAAATATTTGAAATTTTATAAGGGATATAACTCTTTTGACATTGGTTTTTCCACGCCCCAACACTCAAATCCAAGATTATTCATCACCACATAAAAGACCAAGATCAGTAAAAAGGAATAAGCATTTGTCACTTTAACCGACTATGTATTTACTCTAAAAAATAAGATGCATATGAGAATAGGATCTCATACATATTACTTAAACCCTCATCACTATACAAATTCTAGTGGCTTGAAGTCAATTTTAAAGACTACATAGATAGTCTTATGGAAAAGATATATTCATTATAACAAATATATAAAATAGAAAAATCAAATTTTGGGGGATCATGACCCACACAAGCCCCTTGCTCTAGCCCTTATATTGAGTTATGATAAATCTTACTAAAATATATTTTCAATAATTCCTCTAATACTTAATTAAAAATTATTATATGAAAAATATGTTTATTAACTTGTGATCATTAAAAAACAAAAAAGAGATAATCAAGTTCCTTATTTAGTAATTGAAATGATAAATAAAAAGATTGGGCAAAAAATTTTAAATTATTCTTAACACTTTGCACATGCTACCTACTAAACTTTGAGAGCATATCGTAACAAAAGCTTAAGTTTTAAACCACATCAAGATTTAAGTCATAAATCGCCTCACTTGAGGCAACCACAGCATCTTGTTTCATTGATTGCCGCAATCATAACATGCATGCCGTAATTGTGTGTCACCTTGGCCAAAATCAACTCACAACGCTCACATATTATCACAAATATTATTTTAACACCTAAAAGTAGGTGTCTAATTGAGATACCCACTCTATCATTATTAGATGTGATGGTGATCCCCACTTTTTTCATTAATCTATCACATTCAATGATAATGTAGTAGATGTCTAAATTGGACACCCACTTTTGGATTTACAATTGTAATTAAAGAGCTTAATAATTAAGCTATTTACCGTAATTTGTTCTAGGACATTACAAAAAAGGAGCACTATTCAATTCTATTATATTGCACCTGCTTAGTTAGCATTTCAACTTATTTTCAAACTCGATACATAATGATACAACACCCCATGTTGGAAACTTCCTTCCAACTTAGGATGCAAACTTGAGAGAATATAATCAAAATGCTCAAGCACCTTTCATCACTGTCCTATGCCTCTAAATCTTCTGCAGCTAGCATGGTTCATCATCTCTCATGCCACCTAGTTTAATGGTCACTTTTGCTGAGATCTAAAATTGTAGGCTTTGTGTGATCTCAACAGTGCTCTACTACATTGACTCACACACTGTTCCAACCTTCTGATTCATCTTTCTTGGGGTTCGGTTGATATGTATGGAACATGTAGTTGCATGCTCCAACAGCCTCTTCAACTGTCAGATAGACCCATCTATCCCCTATTTCATCAAGGAACTTTGATTTATTCAATTTCTTCATCACCTCGCTTCCAGGATTGACCAAAACAAGCTAAACACAAAGGAAGGCAAATATTACAAAACAATCAATAAAGTGTTCTGAAAGAAAAACTAGACACATAGGAAAAAAGGGAAAAAGTGCATTTACCCTCCTAAAGTACAAGCCATGTGCTTAAAAATATGGAGTTCAACCCCTAAGCTTTCTTAAATATGTAACTTAATCCTTCCATTAATTTTTCTATCAATTATCAACAAAAATATTACAAATTAAAGAAAATTTAGGGTATCTAATTGTACTGTGAAAATTTAGGGGGACATTACTCTAACTAAAATGTATATTTGTGAAAGTCAATTTGTACATTTTTAAAGTTTAGAGGCTAAAATGCACATGATCTAAGACCTTTAGTTAGGGGAAGACCTTAAAGTACAATTTTCTCGAAGACAAAATGTTACTACACAACAAGCAGATAACATCAGAGGAATAATTACCTGTAGCCCTCTTCTGTCAACAATCTTCTTGACCTCTTTAATCATGCTTATTCCACTTGTATCAATGTTACCAACAGCTGCCAATAGAATTACACTACAAGTTAGACTTGAAATCTTACTACCAAGATTGTTGGGAACTTCATTTCTTAAATGCATGACTTACCAGTCATGTCCATTAGCACATACTGCAAGCTGTTCTGTCCTGTAGCTTTGATTCTGTCTTCCTCATCATCAATCCACCTTATGATCCTATGAACAAAGTCTTCCGGTAAGTATCCAGTAATGTTTGTATCATTGTATGTAATAGCAAAACTGCAATTCATCATGTGGTTGGTTACCTCTCTCTTAAATAGCTTGCATTGGCAAAGTAAATTGGCGCATCAATTTCAAGGATTAGGATTCCAGGAATATGTTTTGCATTTGGATATTGTTCCACATTTCTGTATGCTCCAGAATTTGGAATGTTGCCTAAAACAAATGTCCTTGGCCTTGCAATAAATAGAAGTACGCGAAGTACTGATATTGCAACCTGCAAATTCACATGAAGAAAGGTACATATTAATGTCATTAACCTTGTGATTATGACAAAAGTCAGCAGTGTTGGAGGGCTAGGAACAAAGTGACACATACTGCTATGACTAAGCCAATTTCAACACTGCCAAAAACCACACCAACATATGCACTAATGCACACCAAGAAATCGAATTTGTCGATTTTCCACAAGTGGATGACTGCTTCATAATCTATGAGGCCAAGCATTGCAGATACAATGATGGCTGATAGCACCACCAGGGGAGTGTAATGGAACAAGGGTGTCAGGAACAACAATGTCAACATGACTGCAATTGACATTACAATGTTTGATGCTGCAGTCTTGCAACCAGCATTGTAGTTCACAGCCGAACGCGAAAATGGTCCTGAAACAACATTCATTTTTTATGCCAACTCTGTTAGCAATTGATACTGCAAATTTGTTAACGTTGATTTTACTTCTAGGTGAAGACTGACAATTGAAATGGTATATTTAGTTAGCAATTGGAGATCTGGTTGAGCTAAAGCACCATGGTTGTATGTACAATAATGTACACTATCTAGGCATTTGGTACGCACTAATAGTTATTGATGAAACAATTACCTGTTGTGAGGTAGCAAGAGGTGAAGGAACCAACAATGTTCATGGTCCCAATAGCTATCATCTCTTTGTTGCCATCAATGTGGTAATTCTTGAACATTGCGAAGCTTCTTCCCACTGCTATTCCTTCCTGCACATGACATGACCACCAATTCAGTCCTCAAGACCTTGTTGATATCTACATCACGAGATTAGAGGACATAGGACTCTCCATTTTTTCATTAAAATAGGACCGTCTGTTGCACTATGTTATTCATTTATTAGATCAAGGTTCATTAAATTATTAACATGGTCATATTTGGTATTTGAAGTTGTGTCTTCAACTCTAATTCCTTTGTTAAATTGAGTGCTTTCAACTGAGGCAAAAGCTATGTTGTGTAGTTCTTTTTTTTTTTTTCAAACTTTAGTACATCAACCAAAATGCCAGTTACTATACAATAATGATGATGATGACGATTATATATCATTATTCTTACTATGAGACAGGACTAATTAGTGTAAAATATATTCAAAAAGCACGCTTTGATATATCATTGTCAATCATTAGATAGTAATAGAAAGAGGTGCAAATGCAACTTATCCAAATATAGTTTCGGGTAAACATGGGGAATATTTTATATTATTCAAGGAAAAAAAAGAAGGAAAAAATTTCAAAAAAGTTTTAAGATTTCTTTTAAACAACACAATAAGTGAATTTAAACCTACGATAGCATCGTTGATGCAACAAGTATATTTTTTAAAATATAATTTTTAAGAATTATATAAATTTGAATTGGATAAAACTAATTAGAAAACATGACCTAAACTTGATCCAAAATATATTAGGTCGAATTTTTCAAAATCTGATTTCAATTCAGTAAGCTTCAAGTTAAAACAGGTTATGAGGTCAGCTCAAGCTTTTGAAGACTCTAATTTCACCCAATTAGACCATCCAAATTTCCACCTTTGGAAAGAAGGGCCATATGATATGGTACGGTTAGCGAAAACTATGATTTGCTATGTCACATTCCCTTCTGCGTTTGAATGATTTTATTTCTTGTTTGACAAAGGTCCAGTCCATACATACCATTGCTTAGAGTTGCGATTTGTCAGTTCAAATGTCAAGTCATGGGCCACGTATACGTAACAAGGTTGCCGTGTACCAAAGGAAATGAGATGCATTGAGAGGGACTTACCGCAAGCGCTATAATACCGGTGATAAGCCCAGTCTTGATTGCTGTGGTTATATAGGGCGACACAAACACCAAATCTGTCAGCGAAGGTGGATTTAGCCCCTTCTTCAATTCTCCTATCTGAATCCAACAACAGCATTTTTCAATACAATAAATCACTTGTGACACTTCACAAAAGAACACGTAAATATATACGAGTAATGTTATAGGAATAATAAAATTATATAATAAATACACACTATATATTTTATTATTATTAGATATAATGAGCGGTGTGTATTCATTGTGTAATTTTATTGTTCACATTACATCAGTTGTACAAATTTGATTTTGATCTAGCATGCAAACAAGCTGTGGATTATTGTTGTTTTGATTTATTTATATCATCATAAACAGATTATATTCTTGGAATAATAGTAATAATAATAGTACTATCGTGTAAACAATTATGGGACGTTGAGTAGAGCAAATGGCCCCAATGGCAAACGCCTTAAAGGGTCCCATCCCCGTTGTTGTTGTAGGACACACTAAACAATTATTTCTTAATGGTCCAATGAAAAGAATCCAACAAAGCATGTGATGCGAGACTCCGTATCTGTTTTGTTCTTTTCAGGCTAGCAGCACTAATACGGTAAGGTAATGCTTGCTACCTTGTTGAGAATCTAGAGTGCGTCACGAAAATAACAATAATAAGCCAATGGCATTAAATAGGGTTTGATTATATATATATAAGGGCGTGTTTGGGTTTTGGAAGTAAGGAACTAGGAAATGCGCACCACTTGAACGCCGTGCTTCTGTGCGTGAGTGAGATAAACAAGCAGACTTCCCAAGATTACAGATGTCAATGGCGCCATCGCTGACACCCAAAAGAACTTCGGTTGTCGTTTGCTCTGCCATCACAATCACCAATTACAATCACTCACTTTTTAACATTTGAATCAAAAAAACACAACACGACCATCAACCATAAACAAAATTCAACCAAAAAAAAAATATCATTTTTATACATTATTGTTCTATATATAATATATCATGCAATAAGAGTAGCTTCCTGAATGCAATTATGTCCTTTTTCATCAGGTCCATAGAATACTTGTTCTGAAGTGGGAATCGAATCTAACGAATTTCAACTAATTTGGCTACAAATATTATTATAACTACGTAATAGAAACATATTATTTGCTAGGTAGTGTACTGCTTTAATTTGTCATGGCTGGAGAGGGGAGGATCACTGAAGAAGGATCTACTATATAATATGGACCAAGGGCAAAAGTAGATTGGTTCGGATCGAGAGTAGCGTTAATCAAATGAATATAACATGATTTTCAAATACAATTCCCCGAAATATTGGGCATTATTAGTAATAATAAATGCAAAGAATATAATAGTGATGGGACTAGGATCTTATCCCTTTAAATTTGGTATGAATACGCTGTTTGGCCAAGTTTCTTTTGAATTGTTTAGTTAGCGTTATAACCTTAATGGCAGCACAATATATGAAACGTGGTAGCGGAATGTGCCATATATACATAAAATAATTTATAAAGGTATGGATTAGGCATCACTTACGAAGTATCTCGTGATGAGTAGGAAGAAAATGAAGCAGCATCCCAACACAGCACTTTCCCACCTCCACTGCAACATGTTAATAAATATAAATATGAAATCGAAGTGGTGCTAAAGTGCAAAGCTAAATTTTAGTGACATTCAACGGCCAATCAATTAGTTCGAGAGGGGAAGAGAAGATGATAGTTTTTTTAAAAACATATGAAAAGTTTAGCTATATATACAATCACGGATCCAGAAAATTTAAATAACAATCGATGAAAATAAAATTATAAACATACTATAAAAATTTCGCATTATTTTTATCTTAATACGAAGCCAATTTAATAAAACAATAAAAATAAAATATACATACATTAAAATACTTTTAAGAAGTTTTAAAATTCCTAGTGGGGCATGAGGCCCAACACCTGTCATGTAGATCTGCAGATCCGCCCCTCTGTGTATATATAAAGTGGTGCTGATGTAAAATTTAGGTCTAAAAGTAAATTTAAGTGCATTCAACACCAATCAATCAGTTCGAGAGTGGAAGAGGAGACGATATAGTTTCTTTAGAACATCTAGAAAGTTTTAGATAGCAATATTATTTGGATATAAGTTTTCATAGACATCCATTTTGATATATAGAAAATTATATATAAATAAGTATGTAGTTTAGTCATGTTGCAGATAATTTGCTCAATAAAATTATGAAATTTTAATGTTAATTAATATTCGTATTTTTAATTATTTTATTTATGAATCCGGTAAAAACTAATTTTCCATTTATTATTAATTATCTTATCCCATTCTATCACATTTATAAGAAATATAATCAAAATCTCTAATTATTTATCTATACATCATAGAGGTAAAAGAATAAATGTTATTTATACTCATAATTTATGGAACACTGTGTTGATATACTTCTATTTATCATTAAATGAAGTTTATACTCTACTTAATTTGAATCTTATATCTCATTTAAGAGTAAATAAAAATATGTTGGTACGATATTCTACACATTATAAGTCCCAACAATATTATTCTATATGTCCGAAAGTGATAGCTAAAACATGAGAAATTTTTGAGTGCTCTAGAATATTTAAAATATTTACTCTGTTTCATTTAATGAACGACACATTAATTATTACATTAAATATACATGAAATATGTGAGATAATAATGACTCACAAAGTTAATATATCATTTATTAAATGAAATAGAATAAATGAATTCTCTTCCCCTAAGAACACTCAAGTATATTTCTACTAAAATATATCTTGAAAAACATTTCTCAAAAGTTCTAGAATTATATACATAAAGTGGTGGTGATGGCGTGTGGTGTCAGATGTGCGCAATAATGTGCTTGTATTGGAGTGGATGAAAAATACAGAGAAGAGGAAGAGGACGAGAAGAAGCTAGCTGTGGATGGGAACTTTGTGTTTGGATTTGTATTTTACCTGATGAGTTTGGGTAAAAACAGAACGCATCACTGACACGAGATCGGCATCGTGGGTGAAATGCTCAAGACCTAGAATTGATTTCAGCTGTTGCAGGCAAACCACTGTGGCTGCTCCTCCCATGAACCCTACAATGGTTGCATGTGACAGAAAGTCCACTACAAACCCTAACCTGCACTTGTCAAGGGTTTCACATGGTTAATGATTGAGAGGGAAACGACATAATATCTAGTGAAGTTCTTGAAGTAAGAAAAAAAAAGGGGATTGTTAAATGTCATTTGATAAATTAGATTTGTGGATTATCTTTACCTCCCATTCTTTTAAATATTTTTTATTGATGTAATAATTGATGATGTGTTAAATGATGAATACTATAGAGTTAATAATAAAGCTTTTTTTCACTCTAAAAAAATCTAAGAATTTTGAGTTTTGATTTTTATGCACTAGCAATGCAACTCTTTACACTATCTTATAATTTAATTATACATTATCATATTGATAAAAGTGGTTAAAATTCTCACCTACTATTTAAAAAATCATAAAAATATGAAAATTTAATTGAATAACATTGTTAAAAAAATTTACATTATTAATATATCAAAATTATATGTAAAAAATCATGCATTCAAACAAGCTTTCCATGAAATGAGGATAAAACTGCATGCATCTACTCTCACCACACCTCAGAAGAAGCTAGGAGCCTTTGTTTGCTCATAGAGAAAATTAATGAAAATAATATAAAGGGGAAATTAGAGATAGTGAAGGTCAATTATTGACGCAATTTACAATTAACTTTTGGAATGTCCTATATCTATTATATATTACTGCATACCAATTTATGAAACAGAAAGCAACAGACCAATATAATCGCACTCATAAGTGGACTCCTGCCAATTCAATTTATATAATATATATTTGCATGTAATAAGAATTATATTGGGGGAGGAGGGATTGAGAATCATTGCAAAAAAGCAAATGGTTTCTCCAAGACATTAGCAAAAGACAAACAAACTCCATTCCCTATAGCGAACTGCAGAACAGCAGAAAATGCTGCACCCTTTTTGCTTTCAAATTATTAAATATTTTAGTATGAAATGTTTGTAAAAAACTATCACAAATGCCTCATAGCTAATTACCAAAAAAAGAAGCCTGAGAGCTAACTATGACTAGAAAAATAAAAAAGTTAAAAAATAATTTTTTTCAAAAAAATTTTACTGATATCATATAGCAATTTTTTTTTTGTTCTTCTTTCCCCGTTTTTTCAGTCGTTTGTACCGTTACTATTATTGCCATGAGTTTCTTCTCTTTTTTTTTCATAGGATTCTAGATTTTATGATTGTGCCGACTATACATAATACTTGCAAGGACTATAAGGAATATTATTACCTGAAGAGGCCCAGTGATGCCTGCAAAACTCCGGCAAAGAATGTAGCTGTGAAAGCAAGATGCAGATAAAGCTGTGGATTCTCGATGGGAGTAACTTCCCTACCCAACATGGAAGCCATGAGAAGCGATCCAACCGCCACTGTCCCCACTGCCAAATCTCTAGAGCTACCCATCATGGCATACACCAACGGTGGTATAAAGCTCGAATCTGCAACAATATTCATTCATACATCTTCCACGTTTATCATATCAAAATCCATAAGTTAAAAAGTGAAACCATTGTTAACTTTTTAAAATTTTGAAGTATATATTTTTAAAGGTAAGAAGATATTATAGATTATTAATATTCAACATTTTTATTTTATTGTTTTACTTTACATTTATTTTAATACAATTATGTATAAAAAACGCTAGAGCAATAGATTCTATAAAAAGAATTTAACTGCTAATAATGATACGATTGTTAATCTTCAATATCATTTTTTTCCCAATGAATAAATAAGTGATAGCGTTTTATTTTATTTTATTTAATAATTGTTTCGGCTGAAAAAATCAAGGTGCACTATTCTGACCATGTGGTATTGATTGTTTACACTTTACATATATATATATAGATGAATTATTGAGTATTGAATTGCTTACTATCACGGGAGTACCAAAAAATTCTTTCTTCCTAACTTTTTAATGAAAACTACTAGAAACTTTTTAATCGATGCATCTACCTTTTTTTTGTTGTTTTTTTTCAAAAAGAATTAGAATAAAAGGATGATATCTTAGTTTAAGACAGCGAATTTAGAGAGCACTTAAATTAAAAAAAAAAAGGAAAAGAGCTTTGGTGTTTACTAAAGGGTTTGGAGTCATTTGAACTATCGGATAAATAAATAAATAAATAAAACTAATAGGAAGGGACGATTTGTATCGAGTAATATATATATATATATATAGAGAGAGAGAGAGAGAGAGAGAGAGAGGTAGATAATCATATTACTCACATAGTCCAAGAATTGGAGGTAGGTTGGCGAGCTTGGCATAACTGATCCCTTGAGGAATAGCCAAGCTAGCGATGGTGATGCCGGAGATAAGGTCCGATTTCAAGAACTTGAGTGTGTATTGTGGTGCCCACTCGAATATGGGCAGGAAGTACTGGAGGGCAAGCACCACCCTCCTTGACGCCGGCTGGTTCTTGAACTGCCTCAGCGGGTCATCCGGGAAGAATGTCTCCTTCAACGAGTACTTCAGCGACCTCAAGAACGGTTGATGTGGCGGAATCGCTACACGCGGGTGCGTGCACTCGCTAACGCCCGTGCCCGAAGGGTAAGCATAGTCCACGTTACCCATATATATGAAATGATTGTATGTGTGTGTATATTGATGATTGATGATGCAAGAGCTAGGTAGATGCTAATTTATATATATATAAGTTATAATGGAAGTGCTTTGGAATTAATTAAGCAAGCTAGCTAGGACTATGGTACATATATATATGCAATATATGGTGGTGCCAAATGGCGGTTGTATTGTTCTTGAAAAGTGTTGAACGAACTAGCCAGAGTAATGGTAAGGGCAATATAGAGGCGGTGTATGTGGCATTGAGGATTGGGAAGTGATAAGAATTAAGGGGATAAGGATGGAGGGAAGAATTAATAGAGGAGGCGGCAAAGGGGGAGGGGAGGTGGAAGTGAGGAGAGTGTTGTGCGTGATATGGCTTTATATAAGGGGCAAGGCAAAAGGGTCCCCTATTCACTTGTCATGTGTATGGTCGGGTTAAAAGGAATGATGTGGTGTGGGATGGTTCTTCAATTCATTTTCTAGTTATGAGTGCGTTGGGGAAGGGAGGGACCCATTTTGAGGGGGGGACCCGACCCTGAATAGTGCTTAACAATATTAGTGGAGGAAGGGAGAGGGTGACATGTTACCCAACCAAACAGGTACGTAACTCAACTTCGAACACATTATTATTCGCTGAACAAAACACATTATTATTCGCTGATTAACTAAAAAGCTCGGACACACCACACGAAAACAATAACTTGATGGTGTGTCTGTGTATCAAACACATACTGATACTTTCACAATACGTATTGGAGACACATTTATATATATCTAATTAAAAAGTTAAATTTTTTGAGAAGCACATAGTAGAGATATTCTTTCACAATTCATTATAAACTTGACACTTTGGATCACGCGGATATACTTGAATTAATTTTTTTTCAAATTTTTAATACCAACATGAGTAAAAAATTAACCCTAGTTATTTAGTTGGATCTATGCTGTTAAATTATTTTATTTTGAAAATTTTTTGATTCATCACAAAAAAAAATTAATTAGATAAAAAATTATATAAATACAATAAAAAAATTCAAATAAAAAATATTATACAATAAAATAAAAAAATTATATACATATATATGCTATATTCGTGTCTTATAATTTTTTTAAGTTGATATATTTTTTATATTTATATCTATATTATATTTTGTGTTCATATCAGTGTCTATATTGTATAGCCGAGTAATAAGCTCAATGATAATTATAATAATAATAATCATATGGAGCGTTCCAACATGGGGGAGGGACAGACCGGCAGATAATGAAAAACACGTGTTTCCATGTGATAAGGAAAAATTCCATTTCTTTTTATTTGTCAGCAAAGCAATTAAAGAACCTAAAATTACACATCAAGTTAATATATATGAAAACTTCTATTATATTTTTATCCTCTAATTAAATATATAATCTAAGGTACTGTTTAGTCCATTGCCTATTATACTACTGATAATCTAAATTATTTCTTAGAAAGATTGTCATATTTTAAATTACTAATAATATTAAAATGTAACGTTTGGTATGTACAGATAATCTAATTGACAGTTCATATTACCTTATTTGGTATATTACAAGTATTTCTAGGTATGTATGTTCTTTCGCTAATAAATTAGTGATAATAGTAATAATACTTATTAGTATTATTAATTATGGTAATTATTGTTATTAACTATAATTTATTATTATAAAAATTTAAATAAAAAATTTTAATTATTATACAAAATAAATAATACTTAATAATCATTATGAAGTATTAAATAATTAATAGTAATTATTAATGATTATAAATAAGTTAATAATTATCAATCATTAGTAATAATTATTATTAATTAATAATATTTAATTATTATTATTATTATTAATTAACTAATTAATAAAAAGTAATAAATACTAATTCTTTGTAATTTTTAATTATTAATCATAGCAATTAATAATTAAAAATTAATTAGTACACCAATTAATACTTATTTATTATCATTAATTAATAATTATTAAAGATAATTAATATTAATAATAAATAAATGATAATAATCTTCAATAATACCTAAGAATACTTGTTAGCAAAACCTTATTAATAATAACAGTTAACTAATTAATTTTTAATAATAATAATGGAGGATTACCACTTGGTGGTATTCTAAGAGTGAGATAATCCACTTTTTTACTAAGATGACAATGTAGATTGCCTTGGTAATTTGAATTGTAAGTAATGTGATCTAACTAAACAACGGGATGCTATGAGCTCAAATAATCTTGAGTCAAATTATCAATAATTTAGATATATTATCTCAAACCAAACACCCCCTAGAGATACATATATATGTTTGGTTAAGAAGTAAAAATAAGGTTATGTTTTCAAAAATGTCCTTCATATTTAAGATTACATATGAAACTTATCTGTAAAAATTTTTACCTCTCAATCAAATATATATATATATTGAGGTTCATTTTTGAAAAGTTTTCTCATATTTTTACCCTCTGAACAACCTTCCTTTAATTATAAAACATACAATTGTGTTAATTTTTTTCTTTTGAAGTCTAGATATTTTATTATGTTAATGTATTTCTTCAATATTTTTCAATTATCAATATACTTAGAGCCAAGGATGTGCACATTAGACAGTGTATGGTCATACTTTTGAGCATTTAGTTGAATCTCAGCAAATGTGGCCAAATATCTTATGTGTGGTACGCCATATTTTATTTGGTGCACCACAAAAAAAAACTTAAAACTATTATAAAAGACATTCCATTAATATGTGAAAAGGCCAGTATTATGAATGATTTTTTTTTTAATTTGTTTTTGAGAGAATAGTGTTTTATTTCTTTGATTTTTAGGTATTCATCGTCGGGAACATAATAGTGTTTTATTCTATTTAATGTTTAACTACTTTAATTTGTGAGCTATTATTATTTTTATTATTTTTTATATAATAGTTGTATAAGGAAAGAAAAATATATTATCATTTTTTACATTAACTACCCTTTTAATGTAATTAATAGTGTTAAATATTGAATAGTTGAAAAATATTTTTTTATCCGTATTGGTATTTAATGGCTTCTATTTAAAGCTAAAGCTGTTTTTCCTTTGACTTGCTTTTAACTTTTTATGCTATTCAAAAGTAGTTTTTAACATTAAAAGGATAAGTTTGTATGTTTTCTTGAAAAAAATGTAGGAACAACGCATTCTACATCTCTCACAACAAATGGCTTCAATTATTTCAGCTAGTCCAACTGTGTAATCATTGGATCTTTCCCTAGTGACGCGGGCTGTGTCTTAATGTTTAAAAGTAATAATGGCTCGCAACCACGATATTATCAGTTTTTTTTTTTTTGGGTTTCTAATGTACCCTTTCTTTTTTTTTGGGAGGGGTATGAAACTCTTCTTGGATAGTTCAATAGATATTTGTCATGTATTCACTAATTACTCAATTTAATATCTATGTGTCACAATTGTTTTCATTTTTAAGTTTGACCCTAAGCTTTGAAAAGTATTGTGATTCAACCCCAAAGTCTTGCTTGTGACTGGTTCTTATGTGATTCCTGATATGTTTGAAACCATACGTGACTACTATTATTTAATTAAAAATAACTAATAAAATGTCCTTTTTATTCCTCCTTTTATTTTTTTTCCCTTTCCCTTCCACCCTTAACCCCTACCACACTTCACCAACTGGTACAATTTTCACTAGCAGAATGTCACTGAAATGGTGCTTTGGTACACTGGTTAACCAAACCAAAAAATAGACAGAACCAAAATTTTGGATGTAAGAAAGCTTCGGATTCCATTTCCTATTAATTAATTAACATTGAAAAATCCCCAATTAAGGTTTTGTTTTGTCTCCTCCACTGTTCATCCCAAAAATCGCATAAATCATCCTCCCATAATCGATGCTAGACCTCACATCTCATAGCACAGTGCTGTTATCTGTATCTAGAAGAAAGCAGTTGTTCGTCGCATCTTCCCTATTCGCTCTTTACTTGGCACTCCAAGCAAGGTGGGGCTTCCTGAAGCTCTCACATGGTCGCTCTCACATCATCATCCCTTACTACTTCTCCCTTCATGGCATTGTCAGATCAGGGTTACCGCCGCCAAAAGGTGAAGCTGCAGCAAGGGGAACCACCGGGCCGACGACATGGTTCTGGCGGAAGTGGCAAAGAGGAGGTAAAGGGTGGTAGGGGAACGAGAAGGGAAGATAGCTAGAACGAGAAGGAGACCTCATGGTGGTGGCAGAGGTGGAGGAAGAGGATTGAGGGTTGTTGTGGCCCATGGAGATGATTCTGGAAAGAGATGGAGGGGAAGGATAGGGTGGGGAAGATGCCTCCATGTGATGCCATGAGAACGAGGCATGGCGGAACAATGGAAGAAGGGACAGAGGGGTGGGGAAAATTGTACCAGTGCAAAAGGTGAAAGGCAAAATAGGTAGATCACATAAAAGAATTTATTTTAAATATTAAAATGTGAAATAAATTATTATAAAATTCATTAAGATATAAGGAATGATTTTATCTGAACTGTCAGATTGTAATTTTAATGGCCAAAGATTTAAGAACCACGTAGTACCAAACATATCAGGAACCATGTAAGAATCAACCCCGGTTTCTAGCATAGGCTCTCCCTTCTCTTGCAAACAAGAAAGAAACCGTACCATTCATCGTCCACCCGCTTTACTTAAATAACCTAACGCTCTAAAAAACAGAAGAATTCTACTCTTCCCAATGCAATGGACCCATCACCATGGCTTTCCACGACTTCAATTCCATAAGCTTCCTCTACCGTCACCATCACCACTAACATCAACTGCAGCACCAGATTCAACTTCAAAACTACCACCTTTACCATTGCTTCCACTTCTGCCCCTCCCGATCCTCGCCAAGTCCCATACGTCCTCCTCCGACCCTCAGTGGTCCACCATCCACCAAATCCGATCTAACTTTCCCCTCAGGCAACATCCTCTCCTTTGTCCTCCTTTTCTTCTATTGCGTTGGCTCTGCTAACATTAGCTTCGTCGAGCACAAGCCCTCTGCCACAGCTTTTGCCACAAAGGTGATGGACAAGAAGGAGTTAGTGAGCTGGAGCAAGGAAGGGAGGGCGAGGACAGACAGGGAAATTTTGGAATTGTTGGAGTTGGAGTAATAAACATGGTTGACGGGAGCAATGGTGTTGGTAAAGGTGTGGCATGTGAAAGGTGGAGTTCTGATGAGAGTGCATGTGCATTAGACATAGGATTTGGGGGTCACAATATTTTTTTAATTTAATGGTAAAGGTCTATGGGCTAATTTTAAAATTAAAAGATTAAGACTCTTAGAAAATAAAATAAAAACTAAAAATGAGTTAGACTATTGTGACACACAGATGTTAAATTGAATAATCAATGAGTACGTGGTAAATAGGCTTTTTCACCGAAAAAAAATAAAAAAATATTTATTTATGGATATACAACCGGACTGATATTATTTACCAATATACACTAGTTTTAGGAGTAATATAAATTGGCCAACAGTAGAACGTTTTAGTACACATAAATCAACTAACTGTTAATGATTTATGTATGACGCATTTTACTGTGCAACGATTTAACGGGTATACATGGAAACAATTTCAGTATTAAATCGACTAGCAGCTAGTCAATTTGTGTGCATTGAAACCTTCCCACACTAAATGTTTTATGTGAGAGAGATTTTTTTCATCTTTGTAGAGTGGGTGGCTAAAAAACATGACGTGGAGACTTTTTATGATTGTTCATTAAAACTGTGAGGTAATTCAAAACTCTCAAGATGAAGTCCAGTTTTGCTGTCAAAATCCAAAATTAAAGTCACATTACTAAAGTATTATCAACATTAATTATTCATAGATTAAACATATTATAATATCAAAATTTAACAAATTATTGTAGACTTTATTTAACCAACAGCAAACTTAAATTAAACTAAATTTACAGACTGAGATAAATATGAATGCATATAAATAAATAAATCAAACATTATTAATCTCTTAGCAATTTCAAACATTTAAATAAATGTCATATATTAAAATCTATAAACTAAAAATATTTAATTAAAATACATATTATAAACCAAATTAAATTTATAGACTACAAAAAAATTTACTTTATTCATAAAATTATTTCAAGTAATTATTATCTAGAACTATAAAGATTAAAAATATTTCAAGTAATTAGTTCTTATGATACATAAATTAAAATACATATACTACACTATTCAAATAAAAAAATACACAATTTCAAGTTGTTAGTTCCTACAACTACATAAAGTAGAAAAATTCATTAAACTATTTCAAGTAATTTAGCTCCTATAAGTACAAAAATTAAAAATATTTTAATTAAACAAAGGATTTTGAATTGCAACCTGGCATTTGCCTCGGTAATAATAGGCAGTATTTGCTATTTATAAAGTTAAGTTATTTGTTCGCTTCTTAATTAAGTTTTACTTATATCTAAAAGTGTAAATTATATTCTAATCAACATAAATAAATTTTATAAGTTATATCTATAGATCTGTTGTTTATTTAACTTTGATTTTATAAGTGAGAGTTTTTTTTCCATACAAAATAAATAAAATAATAAAATATTTATTCAAAAATATTTGTGTAAGTCTCATTACTACAACATAAATGAGTTGAGGAGTTAATGAAAAGACCCATGGTCCTTTTTTAAAAAAAAAAATCTAACTTAGTTCCTTTAACTATATAAATTAAAATAAATAAAAAATAAAGTAAATTTTTTTGTAATCTATAAATTTAATTTAGTTTATAATATGCATGTTTAATTAAATTTTTTTAGCTTATAGATTTTAATATATGACATTTATTTAAATATTTGAAATTGCTGAGAGATTAATAATATTTGATTTATTTATTTATATGCATTCATATTTATTTCAGTCTGTAAGTTTAGTTTAATTTAAGTTTGTTGTTGGTTAAATAAAGTCTGCAATAATTTATTAAATTTTGATATTATAATATGTTTAATCTATGAATAATTAATGTTGATAATACTTTAGTAATGTGACTTTAATTTTGGATTTTGACAATAAAACTGGACTCCATCTTAAGAATTTTGAATTACCTCACAGTTTTAATGAATAATCATAAGAAATCTTCCCGCCATTTTTTTAGCCACCTACTTTACAAAGAGGAAAAAAAAATCTCTCTCGCATAAAACATTTAGTGTGGAAGGTTTTGGTGTGCATAAATCGGCCAGCTGCTAGCCTACTTAATATTGACATCGTTTCCACATGTACCCATTAAATCGTTGCACAGTAAAATACGTGATACATAAATCATTTGACAGCTAGCCGATTTATGTTTACTAGAATGTTCTACTGTTAGCCGATTTATATTGCTCCTAAAACTAGTGTATATTAGTAAATAATATCAGTCCAATTGTATATCCGTAAATAAACATTTTTTTTCGGTGAAAAGGCCTGGTAAATATCTATTGAACTATCCTATAGAAGGATTTCAAACCCCTAAAAAAAGGAGGGTACTTTAGAAATCACCTTATTTTTCATATAATTTATCAAGATTTGAAGATATTAATTAGACAATTTATCCAAAAAAAATATTAATAGATAAATGACATTCTTAAAATAATAAATTTATTTTTTGATATATAGATATATGAAAAAGAATAAAATTTTGATATGGAAAGTTTAGGGTGCATTTTGTTTTAGAAAATAGTTTTTAGTTTTCCTATTTTTACGATTTTATAAACAAAATACTAAAAACTGAATTTTATAATTTTTACAGTTTTTAATATTTCCTTTACAAAATCTAAGAACCCAAAAAATAAAAAATGAAAACTAAAAACTGTTTTAAGAAATTAAACACACACTTAGTTACTTTATAATTCTTTTTACACAAAATACATTTTTTGGCCTCCTAACTAATATTTTGTTCTTTTTGGTCTCTGAGCTTATTTTTGTTTTTCATTTTGGTTCTCTAACTAATTTTCTATTTTTTTATCCCCTAACTAATTTGTGTTTTTCATTTTGGTCCCCTAATTAAACCTCTTGTTCTTTGTGACTTTATTTTATTTTATGCTGTTTTAGATTCTGTTTTTATTTGGTTCTATTTATTTCCTATTTTATTTAACTTTATATTTTATTTTTCAGAAATAAAAAAATCTGTCTACTTTGTATATTTTTGTATTTTTCGGTACTTTATCTTAGATCTCCTTAGTTATATCTTTTTAATTTATTTTTGTTCAATTCAGGCCATTTCGGTTCTTATTATTTTCGTTTGTTATTTTATTTTTAATTTATATTTTATTTTCTTTTTGTTTTTATTGTATAGATAAAAAGGATAAATATCTTGCTAATTTTTTTCAGTTTATTTTATTTTAATTTATTGTGTCATACTCCGTACAAGAATAGAAAATAAAATGAAATAGATCCAAAAAATTTAAAAATTAGTTAGGGAACAAAAATGGAAAAAAAAAGTTAAGGAACAAAAAATAATTGGAAGTTAGTTAGGGGGCAAAAATGAAAAATAAAAACAAGTTAGAGGATAAAAAAAATAAGGAATAAAAAAGTTAGAAATGGATATAAAATGAAAAATAAATTTGGAGAAAAAATGTATTTTGCTTATTTTTTAAGATTTGTTACGATAAGTTCAGGTTGGCTAGATTTTGTCGATTTTTATTGGAAATAAAGACCAAAACCTGTCTGAATAAGAAAAATATTTTATCGTGGGTTAAGGATCCCTGAACAATCCCACCCAAACGGTCCCCTCAAGATCTCGATTGACAGTGATTAAGAATGGAAACTTCATGAATGTACATCCTCATATCTTGAATCCCAATTTCCCATTTGTCACTTGTCCCGCAAATTGAAAATGTCTATTTCCTAAAAAACATTTTTTTATGAAGAAAATTAAAATTTTGATTTAAATGTAGTGACTGCATAAAATATTTTTATACCATCATTTAATTAAATTCTCTCATGTGCAAGTTTTTTATAGTATTGGGATGAAGATCAAATTTATTTTACTTATGTGTTAATATATAATTGAATAGTTATGTAAATTTTTTTAAATAATTAATGTATTAAAATTAAACTTATATAATAATATTTATTTTCAGATTTAAAAATAAGAGTGGTAGTTATTTTATGCATACTGTAAGTAAATTTAAATAAAAATAATATTACATATTAGTGTCAGAATAAACTTGTGTTTGATTATTACCTTTAATTTATTTCTTATGGATAAAAGTTTATGCGGGTTTAGTTCAACACCGATTATTCTATCAAGGACAGAGCACGACACCCAACTCTTCAAAAGTGATGTTAATAAATGATATAATTAATTATAAGACCTAACATAGTTGGTAGTTAGTTATGCGAAGAAATTTTATTATATGAATATAAAATATTTATTTAAATAATTGCGTTCTGTGGTAATTTTTTTTTCTTTTTTTAAATGATTACAAGATAGAGCTTGAGTGGAGAAAACTAATCCTACTACTTAATTACATCGATGACAGCTCGGTACCAAACTAGCTAAATCTAACAAACTCCGATTAATTAGTAACATAACTCTGACTCTAATTACAGCAGATGTGATAATTGTAAAGAGCACTATATGTGTAAGAATTAAGTTCAGTTATGATATGATGGATCGAGTATAGATTTAAATTAGCTGGTTTTGCTCTAAGAAAATGCTTTTAGCTGAACAATTTCTCATCAAGAAAGTAAAGAATCCATATGTGCAGAATTTAGTTATCGAAATGATATGATTATCAGAATTCGTATTTAATCAAGAAAGCAGAGTCCATATACATGGTCCAATTCTCCAAGTTGATGATCGACACTTAACCACATGAAAGCTGAGCAATTATGCTTCACCCTTAATTGCTAATACTACATCCTTAAAACTAATTAAACTTTTATATTTGCATACTGCAATTAATGATAATACAACAACATCATCGGGGTTTGACCGCTTAGCTTGCAAATGAATGGCACCATGCATATAAGTCGACGACCACAGCGTAGACAAGACATGCATCAGAATCAATGTTAAAATGATCATATATGCTGCTGGGAAGCCAGAAATTTTATAAGATCGCTCAAATTAGTTAATATAAAATAAAATAAATTAAGATTTATTTTATTATTTATTTTTTTTTCTTAATAAAAAATTTAATAATTTTTTTATTAAACATCTCTTAGGTTTAATATAAAAAATATATATTAATGTATCATATAATATTAAAATAGAGTATTGATCATAAATAATTAATTAGTAAATAGGAACTCGATTAAGTGGATAAAATGAGTTAATAAGAGAAAAATTTTAAAAAAATATATTTCAAAAATATTTATATGTTTCATATTTTTATATCATATGTGATACTATATTAAAATATTTTTATTATATATTTTTTATTTTTAAAATATTAATAAAATTATATTTTTTTATAATAATAAATTATTAAATTTTACTAAATATTTTCTTTTGTTTGTAAAAGGCTTAAGGTGAGGTACAGTTTTTTTTTTGGGTACTTTATCTTAGATTTCCTTAGTTATATCTTTTTAATTTACTTTTGTTCAATTCAGGCCATTTAGGTTCTTATTATTTTCGTTTGTTAGTTTAATTTTTAATTTAGTTTTAATTTATATTTTATTTGCTTTTTGTTTTTATTTTATAGATAAAAAGGATAAATATCTTGTTAATTTTTTTCAGTTTCTTTTATTTTAGTTTATTGTGTCATACTTCGTACATCAAGAATAGAAAATAAAATGAAATAAATCCAAAAAAATAAAAAATTAGTTAGGGAACCAAAATGAAAAACAAAAATAAGTTAAGGAACAAAAAATAATTGGAAGTTAGTTAGGGGACAAAAATGACAAATAAAAACAAATTAGAGGATAAAAAATAAGGAATAAAAAATTAGAAATGGATATAAAATAAAAACAAGTTAGAGGATAAAAAATAGGGAATAAAAAATTAGAAATGGATATAAAATAAAAAATAAATTTGGAGAAAAAATGTATTTTGCTTATTTTTTAAGATTTGTTACGATAAGTTCAGGTTGGCTAGATTTTGTCGATTTTATTGGAAATAAAGACCAAAGCCTGTCTGAATAAGAAAAGTCGTGGGTTAAAGATCCCTGAACAATCCCACCTAAACGGTCCACTCAAGATCTCGATTGGCAGTGATTGAAAACGAAAACTTCATGAATGTACATCCTCATATCTTGAATCCCAATTTCCCATTTGTCACTTGTCCCGCAAATTGAAAATGTCTATTTCCTAAAAAAATATTTTTTTTATGAAGAAAATTAAAAGTTTAATTTAAATATACTGATAGTATAAAATTTTTTTATACCATCATTCAATTAAATCCTCTTATGTGCAAGTCTTTTATAATATTGGGATAAAGGTCAAACTTATTTTATTTATGCGTCAATATATGATTGAATAATTATATAAATTTTTTTTACACAATCAATATATTAAAATTAAACTTATATAATAATATTTATTTTCAGATTTAAAAATAACAGTGGTAGTTATTTGTCTCAAAATAAAACTTATGTTTGATTATTACCTTTTTTTTCTTAGAAATAAAAGTTTACATGGGTTCAACACCGATCATCTCATCAGGACCAGATCACGCCATCCCACTCTTGGAAAGTTTGATTCTTATCTATAATTAATATATATATATATATATATATATATATGTAGATGTTAATAAAGGATATAATTAATCATAAGACTTAATATAGTTGAAATATTTATTTGAATGATTATGTTCGGCGATGATTTTTTTTTTTTAAACGATTACAAGATAGAGCTTGAGTGGAGAAAACTAATCCTACTACTTAATTACGTCGATGACAGCTCGGTACCAAACTAGGTAAAACTAACAGACTCCGATTAGTTAGTAACACAACTCTGACTCTAATTACAGCAGATGTGATAATTGTAAAGAGCACTATATGTGTAAGAATTATGTTCTGTTATGATTTGATGGATCGAGTATAGATTTAAATTAGCTGGTCTTGCTTTAAGAAAATGCTTTTAGCTGAACAATTTTGCATAAAGAAAAATAAAGAATCCAGATGTGCAGAATTTAGCTATCGAAATGATATGATTATCAGAATTCGTATTTAATTAAGAAAGCAGAGTCCATATACATAGTCCAATTCTCCAAGTTGATGATCGACACTTAACCACATGAGAGCTGAGCAATTATGCTTCACCCTTAATTGCTAATACTACATCCTTAAAACTAATTAAACTTTTATATTTGCATACTGCAATTAATGATAATAAAACAACATCGGGGTTTGACCACTTAGCTTGCAAATGAATGGCACCATATATAAGTCGACGACCACAGAGTAGACAAGACATACATCAGAATCAATGTTAAAATGATCATATATGTATGTTCCCAATAATAAATAGAAATAAAAGTATAATGAGGGAAATTTTCTGTCTGAGGATATGACGGAAAGTGGACCTGAAACTGTCCAAAAAGACGGACACGTTTGGCACTTAGCTGCTTGCTGGTACAAAGGCCACGGTACAGCGCTTCACTCCTGAAAAAAAAATAAATAAATAAAAGCGAGCAAGCTAGCTTAATTTAAATAAAATAAGAATCTTTGGTTGTATTAATTTAATTACATACATCCATATTTGTAATCTGTACCGGGGATGTAAACTAAACTACATCAACTATTATATAAATTTGTGTGTAAATTACGCCACTATGTACTAAGAGATGTCTTTGTTGGATAGAGAAATACTAGAAGTTTTTATTACTTATAGGCATCAACTATGACATTAAAAATATAGAAAAAAGTGGGAGACAATTTGCTCATCATATGGTTTTCCTTCTATTTTTTAAGAATACAATTTAATTAAAATTCTTTTAATAGAATATTATATATATAATTTTTAAATATTTATTAATTTAAATATATAAATTTATCAAAATAATTTATTATACAAATTTTTTTAGTATAAATACAGATTAATAATATTTAAAATATTTATTATTATTTTAATTATTTGTTACTTAATTAAATTTATTTCATCTTCATAATTTTTTTGAGAGATAGTATATTGTTATTAATGACACTTTATTTATTACAATTATCTAATCATTATTCAAAGGAAAAATTAATCCTTATTTAATAATTTTAGAAAATGAAAAATTGATAGCTTTTTTTTGTTCCAGTAAATTGATACTAAATATTTTATTGACATTATTTTAATATTTAATTATATAGGTAATAATCTAAAAATATTGAAAAAATAAAAAATATATAATTCATATTTTTTTAAAAAAAAAGCACCACAAATTGTTATTGATAATAGTCAACAATTATGACTCTATATACACGGAATATTGCTAAATACCTTTAGAAGGTGTCGAGTAAATTGAACTATACTTTTGAAGCATTTGATCATATTCAATAAATATTATTAATACCATTTTTCAATAAAATAAATGCTCAAATTGTTAGTTCAAGTTCCGCGCATAAATTTATGGTTTCAACTTTTTAGCTATTAATAAATTGAACTGAAGAGAGCTCATGAGTTGACTTGTTAATTATTTTGAAGCCCAATTGCACATGACAGTGTGTATGCATACGAGCTTTACCTTTTATATTTATGTTCGCGTCGTCCCATTGAAAAGATGAAATTATAGAGTAATAACATCGAGAATAATGAAACGGTGAAATGATCTTAGAAAAAACAAAGTTTTATGCAAGTTGTTAGTATATCTTCACCCGCAAACATTTTTTTAGTTAGTAGCTGAGTCAGCATTCACAAATTAATTGAATCATATTCTTGAACTATAATATTGTATGTGTAAGTTTGTCCAGAAGGAGACCTAAGAACATCCCGTGACCAATGTGACAATCAGTGGAGAATGCTTTTGTATTGAATAAGATATATGTTTATATATATATATATATATTAGAAGTAATTATTTTGGACGAGCCTGCTTTTTTAAATTTTGAGATACAATGAATGGCGAGGACGTATGAAAACTGAAAGCTTGCATATAATATTATTATAATTGTATAAATAAATGGATGAAATTAAATGATGATTTTTATACTTTGCATATAATATTATTATTATAATTTTAATGCATGCAGCAGCTAGACTGCTGAGTCGCACTTTTATTGCTTGCCACTTTACTGGTCTAAATTTTCGCTTTTTAAGTTTTTTGTTTTTATTTTATTTTATTGAAGTTTGATATAGCCAGTTTGTGGATGGTGGTTGTGGATGGTTGTACAGAAAAGGGATTAGTGTTCTTAATTTGTTTAGGGTTATGATTATTGATGACAGGGATTTGAGGAAAATATTTTTATTTTTTTAAAATAAGTCCATCAGTGCTAATTTTAAATTTTAAAAGTTTTGAATCCTAATGATTAAAAAGGTAATAATTGATTCATGAATAATGAGCTGAATAGTCATTAAACACACGGCCACTACTGATTGGGCCATCTAAGAGGGGTTCCAAACCCCATTGAATTTGGAAGAGTGTGGTAGAATTCACCATCATTAAAATACCGTTCAATGATGCCGTGGAGAACCGATGCTTTCCTTTTTGGGTCAACTACCGTACCTAATGGCTGCGTTTCCTCAAAGCGCAAAATGAATAGAGGCAGCCGATCGATGAGTCCATGCATTGTGATTTATTAGCTGAGTTTCAGCCCCACAAATCCATTTTCTATGGTGCAATGCAATTTCATTCTAGCATGATGTCTTGCCCAGGGCCCACGATACTCTTTCCCTTAAAACGTTGATTCTCTTTTTATTTCTTCTCCCTTGTGATTTCTAATTATGCTCACAGGTCGGATAAGGATGGATTTAATTGTTTACCAAGAAAAGAAGGATGGATTTAATTAATCCCCATCTTGACATGATATTTCTGTTTGACTAATTTTTATATACACTCAGTTATAGCTTAGTTTAGTTATGGCCCACAGACTAACAATTTAAGCAATATATATATATATATATATATATATATATATATATATATATATATATATATATGTGTGTGTACACACATATGACTATGTTATACAATTTTAAAAGTAATCATAATTAATATATTTTAAAAAGATTATATTGATATAATAAAGATATTACATGTTTGGTATTATTTTAAGTTTTCATAGTTTACGAACTTAATATTTTAAAACAATAAAACTTTAAAAGGACTTGGTTATTTCTACACCTATATCAATACATAAACCCTAAAATTTTATTATTATTATTATTATTAAGACAACAGAGCTTCGGGAGGAGTTATTGGGATGTGTATTTTTCTTGGTTTAATATCAAAAGGGAAAAATCTAAAATACCGTGTAAAATAGTACAGTATAAATATAAATGACAACACAATTGATCTTTGAAGTAAAATGTAATTGAAGTGAAATATCTTATTGGACGGGCTATTTCGACTCTATAACACCTTTATTCAACTTGTTATTGATTTGCATTTATCTAGTTGCAAAAAGAAGAAGTGGACTTTCCATGATGCACTTTTATGTGTAATAAAGTTATTGTCACTTCTCTCAAACAGTCATTTGATGACTATCGAATAGTAAGACACAGACAGGCACAGTGTTGTCCACTCTTTTGTTAGTTCCTTGGTTTGCTTGTTTTTAGATATAGTCAATTAAGCATTCAATTGGTTTAATTAATTGAATTCTTTTAGTGAGTTTTTTTTTTCCTAACCAGTGTCATACGTACAATGGTTAAAGATACCAAAAAGATATTCCACAAGCCTATAGTGAACTCATTGAAAATATAAATTCTTATCTTTCTAACATAAAATTTTACCTTTTTATTCCTTAACTAGTGTCATTTAAATAAACCCTTCTTTTAAATCTACTCATTCAAGAAATTCTTTCATTGATTTAACATATATAACTTCTGTAAATTAATAAATAATTAATACACTATTTGAAAAAAACATTTAATTTGGTCAACACATTACCTTCATGAGTTTATTTTTTATATGTTATGTGAGTAAAAAAATATTAGCCACTATGATCAGTATAAATAGATTTATCACTAAGAAAATCAATAGTGAGCTAGCAATATAATCAACTAAGTTTAATTAGCTTAAGTAATTCATGGGTGTGAAGAGAAGGAAAGATCAATGATGTTGCTATTTTTTTATCTCTCCAATTCACCCTATAAATAACTCGTCTTATTCATAGCAAATGTCAATTGATCAATTAAGAGTTTACTCATATATATCCAAATTAAAGCGTTATATATCATGCCCCTACAAGCTTTTCATAATATATCGACATTTTATCATATTGTAAGTCTCTTTCATTTTAAAAACAATTGACGACTCCACTCAATATATGTTCGTTTAGACAAGTCCACACACACTCTTTGACTAACAACATACACAACAATAATACTAATATGCTATTCTTTGTTCTAAAGAATATAGTGTATCTATCCTATAACTTGTTCTGTATGCTGGTCATCAATTACTAAATTATAAGGAATCTAACTTCACTTCTCATCATTGTTAGAAATTATTTCCAAATGAACACTTGCTGGTATGGTTCACAAACAATTGTTTCGCACTTCACTAGCACAAACATTTTTATCATGCATCCAAAGTTTTCTATTCTTAATTATTTGTTTGTAGACTTTGGTATATATAAATTAATCAACGACACCTATAGATGATACATGAGGTGTATAAATGGTGTAAAGTCGTACTTGGGCTTCTGCAATAATAGCAGGGTTTGAGTTGACTTCATCAATATCGATTTGCTGTCTTCTTTTCCAGCATTTTTGCTTGACTTTTTTCGGGTAATACATTACATGGGATCACAACAGACTAAAAATATCAATCTCCAGTTCGCGGAGAGTACTTCTTAGAAATTGCACCAAGAACATAAATTTGGGGCGGCTACTAGCTAGAATATGTATATGTGTCGACGACATTGACCTGCGATCTACATGATGACACAAAGATACTCTACTTGAATTATGACTCTCATGTTTGTTGCAAGTTGGGACACACCTGCATGTTGTGGCTGAAATTGATTCTTTTAAGCTACAATTGTTATGTTACCTCATGCGTGAAGCATTAGGGGATCCCCACTATCATAATATTACTATGACATGGAGAAACTGTGTTCGCGTCACCAATGTTGTTGTGTACACACATTATTGAACCTAGTTGATGTTGACAGTCCTTAGACTACACTACAGAGGCTGTTAATTAGTTTTACCCATCAATAACCGTTCTCAGTTGTAAGAGCGTTGAACCGTGTCTTATGCAGATAAAACTGGGACTCAGCAGTTTAAGGAATATTGACCAAGGAAAGGAGTTTTAATCAACAGAAATCCTATAATTATGGAATCAGAGAAAAGGAAAGACACAAGAGTCAGTTGTCGAAGTTAGATAAAGATGTGTGGCCACCAATAGTGCACGAAGTCAAGCCATGCCTAAAGATTGCGAGTCGTGGGGTGATGGATCTAGTTTTGATGAAATTCTTGCTATGGAATATAACAAAACTTGCGTCAAGGATTTTTATCTTTATTTTATCCATTTCACAGGTCAAATCATCACAAATATATATTTTCATTATAATAAGTAATTTAAAATTTTAAAACATGCATTCATATTAAGAAAAAAATCACGTCGTGATTTGATTGATAAAATAGGAACCCCTCATTGTGGATTGGCTATAAAATAAAATGAGACATGTTAATCCGCTTTAATTATTTGGATTAAAAGTGTCAATTCATTTTATCAAAAAATAGCGGGTTAAAGGATTAACCTATTTTTATTATATTTTTAATTATTTTGCTAACCAGCCCTGCCCTACCATAGATTGGCCATAAAATGGAATGAACTAATTTACTAGTGATAGTTATTTAAATTGAAAATATTAATTCATCCTTTTAAGAATAATGGGCTGACAAACTAGGCCAACAAATCTAACCTATTTTACCACCACTAATATCCCTACCATGAAGGGTTGGACAAGTATGAATTAATTGCTCGGGCATGATTAGGGCCCTGAGTTGAAAAAGGAGTCTATGGTACTAATATTGATGTTATTAAATGTCAACATTAAATTAATGAAAAAGGGTGAAAGTGTTGATCCTACTTCCAATTATGGTTTTGTAGCATTGTATTGATTACTAAAAAGTAATATTATTTATACACGTTTTGTTTCTTCAAAAGGAAAGGAGAAGGAAAATGGGCTGGGGAAGTGGAAAAAATATCTTAAAATTTTTTAGAATAAAAAATGATTAAAAACAAAGTTACACTCAAATATTATGTATAAATACCTACCCTAAAAAAAATTATGTATAAACAAATTAATCGTTACTTCACCTTAGTAATATTCTAATTCAAAACTCTGCCATTAAGGGGAAACCAAAGCACGTACAAGTTGCTCACTTTCCTACAAGTGACTGGAGAAGAGGAATTAGCTGGAGCTCACAATCTGAATTAACAATGACCCCACTATTCCCTAGAGAGCAAATGCACATACGTACACACTAATAAAATATATGGTATAGCATCAATAAGGTCCCCAGAACGAGCAACAGGATCTAAGAAAGCGAACATTGATTTGCAATTAGCTGGGGAAGTGAAAGGAACTTGAACAGAATGCTATTTAAACATAAGTGAGTGTTTATTGGGTCATTTATTTAATAATTATTAGATATAATAATGGATCCTACACATTTTATCTATCATATCATATTTAAATATCATATTTAATGATTATTAAATGAGTATTTTAATGGATACTCACTTTGTGGATATTTTTAATAGCACCACTCAAGAAGCAATGGCACTTATGCAACTACTACACATGGGCGCCCTTAATTAAAGATGCCTCCTTTCCATTGCATATCATACAAATTTTCGTCGACAGCTATGTATCCTGCATCGTATCCATTCATATTCCCCTGTCTTCTTAAAAATATGCATAATTTTTCTATCTCTTTTAAACACACCCTCGTGCTTTCTTAAAATACTTTATTACTTCAAAAGCCTTCTCTGATAATTAAAGAAAAAAATCCAATATATCATTTTTTTTAAAGATGTGTTGTTCGTGCATATTTTCACATAATAACATCAAATGTATATATTAAAAAACAAGTAGCTTAATGCTATTATATATCATTAAAGGGTAAAAAGCTGTACCAATGAGTATAACATTAATATACAATGAGTGGGTTATAAATCACCTACGAAGATTATGCACCGAGATTGTTTTCACATTGTATACTAGGCTGCTAGGCTATAAGTCTATAACCCATGAGGCCACCACCACCAGTGCCTACTTAAAAAAAAAGCAAAAAGTACATAAAAATCTGTACAAAACCAAACCATATACAACAAACGCAGTGCAATATTTTTAGATGAAGTTAAGATATATTAATCGTCAGAGATCACAAATGTAAAATTTATCTGGTCATAAAATCCTCTCTTTAGACACCGTCGTAAATCAAATTTAGACCAGATATTTAAGTATCCCAATTAACTACTAGTCACAATTTAATTTTAACACTTGTCTAAAGTCCAAAAATTAATTGATTGGAAACGTCTGATTGGATTTTCCGAAAGAGGTAGAATTCTGCAACCTCCACCGAAGAGGATAGTTCACTTAATTTTATTTTATAATACTTTATTCACTCCACATATGCGTGTCATTATTATCATGATTTCATTTTCCAGATGCAATTATCCGTGTTCCAACAATTAGGGTGGTGTTTGGATGGGCTTTTTGGTGCCAAAATCATTTTTTTTACAAACTACTTTCTATATATTTAGATAAGTTTATAAAAATAGCAGAATCTAAAAAAAAATTAGTTTTTAGTTATTTTGTAGAAACTAAAAAAATATCTCATAAATAAAAATGAATTTTTAACTTTTTAAATTATATGTGAAATTTACGATTTATGATCGCGTTTTTAAAAAGCTTAAACAAATGCATCCTTTATTTTGGACGGCTGTGATATGTCTTGTGCAGCAAAACTATGACATGGCTGGACCGAAAAAAGGTATTCAGAAACTAAAATCAAAATTAAGTTATTTTCAGAAACAAAAACATATTATGACCTTTAAATAAATATTTTTGTTCTGATAGGAGCATCATTTTTTTTTATTTTTTTGTATTATTAAGTTTTTAGTTCAAAAATCATTGTGATGGTATGACCCATAGATGAGGGACATACATTTTTTGGCCTTGTTAACATAAAAAAGAAAGAAAGAAAAGAATAAGAAATGGTGGCCTTTTAGCTAAGCCCGGGATCCGCTCACCTTATAGGTCACCTAATTCCATTTCGTATGAAGATTTTTTTCTTGGGGACCCAAAATACCCTTCCTGTTAAGTCCGTAGTCTCCTCCAAAGAGCCCAGTTTCTTTTGACATGAACCTTCATTATCTTTCTTTTAATTTTTGGTCATGGTACCTTCAGTGTCTTTTGAGTGCAAGAAGCATCGAGCATCAAAGAGCCCAATTCCTGTTCAAACACATTAGGCAGTAGGATGTGCTTCCACGGGCTTCAAGTTTGCCATACCACTACATATGTATAGAGTGACTCCTACCTTCGTATTTTAATTTTTATGTCTAAGATATAATAATTGCGTTAAACTAACTGTACTTACCTTGTTTTAAACTTTTTGATGATTCTATGATTGTATTTAACTATTTATAGAAACTTAGAAACCCCCCAAACAATAATAAGCACTATATCTGATATTTTTTCGGCAATCTGCCAGTTACAAGTTATTACTTTTCTGTATATATTGTGTAATTTTATTTAGAGTAAAATGGATAAAACTTCCTCAAAGGTTTATCAAAATGACACCAAACCTTATGCTCTTTTTAATGTTACACTTCACCCCATTAAAGCAACTTGAGACTAATTTTGTAGTGATAAATTAACTTGAGCTAACCATGATTGAGTCTAAGATAGATGTCTCCTAAAATTAAACCACGCTCAATATTGAAGCCCCATGATTCGAGTCGCCTTATCCAAACTCATGTCTGTGTCCATGAATCTCATTCTCCTTTTCACTGTCATCAACAACTTTAATACTCAATGCCCGTGTATGCCTTCGATCAATACATTTTCGGCATAACTATATTCATTTTAGTCGGACTCGCTCCTTTAAATTCCTAGCAAAATTTTCCGTGTAGTTTTTTAATATTTGGCTACCGAAACAAATTAAAGAGCTTCCAATACAATAGATGCCCTTGGCTATGATTCGGATATCTTTCTTAGTCCACCCCTTGTTATTACCAAACCTAAGATGTTGGGACCTATATACTTTTGGAGAGCTACAAAACACATTAGAAATAGGTAGGTAACTTGAGAATTGCTTTGAGCCTTCTTCCAGTGATTTAAGCCTCAGCTTCAATTTATCGAGAGAGAGGGAGGAGGGGATTCGGATTCCTGAACTGGAAGCTAAGATGAATGGTTGATGGTGGTTTCTGATTTGAGAATTTGGCAAGGTGAAATGTTGGTTTTTTTTTTTTTTTTTTTTTTTGAAAATAAAAGGCTGAACTTGGTCAGGAGAGTAGAATATTTCACTACTTTCAACTGTTACGGTTAGTTAAAGGGGTGGAGTGCAATATTGATGTGAAATTGGTAATTTCGTCATAAGCCAAGGATGGTTATTGTATTTTACCTTTTTACTTATTTTTGTAGTTTTAAAATGTAAGTTTAATTATATTTTCAATCCTTATAAATATAGGAAATTTTGATTATGGTCCGTACAAAATTTTTAATTTAGTTTTTTACCTTATTTTTTTAAAATGTTTGGCTTTTGTCCTATTTTATGAATCCAACTATTAAATAATAATATTTATATGACAATCTCCAAGTTGGTTTCTTTTAAATTTTACATCGGGCAAATTAATCATTTTAGAAGAAATCAGACAAATTGACCTTCTAAAAAAAATGACCAAAGATATCCATGTCAATTAAAAACATGAACAAATTCATTTCGCTATAAAGAGATCAATTTGACTTTTTTAATGATTCTTGAGAGATTTATTTTTCCTATATCTTTTTCTAGAGGGACCAATTCATCCAATATTTTAAATTGACAAAGACTTATTTGAATTTTTTTTATTCTAGAGGGATCGATTTTCCACTGTAAGATTTAATTAGAGGGATCAATTAATTTGTTGGGGGGGGGTGTTTGTCTGTTATAATGACAAAAAATGATTAATAATTATAAACACATATTTTTAAATATTTATAGAGACCAAAATTTAAAGCAAGGATCAAAATCGAATAACTTTTTTAAAAAAATAAAAATCAAACTAAAAAATTTGAAGGGACTAAAAAGGCGAAATCAACTATATTTTAAAAAATAAATACAGATTTAAACCTAAAATTTATTTATGGAATCCATATATTTTGAATGAAACAATCACTTGTGTTGATATGCAACTTATAATTTCAAGTTTTAATTGATGATTGGATTAGATAAAGTATAAAGTACGTGTTAGTTATTGATCAAGTTTTGAGATAAAATAAAGACGCATGAATATAGATAAGTGATATAATAATAACAAAGTGAGCAATTAATTTGCTAAACAGAAGATATAGACAGCCTAACTTAAACGAGCCTGGAACTGACTATGAAAGAACTAAAAACCTAACTACACGAGAAAAAAAACTTCTTATAAAGTAGGAAATGCCAAAATGCAATTATGAAAAGGTGGGAGATACATGATGATCAAGCATTAGGCCAGTAGTTGTATGATTAATATACAGTATAGTTAAACATTTATCGCTTACCAAAAAACAAAATAGTTAAACATTTATTATTCCTAGTCGTCTTTGCATATATGCTCTTTAATTTAAATTAGTTAATATTATAATACAGTATCAAATTATCTTATGATGATCTTGGAGCATTATTGACTTGTTGCACTTAACATTTGCCTATAAAAAATTGGTTTAAATATGTTTTCTGTTTTGATAAATATAATGAACTTTAATTTTAGTTCTCACAAAATTTTTAATTTGATTTTGATGCGGTTTTTGTTTTTTAATATTTGATGTTAGTTTCGGTCACTTTTTTTTTCCATAGATTAATTTTGATGACATTAACCCAATTGTTAAGCAATGATATTTATAGAAACCAAAATAATGTTTTTAAAATATTAATTTAAGAATCGAAAATAGGATTTCCAATATTTTCTTTTTGGTAGAGTAAGAAAGAAGTGCAATATTTATATATACTAAAGACATATTATTAATTTTTTACAAGAATTAAAATTTAGAATAACATGAACCAAAATCTAACAATTTAATCAAATTTAGATACAAAACAAACTACAATTTGAATAAGATCTACTTATTTACTTATTTTTTAATTGAAAGACATACTTATTTTCTATACTTATTTAATATTATACGAACATTTTAAATGAGATAAAGTAATATCTTATAATCAGACAAAATTATGTGACTCTATCTTTATTTACTTATAAGGCAAACACCTAAAATAAGAGAAATATTTTATTTCTAATTAATTTGACTCGAGTTAAGTTAGCCACTGTAATAATAAAGTTGTCTTAGTATTAATTTTTTGTTCATGAAACTCACATCCAAGATCTTAAGTGAAATTGAGTGTTGAACAATTTGAATTAATCAATTTTTTATAAAGGGAGAAATAATGTTCATAAGAATTATTAAACATTTGAAATCATTAGCACTCTTATAATTAAGCATTATTAGCTGAAGTCACTTAATTAGTCAAATTTGTTCTCAAAGTAGTTAGGTCGTATTTGATGTATCATATAAGACAAGACCTAATAGTATTAGATATGACAATATAAGGTCTAATAATATAGTATAAAGAATTTATTGTATAAGTTTTTATATTATTCATTGTTTGGCATGTCACACGATTAGTAGTGGATGACTGGGTGGGGGACAATCAATGGGGGGAGGCGGTGACTGACGAATGGCAGGCGGCGACCGAGGGATGACAGGTGGCGACAGTAGATGGCTGGTGGTGGTCAGTGACTAGCGAGGTGCAGGGAGCTACCAGTGGGTGTGGGCGATGACTAGCAAGTATGGGTGCGCAATCGGCAGGTGGTGGGGGGCGACCGACAACGAGTAGACGGTGATGGCAGCAAGTAGGTGGTGACCAGTGTGTGGCAAACTGCTACCAATGGTTAGTGGAGGTGAGGTGTTAACATAGAAGAGTAAGCTAAGGGTAATTTGAAATTGGCTAGCTTAGTAAAAATAATACTATTAAGTGTTTTTAAGTCGTTTAGGACTTGATAAGTTAATGCTATAGTCATAGGATTAGAATTGTTTGATCGTATAACATTATACTATTATATATGATACCAAACATGTGATAAAAAATGGATTTATAGTATTAGCTAATACCATATGATTTTATACTAAGTATCAAACGGAACCGTAGTGTCTTATGTTTATAAATGACCATGAAATTTTTAAATTCATTAATTATAAAATTATAAAAAGCATCACATTTAATCCTTTTATTCACTTATTTTATAAATTATATTATTCATGTAATTTTTAACACATTTATTGTTGCACAAACTCATTTCTTTAAAAATATTTTTTGCCTTTAACAAGTAATATATTGACATCCGCCAAAGTCTTTCCTGACAATTTTTAAGAGATTCGATAAATTCACTAAGCCAAGGTTTTTCCCTCGTACTAAGAAGCTATACCTTTGATGTAACAAAAGAAAAGGGTTGAAAAATTTCTGAATACTGGATAACTAAAATATGTAAACTCAACAAATTTTTGACTACGATTGAAATATGAAATTAATATAAATTAATTATAACAAAACACCTATTTTAGTCCTTCTAAAATTTCAAATCATACAAATTGTTCTCTATAAAAAAATCTCTAAAATTAGTCATTGCAAAATTAAATTATTGAAAAAATTGGTCCCTGAAAAATAAAACTCTTAAATTAGCTCATGCAAAATTTTAGATCGGACAAATTACACCCTATAAAATTAAATAATCAGCCAAATTAGTCTCTCTGATAAGTTGGTTAAGAAAAATTAACTTGTCTGACAATTTATTTTTGTAAAGACTAATTTAAAATTTTTTTTTATATAATCTAATTTGTCCAACTATTCAATTTTGCATGAATTAATTTGAGATTTTTTTTATAGGAGCCAGTTTGTCCAATTTGAAAATTTAGAGTCACTAAATTGGGTGTTTTGTCAGTAATTAATTACTTAACTAATAACAATTATACTAATAGCACCTTAATAACGTATTTTTACTGTCACTATATTTATAAAATATCATTACACGGTTAAACGAATACTAATTGATTTAAGGATTCATGATACACATCAAAAACTTAAAAAAAATTCTTTACAAATTTTTTATTCTTCATTTTTTTTATGCGCGCAATATTTTATATGCCGTGCATTTCTTGTGTTCTGTTTATGAAAAACAGCAGAGTACAGAAGAAGGAAAACTGTTTAACGTTTAAGAAGACACCGTACCTTACACTATATTATATACATACGTCAAATAACACGAATAATAATATAAAAAAAAAGAGAGAAGAAAAGGTGTGATTGGGTATGCGATTGCTATGTTATGCCACCCGTGCACCTTTATTTGTGCTTCGGTACTGTCCTTTTCCAGGAATACGCTTTTATAAATACATTCGAGTCTTTGTCTCTCCGTTTTCATGATAATTCGATTTTACACGTCGCTTTTGCTTTCACTCTAATTCTTCTTCTCCTTATTTTGTTTTGGCGCTCTCTCTTTTTCTAACAATGATTGCTTCAATTTAAAATTTAAAATATGATACAATACGTACTATATTATATTAATATGCTATGCTTTTATAAGCCTTATAGTGTATAAATAATATTGCTATGATATTAACTAGCATTGGCAGTGTTGGGTGTCCGAACAAACCTCATAAGTCAGAACTGCAACCGCAAAATTCTCGGTAACTTTGCCAAATTGTGTTGTCATGAATTCAGGTTCTTTGCAAATTTCTGCTTTTTTTGTTTGCTAGCTACCTCTTTGTTCTGCGTGTGTATGTTACTGTTCGGAATTCCTTCTTTCTCCATGCTCTCATCTATTTATAGCTTCTTTAGCCTCTAGTTTCGGTTTCATTTTTCAATTCTCATCACCTTGAAACTAACAAGTGTATATAATACATGATGTCTCAACAGCTTGTTTCGTTACTGGTGATTAATTCTTGGTCAAATTTAGCAGCTTGTTAGCCAAATTATTAGTAATTAGGATTACTTGGAAATATTATACATAACTGGCTTTCTCCATGAAGCTGATCTTCTGGGCTTAGTTAAGATTGGCAGAGCATTTTGACACAGCCTGTGTGAAAACTTTCTGCATTTTATTGTTGAATTGCTCTGATTATCTTTATTGCTGTTGTAAATAGCAGCACCATATGCTAGTTGCGACAATGAATTATGATACACTATATGTGCATTTGTTATTATTGCTTTTTTATGAAATTAATTTTGCTATTTTTTTGCCAGGAATGTGTCTATGTCACTAATAGTCGGAGGTAAAGTGATATTTTGTTCAAATGGATCAGTATGAAATTCTAGAACAGATTGGCAAAGGTTCCTTCGGTTCTGCTCTTCTTGTTAGGCACAAACACGAAAAGAAAAAGTGAGTATCATTCCAATGTCTTTGTTCAATTGTGACTTGAGAAATTAAGACATCATATATCCTTTTGCAGGTTAAATTGTTATGATCATTCCAACTTATGCCACTTTAGCTATATTGACAAGATGTAATATCATATGGGGTATCTTATTTATTTTTGTAATATTATAATGCTTTAGGTATGTCCTCAAGAAGATCCGCCTCGCTCGCCAGACTGACAGAAGCCGTAGGTCTGCCCACCAGGAGGTAATCCACTCTCTTAAGATATAGGAGGAAAACTGAATTGATGAGTTCACAAGTTGCTAGCCTCTTTTTTGGGGTTTTGTCTTGAAGAACGATTGTCCTTTTCTCTTTATTGAAGAGAGTATGGAGGACTATATGTAATGAGTTGAAAATGACGCGTTCATTTTTGTACATTTTTGTTATTATGTTTTGCCAGGTTTTGTGCTGCTTGAGAATTGAAAGCTGATCCTTAAGCCTCTTCTTTGTTCATTCTTGTCAACTTTTACAGATGAATTTTAATGTAACATTGAGAATAAATTTCTTTCAACTTCTTGTTCTATATTTTAAGAATCTGAAAGTGATACTGATGTTTGTCTTTCTAATTTATTAGATTTTAAGATGATTTGTTTGTTCCTTGTTTCTGCAGATGGAGCTTATTTCTAAAGTTCAAAATCCATTTGTTGTGGAGTATAAAGATTCCTGGGTAGAAAGGGTCAGTCTTTTCTTCAGTCAGAACTTTCTAATTCTGTTGCTTTTTCATGTTCCATTTTCTTTTCTGTTTGCTTGAGTTACTAAGGGCCTGTTTGCTTTGCATTTTAGGTTTTCGCTTTAGCTTTTCAGTTTAGATTTGTAAAGGAAAAAGCGAAAAATCGAAAACTGATTTCGCTAATTTTTTTTTCAGTTTTTCCTTCACAAATTAATCAAAATCGAATAACAGAAAGCAAAATCTTAAGAGTGCCGGGAGTCCAAAATTTTGTTTCTGTTTTGACGAAAGTGATTATCTGGACTCTTCATTTTTTTTTTATTTGCTCTTTACCTGACTGTTTATGACTGCTTATTTTGTCATCATACTAATGGAGATCTTAGCAGCGGAAACTCATTTGTAACCAATCATATGGTTTTATAAGCTAGACTGATTTATGATCCTGAAATTGAGAAGCTGTTATCTTCAATTATTCCAGGGTTGTTTTGTATGTATTGTCATCGGCTATTGTGAAGGAGGAGATATGTAAGTCACGAAGTATTTGAAGAAATCAAGGCATTTATTAAGACACCGCTTTTACCTTGCCAATTATGTAGTCTTTTAGTAGTTTATCTCTGTTCTGCAGGGCTGAAGCTATAAAAAAGGCTAATGGTGTTCATTTTCCTGAAGAGGTTGGTCATTCTTGCAGCAACTTTCTTTTACCTATGAGCCTGGTGTATATTTTTCATTCCTATCTTCAAGCTCCTCATAACTATATCAAATAATTGGTATCATCAACTCTTGCATACAGAAAATTTGTAAGTGGCTGGTTCAACTGCTGATGGCACTTGATTACTTGCATGTGAATCATATTCTTCATCGAGACATCAAGGTAAAAGGAATCCTTTAAGTTCGATAACAGTAGATGTATGTGGCTAATATATCAGAGAAATTGAGGAACAGCTTTGTGTTGAAGTCTTTTTTTCCTCTTCTGTTTCAGTGTTCGAATATATTCTTGACAAAAGATCAAGATATACGTCTAGGTAAAAGGCCTTCCTCGTTCTATTCTCACACTGCTCTTATGCACCATGAATGTTCTTCAAGTTTTACATGTCATGTATCCAGGTTATGCCTTGTTTTGCAGTATTCATGCTATGAAATCCTTATGTTATGCATGCTGGATGCAGGTGACTTTGGTCTTGCTAAAGTGTTGACGTCTGATGATCTTGCTTCCTCAGTGAGTGATATTGCCGCAATACTTTTTTCTTCATTGTGTATATATATATATATATATATATATATATATATATATATATATATTACTTGATAAGTTACCTAGTGCTCTTGCCGTAAACTTAGGTTGTGGGGACTCCAAGATATATGTGTCCAGAGCTTCTTGCTGATATACCCTATGGTTCTAAGTCAGATATCTGGTCTTTGGGTAATATAGATTTCTTTTGTCCTCCTGACATTGTCTAATCTTAATTACTCTTTTCTTTCCCCTTTTACAATATCGTTCCAATTGCATTTGACATTTGTTATGTCAAAACATTTACCAGGGTGCTGTATTTATGAAATGGCTGCTCACAGGCCAGCTTTTAAAGCTTTCGTAAGTTACTATCCTAGGCTGGCAGTTATTCATAATTTTTATTTTGAATTGAAATGTCATCCCTGAACTGAAATGTTATCCTTGAACTGTTTACTTTATGTTTGATTGAGAAGTAAAAATGAAAGTAAAATTTTCTTGGACGAACTCAATATGTAAAACTACAATGTAGCCCGTCCAAGGACAAAGGTGGAGCCAAGGGGGCCTTGTATAGGCCATGGCCCCTCAACCTCCTCAATTTTCTTTATGTATTTGTTATAGTCATATGGTTTCTCTAATATGATATATAGACTAGTGTTTTGTATTGGCCCCCTCATGAAAAGTTTCTAGCTCTGGCCAAGGAAAATTAACCCCTATTTTTACTCCCTAACCAAAAGTACCCTCAACTAGGATAATTTACTTGGGGCCTGGGGGTACAATAATTCTTTTGAAACTTTGACTATTGTGTTTTTGGACACTGGTGTTCATGGTCATGTTTGAGACTGAGTTAAATTATTTTGGAAAGCATTTGCTCTTCATTTATATGTGATGGATGGCTTACTGACCTTGCATATTTCACAGTTTCTATGTTTGGAGAATAACAAAAAATAATTTACTACATTTGATATTCTTCATCTGAGCAGGATATGCAAGCATTGATTAACAAAATAAACAAGTCTATAGTGGCTCCACTGCCTACCATGTATTCTGGTGCTTTGTGAGTCCTTCGTTTCCTTAAAATCTCAAGTTTTTTAGAAACTTTTCCTTTTTTATCTATCTGAAATGTTAGCGCCTATGCCTAGAGGGTTTGAATAATGAATAACATTAATGGCCCGTTTATGTGAGCATGCATACATGCAGATATTGATCAGATTTGTAATGTCTCTCTAATGCAGTCATAGTTAATCAGACCAACTATTAGATTTTAGATTCTCCCTGACAGGCTTCCAGATTTATTCTGGAACTAGAAATTAAGTGCTTTTCCACTGATATGGGTCATGTCATTCAGAACATTACAACACCTTTCCCTATTTAGGATTGACATAAATATTACCCTTCATCATGACAGAACTAGATGGATGGCATCTAATTCAGTCAAGAGACTCTGTTTATCACATTAAATTTTGAAATGATAACTCTAGTTTAGCAGTGAGCAATGTTATTCTGTTTAACTCCTGATATACCCCAAGATCTTTATATATATCCATTGATTCTCAATGAATCATTTGATCTTTGTATTGTTTTGAATTTGAATTTTTCCCACTTTTTAAGTTATGGAACACTTAAAAAGAGTTACATGATTTGTATACCTTATTGTGATAAATATTTCTTCTTTCAGCCGAGGGCTTGTCAAGAGTATGCTGCGGAAAAATCCAGAGCTTAGGCCAACTGTATGCTTCATCTCTTATGTATTTCTTTTTCATCTATCAAGATTCAAGATGTGGATTAACAAATATTGAATAAGAACTAACCTTTAATAGAAAAATTGTATGCAGTGCATATGTCATTGTCTATGTGGCTTACATCTGATTGTCTATAAGAAATCTTGACAAGTGTTGATATTTTCTTAAACAAATGTTCATAGTACATTTGGGCATCGCTATATTTGCAAATTTGATTAATTGCATAAGAGTTTTTCGTTCTTTTTCCATCCTTATACTAGTCTATGCAAATTCTGCTTGGCATTGTCTGTTGGCTAACTTTATTTTGGTGAAAAATTTAACCGAAGTTTATTTGGACAGGCTGCTGAGTTACTGAATCATCCACATCTTCGGCCTTACATTCTTAAAATTCACCTAATACTAAATAGCCCCAGAAGAAGTACTTTTCCATATCAATGGCCTGAACCGAACTATGTAAGCAGAACTAGGTTTATAGAGCCAGAATCTGTTTCTTCTCTTTCTAGCCAAGATAAACCCTTTTCATTAGGCAATGGCAGGGCCTTGAATCCTAGTATTTCTGGAACTGAACAAGGCTCTCGGTGTTCTACTCAAGGACCACAAGGATCATCCACTTATTCAAAAGAGAAGATGTATGAACTGTCTATTGGCTGTGTCCATGACAGATGCAACAAATCAAAAGCCAGAAAGTCCTCAACTGTTGAGAGAACCCCAAGATTGAGGAGAGCTAAAGATTCTGTCATCGCCAAAGGGCAGCTAATGACACCACCAAAGATATCCTGTCCTGATTCAAGGCATGGTTCGGTAAGTTTATGCTCTACATGACTCAGTAGTTCCATTTCTCTTGATGGCTTGCACAGAAGAAATATTGAGAAAGAAAAATAATTGAACTCATATCACAATGTTTAACTCTCTTAACCTCACCCCCAATGATGGAAGTTGATGACTAAGTATTTATGCCATCTTCTGATCGCAATTCTGCAAAATTTTGAACACAGCTATATTTTCCTAGATAATGGATTTGATATTTGAATTTATATCACATGATGCATTTAGGCTCAGTGTGCATGTTGGCAATATCATGTTGATGCCGCTGGATCACATGTCGAAACTCAAAACTCAAATTGCATTAGATAATCATTCTGAATTAGTTTTCAATATTGTATATTTGGTGGTGAGATTTGCAAAGTTTTTAATTAATGAAGAGAGATCGTATCATATGTTACAAGAGAATCAAGTTTTTTTTTATTGATTTCTCTGTATGCTTATCCTTCCAGCTTCCAGTATCACAGACGCCGGCCCGTAGAGCACCCCTTCCACTACCGACAAGAGCCAAGGCCACAACAACAACCCATTATAGAGCCGCCAATGTTGTTCTCCTCCGAAGTGTGGACTCTTCAGATGTTTCTGTTAATGCGCCGCGAATCGACAAGATTGCAGAATTCCCTCTGGCCTCATGTGAGGATCATTTCTTCCCTGTCCACAGACCATCATCAACATCAGCACGCTGCTCCTCTAGTTCATCTGGTGGCACTGCTGAGTGCTCATTCACAAAGGACAGGTGCACAATCCAGCAGGTTGTGGACAACCCCACTGTCCATACCAATGATGCTTGTTATGGTACAAAGCTAAGTGAATGCTCTAATCTTGTAAAAGGTGCTGTTTCAAGCAATCCCTCTGCTGAGTTGCGACATCAAAAGCGTAGATTTGACACCTCATCTTACCAGCAACGTGCAGAGGCATTGGAGGGGTTGCTGGAGTTCAGTGCAAGGCTACTGCAGCAACATAGGTTTGAAGAGCTTGGGGTGTTGTTGAAGCCATTCGGGCCTGAGAAGGTTTCTCCTAGGGAAACAGCTATTTGGTTGGCCAAGAGCTTCAAAGAAACTAGTAGTGTGGTCTAATGTGTTTCTCATGCACTTGTTTGATCATTGCCATAGGATATAGTGTATATTTGGAAATAGAACATGAAGATTGGCTTTTATGATTGCCAATGGTACTTTATTTTCCATGAGATGCTGCACATTGTACATACTGGGTATGCTTCATATATCCGAATGCTTCAATGCACTATAGTACCAATTGTTTGGCTTTTTTTTTTTTCCCCTTGATTGGCATCCTCATAAGTCATGCCCTTTATCATGTTTGTACTAAGCTCAGTAGTGATTTTATTGCAGATCAATTTGGCTAGTATCCTGTAAGACATGAAGAGCAGCGAGGATTGAGGGTGAAAATGTAAATACATGTATAATGAAGATAGAAGAAGAAAAATAAAAACTGACGAAGAACTACGGCCCATTTATCTTTGGGCTCACTAACTAATAGAGGCCCAAGTTTTGGCCACGTTCTCCCAAGGCTTAGCCAGTCACCAACTTCCAGGAAACATGGAGATCCAAGGGCACAAAAGATTGAAAAAATTGTTCCAAGTTGGATTTCCAACATTTCCAGAAATTTTGTCGGCAAACAACTATCATATATTATATAGTAATAATAATAATGATAAATAAAAATAGTGAAACATATATATTACCTATCAATCACGTTCTGAACAGAATCCTCAAGATGTTGCTGTGGAATTCAAGAATGTTGAAAATTATGGTATTTTCACTGTTCTAAAAGGAGCAGCTCCCTTGTTTCTTTTGCCATCTTATTCAGTGAATAGCCAAAGAAAGGTCTATTTTAAGCAATGCATCATGTTATGATTAATGACAAAGGAGTGAGCAGGATATGTCCATCATCAACTCCAACTAGGCATACGTACATCTTGGAAGATGTATGATCCCAGCAAGGAAAATCCTCCTTTAGGGAGGCCCCTCCTGACACTTTCTCGTCACTTACATTCGAGAATCTGCTGATTTATAACTTCAAAAGAGAAGCTCCCCTATACAATTGAAACACTATGCATTTCTTTTTTTCAACAAAGTCATTAAAACTAGAAATTTTTTGTTAAAGGAGATAGGAGAAAGAGATGTGAGTCGAACACATAATCAACCATTTAAATATATAGAAGAGAATTACAACCTCTGAAGTATAGGCTCAATTGCAAACACTATGCATTTCATTTAATAGAATGGTCACAACTTTATGGGAACCTGTTTGTAACTGTTAACTGAAAACTACTCGATTCTCATTTTCTTTATGAGTGTGATTTTGATCTATAACCTCAAAAGAGAAATTTTATCTTAGGTCAAAAGACCACATCAAATGAAAACAATTAAAGGCTTTTAGAATGTAAATTGTTTTAATTAGATACTATATCATGAAATCTCATACTTTGAGAGGAAACGTCACGTCTAATTAATATCCTAAAAACGAGTTCAAATAAATGAATTCAACTAAAAAAATCCTTTAAACAATTTGGTAGATGACAATTGAAAATATATTTAATTGATGGATGAATCAGAGCATGTTCTGGCTCTCAATATTTTTTCTTGGCTTGTATTTTTTCTAAAAAAATACTATCATTTGAAAAAAAAATTTACTTCTTAAACAAGTGTGCATTAATTAAATTTTACCTGACAATCTATAATTAGATGAACTTTAATTTTTTACTTTATATCCCTATCCTCGCCTGTTTTATACTTTATTAAGGTTGATTATACTGGCTAATTCATGTGCAAGCGATCTTCACTTTTGTTCCTATCGCTTCTATTTAGGAATATAATATAGCGTGACATTATTTTACTATTAATAAGATTTAATTTTGATGCAGAGAGTTTTGTATTACTATTTTTTATTAAAAAAATATTATTATGTAATTATATATATATTATTATTATATATATATATATTATCCCATCAAGAGATATAATCAATTTTCATATTAATTACTTAAAAATTTCTTGTAAATACAAGGATTCCACCTCGATTACAATTTGAGGGCATCAAATTAAATTCATATCAATATCAATAGAGTTATGTTATTTATACTCATAATGTATGAGATATCATACCGACTCACATCTCATCTACCATTGGATAGAGGTCATTCAATGATGAATGACATGTGAGTCGATACAGTGTTCCGCACATCATGAATAAAAATAACATTTTTCATATCAATATACAAGTAATTATGCTTTTTCTTTCGGGAGGCTAGCTAATAAAGAACCAACGTGCATTTTGTTCCTTTTTCTCTTTTGGCTTCTCTGCGCTCATAATGTTTGGTTCTGTTCAGGAGATTTTTCGGGGAAGGTTAGGTTCGAATCTCCGAGTTATGCTTTCAATTATTCACACAAACCTTTGGCTTAGACCGTCAACCTGCACACATCAATTAGATCGAGTAACGTTACATACACCTATAATTATAGCAACATAAACCCCATATTATTACATTACATTTTGATCTCGCCTTTCCTTTTTCATGATGTATTCCTTTCACGCTTTGGATAGTTTGGCTATAAGTAGCACATTACAAACCTGCATGGGGGTTTACGCTTTACAAAGAAAAAAAGAAAGCACTAAGCTTCAAAGAAAGAAAAAGGTGGGGTGGTGTAGAAGAAAAAAAAATAGAAAAGAATTAAAAAAGATGTCTACATACTTCTTTTGTGCAATGAAGTTGCCATTAGGTAGTTATTGTAGGTATTGCTTTCTAATTCCTTAGTGGTCCAAAAGGGTAGAAATAATTGACTTAAAAATAAAAAAGTAACGCACACATTCGAGGGGGAAATTGAAAAAGATCTTTCTCTTGAAAATAACATCAAAGCACATTTGAATCGCAATTGAAATCTAAAGGGAGCAATTATCATTGAGAAAATGAGGCAAAAGGAATAAAGCTTCTACCTTTTGTCAGTAGTTAATGAAGGACAGATCAAAATACTTCCAAACCGAAAAGCCAAGGCAAGCCAAGCCAAGGGTGTGTTGTTGGTTCACACAACCTTTTGCTTCCTTTGTTCAGAAAAATTATGAAGAGGGTAATGAGCCGTGAAACACAGAACACAACCGGATTCAGACATGTCAAAATTAAAAAATTATAGGATATAGACATAATACATATATATAATTAAAAATTTAATAAAAATAATATATTATTCAAAATATTATTTGTATAAGCTTTACTTACATTTTATTTTCTTATAAACTTAAAAATGTTATACATTGTTTCCTTTTTATAACCATATTTATATTATATTTTTATGTTAGATTAAGAAAAAAAAATATTTAAATTAAATATATATAAACTTGTGTTATTAATGTGTCATGTAAAATTCGATATAAATATATATCAGATATATAGACATAACACTCAAATGATTTGTCCGTACTTCATAGATAATAAAATTATGTTCGAAAATATTTTCTTGTATAAACACAAGCTTTTTTTTATTGTTTTTATATATACTCATAATAAAATTGATAGAGTTCATAAATAAGAAAATATATCTGGTAAAAAATTACTCAGAATTATTTTTGTTGTGAGTAAGTAAAAATAATCAGGCAAATTTGTGGTCAGATAAGACTATCTCGTGTTCATAAATCGTAACTATGTGACTGAAAATATAACTAAAAAGCAATAATAGCAGGTGCTGACGTATGTACGCACGCGCATTTTAGCACAGGTCCCCTTCTGGAACACAGCTTTTTTAATTGGGTCCAATACTGCGGAGTAAAAATGTGGTTCTGCTAAGGCTTTGTTTGGACTTCCAAACATGTCGGGCACGATGTTGCCAACTCCTACAGCAAGAACGAACACCATCACTAACGGGCACAGCTGAACCTCCAAAGGCTAATAGGCTACCATTTCTTGCTGTTGTAATGTCAGGGCCGCAGCATCTACCTAAATGGTCCCTGGAATATAATAGGGGAATGGGGAACAACATTTTTGTTTTGGTCAAGGACTGAAACCAGGTTGGAAGACCAGTATGTATTATTGTACTTAATAGCATAGTACATAGCTAGATGAAACTCGTTTCTAACCCAATTTATGCTATTTTCTAACTATACTTACGAGCTACTAATTTTCAGCTGGTGAATTGAAGTGATAGCATTTGTGGTTTAATTTGATTTTGGAACTCATAATTTTGGCTTTAAGTGTCTAGTTTGATCCCAACTTCTTTCGCTGTTGTTCTCTATAATGGTTCAAGTGCTGATATTAAAACAAGGCAATGATGCCAATGAACCTATGTGATGCTTATATTATATGTAAATTCAAGGAGAGAAATACTATTTAGGCATTCAAAAAGTAAATATCTCATTTAATATTTATTTTATTATTATTAAATGAGTTTAATAAATTAAATGGATGAGAACCATATACTCAAGTGAATGTCACATAAGATATTCACTTTTATGATATCCAACCATCATTTTTCATTCAAGAAAATAGTAATGATTTACCAATTTGATTTAAGAATAACATTGTTTTGATATTTAAAAAAATATGTGTCTATTTGAACACTTATTTTTTTTATCATTGAATTTGTTTGATAGATGAAATGAGTGGAGATCATCATCATATTGAATAATAAAAAATAAATATCTTAATGAACACTCACTTTAAATCTCAAAATAATAATATTTTTATTTGCCTTAATATGTTCTCATCGGTCATTCATTTCAACGGCTTCTGTGCCCATCCTGTGCAGTGTAGACGCACACTGAATCATTTTTTTCGTGTTTTTACTTAATGGACCTCTGTAGATAACTAGATATTCTCCCAAATCGTGATTTGAACATAATCCAACTGAGATCACACATATGGTACTACATTTATAGCATTCTCTAAACTGGCCGGATCATTTGTCTGTCTCGCATTATCTTTTTGTCTTGTTCATAATTAGTTCCACTATGGACCAATATTTCTGTGTGTCACCTTTGGGATTCGGGTATATGCAACATTCAACTATATTCCTTTCTCTTGGTATGTTGTTGAATATTTTTCTCCTTAGTCCTCTACGATTGTCATTTGAATCAATCACTAATAGCACAACAGTGATCATATCTCAATGACATGATATCAGAAGAGATCCCCATATCAGTTTCCCATTCTTGTCCACTTACTAACACTGATTTAGTGCTTAAAATAATGTAACTTTGTTTTAGAGACAAATCTAAGTGGCGCCAGCAAAGCCCCCAGAGAGTGCAAATATTGTGACTCCCTAACATCTATGTACAGCAGTATAGCACAGCCCCCATAGCAGGTACCAAACATTTACTTTTTTTAGGGATCCTTCACAACAAAGTACTACTTCATCACATGCTGTTTGACCATTCCTTAACCTCTTTGAGCCACTTTATCATTTTGCTGACAAGGGCTATGCCTTTAGGAACTACATTAGCATTTAAATACATCATTATTCTACACCTACCCACTTGAAAGGAAAAATAAATAAAGAAAAAGTGTGTATTAAAAAACACATTTATCTTGTTTTATCCTTGAAAGAAAGTCTTATACAAGGGAAACAAAAATGAAATACGCTAGAAATATCATTTAAAAGAATGTCACTATATATACACCTTTCATGGTTATGCCACCTTTCAAAACATCCAATTCAACACCATCCATCCCAAATAGTTTCACTTTCACACCTTATATATGGAACCAAAGTGCACGATCAACTGTCGTCGGCCGGAGTTTTTTCCGGCCGGTAGCAGCCACCTGCCGGAGAGTCCGAGGGTGCCAATGGAGTTTCTGTCGAGGTCATGGAGTGCCTCAGCTCTTGAGGTCTCAAAAGCACTTGCAACACAGCCACCTCTTCCTCCATGCATACCTTCTTCCAAGCCTCCAATAAATGGTGGGGCTGCTTCTGCTACTACTGCTGCTGCTGCTTCCATTCCTGAAGAAACTGGTGGTGGTGGTGGTGACTCTGGGGAGTTCTCACTGATCTCATCAACTTTGTCCAAGAACCAGTTCTCTTTTGCTTCCTCTACTACCTCCCAGCTTGTCCTTGAGCGCATCATGTCACAGTCCGCAAGAGAGGTATCTAGTTATATTATACTATGCTCTCTTATAATGCATTACTATATATTTTAACAACAAAGAAGATACACTATGTATGCTCTTTCACTCTTTCTCTTCTTGTTTAGTCCATTTATCTGTAAAGTGCTATAATATGATTATATTATCAGACTTGTTGTCACATTGTTAGATGTTTGATTTGATTCTACATATTATGAAATAATTTTTGTTATATGTGTGATAGGAAGTGTCACCATTGACGTCGGGTAGACTATCTCACAGCAGTGAGCCTTTGAACGGCGGTGGTTCATTAACCGGAACTGATAGCCCGCCAATTTCACCTTCTGATGAATTTGACGATGTTGTTAAGGTATCTTTTTGATTCTTTTTCACCCCTTTTCTTTTGTTTTGGTGTATGGTGGGGCCACAAGGGTCTAGTTGGTCAGGGAAGTGACTATGCAGGGAATAGTGGTTTCTCACAGCTGCAATAATTTTGTTGCAGTAACTGGACAAACCAGTTAATAAGTCAAAAGATAATGATGATAATGAATCAGGATTTTTGGATTATTTTAACATTGAAACTTATTATTGGAGCCTCAATTTTGTTCAGCCAATTAAGCGCACTTTTTATGCCTATTATTATTATTATATTTTTTTGGCTACAAAGTGGTGACATGAGCCATTGAACTTGGACTGCTCTTTCTCTCTTTCCTTCCTTTTTGTTTTTTTTGATAGGCAAGACTACTACTTTCAGAGTATTTGAAAACGTTAAATTTACGAACTTGAATTAAATTTCATTACAAATTGATTTTTTGTCCGAAATTAAATTGAATTAGATTTTTATATTTAAAATAAGTCAATAAATTAAATAATTTAATTTAATTTTTTAATTTAAAATAAGTGTAAAAATAAATAAATTTAATTATTTTTATTATTTTATTTTTAATTAATAGAATAGAAATAAAACATATTCAAGTAATGTTATTTTAATTTTTTTATTTATTAGGATTTAATTTTTATACCAAATCACACCTATTTAATTTTGATTTTAATTTTTTAATTTTATTAGATTTTAATTCTCATAAAATTTTATTTTTTTTACTTAAATTACTTTTAAACTCAAATTTTAATTCAATCCATTAATTCTTTAATAAAATTGAATTTGAAGAATTTTTAAATCAACTGTTGTATTTAAGATTGTAATCTGGAAAATACAGCGTTTGGTTTTGTCTGCTCTGAAAAAGCTACCAGACATGGAAGGAAGAATACAATCTTCTCAAAAGCCACCGTAAGAAAATAAAAAATATGTAAATAATAATTGTGAAAACAAACTTTGAGGGGCCCCGTGTGTGTCCCTTGTAGGGTGATGATTCACTTGCCGCATAGCCCGTAGCTTATTTCAGCCCCCTCTGTTCATACCTACAAAAATTAAGTGGCTAGTGCTTACAGCTAGGGGTGAGACCTGAGAGTTGGTAACTTAGGATCAACTTTATCTCCCCCACTCTACACATAAAAGGAAAAGTGTGAAAGAAAGGAAAAGTGGGGCTAGAGCTCTGAAGGTGAAGAGTTTAAGGCTTTTTTTTTTCTTTTTCTTTCCTTTAATCTCATTTCAAAAGGGTGAAGAGTTCAACTTTATCTCCCCCACTCTACCCATGTTGAGATCATTAGTCATGTTGTGTCGTGTGTGTATCCTTTCTAACTTGCCGTGTTTGCTGATGCTGAATGCTGATAGCTTCACAACACGACAAAAGAGATTGACTTCCAGTGTCCTTTGTCATCGGATTCACGTAAACAAGAAACCTTCTCGATTTGTTTTCCATTTTCCCCTTAGTAGGGGAATAACCCAGAAGTTTGATTTGGCCTTTAGAAATAGCCCTGCAGAAGAGTCATCCTCAAGAATAACTCGTGAAGGGATCGCATTGGCAAAGAGCTGGCTAGGATGTCTTGTCCTCCCTTCAATTGTATCTGGTTCAATGAACACCTACGTACATATATAGTGGAGGAAAAAGGGCATGCCGGTGACTAGTGACAACCATGAATAATGACACACTTCTGTACTATGATGTCAGTTGAAACTTGAAACAGTTCTTAATGTTAAATCAATATAACTATACAAGCCTATATTAACAAAAAATAATAATAAAACTCAAGAGTTGGTATATTATTACCCTACATAATAAAAAGAAGAAAAATATTACACAGTAAGAATGTTTCTCTTATGGGAATATAATATATAATAAAATCTTATGATATCATTTGTTTCATGTAGTTTATTTATTAGTAGGATAAGTCTTAATTGTCATTGTAAGAATGTTGATACTAGAATTTTTGGCAAAATGAAGTCTCTTGTGATAGAAAATTCAAAATAATTAGAGTTATACTATTTATATTCGTTAAATCTTTTAAAAAATCTCTTATAACATTATGTAAATTCACACTCATTTTACTGTAAATTATTATGATTTATAAGTGTAATTAATATTTCTCTTTTAGTCATGATCATTGCACTTTGAAAGAGAGAAGAGTCAACGCTTGGCCTAATCTAACCAATCTATCTATATCTGCATGCAGTTTTTTCGGGCAAACAACTCCATTCACCATTTATTCAATGGTGGAAGAGCCAGTGCTACTATTGGAAACGGCACGGCGTGTTCAGGGCCGCCTAAGACAGTTGGAAGATGGTTGAAGGACAGAAGAGAGAAGAAGAAAGAGGAAAACAGAACACACAATGCTCAGATGCACGCCACCATCTCAGTGGCTGCAGTGGCAGCAGCAGTGGCTGCCATAGCAGCTGCAACAGCTGCCTCATCTGCACCCAGCAAGGATGAAAGGATGGCAAGGACTGACATGGCTGTGGCCTCTGCGGCCACATTGGTTGCCGCGCAGTGTGTTGAGGCTGCTGAGGCAATGGGAGCTGAGAGAGACCACCTTACTTCTGTGGTTAGCTCAGCTGTCAATGTCCGCTCTCATGATGATATCACCACTCTTACTGCTGCTGCTGCCACAGGTTGACCTTTTTGCTCAATTTACTAATTAGTAATAATCATTTTCCTATACTAATGGATAGATTTTGATCACAGGACGCCAAACGTTAGGCTCTAGTACTGTTAACCAAAGCTGTTTGACCAAGCAATGATTGGAAGATTCTTGCAAAATGAAAATAATTAAATGGCTGTTTTAAGTTTATTCAACTTTCAATAATTAACTAGAGTATTGTTCATTGTTAATTACTCTCTCAATCCCATAAGGATAAAATGTGTCTCGTGTTAGTGTTTGCATGGGTAGTGAGAGATAGCAGTAATCCCGTTTATTTATTGAAAAATATCACTCCAGCATGATTAGTTTTAGACAATTTTTAACATTTATGTATTAACGTGTAAATAAGGAGAAATTTTTACTACGTTCTTTTTATTTTTTTCATCACTCAATGTGATAAAATAATTGATGATGTATGAAAAATCTGTTTATCATGTTTGCCATGTATATATCTGAAATCCACCATTATCAACACATAATTCTTCACATTTGCTTTCAGAGAGAGATATACCATGTTCAAAACTGACATATCCACTTATTTATACATGATTATAATGTCAAAGAAGATGTCCACCATCATTATGTACAGATAATAATTATGTTATTCATTATTTTTTTTTTCCATCTTCCTTATATTGGCATGTGATGTATATCGTATGGTCCTTCCTATGCAGCTCTACGAGGGGCAGCAACCTTGAAAGCAAGAGCATTGAAGGAAGTGTGGAACATTGCTGCGGTGACACCACTGGAGAAAGGCATAGCGGGGATTGGAATTCGTGGTAAAGTTACTAATAATAGCAACACTAGCAACAGTGATAGTGGGGAGATTTTCAATGGAGAAAATTTTCTAGGTGTCTGCAGCCAAGAGCTGCTTGCTAAGGGGAGTGAACTACTCAAACGCACCCGAAAAGGTAAGTATTACAGGTGATGCTATTAGTGGTAACTCATTCTTTCTTTCATTGGGAAAATGATTAATCCCCAGTTTGATGGTAACTGCAGGTGATCTTCACTGGAAAATAGTTTCTGTTTATATACATCGAACAGGCCAGGTAATTCTTCTTTTTAAGAATTCACAGCTGATGGAATTGGCTACCTTTCAGTTTATCACATGGCTCGCAAACATTTCAGGTGATGCTGAAAATGAAGAGCAGACATGTTGCAGGAACCATTACCAAAAAGAAAAAGAGTAAGCCTGCCATAAGCTTCACAACTTTGTTTTTCTTCTATAATGACCATAACCATAACAAGCGTAACCCAATGCTTGTCATCTTGAATTTGCAGATGTTGTGCTAGATGTGTGCACAGATTTACCAGCATGGCCAGGAAGACATCTGTTTGATGATGGTGAAAAGCGACGGTACTTTGGATTGAAGACAGACGCAAGGGGGATTGTGGAGTTCGAGTGCAGAAATCAAAGGGAATATGATATCTGGACCCAAGGGGTTTCCAGGCTTCTCTCCATTGTTGCACAAAGACAAAACAGATTTGGGAATTGAACTTCACATCTGACACTAATGACTACCAATAGAACCTCTAGCTTGTGCTGACTACTGAACTTACTACAAAATATATGTATTAAGATGTATTTTGCAGATGTGTTTAGCCTTCAACAACCACCTACGGCAAGGACTCTAGTGGACTTTGTAACTTCAGTAAGAACAGATCATTTGCTGTCTAAATTTGTATAATCTTAGAATTAATTTTTTTTGCCCTTTCTTCAACTGTGTGTGTATCAAATCCCCTGGAGTAAAGAATGTTGCTGTTGCCATACGTTGTCATGGATAGCAATCAGGTGGATGAACTACAGGAACTTGGGAAGAATATCCAGAGATAAAATACAATCGACAGTAGGTATCAAAAACAGAAGTAAAATGCTAAAAATCTCTATGCAACAGCTATTCTGATTCACTTTATGATCTAATAACAAGCCATAACCATGTTTATTTCCATCTATAGAATTTCTCTTAGTTGCCTCTGAGACAGTTGGTTTGACATTGAGATGATTCGTTTGCATCAAAATGCAATGTCATACAAAATCCAACGCAAAAAAAAGCAGAGGCATGAAACCAAAACTAAAGAAACTCCGCTGTAAAGCAAGACCCTCTTCAACTTCTAGGAAAAGCATAGAATCAAGTGATAATGAAGGGACAGCCAAGAGCCAACTCAAACAAAGAAGAAAATGAGGTGCAAAAATCAAGCTAGATAACTGTTTGGTCTGCTGAGTTGGCACTCTGAAGAGTGAAATCAAGACATCATACCCCTCAACCGTGAAAATATTGAGGCTTGCCAAAGTTTCTTCTATGCTAGTCGATGTTCACCATGACGGCTTTGATTTTCTACACAGGCATACATTACACTTGCGTCCACACTATATGAATTACACAATTGTATTACAAGACAATTTCTTTAACCTCAGACTATTATACCAGCCCATTAAAAAAAAATAACACGCGGTACCAAACATCAATGCATGACATTACATTGAATTTCTTTTAAAATATTCTGAGTGTGCGCTAAAAGCATAACACAGAGCAGAACTAAGGTTGGGAATCCTAAATGTATTCACAATTTGGCGCAAAATTACATCAGGTTAACCAACTATTTTCCAGCAGTTTGATGGTAACATGTAATTATCTACATGTACCAAGGCAAGGAACATATGCAGCAGCAATCATATTCATATCCCTCATTCAGCAGCTCTAAAAACAGTAAGTAGAGATAGGAAGAGGTTGATGATGTCTATATACAAGGAGACTGAAGCCCAGATGTAGTCATCATAGGAAAACCTCTTGATGAGGTTGTCTGTGTCATACACGATGTAGCCACAAAATATGATCGAGGCCAGGCAACCATAGATCATCACTGACAACTTACCAAGTGGATGCAGAATCTGCGAGTAAAAGGAACATAATGTGAGATTTAGTAACACAAATGACGAAGAAGGCAAGAAAAGGGTATACCAAAACCATAACAGCACAGGGGCTTAACAGCCTAACAATAATAATAATAATAATACTGCATATCAAGGCTAAATTAAGTACCTGAATCAGTGCAAAGACAATAAGAACTAGAATAGCTCCGAACAAGAAAGGGCCTAGAAAGCTGAAATCATGGCCTCTCTTTGCTGCCCAAAATGTGTAGATTGTGAAGCTGATCACCACTACTGTAGTTAATATGACAGCTTCCAGAATAACTTTCCCTGTACCCAGTTTTCATTCTCATTAGGAAAAAAGAAAGAAATGGCAATCACTTCACAAGCCAACACAGAGAGAAAAGCACTAACGTAACGTGTGAAAACTGAAACCCTCAAATTGATTTATAATGTTATTTCATTTTTCCAGAGCTCAATGCATAGCTACACATAGAGCCAACAATCACATTATTCGTAAATATATCATAATTGAATACCAAATATATCTCTTTCACATAACATACCGACATAGAACTAAATTCATTCCATTAAGAAAGTATATATATATAGCAAGGAGAACAGAGATTTCTTCTTCTTCTTTTTTTCTTTTTTTTTTTTTTCTTTTTAAAGCTTACCGCTGGTAAAAGCACAAGTCAATCCAATGGCAAAAGCAAGAGTAACGGTGAAAATGAAGAGAAGGAAGTAATTGAGGGGGTGTTTCCTGTGATAACAGTAAAGCGGGCACAGCGCTGCAACGAACATAGTGGTTCATGAAAAGAAAATAAAAATAGTAACATTAAAAATACAATAATAATGATAATAAATAAATAATAATACCATAATGACATGAAAAGAAAGCTTTTTCCGTTAATAACAGAAAGCGAATTAGCGAACACGACGTAGATGAGACGAGACGTACTAATGAAAGGGACTATGATGAGAGCAATGTAGAGAACCAATCCAGTGGTGGAACCGACGAAGAAGTGTGCGATGGGACGATAGAACACGACGACGGATGCAACGGCGACGGTTATGAGCAACTGGAAGGTGATAATAGAGTAGACCTTGCGTATGAAGGACCACCGTAGGTGAGGGCTCTCAAGCATCATGGGGTAGAGTGGCCTCCCTCCACCACTTGGCTCTCCGCTCTCTACGTCGTTTCTTTTCGGGAACATGTTTGTTTGTTCTTAGTTCTCTCTGTGTCTCCGTCTTCCCCACGCGATTTTTATTTTGATGCCAGAGAAAGTCACAAGTTAGCGTTTTGGAATTTATTCAAATTTGGGAAAAGACAACAGCTTAATTTTTATGCACCGACCCGTAAAACCTTTTTTTTTTTTTTTTGGAGTACTTTTTCATTCAATTATGAGCTTTGCAATCATTTTATATTTAAAATGATCATATAGAAATCAATTTTTATGTTTTTTTATTAAAATATTAGGTGATAATGACAGACATGCAGAGTCTTCTATTAAACTGTGGGATCACTTGCAAATTCAATAAATTATGTTTTGAGTTATTGCAAAAAGAAATGAATTGATTTGATTTATATTTTAAATTTGAAATTGATTTATTCTGGCACAAATCTTAAAAAATTTGTAAGGATTTCAAAATTAAAAAAAAATGGAATTTCATAAGATTACAATTCAACTCATTTCTTAATTTTTTTTCCAAGAACTTAATTTTTATAAATTATTTTATACTGAAACCTAATCAAATGTTATTACATAAATAAAAGTAATTATATTTAACACCAATTATCCAACAAAAAAAAACTAGTATTACTTACATGCCAATGCTCAACTATGCATAGAAATTATTATTTTTTTTTTGTCAATTCCAACAAATCAAATTTCTTTCATTCCAGACACACTCTAGCTCATGAACTGCTTAGATAGACGACCAATTTTTTTTTTTCATTTCTTTATGTCCCTTCGTTTTATTTTAAAGCTTCCACAAGAGGCGAGATTCTTAACCTTAAAGAGAGGGAAAGGGTAGCATACAGCTCAACTCTGGATTGATTAGGATGGTCTGGGCCTTTCCCACACCCTCACTCATTCTCACACATTATTCGTAAGTAATTCACTAATTTCTCCTAATCACGTTTGTTTTTTTAATTTAATTTGTCAATGCAAAATAAGTTTACAATATCAGCTAATGGAATTTTATCAAAGTAAGAAATTATAAAAAATAAAAAATTTATTATTACAATTACCAATTATGAGTTATCGTTTTCATCAAATTCTTTCTTTTCAAAGTAATATTTTGAATTATTAAAATAAAAATTTTGTATTTAAACTGATCTGATTAATCAATTAAATTTTATGTTTAGAACTATCATATAAATAATAATTAAATTCATTTTAAATTAATTATTATATTTTAATAATTTAATTTTGAAATATTAATAGTATAAAAGTTTTTTAATAGTGTCATCAATTATATCATTCTATTTACATAAATTTTTAAACAATAGATGTGAAAATTTACATTCACATATATCATAATTAATTCGTATTTAAAATATATTATAGTAGATAATATTTAGAAAGATAGAAAATACATTTTCATTAATGATACTTAGATTTGAACAATTATAATTCGTACAAACTATACAAAATCTTCGCCACTAAATCACTCTTAATATTTATTAAAAAATTAATTTAATTTGAATTGAATTCAACCTTAAAGTAATTTTTACTTAAATTTAAACGATACAAGTTTAATTGAAACTACAGATACTTTAAAATATATATTATTATCATAATCACATATCAGTATAATATTTATTAAATAATATGATATCATATTATTAAATATTATAAAATAATTGATTGGTTAAATTAGTGTAATTTTTCATCTTAATAACATATTTATTAAATAAGATGATATATATATATATATATAACTAAATTCAATTATATATTCTATGCATTAGCTTGCATTGCATATATTGTGTAGCTTGTACGAGTGGAAAAAGTGGCCGTCATAAGCAATACTGACACGTGGACCTGTGAATGGACGGAAATTATGCGAAACGTGTAAGTGTATGGTTAATGAAATTACAAAGTAAGGCTCACGATTATGAGATGTTCTTTAATTTCACACTCCGTCCGAGGAAGAAATTTCTTCCTCCATGGGGAGTTGTAGCCTTTCATTGCACTAAAAATGAATAGAGTGAAAGATGATAATAAGGAGGAATACATGGTGTATAATCTTGATAGAGGAAGAATTTTTGAATTTTTCTTCCTCCTTCAGTTTATAAGAACTTTTCATCGATTACCGATTGTTTTGCCAGAATAAACGTGCGTGCACGTATCATTTAAATTTAAGGGGGATATAATAGTATCACGAGACAATTTCTCCCTCAAACTACTGTAGTTAATATGATAGCTTCCAGAATAACTTTCCCTGTATCCAGTTTTCAGCCTCATTACGAATAAATAAATAAATAAAATTCACAATTACTTCCTTAATTACCACTGAAGAATGAATATTAACTTCACAGAAATTTCACAAGCCAACATAAGAGAGAAAAGCACTAACGTAACGTGTGACAACTGAAACCCTCAAATTGATTTATAATGTTATTTTATTTTTCCATTGCACAATGCAGGGCTACACATATAGCCAACAATCCCATTATTTGTGTATATCATAATTAAACACCAAATATATATCTCTTTCACCTAACATATCGTGATATCGACATACACTCAAATTCATTCCATCTCAACGTACGTTATATTTCAACATTCACCTTCCTTCATATCAGCACATCAGGAAATATACACCAAATGTTCACAAAATACTTTCCAAAAGCTAAAACAACTTCTCAATAGAAGATGATATAACATTAAGAAAAATAAATATAGTAAGGAGAACAGAGGTTTATTTATTTATTTATTTATCTTCTGGAATGGTGAAAATGAAGAGAAGGAAGTAATTTAAGGGGTGTTTCCTGTGATAACAGTAAAGCGGGCACAGCGCTGCAACGAACAGATATAGTTAGTGGCCATAAAAAAGAAACCAATATTAAAATACAACATATATAATAACAACAGTAATAATACCATATGAAATGAAACTTTTTCCATAAATAACAGAAACCGATCGAAGCAAAGACGACGTATTAGATGAGACGTACCACAGTTGAATCTGCCCCACTTCTTGCCACCAAACGAGTTTTCCAAGACAATCGAGTGCAAATCTTTTTCAAACAATTAAGACACAAACACTTTACTATCAAGCTCAGCAGCTGGTACCCGTGACCGTGAAATAGAAACTACGTAATGTCGTAGATGCGTAAGCCTAAAATGCCACCCCATGACTCCACCAATACAGAAATGTTAATTTTGCACGTAATTTCTTAGTCCCAAAATATCATACAAAAGCATAAATACACTCTTTTGAACATACTTCTTCGAATTTATCAACAAAACAAAAACATATTTTTCAATATATATATTCAAAGAAGCTATATCATTGCAGGCACATATTTCACAATAAATATAATTAATAATGCTTTGTACCCATTAACAGTCCTGCCTCCAATCAAAATATTATTATCCTTCTTAATCCTCCTTTCACATCAGAGACAAAGGCATTATTTGGTGTTGTAAAACAAAACAATTAATAGTGATGTCAACTTTGCAATTACAAGGAGCTCAACCGGTAATAATGGCCACAGATGTTTTCGAAGAGGGAGATATCCAGTGGAAGACGCTCAAGGTTGATACATCGTCCCCAAAGCCATTGCTAGTGTTCACGCCCACCGTGCCAGGCGCATACGATGTGATATTGTTCTGCCATGGCTTCTGCATTCGCAACTCCTTCTACTCTAAGCTCCTAGGCCACATAGCTTCGCATGGATTCATAGTTGTAGCTCCTCAGCTGGTATGTCTACTCTAAAAATATCTCATCATTAATAATAAAATATTCGATCTAGAATAACTTAAGCTTTTTGAAAAAGAATGATTTATAAATATATATATATATATAAATATAATTGTCAAATTATTAAATAATTTAAAATTACAAAAATCTCTTGCATCTTAAAATAAAATTGAATGCTGCATGAGAATTTAGCAATGAAATTCACACAAATCTTGCGCGTCTCTGTCATAACAGAAAGAGAACAGATCATTATGGATAGAAAATAAAAAGTTGGAGAAAAATAGTTTCGATATTTTATTCATCTTTGTGAGAGTTTAATTGTATGCATTACTATTACAGTTAGTTATCTTAACTGTTAGCTTGGTTTAGTGTTCAGTTATTATTATGCTAGAGTTAAGTGAATTAACCTTATTAGAACTAGATAGTTACAACCTCCTCTGTACATAAACTTCATCGTTCATCAATAACAACCACTGTCATTTCATTTCATACACTGATGCAGTATGGTATCAATAGACTATTGAAGTTCTCTGCTTCCGCTTCTTGATCTTCTTCCTTCTTCCACCTTCATTTTTTTGGCTTCGTTTGCAAATTTTTCTTTGGATTCTTGATGGCTCAACCTTAAGATCCGTACCTTCTTCATCCTTATAACCATTCATCTCATTTCATACGTTGATGTAATAATTACTGTGTAAAATAATTTTACAATCTCAATTAATAGGAGAGCAAAAAAAATGTCAAATCATAGTTGATAATTACTCATTATTATAATTAACTATCCATCTTAATTTGACACTATTTTACAATTTTTTGATAGACAATGGAAACTTCTTTTGTATTATCAATACATAAAAATTAATTTCTATTCGAAATGTATTAGATTTAACTTCACTCTTTTCACTTTACATCCTCAAGATTAAATTCATTTTTTTTTTCAAGATCTCAACACATTAAATTACATAGATTAATATTTCAAAGAACTTTTCACTTGTATTTCCATCCTTGTTTAGGCGAGAACAGAACCCTTTTTTCTTAACTGTTTTTGCATTCATCCATAGTTAGTTTCTGACCTTTTTCATTTCACGTGTTAGTTTTCCAATGGCTGCATGCCTATGCTTGGACCCTGCGAAGTCAAATTCGCGGGAGAAGTCATCGATTGGGTAGCAGATGAGCTTCAACCCTTGTTGCGCCGTGAAAACAATGTTGAAGCCAAATTGGAAAGCCTCGTTCTAGCGGGTCACAGCAAGGGTGGCAAAACCGCATTTGCATTAGCACTTGGTTATGCACAAACCAGGCTCAAATATTCAGTGCTTATAGGCATAGACCCCGTGGCTGGCCTTAGCAAGTGCAAGATTTGCACAACATTACCTCACATCCTCACCTATGTGCCTCGGTCCTTCAATTTGGCAATGCCCGTTGCCGTGATTGGAACTGGGCTGGGCCCAAAGAGGCCCAATGGATACACAGTGTTGTCATGTGCACCTGATGGGGTGAACCATGAGGAGTTCTACAAGGAGTGCAAGCCCCCTCGTGCTCATTTTGTTGCAAAGGAGTATGGTCACATGGACATGTTGGATGATGACACCCCAGGGATCATGGGGGAGATGATATCAAAGTGTATGTGCAAGAATGGGGAGGGTCCCAGGGAGTTTATGAGGAGGACAGTGGGTGGGTTGGTTGTTGCATTCTTGAGGGCTCACTTGAAGGGCCAGTGGGAGGATTTGCATGCCATCTTGGCAGATCCTAGTATTGCTCCTGCCAAGCTAGAGGATGTTGAGTATTTGGCGGCATAAGAAATTCTTAAATGTTTTTAGAACTTTTTTCGGTCTCATTTGCAATTTGATATTGCAATCATTTGATCAAATGAAAATTTGTCGTGAATGAGATCCAATAAAATTATAAAACCGACAAAAAAAAGAACGGGTGAAATTTACAAATAGGCCTTAGTTTTTAGCACAGTGCGAAGTTAAAGTTTTATTGGCCTTAATATTTATTGCAAATTTGTGCAATGAAGGGCTTGTTATTTTTTGTTTTTTAATGTCCAGGTAGAGTAATAAATAAGAAGATAGTTAATTTTAATTAATGCATAGCATGCTTCAAGTTAAATTAATAAACAATATATGTTCTCTTACAAAAAATATGCACCTGTTCTTACCTAGAAATAACGGTAAAGATGCAAGTAGCTCTGACGTCCGTGGAAACAGGGGGTGGGGTACCTGCAAAGACATTACGATACTTAAGTTAATAAAAGCGTGGGGAGTAAAGAGGTGTTATGTGATAAATATTGTGTTGTACCTGGGGGACAATAGCCCTCTTATATAGTGTGAGGTTATTCCGTAGTAAATATGTCATGATCTTCCTTAAGTGTATGAAATATTCCTGTGATTTGGTTACCATCAAAGATAATGATAAGATATAATGAGATATATAGAGATATTATATGGGATTTACAAGATATCCTCAGCTAAATCCGGAGCAAATCCACAAAGGCTACTACGCCATGCGGTCGAGCTATGGGACCCCGAGGGAGAGAGATTTGGGATGGGCCGATCATTGAGGCCCATAGCCGAGCTCTTATAAGTTAGGCCGAGGATGTTGGCCAACATTTTCTAGTCCATTACATAGCCCCCGAGCTTGGTCATGGGCCAAGTAGCTAGTACCAAGGTAGTTTGCTGAGGACTACGTGCCGAGCTCGAATGAGCCGCCTTTTGATGTCTTGGGCAAGCTGTTGGTCGAGCATATGATTATGTGGGTCGTGCCTATTCAGGTCGAGGACTTCATGGCGAGCTTTGAGGCTTCGAGTTGAGCTGTGAGTCTCTTCAATTGCAGTTGCACCAATGTGGGAGGACGTGCTATGATACATGTCCTTTATGAGTGGTGGGCAATCATTTCTCATAAATTTGGGATCGTGCGTTTGCATATCCTCCGTCAGATAAAAATGGTGAGCCTCCGGCCATTAGATGTAATGAGCGTCCCGAATACGTTATTGAGTGGAGGGAAATTGTCTCATCCGTTGGATGAGCTCGGTTTCAAGCAAAAAGGGAGGAGAAAGGCTTTTCTGTTTTTATTGCTGGAAAACTCTTCACTTCTCTCACTCTCAGTGCTCATTTGGAATCTGTGGCTAAAAGCTTTGAGTTTGATCGTATAGAGTTCGATTTCTTCCATTTTCAATCGGTGAGTTTGATTCTTCTCTTCTTTTCCTTTCATTTGAATGGTTTATTATGTTTTGAACCCTAGGGTAGGAGATGCTGCTAGTTGCTGTTGTTTTTCTGCCTTCATACCTTCTTTCCTTTTTCTGAGTTTTTGTCCATCGTCTTTGTTTAGGTATTTATTGATGGCAAAGGGGAAAAGTTCTTCTATTTCTGAAAAGGTGAAGGAGGTAGTAGTTGCTGAGAATGATCCTTACGGATGGGTCAGTAGCGAGGTTAGGGAGATAATCTCCATTTTTAATGATAAGGAGTCTATTCATAGGTTTAGAAGGGCGCGTCTAGTGGCCTCTGATAATGAGAGGAAAGTGGAATGCCTTTCATGTGGTGTTGATGATAGAGTCTGTAAGTATAGGAAGGGGATGACAATGTCGATTTCATATACATGTATATAGATTTCTTTGAGAAAGTAGATGTTAGAGTCCCTTTTACTCGGTTTAAGGAGGGTTATTTAAATAAAGTCAATATTGCCCCATCTTAACTTCATCCTAACAGTTGGGAATTCTTCCGAGCATTTGAGAATCTATTTGCCATGCTCTGGCAGGAGCCCAAAGTTGGTATATTCTTTTACTTTTTCCAAGTCAAGGGGGTGGAGAAGAGGAGTTGGATATCTTTCAACAGTATCCCTAGGAAGAAGTTGTCATTTTTGTTGACTTTTAACTTCAAGAAGTTTAAGGAGAAGTTTATAAAGATTAGGTCAATTGAGACCGAGTTCCCCTTCTTTTTGGATCTGAATAGTCTGGAGAGGTTTTCCTTGTACTGGCAGCACAATCCTCGCCAGATTTTGAGGGTAGAGTATAGTTCTCTGCCCTATGGTGGTCAAGTTGTGGTTGATTTCTTGGAGGAGTGCATGAGTCCAAGCTCTTCACTTTCTTGTTTGATCTTGTTGGATTGGGGTTATGATAACAGGGGAATTCTCAAACACATAGGTAGTGTTTCATTTTTGCTTGTGTTTTCCATCCTTTGCTTGATCTTGCTTGCATGTTAACTTCTGTGTTTCCTTGTATGTGTGATAGCTTTCAAGGTCGGTCCCAAAGAGTTGGCCGTTTTCAAGACGAAGAGGGGCATAACTGTGACTGAGAACCGGGCTCTTCCCGTTTCTACTGTTGGTGGGTCAAGCTCAGGCACTCATACAGATCCCAACCCATTGAGGCCTCGAAAGAGGACCAGGGAAGATGCTGGTCCTCAGGTGGTTCCTGAGTCGATGCCCTCACTCTTTCCTTCTGCCCTTTTTGGGGCTATGGAGGTGAATGACTTCTTTGATATGACTGGTCGATCAAGCATGTGGAGCAAGAAGTTTCCCCATCTTGAGTCTATCGACTAGCAGTTCACCCAGCCAGAAGACCTGGGTATGATGGAGAGGGCAGGTATCCCTAGATTGTGTCGCCATCTGGAGATTCAGGGTCTTCGCCAGGTGACGATTTGTTGATTCCTATAGAGGCATTATGGGAGTTATATCCGGGAGCTCAAGACCGAAAAGATAGTCATCCTAGACTTTAAGGCCGAGAAAGAGGAGACTGAAGCGAAGTTGGCCGAGGAGAGGAGGGGCTGGTTGGAGGCTAGGAAGCTATTTGAAGAGAAAATCAACTCCCTTGTGGTTCGAGTCAAGATTGATGCTGACGCGGCTGCTCTAAAGATTTGAGAGCTTGAGGCTGATAAGAAGCTCTTCGAGGATAAGAGCAGGTAGTTGGCTGAGGAGAATGATCAACTAAAGGGTCTTCAAGTGGAGGTCGGCTCTCTAAAGGATGAAGTGGTCGAGCAGTACACAGCTGGCTTTGATCGGGCCCTTAAGCAAGTTCGGTTCTTTCATGGGGACCTGGACTTGGCTCAATGTGACCCTTTCAAGGAGGTCATTGATAGTGTGCTGATCGACCATCATGCTGCCAAGGAGGCTGACGAAGGTGCTCAGGTTGGCAAACTTGTTGAGGGAAAAGGTGATGAGGTTCATATTGTGGAACCTGTTTAAGTCGTCCTTCCTAATAAAGCTGAGCTTCTGCTGATAATTGAGCCCTTTGTACTTTTTTATTTTATGATCGGACAAATGGCTTGTAATTGAATACTTTTATTTTTATGATATATTTCCTTTATTCTCCGTTCTTGGATCTTTTGTGCTCGGATAATATTGTATCAAGTAAATTTAAGTCAAATAACAGATCAAGTATAAATTCGAGCCAAGTAAAGCTCAGACCAGGTACGGTGAACTCCAACCAAGTATGATAAACTCTTATGATGGACTCGGATCATTGTAAATTCACCATTATAAACTTGGATCATGTCATAGACAGATCATTATGAGTTTGTTATAGACCCAGATCAGGTAATTAACTCGGACAAGTAAGATATACTCGGATCAAGTAATATAACTCAAGCAATATTATAATGATATGCTTATGAAATAGCTGGTACCAGGATGCCGCCGCTTGAATCGTAATTTTAGACTTCGGTTGTGCTATCTTTGGTGTGTTTTTCTATTCGGCTAAGGGCGTGGTGATTTTTTGTGCGCCATTCATTGCCCGGTTTTTGGTCCAAGGCTTACATGAGGTGTAACGGCTTTTTAGTGCACTTTCACCACTCAAATGTACTGAAATTTACTATGAGTATGGCAGCTTTTGGGTGCATCTTCATGACTCAAATATACTGAGATTTATTGTGAGTATGGCGACTTTTGGGTGCGCCTTCACAACTCAAATGTACTGAGATTTACTATGAGTATGGCGACTTTTTGTACGACTGAGATTTTGTGTATGAACACCTGTGGAGGCATAATATGAGAAGGCAAATATTATATTAAAAGGGATTACACTTGTAACTTTCTTGCTACCGAAGTGTTCGGCTTACATCCGATCATGCCTCGTTAAACCTTTGTTGGTAAAACCCTGTGGGATAAAACCCAATAAAGGAAAAAGAGTGCACCCATTGAGTGTGATTTGAGGCGTCTATTTACTAGCTATAGTATCTCCTTAAGGACAGGGCATTCCATGTCCGTGGGAGGTCATGTCCTGAGAGTTCGGCGATTTTGTAAGCTCCTCGGCCGATGTCTTGAGTGATTAGAAATGGTTCTTCCTAGTTTGGAGCTAACTTCCCTTTTCCTTGAGGGCTTTCTTTACTATTCGAGTTTCCATAGGACCAGATCTCTGACTTGGAAAGCTCTTAGGTCGAGTTTCTTATTGTAGACTCGGGCTACCCTTTGTTTGGTTTCCCATTCTTTGATGTGGGCTAGCTCTCAGTCTTCTTCTAGGAGGTCTAATTCTGCTCTTTGTTTTTCTTCGTCTATCATATCTGCGAATGCCAGTCGGTGGGCATTAGGTTGGGCGAACTCTACTAGGAGCATGGCTTCGCTACCGAAGACGAGTCTGTACAGTGTTTCTTGTGTTGAGGATTGAGCAGTGGTGTGGTATCCTCAAAGGATCTCGAGGAGATCCTCGGCCCAAAGGTCCTTGGCTTTGTCGAGCTTTTTCTTCAAAGCTATGAGGATGAATTCGTTAACAGCTTCCACTAGGCCATTGGGCTAAGGATGTTGTAAAGAGGTGAAGATGTGTTTGATTTGAAAATTGTAATATAGTTTCTTCAGTCTTCGGTCTGTGAATTGTGTGCCATTGTCAGTAATCAGACCTTTTGGAAGTCCGAACCTGCATATGATCCTCTTCCAGATGAATTTCCTGGCTTTCTCTGCAAGAATTATTGCTCAAAGCTCTGCTTTGATCCATTTGGTGAAGTAGTCTATGGCTACTACAAAGTACTTAAGTTGTCCTGGTGCAATGGGAAAGGGCCTAAGGAAGTCAATTCCTTACTTGGGCCAGCTGGCTTCAGAGAAGTGTAACGGTTCTGGGTGCTTCTTGGAGACCTCAGAGAATCTTTGGCATTTGTCACATCTCTTCACGAAGCTCGTGCAGTCAGTTTTCATGGTGATCCAGAAATTCTGCTCTGAGTATTTTGGCAACTAAAGCTCGGCCACCAATGTGATTTTTGCAAACTCCTTCATATACTTCGGTCATGACATTGTTGACTTTGTGAGGGTTAAGGCACCTTAAAAGAGGTAGTGAGTATCCCCTTCTGAACAATAATCTTCCGCAAAAAGTGTAGTAGCTTGCCTATCTTCTGAATTTCTCATTATCTGGCGTCGAACTCGGAATTTTTCTAAAGTCAGATGGTTAAGGAGTGGAGTTTGCCAGTCTAGGCCTCCTACTTCTATGTTGCAGCTTTTGGATTGAAGGCAGCTCGGTTTCTGGAGCTTTATTTGGATCACATATTTGTTGTTCTGTGGCTTGCAGGTGCTGGCAAGCTTGGAGAGGATGTCAGCTCTGGTATTGTGCTCTCTGGTTTATGCATCACTTTCATGAGTCGAAATGTTGCATCAAGTTCTTTACCAGTGTTAGATATTTTTCCAGGAGATGATCTCTGGCTGTGAAAGTGCCAGTAACTTGGCCGATGACTAACATTGAATCAGCATTGATGATAAGTCTTTGAGCTCCAACTTCTTGTGTGAGCTTGAGGGCAGCTGTGAGTGCTTCATATTCTACCTGGTTGTTGCTAGCATGGAACTGGAATTGGAGAGATTGTTCGATTAAGATCCCTTTACTATTTTCAAGCGTGATCCCTGCTCCGTTTCCCTTCCTGTTAGATGCCCTATCCACATGTAGTATCTAGGAGTTGAGTTCTTGTTCGGGGATAGGGGAGAGCTCAGCAAGGAAATCGGCCAAGACTTGAGCCTTGATTAGCCCCCTAGGCTAATACTCTAGGTTGATATTCTAGGGTGTGCTTTGAGACTGGTTTGATCAAAATTTTTCTGATAGGTTGTTTGATTCGGACGATGATATAGTGGCTCTGGAAGTATGGTCTTAGCTTCCTTGCAAATACCACCACAGCAAAGACTAGTTTTTCAATCTTCTGATACCTCTGTTCAGGTCCTTGGAGAGTTTTGCTCACGAAATAAACAGGCTGTTGTTCTCTATCTCGCTCGGTTACCAGGACCGAGCTTACTGCATGTTCAGTTACTAATAGATATAGGAAGAGAGTCTCTCCTGGGCAGGATTTGGTGAGGACGGGCGGTGTAGAGAGTAACACTTTGAGTTCGACGAAGGCTTTTTCGCACTCTTCGAACCAATTGAATGATATCTGCTTCTTTTGTGTTTTGAAGAATGGAGTTGCTCTTTCCGCCGATCTCGACAAGAAGCGAGATAGGGCTGCTAGTCGACCTGTGAGCTACTGTACTTCCTTGACTGAGCTCATTTCCAACATTGCTCGGTATTTGTCAGGGTTGACTTCTATTCCCCAATTTGTGAGCATGAATCTGATTAATTTTCCTCCTTGAACTCCAAATGCACATTTTTCTAGGTTCAATCTTACGTTATATCTCCTTAATTGGCCGAATATTACTCCTAGGTCGTCAATGGGACTTCTAGTTGCAGGGGTTTTTGCCACCATATCGTCGACATACACCTCGACGTTTTTGCCGATCTATTTTTCAAAGACTTTGTTCATAAGTTTCTGGTATATAGCTCTTGTATTTTTCAGACCGAAAGGCATGACTCGGTAGTAGAAGTTGGCATCTTTGGTGAGGAATGCGGTTTTGTCTTCATCTTGTGGGTGTATTCTGATTTGATTATAACCAGAGTATGCATCCATGAAGGGCAGGTACTAGTAGCCAGATGCGTTGTCGACGAGCTTGTCGATGCTAGGTAATGGGTAGGAATCTTTTGGGCAAGCCTCGTTGAGGTCGGTGAAGTCCACGCACATGTGCCACTTTCCAGATGCTTTTTTTACCATCACGACGTTTGCTAGCCACATGGTATTTCTGATTTCCTTGATGAAGTGACCTTGAGGAGTTTTATGGTTTCTTCTAGAGCTACTCTCTGGCACTTGACTCCAAGAGTTCTCTTCTTCTGTGCTATTGGCCGAGCTTTTGGGTTGACCATGATCTTGTGGCTGATTACGTCTGGGCTTATTCCTGGCATATCAGCTGGAGTCCAGGTGAAGAGGTCGGTATTCTCTAGGAGTAAGGCAGTGAGTGTAGCTGATAAACTCGGGTGCATATCGGCTCCAATGAATGTCACTTTACTGGCTTCATCCCCGATCTGGAATGGTTGCAAGTCATCTATTAGTTAGGGACGATTCTAGATCTCTCTTCTGTGGTTGAGTTCGGAGATCGGGGGGTTTGGTCAGTATGAAGGACATTGTGTACCTGTTCAGTTTTGGACTCCTTGGTGGACTTTTTCTTCAATCATTCATTGTAGCATGTTCTTGCTCCTTTTTGGTCGGCATGGACTACTCCGACCTTAGATTTAACTTCACGGCTAGATGGGGTGTTGAGACTATGGCTCTTAGGGAATTAAGTGATGGCCGCCCCAGGATAATGTGGTTGGGACTGTTGGCATCTATGACAAGGTATTGGAGGTCGACAATCTTGGTTAGTGGTTCTGTACTGAATGTGGTCCTCAGCCACACATAGCCAAGTACTTTTACTCTATTTCCCGTGAATCCAACCAGCTCTCCATTGTATGGAAGAAGTAAGCTTTCAGAGAGTTGCATGCGTTTGAAGGTGGAATAAAAAATGATTTCAACTGAACTCCCTTGATCCACCATGACTTTCCTGACCAGAAAATTCCCGACAAGGATGAAAATTACAGTAGGATCATGTAAATTTTATCAATTCCTTTATAATCAGAGCCTGTGAAAGATTTTATCGGGTTTTTGGTCTTTGCTCTTGATGAGTGCGACGCTCCTTCAAGTGAAATGATTGCCCGGAGTGATTTTTTTCTTGCCGAGCTCGTCTCTCCTCCTCCTGTAAATCCTCCAGCAATGTGATTAATAACTCCTCGGATATTGGCTTCCTTGGGAGTATGAGACCGTGTTCTTCTTTGGGGTTTTTGTGCCTTGGTGGGGATTCGCTATCTAATGAAGAAGAGCTGTGATGTTTGTTTTTTCTTTCTCAACCTTGACCTCTTTTCTTCCTTTTCCTTGACGAATAGGTTCAGGTATCCTTGTCAAACGAGGCGTTTGATTTATGCTTTCAGATTTTTACATTCATCAAATGTATGTCTTGTGATGTTGTGATATTCGCACATTTTGTTTTTATCCGCGCCTTTTAGACCTGGTCGAGGCTCGCCTTTTATTGGTTTTATCAGCCAAGTATTGAATATTTCTCTTAGTATTATGCTTACTCGGGCATTGAGTGGCATGTAAGTGGTGAATCTTGGTTTCGAAGTCTCTGAGTTCCGTTTTTTATTTGGATTTGCTTTCTTTGTGCCTCTGTGCCGAGCTATCTTTTTCTTGGTTCTGGCTCTTCTCTACAGCTCGGAGTTCCTCGGCATTGATGTATCCGAGGGCTCTTTCGCGGAGTTCGTGTATGGTCCTGGGTCTGTTGATTGCCAGGTTTTCCTTAAAGGGTCCGGAATGCAGGCCAATTCGGATTTGGTGGAGTTCGACAGTGGGGTCGAGGTCTGGGATTTGCTATGCTTCTTCTTGGAATCGTGTCAGGTAAGTTCTTAAGGATTCATCAGACCTCTGTCTGACATGCTCTAATGAATCTGAGGTCTTGGTGTGGATTTTGGAGGACACAAACCTGTTGCTGAAGGCTTTTGCCAGATCCTCGAACTTATGGATAGAATTTCGATGTCACGACTCGACTAGGATCGTGACTGGCACGTGAGAAGTTCGATCCCCACATAAACCTTGTGATCTGGATACCGTACTATATGCTTACTTTATCTATAAAACATGATTTAATCATATGTCAATTTAACTAATAAACCTTGCTAATTTAGAAATAAATATCCTTTTCATAAATAAGATACATAACTCCAGCTACCAAATACATTTCACTGAGTTACCCATATACAAAATAACTATGGATAATATGCTATGAGATACAAAAGAATCATGATATAATCAAAATACAAAATAAAATGACTATATGCTGTCTGGGACCTTGCCCATCACATCACTGGAGCACATCTACCATGAACAAAAATAATACGGCTTCACGCCATTGTGAAGCTCACCCTAAACTGAAGAAATACTACTACTGAGGAGGTAGGAGAGGAGGATCCTGAGCTACGTCTATACCTATGGAAAACGAGTTTTGAAATCAAAACTCAGTGAGTGGACCCTTGCTCACAACTGTATATGGGATAGGGAAACATAATAAATAAATAACGGTAAAACGCAATATTTAAAAATAGTTCTATTTACTTTACATATTAATTATAATCTTTAAAATCTCAAGAATTACACGAGGGAACAAAACATTCATCAACTGGTCCCTAGCAAACAGGCTCCTAGCTAATGTGATCTCTTTGGTCCCTAGCGAACCGCGTCCTTCGCGGACAGATATAACTCAAGGATGACTTGTCCCTGGTGGGCCTTGGTATAACAAGGTTAACAGAATAAATACCGTTACCTCATAGTTTTGTTCCTCTCAGTAACTATCTCTATTCTAAAACCACTGAAATCATAAAAGGGGAGTTCTATGCTTCTAATTCAACATTTCTCATTACTAGTAATTATAAATTCTTAAATCTCAACCCATAAATCATAGCAAATCTCATTTATTCATTATCAAATTAATTACGAATTAAATCATATGAAGCCTTTTATGAAATAAATATGGTCTCATGTGTTTCTAAAATCATGATTTCATGCATAAGTTCAAACGGGGCATTTTTAGTGAAATATATTTCATGAAGCAATATCATACAAGAATCCATTTTATATCCTCTAAATATTCCATAATGCCAGTAAATAATAATGTAATGACCAAACTAATGCCATGAGCTCAAACCTACTCACCTGGAGGGGTAGACAATAGAGTACCAACACCATGGGGACTCTAGGGAGGAGGTATGGCACCAATGTCTGGCATTGAAGTCACAAAACTCTAGATTAGTCTCCATTAACCTCTAGATTACTCAAACATAACTTTAACAACATTGGGGGAGCACCCCCACTTAACAATAATGGAGACAAATAAAAAATCAATCACCAAGATATGAAAGGGGAAGGAAAAGAACAACAAAAGTCAATAAATCTTACCTTTGATCTCTTGGGAGGAAAAAAAATGGAGTGGATTTGTGAGAAATGAGTGGAAGAAGGAGTTTGGAGAGTGTAGGGTCGAAAATGGAGAAAAATTTCCGAGTTGTGGTGTTTAAAAAGTGGTGGAGGGGCTCACTTACACGAAACGCTGCGTTTGCACTATTCGTACACTGTTGACACCGCTTTAGCGGTCCTGCCAAGCCCAAGCACCATGAACATATCACTTATGATCGTTATAGTGGTCCCCAGAGAGCAAAAGACAGTGCTGCCACATGCATATGACTGTTATAACCACTATAGCGGTCCTCAGAGAGCAAAAGACAGTGCTGCCACATACATATGACCATTATAACGGTCCCCTGAAAGCCCAAACCAATGCTGCCGCTAACTGTGATCGCTATAACGGTGACAGTTCACCATATTTATTGCATTAAGGGTCCTCCATGCATCCCAGGGCCTACCTGGCAACATAAGTAGGCCTCGGGGGACCCTGGGGCAATACGGAACTTATCCGTTGCCACGTATACATTGGATGTCACATGTTATGTGATAGATATTGTGTTGTACTTGGGGGCAATAGCTCCCTTATATAGTGTGAGGTTGCCGTATGGTAAATCTGTCATGATCTTCCTTTAGATGTAGGAGATATTCCTGTGATTTGGTTAGCTTCAAAGATAGTGATAAAATATAATGAGATATATAGAGATATTATATAGGATTTGCGAGATATCCTTAACTAAATCTAGAGCAAATCCGTAGGGGGATACTATGCCATGCTGTCAAGCTGTGAGACCTTGAGGGAGAGAGATTTGGGATGGGCCGATCTTTGGGGCTCATAGTCGAGCTCTTATGAGTTGAGTCGAGGAGGTCGGCCCATATTTTCTAATCCAGTACGGCACCTAGAGCAATGTTTGCTTCGCACTATTTATCATTTGACATATTAATTGGTGTATTTAAAATGTAAAAAAGTGGGAGATGATGATACCTTACAAAAGTAACGTGTCAAATGTTGAGTTTTTTTGTGTTTTAACTTTTAAGTGATATTTGAAAATTTTTAAGTCCTGTGTTTCTTGCATCGACGAGTGAAGGAGGGGCAGCCAACCCGCTATGCGAAGTGGCAAGAACTTTTTTGATTTTTTGGTACGAGGCAAGAGCTTTAACCATGTGTGCTGGCCTCACATGGTTTGTATATATTAAAGTGGTATTGGCTACATGATTTGTATATATTAAAGTGCTGGCCTCACGTGCATGAAAAATTATTTGTATATATTAAAGTGGTATTGGCTACATGAAACCTTGAACCCACATGGTGGGCTTGGGCCCATTATAGTGTGGACCTAAACGTTGGGCCGATAACAAAATGTGTTAGGTTTGTTATTAATTATTTTGGTTTTTTTTCTATAGTAAGAGTTTAATTTTTATGTATTATTAATGTGAAACAATTTTATATTAACATCTAATTAGATGATGTCATATAAATAAAAATAGTTAAGTTTTACCTCCATTATCTCATAAAAAAATATTCAGTTATGTGGTAGTATGATTGAACGCCAATATAAAATTAATTTACACCAATATTGTATAGCAATTAAAACGTGGGATAATAGGGGAACATGATACTTTGGATGTACGAGTACAATTTTTTTCTATTAATAAATGACACAGCTTAAATTCAAAATCAAAAGGGATAACATAGATATCAACCATTCAACCTATTGGCCTTTTCCATTCTTACCGTCTTCAACTCAGACTCAAGTTGAAAGAGAAATTAAATACCATGGTGGTCCATAACTCGATCAAACCTCCACGTGCTAGAATTTTCCTCCAAACCTCAGTTGAATCTGCACTACTTTGCTAAGAGAAATGTTATTTCAATAGCGAAAAAGTGGATATCAATTAAGATACCTACTTTTTTATTATTGAATATGATGAATTAAGCTAAGAATTGGGAATTACCATTACATCTAATTATAATTAAATGGATGCCTTTAGAGAAATCTATTTTTTAGATGTTGAAATAAAATCTGTATTCTTTGACACTATTCATTAAAGTTTTTGAAGACAATAATTTGATGCAAGTTTTTTAAGCACGCAACGTACACTTGATGAATTAGCTAGAACCCATGACACTGAAACTATGCAATGTGGTCGATGTGTAAGTCTAGAGGAATAATATTTGCACATCATTAAACTTTTATCATATACTTATACTATATTAGAAGATAAAAAAATAATATTTCATATGGAAGGATAAAATAGGAAGAGAAAAAAGAAGAAGTTTTTTTTATATATCCTCTCTCCAAAAGCTTTCGTTCATTCTCTCTCTTTACCTCGTTTCTCTCGCTCACCCCTTTACAAAGAGAATAACCTCTCATCACTTATCGCTCTAGTCCGCCATCACCCACAAGTAAAAAATAGAAGGAGAATTAAGCTTTGTTGGTAGCACACAAAACTAGTCTTCATGTATAAAGGCTTAGTTTATTTCATTTGATTTTTCACGTGCTTGTGATTTATGTCTCAAAATATGGATGCTTATTTTGTTTAGAATTTTTTCAGTAATAAAATAAATTGATAATGACTCTGTTAGAAATTGAGATTTAATATTATTGCTAGAAATTGAAATTAGAAAGTTGTAAATGCGTGTTATGAAAAGTTGTAAAATCAATATGCAAAAAATTATAAACTATATCCATAAAGTGTAAACCAATTCTGAAAACTTATAAACCAATTGAGGATAAATACTAAATAGACTCGGGATAAAATATAAAATTATATATAGAAAAATTATAAATTAGTACATAAAAAATTATAAACCATATTCATAAAACATATAAACAAGTTTAAAAAATTATAAACCAATTGAGGACAAACTTTTTTGCAAATGGTTTCACATTTTATCCTGGACCTATTTAATATTTGTCCTTAATTAGTTTACAATTTTTCAGAATTGGTTTATACGTTTTATGAACAAGATTTATAATTTTTTACATATTCGTTTATAACTTTTCGTAACACGCATTTATAATTTTCTAACTCCAGTTTCCAATAATACCTGTAAATCTCAACTTCTAACAAACTTATTCTCAATTTGTTTGGTTGTTAAAAAAATTATAAAACAAAAGACTCAACCATATTTTGGAACATAAACCATAAACACATGAAAAATTAAATAAAATGAGTTAAATCTTTATGTATGAAGATTAGTTTTGTATGCTGTTAATAAAGTTTTTTTATTCTCCTTCTTCTACTTCTTCCCGTGAGCAACGTTAAATGAGAGCTGAGTCATGAGAGATTGTTTTCTTTGTAAGAGGATGAGAGAGATAAATGAGATAAAGAGGGAAAAAAAATTAAAATTTTTGGAGAGAGGACATGGCTGAGCCTTTTCTTTTTCTTCTTTTTATTTTTATCTTTTTATATTTTGTACCCTTATTTTATTCTCTAATATAATATAAGTGTACGATGGAACTGTACTGGTGCATAATTATCATTGTTGGTAAGCCTAAACGCCAAACCATGACACCGTCAAGAGAAATGTTAAGTTTGTACGAAATGTTTTTGTCCCAAAATATCTTGCAAAAGCACAAGTACGGTGTTCAGAACCTTTTCATTTTTCCGAAAACAAAAAAAGTAGCTATGTGATTGCAGCCACAGATTTCAAAATCAACCATTCATGTTTTGCAACCAGTAGCAGTACTGCATCCAACTAAGATCTTATCCTTGTTAATCCTCGTGTCATATCATAAGCAAAGACTTTGGTGTTGTGACTACAATTATAGGTGAATTGTTGATGGCAACTTTGCAACAAGGAGTTCAACCGGCAATGGCCACAGATGTTTTTCAAGAGGGCGATATCCACTGGAAGACGCTCAAGGTTGACGCATCCCCAAAGCCATTGCTAGTGTTCACGCCCACCGTGCCAGACGCATATCACGTGATATTGTTCTGCCATGGCTTCTGCATTCGCAACTCCTTCTACTCTCAGCTCCTACGCCACATAGCTTCACATGGATTCATAGTTGTCGCTCCTCAGCTGGTATGTCTACTCGAAGAATTTCTCATCTTAAAGAAAATATTTAGAGCAAGACATTTTGATTTGTCACATTTATTGATTAATTGACATGTTGGTTTTGTAGAAATCATCTCCTCTTAGATATTGTTCAGTCATCCCCGGTGTTTCTTTTAGATTTTGGAAAAAAATTATGAAGCTTAAATTTATATTTAATTGAAAAAATTTATGAAAAAAATTTTAGCTTCTATAAAAAAATTTAAAATTGATTTTTTTAAGTTCTAATATTTTTAAAAAAATATTTAAATATATGAAAAGTGATTTTTTTTTTTGAACAATTAATTTTGGAACTCCGAAATACCATACAAACGCACTATAAATGCTTGTCAATGAATGAATGGAAGTTATGTTATATATATTTAGTAAATGTTTCATAATTTAAATGTTATTAAATTAGTAAATCAAATTAATATATGAAATTGTGTATGTGAGTTATTTTGGCCATTAGTATAATTCTTGAAATTGTAAATTTTGAGCCAAGATAATCCCTGTCTCCATTTGTATTACTTTGTCGTCACATTTTGGCTAATGTACTATGTTAAATGATATATTGATGTTAGGTTTCAATTCTAGTTTGTTTTGTTAGAGGTAGAATTGTGAAGGCATGCAAAATATATTAATAATGTTGCTTACATGTCAAATTCATGTTATAACTAGGGACTGATCTATGTATAAAATTGGGCGCACTCAAGCCGCTAGTACAATTTAATAATCTTATTAAGAGTATATATGTATGTATATATTTTGCCTCATTAGGTTTGATCTCAAATTATGATAAAAGTGATGTGAAATAATTTGTTATGTTTAAGTATTATTTTTGCTCCTACCACTTAGGTTTTCTGAATCTGTCATTGATTAAAACCTTAAATTATGCTTATCTCCATCCAGTTTAATTGGCCGGGGTTAAATAGAATATCATTTTCTATCACTGACATACATGTCAATTAATATAGCTAATAAAAAACAATGTGATGACGACCCAATAATAAAGTAGGGTTAAGAACTAATATTACTCATATCTTATGATTTCAATGGACTAAAAAGTTAATCCTTAAATATCAATGACTCACGTATACAATTTCATTCCATATGACAACAAATGACCTGTATAAGAGGGAAATGAACTAATTGGGGACATATAATTCTGATGGGTTTTTCTTAACTGTTTTTTGCATCCATCTAAGGTTAGCTTCTGACCTTTTCAATTTCATTCACGTGCTAGTTTTCCACTGGCTGTATCCCTATGCTTGGACCCTGCGAAGTGAAATTCGCTGGAAAAGTCGTGGATTGGATAGCAGACGAGCTTCAACCCTTGCTGCGCACTGAATTGAACAACGTCGAACCCAAATTGGAGAGGCTCATTCTAGCGGGCCACAGCAGGGGTGGCAAAACAGCATTTGCAGTGGCACTTGGTCATGCTAAAACCAAGCTCAAATATTCAGTGCTTATAGGCATAGACCCCGTGGCTGGCCCTAACAAGTGCAAGATTTGTAGAACACTACCTCCATCCTCACCTACGTGCCTCAGTCCTTCAATTTGTCAATGCCCGTCGCCGTGATTGGATCTGGGCTGGGCCCAGAGAGGCCCAATAGGTACATGATGTCGTCATGTGCACCTGATGGGGTGAACCATGAGGGGAGTTCTACAAGGAGTGCAAGCCCCCTCGTGCTCATTTTGTTGCAAAGGAGTATGGTCACATGGACATCTTGGATGATGACACCCCAGGGATCATGGGGGAGATGATATCAAAGTGTATGTGCAAGAATGGGGAGGGTCCTAGGGAGTTTATGAGGAGGACAGTGGGTGGGTTGGTTGTTGCATTCTTGAGGGCTCGCTTGAAGGGCCAGTGGGAGGATTTGCATGCCATCTTGGCAGATCCTAGTATTGCTCCTGCCAAGTTGGAGGATGTTGAGTATGTGCCAGCATAAGAAATTTTTCAGATGTTGTTAGAATTAATATATATATGTTTCATTCACAATTTGATATTTTAAATTTTTAATCATTTCATTAAAAACAAAATTTGGTAAATGAAATCCAATAAAATTGGAAAAAAAGTGTCAAAAATTACAAATAGAACAAAACAAATCTTTTTTGTTAATTTCTTTTAAATAAATATATCTTCCAATTTTTGTCTATTATAACATTCCAATATTCAAGTGTATTGGTTATGTTGAAATATTGTATTGATTTCTGTCCTGTCCGTGGGAAAGTGTACACAGGCGTATTATACTAAACACATTAATTCAGTAATAAAAGTCCCATCGACAACATTAACCATAATATTAAGCTTCCTAACGCCAAGCTTTTTTCAAATAAAAAATTCGATCCGAAAAGAAAAGATGTACACATATTAATTCCTGATTTTTCCTTTTTGTTATTGGTCGGAAGTCCCTACTATTTTTAGTTCTCTGAGTTTGGTAGCGTAATATCAAAGGTTAAGATTATATTATTCCTTAGTTTTTGCTGGTTATCGAAAGCAAAAGAAATACATAAGTATATAAAATTTAATATGATTTGATTTCGTTGTTTATATTCATAACTTTATAAATCTTTCAACAACTTTTAAATGGGTAACTCCTAAAAGTCAACCCATGCAATAAATCATTGTCACTTTTAAAGGATATATGAACCCAAGGCCATAATTATAAGTCAATTCTTTTGTAAAACTTCAACTTCTGAACGTCGCACTTGGGGTTAAATCGCAACAGATCTTTCATCTGTTCGAATGTTAAGATTATTTCTTGACCCACCCACATTCATAACCCAAACTTGACCCAAAGACCGTTTATGCAGCAAAATTATGTTCTCTCCATCTCTCTCTGCAGTCTGTATCCTCCCAGAGTGGATCATAATTCATACTACTGCACTCTGCAGGGCCTTAATTTTACCCCAATATCCAGAGGTTTTTGTTTTTTCCTTTGTCAAAAACTTCTGTCCCATCTTTAAGCCCAGTCCTTTTTCGTCGACCAAACAAAAACCCAGTCCTTTCCAAATTTCAGACAGAGAACAGATATGACAAACAACTTCGACCAAAAATATATGACAAATAATAATAATAATAATAACAATGATGATAATGAAGATATTTTCTGTCCCGCACCCCAATACAAAAATAAGTTATTTAAGAATATTACTCAGTCACTTTTTATTCGATAAATTAAGTTATTAAATATATTGTTAAAGTGAATTACAGTAATTAATTTTGATATTTAAATATTTTTTATTTTATTTATAATATTATTAATAAAATTTATAAATTTATAAATTGAAAAAAAAGCTTTTATAAATTTAACCTTGTGATTTTATTTGTCTGACGGGCGAGACGAATGTATAATGTGTGATTTTAAGAGCATGTCACAATAATTTTTTAAATACTTTGGTTTTTTATACATTTTTTAAATGAAGTCTTTAATCTTAGCTGATAATTTCTTTTTGACCTAAAACTTGTAGCAACTGATTTTTAGAATGAATTAACTAGTTTATTATTCATGAGATTACAAGGATGATAATAGTAAAAAATATATATTAAATATTAAATTTATTTATATATTTTTAAAAAATTATACTTCATACATATTTATGTAATAAAAAATTTATTGCATTCCTTTAAATGAATGTATTAATTTCTGTAAAATATAATATAAAATAAATAATTAAAAAAATGAAGTATTAAATTAAATAAATAATTTGTCCAATATTATTTATATAGCATAGATATTATGAAACAAAGAGAGCCATAACAAAAAATTAACTTTAAGATCATACTAAACTATAATATCATAACATCATTCCTTTGTGTTCCACAAAATAGCACAATATTTAGATATTAGTTAGGCATATATCTGACGTTATTTTAATACATATAAAGCATAGATAATGGCATATTGACTAAATCAAAGTTAAATATATTTGAGAATTAATTGTGATTGTTCATAAAAAAAGAATTAATTGTGATTCAATATAATTATTTTATTCATTATAAATGATACATTCTTTGAAAAAAAGACTCGAAAAAATTTGATATTATTTTTTCATGTTCTATATAAAATATTATTTTTTAAAATAAATATCTAATTTTGAAAAATTAGTATATATGATACCATTACAAAAAAAATCAACTTCATACATAATTATTTTAATCTTTTTTAGTCAAAATTAATTATTTAATTATATTTAAATTGATTTTAAATCAACCTTATTTCGTCCAATCAATTTTTATGCTATTTGAATTGAATTTGTTTTAATATACGATAAATCAATTCTTTAATTCTTTAGTTAATTATAAATCAATATTTGATCAATTTCAACAAATAAATAATTTTAATCAATTATAATTTTCTAATTACTTTCCTTATTTGATACTGTTTTAATCAAATCAAATAAAAAAATTTCTAGAAACAAAATAATAGTAATGACTAATTTCATTTTAAAATCAACATAGTGTAAAATATTATAAAGAAATCAGTTTTGAATTTTTAATTTCAAAAGGATATATGATATCCTAAAGTTGTAAAAAACGGATATAATATTCTTTATTTTAAAACATATATAATCTTAAAGCTCAAGAATCGTGTAAAATAGTTAATAATATAATATTAAGAAACATATATAATATTAAAGATCTGTTTGAAAATGGACATCTGATGTAATTTTATATAATATTAATTTGCAATAATAATATAAATAAATTGATATCAAACAATATCAAATAATAATACTGATAACAAAATTGTTGATCAATCATCAATCAATTAATCAAAATTAATGTGATATAAAATATTAAAAAGAAATCTATTTTTTTTAATTTAAAACGAATATAAGATATTCCAATGATTTAAAAAATGGATGTAATAGTAAACATTAAGAATCGATTAAAGTAATTAGTAATCCAATATAAAATGGATATAATATTCAATAATAATTTAAAAATTGACATATGATAGAATTTTAAATAATATTAATTTTGCAATAAAATACTCTTTAAAAGTCAATTAAAAGAACATACTACTAATGAATAATTTGAATTTTAAATTAATATATTTTTAAATATTGAGAAAATATATATTATTTAAATTTAAATATGCATACAAAATAAAAACAAATAATTTTAAAAAATCAATATATATATATATATGGCTTCATTATGGAATTCATTTAACATTTATGATAGTAAAGCATTTAATATTTTATCAATATATTTATAAAAATAATTAATTAATATAATTATTGAAAAAACTATAATTAAGATTTGATAAAAAAAAATAGATGAATTTTTTATGCAGAAAATGAATTCACGGGAAATAACACGTGAAGTTTTCCTTATTTGGAAAATTCCCTTTTACAAAATATAAAATATTATTTCTTAAAACAAATATCAAATATTAACTATATTTATTAAAATTATTATAGATGATACATTCTCTAAATAAATAATAGGAATAAAAATATCAGAATAAATTTTTTCCAATCCTATATCAAATATTATTATCGCGAAAAAAATAATCATCTCATCTGTGTAATCAATCCCATTAAATAGGACCCTTAATTAAATATAAATATCAATAATGAACTATACGAAATAAAAATTGAACAATCTATAGCATCGGTGATAAAAATAAAAAAAAATTATCCATTACAATATTGCATGAAAATCAGAACTTGTATATCAACTACCAACAATAAGCTAAACTTATTAATTAAAAAAATAGAAAACAATTTTCTAAACAACAATATAAACTTAAAAATAATTAATTTCTACTGTACTAAAGAATACGAACTGAGAAAAAAAAAGTGCTCCAAAGTAAAAGCAGTAGTAATGACGTAATAAATGTCCATCGCAACTTGAAAAGATTTTCATGTTATCGGCAACTACAATAAAAATGCAAGTATCTCATTTCTTCATGAGCTTAGTTTGCAAAATATCATCCATCCTGAGTCATGATCTGCTGAAATGAGAATGAAGAATATAAACAAAAAGACATGGAATAATCAGAAGTAAGAAACTATAATACCTCTAGTACACATATCTATAGACAAGTTTGGTATGGCAGGACCCACCTATGTTACCAAGAAGGCCCCAGATGCATGGTTGGTCCTTCAACAGCTGAACAATGGGGCCGACATGATCAGTGTCGAAACAGCGTTGTTACAGTCACAAACTCCCCTTACCCTATTTAAACCCTCCCCTATTTGTGAAAACCCATCTAAACCAAAATCATTACCCCCAAATCTCTCTTCTATTCCCTCCACTCTTAACCCCTACTTAGATCTACCTCCTCCAAGCTTCAAGATGAGTAAATGTTGTTAGATTATGTCTTCTTCCTCTCCATTCTTCCACGTTCTTGGGGTGGGTGTTGGTATTTCTTAACGTTGTCAAAATGCGATGTTCCTCCAATGTTGTTAGAGCTAGAATAGAGTTATATAAGGATTATTAGAGATTATGTAGAGTTTATGATTGCTATGACAGACGTTGGTACCATCCTTGCTCCTTAGAGCTCCCATGGTATTGGTCCTTTGCATTCCATCCCTCCAGGTAATGGGTTTGACCTCGTAATCTTATGTTGGTAATTATGTCATTATTTTCTAGCAACATAAAGTATTTAGAGATTAGAAATCGAGTTTTTACATGATATGAATTTTATGCGAAAATATGTAAGAACTAGAAATTGCTTCCTTTTGAAATTGTTCATGAAAAATATTAGTTTCTCAAATGCATGAGACCATATTTGAACTATAAATTCTGTAAATGATTCGATTCATGATTTTGATTTTAATTAATTTATGAATATGAGATTTAGTTATGGCTAATGAGATGAAATGCAAAGCTTTATGTTTATTCACGAGAAATGAGAGAAGTTGAACTTAAATTATAGAACTCCCCTTTAAGATTTTAGTATGGATTTAGAACAGAGAATTACTGAGAGAAACAGGGCTGCGAGTTAATGACAGTTAAATCGTTAACCTTGGTATACTAAAGGTTTGCCAGGGGTAAGTTATCCCTATTTGAGATCAATCTGCCAGGGACGCGGTTCACTAGGGACCGTTAAGATCTTAGCTAGGTCCTCTTGTTTGTTAGGAATTGAGCATCACCTTTCAGTTATGGATAGTCTGTTTTTCTCATAATTTCTTAAGAAATAAAGATAGTTTATATTTCCAGCAAATTTATGATTTCATGATTGTTATGCATTATAAATGAAATGATTCATAAATGTTGCATTATTATTTATGTATCCTTCTTCTTGTCCCATGTGTGATTATGGATGAGGATCCATTCACTGAGTTTTATGATAAAACTCACCCTTCTTTTCCTTCCTTTTCTCACATATACAGCAGTAGCATTGGATCCTTCATCTCCTCCCACTTAAAAATAGTATATTCTAGTTTGGATGAACTTTGTGTTGTCGTGAAAGGTTATGTTTTATAGAGTACTCCAGTGATGTTGTGGACAGAGTCCCAGACCACATATTTATATATTTTGCATTTTGATTACTATGATTTAATTGAATGTAAAATAATATAAATTCATGGTTCATCTTGTAAATGAAGTATTCGGTATATTTTGTATAACAACTACAGTTTTATAGATGACGTATGGAATGAGTTATTCAGAAATTATTGTTGCCTTGATTTGAATATTTATAAGCTAAGATATATATTGATTTATGATTTGATATGAATAATTTATGCATATAGTATGACTCAGCAATCATGAGACTTACGTGGGGATGGAATTCCCCACGTGCCGGTCACGATTCAAGTTGAGTCATGACAAAAACCTTCACATACTAGCATAATTACTAAAACAAAAAGAATGAAATGGCTTATACAGAGTGCAAGGAATGAAGAATATAAAACGAACGACAAAAAATAATTGAAAGAAAAAATAAAAAATTAACACAATTACCAAGAACAACAGAATGGGATGACTGATATAGAGTGCAATATACCAATTCTATAATTTGCTCACATATATTTAGACTATTTTGTTGTTTATCAAATGATGGTCTTGTTATTTATCATTCACATTGAATGGTCACAAAAATAAAAAAATGAAAATAACAAAGAGTAAAAGTTGAAATATAACTTCATATAATAGAAAAATGTAAAATAAAGTTTAAGAATAGTCATTGTGCACACCATATTTTGTCCAGACACTTTTGTTTTTGTTTCTTTAATTTCAAATAAAAATGCATCTCATTCAACCCATTCCAATTTATCCAACCTATTTTATTACAGTCTATTCCAGTTTGTCCTTCTTGTCATAGCCCATGTTCTATTGGTTCAAAAATATATATGTATAGTTTTCTTTTAACTCATTCTTGTTGCAACCAAAAAACAAAAAAGGACGTTGGATTCCTTCTAGCTGTTTCTCAAAGGGGAAAGGAAACGGTGGACATCATGATGAATTCCTCTTCCTAGCGGCATCTTTCTTTTTCCCTTTCATGATGACAGGTCCAATCCAACCTGTAAAATTAAATCCTCAATGATTTCATTTGACTAACAACGTGATATAATCATTCAGAATCAACAAGAATTGGTGACAGAAGAAATATTTAAGGAGCCAGAATTACAATCAGTAAGCAAAATTCAAACACCGAAAAAAAAAATACATTTACATACATCAACAAGCCAACGAGACAAAACCTGCAAAATTCTAGTAATACAATCAAGTAGCAACAATATCATCATCAGAAAATTTAACAAAAAGAAAACACAAAAAAAGGGGGAAGTGGCCGTGGCGGTGTTCCTCCCCTGCCACCAGCCGCGACCTCACATCATCATCATCTTCAATCTCCTCTCTGGTGGCTGTAACACCCCGATTTTTCTGTCCGAGGGAAATGACCAAAATGCCCCTGAGGTCATTTCCTGACCCGAACTCGAGGGTAACCAACTCGGTCATCCTCGAAGGGTCAACTCAATGTTTGAAAGGGATTGAATGGCCTTTGAATGCTTTCCGGAGCGAAATTTCGTTTCAGATTTGGTCAAAATGACCAAAATACCCATATAAGCGTTTTTCGCAGCGGGTAAAGTGCCCGTTTGAGTAGGAACTTTCCCAGGTTTAAAACATGATTTCATGTGTCTAGAGTCTCTGTTCAAGTCCCGGTGGTCCAGGGCAGTTTTAGTGCAAAATTACGATTTTGCCCACAGAATAGTGTTTTTGAGCTTAATAGCGTAATTAAGCAAACCTAAGCAATATTAGGCTCTAAACGAAGATTAATTTATTTCCCTAATTAATCTAGAGTCAAAATAATTTATTAAAGTTAATTAGAACCTAAAATTGCTTAGATTAAACTTAAATCCTTTTTAGAACTCAAGATTCTAGTCTTGGAATCTTGAATAGTGTTTCTCTCCAATTCCTTAAATCAAGGAAATGTGTCTAGAGTTGTTTAGACTCTAAATTGAGGATTTAACTCTCTAATGGTGCAAGACCACTCCTTAATTATGTCTAGACCACCTTAAGTACCCATTTCACTTACCTAAACACTTTCTTACAAATTCCTAATCTTAAGCATAATCAAAGATACACCTAAACACAACTCTAAACCACAATTAAAATGCAAACTAATCCTCCCCATGGGCTGATGCATTTCGGCCAGCACCTTTCCCCCATTGACCACATGTTTAATTATTTTCTCACTCAAAGAACCATGCTTGAGGCCATACCTTGAACCATACCTCACCATACCTTAAGCCATACCTCAAGAACACATTATCTCACCTCATGGAACACATGGAACCCTCCAATTCTGCACCCTCATGGCCGAAACCTCCTCCTCCATGAGCTCCCTCCATTTGCTTCATTTCTCTATAAATAGAATGCCTTGAGGAGCTTGCACCACTTTTAGATCATTTGCTAAGTTTAGGAGCACTCAAAGCTTTTCCTTTTCTCTCAAAAGTTCTTGTGTTCTTCAAGTTCTTCAAGCTCTTCAAAGTTCTTCATCACCTTCATCTTCTTCTTCCATCTTCAAGTTCATCACACCAAGTAGGGATTTTCTTTCATGTATTCTTTCTTTAAAGTTCTTGTTCTAAAGCTTAATGTTCATAGTTTTCTCTTGATTCTTTTTAGAACTTCTTTTCTTTCCTTTACCTTTTCATTTTTAGGCCATGGGCCTTGGAGAACAAAGGAATGAGAGCTTGATGATGAGAGTTTCATGATGATGTTCATCACTTGAAACAAACTCTAGAGCTTGATTTTTGTTCTTGAGCAAAAGTGTTTCTAGATTTTCCTTTCTTGAACTTTGAGAACTTTAACTTTGATGGTGTTTTAAAATGGCTCTATGAACTCAATGATGAGGACTCATGATGTTGGTGTTAATATATCATCAAGATCATGAACTCTAGAGTTTTAAAATGCACTTTTCTCTTCTTGGAGATTTGGCCATTTCCTTGAGATTTTCTAAGTTTCATAGTTTGATTCCCAAAGATATTATGTTGAGTTCTAAGAACTCCAAGCTGACTTTACCTTGTTTGAATGAGTTTGGGTTAAGGTTTAAATTCCTTTAAAGTCTTGTTAAGAGCTCTAGAAAGATAAAATGAACTTGCATAATTTATTTTATGCTTGCATTCATATTTACATTCTTGCTATGCATCTTTACTTTCAAGCTATCACCTAAGAACATAAAGATTAAAATGGAACTTGTATCATCACTTAATTTATTTCTCAAGCCTTTCTATTTAGGCCCAAAAGTCGATTGTTGTTGGGCCTAGAGCACTAAAATAAAGAATTGAACTTGCATTATCACCTAATTAATTTCTCGAATGCCTATCTATTATTAAAGTCGATTGTTGTTGGGCAGCACTAAAATAAAGAATTGAATCTTGCATATTTACTTTCAAGCTTGCACGTTTAAGATTATGCTTCGCATATTTACTTTCAAGCTTGCACGTTTAAATTATGCCTTGCATATTTAATTTCAAGTCATCACTTTACTTTGAAAGCAAGATAAAAATGTAAAGCATGAGCACGTTTAGTTTATGTCGTAACTTAAGAACCTAGAGCTCAAAGACTTGCCCATTTCATTCCAAGTTAAAGTTTAATGCAAACCACACTTTGAATGTATGTTTTTCGTAAGTAGTGATGATGGACTTGCAATGAGTTTTCATCTAGCTACTAGGACCAATAGCCTATGTTTTAAGTTTTCCTTAAAGTTTTACAAATTCTTTATTAGGTTATGTCATTATAAGTTGTGATTCCAATCTCTTTTAGGGGATGGAATATGTTTTGGTCACTGACCTAAGGCTTCACTTAGCCTCTTGATGAATTAAAATGTTTTGCAAAGAGTTTTAGAAGTTCTAGATTGATTAGGAGAAACTAGTTAACTTATGTACCTAGAAATGTCAATTTACTTCTCTTATTGAGGCAAGATGTTTTCGGTTCTGATGTGGTGAATGTGATGCTGTATGATGATGTTTTCATGTGTTGGAATGTGTGAAAATATCGTATGATGATGTAGAAGCAATCCTATGCATGATAGGTGAAAAACTAGCTAACTAGAAATACCGTAAAGCTAGAATTTAACATAGTTTTGACCCATTTGTTTATGGAACTAATCCAAACTGTTTTAATGGGGACATAATCAGATTTATATTGTTTAGACATGAAAAACTTGGTATCATTTGAGTTAGGAATTGAATTCTAGCACCTATGGGAAACTAGTAACTAGAAAACCGTAAAAATGCAAATGTAGAACTCTTAGAACATTTAATTTTCTGGATTCTGTCAGCACCCTTACAACATGATAAACATGATTAATAATTAGTCCTTGGCATAGGAATGCCTCATAATTGATTTAGATTTAATCATAAGCGCCCTTGGTAGCGGAACCAAGAAAGGGTCTAAAGCGTAAGTTACTAGAACCCGTATTCACATGTTAGGATTTCCACCTATGCTATTCAGATTTAAAAGCAAAATGAGAGGATTATGAATGATGTTTAATTATAAGCCTTAGGTGCTTAAAATATGAGCAGCGGATGTGTGAGAACTATATCTCAAGATTAAGACCTGTAAGGGGTCAAAGCGTAAACTACCGTAAGGGTAAGCGTTTGGATGATTTATGATGATGCATGAAGTATGCTAATGATGATGATGTTATTCATATGAGAACTTATGAGATTATATGTTAATGTGGCATAAAGCAAATTTGGAAGTAAATTGATTGTAATGAGTTTTGTGCCAATTTCCGACAAATTTGGGGACTTAAGAGATTTTGAAAATTAAAGGTACTAAGATGGGTTCTAGGATGACACCGGTTCAGAGCACCTCCATAGAACTCATGTGACATCGGTACCATTTTATACTCTTAGGTGACACCGGTTAGTGACGAGCACCCACAAGAGTTTTGCCCCTAACCTGCTGAGATAGTCGGATTGTAATCACGCTTATCGTTAAGTGGTAAGTAAGAACTAGTGACTGACTAGTTAGGTATGAGTTCATAACCTAGATGTATGACACGTTAGGTGACACCAGGTTCAGTAAAGCACCCCGATTCGATTGTCTTTTAGGGTGGCCCATGAGGAAGAAAGTTCATGATTATGATTATGTCACTAAGTTTTGTCCCGTATAGAATGTTACTATTGCACTTTATGCCACCAAGAATGATGATGCTTGATGTTATGTTTATGTATGTGCATCGGTAGTGCCATGCATACATTTTCTAATATGTTGCATCCATGACATTAAGATCATCCTAAAATGAATGGACCTTGGCTAAAATATATTTTAAAGTTTAAAATGAACCTAATACATGCTCGATCATTTTGTATAAATAAACCCGAGTTCCTGAGGGCGTGAATGATGACACCTAGGTAGTAGGAGACCTCTCGGGGATTCTTTAGCAAGATTTCACCTCTCTGCTCTCTTTCTTTCCGTCCGTCTTGAGATGGCGGCGTTAAGTAGTGTTCGTGGGCACCCCAGGCATGGGAGGTGCACTATGACCGGCTCACGGGTCATACCATTTGGCGGTGCAGTGCGGGTTTTCATGCGTGGGGCGCCGCCACGCTCATCCGTGCACACCGCCATCGCTTCTCCGGCTGCACCTTGGCGACGACGGCGGGTTTTTGGCGTCGCGGCGTCGCCATGACGAAGAGTGCTCGCATGCACCGCCGCCTTAGCCATGCGAGACCATCCGGGTCGTGCCGGACCCACTTCTCGGAACCGACCGTCGAGGACCCGCCTACTCATCCATTATAGCGAGAGCTGCCCCACTCTCCACCATTGATAAGGGAGAGCGTTGAGGATACCGTGACTTCGACCAGGCTTGCGGCGGCAGAATCACGGATGCCACCGCGAAGTCACTCGATCCCAGATTCGCCTCTTTACGCCCGAGAGCTGCCACGGTTTCCGGATACTTGCCTCGTTCACGAGGCGGACGTCGATGGAGAGGTGCCGATCGGCCGATGGAGTACGGTTAGAAACACACACCACTTAGATAGGGGATAAACCTTCTTTTGTTTAGAGGTTATCCTATTAGGTGCACTCGGGTAGGGGAGTAGATTATGTTCATGTTTTATGTTGTATTTTCTTTTATGCATTTCCCCTGTACTAAACTAAGTCCTACACTTATAAGTGGGCAAATTATATATATATGAGATGATATTCAGTGATGTTCATGTTGTGCCTCATGTTATGATGTTGTGAGATAATTGTTTCACTTTACATGGTGTACCGCTCATCGTATCACGCGGCTCTCACTTTTATTTCAAAAAAAATTTACCCGTATTTTCCGCTAAGTAATTCAAAGTTAAATGAGAACTATGAAGTAACAGACTAATGATTAACCTAAATATGTTCTAGAGTATTGGGTTAAAAATTAGGATGTTACAGTGGCCTCCTCTACTGTCATCATCATCATCACACCACTGCCATAACCATTGCTTCGGTCCTTATCAATTGTCCAGCCAGAGTCGCGTAGCACTGTCTTTCCCATCGGCCAACATCGCACCAACAAAGCAGCCACTGCACAAGTCAAGCCTCCATCCTCTTCATCGTGAAACCACCGTCGGCCAAGACGCGCCTCTTCCTCTGCCACCGTGCGCGGCCTCGTGTCCTCCTTCTTTTGAACATGGCTTCGGCCAGCTCCCATCCGCAGCACCCATGCTTCGCAACCTAACTCCGTCGCGAACAGAACCTCCTTCCCAGCTCAGCCATCAGAACCGTCGTCGCCTTCCACATCCACCCCAAGCCAAATCGCGCCTACACCAATCTCTGCTTTCTTCCACCTTCCTCGGCCACTCATCCGTTAACCATCGGAAAGCTCTACCACCGTGAAGTCCTCCCGATCTCACCGCCGACACCCTCACCGCCGCAAGATCGCTCCGATCTCGCCATACTTGCACCGCCATACACAGCCGTGAGCTCCTTCCCCCGCCGGCATCCACCCTCTTCTTTGGCCGCTCCCCTTCCTCGGTCTCCCTACCGGTGGTAGCGGATCGACCTCCTAGCTGCGCCGGCTTTCCGCCTCTCTCATGGCTTCACTCTCCCCATTTCTCTTTCTTTACCTCTCTTCCTAAATCTTTTTGACTCCATTTTCTCTCTCTTCCCCTTTGTATGTTAATGTGTGTGCGCGTGTTAATTTTTGGGTAAGTGGTTTTAGTGTTTCGTGTGTGTGTATGTATGTGTATGTATGTGAGAGCAAGTGTGTGTAGGTGTTGAGTGGGTGCGGTGATGAGCCCTACTCCCTAAATGATATATACTTTTATTTTATCTTTTTATTTATTCTTTAGTTTATGTTAATAAGAATTAGGTTGATTTTATTCTAAAAAAAAAGATTTTGCTTTAGCCTTTTTTATTATGATTTGAGTTGAACTAAACAAATTGTGTTCAAGGAATTTTTTTATTATTATTTAGTGTTTAGTGATTTTGTGTTAAAAATATTCAAAAAAATAAAAATTGATGAAAAGAAAATGATAATTAGGGTCCTTGATTTGTTGTTTTTAGTTTTTAATCATCCTGTTTGTTTGTGTTTTTGCTCAAATCAATTATGTGTTTATTATTTGTTATGAACTAGCTTTGTCAGTCAATCCACTTTAAAAAAATTTAAAATCAATCAACACATCTTCTCTTTTTCATTAATTAAAATCCATCAACACACAATCATTTTCTACAAAATGATGTGACTTTAAATTCCTCATTGCACTAGAGGATACGTTGATATAACCAACAACTATCAAGTCAAAATTAATTTTTCATTAAATTGTGTTATCTTTTAATTTAACTTTCTTTTATTTTATTTATTTTGTTTTTATATAATTGTGACTTTTGGGAAAAAATAAATATTATTAAAATTATAATTAATTTTCATAATAAGCTCTAGGATAACTATATTTATACGGATGTATTAGAGGTGTAGTGAGATTATGTTTCCACCCTTTCCTAATCATAATCAGACTCCCGAACCTTTGATCTCTTTAAAAGACCAGTTTGCAAATTAAAGATTTTTCAATTTTAATCAGAATTAAAGTTGGTGGCGACTCCCATTTTATTTATTTTAAAATAGGTTGTCATCCTCGTTGCGACACCTTCCGGGTATGTTGTGACAGTCATTATCGTTTTAATAATTGTATAAAGAGAAACTTATACATAATGCTTATTCTAGTTGCCTTATTAGTTCCTTTATTTATTATGATGCATTATCCCTTTCTAAAGGCACTTTCTTCTAAAGAAAGTTCTTTGTCAAATGACTCATTCTTTTTCATGAGGGAAAAAAAAGAGAAAGTTCTCATATCAACAAAAGCTCACATATCATCACTGAATATAATAACAATAATACAAAAAAAAAGGATGATAGTCCCCTCCCAACTCATTGTATATAGCCACAATATAGCATTTGAAAGTATTAACTACTCATAGTAAGAAAGATAAAAGCAAAAACTAAAAGGGATACGGAGATGTAAAACCATTCAATTGCATCTAAAAAAATAATATCCATTAAATAAGGGGTGAAATTGAACAAAAATTATTGTAATGAAAAATTATATTATATATATAAATACAGAAGAAGAAAGTAGATGATGGAAGAACAATACAAAAGAGAAAAGAAGAAAAAGGAGAAGAATGAAGATAACAATAGTAAAAGAATGAGAGCATAAAAATTGAAAAAAAAGAGATCAAAAGAACAAATAGAGTGAAGGAGAATATGAGAGTTTGAAGTCCAAAAGAAAGGGAAAATGAATATATAATAATTAAAATATCCAGTCATAATTTACCAAATATGTTGATATCTCACATGAAAATAGTCAAATAGTTATATAATTAGAATTTATTTGATATTTGATAATGCATATAGAAATTACATTTTGTAGTGTAAATTAAATTAGATCATTTCTTAAAAAGGAAACTCTTGAATAAATATTAAAAATCCAATCATATAAAATCACTACTTCATGCTTATGTTTATAGAAATTATGCCTGTGTGAAGGTAGTTTTAAAATTGAAAGAAAATAGATCAATTTAAATTGATATGACTTTTGATTGATTGTTTTAATTGATCAATCATATAACATAAATGTCCATTATAATTGATTGATTTTTTTAATTAATTTTATGGATGTAATTTACCTATCTATTTTTAACTACAAATTATAATAAATCAACATATTTATTAAAAACCCCATTTTCATTTTCTCATAAAAAATTTATTTCTTTATTCTGAACAACGGAAACAAAGAAACCCAAATCTAAAGTGACTGAGAGTGTAACAACAAGACCTTTAATTTAGATTTCATTTACACTAAATTCTTCGAATCTGTTATCATCTCATAACCAAAAGCCCTTTTTTAAAATAGCTTTTAGAAAAAATTGTAATATACCAAAATCGATTATAGCTGAAAATTCATTTGTCTATGATATTTTAATATTTAATATTTTAATGATATATAACATATTGATTTATGTTTTATTTACATCATTTGTTAATATTCTAATGCTAAATAATTTTGATCAGCATATTAATGAGCCTTATGATTTAAATTCAGACTTAAATCTTCATAGGGATTCAAATCTCCATAGGGAATAATGAATGAGAATCTATGACTAGGATGAGAAGTAAAATTCTAAATAGGGATGAAGCACATGTCTCTTCTCTTATAAATATCAATTATCATCTCTATAAATAACTCATGATATAGTAAAAATATTCATTTATTCTCTTTCATTAATTATTCAACAATTTAAGCTTTCAAAAAGTGTAAAATTTTCATAAAATAAGCTTTTTATTATTAGTTAAAGGTATTTATCTAAATTTTTTCTCAATCTTATATATGTGTTATTGAAAAAAATATAAAATAAAATGATACATTTATATTTTTTATTTAACTATTTAACTATTAACTTATTTTTAAAATAAATTTATATATTTAATTTTTTATAATAGATATATTTAAATAAATTATTTTTTATTATATGGATCAAATGATTAGTATACGATATCATTGACCATAATTTTAAATTTTCAGAGAAACCTTTGATGTCATCATTTATCAACCGACAACCGATTTAATCCAAAAATCATTCTTCAACCGAAAGTCCTGAAAGAGTTTGTCGCCATGGCAATTAGAGTGTAACTTGATTGACATCGTTTTCAATCCAAAATCCTTTGTTTAGACCTATTTGGAATTATTTTGCCTTATTTAATTGCACTATATTTTGAAAGCTGTCTTTGCATACTGGTTTTTCTTTCACTGAGCGTGATTGAAATGATTGGTCCAGTCGGTAAATCGTATTTTTATTATTTTTACTTTTTCCTTTTTTTTAATTTGTTACTGTTCTTTTTTCGTCATGAAAGGAAGGTACAATACAACCATCACTTTCAACGAAGAAAAGAAAAAGAAAGACAGCACTACACACACTACAAATTCCGACACGACCCAATTGCATGCGAGCGTATGAATTTCAGATTATGATATTCGTCTTACTCCTGATGACTTTATCCAGAAGATGTAATTATGTGGTTGCTGTTTATCATTTTATTCTTTCTTTAAGTTCTAAAATGACTTCTCGAAAAATATATTAATTATTCGTCACTTGGTCCTTTGAGGCGCATTTGTTCAAATTTTAAAATATTTTTAAAATATATTTTCATTTTAAAATATAAAATTGATTTTAATATACTATTAATATAAAAAATTATATTATTATTTAATTATATGATTTTATTTATAAGACTTTTAAAAAGTGAATGATTGGGTCAAATATTCACTGACATAATGATATATAATTGAATATTTATATAATTTTTTTTACATAGCTAGTACTTTAAAATTTAATTCTTGAAATATTATTATTTTTAATTTATAAAAAATTAAATAATTTTTATGTTTTATATATTTGTGTTAAATTTATTTAATTATTTTTTGATTTTTTACATATTTTAAAATTATTTTTATTTATTTAAAGCTCAAACAAAACCAACCTACTTCAATAGGTTATAATCATTTCAAAATTATTATCTACTCCCCCAATTTATGTACTCCATGTGTATTGTTTTAAATATGTTTTCACCCAAATCATTGATATGAAATTTATTGAATTATGACTAATTTAGTTTAAGTTTAGTGAATCTATCATAAGAATACTAATACTAATTTTATTAATTCATGATACACAAACTCAAAAATTTATCTAAAGAAACAAAGTCAGAAATCACTTGAATTAATTGAGTAATAATATTTTCATTATTATAATTATTAATAGACAGTCAATTCTTACTTGTTTATTTTTTATGTTAATATAAAATAATCATTAATATTATATTATTATTTTTAATATATTCATCATTGAATTTTAAAATATTATTCTTAGCAAAAAGGGATTGATTAATCTTATTCTTGTCCACTTCATTCCATTAAGTATGCGAGTTAATTATTAATTAAAATTTATAATTTTCCAAATGCGCTATCCGCTTAAAATGCTCTGAATCTATATATGTTACCCAGCAAGCAGCTATTCAATATGTCATTTATTTTATTTACATAACTAAACTCTCTCTCTCTCTCTCTCTATATATATATATATATATATATATATTACTAATAGACAGTCAATTCGTATTTGTTTACTTTTATATTAATATAAAATAATATTTCATATTATATTATTATTTTTAATATATCCATCATAGATATTTAAATTATTATTCTTAACAAAATGGGATTGATTGCCCACTTCATTCCATTAAGTACGTGAGTCAATTATTAATTAAAATTTATGAATTTTCGAATGCACCTTCTTGAAATCCTGTGAATATCAATGTGTTACCCAGCAAGCAGTTACCCAACATGTCCTTTCCTTAAATTGTAAAACTGTTAGATATGTCATTTATTTTATTTACATGATTGTATTTATAATTATTAGCTTATAATAAAACGTTATGGTTTTACCCAAAATGATTAAGAAAAAAAATTAAATACCAAAAATGTGTTGAGGGGCATTTATGATGGGATTAACACTAGAGCATTTAAATCTCTCTCTCTCTGTCTCTCTCTACACTGAATAAATAAATTCATAAAAGAATAAACACAAAATAAATGAATAAAAATAAAAACCAACGTCTCTTCAAAAATTATAGTTTTTCGGATTTAGCGTAGCAAATTTCAAGTTTCAATTCACAACAACAGTAGCGTCTGTCTGAACCAACCAACCAACAGTGTCTGCAAATTTTCCAATTTGTATTTGTATGGTATGGTCTCCAACGGAACGAAAAATGAGACATAAGACACTTTCCCTTTCACCAACTAAAAACAAAAAAGAAGAAAGAACGAACAACCATAAAAGTTAGTTAAAGTCCCAATTTTTTTCAATTTGATTCCCACCCCACCTTCTTCTTCTCCCCTTTCTTTCCGTTTCACTTTCACCTCTAAGATTATGCTCCCAAACCCTTGATTCCCTTCTGCAGCACCAGATTCCACACTTGATTCGGTGAGTTACATTTCCTTTTTCTGGTGCAGATCTTTCGTACCCTTTTTTTTCAGCTGAAACTGAACTCAAGAGGCTAAGCAGAGAGAGCACAATTATTCAATGGATTTTTCTTTTAGGATGATTAGATAGAAGAAGCTTGATTGAGCTTTTCTAGATGGGATCAATAGCCTACTAATTTTTTTTATTATTATTATTTTGTTGGCTATTAGTTTCATCAAGCTCATTAAGGAAAAGACCCTTTAGTTTGAGTTTGATTATTCTGTTTTTCTCGTAAAAGGGGTGTCAAAAAGGGGGTGAAAACAGGTGTTAATGTGTGACTGCATTTGTGGGGTTTGGAAATTGGTGTGCTGAGGGTAGTGGAATGTGCCCACAATTTGTAAAGTGTTGATTTTTTTTTTCTCTGTTGAAGAGGAAAAGGGTATTGTGGAGATCTGGGACTTGCTTCGTCTCTTATGCCCCATGAGGACTTTCTTCACTGCTGATTCCTGTAAAGAACCGCACCTAAATGCCTTAAATCCTCAGTCTTGGTTCCAGATTGAAAGAGGGAAGCTTCCCAAACTTTCATCACAGTCCTCTTCTGCATCAATGTAAGTTTCTGTAATTTCTTCTCCTTTTTTATTTCAGCTTGGACCTTAAATTGTTTCAAATTCAATAACTGAGTGTTTTTTGTGTGTTTGGTGGGATGTGTGGTTTTATGTGAAATACTACAGAGAATCTCTAATCAAGGTCCCACAGCCATCTCTACTGCCATTCTATAAGCCTATTGATTATGTGGAAGTTTTGGCTCAAATCCATGAAGAACTTGAGTCATGCCCTCCACAGGAGCGGTCAAGTCTGTTTTTGTTTCAATACCAGGTCTTTAGGGGCCTTGGGGAAGTTAAACTGATGCGTAGAAGCCTCCGGGGAGCTTGGCAGAGAGCTGACACCATTCATGAGAAGATTATATTTGGGGCATGGTTGAAGTATGAGAAGCAGGGGGAAGAGCTGATAGCTGACTTGCTAAGCACTTGTGGTAAATGTGCAAAGGAGTTTGGACCTGTAGATGTTGCATCTCATCTTTCATTTGACAGAAATGTGAGTTCCCGGGAGAGAATTTTGACCAACGACAATGACATATCGCAGTATGTCATATTTATGATTGGAAATGAGAAAATAGTTTGTGATAGACAAAAGATTTCTGAACTTTCACCACCATTCCATGCAATGCTAAAAGGGTATTTCAGTGAGTCACTTTCTGAGACTATAGATTTGTCTGAAAACAATATATCTGCTTCAGGTATGAGGGCAATTAGTTATTTCAGTTTGGCTGGCAGTTTACCTGAGCTCCCTCCAAATCTTTTGTTGGAGATGTTAATTTTTGCAAACAAGTATTGTTGTGAAAGACTCAAAGATGCTTGTGATAGAAGACTTGCATCCTTAGTTTCCTCCAAAGAAGATGCCATGGAGCTCATGGAATATGCTATTGATGAGAACACAGTTGTCCTTGCTGCATCTTGTTTACAAATCCTCTTATGTGATCTTCCAAACTGTTTGAATGACAATCGGGTGGTGGAGATATTTACTCGTGCTAATAGGCAGCAGCTTGAAGTCATGGTTGGGCCAGGTTTATTTGCACTATTCTGTTTCTTAAGTGAAGTTTCTATGAACCTTAATTCTAGTTCAGACACAACAGCTCATTTCCTGGAAAGGTTAGTTGATTTTGCTGAAAATGACAAGCAGAGATTGCTGGCTTTTCATCAATTGGGATGTGTAAGACTCTTAAGGAAAGAATATGATGAAGCACGGCGTCTATTTGAGAGGGCTATAAATCTAGGCCATATTTATTCCATTGCAGGTTTAGCTAGACTGGACTTTATAAAGGGTCAGAAGCTTTTATCCTATGAGAGGCTCAGCTCAGTCATTTCCTCAGTTACTCCACTTGGATGGATGTACCAGGAAAGATCACTATATTGTGATGGTGATATAAGATGGGAGGACCTTGAGAAAGCAAGTGATCTGGACCCTACTCTTATATATCCATACATGTATAGGGCTGCTTCTTTATTGAGGACACAGAATGCTCAAGCTGCACTGGTAGAAATCAATCGGATTCTTGGGTTCAAACTTTCATTAGAATGCTTAGAACTACGTTTCTTTATTCATCTGACTCTTGAGGACTACAAAGCAGCTCTCTGTGATATTCAAACAGTTCTTACTCTGTGTCCAAATTATAGAATGTTTGAGGGGCGTGTTGCTGCATCCCAACTCTGCACTCTAGTACGTGAGCATGTTGAACATTGGACAACAGCAGATTGTTGGGCATGGTTATATGATTGTTGGTCTGCAGTTGATGATATTGGATCTCTATCTGTTATCTATCAGATGCTTGAGACAGATGCAGCAAAAGGTGTTTTATACTTCAGACAGTCATTGCTTCTCCTGAGGTATGTTTTGAATGTTTGGATGCCACTTGGGGTCAGTGGTGAAGGACTTGGGGTAGTTTGCTAGAGTAGAGGTCATAGGTTTAAATCTCTATACCATCATTGCAACCCAAAAATGAATATTATTTATGTTTGGCAACTGTCATCACTTGTTAAAAAATATCCTACCATCACATGTATTAGGAAATCTAATGTGGTAATTGTGGCTTGTGTTTGCAATATTTGAACACAATAAGTTCCATAACTTCAGCAGCAGGTCAATGATAGCTACTTTTAATTCTCCTGTTTCATGCATTTGGAATTCTCGGTTAATTTGAAGTTGCCACATCTGTAGCAATTAACTACTGTAGAGGAGCATAAAACCACAATATATAATATTTCCCTTTGAGATCCAAGTTACACCGGTGAAAGTGTATAGGGAAGGGAAAACTCTTTGGCTTCAGGATCTTCTTCCATTCATCTAAATGCTTAATGGAATCTTAATATGCTAAGACATTATAAATCTGACTTATTTATTTGATTTAGGCTGAACTGTCCTGAGGCAGCCATGCAGAGTTTGCAATTAGCTCGGCAACATGCGACAAGTGAGCATGAAAAACTTGTATATGAAGGGTGGATATTGTATGATACAGGCCACTATGAGGAAGGGCTCCAGAAAGCTGAAGAGTCTATTAGTATCAAAAGGTCTTTTGAGGCCTTCTTCTTGAAGGCCTATGCGTTGGCAGACTCTAGTCTTGATTCATCATGTTCTGCAACTGTTATCTCACTCCTGGAAGATGCTTTGAAGTGCCCTTCAGATAATTTGCGCAAAGGTCAGGTATGGTTCTGTTGTATCACTTCTGCAAAATATTTCACTACTTAATAGGCGGAGGCTCTAGTTATCCTTTTTGAATTTAAAGGATGATATCACTTTCGATCATGATCTTTTTAGTCCTTATTTTAGTCAATAGATATATGGAATGCTGATCCTTTGCTATATGCAATTTGTTCAGCCTGTGGAATGTTCATAGTAAATTATTGTGTTCTTTTCACCCTTGATTTTGGGTGTTTTGTATCTTGTGGTCCCCCAGAATAAATTATTACTATCTAGTTTGTTGGATATCTTTTATGGTACATAGCTTTGGTCATCTCAGTTTTCAACATTGTACTTTACCCTAAGAATGGCTTAAAGGAGATGATATTAATATTTGATCATTAATTCCTTCTTTTAGTTCTTTTGTGGTTATTGTTAGCCCACACCGAGAACATGGTATGTAAGGGTACTGTCTGTTTGAAAATGACATCATTGCTGTCTCAGTTGCCAGTTTTTCCGTCATTCACTGGGAAGTTGGCTTGTCTTGATGCTGCATTCATCTGCTGCGTTGTGCCATCAAACAATATACCATGACATTAAAATGAAAATGCATTTTAATCCTGCCCTCTCTGCAATCTGAATTCTGGATTTGTATGTCCACGTATTGTGGTGGTTATAAGCTTTGATAACTACAAAGTCCTGAATGTGAAGTATGAAGTTCTGTTGTTTGAGCTATAGATGATACCAATGCAAAATTTTAAAGTGATATACAAGGATAAGAAGTTGAAGTTGCCATCATTGTTATCAGTGTGTACTATGTAAAGACTGATAAGTTGTTAGCCATTAGTTTCCTCATTATATTTACGGAATCTTATAAGATCCAATATAGTTATGCAGCTTTGGACCTAATTACTTTGTAATTTCTCTGCCAATTCTTCCATTTAATTTTTCAGGCACTGAACAATCTTGGAAGTGTTTTTGTTGACTGTGGGAAGTATGACTCAGCTGCTGATTGCTATATCAATGCCCTTAAAATTCGACATACGCGAGCCCATCAGGGTCTTGCCCGTGTTCATTATCTCAAACAAGATAAGGCTGCTGCCTATAAAGAGATGACTGAACTCATTCAGAAGGCAAAAAACAATGCATCTGCCTATGAGAAGAGGTCCGAATACTGTGATCGTGAACTTGCAAAGGCAGATCTGGAGATGGTGACTAGATTAGATCCACTTCGGGTGTATCCTTATAGATATCGTGCTGCCGGTAAATGTTTTACCTTACTCAACTCACCTGCATAGTCATAAATCGTAATGTCTAAGGATGGCAATGCCAGAGTCTATTGAAACTTACTCATTCCAAGGCATTGCTTGTGTATTTGTATGCATGTTCATGTGCCTATGGATGTGCGGGTATGTGTGCACATCATAAAAACAATCATGGAATATTTGGCACCTATGCTGGCAATCTTTTATGTCTTAGTTTCTGCACCTTTTTGCTGGCCTGTCTTGGTGTTCCCTTTCAAATACTTTTTCTTGGTGTTATTGACAACCAATTAACATGTGTTTTTAGCTTATGTTAAATTTATTTTAGTTATATTGCTCTTTGTACCTTCTATTTTTATTTATTATTTATTGTTGTTATTATTTTTGTGAAAGATCAATTTATTACTGGGAGAAATATGAAATAGAAAGTTGTAGCAAAGTATTTCCAGTTTAAAGACAAATATAATGGAAGAAGTGGTTGATATTTTTAGAGAGCAGTGAATGTGTTAACGATATTATTATCTTAATCAACCACAAATTTGATTATTTGTTCCTAAAATGAATATACTATTGCCAAGAATGCCTAAATTCCAATTCTCCATTTGCTATTAATATTTTACAATAAAGAAAAAAATCAACAAATATGTGGAGAAAAGACATTTGCTTTGTGGGGCTGGCTTTCATTTTATTTTGTTCGTCTGTCTTCTCCCATAATGGTTTTTGTGTTGCATCTTGGAAGTTTCTTAGGACCACATCTCTGTGGACCACAGCAGGTATATTGACAGGCCAATAGGAAGTTTGTTAGATTTTTTTTTTCTTTTTTTTTCAAATGGCTTTATTTATCATTCATAATCTGTGGGATTTGGTCAGGGAAATGCCACCACGACGATACCTTTGGAGTCTGATAATTACCACATAACACCTTCAGGTTTTATGGGATAGAGATTAGTCTTTTGTGTTTTGTTTGTTTGTTGAGATCCTAGATTATTACACATTGTCCATTATTGTTGGCGTTTTGTTGCAGCTAGTACGTTATTATTGCTGAAAAAGTGTGTTTGTTTGATGCTGTGTGTGTTTTGCTTTGCAGTATTAATGGACAACCGCAAGGAAGACGAGGCCATTGCTGAACTCTCTAGAGCTATAGCATTTAAGGCTGATCTGCACCTCTTGCATCTGCGTGCAGCATTCCATGAGCACAAAGGGGATGTCTTGGGTGCACTAAGGGACTGTCGTGCTGCACTCTCTGTGGACCCAAACCACCAAGAAATGTTGGAACTACACAGTCGCGTTAATAGCCACGAGCCATGACATGATGAGTCGAACAACGTTTGTATGTGACTTTTTCGTTTGGTGAGATGGAGCTTGCTAGCTGCACATTGAGAACTTGCAACTTTTGGCTGCATTGAATGGTTATAGTTAACAGCATGAAGAATGGACGGTGACTGCATTCTAAGGCGCTCCCATCTGCTAAGTCATGAAAATCAAATATGTAACATCGAAAGTATAGTTAAATTATGTTCTTGTCTATAGCAGTGAGCATGTGAATTCTTACCTTTTTTCTTTTTTTTTGAATCCCAAGGAGGGGATCGTCCAAATTTTGTAATTGTTGATCTTGATCATTTGGGTATGTTACGAGTGTCAGATGTGTTGTTTATCTCCAATTCGATCATTTCTTCATTAATATGATCTATTAGTGTGGCCACATATGAATATAGTCACTTACTAGGTGGTGTTAGTGTAAAAAGCCATTTATATATATGGGTACCGATCAGCTTAAACTCTTGAAATAGATAATTTCATAATATAATATTGGTGTTATCTTGACTAAGCAGTCATGGATTTGATATCTATTATCCCTTATTATAATAAATTATTCACACTTAAAATTTGAAAGAGTCATTCATGAGAGCTATTTATATGAGTGATTGTGTTAGAATATAAAATTATTCATATATTTTTTAGAGATAGGACTTTGTCACATATGACGCCATCTTTAAACACAAAGTGCTTGTACCCATGAAATCCTCTTAGCCATATAATCAAGGGTCTCTAAATCCATAGGAAATGGATTTTCTTTGTGGCTTTTTTCAATCTAAATGGATAAAAAAATGCTTGCGAGAAGTTGAGTGCGGGTAGCACAATAATTGTTTCTGTGGCATGTTGACTTTTTCTATGAAAAGTGATTAGTATTTGCCAAGAAACTTGATTAAAATATACAAATGCCCTCAGAAGCTTAAAGGGCAAATTTAAGTATTTAAGGACGATTAACACAAAGGTTTGATAATTCCACCCTGATCTAAGGATATTCTTTTTTTGGGTACAATAACGATACTATTCTATTCTAACGTCTATTCCATATGAACCTGGATTGATTTTTTTTCTTTTTTGACAACATATGAACCTGGTTTTCTTAGAAGAGTTTCATTGATTAATAAATAAAGGCCTAAACCTAGGTACAACCATCAAGTAAATCTCTGGGTATAATATATCAAATTATGATGATATCAAAAGCCTAAATCTAAAAAATTAACCAATGACAATTATACGACATCAATAAAATGTTTAGAACATGAGTAGTATTGCAAACACTATGGATATTCATGAACATAAAGGTGAGAGCGCCACATCTCTGATCTATCTAAAGGATCATAAAACATTATACGTTGAACTTATAGAATTAGACGTATCAGTTGTGACTTGACGGAGGGCTCAACATGGGCAACATAAATAGGGAACGGATCCATATAAACCTGGTTAAAACTTGCCCTTTTGCGAGGTAGGGAGCATGGAACGGCCCAATGTGGTGTAGGGTCAATCTGTCCCATCCCATTCCATCGTCCCAAAAAGCAAGACGTTTTTTTAAAAATCTTTTTGGGTATACAAAACCGACACATTTTATTTAGCTAGTAAATGAAGTCTATTTATATGTTGCTGTTGACCAAATTAGTCTATTTATTCATAGAAAAGTGATACTCATACCTTCGCATTATACTTTGTCATACAAATTAGTACATAACGTCAACCACCGGCCACAACTTCTGGACACTGTCTCCTACCTACACATCATTTTTTTTTAGCATCTTCAAGGTAGCATTTAGAAGGGGACAAAGATAGAAATTTAGTGATAATGGAGACAGTGAAGATAGAGACATTAATAATAAATATATATAGAGATATTATTGAAAAAAATATATTAAATTTCAGTTTTCCTATCCTATGCCCAGTGTCCCATATTTTGGAGGTACATAAATTTTATATTTTTCTGTTCCGGGGATATTTCTGTATCCACTACCAATCATGTTTTTGTCTCTTTGTATTTTTGTCCTGGAGACAATAAACAAACGCTATCCAATATTGTAATTCTTGACAAATATTTTTTCCAAGATTTCAAGCGGTTATTACTCTCTTTGTATTAGAATAATTATTAAAAACCAAACATTACATTAGAATAATTGTTAAAAACCAGACAATAGACATGTTAAGAAAAATAGAAAAAATATCTCAATAAATGTAGAGAATTATATGAATTAATAAAATTATTCTTATATAATCATTATTATGCATCTTAATAAATATATTGATTACTTAACTAACACATTTATACTAAGGGTATAAATGAAAGAAAAAAATTAATGCTAAATAGATATTATAGATGCATAGATATTTTAAAATATGAAAAATTCAAAAAAATGATAGTTATTTTGAGATGGAGAAAGTATTCTTCAATCTTACAATTAGAAAGTTTGGTATGACCAAATTTTCTCATACAAGTTTCATATATCTTCTTATTGGAAGCAATCCGACTCAATCAAGGTATTAGGTTGTGCTACTCTATTATTACGGGTTTGGTTTTTTAGCCTTTTTTTGTGATTTATTGAGCCTATTTATTGAGGTAATAAGGTATGCTTTTGGGTGGTACTTTTTGTTTCAAGGATATCAAATTCTAGAGTTTGGATAAACTCATTTTGGTATAATAAGATAAAACATTCATAAGAGTAAAATTGACTCGAGAGTGTAATATCCATGCAATCTTACAAAATTATCAAACGTGAGAGTTTAAATAAAATTAATTTTGTGTGGTAAGATCATAAACTCATAGGAGTTTAAGAGTTAATCCGAAAGTTTAACAATCTTGGTTATTTTTGCTGAATTTGTATTTCTAGATTTCTAACCAATATATATTCTTTCTTCTTGTTCAATAATCAATAGCTGCCATTGCCATTTGCCGGTGTTGACCCTCACCGTGGTTGTACATTCTTGTTCGGTTTTCAATTAGGACATAGGACCGCGTTTGTTTGCCTCATATTTTTAATTCAACCCTAATTCATTGACTCTGTCTTTTTCCCTAAGTCGAAGAAAATCTAAAATCTGTGTGTGTGTGTTGGAGCACGAACGTTCCCGTCATCTCCCAAGTCTTTTGTAATTAACCATGAATTAGATACGAGACTCTCTCTGCCCCTGCCAGTTGGGCTAAGTTGTAAACTCCTATCCTATCTATCCTAATCCTTTCCTTTCCTTTCCAGGCACAGGATTAGTTGGTGCCCTCTACGTTGGGGATCAACATTACCCTGGCTAAAAAATTTACAAAATACTCCCTTCGCATATTTTTAAAAGAGTGTACAAATTATGTTATTTTACAATAAAAACTTTTTGCTATACTCACCTAACAATTTTTCCTAGGAATAAAACACCCAATCCCCTTTCATTCCCCCTTCATTGAAGCTCGAACCTAGTAGACCAGGGGTAGCGCCGAGGAAGCCACCAGCGGCAAGGTGCTGAGGAAGCAGGTAGCAGCGAAGGCCACCCACTCCGGTGACTGGCGAAGTGAAGAAGCCACAAATTTTGTAGAGAAGCTATGATTAAATGTTATTATTATTATACCTAATATATAATTTTAATTCTAAAATATAATTAGATATGCAATGAATAAAAGAGTATAGTTAGTATTAATTGACAAAATATGTATTACTTATAATCATGTGCATTTTCAATATTTTATATTATTATAAGTTATACATGTTTGTTTAGGGTAAAAATAAAAGTTTTCATAAAAGTTATTACAGTTTAAAATAAAATCAAACGCATGAGAAATAGAGAAATAAAAAAATTTAGAAAGAAATTTAAGAATAATTTATCTTAATTATTTAGGTACATGTATTGGTAAATGATTTATTATGAAGATTTAGATATAAATAAATTGCTAGTGGTTGATTATTATATAATAGTGAAAAAGCTTCTAAAATCATTTAGCATCAATTAACATAAACGAGATCCATAAATAAGAAAGACAATTGGAAATGCTTTTGCTTGATCATTTGCTGATATTAAGTTTAGTGTTTAGGCCAAATTTTAATTAATAATTTACCGTTGAAATCAAAATTTAATGGAAGAATACATCTAGGCCAAAGAAGAAAATAAAGATGCAAGAAAATGACAAGGCAAATATTTTTTGCTTTTCTTTGGCTTAAAATAATATTTTTATATGTTTTATTAAAAATATTTTTTAAAAAAATCAACAATATTCGAACAGTATGAGTATGCCTAAAATCATGATATTAGAATATGTGCTGATATGTGCCTAAACTCGAATAGTACAATTTTTTTCTCATCTATTATATTATGTCATGATATATTTAATTATATTAAAAAAATAAAAGCATAAAATCAATGCATTGAATTCGAGAGCTCCGAATTTCCTTGTCATGGGTTTACATTTTTTTTTCTAGCTACACTCCCTTTTTACTTTTTGATCTAACTGCATTTATTTTTATTGAGACATAACTTTTCATACCTTCTACTGTAAATAATATCTATAAAAATACTTTCATATATGTAATAACATAAAAAAAGAGATAATTCAATTCAAAATTTATGAAATTATTATATCTGGTTTTTCTAAAAAAATCTTTAAAAATTTATTTGTTTCAAAACTTTATTTATTGTGAACCTCTCACTCCTTATTTGTAGTGAACTTCTCAGTCCCCTAACATCCAAAATAAACGTTTACCCTATATCTTTAAGAACTTGTGGAGCTTGATCCAAGCATACTCATCCTTTGATCATACCATGGACACCGTAAAAAGACTATTTATAAAACAATTTTGAAATATATAGCAAATTCTGCCTAACATGTGAGCATTGACAGGCGGTGGATAATGTCATATGTAGTATGGAAATAAAAAAAACCATTGGGAAAAAACTAATAGTCTAACACCTTTCATATAGTGCAATTATGTAAGATCGCCTAAACTAAAAGAACAAGAGACCACCAATGACAACAAATGAGAAGCATGTAGCTGAGTTTTCTTCATAACTTTATGAAAAGTTTCTTCTAAACTTCTGCAACACAACCAATCCAAAACCATAGTGTTTTTCTATTTTGAACTTTGCATTGGTTTAATTTTGGGTTTCAATTAGGAATGGTGGCCATAGGATTAATTTTGGGTTACAATACACAAATAAAATATTCATCATTTTATTAACTAGCCATTGGATTTTCAATTCGACTCCTTTCTTAAGAATTTTGGTGCCCATCACCATGCTGGCATGCATTCTAATAAGATTCAAACAACATTAGATAATCTAATATCAGTCACCTAAATTTAAATATAGCAGGTAAGTTAACTTCTAAAATGAATCACATCATAAAAGAAATAAGAAGGTACTGGAAATGATGGCCAGTGGAAGCATCCCAGATCCTACAGAGGCCTCGTAATGATGAAGCCATCACGCTTGAAATCAATAGCGGTAACAGGGCTGGAATGAGCGGAGGATCCTGTCATCGAAAGCAGAGATGACGAAAGGGGCAGTTGGAGCTCAACGAGAAGCCCAGTCGACGACGCTTGGGTACCTCCATTTTTCCACCAACACCATCGTCCCTTCTTCTTCACCCATTGTACCTCCATTTTTCCAGTAGCAAACCCTAAAATACACCTTCCCTAATTTTTGCTTTGTTTCAAGGAGAGAAGAAGGTAGAGCCTGTGGCCTTCGTAGTCCTACACAGAAAAAGGGCGAATGAGCAAATAATGTATTCAATAGTGACTCATTAATAAATTAATTACAAAATCCATATGTTTGGAAGTGAACCATTAGATAACAAATTTTAAACATCCAACGGTTAAAATCCATTTACAAACTGGGATGAACGTTGGTCCCCAACATAGGAGGGACCAACTAATCCTAAGCCTCCTTTCCACGTGTGGGTTCTTGGGGTTGCATGGGAGCTCTCTTAGTCAACATTTATATGCTGCAAGTGTACACAATCAGAAGTTATTCATGTTTTTGAAGCTGTCCCTCATTATTCTATTTTAAATTTAATAATTTAATTATAAATAATGATTAAAATATATCATTATTTGTATACTTGCTACTGTGTAAACTTTTTGAAATTTCTAATTAAAAATATTTAAATTAATGATATTTTTATTAATTATGATTCAAATATTAAATTTTAATTTGGATAAAAATAATTTTACACAATATATACTCTAGGATCCTGCATGCAACAAGTCCTTGTGTATAATTAAGATTATATTGAATGGTGACTTAAATTACACAACTTAAGAAATCACCACCATTAACCATATAATTGCCAAGCCATATAAATGATATTAAAAATAAATACATAAATACCCATTTATTCTGACTTTAAAAAAATGAGGAAGGAGCTTGGGTGGATGACTCCTTAAAAAGCATGGGTGTTAAATTTTTTCACTAATTTGTATTAGGAGGACTTGAGTTATGAGCATTTTATTATTTTCGGGGTTTTCTCTTGCCTAACTATTGAGGAAAAAGAAGCGATTAGTAACAATGTTACTCTCGAGGGGATTAAATTTGCTGTTTTTTCTATGGGGGGTTGGAAAGCTCTAGATCCAAATGGACTCCATGTAATCTTTTATCAAAATAATTGGGAGCATGTTGGCGAATCCTTAACAAAGTGGGTTAGACTTTGTCTAATCCCACTATCATAGCTTTGGTGAACAAGATCTTTATTTCACTTATCCCCAAGATGGATTGTCCTGAGAATTACTCCCAATTTCGACCAATTGGGCTTTGTAATGTAATTATAAAGTGGTCACCAAGATTATTTCTCTGCATTTGAAAGACATCATGAACAAGTTGATTTCTCATACTCAGTGTACTTTCGTCCCAGTCAGGCTTAGTGTTGATAACATCCTTATTGCCTAAGAAGCCATCCATAGCATGCGTAATAAAAATGGCAAAGTGGGAAACATGGCCACTAAAGTGGATTTCGAAAAGGCTTATGGTCGGCTTAATTGGGATTTCATTGCGATACTTTGACAGATATAGGTATCCCTAACAGACTTATTGAAGTAATCTGGCACTGTATCTCGTAGGCTTTTACGCAAGTGGTTTGGAATGGTTCAGTCAGTAATTCTTTTAATCCCTCCAAAGGGGTAAGGCAAGGAGGTCCTCTACCCCCCGATCTCTTTGTTCTTTGTACTGAAAGACTCTCCCAACTCATTTCTTTGGCGGTGGATCAAAATATTTGGGAGCCTATTTTCCTTTCTAGAGGTGGGCCTCCTCTCTCTCATCCGTGCTTTGCTGACGATTTGGCTTGATTTGCTAAAGCTTATGTGGCCCAGATGAATGTGGTTAAGGGTATCCTGGATCTGTTTTGTAGTAGCTCTAGAAAAAAGGTTAATGTGGCTAAATCTTGCATTTATTTCCCCAAGAATGTGCGTCATCATTTGAGACAAGAAATAAGCAATGCTTTCGGTTTTCAGCTCACTGCAAATCTTGGTAAATATCTTGGTGGGCCTTTATATCATCGGCAATGTAGCAAGAATGATTTTCAGTCTATTATTGATAGGATGAATGCGAAATCAAATGGGTGGAATGCTTCTAGCTTGTCGTTGGCTAGACGAATTACTCTCGCTTAATCGGCTCTAGCTACTATACCTTCCTACGTCATGTAGATGATGAAGATTCCTATTGGCATTGGCTCCAAGATTGATAGTATCTGTCGTAAAGTTATTTGGGGTGGATATGATAATAGACGAAAAGTGCATCTCATTGGTTGGGATAGAATTTGTGAACCCAAAAACCTTTGTGGCTTGGGTTTTAGAAAAGCTAGCTAGAGATATGAATGAAGCCTTCCTCATGAAATTAGGTTGGAGCCTGATTAATCCTTGTGATGCTCTATGGATGCAGATTATCCGAGCAAAATATAAATGTGGAGATGATGTCAATATTCCTAAGGTGTTCAATCATGCATAAGCTTCTAATGCCTGGAGAGGCATTCTTAAGGTTTGGCCCAAGGTTCATAATAATATTATTAGATGTATAGGGGATGGTACTAGTGTCAGATTTTGGAGCAATCATTGGCTCTCAGTTATTCACCAACTTCAGGATTTCTCCTTTTTCCAAATTGTTTCTAGCAGATATTGATGCCCGAGTCAGTGATTTTGTTGATGCTAGCGGTGACTAGGATTGGAATCGTCTACACGTTTATTTACCTGCTGACTTCATAGACCTTTTGCAACCTATGGCCTGTCCCCATCCATTTCTTGGAACAAATATAGTGGCCTGGCATCCGGACCCAACTGGGTGCTTTTCGATTAAATCACCTCATGCAATTTTTCACGAGGAAAGCCAGCTAGAGAGTGCTGCTACTTTCCTAGACTAAGAAATCTGGATGTTCCCAAAAGCTTGAAGTCCTTTCTTTGGCTGGTTCTTAATAATGCACTCCTTACTAATCATGCTCACTAGAAGACAAATATGTCCTCCTTTTCGTTACGCCCGCTCTGCGGCACTATGGAGGAGACGATGCTTCATACCATTCGGGACTATTTTGTTACCAAAGGCGTATGGAAGAGCATCATCAACAGATCAACTTTTGGGTCCTTTTTCTCTGCTCCTCTATTTGCTTGGGTTGCACAAAATATAAAAGCTGGATCTCGGGGTTTCTTCAGGGTGGATTGGCCTCGATTTTTTATCACTTCTTGCCATACTTTGTGGCACACTCGGAATGAATTTATTTTCGAGGATAAAACTCCTACAATGGCTGAAGCATTGGCCAGAATTCTAGCTATTGCTCAGATTTCTCGTCTACTCTTTAGTGTTTCTCTGGTTCTCGGTCAAGGATTCGCAATTAACTGGAAGTGCTTCATGTGTCGTGCAAACCTCCCCCTTTGGGTTGGGTTAAAATTAATGTGGATGGCTCAATATATCAAGATTCGAGTTCAGATGCTTGCAGTGGTATTTTGCAGGACAATGATGACAAATTTATTAGAGCCTTTAATGGGGTGCTGCTCTTGGTCTTAAAATGGGCCTAGATTTAAATTTTAATCAGATCGTGATGGAAATGGACTCCAAGATTGCTGTCCAATTTATTCTTGATATGGTGCATACTAGTCACCCTTGTGCCCCTTTAGTGAATTATATTTGATCCCTAAGATAGTGTTTATTTACTGTATTGGGATAGGAAATATAGGGACAGAAATATAAGGACAGTAGAAATAGAGACATAAATAATAAATATATATAAGGATATTATTAGAAGATAAAAATATTAAATTTTTATCTCCATATCTTGTCCCCATATTTTGGAGGTACAAAAATTATATTTTTCTGTCCTGGGGATATTCTTGTCCCTATCATCAAATAGGTTTATGTCTCCAATGCCTTTGTATTTCTGTCTCAGAGACAGTAAATAAATGCTACCTAACCGATCAAGCTAGCGACATTTGCATCACCCATGCTTTCTAGGAGGCTAATGGTTGCGTGGATTGCTTAGCTAATCATGTCCATTCTACTGATAACAGGGCGGTAAGCTTCTTCTGCAATTCTTTCGTTTCTCTCTTTTGCTTCTTTAGTTGATTCTGTTGGGACTTGTTGCACCTACTTTGTGGGTAGTTAGTTCTTTCTTTTGCTTGGGCATTTAGCCCCGTTAATTATTAAAAAAAAAAAAACTGGTTCCTGAGAAATATTTTAGAAGACAAATTGATTTCTCAATATTTATGAGTTTTCCACTTATCTCTCAATATTTAAAAAATGTGACAAATTAATTTTTTTATATAGTTTGTACAAAATTTTTTTACAAAAAAAATTGTATGAATCTATACGGGCAAACCAATTTGTTCTATTTTCTTTTTTATAATGAGGGGCCAAACTTTCAACTTTTGCAAAATTAATCTATCCCAAAATATTTCTCAAGATCAAATGGAAGATTAGTCATAAAAAAGAATACATATCGCTTTTCTTACTAAAGAAGAAGAAGAGAAGATTCACAACAATCTGTCAACTAAATGCTAATTAATAGAAGTGTAGCATCCATGGACTTGCAAATAATTGGCTGATGCAATAGGTTAAGCAATTATTAATACGGACCAGCGAAATAATTATTATTTCCAGATGCTTTGGCTTTCCAAATCAGATTTGATTTGGTCCACTTTTTAATGTGATATATATCTGTGTCCGGATTGGTGTTCTCACACAGTGTGGGGTTTGAGCTCATTTATTTATTTACAGGAAAAAATGATGGATCCAAAAGTATTTTTATGGAAAAATCGACGTCGTATAGGTGAAAAAAAAAAATCAACCAGAAAAAATCATTTGTTAACAATTAAGATAGCACGATTAACATTTTTATTTCGGGTATGTTTGGTTAAAGAGTAAAAATAGGGATAAATTTTCTATGAATAAAGTTCATGTGTAATTTTATATATAAAACTTATCTATAAAAATTTATTCCCTATTTTACCTCTTAATCAAATATATCCTTAGTATTAAAAAATTTATGATTAATTGTCCCATGACTAATCACCGTGTTATTTTAAGGTCATGAGCACGACGAAATAGTTGTCCTTATTAGTTTGGTGGTACCTTCCATAATAAAGGAGAAAAACGTAAAATACAGTTTCAAAGGAAAAAGGAGAAGACATTTTGAGAAACGCCAATAACTTGTGTTCCAAATTAAAAACAATTCAGGTCTAGTGAGACAACATCTAGTACGTACCAGAACGTTGTAGAACATTCATCTGGTTTATCTACATAATGTTAATTCCCTGTCAATGGCATATATCCTCAACAAATATAATAATACATTAACAATGAACTGAACCAACGCAAACGACACATGTTTGTTGTTTTCTATTGGGGTCACAAAGTAAATGATATTATACTTGACAAGGTGACGATGCACAATATGCATACTTAATGAAGTATATCCACATTTCAATATGTTTTGGATTAAATAAATGCAAGCTGGACATGGTGGTGGGAACCAAAGATGTTTCTGGTATTAACCGTGGCTGACTCACTGGCTCATATCCCGATGTTATGGTATGGATATGGGAGAATATTAATTTCTCGTGGATATAGATAGTTCAGTGGCGTGTCACACTGGTTCCTTGCCAAGTGCCAACACATGCTTCGTGTCGCATTATTTTTATATGTTTATACTTTATAGCAACATTGGTGTTGTATTCTCTGCCTTCAGTTGTTATCGACTTTAAAGGACCAAGTGGATTGTTTTACTTGGTTGTGGCCCTGTGTGTGAGGCTCGTATTGCCCTAAGCCGGGAATGGAAGGACTGTTTTTACTTAAAAATTTATATTTGCCTTCAGTTGCCAATTCGATGGGAATGATGGAGGTTTTCTTTGTTTTGCATTTAAGCGGAGCACCAATTTGAATCTTTTATTAATCACGATCACAAACTTTTAATTTTCTTCAATATATTAATCATCCTTCATTATTATGTTATTTTATCTTGTAAAATCCTTCATTCAACACTGTTAAAGAGAGGTTCCTTTAATCGAAGGCCACGAGATTTTATAATTTTATTCTATATTCCTATTAAAACACAATTTGTATAGATCGGGTCAATGAATACTGTGTATAGAGGAAAATAACTGAATATTACATTTTAGAATGACTTCAATTTTGAGAGCCTACATATTATTTTCTAAAATGTATTCGACACTTCACATGAATCAAATCCATATATATTTATTGAGTGGTATAAAGGTGTACAGAGGAGAAAGATGGAATAAAACCCTATTGTATACCTCAAAATATGTCCGTATCATCATAGTTGTCCTCCAAATATCATTGTTATTAACTTATTACATATAAGATCTCCCAAAGATCTAAAATGTCACTTTAATCTTTTAAAATAAGGTGACGAAGGGTTGTTTGTCAAGAAAGTAAGGGGAATAAATTTAAACCTTATAATTATATATGAATCATTGAGATTAAAAAGTTGATTAATAATCACATAATTACTTAAAAAAATCACATTATTTTTTTTGTGAATAAAAGTTCAGGTTATTAATTAATGGAAAAGTACGTCCTAATCCAGAGTCAAAGTATGTTTCTATGTGAACTTAGCTTATCAATCACCCATTAATCTACATGGAAAGCTTAATAATTGAACCTAAGTTGAAGCAATGCATGAGCGAAAGGTTGATTAAATGAGCTAACCTCTATTGGTAGAATCACTTGCCTTTATATATTAATTTTGACAATTCATATAAAATTCAATTGTCGAGATTTACTTCTTTCACTCTCACAATTAACTATCCCTTTAATTTGATCATATCTCGTATATAACGACATATCAAGTGAGAGGGGTAGTAAATCATTATGAGAGTAAGAGTAAATCAAGAAAGATTTGATACTCACATATTACCATGTCAACACAATAAATTTGACTCCCAGTTTACCACTTCGAAAGTTATGCACATGAGAAAATTTGATGAGATGATAGTGGCAATAAATTTTGAATTAAATCCTATATATGTGTGTGTATGTATATATAATAAATGAAAATGAGAAAATCTTGTACCCTATTTTTTTATTTTTACTATTTCTTTTACAAAATTATAAAAAAAGAGGAAATTGTACATGTGAAGTTGATCCGTGAAACTCTTAACAAAATTGTACATGTGTGCAAAACATCATTGTTTTATTTTTGTCCCCGGGTGAAAGAAATCAAGAGACAATTGTGTTTCAATTGGGTTTAGAAAAAACCTTGAAGTGAAAAAATCTCCACTTTTAGAACTCAGATAAAACAATGTCATTTTGTCAAGGGCGAGATATCCCAAAATGACGTTATTTTTATTGTAGTGATTACTATTATAACACATTAATGCATCCATTGCTTGTAGTTTTAAGAGGCTGCAAGATGATTTTTTTTTTCCTTTCTTGAGGGACTTAAGTGTTGGGTGTTAGCTCCTTTTATAAATTAAATAAATCCCTAATTAATATTGTAATCTATCATTTGTCATATGACAATCAATTAAACAAGTAAAATAACCAAAAAAAAAATGAAATCAAGCAGAGTTACAAGATGTGCACCCAAACATTAAAAAAAAAGAGGGGGGGGGGGGTAGAGTTAAAACATTATTAGTAAATTATCTGACGTGATCAATCAAGTATAATCTAACTATTTTATTTACTTATAATTTGAATATAATATGATAAATGTCATATTATAATAGTAGATAAGAATTTATTTACATAAAATAACATGTATAAGAATTATTTTATTTTAATTTTTGTAAAGAGAGACTAGATTAAAAATAACTTATACAGGAAACAAAAGCATATTTTAACCAAATAATTAATTCAGCTTGAAATGACAAGACACCTCCCAATGGTATAATTTGGATTAAGATCCCAACTTAGTTTTTCATATTTATAGTGGGAGATAAATTAGCCTATTAGATTTTAAAATTTTCATATTAGTTTCTTAAATTTTATAAATAGGGACAAGTTATCCCTCTATAAAATTGTTGTCTAGATTGTGATATTATTAACTTATTTATGTATACTGTTAACTTATTTACTTGTATTATTAATTTTTATGATAGGTCATAACATGTTTAACTTTTCTAAACAAATTCATTTAAATCTTCTTTTTTATCTTCTCTTTCAGCATAGCTCTCTACTCAGAAAAAAGATTTTGACTTTAAATTATCATTTATTCTGTGCAGAAAAGAGGAATGAAACAAGTTATGCCCATCATAAAAATTAAGAGTACACATAAGTAAGTTAACAAAATACGTTTGATATTTCTCTTAATAATTCAGATGACAATTCGATAAAAAAATCAACTTATCTCTATTTATGAAATTTAAGAAATTAATGAGATTTTTTCAATATAAAAAATTAATTTGTTATCCACTGTATATAGAAACTAAATTGAGGATTTTTTAGTCCATAATTTATTATGATTGGCATAGATGATGAAAAAGTAGAGAGAGTAGAATTTTTATATTTTGTTTTTCTCAATTTTTTTCTGTACTTTTTCTGCATCTAAATAATAATCTGAAAAACTCAAAATATCTCGCTAAAAATATCTGACAAGTGGGCTGACTTTTGATTTGAGTTCGTACCTTTTCTTAAAAATTTCGAGTCATTACTTGGTTTACCTCCTAGTCCCCTACCGACCAAACTGAAAAGAGTGTGGTCTTCTTTTTTTTTTTCGACATTTGAAAGATTGTGGTCTTTATTCATTCTTCTTCTTCTGCTGCTTCTCAAAGCCATCCCATAATTCCTTGTGGTTTAGAGTTGAATGCTTGAATCTATTTAAGTGACCCTTAAACAGTCAAACAGAAGGTGCCACCAGGATTATCAGAAGAAAAATTAAAAAAACCGGGTTTCAATTTTTTGTCAAATCAGATCAAATATATATATATATATATATATGCACAGAGAGAGAGAGAGAGAGAATCCGTGTGCTAGCAACCAAAACCACTTCTCTTTCAAACCAACACGTGAACCCCACACCTTAAAAAATAATAGACCCTTCCCCACCACCATCACCACCACCGCCACCGTGCTAACTCATCAGTAACTTCCAGAACTTTCTAAGCCAACAAGAACCCACCCCACTTGCTATTTGAGGAAAGGGTTTTCTTCAGTAGAATAACAAATTAACAATATTGCTCCCAAGCTGTCTAGAATGTTCTTATTAATTTTTGTTTTTTAATTTGTTTTGCACTACTATTTCTTTCTTCCTATATAATCACCCTAGGCATTTCCCTAATAGCTTTCTTCGTAGATAGGTAGTGTAAGTAGTATGACACAAACTACCCGTTCTTTTCTACTCTGACTTCCTAAACTAGACGACTTTCCCAACAAGGAAAACAGAGTACCCTTTGCATTCTTCTTTGAGAAAGAGAACGACCATAATCCAAAGCTTCACTTTTTCTTTCTCCTTGTTTGTTTCACTGATCACTACACCTAATCCACTTCCCTCAAACTTCATTTGGATTACACTGCACAAGTGCACAACACCCTTTTCTTTTTTTGTACTCTCCTTTTACTTTTCTACCACTTTTTCTTCTTCCTCTGTTTTGATATGTTTGAGTTCCAATTTTCTTCTTTGTTGTGTCAGTTAGTCCTTCCTTACAAGTCATTAGTCTGAACCTCAAAGGCGTCAATAACAATTCAGCATTTTAGAAATAACAATCCGAATTTGATGTATTCAAAGCGAGGAACTTAAACAAACCCATCAAGTTTTGTTTCATTTTTGGAAGATGAACTATTTATACCCAGTGAAGGAAGAGTACTTGGAACAACCATCATCATCTCACGTAGGTGGTGGTGGTGGTGATGGTGGTGGTGGTGGTGGTGGTGACAATCCAATGGTTCCTCCTCCGCAGCCAATGGAGGGGCTCCATGAAGCAGGGCCACCACCATTTCTGACCAAGACCTACGATGCAGTGGATGACCCAACCACAAACCACGTAGTCTCATGGAGCATGAGTGGCGCTAGCTTTGTTGTTTGGGATCCCCAAGCCTTCTCCAGGGGCCTCCTTCCCAGATACTTCAAGCACAACAACTTCTCCAGCTTTGTCAGGCAACTCAACACTTATGTAAGTCTTCTTCTCCTCATTCTTCAACAGCAATCTCTTTCTCTTAAGCTTTCATCACTTGTGTTTGTGGTTTGCCCTTTCAATATGTCAGATTACTCTCATGCTTCCTGTGAGTGAAAAATGAGACATGTCTTCTTTTTTCTGCGATATTTTGTCCCCGTCCAATGAGAAAATGGTTGGTATTTTTTTATTATTATTATTTTTGTTTTCATCCTCCTAGTCATCACAGCTGTAAGTTTTATTATTCTTATTTGCTTACTCAATAGAAAATCATTCTCTGGCATTGTATGATTGAATATTTAATTCCATTCGTCTTGTGGCTTCTGGATCTCTCTTGCCTACCCCTTTGGTTTGAGAACATTCGTTGTAGCTAGACTTCAATTTTGGAATTAAGCCTTATCGCCATTTCCAATTCCTATTAGAAAAATGTCATTTATACTCGTTTGGCCAGTGATATCCCATTCTATATTTGCAAACTCAATTCTATTTTTTCTCTCTCCGTCTAACTTTGTGTGTTGAGTTTTTTGGGGTTTTTTTTTTTCTCCCTCTAATACTAAATTTGGATTCAATTTTGCAGGGCTTTAGAAAAATTGATCCAGATAAATGGGAGTTTGCAAATGAAGGATTCCTTAGAGGGCATAGGCACTTTTTGGCAAACATAAGGAGAAGAAAGGCACCTTCCCAACCTAACATATCCCAACAAACACAACAAGCGCAGGCACAAGGTCAGTGTGTTGAAGATGGCCATTTTGGACTTGATGAAGAGATTGACCGTTTGAGGCGTGACAAGCAGGTGTTAATGATGGAGCTTGTGAGGCTGAGGCAGCAGCAACAGAACACCAAAACCTACCTTCAGGCAATGGAGCGAAGGCTAAGAGGTACAGAAATCAAGCAGCAACAGATGATGGCTTTCTTGGCTAGAGCCATGAAGAACCCGGTATTCATCCAGCAACTGCTCCAACAGAAGGACAAGAGGAAGGAGCTTGAAGATGCCATGAGCAAGAAGAGGAGAAGGCCAATTGAGCAAGGGCCTGGTGGCGGGGGTGTGCATGTTGTTGGAGAATCAAGCAGCGGTGTGAAGGCTGAGCCTTCTTCAGAGTTTGGGGAATATGGGTTTGGAGTGTCTGAGCTTGAGGTGCTGGCTCTGGAGATGCAAGGTCTTGGAAGAGGTAATAGGAGAGAACAAGAGGGAGGGAATAATGAGGCAGTGGGGACACGAGAGAGGCTGGACAAGGAACTTGACGAAGGGTTCTGGGAGGAGTTGTTCAGTGAGAGATTTGAGGGTGAATTGGACATTCCACCTTCTCAAGATGGTGAGGATAATGAAGTTGTCAATGTGTTGGCCGATCGCTTTGGTTACTTGGCTTCAAGTCCTAAGTGAAAAAAGAAGAAAACTACATCGGATTGGTTCAAGGATTAGGCTTCTCCATTTAGGTTTCATGTGGTGGAGTCATCCCAATTGGGGCAAGACAGTAAAATCACCAAGCAGGGAATATGATATCTGTGGAGAATGATTTATTACTTTTTGGTGTTTCTAACCCCCATTTTACGTCCTTTTGTAGCACATGGCAGATCCCCAATTTCTCACTTCAATTAATTTCTCAATGTTTGATCCTTAGGTAGGTTGCAGCTGTTGCTTGGACAAGAATCTATGATAGTGGTAGCGGGTCCTATTACTCAAGGTTCAGTTTTTTAGTATTGTTTTTTAACCTGCTCAAATAAAACCCCTTGTGTAATGCATCATCATATCAAGCTTGAATCGATCCAAGTCATTTTTGTGTTTGCTTGTTGTAACTTTTTTATTGTATTACCTTAACGAATGTAGATTATTCAGAAGCCGTAGAATGGATACCAAGTAGCTGATCTGAACTCCAAGAATCATAACTGAATGTTGCTTTTGAGTCAAGATCCAGTTGACGGTTAACCTTGTCGGTTTGATTTTTCATCCCTTCATATACTTTTCTCTCCATTGATTTTTATACACTTTGGCAGGCATTGTAGTTCGGGGTGGAAGTACGGGAGATGGTTAGCTTACATTTAGGCTAGTTTGGCCTGGACAAGTTAAGTTTATGTATTTTTAAAACCTTTTTAGGCTAACTAGACTGGGTTCCAGATAATAAAAATAACCTGACTGGTTTAGTATTATTATTTGAGAAAATTTAATGATAATAGAAATTTTTTAATATACTTAAAAATATATTTTTTAACTTATTTAGGATATCTTTTAGTCAATTTAAAAATATTTTTTGACATGTTTAAAATTACTTTGACTTATTTAAAAGTAAGTATTTTAAGTTTTTTCTAAACTCAAAAAATTATAATCAAGCAGATTTCTAAATACATTTTCGAGTTAGGTCAAGTTTTTCAGAAGGGCCATCAAAAGCCATAAAAAAATTCGTGTCATGTGATAAGTCTAAGCTTAAACTATCTATTAAGAATGCAAATTATGTTTATTTAAGCCAAAACTTGGTCTGATCTAGCTCAGTATATTTTCGTTCCTAACTGTAATCAGAAAAATAAATAGCACGAGGCCAGCACCATCAACGAATTTCATGATGTTACATCTGTACCATGTAGTTAGGTAAACTCCATGTGTTGTGTTGATTCCGTTTGCGGGATCTCAAGAGGAAACGTGTCACGGTCTTGAGCATGATCTAAGTAATAATGGAAGTGATCGTTCTGTGTGTGGGGGGGTCTTCCCCACCTAGGTAGGTGATAGGTATGCACAATAACACGGTTGCCGAAGCAGGTTGGCAAATGGCAATCTTTGGATGCAGATTTTTATCTTTGTTTCCGGCCATTTTTGTTACATTGTGCGTTGTGGGGACTAATTATCAGTTCGATATGGTTGTGCGTTGCATGAATCGGTGATAACCCCAATTGTGACTGAATTATCACGTAGAGATTGTGATATTTTGAATTTGAGGGGCGGAGAGACGAAGATATTTTTCTGTTCTACCACGTACCTTCTCCGCACTGGCGAAATTTCTAAGGTTGACCATCTTGTCGGGTGTGTTGGCATATTTACAGTTAGAGATTTCAATTTTCAAACACTCATCATGATGGGAAAGAACAAATATGTCTCTAAGCTAGTCACCTGGATTGCATATCTTGCATTTCTCACAGGTCAACGCTTTTTTTTATTTTTAAACGAAGGTATTATAATTAGAATTTTTTTTTTTTAGGAATTGAGAGAAGGAGATGGTGAAATTTGAATACTAGACCAAAGGATAAAAGAAATAACTATAATTACTAAGTTGTAGGGTCAACCATCACGCTGTGGGTTCAACTATCACAGGTCGAGACTTGTTGAATTGGTATTTTTTTAATTTATTTTTTATTTCTTTTAGTCTTTAGGTGTTTATATTTTTGGGTATTTTCATCACTAAGAGCTCTCAATCATTATCTCTTTCTATATTTGAATTTTGATTCTCTCTCTAACATATTGTGCTTATCATATTGGGTTGAGCTCGGATTTTAAAATTGAATTTGGTATATTTTTGAGCAGGGTCATTTTAATTAAGTTGGTTCGGTTGGTTACAATGCCACGTGCAGTACACAATTCTTTGATACACTTTTGTTCGAAAAATTATTTAACTATCCAATTATGAAGGGATACAGTATTAGAAATATTTAATTTCTACGATGATAATAATTTTATAAGTCGTAAAATAATATACAATTAATTAAAAACATAAAAATTACGTTTACAATGTGAGTGGCGTTATTGGCATTCTCTTTTGCTTATTCCTCTCTTTATTATCAGTTTATAATTTCAATTCTTCCTCCATGAAATCATCTCTACACTTGATTTTTATCTCTCTCCCTTTCTTCTCATTTTTCCAAGAAAAATGAAGGGATCACATGCTATGTGAAGGAAAATTTCTCTTCCTTAGGGGGGAGGAAAGTATGTCTCCACTTCGATGCTCTTTCTCCTACAATAGTATATAGTTTTTTTTTTTGTTTTTCAGTTTTATCTGTTTATATTAGATGAAATCAAGAACCACAATAACGAATTTCCTTTCCCTATTTTCAAAAATAGATTCAAAAGAGAGTTGAATTATTATCTCAAAATGTTTTAATTATCGTGAATGTTATTTTTTTCAAGTAAAAGTTCGCAAACTGTTGTTCTTTATAATAATGGAGTTGCACATGATGTTTTTATTCCCATTATTCACCAATTGGAAATTAGTAATGTGTTGGTGCTGTTATATAGTTTAAATGAAAGTTTTTGATAAAGAATCTGTAGAAGGAAATTTGTTGGTCAACAGAGAAGGGGGTGGGGAAGTTTTGAACTCTTGGAGCAAAAGTGATATTGTGTTCGTTTAATTTGGTTAAAATTCTGGAAGAAGTACTTCGTCAAAAGTAGAAATAGAAGTAAAAGTAAAAATTTGTATATGTTGGGATGTAATTATAGAAGTATTTTTTATTATAATTAGAAATTGTTAAATTATTTAGATAGAATAGATATATAAGTATTTTTTCGATAAAGTTACAATTAAGGATGTGATTTGTAATTTAAATAAGCCTGAAAATTATTTAATGAAAGGTTTTTTTTACTGTTTATAAAATTGATGAGGATAGATTTGTAATTTAATTAATTTCAATAAATAACCAACGATACGGTATTCTCTCTCTTCTTCTGCTTCTATCAAAGCGTGTTCCTATCTACTTTGAAAAAAGGTAAAAAAATTTTTTTCTGCTTGTGCTTCTTTTTTGAGAAGCATAAATAAATATATAACTAAATCTTAGAAGTACTTTTTTTCAAAAAAAAAAAGAAAAAAACTTCTTTTCCCTCATAATTTTATCCAAATGAGCTTATTATTTTTTGAGTTAAAAAGACTTTGGAATAAAGTTCCACGAAATCAGTTATGTAGTGGTAACAAATAGCATCACATTTTCTTATTATTAAAATTGTAGAGCTTATAATTTTATTTCCTTTTATTAATTATTAGGATATTAAATTTTTACTCTAATATTTTCACGTTAAACACATTTTACCTAGAAATTTATGTTTTGGTATGATTTTTGCTGCAAACCTTTGCATGTTATAGTTATTGGGGATTATGAATAAATATAAAACTATAAATAAATTAAAGATATATAGTGTATGTGATAAAGGAAGAAGTCTCATGTAGTTCGAGTGGAAACTACATTTGTGTATATGCGAAAGAACATCATTAAGAAGGATCCACATTTAGACGTATGATAGTATCACAAGAGGTTAATTTCTTATTTATTAGATGAGAAAATACTCTAGAAAATGAAAAACATAGAAAAGTAAGGAGTGATCTCTTGTGATGGAGTGGAGGGAAGAATTAGATACTTTTTATAAAACCTAATTGTTGGCAAACGGAGATTTTGTGAAGTATGGGAGAAGAAAATTGGATATTTCGATATTCCTGGTGGTTCAAGACACAATATAGGGAATCTCTGTCGGACTCATCAAGCACATTTGAGTCCTAATTATAACGTCAACTTTGTGTACTGGTGAACAAAACTATAGAAGAAAAGAAGTGACATCAAGCACTGTAAATATACTTTAATTTAATCTTTGTCTTGTGGTTAATCGGTATTATGTTGAATGAGCTTGTATCAATTAGTGTAAGTATCGAAGTCCTACATTGATTGAAGTGCTAATATTTTGAGACAAGATTATAGAGCGTATGAGTTGCAATGATGTTTTGCTTTGTTTGAAGGCAAATTGTCAGTGCAGGAGGCTGTGAGGTGATTCATCACTAAGCTTTGTGTCTGATTAACTTATATAATTCAAAGATTCCACATAGGAAGTTGAGTTTTTGATGCATTGGTGTTGTTTTGGTGAGTCTTTGTTTGATGTTCTGTTGTTTTTGCTGTCCTAATGAGACTCGTTTTTTGTCTTTTGCTCCTCTCTTGTGTCGGGAGTTTAGAGCAGTTTCTGTGCTTGTCTAGCATTCACTATCTTTTAAAAATGAAAGGTCACTAATCAATAACAATTTCTCTTATTTTGTACCATAGCCACGTGTAGAGAAAATATCAACTATTTGTTTTTTGGCCTTATGTTCCTCTTACGCCAAGAACTACTGTGTGTGATAGCTTTTGTTATTATCCATAGTGGACAACAATAATGAACTGAAGCAGTGTCACACAAAACACTCAGCTTAGGAGATGAAACGTGACTTATCCTGAATTTAAAGAGAAGATCAAAATTCTTGTTCAGTGATCATGTCTGGTTGTTCAGGTAGTTGATTTTATTTGGGTGTGATCAATGTAGACGAATATATATTCGAAATAATTTGGTGGAGCTTTCCAAATAATTTAGCAGAATAAAAATTTGTCTTTATAACCTGGAAATTTAATGAACCCGGTGCTATCATTCAAATAATTAATTGAACAAAACATATGGGTGAACTTTTCAGTGACAGGCTGACAGCTACCTAATATTTCATGCTTGTAAAATTTCGATTCTGAAAGTATATATAGATATAGGCATATAGTCAAGGTCTCAATATGAGATGCGCTGTCGTGTAAAGACCAAATTGGAAAGGTAGGAGAGATTTATACATATGAGGCATAATCATTCAGTTCAAGAACATTCGGAATTAATTCATCGATTATTCTTCAACTTGCCGTTTGAATCCAACCAACTCGAGCCGACTCAACAGTACTGAAACAAAACAGTCTAGTCATTCAGTTTTTCTTTTTTCCGTAATATTTGTCTTCACATGGTTGTATATATAGTAATATTTAATTTGAAAGTTCAGCATTATTTTCCTCTACTTTGGGATAATATAAACTCTGGTTTATATGTTAAGTGACGTGATAATATATTAATTATTAATTTTCATAGTGTTTACATATCTTAACATTAAATTATATTTTGAATAACTAATATCTTAAAAGATATAGAATTCACCGTAAATTCAAGTCTGAATTCATCATCAATCCAAATTTATACTAACATTGGCATTTGTATTTTTGTCTGCCTAAATTCTAAATCTCTATTAGACCTTTTTATTAACAAGAAAATGCTCAAGCCAACCAAGATGACTAGGCAAGCCCACAGTTAAGAAAGTTAATATGTTACAAAAAGATTCGGCATTGTCATTCGATTAATATTGATGCTTAATGTGGAGCATTCCACCTTTGCTTGTAATAATGTCATCAAATTCTAGAAAATCCTTCACTGAAGTCTCTATTAGGCCTTCTAACAACTTGAATTAATCCAGTATCGGTTCTCTTTATATCCATTTTTCTATTTTTTGGTCGTATTATATATATATATATATATATATTTCCTTCAGTTATTTTTTCTGTTTTTCTTTTCGGTCAACTCATATGGCGTCTCTTCTTCTTCTTCTTCGTTTTTTTACACTCATATCGCCTTTATACAATACGTGTTTTGGTATCTTGGGCTTAGTGGACGGCTTGGTCAAAGCTATAAATGGGCTAAACTTGGGACCCGTAGTGCCCAAAAAATAGTCACAACATTGCACGAATGTGGATAGAAAGGGAAGAGGCTAGAGTTTGTCATGGCCACTGACTCTTTGGGCCTTTCAAAAATCCAAATCGGTTGGACTATGTATACGGCAAATCTATATGATCGAAGATAACCAAGCCCGGACCTCAGACCATAGAAAAGGTCCTGACCAAAACATTTGACAAAAAACAGCGACAAGCAAGCCTAGCCTAATAATAATAACAAAAAAACAGGTAACCATGCCAGGTTGCGAACTTGCTTCGACTGAAAAACAAAAAACAGGGCTTAAACATGATATTATTCCCTCAAAATATATATATACCGTAAACAGTCTGAGATGAGACCAACTTTCAACCTTAGCTTGTTTCGTTCAAATTGACAAATTGACACTGCTGTAGCAGAGTCCATTAATAAAGTCATCGAACATAATTAAATGGTTTGAACTGGTTTTTTTTTTTTTTTTGGGGGGGGGGGGGGGGTCGAGTGTTATCATTGGATTTTTATAGATACGTGAGAATTTTAAAAGCAATAAAGTTTGAATTTATGATCACATTGTCAATGGATAACGAATTCATTTATTTCTTTTTATTCATTAATACTTTTACGCCTGGTTTTTACTAGTTTTAGTGCCAGTAATATGAAGCATTAGAAAACCTTAGTAAGCTAGAAAGAGAGGGAGAGAGTGATGGTGAGAGAGAATGTACAATGTGTGCTATCCTTCCATAGCTCGAATTAGGTCTGCAGTGAAGAGAGGTAATAAAGAAAGACACGAGGTCTGAGAGACAGAGAGATTAAATTTGCAAGTTACATGGGCTGTACAAGGTACAAGCTGATAGTGTCAATCAGTGAATTAATCATGTTGGTTGTGGGGTTGTCCTTGCAATTTTGGCCTAGAAACATTTTTCAGTTGCGAGATCACGGCCAAGGGTATGGTACTTTAGGCAAACTTTATGGCATACGACATTGGTTGTTTTGCGAGAAAACAAGAGGAGGGATGGAAAGAAAAGGGGGAGAGGCAAGAGTTTTTTCCAGTTTGGATCAGCAAAAACAACAAAAAGAAAGAAAAGTTATCGTGGGTTATAAATACAGTATAACAATCATTTATATACTCCTACCCATGTATTTAAATTTTTTAAAAAGATATTTTCATAATATAATATCAAAGTCTCAATTATTATACAGTCAGCGATTTAATCATTATAATCCCCGTTATGAAAAGGAAAGAAGAAAAGATTTACGCTTCAAGCCTAAAAGAGGTATTCACATGAGAGGTGTTTTAGAGCATAAAAATCATTCATATATCTCTATTTATTAGCTTAAATTTTTAGAAGAGATAGTTTCAAGACATCGGTCCAACTAAAAAATTTTCTTGTCTAATTTCGCGAGAAAACAGAAAGCATGTTAATACTTTTATTCATTTACTATATCACCCCTCTATTTTCTTATTGTCACCATTGATAATTGTAAAAAAAAATGTGATTTTATATCTTATTTTCTCTCCTCATTTTCTCTATTTTCCTTAAATCCAAACAATAACAAACAAAACATACTTTTCTTTTAATTTTCTCGTCTCTCAATTTTCTTTCTTCTCATTTTCTCTCATAATCCAAACACTACCAGAACTATGCGAGTTTCTAGTTGATTTTACTAGCAGATTGCGAGTTTCTAGTTGATTTTACTAGCAGATTATTTCTGTCAGTATTACCGGCGGATTATGCATAAAAAGGAAAGATTTTTTTTTGTATTACTATTACTGGTGGATTTTGCATTGGTAATCCATCGGAAATCATCATGCCATATGGCGCTAGTCTACATGCACCCATTACCGATAGATTTTTTTACTAGTAATTTATGTGGGTTTTTTATATTATTATTACCAGTAGATATTTCTGTAGTAATTTATGTAGGAATTTTTTTAAAAAAAATATCATCACTGGTGGAAAAAATCAACCAGTAATTTATATGGATTTTTTTTTTAATGTTACCATTATTAACAGAAAAATTTGTCAATAACTTAGATGGACTTTTTTAAAATTTTAGCATTATTAGCAGAAAATCCTCTAGTAATTGAAATGAAAATTTTTAATTTTAGCATTACTAGTGGAATAAATCCACCAATAAGTTGAAAACTCTAGATTTAAATACTGCACGCATTAACCGTGGAAAATTAGCTAAAAATGACAAGAAAAATCTGTCAATAATGCTGTTTAGTTAAATGTTGCATTTTGTCATGGTTACTGGTGAATTTTTCAACCAGTAGCCTACAAACCTAAGTACTCTGCATCTCTCTCCTTCCTCATTTTCTACATCAAAGTTCTTTCACTTCTCTCTCTCTCATTGCCGATCGGTTTTCCAACCAAATCTCCACCACTGCACTGCCATTTAAGGTGAGGAGACTACCATTCTTATCCTCTTATAGTTCCTTACACTTTAATTGGTTTATTTTTTTATTTAGTAAGTTTCTCCATTTTATTTTTTTCGCTTTATTTTCCAAATCTGTTTTGCCATTGCCACTGTCACTTTCTATTGTTGTCATCGTTGTTGCCCTCACCACTACTACCACTGCTAGTGAGTGCTTAAAAATTTGATTTGTTAAATTTAATTAATTATTATATATTATTTGATAATAAGTGTTTAATTATTAATTTTAATATGAGAGTTTGTAGGCCATATTCGAAGGTCTTTGATTAATTGATTTATTAATTTAATTAATTGATTTTATTAGAGAGTGTTGAATTTGCTTAGAGCATTTCTTCGGTGAAGCATCAAATTCTTTAGTCTCATTTAAGGTCATAATTGTTTTTCCTTATTTAATTAAATCTTTTGTCAGAACAGAAACTTATGATTTCTAGGATAAAATTGTCGAAAATTAGGATTGCATGACTGAGAGAAATAACGTAGAGGTCCTTCCCTGACTTATTTGCATTGTTTGTTATGGAGGTTACTTGTGTATGCAGGGATTGCAGGATATGCATATTGTGATGTTATAAGGAGATGTCCTTGAGAACAATTTTAGGATTTTTAAATGTTTATTTGACTGGATTATGAAGTTTGTTTGTCTGGATCGATATATGTACATATTGAAATCAATTTTTTGAGATGTCTTAATTTAAGGAGAGATTCTGGCAAAATTTGTTCTTTCAATTTAAAGAGTGGAATCTTAATTTAAGGGGGATTCTACTAAAATTTTATTAAATTAAAAAGAACACTCTATTTACTTAAAAGTCCTTTTACTTTTAGAAGAGGGTCTGTTAAAAGATATTTATAATTAAATTAAATTTTAATTTTTAAAACTTTAAATGAATTTACAGGTTAAATTAACCATTTAAGAACCATGATTTCCACAAACAAACTTTAAATGAATTTGCAGGTTAAATTTTATTTTGCATTCATATCAAGGTAATACTCTCAACATTTGGTAGCTTATTACTCTCTTTTTTTCACTTCGCCTGTCCATATTTTGGATTTTTTTATTGTTTTGGAAAATATTTATCCATTTCTTATATCAAGATGTATTAAATTTTTTATTTTCAATATTATCATTAATGTGATTAATTATATTTATTTTTTAACAATATTGTAATAATATAAATTTATATTTTAATAAGGGTATAATATGGTATACCTATTAATCTTGTTATCATTATCAGGCATATTTATTATTTTTTTAATTCACATGTCTTTCTGTTTATGGACAAATGAAGTGGAAAAGAGGGAGTAGTTATTTTTACAACATTTATTTATACATTCAAAAGTGGGACTCCAATCCCAGCCACCAAATAACATTATTAATTTTTTATAACAAAAACAAAAGAAACGCATAAAGTGCCTACAAACAAAATCTTGTTTTAAAAAAAAGAGTTGTATTATTTATAATAGAGTATAGATTACTATAATGCTAGCTCATATCTATCCATTAACTAAGACACGGACTTCATATAAGTGGAGTACACACGTCATCCAATGATAAATAAATTGTGAGTCGGCATGATATTCTCCGCCAATAAATGTAATTAACATTTCTCTTAATAAAAAAAAAAACTTTACCTTTTGCCACAACTCTCTAAGTTTTGACTGGTGCGCTTTCATAAGAACAATAAGAGAAAACAAAAGATTTATAAAACAAAATAATAATAATTAGAGAAAACAAAATGGACAATGTGAGACAAAAACAACATTGTTAAAAAATTAATTAGATTATATATTATCAGGCAAACTACCCTAGTTTATTGAATATTTTAATAAGCTTTTATTGGAGTAAATCTACACTTTATTAGGACCTATAAAATCTTCATTTAGCACTTTACTTCTTAAAAGATTAAATATATACATTTTAGTTCTCAAAATATTTCACGTTACAACATATTAATTTCTTAATGGAAAAAAATCATGGGTATTAGTCCCTAAAAGCCAATCACTTTTTAAGGACTAAAATTAATACGTGAAAAGCTCTTTTTTTTTTTTTCAGGGACTAATATGTTAAACATGATTTTTCGGGGGCCAGTGTACCTCTCACCGGAATCAAACTTATGTTTCACTCCTTGAAGGCCGCCGGTAAAACATACATGGCATTTAACGTGAAATCAATGAAATTACAGTATATGCATTTAATTGTTTTAAGGATTAAAGCGTTAAAATGAAACTCTTTCATAAATTAAAGTATATATTTACTCTTTTAATAATTTAAAATCTTTTAATAAGATTTATAATTTTAATTTTTTTAAATTAAGTTCAAAATAATTGTTTTAAATTAAGTCATTACGTCTTTAAAAATTACAAAATTTTATAATTAAATTACTAAATTCTACTAAAACAACAAGGGTTACAATACGTGTGTAAGTAGTCTTAATATACTTACACCTGATAATAATTTTTTATGAATATAAAATTTTATTAATCCAATTATTAAATTTAAATTTCTTATCTAGTAAAAAATGATTTGATATTTTATCATGCCACTTTATTTTGATGAATAATATACTTTTAAAAATACTAGTAAATATTAATTATTAGAATACATACATACTATGGTCTGATTTTTTTGAAATTTAACATATTTGATCGTTAATATAATATCACATAATTTAATGATCAGATTAATTAAATTTAATTTCTATGAAGAATTATTGAATAGTATAAATGTACAAGACCTACACGTAGTGTAAACAGATCCTCCCTCAAACAACAAAGAATGACTTAATTATGGATGATTATAAACATTGTTTTTTTTTTTTTGGTAAGGGACTATAAACATTGTTTAATGAAGTATAAAATGCCACGAGCCATCTGGGACCAATATAAGAGGTTATTAACAGGTTATCATATTCATTAAACTGTAAAAAAAAATTCTAAATTAACTTAATTAAAAATATATCATAAAATGAGTGGTTGATTAGTTAAATAAGAGAAAATTTAATTATACTATTTTATCACTCACATTAAAATCACGCAAAAATGAAAAAGTCAATTGCTTAAAAAGATTCTTTTTTTTTTCCCCATGCATCTAACATTTTGTCATCTCCTCCCCCACAGTCATCATCACCTTTTCTTTTTGTCTCTATTATTTACAATCCCAGGGCGTTGAATTTTGTAGTTGCTCATCTTCTGCCCCCATCCTACTTGTATACCCAAATTATATTTAGAGGGAAAAAAAATGCGGGGTCATTGAGCACAGAGTTGTGTTGACGACAAAATATTTCTTGTATTTTTCCATGTTTTTGCTCAATTTCCACATGTATTAGTAGAGACACGCGCGCATACACAGACAGACACAGAGACTAGAAAATTAAAGAGATACACATATATACATATGTCTGAAATACAATACTTGCGCAGAGTTGCTCAGAGACAAGCAATCCATGGCATAGATAGCGACTTTGAAAATAACCCACCACCACCACACCACACACCATCATCATCTTCTCTTCACGAGATTAATTTAGCTTTTTCTCTTTTTTATTCTTTTTACCATACATGCCTTTCTCTGTCTTTTATGTCTTTAATTTGCCGCCTCCTGTTCAATATATATATACACCAAGGCCTTGCTCAATTATATAGTTTGTGGCCTAATCTAAGCCAAAATTATATTCTAGCATTTCTGTTCCAACAAGGTGCGAAATAAATTGGCTTCTTGTAGAACCAAAGTAGTAGTCACATAAATAGGATTTTAGGAAAGAAACAAACGAACCAAGCCAATAGAATATCGTATCTTGCTTTTAATTTCTTTCTCCCCCTCCTGTGTTGGAGTTTTTCAGCAAAGGCAGCACAACACAGCATGTTCCCCACAGCTATGCCCGAAGACGCCAGTGTTTCTTCATCAGGTCCAAGAGTTCAGCGCTTGAGTGGACTAAACCACGTGATCTCAACCGTTTCTCTTCATCAACAGCCCCAAAAGATCAAGAAAAAGAGGAGCCTCCCTGGAAACCCAGGTAGTTCATATAATTAAGCTCTTTCAATATTCTATTGATCTGTATATATTATAACATGCCCCTTCAACTGATCAGTACTAGGAGCATGTTTGGCTACTGAGTACTGATTATTTTGGATAAATAATCAATTCGATTTCTTCAAATCTGCCCTAAAAAGTCGTTTAATAATTCAAACTATTTTGAACTCAAAATAAATTAAACCTAATACTTCCACCATCCTTAATTAACTGTTGATGTGAATAAACTGGTACATTAAAAAATCAATATATCTTATTACAATTGTAACAAGATGTATTGTTTTTTAAGACAGTTAATTTGGGATGGAGAGACTACGTACTAATTCTATTGATGTGGTGGCAAGTGGCAAGATAGGTTAATTTTCTGTATTTGTCATGTGTTTGAGATGGTGTTCGTGTTTTAGACCCAGATGCTGAAGTGATTGCGTTATCCCCGAAGACCCTTCTAGCCACGAATAGGTTTGTTTGCGAGATCTGCCACAAGGGTTTCCAGAGAGATCAGAACCTCCAGCTTCATAGAAGAGGCCACAACCTCCCCTGGAAGCTGAAGCAAAGGAGCACCAAGGAGGTGAAGAAGAAAGCCTACGTTTGCCCTGAACCTTCTTGCGTTCACCACAACCCTTCAAGGGCTTTGGGGGATCTTACTGGAATCAAGAAGCACTACTGCAGAAAGCATGGGGAGAAGAAGTGGAAATGTGACAAGTGCTCAAAGGTGTATGCGGTTCAATCAGATTGGAAGGCTCACTCTAAAACCTGTGGCACTAGAGAATATAGATGTGATTGTGGAACCCTTTTCTCCAGGTAAAAAATAATAACATAATTAACTCTAACTAGTTTTGAAAAATTCATATTCAGCTATTAATGTTTTCATAGTTGATTTGAATAAATATTCCGGTCTTTCTTCCTTTTCTTGATTACTCTTTAATTTATTATTAGATCGATAACGGATTTCTGGGCTACGAATTATGTTCTTTTGACTATATATTAACTAGAATCATACAAGCACATATTTTTAAAGAGTTAATTTCTCATATTTTATATCAAAGTGCACTCTAAATTATTGTACTTTTTCAGCGGATCTTTGGTTTTACACAAGAATGATACCTCTGGAATTACATAAGAATGGCAATGGCTACTAGCATGAAAGTGGGACACCGCTGGCTAATATACATGCTAACATTGCTAGAGACTTATCTGGCTGTATTTGAATCCTAAAACTGCCAAATGAATATGCGGCAACAAATAATAATAATAATAATAAAATAACTCAAAATATCTTTGGTTTTATCTACTGTGTAGCATGTGACTCAATAGCAATTTTGTTCTTCTTTTTCAAAAAGAAAAAAAAAAAACTTATGATGCATGCACATACATGAAGAGCATGACATAAATTATTTCTGCATAATCTCTTAAGAAAAGTTAAATTCTTCACTCCTTAGGGCACAAAAAAATTTCAGTGTGTCAGAGAGTGCTCAATCATGTCTTCTAGAATATTTCCAATTTCTCTTTGTTCTTTCTCTCCTTTTCTACATTTGTACGTGCGCAAGTGGCTGAAGACTCAGACAATGATGCAAAGAGAAATTTTTGTCAACTAAGAAAAATAAAAGAACTGTAAATATGAAAATGTTGTGCAATATCATTTCGCGAAGTTTCATCACTGTGAAATCTAGTAAATCTGCAAGAATGTCAGATAAGCCAAGCCAAGTTGCTTCCTTCTCTGGCTTTGCGTGGGATTTCAGTTCCATATATATTTGTGTCCCGCATGAGAATATGAGATAGTTCCGAAGTCTTTTGTCAAACTATATATTGTATATCTCAGTATATATCACAGATATATAAGGAAAAATCTTCAATATTTTGAGCCAATATAATTTTCCTTTTGAAATGATGAGCCGATATATATAATTGTATAGCCGTATCTGCATGCACTAGCATGCCTATCCATCAAGAATAGTCATTTGTCATATATGCCATTCTCTCTCCTACTTTAAATTTGACCCTTCGACGACAGAGTGTCTCGTTTGGTCCAAACCTTTGACACTTCATTCCCTTTGTGGTCTCACCCCCGCACGCATGATTTCCCTCACCTTTTTGCAAAAGGGGCACACACTACAGTCAATTACGTAATAATAAATCTCTCAAAAATATTATTTCAATATTCAAAAGTATATATCTTGACATTCATTTTATTATTATTGAATATGATAATAATCTCAACTTTCTCCACTCATTAATCACATTCAAAGATAATAAAATAAATATCTCAATTAAACACTATTTTTAAGTATTAGAATAGCAATGCTCTGTATCTCTTAATAAAAATATACAATGTTTTGACCTCTTAGCTCATTTAGTTACTTGTTAATGGCGGTGCTCTCATCTAAAATTTCAAGTTGCACACCCTCATTCTCCTTCCTCAATTTGAAAGGTAAATGCAACATTCTTTTTGTATATTTTGAGCTATTATATATTGAATCCAATATATACAAGATTATATGTGTACTATTTTTAAATTTTTTATTTTGGTAAATGGTTAGTGTAATTTTTTATACTATTATCAAAAATCTTAATAACAAGAAATTTACTAGAATTGAGTTGTTAGTCTGAGATGCTATTTTGTTGAGTTTTAAATGAATGAGTGAGCCCTACCATTTTATTTTATTGGATATTTCTATCAAGAATTTTTACAAGAAGTTTATGGTTTAGAGCCCGATTGATTTATATTTTAATAAAATCACTTTTGAAATAATTGATATTTAAAAATTCATTATGAGATAATTGATTTATATTTGGAAATGATGTTGAAAAAGTTATCATAAAAAAATTGATATAAGATAGAAAAGTAAAATCTAATGTTTTTTAATTACACTAGAATTATAATTCCTTAAAAGTGATATACTTTTTTTAGAAGTGAAAATGTTAACCAAACCATTCTACCTTCTGCCTTTTCTCAACCCAGTTTTCCCTACCTCAATGGACAAAAATTTGGTAATCAAAATGAGAGTAAATTTTTTATGAATGAACTCTGTATGTAATTCACACATATAATTTATTCATAAAAATTTCATGTCCACTTTTATTCACTAATCAAATATGCCCAAAGAATATACCAAAGTTAGCCTCATTATATTACTCTGCGATAACACAAATCTGCATATTTCTTCATTTTTATTATTATGTGAAAATTGCAGGAAGGATAGCTTCATAACACACAGGGCATTCTGTGATGCACTGTCTGAAGAAACTACAAAACTATCAGCAACCCAAATAGCCACTGCAGCGACAAACCCATTGCTCCTCCACTCTCCCTTCCTCTTCCCACCAACCCAGCGGAACTTCCAAAACCACATCACCAATTTCAATCCCTGGGACTCATCATCTCAAGAAAGCCCTAAACCTAGCATCAACAATAATAACATTAATGCCGCAGCCCTCCACATCAAGCCCGAAGCTCCAACCTTCCCTGAACTCGCCTTCTCTTCTTCTTCCCTAACACTTCTTCAAAGCCACCATGTGCACCATCCCAGCTGGCACTTAACGGCCTCGACCAACTCCAATGCCGCCACGTCAGCAACCGCGTTGCTCCAAAAGGCATCAACCTTTGGTGCCATCAGTACCGGGCCAAGTTCTTCTTCCGATGCTGTTGTTGCACTGCAACAACGGCACTTACTGGGTCACGCGGCTCGGGTCGGCACGTGCGATTTTGGAACAGTGAGTCAACTCGACTCGGTGATGGGCGGCATGAGAGAGCTCAAGAACGACCGTCTCACGAGGGACTTTCTGGGACTGACAGTAGTGGATGCCAACGGCGGAAACGACAGGGCGGTTGACGTTAGCATGAACGTGAATGATATGCTAACGTTCACGGGGGGTGTAGAGTACCACCATGCTGATCATATTCACCACCCCCTGCAAGGGTTTGGATTCTTTGGAACAAATAGCAGCGCCCCGGAGACTTGGGAAAATTGTTGAGACACAGCCAACAGAATGAATTCCGAACCGTAAGGGTAAAATGGGTAACTCATTTTGGCATATATCTTTCTGTTGAATGATCAATGTGTGAGTTTTAACATCAATTCTGTATTTCTGTTTAAGTGTTAGCCTCATTTTATTTTTTTCCACTTCATGAGACCTTTGTTTTTATTGTTGTTTTTCAAGTCAAATTAAGTACCACGGTTTGTTTCAGTTTTTTATTCTCATGAATATATATTTTCGTTGTCTTATTAATTGCTTATGTAATTTTGGGTTTGCGTTTAAGTCCTTTCGAAATGGTGGAATTTGAATCCCTAATCATGTATGTAAAACGCACTCAAGATAACAATTTACCTTCATGGCAGCCGATCACTTTTCGGTTTCCCCAATATAAAGTGTTTAATTGTTTTTTAATGATCTCTTATATTTATATAAGGATGCTATACAAAATGTATGTTAGATATAAAATCATTTATCTCATACCTTTACTTAACCGCTTAATCTTTAATCTTTTAGAAGAGACGGATAATCACATCACAGGAACACATTTATGATCAAGATTATTCATGTGAAAAGACATTTGGTGAAATTTACTCATATTATATGATTTATTTGTGAAATTTGATCAAGAAGTCTTCAAATTTATTAAATCATTATATCAGTGTTTTTTGAACTTGTAGTGCATTTTCTTCTATCATATAGTGAAAAATGCGTTTGGAGAATATTAATGTCACCAAAATAAAATAAAAAGAGAAGATTGGAGATGAATTCTAAGAAACCTCATGTAAAGCCGTTGTAATTGGTTTTTTTTTTCATTTTTTTTTAAGTAGAGGGCTAGAGGCACAGTGCAGTGTGTGTTGAATTGACGGAGTTGACGATCATGGCCTTTCATGTCAGTATGCAACAGTGAAAATGTCACATGCAAAATTAGTATCAGTCCTTTTGTTGCTACCGCTACATATGTTCTATCTTTATCTTGACAGCCTTTTGTCTCTGGTGTTATATAATTGTTATACCAGCTGCGGGCAAAAATTTGCTCAAGATTTTTTTTTATTTCTTTTTGTTCGTTGCAATCGCACCATGGGTATAACATTTGGTAGACAATTCCTTTTTGCCTCTGTTCTTTTTGTTTCTTCTTAGCTTATGACCCAAAAAAAGACAATTAGAGGCGTTTGGTTCAGGATTTGAAGTTATATTCCACAAATGAAATTCCTAAGAATGAAATACAAGGAATGTTGTTCCTAGAAATTTTACAAAATTTGTTTATTGATCATTAAACAATCCTGAGACTATTCATTGAGACTCCTAGGAATAAGTTGAAAACTTGTTTGTTTTATAATATATATTTCCATAAATATATATTGTAATTTTCAAAATACGTCTAACATATTTAGTATATTATTATTATTATTAGAAATATTTTATATTTGTTCTTCGTAATTTTCATTCCCAAGTCATGAAAACTTGTTATTCCCTCCTTACTTGAGAATGAGGTCACATTGAATCATGAAAAAGTCTTTTTTTAGGGAGCAGTTGATGCCCAGGAAATAATTTTATAAAAATTATAATAAATATAGAAACATATCATTTTCAGTTAGTTATTCCTAAGAATAACTAAATATTTGTAGTGAAAAAATATTTAATTTCAATTTAGAGTATATTTTTAATGAAAAAAATATATTAGTAAACAACAAACATCATCAGAGTAAATGTCATTTTCATGTTTAGGTACGTTTTAACTATTTGTTAAATCAATTAAATGAAAACTTATTTACTTTTAAACGTAAATGCAAACATAAATCTTGTTCCAGTATTAAAAATTACCCAACTTGGATAGTTGCTAAATATCACAAACTGGAATTAGTTATCTTAAATCTTATTTCTTTATTATAATTTGATTTAATTCATTAATTGAAAAATAAAAATTCCTACTATTTTACAAATAGAAAATAAAATTTTCTAGCAATTATTTATATTGCTGCTAAAAAATTATTTAGGAACCAACAATTAGAAAGTGGGAAGAGAGGGAATAGGAAGAGAGAATGTACTCAAAGTTAGTTGGATAATTAAGTAGGATAGAGCTGAATTACAAAATTGCCCATATTAGAAATCTTAATCAAAGAGAATTGGGTTTTGTGGTAAAAGGAAAATACGGAGGACGTTAACCTCCACATAAAAAAGTTGATGGTTAGCAATCCCATATATATATATATATATATAGAGAGAGAGAGAGGACATATTACATGAGAGAGTTTATTAATTATAAAAGTAAGATAAGTAAATTTGGACCGTATATAAATAGTTATAATTTAAAGTTAATTTATGACATTTAATGCTCACATGTTCATTTAAAAAGTTATGTGACTTTATATTTTAATCTTAATTATTCATGTAAAATTCAACAATTAAGATTAACTTCTCTTACTCTTATAATAAATTATCCCTTTTATATATATATATAAAATTTGGGAGAAAGTTTGGAGGGGTCATCGCACCTGTGTTGGCACCCCCTAAATTTATCCCTGAGTGGGAGCATCAAGGGAAGGGGAATGAGTGTGGAATGGGGATAGCTATCATGGTTACTCGATAGTTTATTGATTGTTTGCAAATGATGAGGACTTGAGGTAGCTATATTTTGTAATTATTAGGAACTTCAAGACTTTTTATTATATCATTGTGGAATAATTTGTCTATAAACCATATCAATAAAAAATCTCATATTGTTTAAAAAAATGCCTAGACAATTTTTATAAAAGTTTGGATAACTAACAATAATTAATACCCATATATTTATTTAAAAAGTCTATAAACTATATCAATAAAAAGTCTCATATTGTTTAAAGGTATGACCAATATAGTTTTTATAAGAGTTTGGGCAATACTCTCCCTATTATCTAACTTTTGAGGTTGAATTAGATACACTCAATCTTTACAATAATATAAATACAAATTCAAATTCAGCAATTAAAAACTATGAGAAGACTACGTGATAATGTGAATATCATGAGTAGAAAATAGGAAATTGTAAAGGAACAACAGACAAAAGATTACAACAATGTTCATAAGAATAGTATCATTTGTACTCACACTTTATGAAATATTACATGGACACACTTTCATATACCATTTGATGAGATGTGAGTCCCAGATTAAGTGGGGTCTATACTCTATCTAATGATAAATAGAAGTATATTGACATAGTATCCCATAAATGATAGGTACAAATAATATTTCTTATGTCTATGATAATAGTCAACAATGTCATCAACGGGAAGGGAAACATCCAAAGATTGCACCCTATACGAAAGAGGAATCATAGCTTAATTTATGTTAATGATTGTTGTTGTTGTTCTTATAGATCCCTAAACTATAGTCATATATATTTTTAGCCCAAGTCCGATATAGGTAGGGTACTGAGATCATTCGTGATACACGTTTTGCCATTTTTTACATTTAGTATATATACATGATGAAATTAATGAAGTTATGAAATAATTAGTCATAAAAAATATATACCTGTTTTTTGGTTGATGGCAAGAAAGGAAAACAGAAACCCACTAGGAGGGGACTCCAGAACCACAAAACTGCATCCCGACGAAGGTCCTTGTGGCGCCAGATAATCCGCACAAGAGTGCAGAATGCTCAGAACCTCTACACGATGCCAATCGAAATCCAGCAAGTCATACATCTCATCCAGGAGCTTGTTAAGATAAGAGAATGATGTCGTCTTGGCCGAGTGATGATTCGCGTCGACATGTGATTTTCGTCATTCATCACTCAAAGAAAAATTAGCATTTTTAATAATTTTTAATAATTAAAGTCTCAATAAAAATATTATAAGAAAAATAAATTCAATATAAGGTGATTGTTAAAAATACTTATAAGTTTTTATTGACAATTAATACATGTCAAAAATATATCTTTTGAGTATTTTCAATATGTATTAATTGTCAATAAAAATTTATAAATATTTTCAATGGTACCTTTTCATCAAAATTGTTTTTTTAGTAATACTTTAATTATCGAGAACTATTAAAAATATTCATTTTTCCTGCATTGAGTGAAAATGACTAAATGTACCTACGTATACTAGTTGTGTAATTCGAGTATCCAGCTCAGGTTTGTGTGTGTATTTTTTTTCCAAAAATATTTTTTCAACACCTAAGATTGAGTATCTAAATAAGATAACAACTCTTTTTATTATTTCCATTCATTTATCACATCTAATAGTAATAGAATGAGTATCTCATTAAACACCTAATCTTGGGTGATGGAATTACATAATTTTTTTCCTTTTTTTTTTTTGGTCCGAGCTTGGATTTGAGTTGCAAGTACGTGAGAATACTATAGATAACTTTGCCCGTTAGATAATCTAAGGCGCTTGCGAGAGATGGTGCTCTGAATAAATTTTAATATTCGACATTACTTTAATAATTTTACTGTTAAAGGGGGAGGTAATAATGATGTCTTTCTGTAGGGTACTTTGTTCTGATTTCAAGCATAAAAGAATCCCCGTGGTGCTGGTGCTTGCTGATGTTCTCGATTCTAAACATTATTGTTTAATAATTCGGCTGATTTCTCTTTCTGGATCGCAAATAATGAACATTTGTCCTTGTGTTAAAGAAGGGACTCCATTATCTTTGGAATTGGCAGCTAAGTGCCAGTGAGTTTCACATCCATACCATATCAGTTGTCTCTATCTATGCTATGTGCGAGCAAAACTTGTCTCCATAAGGATCGTGCTGGCCACTATTATTGTTAAAAGTCACAAAAGTTGAGCTACCCGAACAATTTTTGTGAATGATATACGAGCCAAACAGCTCATTCTCTGCTGTTTGTGTTTAAAATGCTAGCCCGTGAGTTTGAGATAATTATAAAGTGATTATGATTAATCACCCTACAACACATACTAAAAACCATAGGATACCTGTTTACATGGGTCCCCTTAAGTAACTAGCAGTTAATTAGGGCTAGCCAGATATGTGATGCATATGCATCTCTAAAGAACGTGTTTCTACAGGTATGACCGTCGTCCCCTCCATGACAAAATCTTTTTACTTCATTACGTTTCCAACAATGGCAGCAAAATCCTAAACATATGGTTAACAATTAACATCATTTGTGAAAGATAAAAATGTTTAGAAATCTAGAAATTTAATCATAATTTAATTGCTAGATTAACTAAACATGATTAGTCAGCTTTTGTATAGATAAATACATCTTATCATTTTATGTTATCTAACAACTATTATAATTTTTTCCAAAAATTTTGTACCATATCATTTTAACTATAGTGTCAGCGATTCAGGAAATAAAAGTGCTAGGCAGCCTGAAATGGCTATCCAAAGCATACTTACCCATACACACGGTATAATTTATACCGGAGAAAAAGAGAAAAATTACACATTGATGAGAGAAAATATGGAAGTGATAACAAATCACTACATGACACATACATCATCAGTCACTTCCTGCAAATTCAGGTAGTTTGCTTGGCTAGCAAGGCACTTTCGTTATCGGAATTTTTTTTTTTTTTTTTATAATGATGTTTGTGTATTTGAATAGGTATGAAATGAGGTTATGGGGCAGATTTGGACTGATATGATATATTTTACACGTGAATTGTTTATCAATATAAATTGATATGCAGTGATTTAAGATATTTTTTTTAATAAAATTACTACGTAGTAATTTATGTGTATCTAAAATGTAAAAAAGATAAAATAATATATTATTTTCTCACACAAATATCTATGTAATGATTTATGCGTGAAAAATATCAATTTTTCAATTGAGATCGCACATAAATCGCTATGCGACGATTTGTATTAAAAAATACCATTTACATATAAATTTTATAAATTCTAATATTACACTTAAAACACTACCATCCATATTCAAAATAATGCCTGTCAGGGAATGCCGGGCACATTTATTGTCCAAAAGATTAACCAAATTCCAATAAATTATTTTCCTTGGTCACTTGTTCTTTATGTGAAAAAAAATGGAGAGTTTCCAACAATTGGAGCCTTTCTAAAGAGGAGCAAGAGCAAGAGGGTGGCTCCAAAACCTGCATTACAAGCGTGAGTGGAAAGGTAAACTAAGTTGACGGCTTAAGTGTGTGTATGTGTATTTGTGTGCAGTGAGATGGTGGTCCGTGACACATGGTAAGTTTTTGATTGAAATTTGGTTTGGGGAATTAGTCCCATATTATTTAGAATTGGGATGAAAGTGGGTTCCCAAGGCTATATATAGAAGCCTAAATTCTCCATTTCAATTTCTTGTAGTCGAAACAACACTTTAAGATTCGATTTTCTACTTTTGTTTTAGAGTGTTGTGAGGTATAGTTCAAATATTTGCTTTGTGAGAGTGTGGGTGTACTGGGGTGTGGTAAGAGAGAAGTCTGTGTGTTGTAATAATTTTTACATAGTGAGATTCTCTGGTTGTCTTTTGGCAGCGGCCGTGATTTTTCTCTGATTTTAGAGTTTTTCATGTTAAATTCTTGTGTTGTGGTTGTGTTCCTATTTTATTTCTCTGTTTAGGGTAGTTCTCAAGGAGGGAAAGTACCTTAATTTCTCAAGAACACATAGAGTGGTACTCAATTAAAAGGAAAAGGGGGAAAAGATAGAAACAAAAGAACGAAAAAAGGAAAGATAAATGTCAACGGTTGCTGAATGGAGCTTTGAAGGTTTGAATTACTACAATACCTATCACCCTTTAATTGAGCCCTTTATCAAATTCTGTGCACATCATCCCCATAGCCCAGCCTTGGGTTGGCAACTAAATCCATATTCAATTCAATGTTATGTCAGTCCACTTAGTGCAATTCTTGCTAGCAAAGATTTATCAGAATGTAACAATATGATCCACAGTGACTGAAATCCTTCTGAGTTGAATAGGATTTTGCAGAATTTGCTGTTTATAATATACAAGTTGAGCTTAACTTCCATTCATCACTTCGTTGAATCATTCAATCAAATCATTTCATTTACATGACTTTTCAAATAATAGAGGTGAAAATTAACCACCTTTATAATCTTACAATATATAATTGAATGACATAATAAAATTTTTTTGAACTGTAACACTTAGTTTTGACTCCTTAGCTCTCTAGAAAGCTCCCCAAAATGGAGAGCCATTTGGCAAATTAAGTCAATAGAAACTGTATAATAATTAAATTCAAAGAGAGGAAGAACGAAAGAGCCTAGGGATTAACGAAAGGAGGTGGAGTTGGGTCTTATGGATAAGTATATCCAAGCTTTTAGAAAGTATACTATAAGTTGCAGGGTTAAGATAGTACAATACATCCCATTTGCCTACAGAAAAACTGCCTCTTCTCACATCCCTCTGCAGCGCAGAGAGACAGGCAAACCAAAAGCCTACTCTTTCCTGTGTTTTTTCACACAAACCAAAAGCCTCTTTTATTTCCTCCCTTTCTTGCATATGCATCCCTCCCTTTTTCCTCCTTTCTTCCTTCCAGTCGTAATGATTATGATCTCTTTTTATTTAATTTTCCGTGCTTTTCTTTACTTTTCCATTCAGCTGCAAATCCTCTCACAGTACCATCTACTCCACAGTGAAAGACACAAGTCACGGTGAAATGGCGCACTCTAAGATGATAGTTAGCGGGATGACTTTGGTTTTGCTTTTTGTAGAATTGATTTTTGTAGGATGCCAAAAGCTATAGTTGTTAATGAGGGCGCAATCTTATTTTCTTAAAGCGGGGCCAGAACCACATCTAGTTTGAGGGATTGCACCTATGGGCTGGGATATTAAACCCATTGAATCCTAAAAGTAATGCTAGCTAATTAAAGCCAACAATCTCTCCCCAGTGTCAGTCGGGGGATTCGAACCCATGACCTCGCTCTGATACTACTTGATCTTACCACTAGGCCAAAAGTTATATCTCATTATGAAAGACAACCTTATTTCCAAAGTGAGCCGCATGTCCCAGAGCAGCAGTGCACTCATTACAGACTTCATTGGCTGGGATGTTAAGCTTATCGAATCCTAAGAGTGATGCTGACTAATTAAAGCTAATAATTTTGTTGAAATTGATTTTAAGGTAAAATGATTTATGTTTGGTTGTTTGATATAAGAAGTGATTTTGATAAAAATTAAAAGAATAAAATCCTAGAAGTGATATTTTTTCACGTTTAACATAATCGATTTTTGAGTTTTGACACCATATTCGATTATGCATTTTTGCTTAGGAAGGAAACCAAATATCTTTTTTTATTTGAAGGAATCGATCCCAGGTTAGAATTGACTGTAAAGCCTCTCCACCGCAAATCTAAACATACTGAGTATCTCGAAGTTTTAACTCACTATGTAAAATCCATGATTGTCAGCATCAAGCTCCCAAATTTTCCACATAAACTATCCAACTCAAGCACTCAAATTTCAAGTACGTCATAGCATATATACGGAGAATATGTTATAAATGGTACGGCTAGGCATACAAAAAGATAAAAAGATATGATGAAGCACAGAAATGTTAGAAGTGAAGTTATATAATTGAAAGAATGAGATTTAAAATTAAAAAAAATGAAATGAGATGCAAATTATGGTTTAAACTTTAAATAATACAACTCTTGCCACATAGTTATGGCACAGATGACAGGCGCGATATTTGCTCCTTTAGCATTATGACATATTCTTTTTAGTGATTACTATTAGATTAGATAAGCAGTAATTGGACCTAGAATGAACATAGCTTCCAGGTACTCCTAGCACTTGTCCATCCAATAAAGTCTAGCTAGCACCAGATTGCAAAATTCAAAAATCTTTGTCTTGTAATGAACAACAAACGTAAACACTAAATAAGATGTTCACACTCAACCATGTATCTGATGTAAATTATCAAAATGTCAACATCACAGTAGGGAGGATGTGTATTCCATGGCATGAGAAAAGAAAAAATAAAAAATAAAAAGGATGCACAAAAATAACAATTAGCCTGTTATGGAAAAATAAACGCATTACACGCTCAATAAAAAGCTACTTAACAGAGCGCGAGTTGGAGGTGGGAATAACGATGGTATCCAGGTGCAGTCTAATTGGGCCAATGGGGGAGGGAAAACTGGTCCAAATTATCCAACTTAGGACCAAGCCCAACCGTTGGCCCGTTATAATTTTGGGCTCTGCAAGTGAGAGCAAACGAAACTTGAAGATGTTGTGAATGGTTGAAATGAATACAGGACCCAAAAAAAAAAAAAAAAGAATTAATGCAGGGTTCTATTCTACCTTGCTAAATGGCTATATCATTGGAAAGGAGTGGCATTCTTTTGTCACACCCAAAACACATGAATGTAGTATTAACATCAAATAATTATATTCGAATACTAAAAAGTGTGTTGAATAACAAATAAATGATTGATAGGAGTATTATGTACCTGCTGGATTGCATTCTAGCTTGTATAGCTAAATGGAACATCACCACTACACGACCAGAAATATAGAATGTGTCCAAAATTAAATCTGAATATAGTGAAGTGAATATCCATCTTTTTTTAATCCCTGAAGATATGGTGATTTATTTTGATTCCTGAAAAAAAAAAGTCCCCAAAATGTAAAATATAAGTTAAATTAACCACTAAAATACAAATAAATCAAATTAGTCCTTTGAATATATTTCATTAGTCTTCCTAACTTTAAAGTTAAATCAATGTTATTATTTTTAATGACTATTTTGATTCAACATCTAAAATTTAAGATACTAATTAAATTTAGTTATATTTTAGGGACTAAATAGTAGCAATTTTCTAAATGGAAAGGCAGATGTAGACACCGAAAATACTATAATTAGTACCGCTTTAGAGATAGAAAAATGTTAAATGTCCATCACCAAACTTACACCACTTACTTACACCAAGTTAAAAAGTTAGAAATCAAAGATGCAAAAGTCAGAAACCAAGATGGAAAAAATTATAAACCAATATGCAATGTTGTAAACTATCTTAGTTTACGACTTTTTACAAATTGATTTATAATATTTTATACATGGTTTACAACTTTTTATACATTGATTTATAATATTTTATGTAAATATATGGTATTAGTTTAGTGATGGTCATATATCACTCCTATAAAGACCTGTTAAACTACCCAACCAAAACTTAAGCCGTCAAAAGTTCGCACTTGATGAATCATTGTTGGCATTCTCCCAAGAGAGATCAGATCCTGGGTCTAGGCAACTAACTGAAAAAGTGAATCTTAATCTGGCATAATTCATAAATCATAATGGTAGCAAAGTGGGACATGATGGGTAGGTTCTCGAAGATCTTCACCATTCTGATCGTGTTCCTCGGCAGCATGATCTCTCATGGGTTCGCTCTCTCGATCAGCTTAAACGATGTGGAATGCGTATCAGAGCATGTTTTCCACGCTGGTGACACTGTTTCTGGGAATTTTGTAGTCATGGACCATGATATTTTCTGGAGCTCTGACCATCCTGGAATTGATTTCACCGTAAGCTAGCCAAAACAACCCTCTCTCTATTTTTTTGTGTCAGTAATGTTACACTCACATCTAAAAAAAATGTGTACAAATCTTTAATAGAAATCATCATCATAATTGTTGAATATGCCATGTCTTCTGATATAAAATTCTTATAAAATTTGTGTTTTATAGCATTTTCGGTGACCCTATTATCCGAGGGAACAACATAAGATAGATGATCTAGTCATTTTTCATGTATTTAAGGTAATTGTGCAAATGAGATGCCTCCGAATCCATCCAACCAATTAAGTGCATCTTTGTGTATATGAAGCTCGTTCACTTGCAATTTTTATGTATGTACACATATAATGGTATTATAGGTGGTTCAAAGAATAATGAATTGAAATAATAATGTGTATGATCTGTACGTAGGTGACATCTCCTGCAGGGAGCATGGTGCATTATTTGAAGGGAACGTCAGGGGACAAGTTTGAGTTCAAAGCCTCAGAGAGTGGAATATACAAGTTCTGCTTTCACAACCCTGCTTCAACGCCCGAGACTGTTTCTTTCTACATTCACGTTGGTCACATTCCAAACGAGCATGACTTAGCTAAAGATGGTGATCAGTTCACGTTTTTTGTGTCTAACTATAACTATATTTGTTCATTGTAGCTTGATTAATTAATTAATTATTATATGTTATTTGTTATCATCATTATTGTTATTATCAGCATATTAATGTTTCAATCAGACCTGCGCTACATGCTTTTAATTACTCGTTTTGGTTTTGGGTTTAGAGCATTTGGACCCTATCAATGTAAAGATTGCTGAGTTGAGAGAGGCATTGGAGTCCATTATATCAGAGCAAAAGTACTTGAAGGCGCGGGATGCTAGACATCGATCTAGTAAGTTGTTCTCCCTCTCTAGCCGCTATGAATTATGAACTTGCCGTAAACTAAATAAGATCATCTAGAGAACTAGATTGCCAGTTGGTGCACATTGCAAGCTGAAAAGAAATTAAGCTAGAGAAATTATAGGCTAACTAAGCAATTTTACCAGAATAATGTGTATGAAATTATAGAGAAATTATAGCTCAAAAGAAATCAAACCCCTAACACGAGATTTGTCTAGCTCCTTTTCTTCTTCCTATTAGTCACTCCAGAAGTTCTTAATTACCAGAAGAATTATCCTCCCTATTAGTCTCTCTAGAAATTCTTGAGTACCAAAAGAAAAAGAAGTTATAGCCCAGACTAAACAGCATTTATCATATCATTTTGTATAAATTAATGTTGATAGATTACTTATGATAGACCCTACACCATTTTGAGAATTAATCATTAGGGAAAGCATGGTTTTGCTAACCCATGCATGCATCTTATTAGTGGATAGTAAATTGTTTTTATTTGGTTCGATACATTAACCTTTGGGCAACTGCAGCTAATGAGAGCACCAGAAAGCGTGTTGTGTTCTACACAATGTTGGAGTATGTCTTATTCGCTGCTACAAGTTTATTGCAAGTGGTTTACATTCGTCGCCTCTTCGGCAAATCATTTGCTTATAACCGAGTGTAGTGCAGGCTTCACAATATAATGAGTTACCACAGTTGACCTGTTCATTATTTTATTTTGTCTTCCCAGTCACATTCTTCTCACTTTTGTTTCTGGTAATTAACTTCTCTATGATTAATGTCTCCGTTTCAGTTTTATGGCCACGTTGCTTGATTGATCATTCAATCAAAAATTAGTTATAGTCATTCAATTTCCATTTACTTTTATTTCATATATTTTATAATCTCTGAAATGAGATTTTAGATTTTATTTTGGAAAAAATTAATTTATATATATGGATAATATAAATCAATTTTACACATATATTTAATCATGTATCAATATATAAGTAAGAATATTTAATTCAATTATCTGCTATCGTGAAAGTCCTATGAATATAAATATATGATCAGATCCCAAAAAGATTATAAAAATTAGTGAAATGATTAATGGATCGAAATATTCATGCACGTGGTGCTTTAGTATTGTTTGTTTTAATAACTAATAATCCCCACTCATGTTTGACTTTTTATGTTTTTCACGTCTTATAACACATTTCAGTGTTCGTACTTATTATCATAAAAATAAACACAGTCATATGATTAGATCAAGGAAATCTTAAAAATATAATATTTTTAGTTTTTGATTATAAGTTAATATGAATAGTATCTATGAAAAATATCTTTTTAGTTGGAAAAAATTATTTTCTATCAAAATAATCTAAAACAAACGCACGTCCCGAATTGAACCAATAATGCATTCATGAATTATTTTACTATTCATATTTAATTTTATATCAACCTTTTTCGTCCAACACAAAAACCCTAATATATTAATGGGAGCTTTATTCACTGATTTATTTATTGGGAAAGCATACAAAATTATCAAATTCAAAATTGAAAACTGAAGTGCTCAGTTTTTTCTGCCATTGAACTAACAAATTATAAATGCCTTTTTATTCCCCTAAGAGGCGCAAGTATCTATATCGATACTTAATGAGATAATGGTATTTACAAGCTTGATTATCCTTTCCTTCGAATTCTAATCCTATTTTTACCTAAGAATAAAAATTTTTAAAAATGAATTCAGATCTCCCTTCACATTGTTTGTAGTAATAACATTTTAATATATATCAGATTACATTTACATTATTTATTCTCTTCTACATTTAATTAGTTTTATTTAGATAACTCATCAACTCATTCTTTTTTCATTATAAATAAAAACTTAATTTAAATAAATGAATTATTTTAAGGGTTAACAAATTGGCAAAATCTTTCACATTTTCAAGTAGTTGTAGTTTTGAATTATATTATCTTCTGCATTGAATAATGAATCATTGCTTTTATTTTAAATTATATTTATAGTTTGCAGTTTTTTTTTAATCATTTATAGTTGATCCATCTCCAATTTTAAGAATAATCATTTATCTTTAGAGAAAACCTCCTTTATTAGGATTTAAGCAGCCATAACATTTTAATTTTGGATAGAAGAGCTTAAATATATTTTTAAATTTGGAAAGTTCATTATGTAATAATTGTTTAGTAATTTTTTGTCACATTTCATTTCGAAATCTATTGTTACTCATGCTAATGCTATGACACTTGCTGTGGTGTGGTTGAAACTAAAGAGCTAGACAACAATGTTGTTATCCATTTTTTTTTGAAGCCCACTGAATTTGACAAAAGTATTAATTGGTCTAATTCAAAAAAATTATCTTACTTGAAAAATTACTTTATTATATGGCTAAAGATAAAGGAGAAAAAACAAATTTTTTATCTATTGAGTTATTCTATTGTCATTTAAAAATTAAAAGTAGTTATACTTATAAATTGAATTAAACTTTTAATAATGTGTTATTATAAGGAATTTATTTGGTTGATTTTTTCTTGAGAATTATTTTATTGCTTTCCTTTGTAAAAGAAAGGGGAAGGAAAATGAATGACTTTATCTTTTAGTTCTTATAATTTTATAATAAGTTGTTAATATAGAATAAATTTCTACAATTTTTTTTAGAAACTCTATAGCTTCTCAAATTAAAATTTGAAAATTTTACTACTTATTTTTAAAATATATTTATTTCTCATTTCACATATTTTTTTGTTTTTTATTATTTTAAGTTATCCTATACAACTATTTTTTATTTATAACCTATCAAAATAAAATAATTTTTTAAATATAAATTTCTCTTTTGTTATATTTATATATGAGAGATCCATACGTTGACATTATAAGGGTAAGACTTAACACACTTACACTTTTAATAGGATACAATTTTTGTCAATTCAATATGCCGAATTTCAAACAAATTGAATACCTAAGGTTGTGATCAAATAGTTTTCATTTGTATATATTTATGAAGTATTTATTATGTTGATTTATTTGTATATGAAAAAATATATCAAACAATTTTGGATCAACACACAATTTTATAGACATGATTTATAGCATATAAATGTTCAATCCAAGTGGCAGTGGCGGATCTTAGTTAGGGCAATGGGGGGCCATGGCCCCCAAAAGATTTTGAAAAATTATATATATATATATATATATATATATATATATATATATATATACACGTATATCTGTGTGTGTGTGTGAATTTAATTTTTATAAACTATTAATGTAAATTTTTTTTACATAAACATTCAATTATGTATTGTTATATCTTGACTCAGTCACTTACTATTTTAAAAGTCGTATAATCTATTTTTAATTTTAAATATAAGATCACATGAATAGCTTCAGTAAAAAGAATTTTTTAATATTTTTTACTTAAAAATTTTTTCTATAAAAAAGTATAAAATAAATACGCCCATAGAGATAAGTTTTGTATAATAAATATACTACTTTATATAAATGATGCTACTCAATATAAGTGGGCTTCTCTAACTTAAAATGTGTATTAAGACATTTTTCAATTAAAAAATAGAAATAAAAAATCATATCACAATTGAACGTAATTTTAGAGATAAATATTTTTATTACAATAGATGCGCAATTATAAGATTTTAATAGCAACAAATTCAATAATTAAATAATAAATTTATTAACTCTAAACTCTATTTTAATGACTAATGATGATTATAAAAAATTTAACATAATTTGGCGTATGTTCTGAAATGCCAAAAAAAAAAATCTCCAATTTAAGCTATTTTAACATAATTTCATGTGTTTTTGTAAAAAATTTGAATAGTTTAAATGTGAAGAATTAGAATTTTAAGTGTGAAACTCACTAATAATTTAAGTACAATTTTTTTTAAACTCTCAATTATAGATAAAAGTTAATTATTTTAGAATTATAAATTTTTTTGGTCAAACTACAAATAAATTATTTTATATAATTTTTTAACAATTCATAACACAAAATCAGTTATTTTCATATAATCTAAGTATAACACAATGTTCTTTTATCTTAATGTCTCAATTTTAGTTACAATCAATTATTGAAAAATTTTTGGATTGGGCTCCTCTAATCCAAGTACATATTAACATTTGTCTTGTCAATTATTTACTTTAAAATGTGTATAATATGTAATTAAAATTAATTTAGTTATCATTATCTAATTTACATATTAAAGTTGTTGGCCCAATGGCCTCTCTAAAAATTATGTTGAAGCTCCGCCATTGCCAAGTGGGTTTTGAAAAAACAAATTCTTGAATAAAAAGTTATCAAAGGTATAAAATATATATGCAACAAGTCTTATATTGGGATAAACAAATCATTTCTCATATAAAATATATAAATTCTTAATAATCAATTATTATATATCTATATTCTCATAGCTCACACCCATGCATTGCACAAATATACACTAGTTTAGCTATATTTGAAAAAAAAAAAGAAGGTCTCATAATAATTTTAGCCAGTGATAAATTGAGATACGAATTAAACGTACATGTACGTGTTTTTAAGAGAATCCAGTTACAAACTTCTTGATCAAACAAATATGTAGAATCTGCACACCCAGTGTGGTAGTGTACCCCTTAGATTTAAGATGGCCTGCACAAAAAAGAATGGGATAAGAGTAACTACATACTTTGCTGGAATTGCACCCCACGAGAGTCTCGTGCATTGATCTTAAAGATGGACCGACCCCTCAACCATTTGGCCATTTCCTGCTTTCCACCATAGACCATGAAATTGCAAAATATATGCCTTGATGGAAGATTAAAATGGGCACTTGAAATACTAATGCTTATTTTAATTCTTCCATTTTCCCAGCTTAAAGGAACCTACGTACATGATGCACGACTTTTCATTAAGGAATATAATGTAGATAAGCGATTTAATGCCTCTAGAAAATTACTTGAATTTCCCCTGAAAGAAAAGATAATAACTTGAATTTTGATGCATTAAATGTTTATGTTAGGAAGAATGTTATGGGTGGAAATAGGTTTGATTTGTGTTATTTAAAGGTAGCATGAGTCTTAGACTGTCAGCTAGCCGACATAGTTTTTTCAAAATTATTTTTACCTTAGTTTAGCCTACTTAAAATTAGCCTGATTTAGTTCAAAAACCTACTTCTACATCTACTTAATAATATAATTTTGAAATAGACAAAAAAACTTGCTCTTTAGTCTGCTAAAAGACTTTTAAATATGTAAAAAAAAATATATATTTTTAAATAGGTTAAAAAGCTTCTTAAATAGGTCAAAAATTATTTTTAAATAATTCCAAATGTTTATATCATCATTAGATTTTTGAATAACAATAATAATAACAATTAGGTGGCCCAATAGTTTTTTTTTTTCCCATTGCTTGTGATCTGACCTGTTTAGGTCAAGAATTCTTGAAGAGTCTTGATGTAGCTTGTAATATAGAAAAGTTAGGCCAAACTAAGCTGATTACAGACTAGATCGAAAGGTTCGGAGGAACCTATTTTCACCTCTAAGGAAGACTCACCCAAATCTAGAAGTATTTTGATGAGAATTAATTTCAAATCCCAAAACAAAAATTAAACCTTGAAAAAATAATTGAAAAGCATTTAACAAACACACCCCTACTCAATAAATGTTTAATGGAATAATACAATAGTTGTTATTTATTAACATTTTATAATGGATGCCAGATGTTGTTAATTGATCATTATTCTAGACTTTAAATAGATATAAAAATGTTTGATAATACTTATTAATTAATAAACTAGTGTACAAAAACATCAATAAAGAAATCACAGCAAAATGTCATCAATCACCCGACTCTAAATGGGCTTCAAATTGACGAGACGATATGCATCATAAGAATATCAATTTTAATAACTATAAAAAAAATTATATTATTATCTAATGATACATTATCATATCCATAAAAATAATTAATCTCACACAAATTATTTTTAAAATCTTAAATATACTAGTAGTATATGATATGATTAAGTAATAATGTAAATTTTTTTATATTGATAGTTCATTATAATTAATTTCTTATAAGTATTATTTTGATCTATTTTGTAAGTATTGGTGCTAAAGATATTCATCAATAAGATAGTTGTACTATATGCAGTACTCCTAACAAGGGCTAACCTATTTGATCAACTTTCTACTCAAACATCATCATGTTGGGTTCAATTTTCAGATTTTTATTATTTATGTGAGATATATAAGTACCTCTATAAATACTTATTGAGCTCGAAGACATGTTCTAATATAGGATTGAGGCGAACTTTTCTCTCAACTCAAACATTTTGCTTATATATATATATATATATATATATATATATAAAAGCACTACTATGTATACTGTATTTTGAGGGTCCATTTGTCACTTAAAATAGAATAAGAACGGAGAATATAAAATTTGATAGAACAAGGGCAAATAGCTAATATAAGGTTTGACGAACATTTAATACTATAATGGTATAAGATACTATAATTTATATTGTATAAAATTATTATTTGCTTAATGATAATTATAGACATAAATATTAAATCAAAAATAATAACTTGTATTTAATTATTCAAAAACTTTATACATTGAAAATTAATTAGGTCTTATCTTACATTTTTAGACTTAATTAAGTTATCTATATTATTTTAACGTAAATAAAAAATCTGATAGATGAACTTGTATCATAGGTTGCTCGTTCCAAATAATCGATTTAGGTTTTTCCTATCATGATTTACAGTGTGTCCCGAAGCCTAAAGGAGAGACACGAGGCATTCAACATGATGCTTCAGCAAGAGGACTGGACGTGGATCCCATGCCGATGAATGTGAAAAGAGGGGAGAAAAAAAAATAGTATTATTTATTCTTACAAAGTGTGAGCTGCCGTTTCAATACATTTGGATATTATTTTATTTAATGATAAATAAAAATATTTAATGATCAATAAAAATGGGTCATAGTGTTTTATCATTTATAAATACAAATTAAATAACGTTTTTCAAAAGAAAGAGTAAAGTATCACTTTCGTCCCTGAAATTGTAAACTTGTTTCACTTTAGTCCCTGAAATTTTAAAATTAACTTTTTAATCCCTGAAATTGCATTTCGTAGGTCACATTAGTCCCTAGTCAAACAACCGCCAGTCAACTTTAACATTTTGCTGACGTGTCACGTTAAGTAACACGTGGCATGCTGATCCCATGTGGAGCATGCCACGTGGCATCAGATCAAATTAGGTCAGATTAGTCCCTAAAATTTTAAATATGTCAAAATAGTCCCTGAAATTTTTTAAAATGTGTCAAAAAAGTCTCAAATCCTAAATTTCTCCTCTTTTAATTCATAAAATATAAATCCTTAATAATTCTAAAACCCACTTATTTCTCTCTCATTTTCACATTTTATTTAAATAATCTAAATTTTTAAATATCCTAAATATAATGAAGAGCATGATTACTCCAAATTTGAGACCCTCAATGTTTAACTAATATAATTAATTTATTAGCTATTATATTATATTTCTTGGAATTATGTTAGACTCACTCACATGTGATTACTCATTTAAATTTGCGCACCTTTAGAACTTATATGATTGGTAAATAATTTTTTAGAAGTCGAATTCTTTAAAATAAAAATAAAGACTAAAGCAAAATGTACATGATAGCAGTTATATCATAAGTTATTTAGAATAAACGCAATAGAAATATGAATCTAAAATCAGAGATAGCATGTAAAAGAACTTACACTAATTTTTTTCATATTGGTTGACCTACAATGTTGCAATTTTGAACAAGAGCTTCTTCAAGATCATTCCAAGAGCCTCTTTAGTAAGCCTATACGTACTCAAGATTCCTCTAACTCTACTCTCATTTTTTCCAAGACACTCTCATATTCTTTAACTTACTCGCTCAACTCGCTAACCTTCTTTGCTCACAACAACCACAATATAATTCTCAACGACTTTTTCTAAATTGTTTGAGGACAAAACATTGAACTTGAATGGAATATGATATTCAATAATAACCATATTCTCTTATGCATAATAGCTATGACATGAAATCATATATGTAGGTTGAGAAATGGAAAGGTTGATGGCCAAGACATTCCTCTCTTTCGTTTTTGGCATATAGCAATCTTAGTTATCCTCAATTGTGCTTGTTTTACTAGAATGGAAGTTATTTATTGTTTATTTGATTTTTTCCTAATTTTTTGTTCTTTGCATGGCGTCCTGATTTATTTACTTTTCTGTAATTTTTTTGTTAAAGTAGTGTGTAGATTTGTCTCCTTTTTTTAGATTTGATTTTGCCTTGAAAGAAATATATGATGATGATAGGTTTCTTTCATCACACAATCTTCTCTTTCTTTCCTTTTGCACGGTCTTTTCATCTTTATTAACTTTAATATAATTTTAATCAAGAATAATGTCTTTTTATTAAATATATTTGAATAATTTCTTTTGTGATTTATATTACTCTTTATTACTTGATTTCTTTATTTTTTGACACTCACAGTTCATAAATATAAATTGCATAAATTAGTTATGTTAGTTAAACATGGAAGGTCTCAAATTTGAACTAATCAAGCTCTTAATTATATTTAGGATATTTAAAAATTTAGATTATTTAAATAAGGTGTGAAAATGAGAGAGAAATAAGTGAGTTTAAGAATTATCAAATATTTAGATTTTACAAACCAAAAGAGGATAAATTTAAGGTTTGAGACTTTTTTGACACATTTTAAAAAATTTCAGGGACTATTTTGACACATTTAAAATTTCAAGAACTAATTTGATCTATTTTGATCTGATGTCACGTTAGCATGTCACGTTATCGACAAGTGGCATGCCACGTGTCACTTAACGCGATACGTCAACAAAATATTAAAGTTGACTGACGGTTGTTTAACCAGAGACTAACGTGACCTATGGAATGTGATTTTAGGGACTAAAGAATTAATTTTGAAATTTTAGGGACTAAAGTGAAATAAATTTACAATTTTAGGGACGAAAGTGATACTTTACTCTCAAAAGAAATAAGGAGGGATATGGAGCGAAGAACATCTTCCAAAATAAGCATATAACCCACGCAAAGTCAGTTAGTACAGAGACAGAGAGAAGCCATTTCCTTTCTTTTTTTTTCTTTTCCAGTGTTTTGCATTGCTTAGTTTCGTTTTTTCCCCTGCTTTTCAGGGCTCTCAACCAACTAAACAAAACATTTCCCGAAAAAAATTAGAAAAAAAAATAGATTAAAACCGTACATTTGAAAAAAAATAAACAGAAAAATAAAAATAAGAACAGAGAAGAGGAGAGGAGCATTAGCAGCAAAACGAAACACAGAAAAGATCAGCGAGGCGCACAAAACAAGAAACAGATCTTGAGAGAGCATTGATTTGATTTGATGCATCTGCAAATTGAAATTGGGGAGGTGTGGTTTTGAATTTGAATTTGAATTTGAGTGAATGTGATACAAGCTTATAGGTGACTTAATTTGCATCAAGTATGTGTTTCGGTCATATTGGGCAAAGTCTGATCAATTTAGTTTATTAGTTTAAATTTTAAAATATCTCTCGACTTGTTTTATTTTATGTTTGTTAAGCCCAATTGTTAGGATAGTGATTTGGGCCTATTCTAGTAGGGTTAGGAAATTAGTTTAACCTAAATAAGAAGTATAAATACCTCCAAACTTGGTAGCCACCATGGAGAACTCAGTTTTTGATTTTGAATGAAATTTCTCCAGTTTCTTTTCAAAAACTTTGTGCGTACAAGTGAGGTTAAGTGATTCCCTTGTCTTGTTGCGTCAGAAAGCTGAATAGAAGATTACAAGGTAGAGTGATTCCCTTGTGATAAGTCCCATGGGCATGCTACAATTCTCATTTGTTCTTCCAGTGCTAAAATGTCCAATTTACTCTTCTAAGCACATATCATTCCCTTGTTCCTTAAAAAGATTTGTCCCCAAATCTGCATCCATATGAAATAGAGAAAGGTCAGAAACATTAAATGTAGCAGAGACATAATACTCACCAGGAAGGTCAATCTTATAAGCATTGTCATTGGCCCTCTCAAGCACTTGAAAAGGACCATCGCCCCTTGGACCAAGTTTAGATTTCCTTTGACAAGAAAACCTCTCATTCCACAAATGAACTCAAACCCAATCACGAGGGTGAAAGACAACTTGTCTTCTTCCTTTATTAACTCTTTGAGCTGTCACCTTGTTCTTCTTTTCGATCAACTCACGTGCTTTTAAGTGCATTGTTTTAACCTTTTCAAACTTGCTTTAGCATCCAATCTAACAAGATCACTCAAGAGCAAAGGCATTAAATCCAAAACAGTTAAAGAATTGAAACCATACACAAGCTCAAAAAGAGAAAATCTTGTAGAAGAATGAATGGTCCTGTTATAAACAAACTCAATAAAAGGCAAACAATCTTCCTAAGTTTTCAAATTCCTACCAACAACAGCACGCAATAATGTTCCCAATGTTCTATTGATTATCTTAGTTTGACCATCAGTTTGTGGATGACAAGTAGTAGAATATAAAAATTTAGTTCATAACTTGCCCCACAACACTTTCCAAAAATGACTCAAAAATTTGACATCACGGTCAGAGACAATAGTCTTATGGACACCATGCAAACGCACAACCTACCTAAAGAACAAATCAGCAATATTTGTGGCATCATCAGTTTTATGGCATACAATAAAGTGAGTCATCTTACTAAATCTGTCCACCACAACAAAAATGCTATCTCTACATTTCCTAGTTCTAGGTAAACCAAGAACAAAATCCATAAATATATCAACCCACGGATGGGTAGGAACAGGCAGTGGTGTGTACAAATCATGTGACATAGACTTAGATTTAGCCTGCTTACATGTAATACATTTAGCACAAACTTTTTCAACATCTCTATGCATGTATGGCCAATAAAAATGCTCAGATAACACATCCAAAGTTTTATGTACACCAAAATGACCCATTAAACCACCACTATGTGATTTCCTGACAAGCAATTCCCTAACAGAACAAACAGGCACACAAATCCTATTACCACGAAACAGAAAACTTTCATGCCTATAGAATTTGTGAAATGCACCATGCTCACATGAGGCATAAATAACAGAAAAATCAGAATCCGTGACATACAATTCTTTCAAATGCTTAAATCCTAATAGATTGGGAATTGGAGGGGAAGAGGGATGAAATGGGCAACATTGCTTAAGGACTTCAAAGACAGGGTTGGCCTCACTCAATCTCCTTCTTCCTCCGCTTCTTCACCTTCATCTCCTACTTCCAGGGTCATTCCTTAACCTCAACTCTCTTCATCGTTTCAGCATTGCATTGCATTGGCTTCTATTTATTTCCTTTCTACTTTACTTATATATGCTTATATAGTTAGTTCCTAGTTTTCTAAGGATATTTCTCAAGCTCACTCTGCTTTATGTGATTGTGATGTGTCGAGTAAAAGGCTAACTTAGTTTCAAATTTTCTGGATTGGATTAGTTTCAAATTTTCTGGATTGGATTCAAGATAATGAAATATAGAAATTTCAGTTGCTGTTCTGTTAAATTATTATCTAATAAGGGAGAGTGTAACTACTTTTCATAGTAATTTTGACAGTTTTGTGTACTGGTGTATGGTGCAAGTAGGGTTCTAGTCTTTTCAGTTATGGAAGCTTAACCACGTGATAGGTCATCTCTGCATCATGGCTACCTCAACTAGGGAATCAGGGTTTTAAATCTTGTGCTAGCTCGCTTATCTTCTTATTTGCAGTTACTGCAATGTATTCGCAAGCGTGAATTTAGCAAATGGTCTACATTAATTGCAATAAATCAATTATTAACTTCACAAACCTGTTCATTGACCAATTTTACGACCACATAGCAGCGTAGATGAGTTTTAGATCAGGCCCGTCCTTGGTTTATTTTCTTTTATTTTTCTTTTTTTAAAAATTTATATGGTTGCGTGCTTTATGTCACTTGTGATTACGACCTTTCAACCTTCAAATCAGGGAAAAACATGAACTGGAGTTGGAATTAAAGAGATCCTGGGAAGAGTTTCGGTCATTGAACTCCGAGAAGGTTCTTGCTTGTTATTGCTTAGTTTCTCTGATGGATATTTCAACTGGAATGATCGACTGCATTTCAGTAAATGATGAGTTGCAAATTCCTCCTCATTTACTTGCAGGAAAAGGAAGTGGCCTTGAATTTGAGTGTGGATATCTTTTGTAGATTAATAAAGAAGCATGCAAATGTAGCTCAGTTGGTGACCAAGTAAAGACACAATTTCTCCTTAGCATCATTTCACTCCTATATATGCCTTAATTTATTTGCAGTTGCATAGTTGTGATGAGATGCTAGTTACTATGGGTCGTGTTAGCTTTGCAATGGTAACACAGTTCTGTCCTGAATTTGTTTTGAAGTGAAAATGTTTTTATGATATCTTCAAATAATAGAATTATTAGGTTGATAACTAAGACACATAAAATTTTTTACTGGAAGTTCATATGCTTTTGTTTGGTTTTGCTCTACTGGTGCATGGTGCAATAATGCTACTGATGCACTTAACTGTATATACATAAGCATTGGTGGCGAAAATGCTTATACTTCAAAATTGATGCTAAGTTGTTGGCTTGATATGAATGCTCTCTTGGTGATTTAATAAAGTTGAAGTGGCGGTTGTTGCATTGTGGTCTAGAGATTAAAAGTGTTTTATAGAATTCTTTGTTGGAGAAGATGAAGAAGTTGTAGCATTAGATTTAGAGATATAATACTATAAAATAAATTTGACTACTTCAGAGCTGAAAATGTTTATGGGCCTAGATCTTTTCTGCTTAAAGATATTTGCAATTCTTTCTAACTCTTCTTGATTGGAGTTTGTTAACCGATTTTTGGCAGTGTTGATGTTGTACAGGTTAGTTGAAACACATATATTCTCGTTTGTAGTTGGAAGAGCATTTGTTACAGATATAGAAAAGTTAAAAGCTAGCAGTAAAAAAAGATCTCTAGATGTTGCTCAAGTTTTAAAGTATTTCTCTGAAGCAACCACGGTTTGACCTAGAAATTTCTTGCTTTTTGTGGCCCATTTTTTAGTTGATCATCTATTTTTCAAATTAATTTTGATTTCCTTCTGCGCAGGATGACATCAGTACTGGAGTAAATTTATTAACTGCATTGGAAATCCTTGTATCGGGGGTATGCTTCTTAAACTTGACAGAAACCATGCATTTGTGATTCTATCTGACGTTTTCTGTGTTTTGGTGAAAATCTCAGTTTTTATTAATATAGTTCAATGGCGATCTTGGTCTGTCATACTTTACTCATTAATGTTTTTCTTTAGAAATGACTATATATAAAGTCGCAGATTAAATTTATTTCCTATTGTGAAGACTGCTTTGTCGTTTACAATGACCTGAAATCTGTCTTTGATTTTTCTTTTTTGGCCATCTTTCCTTAATCTGTTATCATGGAATATATCTTTTGCCCCGTGAGAATCAAGCAGCAGTTTTAACTGGTATAACTTTTTTTTTTTTCTTTTTTTGCTTCTGGGATATTTTGCTCTCTCGTTCATATTCTAAATGCCCTTCTAGACCCAAATATAGCGCTTCAAAAATCAAATGCTGCTATTGATCGTGAAGTGCCATTAGTGTCACAAAATTATAATGGTGTTGGGCAAGTCCACTGGCTTGAGGTTCCTTTCTCTCCATGATATATATTCACACGTGTTTTATTTATTTTGTTCTGTGTATTCACTGCCTTGGATGCTAGCTGATTGAGACTTGATGCTTAGAAGTAAAATATTTTGTTTGTAAATATATTTTCTTTTTTCTGTGTTGATGACAACCTTAATCTGGGCAGATCTTTGACAGATTGTATAAATTGAAATCTAATTGGGGACTTTAATTTTAATTGTTGTTATCTCATAATCTCTATATGGCCTTAATCTAAACCTTTCCACAAAGCAAAGGACTTGAAGATTATGGCTTGGTTTACTTGTGAATAATTTCGATCCTCATAGCTCATATTTGTGCACTCCCTTTTTTTGCAATGGCAGCAACCAGCAATAGCTGAAACTTCTGTGGGGTCAGCTGCATAAATCAAACGATGTCACTATGCTTAAATTATTTGCTTTTCAAACTGTTTTACAAATATTTCCCGCTTTTGTGGACTTTGTTTATTTGCATTCAAATTATTTTACTTATGCAGGTAGAGGGAAGTGTTGTGCATATCATGAAGGCACTAGCAAGCCATCCATCAGCAGCACAGAGTTTGATAGAGGATGACTCACTTCTTTTGCTTTTTTCAAATGGTATCCAATGGGTCTTTGATAGTTTTCTCTCTCTACAAGGAAGGACTTGTTCCATTGCATAGTATACAATTGCATAGACATGCGATGCAGGTAAAGTGCATTGCGTATGTCTGCAGCGACAACAGTGACAAAAAATATTTTATAAATATTACTTACAGTAGGTAGTTTGATCTGGCTTTGTTGTGGAATATTAATGTTGCTGTTGCTTATATAATTTTAGATACTTGCCCTTCTTCTGGAAAATGACAACGGAAGCACAGCCAAATACATCCGCGAGCATCATCTGGTATTTTGCTAGTTTTCAATCAACTATTTTTTGTACAGCAAAGAGCTTGTCTCACTATAGTGATCAAAGAATTTTTGTTTATATTTTCACTATGATTTAAACCAATGTACTAGCAAATGCCAATAGTAAGGAGCATTGGGTGGGCCATTTTGAAATGATACATTTTTTTTTTCTTTTTTTGCCAGAGTAGAACATAACTTTGTAATTCCCTTTCATCTTAACAAATATCTTTATAAAAAAATTGCCTTTTTTTATCCTTGTGGCTGACCATGCTTTGGTGGTGGTGGTTGTTCCCCCAACCACTACCAAAAAAAACAAAAGCGTTGCATGTTTTGTAATTTGTAAGAGAAGTATGAACCTGTTATTCGGTGGAAAAAGGACCTTTTAGATCACCTCAGTTCTTCCTTGCAAAGATTTAGGCAGGTACACGGGTAAAAACTCAATCCATGGCCTCACTACTGACCAACAAGCCTGCTTCATAACATGAGGCAGGGGTGCTAACCGTTGTGCTTGGTCAGTGGGAGGGGAGACTGTATTCAGAGCCAAAGTAGTTAGATTAAAAATTATAGTAACTGTCCAAACTGTTCTTGATTGGCTGATTGGATTTCTTGATCAATTTGGACATTCCACAAGCCAAGGACATGGCCATTGCCATATTTATCAAGAACTAGTTCATGTGTGGAATGTTGAACTGATCAGTTTAGAACTGGTACAAACATCACTTCAATGTCCCAAAATATTTGTTTTAGTATAAATCTAGTTACCATATTCATTCAACCCTAAACCATCAGCAAAAAGGTTTGTTTGCGTAGCCAAAGCAAGTTATGAAGGTTGTCCTTAGTAATCCAATCTACAAAACATACACTGAATTCATTCCTCATGTTCATAAAATAAATAACTATTGAACAATCATGACTCACAGTTTGAAATATCTTGTCCCCTGATCCCTGTTCATGTTGGGTGATGATGCTGTGATGTTCCTGTTGATCATCAAATTAGCGTGTGTAATGTTTAAGCAGTATCATTGTTCTAGGAGGAAACTGGTGCAATTCTGATATCAACTTATATTGTTGATGGTATTTACGTTATCTATTGAAACTAATATCTTCTTGTGATGTATCTCTCCTCCATGCAGATAAAAATACTTTTATTGGCTGTGAAAGATTTTGATCCTGATAGTGGTGGTTCTGCCTATACCATGGGCATTGTTGATTTGTTACTTGTGTGTATGGAATTGTCTTATAGACCTGGTAACTCGCTAAATAGTTTTTCCTTTAATTGAAAAATTGAAATGCCTGGGGTTTCCAACTTTAACAGAGGCGGAGGGAAGGGGGACCAGTGGGTGTCTTGATCCTCCCAAACTTTGCACTTTTATTATATAATTATATGTATATTTTGTATTATGGCCCCCTTGAAAAATTAAAGTCAGTCATCTCTACACATAGTATACATAACAAATAATAAAAATCTCTTGGTGTAGTAGTATATGTGGTGTAGAAGTATAAAACATATAAATGTCTCTAGAATATTTTTTTAAGATTTTTCTCTTATTAACCTTTTTTATTCAATTAGTGAAGTTGTTATTAAAGTCCCACGTTACTTAAAGATAAGACCTAGATAATCTTTATAAATTTTAGACAACCCTCAACTTTTGAGCTAGCTTTTGGTGTTGAGTATTTGAGTTAAGCTCTCTCAATTCGAAGAGTTACTAATTACTAGTTAATTTGTTTATGATACTCTATTTTAATTTTAAATGATTTATTGATACACTTTTTTTTTTTAGGTTGAGCCTAAGAGATGTCTAAGAAAAAAATTATTGACTTATTTGTTAAAGAGAAAAAAGGAGAATGAATAATAAAATAAACTCATTTTAAATGATTTATTGATACACTTTTTTTTTTAGGTTGAGCCTAAGAGATGTCTAAGAAAAAAATTATTGACTTATTTGTTAAGAGAAAAAAGGAGAATGAATAATAAAATAAACTTTAGTTTACCAATAATTTGAATAAAAGACTATATAATAACTTTTTTATGCTTTCTATTTGATAATTTATTTTATTTTTTTATGTTATTTATGTTAACTAATTTGGTCTTCTTCCTCCAAAATTCCTGGCTCCGCCCCCATAGATGTAACATTTATTGTGGTCCAAAGCTGGTTAAATTATAAAAGGTTTTATGTTTTGCCAAGCCACCCCTCAGTGACCTGCATGTGGGTAGTTCTGATTTCTTATATTGGTTTGCAGAGGCTGGTAGTGTCAGACTGCAGGAGGATATACATAATGCCCATGGATATCAATTCCTTGTTCAATTTGCACTAACTGTTTACAACATGACAAAAAGTCATGGTTTTCATTATTCTCATTCTAATTTGTCTAATGACCAAGATACTGCTTCAGATGGGTTCCAAAATGACAGAGGACAAAATTTCTGTGAACAATAGAATTCCTCTCTTCAGTCAGTTCAATGCCTCTCACCTACATTATCTAGGTTGCTAGATGTTCTCGTTAGTCTTGCTCAAACAGGGCCAAATGAGTCTCCACAGTCTTATGGAGGCAAGGGTTTTAAATCTTTTCAAACCAAGGGAAGTGGTCATCACAGAAGAGGTGCATTATCTTCTGATTGGCCCCAAGATGAATTGTGGGAAAAGGATGATGATAAAATTAAGGACCTTGAAGCAATCCAGATGTTACAAGATGTTTTTCTCAAAGCTAATAGCCAGGAATTGCAGGCTGAAGTATTACATAGATTGCATACCTCTATAGGTATGCACCATATTATTTATTTAGTTCTTTCTTTTACAATTCTCCGTGAATGCTCGGTGGTGGTTTATGGATGTGTTTTTTCTGATATCTATAGGTTGTGTGGAACTTTTTCTGGAAACTATTTACCCTTATCTTCTGAATTCATCTCCATTACTTTCTTATGCATTAAAGATTGTGGAAGTCCTTGGTTCCTACAGGTGAAGTTAATATTCTTATTACTGTTATCTAAGATTTATTATGCATTTAATGTGCTCCTTTGTTTAAATGTCAATGACACAGTTTTCGTTGATTAGGCTATCTGCCTCTGAACTTTGTCTGCTCATCAGATATGTTCTACAAATGAGGCCAAAAAATTTGGGTGACATAATTGAAACGATGGAAAAATTAATTCTGATGGAAAACATGGCCTCTGAGAATATTTCTCTAGCTCCATTTGTGGAGATGGACATAAACAAGATCGGGCATGCTGCCATTCAGGTTTCCCTTGGCGAAAGATCATGGCCTCCAGCTGCTGGTTATTCCTTTGTTTGTTGGTTCCAGTTTCAGAACCTGCTGAAATTGCAATCAAAAGACACTGACCCTTTGAAACCTGTCCCTTCTAAGAAGTGGTCTGGCCCAAATGTATTGCATGAGAAGCATATTTTAAGGATTTTTTCTGTTGGTGCTGCCGACAATGATAATGCAACCTATGCTCAACTTTATCTCCAGGAGGATGGTGTTTTAACTCTTTCAACAAGCAATTCTTGCTTCTTTTCATTTTCTTGTTTAGAATTTGAGGAAGGAAGATGGCATCACCTTGTGGTCATTCATAGCAAGCCAAATGCTCTTGCTGGGCTATTTCAAGCTAGTGTTGCTTATGTTTATCTTAATGGAAAGTTAAGACACACTGGGAAATTAGGATATTCACCATCCCCACTGGGGAAAACATTGCAAGTCACCATTGGGACTTCAGTTGGTAATGCTAGAGTTAGTGACTTGACATGGAAATTACGTTCTTGCTATGTTTTTGAGGAAGTGCTTACACCCGGATGTATTTGTTTTATGTACATACTTGGTAGAGGCTATAGAGGTCTCTTCCAGGATACAGATCTTCTGCAGTTTGTACCTAACGTGCCTGTGGGGGTGGTAGTATGGCCATCTTGATTCTTTAGATGCTGATTTGACTTTGGCTACTCATGGGCAGAAACTTGATGCTACTAGCAAGCAGGGAGATTCGAAGGCTGATGGGAGTGGAATTGTCTGGGATTTGGATAGACTTGGAAACCTTTCTCTACAGCTTTCTGGAAAGAAACTTATTTTTTCATTTGATGGAACTTCTACTGAATTCATTCGATCGTCAGGGAGTTTTTCAATGCTCAATCTAGTTGATCCTGTATCGGCAGCTGCTTCTCCTATTGGAGGTATCTAAATGTAAAATATTGCAGCCTTTTTATTTTCTTTCTCCTATTGGAGCTTTTTTTTTCGGTCTTGCTTTTATTGTCATTTTTGAGGTTGCAGGTATTCCACGTTTTGGACGTGTCTGTGGAGACATTTATATATGCAAGCATGCTGTTATTGGGGAGACAATTCGCCCTATCGGTGGGATGTCGCTTGTTCTTGCACTAGTTGAAGCTGCAGAGACAAGGGATATGCTGCACATGGCTCTTACACTACTTGCCTGTGCACTTCATCAAAACCCTCAAAATCTCAAAGACATGCAAACATATAGGGGACACCATCTGCTTGCTCTTTTTCTGCATTGTAGAATGTCATTATTTGACATGAAATCTCTTGAGATCTTCCAGATTGCTGCCTGTGAAGCTTCTTTTTATGAACCAGAGAAGTTGGAAACTGCTGAGACAAAGTTGTCTCCTGCTGCATCTCTGCAGGAAACCAGTCTTGAGGAACATTATTTATCAAACTTACATGATGATAATTCTTCAGTTGGATCTCATGCAGAGATGGATGATTTTTCTATACAAAAAGATTCATTTAGTCACATTTCAGAGCTGGAAAATCCTGATATTGCTGCTGAAACTTCAAATTGCATTGTCTTGTCAAATGCAGAGATGGTTGAACATGTCCTGTTGGATTGGACATTGTGGGTAGCAGCCCCAATTTCAATCCAGATTTCACTATTAGGATTTCTTGAACATTTACGGTCCATGAACTGGTATAGAAATTATAATCTTACAACTAGGCGACAAACGAACCTTGTTCAACATTTACTAGTGACTTTGCAAAGGGGTGATGCTGAAGTTCCTGTCCTAGAGAAGTTGGTTATGTTGCTTGGGGTGATTTTGGAAGATGGTTTTCTATCTTCTGAGCTTGAAAATGGGGTTAGATTTGTCATTATGACATTTGATCCATCTGGGTTGGCTCCACAGCGTCCAATTATGAGAGAGTCAATGGGGAAACAAGTAATTGTCAGAAATATGTTACTAGAGATGCTAATTGATCTACAAGTGACAATAAAATCAGAAGATTTGCTTGAGCATGGCATAAGCTTGTTTCTTCTAAGTTAATTACATCTTTTCTTGATGAAGCAGTTCATCCCACAAGCATGAGATGGGTTATGACTCTACTTGGTGTGTGTCTTACTCCATCTCCAACATTTTCACTTAAATTTCGTTCCAGTGGAGGTTATCAAGATTTGGCTCAGGTGCTTCGAAGTTTCTATGATTCTCCAGACATCTATTATATTTTGTTCTGTTTGATATTTGGCAAGCCAGTTTATCCTAGGTTACCGGAGGTCCGCATGTTGGACTTCCATGCCCTTATGCCAAATGATGGAAGTCATTCAGAACTGAAAGTTGTAGAATTATTGGACTGTGTGATTGCTATGGCAAAATGCACTTTTGATAGACTAAGCATGCAGTCAATGCTTGCCCATCAAACAGGTAGTCTTTCCTAGGCTGGTGCAAGCCTAGTAGCTGAGCTTGTGGAAGGAAATTCTGACATGGCTTGTGAGCTTCAGGTAGAAGCTCTGATGCATAAGACATATGCTGCTCGCCTTATGAGTGGAGAGGCATCAGCCCCTGCAGCTGCAACCTCAGTTCTTAGGTTTTTGGTTGATCTTGCCGAGATGTCTCCCACCTTTACTGCTGTTTGTAGACGTGCAGAATTTCTTGAAAGTGGCATTGACCTATATTTTTCTTGTGTGAGGTTTGTTTTGAGGTTTTTTTTTTTTTGCCTTTTTGTTCTTTGGTTACTTCTGTTTGATTTCCTACCTGTAAGCTGTAATCGTATGGTGACATCTTATTGACTTCTCTGTGATTACTGATCATTATCCAACTGAAATAGGCCATATTTTATCGAACTAAATCTTATGGATCTTACAGGGCTGCACATGCTGCTAAAATGGCAAAAGAACTCTCTGCAGTGTCAGAGGAGAAAACCTTGGATGAATGTGAAGATACTTTCAGTTCACAAAATACAAATTCTAGCTTGCCTCAGGAGCAGGATCAGTCTGTTAAAACCTCCATTAGCCCTGATAGCGCTCCCCATGAGCAGGTAAGTACTAGTTCCGATGGTATAGCTGCACCAGGAAACTCTATGGCTGGTAAGAGATCAGAAAATAATGTTACTACATCTGAGCTGGAGTCAAATAAATCTGTCCGTGAAGATGTACAAAGTATTCAGAGCTTGGATGGTGATAATGCTGATGAAGTGTCTACTGCCTCCAGTGCAAACAAGTTCAGTTTCTGCAGTATCGATTCCAATTTGGAGATTGTACCTCCAACGGATTCGCAGAGTCATGCTTATTTTTCTGTGCCCAATTCTCCTGTTTTATCAGAAAGGTCCAGTTCTAGAATTCCCCCTACACCCTCCTCATCACCAGTTGTTGCATTGGTATCTTCGCTGGAAAGTGCAAGCCATAATGAAATAAAATCTCGTTTAACACCCACACCTTCTTTTGATTCTTCCATGTCGGTTGGGGGGTTTGATCTATCTTCAGAGCCAAAGTCTAGTTCTCAAGGCCCATCTGCCACCAATGCTTACTTTGCTGTAACCTCAAATCTGCTTTTGGATATAAATGATGCTGGATGTGGTGGTGGTCCATGTACGGCAGGAGCAACTGCTGTTTTAGATTTTATTGCTGAAGTTCTTTCTGATTTTGTGACAGAGCAGGTGAAAGCAACGCAGGTCATAGAGAACATCTTGGAAAGTGTTCCTCTATATGTTGATTGTGAATGTATGTTAATTTTCCAGGGTCTGTGCCTTAGCAGATTTATAAACTTCCTTGAAAGGAGATTGCTGCGTGATTATGAAGAAGATGAGAAAGAATTGGATAAGAGTCGCTGGTCCTCAAACTTGGATGCTTCGTGCTGGATGATAGTTGATCGTGTATACATGGGTGCTTTTCCTCAGCCTTCGGGGGTGCTGAAAACTCTCGGGTTCTTGTTATCAATGTTGCAATTAGCAAACAAAGATGGCAGAATTGAAGGGGCTGCTCCAAGGGGGAAGGGGTTCTTATCAATTAGAAGAGGAAGTAAGCAACTTGAGGCCTATATTCAATCAATTCTTAAAAACACTAATCGAATCATATTATATTATTTCCTCCCGTCCTTCTTAATCTGTATAGGGGAAGATGATCTCCTTTCACGCTTGGGTTTACCAAATGAACCAAAAGGGAGATTGTTCTCATCTTTCCCTCAAGATGATTCAGGAATTGACATATGCACAGTCCTGCAATTATTGGTTGGTCATAGGAGAACTATATTCTGTCCAACCAATACTGATACAGATCTTAATAGCTGTCTATGCGTGAATCTGATATCTGTGATAAAAGACAGAATGTACAGAGCATTGCTTTTGATGTGATCAAGTATCTTCTAGCACATAAGAGAACTGACTTACGAGACTTGCTTGTTTCTAAGACTAATAAAGGACAACGACTTGATATACTTCACGGTGGTTTTGATAAGTTATTGACTACAACTTTATCCGAATTTGAGTGGTATCAGAATAATAAACTGTTATAATGGCTAGATTTTTTAAACAAATTTTTAAATATGGAGGCTTCAAAATTGGTGGCTTCAAATATGGAGGCTTCACACATGGTGGCTTCAAACATGGAGGCTTCAATTTTCAACCATGGTGTGCAATCCAAACTCTATAAATAGAGCTTCATTCATCAAACTTCACACAACAACAACAATTCATTCTTCTCTTCCTCTATTCTAAAAATTTAAAGAGTATTTTGTTTCCCTTCTTTTCTCTCTATATCCAGAGTTGAGAGTATATACTGTTGAGAGAAATACTGTAAGGTATTCTGAGTGTATTTGGGATTAGGGTGTTAAGCGGAGTGTATTCACCTTTTGTATCTCCATCATATTTCCATACTGAAGTATTTGATTGTCGTATTTGCCCGTGGACGTAGGCTTTAAGCCGAACCACGAAAATTCCTAGTGTCATTTATTTTACGCTTCCATATATTTTATTTTGCGCTACTCTGATCCCGTCATTACACAACAAACTAGTATCAGAGCTCTTATAGAGTTCTGGGCTAATTTGTTCAAAATGTCTATTGCCAAATTTGATATTCAGTAGTTTGATGAGCGCATTAATTTTGGAATGTGGAAGGTCCGCATGGTGGCTGTTCTTATACAGCAAGGTGTAAAAGTAGCACTCTCTGACAAGGAAAAGAGGCCCGAGACAATGAAGGAATTTGAATGGGAAGATGCAGATCAAAAGACTCTTTCTATTATTCAGTTGTGCATTACAGACGATGTATTACAAGAGGTCCTTTCGGAGAAAACAGAAAAAATGCTGTGGACCAAGTTGGAGTCATTATATATGACTAAGACGGTGGCCAACCGTCTCGGTGTGTTGCAACGTCTGTACATGCTTCGTATGGCAGAAGGGACATCAATCCGGTCTCACATAGCTGAGTTCACATCACTCGTCACAGATTTGAAAAATATGGATGAGACTTTTTCAAGGAGCCATTGCAATGAAGAAGGTTGGTACCTCAGATAATCCAGCAAACATGTTGACAAAGTCAATCATCGCATGCTTCAAGCATTGCTTGGACTTAGTTGGTATTCACAATATGTGAGTCTGCCCCTATGGGCACATTGGAAAAAGTGACTTCAGAAATTTGAAACTTGATGAAAATCAAGCCAAGGTGGAGATTTGTTATAATGGCTAGATTTTTTAAACAAATTTTCAAACATGGAGGCTTCAAGATTGGTGGCTTCAAACATGAAGGCTTCACACATGGTGGCTTCAAACATGGAGGCTTCAATTTTTAACTATAGTGTGCAATTCAAGCTCTATAAATAGAGCTTTATTCATCAAACTTCACACACCAACAACAATCCATTCTTCTCTTCCTCTATTCTAAGAATTTAGAGAGTATTTTGTTTCCCTTGTTTTCTCTCTATATCCAGAGTTTAGAGTATACACTGTTGAGAGAAATACTGTAAGGTATTCTGAGTGTATTTGGAATTAGGGTGTTAAGCGGAGTGTATTCACCTTTTGTATCTCCATCATATTTCCATACTGAAGTATTTGATTGTCGTCTTTGCCCGTGGACGTAGGCTTTAAGCTGAACCACGTAAATTCCTAGTGTCATTTATTTTACGTTTCCATATATTTTATTTTGCGCTACTCTGATCCCGTCATTACACAACAAACTGGTATAAGAGATTTGTTATAATGACAGGATCAGAGTAGCGCAAAATAAAATATATGGAAACGTAAAATAAATGACACTAGGAATTTACGTGGTTCGGCTTAAAGCCTACGTCCACGGGCAAAGACGACAATCAAATACTTCAGTATGGAAATATGATGGAAATACAAAAGGTGAATACACTCCGCTTAACACCCTAATCCCAAATACACTCCGAATACCTTACAGTATTTCTCTCAACAGTGTATACTCTAAACTCTGGATATAGAGAGAAAACAAGGGAAACAAAATACTCTCTAAATTCTTAGAATAAAGGAAGAGAAGAATGGTTTGTTGTTGGTGTGTGAAGTTTGATGAATGAAGCTCTATTTATAGAGCTTGAATTGCACACCATAGTTGAAAATTGAAGCCTCCATGTTTGAAGCCATCATGTGTGAAGCCTCCATGTTTGAAGCCACCAATCTTAAAGCCTCCATGTTTGAAAATTTGTTTAAAAAATCTAGCCATTATAACAAATCTCTACCTTGGCTTGATTTTCATCAAGTTTCAAATTTCTGAAGTCGCTTTTTCCAATGTGCCCATAGGGGCAGACTTACATATTGTGAATACCAACTAAGTCCAAGCAATGCTTGAACTTAGCAACAGTGATTGACTTTGTCAACATGTCTGCTGGATTATCTGAGGTACCAACCTTCTTCATTGCAATGGCTCCTTGAGAAATAATTTCCCGAATAAAGTGATATCTGACGTCAATGTGTTTGGTTATCTCATGATACATTTAATTTTTAGTCAAATGTATGGCACTTTGGCTGTCACAATAAATAGTTGTAACATTTTGTTCTAAGCCCAAATTACCTACCAAACTTTTTAGCCAAATGGCTTCCTTCATTGCTTCTGTTGTTGCCATGTATTCGGCTTCTGTAGTGGATAGTGCAATAGTAGACTGTAAAGTCACTTTCCAACTGATTGCATTGCCTGAAAGCGTGAAGACGTATCCTGTCAGAGATCTCCTTTTGTCAACATCTCCAGCATAATCTGAGTCAACATAACCTATAACACTAGCACCAGTGTTAGAACTTTTGTCATATACTAAGCCAACATCTATCGTACCTCGAAGATATCGAAGTATCCATTTCACTGCCTGCCAATGCATCTTGCCAGGATGCCCCATATATCTGCTAACAACACTACCGGCATGTGAAATATCTGGATGAGTGCATACCATAGTATACATTATGCTTCCAACTGCACTAGCATAGGGAACATGTGACATCTGTTCCTCCTCTTCAATGCACTGTGGTGAATGTGCGGCTGATAATCTGAAATGAGCTACTAACGGAGTACTCACAGGCTTTGCATTTTGTATCCCAAAGCGTTCAAGTACTTTTTCAATATATTTCTTCTGAGATAAATATAATTTGCCAGCACGCCGATCCCTGTGAATTTCTATGCCCAAAATCTTCTTGGCTGCACCCAAGTCTTTTATTTCGAATTCACCACTCAGTTGCTCCTTTAGCTTCTTGATCTCAGACATACTCTTAGCAGCAATGAGCATGTCATCAACATATAGCAACATATAGATAAATGAACCATCTGAGAGCCTTCTGTGGTAAACACAACATAAACAGATTGTAAATAAAGTATTGGAGCAGTGTGCTGGCACTGTGTGGGTGCAGTATATTGCTGCATCAGTAAAGTTTCCAGGATCAAGAATCAAAAGCATGGAAGGCCGTCATAAGAGCGAAGTGGGGAAAAAATCTCGGGAAGCTGCAAAATTGGATTTAAGACACTGGGAGCAGGTAAAGGAATGAAGATACACGCTGGATCCAGTTCGTGATGCAATGTCCGCCCAGTTGAGAATTGTCAAGCAAGATCAGTATGGATGGGTTCTACATGCTGAGAGTGAGTGGCAGTACCATGTCCATCAACTTGTACATGAACGAAGGATATTTCTACTTCGTAGATCCTCTTTGACACAAGAGCCACAGTGGCAGCTTTGCCCCATCGAAGGTCCATATCGAAGGCGGAAAAAACTTGATCGCTGCAAACTGAAAATTGATACCATCCAAAATGTTCTTGATGGACGATTTGAATTTGAGGAAGCAGAGTTGTCTAAAGTGAAAATTGAAAACGGTCTTGATGCATCTGATTCAAATTCTGGACCTTATTTTCAATTTCTGAATGGTGGTGGTAGCCAGATTGGTCCAGATAATGAGCTATTTGATGAACCTTTCTTTAATAAGTTGGATAGTGTCAAAGATGCAGTTTCTGATAGGAATGAGTGGATTGATGACAGGGCCAGTACTATGAAGAATCAAGCCTCCATTCTGCACTTGAGATCAGTGCCAAGGCTAGTGCAGTACAGTCCCAATAAAAGAAAGAACCCAAGGAAGATCTGATATAGGATCGGCAACACAATCTGCTTCTATGAAAGTTGATGATGTTAAGATAGCAGATGATAAACATTATAAAGTGCTTCATGACAATGGTGAAAATTTAATCAGACCTTTTCTGGAACCGTTTGAGAAAATGCGATATAAATATGACTGCGAACGGGTTATAGGTCTTGACAATCATGAGGGCATATTCTTGATAGGTGACTTCTGTTTGTATGTGATTGAAAATTTCTATATTGATGACTCTGGGTGCTTCTGTGAGAAGAAATGTGAAGATGAACTTTCAGTCATTGATCAGGCTTTGGGTGTCAAGAAAGATGCTACTGGTTGTGTAGATTTTCAGTCTAAAACTATTTTGTCACGGAGCACAACAACTAAGTCTTGTGTCGGAGGAAGGGCGTGGGCCTACAGAGGTGGTGCATGGGGAAAGGAGAAAGTACAAAGCAATGGGATTTTACCTCACCCTTGGTGCATGTGGAAGTTTGATTGTGTTCATGAGGTGTTGAAGCGTGATGACCAGATTCGTCCTGTTGCTATTGAAATATTCAGCATGGATGGATGCAATGATCTCTTGGTTTTTCACAAGAAAGAGAGAGAAGAAGTTTTTAAAAACTTAGTTTCCATGAATCTTCCTCGGAATAGAATGTAAGAATTATTCCCTTAATATTTAGTCTTGTATTTCTAAATTGTTGTCACATGGTTTTTTGTCTTTTTTTTTTCTATTGGATCTAGGAAAGGCTTGTGACATGTTTCCTTGACATTGTTGCTAGAGTTTGCCTTGTCTATGACCTCTCTGTGTGTGTGCACGCATTTGCAGAGACCAATCTAGTTATTGGAGTGGTTTGTTGTGAGAAGAACAAATGTTGACCTCTGCATCTTACAAGGATGGTCCATATTAGAACTAAGTCGAATTTTTTTGTTGTCGTCTTATGACTTCCAAATAATTTCTAATTTTGATCATCCACTCATGTATGATATAATGTTTAAGATATGATCCACTGATAAGCTCCTTATTTATGTGTTTGACACATTAAATTCTATTTTACATTGGATACTATTGAGTAATCCATGCCTTGCATCCTGAAAATATTAATCATATTGTTTATATACACCATTAGTGTTTTTTTTCCTCTGCACATGTTATATGTGTATAAATATTTGAAAAAAGCATTTTCTATTTTAATCTTTTTTCCTTACTATATTGCATTTGTTTTTCAACCCATTGTGGATAGGAAGGATTTGTGTTAAAAAAATAAAGATATTGATTGGATTCAAGAACCCAAGAAAAAAAAAAGAAATTAAATGACAGATATGCAGAGGAATTCTACGGCTCACAGAGAAAATGGTATTAAATAGAGCAAATGTGCGGTTTAGAGTGACGTGTAAATGAAATAAGGAGAGTAGCATAGCGAATCATCCATTCTCAAGAATGAGAACTAAAATTTCAAATATTGGGGTAGATTTTTGAAATATTCATGCAATACTGATGGTGAGTGAGCACTCAAATTGGAGGACTTGAAATGGGTGCAATAACTCACGCTATTCTTTCTAAAGATGATCTAGTGTTATGCAATACCTTTAGGTTTTGTTTTCATGTTATCTACTTTGGTGCTTGTATAGCTTTATCATTTTTAAAATAATAATTATAATGTTGTTTGCATTGTGTCAGGTTGGTCACAACTATTTCAGGATTGTCAAAACAAGAAAGCAATGAAGGTAGTCGCCTTTTCAAGACAATGGCCAAGTCCTTTTCAAAAAGGTGGCAAAATGGAGAAATAAGCAATTTCCAGTACCTCATGCATCTCAACACCCTGGCAGGACGTGGATATAGTGATCTCACCCAGTATCCAGTTTTTCCATGGATCCTTGCAGATTATGAGAGTGAAAATCTAGACTTGTTCAACCCAAAATCATTCCGAAGGCTTGATAAACCAATGGGTTGCCAGAGACCTGAAGGTGAAGATGAATTTAGAAAAAGTTGGTCCTTCTGTGGGCTCCTATAATTTTCTCGTGTTGCAACTTGTTTTCTAAATTGTGATATGGATGTATATCATCATCACCTTAAAGATATTTTGCTAAATGTTTTGCCGAGTTCAAAAAAGCATGCAAGCAAATATGTATTAATCGAAGCAGAATTAAATTGAGAAGGAGATCATCTATAGTTACCTATGTTAGGTAAAAGACATGATAACTGGAGACAGTTGTATTAGGGCTTCTTTGCATTTGCAAGGAACTCATTCGTGCACTAGCCCTAATTAAAGACATTATAACAATTATATCAGGGAGAGACATATAATAGTATCTTTGGAATATGATCTTAGAAGCTAATTTTTTTTATCTCTGATTATCGCATTAACCTTATTATTCTTATTAGATATGAGAGCTGGGATGATCCGAAGGTCCCCAAGTTTCACTACGGATCTCATTATTCTAGTGCTGGAATTGTCCTATTCTATCTTCTTCGCCTCCCCCCATTCAGTGTAGAGAATCAAAAGCTTCAGGGTGGCCAGTTTGACCATTCTGATCGTCTTTTCAGTAGTGTAAGGGATACTTGGTTAAGTGCTTCTGGAAAAGGAAACACATCTGATGTGAAGGAACTGATTCCAGAATTTTTCCACATGCCCGAGTTCTTGGAAAACCGGTTCAATCTTGATTTGGGAGAAAAACAGTCTGGCGAACAGGTTATTCTAGTTCAATCTTAACTTGCTATTTACAAGTGCAAATATGCTGGTTGTATGACCAGTTAACTATGGTATTACTTTCTTTCAGGTTGGGGATGTTATCTTACCTGCATGGGCCAAAGGTGGTGCTAGAGAGTTCATCGTGAAGCATCGGGAAGCTCTTAAATATGATTATGTCTCACAAAATTTGCACCACTGGATAGACCACATTTTTGGATATAAGCAAAGGGTGAAGGTGTGTGTCTTGGTTTTTTCTGCCTAGATACTGGTCCCATCATATCTGGCTATTTTGGTAATTTCTTTGTGTTCCCATTACATGTCAAATTTTTATTGGTTATATTGGTTAGATTTAGCCCTACATTCTAATGTCACTTCCTCTAATCCCTCATCATTTATTTATGTGGAATGGAAGGTTCTAATCTGATTAGTCCTTGGATATGGCCCTTAGGATTTCCATAACAAAGATGCCTTTACATCATTTTATTTACAACTAAAGGTGAAACTATGAAAAAAGATTTAGGTTTTAATGGTCTGCATGTAGATGTGATTTACAATACGACATTATAGGATTGCTTGATCCATATAGCTGACCTCACCTGGTGAGTTAAAGTCACAGCCTAGTAATTGTTGTTATAATACTATCCAACGTTTTGTATAAGTCTTTTTGTTATCCATTGTGCCGATTGTCTTGATGTGCAATATTAATATTTGAGTTACATTTGGCAAGTAAAATGTGCAATCCTATGTCTTGATTTGTGATTTTCTAAAGAGCATAGACACACCGACTTGGTGGCATGTCTGTGTGTCGAACACGTGTCAATGCCCGATACCCACATGACACTCATACCACATGTGTTGGACATGTGTCTGTACGCGTCCAATTAAAATATAATTTTTTTGAACTCAGACACACATTGAACACGGCTAAATACTACTCTAATTTACTGTGGACGTGGTTTGGACATTCCACAAACACGCCTAAGTTGGTTTCTTTATTTTTTTTCAAATTTTAACACCAATATGAGCCCAAAATCAACCCTAGTTATTTAGTTAGACATGTGCTATTGGGTCATTTTATTTTGAAAATTCTTCAATTGATCACAAAAAAACAAAAAAAAAATTAATTAGATAAAAAAAATTATACAAATACGACAAACAAAAATTCAGACAAAAAAAATTATACAGCAAAATAATATATATATGTGTGTGTGTGTGTATCTGATTCAGTGTAATGGGTAATAAAATTAATGTATTAGTGATTGTGCTTGATAGGTGATTTTTAACTAGGAGACATGGGAAGAAAAGGGTTGAGCCTATGTAAGCCCGAGTTGAAAGTGCAATTGTGTTAGTGAGGAGCTAGTTAGGCAATTAGGGGACTGTTAGTAACAAAAGTAGAAGCTGCCAATAAATAGAAGGGTTGAGTGGAGGGAAAGGCAGTTAGTTGGTTGTGTGTGGAGTGGCAGGGAATTCTTTTGGATCTTCCTTTAGACTTAGGCCACATTGGTCTAGTGCCTCCATAGCAGTACACAAGTTTCTTGAAGCATTGCCTATTTTTCTCTTCCTCTGAACCAGTTCTAGCAGTTTTAAAGTTTTGGTTACTTCTAACTGTTATTTACTTGTTGATTAAATGCTTTTCCAAACGTCGTGGAATTTTCTTTGTGTTTGAATCTGTGGACCAAAGTGAAACACTGACAGTTCGTAGTGACTAAGTCAATTCTCAATCCATTTTTTTTTTGCCCTCAACTTCATTTATGTTTCTGGAATGTTTTTTTTTTGTGTTCAAAAATCCTAATATCTTTTTTCGCCCCTGTACAATCAACAGGCCGCTGAGGCATCTGTCAATGTGTTTTATCACTATACATATGAAGGGAGTGTGGACATTGACTCAGTTAAAGATCCTGCATTGAAATCATCGATCTTAGCACAAATTAATCACTTTGGGCAGACACCAAAGCCACTATTCCTCAAGCCCCATGTGAAAAGGCGAACTGACAAAAAACTTCCTCTTCATCCCCTTAAACATTCCACTTATCTTGTTACACGAGATACGCAGAAGTTTATCACCTATCACTCAAATTGTTACTCTCCATGACAAAATTCTCGTAGCAGGAACTAACAATTTGCTTAAACCGAGAACATATACTACATATGTTGCCTGGGGTTTCCCTGATGGTAGCTTAAGATTCATGAACTATGACCAAGACAGACTTTTTTCAACGCACGAAAGCTTACATGGGGGTAATCAGATTCAGTGTGTAGGTGTAAGCCATGATGGACAGATTCTGGTGACTGGGGCTGATGATGGCCTACTTAATGTTTGGAGAGTTAGTGTGTTTGGGCCACGGGCCTTGCGGCGCTTGAAATTGGAGAAGCCACTTTTTGCGCACACATACTTGCATTCAAGTTAGCCAGCCTTTCATGCTTATTGTGAGTGGATCAGATGATTGCACGGTCATTATATGGGATCTCAGCTCTCTGTCATTCGTTCGGCAGCTCCCTGAATTTCCAGCACCAGTCTCCGCAATTTTCGTCAATGACTTGACTGGAGAGATTGTGAGTGCTGCTGGCATTCTTCGAGCAGTTTGGAGTATCAATGGGGATTGCCTGGCAACGATCAACACATCCCAACTGCCGTCTGATTCTATTCTCTCGGTGACAAGCAGTACATTTTCTGATTGGTTGGATGCGAAATGGTATGCAACAGGTCATCAGAGTGGAGCTGTCAAGGTGTGGCAAACGGTTCACTGCTCTGTCCCAGATAGCCTTGGTAAATCAGATTCTGATGGGGTTTTTGGAGGGTCAAATTTTGGTGCAGGAGAGCCAGAATACAGGTTGGTCTTACACAAAGTACTTAAGTTCCATAAGCATCCTGTTACTGCCCTTCACCTCACTAGTGACCTGAAACAGTTGTTAAGTGGAGATTCAGGCGGGCATTTACTTTCCCGGACACTGCCTAATGAGAGTCTGCGAGGTCTATTGAATCGGGGGTGAAGTTGGTAATAATGGTTATTGGTGTTGACTTGAGCTTTTGGCCAGCCATTAATGCCGAATCAAAACCTTGGGCTGAGTGGATCTCGGCTGCAAAATGAGGGATTCACCATTTGTCTCTAGAGTTCGTGAAACTTGAGAAACAAGAATGCCGCACTGGATTGAAACTGGGTGAACAAGGTTGACAAGAAAAGATGTGATCACACAGAATATAAGAGGGCTTAGCTTCTACATGCATGGGGAGTACCATGTGTTCACTCGGTGGTTGCAGCATCTGTTCCAAGAAAAAAAAAACAGAGGATGCCAGAGGCAAAAGGGTGAAGCAAATGTTGACCCCATGCGCAATAGTAAAAGATGATACTCATACATTCACCATGATATTTCACGCCGCTATTCGTGATTATTAATGAAATATCATGATGGAAGAACGGGCATCATCTTTACTGCTGGGTAAAGGTTTCATCTTAGATGTAAATATGAGGTAGCGTATAGTGTAATTAATTTGTATACTGAAAGGAAAGAAGAGAACGAGGTTTATAGGATAGGTCTGATTTGGGTTGAGACTGAAGGTGGTATCACTGGGATGAGTGTAGCGGTACTCCTTTCCCTGGGAAATGCTTTGTATTGAAAATTGGGTCCATCTATCTTACGGAAAAAAGGCCATTTCCTGTGTTTGTATATATTATCCGCCCCACCCCTCTCCTCTCTCTCTCTCCTTTCTTCTCGCTCTTCTTTATTCTCGTTCTCATGGGGATTTTTTTTTTTTTGGATGATTTATGGGGATTCTTTTAGTATGCTACTAGCTGGCTAACATGGGTCTGTTTCATTATCTTCGCAAAATTTGTCAGCAGTTTTAGGTTGAACACCCTTGTATTGTGAAGTGTAGTGTACTTGCTTCACTGGCCGTTTATTGTTATTTGTCAAATTGTCATTCTATCTCTTTCATAATAATGTCCACTTTTAGATAATTATATATTTTAAAATATTTATTAATTTTTTTAATAAAATATTAATTTTTTCCTTCCAATATCATCCTTAATTAATTTTACATTTTCAAAACATTCTATTTAATATCAGTCTTATACATTATGCTATATTAATTAATATATAGGAATATATTTATTTATTTATTGAATTATGCTTAATTACTAATATTATTTGTTATTTTTTTAATATTTATGTTTCTCTTAAATTAATAGATATATTGAAAGGGAGGAAGTAACATTATTCTTTGAAATTTCTTTAACTCTTTTAAGATGGATAAAGCATTTCTTAATTTATACGCGATCAGATATTAAAAAGTGAGGTTAGCTCTAATATAATATCAATGTGTAAAATTTTAGGTGGTTTTTCTAGTATTCTTTTAGAGTAATATTTGGCGTATAATAAAATTACACAATAAATACATACCATATATTTTATTATTATTTGATGTGATGAGTTAATGAAATTAGTAGAAATCACATATTACATCCAATGATGATAAAGTATGTGATATGTATTTATTGTATAATTTTATTATACACCAAACATCATTTATTTTTTAAATTTGAAGAGATTTGAAACTTGTCTTATTTGATCCAATACTAACGAACCATGTGCTAAGTATCTGTCCACCACTTCATTACCTTAAATTTATATTTAGGCCCTTTCTTTTGTCACAATTTTATCTCAACCTCTCGAACCTTTCAGAAACTTATATTTTTTAAATCTTAAACAATAAATTAAATTACTTATCTTGATTTCCAAACATTTAAACAATTTTTTTTTCAAAAATGTCTCGAAAATGCTAATAAAAATAATTAGAAGAATCCTAATTGATCTCCCCTAAATGCATAAACCCTAAAATAGCTAGCGATAAAACTTAAACCATCACTCGTTGAAGATGCGATCGCATGCACCATAATGACCAGAAATACACATTATCGTTAGCTTATATAGCTAATAACGGAATTTGCAGCCCATAAGGGGGCAAACTTGTCCCTTGCATGACCAACAATGATTGGGTTATTCGTGTGGCTTCGTGTTTATCTCGTGATTTTGTGTTATTCCTGTTTGTGTATTTTTTATATTTGTGTTCTTGTGGGAGGAGTGTTGTTTGTTAATATGATTTTGTGTTTGTGTTGTTAGTTGTATTTGGCGTGCTAGAACCTTTATTTGCCTTCTTTTGTATTTTGTGTTGGGTTTGTGAGATACCATGCAAGGTGGATTCTCACATGCAGTTGATGGTCAATGTCATCTACTCCAGTTGCAATTCACCACATTTTAAAAATGTGGTTAAATGCAATTAAACATATGGCTAAACAGCCACACACACACTACCTCTCCTTCCTCCCTCACTTCCGCCACCACTCCCCCATCCCCGCCACCACCATCACGGGAGATATCTGAAGATAGGGAACTTCATAATATGGACCCCTCGCCACCTTAATCAATTATCCCAACGAACCAAATCTTTCTTATAAACTAACACAATCCTCCAAAATCCCCACACTAATTCTCACGCCCAAGTATTATCCTCAAAATTGCCCCCCTCTCTGCAATTCGTATGTTCCCCTTCCTCTTCAATTCATTCCCCTTTGGCTCTACAAATTCCTTGACTTTCATTTTTTTTTCTTTTCAATCTCTTTCTTTTTCTTGTAGGTGTTGAATTCGCTGCCTCCACAATGGATCAGCCTCCCATTGTCCTAACTCTGGCACCGGATTTCAATTACGATGACAGCAGCAACAAGACATAGAAAGTTTCTGTGGTGAACAGTTATGTTGTTTATACCAGAGCTAATAAGAGACACCGGAATTTACGTAACAGTTTAGATTGAGGAATCGAAGAGGTCCAGGGCGAGGGAAAATACGGAAGCAAATACACCAGAGATTCCAATAAATGACAGTAACGAGTTGAAATGCGAGCTCAAAGAGGTTTCCTCTAACAATATTAAGGTTAGGACATTAACAGGAATAAGGGAGCAGTGGTAGAGGTGGGGGAGGAAGGAGGGAGAAGGTAAAAGTAAAACTCAGAAACACTAAAAAAAATACGAAAATAAAAATAAAAAACACTGTATACTATATAAAATTTGGACAATCCGACTTCTTTTAAAAAACCAGTAACAAACCAAATTCTTAAAAAATAAAAAATATAAATATTAAAAATAATTAAAATTAACAAAATAAAAATAAAAAAGGGAAGAAAAATTCTTAAAAAATTACAAAATAAGACTCAAGAAATATAAATATTAAATATTAAAAATAAATAAATTTAACAAAATCAGAAAAAATAAAACGAAAGGAAAAATAAAAAAATAACCACCGTAAACTTAACATAATTCGGGTAGCCCGATTTTAACTAAAAATATAATTGAAATAAAAAATTAAAATAATAAGTTTAAATAAAATTAAATATTAAAAAATAATTACAATTAAAATAAACTAAAAAAGCAAGACGAAAGCAAGAAAAAAAAATTCAGTTAGCCACATTTATAAAATATAGTTAAATGCCAACTGAAGGTAGACATTGACCATTAACGGTAGGACAGTAGTCACCATCATATAATACTCATTTCTTTTGAAAGAATTTTCAGCTTATCCAGTATAATTATAAAAATAAAGTGCAAAATAAACCTATTCGTTAAAAATTTGATCATGGTAATGGGTTGAATTAGTATAATACATATAATTACAAGTGCCAATGTGTGTTTGGTTCTACATTTATAGAATTGATTCTATATGAAATTGATTCTGTTGAAATTAATTATGGTAGAATTAACTTTAAAATAAAACAATTTATGTTACTGTAATTCCATTAAAAATAAATAATTTTTCACTACTTATATAATCAATTTTGATCTCTCAAAACTAAACAGTTTTTAAGACATACTATTAGAATTAATTCTAAAGTAAAATGAGTTGTATTTGACTGTTCATTTAAAAATGATTCTAGTTGGAAATAATATTTTTTTCACTCCTCCTAAAATCGATTATAGAAAAGGTAATTGATTTTGTAATCTTCAGGGCAAACATTATTTAAAACTACCAAAAATCAATTCCATTGACTTCAGGATTAATTCTACTCCCTCCTGCAGTGAAAGGAAACATGCTATCAGTATGGTCTAATGGTTAGCTCGGTTTCATTCCATTAGCTTGCATGGCACTCCATCCAAACCCAGCAGCGCATCAAACGGTTAACCAAGCTAATAATATTTTAACACCTATTTTATAATTATTAGATATGATAATAATCTCATTTATTCTTAATATCTATTATATTTAATGATTATAAAATGGGTATGGGTGTCAAAATATTATTACTCTAACTATAAATAAAGTGATGCTATTTAAATACAAAAAAATGGGTGTCTATATCCACTTAATAACTATTGAATGTGATTTGATGAATAAAGTATATGGGATTCAACATTACATCCAATAATTATAAAGTGAGTGTCTTAATAAATATATATTTTAAGTATTTAAATAACATATTAAGAAAAACAAATCCAAGAACTAAAAAATTAAACTACACACTGACGACCTTCTTACCCACACAAAAAAAAAAAAAAAAAATTCTACACACTGATGGGTGGATTGGTATTAATATAGCATCTGTTAGAAATAGAAGTGCGAGTCTAGTCAGGATCATATATGAATCTCGATCATAAAATTTTTATCATTATTTTTATTATCCAATTAAACACACCTTTAAAGAGATATTCTCTCCTAAAACTCTCACAGCACTGATTATCATCACCATTCATGTATGACTTCTTCCCATCACTCTTTCTAGTATATATGGTAAGTTTGAAATGCAAATATAAAAATACATTCTGCACTGCAATGAAGATTACGAGTTTTTCACTTAAATAAAATGATATATTATGTATATGTCCTGATATTAAAAGTATTATACATATATTTTTTTAATTATATAGAAATCGGTTTAAACTGATTTTTGTGTTGTCAATAATGCAGATGGTTAAAAATCAGCTTAAATTATTTTACTAAAATCGGTTTAAATCGATTACTGTAGCATGTCGGAATGCGTTAGAAAGTATTTAGGATCGGTTTAAATCGATTTCTGACACATTCTGACATGCTACTGTAATCGATTTAAAAATCGATTACATTAGCATGTCAGAATTTGTCAGATAGATCAAAAATTGATTTGAATTGATTTTCAAGTCAATTAATCAACTTCATTGAATAGTGTCTATAAGACACTGTTACCTTGTTATCTTAATGGTGGACACTAATCAAAGGGTTGCATAGAATACTGCCATTTGACACATATCAATTGATTCAGTTGGATATGGATTAAAACTTCATGCTTTTCTTTTTCGCTTTGAAAAGTTTGAGGCATAAAGATTATGACCGTCACTACAATGCAAAATTACTAGAGGTATGAACTCGAAGAGCTATGTTGCACTAATAATAATGGTTTAGATTAGTTATTATTGTTGGGTTTGATTGGAAAATTTATACTCTTTCCTTTTTAAAATATTTATCACTTTTAATCATATACAAGTATTAAAAAAGATAATAAATATATTATATTAAAAAAATAAGCAAATATCATATTAGAATATAAAGTTATCTAAAAGTACATAAATATTTTAAAAGTAGACAAATATTTTCAAAATATTTATCTACTTTTAGATAACTTTATATTCTAATATGATATTTATTTATTTTTTGATATAATATATTTATTATCTTTTTTAATACCTGTGTATGATTAAAAGTGATAAATATTTTAAAAAGGAGAGAGTATAAATTTTCCAATTAAATCCAACAATAATAACTAATCTAAACTATTATTATTAGTGCAATATAACTTTTCGAGTTCATATCTCTAGCAATTTTGTATTGTAGAGACAGTCACAATCTCTACGCTTCAAGCTTTTCAAATCAAAAAAGAAAAGTACGAAGTCTTAATCCATATCCAATCGAATCAATTGGTATGCATCAAATGACAATGTTCTATGTAGCCCCTTAATCAGTGTCCACCGTCAAAATAATAAGGTAACAGTGCTTTATAAACGGTGATTCCATTAACTGTTCAGTAAAGTTGATTATTTGACTTGAAAATCGATTCAAACCGATTTATGATCTATCTGACGCATTCTGACATGCTATAGTAATTACTTTAAATCGATTTTAGTAAATCGATTTAAGTCGATTCTTAACCATGTGTATTATTGACAACACAGAAATTAATTTAAACTGATTTCTATATAATTAAAAATGGAGATATGTATAATAGTTTTTAATAATGGAGTATATGCCATATATGTCATTTTGTTTATTTTATTTAAGCGAAAAACTCGAAGATTACTACCGATATGTGGCTTGGCTCAAGCCAGTCTGGTGTTACTGGGGTACTCATATATGTGAGGATTGAGCAATTGAATCGATGACCATTAATATGGTCTGAAGCACTCTCAGTAAGAGCAGCACTAATTAATTAAGAAAAACAATATTAAATGGGTTTAATTAAATTCGGATGTCCAAGGCATAATTAATTGGATTGTCCATATGTTAAAGTCACGGGCCTATGAGCCACAGCCTACGGCAACAACTTAGCCTGAATCAGACTCCACAGACTCTTAGCTGTCATAAAATCACCGTCCCTAGCTACGACGCATGCAAAGGGCTCGCTGGGAATCGCCAAAAGAAATAGACTCTTACCAGTTACCGATAAATAAAAAAAATTTAAAAATGAGTCACCTATATCTCACATCTTCTTTCATCTCAATAGTTATGAACATAACCATAGGAATTTCAAAATACATATGACATCTTTGATTTTGTTTTTAGAATCCCATGCCGTGGACAAAATTACTAGAGAGAAACTTCTGAATAAACCATAGTTTAATTTGAAGCTCTCTAAAACAAAGCAAAACATACAGATAATTGGTGAACGATGAAACTAAAATATAAATAGGGTAAAAAATAAAAACACTCCTTGAAGTATTGCCATATGACACATAACTCCATTCTATCTCAAAATATGCAGCCCGCCCCACCTTTCAAACCACCGTCAAGGTACTAACTTGAGCTTAACCATGGTTCTCTCTTAAATATACCTTCCTCACTCGTATGCCCTTCCTCTCTCGTAAGTGTCTACAATCCAACCACCAATATTTGCAGAAAATGCCATTGTAAGCCACGTTAAAAGCACAAACAACACTATTTCTATAAGATTGAACTTTGATGAATTATTAATGCAGGAAAGCAGCACAATAAATAATAACCCAATGCAATTTTGAAGATGATCAAATATTAAGAAAGGTTTCATGGACTTAACTTGGAGTCTTGAAAACTTAAGTTTCAGAAGCCAAAGGTCCACAGTAAGCTATTTTTTAACCTTACGTCCCTAGGCAAACTAACATATATAGGATGATAAGCGAGGGTATTTGCTCAAAAATAAACACCGATCATAGGTTCAATGTGGCAAATTGTTCAATATGGCAAATTGTTCAATATGGCTTCAGCTTCAAAATTGTAGAGAAACGGATTCTTTGTTCCCCAGTTTGAGCAACTCAATGCAAGCATAGTGAAATTAAATGGAGATGGAAGAGGGACAACGAAATGACATATAACATAGTGGAAAAGAAAGGATATAATTCCACCAAATAGTTATTGTTCCAACTCAAATCTGGTTTTAGATTCCTTTAAAACAATAATATATATAATTAATTAAACTTGAAGAATAAATATTACTTCTTATTGACGCCAAACCAACACTAATGTTCATCATACAAGAGCAATGTTCATAAGCGGAGAAACTCAAAATTACACAGATCACTTCATATTAATTACATCCAGCATAAGCACTGTTACGGTGTCAGTATCAAGAAAAAAAAAATCAAATTTTAAATGAAAAGCCTAAATCAGCTAAAGGTAAGAACATATTAAACGGAATTAGCATCTTTTGACGAAAGGAATAAAGATATTGTTAAAGATTTCTGGACAACATAGGTCCAGGTAAGAGTGACCCATATCAATGTGGTAAATAAATATAAAAAAAAATTCAGAAGTGAAGACAATGGGTGAGCGATGGAGGAATGGAGAGCAGAAACCATTTGTATAATCTTGGGCAAGCCACTGTTAACCTGAGTTGGTGAAATGGTTGGTTAAGTTTGTGTGTGTAAACTATAAAATCCTCACTATCGTTAACAGTCGTTAAACACTTTGACGGTGGTTTAAAGGGTTGGGGCGGACTGCATATTTTAAGAAAGGATGGGGCTATGCGTCATATCCCAATATCTTAAGGGGGTGTTATTTTATTTTATCCATATAAATATTAATAAACACTCAGAAAATTTTAATACAAGTAAATGAAATTATAAAACCTCTCTAAAGCAAGACATATCTTGAGAGTGTATGTAAAGCGTTTTAAAAGAATTATATCACAGGATTCAATTTTATAGTGTTATATATATTTAATAAAATCTGCCAAAAAATATATATATATATATATAATTAATAAAGTAATGCTGATATAACATACTAATTATTAATAAAATGACTTCAAAAACTCTATAAAAATATCAAAGAACCATATACAGGTCATGCGTGCTTGGTGATAGGAAGAAAAAAAAAAAGGGAATAGTTGTGGATGATGGCTGGTCATGATTCAAATCGAACGGATGAGACACAAGGAGTCAGGACAAGGCACTGTGATGATGGTACGAAAGGAAAATGATGTGAATTTGTTGTGTTACTCTTTCCTCGGTGGCTGGGAACTGGGTACTAGTAACATTGAATTGAAGACACCCGCAACATGAATTGACAGCTGAGGTTGATCACGCTCACACTTGTTCTGGGAGCATAAAGGAAAGTAGGGATTGTTTGGTTTACAGGTGATGAATAGTGTTGAATAGGTTGGTGACACCATTATTAAAAAACTTAGAAATAAAGCTTTGAAAAATTATAAATAAAAATATTGAGGACCAGTGTTCAAGTTGAAAATCGTATCTTCAACACCGAACCAATAATAAGTTTTGCCTTAACATAAATTGATTATTCAAATAAGTTCGAACAAGTTTCCTGTAGTCCAATTTTCTTTCAATTTTTAGGTTTATTTGCTCAATAGAGTAGTGTTGTTCCAAACATATAAAAAATAGATGTCTATTAAGATCTATAATTTTAATTATTGGACCACTATCAAATATAATAGTAAAAATATAAGCGTCCAAATGAATATTCACTTGGACCAAAATAATATTTCATTTTTCAATATAACCCATCTCAATATGATGGTATGCAATGATTTTTTTTTAGTGAATAATTTAAGTTAAAATAGTCAGGTGTATTTTGAGATTTATCAAACACTTAAAAAGATATTTACATATTATCCGTAAACATGAAAACTTAAGAATCAAACCAACGTTACCAAATGAGCTAATCCCCATTGATAATGTTAAGCAAAGGTTTGGTGTATATAATTCACAAGACACTTTTTTTTCTTAACTTTTGTTCAAATTATGGCTTTGAGATTAGAAATTCATATTAAAACATATCTTAATATAATTTTATCAAACATATTAAAATGTATTGAAACTCAATTTCTCAATAGATTTTATTTATGGTGTTTTTGGCTATACTTTTATAGAATTTGATTCCGGTATAATTAATTTTAAAATCAAATAATTTATATTTAGTAATTATTCTAAAATTAATTTTGATAGAAAATAATAATTTTTTACATCTCCTAGAATTAATTCTAAAAATCATAATTAATTTAAAGATTTTCAAACCAAACATATTTTTAAACAATCAAAATCAATTCCATAACTTTTGAATTAATTTTTACCCCTCCAACTATTAAACCAAACATGCTATTAGTGTGTGTTTGGAAGCATGTTTCTACATTCCAAAACCAATTTTAGGGTTTAAAATCTTCTTGAAAGTTGTGCAAATATATTTGAATTTTTTAAGTTTTAAAGATTAAAATCAATTTATGTATTTAGAATTAATTATGAGAAAACTGAAATTAATAGATTTTTATTAAAATTATCTTTAAAAAATTATTATTAAATATAAATTATTTTATTTTAAAATTAATTACCAATCAATTTAATTTTAACAGGATGAATTCTACACAAACAAAACAAATCAACCACATACACCCTTGTAAAGCTTAAAACAAAAATATTCCAAACAAAACAAATTGGAAAAAATATTCATGCGTGGATATTCTAAACAAAGCCCCTTTCTTTTTGGTCGTTCCGGAACCCAATAATTGTAGGGCTGTGCCTGTTGGCTTTTATCCGAAAAAAACTATTTATACTCGTTATATATAATATATTATATTATATTAAATTATATTTTATTTATTATTAAATAAGATATAAATTATAATAAAATAAAATTTATGTTTTATTAAATAATAAATAAAATATATATTAATATAATATAAATAATTTTTTCTTTGAACTCTAGCCAGCAAGCGCTAAATTTGAATTGTTTGAGTACTGCAACCCTACCTATTATTGATCTTTCTTTCTCCGGTCTTTATCCGCCAACAAGCCCTCAACCTAATATATAAGGTGTGTAATATTCACACACAGATGGAAAGGATCCCCCACTGCTATTCCGTCCTAGCTAGCTAGCTAAGTAGTGCAGCTATACTCTCTGTATCATCTCTGACCCTAATTGCTACACAGCCTAAGACAACTCCTCATCATGCGTCTGCTGTTCCCTTTTAGCTTTCTTAGCTGTTCTTTTGAAATTGAAATTCAATAATAATACATGTATCTGTATGTTCCTTCCTTTAATTCACTGTTGCACAAGGTGGGTTGCGTCTTTATGAGCCCCCCTTTTTCTATTACTCTCTTTTGCTTACATCTGTCCCTTGTTCTTCTATTTATATCCTACCACCGCTTCAAGTTTTCTTTGTATCACTCCTATTCTATTCTGTTCTCTGGTCTTGTTTCTCCTTTCGGGCCTTGCAAGGTTCAACCCTTCCTTAGGGAATCCTTGCCTCATCCACATTCTTCCTCTAGCTTAGAATTTCTACTATTAGGATATGCACCTCCTCCCCTTCTTTTCCTTCAGGTTGTTTGATGTGCGTATATATTTATATATTATAGATCATTATATTGCACAGGTTTCTATCTTCATTATTTTTCTTCATTCAGGGTCCACTTGCTTTCATACAGCACACGTCCGTAATTCGTTTCCAGGCAGTTTCATCTCAACACATGGCCCTTTCGGCTTGTGACCTCTCCTTCTTAGCCCTTGTTGTCTGTTTGCTGTTCCAGAAATGCTACAGGGTGTCTTCTCTTTAGTTCGCATCATATACACCATATGATATGCCTTCTGAGAGAGAGAGAGCGCGAGATAGAGTAGAGTACTGGGGAGTTGACCCTTATAGCAGTTTTATGGCGAGAATTGAAGCTATAGTTCGCTATGGAAAAAGTGAAGCTGCCAGCATGATCTAGCTTTGGTTAGAGAGCTAAGGAGTGCTAACCTTGACTAGGTCATGCTGTGACAGCCTCACTCCTTCCTCTTTGGGGACCCAATAGATTCCTAACGATCTCAACATCTGAAACACATAGAGCCTAAAATGCAAAAGGTGAGTGTATATGGAATCACTGTTTCAATTTGCCATCGTATATTCCTTTTCTGAGTTTCTGTTCTGGCAGGCGTGCGTTTGGCTACCTTTTCCCTTTTACTTGCTTTTGTATGTTGTCTTTTCTTTCTTTTGTTCTTTCCTTTGCCCTTCACGCCAAACTGGTTTTTTTGCCCTTTTGAATGGTCATATATTGTTTGTTCCTTTTCTTTGCCGAGGGTTCTGATGAGATGACTAAAGTAGTAAAGGGTATGTTATACCCTGGATGTTACAAACCAGGATGTTTAATCAACTAAGCCTGCTTTATATGCGGACGATGATTTATTTATTTTTATGTTTTATAGTTGTGTTGTTTAGTCTGTTTTATATGGGACACTGTTCTGATTTAGCCATCAAAGTAGCACAATATTTAAAATAATAGAAAAAACTTATTATTTCAACCGAGTGATAAATATAGATAATTGAGTTCTAGGATAAAATAATTACATCTAATATTTCTCTATTCTATGATGTATGATAGAAAGCATGCTCTTGTATGCGTCTTTTTTTTTGCTGGTTGGTGCAACTGGTTGTTAGTTCTTTTTCTACATAAAATGTCGAAAGAGCATGTGTGTTTTTACTATTCAAAGCAGTAGCATATGAAATAGTTGAATACCTTTTGAATGTTTGATTTGGTGTTTTCCATTAGTTCGGAGTTTTTATCTTTGTTGCATGTGTGTGATTTTGCTTGCATCGTTGAAAGCAGGTTGAAAGATTGGTGATTGATAATTAATTACTAGAATTTCTTTCATCAGTAGTTTGGGAGAGGCTTAAAGTAATCATCTGATTGTGGCCAAAGTTTGTAGTTTTTCATTGTAGTGGTGGGTTTTGTGATCAATAACTAGATGTTTGGTAAAATGAACACCGTCCTTCCGGAAGAATAGAGAATGCCGACATACAAAGACTCTGGAGAAGCTACTTCCAGAAAACAAGCAAAAAGGCTAATTACTTGACTGAATCTTGAATGTATGTTTCGAGTTGATATTGTTAGCATCTTGATCTTGCAATGGAATAGTCAAGGGATAGTGTTTATCCCTGTTATTTAAGATTGTCTATCTTGTTTTCCTATGCTGTTGGTGATTTCGTCAACCAAATAAAAATGATAAAGGCTGTCCGATTTGGAATTTTGTATTCATGTATCAATTGGGACAGTTCATGTTTCTTGTATCTAAGTTGTCTTGTTCACACACACAAATGTTACACCAGGTGATATACATTTAATAGAAGAAATATATGGCTAGAGCTGTGAGCAAATAAATTAATGGTTAAAATGTCTTGACAGAGCCAGATTAAGCACGGATCAGTTTCTAGATTTCCAATTAAGTTACATGATAACAACAAATTTAATTTCCACGATCCCATTTGATGCTAGTCTCTCTTTTACTATATAATTTTTTGTCGTTTAAAATCGTGATTGGTGATTCCTTGAAAATATTGTATGCGTAAATCCTCTATAGTAATATAAGATAATTTGCAGTAGATTTTATAATTCAAATGCTAGATGAGTTATGAGTTAAGCAGTAAAAACAAATCAACTTTTTGGTTTAAGTTTTTATTTTTTCTTTTAGATTTTATTAAGAAAATATTTAAAATTTTAAAACTTAGTTGTTTTAATTTTTAATTATTTTTATTTTTTAATATTTTTTATAAAATTCTGAAAAATTAAAAATGGAAACTGATGTCAAACGGGATTCAAGTTGCCTAAAGGTGTTTGTTCATTGTATCAAGCCATTTTTAAGCACTCGTACAAAAGCATGATAATTGTGAATGCAACTAATGTTTAAGCCCCACAAGTAAAATGAGAGTTTAGAAGGGCAGATCTCTGGGCCCCTCCTCCTACGTTCTAAATTGAAGTTTCTGCAATCTAAAATTACCATGATTCTACCAAACCTTTATTTCTAACCTTCTCTACTTTTGGAACTATTGTTTTCTCAGGTGTGTATAAGAATAGTATTTCTTTATGTAGGAAAAATATGACGTAATTTTTTTATAATAATTTTATTTATGCGTGCAAATGTTGATGTTAATGTTAATGGTATTATCAATTGATATAATAACGATAAAAGAGTACTCTCGATGTGATGTAATTTAAGATTTAATAATATTTAAAAATATCAAGTTATACATAAGATTAGTAAATTTTTCTGATAACATTAGTTATGTATATGTAACACGTAAAAATGTTAGTAGCGACGGGCAAGTTACACGAAAAATTGTTACTGAATCTCAAAGTTTATTACAAATCGCGGGTATCGGTACATTGGGAGTATGGTATGATATTGTTGATAATATTATTAATATTAATATTTTTGTTTATAGATAATATTATTAAAAAAATTGTCTATACGTTATTTTTTGCTGGATTATACGAAGTAGTACTTATGTAGTGTTGAGAAAATTTTGTTTAGGCAAATAATGTTTTTTAAATTAGAGAAGGTTAAATGTAAAGAATCTCCCAAACCATTGCATACATACTCCTAGTGTCTAATTTAAGCGACATAATCTTCTAGTTCACTGCTATGTTATACTTGATACTTGAATATTTAATTTACTTTGTATGAAAAAATGAATGATGAACTTTTTCCTTTTATTTCCTAGTATCAATTTTTATTTGGAAAAAAGACTTGCATTTTCCGGTGCATCGTGTATTAGCTTTGTATTTATAAATGAACAATCGTATTTTGTTGTTATATTTCGATACATATATATTGTTATTGTTGGGAATATGTCTCCATGATTAAATATTATAGTTTATTAAGTTGAAAAATGTTTTAGTTGATTTAAACTAATTTATCAAATTTAATTGGCTTGTAAGTAGCCCCACCTCAGTAAGTTTTTAGTGAACTGAACACGAGTCATACGAACTAAGGTCACATCTTATTGAATTCGAACACGAGTCGAGCCTAATGATTTATTATAAAATAAATCATGAACCATTATATTGTAGTAGGTAGTTAAATGAGTTTTTTACACGCTAATGAGGGGTTTGATTTTTTATAGTAGGTATGAAAAGAGTTGTGAGTTTTATATTTTGAGAAGGATTCGTAATTGTAGCAAAACAAAAAAAAAATTATTTATGTCTAAAAAAAATTCCTATTGTTGACTTAGACGATATACATATGCAATTGATAAATATAATGATAATGATCAATCTTTTAAATTAGGAGACCAAAATAGAAAGCAAAAAGATAAAATAACTAAATTGGCCCCTGTAAAATTTCGTATCTACTAAATTAGTTTCTGTAAAAAAGAAACTCATAAATTGGTTCTTCCCTAATTTAAACTTCGACCAAGTTTTGCTCTGTTAACATGTTCTAATGGAGTAAGTTTACGTGCTCGTTATTGTGCTAATGTGGCATCATTACAACACCGTTTCTAAAAGTTGAACCCTAGCCCCATCAAAACGACGCCACTCCTTTCACCTTCTTCATCTCTCTTCTTCATCCCATTTTTGAGAGTTAAATCTCGAATTCTCTAGTAATCATCTTTGTAAAACATTAAACAAATGATAAAAATCATCACTTTGCAGTGTTTCTTTCTTTGATCTTGTTCCCTTTTCTTTTATTTGGAAAGGTTGAATCAGCTTCATTCAAGATTATGAACAAGTGCCGTCACCCCATATGGCCAGGACTTCTCTTCACTGTCGCTACCCATCATTGGCTTCCTCCTCAACGCCGGAAAGTCATGGACGATCAATGCCCTGAGGTCATGGTCCGGTCAGATTTGGGCTCAGATACTTTGTGGCCAAGATTCCGATGGGAAAATATGGTCCCTTCTTCTCATCAAATGTGAAAACTGGCTCCAACAAAATGACATTCACCCGCAGATCTTTAAAATGCTGCTCCTTTTTAGCCAAACCAGAAAAGGTCCCAACCAAATCACTAGGAAGTTCACTGGAGTTGTGTTGCGTTAAGTGCTTGACATTCAACCTATACACCACCAGTTTTTCCATAGACAAATTTGGGTGAAAATCATCACCTTAATCAAAATTAGGTCCTTGCCCAACTATCCTAGACTCTTCATTGATCCATGACCATTAAAAAAGGAATTCCCAATAATCTTAGTATAAGGGTGCAAAAGAACACACTCAGCATAACTATCATCCTTGTCTCTCTTTCCAAGTCCCCTTTTGCAATGATAACTAGAGCTCATAAAAGTTCAGGTATTCTCAAATCCGACATGCCCATCAGGACTAAAAGACAGACCCAAAGGAGCCGGGTACCTCAGAAGAGAACCAACCGGTACACAAATTCATTCTCCTATGGCTCCTAATTTCTAATTCACTCGATTCACCACTACCTAACAACGATTTCAAGTAAAATGACAAGTACAAAGGAACTTGCTTAGCATCAAATTCCAACTCAACAACAAACTTCCTTCTAGAATTCAACTTAGACTGGCTCAGATTCATCCCTTCCCCAACATCTACATCTGAACTCTTCAATTTGGTGCAATTACGCTCAATATTTCTCGATATTGGTTGGGAGTTCACCTATTTTTCAGAGATTGAAGATTTGGCTGAAAATGAATCCTGAAAATTCTTGCTAGTACTTCTAGGACACCCTAATATGGAGCTTTAACTTTCAAAAATGGGATGAAGAAGAAGAAGGTGGAAAGAGTATTGGCGTCATTTTGATTAGTGGATGGACTAACGGTGCCACATTAGCACAGTAACGGACACGTAGGCATGCTCCGTTAGATGATGTTAACAGAGGGACTACCTTGATAAACGTTTAAATTTGGGAGGGACCAATTTAGGAGTTTCTTTTTTGCAGGGACCAATTTGGTGGACACGAAATTCTACATGAACTAATTTGGTGGTTTTGTCTAAAAAAAGTTGGGTGTTACAAATTATTTCGTTGTCACTCAAGTTGCTTTGGCTTCATCCAAAAGCCGGGTGTTGTGTCAAGCAACATATAGCCCTGACTTCCACCTTCTTCATGCTTGGTTCATGGGAATGAGGCGCTGTATATATACTCCTGGATTTTCCTTGTTGGGGGCGATGACTGTCGTCAAACGGATGGGAAGTTAGCCTCGATTTAAATGAGGTTGGTGTCACTTCGATCTGCATATTGTCATCAAGTAGGAGTCCCTGGTGCCTTGTTTCCTGTCCATTTGGTGTGAAGCATGAAATAGATGGGGCAACATCTCCAATGCATTGTATGTATCTTGATCAAGCCCATTTGAATGTTGTTCTTTGTTTAGGATTGGGCTTTGATGTAGCAATGGAATAAGTTTTTGGCCTTTGATTGTATTTTGGTTGACAGCTAACTGTGGTGTTGTTATTAGATTAGTCCTTTTATTGGGTTTGTGTACTCTTAATATTCATTTTTGCTACTTTTTATGATAGTCTGGTCATTATTAATTATCAAAAAAAAAATAATCCAAACATCGGGTGTCTCTGGCCTTAAAGTATTTTTCTTTTGTTTGAAAAAAATTAACTGCAAGTAGGGAGAATAATAGTTCATAAATAATTATTATGTTTTGATTTAACTCGAAAGGAACATTTTCTTGGAATAAAAAAAATTCCATAGACTTTACAATTTCTTGGAGCATCATTTAAAAAGTTAAGATATTAATTAGGTTATATAATTCAATACATATATTATTATAATAATTAATTTTGATTGTTGACAACTAGATACGATGGTACTTCTCTACCAAAAAAAAAATACTATGGTACTATTTACCACCACTATATAAAAAAATATTCGTTATATTGTATTCAATTTCACGTGTTTTTAATTATTAGTTAAGATTTGGATTTTTTTGTTTCATCTTATGAAGAGTTTTATCTTTAGGATTTAATTTCAATGTATTAAGGATATAAAAGAATTTTATATTATCACACATATTGACACATCAATAATTGTAGTTATTATATCCTCTCATATTTATTATTATTTAAAAGGTTATATAAATAAAAAAAATTTAATTAGATAATTATATAAGAAACTATTAGCATCTAAATTAAAGTTATCTTAACTTTTTTCTTTAACTGATGAGCAATCCTTTTAACTGCTTGCTCTATATAATAAACGCTCTTGGTGTGACTTATATATCAATTCAACTCGCATTCATTTTTCAAAAGATAAATTTGGCTTTAACTCTTATAAAAAATAAGCAATAAATATATCTCAAAACGTGATCACAACAGAGAGTTACTTTTCCAAATACACTAAAACGTAAGGCACAAAAATACTAGAAGCCTTATTACACAAAACACATAAATCAAAACACAATACTAATCACTTAAGACCAAAAACATGCAACACAAAACATGAGTTTCTCGATGTAGTAGCATGAAATCCGTCATCTGAGACAATAAACAACTCATTGAATCGCTTTGTGCATGTCTTGCAACTCTCTGGGTTTCACTGACCACCGAGTAAAATCTTTGGAACAATCCAACCTCTCGTAGCCTCCCAACACAACGATCATCCATGGCCACACCTTCACTCAACCAAGACAGAAAGTCGTCTTCAAAACATACAAGGTGGTTGATGATTCAACGCAAGGGAATGCTAGAGATGCACACACAACCAATGAAATTAGGCAGTAGTGAGAGGAAACCATCACAAACCAACCAATAAAACTAACCCGACATCCTAGCTACCAGATTCGGCTACCTCTTGTATTCACCAAATTGATTTCCCCTCTTCTTATCTTCTTCCTTGATGATTTCAACTTCTACGACTAGGAGAGAATCTTTTCTCTTCATTTGCGACAATATATCGAGACTCTCACAAATCGAGACAAAACTGAAAACCTGCACAAAACCGAATCCAAAATCGAAATAAAAAAAAAAATTGAAACTAAAACCAAAGTGAAACCAAACCAAAACCTGCACAAACTGAGTCCCAAACTAAAAACTTGTACAATTTGATACCAAAACTCAAACCTACACAACCCAACACCACAAACCGCAAAAGACAATAGCCACCAAAATCAAAGATGAACACAAAAATTAAAACAAAAATTGGCAACACCACTTTCAATGATTCTGAAAAGCAAAATGCCAAAATTAGTAGAGGAAGAGCGAAGAGAGTGAAGGATTGGTTTCAATAAAACCATTTTTAGTTTTCATTTTATGTTTTCAGTATTATTTTAATATCATTCTTTCAATATTTTTTCAAACTAAATAAACTCTTATGAGTTTAAAAGTCTTCATAGTCATATTCATTAGTGCATATGTATGAGAAATTGGACTTTTAATTCAATAGATATATGGGTGAATAGCCTTGCAATAAAATATATAAATGTCTCTTTTTCTCTCTTTCTCTCCAAAATAAAACTCACAGACACACTAAATAATGTCTCTGTCTTATGTTCTATCTAAATGTTCAAGTAGCATAATTTTATTTTTTTTATGAGATAATTTGAAATTATAAGATTCAATTATTCTCCTTCTGTGTTAACACGGAACTAATAATCAAGTTTGTCGTCCCACTTCATCTTTATCACGAATTATGTTAAAGTGGCTGAAACTGTATAAATTCTTATTTTAAGTAGTCAGTTCACAGCTCATCTCAATCATTCATGTTTTCTTCACACTTTTGTTTGTTTTATGTTTATAATATTATGGCGTGATGGAATTACTGTATATCTGATTATTCTTTCCTCGAAAGTTAATATTGTTGTGTGAAAAGCAAAAAAGCTAGGTCCATTTCCGTGAGGTTTCCGTTAGAACATATGTGTTTGCACATACAACTTTATTTAGGGCCCAATGAGAGCAAAAGGAAAGAAGAATGATTTATGTGCATGACTATGTCATCATTTAGAAAACTAATGGAACTCAAGTGGTAACTGAATATCGATCGATGGCTTACATTAAGTATTTTTTTTTTCAAACAAAAAATGGTGTTTCTTTTTTGAATTTTCGCTTTTTTACTTCCCTTTTCGAAGTTAGTGTAACAAACAAGGTTTTCAGGCATTGTTCCATAAAATAATAAAAAGCTATACAGGCTATTTTTAGAATTTGAAATGGTTACCTTCGAGTTTAAAGGAGACAACTTTACCATTTACTATATGATTCATCCTCTTGGTGTTCCATTAATATGAGGGAAAATTATACATAATCTACTTTATAGAATTTTTGGTGAGATGCTGCTGGGGTTCTCAATCTTAGTATTTGTTCTCAAGACCAAAAAACAAATCATAGAAACTGTTCATTCAATTCTAAATCAGGCAGGGTATACTGCAATATGGCATGTGATATACGTGATCATGGAATTGGTCCATATCCCATAAGGATTAGGTTTGACTTCTGCTCACTATTGTATGAGATCTCCATTTGTAAGTAATTACGTAAAAAAAAAAAATGTTGTAAGCGCTTGAAAAGCCTGAGGATAGTACCCTAACTATGGTGAGATATCGAATGCCGAGCCCATCTAAGTTTTCATGTACCATACGAAAAAAACATTAGACATGGTAATTAATTAGTAAAGTTTATGAACTTGAGAGCTCGTGGACGGATGTTGGGGAAAACAAGCACGTGCCTCGGCTCAACTCCTTTCAAAATTTTAATGTTAAAAAAAAAAATGGTTCCCATCCAACTTCTAATTTATATTGACTTATGCACTGAACAACTTGAATAATTTGGCTACACGTGAACTTATGGGTTGTTAGATGTATGCTAAAAATTGGTAGCATAATATATTTTCCTTTCATTTGGGCTGATAATGTTAAGAACGTATGCTAAAAATGTTTTTTTTTTTATTAGTTACTTGGATGAAAAGTAGTGATTTCTTTAACCCTAAGTAATTGTAAATTAGCTTATTTCAATTTTATTGGTTGTATATTAATATGACACTGATTTTTTTTATTGTTGATTCAGTTGTTTCATATGCAAGTAATAATTGTATTGTACCAAAAAACAAAAGTAATAATTGTATTTTTTTTTTGTTGATAAAAGTAATAATTGTATATTAACTAGAGAATGATAGGCATATTCGGGGACTGTTTCTTTTTTATTTTTTTACGTGATATTCGGAGACTATCTTATTTATAGATTTAAAAAAAAAAAAGTTTTGAACGGTATGTATTATATTATTAGATACCCTGTTGAAACAAACACGTTGGGAGCTTTTCTCGTGGAATATTGTGTTTTCCACTTTCTGTGATACCGTTAATTGGGATGGCTCTGCGTGCATCTATTGGTTCCATCTGCCCAACCTACCAAAGAGATGGAAACAACACGAAAAAAAAAAACATAATGTCAATATCATAACAAACTTTATCAGAACAAATTACCAAGTTTCATTTCCTATCAAGCTTTTATTAACAATTGCTCTTCGTTCTTTGGATCAGACATTTATACTCCTAATTGTTACTTTTAATGTGCAGTGGACACAAGTTAATTTGTTAAATCAAGAAGGATCAAGTCCATGACAAGTGACGATTACCGTTTCGTGTTTAAAAGTAAGAGAAAAGCTGTCATTCGATCACCCAAAACAAAGATAAGATATTCTCTTGGAAAAAAATATATATAAAAAAAGCCACAAAGATAACATAATTAAGACCAGTTAATGATATTAAAGTTGGGTGTGAGATTTAAAAAAAAAAAAGGAAAAGAACTCACATGACTTTGTTTTGTTTTCCTTTTCACCCCTTCCCAACATGACTATATACCTTTCTTTTGTGTTGGATTTGTAGGAAGCCATGCAATGGTCCCCCACGAGCTTAGTGGCTGGCACTTTTATTTTGGTTGATGTATACTCTAAGAGAGAACTTAGAACTACTCAAAACCCTTTGATGAATCGGTGGAGCATGATAATATTCAAATTGTCTTACTTTGGACCACTGCCACCTGGCCTATGCAGACAACAATCAACTGTGTCATTTAATTTTATTTCGTTAAAAAGCAACAAGTGGTTATTTATGAGTTTCTCTAATTAGGACATTGGTTAAGATTATCTAAAAAAGAAAATTTTAAAATATTATTATGGGTCTTGTACTTTGAAAATATAAAAACCATCTTTTTAATATTAAAACTTTATTTTTTCATTCCTTAACCAATGTGCTTTAAAAAAACTCTTAACTTATTACTAATATCATTAGCTTTTCGGTTCGCTTAACAAGAAACGCAAATTAATTACAAAGAGATGGGCCTAAGGTTTAATTAATCATACTTTTGAGTTCAGATCTCCCTCTATTTATATCCCTTGGTTCCACCCTCAACCTCATATTACCAAATGAAGAGTCATCAAAATACCCTCTCTCCCACACACATTCTCTTGGTGGCTGAATGTCAAAAACTCATCGTGCACCAATAATAGTTGAAGCTGCCAGCATGATCTAAACTTTCCTGATCTCACTTAGTTAAGGAAGTATCAGATCATGTGACAGCTTCACCTGTTTGTGGGGTCACGAAGGAAATATTCATATGATGATTTTCTTTGCTTTAGTCAAATTCATAGCCTTTTAGTTTCTGGTACGGTTTTCCTGGAATAAGTGAAAATAAAGTGCTACTTCTGCATTCCCCTCCCATTTATATGCGGAAAATGTATCATTTCCCTGGGCAAATCTCATAACCAGGTTATAACTTAACCCCTTTGTGTCTCTTAGAACATAAACATTTATTTTCAATTTGGTTTGGATTTTATTGTTTACCTAGTACTATTCAAAAGGATCAACACCCCTCACTGACTTCAGAGTGTTACTATGCTCCGTTGGCATTCAATAATCAGTACCTATCTTCTTCTTAGCCAAATTTTTTCTTGAGTTATCAAGACCTAGAGACTATTGTATGAGGATGGAAAAGATTAACTTCATATATTAATGCAATAATAAATAGTATACAGTGCAATAGATCTGAAATTACTTTTTTGTGTGTCTAATTATGCTGCGGAATCTTGACAGACCGCATAGTATAAGATATCACTGTTAGGGTTTTGAATGACAGGATCTCTCACGTCCAAATACGGTTGGTGCTTTTGAGATATATCATCTTGCATCCATGCGTGAAGTATCTCTTTATATTCCATTTAGAGCAGTCAGGACAATTGTCATTGTTTTGTCATCTAGAATTATATAATAATAAGCATTGAATTTGATGAAGAGCAATAAATTATTCTTGGCAGGCATAAAGGAGCGTAAAGCGAAGGGAAAAATTGTCACTTAATCTATATGTTGGATCAAGTTTATAGAAGAATTTTCTAAAAGGAATAGCCTACTAATTGTATACTAACAGAATGTAGATCGAGTTCACCAAGATATATGGATTAATTAACGGTGGTCTAGTCTAGACTCATTGTGTGTAATAGACTCTGACTAAAACTCATTGAGGCTTATTGCATAATTCAGATTAATTAGACTGCTAAGTTTACTAATAGAAATTTTATGTAGAGATTAATTTTAATGCAATTACTGTATCATCCAATCATATGTTTCTACTTATATGACTTTTAAGATAATGTGTGATTGAGTCAAACACTTTTGCTGATGTTATAATATATGATTAGATGTTTATATAAATTAAATTTATATTGTCAATGCATATAAATTAAATTTTTTCCAGGAAAATTTATTTGAAAAAATAATTTAGTTTGGGTGATTTAACCCAATAATTTAAGTTGTTAGGGGGAAAAGCTAAAACTAAAATTTGAGCATTTACCCCCGACTATTCTACTAAAAAAATTTGGTTTTTGGGCATTTATCACAGATAGTGATTATTTTTTAACCATCCAAATAACATGGATTAACTCAAGATCACATTTCATCTACAATACCTAATGCACAAACATAAATTGATTTTCAAATAGTAATTGATTATATAAAAAAGTGAGTATTGAAATAAATATAATTTTACAGTTTTTCCAAACATGTTGCACACTAGGGGTGTTCAAAACTTGACCTATCCTTCCTGTCTGGCCAAGTCTGAAGTTTATTTGAACGGGTTCGGGTTTTAAAATTTGACCCAGCAGAATTCCTTATCAGGCAAGATTGGGTCATATTTCGAGTTAGCCAAACCCGCCCTGAAGATAAATAATTTCTTTGGAGAGTTTTTTTTTATAATAATTAGTGACAAATTACAAGATTTTCTAGTTCAATTAATATATTTTACTTAACTTGATATTATTTTTATGTTGGCATGGTTTGTTTTGAAATATATATATGATTAAATATCTCTTAAATTTTATTTCTTCATAATTTTATTTTGTATAATATTAAAATCCTCTTATATTATTTGAAGGCCGGGTTGACCTGGTTTAATCCGGTCACTAGTCGAGTCATTGTTGGGTCGGGTTTGGGTTGACCATGTTCTGGCTTGGCCCAACCAGACTTCTCTATGCCCCTACTTCACCCACATTTATTCTACATCTTCTAGATACGTTTTTAGTTTTGCCATGTTGTGTTAACAACTTCAAATAACTTAACATTTATAATTTACGAAGAAAACGTAATCAAAATTGAATAATACATTTTCCGCAAGTAAAACCGAAGTTATATACTAACTAAAGCCTAAAAAAGGATTGTGGGAAAAAACCGTGCAAATATGTAATGATACGTGAATTGCACTACTCTTGCACAAAGGATATTGCGCCTGCTATATCGAGAAATTAATTAGGACCATATAATTGTTATTGCCTTTTCTGTACACTTGGAACGAACTATATATGGTTGCTTTGGTGCTAGATTCTCACTGGATGGTAGATGCAACTCAGAGGGTAAGGAGTACGTGTAATTTGATTCCTCCATATGATGGGGTTGTTTGCTGTTACTTCATGCGGGAGAGAATCCTAGATAAGGTTTTTATATTTGTGAGAGAATCAACCGATGACACCAAGAATAAGAACATAACAAGATTTGATTCCTTCCTGTTCTGTTTGTTGCCCATAACAGGTTCTTCTCTGTGATGAAATCGCACAGGGCATATGTACTGGTTTTCAATCATTAAATATGAATAGTTTACGTTTTCTCTTATGAGAACGGGATAGACTATAAGTAATTAAATATGCTATAGAATTATTCCTCACTTTATATATATATATATATATATATATATTGTCACGACCCAATTTGGAAATGTAGTCGGTAGATAAGGAATCTCGTCCCCACGTAAGTCTTATGATCACTGAATTATACTATATGTATAATTTAAACATAAATTCAATTTTAAAGTTCAAAGAAATTAAACTTATATTTTCATCAAAACTTAATTAGGAGGAATAAATCCACTTCATTAACCAAGTTTAAATATGTAGTTATAATATGAAATATACTGAGTTGCTTTGTACAAAATCATGAAAAACTATAAATTCATCATTATAATTCCAATTCAAATCATGGTAGGAAAAAAATATGCATGGTTTGGGACCTTACCCACACAAACACTAGATCACTCTACAAAAGACATATACTGCTTCATTACGAAGTAAAGTTCACCCAGCTATAGAAATGCTATTGTTGAGGAGGAAGTTAGGAAGGATCTGGAGCACCAGCTATATTTGTAAAAGGAAGAAAAAGAGAAGGGTGGGTTTTATCTAATCCGTAAGCAAATTCTCACACGTAACCTCCCACATGGGACAACCAACAAGGATACATAATAAGATAATAAAGATGCATTAACTATAAACAATCTTGGTATTTAATTACATATGTAATTACATAGTATTCCAAAACCAATAATTTGTGTAAATCATGAAGAACAGTAAACTACTAGAAAATAGAAATCTTTGGATATAATAATATATATGTAAGGATACTCTGATCTCTGAAGAGTACTTGATAAGATTTCGTATTGGATACCTAACTAGATTCTGTATGAATACTCTGATAGGAGTAAATTGTCCTCTGGCAGATAACTTGGTACCAAAGCTAATGATCTCACAGTCGTTAACTCATTGCCTATTCTCTATAGCTACCGTATAAACTAAAGGCTTGAAAACTAAGTAATTTTTCTCTAAACTCCATAACCAAGCTCTAGCTCTGAATTTCTAACCAAAATTTTGTAAGTATGCAATTCGTGAAAAGCATTAGGGTAAATATGGTATTCCAAAAGCAGTCGTGATCATAATTAAAGTCTTTTCATAAGATCCATTTTTGCACTATACATGGTCCCATGGGTTTATAACATTTTTCATGATAGAATTTGAAAACATAACATTCATAAATTTTCCATAAACTCTTAACAATTCGTACTAGTCATAAGCTAATTTCTAAAATCATGTTCCACTCTTTTCATGCAAGGAAATATCACTAATGACCAAAATAGAGGTCATAAGCTTGAAACCACTCACCTGGAGGGGAGAGTTTAGTGGTGTCAATACCAATGGAGCTCCATGCACTGGGGATAGCACCAATGTCTGCCGTGGAAGTAACAAAACCCATGAATAATCTATAAAAACTCTATGAACATTAGGAGAGTACCCAAACTTGTCAACAATCAAGAATAATAATGACCCAACACATGGAAAGGAAGGAAAGAGAGTAAACCTAGCATAAACCATCAACAATCTCTAACCTTGAGGCTTAGAGGAGCAAGATAGGATTGAGGGAGGACAAGAATGGAGGGTGGAAGAGATGGTTGGAAATGTCAAAGTTGTATTTTTTGAGCAAAATGCACAGGGGGGGTTTATATAGGGTTGAGGTGTCACTAGATGTGTAACAGCCTAGGCTGTCTTATAGATTAACGATTGTCCCTACAAACCAATATAGAGTCTTTTCAGCATACTTTATCCTCACTCATATGATTTTTGGGAAAACTTCTCAAGAAGTCTCCCATCTCAAAATTGCTCCAAGTTAAACATGCTTAACCATGGAGTTCTTTAGTGATAGGCTATCGATAAAAATACGCATCTTATTGATAGGTAGTACAAATCAATTGAAATAAGTCATTCTCAACTGTATAGTCTCATACATATACAGTCTTAGGATTCCTCTCATTGTGGTGTGTAATCTGTTCATTCATGTACCTCTCCGCTTAAAAGCCTGCCAGGAGCCGCTCATTGTTCGTGCTTTCTTACACCAACGATTACTCCCCGCCCTTGTCACTAGGCGTCACAAAGTGAAATTATGTCGTTTTGGACGTTTGTCAGCATCGAGGGTCCTCGCTGTAATGAATGTGTCAACCCAACTTCTCGTTGTACCAAGTATTCCTTGTTGCAACGAGTCTGTCCATCCCCTTCTCGCTGCAGTGAGAAAAGCTTGACTGGCTTGCCTGCTCGCTATAACAAGGGATGAAAAAATGATTAAGAGAGAGAGAGAGAGAGTAACATAAGATACATCAAGAGTACACAAACTCGATTAAAGGGCTAACCAAAAAATGACAAATACAACTAGGCAACCAATCATATTATAATCAAAAGACCAAAAAAAAAAAAATTGTCTCAATATTCATCAAGGCCTAATTCTAAACCAATTTTAGTATCCAATTGGTCTGCATCAGAAAACGTCTGATGAATAGGGCCTTGAACCATAGGTCTATACATCCCATCTGTTACGTGCTCTGCATCAAGGGTTCAACAGGCAATACACTTTGCATGTATTTGGATATGAGATTTTTTTCACCTATTTGTTAGATACCACTACAAGGATGTCATAAGAAAGGTATTAGCTGATATATATGCATCATTATAGGACTTAGTTTTTCTCACTTTTATCTCTTTCTTCAAGTGTTTATAATTTAATGCTCTCATTTGATATTTAAATAATGAGATTTTTCATGTATAAACGTCTTTTTTATGTTTATTTGGATACAAACTTTATTAAAATGCTTACAAAGGGTTGGATGTAGTGATAATCAAATTACGCGGTTAAAAAGAGGGTCACAGATTAAAATCTGATAGAACAATTGTTGTGGATATAATAACATCACAGTCCCAAATGTTAGTTTCACACCGGTGGCGGTTCGGATACACTTGTCAAAGACGGGAAAAAAAACACTTTGTGATGAATAAATGATGCGATTATTTCAGAATATATGATGGAGTGTGTGAATAAATAACACTTGGTGAATGTTGGCACACTATGGTGTGGTTTATATTGTTGTGACTTTTTGAAAGTTCTTGAAATAAAATTATTTAAACAATAATTAATAAAATTTATTTTTGTTATAATTTTTTGCTTGTTGTTAAATTAAAATTATTTGTGATTCTAAAAGTAAATCATTATCTTATGTATATAAGATATAAGATAAATGTCAAATATTGCATAGTGTCACCATCATACTCAGTACTCGGTGGAAATATTTATAAGTTTATAGAATAATGTATTTCATATTTGATAACAAAGTAATATTTTACATAAAAATAAAAATGGGTTTTAATTAAATGTCACTTTATTATCTGGTATTGAACACTCGAGAAACATGAAAATTTTTTTGCATTGCCGGTGCTCGAGAAATGGTTGTGCGTAGCCAGAGATGATTAACTGTGGGTTTGGGAAAATTGTAAGATTAAAACTATTTCAGTAATTTCTTTTGTATATAATTGATATGTGAAAATCAATTTGTGTTTGAACATTTTAGCTAGAAAATGGTTTTAAGATAATTTATTTTGTTTGAATAGCATAAAAAGGTTAATTTGTGGTGAATTACTAAAAAGGGCATGAAATGATTTGTTTATATTCTATAATATTTATACTTACTAGAGTTAATTTGATAAAAAAAATACATCATGATTATAAAATAATTAACCCCTGCTTATAATAAAAAAAAACTTCAAAAAGTTGCTTACACTTGTAAGTTATTTTTCAATTTAAAATTTTTAATCTTTTATTATAATCTATTTTTGCATCATTATTACCAAACGTCACCGATTTTTCTGAAACATGCACCAAGTCCCTGGAATGATAAACAATCAACATGTCACTTGGATCTTTGCAGCGTAACACACACGCCTTACACTCGTATGTTTCCTCTCAGTTCCGTGTGGAGCAGGGTTCTTATAATTGAGCCCCACCCAGCTTTCTAATTCTTGTGCTGTTTCTTTTGGGCGAAAGCTCTAGTACATTTTATTCTATAGTGGCATGATTGACTGGCCAAATTTCCCTAGTGTGCTGGTTACGAAAATCAATTTTCTTTGATATCATATGACTTTTGACAAAAATCAACTTGCCTATGATGCTGGACAGTAGTATACGTACTGTAGCATAAAGGCGTTATATGGGATCTATAGGATGCACCTTCTGGAAACCTCAAAAGTTTTCGGTTTTGGAATCTTCGCACTTTGTGGTAAGGTTGGTGGTGTTTTATGTATTTAGAGAAATTTTCAAGTAGACAGAATTTGCTTTTGGCACACAGAAAAAGTTAAATTAATAAAAAATTTGCTCATCTTAGTGCAAAGTCAAGGCATGAATTCAGATTGTCTAGTTTGATATGTAAGTGAAAGGTCGAAGTCATCTTGTTTGCAATAGAGACAATCTATTAAATCATCTTCTAGACGGTTAAATTACTGGTGAATGTAAAAGTAGATTGTCACACTTCTATTATGGTTACTTACGGTGTATTTATGAGTTTTAATTTTATTCTGCAAATCTTTTCTTCTCCTTCGTTCTCCTCTAAGGATATGTTGGGAGTTTTATAAGTGATGAACAATAATGACTCCTAATGAAAAAGGAAGGTAAAGACAAAAAGTAAAGTTGGTAAAAACTTGTGACCTTGTTGTTTGGGTGTTCAAAAAGTTTAATGAAAGAAGAGAAGGAAAATGAAGCATGTTCCCACCTTGATGTCCCAATTTAGAGGAACAAAAAAAATTAAGAGTTTGAGTGACACTGTCCCTCCCTTTTCATCTCAATCCCGCCTCTAAAATTACTCACAAACACATTTTTCACTTAACAGGTCTATTCCTTCCTTATCACTAGCTCCATTAGCCTAAAATCTAAACTCACAGAAACACTGTTAAATTACTAATTGTATTCAAACTGCACCATCCTCTGATTAGCCTTCCTAATAAAATAATCCTACTCCTCGTAACAGTGGATACATTGTTTTATTTCACTTCCCACGGTTTATAACTTAACCTAATATATTTTAGTTACAATTTTGAGATCCTATGTTTTATACAGAGATCCAAAGGCTTTATGATTTTTATTTTTGAAAAGGAAAAGAAACAAAACGAGTTTCCTGGTAATTCCTGTCACGTTGAGTCGTTGGCCCGTTTCGTTGTGCTGCAGAGATTGTGGCGTGCAACTATGAAATTCTCTTTGCCGTCTGCAGCAATGACACCATATTTAATTACTGGAAGAAACAAGAAACATTGTGCGGATTAGTTTGAGGAGGGGGAATAGAATGCGTTCACATATGATTGAAATTTGGTCTTCAGTATCAACGAAAGTGCTCCCCAATAACTCTGCTTCTCTGTCCTCTGGGTTCTTCTAGTGTATAATTTCCTCTCTTTTGGTCCACACGGAATACGCAGCCACGCTAAAGCCGAAACAATGTCCATTTCTGCATGCCAGCGTATGAGCATGCGTGATTAGTGGCGGAAAAATATTAAAAAGGAAGCCTAATTAAAAGAAACAAAAGCAAACCTCGTTTATTTAAGTGACGCTGCATATTGTAAGATTGGTGCCAAGGCTCATTTGGTTGGTCTATTTCGACTCATGCATCGCCATGACCTGTATTTAAATTTTAGGTTCTTTTATTGGAGGATGATATGTTAGTATTTTTATGAGTCATCGATAAACTCAAAAGGCATGCAAGTCCTGTCTGTGGCCTGAGACAAATCTTTTCATCAACCTAAATCTTTTAAATACTTTTACTGAAATTAAATATAGTGTGATTTGTTATGACATCAGTTTAGGCTGTCTGTGGCCTGAGACAAATCTTTTCGTCAACCTAAATCTTTTATATATTTTTACTGAAATTAAATATAGTGTGATTCGTTATGACATCAGTTTAGGCATTTAGCTAAATGCAATGTGTTGGCTCAACGTCCTATGGTAATTCTTATTCTTGACCCCTCAGTTAAGACAGTCAATTTTTAGCAAGAATCATGGCATACATCACTAACACACTCGATAGAGAAATGATAGTACATTGTTTTCGGTGAAGTACAAATGACGGTACATATCCAGAGGCTTTTGAAGAAACAACTCTGGTTGTATCAATTTTAAGACTTCAAACTTATTGACATTACATTTTTCTTAGTACATCAACAATTCATTAACACAAAGGAAGTGTGTGCTACCCGAAATCCTAAATTCCGACCACCGCTTTTCCACAATTTATAGCTGAATGGTTATTGTTATTATAGCACTCAAGAGCTTCAATTCATAAAGAAGGTGTCTCCTATGCGAAATCCTAAATTCCAGATATCTTGGAAAACTAAATATATGACATTTAGGTATAAGACAAATGGAAATTCAAGATCCTCTATGTGTTGAACATAGAGGATATTGTATTTTCATATGTCGTATACTCGAATGTCTTATATTTAAGTTTTCAAGACTTCTTGGGAACTAAAAGGCACGCTTAATCTTGAAGAATAATAATTTGACCCACTTTGAATAGCTAAAAATTGGTTTATCTGAAACGGGTATGAGCTTTACTAACCAAGCCAGTGGCCATGAAAATGCTGCAAATACAATACAAATTCCCCATTGCTTCCATGTTAATCTCTCTGTATCAGCAAACTTCCTTAGGAATTCCACCATAGCAACTTGAAGAGCAATGGTGATCCCCACAATTCCAAGGAAGAGGTGGTTCTTGAGAATGCCTTCGAATACATTGTGTTTCTCCATACTCCTTGAGTTGAACTCATTGAAAACTTGGCAGAGAACAAAAGTATTGAAAATTAGAGTATTCTTTACCTTCTCATCTACATTGAATATTGACTTACCTTTGAACTGAAAAACCAGTAGGAGAGCAATCTGGTAAAAAGCTTGAGTTAAAAGGTTTCTCCACATAATGTTAGTGATAAGAGGCTCAGTTCTACCCACTGGCCGTTTCTGCATTAACTCCTTTGTAGGTTTTTCTGTGGCAAGTGCTAGAGCACCTAGAGTGTCCATAATGAGATTAACCCATAGTAGTTGAACTGTTGTTAGGGGAACATCTCCAGCAGAAACTGCTGCAATAAAATTGATCACAAGGGCTGCAACGTTCACTGTTAGTTGAAACTGGATAAATTTCTGGATGTTGTTGTAAACACATCGCCCCCACCTTAAAACAGTGGCTACAGAGTTGAAGTTGTCGTCCAAGATCACAATGTCGGAACTTTCCTTGGCAACTTCAGTGCCTTGGATGCCCATTGAAAGTCCTATGTCGGCTTCTTTTAGAGCTGGCGCATCATTTGTGCCATCTCCAGTGACTGCAACAACATGGCCTTTCTTCCTTAAGCATTGCACCATCAAATGTTTGTCCAATGGGGATGATCTGGCCATCACGCGGATAGTGTCGACTTTCTCCATTCTCTCTTCCTCTGTGTAGTTCCGGAATTCCACACCTTCTACCACCTCTCCTGCACTTACATTGTTAACAAGATCTAATATGCCACATTCTGTTGCTATTGCTTTTGCCGTGAATATGTTATCTCCGGTGATCATCTTGATATCAACTCCTGCATTTTTGCAAGTTTCCACAGCCTTCTTGACTTCTGGTCGGCATGGATCCTTGAGGCCAACGATTCCTAGCAAGGTCAAGCCATCTTCTCTTAGTATCTCAGGCGCTTTCTCCTTATCGTTGTAATCAATATCTTCTGGTGTTATTTCCATGTGAGCAAAAGCAATGCATCGTAGGCTACTAGCAGCCATGCCCTGAATTATCTTCTCTAGATTACTCCGTTCTTCTTCACCAAGGGACTTACTTGTGCCATTATTATCAATGTAATTAGAACACATTGCAAGTATCATCTCAGCAGCTCCTTTCCAATGCACGTGAACTGTGTTGTCGGTCTTCTTCCTTATTGCAACCCCACTTCGTTTCTTCTCCGAGTTAAAAGTTTCAACATGAAGAATTTTATGCGTCTGCTTCAGTTCATCCATGTTCATGACTAAATCTGATACAGCCCACAAGAGTATAGCTTTCTCTGTGGGGCTGCCCGAAACTTCAGGCTCAGATCCTGGTGATGGCTTATAGACACTTCCAGTTGTGTTGAGGCCTACTCCCTGGTGGAATAACTCTAGAACATTTGTGGCCATTGCATTGGAATAGTTCTCCATGACATTCTCTAGGCCTAACCAAAACTTGGTCACTCTCATCTCATTCAAAGTCAGGGTCCCGGTCTTATCTGTGCAGATTACTGTTGCTGACCCCATAGTCTCACAAGCAGAGAGTGTCCTCACCATCGCCTGGTCTGCCATCATTCTTTTCATGGAGTAAGCGAGGGTGAGAGTGACAGCCAATGGCAGACCCTCAGGGATTGCCACAACCACTATAGTGACTGCAGCTGCAACTATACGTACAACAGCATTTAGCACATCATTTATATCTGTGCTACCCCTATTGAACTCCCTATAACCATTCTGGTCTTGTGTGTTTCCAGTGAAATAACGAGTTAGCAACACTATGAGAACAAGAAAAGCGACCGCAAGGCCTACCTTTCCAATAGAAGAGGTTAACTTGTCAAGGCGAGCCTGAAGTGGTGTTCTCTCATTGGTGTCCCTTGATATTGTGCTCATCATTTGGCCCCATGCCGTGTTGGTTCCGACCGATGTCACAAGCATTTGAGCATAGCCATCTACAACTTTGGCGCCAGACAGCAAGAATGGACTCTTTAAGGGCTCAATTTCTACGTGGTCGCTCTCTCCTGTCATGCTTGATTCATCAACATACAAAGAATGGCCTGATATGAACAAGCCATCAGCCGGGATTTGGTCACCAATCTTGAGGGACACAACATCTCCCACAAGAACCTCAAAGATGGATATCTGTTGTGGCCTTCCGTTCCTCACAACATCAACTTTGATGTTGCTGCTTATCTTGGACAGCTTGTCAAATTGTCTCTCCTGTCTGAAGTTGCTGAGTGCACTCACAACAACCACCAGGAACACTGCTACAAATATGCTCCCACCTTCATACCAGCCTTCCCCTGCACCATGTTCTTTGATGCCAAAGCCAAGGGAGAGGCCAGCACAAACAAGAAGGATGATAATAGTGGTGTCATTGAAAGCTTCCAGGACAAAGTGGAGGAACCCTTTTGGTGGTGGACTCGGGTAAGTGTTTGTTCCAAACAGCTCAATCCGTTTGGCAATGTCATCAGGGCTGTCATAGATTCCCTCTGTAGGAATTGTCCCAACAACATAAGCAACACCTTCAACTCCTTTGAACTCAGCAAGGGCTTCAAGGTTTTTGTCCTTGACCATGTTAGCAAGTTTGGACTTGTCAACATCAGGAACCGAGGTGTAATGATTGGTTCCATTGCCCGCATGATGGCGGACTAGGGGCTCTATTATGTCAAGAGTGCTGCTGGAGCTGGAAGACTGAGTGTGGAATAGTTTGGAGTAGTGATGATGATTTCTTTTGGGTATGGCATCTTTGGCCAGGGAAACAAAGGCCCGAATGGAATAAATTGCTGTGTAGGCAAAACGCCACCTTCTTTTGGCACTGCTAATGGTGTAATCAGCAGTGATTTTGGTGAGGGTGCTGGTGATGTCAATGATAAGTGAAGATCCATCATATTTCTGATTATGGCTGCTCGACATGTTGGATTGTGACAGCTGCCTTTAGAGACCAGAAAATATTTGACGGGTATGTGAAAGATCTTCATTCTGAGCATACGGAGGTGGATAGTTATATAATGCCTCATGGAGTGTGGAAAGGTCCGTATAGATGATTTCCATGTAATTTCCCTTCTAACTTTGCACACTGTATTGTCATTTTCTTTGTTCATTTGGCCGGGTTTTATTTAAAAAGGCTCAAGCTTGTAGTTGTATTAACATTCCTGCCGCATAGCCGAGATAACAAGACGCCAAGTCACACTTAAATGGCAATGTAGTATATCATGAAACACAACTAGTATACTCAACTAAAAATAGAGTTGTGTTATTTGTATTCATTATGTATAGGACACCATGCCTACTCACGTGTCATCTACCATAGGATGGATGTGAATTCTACTCAAGGAAAGTCCACATCTTATCCAATAATAGATGATGTATGAGTAGTATTTTTCTTTAAAATGCACAATATGTGAAATGGGATGGTTTTCGGAATATGGATTTTGGTGATGCCGACATGGAAGTAACCAGACCAGTTCATAACCATGACTTCTACTATCATCTTATTCTGCAAACATCTCCAAATAGAAGGGAGCAAACACGTTTCTCATTTGACTAAAATTTTTGCCTAAAAAAGCTCCACATTCACTCTCCCAGAGTGGGGACATAAGGTAAATGGCCAAGTTGGTTCAACTACCAAACATCCAAGGAAAACTGTACCAACCACTAAGTTGAAAATTCTGCAGGATATTAACTCGTTGTTGACGGTGACGAATCCAAAAAAATTTAATAATGAAGACAAAAAAAATTCATTAGTATAAAAATAAATAGATTGTATTATATTTTATTATTTTATCTCATTTAGAATTGATACGGGTCAAACTCAATAAAATAGTAAGAGTAAAATATAATTATATTTATAATTACTAAAAAAAATTAAAATTTTTGTGGGGACAAAAGCCCCACCCTTGTTAACATGGGTCCGTCGCTGCTTGTTGAATCGGTCATGTTAATTAATCTTTACAATATAAATTATCCTATTTGCAGTGGCTCGCGGTTTGATCCAAATGTTACTTTCAGTTCCATTTCGAATTTATTGAAAGTTTCCCAGATACGCCGATTGACAGCATGCCGTCCTGGACGGCGTTTCATTTTTGCGTCGAATTTGGATTCACACGATAACATAATTACAAAATTTGGATCGGGTATTCAACATCTTTTTTAATACCCTTTTGTACTTAAATAACAAGAAAAGGTGAACTGTGTCGAGTACGTTTAGCAAATATACCCCATTTCTTGTACGTTTTATACAAGATATCCCGTCCATTTCAGAAACATTGAAAATTCCAGCATCTATATTACTCATACTAACTATGCCATTATTCGAAGGAAAGTTCCTAACTGGTATTTGATTTTTTTTTATATTTAAAAATTTAATAATGGTAATTATTTTCTTGAAAAATTAATAATGTTAACTACCAAAAATGATTTAAATGAGAGGAATGATTTATTGTGAACGTAAGATGATCAAATCTTGACTATTGAATTTTATATAAATGATCAAAATTAAAATATTAAATCATGTGAATTTTTAAGTGATCATGTAAGCATTAATTATTATTAATTAACTCTCAATTCTGAACATTCATATATAATTACATGATCTAAATTTATTCTTAATCTTATAATAAACTATTTCTCTCGCTTGAAATCATCCCCATAAATTATTTAAAAAAATATAAAAAGTAATGCTACATATCTGAAAAAATATATACAGAATATTTGATAGAACTCATAGTGATCATTGGATGAAATAAAATGATATAACCTAATAAATTATTTAAAAACTAATAATTATACCAAATTATTCTGGATATAAAATTCTAGATAAGTTTATAATTATTTAACATTTTCCGAATACAAAAGATGATCAACGTATAAGTACATTAAAGATAAGGTAACATCAATTTATAGTGGATAGCCATGCCATTTAACATGTAATTGACTTTTCAATAAATGCTTCAAGACTCACACAAGGGATACTATTTAATTAATTAGTACTATAAAATTTCATATTAATAAAAATCACAGTTTAAATTTTGTGTGTCCCCAAGGTAAAAATTATAGTAATCAAGTCCATTAGTAACTCATTGTAACCGAAAAAAAGAGAGAGAAAATTACATTTTATCTCTTAAACTATAAATCATATACACTCTAGATCATAAACTTAAGAAATGTCCAATTCTATCACCTAAGCATTTTTGAATGTGCAAATTGTCATTTTCCCCTTCCATTAATTTTTTTTCATCAATTGTTAACAAAGATATCACAAATTTAAGAAAATTTACAATATCAAGTTGCCCATTAAAAAATATTTAAGAGACCAATTTACACATATTTCAAAATTTATGAGGTATAGTACAATTACTTTAACTAAAATGCACATTTATAAAAGTTTAGAGTTAATTTACACAATCTGATAGTTTAGGAATTAAAACGCATGTGACTCCCAATTGAAGGAAATACAAGGCAATTTTTGTTAATTAAAATTAAAATTTGAAATACTTTTGATATAAGAACAAAATTCCTAGTAGTAGTCAGTTAGACTTTTAGGTGTTTGTTATCTTTGAATTTTGTAACATCAGGTTACTTCAGGAACTTGACTATAAATAAAATTTACAATCTAAAGACTTAATTACCAACGTGGGGTTGGTCAAGGTGGCGGGTATTCCAGCCCCTTAACCAAGCGTCTCAAGTTTAAAATTTGGTAATGGAAAATATCATCAATCAGAAACCTAACACCCTCTTTGGGACGTAACACCCTCTTTGGGACCTCTGCGAGTCAAATTGAATTCATCGAGTTCCTAATAACAGGACTTAATAAACCAGCGTGCTTCACCAAAATCTAAAGACTTGATTAAAAAATTTTAAACATTGGGCGAAGCCATATTAATTAAACCAAAAAAGAACGATCAATCTATTCGTATGCATCAAATGAACGTATTTTGACTCTCGAGATATACAGAATAAATAGGGATATGATTAACAACTAGCCACAAGTTAAATATGAACTAACAACTGAATGAACAAATCTTCTAGTCTTAACACCATTAAAAAAAATTCCTAACAAAACTCAACTAATTATGATTATTGTAGGAAAAAACTAATTATGATTATTGTAGGAAAAAACTAATTATGATTATCATATCTCCATAATTGCAAAAGAGTTTTAATTTTGAAACTAGTTTCAACAAAATAGCAAGTTTTTTGGTGGGGAAAAAGGAGTTTGGAAGCATATGATCCTTGAATCTAAATCATTAAAATTATAACCTAATGATTGCAATTAATTGAAATTAAATTTTATTTTACAATAAAAATAAGAGTTTAATTGTCACTGACAGTATAAAATATATTTACACTGTCAGCCAATAAACAAATGACAAGTGATCCATCATGAGTGATTTTTTGAAATTTAAATTTAAATTAGTTATATAATAACTTATATGACAACTTTCTATTGACTAACAGTACAAAGATATCTTACACTGTCAATGCATTCTAATTAAACTCTAAAAATAATGCCATGATGAACTAATATTTATATCTTAATATTAAAATAATTCTTGTCAAGTGTGGTTTCCATTTTGCCCTTCTCTTTCCTCTTGCTCCTAGCTTCCCCTTTTTTAGTCCCCACCCATCTCTTCGACCTCCTAGATTTCGTACCTCCCCTTGCCTTCGTTACATCTTCGACATCTCTCTGCAAGTTAGGCACAATTTCATCCTTCCTTGCATTTCACATAACACACATAAGAGAAGGAGGCTCCCACAAGTCACCCGCCTTTCCATGTTGAAGAAGAGATTTTGGTTGTAAAATTATTGGTTGTGTCAAGGTTGATAGGCAGTAGATCAGGAAAGCTAAGTAACAAAGATCACTTTTGATTGAAAAAAAAAAAATTGTCAGTAAAAATGATCAACCCACAAGCTCCTAAACAAATCTTGGATTCTTTCTAGATATTATAATCAAGTGAAGCAAGGTATATATCTATATTTTTTTCTTTATAGACTCAAACTCTGTTAGTAAGACAAATTCGTGATTTGAGAGAGTCATCAAGTGAAAGAGCCATATTTGGCCAGAAAGAGACTGCCAGATTGAAGAACATCGCAACAATAATACTAGACAACGTAGGCTTGGGTGTCAGTGCAAAGTACGGGACCGAGGCTAAGAGTGAAACGGTGGTTGTGCAACGATGAAGAGGTTGGAAAGCAGAAGGGGGCACAAGGAAGATAGATACAGTGGAGGGATCAGAATGGGAATGAGACGCAGCGGGGAGAGAGAGGGAGGGAGGTGAAGAAAAGGATATACATTTAATTTTAATATTTATTTTTTTTATTATAATAATGTCAAGGCACATATGGTTCCAAAGTGATTCTTCACTACTACAGAATTCGCCTCAATACATTATTAGTTTTGTAAAACTTTAATTTTTATAACCAACGAATTCCGCGTAAACAAACCTAATTGGGAAATACGAAAACAATTCTGTCAGTGTAATCGCCTCTCACCTTCCCCACTAGAAAGCAGGGTGAGAGTGACCATTAATAAGTAGCCTATCTGCTTTTGCTTACTGCGTCATCTTTAGGACTACGGAAAGCAATTAAGTTTTTCCAAGCAGAAGATGCATGCATGGACCAATGTCAACATTTGCGGCATGTTTCACACCAGTGAAAGGGTATGGCAAATGCCGTCTCATTTATAAAATCAACAGGAACAATAACCAAAGTCAGTCTAGCCGTTTCCACGGCTGTAATGTACGAGGTAAACTAACACGACAAGAGAGATCAACGAAGCAAGTTACTAGGCATTTTCCATATGCTATAAATTAACGGAGTATTCGAAATCTGCAGATTATTTTATGAAAACCGCAGTGGTCAGTGAACTATCTGGCCAATCTTCAGCGACAAGTTAACAATACTTTAAATTTGTATGGATAACATGGTGCATCGTTTGGACAAGCAATTTCCAAACCTTTGCCCAGCTTTCTTGTTTGGTTTTATTACTAACTGGTTTAGTTTAACATTATCCTGTGTCACATAGTCAGGTTTGCATTTTCTTTCCTATTTTCCCAAGGTGACAAACAGGTCAGAGAAAGCAGGTTTTGTACTCGGTATCATGCCAATGGAATGGTTGGTCACACCGCATGTTTCGTCCTTTTTGTTTTTTCTCCATTTAACACCTCACATGAGAAGAATGCTGACTAAAACGAAACTACCTGGTAACTTCGTCACATATAATTCAAAACCACCAGAGGAAGAAAACGAAGCTAGCAAATAATTGTGTTATCTATATCCATTGTGTATGAATACCATACCAACTAACATTCTATTTACTATTGGATGATGGATAAACCCTGTTTGAATGGGATCCACACCACATTCAATGGTGGACGAAGTGTAAATTAACAAAGAACCCCATATACAATGAGGACAAATAATACAACGATACTTTGAAATGTCAAGCTCAAGTGAACACAAGCTGGGTCCGACAAACAATACAAATCCTTTTGAGTGCCGTCAGTGAAACTTCCCAGCACCTTCCGACGTCAATAGCCCCTGAAAGGAAGGGAAGACATCCCTTTCCTAATGACCCATTCTTTGTTTTCTAATGATTATCGTCGTGGGACACGCCATTTCTTTAAGCTATACTATAACTATGATAGCCACACGCAAGCATCCACAAGGAGAACAAGTGGTAGAATTTACTTCATAGAAAAGTTCGTCAAATCTTAAATATTACCGACCAAATCACCAAAAAGAACACCAAAAAACGCATAACTTGTTATGCATGTGGGAGATTTTTGTATTAAAGTTTGCGAATCTCCACTTTTTTAAAGTGGAGATCTATCTTCGAGGAACAAAATCCTAAGTGTGGATCATTTTCTATTATTATTATGGAAAATTTAGGGTTTGCTTAACAAAAAAGAGCTAAAAAATTCTTTTAGATTATAATTATTTTCTAAAATTTATCCAAATATAAAAAAATAAATTTTTTTTTGAAATTATTGGCTTTATTATGCTAGTGTCACTCACGATTATTTGACGAGCTTAATATCATCATCCACAATAACTTTGTGTATATAAAGCTTAGCATGGTCGACTCCAAGCTCAGATAAAAGAATAATTGTGTTAAGCCACCGACAACTAATGTAAAAAGATTAATGATATAACCTCTTATAAATTAACCTAAACACTCAATAGAGTAAAAAACTAAATGCAATCCATGGCTTGAAATTTTAAAAAGTGATCAAAACTTACTTAATCTAGTATTTAGGAAGATTTGTAGGAGGATTAAATAGAACCTATGAAACACATATACTGAAACAGACACGGGACATAGAGACACACCTAACTTAAAAAATTACAAGACACGAACACAGCATATATATATATATATATATATATATATAATTTTTGTCTTTTTATCTGAATTTCTTTTTATCATGTTTGTATAATACTTTTTTATATAATTAATTCTTCTTTTTTGCTTTTTTTGTGATCAATTAAAGAAGTTTCAAAATAAAATGACCCAACAGCACAAGTCCGACTAAATAACTAGAGTTAATTTTGGGCTCATGTTGGTATTAAGATTTGGAAAAAAAAAATAAAGAAACCAACTCTAGCATGTCTATAGGATGTTCAAATCGCATCGACAATGAATTAGAGCAACATCCAACAGTGTTCGATGTGTGTCCAAGTTCAAAAAAATAAATTTTTTAATTGAACACGTACGGACGTGTGTCCAACACGTGTCGTGTGCGTGTCAAACACTAACACGTGTCTGATACACGGACACGTCACCAAGTCGATGTGTCTTTACTTCTTAGAGTATGACGGAATTGCATTTTTCATGTGAAAATCCATCGAATCTTTATGACATGGATCAATCAGAGTAGCCAATAGCGCGTGATAGCCGCGTCACGGCGCAAAGCAGCGGTCAAGCGCAATACAGATAGCATCAAGTCACGCTTTGATATATCGGCCATCGCGGCAACGAATTGCAACCGTTCACAGGTTGAATAACGGCAATCGCATCTCTATTTTGTTTTGGGAGCTGAAAACCTATTTTACCACTCTTTTTTCACTGTTCTGGACATTAAAACAGGCTTAAGAGTCATACCTGCCCCAACCTTTTCACTCTTCAGAGTGAAAAATAAGCTGCTTAGCTTTACATTTTCGCTTTAGTTTTCGCTTTTCCAGATTTCATGGGTTTAAAAATCAAAAAATCAAAACTGCTTTCAAAGAAACCAAAGCGCCCTAGGGTTTTGTAATACTTTTTCAACCCTTTCGACCCCTACTACTTTCTTCCTCTTTGACCCCGTTACTTTCCCAGTGACTCAGCCAACTTCCAATAGCGGTCCTATTTTCCGGCAACCACAGCCAGGAGTTGAATCGAAGTCTGCTCTTCTTTTTTTTCCTCCCATCTCTCTCTGTTTTTTTTCCTGTTATGTTCTTTGTTTTTCACCTAATTCTCTGTTTCTTTTCCCTCCATGCTCTCTTCTTTTTCTCCCTCTGCCTTTTCATTTCTTATTTTGGTTGACATGGACCTTTACTACTACTCAGCATATTAACTAGTATCCTTTTTATGGGGTGTGCCTACCATAGTATGCTTCCCATGTTAATCATACTTCCCACTTTAATCAAATATAGATTATGACTTTCAATTATTAATTTAATCGTCAAAAACTCTTATTTTTAAACATTTAATCAAACTCTTATTTTATGGGGTGTGCCTACCATAGTATGCTTCCCATGTTAATCATACTTCCCACTTTAATCAAATATAGATTATGACTTTCAATTATTAATTTAATCGTCAAAAACTCTTATTTTTAAACATTTATATGTATAAATTGCATATAATCATCTATATTTTTAAAATAATTGTATCCGCTATCATGCTATAGTGTTTTTGGGGTCGCCCGTTCCACTCTGCAACCCAAGATTGACTACTATGGGATCAATAATGATGTGTTAATACTAGGTCATTGCATAAAAGCAAATGCGCTATATGCCTTGAGTATAGGCACAAATAAAAGGTTACATTTTAATATTTGGAATATAGGCACACCTGCATGTAAATCAATGAAAATAGTTGACACGATGACTGGGAGGAAGATAAACTTTACACGCCTACAAAAAACTAAGTGGCATAGTAGTTAGAAGCATGTGCTAGCTGTAGGAGTGTATGATCCCACACTCTCATTACCCACCTCTGTTCCCGATCCAACAGTGTACTGTGTAGTTTGTACTTGCAGGAGGCCAAAAGTGAACTTGGAGCACCGAGCTAAAGCTCATGATAAGCGAGATTGTGCCCAAAATTTTGGGCCGTTTCAATGCGACCGGACCTGTTGGTGTTTCTTGGGTCTCGTGTCTCTCTCTCGCACTACAAATCCATGTCTTGGTTCGCGCCATCGACATCACTGCTAGGCAACTGCTGCACAATCGTCAATAGCTTTTGCTTGCTAAGTCTAAGGGGAAAAAACATTATTCTAAATATATTTTCATAATGTTTTAATTTTTTTAAGATGCTAATATGTTTTTAAATAAATTCATATGAGTTTAAGGATTCAATTGAAAGATTTAATAGTTCATGGTAGCTATTTTGTAAGTCAGTGAAAATTTAGGGGGCTAGACGCTCTTTTCCATATCTTTGAATGTGTAATAGTATCTCAATTTCCCAAAAAGTACTGTTATTTGTACAACATATTTGTGAGACACATGTTGACACACTCTCAACCCCCATGGGATCTAGGTCTCACACCTCATCCAAATGATAGATGAAAGCGTGTCGACCACAAATGTTATGTACAAATAACATTTCTTTTTTCAGAAAACCTCCAAAATTAGGGAAGATATTAAAGTTGAAACTCCCATTTTCCACACCTACAAAGGATAGTGGTTTTACGTCCATTACCCTCCACTATCCTTTACCCAAGCATACCCTAGGGTAGTTTTTGGTATCGGCAAGGTAGCTAAGATCGAGATCTTACGCAGGATCGGAAGAGGGATGCAAAATCGTAAAACGTTGAATCGTAACACGAATCGTAAGATTCCACCAAAATACAAAAATTATATTTATACAAATATATATACCACATAATATAATGTAAATTAGTAAATAAGTCACAATTAACATAACTAAAACTCCATAGTGTATAAATAATATTTACAAATTAATTACTTTTTCAAAAACAATTAAAAGATATAAATCTACCATTAAACTCAAACTCCCCATTATTATTTGTCTTGAGCTGATATAAATAAAAAACAATATGGGCCAACATTAAGCATCAATAGTAGCCCAAAAGCCCAAATAGCAACAAAGAAAACATAAAAAAAAACTAGAATAAATGGAAGGCAAAATTAACACAAAGTGGAGGAAGCTTCTCATAGGCAGAGATTGAGTTTGAGAGTGAGGGACTTGGGCTCATCCAGTAACAGAGAGAAAGGGAGATCATGTGCATGTGGCCATGGAGTGAGCAGTTGCAATTCAAGGCGCTGGAGGACGAAGGTGGTTTTGCTGGTTTGTTTGTCGAGGGTGTTGACATGCGAAGTCAACGTCGACGTCAATGTCGGGGCAGAAGAGAGAGCTCGTGTGGGGCCGAGCCAAGGAGTGAAGGGGAAGAAAGACAATAAGAGTGAAATGACACCTCATCCTCGTGAGCTCGAAGCTAAGAGAAAGGAGAGAAAGTGGCGACCGGCGATGGCTGTGAACCGCACCGGAGAGCTTGAGCTCTGGCAGTCTTTGGTTAGCTGCAGTCGTCAAGCAGAGAGAAGAGAGGAGGGCTAGAGGAGTTGTGGACAGAGATCGAGAGAGAAGGAGCAGTGTAGGAGCGCCCGGCTCGCCAAGATCGCCCAATTCTAGCGCTTTCACGATCTTCCCCAGCGATCCCACGGCGAGGCAGCAAGCCGAGCCCAGAGGTGGAATCGGGATCGCGAAGGGTTGCTAGGAGCGTAGGATCATGCGATTTCACGATCTTCCATGCAATCCTAGCTACCTTGGGTATCGGTCCTAGGACAGTGGAGACAGTTACAATAGAGACAGAGACATAAAAAACACTATCTCTGTATCACATTTGGTTGTGCAATACAAAACAAAATAACTATCTCCGTATCTTCTTTGGAAACATAGGGACAAGATAACAAATACATGATAATAGAAATTATGTACCCCCACCAGACCGCCCTGTCGCCGCCGGACCACCACTGCACCACTCATTGTTGTGAGGACATATAAGAAAATATTAAATGTATATAAGGATATTATTGGAAGAAAAAAAATATTAAATTTTTATCTCTGTATCATGTCACTACTTTTTGGAGGTACAGAAATTTTTTGTACTTCTGTCCCTCTGACAGAAAATTGTTCTGTCCCCTGGTTCTATCTCCACCACCAAACAGATTTGTATCTCTAGTATTTTCATCTTTCTATCCCGATGACAGCAACCAAACTAAACCCAGGTGACCATTTCTTCAAACTTCAAAGAGATTAGAACATTAAAACACTGCATTCAATAATAAAGCTGCCGAATCAAAACTAATCTTACTAGCCAATCACAGTGACTAGTAACCTTAATAAATTAACCGTTTGTGGGAGCATTCAAGGCCACAGGAAAATAGAAAAGGAGTAATGAATAAGCACAGAGAATTGACTAACAAAACCCTGTACCAAATTGTCATAAGTTCTATGCATAGTCCACAATGCAGTAAAATTACGGTTATATTTTTTGCACTCTATTAAGGAACAGATTTGTATACACCCAATTAAGGGCAAAGACTTCTGTGCTTTAGCAATGTCTTGGCTTTAAGACAATTCCCATCTAATCCTCTAACTACCGCCTTTTAGGCTAACCCTAGAAGACGTTGTTTACCAAATGACCCCTTTTTTGGCCAGATGCCTCACAAAACTTACTATCAACATAAAATAGTATGATGTTTCAGAGAAAATATGTTTGGAAGTTTGTTTGTAGAGGGAAAAGGTTCAAAGGAAGGAAGTTTCTTCCTCTTGTTTTGATGTTTCCGTGAGGAAAGAAGGGGAACTCTCTTTCCCTTGTTTGAGAGCTACAGATAATATAGCTAGAATATTTAAATTCCAAAATAGTCCTTATGTTGCAATCTTATAGACAAGCCCAAGGGTATGTATGCAATCATGTAAAAAAAAACTTTTGCAAAAATCCAAAAATCAGACACCCTGTACGGATAATGTCAAAATTATTGGAAAAGATTAACAAGTTGAAGGGAGCCCATTTGAACTACGGGAGGGGGAAAAAAACTTAGAAAGAATGGGTCTCCCAATAGGCCTCACTCATCCAGATGTCCAGCATTCACATTTGGCATGTGAAATTGCACAAAAAGTTTAAATTTTATTCTGGCCTGCATTTCTTGATTTTGTCAGCAAGACTTGGAAAAAAGATCGGGCCCATAAAAACCTGGGTAGCAGAAGGCACCACCACATCTTTATTTACCCAACATTCTGCCCCTAGAGCATTTTATTCACTTGTGGGGATAAGGCTAACATCTATCCTCCCCAAATCCTGCCAGTTGGAAATCCCATGCATTGAGTCACCATTTAACATTCTAAATAAACCCAGGGCTTCACCCTTATCAGTTGCAGTTGAGCTATTCAGAAGTGGCCAAAAGAAAAGGAAACTTATTTAACATCTCCATTAAATGACCATAGCCATCACATTCAAGCACGGGGGCAAACAAGAGATGGTACCAGTATACCAATAAATATCCACAAAGTATAACAAATCTCACATCTCAGAATAGGGCCGAACACTTGACCAAAGACACCAGTAAGGTTAATTGAGGCAGAACGTCTAATAAACCAACAAAGAAACTTATCCTAAACCAAATCAAACAACTCCAATAGCAAGTTGATCTGATCGTCTGTAAGAATAGTCAGGCTCAAAATATTTGAACCTGAGAGTTGATCAAACTAGTTGGGTTGGAAATACATAGTTATAACTAATTAATATTATTTTTGAAATCCCCTTCAACATTAAAAACCAACCATGCAAAAGAAGGGGGAAAATATCAAAGAAATCAAAATAAAAGGAAGCACATTGTGGTTGCATTCCATTGAGATCAGGCTTCCATAGAGGACGGTAAAAAGTTGGCCAAACAGAAAAACAATGACATGGTATGGTAAAAGGGAAGTATCTCGTGGATTTAATTCTCATATCCAACTCAAGTAGACTCAAGAATGCGGAGGCCAGCTTCTAATTGAATGAGTACCATCTACTTAACCTTGGGCAGGGTAATAATAGATGGGACTATAATGAATTTACTAAGTTATCATGCCACTAAACAAATGTGAATTACCAGTATACGAGAAGTTACAAAAAAAAAAAAGTTAAAGAATTAGAGTGAAACAAAACCTGAATACTTGATTCACCAAGCTATGTGAAATGACAACTCTCAACTTCTGCACCAACCAGAGAAGGAATAAGTTACTACCAATCCAAAAGCTTCTTGAAATCATCTATTCAACAAAACTCTGAAGTTGTGCTCAGAACAACATTATGTTAATTGACTAAGGTCCCATTTGGGTAAACAACTTATTTAAACACTTATAGAAAAGTAACTTTTGAAAAGTAACTTATGAATAAGTTATTTTATAGACTAAATACCCAAACAGGGTCCCTCAAGTTTGTATTGGGAGACAGGTTAGTCCCTCAGACTTTGAAAATCCCAAATTTGTCCCCTTTTTTGAAATGTGAGGGACGAATTTGGGATTTTCAAAACCTGAGGAACCTGTTTGGGTATTTTGTGTATTTTATATTTAAATACATAATAATAAAATAATAATAAAAATACTTGTTTTCAGTATTTTAGAAAGTGCTTATTAAGAAGCTAGATATTTTAACTTCTCAAAAAGCACTTGGAATAACTTTTAGAGAAGTGATAAGCTGTTTAGCCAAACAAAAGAAAAAGTAAAAATATGACTTTTGACTTCCAGAAAGTTTAAAAAAGTCATAAGTTGCACTATCCAAGCAGCCTCAAAGCAAGACATCCAAAAACACTCCTCCTTCAGGCATAACAATGCAAGGAATGATCAATAGCATCTGTCAAAAAAGTTGCTGATTATGTGTTAGAAACAAATTTCCAGAGGGACTAAAAGTATATCAAAGGAAGAGAGCTAGGGGTAATATTGGGAAAAAGTTGTTAGCTGACTCAGCAATTGTAGCTGATGCCAGTGGGCCAGGACCTTAACGGTTTTGGGTAGTGGGAGTGTGACTCATGTGGAGGAGGGCGGGGGACCTTGGATCACGTGGAATTCAGTTAGGAAAAATAGGGGTTTATTTGACTGAGGGAGGGGGGTATCAGGAGGTAGGCAATTGGTTGCTTAGGCAAGGAGAGGAGAGCTGCTTAGTGCTCTGGTTTTTCTATTCCCTGCTATTTGTACTGTTGACTAATTCTTCTTCCAGATATTATACAAACCTTCCTCGCACTACTTCTCTATTATCTGTTGTTCCTAGGAATTGCAGGTTCTATTATTTGGTATCCAGAGCGTCGGACTGGGTGTGTCGTCTTCATCACACTACTGCCACATAACCGCCATGGAAGAGTTGGGAAGGAAATTGGACCAGATAGTGCAACTGCTGAGGGAGCCACAACGCTTTCGTTCTTGCGGTGGGTCACCACCGCCACGTAGATCGCGGGCCCGGGTAGGATCGGAGGACCGATGGAATGGGGGTTCAGGAGGGGATGGAGCGTCCCACCAGTCACGCCCTCCCTTCCGAACAGAGGACCGTCACTCGCGGTCTCGTAACCGTGAGGACTGGGACTCCCTCCACTCCCACGATGGCCCTTCTCCACACGGGGATTGTGACACGAAGAGTTGGGGAGGAAATTGGACCAGATAGTGCAACTGCTGAGGGAGCCACGACGCTTTCATTCTCACGGCGGGTCACCACCGCCACGTAGATCGCGGGCCCGGGTAGGATCGGAGGACCGATGGAATGGGGGTTCAGGAGGGGATGGAGCGTCCCACCAGTCACGCCCTCCCTTCCGAACAAAGGACCGTCACTCGCGGTCTCGTAACCGTGAGGACTGGGACTCCCTCCACTCCCACGATGGCCCTTCTCCACACGAGGATCATGACACGTGGTATCAGAGACCGCCGAACTCAAACCGTTGTAGCCCTCCACCGTGACGGCGTGAATGCGACAGAAAGATGGAGCTTCCCTTGTTCTCTGGCGAGGACGCTTTGGGATGGCTTGTCAAGATTGAACAATACTTTACAGTGAATAGCATTGAAGGGGAGGAATGCTTGGAGGTGGTTGTTTTAGCTTTGGAAGGCTGAGTGCTCAATTGGTTTCAGGCATGGGAGGAGCATACGCCTTTTCCATCGTGGAGAGCTTTCCGGAAAGGGGTATTACGCCGGTTCCAGCCTGGCATGGTGAAGGACCCTTATGGGCCCTTATTGAGGTTAAAGCAAATGGGCTCTGTTATGGATTACATCGATGAGTTTGAGAAGGTTTCTGGGCCACTGAAGCATTTGGACCGAGAAGTATTGAGGGGAGTATTTCTGAATGGGCTTAAGGAGACCTTACAGGCTAAGTTAAAAAGCCTAGAACTGGGTTCGTTGGCTGAAATGAAGGACCGAGCCTTGATGTTAGAGGAGAGGAACAAGGCGTGGAGGAGTGGTGGGGTGGGCCCTGGTGAAAAACAACTATTGGGCCAACCAAAAGGGCCACTAACACGGGCTGGCTCTAATGTTTCAGCCTTTAATCTCTCAAAGAGTGGGTCTCCTGCTCAAGGGGGGGCAAGTGGCACTATGAAAGGCTCTCTTGGAGCAGGTGGCAGCACAGGAAGAAGACTTACCCCCGAGGAACTCCAAGAACGAAGTCGTAAAGGATTATGTTTCAAGTGTGGAGAACGCTGGGGACATGACCATGTGTGTAGATTCAAAAATTTTCAGCTAGTACTTCTGGAAGAGCACGAGTCGGAGAACGCGGTCAGGGAGGAGCTGGAGACCAAGGAGGAGGACTCCCCGCCGGCGAAGATCGAAGAGGCTGCGACGACGGTAGCGATGCGATCACTCCACCTCACCTTTAATAGTCTCCAGGGTTTCACCACTACCAATAAATCCTTCAAGGTGCGTGGTAGAATCCGGGAGACAGTGATGGAAATATTAGTGGACACCGGGGCTGAAGCTAGCTTCATTTCTGACGGATTAGCAAAACAGCTGGGGCTAGAGGTTAAGAATCTACCTTTCGTTGTGGAGGTGGGCACAGGGGAGACGCACCAGGGGCTGGGAATATGCGAGAACCTTGAGATTGAAGTACAAGGGACTCGTATCATCCAATCTTTTTTCAGAATGCCTCTAGGCAGTGTTGACGTAGTTTTGGGCTATGACTGGATAGCTAGTCTTGGGGATATCAAGGCCAACTTCCAGAGACAAATGATTCAATGGAAGGATAAGGGCGAAGAGCATCGTATAGAAGGGGACCCGTCTTTAAGTAGAGCTCAGGCATCCTGGAGGACGACCCTCAAGGCCCTCTGAGCAGATGGAGAGGGATATTTTGTCACCCATGGTGCTGAAGTATTGAGCCTTGATCTTAAGAACGCGCCACCAGAAGGACACGAAATACCAGAAGATATTCAGAGGTTGTTGGAGGAGTATGGAGACCTTTGTCAACTTTCGGAAGGCCTGCCACCATCAAGGGATCATGACCATGCCATCAACCTGAAAGAGGGAGCAACAATTCCACATGTGCGACCCTACAGGTACCCATATTTTCAGAAGAACGAAATTGAAAAGATTATTGCGGAGATGTTATCTTCTGGCATCATAAGGACTAGCATCAGTCCCTATTCTAGCCCGGTAATTCTAGTCAAGAAAAAAGATGGCGGCCGGAGATTTTGTGTCGATTATCGAGCCTTGAACAAGATGACTATTCCTAACAAGTTCCCTATTCCAGTGATTGATGAATTACTTGATGAGTTGGGAGGAGCTCAAGTTTTCTCAAAGCTAGATTTGAAATCTGGATACCACCAGATTAGAATGAAAGGGGAGGACATTCAGAAAACAGCCTTTCGTACCCACGAAGGACATCATGAGTTCCTCGTAATGCCTTTCGGGTTGACTAATGCGCCTTCAACCTTTCAGGCTTGATGAATCAGGTCTTGAAACCTTACCTGAGGAGGTTTGTCTTAGTTTTTTTCGACGATATTCTGATTTACATTAGAACAATGGAAGACCACCGAGAGCACTTGCAGCAGATATTGGAAGTACTCAGACAACACCATTTATACATCAATCGGAAGAAGTGTTCATTTGCATAATCCGAGATTGAATATCTTGGCCATGTCATTTCAAATAAGGGAGTATCGGCTGACCCAAAAAAAATAGCAGCTATGTGTGAGTGGCCTATTCCTACGGATCTGAAAGGATTAAGGGGATTTTTAGGGATCACGGGATACTACCGCCGATTTGTTAAAGGGTATGGGAAGATTGCTTGGCCCTTCACTCAGCTTTTGAAGAAGGATAAATTTCAGTGGGGAATGGAGGCTCAACTTGCCTTTGAGAGACTGAAGAAAGCTATGACTTCTTTACCTGTCTTAGCAACCCCAGACTTTCAGAAATGTTTTGATAGAAACGGATGCTTCAAGGAAAGGGCTAGGGGCTGTTCTCATGCAGGAGGGACACCCAATAGCATTCTTAAGTCAAAAACTGTCTGAAAGAGCTCAAAACAAATCAGTTTATGAGAGGGAATTAATGGCTATTGTAATGGCAGTACAAAAGTGGAGGCACTACTTACTAGGAATGCATTTCATTGTACACACTGATCAGAAAAACTTACGATTTTTGGTGGATCAGCAAATAATGGGAGAAGGACAACAGAAATGGGTGACTAAATTGTTAGGCTTTGATTTTGAGATACATTATAAGGCGGGGAAAGAGAATGGAGCAGCTGATGCGCTGTCCAGGAAGGTTCATTTCAAGGCCATCTCAGCTATAACTTTTCAGAATTGGGAAGGGCTCGAAGAGGAAATTCAGACTGATGAGAAACTGAGGAGCATCATCCAAGGGTTAATGCAAGGAGACAGTGTGCAGCAAGGGTATGAACTGAAAAAGGGGCTACTATTTTATCAAGGGCGGTTAGTCATTCCCAGGGATTCTCCGAGGATTCCTATAATATTACAGGAATTTCATGATTCAGCCATGGGGGGACATTCAGGTTTTTTTCGCACTTATAAACGCATAGCAAGCTCAATTTGGTGGGAAGGCATGAGGAAGACAATCCAGAGGGACGTTCAAGCTTGTGAGGTTTGTTGCAGAAACAAATACCTCACTTTATCCCCAGCGGGTTTGCTCCAACCCTTGCCCATTCCTTCAAGAGTGTGGGAAGATATCTCTATGGATTTTATTGGAGGACTCCCAAAATCTCAAGGTATGGATACCATTTTGGTGGTTGTTGATAGATTGTCAAAATACGCACATTTTATTGGTTTTGGTCATCCTTTTTCTGCTAAAGAAGTGGCTGGAGTTTTTATACGGGAGATAGTGCGTTTACATGGGTTTCCATTGACCATTGTCACTGACCGGGACAAGATTTTTATGAGTTCCTTTTGGGGGGAAATATTCAAGCAAGCTGGCACCAAGTTAAAGTACAGTTCAGCCTATTATCCTCAAACGGATGGGCAAACTGAAGTTGTTAATAGGTGCTTAGAAACTTATTTAAGGTGTTTTACAGGTTGTAAACCTAAGCAGTGGACCAAATGGCTAAGCTCGGTTGAACTGTGGTTTAACACTACTTACCATTCTTCCACAAATACCTGTCCATTCAAAGCCTTGTATGGATGGGATCCTCCGGTCCTTATTAGAGGAGATGTATCACCATCTGCAGTGGAAGAAGTGAATGTCATGCTGGCTGAGAGAAATGCCATGCTAGATGAGCTTAAATGGCATCTTAACAAGGCCCAAGAGAGGATGAGGAATTGCGCTGACCAGAAAAGAAGGGAAGCAGAATATGAGGTAGGAGAACGTGTGTATCTCAAAATCCAGCCATATAGGCTGAAGTCTCTAGCTAAGCATACCAATCAGAAGCTTAGTCCCAGATATTATGGACCCTTTGAGGTGCTGGAAAGGGATGGGAAGGTAGCTTACAAGCTGCAGCTTCCCCAGGACTCTCTGGTGCATCCGGTATTTCATGTTTCTTTACTCCGGAAGTGCCTCACCCCTGAAGCAAGGTGTCAATCTCTGCCACCAGGACTCTCTGAGGAATGGGAATTAAAGTTACAGCCAGCAGAGGTATTGGCTGTTCGAGAGAATGCCCAGGGGAAGACTGAAGTGCTAATCAAATGGCAGGATATGCCAGAATTTGAGAATACTTGGGAACTAGCAACAGATATACTCCACAGTTTTCCTCAATTTCACCTTGAGGACAAGGTGGTAGTTCAACAGGGGAGCATTGTTAGAAACAAATTTCCAGAGGGACTAAAAGTATATCAAAGGAAGAGAGCTAGGGGTAATATTGGGAAAAAGTTGTTAGCTGACTCAGCAATTGTAGCTGATGCCAGTGGGCCAGGACCTTAACGGTTTTGGGTAGTGGGGGGGTAGTGTGACTCATGTGGAGGCTGGGAACCTTGGGTCACGTGGAATTCAGTTAGGAAAAATAGGGGTTTATTTGACTGAGGGAGGGGGGTATCAGGAGGTAGGCAATTGGTTGCTTAGGCAAGGAGAGGAGAGCTGCTTAGTGCTCTGGTTTTTCTATTCCCTGCTATTTGTACTGTTGGCTAATTCTTCTTCCAGTTATTATACAAACCTTCCTCGCACTACTTCTCTATTATCTGTTGTTCCTAGGAATTGCAGGTTCTATTATTATGATTTCTTTCTGGTAGTCATGACTCAAACACAAATACAAAATAAAGTTGTGAACATGAAAGGATTAGTACCACTCACTGCATCAAATCAATTTATGCAAATAAATGAATAAAGGGTGTCTAGTGCCCTGCTATTTTAATAAGAAATCACTAGATTTGATGGTAATTCATGGAATTCCACTCCTCATGTCTGACATTACAATTGAAAACAGTTCAATACAACCATAAAACACCCAAGAATGTTGAGATCTTAGGACCTGTTTGGTATCAGAGAAAAGGCTCTGTTTTCATCATCTCCTGCTCTCAAAATTAATTACAGAAACGTCACCCTGTCCTTAATATGTTTCTCTTCCCAAGATTTTGCACAAGAGAAGGTGAAAAAAAGATGTGAAGTTTTTAAAACAATTTTGAAAACAGATTTTGAAAATAGGAATCAGATTCAGAATGAAAACAACGTGACATTTTCTTAATGAATTTTGATAACAGAAAACTTCTTTCCAATCCCAACGAGCCTTTAGATTCATAGAGTTCCTACATTTCCAATTCTCCATTGTGCTGGCACCCAAAACATAGGCATCCAAGATTCCAGAATATCTACATGCATATGCACATCTCTAAGGCAACTGGTATTTTTGGATTTATTTCAAAACAAACCAATAAGTTCTATACTGTGGCTACATTATACTACGCGCATAATAATGAGCTAATCCAATCCAATAAGTTCAAAAGTATTGGAAATGCTACCTCCTGTATCACCCAATCCATGAACATGCACTTGACAAAAACCAAGCTGGCTGTGCTTCCTCATTCAAAACCAAGCTTCAGCTTCCAACGCCTTGTTCTTGCTCACCTAAAATGCACTTCACACAATCATCACACTCCACCAACTCACTAGCCCTTCGATTCGTCACACCCAATTCACCACCAAACAGAGACCCACAATACAATCCACTCATCACCCACAACCTGCTCTCCGGTGAAGAAACCCAATGAATCAACCTCGCAGCTTCCTTCGAATCCAAACCCCTCTCACCAACCCTAATCCTTGCATCCCTAAAGGGAACCAAGCACTTGTCTCTGGCAAAGCCAACACACTTCTCCTTCGCAGCGGCGAAACAATTCGCCACCTCGCGATCCTCGCAAAGCTCTCGCTCCTTCAGATCGGAAGGTTTTGAACCAAACAGAACCTTCCACCATGGAGGCTTGCAGCTGTTGGAGGCGCTGATGGCGCATCCGATCCTCGCACCTTCCACGCACTGCTGAACGATCTTGCGCTCGCAGGATCTGAAAGCGGAGGCCCAGGCCTGCGGGTCGCGGAACGCCAGCACGTGCGGGCCCGCCGAGGGGTTGTCGCGAGGGCCCACCGGCAACGGGCCGCGGAGCAAGGGGATGGGCCGGTCGAAGGTGATGACGGTCGAGGAAGCTGAGTAGTCGTCGAGATTGTGGGGTTCCGTTGCCATCGGTAGAGTTTAGGGTTTTAAGGGTTTGGGATTTTGGGAGTTGATGGTTGGAAAAACATGACAAGGGAAAAATTTAGATTAAGAATGAGGAGAAGGAGAATGGACGAATGAGAGTGAACCCGAGAGGGAATTCAGGTTTTAATGGGTATTCTCTCTCTCTCTCTCTCTGCGCTCGAGCTTGGTAGCGCCGTCGCACTGTGTCTTCCGCCGCCGCGGCCGTTGTCGGTATGGACCTTTATGCTTCTAGATCCTTGGAAGCGTCGTCGCGTCTCAGAGAATAGATAGGAAAAGCGGCGCCAAAAAACGAGGAAAAAGGGCCGAAACTAGAGAAGCGAAAGGGTGTTTTTTTTTATTTTTTTTAACTAAATATCTAAAATAGTACTAACGGAAAAACATATCGATATTAAATCACGCAAATTACAATGACATACTTATCTCTTTCTAAATTTTAAATTACACATACCCCTACAACTAGTATCAGTCATTTGACCCATGTAATATAAAAAATTATTTATTAATTATTATAAAAATATATGATAATTTATTTAAATATATTTTATAGAAAATTAAGTATATAAATTTATCTTAAAAGTAAGTTAATAATTAAATAAACAAATAAAATATAAATGTGTCATTCTATTTTATATCTTATATTGAAAATCATATTTATAAAGTTAAAATATCTCGATAGATAACCTATAAAGGTGAAATATGTGCTAATTCCCTTTCTCATTGGTAATTCTCATGTTTACCTATTTTGAATTTTTTTTATCATCCCAGCCATTTATATCTTTTTAGTAAATTAAAATATTTAATTTATAAAATATAAAAATATGTTTTCTAATTAATAAAAATAATACATAAATTTAATTTATATGATTTCAATTACACATCATTTCTTTGCACATCATTTTAATAGATGGAAATATCAATTTTAAAATATATGTTATAATTAATATGTAATAATTAGTAAAAACTCATTTATAATTTTAATTTATATAATCTCAATTATTAGAGTAGTATATCAATTATAATATTTTTTAATAAAAATAATATAATTATTTACTTTTAAAGTTTAATAAATATTTAATATCATTATCAAAGAAGTGTAAATTATAAAATTAATTTTTTACAATATTTTAGTATTAAGAAATTGAAGGTATTTTTTTTCAAAAAAATTAGTATGAAAAAATTATGAAATTAATAGATTGGAATGTTTAAATTGTAAAAAATTAAATAGAATATAGTGATACATATAAATAGATAATTTTTTTATTATAATTTTTAAAAGTTCTACATTCAAAATTAGAAAATTTTCCTTAATTCTATCTTCATTTAGAATTTTACCTCCATTCTCATGCACATCCCTATCACAGGCCTCATTTCTCACTTCACATAGAGATTTGAATCTCTATTTATGCATTTATTAAAAAATTTTAAAAGGACAAATTTTAAAAATACTTTGAACTTTAAAACATAAATATCTATAATAACAAATACTTCTAATGCAACACAATTATAATAGGTTTGTTATCATTAATACTATAATTATATATGTAAAAAAATTTATGGTATAATGTATTGAATTATAATTTTGTTTATGCTTTTTTTTATTTGTTATATTGATTTTGTTAATGGTAGAAAGATATGAAGGTATGATTGAAAAAATAATAATTGATAATTAAAAAGTAAATTAAATTTAAAAACTTACTTTAAATGTTAAGATTATGAAAATAATGGGGTATAATTTTTTTATAAATAATACATGATAGACTTTTTATGTAATAAGTCTTAAATATTAGTATTATATCAATTATTATCATATTTGATTAAGAATAAATTATTACATTAGTATTATAATGTGTCTTCAATATTTTAAGAATAAATTTTATATAAATTGAATTTTGAATGATTATCATATAAAAATCAATCAATTAGCAATTCGTTAATAATTTGATCTACCAATTTTTTAAAAAAAATATGTTGATTTTAAAGCTTATTTATTTTGAAAATATTTTATTTATAATTTTTTATATTACCTTCATAATGTAAGGCTATTAATGATTCTTAATTTAATTATAGATCATAATTATATTAACATGGGTTCTCTTTTAGTGTAAATTATAATATTTAATAATTATAATATTTGATTCTTTAATAATTTTACTATCTTATTTTATTTCATATGAAAAATAATTAATGAGTAAATTATAAATTAAGTTTTAAAAAATCTTTAAACATAAAGATTGAGAAAAATGGAGCCTAAATCACTGTATAAATGATATGTGAAGCCTAAATCATTATATGAATGATATGTGTAATAGTTTTCATTAAATGAGTCTGAAATATTAGTATAGTAGATTTATACAATCAATAAATTTTATACGGAATCTTAATTATTAATAACTTATAATTATGAATAAGATTATAATAAATCTTTATCATATTTTTTTCTTTTTAAAATCTTCTCCAATTTTTTTTATTTTTTAAATTCAAATATTTTAGAGTATAAAATTATCAAAATTATCATGAATTATATGATTAATTTTTTAAAAAAAATTCATTCAAATCTTTTAAAATATAAAATTATCAAAATTATTTGCAAGAGCTCAGAGTTTATTGAAGGTATAATTTTATGACCATCCCAGGTGATCCTAGGATTTTCATTTTCACCTGCGTATATATATATAATTTTTTTATTGAATTGGCATATTCTTTATCTTCAAATCATTAAATTAGTCTATATATATAATAAAATAATGTCATCACTAATGACACGAAAAAATATTCTACCTTTAAATAATTAAATTCATCATAATGTTATTGTTAATAAAAAATGTAAGTGATATAACATAGTGCATATATTTTGCATATTTCTTATAATTTATATACCTAATTTTATAAATTTAATATAATAATATTTAAAAAAAAATCACCACTCACATCAAATATAAAAATTTTAGATGTGAAAGTAATACTAAAATTGTGAAATTAATTTATCAATATAATTCATGATTTTAGCATCACAATCATCAAAGATATTTAACTAATGTAATACAATCCTAGTATTAAATAATAATGATTATCAATGATATGCAACTAATATGTAATAGTTGCGATTTTATTTTAAAAAAATTAATGAATAACTTCTTAAAATATGTGAGCCCTAAAATATTCTTACTGCAATACGTGTAAAACTTTTCCTCAAACGACTCTGAAATATTAGTATTATAGATATTATTAATTTTTATTTATGTAATTTTTCAAATTCACAAATTATCCTCCTTTTAAACAAAAACCCCTAACATTCTAGTCTTGTTTTCTTTTCTCCGACAACCATCTCCTTCCCCAACCTCTCTCCATATTCCATACCATAATCTAACCCAAAAAGAAGATTGTCGAAAATTTAAATTTAAAATAAAAAACACAAAAGGGGAATATGTTGAGAGTGGAAGCAAGTTAAGGATTTTACAAAGGCTGTGGAGAGTTGGTAACACATGAGAAAGAAAAAGAGATGGTGACAATGGCAAACAGTCAAAACAGCAGAGGTGGCACGACAACTACTGGTGGCTCATGGCATGGCAACAATGGTGTTGTGCAATTTGAACAGAGATAACTAGATAAGGCAAAACTTATGGTGGTTATAGAGAATTATTAAAGGGTATTTATGCCACTTTTCTTGCTTCTAAATCGTAACTTTTGCATAAATTTAACTAAATTATTGATGTAAATAATTAGAATTTTGACTTAGTCCTTATTATACATTTTTTATATAATCATTTACTATTGTAAAACTTTGAAATGATTTATGATTACAGCCCATTACATTTAACTCGTCTTTTTTAGTATGGTTTTATATACAAGAGTTTTGGATTGAGTGCAAAATGTCAAGAGCAAGGTTGGGAACCTTTTGGAGGAAATTTAGAGGTAAAGGGTTGTAAAAATGGAGGAAAACCGCAAAGGACAACTCACGGCTGAGTGCCACAGTTAGAGGTGGGTATGTAGACCGGTCTAGTCTGTTTAGCCTAGTTCGCGATGGATTACAATTAAACGGACCGAACCGGACCGGTCCATTTAATAAATGGACTAGGTTTTAAGGTGGTCCGCATCTGCCCTTCATAAGCCCGCAGACCAGACGCGTACTAGTCAGGAAACCAGCCATGGACCAAATGCGGACTACGTAGACCAGCCCATATAACCCCTTTTTTTACTTTCATTTTTTTTTACTTTTTTTTATACCCTATATTATATATTTATATTTATATAGTATATTTTATCAAATACCAGTACCAAACAATAACATAATAAACCAACTCACCAAAGTCTATCCATCAAGAATATAAATAAATATCACAAATGGAAGCATTCTCTCAGTTATTGATCACTTCCAAAGGAGAGTGACACTAGCAAGTATACTAGGTCGTCAAGTAATAGAGTAAAATAGAGGGTTGTCATACCCACAGGGATAATTCAAGTACCGATTCTAGTTAATTAGATAGCAAGTTGAACAATTGAAAAGAGATGATATTAAAAGGAATAATGCTAAAGTGCTAAAACAATGTGAAAGCAATATAAGAATAGATGAATTTAGATGCTAGGGTGATTTACTTCGATTATGTGTTAACAAAATGCAACATAAACATCAATATGCCTTGTCCGAATTTAATTAAGTAATGGTAGGATCCCTATGTTCATTAAAAGTCTTTCTCAAAATCATTTAATGCTTCTTAATTAGAGTTAAACACCTAATCTCTTAGCATGCTTAATTTTAACCAAGTGATTTAATTATCAAGTCCTTAAATACCACATGAATCATGTTTGCCTATCTCTAAGTGTCATTCAATTCATGGTATTGCATTTATAGGCATGGCTCTTACTCATTTTCTCAAATTTGTAATAACCCTTGCAATCCTAAATTAATGATCAAGCAATTCAAGATAAATAAACTCAAATACAATGCTCACCATCAAATGAGAACAAGACATAAATTCATTCACATTAGCATATTATCAAACACATAGTCTCCATAAATCACCCTAAGCAAAGAGGGTTTAGTTACAAGTCATGAAAAATAAAATAAAAGCAACATAAATGAAAAAGAGATAAGAGGAAGCCATGAACAAAGAAAAATTCACAAGGAGTTGAAGAACAATTCCAATAGAGGTCTCCTTCTCTTGTTCTTGAAACTCCAATCCCTTACTCTAAGCTTTTGCCTCCTCTTCTCCCCTAAAATTTTTGTATCTGATGATTGTTCCTTTCCAACACGTTTGTCTAGCTTTTTGTGCCAATCATGGGCTGCCAGAGTCAGTATAAAGATCCAGTCCACATGTCAGATTCGTGTACCCATGCTGTAGCGTGGCTGTGACTACACTGAAGCGTAGCTTAAGTGAAATTATAAGAATTATGATAGCAACTCACGCTACAGCATGAGTTCCCACGCTGTAGCGTGGCTTCAGTTTTAGGACCCATGCTCCAGCATGGATTTCTATGCTCCAGCATGGATTTCTGACATCCGTTCAGCTCCAATTCTTGCTCCTTTGCACTCCTAGCTCAAATGCTTCCCCAATTATACTTCCAAAAGGCTACAAAACCAATGGAAAACAGAATTAGAATGCAAGGTTAAATATGAATGTAATCATGCAGGAATTTAAACCCAATGATGTAAAAAGGAAACCAAGAAAACTAAAACAAACTATGAACAAACCAAATGTCTCAAGAAAACTAAAGAAAAACATAACTCCTAAAGGAGTTATCAATTATACAGGCTAGCAGGTTGGTTCGTGAACCCTACAGGCCAGGCCCGTTTAGCCCACGGGTTAAGCGGTGTGGACCAGAAAGGTTGTTGGCAAACTAAAAATTTTTTGGTCCATTTTCATGTAGGTTGTGAGTTAAACGAGTTGGTTCGTGGAACGCGGTCCGTATATCCAGCTCTAGCAGCAGTGCTCATTTAGCGTTGTTGCGCTCAATAGAGCCATCAACAAAATTGCTCAAGCCAGGTTTTCTGGTGAGCGTTGCGACGCTCATTTAGTGCTGCAGCGCTCATACAACTGTGTGAATTACAGATAATTAACTCTGTTTTAGGCCCCAATTTAGCTATCTCAGGTAGCAGTATTTAAGGGAATTGTACAGACTTTTACCCTAATTTTGGATTTGAAGTTTTGGCAATCGAGATTCTTTCTCTACTTCTCCCTACATCTTTCTACCTCTTCTTCTCTACTCTTTTTTCTCTAAGGTTTCTTTTGGTGCATTAATTTTGTTCTTAGAGATTTTCACAATGATTATTGTCGTTGTCTTTAGGTACATTTTTTATTTCATTGTTGTAATCCTTCAGAGATGGAAAAGTATATTTTCTTACTAGTGTAAGGGTTTTCATATAGATTGGGATGATGTTAAGATCCATTTTCTATTAAATGCATTAATTTTCTCAATGTTCTAGAGTTTCTACTCTTATAATTATTATTGCGATTGTTATAACTTTTATTATAACAACCAAATTGACTATCGTCGTTTAGGGAAACTTTTTGGGCATAACTTGATTAATCAATTAGTTTATATTTTAGGGAGAATATTAGAATTAACTTTCTGATTGACAGTTAAATTATAATGATCGATACATTAAATCAATGTAATTTGTAATAAATTAGGATCCCTTTACTATTTATTTGCATTGGTTAAAGTCTATAGGTCGATTAATCACTAATATAATTATCAGTAAGTGATTAATAATAGCCACTAATGTGTTCAATACTTAGTCTATGATAATTAGTTTTAAATTTTAACTAGTGCCTTACATCTTAGAAATACCTTACACTGGTGCATTTAATTCTAAGTCTTTTACTCAATTAATTTTAATTATATTGATTTAATCCTTAAAATCCTTAATTTTCAACTAAGTGACAGCCGCCTTGAGAGACAACCTGAGGTGCATTATAACTACAATTTTAGTGCATTTGATATTAAACTTAATTTTATTATTTCAATTTTAATTTGACAGCAACAACCCCATCAAGGACACGGCAGTGACTGTGGACGATGATGCACACGATTGCAGATCTGGAGGCAGAATGATGGTGGTTCTGCAGATATATTTTCGGGTTTTTTTTTTTGGATTTTATTTATGTGATTTCTGTTGTTGACTTATTGACTATTGGATTTTTGCCTTTTTTTTAATCTCGGTTGGTGCTGGTCTCACAACTGACTATGATGGGGTCGATGTTTCTCGTTGGTTACTTTTGTGCTGTTGTTGTTACGAGCTGATGTTGCTACTTGGAGGTGTTGCTATTGTTTTGTTATGAATTTTGGTTTGGTTTTGGCTTTGGTGTTCATTTTATTAGAACTTCTTCTACTGTATCTACTGTGATGGCGGGGAGGGGGTGGCAATCAACTAAAGAACATTAATATGGATAGAAAAGTCATTTCACATATTTATAAAGTTTTAAAAATAAAAAATAACATATAATTCATGGTCAAGGGAAGCAAGTGAAATATTACATAAAAATAAAGGGAGATCAATGTAATTTTAAAAATAACGAGGGTTAAATATAATATCATCTTACCTCAAGGGAGATAGCTAAAATTTTTCCTCAAAAATTTGTTGATTTAAAAACTTCATATCTCATGTTGATTTAAACATTTGTAAAAAATAAACAATGACAACAAATAATTATTAGGACTATTCAAAAATTTCATTTCATTTTGTTTCTTTAATTTACCGGGAATTTTTTTGTTCTCTATAAAATTTACGGATATCGATACTTTCTAGGCAACTTATATCTAAAAATTTACCACATATTTCATTAACTAAATTTATTAATATTTTAAATATTTATAATTAAATCACAACTATTATATTTAAAAAGATACTAATATTCTTATAGTACCATAACAAACACCTATAATTTCCAAACACAAGCTTATAGATGATTTTGCTCTCTTCTCATTCATCTTTTTCCAAATACACGCTTAAAAAATAAAAATCTTTTTAGCGACAATAAGTCGTTGTACAGTGATGAAAGCAAATTATTTACATCATATGTCCGCGTTCATGCTATGGTTTTTGGCTTCCGTCTTTTCTGTGATTTTATGACATCAATGAAGCATCATCATCATCATCATCCTAGCAAATTCTTCGTAGCTAACTTGACCGTCCCCATCCAAATCTGCTTCTTTAATCATTTGTTCAGCCTCTTCATCTGTCAACCTCTCCCCCATGCTCATCATTACGTGTCTCAACTGTATAACAACAGAAGTAGCCGTTAATGATAATGATCGCATAAATATGACGGTATGAGCAAAGGATAACTTCTTTTGCACTGGCAACTAATCAAGGCCACGTTTAGTTAAATTAAAAGATAAAGTGTTTGTGATGTAGTTTCTTAATTATTATTATTTCTAGAAATAATTTTAATTGATAAAAAAAGAAAATAGTTTTTTTTTTCATTTTTAGCTTTTTGGGATATTTAATCTAATGTTTTTATTTTGATACCGGAAGGGTATTGTATTCTTTTAAATCTAAGAATTATGATTTAATTATGAGTGTTTAAAATGTTAATAAACTTAATTAGTGGGACACGTAATAAATTTTTAACAACAAATTATCTAAAAAGTACCGATATCCATAAATTTTATAGGATATAAAAAAATTCTCTTAATCTAATTATCTTAATTTTCCTTGGGCCGTATCATTTTATTATAATATATATATATATATATATATATAAATGAAATCCAAATAAATGAGCCGTAATTAAAGCAATTATATTGTTTGGATGCAAGCATCCCCAATACATGAAAATTGGAAAAAAAAAATGCAAAATGATCAGCATGATGGCATGTTTAATTACCTCAGTGGCTGACATGTATCCATTTTGATCTCTATCAAATACTCTGAATGCTTCTTTTAGCTCCTCAGCCAGATTCTCCTGTTAAATTTGTCAGTGACATCGTTAGCCTCAGGCAACATTAATCACTGTTTTCTCATTTTTCTATCAAAGTTTAAGCTTTGAGATGGTGCATGCAATTAATGGCTAGTTCTGCAACTGCATCTTACCTTCATCTTCCTACCCATAATATTCAAGAACTCTTCAAAACCTATTCTCCCATTTCCATTAATGTCAACTTCACTGATCATATTTTGGACTTCGTCTTTAGTTGGATTCCCATCTAATGATCGGATAATGGTCGCCAATTCCTCCACAGTAATGAATCCTAGAGTAGACAATATCACAAATATTTCCGGCAAGTTAAAATCAGTTCAGAAAGCTCTTTTCACATGTTATTTGAAGGCTGCAAGTGGACAAATGAGCTAACATTTTGATTCCACCTACTATTACCACCACCACCACACACACACACACACACACACACACACACACATATATACGTCCATCAAAGATGTAAGATCTCATCTACCTTAGATATAAAAATCATTCATGTGAAACTTTTATAAATAAGTTTTATATATAAAACTACACACAAATTTTATCCATAAAACACACCGTCGGAGTCCTTGTCAATGAGGCCAAAGGCTTCTTTGAATTCAGCAATATGATCTTGTGATAGTGCATCCGGTGCCATATAATTGATCGAAGTGGAAACCAAGAAAACTCCAGATAGATTGCTGTCCCAGTGGAAGGGTGAAAAAGAGAAGCGATGGGCAATAATGCGTTCTAGCATTATCTTCGCTGAGCGTGTTTCATAGTTTGTTTATATAGAAGAAGATTGCGTTATTTCTTTATGTATTGTGATAGTCAAAGATGGTGGTAGGGAGAAAATTCTTCTAATTCAAAACGTGGGAACTTTTAAATATGAAAAAGAAAAGAGGCAGCAATGTTTCAAGGATAAATATTTAGATGTATTGAGAGGGAGACATAATATTTGTTTTGATCTATTTATTAACTAATATATAAATTTTGTGAGCCATTATTATTTTTAATTTTTTCTGTATTTTTAATATAATAACTAATTTATTAATTAATAAATAAAGTAAAATAAATAAATATATTTTTTACTCCAAGAATATGGAAATTTTTCCTTTTCAACGATGAAATTTCCCAATTGGTGCCAGTCCATCCTCCTCGGTCAATCACAACGCAACTTACATAATTTTTTCGTCGAACATGCTGATGTACAAATGCTATGGCCACGGAATTGCTTACATATACTAGCGTTCTTAATTATGATCATGGCTCACGTCATAAACAATATTATGATCGTGTCTTATACCATATATAGCCCCCTTGTGTTTAGAAACTTTTAATAAGATAAAATTGAATTGAATTTAATTAGGAATTGAATTCTTATGTTTAGAATGAGTCAGTAAATTAAAGAATTAAATTAAATTTATTAATTTAGAATAGATCTAAAAATGAATGAATTTAATTATTTTTACTATTTTTCCTTCATTCAATAGGTTATGAACAAAACATTATATTCAAGTAAGGTTATTTTGATATTTTCATTTGTTGGAATTCAATTCTCACACCAAATCACATTCATTTGGATCTGATTTCAATTCATTAATTTTATTGGATTTTAATTCTTATGGAAATTCAATTCCTTCATTTAAGTTGCTTCAAAATTATGAAATTCAATTTCTTTATCTAAGTTGCTTTCAAACCATAAAATTTAATTCAATTCCTTGATAGAATTAAATTCCAAGAGTTTTCAAATATCTTGATAGTAATACTTTTGCAGGTTATTTCCTATTATTGAAAATTATACCTTTCTTCATTTAGGGTTTTTCTTTATTCATCTGCCTACTTGACTTTTGTGGAGGGAATGTCTTTTTGTCTTTGTGATGGTTAGGGTCTGTTTATTTTACATTTTTTCAGTTTTCAGTTTTTTAATTTTTCCTTCACAAAACAGAAAACTGGAAACTAAAAACTGACAAAGCAAACAGGCCCTTAATGTTTGGACAAGATATTTTCATTCTTGCTCTCCACGCTTAACTTTAAATATCAGCCATTCAGATGTGTTTAACCGGAGATGCAACATGGCCCACTGGCAGACCTAGCTTCGATCTTCTTTATTTGATAATTCTAAAAATTATATTAATAGCAATCAATTTTAAATTTATCATCTCATACATGTTATCTAAATCACTTACTATTATTGGATCAATCCTAATGACTTTGACTTTAATTTGCTTGTCATTAAAAGCATCAAATTCAACCCACTGTCATGGAAATTCTAGTGCGAAGTGGGAAACTAAAATGGAAGGGACGTGATTTCTAGCCTTAACATAAAACTGTGTATAAGGGTGTTGAATGTTGAATGCTGAATGCATTTATAAAGATTGACTCGGCTTTCTTTCTTTCACACAATAAAAACAGTGGGGGCTGCAGAGCGTTCTACAATGGGGAGGGGCAGTGATGGACCATGATGGTCTGGGTAGGTTTTTACAATTTTACACAATAGTGAGGCATTTTATGAATTGAGACATTAGGTTAGAGTTAAATACTTAGTGATCAAAGTACCAAGCATCTACGACAAAAACTAATAAAAAACTATTAACTAAATACAAATTATTTCCCCAAAAAAATGCAAAATTATTTCGTTAAATCTAAAAAATAGAAAATATTATTAAAAAAATATCTTTCATATGAAAAAAATCATATTTTACATTTAATAAGAAATATATTTTAAAAAATCTAAAAATTAATATTTAATTCTAACAAATATACTGTAATGTCTAATAGAATAGGAGCTAATAATATTTACGATTGACTTATAAATAAATATAATATTTAGGTTTGTTAAAATTTAATATTGCAACTGAATTGGAAAAAAAAAAATAGGTTAATGTTAGGAAATGCAAGATGTAGGATTGAAATGCATATTTGTTTGTCTAACATTGTCTTTCATCGATTTTTTTTCACTATTTTGCTTTAATTTGTTTAAATTCGTTAATCATCTTGTTTGCATTTGTATAAATAATCATGTGTCTAAACAAACTAGTGATAATTTTTAGTGCTCGTGGTAACAGCGATCACTCATTGACTTTTATTATTTGTGGGCCGAGGTCCTATAAGGCGTATATGCAATGACCACTTTACGCAATTTGTTGTCCTCTAGACCATCATGTTATTACTCACACTTGAAGTATCTTTATAAGAACAAAAATTTATATTATATGATATACTTTATTATCTCTCTGTAATAGATAATTCTAATTTTAAAATAAACGTTTAAAAATAAAGTTATAAATAAATTATTTATTTATAAATTTTTAAAAATCATTATCTATACATTTATTATTTGTAGTTATTTGTATCATATAGGAATGAAAACTATAGTAAAATAATAGTTTTTATTTCTTATTCAAATTTATGTTTGAATTAGGATGAGTGTAGAATGCCTCATAAAACATGGCAAATACACATTTAGAATTAGAGTAAATGGGGATGAATACAATTTAGCCAAACCTCAATAGTAATTCTATGTTCATTGTTACTTTTTTTTTTAACTTATTGTTATTCCAAAATAATCTAATCAATTTACCTTAAAATCTTTTAAGTTTTCAACGTAATTGATTCTAACAAAATCAATTATATTCAAAATTAATTCTAACATAATCGATTCCAACAAAATCAATTATATCCAAAATTAATTCTATTAACAGAAAACCAAACATAAACATATTACTAATATGATAGGCACTAATTAATAAAGCTTGATACTATGTGATCTGTTAACATTTTAGCATTATATGTCAACGAATTATTAGCCTAAGTGGAAGGGGCTTGGATGCTTGAAGTATGAGATTCTAAGTTCAATTCAGGAATTCATATGTGTGAACAAAATACTATTGTGAGGGATTCTCACTTAGATGCCTGATCATACTTAGGGAGTTTAATCTCTTACCTGTTAAGTAAAAGGTTACTTTGGAAAACCAAAAATATATTTTAATATTATACTGTTTCATACGATAATATTGTAAGATGTTACATTATATGATATACTATTATACTCTTACTATTACAATTAATTTTAATATTAAATAATTACTTACGAACAAGTAAATTATAAATAAATAATTTTATTTGTACATTATATGATATACTACTATGTTTTCACTATTACAAATAACTATAATCTTAAATAAGTATTAGAAAATAAAATCATAAATTATTTATTTATTTATGAACTTTGAAATAAATATTATTATATTATATTTCTTATTGGTACTTATGTGTATTATATAAAAACAAAAACTACATTAAAATAATTTTTCCTCATTAATTAATTTTTCATTTTTATTTTTCCAAAATAGAAAAAATATAAATTGGCTATATAGGTATATGGCCTTTTTTTCCAAGTGTGCTGTAGGGTTGAACTTATTAGTAGTAGGAAAAAAATCTTTTGAAATTACATCAAGATTCAGACTTAGTTCACTAATCAGTACAACTCACTGATCAAAAGAACTCTGGTTTTGGCTTGCTTTAGACTTAATACTCAATATCCGAATTGTTAATGACAACTCAGAGTGCACACTATTCTCTTATAAAAGGTTGATATTTAGCCTCTAGCTGACTATAAAACCTATGGTGCCTTGGTTAGGCTCCTCAACAAAGACTGAGAATAATGAGTCACAAATTTAGGACCAGAAGCATAAAAAACTATATCTTGATATGTACACAAATTATCATCCCACAACATATTACCTTATATTGCTGAGCTATGTGGACTCCACTAGAACTACTTTCAATTTGAAACATACACGCTTGATTCCCTGTATTTACTACATCTCCATGCTATGCCCAAATCCAATAATTGGCATAAACCCCTACTTGTAAATGGACATGTAACTATTGTCTCATCAATGGATACTTAACTTTTGTCTCATCAATGAACTGTTATGTTTGACATGCTACCCTTATAGATTTTTCACACCATTATAAAATTCTGGTTTAATCCTTCATCTATTAGGATGTAATCTATCATACATCCATGATTGGCTTGAAGAAAACATTGTGTATGAGTAATCTTAAACCTTACAATTTTTTAATGACACCATGCTATTACTTTCAAGCATATTCAATTTGTCTTTAAATTTTTTTATTTAATTACTTTTAATTTTAGTAAACAAAAATTTTACAAAATTTCAACAATATCTCCGTTTAAATTATAAGCTTCCATCATTAATTAAATAATTTAATACGTTCAACAATCGAAGACATCATTAAAAGGTCAACAACACAATAGACATTTTTTTTAACAAAGGCATTACAGCTAGTAATTTATCCTAAGAGTTTAGGAGAAGGGGATGGTGTGATTCGAACATAGGACCTCACACTCAAAGGGTTAGGAGATAATCACAACATAATGGATATATTTAAATAGTTACATATTAACAATTATATGCAATCCACATAATCCTAAAAATAATTATAGAGCGCATCCCCTTATAACTCTATAATATGCATATCTTGCAATCTTCACAAACACAAAGAATTCCACAGCAAACAATGCAAACAAGTAGGAAAATGACCTCTATGCCTTTTCCCCCAATTATGCAATCCTCATTTCCTATAATTCTATCATAGAAATCATAAGTCTCTATCCTACATACATATTAAATCATATAAATAATAAGGATTTTATTACTAATCTCTAGTGCAGTGCACAAAACAGAGAATGAAAAGCTCCCCCTACACGCAACCAAATCCAAAACTGAAATCCAATCCAGAAAATCCAATATGAATAAATATTCCACACTTGTAAGCATTGATGCAAAAAAAACATACAATAAAATTAGACAAAAAAAGGCAAACGAAACCTCTCAATGTCAACGCTGTCAGTGATACCCTTCAATATAATTACCATGCAATGCATTAAAAAAATAACACCTTCGGCAATGAAAACGAACAAAAAACTAAGCCTAATCGGAAAACTAAATCGGTTAAATTGTGTGCCAATGTCTCAAGAATGAAAAAATCTATTGATAATTAAAATAAAAATTTATTAAAAATATTAATTTGACACAAATTTGTCAATATACCTGGTGATAATATTAAAAAAAATAAAATAAAATCTGCCTATAAACTCAATCGTAACTGTGATAACAAATAAAAATAGATTTAATAAAAAACCCGTCGGTAAGGTATAGAATTTTAAAAAATTTAATTTAATTATTGTCCATTTGTAAATCAAGGAAAAAAGAAAAAAATTAATTTAAAATTATATTTAATTGTACTCATTAGTATCCCACATAATTCTTGTAGTGAAGAAAAAGGTTTATATGGATGTATTATAATAGATATAAATTTTTCTTGGTGAACCTAGGATGTTCCCCACTGAAAGTCACAAACGTGGATTTTGTCTTTAACTACGATACTTTTTCCAATTTTCAACATAATTTTATACTTTTATTTTTTCCTCAGCTGTACATTTTATCCCACTCAATATTTTTGGTCAACACCGTTTTGGTCAACACTCCGATATCCCACATAAGTTGGGCCTAGCCCATATGTACTTTGGGCCAAGTCGTAACTTGTAAAGAATGACCCAACTCCGTTTTGGCAAAGCCCATGCATAACTTCTTCCCACTTTCTCCCATCCAGCTGAAGCAGCAGTAGCAGACAGAAAGAGCCTCTTTCCCCTTTGTTATCGAGTACTAAGCAGAGAGAAAGAGCTCTCGTCTCCATTCTTTTATGCTGGTGAGTACCCAGTAACGAGTTCCTCTCTCTCTCTCTCTCTCTCTCTCTCTTTCTGTATGTGCGCGGCAAAGCTCAGAGAAGCACGGACAGAATCAATGTGAAATTCAATTTTTCTAGTCAGAGCTCGATGTTTGGATAATTAAGATTCAAAAATGCTTTTTCCATTCAATGCGTCGATTTGGGTTTTGTTGGATCGCATTACAACCTGCGTTTTCCTTCTTCTTCTTTCTCTTTTTATGGTTTAATCGTTATCGAGGAACTTTAGTCTGACTACACATCGATTGGATGCTTCGGGTTAGGGTTTAGTAGGGTTTAGGGTTTTGTTGATTTTCTGTGCAAAAAATTGTTCTTGGGATGGATTGGCTTGTTCTGTGTATTACATTGTCGTGGTTTTAATCATATGTAATAAAGATGATTAAGGGGATAAAAAGATTGGTTCTTTTGTGGGAATGAATGGATGAGGTCTAACTTCTGAAATGGTATGGTTTGAGCTTTGTAATTGAGAAATTCGTTCTGTTTGATGCTTAACAATGGTTACTTCTTTCTGTTTTTAAGCAGAAGAACACGATTGGAATGTTTTCTGCCGATTCGTGATTATTTTCTGCCTCTGAGCAAGGTGATGGGTCTGGAAAAGGATCCTCGTGTGTTTTTAGATGTCTCTATTGATGGGGACCCTGTGGAAAAGATTGTTATTCAGGTAATAGGCAAAAAGAGAAATTTCTTGTTTACTGTCTCTTTTGGCATGCTCTCAATTTGTAACGATAGTTGAAAGCTTGCTCTCGGTCTCATGAATTTGTGTGAATTTTCTCTTTTGAAATGGTGCAGCTTTTTGCCAGTATTGTTCCCAGGACAGCTGAGAATTTCCGGGCACTTTGTACAGGTATCTTTAGATTGTTCAAATAATCATCCCTTTACCATCATTATCTATTTTTTAGTAGTTTGGTTCTTGCCTGGGCAAAACACACTTCATATGAGTACTGAGTGATGTCAAATTGTGGAGCTTCTTGCTGACCAAGGACTTTTGGTTCACTATTAACTGGTAAGGTAGGCACTAGTGTGATTGGGGTCAGGAAGTTATCTGCCTCCAGGATCAATTCCTCTGTCACTCAACTTAATGGCAAAGTTCATCCTTTCCCTAGGTCTAGGTACCTGTTCCTCTTCCTCTTCTGTAGTTGCATACATGGGGATGGGAGTGGGACTTGAGTTTGAATATTTATATGAATATGAACTAGGTACTTTGTTTGAATTGTTATCCCTCAAATTTAATTTATGATCCTTTTGTTAGTTGACTGACTTGAATCACATGACCCTAATTTCTATGAAATGGTTTGTAAGGTAATCCTTTGTACAATGAAAAATTAAATGTATTCTTTCAGGGGTTTTTACTGTAATTCTGATGTCTTTTGTTCGTAGGTGAGAAGGGCATTGGGGAATCAACCGGGAAACCTTTGCATTATAAAGGAACAAGTTTTCATCGAGTAATCAAAGGTTTTATGGCTCAGGTAAGTTTCCTTTCATGGTTATTCTATGCATGGTTGTCAGAAGCTAATTATATGGCCGAAAACTTGTCATCTTGGATATGAGTACTATGTCTAAGTGGGCTGTTAGTGCAAACTTGCCAAGTAAATTGTGTTTGTAAAGTTGTGTGGCAGTTAGGGCTCCAGCAGAGAACTTTTGGAGTTCGACATTGCCTTTTGCCTTATTTCTGGCGTGCCTATGAGTATATTATAGTTCTATCTTTTCAATATCTGATGATTCACCAATTTTTGCTCTCTTGTCTTCACAGGGTGGTGATTTTTCAAGGGGTAATGGTATGGTTTTTTTTTGTTTCCTTGGTTTACCCAATTTGATCTGTAGATCCCCTTTTTAACATCTAAACTTCTATTCCTTTACTGAGATTTGTAAAAGCAACCTTTGACTGGTTAACAGGCACTGGTGGAGAAAGTATATATGGAGGAAAATTTGCAGGTAAATTTACTTTCGAGGAGAGAAGGATTCTTATATATCCAACATTTGAAAAAATGTCACACTAGGTTGATTGGTTTCATGATTTATCATTTGACTATACATACAAGTATCTTTTGTTGCAGATGAAAATTTCAAACTAACACATGATGGTCCTGGTGTTCTTTCCATGGCTAATAGTGGTCCTAACGCAAATGGGTCGCAATTCTTTATTACCTTCAAACGCCAGCCGCATCTTGATGGGTATACAATCTTTGCATGTTCTTGGTCAAGTTTGATGTGTTTGAATCTGTTGTTCACCATTCTGACTGTGCAATCTGGATTTCCTCCTGTTGTTGGTGTCTCCAAAATTTTGTACTTAACGTTGTTCTTCAGTTCTGTTGTTGCTGCTACTGTGCTTTTTTTGACTATGTGGGCTTATTTTTATGTTTTCATTTGCTCCAAAAGTTTGAGTTTCTAATGTCAACAAGCTTTGTGTTATCAAGTGGCATGGTTTTTAGTTAAGTCTTTCATATCATGTTGCAGAAAACATGTTGTTTTTGGGAGAGTTGTCAAGGGGATGGAAATTCTGAAGAAAATTGAGCTAGTGGGAACATCTGATGGGAAACCTATCCGGCCAGTTAAAATTATTGATTGTGGTGAATTCTTCGAGACAAAAAATCGGCATACTGCTGGGAAGGAGAAAGGTACTTGTTAAAGGGATTAATATTGATGATTATAAACCTTGGCATCATTTCTATACGTTGCAACATTTAATTGTTTGTAATGTATTAACTGTTTCTCATTTTAGGGAAAAGGAGAAAATCAGGGAAATCCCTTACTTCTGATGACAGTTCTGACAAAAAATCAAGGAGTAAAAGGAAAAAATATTCCAAAGACGCTAAGAGGAGAAGGCGATACTCAACATCTGATAGTGATAGTGATAGTGGTAGCGACAGTTATTCCTCAGATTCTGACTCAGACTCAGCTTCAGATTCTGAATCGGATTCATTGCGTTCTGATTCAAGTTCCTCTAGCTATGGGAAACACACGAAGAGGAAAAGAAATAAGAGCAAGCATGGGAAGAAGAGGAGAAATGGACGAAAGCAGAGGAGGAAAAGCAAGTACAGTAGAAGTAGAAGATCAAGACACAAGTCCAGGTGGTTTGGTTATATAACTAGCCTTTAGCTTGGCCTTTTTTCCAATACTATTCTTCTCTCGGTGCTTTAACTGAATTATTTTCTTTGTTTCAGGAGTTTGGAGGGTTCAAGTGATACAGAAACTGAGAGTTCTAGTGCTAGTGGCAGTAGTACTGATGAAGAGAAAGTTGATCGTCGTGGCTCTGCTCGTAAAGCATGTGCTGACAATAAACTACACAGAAATCTAGGTCTGCTGTTTGTATAATCTTTTGTGTGTCTCCTGCATCATCTCACCCCCACTTTTCCCGGTGTGGAATAGGGTGGAGTAAAAGGACATTTAAGAATACTGTTGTGTAGATATTGCTGTCTAAGCTATAGCTGCTCATACTGCAGACGTTGCAGACACTGGAAAGAAGTCTTCTAGCCCACCCCTACAAAGTCAAACTATTCCAGAACAGGGGATGGATCCCAAGGCTAGAAGAATTGTTGATAAGGAATCACATGAAGAAGGTGAAATGTCTCCAGAAAATGGTGAACTTCAGCATAATGGGCATGATGATACTCAAGCCAATCTGAGTAAACCTGCTAGGCAACAGTCATATTCTGATGATTCAAATCACAATAGGTTTCACCTCTTGGCTTTCTTAGTATCTAACTCTTTTGATATAAATTTTGCTTTAATTTAAATATACACTCTGCACTAGGATTTGAATACATATCCAGCTGTGCTCAGTTTGTGCGATATCTAATTTATCAGACGTGCAAGTCCTGGAAGAAGTCCTGCTAGGAAGTCTGGCGAGCTAAACCAAGGACATGCAGTATTGGCTAGTAGTGGTCAAAAAGCATCCAAACCTGCATCCTTCAAACATAGTCAGGGCATTTCAAAAAGTCCTTCACCAAATGGCATGCCTAAGCGTATAAAAAAAGGACGTGGCTTTACTGAGCGCTACGCCTTTGCACGCAGATATCGCACTCCATCTCCAGAGCGGTCTCCCCGTGGATATCGTTATGGTGACAGAAATATAAGAAGGAACTTTGACAGGTATGTCTATACCATTTTGCTAAACTGGTTTCTTCGAAAATATTGGATATTGGTCTGACTTTTTATGAGTATTTGAAGAAATACAAGTTATCGAAGCTATTCTGAGCGCTCACCACCTAGACGTTTTCGAAGCCCACCTAGGGGCAGGAGCCGTCCAAGGTGCTTTCTCCCTCTCATTTGTTTGAATCTGTCATGTAGTTAGCCCTTGTTAGTTGTTAATTTCTTGTCCTTGGGAAAATCGAGATCTTAATGAGTTGTGTTATTTATACTCATAGAACATGGGACATTGTGCCGACTTACACCCCATCTACCATTGGATAGGTTTGAACCCCATTCAAGTAGGGTCCACTCCTCATTCAATGGTGGATGAGGTGTGAGTCGACACGGTGTCTCATTTTCTATGAGTACAAATAACATTTTTTTAAGAATATATTACTGGATATTTGCTATCTTGTATGCATATGCTGCAGCATGAAAGATATTTCACTTGTGAAATGAATTTTCTTCAAACTATAACTGCATTTTCTTTGTTATTTTGTGTATTTTAGCATGCCTCTGTCCTTCTGTTTTGCATTATTCTATAATTTATTGCATTCGAATACAAACACATGGGGTTTCTTTTTCATATAAAAATAATACTGCATACATGAGCTTCACATACTTATCTTTTCAGATATCAGAGCAGAAGAAGTCGAAGTGGGAGCATCTCTCGCAGTCCAGTGCGTGGCCGCTTTAGGGATCGTGGCCGCAGCCGGAGTCCAGTACGCAGTCCTAGTCCTGAAGACAGGCGGCCTCCAATTAGTGACAGATTAAAATCCCGACTTGGTCCTCGAAGTGATCAACAATCTCCAGACAGGAGGAGGAGGTCAAGGTCCAATTCTAGGAGTAATGGCTCTTCTCGCTCCAGATCCCCTGATGCCACACCACCAAAGCGATATGATAAGAGGACTTCTGTGTCTCGTAGCAGGTCTAGGTCAAGCTCGTCATCTGGACAAAAGGGTTTAGTTTCTTATGGAGATGCGAGTCCTGATTCTGGGGCAAGTTAGGAGGTATCATCATGGTGGCAGCAAGTCCCAAGTCTCAACAGGAGCTGAAATTGCTATACACATCCTATTACATTCCTTAGTTATGTTGGGCATTGTGGCTATAATGCGAGTCTGCTTATTTAGTCTCATGTCCTTAGTTGAGGTCGGATGTTTAAGCCTGAAGACACAGCCAGTTGAAAGTGTCGTGGTTTGGCTGAACATCAGGTCTTCTGGCATGTTAGTTCGAGAAAGACGTTATTATTGGTGCCGAAACTTTAATGGATGCGCGTCTTAAATGGGATCCAATTGTACTTGTCTTAAGTTGGCGTGGTTGTGTTTATTTATTGTTTCTTCATAATAAATATTTTTGTTGACAGCATATTTTTCCCTGAAATTCTTTCTTCCCTCCCCTGGAAGAAAAGGTGCAATAGTATCAGTTTTTAAGTTCAAATTGTTGTTACTGTTCGGTACTTGACAAAGATTATTGGAACTATCAAACGTGTTTTAAGCTATGATGCATTGGTAGTTCATCACTCCGTATCGATAGACACTTTGATGCTTAAAGATGTGTTAAATTTATTTTTTTAGGTGATTTTATAAATTGGTTTGTTCATAAAAGTTATGGATATATATTTGTTTTTTTTAAGCTAGTTATGTTAGAAGTAAAGTAAATTTAACAACACGTTGACAATATTGTAGTTATGATAAAAGTTAAGTAAATTTAATGACACGATGATAATATTATATTAAATTTAATATATAATTAGTATATGCACATGTATTTATACGTTTTAAATTTCATAATTTTACTATATTTCCGTATTGATATCAGATTGTATCAAAATTATATTTTATCTTTGTGCTTCATAGGTTAAAGCTCCTCAACACTAGTTCTTCTAGTTGATAAACTAAACTTGTCATCAAGTTAGTAGATTTCATTGTCATGATTAATATTTACCATGATAAATATTTCTTGATAAGGTTGAGATAAAATTTTGAAGGCAAATTGTATTGTTCTCTTTTAAGATTTTGTTAAATTTACTCTAACTCTCCTTTATTTATAAAATTTATTTACAAAATTTGAGTTTAAGAAATCATTATATAATCTTTTCGAGTCTATATAATCATTACACCAGTCTTGGTTTTTGCTTTATATCTTTGTAGGTGCAGGATATAAATGAAGAAGGAGTAAGAAGAAGAAATTTTGGCACCAAGCTCGAGCCTAGCAGATTTTCACAACCCAAATACCAAAGAAGAACCATAGAACACACGGGAGTGAAGAGGGAAGGTTCTGAGAGCGTAACTGGAGCTGGAGCCGGAGAGTTCCGAGCTCATCAACACTCTGCATTCTTTACTGTGTCCATAGATTCTTTTATTGCAGTTTCAATTTTCTGTTATTTCTGTTAGCATGTAATTGATTACCTTAGTATGTGAAGGGGATTGAGTCGGTTATTTCAGTTTTGAGGGTTGCTCCTAGATTACCTTTGTTCATCTCTTGGCTTGGTGATCTACCTTTGTATACAAGTCCTGTAGGGTATCTCATTATAAAAAAATATTAAAAATTAAAAACTAAAATTTACAATTTTCAATATTTATTTCATAAAATTTGAAAAACTGAAAAATTGAAATTGAAAACTAAGTACTGCTTTACAGCTTTAGCTTAGCTTTTCTGTTTGTGAAGGCTTAAAAACTAAAAAGCGAACTAAATTTTCGCGCTTTTTCGCTTTTTCCTTCACAAAACAGTAAAACCTAAAATCAAAACTGTAAACTAAACCTGAACCCAGAAAGAAATGCTCTAAAAATTCAAATCAAAACATTTCCAATTCCCATAAAAGACCTTTTTTCCTGTAAGCCCAACAACATAAAAGACCTTTTTTAGTTCTATTGATGATTGTGGGTTATAAAAACACTTTTCAACATGGGCAACCTTTTTTTTGCAGGTTATAAAAACCAGTTATTGTGATGGTAGTTGGTTGTACTGTGTTAGTAAAGCACAAAAGAGCATAATGACATAATTGTTTTTCGAGAAATGATATTTTGACACCCACATAAGTGTAGACATCCGTATGGGTCCTATGTAATGTGAGAGAAGTGATGGAGAGAGAATAAATTGAGAAAAAAAGTAAGTGGTGGGACCCATATGTATTGTGAGTGAGGTGCTTGAGTGTTTGATAAAATGGAGTGTCGAAATAGTAAAACCCTTAATTTTTTATCACACTTGAGATGTTTGCATCCAAGCATTAAAATTTTCCATTTCTTTTTTCGTATTGGTAATTGGTGTATGTAGAGCGTCCCATTATTTCGTTGTATTAGGCGGACAAAGACTGATTATGGAATTTCATCAAATATAGGTAGGATTTAAAACGGTACATATGATTAAAACCCCAGGAATTTAATCACATAATTAATTTTGTTAATATTTTAAACACTGGACACTGTTCAAGAAAGTAACATTTTCATTTTCATTTTTTTTTGGGCTCAGCGGATAAGTGCTATGTTGTTCCTTTGAAAGCCAACAATAATAGGCCTTTTGAAAGTCATAGGCCCTTGGCTACATAGGCTAGAAAGCATGCTCCATTTTTCAATTTAGGACATGATTACAAGCTCCATTGAAAACCACGGGCCCTTAGCTACGAAGGCTAGAGAGCATTCTGGTCTTCCAACTGTAAGACCCAAGCAACTGTGGGCCTGCCATGTGGATGTAAACACTTTGCACTATAGTGGGATAGTAAACTTTGACTTTGTTTAGTGTATGGGTATGTTCACTTAGCCTAAAATACCCTCATCTCCCTACACTGCTTGGTATAAGTCTTGCACCGATCCTACCTTGGAACTTTGGCAGGAAAAATTTAAAATTCCGATTGTTTCGCGAGGAAAAATTCCCACAGAGACATAGTAGTGAGATTAACCCGTTATACACTCATCATGTCTGCTAAAACAAAAATCTTTCTAAGTAGCGTTTTTGTAATTTGCAGCCTCTATGCTTTCAACGAGAAAGATGCTTTGGACTTCACCCATTACATTTTAATCGTTCGTGTCATCCTGTGGAATTTTATAGGGGCTGCTGGAGATATTTAATCACACATTCATGCGGGGTCCAACTTGAAAGGTACTTAGAACAATATGATGTTCATGGGACCAAAAAGCGCACTTCCAAGTTCTTTCCCTATCCATTTATCTAGAAAAACAGAATACGACTTATCAAATAACTTTTCAATTTTAAGATACAAGGGTGTTTGAACTTTGCTCACTAATCACATCTTATCAACTGAACTCTCAACATGCCAATTAGTGATCACACATTCACATTTTATCTACAATCTTTCTACCAATTAAAGCAAAGGAAAGAAAAAAACTATGAGAGATTTAGTGCAGTTAGTAGTTAATTGGATTTTTTTAAGCATATAGTTAGGGTCTATTTTTATCATATATGTGAAAAAGGTCTCGTGATCAATGATTTACCTTTTAAAAAAATTCTTACCTTCAAAACATTAGTTATTGTTATGGACAGTGAATACCTAAAAAAAAAAGAAAAATACTAGCATCTCTTAACTGCAAATAGTATCTAAATAAAGCATCCATTAGCAAACATATTATTCTTAATTTTCTTTAACTCCTTTGATCGATCACAGCGACAAATATGTATTTCAGACTTGATGTGTGTGCCATAGTGTGTTCATAAAATCCACACAAATAATGGATCTATTTTCCCTTTTTATTTGGAATTTTTTCGATACCCTACAAAATTTATGGGTACCGATATCTTCTAGATAATTCATAATTAAAAATTGATTACGTGTTCTACTAATTAAATTTATTAATATTTTAAATATTCATAATTAAATCATAACCTTTAGATTTAAAAGAATATCGGTATTTTTGGGATACCATAATAAAAATCATTTTTCATTCTTTTTTTTCCCTTCTTTCTTAAAATTTGATTCTGATTTTAAAAAAATTATAAGTGAAGAAATTAAAATTACTAAAAGATCGCACCAAAAAAAAACCAATGAAATTCACTACATGTGAGAGAAAAAAAATTAGGTATCAAATTTTAAGTGAGGAATAGAGAAAGAAAAAAGAAATAAGACGTAGAAATTTAATTCTTGCTACCCTTTACAAAAAAGGATAATACTAAAATGCATTTCATGAGAATCAAAATTGGGGGGAGAGAGAGAGAGAGAGGGAGAGAGAGAATGTACCCACGAAAATTGAAAAGGCTGGAAAAACAGATAAAAGGAAAAAAAAAAAAGGATAGCTTTTTGAATTGGAGGTGCACAAGTGTGTGAAGAAAAAAAGAAAAACGGCTTTTGAAAGAAAGAATTGAAAGCAACCTGCTAGAGTGAGTGAGAGAGAGAGTGGAGCACTTGCGCTTGTGAGTGAAGAAGCTCTTTTTTTCTCTCTTTCTTTCCGTTGTGCTGTGGGCGGAACTGGAGTGGGTGAGATTTTTTAACGTTGTACGGAACATCCTATGAACATCATCAGCTAGTGTCAGAGTGTGTTTTTCTTTTTTGTTTGGCCTTTGGCACATGAGTGTGGCCGACACTGACTACACTGATGGCGTCTAAAACGGCGTCGTCCGCGGACGAAGAAGGCGTAGCGGTTGCTTCTTCGGTTCCAACGGTTGATGATAAAAGAAGTAAGCATCGGATTCTCGCGGAACTCAAGCGTCTCCAACAAGACTCCAAATTCCTTGAGGTTCTCTTCTCTGTCTTCACCATCCATCTCCTCTTTTTCTAAGCTTCATTTTTTCCTTTCTTTTCCTATGTTGTCCAAATCACACACTCCCTTTGTTCCCAAGTTCAAAGTTTGTTAATTTAGATTAGATTATCATATTACAATCTTGGTGTTATGGCTGAGACTAATATTTATAAATAGTGCAACTCTGAATTGGAAAGGAAGTAGCCTAGTAGGGTCTCATTGTAGATGGGATGTGCATAAGATGATAAATTTTCTCTGTTTTCGTTTGACTTGGGAACTCCCCATTTTGATTTGGTTACTGGGTTACTAGATGCTTACCCCCAAGTTGACAAGAATCTAATTTTGATGCCAAATGCATGTATCATCATCCCATTGGGTTTGGAAGGAAAGTCCATTGCAAAATGCCTATTCGAAGTTGAAGTATATGTGGATGGAGAACCGTGTGAAATTGCGAATTGTTTCTTCTGATGAGAAATCTGTCAACTGCTTGAAAATTCACCTAGCTACATCTTTCATTTCATTGAAAGTGAACAAAAAAAAAAAAAAGAAAGAAAAGAGAGAGAAGGAAAATTACAATACAGTAACCAAAAGAGGAGAGTTTCAATTTTATCTGGCCAATGTCACACATTAAGCATTTCATAGGCTTAACATCCCAGCCTATAGTGCCTCTAATGGGCATAGCAAGCTTGTTTAAAAAAATCTTAAAGAAATAAGGGCGCATCACTGTTATTGGTTGTAGCTTTTGATCTAGTGGAAAGTGCTTAACCCAACAAGTGGTATCAAAATAAGGTCATGAGTTTGAATCCCCAATTGACATTGGGAGACATTGTTGGTTTTATTTGGCCAAAGTCACCTTTTAAATTCAATGGGCTTAACATTCTGATCTACAGTGCAATTCCTTCTGCTTGATGCGTTTCTGAATATTTTTTAGGAAATAAAGTTGTATTCTCAGAGTTTCTTGTCCATATTTCATGTTATTCTAAGCTTTTAGTTCGTGTAAATTATTCTATCTCGTCGTAAAGATGGGTACTTGATAATGGCTTCTGTTGCATTGCTTTCCTATCTGCCTAAATAAATGTTAGGCCGTTTTCCAAAGTTGAGTGTTTTCTTTTCTGTTTCCTCATTCCTGATTCATTTTCTGTAATTTCTCTTTTCTTGAATACTTTGCAGGAAGAATTGGAAGAGCTTGAGAAAACAGAAAATGTGTCAGCCATATGCACAGAGTAAGCACTCATCGGTTTTTCCTCTTCTTTGTGAAAGAAAATCCTGATAAATTGTTCATATAATGATTTTAAATTGACTTATTTCCAGCATTTGAAACTGGTGAGTTCTTGTTGGCCCATTTGCCAGACTTTAAATAAAAATTTCTCACTTTATGGATCCATTGTCAACTTGTGGGCTGAATGCAGCTTTAAAGCCTGGTTTCCTTAGCATATTCTACTAAATAATAGTATGGCTTAGAAGTTTATCTTATTAGTCATGTGCTTTTGTTACAATATGATTATATGGCTTAAACAATTTCACTTGACATACTGCAGATTGATGCAAAACATGGAAAGTAGGCCTGATCCTCTTCTTCCTGAGTAAACCTCTATCACCTAAATATGTATATTGTTTCTTCATTGTAGTTGTAATGCATAATCATTAGTTTTCTCTGATAACAGAATACATGGACCTGTAAACCTGTTATGGGATAGATGGTTTGAAGGACCACAGGATCCACACGAATGTAGATGTTTGATACTTTGACTTGAAGCACACATAAGTAGAACCTTTCGTTACAATCTAATGTTACTCTTTCTGCATAACAGTGACTGTGGAACCCGAGGAAATGTTTGATGGCATTATATTACCATGTACAATAATTCTTTTATGGATCCTTAGTTTGTTGCTTAAGAAAAGTTGCTGCATTGAACAACATGTTTGTATAGTCACTTTATTTTATTGTATCCAGCTGAGAAGTATTAGTTTGTGCATACATGAATCCACCTGGAGACACTATAACAGCATTCAACCAAGAAGGGGGAGGCATTTGGAAAGGCCTGAAAACTTGGCAACTAAACCTGAATGAGAACGATAATTTGGGTGGGGTTGGCAAAGAAAAAATATAGAAAATGTTCATAATCCTTATAGTCAAAAGTAAAATTTGTTTGACATTGTGAAAAATTTGTTACTATAGATGTGATAAAAAATTATTTATTAATGGATTATTTATCAAGCGTCTAGCTTTTCTCTTTTATCACCCTTTTAGAAAATCGCTTTCAGACGGTTTGTGTGGATTTTTGCCATTAAATTCCTCTGGCCCTGAGTAGATGCTCTCAGTCTTAATCATGAAGCCCTTCATTTCATCTTGAGTGTTACCTGGCAGGCTGGCTCCATCTTTAGCAGAGAGCTAATTGGAAAGGGCAAAGGAATTGACAAGAGAGTAAACAAATCTTATGGGCCGCTATTATTGCAGGCCTTTCATTAAAGGTGTCCCTTTCTTATGAGTACTTTTCCTTAAATGGGCTGAATCCGCAAGATCTTAATGCATGCAGCTCCACCTACTACTCGAATCTCGGCACAGGTAACCGGCGTTGGTTGATAAAGATAGAGGAATCAAGGAAATTTTTGAACACGACCAACCAAAAAAAAAAAGAAGGAAAGTTTTTGAAGTTGAATTAATTTTTAAAGTGAGGAAATAAGGTGCATGTAGTTTAGATTATTTAGTAAATTAAGATTACAATATAATTTATTTAATCAAGAATGTTTGAACTCTTTCCTATTCTTAGGGCAAATTACAATGTTCTTTTATAATATTTGATGAAATTCATCATGACTCATTATTTTTTTTTATAAAATTAGCTCAGCAGGTTTGTGAATTTGTGAAATCATTACGGTGGTTTCTATTGAGTTTATAAAATTATTATATCACCCTCTTTTTTATTATACAATGAACAGTGCATTTCGAGGAGTATAGTGTTACTGAACAAATAAATGAGATTTGGAGTGAATTTTATCAAATTTCATGGAAGATCGATGTAATTGACAGAAATGAGTCTTAGAAAATCATGTATATGTGGATGTGGCAGTGAAAACTGAAAAAGCAATGATGGTGTATATGGTGGGATCATCTGATGGAGACGAAACTTTCAGGCAAGCAGGAGCGACTGATAGGGCACAAAAGTTATAATGGTGTGGTTGAATTGGACATTGTGTATGATATAGTAGTGTGAGTAATAAATGCCTGTGATAGAAATAATGGTGGACTTGCATGTTCATTAGGGACTAGACAGATTAACGAAATTGTGTTCCCGCTGTTGAAGATATTTGAAATCTAACTAGTAACTACTAACATGGTAGTAAGTAAGAACAATGTGAAACGATTTTGATCGCAAACAAATTTAATACGGGATACATGTTCGGGTAAGGCTTTATGCGTTACTTTTCTCCCCAAATCCAGTTTCTCCCTTCATTCTTTAAAAATCATTTTTGGGTTAACATTCTTGATCAATAACATAAAATAAAACTCTCGTGTTTTTTTTGTAATAATATTTCAATAACTATTCAAGAAAAGCAAGTATTAGTGAGATGAAAATACACGCCTTCACATTAGTTATGCAAACAACTAAACATCTCACTCTCAAGCTTCAGCAAAAATAGGGGGTTGGCGTTTTTGCAAATGAAGGCCATAACCAAGTGACCCCCTTAGCAATACTACATGTAACTATTTTTTTTTTGGGTGGAATAGTACTTGTAACTTTGTATAAGGGTCCACCGCCAGAAAATGAAAAAAACACTGGTCGAAATTTTGTGGTCGCATCTCTTCCTTTGTCCTTGAACTAAACTAAACTAGTAAACTATTGCTCTGTCTCGATTCTCAAGTCTTCAAAGTGCACCCTCTGCGCTTGTATCAGAATGCAATTAGCATGATAAAATGAATAAATTTGTAGTGGCCGGCAGCGGCAGGCCCGCCACCTACACACCATTCCAAAAAACCCCTTATAAATCTAAACCTTTGATTTCCTTATGCTTAATTTCTACATGGATCAGTTGGTCTTAATTTGTTTAGTTTAAGCTTGATACATGAACCACCAGCTGATTTTACTTAAGTTTAATTTCTTAATTGTGAAAGTACACTACTAAATTATTTAGTCATAGACTGCATAATATTCTGTTTCTCTTAGCAATCGGCATGAGAACAATTGCTACGAGTGAACACAATATTTAATTTGGTGCAACTTGCGAGTATTTTTAGCAGTGAAGCTCGGCTCCAACGTCTGCAAGTGGCACTTGCGAACCCTTTTTGTTATGGATTAGTTTTTGTGTTTTTGTCTGTTATCTTCTCTTCTGTGTATATTAGGAGTTAGGTTAGGAGTTAAGATCTCATTTGGTACAAGAAATTAAACTTGGATATATTGCATCATCGTACATCAGCTTTTACAATAAAAATGCAAAGAGTTGGCATTCTGGACTCAAAATTTATAATAAAATTCATGGGAAACTTCAACACATATGATTATAGCAGGTGGAAGACTTGACCATCATCACGAGCCCTTGTATGAGTATGGTGTGTATATGTATGGAGTATGAAGTATGGACTATATATATGAATAATGTGCATGAACCAAGAAGTTCTATATATAGACACAGCCATGTTATTCTCAGCCTCCAATGAAGTGCCCCAGTAATGAACTGGCACATAGAGAGAGAGGATCATGTGAGAGTTGGCTATTATCGATGAGAAAGGTCACTGCTTTCGGCCACATGAATTGGTACGCGTCCCAAGCAAATCAGTAGTAAAATGGAGTACGTAGTAACCCTTTGCCGGGCACATACATATCATATTGTAAAAAGGACCGTTAAGCATAATTTTAATTTCCTTCCTCTGCTTCACTTGGACTGTCTAGTTTAATTTCTCCTCCTCTTTGGCTTAATAAATTAATCAATGTTTATAGTTTCATTAAAGATAATTATCCACTAACTGCATGGAAGAACGAGCCAAGACAAGCTCCAGCTAGTATACTAGAACATCCATATTATTGGCTAGTTGCCTGTGGTTGAAGGAAAACAACAACACCACATGCCAAAATTATTTGTTTATACTATTTGTGCTAGTTTCACTGTAATATAACTAAACCTAATCAGATCCTATTTCATTTTTATTTAGCGCTAGCTAAACTTTTTTCCCAATAGTAGGAGATCTCAATCATACAAGAGGCATGTCGTTAGTTCTGCTACATTTTCTTTATTTCATCTACAGAATGAAATTTATACCTAGTCAATGCTATAGCCAGCTAAACTAATTAATCTAACGAGTCTACTAACCCGAAGGATTATCCGACACAAGATATATGAATTCTAGCTATTTTTAAAGCTTATCATAATAGTTGATTCGATTAAATTATATAGTTTTCATAAATATCCCTAGCTTTAAAAATAAGCTCAATTCGCTATCTCCTTCTCAGTTTATAGATTGGAGATTATGTATTCAACTTAGTCCCTCAGATTTATAATAAGAGACAAATTAGTCCCTCGGATTTAAAAACTTTCATATACTAGTCAGTCAAATTTCATAAATGGGTACAAGTTAGTCTCTCTGTCAAATTATTGTCCGAGCTGTTAATAGAAATGTCCATGTGTTCTATTAATTTATTTACGTGTACTGTTAATTTTTGCAATGAGTCCTAACTTGCCTTATTCTTCTACTTTGAACAGAATAAATGATAACTTAAAGTCAAAATATTTCTTCTGAGTAGAGAGCTGTGGTGAGAGAGAAGATGAAGAAAAATGTCTAAATGACTTCGTCTAGATAATCGAGACAAATTAGAACCACTATGAAAATTAGTAGTACAAGTAAACAAGTTAACAATATACGTAAGTAAACTAACAAAATATAGCTCAAATGACAATTTTATAGAATGACTAATTTGTCCCTATTTGTGAAATTTGATGAATTAATCTGGAATTTTTTAAATCCGAGGGACTAATTTGTTCCCGATTATAAATCTAAAGGATTAAGTTGGGGTTTTGAATGTCAATAGAAATTAAACTCTTTCTAATCAATGATTTTTCCTTGTCTTTATTTTTTTCAACTTGTGGAAATAATATTTTTTCCAAACGCTATGGATGGAGGAAAAACCTTGTTTATTGAATAGACTTTCCTGATCGGGGAGTTGATAAGAACATGGATTTAAAAGAAAAGCATACTACTTTATTCTCCCGCATATCATGTGCGCAGATATATCTTTTCTTCCTTCATATCAGCTATCATCATATTTTTGGCTCTTTTATTTACCCTTTACTGGGCATAGGCATGTGATTGCTTGGAGACTGTTTTCAATCAATTTTGAATATTCCAAATTTGATTGTTGTTTTAGATGAGGTCATGCTTAATTATATAATACGTCTTCTATTCTCATAACTGCCACGGTTCATTAGGTTGACCACATAATTAATGGAATCAAATTCGACTGGTTTATGATTTAACCTTTATTTTCACCAGAATGCAAGCATGCCAAGTACTCGTGCACATGAAGAACTTTAACTATTTTCTTGATTTTCCTCTTTTCTTAGAACATGGTGAGATACATATATAGTCTCTTAATTCTTATGATTATCCCTAATTATCCTTGCCATGTTGAATATTCTCTGTTTGGACTCAGATACCAATACATCATACATGTATTATTGAAGTCGAACCATCAAAGAATAATATTACATGCACATTTAATTTCTAATATTGGTAATTATTCACGATCAACTGTACTAGCTAGTACCTTTATCTCGGATTAATTAGAAATTTTTTTTACATAAATTCAAATATAGTCATTTAATTAATTACACACATCAACTAAAAGATTACACATTAAAAACTACATGAATAGCAGTATTCGTTGATAGCTAGGTGGGCATTGAGGGTTCTTAGCTTGTTTCAGCTTTGCGTTGTACTTGGGGTCAGAACTGCTTCAATGTGCCTCTGGCTTGATTATGTAACGCAAGCTAATAAATAGGATCCCTGAAGGCTAAAACAATGCTGCAACGACTGGCGTAAAATATGCCCAAGGATATATCGATACAGGGAACGATTTGCACATACATGAAAGAAAACAAAGTATCCATCCATGTGAATTGGGGAGGGGAATAAACAGTCTTCAAAGTGGTCCAACTACTGAACCTCAGATACAGGAATCAGAATCCCATTTCTCTTTCATAATTGATTCACTATTCCTATATCTGTTCCTGCGCCAATCAAGTAGTTGCTAGTTGCTTCAACCATATTCTAACGAGAAATTAATAGCATGGACACAAACCACTTCAGCACATTTGGACACGATCATAGTAATACAATTCATTCCCACCAAACTTCTATTTGACATATTGACCAATTATTTCGGGATATCGATCACAATCTTCTTTGATAAATATTCTTATATATGAGATGTTGAACTTATATTTATGTACTAGAATTTTCTACTCTGATTCATAAAAAAAAAAAAAAACCTGCTATTCTATCTTAATAGCAGAGAAGACCCATCACCAGATACAATATGGCTTGTATTGTTTGCGCACATTTCTCCTGAGAGTTGAAATATCATATGTATTGATTAATTGTGAATGCGAAATAGTACATTATAACTCTATATACTAGATCGGACATAATTAAATACTAGCTTTTATCTCCATTTTCCTATGTTATTTTTTAATCTACAAACTCTATTGATTTAGGGTGAGTTTATTTCAAATTTTTTTATAAACTTGTTTTACAAAGTATTCCCATCAACTTTAAACACCAAATTTTTAACTTTAAACTTGTTTTACAAAGTATTCCCATCAACTTTATAGTGTTTAGGTGTTTAAGATAAAAATGTTTGAGGTATTCCCACCAAATTAAATGTTCGTGGTACACAACACTTTATTTGATATAACATTACACTTCTTTTATCATATTATCTTTACAACATTGTTTTGGGAAAATAAACACACTTGCAAATACTTTCTCCTTTTAAAAGTTATTTAAACATACATGAAACAAATATGGTACACACAAAATTAGTCATGTGTCAATACTCGATAGTTTAAATTTTTGACATAAATTATTCATGATATTGTATCAAAGTTTTTATAACCAGTTGACCTAGAGTTTAATTCATATTATCCCTTCTTCTTTTTGTTAAGATCCATGCACAGAGCAGAGAAATTGAAACAAAGAGATGGAAAACGAAACTTCCAAAATGGAATTAGAAAATGAGAGGTGAGGTAATTATACGACCAATGTCAAGCCTTATATAGGTTCATGAGAACAACTAATTAATAACTAATTCCTAACTATTTAAGATGATAATATCTTTAATAGACCCCACAAGCTGAAGCATTTGTATTTTAGCATCTCCACCTTCAAGCTTAGGATCAACAGTACAATATAATGACAAATATTGTAAAAGGAACAAGAAGCTGAAGACGTTAAAAGTTGGTGACGAATGAGATCCGTAGCATATCTTCTAGCATCTCCACAGCTCATTATTATAATCAAATGATGAAATCAAAGCTGAAGGGAGTCGACTCGCCGACATAAACATCGGTCCAAGATCACTCCGTAGTGTAGAAGTGCTAATTTGTAACAACAACCAATCATCAAACTATATATCAACAGTTTTACCACTAGCTAAGAGCATAAGCTTAATTACAACCATGTTTAACCACTCAACTTGGAAGCAAAAAACGTGAAAGACTGCTTAACCACCATAAACAGTACACAAGTTGATCGCCTAGACTTAACCATCTACGGCAGAAGCAAATCATGTTGGATATTCTATATGTATGAACTAGCATAAATTATATGTTACTATTATTTATTTTGATGCCAGATTAATTGGATGCCAAAATTATTGAACCATGTTATTTAGCTCATTTTATGATTAATTTTGTTATTGGGCTTGATTTTAATTTGTTATTATTAGTGGATATGGTGTTATTTTGGTTATTGCTATTGAGCTTAACTATAATGGGCAGGCGTGACCCATCTTATTTTTAACCTACAGAAGCCCCTACTCTTAACCCTGATCAGTATGTACTGTTGTCCCATTGAAACTGTACATTGTTTTTAGCAACTGAAGGGGTGATAAGAGGAGCTCTCTCTCTGCATTCTCTCTTCTGCTTGGCTTTCTTTCACAGGACAAAGGAAGCAGACTACCATGAACTCATCAGTCTCTACTGTTCCAAGTAACTCTGGCACGTAATCTGTTATAGAATTTGTTTATCATTTATCATATTGAGAATTGGATTTAAATTTCATCAAGTGGTATCAGAGCTAATCTAATTCTGATATGGCAGTGATATTATTGTTCTAGATTAGGTGTTGATGATGTATTTTTGTATATGAAATAAAGCCTAATATATCAATTTGGGGTTTTGTAATTTTACTGGTTAAATTCAAAATTGGTTGAGGGCTTTTGTTACTGATAATTTCCTGAGAAAATCGACGTAAAATATTATCAAGCGGATTAGTGTACAAAGAGAATTTTAGTTCTGAAAATACGAACCTTAACCTTTGAACTAGATTCGGATTTGGAGATGCTCTACCCACATATGTGTGAAATTGTTTCGATTACCTTAGGGTTTTTGTAGAGGATGAAATTTCTAACCTATTGACACCAACAAAATCATGTTTTTTAATTGAGTACTGAGAGAGAAATCACCGAAAAATTAAGGCTAACCACTTAGTTTTTTGTGGAATTTTCTGAGATGTTACAAGTTATGGTTCGAAATAATCTTATATAGGTTTTGTAGAGCATTGAAATAAGAATCCATAGATACCAAAATCACTCGATTTGGTTGACAATCGAGAGAGATATTGGGATCGACTCATTTCGAGTTTGATGGGTCGCGTTCAACCCATCCCAGAGCTCGGTTGGAGGTGAGGGACGATGAACAGTGATGCGGAGCCACTCCCACCCGTGGGCCCAGGTGTGTGGGGCTCGTGCAAGCCCATCTGGGGCCCATTTTGGCCTTTTTTTCATTTAGGGGTTTTCTGATTTTTTTGGTATTATTGGTAATTTTTATTTATTTTTTTGGTATAAAAAATAATTATTGTTAATTTTTCATTACATATATTGTTTAAAAATATTATGTACTCTCCAAATTTTAGTCTGAAATTTTTTTGTGCATATTCCTAATACTGTTTGGCATAGTATATACAGTACAATCTCAAATTTGATATCATTTGATTTATATATATACATATCCTCACAACTTAAATTTCAAAATTTCACTATATTCTGATATCAATATCGAATCATATATCACTATTATATTTTATCTTATTGCTTCTTAATATATATGTGCAATGCATATAGGACAATCCAAGTGGGATACACAACAATTTTAAACGAACCCCCCCACATTCAAGACATTTAATATCCAACACACAAAAATATATGGAATCCACCATTTTATTTATTTTTTATTTCAATTAACTTCTCTCTTCAACTCCTATCTTTTTTCTCTTGAGTGTCAAGGCGTCCCAATAAATGGAATTCAAAAATCAATTTGGATATGATATACAGCTTCGGGCTTCTCTTATCACTACATATGAGTATGTACAAGGCTGTGAAATTGAAGAATACAGTTTGGCCTAGACCGCTATGAGGTAAAACAGGATTATGATCAACTTTTTAAGGAATCAATACCTGCGACGACCACAATGGATGCTTCCACTAACTTGAGGTAGATCAGATAAGAGGCTTTATTGAGGGGTCCTTAAGACAATCAGTGAGCTACGCAAATAACTTCATTGTAACTTGTTCGATATATGGTCATGTGTATGGAGATTGTAGAGTATACTGTGGGTATTATTTCATGTGATTATGGATTTGTTATTTTTAGCATAGCACGCGTATAATGGTGGTCCAGATTTTGGTTTTCCTTTTAAGCTGACGACATCCAACGTCTGCAAATATGATTACTATAGAGAAATTGTATATAATATCTGAAGTGAGAAAGTGCAAATCGATCATGCTTAATTTGCTTTTCTCAAGCAACTTAATTAGATTGAAGTTAGAACCCTTCGACATCAAGCACAATTAATCGCGCAGGTGCTCCAATTGAGGATTTAGTATCTCGTGCTTAGGCTTACAAATATTGATGTATGGAGCTAATGGAAGTTAGTTAGTTACGCTTCCTATGCTTACCCTTTCCGAAACAAGAATACCAATGTGCATGACAAGTTGCCCTTTTGTTAACAGCGTTAATTATGGATTTTTCCTATTGGATTAATTGCATTGTAGTAGATAAAACATGCTATAAATTGCTTTCTGAGTCCCGATTGGTGTGATCTTCTCGGATTGCATGCATGCCATCAAATAAAATAAAACTACCGTGCACCGAAACACAAGCAAATGAGCTAGAGAATTGTTTAGATAAAGTGAACATGTTGATTGAATTAACAAGCAATCACGTTCATATATAAATCACATATTCGTAGGCATAGCTTACTAGTGCTAAATGGTGTTAATAACAAATTATAAAGAGGGAAATCTCCCAACAAGATAATTAGGGGAAAGATGAATCCCAAAATGGATACTGTTGAATATGATTTCCATTCGGGCGCTGAAATAAAGAACTAACTAGTACAGCACTCACTACTCAAGACCCATATACATTTACGTAGAACTTAAGCTAGCGATATTGGAATGTTAGGCCATCTTCTGCTCAATTACAATATGGGAGTCAGTGCTTTCAAGACCAATCCCCCGATAAATGTACACAGTTGTACATGACGGTCGAATTTTATATGAATTTCTTGCTTCAAATTTGGATTAATTTTGCGATAGCACAAGTCAAAAGGAGTTTTCACTCTTTTTTTTGATAGAAAAGAGTTTTCACTCTTCAGTGCATAGACAGAACAAACTAGAAAAAAAAGGGGGTCATTTGGAGAGGGGCAGCTAGCAAACTCGAGATCGGACGAGTAGAAACATCGCTTTCCAATATTTATCGATAGGCAATAGTTAATAATTAATTATGATGAAGACAGCAGTGTCACCGACTTGACGTGTTTTTAATTCACTCCCCTCCCTCCATTCCTAACTTCATTCAATGGCGTGCCCAAAACTTACCTAGCCTCCCCGTCACCTACGGAAGCCATTTATTCACAATCACTATTATTTTGTTCTTGTCCATATATATTTCAATTTTGCTCATGGCCATATAACTAGTTAAATCTCTACCACTGAAGAAACTCATCAATGTGCGTCCTTTTCATGACCCGCTCGGCCGCTTTATTCAGATTTTTTTTTTTCTCTTTTTTCTTAAATTGGTTTTGGGATTAACATATGCAATGGCTTGCGGAACACCATGTTGTAAATGTAATTTGGTGACCAGTTCGAATATTACTTGAATCGCATGATTCTGTCTAATCTTTTGTGAGCGGTTAGAATTGTCCTTTATCCTGGCTTAGTGGCACCACTCTGATCTGGTCATTCGTCTCCTCACTCAAAAAATTCGCGGCCACTTGCTTCTCCCACGTGTAACAGAATGACATTGCCACGTGCATGGTCCACTCCGATTTCCGAGCATGCGTTCGTTAATGTTAGTGTTAGTGCTGGTGAAGCGGTGACTTGACTGACTACTTCACCGCTTTTCTTTCTTAAACAAAAAATTATGAAAGTATTACAAAATTTAATTGATTAATAAGGGGGGAAAAATCATGTAAAAGGAAGCGGTGGAATGTTAGATAAGAATGCCCGTGTGGTGTCTGATGGCATTTGCCTTCATATCTTAGAGACTTATATTATTTGTATCGGAGAGGGTGCAAGACACTATATCGACTTACATCACACCTCATTTATTATTGAATGAGACGTGGATCCTAAACCCTATTCAAAGAGGATTCATATTTTATCCAATAATAAATAAGATGCGAATTGATATGATGTATAATATTTTATTAATACAAATAATATTTTTCTATCTTCAATGGCTGCGATTCTCTCACCCTCGCTCATGCTACCACCACAGTGCTCCACTTACCCCGGTTCCCTCGTTATTTGTGCTAATGATTCAGTTCAGTGGCATTTGCTTTGAGTCTGCAGTCTGTACTAATAGTTACCAACATTTTCTGATCCTCGTGCCTCCAATTTGATGCTTGCCTCATCGTCAGGTCTACAGCATCAACGGCTATGAAATTTTCCGTTCGTTGTAATTAATTTACCATTTAGTTAAAAGTAATTTTGTGGCACGTATGCAGAGAGCATTGCCCACGGTGGCAATGGTGCAGGTGGTTCCACTATAAGGACCTGGACCTGCACTTTCTAGTACTAGTTGCTAAGCGTTAAGTGTATAAAGTATAGTAAAGTAGGCGCTCGCTCTTCTTGTAGTTTTAACATAGGAAACATACATTTTTCAGGGGAAAAAAAAAGGTTAAAAGCAGCATGGATTATTATTTTCCGCAAGCATATATTTTGATTTTGCTATTGGTATTATATAATTTCGGTGTTGGCAGGACCCGTTTGGCATTTAGGTGAGAAGTGAAGGGCAAAGGTATCATTTTGCACTCAATAGAGCTGGACTGGTCTCTCCCTCTGTGTGTTTAAAGAGGAGAAAAGCGGGAGTCCCAGATAAAAGACCCGAGTCCTGAGAGAAAATGGAAGAAGCTTAAGGAGGCTTCACTGTGAGAGAACAAATTACACGGTGAGAGACAGAGAGAGTGAGAATGACGAGGGGAATAGCGCGTGAGCAGAACCTGGAGAAACAGATTGAGAAGCAGATGGGTTGCATGGCGGGTTTCCTTCACATCTTTGATCGTCACCACATCCTCGCCGGAAAACGCACCTACGCCAAAACACTCCCTCCATCTTCCGCGCCTCTGGTAACTAATTCATCATCCGTCCTCACTCTCCAAAACCTCCTCATTCCGTTTAACAACTTCTACATTTTTTTTTTTTCAGGAAACAGGTTCGTCACCGGAACCGGAAAATACCTGTGCCTCTCCAGCGGAATCAACACCCGCACCTTCCTCCTCCCCAGAGCGCGTGACGCAGCCTCCAACACCGAAGACTCCTCTTCCCCTTCCGGCCTTCGAATCCAAAGAAGGCACGCGGTCTCCGTGGAAGTTCGCGCGAGAGGCTCCGAGGCTTTCGCTGGATAGCAGAGCTGTCGTTGACGCCAAAGGAACACTTCACCCGAGAGAGATCCGAGCCAACGCGGCACCACCGCCTGCTGATGTCGACAAGCAGCGCAAATCCACCAGCGTCATTGCCAGGCTCATGGGCCTGGATGAGCCCTCGCCAGATTCGGATCCCGAACCGGAGCAGAAATCGGAGCTCCGAAGATCCGCATCGGAGTCCAGAGTTCCCAGAGATCTGCATCCTAACCACCAGTACCGTTTCTTCGACACCAACGGTTTTCAGTTAAAGCAGTTAAGCTCACGTGACAATAATGCAGCATCACGCCGTGGTGGTGGTGGTGATGGTGTATACGATCATGATGGATTAAGATTATTCTCCAATGGCAGAGGCTCAGATCCAAAGCCGAAAAGTTTTCCCGTACGGAACGCTAAGACAGAGCCAGCCAGAGCTAATCTCCGGAGCAGGGGAACCGTACAGAAGAAGAGCTTCTACGATTCCGCTGATTTTTTCCCAGACGCAAAACACAGCGTTTCAATCTACGGCGAGATCGAGCGACGGTTGAAGATGCGAGGGATCGACGAGCCTTCCAAGGATCTCGACACGTGCAAGCAAATCCTCGAGGCGTTGCAGCTGAAAGGCCTCTTGCATTCGAAGAAGAACTACGCGCCTCCAACGAGCCGAAGGAACTTCGTCATCCACGGGACCATCTCCGGGAACGATTCTCCGATCGTGGTGATGAAGCCCGGAAGGTTATCCGGTTCGTTGAACCGAACCGGAAGGTTCGGGAGCGATTCTCCGCCTCCATCCAGCTTGGGGTCCAGTCCTCGGGCCCGTCGCAACGGTGAGGCCATTCCTTTGGTGAGCCCAAGGCGCGAGAGGCCCGAAACTGATAACAGGAACGCGAGAGCTGTGTCGCAGGCCCGGGCCAGAAGCTCGGGCTCGCCCACGCGCTTTGATAGCGGCGGGTGGAGCCCGAACGGGATTAGGAAAGTGAATGATGGCGTTGAGACTGTTAACAGAAGGGTTGCTCCGGTTCATTCGGTTAAGATAAACTCAAGAATGAGTGCACCTGAGCAGCACTTGACGAGTCGATCGCCGAGGATGAGAAGAGGGAGTTGTTTCCTTAAGGAGGAGAAGGTCACCATGCGTGTGGGAGAGGATGAAGCTTCCACCGTCTCAGAGAGCAGTTTCAGCACGTCTTCACAGACAGATACAGAGGTAATGTATATATGCAAAATTAAACCGAGTTAATGTTTTTTTTTTAAAATGTTTAAAGCTTATTATTATTATTATTATCATCATCAACTTTCCTTGCTTAAAATTAATACAATCTCGATCTTGCCATATCAATAGGAGTAAATTCCTGGATTCTGATAACTAGAATTAATTTTTAAAAAAAATCCAGACGTACTTGATTTAGCTTGATTTGACTCTACGTTACCTTTTTATGGCTGAACAATATTTACTTTCTTTTTGAGTTTATTAATATTGATATTTGGGAATGAGAATAAGAGTAGGGATTTGTTGTGGTGCAGAGGTTGAAGATGGATGAGTACAGGGAAGGGAGGACTCTATTGGAGAGGTGTGACAAGCTGCTGAACAGCATAGCGGAAATAACCGCAGGGCAGGGAGAGTTGCAACAACCGAGTCCAGTATCGGTTCTGGACTCGTCGTTTTACAAGGACGAGTCGTCGTGTTCGCCTTCTCCGGTGATGAAACGGTGCATTGATTACAAAGGTCAGTGAAACATTGACTTGTTATGATACTCGTACAAACATAAGTCGTCGTCATCATCACTACTTGGGTAGCGTTAGGGTTGTGGTTTTTCAGTCAGAGGAAGAGTTAATAATAATAATAATATGGTGGTGGTGACGTTTTGGATAGCTGTGTTTGGGGTAACGCATGTCTAGGCCTTTTTAAGCACCCACCTGTTCTTTCCATTCCTTCACAAGTCACAACTCCAAGTACTGTTACTCGACAGTTGATGCTTTGTCCTCTCTCTCTCTCACTCTATTCACATTCACACTACACAGTCAACACTTGTGAATGTTGGGAGTAGTCCCTCGTTGGCTCGTCCCAATGGTGGTGAAATATGAAAATCCTAACCAATGGCATCCGACGTGGACCAATCATATGATACTAGGGACATGAATGTGGTTGGCTCATTGACTACGTCAAAAGTGCACTTGTACAATCACGTGGGCGTGATGGCGATCGTCAGTCTCAATTTCGATTCTAGTGTCCTCTCTATGCGATGCATGCCCTCATGCCGCTTTCATGCTTTAATTCCAGAGTGCCCAATTCAAATCACCCGATAGTGCAATATTTTACAAAGTTCAAGTGACAAATTTTTCAGAATAAATAGAAATAATAACTGTTCCCTTCCCATACGTACAGAGTAAAAGAGATGAAAAAATTGTGGGTGAGGAGTGATTGACAGTTGTCAGTGTCAGAAAGGAATATGTGAACAGTGTCGGTATCTTTGTGTCATTGTTTTTGTTTAGGAATTAATTTTTTGTTTGTTAATGTTGTTGTTACTTGTTGATTGATACAGAGCAAGCTGTGGATTCAGAAGATGACATGTGGAGTGGAGCATTGTGTTGCAGTGAAGCAAAGTCCGATGAGTCGACAACCGAGGACAGCGATTTCGTCTACGTTTCGGAGATACTGCGTGCCTGCAATTACTTGCCGGAAGACAGCGACGTTTTCCTGCTACTGGAGAAGCAACAGTATCTGAAGGGGAACGACACCTCCAAGGCCTCCATTCTTCGAAGACGGTTGATATTCGACACAGTTCACGAGATTCTCCACCGGAACCGCCGTCTGCCGCCGTGGAAGGAGGCATGTTGGTCGGAGAACACGTCGCGGATCTGGTCGGAGTTTCGGAGGATCCGGGAGAGGGAGGAGGAGGAGGAGGCGTCGGGGGAGCTGTTCGAGGTGATATGCGGGGTGCAGAAGAAGGACGTGGCGGAAGAAGACGCAAACGAGTGGGGGGAGTGCCCCGTGGAGAAGGGGGATGTGGTGTTGGACATGGAAAGGCTTGTGTTCAAAGACCTCATCGGCGAGACCATTCGAGAGCTAGCGTCCTTTAAGGGACCACAATTGAACAACAACAGATCAGTTTCTGCGTTTCGTAGGAAGCTGTTGTTTTGAGAGTGAACGAACGAACGATATAAAAATGGAAGCAAAGTGAAACAATAACACACCCAAAGAGAAAAGAAAAGAGGGTTGCTTTGTTCAAATTTTGGCGCGCTTGCTTCCTTTTTTATGGTTGCTTTGCTTTACCCTCCCTTTTCAGTAGTAATTTCTACTGAGTCTCTGTGTATTTTTTCTCTTTAATGGCGGGGTTTCAAACCTGAAATCTAGGCAAATCTAACATGGACCACTTTTTGTTAATTCGCGAAAATGAAATGTTTGATGATTAGTAATTGATTATTCATATATGGTCGGAGGTTACAACCAGAAGGGTGGAAAATGTCAGAGTTGCAATGCGTAAGATCTCAAACTTGGATATCCCAGCACACCGAAAAGAAGCTTTGTTTAATCATGTTTGTTACCAACTCGTGAGCCTACTGGGGACAAGAAATAAAAGGCGTCAATAAAGCTTAATGTCAATGCCTGAATTTGAAGGGCTTGTTAGTTGTGACTACGAATCGTTCTTATTATGGACTTTGATTAAAGCTTCGTCTATTTGATTTTTTTCTTTCATAACCCGATTAATTTTTATAAAAGGAAAACGAGATCGTTTATTTTTGGTGACTTTTAAGATATACTTAGTGCGCTGTATTAGCTTGATAGTACAATATATTATAAAAAATTAGAACTTATAAGATAACACAAGGATCAACATTCAAAATAATAAAAATGGTAAGATCTAAAATCTAGCTTAAAGGTCAATTTAATGTGAATAATGTTTCAATTTTCTCTTGATATGTGGCAACTGGAGGTCCTACAAAACTGCAATAATGGAATGGCAATACAAATCAATTGGCACGATTAAAGTTTGGGTGCAGCCCTTTTGGACTTTTTAGTCTTTAAGGTGGCCACTTTAACAAACAGAATAATAGATTGTTTGTATGCAATGAAAAATAGAAAACTACATACTGTCTTATTAGATATGTAAATTATTTAGAGGCTTTTACTTAAACAAATGATTGCTTGATTATGACACTGTTACAACTTCTATATGATAGAGAAGTCATAAATAGATGGAGACAGTTTTTGACATATATGGATGTACTACGCATCATATATATATATATATATATATATATATATATATATATATATATATATATATATATATATTGGTGTAATACGTTTGAAAATGAATAATGATTCTCGTGATTAGCTCAGAACACCAAAACTTGTAAACTTTTTATTCACAGCGCGTCATTTTAAATGCAAAAATTCTAATACAAAGCATTACTGAGATATAACACTCATAGTAGCAAAGCATTTCACTTTAAAAAATTGAAATTTTAGTAGAAGGGTATGCTTGGATGTCCATTTGTGAAAAAGAAATGGATGTTCATTCACACAAATGAATATTCATTTCCTCCATAATTGGAGAATCATCATTCCACTTTGAGAGTAACCAGCTTCAACTTCTAGCTACTATACACCGGTTACTATGTTTATATTATTTTAAATAGAGAAACTATCCTCTATTTTCCGTTGTATGTCTCTCATGCGTACCTTTATGACTATATATATCTTTTAGATACTACAAAAAAATATACATCTCAAAATCATGTCCCTTCTTCTATTTCATTATTTATTTCTTATCATGTGAGAGATAAGTTTTTGTTTTAAAGAAATTTAAAATAGTCATCAAATAATATCTTTAATATGACAAGAAATAATCAATTATTAGAACGAAGAAAGAAATATAATTTGAGGACAAGTGATTATATCCTTTTTTCTAAATAGCATTGTGAAACTTAAAGAATTATGTGCTAACTGGTTGAATCGATTGTTTGAAAATATGAAAAATTATGTATCAATAACTGAGGATTTCAATTACTTTTTTGATAAATCCAATAGATAAATTTCACATTTATTATTAATAGCTTATTATATCTGTCACATTTACTGGAAGTACAACTGAATCTCCAATTATTTATAGATAGGTCCCAATTATGCAAAATGGTTCTAAAATATGAGTTAAAAAACATTCCTCTTGCTCTTATCTCTACCGATGTCACTCACATTCAAATCACTGTTCATGTTGTTGTTATCACCAACTATCATGGACACCTCTACCATCCTTGGCATTATTCTCAATACCACCATGATATCGTCACTTCTACAACCATTATTGTCACAACCACCATTATCAACATTTGCTTTTTGGTGACACAAACAATACCGATCGATTGTAAAAATTTGCTGTTGCCAATAGGAGACAACGCCAATTAAGGTGGTTTTGTCCCGTTCAAGAACTAAAGTTGCTTATGTTTTGGATTGGGAAGCGAATTGCCATGACAAGCGTGGATGAGGGAGGTATGGAGAGCCTGGGTCCTCTCTGCCTCGAGAGACCCTACTCTCCCTTTCTTTGTGAACTGCCTCTCTGCTACATATTCGAATACTGTGTCCCATCAATTCTATATCACAAGCAAGCTTTGGAATGTCATGCACTGCAGTTAGCTCGCACATGCTCAGATTGTTATGAGTCCCACCCTGATCGACTAAGCACTCTCAATTTGATAGTTAGAGATTAATTAATAGTTAGTTACACTCTTTACCTATATAAAATTGGGTTTAATTAATTTATTAGTTCCTCTAGTTTCACTTAATTTTCAATTGGATCCGTATATTTTAAAAGTTTTCAATTGAGTTCCTATACTGAATATAAATGTCTAATTGGGTCCTTGACCCCATCACCCGTTACAAAAACATGAGAGTTAACGAAATATTCATAAAATATTCTTTTACTATAATTTTATATTAAAAAAATGGGTTAATACTCACTTTAATCCCAGACATTTCATGCATAAGCCATTTTAATCTCTCACTTTGAAAAAAGATATCAGTTAGGAGAAAGTTGAGCTTTATTTCCCACTGGCCAACCTCTATATCATGTTAGCTGAGCTCTATTTCATATTGGTCGAGCTCTATGTCTTGTTGGCTGAGCTCTATTTTCCATTGGCCGAGCTATACATGTCCTGTTGGCCTAGCTCTATTTCATATTGCCTAAGCTTCATGTTCTATTGGTTGAGCTCTATTTCTTTTCGATTGAGCTCCATTTTATATTAAGCGAGTTTTATTTTGTCTTGGCCGAGCTCCATCCTCACCAGACACTCCTATAATGTGTGATTTTTTTAATACAAAATTATAATAAAAGAAAAATATTTTAGGAATATTCTGTTAACTCTTACATTTTTATAACGAGTGATAGGATCAGGGAACCCAATTGAACATTTATTTTCAATATAAGGATCAAATTGAAAACTTATAAAATGTAGGAATCCAATTAAAAATTTAGTGAAATGATAGGGACTAGTAGATTAATTAAACCTATAAAATTGTATCATTTTTATATTACTTTACTTTCTTATCGTTCAGTAAAATTTCTTATTCTATCTTTTTCTCTCATAACTTTTCCCAATTTCTCTGTCTTTGTGGTTGATACCCCTTAAGTTAAGACAAGGCAATTGCGTGAATGTGTTATTTATTAATGAAAAAGGACGAGAGAGGACTACTAACTGGCCCATAGCTACATATAATTGGTTCTTTAATTAGTGACCGGATGATTACATTAACTACTTGATGGCAGCTCCTCATCAAACCTCTTTTCGTTGGTTGCCAATGTAGAATGAGAACAAGCATTTGATGCAGGCCCAACAATTCACTGTGCACATCCTTCACCTCTTCTTCTTCTTCTATCCTCAATTATCGTAGCGATATAATGGGATATGTATATCTTTGAATATATACGTTTCTACAGTTTATCATCATGTGCTATGACAAGCCCTTAATTGGCCATGAAATGTGTGCATGGTATTGTTATTATTATGAAGCAAACGTCGGGTCTTCGATGGGGATGGGAATCTTCTGTCAAAAAATAGTACCTTTTTTCTGTTCCTCTAATTATTTAGAGTCACATAAAAAATAAAAATAAAATATATTTAAAAATTTAAAAATTATTAAATATAATATATATATATATATATATATATATATCTTTTATGTACTAATAGATGATTGAGGAGACAGAACAGTGAATACTTTTTAAGGACAGAAGATTTTCACCCCCTTGACGGGGCTATGGTAAGATGGGAGCTAACTAGCTAGCACATAAAAATCATTAGATATTAATGTAATATTAATTATATTCGAGTATGCTTTCCATCTATAAAATGACATTTCAAATAAACGATGTAAATTAGTAATGGATACTTCTACTATTCATGTAAATATTTCTTTTGAACTTGAAGTCTGAACATTTTAAAGTGACTCTACTACCATGTTATTAAACCATTTCTTTCAAATGATTAAACAGATAAATTAAAACACATAATGATTTTATATCTACTAGTGGTTGGTATTTCTTCCAGCTCTGGTAACAGGCTTTCCCAGCCTTTCCCCATTCTTCCGGGATAGCCTCGATTTAAACCCCTTTCTTTAATACTTTTCCGTAGTGGGCCTGCCTCTTGGCCCATAGCTCTTCACTTGCACAGACCATTTTGCCAATGTGTAGGCCCAGCCAAGTCCAACAATTGAGGTTCTGTGTGTACCGTCCTTTCCTTTCATTCCTCAAACTTCATCTTCATGGGGTAAGTTTCCTAATTGGAGATATATATCTATCGTAAAGAAAGAAACCAGGACTTTAGGAACCAGATGAACAAGAGGCTCATTTATTATCCACAAAGGGAACCTTTTATATTAGCAATAATGCATGTCAATTAAGAGAGACGTGGATGGGTGAAATGGCAGAGGCACATGCTTCCTGCTCGAGTACTCATAAGACTGTCCTTCCCCTTGTCTTCATTGGTTGGTAGTGGCAATTGGCCACTGTTGTCTACACAGGCTTTGTCCCCTTCTTTTGAGGGTCCTTTATGAATGAACTTGTCAATGCGTGCTCATTATCTAGCAAAGCTTAGGGAATTTGTTGCTTTGCTTTCTAGTTTGCAGCTGTACACATGATTGCCAAGGTACCATGTGATGATTTTATCTTTTGTGTTAATTGTGGAAGTGGGATTTTTTTTTTTCCTGAAAGAGAATTTCATGAATGGCCAAAAATGGACCAAGGATGTATAAAAACACGGGACAACAGTTGATGAGAAAAAAAAAAGGACCGAGTGAGAAATAGGGAGAGTTTCCTAGGGTGGCAGGGTAAGTACAAAGCTTATTGGATTAGATTTGTTTGAGATTTAGAATTAATGAGAGTTTTTTTCTTTTTACTTTTGTCATGGCAATTATTGGAAGTTCTTTGTTTTTTGGTCTTGATATTTATTTTTGCGTTGAAGAGTTGAAGAACCTATGAAGCTCCTTCATCCTCGAGAAAAGTGGGCCTTTTGACACATGAAAATGTTAATGGACTTACTTACAACCTGCATCAGGGGCCTCCGAAGAACTTGGTACTGGGCTACTATCTTGCCAATAACAATGATTGACAAGGTCGCCAAAACCTTTTGTCAACAAAAGGCACAAAGAAAAAAAGACCCAAGACAAAAAAGTGCTCCATAAGGAAAGATAGTGAATTGTTAATGTAAAGAAAGCTTGTGCAAGAAAAATGCTCTAGAATTGTCAGTGATATTAGTTTGCAGAAGCTTAGTTTTATGATTAATATGTAGATATTATTGTATTAGACTTTGTTTGCCTAGTCATCAAGTGGATGGTTTGTCGAACTAGAGGATTTTGTGTTTTAGACTATTTTTATCACCTCATATATAGTTGATTATGAACTTTTTTTCTGTTTAATGAATGTCTCTTTCAATAATAAAAAGTGTAAGGCTAAAACAAAAATTATGTATAAATCTCTCTGAAAATGTCACTAACTCATTTAAGTCTCACCTTAAAAACACAATTCAAGGCATTTTCATCGTGTGGTTTATGTGTCCTATTTTAATTACCTCTTCAACTATCATTATTCCACTATTTTCGAACAATATCTATCATTGACTTCATGCATTACTCCATGATCAGTAAGTCTCATTATATCCAACAACAAATTGCGGGAAATAATATACTATTGTTATATCATTAGATAGCTAGTCTTCTACCTTTCACTGGAAGCAGGTAACCCCACTTTCTTAGTTCCATCCACATGTCTATAGTTTTGCATTTTGGACGGTTCAACATAGTATAGATGCCAATTACATCACTCTGATGCAAGAAGCATTTGTATTCACTACTCACGATGGTGGATGTAAATGCCATGATGGTACTAATTTAATTATATTTTAGATGCCGTTTTGATGCCCAATAAACAAGATTTCAACAATGCTAAATTGATTTAAACATAGTTTGGTGTTTTTTCAAACTAAGGTTCTTAATTTCGGTTTGGTAAATGAAAAAAATTAGCGTGGAAATTTTTTTATCTCCCAATAGGCCATTTCAAGTTTCAACTCTATTATGCTGATTTAGAGATAATTATAATAAGGGAAAATAACATGTTACTTTTGTACTATAAGTCACGTGCACTTTATATTCTAAATTTTAAAAATGTGTAGTTTGCCCTTTAAACTTGTTTTAATGTGCAATTTGATCATTCTACTAGTTTTTCATCAATTATTAACAAAAATATCATAAATTTAAGAAATTTTAGGATATTGGATTGCACATTTAGTAAAGTTCAAAGGTATAATATACTTACTTTTATTAAAATATATATTTGTGAAAGTTCAATGGGTGATTTGAACCTTCTTAAAATTTAGGGGTTAAAATGTACATAATTTATAGTTTAAGGGAGTAAATTATAATTTTTCCTACTAATAATAATAATAATAATAACAATAACAGTTCTTCACGTTTAACTTGAGGTAGAAGTGGAGGTAAGGTTTTTAAGTCCAAAAATCCAAGTTTTGAAACCGTTGCAGAGAAAATAGTATCCATTTTAGTTGGTTAATCGAATTCTCTATTATATTGAACTATCATCGTGTGCTATAGTATTACTACATGATAGGGAAAGGAAGGAAAACAACATTGGATAGAGTGGCCTCCCATCACATACATATAAAACCTTTGGTCGGTCTGAGTTTACATATTTAATTTGAAAATGACTTTCAAGCAACTAAAATGATGGAAATCTACTTGCAAATGATTGGTTCTAAGTGCGTTGGAGCACTTTGTTGTCTTGTCAATGAGAGAAACTATGGCTGATAAGCCTCAGCTTTGGACGCATACACAACGTGGGAGACACTTTTGTTCCATCCTTGCTGACCTGAAGCCCTACAACAAATCTTGAGTCAAACCACTTCCTCCCCCCAAAATGGTGGAAACTATTCTCTTTTTCAATAAAAAATAAGAGGACTGCGCAATTTATCATGAAGAAAATCTCGAATTAGCATACGAAATAGACAATAAACATGATGGTTAAGAATAATGATACATTTATAAATAAATAAATAAATAAACTAGGCAACCTGAATTTTCGTCAAAGTTTGTTTCTTAATTAAAAAAATTATATAACATGGTTATTGATTATTAGATAGGTGAATAAGTTATGCTGGTCGTAAAAGACTCATACTAATTCAAATATTAGTGGTTAGTATAGAATGATTTTTGTTTCTCCATAGGATTACTCCTTCCATCCATACCCTCTGCACTAACTGAGGCAGTTCGTTTCATGCTTCTTCTTAGCCTTGCCTGCATGGTATATGAACATTCAATGTCAGTTACATTCTACTTTCTGCAATAATTTATATTGTTTTATGACATTTTTTTATGAAGTTTATTGAGTAATGTTATTTGTACATTGAAAATGGATACCAGAGTAGATACCATAGAGAGACACAAAGTTTTGATTCCATCTATCACCACCAAATACTTCATCATCTCTTTCTCAATCATGATCACCCTTGATATCATTTTTTTATGTGCATATAACATTACTTACTCAAGTTTCTATATTCATTTGGTCGTAGGTGGAAATAAAATCCGGTGTTAGTCTTCCAAAAGCTTATCAATGAGCGGGTTTAGTAATCTGGAGGCACTTTTTCTTCATTTTACACAGTCTACTAGCTTTCCAAAATTGAAAAGATAAACTTGGCATACGTAAATGAATGATTGAATGGGAGCAATATATTGCAATAAAGCTAGTACATAGATTATAGCATGGTTGCTTTAGTGCTGGATCATCAGTTGGTGCTGGAGGATTCTGCCCAAATATCATCTCACAACTCATGTCATCAAAATCTGCAGATGAAAAAATGAGTAATACCATAAGACTGGATACATCAAATATTGGGTTTACTTAATCCTTTAATCATGGGAATTTCCTTTGAGGTCAAGTATGTTTCAGCAAGTAATGTGCATGTACAGAAATGACTCTAGTGTAATGTTGACACTGGATACTGTCATCATGATACAATGACAATGCTTTTGGTGAACAGATCAATTCATATTTGATAGTGGGTGGGTTCATGAGAATCAAGATGTCATTCATGGAAAACAGCATTATCTATATTGTTTAACTTATGGTTATTTAGGTGTAATTTCTTTGATCAAAAGCAAGCACTGTATATTTCATTTAGAGTGGTTTTCTCAAGCCTCAAGCGATTTTGGAAGGGTCTACTTGCAATTTTGCATACTCAGTGGCATATGAATGGGGTCCTCCATTGAAATGATGAGATGACCTCCACAATCTAATGGAAGCTTGTAGAGGCCGAAATAATTGAAGAGGCCGAAATAATCTAAGTATAAAAAAGCCGTTCTTTTGTTGATATTTGATTTGATGCTGAGCTTACTCAAAAAGGATAGCATAGGATAAGCTATTGTATCACCGTCCATAATTTCTGTTTCATTACTATTATTTGTACATATCCACCTAACAGGTGATCAACATGCGTGGTTCAGAGTTTAAATAAGGATCGATCTTAGTATACAAAGTCGAATTTGATAGACTATCATTTGTCGACTGCCTAAAATCAAATTCTATATGTTAATTCTAAAATTCAGATTAATTAAATTTCAAATATTGGAGTATGTTGTTTAGTCCAATTTTTGTGATGATCCATATTGCTATTGTGCTTTAATGATGCAAAAGGATATGATATAGGCTATACGTATAGGCCTTGTTGTGATGGGTGGCTTGGCCCGCAATGTTGTTGACATAAGGAGAGGTCCCTTCTCCTAATTGAATATAAAGGCGTCTAAATTTCTATTGAGTCAGGACATGTATTCATCTATATCTCAAATAGGACAATTTTCTCTTTTCTTTTCCTCCTCTCTCTCTTTCTCTAGTTTCAGATATGAGAATCCAAGAATGATTATGGATCTTTCATCTTCCTCAGTCCGTCAAGATAATTATTAGACCTAATCTACTCTATGGTATCAACTGAGTCACTTGCTTCGGTAAAAGCTGCATACAGATGCATAGATTATGAAAATTCTAACAGAATCAACATTTACTATCACAAATAGTGTAAATCTACTCCTAGTCAATATCACGTTTGACACTTACATAACTAAAATCTACACTTAAATTGATTTAATTTCATGCCACATACTGCTTTTAGTATGACAATACATTATGTGAAAAGGAAAAAAAAATCTCTCTTTCCACTTAGATTTAACTTGGGGGGCCGAAACAGGTGACATTTTGGCAATATAAGAACATACACAAGGTAGTTTGCAGAATAATATCAAATAGATGCTATGCAGCAAGCAAACTAGTTGAAATAAATTGGTGCCTAAAATAGTAGATTTGAACATGCATCTGTGCTAATTAATGCAAGTAGTTTTTGAGGATACTTACTAGGGACCATGTTAAGTGGTATGCCCATAGAGTCCTTTATAACTGATTGAGTTGGAATTTTGCAGAGATTAATACACATCCCAACACAATCTGTCTCCTCTAAGAACCTGTACATGTTGTTGGTATTTAAACAAATTTTATAAGAAGGAAGGAGAAGTTAGGTTGCTTGGGTGAATAATGAGAATGATGGAAATAATAATTATGATTTTAGTGTTGACATTTAACTTGATGGTTATCATGACAATCATGATGGGAATAGAGAACGGGATGAGAGAGATTAAGAGAAAGCAAAATCATAGTAAGCATATTATGGGTGGCTAGACTGTCTTAGGTTGGTGAATTTGGGGTCCCTTTTTTAGTTAAAAAATGTATAATAAAATGGAAAAGAAAACTAAACTGACCTGCATTTTCTGATGCGGACTACGTTTTTTTCTCTTCTCCCGTTGACCTCCGATTCTTTTACCTTTTTCATGGTGAAATTAATGAGGTTAATCATTTCAGACTCATTTTTAATATCATAAGTATTGGAAAGTAAAAGGATGCTGCATTCATTGGTCAATTAGGATATTTATGTGTAGTTAACTTGCCAAGTTCACATGCTTTTTCAATAAATATCTTTGGTTTTAAAAATTATGCAACCGAACATTATAGTTTTACAACCATTCTCAATAAAGTGGCTGTATATTAGGTCTTAACTGAAATACTTTAAAAACTAGCAGAACCTAATTATAGTTTTAAAACTATATATTATAACTCATTCAAAATTTAGGAGTATAGAGACTAAATTTCTCTGATTTTTACCCTCCTAATTTATTCAAGTATCACTATTGAGTTTAAACAAAATTGGGTAACAATTCTGTCAATAATAATCCTGACTTTATACCATTATTTTATCTATACTGCAGCGAAGATTAGTTAAGAAGTAAATGTTAACAGAAGGTTAGTGTTAGGCCGCCTATGGTTCTTACACCGGGACAAGTCTCGGGACACATGATGTTTTGTTGTCAAGCTTCATGAAATAGATATGTACTAGAATTGTTCATTTAACTGAATATGTTAATATCCATTTGAATGAATCATGATAAGAATACACCGCATCAACTGATGTAGTGACAGCACACAGTGGTCATCACCAAACCATTACAGGGATGATGGCCAAGATCAACAATTCAACATCGTACGATGCTATAATGGAAACGGATACTGTAAATGGCAAGTCCGAAGAAAATACTATAATCATTTCAACATGAGACTTAGGTCATTAATTAAGTGGATTCCATTTGGTCACTAGACTCATTAGTCATGACCATCAATCTAAGCTAATAGTAAATTTCAGTCTAATCACTAGTGGAAGGCATAGTTCGCCCGTTTTACTGTGAGCTCCCTTGTAAGGGTATATACAAATTCTGATTCTTCTAATTTATAACGCAAAATGACATGAAAGTAACACATAGTACAGCATCAGTGGTTTACCTCACAGGGCCCAACTAGCCAAGGAAAGAACCAAGTGGTGAAAGCGGCAAAAGTTTCCCTTGAGAATTTAGACGGTGGTAGCATTGTCCTAATCTGCCATTAATCATAAATTACAAATTCATTGTTGAAACTTACAATGCTCAAGCACTAAGAATAGGAGTCAAGTAAGGAAAAACATAAAAACACAAAAGTTGAACAAGGCATAATAAAAGCCTTTTTCGCAGAAAATAACACAGGTGTAGTAAAAGCAGTAAACAAAAATCAAAGGAAACTCTTAGCACAAAACAGTAAATTTAAGGATCCTTTCCATTTATCATGTCATGAGACTAAAAGTTAACTCAGAAAAATGTCTTATGAAGTTGTTTAAACTCTACTAGAGTGGAAAGTGAATCCAAAAGTCAAACATAAGAGCAGGCCCAAGAGTATATATGTAGTCTGCCAAAGCTTATACTATGTCTTGTTTTTCTATAATTCTATAATGCCAAACACATGGACAAGGGGAGTGAGAATTGGTCAAAGAAGAAACAAGAAGATGAATAAATAAAAATACTGGTGAGTAATGAACAAACCAATGAAAATATTGGCTGCGGCAAGGCTCTGTGAAGAGCTTGAATGATAGCCTCTTGCTGCTGAATAGGATTAAATTTCTGTGAAGCGACAGTAGCTGCCTCTACAAGGCTCTCGTATCCACTCTTGGAGTTTCTGAGTCCTACAAAGAATTCAAAACAAATTAAAGGGAAAATGAAAAGCAGATACAGAACTTCTCCCTAAGATGAATTACAAGAAAAGGGACAAAAGGGAATGAACCTGTAGCTTCTTGAACGCATTTTGAGAGATGATTTATGGCTAAGCGATCAAACCAGTTATCTTTGTAGACACAGTTGTTAGTTTGTCTTGTTTCTCCTGCTGCAATGTCATCTGAAGGCCTTGTGAGCACTGCTAGCACTGAAGGATTTTCTTGTTTACGTCTGTTTAGCTTCTTACAGTGAGCTGAAGTCAGTGTTGGGCTCATGTTGTATGCAAGAATTTTTGCTTCCATTTGCGTGTGTTAGGAGTTTCACGTGAAACAAATAAGGACTGGTGGTTGTTTTAAAAGATTCAAAGTGAGCGGGGTAAGAGGCTTATTTATGGAAGAACAAGGAGTGCATGAGTCGCAAAAAGATGTGTTATTTGTACATATATTGCATAGAATACTATGATAATTCACACATCATCCTTTATTGAATATGGTATATATCTCATGATCTCATCTAAATAAGATTCATATCTCATCTAATAGTGATTGATTTGTTAGTCAACTATTTTCTGAATGTACAAATAACACATCTAATAGTATATTCACACAAATTTCATGTTCCACACTCTGGTAACAGGTGTTAGGTTGGCTATTGGATGACTACTTGTGCTGGTTTGCCGTCTCACACGATGCTCCAATGTATTGTTGTAGTACTCTATGGGCCCCGTTTGCGTATTTTATTATACTAACTCATCATTACTGTTTATCAGTTATTTGATCGATTGGATTTTATAAAATTTTATGGGGTACAACGTTTAGTGAACGAACTAATGTTATTGCTACCGACGTTCTTATCGTCAAAGAATTCACAACACTAAGAAACATCATAAACAAACGATAATGCACTGTCGGGTTTATGATTGATATTTGAGTGGCATTTGGAATGGTTTTTTTTTTATCAGTTTTTTTACTGTAGATTAATTAACTTGAGTTTGGTAACATCATAAAATTAATAGAAAAATTTTAAGAACATACTTCAAATCTTTATATAAATCTCAACCGAAAAGTACACCACCTAACCGTCCCAAAAAATTAAAATTGTAGGGCACAATAGTGGCCCAAAACATAACATGGCAAGAAGGAATCGAAAGAAATATTTTTACATGGGATCTCGGGCATTTCTAACGGGTCCATGCCTAGAGCATACTTCAACCTTGATATCGCAGAGTCCACTAACATTGATCGCTTACTAATTTACTATAACATTAGACACCGTAAAGATTAAAAAACAAACAAAGATCAGTGACATAAGTGGCTAGTAAAAACAACTAAACAGCATGTTGCACTGCACCTAAAAGAAACCACTATTAAGGATCCAACAGCATTACAACCTAGTAATAGGACAGACAAGTTAAAACAGCCAAAAGATCACGAGAATATGACCATTTACACGCTAACATCTCAGTCCTAAAGAAACAGTACCAAAAAAAAATAAAAAAGCCCCTGCACTACAGGCACTGTGATCAGGTCATGATAAACATAAACATAGTCAAGTTCAATAATAATAAACAAGCACATAAGAATAAAAGCATATATAAATATAATAAGTGCTCATTCTTTGGAGGTTTTGTTGATGAGGGACTTGTGAATGTGGGGGATGACGCCGCCACCTGCAATGGTGCCTTTGATGAGTGTGTCAAGCTCCTCATCCCCCCTGATAGCGAGCTGCAGGTGCCTGGGTGTGATCCTCTTCACCTTGAGATCTTTGCTTGCATTTCCAGCAAGCTCCAGAACCTCAGCAGTAAGGTACTCAAGAATGGAGGCCAAGTATACAGCAGCTGTCGCCCCTACACGTCCATTGGCTTGGACCCTTTGTTTCAGCTGCCTATGGATACGACCCACTGGAAACTAGAAAAAAGAAAACCAAAAAAAAAAAAAAACAAAATGAAAATTAGCATAGTTTCATAGCCTCCAAGACCAACAAGTGATATGGGATCAGCCACCATTCTAATAAAATTGTCACGTTTCAAACCCAAAAATACCATTTGCGTGGGAAGGCATGATGGATATAAAAGTATTATTCATTTGTCACTATTCATTAGCTTAAACTTTTAAGAGAATTGACTTTATTACAGCACAAAATTCAATTCACATGAGTCCATGCAATTACTAATTTGCGAGAAACGAGAGTGAAATACAAATTCTCAAAAAACACAACGATGAAAACAAGCAATTAACTATGCAGGGAAAAAAGTTCCAAGCTTTAGTGATTAAATCACATTAGTCATTTAGGCATCACCAAGCAATCATTCTCTACTGTTACCCCTTCCCACCCCATTATTCCCCAACCACAAATTGTAGAATGAAACAAGCAAAGCTGAGGCAACAACACATACTGAATCTAGCACTTACCATTACTAAAAACATGCTTGTAAAACTGAATTTAAAAAAAAAAAAGCTTGTAAAATAGGATGAAAAGCAAACATGAAGAAGCCTAGCTAGATCTGGTACTGTTCCTCACGCGTCAGCTTCTACGAGGCAATATTGAAAGAAAGAGAAAGTAGTGAAGGTGGGGGTTTACCTGGATTCCAGCACGGGATGAACGGGAAACAGGTCTTTTCTTGTTATCCTTATCTTTGTCTTTGTCTTTGGTGGTTTTCCCAGCCACAAGTCCCTTCCCTCCTTTTCCCGCCATTCCTTACCTACAAAAGCACTTTCCAAACACCAACACGTTTAGGGACAAAAACAAAATGTCGATTTCCACCGAACACAACAACAAGAGACATCCTAGTCCAATCGGAAAAGGAGGGAAACAAAGACACACAAGTGAGAGAAAACAAAACAAAAAAAAAAGAGAGAAAAGAAAAGAAGAGAGATTAGAGCGTCAATTCAGAGAGCAGAAGCAACCACAGAAACCAAATCTGGGACACCTAACACCCAACAACGATAATTGTTGAAAAGAACAAACGGAGCGACAAACAGGAAACAAAGGAAAAGGGGTGTGCAGTATGTTACCTGGGAAGCAAAAGTGAAAGTGGAGGAAGAAGCGATTTGGACGGAATGCATTTGTTTGTGGATGTGGAAGCAGCAAGTGTATGGAATACGGATACAGATTAAATGTGCGTTTTGAAATCTGTTCTCTCAGAACACTGGGCGCTATCTCCTGCGTGGGAATCCTCATTTCAAATATTTTCATTCCCTTCCCTCCTTTTTCTTTTTGGCCGCTTCTTGCACCAGTCCTAGCTGTTGGGCCTATCCCTTACCCAAACCAAACAACCCCCCTCGGCCCATTTACAACGTACATGGGCCCAAATTTAGGATAAGATTTGACTGGCTGAGGCTGAAGTGAAGATTTTCTTCGGAGTGAGCGTTGATGACTTAATGAATGTCGTGCAAAATTGTGTGCTACAAAAAAAAAAAAAAAAACTAATGGCTTCCACTGCCACCGCTGCCAATTTGCTGCCACCAACGTTATGTCAATGTGCTACACAAAATCAACAACTCAGAGCGTTTATGGGACTAGTTCCCCAGCAGCAGAAAAGAGCGTTTCGGAAGAGGAAATCATCGTCGTCGTCGTCGTCGTCACACAATAATAGGCTTGTAATTGTGGCGGTGACACAAGGCTCAGCAGAGTCAAGCAAGTCCGACGAGAAAATCCCTTCCTGGGCTAAGCCTGACTCCGACGAGCCTCCGCCGTGGGCTCGGGACGAAGCTAAAAGCGCTTCTTCGCAGCAAGGATTCCAAGTCCCGTTCTACGTTTATTTACTTGCCTCTGCCGTCACCGCTATTGCCGCTGTAAGCAAGCATTGCATTGCATCTTTGTGTGTTATATAGATGCTGCTTTTTGTTGTTTTCATTCGAGTCTTTTAGTTGTTTCCTGCTAATCATTCACTTTCGTGGGGTATATATAAATTTTGATGTGGCAGATAGGTTCCATTTTTGAGTATGTGAACCAAAGGCCAGTGTTCGGAGTTTTGGGCTCAGACAGCGTGTTCTATGCTCCCTTGCTTGGTTTTTTCGCCTTCACTGGCATCCCCTCTTCGGTAAGTGCTTCCATGGCCATTCATTCACCTTAATTTTAATCATTATCTATATTTGTGGTTCTTTATCAATGGCAATTTAGTCTACTCGTGCAACATGGTCACAACACTACGGTAGTAGAGTTCTATTTGTTATCTTAATTTGTTGATTATCAGGATATACACCTATTGATGGCATGTTCCTCTTATGTAAACTCTCTTGAGCTAATGAGTTAATGATTAACACAGGCATTTCTGTGGTTCAAGTCCGTTCAAGTTGCCAACAAGGAAGCCGAGGAACAAGACAAGAGGGATGGATATTTATAGCATGCTATGAGGTTCAACCCAGTGCTTCCCATTATCAGTTTTTGGGACATCTATGGCTTTCCCTTTTCATAACTCAAGCTTGTTTTTTCCATATTAGATACCCTTTCTTTGTTCTGTTACTGCAAGTTGTAGGAGGAAGTTGTAGATATGGCTCATTGTATGTCAGAGCACCCTGTGAATCTTTATATTGTTGATGAATATCCATGAAGAAATCTATATGAGAATGTCATCTGAATTTTTATGTCATATTAAGATATAAAGTCATTTATACAACTCTATCCATCGGCTTAAGGCCTGGAGGGTTAAGAAAAAATGGTTTTGGACGTGATATCAAAGTCTCCATAACCAAACGATCAGCTGCTTCATGACCAACATTAAGAGGACCTGGAAATTACTCTGAGAAGTAAGAATGCAAGCACCAAACCTCCGAGTGATGCCATTTCCTTTTCACGAAGAAACTGCTTTTGCAAATGTCTACTAATGGTATGGCAGTGTTGTTTTTAGCATCAGTATCATTTTTGTGACTCGTATAACTTCAATCCCTCTCAAAGACTCACAATAGTTACCTTCTTACGGTTGTTGAAGTTTATTAGCACTGTACTTGGGTAAGACTAAGAGCACTATTAAATATGGGCTAAGGTCAAATACCGGTTCCGGAAGTCTTCATAGATATCTTTTGTTCATAATTTACGCGAAGCAATGGCTTATGCCAATTTTCTTGCAAGAAAGGAGCTCTTGAAGTTTCTTACTGTGCCGTGCTTCAAACTTCTCCAAACGTTTTGGGCCTTTTGGGACTAGTCTAATTATTCCAGGTGTTTACTCTGCTACTCGCTAGTGTACCTTTTCTGTGGTGTTCAGAAAATTTATGGACCGAAGTAGTTGTTGGCTTTAGTTTTTAGTATGGGTAAGAGATCCTATGAAGAGTTTAGTTAGTGTATTAGTAAGTTTCAATGCACATGAAAGTATTCCACATATGATCTATAATTAGAAGGGTATTTTGGCAATTTGACCTAAAGAGTGAACTAATGTGTTTGGTTAGGAGTTAAAATTGTAATACCTTGATATTTAACCCAATATACTAGAGTCATATTAGAGATAATTACCAGATCGCTACATTTTTTATTTCATTTACTTAGCTTTTTAAAATAGATTAGGCGGAAAATAATGGTAATTTTTTATACACTTCAAAATTGAAAAATAGAAGCTTTGCGTATAACTACATATAAAATAACTAGTAGCGAAATAAAATAAATATCTATAATCATTACGTATGAAGTTCACAGTATAAAATCAACTTAACAATCAATCACGTAATAATTAGTTAAATAATTAAATAAACAAGAACCATAAGTAATTGTCGGCTAACAATGATCCGAACTCAACATAATATCAATAAGACAATAATAAATGAAATATAATGGGTCTATCGTAATAAAATCAAAAATGCTAAGCTAATCTCAATAAGACAATCATAAATGAAATATAATGTGCTTCACTGTTTGCACTTCATCCTTAGGATTCTCACTTGAAGACGACATGGAAATAGAAATAGGGGTGAGAACTCAAAAGCTCTCAGTGGGGGTATTAAGTGTCATCGAATCATCCTTGACCATTTCGGTTTATTATAAAAAGGGAAGCATACATAAGCATTATTTTTTACATTTTAGAGCATGATTTTTATGTCGTGGATACAATACTATATTTCATATATGCATGATAATATTAATGAACATACACATACAGATAAAATTATATTGAGTCAAACAAAGTGTGTAGTTTAGCCTGTTCATTTTCTTTATCTTTCTATATACATCTCTTTCTTTATTCACCTAGTTTAGCCAATCAATGGGGTAATGAGCTCATATCAAAAGTCGATCGTCATTGACAAATACAATGGGATAAATATAGTGTTGGAATAGTGGGGATCACCTTCCCTTTCCGATATGGCTAGTGTTTAAAGCAGTCCACCTATTGACAAGTAACTAAAAACCAAAGAATCACATCCAATATTTAAGATCATCTTCCTTTCCTAGTACAACTGGGTCAAAAGAGTTTACTTTCCCCCTAGCTAGTAACTAGAGACTGAAGGGTCACATTCAATGTTCAAAATCATATTCTCTTCCTAGTATGACTGAGCTAAAGGAGTCCACCTTCTCCCATGCTAGTAACTAGGGACTGAAGGGTCATATCTATCGTCTTATCTTTAGGGTTCACCCTCTAGTACCAAAGGATCCAACCCTCAGTTACTGTCTTATTTTGATTAATGTTTATGATGTATAAAATTAACATGAGGGTATGTTATGATGCAAAAAATATAAAACTAACGTATTGTCCTCATTCAACACAACTTCAAGGCATGATAACATCACATCACACATAATTTCATCATTCATAGCAATAATAGCATTTAATGTCATAGATAATTTTATAATTCACAAATTTACTCTTTATCATATTCACATTGACTCACAGCTATAAAACCTTAGGCTAAAACCACAATGTATACACACCTCCAAAAATTATTATTATTATTATCTTCAATAATCAAATATGAGTTTCAAGCATATGTTTCCATCTAAGATTTATTTTTATTTCTTCTCTATATCATTTTATTCAAAGCCTTACTTATGAATAATTCAAAATCCAAACCTTATGTGCACGATCAAGAATTCTAAATTAACTAGCAATTGGTTTGTCTTTTTATGGTTAAGATTGTAATCAGACTAATGTGTCACCTAAAGAGATGCCCAAAATAAATACTCTAAATTAATATGGGGTTTTGGATGCTAGTGAGGGAACACCTAAGTACTAAGAGTTTTGTTACATGAGCTTTCAAACAATCTGCAACATTTTGTCATCTCTAGAGGCATTATTAAATTCTCCTGTTTAAATTTTTAATCCTATATATAATGTTATAATTTGTACTTTGTTCAATGTTAAAAGCTTGTTTCTCAAATTGTTTGAATTATGTTTGCTTCGTTTTTCTTTTCTATATCAGTTACTTCTCTAAGTGTAAGTATATACTTTTATTACGCTAATTTAGAGAGAAATGTAATAAAGCTAGATAAGAAAATAAAATATTTCACCTAAAGTTAAAATTACATCTTGATAGTATTTCATATTATATAATAAAGATGTGAAGTCACAATTAAATTTCATAACATGTACCATCAATTAATTAGTTACAAGCTGATTTATATGCATATTATATGTTTCATAAAACACATTGTTAAAATGGTAGTCATTCCTAAGCTAACATCTTCTCTCTAAAATTACATTCTTATCTTCAATAATTGAATATATATGTGCCATACTTATGTTTCTAACCAATATCATATTTTCTTTTCTTGTCATTGCTTATCATCCAACGTGGATCCATAACCAAGGAAATTGAATGGTTTAGAAAAACAAGTTTACGAAGACAAAAGGAATGTTACTGTAATTAAGAAACCTCATAACACTGAAGAGGTAGAAAAAGAATCCTGCACACAACATTAAAAATTATGGAAAACATGATCATTCATATAGGAATTGTAGATAAAAAATCTACCATGTAGATTGTTGAAGAGAGGACGCTTAAAACCTTAGCTCCTGTATTTTATTTTAAAAAAAAAATGCATTATAGATAGGAATTATTCCTAGGGAGTTAGGGGAAGGGGGATAGTGGGATTTAAACATGAGACTTCTCACTTAAAGGATATAGGAAACAACCATAACCATTAGGTTATAGGTTTAACTACTATTTTATCATCTTGTTATTAAAAGTACTGGTATGTTTTTGTATCCATGATCCAAATGCCTCCACTTGTTTCTTTTCTGTTAGTTTATTTATACATATCGTATTATATATTGTATTATTATAATTATGGTTGTTCATGGTATTATTAGTATTTGTGTGTCTATCCACGCAATACAAGAGCGCGAGTTACGTTAATATAGTTATATAATAATTAATTATTACAATTTTATATATTTTATATGGGAAATGATATGCTTACACCAGTGAAAGACTTGCTGAATATGTTACACATTTAATAACTTTTTATTCAATAATTTTTTTTTAAAAAAACCCATAGTTGGATTGAAAGTTTATATGTAATACATCAGCTCTATAAAATTTTATATTAATCTAAAATTGTTTGATATATTTTTTATATACATATAAATTAACATAATAAATACCTCATAAATATATGTAAATAAAAACTATTTGATCCTAGTCTTATAGGTGTTCGATTTGTTTGAAATTCAGCATGGACAATCAATATGATATTTTGTTATAATTCAATAGTTAGGTTGACAAAAACTATACTCTATTAAAAGTTATCAAAAGTGTAAGTGTGTCAGATCTTATATTAGTGTCAATAGATCCCTTCTATATAAGTATAAAAAATAAATTTATATTGTAAAAAAATTCTTTTATTTTGATATGTTATAATTAAAAAAATGGTTGTATAGGATAACTTAAAATAATGAAAAACTAAAAAAAATTGAAATGAGAAATGAATATATTTCAAAAATGAAAAGTATAATTTTCAAATTTTAATTTGAGAAAATATAGGATTTTAGAAAGATTTTGTAGAAATTTGTTCTACGTGGGAACAACTTATTATAAAATTATAAGAACTAAAGGATAAAGAAATTAATTTTCCTTCCCCTTTCTTTTATGAAGAAGAGCAATAAATTTATTTTTAAGAAAAATTTAATCAAATAAATTCCTCATAATAACACATTAATGAAAGTTTAATTTGATTTGCAACTATAAACTACTTTTAATTTTTAAATGACAACATAACAACTCAATAGATAAAATCTATTTTTTCTTCTTTATCTTTAGCTATATAGTAAAGTAATTTTTCAAATTGGATAAACTTCTTGAATTAGAACAATTAAGATTTTAATACCTTTGTCAAGTTCAACACCCTTCAAAAAGAGTGTGCGATAACATTATTATTTAGCTCTTTAGTTAGAGCCATGGCTCAACAAATGCCCTAGCATGAGTAGCAATAGATTTCAAAATTGAATCTGAAAAAAATTATTAAACAATTATTATGTAATAAACTTTGCAAAAGAAAACCTTTTTTATTCAAACACTTATATTCAAAATTAAAATGTTATGACTGCTCAATTCCTAATGTAGGAGGTCTTCTCTGAAGATAAACTATTGTTCTTAAAGTTGGAGGTGAATCAGCTACAATGATTAAAAAAACTACAAACCATAAATATAAATTTAAAATAAAAATAATAATTTATTATTTTAGTTTAAAAGTTGAAAATGATATTCATAATAATTTTAAGGTTCTACTTGAAAACGTGAAAGATTTTGCTAACTCTTAACTCTCAGAATAATTTATTTATTTAAATTAAGTTTTTATATATAATGAAAAAGGAATGAGTTGATCATTTCTCCAAATAAAACTAATTAAATATAAGAGAGAGAATAAACACTATAAATGTAATATGATATATATTGAAAAGTTGTTGCTATAATAAAGGCTATTAAGTTAGTGGAATAAAAAATAGTAGAGTAAAAAATAGTAGAGTGAAAAGATATTCGAATTCATTTTTAAAAACTTTTCTTTTTATTTAAAAATATGATTAAAATTTAGAGGGAAGGATAATCAAGTTTTTAAATGTCATTATCTCATTAAACTTTCCTGTTAATCATTCTTAAATAATAGTATACATTACTTCTTCTTTTTTTGTGAATTAACGTTTAAATTCATTTGAAACCGTAAATCTTTTTATAACTAACATACTCAAAAGATTGACTATTATCTAATTGCATGCATCCTTTGTAAAAGACCCAACAAACTATGGATTAATATTAGATGAACCTACTTTTATTTCAAATTTTATTTGACAAAGGTAGCTTAAACAAAACAAAATCATCTAATGTTGGCCGAGAATTAAAATGGTGTCGGGGTAGTAATTAATCTAGGTTCGTTGTAAATTTGAATGTCAAATATTTTACAGCTTAATTGATTAGTAATTATTAATACTAAGAAATTGATATTATGGGCATAGACTATTTGATCATAATTTAGTGGGTCCTTAATGAGTTTATAGGTTCTCATTTTAATTTATAATTTTAATTTAACAAAACTATTAATTTATGGTAAATTATGATTTTACCCTCATTTAGTTGTTTTTCTTTTTCTTTTTTTTAATCTCATTAGCTTAGAAACTATCCTATAATTCATAGAACATCAAATTAATCTCACTAAATATTAATAAAAACGAGCTAATTATAATAAGGGAAAATTGGGAATGTTATATATTGAGGAAAATTTTCTTTGAACAGGCTCCGTGTATTCTATGCACGAATTGAGAAAATTTTTCTATGATCGTGCGCCGTATGTAATTTCCACGGACGAGCCCATTCATCAAAAATTGCTTCTCAATTTGGCTCAACCAAATAAACCCTGCCCACCAAAAAACAAAAAAGGGTTTATGACTTTGATTGCGTGAAAGCACTAGATGAAGAATATTATACATACATTAGTACTTTGAGAATTACTAGAGAATACCACAACTAATGGCTAATATACTGTGGACCGTTTTGACTTAGTTCAGATGCTTCTGGAGAGTGCCCGAAATATCAAAAGTTGTGCAGCATTTTAGGGTTAGGGTGCCAGGATACAAATCTTTGGTCCCAAATTTTCTATTCTTTTCTCTACCTCTATTTATGGATGGCTAAGTGTCCTGTTATTAAGAATAATTTTTTAATTTTTTTAAAATTAACTTTTAATAACAAATTATAACCTATGCATGTCATTTTTTTTATGGATGGATAGAAAATGAGGCATCAAATTGAGACATTGGATTTCTTTTCAGGCTGCTATGCTATATCTAAAGGTTGTAGAAAATGTTGCAAGGCGACGAAAGGGCGCACTTGGCTAATTGCACCATAGACGTTGGGGCGTCAGTGCAAACTTGCCGAACTCTTACCTAAAGTCATCGCAGAAGCCAGAGAGTAGATGCTTTTTTTAGTTGCTTTTTCGGTTCCCATTTCTGTAATGACTTTCAAAATAGTTGCATGATATTAATTAAATCAATTCAATTTAATTTTACAACTCGTTCTTAGATCAATTTGAAAATCATTTTGATACATAACATGTCGTATCGCCATATATTTGACATGTTAATACATGATGTGACAAACCGAACACCAGTTGCAGATTGAGATATGTCGCAAATCTTGAAAGAACTAGTTTGAAGTCCTACTCGAATTCAAAAAATGATGCAACATCATTATGATATATAAATTCTAATAGCAACATAGAGGCATTATATTTCCTTTTTCCTGTTCAGGGGAAATATATCACATCTTCCAATCAGATTATATTCCCTAAATCCTAACATGTATATCTGGGTTACCCCTTTAAAATCAACTTTGATGAAGACAAAATAGCCGGAGTGATGCCCATCACTCTTATCTTTGATAAAGCGGAGAATAGGCTCCGAAGTCTTGCTTTTGTCGCCATCGATGGGGGACAAGCGCGTCCAATTTTTCTTCTGTTGCCAATGCCACAAGTAAAGCGAGTAGAAAATTGGTGCAAACGAATTGAGTGTCGATTTCATGAATAGTTCCATGGGGAAAGCTGTGGAGACATGGAGGAGGAGGGTAGGGAAAGAAAAAGCAGAGACTTGTTGCCAAATCTTTCCCCCGTCAACTCAAATTACAGGAAAACATACACGGGCCCCTTTGATTCATCTTCTAGCAGAAATATTTTTTATACAATTAAGTTGAAAAAAATTATTTTTAGAGAAATTATTTTTAAAATGATTAATTTATATTTGTTTTGAATATATTAAAAATAAATTTGAGAGAATAAATTTTATTTAAATAGAATAAAATAAAATTACTTTTATTTATTAATATGAGAATAATAGTGAGATTTTATCTCAAAAATATGTTTTTGGAATGAAAAATATAATTTATCTACTCTCACTAAAAATATTTTTTCCACCTTAAAACTAGATTTGGTGAGCATATATGTAAATCAAATATCTTTCAATTCTTTACTTTTCATTTTAATTTGAATAAAAGTCCTTTTGAAGTGTATCCAAACAAGCACTATAGCAATCACTTATAATAAGTACTTATTTCATCATTAAATAATAATTCAATTTTGAAAATGATTGATAAAATATCAATATTAGTAAAAATTAAGAATAATTTACTAAATTAATCTTATTTATTTGTAATACTTCAATTTTATTTTTCTTCCTTTATTAATGAGCTAATAATATATAATAGGAATGTCATTATAAAAATAATTAATATTATTTAAATTTTTAAAATGAATAATTATTTTTAAATAAATTGAACTTTGAAATGGACGGACGAGGTGATAACTAAAAATAACTCATGAAGTGCATATTCCATAAAATAAGCGGAAAAGGGAGAACGCCTTTTTCACGTGAGCCTCACTCACATAGTAATGATGCATGGGAGTTTCAAACCAAAAAATAGTCTAGAGAAAGAAGTAGAAAAAGAAAGAAATAAGGTATGGTTGGTGAAAGTTTCTTTAACTTTTCTCATTGCCATTGAAGATAGATTATTAAAGTGATGAGAGAAGTTCTTACATGATCGAAATGATCGTAGAACATTATGGCACGATCTACTAATAGAATAATATTTTTGTTTCAGTAAATAGTATGATCCATATTTTATTTAAAATATTACTTTATTATTAATAGAGCACAATTTATCAAATATTTCATGGCTGGATTTTTCGGTGTCTATATTGGTGTCCAAAGGAGGTTCACCCACGTGACAACATAATAATGTTGCGGCTCTATACATATATATATATATATATATATAGACGCATGATTCACTTAAATAATATAGCAATAAATAAAAGAGTATCTTCTCCACATAAATTATATAGAAATATGTCAATGATCAACTAAATTATCATGCTCTAGCATAAGTAATATCAATTTAATAGGAAATTAAAGTACAAACAAGAAAATGAACAACTAACCAAACAAATCACTAATACAAATTTAAATGAGAGACAAACAAAGTTAGAACACCTATGTAACCTTTTTCATTCTCTACTTCACTTAAATATCAACAAGTTGATTTTATTAGCATGTCAATTACAGTTTAAAGTCTATGTCTAAGTTGATTAATCGTGTCTCTTTCACCCAGAACACTATGTGTCCTTATGAATTAGTGTGAATTCAAACCATTGAGAGCAAATATCAAGCATTTATTATGCAAGGCTAATGAATATGTTTTCACCCCGTTGACTAATTATCATACCTAAACAAGTGTAATGGAACAAGCATTAATCATAACCAAAGTCCAATTCCCCTATTTCTATATCTAGTTAAAGGAAATCTCCCAAATCAACTTAAATGATGGCCAGACACATAAGAGCGTTAAGAGAAGAAATGAGTAACCAAATCTAAATTTATTCACATTTAATTAAGAAAATCTACAAAAATTCAAGATCCATAGAGAGGTCTAAATGATCCTCTAGTTACAAATTTAGCTATCCATGAAAATAACAAAGCAAACAAATAGTTCAATGCCCATAATAAACATTAAAGACAATAGGGAAATATGGAAGAAATGAATAAAGGATGATGCTCTTTGGTGCTTGAGTCTCAATCTCCTCTTCCAAGCATTTAGTCTTCAATATCCAAGATGACAATCTCTCTAGAGTTAGTCCTCCCTAAAACTCAAGTTTTTTCTCTCTAAATTATGCTAAAAACACTAACCAACTCGAACTACCCATGTTTTTGTATCCAAAATAAGATTTCAAACATTACTAAAATGGGATAGGCTATTCCATGTCATGATATGGAAAAACATCATGTTGCAACTCAATTTTAAGAATTGTTGAATTGCTTTGTGTGCCTACTAGGTCGCAACTCAATAGCTAACATGTTTTTCTAAATGGCTTTTCTCCACGCTTTGCTTCTTACTGATAACTCTACGTTATGGAGTTATTTAGCTTCAAATTTGGGTTGAATTGCTTGCTTTGTCCTTAGTTTTTCTAAGCGAAATACTTTAAAATAAGAAGGATTTTGTTTGCTATTGTCTTGGAGCTTTTGTTGAAAATTCAATGTTATAAAGCATGGTTTATTGAGATGAATTGCAAATTTCAAATAAAAATCCTAATTGGAAGGGAAGAGGAAGGAATGAAGAAAAAATCATAGTTATCAAACTCGACCCGCTGTTTGACTCGGTCAAGGCACTGGATTACAGGGTCACTGGTTTAACCAGTGGGTTGTTAGTTGAACTGGACTCAATTAAAATAATGTGTAAAATTATAATTTAATGCAATTGCGCACACACACACACACAGAGATATAGATATAATGAGCCACTATTACACAATAACTAGTTTGGCTTAGTGGTCAAGCATTGTGTCCAATGTTTTGCAACTTCCATGAGTAAGGTTTGACTCCTAGGTTATATGTTTTGGAAATATTTCTAAAATGCACAACCAGTTCAACACCAACCCGCTCGATTGGCTGGGTTGCAACCTACTAGGCGCATAAAACATTTCTTCATTTTGTAAAGTCGAGTTGCTACATAACCTGATGCAACTCAAGCCCATTTTTAGTATAGTTTTAAACTAGATGTTTGGGCCAGTAAAGGGGAGTACTTTTTTTGCATATTTTCATAGAGAAAACCTAGGTTTTGGGATAGGCTAACACTAGAAAGAGATTCATTTTAGAGATTGAAGACTAAAGGCTTGGAGGAGGATTACAGCACCACTTTGTTCATTTCTTCCTTTCTCTTTTTGTTCTTTAATATTCATTATGGTTTTTGAACTAGTGCTTTGTTTGTTTATTATAGTGGATAGCTAAACTTGTAGCTAGGGGATTCTTGGACCCCTATATGAATCTTGGATTTATGTATATTTTCTTATTTAAATGTTAATGAGTATTATTTTGGTTACCTATTTTTTATCTTAAAGCTCTTATATGTTTGACTACCATTTAAGTTGATTTGGGATATTCCCTTTAACTACACATAGGAATAGGGATATTGGACAATAGATATAGGTAATGCTTGTTCTTTTACACTTAATTGACTTAAGTGTGAGGATTAGTCAATGGGATGGAAACATACCCATTGGCCTTACATAGTAAATGCTTGATATTAGTTCTCAATAAAGGGTTAAATTTATACTAATTCACAAGGATACTTAGTGTTTTAGGTGAAGGAGACACAATTAATTGACCTAGACATAGACTTTTAAATAAAATTGGTATACTGGCAAAACCAACTTCTTCATGTTTATTTAAGTAGTTTACATATCCAAATAAAGTAGAGGGTGAAAAATATTATCTAGGCCTTTTAACTTTGATTGTCTCTTATTTTAAGTTGTGATTTAGTGTTTTTTTAATTAATTATTCATTTCCTTATTTTGTTTATTTCTTGTTAAATATATATTGGTTAAAACTGAACACGGTGTTTTAGTTTATCACTAGCATATTTCTATGCAATCCCTGTGAGTATAATACTCTTTTACTCATTACTGTGTTACTTGAGTGGCCTGTGCACTTGTGATTTTATATACACTGTGTAGATGGCCATCACCTACTTATTGGCTTCCAACTGGGATACTTTATTTAAGCTCAAAACTCTACAAGATCAATGTCAAAATTTCCCAGATAAGATACATGATTATGATTTACAAATTTGCTTAATTAACTCATGAATTATAACATTTAGTTTTCAACAAAAGTTCCAAAACAATAACAAGTCATATTTCCTTATTGAAGGTGTTTCACTTAAAAAAAAATTGGACTAAGCATGAAATAAAGGCTAAATTAGAAACTAAATAACTCCATTTATCACATAACTTAAGAAATGCTAGTTCTATGATTACAATGACAAAAAAAAAAAAAAACTTCTTAATTTCCATGTTATCCTTTTTGTTCTAACATAAGTTACTTTTTTTAAAAAAATATGGAATATCTAAATAATTAGAAATAACCAACACCTCCACCATATTCAACCTCCTCCCCTTTTTCCTCCCTAGCCCCAACACCCTCAACAACATTAAAACTAGAACATTATGCAAAAGGCCACAAACATTGCCACAATATTAAGCAGAAGCTGACTTAACTTCCTACAACCTCCAACACCCAAAGACGGATTTAGAGGGGTGACCAGAGGCCATGACCCCCTCTACCTGGATGCAGGAAATCATGTTTGCAGTGTAATTTCTGCAGAATTATGCAGAATAGGCTCTGCTTGCTGCAATGAAGATCCCTGATGTCAACACAGTAGAAAACAATGTAGTTTTGATAAGTGAGACCCTTCTTTCCCTTTAAAACCCCAAATCGTGCTCCTCTTCTTCCAGAATTGAAAACCTTTCCCTAAACCCCATTTCTTGACTTCCTCTCTAAATCTCACATCATTCCTTCTCCTTCCAAGGATCAAAGATAAGAGTTTTGTTGGTTTGTTATCTCCTTCCTCTCCATTTCATGTTCTAGGGTTTGGATTATTATTGTTCTCCATTGTTGTCAAGTGGGGGCACTCTCTCAATATTGTTAGAGTTGATCTAGAGCTAACTAGAGTGTATTAGAGTTTCATATTTGTAACGGCAGACATTGGTGTCATTCCTGCTCCACGAAGTTTAGTCAGTGTTGATGCCCTTTCTACCTTCCTCTAGGTGAATGAATTTGATTTCATAACCTTAGTTTTATCATTGTTAGTATGTTTCTTGCATCATGATTATTAAATATGAAAAATTATAGATGAATATATGATTTTGCAAGTTATGGCAAGGGTAATGATTTTGAATATAGCATTAAAATGTGCTTTCGAAAACTATGGGACCATGATTAGTACATTGTATAATATGGAAATATTTTATGTGAACAAGTCTAAGAGATTTATTGGAAAATATATGATTTAGCGTTTGAAAACATATGTTATGATGATTTCAGAGCTTTCATGATTTTTTAATCTTATTGCTTTTAAAGCATGACATTTGAGTTTCTTAGTTTTGGAAAAATATGTTAGCCTGAGAGATGATTTAGAAATTCAGTTAAAAATATTTTAGAGCATGAATCATCCTATGATTCATAGTAGTTAGCAGCTACATACTCTATGGGCCTTGAAATCACAATGTCTGGAAGTAGATGATCACATGGACATGATTTTATAACCACAGTTATGCTAAGATCAGACTGCCAAAGTTATATGAATCCAGAGCTCTTAGTATATTAAAAATTTTCAGGAAACTAAGAAATATGGAAGTTCAGTATTGTTGATTTTAATCCCTTAAGCAGCCATGGAGGCAATCCCTTAAGCAGCTATGGAGGTAGACTTTTCAGAGAACAAAGTAATTCGAGACCTAGTGAGGTGCCTATAGAGAACAGAGTTATTTACAGACAACTATTATGATTCTTATGTGTGTGTGTGTGGATATATATATATATATATATATATATTGTTTGGAGTACTGTTAATTATGATTTAAATATACTATAAGATATGATCCTTAAGAGGACAAATTATACGAGAATGCTTATGGATTATGAATTTAGTTTTTAGTAGTTTTTCCTAAAGTTGGAATTTTATTCAGTTAAAATGATGGTTGAATAACTAGCATAAAAATATTATTATTATGCAATTACTTGTATTTCTATATTGTTTGCATTATTACATTATGTATATTTATTGGTTGTCCCATGTGGGTGACAGGTGAGAATCCACTCATTAAGTCCATCGACTCACCCATCTCCCTTCCTTTCATAGTTACAGGTACAAGTATCGTTTCATCTCCAATCCACTAAACACAGTTGTTCCCAGTTGTGAGCCTTATTTCGAAGTAAGGCTTAGCTTAGGTTCATGTTAGTACTAGAGTGCTCCAGTAAATGTGTAGATAGGATTCGAGTCATACATTTATTTTCAGATTATGTGTTTAATTTTAGAGTTAGAAACATTCATGTATATGTTTATAGATTTCAAGTATAAATTTGAAAATTGAATATTATAATTAGATTTATGTAAGAAGCTAGAAATGGATTATTAATTCGGTTTCCAAGTGTTAAATAGATTTCCAAGCTTTGAATGTTAAAGTGTTTCAGTTTTACGATTTAGACACAAAGATTTGAATAAAGATTTAGATGAGCCATGTTTTTAGGATGAAAGTATGTTATTTCAGGCATATAGAGATATTCAGATATCATGAGACTTATGTGAGGATAGGATTTCTTACGAGCCGGTCATGTTCCCAAGCTGGGTCATGACATGATATATCTAGTGAGAAGAGTGAGATGATCAAATCAGAGCCATATAGATATACATGAATGTTCAGGATTAAAAGTTATTAAAAAGTCACATGATCACTTAAAAAAGTCACATGACTTTATATTTTAATCTTGACCATTAACACAAGATTTGATGACCTAAATTTGCTCCTCTCGCTTTTATATAAAATCACCTCTCTCACTTGATCCTTAATATATATATAGGATGTATCTAGTGAAAGGAGTGATTTTATACGAGAGTAATAAGATCAAATCTGGACCATATAACTATATATGAATAATCAAGATTAAAAGTTATTAAAATGTCACATGATCACTTAAAAAAATCACATGACTTTATGTTTTACTCTTGATCATTAATGTAAGATCCATCGGTCCAGATTTACTCATCTCACTGTCATATAAAACCATTCATCTCATTTAATCTTCTCCCTATGTATATAATTTATGTGTATATAAATATAAATAAATATAAATTATATATAATTAAATAAAAAAAAATTTGTACTGCTTTTTAGAATGCAAGCCCAACATTATAAATTTGATGTTTATAGCTAGTTATTTTGTATTAAGTGATTTGTTCACACTCTTATAGTTATACTAAGTATTGAAAATAGGAAAGTCTTTGTCATATACTTTGATTAATTGTTTGATTTGTTTGATATTGACTTTTTTGTTTCAATTATTAGTTTTGAGAAATATTTTTCAATTATGAATATTGGGAAGAATAACTCATAAATAAGATGGAATATGGATTTCTTGTTGACTATCTCTTAACTTATATTGAAAAGGAAATTGCTGAAAAATTTGACAGTTTATTATTAATGATATTGTGATTTAAAAGAACATTATGCTCAACTTCAATAAATATGTACAACAAATATACATAATTTTGTATACTTTAAATTTTTTAGTTACCAGCATATAGCATTTTTTATACAATTGTTTATTTTGGGGGCCTCCTTTGGATCCGTCCTTGCCAACACCCATTTTTGGGATTCTTTGGGCTCGCAAAGGTAAGGACTATTGTCAAAGATTAAAAAGGGTCATGGCAGAGATTGTTGTTGCTACAAGATTCTAGAGAACAAATAGCATAGGGGAGACTTCTCCGTAAGTCACCTATGCTTCTGTTTTGTATTTCTCTGTCATTTAATCGTAAACCTTGTCAAGCCTTGATATCTAATATCTACTGTTGCTCAAAGACATGACACTAGCAATAATTCCCGAGAGTCAGATACATAGTCAGTCACAATATTTGCACAATGGTGACATATGAGTTCACTTCTAGGATGAAGAAAGATGCAATGGCACCTTAGTTGTACTAATTGGGGAAGATTGAGGTAGCAGTAGGGGTGTGTTGTGGCTGCAGTTGCTAGCATATGGGTGGTGGGTGGATGGAAAGATAAGAACAAGGTAATGGTCGGGGATGGGGCATTGAACCAGGGACGGAAGCTTCATACAATGGAGCGGGAACTATAATCCAGGGAGTTTCAGTGTAGATTGGGCTTTTTTATATTCTTGTCATTCCTCTTCAAACTTAAGACATAATCACTATAATAAAAAGAAGTTAACATATTCCAAGTTTACCTCAAAACTTTTAACTTAAATTTTAACGTCCAAATGTTATCTTTTCATCAAGCCACCTAGGCTAGACAGTTTAAGCCAACATTCTGCATTGGCGTCAGAGAACACCCCTTCCACAATCGAAAAAAGCAAAGGCTTATTTTGTCTATAAATAACAATAGATTAAAAGATGTAATTGAATAAATAAAAGATATTGATTCCTTCATTATTGAATAATTGTTCAGTTAGTGATGCTCATTGAAATTGAAAAAATGATTAGTTAAACATCAATGTTACTAAAAATTTAGAATAATCTATTAAATTATCCTTGTTTCTTTTTAATATTTTATCTTCCTCTCTCATTTTTCACTAATGAGTTAATAGTATTTAATAGAGATATTATTAATAAAAAATAATTAATATTATCTAAAATTTTAAAATGAATAACTAATTTTAGATAAAAATAAATTTTTAAATTGGATAATTATTTGAGAACGGGAAGAGTAGATCAATTCTTGCAACTGCATTTGCATTACTCGTTTCCACTTGTTACTCGATTAATACTCTAATGGTTGCACATTCGAATCATTTAACACCACTCAATGTTCTTGTCAATTTCAAAAACAACCTAGTCTGCTAAAATGCACTGTTAGGTATCCCTCCAAGTCTTCACATTATAATCTTCTATTTTCCTTTTATAAAAGTTATCGTTGCTTTCCCAGAATAGTCCTCTATCAAAAGTTACCTAGGGTGAGGATATATTTTTAATAATCAATATAGAGTTTAATATTAATGTTTGCATGAATTTTTATGTTGTGGGTATAAATGTTAAATATCATGACTTATGTTACAATATATTATTGGATGACCATGTAAAGAAATTTTATATCGTGAATGTATAATAATTAAATCCTAATTTTATTTAAAATTTTATTTATGTTGACATAAAATGTAATTGACACAATATTTATTAATTATTTAATATGCGTGAATATGATTTGAAATAAGAAGATTTTTTTTTTCAAATATGGAAACAAGAAGAATTTTTAGACATAAAAATTAGAGGGTACATTATTTCTCCTTCAAGTATCATCTCCATTTTTCTTTCTCTTTCCTTCTAATCCCCATACCCCAACTATCAGAAATTCTGCAAACCAAATTGACAAACCGTACAACAAACCAAAGCATCTCCATGGTGTTAACTCCAGAACCCTATGCACTCATATGTTTTGAATAACAACAAAATCAATTCAAAGAAAATACTTTGAAAAACAACTGATGTTTCTCTTGAGTTTCTTGTAAGATTATAATAGGTATCTGTCAACACCCAATTTTTGATTAAATTAAATTTACTTTATTTTATCTTTTGATTTAATTTTAAATGTAATATTTAATTATTTTTGTCAGCATTATTTTTAGTGTTCTCATAATTTCCAAATAAAGTCAGTGTTCGATTTTTAACAAGAAATTTCAAAAATTTACATCTGATTTGCAATTTGTCATTACATATTACTGGTTGTAATTCTTTTTTTTGTTTTTCAAAATTAAAAAAAAGGGTCCAATTTCTTATTTTAGCCTAGCTCTTTTAGCCTAAAAAAAAAAATTAGTCCATTTGTTTTATGGCCCAATTTGTTACAGCCCACTCCTTTTAACCCATTTCAGCTAATTCATCTTGGTCTGTTGCCATCCGAAAAAAAATATTGCTGCACAGAGGAGTGTCACGAACTCCTTTTCCTTCCCCGAGATTGGCATGTGATACATTGGGATGGGGAAAGCTTTGAAAAAATATGAAAGGTAAAAAACATCATGATGACGTTCTTGAATATTTTCCTTCTCTTTCGGTGATAGATTGGAACCAGCCTGCATAGTTTGGATCAACCAGAGAACTACATATGTAACCATGAGGAAACACACAGAGACCACCATCAGAGAAATATTCAGATCACCAAGAAATTTTCAAAGGATTCAACAAGAAAATTCAAGCCAAAAAATCAAAACACATTCTAATACACTAGTCAGCCCATAAACAGAGATCAAATCCAAGGGAAACCTGCAAGGAGAATTCAGCAACAATTCCAGTGATACAACTCAATAACAAGAAGAAAAAAAACAAGGTATCAACAGAGGCAATATTATCATCATCATCATCATTAGAATACTAAAAAGATCCAAAAAAAAAAAGAGACATAGGGGTCGCGGCCTCCTCCTACCACCGCTGCGGCCCCTCCCCTAATTTCCTCCACCATCCTCTTCTTCTCCTTCCACTAAACCACCACCATCATCCACCCTCACCAGAACATCACGGCCTCGCCACCATCTCATCAAGTCACTACCGCAACCCCCTCAGCCGCAAAAATTGCGCCTTTCCCCTCACCTCCGTGGAATCCAACCTCCGTCATGCACCCATCACAGAATCACCATGAGCCACGCCCCCACACTTCACAATCACAAACCAGCCACCCGCAACCGCCGTCAGATCCGTGGCCCTTCCATCCTCAAGCCCATCATCGCCGATCTGCCACCAAAGAAGCCGAACCCATGACCGTCGTCCCTTAACCCGCGCCCCTCATGCTCCGATCGGTGACCTCCATGGCCGCGAAACACCTTCCCCTCTTAGACCGAACCGTGGCTAACCACTCACCTTCCACTGAATCTCAACTTCGCCATAGCTTCCCTCCACCGTCGCACCTTCCTCCGTGACCCTTCCCCTTGCGCGCGACCGGTGTCTTCCCTCGCCAGCCACCATAGCCAGCCTTCACCGTCTCTCTCTCTATCCCTCCGCCCCTCTCTCTTCCTCTCTGTGAACTTGTGTGTGTGTGTAAAAGAAAAAGAGAGAATAGAGTTTGTGTGTGTGTACGCAGGTGAGGGAGAGAAACCGGGAGAGTGAAAAAGAGGGCTATGTCGTGTATGTAAGAGAGCGAGAGAGTTCCTTGAACGTGTGTATGAAAAGTGGAGAATGGGTGTGATAATAATTTTTTTTATATATTGTTATTATTAGTATTAATATTATTTTGATTTTGATATTATTATTATCATTGTTATTATGATTTTTGTTAGTGTTATTTCTATTTAGTTGTATTAGATTTTAGATTTCAGTTTGGATTTGCATTTGTATGGTTAGTGCTTATTTTAATTTTAGTTTTTGGGTCTATTTGTTAGTTTGGGATTATTTTCAACTCAGAGGTTGTTATTTGATTCAAAAATAAATACTTGTTTATTTTGATTTAATTTGTAATATATTTTCTTTCATTTATTTTTATCTGAGTAGAATTAATTGTAAATTAATTATAAAAAAATGTTTTAATTTTTTTGGGTGAATTTATTGTTAGTATTTCTTTTTAATTAAAAAGACTAAAAAAGTATTTTGGAATTTTTTTTCTTTTTTTTCATATGTCTTGACTGAATTAATTGCATAATGGTGTTTATTCTATTTTTTTTGTTTAATTACTTTATGTTTATATTTTTCTTAAATTAATTGTGTAATTGTATTTATTTTACTTTTAAGTTTATTTATTTGCTATGTTATGTGCTTTGTTTAAATTAATTGTATGATTGTGTATGAATTATTTTAGTTTTTAGTTTAATTATTTTTTTTACGTACTTTTGCTTAAATTTATTGTGTAATTTGCTTTGTTTAATTTAATTATTTTATATGTTTATGTATTTTGCTTAAATTAATTGTGTTTGTGTTTATGAATTATTTTTTATTTTAATTTTTTTTATGTTTATGTGATTTGTTTTTTGGTTTAATTATTTTATATGTTTATGTGATTTACTTAAGTTAATTGTGTAATTATATTTATGAATTAATTTGGTTTTTTTAATTCAATTCTTTTACATGTTATTTATTATTTTTTTGGTTCAAAATAATTATATATTTATGTTTATGAATTAACTTTATCATTTCTTGTTAAAATTAGAGTTTTATTAAAAAAAAATTCTTTTCTTTATTGATAAACAATTTTGTTGTAAGTCTTTTATATTTGTGCGATATTCAATAATGGTAATTGAATAGCAAATGTTATCTTCACTATTGTTGAATCATAAGGGTTCATTGAGTGGCCTAGTGCTAACTTGAATTCTGTGCACAAATAGATTTTATTTGATTTAATAATTAAAATTTCTTTCTTTGTCAAAATTATTATTTTTTATTCTGATTCATCTTTTAATTAAAATATGCCAACTCATAATTTTTTTTTACAGAACTACGTGACTTTGAGTTCCTCATTGTACCAGAGGATATGTAGGAGCAGGAATTTTCTGTCAAGCCAAACTTTAAATTTTCATATTTTGTCTTCGATTTTTATTATTTCTTTTTTTCTGTTTGTAAATATTTTAATTTGATTTTTGTCATTTAGTTGTAAATATTATATTTGTTTATCTTTTTGGGTAAATGTTATATGTTTTAAATTATTATAATTTGCATAATTAACTTTTGGGTAACCGTTTTAGAACAGATGTATCAGGGTGCGTAAGATTTAATCTCTACCCTTTCCTGTGCATAAATAGACTCCCGGATCAAACTCTATTTTTGTAGACTAGTTTAAAATTTTTTACAAAAAGGTTTTCCCAATGGTTTTCCTTAATAAACCTTGGTGGCGACTCCATGAAAAAATATTTTCAAATTAAATATTTTGTCCCTGCCCCGTTGTGATCCAGGTTGCGACAGTATCTATCGTTTAGCAAGAGCAAGGCTTACTCAAATAAGTATATATATTTTACTATGCATGTGTAAATATGTTTCGAGATTTGTTATGTAATAGAAGTGAAATTATATCTTTATCCAAGCTTTTGATAGTTAACGATCAAAGGTGGATTGCAACGATACAAGAAACCAAGGAAAAAGACTTCAGAAAGTTCTCAAGATGAAGAAATTAGTATATGTCTATATGCAACATGTTTCCTACTCTTCATTCCTTACAATCGCAAATAAATCATCATCAAAAAGCTTGGTTTAACGATTAGGTGTTTGAAGAATCATCAAGGAATCTGTTACACGCTTCCAAAAGCTCACATTTGTGTAGAGCATTGAACGTTACAGGAAAATGAGGGGAATTTGAATTTTGAAATTCAAATTTAAACTTAAAGTAAAAACCAGTTGTCAAAACTGTACGGTATCTCTTTGCTAACTTGATCAACCATCCTGGCTTCACGAAGGAGGAGTTCAGAAAGCATGATTAGAAAAGTAGAAAAGGAGTTTCTGAAAGGAGATTAGAAAAATCAAAACTTACAATGGCTTCTGCAACCGATGTGATAGATTTGTTAGCCTCACTTCTAGCTCATTCTTCCAAGACACAACTGATGATTAACATGTGTCACTTGAAGATCTGATCAAAGGCAACAGTCATGAAGGGAAGACAGATATATATAGAGGGATGCCATGCTGAAACTAATAATGATGACTGTTAGAGAGACTTGTGCTTAAAAGAAGAGGAAACTCTGCTTAAATCTCTCTTCATCCTGTAAGGTTCATCATTCTTATGTAAACTGTTTCCATACATATAAAAAAATCTTCCTCCATGTTCTTTATCATATTTATATTCTTCTTAAGAAAGAAGTAATTGGAGAAGTCGCTCTTGTTTTCTAGGTTTATTTCTTAATGTATCATTTTTAAGGAAACTTGAGTGTAGGTTAGTTTGAGTGGCAACCCAGACACTTAACCTTTGTATCCTTGATCCATTAGTGATGAGCGTAAGACATAGCTTGGAGAGGTTAGTCAAAGACTACTTACAGCTTGGAGAGGTTATAGAAAAACTACTTGCAGTTTAGAAAGGATGGGGAAAAACTACTTTCAACGTATTAGTAGAGGTTGCTACGGCTCACGGTTTGGCTTGGAGAGGCCAGTGTCAAGACTACTTTTATCGTGTCAGTAGAGGTTGCTACTGCTCACAATTTGGCTTGGAGAGGCTAGTATCAAGACTACTTTCAATGGGTCAGTAGGGGTGGCTACTGATCATGGGTTAGCTTGGAGAGGCTACTACAAGACTACTCATGTTAGCATAGAGAGACTAGTACAGAATTAACTCAAATATGTGGCGATAGGTGATTTCTGAAGCTCATGGATGATAGCTTGGGAAGACTAATGTAAAGACTATCTATCTTTACTTTCTTAGGTTAAAAAAGTTGTTATAGTGGAACCTCAATAGTTGTTGAGTACTGGATATAGGTAGGTTGGCTGAACCAGTATAAAATCTTTTGTGTCCTTTTTCTTTCTCTTTGATCTCTTTTATTTGTCTTTGTTGCATCACTCTCTTACTTTCAGTCTTATATGTTCCTCTCGTTTTATGTTATCCATAAACGTTTATTTAATAAAGTTCAGAAATCTAGTTTCTAAAGTTACTAACATTTTCCGCTGCACTTCAAGTTTTACACTTGATAGTAACTTTTTTCAAATGCTTTAGAAAACACAAAAAGATTCTCCGTACGATTTAATCCCTTTCTTGTGCACATCTTAACCTACACATGGTTGTTGCAATTTTCATTAGGGGTATCTTTGTGAATTTAGATTTTGGAGGGAAAGTGATGGGAGAAGAGGATTCACAATATAATTTTACATTACAAGTTTTCTTTTTCCCTTTCATCCCCTTTAAAATCCAAACTTACAATCATATCCTAAAGTTATAGCTAAAAAATAGAAATTCAATTTAATTTTAGAATAGATAATTTTTCGTTGCTAGTATTTTTCATTTAATATCAATTTAATTATGGACAAATTATATGGTAGACCTCAAATTTTGAAGTCCATCATGAGCCTTTTATTATTACTCATTAGATGATTATCATTTTTATTAAATCATTTGATCTAATGACAAATAATAGAGGGCCCATAATGGATCAAAAAATAAGAGGCCCACCATAAAACTCACCTTAATTATAACAAATTTTTTTAACTATCTCGTTTTATATTTTCTACCATTTTTGGCTCTCACTTTTTGTTAAACTTTTTTTAGGAGTATAATATTGTAGTGATTACTCAGGTGCCTTCTTCAATCAATACCTATTGTACCCTCTGATCGTTTGTGCAATAACATGACATTGTCACACAAAAAGGAAAGTAGAGCGTAACTCTAGCCCTTAGTATCTGTTTCAACACATCCAAGATCTTGACCCTGTGAACACTAACTCTACTTGTTCTTAGTTTTTTTTTTTTTTTTTTTTGAAGAATTTGGACAGTTTGAGAATTTGAACAATCCGAATTCAGTTTACTACAGTTTTTTTTTTTCTTCATGAATTCAGACTGTCCAATTTTTATCTCCTTGTTTAGCAATTTAAGTATGTTGAATGAAAACTGGGGGGAAGGGGTGGTGTTTTGTGGGGTTGTCATTTGTGTTGGTGGGGAACTTTTTTTCTTTGCTTTTTTGTACAAAATATTACACCAAGTGAATGATATCATGATACATTTACTCATTTAATTAAGGTGCAGTGAGTTTCTGCTGGCCGCCTTTAGGGGATATGCCTACTCGGAGATTGACATTTGATGGGATTCTCGCTGATTGCATATCGGTTTTCTTTGAGGATCTGTCTGTGAAGTCTCAATATGGGTGGCATTTGCAGGAGAGTGAGTTTAAGGGCTTGTTTGTGTTCAAGGGGTTAAGGATCTTGAATGTGTTGAAATGGATACCGAGGGCTAGAGTTAAGAGGTCGGGGAGAGGGTGTTGGCTCTGTTCATTTGCTTTTTTTTTTTTTGTGACAGATATCATATTGTTATTATACAAATAATTAGCGAACATAATACGTATTGACTGAGAAAATGCTCGTAAGTAGTCACCTAACACTTCTTGTGAACTTGCAGCTGTCATTGTTTTCTTTCTGTTATCCGTTCAATGTTCAACCTCACGCGACAATCACAGGAAGGGCAAGGAATTTTCAATGCAACTGCCAAAAACCTTCATAAACACGATATTGACATTGAACCAACCCAAAACAGTTTTGACAGAGGGGCAATTCAGTCAATCCACCATCTCTAACCACCGTTTCAAGCTTCAGTTACACAGTGCACACGCAGACAGTCTCAATCTTCAGCTTCTCCGGGGAGGCACGCCTCGTATGACAAAACTACCCTTGAGTTCATCCCCCTCCTGCTCCTGGACTCCACTTTTGTTCCGATGAAACACCCCATGACGCAACAAGGCAGGGGCATTATCGTCACGAAATTATAGGGCATATTCGATATTCAATACCCCCCAGAGACATAACCGGAGAGTGCGCATTCAAATCCGCCACGTAAGAGTACACGTGGCAACTATCTCTGGTCGTTGCCTTTAAATAATCCAACCCCCAGATTTGCTCGTTATCCTCTTTTTTTTCTGCACAAGACCCATCACCACACAAGAAGGCAAACCAAACTCACACTCCCCTCGCCGCCGGCGAAACCCTCGCCGGAAAGTCCGAACGACGCGGCGGAAGTTATGGAGTCTCTGATGATCGATGTCTTAAGGAAGAATTTGACGTTATCGTGGCGTCGCTTGTTTGGGAACTGCAACCGTATATGGTAGAAAATCCCTAAGCAAAAGCAACTTTACTTAGCAGAGTTTTCAAGTTATTCCATGCTTCATTTCGCAAACCTCAGTCAAATTACGCCTATATAATAATCCCGAGAGAGAGAAGGAAAAAGAAAAAAAATCAAAGAGACTCGGTCTTATTTTCAGAGCCTCCAGTTTTGCCAGAACTATATTTATTATTAATTATTTTTTTCTTTCTCTTTTTTCTTTTTGTTTTTGCTATGAAATATGTTTGGTTTGAACTTTGAAGTCAACAACTGCAAAGTTCTCCTCCTCTGTGCTTGAATTTTGAAAATCCAAGGCGGAGAATCCCGAAAAAGCGGTGTTCTTCTCTGCTTCTGCAGAATTTTCATATATTTCCAAATCATTTTAACATTATTCCGTCTTCTGACTTTACCAATTTTAAAATCAAGCTCGAGCTTCAGCAATCGAATTGGGGGGGGGGGGGGTGATTCGTCATCATGCCATTTGCGATGAAGATTCAGCCGATTGATTTCGACGTAGCCGCGGAGCTGGTGAAGCCGGTAGCCAAGTCGCGGTTGAAGCGGCTCTTCGAGCGCCAGTTGTTCTCCAGCGTTCTCAGGAACTCTGCGGCGGAGAAGATCTCCGGCGAGGAGGCGCATTCCGGTGTCGGCAACGGATGCGCCGATTTGGAGCCGAGCTCGGTGTGCCTGGCGAAGATGGTGCAGAATTTCATGGAAGAGAATCACGAGACGCACTCCGTTTCCGTCAGGTGTTCCCGCAACCGCTGTAACTGCTTCAACGGAAACTGCGACGACAGCTCCGACGCCGAATCAAACGGTTTCGCTGAATCATCAAACCACCCTTCCTCCTCCGGCGAAGCTCTCGAAATCCTCAAGGTATTTATAATTATTAAAGCGTAAAATACTTATTCATATATAATTTTATAATAGAGAACCGTGTTTTGGTGGTTTTTGAGAATTGAAAAATGAGTTGTGTTGCGATTTTGGACAGGGTTTGGTGGCATGTGTGAGCGTGTGCGAGAGGAATTTGCTAGCGGACACTGCGAAGATCGTTGAGAATAACAAGATAATCTGCAAACGGAAAGACAGTGCCTGCAGAGAGGTTGTTACCGAAGGCTTGTTGGCTCTCGGATACGATGCTTCCGTCTGCAAATCTCGCTGGGAAAAATCCCCTTTCTATCCTGCCGGTAATAATATATAGTTGGATTTAATTATAAATTAAATCTTCATTATGATGACTTAAATTTCTTTCTCAATATAAAGTAGCTGATAATCTTTTTTTTTTTTTGGGTTTTTTTTAGGGGAGTACGAGTACATTGATGTGATAATTGGGGAGGAGCGGGTGGTAATTGACGTGGATTTCAGATCGGAATTCGAGATTGCTCGACCAACGAAGGCTTACAAGGCGATCCTTCAAACTCTTCCTTACATATTTGTCGGAAAGTGCGTTCGGTTGCAGAGTATTGTGGCCACCGTGTGTGAGGCGGCGAAGCAGAGCCTGAAGAAGAAGGGCATGCACGTTCCGCCGTGGAGGAAGGTGGAATACGTCAGAGCGAAATGGCTCTCTCCTCACTCTCGAGCCACCACACCCGCAGTGGTTTCCTCGCATGGGATCAAAGAGGACCCAAACAAGGAAATGCAGATTTTGACGGGAAACAATAACGGTGACGAGTTGGATGAGTCGAGGGTGGTGATACAAGTGAAACCGACGGATTTGAAACCTAAGAGCTCACTATCTGCTTTAGCTGTTGTGTTAAATGAAAATTGATAACCCATAAAATTTTGTATTTTTTTCGTGTTTTTGTGGTATATGATTTCAATTCTCTAGAGAAGGTTCAAACCTTGTATTGTAGAACTGTTGAGAGCTCTATCCCCCTTCAGCTTTTTATGTAAGGGATGATGAGTTTTATTTACTAATAGTAATAGTAATAACATAATATGAATAAAATAATGTTGAGGTATTGTTAGTTAGTTTTATTGGGAAAATTGAGATGATGATTCTTTACGTATTTGATTCCATGGATTGTCTGTGCTGTTTGCTCGAATTCAATTTATCTATTCCTCATGGGATCGGTCATATTGTTTGATTCTCAGTCCATGGAGGGAATGGAGGAATTTAGGGAAAAGATAATATAGTTTGTAAACTACTCTTCTGTTTGAGATATTTTCATAAGGTTATTCTTTTCTTGAAGAAGAAGAGATGGAAACTGATCGACAAGTCTGTTGGTGCAATCTTGTAGATGCCTTGAAACATGCTCCGTAAAAATGAAGGTATTTTAATTTAAAACAATGTTATATACCTTGCTTGCTTCATATCTTCATTGTAGATTTGCTATACAACTATATCCCTAAAAAGGTGTCAAAAAAATATTGCTTGTTTGATAATTTAGACGATCTATAGAAATGTAAACCTGCTTCTCTGGGTTCTCACTTCTCACTGCTCATCATCGTCCTCGAGAAGTGACATCACGTGTGCTCTTCTTCACATAGACAAACACCATGAAAATTACCGTTCATATTGCCACCGTAGTAGTGGTTGCTTAATTGCACAGAAAATGTTGGTGGTCTCTGGAATCCTGTATTTCAATTATTTTTCAATTTTCACTTTTACTTTCCCTGCTCGTTTCTTCAGTTTTAAACAGAACTCTTCGCTGGCGCAAACCATATTTTGTCGTTTTCTATGCTTCGTACGAAACCTTGTGGATCCACAGAGTGTCTCGTAAATTGCACTCTGTCCGTTCATTTATGCATTAATTTATTTGCCTATTCATCAGGGGTGGCAATTCTAGGCCTAGCACATTCTATTCTCAAAATTGCCCTCACATTATTTAATTTATTGTATTTTCCAGCTGGTGTGTTCTAGACTGAAAAAATAAAAATCGTGGCAGTTGGTAGCATTCATTATTCATTAATCTCTCTCCCGTTACTACATTCATATCGCCAAAAAAGGAAAGGAGAAATTAAGGATGTTTGTTTGCTTTTTTCAATTTTTAATTCTTTAAATTTATAAAAAAAATTAAAAAAAATAAAAAATTTTAGTTTTTAATTTTTTTATAAATTTAAAAAATTAAAAATAGTAAAGTAAACCGTCCCTAAATTAGTTTGATTTGAATTTTTAATTTTTTAATTCTTAAAATTTTATGAAATAAAAATTAGAAGTTAAAAATTAAAATTTATAATTTTTAACATTTTTAGTATTTTTTATAAAATTTAAAAAAATTAAAATTAAAATTAAAAACTCAAATCAAACCTTTAAAAATGTGTTTGGGAGGAGTATTTCTTATTTTTATTTTTACTGAAAATAGGAAATAGAAGTTAAAACATGCTTCGTGTGAATGTTTTTGAAAACTAGTTATGTTTTGTTAATGAGGGTGATCGGGTGGGCCCTTATTTGTAAATTAGGCTAGAATAGGAGTACTATGATTGAAGGGGGCTTCATAGGTGTAAATCCTCACTATCAAAAGGTCTTAGCTAAGCTCGAGCTAGAGTGAACTTTATTCTTCTAGCTAATATTTGGAGAGCCACAAAACACTTCACGAAGGTGTTAGTTGGATCATTGATCATGTGAATCCATCGAGAAAGACAATTGGGCTGTGGCTAAAAAAACAAACGAAAAGACCATTGGGTTGAATATCAAAATGCTTTTTTTTTCCGTATACAAATTCTTAAGAAATTGTTTTATTAACTATAAAAAAACATTTAAGAAGAAATTGTACTATTGATGATATCATTATTTATTTTCATGAATTAGCCTTTTACAAATCTGATTATTCGAACCGTCTCCTCCTCTATACAGTGTGTTTGATGTTAGAAGTATGGTTTGGGATTTGAATAAAAAAACCTGTTTTTGAAGAAATTTGTATTTAATTGGTAAAGAATCCGAAAAACACTAAACTTATTATCTTTCATTTGGGTTTGCATGCATTTCTGCTTAGTGCAGGAGCTAACATAGTCATGGTTGTCGAGATTTTTCTATACATAGACCCTCTTTAAAAGATTGCCCCATTACCTATTGTCTTATTCTCAGTTCTCAAAGATTTTCGCCTTGGCCTAAATCTCTTTAATGGGACTATTCCTCATTTACAACATGGTGGATTTTGACTTCTCGAAAATAACATACTTATTGAATAATTATAATAAAACCTGTCTATTAAACATGTTTACTATTTGTCATGAACATGTTATGATTTGTTTTATGGTCATAAAATGCTATGATTGATTTTTGCTTTTATTTGTTTCTGTTGGACAAAATATATTATTCTTTTGCGGGCCATCAGCATGAGCCAACTATATAAGGGACTTACTTTATAGGGCTGATTATGAATTCATAGTTAGGAATTAATTGGCCCAACATATAGCAGGCTTTTATGGGTGTTTGGAAAGGGGCAGCAATTAAGACCCAAGAAAAGGCCCCAAATGATAAATGAAAGGGACAAATTGGATTTAAATTCGACCACAAAAAACATAAAAAGATTGCATTACAAAGTTCTCACTTCTCACCGGTGGAAATAATGGATAAATAAAAATACTATCTAAACATTTAAAAAATTGGTGTCTATTGAGACACTTATTTAATAATTATTGGATATGATAGTAAATTTCATTCATCACATTATGTCCAATAATTATTAAGTGAGTATTCTACTAAACACCCACATTTTGATGCGTAAATAGCATCACTCAATGGGTAAATGGAAATTGTTGCTTTTATCAGACTTTGCTGTTGCATGGGGTAATTCAATGAACAAAGAACCGTAAGAAAATAATAATGATAGATGAATTATCTCTCAGCAGGTTGGTGAAGCTACAAGATAAGTCGTTGGATTTGGATTTCCTTCTTCTGGCAAGATTATCGGAGTGTAATGATAGAAAGAGCATAAACTATTTAGTTGAAAGATAGATCAGTAAATTTTCAGCTCGAACAACAGTGACGGTTTACGACTTTACTTGCCTCTGGCATTCGTCAATGATAATGGAGATTTTGGCTTTTGTTTTTTTTTGCCCTCTCAACTCCGGCTTTGTTCTATTAAGTGTAGGTACATTTTTCAGACAAAAGAAAAAAAAAAGATAGCAGGTATTTTTTTTTATATAGATAGCAGGCATGTATATGTTACAAAATGAAGTACAAAATTCCAGTTATTAGTAAAAGTTAACGAAATAAAAATATAATTGTATGTTTCATTTCCCAATATACATCCCACACATTAGCATATCTTAAACAAAATATGAATCGGTCATAATTTTGAAATCTTCATACTCAATAGACAGATTTGATGAGGTACCCTCCCTCAATTTGACATTTTAAATACCTATTTAGTATATGTAGTTTAATTGATTATTTGCCGAATAATAGCCATAGCGTGACCAAATGAGTCACTGTGCTAGTTTCTGAACATTAGCCACACATGCGTGGCTCCGAAATCGGACCACGGTAGACGCACACGACAGGACTGAGATCAAAATCCAATAGGGAGTTAGAAACACAAAACAATACCCAGTTCTTTCTTTTAAGTCTTTGTTGTTGCTGCTGTTCCTCGCATTCCCTTCAGATCCCATTCTCCTACTTTCCGTTACCTTCAAGTTTCAACGCCCCCCCTTTACTTTTCAACCCCATGACATGATCATTCTCAATCTCATTATTCCTTCATCCACATTCGGGGCATAACAAAAGGGGTCTCTTTGCATTTCGAATCTAACTCATTGGTCATGTTCATGGGCACCCTTCTCTGCCTTCTCCTTTTACTCTTTCTATCCCTCTTTGCAATTGGGTCCTCCGAGATTCAGAATTTTCACCAGGCGTATGTCATATTCCAATTTCAGCCCTCTATCCCTCTTTCTCAAAGTTTGTAATTTGTTTGGTTCTGAGATCTGGTTACTGTTAACGCTTAAATGCTCACAAGCCTTGATTTTTATGCTTCGTGTTTGCCAAAGTTGGAATTTTTCAATGTTTTGGACCCTGCAAGTGTATTTCATTTCCTGATTTTGTCATTGGGGTGATGTGGGTGGATTCACTTTGATTTGTCTGATGGATGCTAAAGTTGGTTTGAGGTGAATGGATGGATTCGATTGATTTATGGGTTGATGAGAATTCTCAAACCAAATTATGAGCTGCATTTTTATAATTACTGGTTTTCCTTGCCCAGTTATCATTGCAGTTTCCCTCCTAAATGCTCATGTGTGTACTTAGGTAGCTATATTTAGACCCAGTTTGAGCCTAATGGTGTATGGATGAAAATTGCTTCAATTATTTAAACAATTTTTTCTTTCAGTTGCTATTACTGCTGGATTATTGATTGTGCAGATTAAGTTGCTCAGACATTCATATCTTTGAGATTTATGGATTCTTCCTTATGAATTGATATTTTCCTGTCGTTTGGGAAGTCCCATTTTGGTATAGGGAGTAAACAGAAGTTTTTTGTGGGTTTTTCGAATGCATGAAGGGCATTGCACAGAATAATTTATGCAGGGTTTGTTTGGACTTAGTCTTGATAGTACTATAATCTGAATAGTTCACAATTCACAATATGAATAAAGCAGGGCCACACTATAGAGTTGTGGCCACAGCGATGACACAAATTTCAAGTGAATATTTTATCTCAGTTGGTGGAATGTAGATTGAGTGCGGATTTGTCTTTACCTTAGAGCGGTGCCCAAAATGTATCCTTCATTTGTTTGAACGTTGAGCTTATGTAATCAACCCATTATTTTGGGACTGAGACTCTTTTATTGTTATCGACATCTATTTGTGATAACAGTGGACAACTTTTTTTTTTTTTTTTGGTCTCTTCTGTTACACTCATTGTTCTTGTTTTGTTCTCCAACTGGTTGTTGTATGATTGAGTTTCTTCTGTTTGTTATAAAGTACATTTTACCTTTTTAGTTTCCAGCTGTTGTTATCTACCCTCATTCTTATCCAATGTTTGTATGTGCAGGTTTCCCATTGTGGAACCTGATCCTGGTCATACGAAACTCCGTCTTTCAAGAGAAGGTTTGGAGGCTATTGAGAGAATAACAAACCCCATTGCATCAGTGGCAGTAAGTTTGACTACAGCTGCAAAGCATCCATTATGTTGATTGAGAGAAAAACAAGGAAATGCAGATTTTGACGGGAAATAATAACGGTTTGGATGAGTCGAGGGTGGCGATACAAGTGAAACCGACGGAGTTGAAACCCAAGAGCTCACTATCTGCTTTAGCTGTTGTGTTAAATGAAAATTTTGCATTTCTTCTCTCTTTTTGCTTTTTTTTTTTCGTGTTTTTGTGGTATACGATTTTAATTCTCTAGAGAAGGTTCAAACCTTGTATTGTAAAACTGTACGTTGAGAGCTCTATTCCCCTTCAGCTTTTTTTGTAAGGGATGATGAGTTTTATTTACTAATAGTAATAATAATAACATAATATGAATAAAATAATGTTGAGGCATTGTTAGTTAGTTTTAGTTTTATTGGGAAAATTGAGATGATGATTCTTTACGTATTTGATTCCATGGATTGCTTTTGCTGTTTGCTTGAATTCAATTTATCTATTCCTCATGGGATCGATCATATTGTTTGATTCTCAGTCCATGGAGGGAATGGAGGAATTTAGGAAAAAGATAAGGTAGTTTGTAAACTACTCTTCTGTTTGAGATATTTTCATAAGGTTATTCTTTTCTTGAAGAAGAAGAGATGGAAATTGGTCAACAAATCTGTTTGTAGGATGCCTTGAAACATGCTCCGTAAAAATGAAGAGTATTTTAATTTAAAACAATGTTATATTGCTTCGCTATACCTTGCTTCAAATCTTCATTGCAGATTTGCTATACTACTATATCCCTAACAAGATGTCAAAAAAATATTGCTTATTTGATAATTTAGACGATCTATAGAAATATAAACCTGCTTCTCTGGGTTCTCACTTCTCACTGCTCACCATCGCCTCCAAAAGTGACATCACGTGTGCTCTTCTTCACATAGACAAACACTATGAAAATTACCGTTCATATTGCCACTGTAGTAGTGGGGAATGCTAATTGCACAGAAAATGGTGGTGGTCTCTGGAATCCTGTATTTCACCTTTACTTTCCCTGTCCGTTTCTTCGGTTTTAAACACAGCTCTTTGCTGACGCAAACCATATTTTGTCGTTTTTTATGCTTCGTACGAAACCTTGGGGATCCACAGAGTGTCTCGGAAACTGTACTTCCCTTCCGTTCATTTATGCACTGATGTATTTTACTATTCATCAGGTGCTGGGAATTCTAGGCCTAGCACATTCTATTCGCAAAATTAACTAACATTATTTAATTTCTTGTATTTCCTAGCTAGAGTGCTAACTCTGACTGATAAAATAAAAATCGTGACAGTTTGTAGAAATAAAAAAAATAATAGTTAAGTGTATGACAAAATTATACAATAAATATACATTACATATTTTATTAATATTAAATACGATGTGAATGGGATCCACTCATCCTATTTAATAATAATAAAATGTGTGGTGTATGTTTATTATATAGTTTTTTATATACATACTATTATTCAAATAAAATTCGTGGCAATTCGTAGCTTGCATTATTCATTAATCTCTCTTCCGTTACTACATTCATATCGCCAAAAAAAATGAAGGAAAACTTAAAGTGTGTTTGGTATGGGTATTTTTTATTTTTATTTTCACTGAAATAGAAAATAGAAGTTAAGATATGTTTAGTGCGAATGTTTTTGAAAACAAGTTATGTTTTGTTGATGAGGGTGATAGCGTAGGCTCTTATTTGTAAATTAGGCCATAGTAGTAGTACTAAAATTGAAGGGGCTTTGTAGGTGTAAATCCTTATAAGCAAATGTGTAGTTAACCTTGAGCTAGAGTGAACTTTATTCTTCTAGCTAAGAGCTATATTTGGATGGCTATTGAGTGACTATTGTCATTTCCATATGTCTAATGTCACTCCTTTTTTATGGGTAAGATTAAGACATTTCCTAAATTCCCCCTAAGCTAGAATCACCAATACCATGGCCTCCTCACAACCACGACTTCCTCTTTCTCTCTTTCATCACCACCCTTTCACCATCATTATCATCCTCCATGAACCACCAACACCCCATCTCTCCCAATTGCCTTGCCCACACCCACACGCATACACACACACACACACCCACAAATACAAACATGCACACACAGGGAGAGAGGGGGAGGAATAAAGGGAGAGCAATAAAGAGAGAGAAAGAGGGAGAAGTGGGTATGGCTCATGAAGGAAAAGCACCGTCGTGGTGGTGGGTGTAGAAGGCGATAGCGGTGGGCAAATCTGGAGGAGGCAGTGCGGAACACGACCTCGCGGCGGGGTTAAGGGGGAGTGGGGTGGCTGGAAGAGAACACAAAGGGAGAGGGAGATCGATAGAGAGAGAGAGACCGAGGAACAGAGGTGAAGAAGGAGACTAGGCAGTGGCACAATCTGCGATTGCCACTAATAGTGGAAGACCGGGATCCGCGGCTTTGCTGTGGAGGTGTGAGGAAGGGGATGCGGTGGCACTGGGATTCGCAGGGTGCTAGTGGCTAGCGGAGAGAGAAAGGCACGGCGGCATGGTTCTTAATGGAAGGAGGTCGTGATGGTGAGTGGGTGTAGCCGAGGTTGCTGGTCGCGAGATGCAAGGCGAAGATGAGGAGTGCCGGTAGAGGCGGCTGGGGTGAGATTGGAGGCTGGCTTCTCAGTGGGCTTCGAAGGGTGGTGATGGTAGCCGCGACTGGAGCTCACAGCGGCCACAGCCCATTTTCTTTCCATTTTTTTATTTTTGGTTTGTTTTGGTTTGATGTGCTGCTGGTTTTGTTTTGCTTCCTAATTTTATTGGGTTACTGATGATTGTGGTGATTGTGATGATTGGTTATGATGATAATGGATGAAAGAGATAGTGAGGCAAAAGGAGAGTGATAGTGTGGCTATTGAATTGAGAGTTGTCGGATGGTGAAGGGTAAGGTGATGATCAAGGGTAAGAGTGGTGCTAGTGAGGGTGCGCGGTTGGTTTCGCGACGATGGTGCTGATGGTGGCTGATGGTGGTTTCGCGGCTGTGAAGGTGGCTAACGGAGAAGATGATGTTTGGTGGTGGAGGTTGCTAGGTTGATGAGGATGAGTCTAAACTTCAGCTTAGGGGCAATTTAGGAAATGTCTGAATGCAACCCATAAAAAGGGAGTGGCATTAGACATATGGGAGTCTACATAGATCAATGTTTATAGTGCCAAAATCTGTTTATGCAATAGTAAAATGCCATTTCTCATGTACTTGCTGGGCAACCAAATTTGAATGATGGAGAAGTTGAAGTTTTTTTGGAATTAGAGTAAAGTTATATTGTGAGATGATTTAAAATCTTTTCATTTTTCACTTTACAATTATTAAATTATGGTATTTATCATATCACTATTAAATATCCATGAAGCGTAGACACAAACATTGACACAAAAACGAGACACGACATGGAGACACACCAAACTCAAAAATTACAGGACACAGACACGGCATATATATGTATATACATTTTTTGATTTTGCTGTATAATTTTTTGTCCTTTTATTTTGTTTGAATTTCTTTTTGTTATGTTTGTATAATTTTTTTATCTAATTAATTCTTCTTTTTATGTTTTTGTGATCAACTGAAGAATTTTGAAAATAAAATAACCCACCAGCACATGTCCAACTAAATAACTAGAGTTAATTTTAGGTTCATGTTTGTATTAAAATTTCAAAAAAAAAAAGAAACCAACTCAACATACGCCTTGTGCTGTCTGCCGCTACCAGATAATTAGAGTAGTTTCCAACTATATTCAGTGTGTATCTAAACTTAAAAAAAAATATTTTTTTAATTGGATGCGTACGAATGCATGTCCAACAGATATCGTGTGGGCGTTGGACATTGACATGTGCTCGATAACACGTCACCAAATCGATATGTCCGTGCTTCTTAGCTATTAATTGTTTATGCCAATTACTTTTGCATTGAATTTCCTAACTTAACTTACAATATGTAAAATACATGCAATTCTTTGGCTTTTTTTTCCATAATTTTTTTCTTCCAATTCACTAGATATTTTTTCCTTGTTTTCTTTTTTTAAAAAATTTGAACCACCCGCATTCTCTTCTTCGTTGAAGTTATTTTCTTTTATTTTAAATTCCCTAAGTTTCCTTCTTTCTCAATTCAAATAGTCCAAATTTTATTGGTAATTTTTATATTTTTCTAAATTCTTTCACTGTCAACTCTGTTCTTCACTACAGTGATTTTTTATTTTCCCTTTTTTTCCTTAATTCGGAAAGTCTAAATTTTATTCTTTGCCACTTTTTTCCCCTTATTTTTCCTTAATTCCAATATTCCGTATTTTGTTCTTGGCAACATTCATTTTTGTATTTTTTTAACTCTCCTAAATTTGGATACTCTGAATTTTTATCAAACTTTTTTTCTCTAAATTTGGATATTCCAAGTTCGATTATGTGCTTTTTTTTTTCTTCTTTCTGAATTCAGATAGTATGAATTTTGTTTGTTATATTTATATTTTTCTAAATTCCTTTACTGTCAACTTTATTCTTTTCTGCAGTTATTTTTATTTTTCCCTTTTCTCCTTATTTTGGAATTTGGTTCTCCACAACTATTTTTTTAAATATATTCCTTATTTTTCTTGAATTCCAATAATCTGAATTTTGTTCTTCACAACATTCATTTTTGTATTTTTTTTATTTTTTTAATTCTTCTGAATTCGAGTATTTATACTTTTGTTTTGCAAATTCGGATAGTTCGAATTTAGTTATGTGCTTTTTTTTTTTCATTTTTCCCCACTTTCCTTTTTTCTGAATTCGGATAGACAAAGATGCTCAAACATTAACCAAGGGGTATGTAAACAAGAAGGAGGAAGCAGTGGTTTGTAAGGTTTGGACAAGCTTTTGTTGATGGGTGAAGCCTCTCTAACACCCATGAACCACAGAGCACTTGGGTCTATGTTCATTTTCTTTCCTTGATGACATTTTCTTTTTCTGTAAATTTGGGGATTTTAGTTATTTTTTTTTATAAATTAAGTATCCTTGGTAATTAAATTTTTCACTGTCTTGCATTAATCTAATCCTACCTTGCACTACTTCATATCATCACATATGTCAAGTGTACAATTAAACACATCATGTTAGGGACTATAGGCATTGACTCACATTGACACTTGAGCAAACACCTATTTGGATAGCCACAAAACGCTTCATGGTGTTAGTTGGATCATTGATTATGTGAATCCATCAAGAAGGACAATTGGGTTGTGGGTAAAAAAACAAAAAAAAAAGACCATTGGGTTGAATATCAAATTCTTAAGGATTTTTTTGAAGCATAGCTATTTGCACCCAAACTTTGTGATATTTCATCTTGATATATTTTCATTTATCATTGAGTGAGATGTGGGTTTCAAATTAAATGAGGTCCACACTTTATCCAATAATAACTAGAAGTGTGTCGACACATTGTCCTATAAATGATGAGTAAAAATAACATATCTCTCTTTTTTAATACAAATTCTTAAGAAAATTGTTTTATTAACTATAAAACAAATTTAAAAAGAAATTGTCATATTGAAGATATCATTATTAACGTTCATGAATTGGCCTTTTACTAATCTGATTATTCGAACGGGCTCCTCCTCTATACAGTGTGTTTGGTGTTAGAAGTATGGTTTCGGATTTGAAGGAAAAAAAACCTGTTTTGAAGAAATTCGTATTTAATTAGTAAAGAGTCCGAAAAACACTCTTGAAAACTTATTATCTTTCATTTGGCTTTGCATGCATTTCTGCTTAGTGCTGACGCTAACATAGTCATGGTTGTGGAGATTTTTCTATATATGGACCATCTTTAAAAGATTGCCCCATTACCTGTTGTCTTATTCTCAGTTCTCAAAGATTTTCGCCTTGGCCTAACTCTCTTTAATGGGACTATTCCTCATTTACAACATGGTGGATTTGACTTCTCGAAAATAACATACTTATTGAATAATTATAATAAAACCTGTCTATTAAACATGTTTACTATGGGGCGTTGTTGTCATGAACATGTTATGATTTGTTTTCTGGTGATAACGTGCTATGATTGATTTTTCCTTTTTTTTTATTTTTTTTTTGTGTTGATAAACTGAGTTTTGCTTTTATTTTCTTTTTGTTGGACAAAGTGTCTTATTCTTTTGCGGGCCATCAGCATAAGCCAACTGTATAAGGAACATACGATTATGAATTAATAGTTAGGAATTAATTGGGCCAACATATAACAGGCTTTTGTGTGTGTTTGGAAAAAGGACAAAAATTAAGACCCAAGAAAAGGCCGCAAACGACAACTGAAAAGGACAAATTGGATTTCAATTCACACCAAAAAATATAAGGGGCTGTTAGGTTTATTTTTTTCAGTTTTCAGTTTTCTAAGTTTATGAAAAAAAAATTAAAAAAATTAAAAATTTTAATTTTCAATTTTTCCTTCACAAATTTAGGAAACTGAAAATTATTTTCAGTAAATCAAACAGACCCTAAACTTTCTCACTTCTCACTTCTCACTTCTCAGGACATGATGGACAAACGGAAATTGTTGCTTTATCAGACTTTGCTATTACTGCATGGAGTAATTCAATGAACAAACAACCGTAAGAAAATAATAATGATAGATAAATTATCTGTCAGCAGGCTGGTGAAGCTACAAGATAAGTCGTTGGATTTGGATTTCCTTCTTCTGGCAAGATTATCGCACTGTAACGATAGGAAGAATATAAACTACTTAGGTGAAAGATAGCTCAGTAAATTTTCAGCTCAAACAACAGTAACGGTTTACTCCTTTACTTGCCTCTCTGGCATTCGTGAATGATAATGAAGATTTTGTTTATTTATTTATTTTTTTTGCCCTATCAACTCCGGCTTTGTTCTTTTTTAAGTGTTGGTACATTTTTCAGACAAAAGAAAAAAAATAAAAATGATAGCAGGTATGGATTTTTTTTTTTTTAATAGATAGCAGGCATGTATATGTTACAAAATGAAACACAAAATTCCAGCTATTAGTAAAAATTAACGAAATAGTAATATAATTGGATATTTCATTTCCCAAGGGGCATTAGCCCCGTCTTCGATCAAAAACAAAAAATTCATTTCCCAAGATACATCCCACATAGTAGTATATCTCAATAGACAGATTTGATGAGGCACTCTTCGTGCATCATTAAAAGTCCCAAAAGCAAGTACCGAAAAAAAGTCTAAAAAGCGAAATGAAAAGTTCTCTGTTCTTCTTTTCCCTCAAATCTCCTCAGCAACACCTGATCACCATCTTCTCAGTACCTGTAGTGAGGAGGCTTGTATGGACCCTCAATTGGCACATGGATGTAGTCAGCCTGATCTTGTGTAAGCTCGGTGAGCTTGGCCCAAGCTTGCCAAGGTGGAGTGCAGCCCCCTTCTCATCAAGGAGCTTAGGCAAAACATAGACCTTCTCATACTTGCCAGTGTTCTTCTCCTTCCACAGCTCAAGCTGAGGAATAACCTGGTACATCACAAGGAATACATCAAACATCTCACAGATCCGAAATTAAAATCTTAGAATTTACACTAACGGCAAAAAACCCATCACACAATGGCAGATCTGACCTCAACTCAAAACCCAGACACACCCAAAACCCCAGATCCAGGCACAAAAACCCAAAACCAACATAAACCACCTCAAAAAATTCAAATATACACAATTTCCATGTTGACACTGGTGATATATGGACCTTATTTTGGACTTGGCAGGAGAGTGCAAAGAGCTTTCTTTTTATAATATGAGATTTAGATTAGCAAGAACCCAAATATACAATTTTTTAACTACTGCACATGGTCTAAGTATTCGGAACAGTCCTTCTTATCTTGTTTATGACACTGTTTAAGATTTTGTTCAGAAAATAGACCTGATAGCACAATGTAATAAACCCTATGCTATTTACAAGCCATTACTTGTGTCTCACCATTTACACCACTGTCTCTTACGATGGACATAAATCTCCCAGTACCATGCTTCAGTATCGGATTGTAATAAGAAAATGGTGCAATTGGACAAGTCAATTGTGGAACAACCAGCCAAATAAATCATTTAGTAACATCATCAGTGCATGAATGTTAGAGGAGACACATGCCAAAGCAATAAGAGAAGGCATTCTGAAGCCCCCCTCCTTAGAATAATTGTTTTAACTAGGTAACAATACATAGAAAAGATATCCTAGCAAATATCAAATCGGTGGAAAAAATCAGGTTTTATGTGTTTGAAATTGAATAAAATGACATCAACAGATGCAACTAGACAACAGACATAAAAAATGTTTGCAGCTTGCACCTCATTACGAACAACAGCATCAAATATTAACTCTGTTACCTTATATACTGAAAACATGACTATAAAAGTTTATAGAACATAAGAGCTTCACTAGTGAAAAAGTATTGTTGATTCAAGTTATTGTCTTTCTCCCAACAAAGTCTAAGGGTTGAGAGCTTGAAGACCTTAGGGTCTTACAAGTACCATCTCCTTCCCCTTCAAGGACATGGGTAAAGACATAACTAGTTCAAATTAACAACTACGGGTATTTGCACAGCTAGCTTGTCAATTAAAGAATCCAGCCAGTGAACAGAGTAATAAATGGTTTGTGAAGGAAACTTAACGATTTATTACAGTGAAGGTCACAAGAAATAGCTTTTGACACTAATAATTAAAAACTGGAAAGGAGTTGCATAAACTTACCTCCTCCAACATAGAAAGAATGGCATTGAACTTGGTTTCCCTAGCCAAAGAACGAGTAGCAGCAGCCTGAACAGAGAGAATGATCAGTTTGAGAATCAGGTAGCGTGAAATATCACTAAAAAAAGAAGCAAGCATCAAACCTGGATAACAGGACCATCTGCCAAAAGATCAGAGTATGGAACTCCTAGCTCAATTATGTCAGACCAACATGAATCAAGCCCTTTCAGTGCTTCTGCTGTGGTGAAAAGGTCAGGATAACCAGCTGGGATGTCTGGGATCAAAGCCACCTTGACACAAAAATATACTTCTCAGAATATAATCATTCAGCAGTCAGGAGTCACGAGCGGAAAGTACTCTCACCCATATCTCTTTGCAATGAAGTTGATACTCGCGGAAAAAAATAACCAACCAACACATAAAGACAATTACTAACCCATGATAACTAAGCAGAGAAAAGTCCTGGATTTCACAATTCATAGAATGTGTAACCAGCATATTGGGATATAATATTTTTTAAAACGGTAGGCAATGCAGTACAATTCAAGTTGAATGACACATAACAAAAGCATGGCATACGTGGAACCCAGCGGCAACAACAACAACTAAGCCTTATCCCATTAGGTGGAGTCTGCTACATATATCAGTAGAAGCCACAGTGCCTTAACATTAAACATGTCTACTACCTTTGATCCATGTCATAAACATTTGACAAAGTTATGAGCACTTACTTTTCCTTGTTTTTTCACTCTGGTGAATGTTTCAGCCAGCCCAGCTGTTTCCATTGTCCTGAAAGCTGCCATGGCAGGGTATCTCTTCACTGAAACCACTTTCGCAGACGGAAAACAGGCCTGGAAATTGACCTTCCCATACTTTCCAGTCAGCCCAAGCTGAAGAAGAGCCTGGTACATCACAAGGAATACATCAAACATCTCACAGACCCGAAGTTAAAATCATAGAATTTACACTAACGGCAAAAAACCCATCACACAATGGCAGATCTGACCTCAATTCAAAACCCAGACACACCCAAAACCCCAGATCCAGGCACAAAAACCCAAAACCAACATAAACCACCTCAAAAAATTCAAATATACACAATTTCCATGTTGACACTGGTGATATATGGACCTTATTTTGGACTTGGCAGGAGAGTGCAAAGAGCTTTCTTTTTATAATATGAGATTTAGATTAGCAAGAACCCAAATATACAATTTTTTAACTACTGCACATGGTCTAAGTATTCGGAACAGTCCTTCTTATCTTGTTTATGACACTGTTTAAGATTTTGTTCAGAAAATAGACCTGATAGCACAATGTAATAAACCCTATGCTATTTACAAGCCATTACTTGTGTCTCACCATTTACACCACTGTCTCTTACGATGGACATAAATCTCCCAGTACCATGCTTCAGTATCGGATTGTAATAAGAAAATGGTGCAATTGGACAAGTCAATTGTGGAACAACCAGCCAAATAAATCATTTAGTAACATCATCAGTGCATGAATGTTAGAGGAGACACATGCCAAAGCAATAAGAGAAGGCATTCTGAAGCCCCCCTCCTTAGAATAATTGTTTTAACTAGGTAACAATACATAGAAAAGATATCCTAGCAAATATCAAATCGGTGGAAAAAATCAGGTTTTATGTGTTTGAAATTGAATAAAATGACATCAACAGATGCAACTAGACAACAGACATAAAAAATGTTTGCAGCTTGCACCTCATTACGAACAACAGCATCAAATATTAACTCTGTTACCTTATATACTGAAAACATGACTATAAAAGTTTATAGAACATAAGAGCTTCACTAGTGAAAAAGTATTGTTGATTCAAGTTATTGTCTTTCTCCCAACAAAGTCTAAGGGTTGAGAGCTTGAAGACCTTAGGGTCTTACAAGTACCATCTCCTTCCCCTTCAAGGACATGGGTAAAGACATAACTAGTTCAAATTAACAACTACGGGTATTTGCACAGCTAGCTTGTCAATTAAAGAATCCAGCCAGTGAACAGAGTAATAAATGGTTTGTGAAGGAAACTTAACGATTTATTACAGTGAAGGTCACAAGAAATAGCTTTTGACACTAATAATTAAAAACTGGAAAGGAGTTGCATAAACTTACCTCCTCCAACATAGAAAGAATGGCATTGAACTTGGTTTCCCTAGCCAAAGAACGAGTAGCAGCAGCCTGAACAGAGAGAATGATCAGTTTGAGAATCAGGTAGCGTGAAATATCACTAAAAAAAGAAGCAAGCATCAAACCTGGATAACAGGACCATCTGCCAAAAGATCAGAGTATGGAACTCCTAGCTCAATTATGTCAGACCAACATGAATCAAGCCCTTTCAGTGCTTCTGCTGTGGTGAAAAGGTCAGGATAACCAGCTGGGATGTCTGGGATCAAAGCCACCTTGACACAAAAATATACTTCTCAGAATATAATCATTCAGCAGTCAGGAGTCACGAGCGGAAAGTACTCTCACCCATATCTCTTTGCAATGAAGTTGATACTCGCGGAAAAAAATAACCAACCAACACATAAAGACAATTACTAACCCATGATAACTAAGCAGAGAAAAGTCCTGGATTTCACAATTCATAGAATGTGTAACCAGCATATTGGGATATAATATTTTTTAAAACGGTAGGCAATGCAGTACAATTCAAGTTGAATGACACATAACAAAAGCATGGGATACGTGGAACCCAGCAGCAGCAGCAACAACTAAGCCTTATCCCTTATCCCACTAGGTGGAGTCTGCTACATATATCAGTAGAAGCCACAGTGCCTTAACATTAAACATCTACTACCTTTGATCCATGTCATAAACATTTGACAAAGTTATGAGCACTTACTTTTCCTTGTTTTTTCACTCTGGTGAACGTTTCAGCCAGCCCAACTGTTTCCATTGTCCTGAAAGCTGCCACGGGAGGGTATCTCTTCACTGAAACCACTTTCGCAGACGGAAAACAGCCCTGGAAATTGACCTTCCCACACTTGCCAGTCAGCCCAAGCTGAGGAAGAGCCTGGTACATCACAAGGAATACATCAAACATCTCACAGACCCGAAGTTAAAATCTTAGAATTTACACTAACGGCAAAAAACCCGTCACACAATGGCAGATCTGACCTCAATTCAAAACCCAGACACACCCAAAACCCCAGATCCAGACCCAAAAACCCAAAACCAACATACACCGCAAACAGATCTAACTCAAAAAATTCAAAAACACACAAACTGACCTCCCAGCCTGTGGTCATGTGGCCCCAGACCCGGCCTGCGGTCTTGGCGCCCTTGGAGGACTGTGATTGGCCGCAGTCGGCCTGGAGGTCCTGGATCTCGTCCATCGAAAATAAACGAATACAATGATGGCGAGGACACTGAGAGAGAAAGTGAGAGAGAGTGAATAGGAGTCACAGACAGTTTGAGTCTGGGTGTGTGCGAGTGAGAGATGCATCGCGTTGAGAGTACGGACAATGAGGGTGGGTATTAAATAGGCATTGGGTGCTTCTTTTTTTTGGGTCGGAGTTGGTGAGGTGAGTGAGAGGGTTTGCGGTTGGCGAGGCTGTTTTTGGGTCGAAGTAGGTGAGGGGAGCTCCGATACTATTGGTCTATTGCAACATTTGTCGGTGGCTATAGGCCAACGGAGAAAGGGTTTCGTTATGGTGGTTCCCATTTCCACCAATCAATGGCCAACGTTTGTAGTACTCTACTGGCCTAGTATGTGACCCAGCCAATTGCGCTGGATGGCTCGCTTGAAGCCTTAGCATGTAAGTTTCTCTCTCTCTTCGACTGCTTTCGTCAAAAGTCACAATGCCACGGTTTCTGAACTAGTTGAAAACCGGTGCTTAACATAGGGCTTTTTCACCAAAATAAAATAAAAATAATAATTATTTATAGATATATAATTAGGTTGATATTATTTATTAATATATACTAAATATAAATTGGTCAATAGTGTAACGATTTACATTTTATAAATCGATCAACAGTGTAATGATTTACAGATCACTTCCCAATTAGTCGATTTGTATTTCCAAAAATCGCTCCCAAGTGAAACATTTTATATCCCCGAGCTACAAAATAAATAGACCCTCAGGCACTCTGTTAGAAGCAGATTTGAGAGAAATTTTTTTTCTTTGTAGAGTGGGTGAGTTGCAAAAAAATGACAGGGAGACTTTTTATGGTTGTTCGTTATAATTGTGAAGTGATTCAAAATTCATAAGATGAAGTCAAATTTTGCTCTCAAAATCCACCACTTATTAGTGTTCGTTCGTCTATGACGCTTTCTGAGTTTTGTGCCAAAATTCTTCACAAGTTATATGCAAGAGACAAAGAAATAATTCAACTGGTGTATTGGTCAAGGTGCAGTTTGGTATGGGAGTGCAGTATTGAAAGTGACGATGACTTGAAGATGGTGTTTGATTGTCATAATCAATTTTTGGAACTTCATGTTATGGAGGTATTCGTAGCTTTAGGAGAGTTGCAAATAAGATCTGATAGGAACACTCCCATTCAGGTATTTGATGAATTGTCTTTAGTTCAACCTTCCCATATCATTTCGATGCCAAGTCCAATGGTCTATGAAAACCACGAAGAAGTAAATGCAAATAATGTGATGAGTGGCCCAACTTCAAGAAAACTGGCAGTCGAGGTTGGTAGAGAGGTTCAACTTGATGGTCCAATTGCCGAGTATAAGCCTTACAATGAGCTGGTTTCTGAATAGAAGCCGAATGACGGTAACATTTTATTTTCAATGGTATTTGTTATTTTTTTTGGAACTTATGTGATTAAGATTTTAATATTGTTTAAGGCCTGAATTTTTTATTAATTTATGATAAAATATGTTAGTACTCGCTTCCATTATTAATTGTGAATTAATTTGTTATATTCTGTAATTTTTTTTATTGGCACACTAGTATTTAGTGTAAATCGTTAACTATGAGGTAGTGCATTTTTATTTTATTTTTATATTTTAGTGATTAATAAAATATTTTAAATTCTTATTCAGCTATTTTTGATTAGTTATTTACATTATGATATTTTGATAATACTTGAAACTTGTCAGTGCCGCATGATGATGACGATGAGACAATACGTGCTTCCCAGAGTCAGCCTTTGACACGGTTGTGCGATCAAAAAGTCAACAGATTGGCCATTATTCAAGTTTGAATATGGAAGCAACACAAGTAATAATGGATCCAGGATTTAAGGGCATTGTCAATAGTGGGGATATTGTGCAATTATCTGGGAGCAACCTTTGCAAAAAGGGCAGTAATTCTCAAATAAAGAGTCTGTACTACTTGCAGTAAAAAACTATAGTATCCAAAGGGGAGTTGACTATAAGGTCTACGAATCAGATCAAACAAAATAGCAAGGAAAATGCAAGCAATATGGGAGTTGTGTAATTAGAGCATCCCTGCAACTTATCAAAGAAAGAAGGGAATTTGAGAGGTGAGGAAGTATAATGAAAAACATACCTGTTTGGCTAGGTGAGTTTCACAATGCAGCCCCCATTTGGATGTTGACGTCATCACTTTTTACATTTTTTCTATTGTTGAGAATATAAATTGACTAACTGAGAGGTGATGTAAAAGCTGTAAATTGTTATACTGTTGGTCGATTTACAAAAAGTAAATCAATGCACTATTGGCCGATTTATATTTAGTGTATATTAGTAAATAACATCAGCCCGGTTGTATATCTGTAAATAATCATTTTTCTTATTTTATTTTGGTGAAAAAGCCCTGAACATAGTTTATTTAAAGGTATTGTTATTTTTTATATTTACTGTATCAAAATCTGAAGTTCTATTTTAATTTTTTTTTTGTGTATTTGCTTGTCTATTTCATGTATTTTGAAATAATCTATGGCTTTTATCTAATTTTTATTTCTCGTCCCAAGATAAATATTAATTAATTTTATATGATTTTGTTATTGTGAAAATATTACATTGAAAAAATATTTTATACATAAAATTAGACTACATCAATAGGACTCAATTACCCATTAAATGTTTAAATGAAACTTATCATTATGATACCCCGTGCAACATACAGGCATATAAAACTCTCACAAATTTTTAGCTATTGGTATTAAAGAAAAAAATAAAATGAAATTACTAATAATTTATGACCATATTTCTTAAAAATACTAACTGTAATGTTAAGATAAATATAGGTAGTTCCTCAAAATTTATCATTTTATATTACAAGTCCTCCCCTCACTTTTTCTTTAAAATTCAAACTTGCAAACATACCCTTTATGAAAACTTTACAAACACTATCATAATTTGAATTACCATTGGGTTTGATGTATACTTTCACTACATAAAAATAATGCTACAATTACTCTTCATCATCAAGCCCATATCAAATAATTAACATAATGGAACAATTATAACCTAAACATTTTTTTTCCATCAACTACAATCAGAATGAAAAAGTTTAGCTTAGCAACATAAAAATTTATAGTAAAATATTTTTGAGCGTTCACATAAATACAAAATAATTAAATCTTAAATTATTTTCTTGTACCGAATACCAATTACCATTGGACTCATAAAGTTAACTGTATGATACATCAACATTAGCTAATAATCTTATAATTTCATATTTATTACTTATTATTTGTTATTTTGATATTGCTTTTTATTTTCAATTTATCATATTTGGTAAAAATTAAATAAGCCTGTTACCCATAAAAATAATCTCTCATTTGTAAGATGAAGAACCCAAAATAATAATAATAATAATAATAATAATAATAACAACTTCAACTTGAGAAATGAACCTAATTTTTTTAAACATAAAATATTTGAACACATTTTACTTGACCAAATTAACGAAAAATTTAAAACTAATGAAACTTGCAATTATTTCACGAACCTTCACTTCTTACTTTTTATCATGATCTCCAAATTCTAATAAATTCATGGCAAAAGCTCAATCAACCCACCGATCATCGAGGAAGATGAACAGCCCAAAGTACATACTGGTACAAAGATATATATTAAAGGACCAAATCATCAGACCAAAAAAAAAAAAAAGAAAGGACCAAATCATGAGCTAAGTGAACATACAAAAGTAAAATCTTTAAAGCTAATATAAATTGAACACTTCAAATCAAAAAACCATATCAATTGAACACTTGAGTTAGTTAAAAATAAAAATAAATACGAATTAACCTCCAATATTACAATATCTAATTTACAATATGACATAATTATCTTGGATTTGTTGAGAATTTGTTAGTGAATTCAATTTTACAATCAGTGATTATCTTCAAATATACCACACCTCTTCTTTTATTATGCTGCACCCCATCATTAGTTCTCAACCTGTCAATAGAATGCGATTGACACAAACTCAGTGTTACTCTATATCACAACAAATAAGAATTCAGAATGAGCATATTATTTTAGAAACATAAAGATGATTCCTTTTGTACACCAAACAACATGAGCTCCACTGCCAGAATAAGTGCATATGTGCAACAATGTTGCTACTACAGCATTCCCTGAGCTACTGGATGGAGTTATAAAACAAAATTTATCATCCCGGGGACAATAGTTGGACAAACAAAACAAAAAGTCATCCTTGCAAAGAACCAATTAAATTGCTGAATTAGAAGAATAAAAGCCATTATTAGGATTAACATGTACACTGAATATGATTAACATAATTCAGTGAAATAGAAATGACAGAAACTCAGACAACGGTTTGTAAAAGGGCATAACACAAACATATCAACTATAAGATCAAACTTGAGGCTTAAAAAAGTTTAATCTTTAAATTTGAAGCAAGTGAACATAGATTAAGACAATTTAAACAAACTCTGGAGTATCAAATATCAATATAAATTTGACAAAGCCTAAGCACCAAGTTACTTAGATAAATATTCCATGGTGATAAGGAAACATCAAGGCAACTCGTGAAATCAATACTATGTGATGCAAATAACAATTTCATAATTATATATTAGTTATCAGAAGCAAAAACCATTTAAAATGGCAGAGAATCACATTTTTTAATTTTCCAAATCCCCCAATTACAAAAATTTAACAGGGTTCTACTACGTTTTCACGATGCGTGAAAACCAAACCCCAATATTTCAGATTCATGAAACAAACACACAGGCCCAAGAAAGAAATGCACGCAGTAAGTTTAACACAGTTCCTCTAAGAGACAAATCAGAAGATATAGTACATCAAACTCAATTCAATAACAAAGATGTAACCAAAAAAAATTCAATAATAAAGTTGTTGATTAAAAATTCAATGCTTGAGTATCACAAAGGCCCGGCGGACAAATGTCACTCACCTAACATTGAGAAGAATATCACAAAACCTGCTAATACTCTAACAGTAAAAAGACCAGAAAAGTAGACCACAAATTGGCAAATAGAGGATTTACTCTGAAAGTAAAAAGCACAAAAGGTGTAAATACGCCCACCACAACATTAATTTTTAACATTGAGAATGGAATTAAATTGATGCTTAATGAGCCACTGAGCCTTTATGTAAGTAACACAACAACCTCAGAGAGAATACAGGAATGTTAGTCCATAAAGGAGTAAGATAAAAAAGAACCAATTGAAGTATGAGATAAGACCCAAAGAAGCCTCAAACCAGAAGCAAAATTCCAAGCAATAACCAACAAATCATTATAAATGACACACTGCAGAGTGAGAAACGAAAAAGATAGGAATAAACACCACATATACAAATTTAACTCTCAGTGACCGTCAAAACTAAGTATGGAGAGAGATAATTGTAGGCAATAAAGTTGAACAATGTCAATAGAGATTGAGTAACACATGGAAGGGATTAAAAAAAAAAAATCACTCACCACAAAAGGACAAAGAGATCAATATGAATGGACCATAGAGATATTGACCAGTGAAATAGATTAGCATGAAAACCAAATATAGTGAGTACATAAAACCCCAAGATGCATCATAACCGTAAGTTTTTTTTTTGGGTAAAAAGAGCTGAATAAAGAAAAAAGGACAAAAAGAAAAACTATCTCAAATGAAAAATCCTAGAGGCATCAGCCAAAAGAATGAGCTTCAAACTATTCGGAGGCCTATCCCAACAATAATTCACAAGAGGAGAAGAGGCACCATGCTTTGTAAGAAAATCAGCGGCTTGATTACCTTCTCTATATACGTGGGAGATTGAACAGGTCCAATCCCGATCCTTGAGATTATTGATGTCACACAATAGAGAAGCATACACATGAAAGGTAGAAAAGGAAGCCAGCAGATGCAAAATCTCCAAACAATCCACTTCACAAACAACATGGCGATAGCCAACTTCCCAGACAAGAGCCAAGCCATAACGCAAATCAAGAAGCTCAGCACAAAGATTATCAGCTCTAGGAATATGACCAGCATAACCAGTAATCCAAGTACCATTACTACCGCGAATCACGCCACCAAATCCTGCAGAACCAGGATTGCCCAAAGAACTACCATCATAATTTAATTTTACAAAATTAATAGGAGGAGGATGCCACTTAACCCATTTAACGGTGGAAGGTTGCTGCCTTTGCAAGTCCAAAACCGAAATAGATGTGAGCACCAGTTGCCAAATACAGTGCAAAACTTGATTTAAAGCAAGTTTCTCCTTGTTGAAAGCCCACATATTCTGATGATGCCACACAGCCCAAAGGGAGGAATGAAAGAGAATGTCATTAGGCCCTATAGCATTGGTCAGCAACCATAAATGAAGATCCTAAGAGAAAAAAGAAGACAGTCACCACACCCCACACAATCCCAAGCTTCTTTAACTAAAGAACAATCCCGAAAGCAATGTAAAGGGGACTCCACAGCATTTGGGCACCAAGTACAAAGGGAAGAATTAGAAAGACCTCTATTATGACGCAATTCATTGGTAGGGATGCTGTTGCGCATGGCCAACCAAATCAAAAAACAAACTTTGAAAGGAACTTTTAACTTCCAAATCCAATTTCAAGAGTGATACATATCATAACCGTAAGTAATAGAGTTCAACAAAGTCTAACACCTAAAAGGATCGAAGTGAACACCTTTAAAAGGGATACAAAAATAATCATTCAACACAAACGAACTCAGAAATCAAATAAATCAAATATAAGTAATCATAGAAAGACTAACTGCTGAAATAGATAAGTATGAAAACCAAATATAGTGAGTAAATTAAATCCCAAGATGCATGATAATGAACTAATTAAAGTAAATCCCAAGATGCATGATAATGAACCAATTAAAGAAATAAACAATCAATGAGACTCACTGTTGAGTCTAACTCCACAACTATAAATAAGGCTCAAGGTCATTTGGTGATTTTTTTAATTGTGAATAACTGTAGATTTTGGAGCTTAAAAAGAATCCAATTAGAAGGTAAAAAGAAGAAAACGAGGCATGAAGAAAAAAATCATAGTTATCAGACACGACCCGATGTTTGACTTGGTCAAGGTATTGGGTTACTAGACCACTGGTTTAACTTATGAGTCACTAATTGAACTGGATTCAATTAAAATAATGTGTAAAATTAGAATTTAATGCAACTAAATGTATCCAATGTTCTGCAACTTCCATGTGTAAGGTTCAACTCCTAGGTTGTGTCTTGGAAATATTTCTAAAATTCACTATAGGTGTGGCTCCTTGCATGCATGGTCGATTCAATGCCAACTTGCCCAATCTGTTCAGTTGCAACCTACTTGACGTATAAAGTATTTCATCATTTTGTAAAGTCGAGTCGGACATGAACCGGCACAGTCCAAACCCATTTTTAGTATAGTTTTAAACCAGATTTTTGGGCCAATAAAGGGGAGTACCTTTTTTAGCATATTTTCATAGAGAAAACCAAGATTTTGGGATAGGCTTTGGAAAGAGATTCATCTTAGAGGTTGAAGACTAAAGGCTTGGAGGAGAATTGAAGCACCACTTTGTTCATCTTTTCGTTTCTCTCTTTGTTCTTTAATATTCATTGCGGGTTTTGAACTAGTGATTTGTTTGTTGATTATTATGGATAGCTAAACTTGTAGCTAGGGGATCCTTGGACCCCTTTATGAATCTTGGATTTATGTAGATTTTCTTACTTAAATGTTAATGAGTATAATTTTGGTTTCATATTTATTATTTTAATGCTTTTATATGTTTAGTCATCATTTAAGTTGATTTGAGGAATTCCTTTTAACTAGATATAGGAATATAGATATTGGACCTTGGTTATGAGTAATGTTTATTCCTTTGCACTTAATTAGCTTATGTGTAAGGATTAGTCAATAGAGTGGAAACATACCCATTGGCCTTGTAGAGTAAATGCTCGATATTAGTTCTCAGTAAAGAGTTAAATTCACACTAATTCACAAAGACACTTAATATTTTAGGTGAAAGAGATATGGTTAATTGACCTAAACATATGGTTTTAAATACAATTGGCATGCTAATAAAACCAACTTGTTAATGTTTATTTAAGTGGTTTGCATATCCAAGTAAAGTAAAGGTGAAAAAATTCCCCCAAGCCTTTTACCTTTGATTGTCTCTCACTTTTAGTTGTGTTAGTGTTTTCTTAATTATTTATTCATTTCCTTGTTTCGTTAATTTCCCGTTATATATATATATATATATATATATATATATATATATATATAAATATATATTGCTTAAGCCTAAACACAACGATTTAGTTTTTCACTAGCATACTTCTATATAATCTCTATGGGTATGATACTCTTTTACTCATTACTATATTACTTGACTGGCCTATGCACTTGTGATTTTACATACACTGTGTAGACGGCCATCACCTTCTTATTGGCTTCCAATTGGGATGCTTTATTTAAGCTCAAAACTCTACAAGATCAATATCAAAATTTCCCAAATGAGATACTTGATTATGATTTGCAAATTTACTCAATTAACTCATAAATTATAACATTTAGTTTTAAACAAAAGCTACAAGACAATAATGAGCCGTATTTCCTTATTTAATGTGTTTCACTCAGAAAAAATTTGAACTAGCATGCAACAAAGGCTAAATTAGAAACTAAATTACTCCATTTATCACATAACTTAAGAAATGCTAGTTCTGTGGTTACGATGACAAAAAAAATTCTTAATCACCATGTTATCTTTTTTGTTCTGGCATAAGTTTTTTTTAAAAATATGGAATATCTAAATAATAAAAAATGATCATCACTTCCACCATATTCAATCCCCTCCCCCTTTTCTTCCCTAGCCCCCTTCCCAAAAAAAAAAAAACAACAACAACATTAAAATTAGAACATTATGCAAAATGCCATGACCATTGCCATAGTAGTAAGTAGAAGCTGACTTAACTTCCCACAAGCTCCAACATCCAAAGATGGATTTACCATCCACTCCCAACATATAGATATATATATATATATATATATATATAGCCACTGTGCGCTCGGATCGTTACGAAGAGAAACGGAGAGCATGAAAGATAGGGGGAATTAGGCAGCTAAAACATTTAATTTTTCTTTAGTTTTGTTGATCTTATATTCAATAGCTGAGAGTTCAAAGTACAGATTATTAATTCGTATACTAATTTCAAAAGTATATTGTAATTTTTCTAGTTCAAATATTTCTTGTAAAACTCTAAACCAGTATTGATTTAAGCTTCTTAATTTTAACCTTAAGCAGTAAGCTGAAAACATTTAGCAACGGCTTAAAGCAATGATCTTTTTCTTCATTTCTGTTTCTTTTTTATCTAGAAATATATACATATCATATAATCGATCTAGTAAAGCTTGATTTCCTGGAAAAGGATCTTCTTCAAATAGCTTTATAGTATCTAAAACTTTTTTCTGATTTCTTCTGACAAGAAATAAAGCATATCTACAAACATGAGCTGAAACCATTTTATCCTCTGCTTAAAACTTCTAAAAACATTTCAGAGTCTTTTAAAAGATCTATTATCCCGAATAATTCAAAATACAATTCTTGTAATAAACCTATATTTCCATTATCTGTTGCTTGCTCTATTTCTATCAAAACAAGATTTAAATTGCTTTTTAAAGTTTTAATATTTCGTTTAAGCTTATAGATATAAGGAAGAGTCATAAAGTACGAATAAAACTTACAAGAAAATATGCTGATAAACTTCAAATCTTTATTCAATACTTCAAAGCTTGTTCAAGGATGATACAAAGGTTGATTTGAAATGAGGGTAGTGTAAACTATCGCTCAAAACTTAGGCTAAAGGCTTTCAGAGAGCTTTCTTTGTGATTCTTTCTCCAATGATCTTCCACTAATATGAGGATTGGTTTTTATAGAAGAGTTATAGTTCCTATTTCACCTAACCTGATCACTATTACACCAATAATGGTACTTTTACAATTATGATTGCTTTGGCTTTAAGATAAAGTTAGCTTATAGACTTTTTGACTTCTGCGGCTTGCTTTCGCTTTACTCCGAAGCTTTTTGACCTATGTGGCTTGCTTTAGCGTTACTTCAAAGCTTGAAATGATTATATACGTGGAGTTATCTGCTTTTACTGTTAAGAGATGCTGCCGATACTTGCTTTTAGAGATTCTTATCTTGAAGCTTTTTTAAAGATTGTATTGGTCTTCAGTGTCTTCAAAATAATGTCCTGGGCTTGAACTGACTTCTTCGTCTTCTTCTAGTTTGGCTGATATGGCTTTAATTTGTTCTTGAATTTCTTCTTCTGACGTGGCTGCTGCTAAGGATGCCATTAGTTGTCTTTTTTGTGTTGCTTTTGTTGATAAGAGTTTCTTCTGATTGTTTCTATTACTGTCAATTTATCTCTATCTTTAAGTTTTGTTATTTAGCTTTCTGAGCAAGTTATAGCTGTAAGTCTGGATCAGAGTCAAGTGTAGCAGTGAGAGCTGTGTATACGTTGGTCAGCCCAGATAGTGGTCCCGGCAGTAAGGCCCAGAGGTGAGGCAGTGAGTCCGTTAGTCAGCTAGGGTGGTCTCGTAACATAAACCTCTGGTAAGATTCATGGCTAGACTTCTTAGAACGTTAAGTAACTTAAACTTAGGAAGAAATAATGAGATAGTAATTAGAACAAATAATGAAGAAGCTTCATCTAGTAGCAATAATGGTAACAATCCCTCATATGAATTACAAATAGCTAGAATAGAAGAAAGATTACATAATTGGTCTATACCAATAATTAGAAAAAATGAGATATATAAAAGTCAACATTTTTGGTAACAAAGAGGTATGCAATATCAAAATACATATTCAAGCGGAAATATAGAAGAATGGAATATAGATGGAATGAGTGAACAAGCAATTTTAGATGCAACGTGTCAGATGGCTATGTTTGCCACGGCATTAAAATCAAATGGCTTATCAGATAAGGAAGCAGCTATAGTAATTTTACATGGATTTACAGGACAATTAAAAGGTTGGTGAGATAATTTTCTAACTCACCCAGATAAAGAAACAATATTAAATAGCGTAAAGCAAGAAGGTGCAGAAACAGTTCCAGATGCAACAACAACTTTACTAGCCTCTATAATAAAAAATTTTATAGGAGATCCTAGTGTTTTTAGAGAACGAGTAGGAACTCAATTACTAAATTTAAGATGTCCAACAATGTCTGATTATAGATGGTATAAGGATATATTTATGTCTAAAGTAATGATGAGAGGAGATGCTAATAATGCATTTTGGAAAGAAAGATTTGTAGCAGCCTTACCCAGTTTATTTGCAGAAAAAGTTATACAAAAATTACAGTATCATTTTGGAAATCAGGTTCCATATGAAAGCTTAACCTTTGGTCAGATGCATAATATTGTGATAGAAACAGGAATAGAAGTATGTACTGATATAAAGTTATAAAATAAGATTAAAAAAGAAAAGATGACAAATAAGAGAGAACTAGGAACATTCTCATTATCGATGGATTAGATCCCATAAGAGCCCTAGCAAACAAAGACAAAAAGCAAGTTAAGAAATTACATAAATACGTATCTAAATATACAAGGTCTAATAATCCTCCGAGAAGAAATTATCAAAAAAAAGAATATACAACAAACTCCACCAGTCTATTATAATAAGCCTTATAATAAAAATAATAAGAAAAAATACCAGAAGAATATTAAGAAAGAGAATGTGTGCTGGAAGTGTGGAAAACCAGGACACTATGCTAAGAATTGTAGAGTACAACAAAAAATAAATGAATTAACTAATGAAGAATTAAAACAAACATTACTAAGAATATTTATTAATTCTGAATCTGAACCAGAATCTGAAGAAGAATATATAAGTGACGAAGATGCTGAAGATAATGAAATACTTCAATTAGATAATAAATCTTCAGAAGAATCAGAAGTAGATGATGAAGAAGAAAATTATTGCTTAGGACCAGGTTTATGTAATTGTGAAAACTGTATAGAAAAGACATTGAATGTCTTAACTAGTGATCAAACAGCTACCTTAATATCTATAATAGATAAATTAGATGATTCACCTTTAAAAGAAGAATTTCTACAGCAATTAAATTCATTAATTTCTAAAGAAGAAAATCAAAAGAAAGAAATACGACCCACAGAAATGAAAGAGGTTTATAACAAATTTAAGGTGACTAGAGAAAATATAACTGTAAAAGATTTGCAAAATGAAATTAAAAATCTTAAGCAAGAAATCTCAAAAATAAAAGAACAAAATATTACTTTGGAATACAGGTTACTAAAATTAGAAGGAGAAAATATGATTCATACTCGGAAAGCAACAGTTGTAATCATAAAAGAGCCAGAAGCAGAAGAGAGTTCTACCCCCTTTATTAATATATTAAGCTTAATAACAATGCATAAATGGTGGACAAAAATAACTTTAATAGTTAAAAATGAGAGGTTTGAATTAGTAGCCTTAGTAGATTCAGGAGCTGATATAAATGCAATACAAGAAGGAATAATACCAACTAAGTATTATGAAAAATCAACGGAAAAAGTAGCAGAAGCTAGTGGAACAGGATTAAAGATTCAATATAAGCTTTCAAATGCTAAGATCTGTAAAAACAAAGTTTGTTTCAGAACATCCTTTGTATTAGTAAAAAATATTATAAATACAATAATATTAGGAACCCCTTTTATATGTTTATTATATCCATTTTGGACAACAGAAAAAGGAGTACAAACCCATGTTATACCAGAAACCCTAGTCCTTTTTGAATTTTTAGAACCCCCTGGAACTAAAAAATTAAATATGTTACAAAAAGCCTCCATATCAACAAAAGAATTAATAGAACAAAAGCATAAACAGATTAATTTATTGAATAGAGAAATTTATTATAAGAAGGTAGAAGAACAGATTGAAAATCCTAAAATACAAAATATGATAAAAGAATTTGGAAAAAGAATAGAAAAAGAGATTTGTGATACAAATCCAATGGCGTTTCACCATAGAAAAATTCATGAAATATCTTTACCTTATGAAGAAGGATTTAAAGAGTCAGATATACCAACAAGAGCTAGGCCCATACAAATGAATGAAGAATATTTAAAATATTGTAAAAAAGAAACAAGAATATTTAGAAAAAGGATTAATAAGACCGTCCAAATCACCCTGGAGTTGTTCAGGATTTTATGTTATGAAAGCATTAGAAATAGAAAGAGGAGCCCCTAGATTAGTAATTAATTATAAGCCTTTGAATAAAGTTTTAAGATGGATTAGGTATCATTTACCAAATAAGCAAGATTTAATTAAAAGACTGTATAAGGCTAATATATTTTCAAAGTTTGATATGAAATCTGGATACTATCAGATCTCTGTAAAAGAAGAAGACAGATATAAAACAGCTTTTGTAGTACCTTTTGGTCATTATGAATGGAACGTAATGCCCCAAGGACTTAAGAACGCCCCAAGTGAATTTTAAGAAATAATGAATAATATTTTAAATCCATACATGGAATTCTCTATTGTCTATCTAGATGATGTATTAATCTTTTCCAAAGGAATTAATCAACATAAGGAACATTTGAATAAGTTTATTGAAATAATAAAAGAAAACAGATTAGTCATATCAGCTAAGAAAATGAAGATATTCCAAATTAAAGTAAAATTCTTAGGATATGAGATATATCAAGGAACTTTTACACCAATTAAGAGGTCAATAGAATTTACAGATAAATTTCCAAATGAAATAAAAGATAAAAAATAATTACAAAGATTCTTAGGATGTCTAAACTACGTAGCAGATTTTATTCCTAATATCAGAACTATTTGTGCCCCATTGTACAAGCGTCTTAGGAAAAGTCCTCCTCCATGGGATGACGAAATGAGCCAAATTGTCATAAAAGTTAAGAGCATTGTCAAGAGTCTTCCTTGTTTAGGAATACCAAACCCTTCAGCAGCTTTAATAGTTGAAACAGATGCTTCTGATCTAGGTTATGGTGGAATTCTTAAGCAAATTCTTCCAGAATCAACAAAAGAACAAGTCGTCAAATATCACTCAGGTATTTGGCATCCAGCTCAGCAGAAATATTCAACAATTAAAAAAGATATTTTATCTATAGTATTATGTATTACAAAATTTCAAGATGATTTATTCAATAAAAAGTTTTTAGTACGAACAGATTGCAAAGCAGCCCCTCATGTTTTACAAAATGATGTTAAGAATCTTGTTTCAAAACATATCTTTGCTAGATGGCAAGCTATTTTGTCTTGTTTTGATTTTGAAATAATCCACATAAAAGGAGATAAGAATGCTCTTCCAGATTTTCTTACGAGAGAGTTCTTGCAGGGCTCTGCCCAGAATGAGTCAGGGTCCCAACACGAGAGATAATTATGGTCCCCCACGGAACCATAAAAAAGAATCTGTACCAGCTTCATCATCAAAACCTTTGACTATGTCACAGGTTGTTAAAAGCTCGATGATATCAAGCGGTAAAAGCAATATTGATAAAAGCTCTACTGATATATGCTCTCAAAAATACTCGACACCTCAACCAGTTACCCCTTCTCAATTATTCTTTACCAAGCCCACATATCAAGACTACCCTTATATTGAAAAACCAAATTCACTACTTATAATAGCCATTGAAAAAGAGTGGTTTACCTTAGATAGGAAAACCATGTACAAACACATATTTCCTAAGCCTTTCCACTATCCACCAGTTCACCTTCAAAAAACCCAAAAGTTTTATGAATATGTTCTAGTAGATACCGATTCAGTTGAAATAACCCGTGTAGTTGATAAGAAAGATCCCAGCAAAATATCTCATTCCAAGCTAAAGATTATTAAGATCTTAACCTTAAAAGATTGGAACCAACTTCTTTACCAGCCTAGAGAATTTACCAGAGAATTTGAGCCACAACATTATAATTATTTTGATTATATGGAAGCCTGGAATCATGTATTGGACTTTTCTCCAAATCCCCATTCATGGTTCTTTTGGTTTAAAAACGGAATCTCTTTACAGTTCCCTAAATGGTTTCTCAGATGGTTTCTAGATTTCGGACCAATACCAGCCATATTCCCAAAAGAAGCAGCAATGAGTTATGAATATTGGAAAGCCAAGACTTCATTTATACCAGAGATGAAAATGATCTCATTCATCGCATGTCTAGGGATAACCTGGATTATGCAGTGAGATTATAATTCAGCAAAAATGGAAGAAGACAGCAGCATTCAGTATCTTGTAAAAATTATTAAAGTTCAATGGTGGGGAAACTTTGATCTTAATTTGATTAGCAAAAAAGCTATAGATTCATGGATAGCAATATCACATGAAAAAAAAGCCTCTTCCTCCACTATCTCTCCAACCACCTCAAAGATAAGTGAAAACAACAAAGAAGCACAATTTCTAGCACAAAAAAGACAACTAATGGCGTCCTTAGCAGCAGCCACGTCAGAAGAAGATATTCAAGAACCAATTATATATATATATATATATGTATGTATGTATGTATGTATGTATGTATATATTGTCAAAGATTAAAAGAGCCCATGGCAGATATTGTTGTTGCTATAGGATTTGAAAGAACAAAGAGCATAGGGGAGACTTCTCCGTGAGTCACCTATGCTTCTGTTTTGTGGTTCTCTGTCGCTTAGTCGTAAACCTTGTCAAGCCTTGAGATCTAATATCTACTGTCGCTCAAAGACACGAAACCAACAACAATTGCCAAAAGTCGGATACATAGTCAGTCACAACATTTGCACAATGGTGGCAGACGAGTTTATCGCTAGTGCGGAGGAAGATGCAATGACAATTTGGTTGTGGTGATTAAGGAAGATTGAAGTGGTAGTAAAGGTGTGTTGCGGCCGCAGTCGCTAGCATAAGGGAGGTGGTGGGTGGCAGGGCAAGAACGAGGTAGTGGTCAGGAAGGGGGCATTGAACCAGGGAGGGAAGCTTCGGACAACTGAGTGGGAACTATGGGAGCTTCAGTGTAGACATGGCTTTTTTTTATTTTTTTCCCTTGTCATTCCCCATCAAACTTAAGGCACATCTAATCGCTATAATAAAAAGAAGTTAATATATTCCAATTTCACGTTGAAACTTTTAACTTAAATTTTAACCTCTGAATGTCATCTTTTCATAAGGCCACCTAGGCTAGCAGCTTAAGACAACATTATGCATTGGCACTGGAGAACGCACATATTTCATGAGCATATATGAAATCCCCCAACACACACGCACAAAAAGCAAAGGGTTATTTTGTCTACAGATAACAATATATTAAAAGATGCAATTAAATAAAAAAAGAGGATTCTAGGTCTTTCATTCTTGAATAATTGTTTAGTTATAAATGCTTACTAAAATTAAGAAAATGATTAGTAAAATATCAATATTATTAAAAATGAAGAATAGTTTACTACATTATTCTTATTTCTATTCAATACCCAAACTTCCTCTTTTATTCTTCACTAATAAGTTAATAGCATTTAATAGAGATATTATTAATTAAAAAATAATTAATACCACCTAAAATCTTAAAATTGAAGAATTATTTAAGCACGGATAAAATAATGGATACTAGTTAATTTTGGCAAGTGGAGTTGCAATACTCGTTTCCACTTGTTACTCGATTAATAATCTAATGGCTGCCAATAGTTTACTGACACGTGCCACAATCGAATCATTTAAAACCACTCAATGTTCCTGTCAATATCAAAAGACAACCTTGTCTGCAAGACAGCGCTGTTAGATTATCCAGGTTTCAGAATCAGATGGTGATCAATTAGGTTAAGGTATTAGTACATTGGTTTAAATAGTAGGTTATTGGTTCAGCCAATTTTAATTAAATAAATATATAAAAATATAATTTCACAAATCTAAAGATATCATATATATAATTAAAAGCACATATTATAATAAAAGAGATGGTGGTTCAATGACAGTGACTCACATTGTTTACATGCAAGGCATGTATTTGATTCTCATGTTTGGAATTTTAAAATGAATTTTTAGAATTTCCTTGCCTTAAAAACCAGTCAGATTTGGTAACCCGATTCAAGCCAAACTCGATCGGTTCAACCTGAGTCAAACCTGATTTGACTGGGTTGAATGCGAAACCATTCTAATAAGAGAACCTGATCGCTAAATTTACTGATTCACCCTGAAACTGATTGAACTCATAAATCCGGTTTGACTTTTAATACTATGCCTTCAAGGCTTCACCTTATAATCTTCTGTTTTCCTTTTATAAAAAGCTACTATTGCTTTCCTAGAACAGTCCTCTATTAAGATTTAACTTGAGTGCAGATATATTTTTAATAATTAATATAGTGTTTAATTTTATCACACGAATAGTATAAAATTATTTTACATTATCATCTAATTAAAATATTTTATTTGGACCACTTTTTATATAGTGGGTATAAAAGTTAAATATCATAACTTATGTGACAATATATTATTGATGACTATGTAAAGAAATTTTATATCGTCAGTTTATAATAATTAAATCCTTTATTTAATTTAAATTTTCATTTATGTTGACATAAAATTTACTTGACACAATATTTATGAATTGTTGAATATGCGTGAATATGATTTGAAATAAGAAGATTTTTTGTTTTCAAATCTGGAAGTAAGTAGAATTTTTAGACATAAAAATTAGAAGGGTGCATTATTTCTCCTTCAAGTATCACCTCCATTTTTATTTCTCTCTCCTTCCGATCCCCAAGCCCCAACTTTCACAAATTCTGCAAACCAAACCGTACTACAAACCAAAGCACTTCCATGGTTGTTGCAATTTTCATTAAAGTTATAGCTAAAAAATAGAAATTCAATTTAATTTTAGAATAAATAATTTTTCAGTGCTAATAATTTTAATTTAATATCAAGTTAATTATGACGAAATTTTTTAACTATTCCATTTTATATTTTCTACCATTTTTGGCTCCTCACTTCTTGTTAACTCGGGTATAACACTTTTTGTGAACTTGCATATGTCATTGTTTTCTTTCTGCTGTCCATTCAATGTTCAACCTCATGAGACAATCACAGGAACGGCAAGGAATTTTCAAAGCAACTGCCAGAAACCCTCATAAACACGACTGGGAACTCCACCGTGACTGTCCAGTCACTTTTTTTATTTTTTAAAGATATTATAATTATTATTAAATATTAAATACGATAATTTTTCTTTAATAAAATAAGAATTTAAATATGATATAATGTCTCCAAATATTAAATAAAAAAAGAGTAAAAGAAATGAGTATTAATTTTACACACTTAAATAATATATTTTTTAAAGTTATGTAACATATTTTTTTCAAATATCATTTCAACTAGACTTGATAGTATCCAGATTTAGTTGGGAGGCCAAAAAATAATCAAATATCTAAAATATTTTTCACTTTACTGCATTTTATGCAAACAATATATGGTTAGTATATTTATTATAAAATAAGTTTAGTTGAAATTAATTTAAACTACCTTTTTTAATTTTTAGGGTATTGACGGAACTAAATATATATATATAACCCATACACACACACATATATATACTATACTATTATTCAATTAAATTATTTTATTTAAATGACTTTTTACGTAGCAAATGAAAGACTCATGTGGTAATCTATAATGGAATGAATGTATAAAATTTTTTCACTTCATTAGTGTGTGAAAATTAAAGTCTTATTTAATAGTATTATCAATTTTTTTCCTCTAAACATTACTATTAGTTTGATATTTCAGAAAATATCATAAATAAAAAATCTCTTAAACAATTGTTTTTAACGGCATTTAAATTACTATTAGTCTACTTTCTATTATATTTGCACGAAAAGTCTAAATGAAAGTTAAGAACCGGGTTTATAAAAAAATAATGATAAAATTTAAGAACAGCAAAAGTAACTGAAATATTACGTATCGATAATTTTAGAACATGACGCTAGTGTCATATAACCAAAATGTATCTAATTTTTAATGTAATTGTTTTCTATTAAAAAATTAATTAGTATCCATTGTACGTAGAGAGTTTATAGTATTGAAAATTTTGATTTCATAAATAAATTATTATAGTTGACGATAAATTTTTAATGGGTGTTTATTGTTTTTCTTTAAAAAAAACTGAGTTAGTAATATTTATTGGTTACTTTGACAATTAGGATGTTTCAATAGATTGTAAGGGGCTCTATGAAATGTGTAGTGTAACATCCTCTGCTGCTTTTATGGATTGACGACCGTCTCCACAAATTAGCACGGGTTTTTTCAGCGTGTTTTGTCCTCACTCACACACTTTCTCAAAAAACTTCTTAGGAAGTCACTCATTCCAAAATTGCTCCAAGTCAAACACGCTTAACTATGGATTCTTCAGTGATGGGCTACCGAAAAGAAGATGCATCTTGTTGATATAAATAGTACAAATCAATTCATATAAGCTCTCAGTAACTATATAGTCTCATACCTACACAGTCTCAGGATCCATCTCATTTGGGCGTTTAATCGGTTCATTCATGTACCCCTTCGCTTAGAAGTCTACCAGGAGTCGCTCCTTCTCCGTGCCTTCTTGCATCGGTGATCACTCTCCGACTTTGTCACTAGGTGTTACATTACCGTAACGTAACATCTTCCCAGGTACAACCTCATCCTTAAACCATGACTTTATACTTAAGAGTTGTTATTTATAAATTAACAGACTTTTCTTAAATATTTATAACAAATTCGTTTGATTCACGTAATAACTGCGTTGTAATTTTACTAAAATATGTAGAAAGATAACATAATATTTATTAAGTATAAATTCAAATACAAGAAAAATTCTTCTATAAGCTTTCATATACATCGGTCTATTGATATAATTACAAACATATATACAAAACAAAATAAAACTGACAAGAAACTTCGACTATTGAGCTACTACATATCAGGTTCTTTTATGGTGGCTTCATATCTTTCTTGAGCAATCTGGAGACGACACGAAAATATACAAATATAGGGATGAGAATTCTAAAATTCTCAGTAAGACATCCCCAAATTACCTATTAAAATCCATGTCATCATCATCGTCACAACCACTTCGGTTTATTAAGAGAATGTGATCATACAACATATACCAAGGTTCATTTTAAAGTTCTAAAATCATCTTTCCGAAGTGGGTTCCTTTTAGTATTCAATCGCTTAATATAAATACATCATCATATAAAACATATACTGTCAAGTTTCAACTTAGACATATTGGTTTCAACATAGATGCTAAAATTATTTTCATCTTTACATGCCCTTGGTACATCAAAAGGAATCTCATATATGTCATCCTTGTCTTTTTGTGCCCTTAGTATATCGAAGAGAATCTCATATATATATTTTATCTTTTTGTGCCCTTGACATACTAAAGGGGATCTTTTCGTGCCGTTGACATACCAAAGGGGATCTTATCTTTGCTTAACACATACATCATCATCAAGCTCACATAAGCATCATAATCATATATGCATTAGCATTAACTTTTAAGTTTCTTAATGCATCAAGCACACATATCACTCATAATCTCAATCTTCTTTTCATATAGGAGCATTTATCATATGATCTCACATTTATATATGCATAATGTCATCATTAAATTCGCACAGTCCAAATGAAATCAAGTCATAGTCATTTCATTATCAATTCAGCATGCTGTCTAGAATTTCGAATCTAAAGAAAATTATGGATTGGCTACTAAAGTTGGCTAAAACAGAGCAAGCTAAAATTTCAGAATTAGTTTAACAAGTCTATAAGAACATGTAAAAATCTCAAAGCATAATAAGGCCTCTAGCTATATTGATAAAATTTCACAAATTGGGAGGTCAAAAACTACTCAATTCAGCTAACAGCCAAAAGTCTAAATTTTTCAACCCTATCAAATGAACCCAGAACTTCGTACCCAAAAAAAAAACTTGGACCATAATATGTCCTCAATATCCTGTAAAAATTTTAGTTAATAATTCGATCATTTGGTGAGATAATAAAATTAGACAAATTCAGTACTATAAATTGGACTGTGCAAGCAGCAACCTTGACAAGTTCGATTCTTGAATTTTTAAACATAGCAAAAATGCCTAGAATGACTCAAATTTTTTATTGGAGATACCTTAGTATATTGGCTACATCCCATAAAACTTTCGGCTCAATCTATAGTCTCTAGCTAGATCAGAAAATTCGAATAAGTTCACCTTCCTGCTTAAAATCAGGATTTCCAGCAATATAGTTCAAACATATTTTGAAAAAAATGATTTTCTAACACCATCCAATCACTAAACCAAAATTAAACACATCAATATCTATGTATTATTAACCAACACAATCAAAAATTCTAAGCTTAATCAATCAGCAAAATTTCAGAATGAATTTTAAAAGAAAAGAGGATGAACAAGGCCCTACTTGTTACTATAAGTTCCTTATATTTGTCTTAGCCTTTGCTTGTGCCTCTACACCAAATTTTCACCTTAAATCAGCCAAACTTCCTCCCTGAGCAGAAACATAAAGCTACCTTGATGGTGGTGTAAAATAAGGAACCTTTGAAGAAGGTTGATTCAAGAAGATTTCAAGTGATAGTCTTGTGTTTGAGGAAAAAAATGAAGATGAAGATGAAGATGTGATGGAAATGAAGATGAAGATGAAGATAAAGACGTGATAGATTTGTATGATAAGGAGTGTTGGCCGAACCTTTTAGAAGATAAGGGTAAGAATTCTAATTTTTATTTTTATTAATATATGAAGACATGTCATAAATCTTTACTACAAATAAATATAACTTGTAATAGAAATTAGAATTTTTATGTGGTTATAATGAAGCCTTGATAAAAAAAATGGTGTGGAAATTCCCTAGTCACACAATTGTCCAGAGTAGTAGAAAATTTGCGCTGCAAGTTTCATACGGTGTAAGAACTGTACATCAAAATCTAATCGAATACATGAAATATTAGCCCCCGAGCTATTTAAAACTTATTTGAAAAATTTTAATCTATGTCATCCATTTGGTTCAACATGATTGACTCACTTAAATTTGGTGAGCAAGTTGCTCTTTAGGTGCTAAAATTATACACTGATATTATACTGAACCGATAAAATATCATACTCGGGAAAATAAAATATTATTTGAAATTAATCCGAAGCCTAATACTCTATCATGACCCTTATCCTATTTTTCTTTGGCCCCGGGAGTCTTCTAATCCCGATTCTAGGATTTTGATTGTCTTGACGGACCTGTGAGACCCATGGAGTCTGCAAGATTACTAATTATTTTTTCTTTTTTTTTGGCTCATCAAACTACTCTTACCTTGACTAACTCTATCAGAATGGAGAAATTTTGACTTATGAAGTCTAAATAAAATTTTTAAAATAATTTATAGGGTGTTACAGTTGACATCATCTTGGTCACAGTAAAAAAAGGGGTTCTAACCACCATTTCTTTTTTTGCGACCCATCTCTCAACTGGAGATTTGACCATCAACGGGTCCAATTCATGACAGTGCTCGCACCCATGAAGTTGTCCTCGTCTGTGCCCTAGAAGTCATCCTTGCTTGCACTCGAGAAGTCATCGTCGGGAACCCCTGTTTGATAGTGGAGAAAATGCATCATGGACAACAGAGATTGTAAGCGCAGTAGTGGGTGGGAAATTTGGAGGCAACGAGTTTGGGAGGGAAGAATTGGCATTGAGTTGTGTAAGGATAATTTGAGAGGGGAATAAGAGGGATAGCGAGGATTTGAGCTGTGGGGATTGAGAAGGAGAGGAGAGGTTTCTAGATAGTGGAAAGGTTTGTAACTGTGGGTTGGAATCACTTTATAAGATAGTATGGATAGTATAGATTAGTCACACATATATATGTACAGACTTGAAACATAATTCCATTATAATGAGGAGACACTAAAAAAATGGTTACATATTCAATCCCCTTTATTTAATAGTATAGATATTTGTCACAACATGTCTAGAGGGCGCCGTGATGGGAATGACAACCGATTTTAAAATAAAACAGGTGTCGCCACCAATTTTAATTATGGTTAAAATTGGAAAACCTTTTGATTTGCAAATTGGTCTTTTAAAAGAAATTTGAGATTCGGGAGTCTGATTATGATTAGGGAAGGGTGGAAACTTAATCCCACTGCACTCCTAATGCATCCATATAAATACGGTTATCCTAGAGCTTATTATGTAAATTGATTATAATTTTATAATACTTATTTTCCCCAAAACTTACGACAATTGCATATTTACAAAGAAATAAAGTTAAAATTAAAACAAGAAATAAAGAACAAATTTTATGAAAAAGGATTTTTGGCTTGATAGTTGTTGGTTACACCTACGTATCCTCTGGTGCAATGAGGAACTCAAAGCCAGTTAGTTCTGTAGAAAATGATTGTGTGTCAAGTTAATTTTATTAAAGAAACCAATTTTTAAGAAACTAAAACCCACTCTTGCACAAGGTTTAGGATAGCATGACTATACAATAAACCCTTATATTCTTATGAAACTTGAGGATGGCAAGCCATACATCAATATCACAAGTTGTTGCGTGGATTTAAGAAAAAAAATGGTTGATTTTAGTTTTTGGAAAAGGATTTTCATCATTAAAATGGAAGGAAAATATATTATTATTTTTTTTATAAGCTCTAATTTTAACGAGAATTGAAAAAAAAGATATTACAAATACAATTGCACAGTTAATTTAAGCAGAACACATAAACATATAAAATAATTAAACTTAAAAAAAATAAGATTAATTCATAAACATAAACACATAATTAATTTAAGCAAAACGTATGAACATAACGTAATTAAACTAAAAACAAAAATTTACACAATTATACAATTGATTTAAACAAAACATATAAACCAAAAAAAAAAACATAATTATGTAGAACACATAAACATATAAGATAATTAATACCAAGCAAAAATGAAAAAAAAATTAATTCATAAACATAAACACACAATTAACTTAAACAAAATATATAAACATGTAAAATGATTTAACTAAGAAAAAAAAGCAAAATTAATTTATAAACATAATACGCAATTAATTTAAGTAAAACACATAAGCATAAGATAATTAAACAAGAAACAAAAAAAAAACAAAAAAAACAAAATAATAATAAAAAAAATAATTAATTTAAATGAAATATATAAGTAATTAAACTAAAACGAAGTCCTAATTATTTTTATCCTTTTTTATTTAAAAAAAATTAACACAACATTTACTAAATATTAGATAAATTAAAATGGTTATCAAACAACATAACTCTTTCTTTTAATAAATAAAAAATTTTTTGAACCTAACTTAAATAAACTTCTTATTTAGACTATAACAAACTCAAAGACTCAATAACAAATATAAATAAGACCTAAAACCTATTCTAACAAAATAAAACAATACAAAAATAATAATAATAATAATTTTGGAAATGTGACTCAACATTGCACACACTCCCTGCTCATTCACACAGACGTACACACACACACGCTTCCAGGTCTTTCTCATTTTCACTCTCACACAAGCATACACACAGACCACACCCCCTTACTCTTTTAGACGGCAACTCTCTCTTACCCAACACACACACACAAAACAAACCTCTCTCACCCACTCACGTGGACACGACTTCTCTCTCTCCCTCTCTAACACATCTACACACATTCACAAGAGGGAAGAACAAAAGGGAGATGGGATGGCTAGATGGCCGCGAGTGAAGGGAAAGGAAAAAGGGACGCGGTGTGTGCGACCAGAGAGAGAGGCCACCGTCACGAGGGAAGGAACGAGAGGCCGCCGGCGGGATTATTAATGATGGTGGGTGCGTGGTGTTGGATTTCATAGTGATGCGCGGCGGAGGTCATGGATCTGGTGGTTTGGAGAAGGGAACGCGGTCAGATGCGGCTATGAAATGGGGGATAGCTGTCCGCAAGCTTCAAAGAACCAATCTGCCATGGAGGGAGGTCCGGTCAGTGGCCAAAAGGAGGAGTGGTGTATGGGTTCGATCTGTGGTGGGAGAGACAATTCCATGTGAGCAAGGAAGAGAGAGAGATCACGATGGTGAGGGATGGCTCCGTCGCGGTGGTGGAGGGGAGGTCCCACGAAAGGGGAAAGCTTTACGGTGATGGTGATTACAGGTGAGGAGGAGCGTGGGTTGGAGCTTGAGTGAGAGGAAGAGGAAGAGCGGTGGCCTGTGGTGGCTGGTGAAGGTGGAAGGCCAAGATCAGGGAGATGAGAGGTGCTAGAGGGCCGCAATCTTCATGGTGGTTTCGGAGGTTGAAGATGATGATGACCGTGACCCATGGAAGGCCGCGGCATGGTGGCCAGGGGGAGGAGCACTGCCACGGCCTCCTCTTCCCTTTTCCCTTATTTGTTTTAAATTTCTGTTAAAATTTGATGATGATAATGTCTTTGATGCTACTGGATTTACCTTTATTGCTACTGGTTGTGTTGCTGGGATTTGCTTGAAACTTTTTTGCAAGTAGATTAAGCAGGATTTTTGATGTATCCGTATGTAACTTTTGAAATTTTCAGTGTTTGAGTTTTCTGCTGATTCTGTAATTTTTGTCGATGGTCTGAAAATTTTTCCTCTGATCCCCCCAGTATCTGTCATTGATAGGGTTTATATGGTTGTTTATCTCTTAACTGAAATCCTCAATCATCCCAATTTTACAGGCTAGCAGCAAGAATCCAAAGGATCCCAACTCATCACCGAAACAAAATTATCATCTAGCACATGATGGAGAAGAACATAATGATTGTGTTGCCATTTCCATTTTTGACTTCCTTTTCATTTCTTTTGAGACACGGTTGGAAACGAATCCAACGTCTCTTTTCTCTTTTTTTATTTATTTATTTATTTTTTTTTAGGGAATCCAACATTCCCATTTTTTTTTAAAAACGGGTTGAAATGGATATGCAAAGGGGGATGGGCTGAAAATAAGAAAGAAACAAAATGGGCTGTTTGCAAGATTTTTATTTTTCTTAATAATAATAAAAAAAATGGATAAAATATGGTGTTCACAATATTGACATTGAACCAGCCCAAAACAATTTTGACGTAGAGGCAATTCAATCAATCTACTATCTCTAACCACTGTTGCAAGCTTCAGTTACATAGTGTACACGGAAATAATCTCAACTTTTAGCTTCTCAGAGTCACGCCTCGTATGACAAAACTACCCTTGAGTTCATGCCCCTCCTCCTAGACTCCACCTTTGTCCCAATGAACACCCCATGACGCAACAAGGCAGGGCATTATCATCACGAAATTTGAGGGCATGTTCGATATTCAATACCATCTAGAGACATAACTAGAGAGTACACATTCAAATCCACCACGTAGAAGCAAGAAGATTTTGTTCAAAAAAAAAAGGATCTTGGATATAAATCAAAACAAGGAGAAAGAAACCCCCATTCTCGTGAGTTCCATAGTCACGGGGTCATAACACCCAACACCGGCCTTTCATGCATCACCACCCCCACGTTTGTGAAGAGATCTGACTAGCTAGGAGAAGGATCAAAATGTGTTACAAATTGTAGTCTTTCTATTATTTGGCTCGTGCATTACCACCTTTCTATTCAGATCGCCTCCCTTTCCTTCTCCTTTTCTCTACTTGTTCTGCATTTTTTTTTTATTAGGAAAAGACAAAAACCAGTCAACCGTAATAACTGGAGCAGTTTGACTAGTTCACTGATTTTTGACCGGTTCTTATGGTTTAAATCCAATTTTCATGGCATGATTGGACCAAATGGATAATCGGGTGACCGGTTTACGGTCAAACCAGTTGAACTAACTGGTTCGGTTTGATTTTCAGAATATTGAAAATTACCTTCACATTATTTAATATCTTGTATTTTCTAACTAGTGAGTGCTAACTCCGACAGAAAAAATAAAAATCATGGCAATTCGTAGCATCCATTATTCATTAATCTCTCTCTCATTACCACAATCATATGGCCAAAAAAGTAAAGGAAAAAATTTCTATTTTCATTTTTATTGAAATTTGGAAATAAAAGTTAAAACATGTTTGGTGTCAATTTTTATGAAAACTACTTATGTTTTGTTAACGAGGGCGATAAGGTAGGCCCTTATTTGTAAATGAGATTACAATTGTAGTACTAAAATTGAAGGGGCTTTATAATCAAAGGTCTAGCTAAGCTTGGGCTGTACTGAACTTTATCCTTCTAGCTAATAGCTATATTTGGATAGCCACAGGACACTTCACGAAGGTGTTAGTTGGATAATTGATATGTGAATCCATCAAGAAAGACGATTGGGTTGTGGGTAAAAAAAAAAAACAAAAGACCATTGGGTTGAATATCAAATTCTTAAGATTTTTTTTTTATACAAATTCGTAAGAAATTGTCTTATTGAAGGTATCATTATTAACTTTCATGAATTGGCCTTTTACTAATCTGATTATTCGAACCGTCTCCTCCTCTATACAGTGTGTTTGGTGTTAGAAGTATGGTTTGGGAATTGAATAAAAAAACATGTTTTGAAGAAATTCGTATTTAATTAGTAAAGAAGCCGAAAAACACTCTTGAAAACTTATTATCTTTCGTTTGGCTTTGCATGCATTTCTGCTTAGTGCTGACGCCAACAAAGTCATGATTGTCGAGATTTTTCTATATATAGACCATCTTTAAAAGATTGCCCCATTACCTATTGTCTTATTCTCAGTTCTCAAAGATTTTCGCCTCGGCCTAAGTCTCTTTAATGGGACTATTCCTCATTTATAACATGGTGGATTTGACTTCTCAAAAATAACATACTTATTGAATAATTATAATAAAACCTGTCTATTAAACATGTTTACTATGGGGCGTTGTTGTCATGAACATGTTATGATTTGTTTTTTGGTCGGAACATGCTATGATTGATTTTTGCTTTTATCTGTTTTTTGTTGGACAAAGTGTATTATTCTTTTGCGGGCCATCAGGATAAGCTCAGTATACAAGGGACTTACTTTATAGGGATGATTATGAATTCATAGTTAGGATTTAACTGGGCCAACATATAACAGGCTTTTATGGGTGTCTGGAAAGGGACGGCAATTAAGACCCAAGAAAAGGCCCCAGATGAAAAATGAAAAGGACAAATTGGATTTCAATTCGACAAAAAAAAAATAGATTGCATTTCGAAGTTCTCACTTCTCCCTGTATAAATACTTAGATATGTTAATACATTAAGAGTAAAAAAAAATATTTATTCTAATCTATTTATTAATTAATATATAAATTTTATATTATCATATATTTTATTTATTTTTTAATATAATAATTAATTTATCAATCAATAAATAAGATAAAATAAATATTTTATCTTATTCCAAGAATATATAAGGATTTATCCGGATTACATAGATGAATTGAAATTGCTGCTTTATCAGAGTTTGCTACTGTTGCATGGAGTAATTCAATGAACAAAGAACCGTAAGAAATAATAATGATAGATAAATTATCCATCATCAGGTTGGTGAAGCTACAAGATAAGTCGTTGGATTTGGATTTCCTTCTTCTGGCAAGATTATCGCACTGTAATGATAGAAAGAACATAAACTATTTAGGTGACAGATAGATCTGTAAATTTTCAGCTCAAACAACAGTGACGGTTTACTACTTTACTTGGCTCTGTGGCATTCGTCAATGATAATGAAGATTTTTATTTATTTATTTATTTTTTGCCCTTTCAACTCCGGCTTTGTTCTTTTAAGTGCAGGTACATTTTCAGACAAAAGAAAAAAAAAAATAGCAGGTGTGGGATTTTTTTTTATAGATATCAGGCATGTATATGTTATAAAACGAAATACAAAATTCCGGTTATTAGTAAAAATTAACGAAATAATAATATAATTGTATATTTCATTTCCCAAGATACATCCCGCATATTAGTATATCGTAAACAAAATATGAATCGGTTATAATCTTGAAATCTTCATACTCAATAGACGGATTTGATGAGGTACTCTCCCTCAATTTGACATTTTAAATGCCTATGTAGTATAAGTAGTTTAATTGATTATTTGCCAAATAATAGCCATAACGTGACCAAATGAGTCACTGCTAGTTTCTGAACATTAGCCACACATGCGTGGCTCCGAAATCGGACCACAGTAGACTAGGATACGACAGGACTGAGATCAAACTCCAATAGGGAGTTAGAAACACAAAACAATACCCAGTTCTTTCTTTTAAGTCTTTGTTGTTGCTGCTGTTCCTCGCATTCCCTTCAGATCCCATTCTCCTACTTTCCGTTACCTTCAAGTTTCAACGCCCCCCCTTCACTTTTCAACCCCATGACATGATCATTCTCAATCTCATTATTCCTTCATCCACATTCGGGGCATAACAAAAGGGGTCTCTTTGCATTTCGAATCTAACTCATTGGTCATGTTCATGGGCACCCTTCTCTGCCTTCTCCTTTTACTCCTTCTATCCCTCTTTGCAATTGGGTCCTCCGAGATTCAGAATTTTCACCAGGCGTATGTCATATTCCAATTTCAGCCCTCTATCCCTCTTTCTCAAAGTTTGTAATTTGTTTGGTTCTGAGATCTGGTTACTGTTAACGCTTAAATGCTCACAAGCCTTGATTTTTATGCTTCGTGTTTGCCAAAGTTGGAATTTTTCAATGTTTTGGACCCTGCAAGTGTATTTCATTTCCTGATTTTGTAATTGGGGTGATGTGGGTGGATTCACTTTGATTTGTCTGATGGATGCTAAAGTTGATTTGAGGTGAATGGATGGATTCGATTGATTTATGGGTTGATGAGAATTCTCAAACCAAATTATGAGCTGCATTTTTATAATTACTGGTTTTCCTTGTCCAGTTATCATTGCAGTTTCCCTCCTAAATGCTCATGTGTGTACTTAGGTAGCTATATTTAGACCCAGTTTGAGCCTAATGGTGTATGGATGAAAATTGCTCCAATTATCTAAACATTTTTTTTTCTTTTAGTTGCTATTACTGCTGGATTATTGATTGTGCAGATTAAGTTGCTCAGACATTCATATCTTGAGATTTATGGATTCTTCCTTATGAATTGATATTTTCCTGTCGATTGGGAAGTCCCATTTTGGTATAGTGAGTAAACAGAAGTTTTTTGTGGGTTTTTCGAATGCATGAAGGGCATTGCACAGAATAATTTATGCAGGGTTTGTTTGGACTAAGTCTTGATGGTGCTATAATCCGAGTAGTTCACAATTCACAATATGAATAAAGCAGGGCCACACTAGAGTTGTGGCCACAGCGATGACACACATTTCAAGTGAATATTTTATCTCAGTTGGTGGTATGTAGATTGAGTGTGGATTTGTCTTTACCTTAGAGCGGTGCCCAAAATGTATCCTTTATTTGTTTGAACGTTGAGCTTATGTAATCAACCCATTATTTTGGGACTGAGACTCTTTTATTGTTATCGGCATCTATTTGTGATAACAGTGAACAACTTTTTTTTTTTTTGGTCTCTTCTGTTACACTCACTGTTCTTGTTTTGTTCTCCAACTGGTTGTTGTATGATTGAGTTTCTTCTGTTTGTTATAAAGTACATTTTACTTTTTTAGTTTCCAGCTGTTGTTATCTACCCTCATTCTTATCCAATGTTTGTATGTGCAGGTTTCCCATTGTGGAACCTGATCCTGGTCATACGAAACTCCGTCTTTCAAGAGAAGGTTTGGAGGCTATTGAGAGAATAACAAACCCCATTGCATCAGTGGCAGTAAGTTTGACTACAGTTGCAAAGCATCCATTATGTCTATTTTGTATTTTACCTGATAATTATTGAGCATTTTCATGGCATTTGGATTGATGATGGGAGATGGACACGGACTGGTTTTATATATAGTGATTGGCTAATATCAAGTGACATCAATTTTTCATATTTTCATTTCAAGAATTTCTGGATAGTTTCAATGTTGGAGATAAGTGTTTGTCTACGTTCAAGAGCAAGTTCTAACTATTTGAATATTAGTACTCTACCATATATTTTATGGTTTGTAACAGACAAGTTTTACTATTATTGGTTTATTGTGTCCACCCTTCTTGCATATATAGTGTTGCATGTAGATTTAACAGCTTTGATCATTTACTCGTAATGAAGCAAGCTTGCACGTTATTGTATAAATGCTGTTAGTTCTCTGTTCACCCATTTGTGGGTTATATTTTCATCAGTTTATGGCTGTTTTTATCAGGTGATTGGGCCTTATCGCTCTGGAAAATCGTTTTTGCTTAATCAACTGCTCTCACTTTCTTGTTATGAAGGTGCATCTTTTACAACTACTAGAATTTTTACCCCCATTATGTACATTTTAGGAAAATTTTGCACCCAAAATTTGATAGCTTTTAACGATTTAACGTATACTAATGTGTTTGTTTTGTTAGGGTTTGGTGTTGGGCACATGCGTGACACCAAGACAAAAGGTGGATGAGGATTGACGATTTTTCTCATGGTTATGCTTAATTGGAGTTAGATATAATCTTTTTCATATCTTTAATCTCTTTGGATCATGTCATACAGGAATATGGATTTGGGGAACCCCAATAGAGTTGGATATTGATGGAGTAAAAACTTCTGTCTTTTATCTTGACACGGAAGGATTTGAAAGCATTGGGAAGTCAAATGTATATGATGATCGGTAACTGCCATCTGATCATGAGTACCGCAGTTTATGTTAGTTTTGTGTTGCTTTTTCAGTTGACATCTTATGTTTGCTTTTTGCAGGATATTTGCTCTTGCAACTGTCATGAGTTCTGTGCTTATCTATAATCTGCCTGAGACGGTTAGTTAGCATTCATTACTCCCTATTGGTGTGAAAATTGGTGTCCATTGCTTAAGAAAAAAGAATTTTCCTTTTAAAGCAACTTGATTGCATGTGCTTGTTTACTGGTATCAACTATCAATTACTAGGTAGAGGCTGAATATAAACTTGAAACCCACAACCGGCAAATGTCTCATTTAAGTTTTTTTTTCCCCCTCTTTCTGATGCCATGCTAAATAGTATTCGTCTTTGTGTATTAAGATACGTGAAGCTGACATCTCTCGACTCTCTTTTGCGGTTGAGCTTGCTGAAGAATTTTATGGGAGGTTAGCATCTTGATGAACTTTTTGCTTGTTGATGCCATTTGGGTTAGCAATTTCTCTCCTGCTATCCTTTTTAATATTGCTTTGTCGCCATTTTTTTTCCGGAAATTGCAATAACTAACTTGTTTGTTTGATTTGCTATTTCAACACATTATAATTGGCAACTTCCATGTGTTGGAACAGAGTGAAGGTAGTCCAAAGACCTTATTACTGTGTCCATTTGTCTAATCATTTTCTTTTTTATGAACTTTGTCATTGCTAATTTGATTTTTTTTGGTTAAATGGTTTTATATTTTATAGGGCCAGGATGTTGCATTTGAACCTGCTAAGCTCTTATGGCTTATCCAACGTGATTTTTTGCGTAAGTTGAATACTTCAATTGATGTGTTCATATATCTGCAAGCTGTCTGCTGCCTTTTCTATCTTGTGTTTTTCTCTTTTGTAGAGTCTCCTACCAACAATCTGCATAAAATTATTTTGGTCAATGATGAATTCTAGGCACTGCTTGTCTTCAGCTACCCTTGTCCATCATGCGTGCTCCATTTGATAATAATATTTTCTTTGATTGTCTGCAGAAGGGAAATCAGTGCAACAAATGGTGAATGAAGCTCTTCAACGAGTCCCCAATAGTGATAGTTAGTGCCATTGCTTGCACCTATGACTAAATCTAACTTTAATAGCTGTATGATTTTCCATATTTTCTAAAGCAAATTTTCTGATGGTTGGCTATTTTCTTTTTATTAACTTGCAGGGGACAAAAATATTGATATGGTATTTTCACATCTGAACTTCAATTTCCATTTATCAGTAAAATATTACAGGTCTGGAACTGATTATTTACCCCCAAAATTTACATCATCAGGTCAATCAGATCCGGGAGTCATTGGCTATAATGGGTGACAACAGTACTGCCTTTAGCTTACCACAAGTATGTATCTTCCCCGTGTTTTTAAAATGCCTTTTTGTTATCTTTTTATAAACGATGTGAAATGGAACTTGTATTGATTTCTGCTGAGGAATGGACTCCGTCAACGTACCAAAGCCTGATAAATTCATATAAATGCAAAGAAAGAGAGCAACTATTCTGAGTTATCCAGCATCACCATGTTGTCTGGTTTTCTTCATTCTTCAATGCAAATTGGATTTCTTGATATTGTTGTGCTGGATGGACCATTTCCATCACAACAGAAGTCTTTTGTCTTTTGCTGGAGGGCAAAATATTGACTTTTTCAATTCCATTGTCAAACTTTCGGATTAGTAAAGCATAGAAATCCTTGTCCCTTTTGTGCCTGTGCCTGAATTGTACTAGTTATTATAACTAATCCATTGCAAATTACAATAGACCAGTGTTTCCATTTTCACACACAAGTTAGTATTAGGTAATAGGTACAGGTGCATTTTTCTTCTCCACTGCTTCAAATTCTCCACTGTTTCACATCTTGTCAAATGTCAACTGCTCGGTTCTTAAATGTCATTGAGAAGTACCAATAATTGGTAAAATCACTTGCATTGTTTGTTTGTCTTGTTATTTGAAACACATCTTGAATAAGTTTGTGTCTTCGTTGGGAGAGACCATTAACTTTTGATATTGTGAAGAATGTGATCTTGTTCTTGGAAGTAACTTGTTTTATGCATGAACTCAAGTTTTAATGAATTCAAGCGTTATTTCAAGCAATAGTTATCTATGTTTTTTGCATCCTTAATTGACCTGCCTGTCACCACTCATCTTGTATTTGTTCATATATTTATATTTATAGATGAAGGTTCTTGTTATATTAAAATGTAATCTTTGATTTTTTTGTTGTAACCACTACATTGGTTGGTCCTAGCTGATTGCTAAAATTGAACTTTAAACAGCCACATCTCCAGCGGACAAAGCTTTGTGACATGAAGGATATGGAGCTTGATCCATTATATGTTAAGAAAAGGGAGCAACTAAAAGAGCTTGTTGCTAGCATAATCCGTCCAAAGATTGTACAGGGAAAATCTCTAAATGGGAAGGAGTTTGTTTCCTTCTTGGAGCAGGTACTTAGTTTTGCATGTTACCATTAGAGGAGAGACCAAAATTAATCATAGTTATAATATGAATTAAGCTTCGAACTTGTTTCTGATATCAATGATGTCTATTGTTTTTTTAAATAATAGTCTATGAAGGACTCTGCATTTCCCTCATCTCAAAATCATTGTGAAATAGAATCAGGAGGATCAACAAATAAATCATCTAAAACAAACTATAGCTGAATCTTTGTGTTACTTCACTTTCTGTCTATTGCATAGTGTCTTGTAATCATGCCAATGTATTAAGTGTCATGACTCATGGTGCCCTCATTATACTTTGTATGCTAGCTATTGACTCATGAATTGCCCTGATTTCAGTATATCTGATGAAAGTTTCTCGACAGATTAAAAATTGTACAAATACATTGGAACTTTTTGTGATATAGTTTTTGTGAAGGCAGAATGTAATGATGACTAAAAAACACGAATAGGACCATAGTTATTATAGATGGAAAGTAGAAGATATGATATGACTCAATTTCTTGGTAATACTTTAACCTAGAAGTTTAGTAAGGTGCACATTATTTTACTATTTTTCAAAACTAGTAATTTTTTAGGTAATGCTGTTTTCTTTCAAAACTAGTAATAACTTTTTTCTCTGCCGTTCTGTTTTCTTTCTCCTTTGTAATCAAATTTCTCCATCAATCTTTTGTACTTTGTCATCTCTAATATAGTCCAATTGAGGATAATAAGTACACACTCTAATTAGATAATCCTTTAGGATCATGTGAATTTGTTCTTTATATCTCCATTAAACTGTATTGATTTTGATTTTTCAAATTTAGATACTTGAAGCCTTGAACAAAGGAGAGATTCCATCAACAGGCTCTCTTGTAGAGATTTTCAATAAGGGTATTCTTGAGAGATGCCTTAAGTTATACAGTGAAAGGATGGTAACATTGGCTCTACCTCTTCCAGAGGAATCACTGCAGGAGTCCCATGATAGGTCTAGAGATGAAGCCATGCGAGCCTTTGATCAGCAACATTTTGGCCGTCACCATGCTAAGAAATCAGTCATGCAACTGGATGAAGAAATACAGAAGGTATTGCTTGAATATTCATATTATATGGGAAACTTATGCAAAATAAAATTGGCTTATTGGAAAATTAACTATCAGGTAAAATGATGGTAGCAAAAGCTAGTAGAATTACTTTCTCTTATCAAATATATCTTTGTGGTTTTCATTTGAACCATTCTGATTCTTTGAAAAATAAATGGACATCAGTAAATAGTAAGAATCTTGTGATTGCTTGAGTCTTGCTGTATGGGAAACAAAGAGTGTGAAGCACGAGTTGTGCTGGATTTATGTGTCTACAGAGCTTCAAAGCATCAATGTGTTTGTAACTTGTTTTTCTTAATTATGAAAAAGTTTTGCCAAGCTGGTAAGTATCTCTGCAATCAGCATAAAAAAGCAGCCCTTGATTTGATGATAAATGGTTCTTTGCCATCTTTTCTACTTTTGGTTTTGGAATTTGAATTTGATAAGTTCGAGCTTTAGACTTACTATTTGCAATTGATATTTACCAAGGAAAACTATGCAGGTATATAAGAATGCGATTTTACAAAATGAATACCAGTCTTCAAAACTATGTGAGGCACTGTTCACCAGATGCGAGGACATGATGGATCATCTTCAGGTTCTCAGACTACCTACCATGGCAAAATTTGATGCAGGTTTGCAGAAGTGCAATGGTAGTTTTGAGCATGAGTGTATTGGACCATCAAAAAGAAACTATGAGCAACGCATGATGAAGGTCTGTTCTGTCTTAATAGCAGTGTTTTGTCAGTTTTTCACTCTGCCATTTTGTGGGCTATAATCTTTGATTTTTTCTTTTTATTGCATTTTACTTCTACATTGGAGTTCATGGGCCTTAATTTGGTACAAAGATACGGTTTTTTATTCCAATTTTGTACATCTATTGCTACTCTCTAGCTATATTCTTAACAAAAACATGACAGGATTCCATATATATTCTGAATTGACCTTTTAATTGCTAGATGATAGACTTATTTGACATGAAAATGGAACTTTTCCTATTCTTTATGAATCAAATGAAATTATTCTAGTGAATATTGTTTCGTGATTTGGTAGTTTTTCATATGCTTAGCATAACATTGATGTAACAAATGAATATGCAGATGTTGGGGAAGTCTCGGTCTCAATTTATAAAGGAGTATAACCAAAGGCTTTTCAATTGGTTGGTGGCCTTCTCACTTGTCATGGTAGTGGTTGGCCGCTTCATTATAAAGTTCATCTTGATTGAAATGGGAGCATGGTTACTTTTTATATTTCTGGAGACCTACACAAGGATGTTTTGGTCAGCAGAGTCGCTTTACTACAACCCAGTTTGGCATTTTATTGTTGCAACTTGGGAAACTCTTGTTTACAGCCCAGTTCTGGATCTTGACAGGTAATTCACCCACTTTCCTTTAGTTAACTACCAACCAAAAATTCATGCATCTTATTCTTACATAAGTTGAAACCTTTTCTTGAGTAGCTCTTAAAAATTCATTTTGTTGTACCTTGATAAGTATAGTTATTGAAAGCTTTAATTGCCAAAGCAGAACCAAAAGAGTCAAGCCTGCAGTCCTGTTTTTATTTTAAATTTTGATTTATATCAACCTCTAATATGACTTGTTACCTTATTGTCTCTGAACAATGAGCACTGTTTACTTTCTCAGTTATGAACACATTAATATTTTATGGACATTTCTTTTATATGATAATTTTGTTGATTGAAACAGATGGGCTATTCCCCTTGGTGTAGTGCTGTCATTTTTCATTCTTTATTGGCGGTGTTATGGGAAAAGGAAGCATGGATCGCGGTGGCTACTACCTTTATACAGCAGCAATAAGAACGGCCGGAGTCGACCGAGATCAGATTAAAAGCTATGATGCCTGCAGCTTCAGCCATGTTCAAGAATTTGGTATGCTGGTCATCAACTCATCATCCCTTATAGCGAGCTTTTTTCCTTTTTGTATATGGAGCCCGCATGCCCCTCCTTTTTGAGAAGATTTTTGTTGCAAAGTGTTAAAAAGGTGATCTCAAAGGGTGATTGGCCACTCCAGCAGCTTCTGTAACCTCAGAGCATTCAAAAATGTTCTTCTTTGCTGCCCACAACATATTAATTTTGCAAGTGATTATTATCGCTTGGCAGTTATTTATGTCAGGTTATAGAGTAAATTGGATTTAGATACATATGTTGTGCCACCATGTCCATCATGTATTGACTTGTAAACAGGTGAATTAAAACGAGAGGAAATAGATGTCATGATTCTTTATTCTTTTGTTTTCAGTTGGTGAGTTACGTAGAATTGAGAACTGAAATGGAATGAATGGTCTGCATGTTATCCATGAATTTTCTCATAGTGGATTAAACAAGCTTACTATTTTTACATATCTTATTCATACTTTTCAAAAGTTATTTTTATATAATTGGTCCTAACTGAAAGTGCAAATAGTTGGTGGGTATTTAATACAGTATCTATTTGAATAGTAGGTCAAAACCAATTGTTAGTAGTCCAAAACTGAAATCAAACAATGATCAACGGTAGCTGGAATATCAAGATTCAAGAGCGTGTTTCACAACCTTTAAAATTCTAGTGTCGGAAGTATAATGCACTAGATTCTGAGTAAACATTGTTCAGTAAGGAATAAAATTATTTAAAATTAACTTTTATTTAAATTAATTTTGAGTGTTTAAAATTAATTTGAAGTCAGAATAAATTCTAAAACATTATCATTTTGAGTTGATCATTTTTGTTTTTGGTCTTGTATTATTATTTTGTTCTCTCACAGTTTGAAAAGCGAAGAACATGTTTGACAACCTTCTGAAATCACATATATATAAACTATATTTGGTAAATAACAAATTTTTCTAAAAATGATTCTTATCTAAATTAATTTTAAATTAAAACTACTTGTAAGAAGACGAGGTTTAAGTTGATTTTGTCTAATCTCAATTTCTCTCTTAATCTTATCATTTTTATCATCTACGTCATCAACGATGAAAAAAATGACCAATACTAAGTAAAAATTTTAAAGAAATCAAAACTAAAATGACTCATATTTAGGAGGATTAAAAATATATTTATACTTTTTGCTAATTAGAATCCAATCGTTAATAATGTTTATTGAATTTTTTTCAGAATAATTCATCTAAAATATGCTCCAATTTATGTTTCTTTATAGCTTTTATTCTTTTTTTTTTTTGGTGGATCTGTGTACCTTTTTATTTTATAATAATGGTTTTGTGCACACTTGATTGATTTTTGGAGTGAACATCCGTTAAATAAATGGTGTGCAAAAAATCATTATGCTGGAATAAAAACTATAAATAAATCTAGAGTAGAGATTTTTGTTTTTTACTTGGTGCATAAAAATTCATGTTAAGAAAAAAAGAATCACCCCAATTTAGATATAGAATATGTTTTTGAGCTCATCAACTACATACAAAAATATTTGTAAATCATCTATCAAGAGGAAAAATTTGAAAATCAGCCCAAAATCATGGTGACATATGAACAAAAGATAAATAGAATGAGGTAATTGCCTACTAACTAAATTAGAGCATTTTTAAGATAAATGATATTAAAAATATTTTATCTATCATAATTAATCTTAACGGGTAAATATGTTTGAAATTTAACTTTGAATTTAGTCATTTATATAATAAAAATTGGTTCATTGATATTGTGAAAATGAATGCCGAAAAAAAAATTAAAATTATCAAAAAATTGACACCTATCAAATTTTTTCGTGCACCAAAAATTATAATATAATATTACATATTACATATATTTTTATCATGAACTATGTATTCGAATTTTATTCACTTTTCAGTTCCATGTCATTCATTTTAGATCTGATTAGCACAAACATACATACCATTGTTAAATGAGATAGCAGTAGAGTGAGAAAGTAGAGAATTATCACCCTTAAATAAACCATATAGCTCATGTAGAGAGAGAATGATAAAGTGAAAAAAATAAATAATTAATTATTTGTAGATAAATAATTTCTATTCATTATAAATCTCACCAGATAATTTAAAGATAATTGATTCTTAACTCTTTTACTTTGCTAGCATTATCACTTCCTCACTTTTTCTTCACTCCAGATTCACATTACCAAAAATAAGTTAAAAAAAAATAATCACTCAATCCTTAAACTATTCAAATCCTAAATCACTTCCATAAATCTAGTGAAGAGAAAAGATAAAAGGTAAAAAAAAAAAAATCCTCCGACAAAAACCGACGTCACGCCATTAGCTACGTAGCTCCTCCTCGTACCTCTCCGACGAACTGAAAACCCCGAAAAACAGGCAAACCCTGTCGTTCCCCCAATCCAAATCCAAAACCCTAACCCTACGATCTCCATTGTCGAAATTCGAAGAAGAATAAGAAGAAATAAAACAAACAATGGACACTCACGGCGCGGGCCCCCTCCGCTCTCGCAGCTCGCAGTCCCCTTCGCCCTCCCACTCCGCCTCCGCCTCCGCCACCTCCTCCATCCACAAGCGCAAGCTCGCCTCTGACGACCACGCGCCACCCTTCCCCCCTTCCTCCTTCTCCGCCGACACACGCGATGGCGCACTCACGTCCAACGACGACCTCGAGAGCATCTCCGCCCGCGGCGCCGACTCCGACTCCGAAGCCGACGATTCCGAGGATGCCGTCGTCGACGACGACGAGGACGACTACGACAACGACTCCTCCATGCGCAACTTCACCGCCGCCAGGCTCGACGGCGCTGCTGCCGGGGCCGCCTCCGCGCCGAGAAACACGAAGCTCAAGGCCGATAATTCCGCCACTGTGAAGATAGAGAATTCGGACGGGGCCAAGGACACCGGAGCCGCCGGCAGTGCGGCCGCCGTCGGTTCCGTCGCCTCCGCGGGCGGTGGGGTCCCCGGCATTGTGGTGAAGGAGGACGCGAGTAAGATATTCACGGATAATTTGCAGACGAGTGGGGCTTACAGTGCCAGGGAAGAGAGTTTGAAGAAAGAGGTGAAGCACTTCATTGTTCATGAAATTCATGAAAAAGATAACCATAGTGATTAGAATATTTTGTTTGAGAATTGTTTTGAAAACTCAAAAAGTTATTTCATTAGTCAAATTGTGCAGTGTTCCTTACTTTTATTTTTAATAATGGGGATTGTTTTTTGCTTGCTTGTCAATAAACTACTGATGGTGAATAGGGTGTGTGTTACTTGGGTGACAAAATTGATTTGATTTAAATTTTGATGTAATATTATAGTTTTATATTTGACCTCTCTCTCTCTCTCTCTCTCTCTCTCTGGGGTGTGAATTAAATAGATGAATTATTGCACGCTATTGTGAGGTTCTTGGTTGTGACGATATGATCATTTGAAATCTTTCAGGAGGAAGCAGGAAGGCTCAAATTCGTGTGCCTTTCAAATGATGGTATTGATGAGCATATGGTTTGGTACTTATCTTTTTCTCTTGAACATTTATTTATGCTGCACTACTGATCCCCTTGTTAGCATTTGTGCCAAATAAACATATGGCATCTTACTATTTACTACGTATAAGTTATGCATTAGCCGTAGCAACTTGCTGGATGAGATTCAATCAGCATTTCATTTTGGGGGTAAAAAGTGAGTATTTTTATAATTAGGAAAATAATGGTTAAACATACTGAGTTCCACTCTTGCTTTTGTTCTTTGTTCCCTAGGTTGATTGGATTGAAGAATATATTTGCCAGACAACTTCCTAATATGCCTAAGGAGTACATTGTCCGACTTGTTATGGATAGGTAATGCCAATATTCCTTTTTTTTTTTTAGTGCCTTACATAGTTTCTTACTGACAGGGTGCTTATCATCTGTCCTGTGTATGTTTGAGATTTGGCGAAAAGCTAATTGTCCATCCAAAAGTAGAAGTAAATCTCAAGGTTATGTTTACAATGGAGAATAGTTTCTTGACTGCCCAACAAACCCAAAGATGCAAGCCTTGAAGTTTTTGTTCATTAAATTTATGATTTTGACTAAATTGTTCTAGATGAGATTGTAATGTTCTCCCCCTTGCCCCTTATTTTCTTTCCCCACTAAAGTTAAGATCCTAAAAAAAATGCGCCAAGACATTTTAGTTTAATTGTGGAGTGGTGGTGCACAAAGGTTGTTTCCCTGAAGATTTTGCAGTCATACATGACATGCTTGCACCACCTTTGCAACCCAAACAATAATAAACAGGGAATAGAACTGAGGGACTTGAAATTATCATCTTTCATTGTGATATGTTAGGAGGTATCCTTTGTTTGATATGTTGAGATATTTCTTATACTAATTATAGTTTGCAGGCATTGTTACTTCATAGTTGTGAACTAGTTAACTCATCAAACAAGAGTTTTAAACTGTATCCTTGGTTTTTGTTTGTACGCTAGTTCTTTTAAATAATTGTCCCTGTTATCTTTTGAGTTTTCTCTCTTGTCCTTATAATCATAAGTCTGTTTTATGTTGGATTTGCAGGAGCCATAAGTCTGTGATGGTTATAAGGCGCAATCATGTTGTTGGAGGCATTACATATCGACCGTATGCAACGTAATAATTTGTCTCCTAATCTTTTTTATTCAGATTTCAGCATTATTTGATTTTAGTTTTGGGTCTCAGAAATTTTCTATATTTGCTTCATTGTTTTGTTATTTTTCCTGTATCAATACTGAAGGTTTACAGTAGCTAATTCAAAGATTAGGTAATAAAAGGGTGAACTGTTGTGACCCTCTTTTTATTGTTGTTATATTGTACATATATTTCACTGTGCCTGGAAATGATAAAGGGCTTCTGAAGGTACATATTAATGAATAATCTGGGATTCATGCTTACTAATTTTTTTTTTTTTTTATGGAGAAGACCTTAAGTTGTAAATAGATATTGTATTTCGGTTTTTTGCCCCATTAATTTTGTTTGGTGCCTACTTATATGTAATATCTTTCTTCCTTCCAACCCCCCTTTCCTCAAAAGAAAAAGCTTTACTTGCAAGGTTAGTTTCTGATTTATTTTTTAGTACTCTTATGCGCTTATTTTCTATGATTGACAGCCAGAAGTTTGGTGAGATAGCCTTTTGTGCAATTACAGCTGATGAGCAAGTAAAAGGTTATGGTACCAGATTGATGAATCACTTAAAACAACATGCACGCGATGTAGATGGGTTGACACATTTTCTCACATATGCTGACAATAATGCTGTTGGATATTTTATCAAACAGGTCCGGTTATCCATATTTAAGATTCTTATCATCTGGGTATCTATTGCTTCTTTTGGTGTGCTATGTCAGTGGCGAGAGAAATATGTTGCATTTTGAAAACAAATTCACTTGGTTTTGAAAACACGTTTACTGTTTTTTAAACGCAAGCTGTGCAACATATTTTCTAACATACATAGTTGCAGTGTGGATTGCACCACCCATGCACTGGTGCATCCTACTTGCATTGTGCCAAAAGGGATGGCACAGCCATACGTAATACAGAAACAGTGGTTGACATAGTTGAAGGAGCAGTATTTTCAGCAATTGTTTCAAACAATATTTTGGTGTCAAATTATAAAAATTTGCTGATTTTGGAAGGAGAAAGGATGCCAAATTTTTGTGGCATTGTGCAGTGATGCAGTCTATACCATTGTTTGATGTATTTGGTTGGAGCATAACTCTCTCATCTTTAATGGCGGTATTACATATTGTAATTATGTTTTGTGTGTTTTCAGGGATTTACAAAAGAGATTCACTTGGAGAAAGATCGGTGGCAAGGGTATGGTTATACTCAATCTTCTTTTCCTAAATTTATGAGTAGCTCTTCCCGATATGTCCTTCATTTTGGGATATATATATACTTCTTCAATGCTGTGCCAATTAAGCTCAGTGCCAAATTTTGTGCTTTGATATTATTATACTTATATTTCGTTGTTAGGTACGGAGCTACAAAGTACCAAATGTAGGGACTAAAAGGATTTTATTTGTATTCTAATTTTTAACCTTGTAGAATAGTAATTCCCTCCTTCACTATTTATTATTATTATTATTATTATTATTATTTTGTATTCTTGTATACTATCTATGAGAATTCACTGTAATTAATTGTCATTTCAGGTATATAAAGGATTATGATGGAGGTATTCTCATGGAATGCAAGATTGATCCCAAGCTCCCTTACACTGATTTGTCAACGATGATTCGTCGTCAAAGGCAGGTAAGGTTTTTATTTTTACTTTTATGGTGGTAGAAGAAATTTATTAGATAGAGCTGGAGAAGAGTGTACAAAAGATTGGAACCAGAAAAAGAAAACATAACAGAAGGGAAATTCCGTTAAAAACTAGTCATTTTAGAAGAGCTCTCCACTCCCTTTCCCGATCCGAAATGTTTATGCCCTTAAGTAGATCATGTGGTGAGATAACATAAATATCTGTTTGTTATTTTATTTTACTTCGCATTATTTCAGATATTCTTCAGATTAGTGCCTGATACCAAACACTAACGAACCTTCATGTCAAAAGTTTTAGTTTATTTCTTTTGGTTAAAATAACAAGCTTTCACCTGTTTCACTTAAATATTTTTTTTTCCCAAGTAAAATGACCTTTTTCCCCCCCAGTTTGGTAAAGGCTTTCCTGACAGACCTCCACGTGCACTGTAGAATGGGTGTGCAGGGCGTTTTCATAACCTTGATAAGGGGGTAGCTGCCATAGATTTCATGTAATTACATCATTCTTTTATCTCATGAAGTGATCTAAAGGGTGGATAATTTAGAGGAGTTTTATCCCTTGATAAAATAGGCCCTAGGCTGTGTAGACATTCATTCCCCTGCATGTGATATGTATGCTCACCCCTACCTTAGTGAGCATGCTATTGGGATCAGGGTATATTTCAGTCATTTAAATATTTTTGTGTATATTATCTTTGTTTCTATCCGATGTGTACCTTATGAGATTTGTCCTTGTCATTTATTTTTAACATAACTTTCTCGGTTCATGGTATGTTCAATCATTATTGGTTTTATCATGGCAGGCAATTGATGAAAAGATCAGAGAGCTGTCAAACTGTCACATTGTTTATGCTGGCATTGATTTTCAGAAGGTATTATAGACATTATGAATTTTGAACGTATCCACGATTCTTGTATGCCATTATAAGTTTGTACCAGATGCAAAAGGTTTCTGTTAAATTCTATTATGGTCTTAATGAAGATTGCATTTGACATATTTGCACATGTTCACTGCACAAGTGCACATTCATGTGCTTGTATACCAACTTCCTTAATAGATAATAATGTGTAGGACTTGGGCAGAGAATCATCTATTGTATTGATCAAAATTGCATTTTGCTTCTTTCTGGGATACTAGTAAGATAAGATGTTATATGGAATATTAACTTTACTCCTCCTGATCAACAAAATATGCAGAAAGAAGCTGGTGTTCCTAAAAAAATTATCAAAGTTGAGGACATCCCTGGTTTGAGTAAGTACTTAATTCCCAATCCTAGTTTTACAACTTACCAATATTTTTTAATTTGGGTGTGTTAGAAAAATTATTCATTTCCTATCTTCAGAGGCTGCATGGTTGGTGTCAATTATTTTCGTATGTTTTCTAGGTTCGTTAATGTGTGATGAGATTTTCACCTCCCTCTCATCCATGACCTTGTGCATGGTGCCCAACCTTTTTGCTGCTTTGTACTGCTGAGGGCATATAATACTTTGCTTCCTTGTCTCCTCTACTGGTCACAGTTTCACTGTTGTCATAGTTTGGAAGTTCTTAAACAGAGGGTAGGGATGGAAGGAGAACTTTTCTCTTGAAGGAGACCTTTTCCTCTTGGGATGTTTAAGTAAGTAAAGGAGGGGAGCTCTCTTCCCTAGTTTGGTAATTCAAGTTCCAAGGAGGTTTATTTCCCTTTATTTACTTTGAAGTAAACCATTTACCCCCAGTTAATCCCACAAATCAAGGAGGAAGAATGGGGAACACATCTCTCTTCTTCCGCTTCCCTTTCCCTCCTTAAAAATCTTCCAGACATGGGTTGGGTCCCTTCCTCCACTTTGCCTCCTATCTAATCTAAGCATAATAGATTTGTTTATTGTCTGGGATGTTATGAAAGTTTGAACCATAATGTTACTATTAGTGAGATGCTTTCTTTTTGCATAATTTGTCTAGTGATTTCCTGATTATTTACGGTGAATGGCTGAATGCAATAACAGGAGAGGCTGGATGGACTCCTGATCAGTGGGGTCATTCAAGATTCAGAAGTCCAAGCAATTCTACAGACAATGCAACAAATCAAAAACTTTTGACAGCCTTCATGCGTTCACTGCTAAAGGCAAGTTGCTTAGTTGTCCTTGACCTTCATTTCAATTTTTATTCATTTTTATAATAAACTGCAAACATAGCTAATTTTGTGAGAGCATTGATAAAGAGATCCTCCTCATTATTATTAGCTAATGAGTAATGACATCTTAAATCTATGCGTGAGAACAGAAACAATACATGGTTGAAAATTCTGCTATTCTTATAATCTGATTTATCTTTTTACACAGTCAATTTATTCGCTAATGAGTAATGACACGTTAAAAAATATGCATTTGAACAGAGACAATACATGGTTGAAAATTCTATTCTTATAATCTGATTTTTCTTTTTAAACAGTCAATGCACGATCATGCTGATGCTTGGCCATTCAAGGACCCGGTTGATGGACGGGATGTTCCTGATTATTATGACATTATTAAAGATCCAATGGGTAAGCAGGATTTATGTATTTGATGTTAAATTCAGCTGGGTCTATAAGCAGTAACTTACATATTAATCACTTTCTTTGTTATGATTTCCTCCCCGTGTATTTTATTTTTGACGTTTCAATGCTTGAGCTAAGTTGTCTTTGTGATATGTTTCACATATATATTATGTATGTATCCATGTATGTATCAGTGACAGCATAAGTTCATTCAACTAGAAGGTGTCTCGTTTGTTGTCTTGACTATATTCGTAATGAGAGTGCAGATTTGAAGACAATGACTAAGAGGGTGGAATCGGAGCAATATTATGTCACATTTGAGATGTTTGTTGCGGATGTTAAAAGAATGTTTGCGAATGCACGCACCTACAACTCTCCGGAAACCATATATTACAAATGTGCTACAAGGCATGTTGCATCAACCTCCTAATTCCTATTTTCTGTTCATTCCCAATCTTTTATAAATCAAACTCTTGAGGTTTCTTACATCCATCCGGATATTACATTTTTTTCGTGCAGGCTAGAAGCCCACTTTCAGAGCAAAGTGACATCGGGTCTACAGTCTGGTACCAAAATTCAGTAGAGACACTTGACTTGGGATGAAAAAAACCCGTGCCCTCCTCTCTGAAGTAATGATATTTGCTTATGCTTAAATTTTCATAATTAATCCGCCATGTGAATATTGTGACATCAACCCTTTTCCGCTGGATGGGTCCATGTAGTCGATTATGCTCTAACAGGGTAAAGCTTGATTGTATTATGTATTCAGTCTTAGTTGTATTTTCTCTCATTTCTCGGTATTGGAATATTTTTTTCCCTAATAAAAATTATTGGTATATCTGATCCGTCTCTACCAAGTTGGATCTATATGATCTTTGTAATTATTGACATTGAAGTTTTTTTTTTTTTCCCGTTTTGGGGTCATATATTGACATTAAAGTTTAAATTGTCGAATTTACCATTGATTCCTTAGTATCCTTTGTGTTATTAAGTGTATATTTGGTATATTGTATTAGGTATGATAATATAAGTTTATACTATTCACTAGGCTTTCATCTATTGTTTGGTGTATATAATATATTGTATAAGCTTATTTATCATAATTTTTTTATATATCAAAATGTTGTATAACTTAATACAGTATGGAGAGGTTGGATTAGGTTTGATTAGCTTTTAATGTATAAGTTACTCTTTATTTTTTAATATTTTATTAAAATAAAATAATTAAATAAAAATAATAGGTAAAAATCTATAAATAAAAATAACACTTAATAAAACTATTTCCTAATAAATAAATACTTTTACGAAAATAATACATGATATCAATTTAGCTATATAGAATAAGAATAAAAATAATTATAATTAATAAATAATAAGTAAAATAAAATGATAAATAGTTAATGACAAATAAATGTTTAAAATTTTATAAAATATAATATTTTATATCGTATCATTTTAAATATTATATAATATTAAAAATTTATCAGTTTTATTTTATTGGTCATTATCTGTCCCTTATCTATTAGATGCAAACAAACGGCACTAAAGGTGAACATAGATTCAAAAAGTAGTTGGCCGCGGTGAAATTAGATTGAGATTTGTTAATCAAAGGAGGGTTTTATTTAACCATTACCTTGGTTTGAAATTACCTAACAATTCATAAGGTAGATGTATTTGTCTCTCTCTAATATTCAGTTTTCATATTAGATATTGGCTAATAAAAAAAATTCTCCTTACAAAATATATTACATAATTGAAAAAAATTATCATTGTTTATAATTTGGTAATTTTTCTATTGAAAAAAGCGTGACTGTGTTACTATAATAATTTATTGATTTATATATAATGTTGAGAAAAGAATTGTCTACTTTTTAACACTTAAAATGAATAACACGTATATGTTAAATCACCATCAAGTATTCACGTGGCCCAACACGGTAGCTAGTTAAGAGTTTAATTTTTAGAGATGTATATGAAAGGGTCTGATAATTAAAAATTTATCTCTTTAGAGAAACTGCACGCTTTGAAATGATTAATCACCTCAAAGTGAAACAATTAGAATCAAATTTGAAATTATCATTTATATTATAATATGCCATAAAAAAGTGAAACTGAATACATATTTATAATATTTATAAATACTAAATACATATTTTAAAATATCTAAAGGAACTAAAATTCAAAATAATATAGACTAAAATCAATTTTTTTAAAAAAATTGGATCAAAATCTTTTATTTTTTGGATCAAAACCAAAATTTATTATATCAGGAACTAAAAAAATATTTAAATAATATATTTAGGTCCATTCAAATTTTATCTTGTTTAAATATACTTAAAAATATAATGAGTTTTGATTTTGATCTCTATATCTATTCTATTTTGATCAAACTTTTTAATAGTTTTGATTTTTTTTCCTATAAATATTTTAGATTTATTACTTGTAAATATTAAAAAAATTAATTTGATCATTATAAATATTTTGAAAATCTAATTTTTGTTCTCATAAATATTATCACTTAACAATCAAAAAATACGACGAGAACCAAAACCAAATATTATTTAAAAATCAAAATAAAAACTTATTATATTTACAAAAACTAAAATCATATTTAAATTAATATCTCGTATTATATTAATTTTCATCCTAGATTTAAGAAATATTTTTTTATTTATTATTTTACCTTGTTTTTTGGCGAGTATTATTATTTTAGTATTCATTATTCAATCAATCAATGAGAAGAACCAAATGGGGAGAAGTTAAGCGCAGTCGATGCGTGGATATTGACAAAACAAAACTCACTCTCTTCATTCATCAATTCGTTTGCTTTCGTTTTTGGATCTCTCACTCTCAAACTTTTCCGTTCTTTCATTCATTCGGTAAGCTTCAATCTTAATTCCTACCCTATTCTTCGATCATTTCAGCTATGAATGAAATAATCAGTAGCTGAACCCAATCGCTGTAAAAGGGATGTTTGGATGTGCTGTGATCTCAGAGGATTTTGTTTTAGATTGATGAGTGTGCCCACGCTAAATAAACCCAGATTGCAAAATCGTTTTTTTTTTCCCACTTCAAGCTCCCCATTTCCCCTGTTTTGAATTGTGTGTTAGATTTCTTTTGTTATCATTTTGATCTCTTCTTTTTATTACCAATTGAGTTTACTTTTCTTTTCTTTTTTCTCATTTTATGCATGTTGCTCAAAAATCAAATGGTCTTTAGTTTGTTGATGTTAGGTCTTAGGATAGATCACATTAAGTTGTGCAATTTGTTTCAATCAAGTAGCTGATTATTTCATTGTCATTATATTTAACACGATTCTGGCTGATTATCATCCTTTTGGAAGTAAAAGATTTTAAAGTGAGCTCCTATAGTCTTACTAGCTTATATGTCATAAGTCATAACTCCATGGATAAGGAATTTGAAATACTTCCCTTTGGTTTTGTTCAACACTTGTCTGCTAAGGCCTTAAATTGATTAAATATAAATTTGAAGGAATGGACCTGTTGTGGTTTTGTCCTGTTTTTATATGGCTGATTTGCAAATTAGGTTGCACAGTTTAATGTGATTGCATATCTTGTTTGGTCAAAGCATCTCTGGCCATTTCTGAACTTTTTTCTTTCAGGTTACTTGTTTTTGGCCTGTTCAATTTTTTACCTTATAATGCTGATAATTTTAACATGTTATCTTCCTTTTTCATTTTTAAGTTTTAACCCTCTTTCTCTTGTTTGTTTATCATCATCATTCAGATTAAATGGCCAACAGAGCTCAAATTCCCACAACCAATTCAGCACTCATTGCTATGATTGCAGATGAGGTAAGAATGGCATTTTTGTAACTTAAAAAGGTTTAAATGGTTTGTGTGACAATTTATCTTTTATTCGCTCCTCCTCAACTGTTTAATGTGTAAGTCAGCCTTCTGGCTTAGCTTAGGACAGGTGGGGTTGGGTGGGGGAGTTTGGATAGCAATCAGGGTTGAAGCTCTAGTGTTTCCAGTGAATTCCAGTGTCCCCTATGTATGTTTTCTTAAACGTTGTTTGTTCTGGATATACTGAACCCTATATATGGAATTTAACACAGGACACTGTTGTCGGATTTCTACTCGCTGGAGTGGGCAACGTTGACTTGCGAAGGAAGACAAATTACCTTATTGTGGACTCAAGTATGCCACTGTTCTTCAGTTCATTTTTATTAACTTGGTTTATGCTCAACTAATTTCAAGTGGTCACGGCTTGGGAATTGTGTAGAAAATCCAGTAATTCCCTGCCTTCATATTGTTGAATAGATTTCCATTTACATTTCTTATTAAGCATTAGAAATGCTAACCTGCTCCCATAAACCTGCTTGTCTCTGTTTATTACTCTATTTTTCAAGTCAATTGGGAGTGATATTGGTTCTATATTGTGCTTATGTTTACTTCTTGTTCTCTCTTGGGTTGTCAAATTCAGAAACAACTGTCAAACAAATTGAAGATGCATTCAAGGAGTTCACAACAAGGGAAGATATTGCAATTGTGTTGATAAGCCAATATGTAAGTGGCTTTTCTACCCTGACACTGATTCATAATTAGTCCAAAAAAAACTTGAAATGCCTTAAGCAATCAGGCTGTTGCCCATATATTTTCATTGTTCTAACCCAAATCGACTTCTCATTGTTGAAGCAAACATAATCACATTAATCAGCATATTCCACCTGTCCTTACTGTAATCTATCGGTGCATATTGATCCTATTTGTTTGAGGAGACACTGCCAAAGCCCTTCTCATTGAGCCAAAATCTGCATACTGTTGTGTTTCACACAATCTAACCTTGTTATTGCCTTGTTGCAAGAAATCTCACCCTGCCCTGTCCGTGAACTTCAAAACGTGCCATTTTGAATTGAAGATCTAACACTGTTTCATTATTCAGGTTGCAAATATGATTAGATTTTTAGTAGATAGCTACAACAAGCCTGTTCCTGCAATATTGGAGATTCCTTCTAAAGACCATCCTTATGATCCTGCACATGACTCGGTGCTTTCTCGAGTGAAGTACCTCTTCTCTGCTGAGTCCGTGGCTTCTGGGAGACGTTGAGCTTATGTCTGGCTGATTTGAAGCTTCTGCAAAATGTGCTTCGTCCCTGGTGATCTTCTGAGTGACCTTCTGAGTTAAATTGTAACTCAAATATTACCATCGTGTTGATCATTCGAATAAATTATAATATATGATCCAGTTAGATGACAATTATTCTATTTTATTTTAACGTTATGATCATTTCTAAACCCAACATGTGCTTCTGTTTAAGCTCAACTATTTTAAAATTTACGGATACACTTATATCAGGTCATGAAATACGATTAATTTCTATGCTAGCAGTGTGTTGGATGAAGTATTTCTAGAAGGTAATGTATTTTTTTTTTTTGAGAGAGATTTCAAATAATTTGGCTGAAAATTTCTTGCTTGGACAATAACACGAGAATTTTAAAATTTTTAGTATTTTTATGATGCATTCTCAACACTTGCCAATGGTGAATTTCAGATCCCTCTTTATAGAGAGAATTTCAAAGTTCTCTCTAGACATTTATCAACCACTACTTCACTGCAGTGGACCACTCGTCAACGGTCGCTAACTGTTTATCGCCGACCACCGCCGTCAATGTCTTGCTGCCCATTGCCAATTGCTTGTCTATCATCCACCACCACTCGCTTGTCATTGCATATCATAGAATGTCCATCTATTCTTATCCATAGAGAAGGATATAATTTCATCACGTAAATAGAGTATTTTTTAAATGAAGTCATCTAATTACCTTTTAAAAAAATTTAAAAATGTCAAAAACTCAATTGAAGTAATTAGAATTTCTTACATTTTAAATTCTCTGAAATTTGAGAATACTATATCCAAATATAATCTAACAATATAAAATTTTTTATACTGTTATGTAATTATATATTACTACATCAATAAAAATAATTGAGTCTCACATTCAATATTTGAAAAGTCATCTAAATAAAAATCATTTGCTGTCATTTCAACAAAAATAATTGAGCTACATTCAATATTTGAAAAGCCATCTAAATGAATGGTTTGATTGAATGATAATGTGAAAAAAAAAACTTCATGCTATGGGTGCTTCAAAATTAATCTCTTTACCGTGTTAAAAGGAAAATGAAAAACACTAATAACCAAAATGCAACGGGAATAATTTTTGGTCAAAACTTCCGTTTAGGGAATATATTAACATTTAAAAGGGTGTAGACATCCGAACATATGCTTATCAAATTGTAATATCAACAATGCATATAACAATTTGGATGGAACCAGTTCCTCGTGTCAAGTGTATTAGTGCGTGATGCCATTTTGAGTTTGACACAATGCTGCATATTGTACTCATGATCTTCCTGATATGGTTAACAAATGTTCTGCAAGAACCAAATTTGTGAAATATAATGATGCAGATTATTCAGTGTGTCCAGCTAACCAATTTGGGGCAACAATATGAATTATGGAGGCCCTTATACAAGAGATGAAACAATTATCAAGGGTCAGGAGAAAAGGAAGGAAATGAATCTCATCGGAGATCTACTTCAGTAAAGAGGAGGTGAAATCATAATTGAAAAGGAACAAAAACATGATAATGTATTATGGACATCCGAAACAATAAAACATTTATTCAATCCATTGTCTATGGTGTAACAAAAAATCCATTATCTATGGAGACAACGACTACAAGTTTGAGGGCTTAAAAGCCTATTTTCAGGGAAGTGCTGATTTTAAGGAGCGGGTGAAGTTTTCCAGTTCTTTCAATCCTTCTTCAGGAGATTTAGCCTCACCAAGCAACTTCACTATTGCACTACCAACAATCACACCATCTGCCCCCCATCCTGCTACCTGTAAAAAAGGATATGATTGATTATAAAACAACCACAATGAGGCAGAAGAAGTATAATAAAATATGGACAGAGTACCAACTTGTTTCACATGCTCAGGTTTTGATATTCCAAAACCAACTGCCACTGGCTTATCTGTTGCCTGAATTTAAAATAAAAAATTAAAAAAAGGCACCCAATATCGAGCATAAGTGTTAAGATTCATCAAGTTCTATGGTAGACTATTGTATCAATCTTAATTGATCAGTTGCCAGCTTTTGCAACTAAGGGTGTGCTTTTTAGTTTTATTTTGAATGTTTATCCAACAAACCCCTTCCTTTCTCTTCAAAAATCAAACCCACAAGCACATCCGAACAGAAAAGGGAAAAAGTGGGGAGGGGTCAAACAATAGAGGAAAAGTGAATAGAAATTTCCGGAAGTAATAAAAATTCTGCAACATACAACTGAAGACCAAGAACAAATAGACAAACCTGTTTGATTCCCTGCAAAAGAGCTTCAACCTTATCACTAACTGATGCTCGGGCTCCGGTGACCCCCACTGAGCTCACCTATAGTTTAAAACAACAAAGGATTAATGTAATTTTGATGGCATAATTCGAACCGAGAAAGTTATGGAAGATATTTTTTGTTTTCACCATTATCGTATTCTAATCTAAAAATTTGGGACTCAGATTATTTGTTGTCACTCTCAGCTTCCTAACCCAATTTGACACATGAACTAAATAATTTGTTCAAAAATCAATCCCATTTCTAAGCAGCAGTCTCAAAATGAAACGTCTTAAGACTTCAACACATACTAATATAACCAAACTTGACCAACCTAAAAATGAGATTTGTCAAAAGCAACTTAAAATAATTAGATGACACCTGAGTCCGTCCATTTAGCAAGCAAAGTAATCAAAAAAAATTATAAAAGAAAAATCATTGTCAATTTTTATGATTGGCAATCCCATAAATGCTGTTGTCCTAATCCAGTCTATCGAATACTCCCAAAAGCAACTTTCATTTTTAAAGTAAATATAAAGCATTCCAAACGCTTTTGCTGGGTTTCAGCATTTGACCTTCAATTTTAATCATCCATATCTTGGTTTTGAGTTGGAGAAAACATATAACATTATGAAACCAAGTAAATAGAACGGAGACAAATATTGTCAGAGGAAATTATACCAACTCATATAACAAACATAGTTGTTTCCTAATTTCCTTAGAATGCAAAGAGGATGTTAAAGAGAAAAAATAAGAAAATAAAGATGCATGACTAAAACCCATATGAATTCTGGCCGTGATGCTAGTATCTTTAAGGATGAGGCAAAAAACACTTACCTAGAGTTTCTGGAACATGTTTAATGTTTGAGAATTTTTTTAAAAAAGAATAGTAAAATAAATGCTAAAATTTTTTCTTATTTCAACAGCCAAAAAGCAGTATCAAATATGCTTTCTACTAGCAGGACAGAAGCCAGTTCATGAATAGCTCACCTTCTCATATGCACGGTACACTAACAAACCATTTGAAAAAATGGAAGACAAACCAACAGATGTTGGAATGAGAAAGAAATTATATACAATGCGTAGATATACTCTATTTTATTTTGAAGACATTGGCGGAACCAAAGTATTTGGAATTACACGAGACGCCAAAATTTTAAAAACACAAAGGTATCATGGTTAACGAAGCTCTTACAAGATATACAAATCCTTCTGAAGCATCAACAATGGCTTTCATTCGATTTGTTGGAGTGGTGGGTGTTGTCAAGAGTACCTTAATGACATCAAAGAAGTAAAAATCCCAAATCAATCAAGTAAATATACATGCACAAATGGATCAATTTATCCAAGCAAAATAAAAAAGAAAACATTAGGAAATTTTAAAACAACACATGTCACCAACAAATTCATATAATATCACAAAAAGCACAATGCAACAGAACACAGTGACGTTAATCATGACACATTGCTCCCCAATCACCACCATGCCTCCTCCATTCTGCTTAGCTTGCAGGTTTAGTTTTTATGAATTCATGTAAAAATGAAGTTTACCAGTTCAATTCCATTCTTCTTTGCTTCTGCCCTTAAGGTTTCTGTCTCTTCCAGAGGAACATCTGGAACTACAAGCCCTGCAAACATATGGGAAAGAACAGTATATTATCCTGATTGTCAAACTGGAGAAAAAAGAGAAAAAGACAAACAGGTTTTTATTTCAGAAGAAATTTCCATGTTGATGCGGGTGATATATAAACCTTAACCTGGACTTGGCAGGAGAGTGCAAAGAGCTTTCTTTTATAATATGAGATTTAGATTAGCAAAAACCCAAATATACAACTTTTTAACTACTGCACATGGTCTAAGTATTCGGAACAGTTCTTCTTATCTTGTTTATGACACTGTTTGGATTTTGTTCAGAAAATAGACCTGATAGCACAATGTAATAAACTCTTATGCTATTTACAAGCCATTACTTGTGTCTCACCATGTACACCACTGTCTCTTATGATGGACATAAATCTCTCAGTACCACGCTTCAGTATTGGATTGTAATAACTAAATAATGCAATTGGACAAGACAATTGTGGAACAACCTGCCAAATCATGATTTAGTAACGTCATAAGTACGTGAATGTAAGAAGAGACACATGCCAAAGCAACAAGAGAAGGCATTCAGAAGTCCCCCTCCTTAGAATAATTGTTTTAACTAGGTAACAATAGATAGAAAAGATATCCTAGCAAATTTCAAATTGATGGAAAAAAATCAGGTTTCATGTGGTTGAAACTGAATAAAATGACATCAACAGATGCAACTAGACAACAGACATAAAAAATGTTTGCAGCTTGCACCTCATTACAAACAACAGCATCAAATATTAACTCTGTTATCTTATATACTGAAAAACATGACTATAAAAGTTTATAAAACATAAGAGCTTCTAGTGAAAAAGTATTGTTGATTCAAGTTATTTTCTTTCTCCCAACAAAGTCTAAGGGTTGAGAGCTTGAAGACCTCAGGGTCTTACAGGTAGCATCTCCTTCCCCTTCAAGAACATGGGTAGAGGAAAGACATAACTAGTTCAAATTAACAACTAGGGGTATTAGCACAGCTAGCTTGTCAATTAAAGAATCCAGCCAGTGGACAGAGTAATAACTGGTTTGTGAAGGAAACTTAATGATTTATTACAGTGAAGGTCACAAGAATTAGCTTTTGACACTAATAATTAATAACTGGAAAGGAGTTGCATAAACTTACCTCCTTCAACATAGAAATAATAGCATTAAAATTGGTTCCCCTTGCTAAAGAACGAGTAGCAGCAGCCTGAACAGACAGACTGATCAGTTTGAGAATCAGGCAGCGTGAAATATCACTAAAAAAAGAAGAAAGCATCAAACCTGGATAACAGGACCATCTGCCAAAGGATCAGAGTATGGAACTCCTAGCTCAATTATGTCAGACCCACATGAATCAAGCACTTTCAGTGCTTCTGCTGTGGTGGAGAGGTCAGGATCACCAGCTGTGATGTATGGGATGAAAGCCACCTTGACACAAAAATATCCTTCTCAGAATATAATCATTCAGCAGTCAGGATTCACGAGCGAAAAGTACTCTTAACCATATCTCTTTGCAATGAAGTTGATACTCGCGGAAAAAAATAACCAACCAACACATAAAGACAATTACTAACCTATGATAACTAAGCAGAGAAAAGTCCTAGATTTGACAATTCATAGAATGTGTAACCAGCAGATTAGGATATTATATTTTTTAAAACAAGTAGGCAATGCAGTACAATTCAAGTTGAATGACACATAACAAAAGCATGGCATACGTGGAACCCAGCAACAGCAACAACAGCTAAGCCTTATCCCTTATCCCACTAGGTGGAGTCTGCTACATATATCAGTAGAAGCCGCAGTGCCTTAACATTAAACATGTCTACTACCTTGATCCATGTCATAAACAATTGACAAAGTTATGAGCACTTACTTTTCCTTGTTTTTTCAGTCTGGTGAATGTTTCAGCCAGCCCAACTGTTTCCATTGTCCTGATAGCCGCCACGGGAATGTATCTCTTCACTGAAACCACTTTCGCAGAGGGAAAACAGCCCTGGAAATTGACCTCACGTTTCTTCAATTGCAAGAAGCAAGCTGATTTGAGGGCAATAGCCATAAAAAAAGAGTTGTCTTCCACTGAGGTATTTCACATGGGAGTAAGCACAACGGTAGTCAAATGAAGAACAGCTCAATAACACAACATTGCCTTACAGATGAAGAGAACATGAATCTTTATCAAGTGCATAAAATGAATGCATCACTTGAACCATATCAACAAATTCAAAAGGGGGCAACAATAGTTTAAACCCAACAACATCCACCCCACAAAAATAAAATAAGAAAAAAAAATGGTGTAGCGAACTACTCCATTGGCTTCCATTGCAAAAATCGGAGCAGATTTCAGAAACCAATTAAAATCAGAAAGGTTTATAACGAAATCATTCATAAACCCAAGCAGCCAAATAAATACCCAAAAATTTTGCAATTCTCACAGTTCATTCAAGAAGCTGGTAGGCTAGGACAGCACAGTTTGTTCATCCTACGAAGAATTTCTAAAAGCAACATTGAGTGAACAAGATATGGTAAGAAAAAAAAGTAACGAGAATGTGAAGTGTGTGTTGATAAAGGAGGAAATGCAAGTAAGAGGTAGGTGGCTACAACACCACCAAGATACCGAGAAAGCGACCCTCCTCTCTCTCTCCTGGTAAGGAATAGAACAGCGTTGAGAGAGAGATGCGAATGAATCAAATGCAATGCAAGTACAAGCAGAATCTTCGTACCTGAAAATCAATGAAAAAGGAGCTGTCGGCGCGAACCAAATGCAAGGAGAAAAGGGTCAAAGGAAATGAGAATGGGTTTTCTCCTCTGTCTTTTTGTTTTTTGAGTCTTCTGTCTCTTCTCTGCTCTAATCCATGCTCTATTGTTTTTGTGTTTTTTTTTTTCAAATAAAGAAGACCGAAATATACATAAAAAGTGGATATTTCTTTATATATTAATTTTATTATTGTTAGATTTGCGGTAATTTCACTGTTCCTGCTAACCAATCAGATTCAATGATAAAAAGAGTGTTAGTATTGAAATAACACTTCCCTAAAAAAGAAGAAAATTTTACTTTACACATGATTACCTACTTATCTTTCTTAAATTTTGCACCAAATAATTTGATCTTATTAGAAAAGTTCCCCAAAAAATTCTATTTATTAAAACGTTTGGATAACTTAGCCACTCTAAAAAAATATATGTAAAAAGTCTATGACAATTAAAAACGCCAAACAACTTAATTTCTCCTTATAGTGATAAACTTAGTTTCTTTTATTTATGATGTTATAAAGTTAAAATTCTTCTATATGTTAATCATTAAAATTATGTTTAATTACTAAAATACAATTTTTAAATACTACTCTCTTCATTTCATAATAATTGTTAAAAATCAAACAATATACATATTAAAGAGAATAAAAGTATTTATAAAAAATTATATGAGTTATCAAAACTATCCTTCTATAATTATTGTCATTCATCTCATTAAATTTATTAATTACTTGACTAACATATTTATATTAAAATTACAAGTAAAATAAAAAAATTAATATTATCTAGATATTGTAAATGAATAAATATTCTAAAACATGAAAAAGTCAAAAAATAATAGTTATTATAAGATGGATGAGTATTTTGAAAATATGAAATTCTTATGAGTCAAGGGGTCGAGTTTATAATTTCAGTTTATTAAAATTTCATGAGTTTATTTAAATTATCGAGTTAAGATTGAAAATATGAGTATTACTATAAAATTATTTTAAAGACATTTCCAATTTTTTTCATTTTTCCTTTTTTTTCAGGTTTCTTTCCTTGTTGCTATATATGTATTTGCAAGAAATGGGATAAACGTTGTAAATCGAGGGGCACCATGGATATGATTCAATGTTTGTTCCTTCTAAATAAACTAATATTTAATAGTCCAGTAAAAAATATTTTATAAGATTATTTGGACAACTTAATTCAGTAAAATATAAGCATTTTTTGTTAGGGAATCTATTTTGTTTCTAAAATAGAAAAAGGCCAATAAAGGCAAGGTGATATACTTTGTTTGAATTCTTAATATTTTTTTAAACTAATCCGAAGTTCATTGAATACATCATTTAGTCTAAATAAATTGTATCATATAAAAATAAAAAAGATAGAAAAATGTAACAAATTTGGTTTATACGAAACTAAATACAAGATACTAACATTCGACTCCTGAATTGTACTAATAAACCACGTCAAAAATAAAATTGTAGCGATAAACAAGTGTATTATATTGTGCTATAAAAGTTGCATTTCTTATTAAAAAATTAAAGCAGGAAAAAATATTCCTAGAAATGAATTTGGTTAAGGATACGAGGTGGGGTACAAATTTTATAAACTAATTTTACCTATAATTTTACTAATTTAGAGTTTTATTTATATACACTATTTTTTATACTAACATTTAATCAAATCATCTCATTTACATACTTTTAAATAATAGGTATAAAATTTAATCACTTTTATTAATGTGATAATATATAATTAGATAACGGTTTAAAAAGGTTTTACACTATCATCTATAATAATAATAATAATAATATCCAAGACTCATTTGGACCAAAGTTTTCTAGGTGTCACTTTCAAAGAGTAATTTAGGACTTACAATTTTCATAACTTTAACAATTCATAATTTAAAGAAAAGAATCATAATCGTATTTATTATATATCATCATAATATTATTGAATAATATCAGCATTTAATAGTAGAATTGCACTAGAATAATTAAAAAATGAATTTTCTTATCTTTCTCTGCATTTCAAATTTTAACATTTCATTTTTGTTTAAGTTTGTGATTGTAACAAAAAATTAATTTAAAAATATTATAATAATTTAAAAAATTCAAAAGTTTGTTTTAAACTTCTTGCAAAGGACCAACTCTCAATAATATAGATAATTATTACTGTTAATTATTATTACTGATAAAATTCAAAATTGAGAGCATGCTCCGATATATTAGGCATTCCAAATTGCAGGTTTAAAGAATCGCAAAGCCAATAATTAAATATAATAGGCATTCTCCGATATTAATTATTAAATCGCAAACTTCTTTATACAAGATTTCCTTATCAGTAATAATTAACAGTAACAAATTTACAATGGGACAATGGGCAGCAATTTAAATTTTAAACTTACTATTGATTTAAATTTTAAACTTTAGTAATCCGAATTAAAAACTTCCTGCACAAATTAAAACTTTAGAAACTTGAGAGTTGACCTAGGCGCATAATTTGCAATGCAAGACTTTTAGTTCTGCGCAATTGGTCGTTCGAGCAAGTTTATATATGCTGATGATTTGATAAATATTCTAGATTTTTCATATAGCACATTCTCACATATCGATGGTGTATTGTGATGAGTCATGCGCATGTTAGCATTGTGTATTATGTTATGTTGATTGTGATATTTTCTTTTGGTTATTTAACATCCGAGTACTCCCCCTTTTTGGCCATCGAAAAGATGGCTATTCTGACATTGGATTAGTTAATCCTTCTTACGTTGTAGACCAATATTGATTCACTTTTTAACACCATTTGATATAATATTAAAATGATTAAAACTCCAAGTTAGCCACTTAAATTTATAGTAGAGGATAAATTAGTTCCTCAAATTTAAAAAATTCTATATTAGTCCTCAAATTCTATAAAAAGGGACAATTTAGTTCCTCTGTCAAATTGTTGTCTGAACTGTTAATAGAAATGTCCATATATTTTGTTAACTTGTTTACTATACTATTAATTTTTACAATAAGTCCTAATTTACCTCACTTCCATGTTATCTGCAAAACAAATGTCAACTTAAAGTCAAAATTTTTCTTCTGAGCAAAGAGCTATAGTGAGATAACAGATGAAGAAAAAAGTCTAAACAACTTCATTTAGGGAAGTGAAATAAGTTATGATCTACTATAAAAGTTAATAATATATATAAATAAATTAACAGTATGTATAAGTAAGTTAACAGGATACAATTTAAACAATAATTTTATAGATGAACTAATTTGTCCCCATTTGTGAAACTTGAAGAACTAATATGGAATTTTTCAAATTTAAGGGACTAATTTGTCCCCCACTATAAATCTGAGGGATTAATTTAAGATTTTATCTATTAAAATAAATCAATAGGCTAGATTTATTAGATATCGTAAATTAAATTTAATTCTGAATTTATATCAATTTATGCTTTGTCAAAATTACCGTTTTGTGGATCTCCGTTTTTTATTTTTCTTTATCCACTGCCTTTCTCAGTTTTTCTCTCCCCTTGATCCAGCAATTAGCACTAACAATAAACCCAGTGTATGTGAAATGGGATCATAAATTTGTAATCTCAAAGCATAGAGTCCTAAAAAATTATTATACTTGAGATACACGTGCCAGTAGATAAGTTTCATACAGCCCGAGGATCTCTCAAGACACACCAGTATAGCTGGAAGGACCCTGGTTACATGAAGGGTCATTTTATGCAGAAAATTAAAGAAGTGATTTGTTTTGTTAAAGTGCTCCAGTGATGTTGTAGGTAGGGTCCCGGACCACATGCATATGCATATATGTTTTGCTTTTAAAATGATTTGTTTGTATTTAAAATAATATATCATTCATGGTTTATTTATATAGAGAGCAACTCATCATATTTTGTATGACAGCTATAGTTACAGCTTGATTTATGAGAAAAAAAGGGTTATTTCATGATTATTATGATTTAGTTATGCAAATTGTTTTCAATTTTGAAAGGCATTTTATGAATAAAATATATATATATAATACGACTCAGCGATTATGAGACTTATACAGAGATGAGATTCCTCATATGCTGATCACGATCCAAGTCAAGCCATGGCAAAAATATTGGAACAAAGCTATAACATCAAGATGTGAATAAGAGCACAAACTTTGGGTTTGTGTCAACAATATAAACTAACTATCGAAGAATAAAAATGAAAAAAAGATCCAATGTGATTTTAAGAAAGAAAGGAAATGGGCATTCAAAAGGTAAGAACTTTAGAGGAAAGAGTAGAGGGCGTTATCTAGTAAGGTAGTGAACAAAAAAAGGAAATTAATCTCATATAGGAATTACACACACACACACACACACACACATATATATAGAGAGAGAGAGACCATTTTTGACTTTGGAGTTTGGGGGTATGAAAATAGATCTAGAAGAAGTGAGTGATTAGTGACAGTCGTGGAGGAAGCTTGGGCGGCAGGTGGTAGATGACAATTGTGACTAGTGGGTTGAAGGTAGTGAGGTCAGAGACATGCTACAATAGTGGTAAGATAGAGTAAAGATGGCGTGTGCAGCTATGCAAGGGAGAAAAAGAAGATGAGGTTAAAAATGAGAATTGGAAATTATAAAAAGTCTAAATTTATAATTTAGAGGGGTGGATTAACCTTTTAGGGTGGACAAAGGAATCTTGAGCCATGTAAGCACAATAATGTAATATGTGACCGGGCTCAGAATTAGTTGGTCCTCCCCACGTTAGGGACTAAGGTTGCTCTACCTCCTAAAATTATTAGATTTACCAATTTAACCTTCACTTACATTCTCTCTCCATTCTCCCCCACCACCATGAACACACCAGTACACCACCACTACCAAAATCAGTATCCACCATTGTTGTCGTCGCTGGCTGACTTCATGATGGCACATTCTCTAGCCTATTCCTTTGTAACATCCTCTGTTGTTTGATGGATTGACGATTGTCCCTACAAACCAACACGGGTCTTTTTTAGCATGCTCTGTCTTCATTTACACGTTTCCTGAGAAAACTTCCCAGGAGGTCACCCATTCCAAAATTGGTCCAAGTCAAACACGCTTAACCACGGAGTTATTTAGTAATGGACTACCAAAAAAGAATATGCATCTTATTGGTATAGGTGGTACAAATCAATTCATATAAGTCATCCTCAACTGTATAGTCCCATATCTATATAGTCTTAGGATCTCTCTCATTCCATTGTGTAATCAATTCATTCACGAACCCCTCCGCTTTGAAGCCTGCCAGGAGTCGCTTATTGTCCTTGCCTTCTTACACCGACAATCACTCCCCGCCCTCGTCACGGGAGGTTTTATCCATGGCCACTAGATCCACAAAATGAGTGTGTTTCAACTTTCTTTTTATCACCATCAATGTTTTCCCTTAAACATTTTTTCCCTTTTAGCTCTAATGGCTCCTTTTTCTTATTTTTCTTGGCAAGAGAAATATTTGTTAAAAGGTGTTGTAAATCTATTGGTTGTAAATCTCAAGTTTCTAGATGGATTAAAGGAAGAGCTTGACACTAATTTAAGCAAGTCAAAATTAGAGGAAACTGCCCAAAAAGGTGGAAGCTTTCGGTGGGTGGCAATGATAGCATTGGATGAACGGAAGAAAAGGAAAGGGGTAGATTGGGAATCCAAAAGAGAGACACTGTCAACCTTCTTCTCTATGGCTTACCAATGCTACTCACGTTGTCACCTCTGTGAGTCACCACCTCTGCCGACCAGCACCTTTGTGTCCTCCACCTGTTTGTACAAGCAGAACAACAATAGCCACAAAAACACAATGTACTGTGATGACCTATTTTGTGCTTACCTAATTTATCTTGACAGTGATCATGAAGCCACTACTATGGAGAAAGCTTTCAAGACCAACACATAGGGGAACTCAATCCCAATCCAAATAAGGCCACCACTGCCACCAGTTCATATATAAAGATTATGGCTCTAGGATTATACCTTTTCATTTTTTTCCCTTTAAAAAAACTTACATATAGGTAATATATGTTAAAACAATGCTATTATTTTTCTAGTGTAATTTGTGTATCAAGAACATCCATGGTGGGTTTGTTTTGAAAATTAAATCATTAATAGTGGTGGTCTTGTTCAAGAATACCATGAACTACTACACTGCTAGTTTGTTACTGAATGGAGGGAGGAGGTGGGAGGGAGGAAGCGGCAAGTGGTGATGGGATGCTCAACCTAATGGAAGGATAAATATATAATTTTGGAAACTATTATATTTTATAAAAATTTATATAAAAATATTTTAAAACGTTAATATGAAGGGTTTATCTAAAATTTCATGATTATTACTGTTGATCTGAAATTTATATTTAAAATCCAATGACTATTAATAAGCCAATTAACTATTAGCAAGGGGATTAAGGTTGGTCCATAATTTGAAAAGAGCAAGGAATGCTTCACCATGTGACCTATTTGGGCGCTTGGTACTGACATGGGCTTGTCCGTTTTTGGTACAATAGGAAACACCCTTATGGCCTTATCTCCTTTTTTTTTCGGTCGACACCCCAATCCCCTCAACTCAACTTCCCATCCATCCCAATCACCTGGGCGATGTTCACTAGCTCCGGCTGCTATGAAGATGAACTCTTGATGAGGCCTTTTTTTTTTTTCTTCAATTGGATGCACAACACAAATGTGACGTAAAGTGTTATTTGTATCAACGGACTTTGGTTGGTTATTACTGGGTCAGGATTGGGGTGTGTCTTTGATAGTCTCTATTTTGTCCTTGAAGATGGCAATTGTAAAGGAGCTCAAATAGAGGCATATATTTAAAACCATGAGTATGTGAGGTAATGTACAAGTTGGTAATGAGGTCACGACCCAAAAAAAAGGTTAGTAATGAGGTATTCCGGATCTATACATCTTATATTTGATCTTATCTGGAAGCTTGTTCCAGAGGAGGCCAATCATACTTGAGGCAACTGTCCGTACACTATACGATAGACATACTCATGTGTAATTTAAATTAACTATATGTATTGAATAATCAAAAGAATAATAATATTTTAAATCTAAAAACCTAAGTTAATACTTTTTTAATTTTAGAAATTAAAATGAAAGATACATATAATTTTAACTTTTAAGGATTAAAATTAATATTTAATTTTGATGTCATGACAATATAAAATCTTTTTCATATAATTATCCAATAAAATATTATTGACTTTCAACCTACTATCTCAAAAGTCATACACTTGGAAGCATTTGATTGGATGAAAGCATATTCAATGTATTTAAATCAAATTTTCAAAATTAATGTTTATTCCTTGAGAAATTTTTAAATACTTTAAGAATAAAATAAAATATTTATTTTGTTTTAGTCACTAATTAACACATAAATTTTATAAATTATTATTATTTTTTATTTTTTTAATATCTTTAATATAATATATTATATCAATTAATGAATGAAATGAAATAAATATTTCCTCTTGCCTTCAAATCATATAAAATTTTTCTCATTGTTATATTCGGCCAACATTGAGAAAAGGATTTCCTAGAAGAGAGGGAGAGAAAAAGCAATTAGGGTGGGCCTGTAAATTAATGGGCAAAAACGGAGCCCCTTTTTGAAAAAGCCTCTTTTCTTCCTACCATAGCAAAGCCAAGCACCCTCTTGTCCTCCCTCTCAGAAGAAGAAAACAAGTCCCAACTGAACTCACTGCTCACTACTCAAAAATAATAGTAATAATAAAAAAAAAGAGAAGGGTTGCTTATAATAATAAAACCCTTCAAAACACTCGGAAAATATAATAACCTCCTTTGCTTGCTTCATGTGGATTATTCTTCTGCGTACCGAGTCCACGAACTCGTTCCTCCCAACTCAGAAACTCGCCCCGAGTCACAGCCCCTCACTCAACAAACTCGGTTTCCATGGCCAGTAACCCTTCTGAGGCTCCCGCCGACGACTTCCTCGAACAAATCCTCGGCCTCCCCACCTTCGCCTCCGCCGACCCCGATGTCGCCAGCCTCGCCGCGGCCTCCGCGCCTCCGATGATGCTCCAGCTCAACTCCGCCGACGCCAACCACCACCACCTCGCCGCCGCCGCCGGAGGAGGGTTTCACTCGGCGGTGTACGGGTTAGGGTTGAGCTTGGAGCAAGGAAAAGGAGCAGCAGGAGGAGGTCTCTTGAAGCCCCCCGAGGAAGCTTCCGGTAGCGGGAAGCGCTTTCGCAACGACGTCGTTGATGGCAGGGCTAAAAATGTAAATTCCGCTCTCTTAGCCCTTTTTTGATGTACCTCTTCTCCTTGTTTGTTGCTGTTTATGTGAAAGAGAGGGAAAAAAAAAAAACTAAAATGCATTAACAAATGGAAAAAAATAAAAAAATTCGTTCTATTGAAGGGTGAGGTTGGTACTTCAACTGTTTTAGTATAATATGAGAGTTCGTTTTGGTAAGAAGTGCGTGTTTGTTTGCAGTAGCTTAATTTGGTTTGAAACAGCTTATAGCCAAAGTTTCTTGACATAGCTTTCAGGGAGGAAAAAAAAATAAAAAACAAAGCGATTTGAAACTTACTGGGGATGCTGTGAGTATGGTTTTAGATACTATTTGGTTAAATTCATTCTTATATTCTTGTTTTATGGCTACATGAGAGGTGAGGGAAGGAGGAAGAACAGGAATTTCTAGAAAACTTGTAAGAGGCAGGGTTTTGAGCTCGTGATAGGTTCAATTTTGCTTAGTGAACTGGAACTGAAGTACAATTGCATGTGACACCTGTTTAACTAAATGGAATTCCTAGCAGTGAAGGTGAGAATGGAGGTATTGTTGTGGAGATGAAAAATATAGGGGATTATACTAGGCAGGGTTTTTACCATGGTTGTTTACGGTAATCTAATTGTTAGAAGATGATCGTTGTGATGATAACTTTTCCCCCCTTTCTGACACCAAAGAATTGGGATGGTAGCTTCTTTGCAAATAAGAGAATTGCATGAGTCCTTCTGCTGTCATATTGACAAATTTGTTGCATGTATGCTTGTTTACTTCACCCAACTACCTATAGGCGTCAACAACAGGACTCATTCAAATTCTGCACTTGTAGTGCAAGTGCAACCTTTGTCATGTAAATTCAAGCCTGTTGGTGTTATCCTCCCCTCCCCTTTCTTCCCCTCCACAACCCAAACTCACAAACATACCCTTAATGATTATGATTTGGTGGAAGTTGTGCTATTTACACCTTCTTTTTGGTACTTTGACCACTTTTCTGGGATATTTGAACCTCTTAAATCATATAGGACATGCATGCTTTACTTCTAGTTCTTGTTTCAAGAGTCTCCTCCTCTTCCGCTATTTTGTTACTGATATTCTTTGTCCTGCCTTTTGGAGGAAGGGGAGTTCTTGTTGACCGAGTTGCATTTTTCCCCTCTCGATCATCTATAATCCTTTATTATACAGGTTTTTCATGGGCAACCCATGCCTACTACTATTCCTTCTGCTCCGCATCCTCCAGCAATGCGTCCTAGAGTGCGGGCTAGAAGAGGACAGGCTACAGACCCACACAGCATAGCTGAACGGGTGAGCTTCAGGATGTATGCATGAATATAGACTGCGTGCTGGTTATGATGTTAACATTAGAGCTGGGGGTTCATTTTGTAGCTCATTTTCTTCTGTTACCTTTTGATTACAGTTGCGTAGAGAAAGAATAGCAGAAAGAATCAGGGCTTTGCAAGAACTGGTTCCAAGTGTCAACAAGGTATGTGATTTCTCTTGCTTATTATTTTATTATCAAATTTGGTTTGTATTTGTCTTTAACAGGAATGAAATAGTTTTGAAAAAAAAGTTTTTTTTCATATTTTGCATGAAAGGTGACAAAAGTATTAAGTTGACATTTATCGAGATGTATCTATTATCATTCTCCTTCCTTCCAGCTTGCTGACTTAGTAAATGATAATGACACATATCTTGTTTGCGATCAACCTGTTGACATGTAGACTCATATCCTGTGGATAAGTAGATTCATATCTTGCTCTAAAAACAAAACTAGGGCTGAAACTGGAGCTTTTCAAGATGTGCATTTCACCATTCGGTCTTTTGTCTTTGTAGATATTGTTCATTCAATACATCTCTCGCTCATCGCATCTCCATTGACAATATTGCCTTTAGGTTTCGTCTTTCTTTTTAGAATATGAATACAATAAAACAGATGTCATTACTTATGTAACTGTACTGCAAATGTAATTTATGTAGACAATTTGTTTAAGCCATCTTGACCACTATTTTTTATGTAAATGTGTGCTTTGAGTTTAGAACATGGCATCTGCCTGTGGATCTGTTGAACTCTCAAATTAGTTTTAGATTGAGTTTCTCCACATATAGATTAAATCTGCTGATCATTTTTTTATGCATTGTTTCTTCAAGTATTAGTAATCAATGAAAAGATGCTTCTCATAGAGCTAAAAAGAGGGAAAACATCTACATATATTCTGATTTGGTGTGTATTAAATTTTGATGCTGCTTGAAGTATGAAATAAGTATATTGGTTTCAAGGGATGATATGTTCTTTTAATGATTTCGTGTGATAGCAGTGTTGCTCTGTTGCATGACTGCTTTTTTTCATAAGAAAGATTGTAGTGCTGAATTGTTCCTTTCTTTCTAATATTGTTGTGCATTTTGTTCAGACAGATAGAGCTGCCATGTTAGATGAAATTGTCGATTATGTCAAGTTCTTAAGGCTTCAAGTAAAGGTAAAAAATAGCTACTGTGCTCCTCCGTGGTCCTACTTCTATTTTTATTTATTTTCCGAGTTGAGTCTCAAATTGTGATTAATGACGGCTTTTAATGGCATTTCATGGTTTTGCCCATTAAACCTGTTGACCTATGCATTCTTATCCCTGTCCCAACTGTGGTCAATTAGTTGGGATTGAACTGACGATCACGAACTCCACAGAAGGGTGGTTGCCACTTTGGATGAGAACCCTGATTAGCAATATTATTTTATTCCTGAAGACTAGGAAATATCTGGGTACACTCAAATGACAGCAAACGCTACCTTAGTCTGCTTAGTGCCCTGTAGTTCCTTTTTCGCTGCCGAATAATTTTTAAGGGTCTTCTGTTGGGATACAGACTGATTTTCGATCCATGATGTAAATGTGAAAAAGGGCTCTTCTGTGTGTAAATTTGAATTTGTAGCAATGTGGAACAACTTCAAATGACTGTTAATTCATCTGCCTTTTAGGTCTTGAGCATGAGTAGATTGGGTGGAGCTGGTGCAGTGGCACCATTGGTAACTGACATCCCATTATCATCAGTTGAGGTAATTATTCTGAAGGACGAGTAGTTGAAATTTTTTTCGTTTTTGTTTGTCTGTGTGCGCACTTGCTTTTCTGTTCTTTTTTAATCTCTTCAAGCAACTTAACAAATTGAGTGATGATCAGGAAGAAGGCAGTGAAGGTGGAAGGAACCGGCCAGCCTGGGACAAATGGTCAAATGATGGCACAGAAAGGCAAGTGGCTAAGCTTATGGAGGAAAATGTTGGGGCTGCCATGCAGTTTCTTCAATCAAAGGCGCTCTGCATCATGCCCATCTCACTGGCATCTGCAATATACCAGTTACAACCCCAAGACACCTCCAGTATAGTGAAGCCTGAAACTAACCCTCCTTCATAGACCTCTGGCACATGGTGCACACAATCTGTTGGCCCCATCAAAGACTCCCCCAATATTTCTGGGACCCACGAGTTATTACTTATTTGTCTGTTCCAAACCCTCCATAATTAAGTCATTGGAAAAGCATCAAGTTGCAATCAAAGTCAGATGCCATAATATGTTATTTTTTGCCTCTCTTTTTTAGCCTTTGTCAATACAGGTTCGATGTCGATGCCTTAGAAAATGCAAGCAGACCTCAATCTTGTCTTGCCAAGTTTCGAGTGTAGGGAAAGAAATTGTAAAAAAAGATCACTTGATATGTTCCTCTCTTTTGTGTCGATGGGTAGGGGGTTAGTGGAACATGATGAAAGCGCTTTCATAGTGGGCTTAGTTTTTGTAGTGGGCTGTGGGACCTGTTAAAAGGTTAGAGTGGTGTGTATATTTTAATTTGAATAGTGATGTAACCCTTGAGGATCTGAAATGCAGAGGTGAAATGAATAATAGTTGCTTTAAGCATGCTGAGTGTTGCCAAAGTCCAGCAGAAAATTATGGTGCTTTTTGTTTGTCTTTGGTGTGTGTGTGTTGCTTGCTTAAAAAAAAGTAATAATTCGATGACTTTTCCCTGTTCTCCTAAATCATGATTGGATTTTGATCCATTGGAAGGACAAGTAGGGGTGCTCCCTCCACGTTTCATATCAATCAATAAACTGTTACCTTATTCAACTCCTCTCTGTACGGTTTAAGCAACCATAAAAACGAGCATAGGTTGTGTTTTATTAAAAGACCACCTCTTCCTTTCGAGTGAATCTTGGATTAAATAGTCTAATTTATTTGCCTGGATTATTGATAGTAAAGTATTTTATCTCGATTCTCTTTTGGCAAACAAATAATCAGAGACCCTTTTAGAAAGAAGACTGTAAGCTGCTTTTCTCTCTATCTCTTTCCAGATTTCCTTCTTTTTAAGTTGATTCTCTATCCAAGATGGTCCACTGCAATGCTCATTAGGTGGACCGCTCCATGCCTTGGGTAACAACATTTGCTCACAATCTAAATAGAATGGTTAATAGTGCCGGTTGTTTGGAAGTCACCCTTGCACATTAGTCTTTGCCCAATTCTCTGTACTCGTATCATTTGCATAACTAAAGCTGCATAGATAAATTGTGCAGCCAAAACATGGATTAATAGGGTTCCTGCTAGAGCTTCAATATGAACGGAGCATAGCGCTTGTTGTGAACATACATCACCTGTCACTAAAAGTGATATTGTTCACTCACTGTTCACTGTCCCATTTTTGTTAAATATGGTTGTGGAGATTCCTGTTTCTGTTTGCTTGAGAATGAGTACCAAAATGACTGAGCAAAGTATACAGTTCCTGGTTATCCTTAATCAGATAAAACACAGGAAAACGAAAAATAAAAAGATAGGAGGGTCAGAAATTGAAGATTGTGCATTGTACATCAAATGGATAAAGGAGTGTCAATTGGTGGATGGATATTCATGTCTGCTAAAGTCGAGAGTTCCTCACTTTTTACTCTCCTCCTACCAATGTCCACTCACTCCCCTATGTAACATCAATGCATTATTGGTGTACAAGAAGTGTGTGGTCAATTTATTCATCATACTTTGTAGTGGCTTCGGGTAAACTTAGCCACACGACTGAACTTTGCATGTGTGACAATAATAATTTGTACTACACACTACTTTCAATTTTCAACACATTAACGTATTCAATATCGTAGTAAGAATGAGAATATGAAAAAAGAGACGCTCATCAATTAATCAAGCTTTTTATTTTGTCTGAATTTAGGGAGAAGAATGAGGAAAAAAGGACTTGTTTTGCTCTCGTCATAACCTTTCTTTTTGTCAGAATTTGTTTTTTCTTTTGGTCAGATTGTCATTACTCAAGTATAACCCTCTGAAAATGGGTCCAGGGGCCGCCTTTTTGTTTTCTTTTTTTTGTCAAGGGGGCAGTCTGAGAAGCCTAATTTCGAACTGGAACAATCATTTCCATACAAATGGGCCTAACCCCATTTATTGAATAGAGAAATCTATTTGGCATATAAAGGCCAGCTTCGAAAAAAAGAAGCGGTCAGCTTCGAACGGACATAAGGGTCCCCTGGAAAACATCAAACACACTGAATCTTACAATTTTTCTTTTCCACTCTATGATTGTATAGTTTTAAACTCAACAAAAATATAACCAATATTAAAATAATTAGGGGATTCATGAGGTCCAAGTGGAGGGGACTCGAGTCCCTTGAGTATGAGATGAGTTTATCTATGTGTATAAAAAAATACTATTAAAAGGATCTCTGAGTAAGTACTTGACCATATTTCAAGAGATTGACCTCTTATCTACTATGTGCAAGATATTCTGAAAAATCCAAAAAATATATTGATCAAATTGATAAAGTACATAAAAAAAAACTGAAACATAATAACTATTACTTCTATATATAAATAATTAAAAGACATACATGTAAATATAATGCAATTAAGAATCAAGGAATGAAATCCCTTTAAGTATCACAGAAATAGAATTTTTTTTTTAAGGAAATCACAAAAACATAGTTAATATATATATAAGCATGGCACGTTAGGATTTCCCCCTGATTTACTATGATTTTCCCCATATTTCTTTACATAGGATGTTTCCCTGATGATTTGTTTGGATTTTTTTTAATTGATTCCTTATATAAGGACTTTTCATTATTTATTAGTTTTTGGATTTTGTTTTATGGCTCTGTTGTATAGGCAGTATGAGTGTATTAATGATGATTATCCGTTGGAGGCAATTTATATCTCCTTAATAAATACTCCCAATATAAATATACACAGGTATTAAAATGGTGATTGGATTTCACTGAATTTTTTTTTTTAAAAATAAAATGTAAAAATATCATTTATCACTCATTATAATTATTCTCACTCATTATAAATATAGGAATAAAATGGATAAAAAATAATTAATACTTTCTTGAAATATGAAAACACTTATATTTTGGACCAAATAAAAATTTCAAAATCAATTTATATTATGATGAATAGAGATAGAGTATATTGCAATTTTTTTTTTGATGTGACAAATACATTATTGCAATCTACCACTTATATTTAAAAGAAAATATATAAAAGATCCATTACTTCTAAATCAAGTAACTCTCCACCATTATATATACAACACCATCAACCCTTATTCAAAACATCTATGCATGGTAATTCACCTGCTTTTATATATAAGCACTCCCTCAACTCATTCTTCTACGCTTCTTCCTCCTCGAAAGAAACTAAACAATGGTGTTGGAACAAACAAGGTTGAGGAATTTGGTTTTGACCCTTCAAAACCCCACTTCAAATCTCAGAGTCCCATATTTAATGATCCGTTATCCATGCTTACTGAGAGAGCAATATTTGAAAGGCAAGAGGAATATTGGGTGCAGGCTTAACATGAAGTTGAAGTGCTCCTCCAACAATTTCGAGCATGCAAATTATTACCCTACGCCTTTGGAGGTTCCATGGGAGAAGGAGCTTTGCAACTCCATCGACCTCATTGGCATCGTGGCGGCTCCTGTTCAGATTAAGCACCTTCCCTCTGGCAAGCCTCTTGCATGGACCACCCTCTCCCTTAACAAAACTTATTCCAACAAAACATCACGGTACGTACTAACCTTCGTTTTGTTTTCTTATTTCTTTTGCTTTCATCCTTGTTGAGTACATATCATGATGTTTATATAAATGAATAACTTCAAGATTTGCTTTCATGGCTTTTTTCGATTCCTTTTTTCTTTTCTTTTGGAGTACCTGTGTCATAATGTTGTTTCTTTTCGTGAAACTTCCTTATGCATACATGACATGACAATCTATCCCCTCAAGTTAAGATTATGGAAAGTGTCTTATTGCTATTAAATAAAAGAGAGATTTTCAAGAATGATAGCCTTCTTGAAGTAAAATATTATATTGCAGGATTAGTTTGACATTCTGGGATGAGCTGGCGCATGTGGCTTTTCAACATGTGGAGAAAGACCAAGAAATTTATGTCTCTGGTCGCCTGGTTGTTGGGTACCAGAGTTATGGAAATAGATCAACGCAACTAAAATGGAGTTGAGAGAATAGGAATTGACACAAAATATTTACGTGGAAAACCCCCTAATGATGAGGGAAAAACCACGGGCAAGAACCGACAAAGATTTTCACTATATGTAAGATAAAATTACACTTCTCTAAAATATAAGGAGAGAACAATGACACTATCTCTTATACTAGGAGAACATATCTCTCTCTATAAAAATAGGAGAAACTCTCAGAACACTCAATATATTTTCTCTACTATTGAAAGCTCTCCGCATCTGCTCTACATCGAAAACCATCTTCAACTCCTCTATTTATAGAGGCTTTGGAAGTTACTGTGCAACTTGTGAATTCAAAGTTCACATGCAAGGTTACTGTGCATGCATAGCAACTTGCACAGTAACTCTCGTGAAACGCCTCCCTTCTTGACTCCTTTTTTTTTCTTTTTTTTCATTCTCTCTCTCTCACAAGTGGCTTTACGCCACTAACAATCTTCCACTTAAAGCCACTTTTGGTGAGCTTTCAAAACTTTTTCTCATCTTGCCAATTCCATGCTGCTTACGTTTTTGATAGGCCATAGGAAGATCTACACCATTTAAACTTGTCAGTGTTGATTAGTTTTGTCATGACATCTGCTAGGTTGTCTTTCATATGAATTTTCTACATATCCACATTTCCTTCTTCTACTACTTCTCGAACAAAATGATATTGAACACCTATGTGCTTTGTCCTGGAATGAAAGACTGGATTCCTTGCAATGTGTAAGGCACTCTGACTATCACAATACATAGAAATCTTTAACTGTTTGTGCCCGAGTTCCTCCATTAACCTTTGAATCCAAATAGCTTCCTTACAAGCTTGTGTAGTTGCCATATATTCAGCTTCTGTAGTAGACAGAGCTACAACAGTTTGTAACTTGGATAACCAACTCAAAGCTCTACTTGCAAGTATGAACACATAGCCTGTAGTAGATTTCCTTTTATCAAGACCACCTGCAAAATCTGAATCAACGTATCCCCTGACAATGAACTCTGATCTTCCAAAACATAGTGCAGCACCTGAGGTTCCTTTAATGTATCTAAGGATCCTCTGCACAGCATTCCAATGCTCATTTCCTGGATCTGCCATAAATCGACTGATCACACTAACTGCTTGTGCAATATCAGGCCCAGTACAAATCATGGCATACATAAGGCTTCCCACCGCTGATGCATACGGTACTCGAGACATTTCCATCATCTCTGCTTCACTGCTAGGACACATATCTGAGGATAATTTGTAATTCACGGGAAGTGGGGTTGAAACTGGCTTACAATCTTGCATGTTGAAGCACCGCAAGATTTTCATCAAGTAATTCTTCTAGGAAAGCCAGATCTTCCTGTCCATTTTGTCTCGGTGAATTTGCATCCCTAAAATCTTGTTTGTGGGTCCCAAGTCCTTCATATCAAATTCTCTAGCCAACTGTGCCTTTAATTCTTGGATTCGATCTTTGTTGGGGCCTACTACCAACATGTCATCCACGTACAACGACAGAATGATGAAAACATTGTTATCAAACCGCTTGTAGTATGTACAATGGTCTGAACTCAGTCTGTTGTATCCGAGGCGAATTATGAAGGAATCAAATCTCTTGTACCAACACCTTGGCGCCTGTTTTAAGCCGTACAGAGATTTGGTCAACCTACAAACCAAGTTTTCTTTTCCTTTTTCCTCAAAACCTTATGGTTGGAGCATATATATCTCCTTTTTCAAGTTCTCCGTGAAGAAAAGCAGTTTTCACATCTAACTGCTCAAGATGTAAATCAAATGTAGCACACATAGCCAGCACTACTCTGATAGTGGTAAGTCTGACAACTGGAGAAAATATCTCATTGAAATCGATACCTTCCTTCTGAGCAAATCCCTTTACCACCAGTCTTGCACGATATCGTTCCATCCGATCATTGCCATCTCGTTTGATCTTATAAACCCATTTGTTGCCAATAGCTTTTTGACCTTTTGGAAGTGCAACAAGTTCCCATGTTTTGTTCCTATGCAAGGCCTCCATTTCTTCTTGCATTGCTGCCATCCACAGAGATGCATCCGGACTACTCAAGGCTTCTTGAAAGGTTGATGGCTCTCCTTCTTCTGTTAGAAGACAAAATGCATCATGACTTGCCATAACATAGTCTGAATGCCATGCTAGTGGCTGTGTCTGGCGTGATGATCACCTGACTGCTGTATTATTGGCCTCATCTTGTACTTGTTCATCATGCTCTGGTTCTGCTTCAGAATCTTTTTCTCCAGATTTCTCATCTATCTGAACTGTAGTTATTTCCTTGACAGTGCCGTCATTTCTTTCTTCACTTTGCAGTTCATTTTCTGTCAATATAACATCCCTACTGACAATAACCTTGCGGGCAGTGGGACCCCACAAGCGATACCCCTTTACACTGTCAGCATAACCCAAGAATATACATTTCCTGGACTTTGGGTCCAACTTAGTTCTTTCTTGGGTGTTGTACATCACATATGTAGGACATCCAAACACTTGCAGAGAAGAATAGTCTGCTGGCTTGCCATTCCACATCTCCATTGGTGTCTTCAGACCAATTGCAGTTGATGGCGACTGATTAATCACGTAACGTGCGCTTTGATCGCTCGCCGTAAAGACTTGGCTAAACCTGTTGTTCTCAACATTGCTCTTGTTCTTTCTAGGAGAGTCCTATTCATCTGCTCTGCTATACCATTTTGCTGAGGTGTATGTGGAACAGTGAATTGCCTTTGAATACCCTCATGCTTGCAAAATGCTACAAAATCTCCTTCTGTATATTCTCCTTCATTGTCTATCCTTAAACACTTGATCCTCTTTCTAGATTCAAGTTCCACTCTTGCTTTGAAGTCTTTGAATATTGGAAACACATCTGACTTCCTCTTGATTTGGTATACCCATAGTCTCCTGGAGTAATCATCGATGAAGGATACAAAATACTTTGCTCCTCCTAGCGACATTTCTGGTGACTCCCACACATCAGAATGAATCAAGTCTAGAATGTGCTTACTCCGAGCAGTTGATCTACCAAATGTCAATCTATGCTGCTTTCTTGTAATACAGTGCTCACAAAACGGTAAGTTCACCGATTTGAGCCCAGGAATGAGATTACGTTCCGCAAGAACCTTCAAACCACGTTCCGACATGTGGCCTAGTTTGCGGTGCCACATCAACGTTGTTTCTTCTTGACTTGCTGATGCAACTGATGCATCTGCCTCCTGCAACGTATCTCCTTGAAGCTTGTATACATTTGCCACGATCTTTTCTGCTTTCATCACCACAAGAGCACCTTTAACAACTTTCAAGATCCCACCTTCAATATGGGTCTTGCACCCGAGGTCATCCAGTTTCCTAATAAACAACATATTCTTCTTCAAGCCTTTCACGTGTCGTACTCCTTGAATTGTATGAATGACACCATCAAACATTTTTATTTTGACAGTACCAATACCAGCAATTTCTAAGGCATGATCATCTCCCATGAACACAGATCCTTCCGAGACAGGTTCATAACTGTAAAACCAGTCACGGTGTGGAGTCATGTGCCATGTTGCTCCTGAATCCATGATCCAAATATCAGTGAGCCGTTTACCGCCTTTAGAACTAATTGCTGCTTCACTGCACAGGATTTCTCCATCCTCAGAGGTATTCACAACACATCCTTGAGAGGTTGATGCCTCTAGAGCTTTATCTGCATTCTTCTTGTTATTCCGACAATCTATCTTCAAGTGTCCTCTTATGCCACATTGGTAGCATTTGAAATTCTTCCTTCTTCTTGACTTTGATCTACTCCGACCATGACTCCCACTGAAGTTGCTCTCCATTGATCTCTCTCTCGTCACCAACAATGCATCTGCTTGCTTTGAGCTTTCCAATCTATCTTCCTTATTCTTACGTCTGGACTCTTCTTCAAGAATAGCACCGGCGACATCATCAAGGGATAGATAGTTGACAATATTATTATTTGTGATGTTGATGATGAGTTGATCATATGAATCAGGTAGACTTTGAAGTAGAAGCTCTGCACGTTCATTCTCCACTATTTTATAATCTGATGCTGTGAGCTGAGAGAATAAGGTGTTCAGATTGTTGACGTGGTCCGTCATTGATGTGGACTCACTCATCCGAAGAGTATACAACCTCCGTTTTAGAAATATTCTATTGTGAAGTGACTTGACCTCGTACAGTTTGACAAGAGCATCCTAGATTTCCTTTGCTGTCTTCTTTTCTGCAACACTGGACAATACTAAATCTGCCATTGCAAGATGCAGATTGTCAACAGCATTATCATCCATCTTCTTCCACTTTTCATTAGTAATATCAGTAGGTCTGCCTTCAATTGCTGATAAACAATTATCTTTTCTCAAGATTGCCTTCATCTTCAATTTCCACAGGGAAAAATTACTTCCATTGAACTTCTCAATCTCAAATTTCGCTGCCATAGTATTTACCGGGATATGTTTCTCTACTAGACTGGTCACTTTTTTTTACTATGAATAGTATCGTATACGTGAACAATGCCTTCTATGTAAATAGTACCGTATACGTAAACAGTATCGTATATTTATACCATATATGGAATAAATCCAATATACGTTAACAATACTATAAAAGTATACAACTATACGTATAAACAGTGACCAAAAGTAGTAACCCGCAGTGGACTATAATTAATGGCTGTGATAATTTCCAGGAAAAAAATCTTTTCTGATGTGGAAGATCAGATCAAGCTGTAACCACAAAGCATACTAAGAATAAACCCCACTGAACCAAAGCTCTGATACCACTGTTGGGTACCAGAGTTATGGAAACAGATCAACGCAACTAAAATAGAGTTGAGAGAATAGGAATTGGCACAAAATATTTACGTGGAAAACCCCCTAATGATGAGGGAAAAACCACAGGCAAGAACCGAGAAAGATTTTCACTATGTGGAAGATAAAATTACACGTCTCTAAAATATAAGGAGAGAATAATGACACACTCTCTTATACTAGGAGAACATATCTCTCTCTATAAAAATAGGAGAAACTCTTAGAACACTCCATATATTTTCTCTACTATTGAAAGCTCTCTGCATCTTCTCTACATCGAAAACCATCTTCAGCTCCTCTATTTATAGAGGCTTTGGAAGTTACTGTGCATTGGTTGTACAGTAACTTCTCGTGAATTCAAAGTTCACATGCAAGGTTACTGTGCATGTATAGTAACTTGCATAGTAACTCTCGTGAAACGCCTCCTTCTTGACTCCTTTTTTTTTTTTTCTTTTTTTTCATTCTCTTTCTCTGACAAGTGGCTTTACGCCACTAACACTGGTAACATACACAGTTGAAAGTGCTAAAGGGAAACACCAAACCTACTGCAAGGTTTGACTTGTAATTTTCATTGTACAATTTTCTTTTTCCTTTTTGGGAAAAAAAAAATTTGTGGCCCTTCTTCAACTGATTTCTGTATATGTTTTGGATTTCATGCAGGTCCTTGTTCAGAAGCTGAATTTTATTGATAGGAGTCTCTCCTCGACTGATCATGAGTCTGATTCTTTGATGGCAGGCAAGTCATAAAATTAAATTAGATATTCAATTGAATACAATCTTATATTAGCTCTTCAGCAGTTTTCTTTAGTTTAGTTTTGTTTTTGTTACTAATATCTTAACCCTCTTCAGGTAGAAAGGGGAGTACTTATACTGCAGTAAACAATGCTTGCTCTATCGAACAGCTGTGGCATTCGTACTTTGCTAGCCCAGTGGAGTGGTGGGACTATAGGAAAAACAAGGTGAATTCTTAATAATAATCCCTGACTATCCAAAATTTTTGCAGCTTGCATTATATTCTTTCCACAATTTATTTTATGGTTCAAGCTCAACATCTAAGTCACAATTTAAGGATTCAAATTGAAAAAATTGACTAGACATTATATTTATTCAAAGACTAACCTATAATAAGTTGCAGATAAGATCATAAGATACCTCTGCTCTGCATGATAATCTGTTTTTATTGATAATAAGTTCATGCCAATTGTTTTCGGAAAGCTCATAGATACTATTGTAACAATTTTTGGGAATTGCAGAGGAGACCAGAATATCCTGATTTTGAGCACAAATACACAGGAGAAGCTCTTTGGATTAAAGACAAGTCCAATCCACCATGGGTTAGGTCTAACTTTTAACTGACAACGTTGGATATGAGGAACCGACGGGGTCTCTCACCGATCATCACAACTCTACAGTGCATACAGATATGGTGGTGGCTGCTGAGTGCTTCTTGATTTATTGTCTTATGCCAATATTACCCAACGGAAAGTTTGATCTCGACGGGGAAACTTATTTTTCTTTTGCATTTATCTGTAAATTTTATTTCTACATAGGCATTGATCTTTGAACAAGTTGTGGCTTCACCTTTATTGTTATTTTCATTAACGTTTTTGCCGATATATAATAGAATATCATCTCAATGTTTTATTTAAATCTTAGTTCTAAGAGGTGAAAAAAAAAACATCTTTTGAAGTGAGTTGGCTTCTAACATAATAAAGGTACATCAGTAAAAGCACCTAGTCATACAACTGAGAGTAAGAGAAGGGAATGAGTTGAACTGAATTATTCGGTGATACAGAGAGATATATCCAGTTTGACAAACTGATGCATAACAGAAGGACTAACCTGTAACAACTACAGATCAACAAAAATGAATGTTACTATACATTATTAAGTAAGTGGTGAGCACACACATATTTCTCTAATTCTTCCTCTCAAGTTGGCATAATAAATGTTGGTGAAGCCCAACTAGGACATGAGCCCCTAAAATTGTGTAGTTGAAACCGGTTTTTTCAGTAAATCAGCAAGTTGATCATGAGATTTGTACACGAGCAAACTTAATTAGGACCTGAAGCAACCCTTTTCCTAATAATAAAATGACAATCGACCTTATGTGTTTTCATTTTTGACTATCACAAAAGGCCATACTTGAATCAACTTCAACCTCAATATTTCAGCAACTGAGTTAACCAAGATGTGACCAAATCTTCAATTAAATCGCTATTAGTTGCCTCAAGGTGGTCATTGGACACTGTCGATCGGGAGTGAGGCAGCTAGGTGTGCAATCCAAGAATCCAATGTCCTCAAGGAGTGTCAAAGCATACACCCTTCTGGCTAGAACAGATTCCATGTGTTATCCAGCAATTCAAGACTCGAGAAATACTTTAGCTCCTCCAACAACTTCTATTTGAGTAGTGCTTCTTGTAGCATTGCTGAACTTGTTCAATCAGACCTTGGGAAGGGCTAGCCAGAATTATGGCACCAACACAGACAAGAAGAACAATCAAGGACGTGCTCGAGGCAATTGATGAAATTAAAAGGGAACAATCACTTTTGGATCACATAAAACCTTTTTGCAAGCAAAGCAGTTACAAAATTTGTGAAACCATTACCTAGAGACTTGCCTAATTAAGGCCATAATTTGACTTGTGCATTTTGCACACAAAAAGTGGTCACCAAATGAAACACAAAGAAAGAATATAATGTTTATGTGAATCTTACACCATAAAATCTTTCATTATTCTTTTTATAACGATCTCTTCTAAAATTTAATGTAATTATAATTAGTATCCTTCTATTTTATAAAATTATCATCAGAGCACTATGAGATTTGCTAAAATTATACTAACTTCCCTTACAGATATTAATTCATTAATTTTAAGTGACAAAGAAGTAATATGTAATATGTACATAATTATCAGTGATAAAATTATAATATTTTGACAATATTTAATATACATATTAACTAAAATACACCCTCAATTTCATGTAAACAAAAAACTCAATCTTAAACGATGCTTCAAAAAATCTAAATATTTAAGAAGTAATTAGTGTTTTCATATGTGATATGATTAAAACAAAATTGATATTGAGTCTTGGAAATGAAAATATCTCATAAGGTTTTTATCATACCTTAAATATTATAGAATATTATAGATCATATCTTATAATATTAAAATGTACTACCTTAAATAATTATAAAATTAGTTTCTATATTTCTCTAGATTCAATTATTTATCTTAGGATTAAAAACATAGAGCTCTCCATGTTTTATTCCATCTGTTAAATTTTTGAAACTGTGATACCCCAAGTACACGTGTCCCTGGACAAGTCCAGTACTGCCCTAAGGTCCTCCGGGGCCCACCCATGTTGCTTGGAAGACCCTGGATGCATGAAGGGTCAAGGGGTGAAAAGTTGGAGTTGCTGCTACAGAATTCTGCAGAGCAGGCTCACTGCAGCGAGTTTGGGTTGCTGCAGTAATCGGGCATGCCCGATGACAGCACAGTGCAAAATGACACAATTTCAAAAACTGAGATCCTCATCCCTATAAAACACCCCAAATCGGGCTTCCTGCACTAGAAACCGAAACCTTTCCTCCCTAACACTTCTCCAACCCTTTCTCTCTCAATCTATCATCATTCATTCTCCTTCCAAAATCAAAGGTAAGAGTTTTTGTTGGATTTGTCATCTCCTTTCCTTTCCTTTTCACGTTCCATGGTTTGGACTTTGTTGTTTCTCCCATTGTTGTCAAGTGGGGGTACTTCCCCAACGTTGTTAGAGTTAATGTAGAGTTATCTAGAGGTGATTAGAGTCTAATCATAAGTCTATGTTGCTTTATGGCAGTTGTTGGTATCATTTCAAGCTTTCAAGGTCAAGTTAGTAGTAACCACATACTCTTGGCTCCAAATGGTGAATGGGTTCAAAAGCATGACCTTACTTTTAAGCATTATGAGTGTATTCTTGCATTATATATGTTGGTTAAATATGACATTAGAGATGAAAATATGATTATATATGTATGATTTCACAAGTATGAGAAGCTAGCCAAAGATTTTAATTTGGAGAATAGTATGAAAATGTGTTTAAAAAATCATGGGATCATGATTGATGTGTTGAGTGCTATGAAAATATTTTATACATTCATGAAGAGATTTGTTGCCAAATGTATAATTCAGTAAGATGCCAGTTTGAAAAGATTTGTTTTTGTAGATTTGTGACATTATTATGTTTTCAAGAATTAAATTTCAAGCTATGTTTTTTAATATTCAATTAATATATTTATATATGTTAAAGAAATATGAAACAAGAGTACGACCCAACTTTACGAATAAATATGTTATATGATTTTCAAGTTTTATGATTATGAACCCTAGTGGTTGAGTTATAATATTAGAGATTTCAAGTATATAGAAAAATATATTAGTTTGAAATATGAACTTATAATTTTAGTTTTCATGATACCTCGAAGTGGAATCTAATATAATTTGTAACAACTGTCAGATACATATCCTGTGAGCTTGAAATCGGAATGCCTACAAATGGGTGATCCCTTGGGCATGATTTCACAGTCTCAGTTATGCTAAGGTCAGATTGTTGGAGTTATATAAGTCCAGAGCTTTTAGAATTTCAAAAGTTTTCATATTTAAATGGTTTATAAAGAGCTAGAGTATGAATATGATTATATTTAGAGATTTTATGAATCATCTTAATGATTTCAAGGAATAGAGTAATTATGTATGAAAGAGTTTTGAACCCAGAATAGAGCATATAACAGAGTTTCAGTGATTTAACAGATTTTAAGAGTTTTCAGATTATATGAACTAAGTACAAACTAGTTTAGACAATAACTATAGAGAAATAGACAACAAGTTAACAGCTGGAAAAAATGATCATTAACCTTTGTAACAAGTTGTCATGAGGGGCAATGCCATAGAGTAGAGATGGAACCTAGTTAGGTGTCCAATTTAGATCCTAGAAGGATCATAGAGTAGATAATTGGTTATATCATGGTTAACATGCATAACTGGATAATATATTATCATACAATTAGTAAATAGATATCTATGTTTCTCTATTAGAAACTCTTAATTATGTTTTCAGAGAATATTTGATTTAAGAGCTGTTATGTATATGTACAGAAAATGATTTCTCATTAGAGTAAGAATTTAGATGTGTCTTTCTATGAACTTATAAATGCATAGCATATAAATATTAAGTGGTTTATGATTACTGCATGTATAATACATATTTTATATTCTTTGGTTGTCCCATATGGGTAATGGATGAGAGTTCACTCACTGAGTGCGTTGACTCACCCCTCTCATTTCCTTCTCATAGTTGCAGGTATGGATGTTGCTCAGCCTCCTATTTTGGCAGATGTTGTTATTCTTAGTGGTGAGTCTTACTTCAAAGTAAGGCTTAGTTTAGAGTCTGGTTAGAATAGAGTGTTCCAATAGATGTGCAGACAGGATCTGAGCCATGTATTATTTTCAGATCATGTATTCAATTTCAGTATTTGGACAGTTATATATATGTTTTCGGTTCACAAGCATGGATTTGGAATTGTAGAGTTCGATTCAAATTATGTACAAGCTAGAGATGAGTTTATGATTCAATTCACATGTTAAATTGATTTTCAGAGTATGATTAAAGTGTTTTCAAAGTTTCATATATCAAGTATTTTAGTTTTATGATCACAAATATAAAGTCTAAATAAATATTTAGCTGAAATTATGTTTTTAGAATAAAAAGTATATTATTTTGTACATATAGAGAGATTCAGAGGCCATGAGACTTACGTGGGGATGAGATTCCTCACATTCCCAAGTTAGGTCGTGACAAAAACTTTCTTGTTTTAAAATATTAGTCCATTGATCATAGCTAGTAAGTAGTAATTGTTTTCCAATATCACCCTTAATGTGATTAATTATATTTACTTACTTTGGACTTTTGAAAGGACAATCTTATCATAGCTAGTAAGTATTCATTATTTTGTACTATTACTAAGATTTATTTATTGTTTTCTTTGTATAAGTGCTTTTTTATTTTTTGACGAATGCATGGGATGAAAGAAAGACAGTATTATATATGATGATAAATTGGGTCTAATTGATTTTGGCACTCCTCTAGCAAAGTTTTAAGAAATTTAATTTATATTTTCTTATTTTTAAAAGCTTATTTATAGCAAGTTTTAGTTTGAGAAAGAGTATTAGAAAATCTGAGAATATCTAATTATATTATTTTTATTATATCCTACTATAATATCACAATATCGTAGAGTACACTAGAATAAATTTAAGTTTATATATATAATATTTAAGAGTATATTAAATAATCTTTCTGTCACGTCAAAAAAAGAATATTTCTGTCAACCTAAATTTCTATTTCTAGCTGTGAAAAAAATATCTTAAAGAATCTCTTAGTATTTACGGAAATATGTTATTAATGAAACATTAATATTATGAACATTCTATCTTACTCTTACATTAATTACTCTATTAAGGGATGAAATCCCTTCAAATCTCACAAAACTAGGGTCAAGATACGAATTACAACATATTACTTTTAAATGATAAAAAGGAAAGACATCTATCAAAAAATACTATCTATTACTTATTAGTCAAGTAAATGTATATAAGGCTATCAATCCTCCTTGGCTACAATTTCTATTCTATTCTATTACACCTGCTTTTTATTGTAGGGCAACCATGGCGTTGGAACAAACGGCAGTGGCGTCAACTAGGTGGAGGAACATGGTTTTGACCCCCCAAAATCCTAGTTCAAATCCCAAATTCTCATATTTGATCCGCATCCAAGCTTGAGAGATCAGCAATTGAAAGGCAAGAGGAATGGGTGGCTGAACATGAAGGTGAAGTGCTCCGATTCCAAGGATGAATTATACCCGAAGCCTTCGGATGTTTCATGGAAGAAGGAGCTTCGCAACTCAGTGAGTCTCATTGGCATTGTGGCAGCTCCTGTTGAAATCGAGCACCTCCCATCTGGCAAGGTGGTTGCATGGACCCGCCTTGCCGTTAAGAAAACTACCACCCAAACATCTTGGTACCTACGTTATTATTGATTCTCCTTCTCTTCAAGTTTGATAGTGTATGTTGATGATGTTTTCGAGTCATGTTATTTGAACTTAAAGATAGAGATACTAAATGGGACAGTTCAATGTTAGTGTAAGACCATATTATGATATTTATATATAAAGAGAATATTGATTTTTCATTAACATCACATGTCGTGGATATTCTCATTCTGTGTTGAAAAAATTCTCCCAAAGAATGGGGTGTTGGACCTATATTTGGGAAAGGAGGTTTCTCATTCTTATTGTATTAATCAGATTACTTACGTTAATTAATATGTTTCGTTCTGTGCTATTTTTTTTAATAATTGTTTTTGTTTTGTCGATGAAAATTTCTTTTGGGGATAATGGTGGACACACATGACAATTTCCTTACATCACTTTTGTGAAAAGTATATCTTATTGAGATTTGAAAAACAAACAATATTCAAAAGATGCCAATGTTTTGAAATGTAGGATCAATTTGACATTCTGGGATGAGCTAGCTCATGTTGCATTTCAACATGCAGAGAAAGGCCACCAAATTTTTATGTTTCGGGTCGCCTCATAACAGACACTGTTGAAAGTGATGAAGGGAAACAGCAGACCTACTACAAGGTTGGTTTTGTAATTTCCAGTCTATAATTTCCTTTTCTAAATTTTTCTGTTTAAAATTTCAGTCCCTTCTTCAACAGATTACTATGTTATGGATTACATGCAGGTTGTTGCTCAGCAGCTGAATTTTATTGATAGGAGTCGCTCCACGAATAGTGATCACGAGTCTGATTCTACGATGCCTGGCAAGTCAAATATTCAATGGAAATATGTTGAGCACTGTATTGTTTTGCTTTTTTTTTTTTTATCGAAATCAGGGTATTTCTACGACCGAAAGCTATGAGATTAATATCTTACCCATGGTAGGCATCTTTTAGGATGAGAGAGTTGGCCCGAGGTTTTTTAATTAGTTTTTCATATCCAAAGTCAGGGATCGAACCCCTAACATTCAATTAAGGGAGGATGAGTCCTTACCACTCAACCACACCCTTGGTTTAGTGATATTAGTGATGTCTAATAACTACATTTGCTTTGTTTACATTACTAATGTGACATTAGTGACGTCTAACCCATGTTCCTAAAATTATTTATTTCAGCTCCCTCTATTGAAAAATTATGGCAATCACTATTTGTTAACCCAGAGGATTGGTGGGACAATAGGAAAAACAAGGTACATTGTTATTTAATTAATCTTCTAGTTAAAGAAAGACGGCACCTTTAGCAGCAATTTTAGGGAATAAATCCTGTGGTGTAAAACAATTCACACATGAAATTTTTACATAAGAGAATCAACTTCCGTAATTTCTAGTATGTACTTGCGGATAACTCTCTCCTCTGCATGTTCTGTAGCTGCTTCTAACTCAGTTGTAACATGATTTTATTTCGGGGTAATAATTTCATGATTATTGATAATGAGATTTTAAGAGAATTAATCCACGCGAATTTTTCCATACCATATTATTATTATTGTTATGATATATTTGATTTTAAGGCTGTTTGGGGAATTGCAGAGGAGCCCCAAGTACCCTGATTTCAAGCACAGAGAAACAGGAGAAGGTCTGTGGGTGGAAAGCAGGTCCAATCCAGCGTGGGTCAGGTCCCAATTGGCAACACTCGATATGAAGACGGGCTCTCTTCCTGATATCAACCGCGGATGTGGTGGCTGCTGGTGCTAGCTCTAGCTGATTAATTTATTACTTTTCTTAGAGCTTGTACCCAATGAACAAGTTTGATTTCAACCGGGAAATGTCTTATTACAGTCTGCATTTATTGGTAGATGTAAAAATATTATTCTAACACCCTAAGGAGTGAGTGTTCAATTGGAACATTCACCCAATTACTTAATGGTGGCCCCAACTTTATTCACTTATCTATTAAATTCAATAATGATAGAGTGAGTGTCCTAATTAGACATTTATTTTTGGATATTAGAATAACAATAATATATGTAGATTTTATTTCTAAATAGGCCTTCTTCGCGCATTAGGTGGTTGATTATGTTTCTCTACTCTATTTTATCAGCTTTGATTACTATCATTTTTTATTACTATCTTATTTCACCCGCAAAATACGGTGTTTTGGAGAAACTGATGAATTTAAGTCGATCGGGTTAATTAGCTAGGCAAACCAATAAGAATAATGTTTAATTAATTCTATTCATGGGGTGTTATCAGTACAAAAAAACACAACTCAACCAATAAACTCACAATTTCTGCACGTGCAACAAGTTGGAATCTTGGACATCCATAATACATAATTGGTGGAGAGATGCTTGATCACTACATATAAAGTGCCTACGTCAAAGATCTGGTTAATTGAAATGGAAGAACACAAGTAATAAAGATGGTTCATCAGATAATGCTCAAAAAACACAAGTAATTAGTAGCGAAAGTTTATCAGATAGTTCTGCATTTTTTTTTAAATGTTATTTCAACGTATATTAGGAACATTAAAGAGACACCTATGGGAGAAGTAGCAAAAACTTTTTTTTTGCTTTTCACTTTCTGTTCTTCTTCATTCTTAGTAAGCCCAATTAAGTTGACCTCAAAAAGATGTTACTAGAATGATGACCAAAATGCATTTCTCTTTTGTTTTTTTGTTTTTAACCCGGTTGTTAGCTCGGAAGAACTTTAGTATACTTTTAAACAAGGCTAATAATATTTTAATATTTAAAAAATAAATATTTATTTAAATATCCACTTTATAATTATTAAATATAATAGTAATTCTCACTTAATTTTAATAATCATTATATCTAACAAAAATAAAATAAATATATAAATAAATATTTCCTTTTTAAATCTCAAAACATCGTTACTCTTAAATTGATTTGATGAGACGGGATATGAGGAAGTAGCCATGCCCATATGCTTGCCAACTGTGGAAGATCACATATCTCTGCCATTAGTATGGACACAGGACACTGGTCCCATTCCCACCACAACCACGGGATTTGAACTCCGTGATATCGTCATCAGGACCTCGATGTTACCCTATAGAGCCGAAATCTTCAGACAATAATCAAATAAAAGTATAAAACCTTCTTTCTATGTTCAGATATACTGGTAATTCACCAATTTACGCGAAAGTATTATAAACAAAATCTTAAATAACATTAGAGTTACATTTATAATATTATTTTATCATTTAGTAAGAATAGATATTAATATACTATAAGACAAAATAATATTATGAGTATTGTTATAATATTATTGTATAATAATTTGTACACAAAATATTATTAAAAAATATTATGAAGTCTTAAAATTAAAGAACCAACCACTTCTATGGTAATATGTGATATGATAATGGGGTTAATTGATCCCTTATACAAACCCTTTCTTTTATACAGAAAAGGAAAACAAGGCTGTATTTCTCCACGATGATTCATTCTTACATTATATGGCATACTAGAATAAGAGTTATTGTTTAAAGACATGAGTCATCATGCTAGGAAGATGTGCGATGAATGGTACATGACTTGCAACCTAATATATCATATCCTTGTGGAGTAAGTGCAACCTTGATTTCCTTTAATTTAAGTGCAACCTTGATTTCCTTTAATTTTCTCTCAATGAGGATGGGATGTAATCAAATTAAACAACATGACTCTATTAAATTAATTGACGTGTGGGGTTGTATTTTAAACCTTATGTCATCGTATTTAGTTACCAAAATACATCTCACATATTTAACGGTCTACATCCCTGGCACATTTAAATCATGCTAAGACGATCAGTTGTACACAGCAGTTTCATAACTTTCATTAAAATCTAAAAGAAGTCATCATGCAGTGTGGGATCAAGAATTGTATGGAACCAAAATGCTAAAACTGAATTCAAATACTCAATGAAATCCAAAATTTTAGAAAAAACAATTAAAGACGTTGAAACTCTGTTATAGTCTTCTGTTGCAATCATTAAAATGACACCAGCTTTTGAGGTTAACGTGTGGTCAACAAATATGTGAGGACAAAGAATTTTTCTTTGATTTGATACCTCCAAGTAAGTGGTAACGGTGATCCACTCATAACAGTGGATTCTCAGGGAGAGATTTGATTCGTGTTCGAATATATAGTACCTTTTCCTTTTTCCCTTGTATTTAATTTTACATCAAATACCTTTCCAAAATTGAGCATTAGCATAAAAATTCCAATACTTGTGTCATATCAAATTTCCTTTGGTTTACCCACTTGTAATCAAATAGAAAGATATATATATCTTCTACAAAACAGATCCAGCTAGGACATATATTATGCTCTATAGTTCTGTACAATTATATTGAAATATATCACAATAGCTCTTCTTTCATTTTCTTTCTATTTCTATTTCTGCTTTCCATCCCGGCAGGATTTACCAGATGAGTACTATAGTAAATTAACGAAATAAGCCTCAAAGCCCTCTCTATTGAAATAAAAAGGAGAAAAAAAAAAGTGTACAATATATATCGATCCGTCTCCCCCTTGGACAATTCTTTGGAAGATCTCACCGTGTCCGTCATCTTCAAAAACAACCCAACCCCTTTGCTTCTGATCCTTTCATAATTCTCAGCCTCTTGCAGGAGGACATGAACATGCTGCAATTAAATATAAGCGGCACTATTAGTTGGGGATAACAGCAATAAATATTTTCTTATAGGAAAAGAAAAACATGGAAGAAATAGAGAATAATTAAGATGAGGATGTGAGAGAGGAAAAGAACTTACTCCCATGGAACGTCTCCAACCAGCATCCAGTCACCATCCTTATCTTCATAAGTAGGAACATATTCAGATCCGTTGTACCCTTCTCTTTCTGAATATTCACCTGAATATAATCAAAATTAAGCATAAATCATTAGTACATGATTAACTAATTAACCACGTTTCAATTATATTTCTTTAAATAACTTTTTCTTTTTTCGTTTTTTTTTTGGCCAGAGTGATCTTGTTCCTGGATCTTACCAAACGTGCAATTGAACAAATTTTCCAAAGCCTGGAGGAGTTCTGAGTAGCTCTTATAGACCTTGAGATCTATCTTCCTCAAGTAAGGTGCACCAGCCATGCTCACTTTCACGTACATTCCAGCTCCATCACCTTGTTCACCCTTCTTCTCCTGCTGCATACTGTTCTTCCTAAATGATCGAATTGGTGGCCACCCCACTACTTGCACCCTGCAATTAATCCATTAACCACCATTCATTAATTATTAACCCAAACATGCAAGATAATTCATTTATATCCAAGTATCCAACCCTTTATTATTACTATTATTTCCTATGTCAAAACACCACTTACTTTGAAGGCTGGACACTGTCATGGTCATGATCACTAGCGGCATTAGAATCAACGTTGCTCTTGCACTCTTCCACACTCGATTCCGGTGAAGATCTCTTGTTGCTTCTAACACCATAGCCACTGCATGAAAGCTTCTCTGGCTCATCGCTTCCCGGCAATCCCAATCTCAACTCTGTTGCCTTGAGATTCAGCTCAGTTTCATAGCTTCCCATTTTCTTGATGACTTAATTGCTTTTATCAACAAATAAATAAATCCACCTTCAAGTCCAAATCCGAACTAACGCTAGCTGTTCAGTTATATAATAATGCTGCCGAGTGAGAGTACTGGAGATATCAGATTAGAGATATATGAATTGAGAATTTGTGGTTTGAAGAAAATTGTGCTGTGAAACGATTTGGTACAGCTCAACGATTTTATAGCAACGCAATAGGGAAAGGGGGGGCAACAAAGCTAGTTCACTTATTCTCTCGGCGCATGAAATCAATTCACACACCGACCTTAGGCTAAACCGACCAATCAGGCGTTGACAAGGCAGCGTCTCTCTGTGGGGCCCACCACACACGGTTGAGGACTTGAAGGAGCTGAGTGGCAGAGGTTGCCAGGCGACAGATATGAGTGTCGGTCACATGAGGGACATGGGAGAGCAGGTTGTCTGCGGGGAGAGGGGACAAGGGAGGAACAGGCACAGCCAATGATGGTGAGGATCGTGGACCACCGCAAACGGACGGCTCTGATCGGGAGCTGGGGGATTTTAGGAGTGAACCCAGGAGCGTCGGATCGCGGGGGGAACAGCCCATGTGAGAGAAGGGGGTCCCACGTGGATGTTGGCCATGAACATGTGGATATGTTGGCCAGTGGGTACACGACATGTGTGATTGCATGTGCCATGCTCAACTCCCTCTCATCACTGCCCTCGTCTCGTCCTTAACTCTATACGCGTCGTTTTGCGATGCCCCACGAGGAAAAGAACTTTTCCTCCCTGTATCATCAACCACCATGGTGTGGGTCTGGGGGATTCCTTAGTCAACCCACCCCAAATCTCGAGCAATGTTGTTACTCCATCCGTTCAGTATCATAGTTAAATTTGTATTTCTATAACTTCTTACACGGTCAATTATCTAATGAGTAAGAATGATTAAATCTCTCATTTATTACTTAAAAAATTATACAACTGACATAATTTAATTAGATGATAATAGCGGATGGAAATTAAACTCTAAATTTATTTTACAAGCTTTAGATAAATTGTGGGAAAACAACAACTTATCCTATGCCTTCAATTAAAATTTTGAAAATATGTCATTCAATCCCTTAGATTTTCTAATCTTACAAATTGGCCATTATGAAAAATTTATTGGATCTGTCAGGAATTTAGAACACCAAATATATAGGAATATAGAACGATAATTAAGCATACCTTATTGGTCCATAACATTATAGAACATCATCTAAGAGTCCTGTTATAAGACAAGCACATATCAATGGAGCTTACCCATCAAGAGTTATCAAGGCTAAAGTGGGAATTCTACTCATAGAATGAATTTATAATAACCCAGTCTTGTCTATCAAATACTTAGATTGAGTACACTAGGCCTCTATATCATAATCCAATATACTTACTATTAATTCCAAGCCTAATAAAATATGGTGACTTTCAAAACTGAATCATATATTAACTTTATGGGCTTACAGGAAGTATCAAATCTATCCATTCAATCTAGTCTATGAAATTAAAATCTCACCAACCAATGAAAGTGCCAATTAGTGAAAAATTCTAGCACATTATGCTAAATTTGAAATAGCCATGTTCAAATAAAAAAAAAATGGCTATCAATCTGCAGATTGTTTTTTACTCTAGCGTATCAATTGGCGCATAACCTATCAGGGGTATCACTTATTTAGAGCTGTCAATCACACATCTTTAGAAAAGGATTAACTGAATTAATATGATAAGGCACTTTCATTTGTTATATGTTAACAAATTTATTTAAACAAAGCGAGCCACAATAACAACGTATTTAGGGTTCAATAGGGATGTTTTCCGAAGCTTGTTTGGATGCATGAAAATATTTCGTTAGTGGTCGATCAGTCATCAGTGGTGTCTTATTGCTTGCTCAGTGATATAAAAATTAAGAGAAATGATATCTTCATACCCATATGGGTCTTATGTAATGTGAAATAAGTGATGAAGAGAAAATAAGTTGGAAAAAAAAAGTAATAGGACTCATGTATATTATAAATAGAGTGTTTGAATATTTAAGAAGATTAAGTATTGCAATAGCAAAACTCAAAAATTAAACACCCTAGCCAGTCTCAACCAACAGTAAGGATATTAATATTCATCAAGTTGAATTCCCTCTTCTTCTTCAGGACAATTTGTACCCCTTCACCAAAACACTAGACACAAATTAGCTACCCAGTTATTTGTTTGGACCACACAACAAAACCACAAGCCCACGACTCCAAAACCAACTCAGATGTTAATTAGGTAGGTATGTACGTTAGCTAGAAGAGTAAGAATGGCCAACGGTGCGTACACAAGTATCACGTTAACTAAGCCACCATTTTTCATAATAAAAATATTATTCTAATACCAAAACATTGATATACAATTGAAATATTAATTCTTTCATAATTAGATATAATAGTGACTCCTATTATCTCCATTTATTTATTATATATAATAATAATAGAATGAGTGTCCTAATTAGACACTCACTTTTTAATATTAGAATAACATATTTGTTTTTGATAACAAAGCCTGGGACATCCTTTTTCCGACCCTCACCCAATTGGCCGACTCACTTCTCTACTGGCACGTAGGCATCTACTTCGATCTCCCATCATCAAACTAAGAAGTTGAATAAAAACGCTCAATATTTGTTGGTTTCGTTCTTTATCCGCATCACTAATTTTATTTCTCTCACTTCACTATTAGATTCTTAGTCGTTATTATTTCCTTTGAAAATAAGAAACCAATATAATAAAAATAGAACATAAACTGAAAATAAAGATCAAATTGAATTTTATAATTTTTACTGTTTTCTTCACAAAATATTGACAAAAAATAAATGAAAATTATTTCTTGAGATAAAATGATTTTTCAACTTCCTTGCAAAATTTACAATGTATACGATCGAAAATGGATCGGCAAATAGAAGCATTTCCTCGCAACTTCACAAAGTGCCATTTAAGAGTCTAACATTTTGTCAGGTTGGATTTATTTCTAAACTGATTTCAGAAAATTCTGTTTCGGTTTTACCCTTTTTATTTATTGGAATGGAAAAGCCAATTAAACGACATACATGGGTCAGAACTTTATGCATAATAAATGTTCAGAACCCGAAAATAAGGTGATTATTGTAAAGTTTGGAAGCATAATAGTGGAAGCTAGCATGCATGGCATCTGGTCAAGCACACACGTGCGATGTGTTCAGTTTTGATGGTGAAACATTGTGGGCCTTGAGCCACACGTGGCTGATAGAATTGGAGCCTTTTAGATGTTAAAGGATGTAGGGAATGAAGGCCCAAAATTTAATTTTGTAGGCCTAAATAGTTGGTCCCAGTCTCACACCTTCATTGCTTCCTTGTTTCCCTTCTTGTCCTAGTATTCCATGTGATTGATCGTTTCGGCCATACATTGGCCATTCAATGCAATAAATGCGCCTTCTTTTAGGATGTCATGAACAGCGTTGCTGCAGTAGAGACTATTAAGCAAGGATGTAATGTGCACAAGTGCAGCTTTGATAGGAGCTGAACTGTTAAATCCAAGAGGTTTGGTTTCAATCCATTAATTTCTACAAATCTGGCTAAATAGACCCCCCGAAAAGGCAAAATGAAATAAAAGGAAGATGGAAAAAAAAAATAGTGGTATGATTCAAGTGGTACCAAGTTTATGAGAGGAGACTGCTTAATTTAGGAGTTGGATTCGTTTATGTTAATAGAATTTAATTTAGTGGAAATTTTTTTTATGATATTATCAAATTATTTTAAAACTAAAACTAGAGATGTCAAATGGATTGACACAATCTGTCTAGACTCATAAGTTAAAAATTCAGACAATTATTAATGAGTCAACATTACGTTAGCTCAAGTGGTCGACCAGTTTAATGTTAGCTTTTTTAAGGTTAATGGATCGACTTGATTAATTATATTTTCTCTCAAATTTCAAAATCAAATTTCCTAAACATTATTACATGATCTCAAATGTAGCTAAACTAATTAATTAGGTTTAAAATTTAATTTAAATTCAACATATTACATATTTAATTACATAAATTTAAAATGACCTAAGTATCAGAATATAAATTCAAAGTTGCAAAGTTTAAAACGTTAGAGAAACTTAAGTCCAAGCTTATTAGAGAAGAGTTCAAGTTCAACACATTACAAATCAAATTACACAATTTCAAAACAAAGTAAACAACAAAATCCAAAATTTAAAAGTCACCCGTGACAAAGTTCAACGCATTGCATAACTAAACTTAAGTTTCAATCATAGTTTTCTTTCAAAGCAACAAAGATTTTAGTGGTAAAGGGTTTGAATAATATGTATAAGATTATAAATTTAAATCTTAATATAATAAATGAAATTTCAAAAGTACCAGAATATAAATAAAATTTGAGTTACACTAGGGAGGCAGCAACTTTCTCTTGTAAAACGTAACTTGTCATTTTTTCCATTTAAATAACGAACTTAATTAGAACTAGAACACCAGAAATATTAAATCCTACTAATACGGAGTAACTTGTAACATGACCTAACGTATTGTCCTCGCCGAACGTTGCCTTTGACTCCGCAGTTTCATGTGTATGTGGGGGTCGAATGTCAGACTTTGCGTCATACCGACAACCAAAAATTAATGTGCCAATTGCTGATACATGAACAAGCAGAACATTGAAGTTGACCATACTCGCTGAATGCAAAAAAAAAAAAAATCATTCACCTTAATTGACAAGAAAGGAAAAGTGTTGTTGGCACTTATTATACCAGTATATTTCTTTGATGGTTCTGGCAGACGTCGGGATTATGCCCCATGTCGGGGGAAATTAAAAAAAAAAAAAGTCAGTCTTATACAGTAATTGTGCGAAAAATGCCTTGGTCAACGGCCATCATGGCTGACTTTGACCACCACACAAAAAGCTATTGGATGCCTTGACTTGACTTGATGCCTCTCGCTTCGGCTTTCTCTATTATACTGGAAAAAAAAATATTTATTTTAATTTATTTGTTGATTGATATATAAATTTTATAGGTTATTATTATTTTTTATTTTTTTTTATTTTTTTAATATAATAACTAATTCGTCACTTAATAAATAGAACAAAGTAAATATTTTATTTTACTCTAAGAGTACCTATAAAATTTCTCCCATCATTGATATTTCAAAAGAAAATTGTCTAAAGTTAATTATTCATTTTAAAAGTTTAAATAGTATTAATTATTACTTTTTAATAATACTTCTATTAAATACTATTAGAATAAAATAGAAATATAGTGAAAGAAATAAGAAAAAATTGAATTATTAAAAGAAACAATAACAATTCAGTAAATTAATTTTAAATTTTTTAAATTTGATATTTTCTACTTATTTTCTTAATTCTAAGACGCATCTAAAACTGTATAATTATTCCATCGGAGTACTTGCTTAAGAGAAAGTTGTCTGTAACAACGACTTTTAGAACTATATATTCACGTCAAATGATGCATCATCTTACCTTAGCCATGTCTAATGGAAAACATCAACCAACTAACGTTTCTTGATCAATTTTTTCAAATGGTATTACACAAATAGTGATGATTGACATATAATATTTATATACTGTCAATAATCTATATTGCTAACTCTAGTTAAACATTTGCAGTGGAAATACTTGGATATGTCTTAAATCTCCTTGTTTTCGTTCTTTTTTTCTTTTAATAGTTAAAGGGGCAAAAGCCCAAGAAACTCCTTGTTTTCGTTCTTTTAGGAACAGTTTGGATATGCGGCGACATTTTGTAAAGAGTAAGAGCTTGTTCGTTGTTATTATTATTATTGTTTGTTGATATATTTTCAGTGATAATTACAAGAACATTACATTATTTTCGCTCTATTTCTATTTTTAAATTTAAGTAAAACAAATAATAAAAATAGGTTTGTCATTTTCATTATATCTATCTTTTAGAAAATCTTAAAAATAAGAAATAAAATAAGATAATATTTTTGTAATTATCCGCAAAAGTATTTATATAAAAACTAAAAGTAAAAACAAATAAAGTACCCATAAAGGCACTGCTGAGTCTATTTGCAAAAGCAATATGCATTAGTTGCATGGATCTAACTTATGGAAACCATAATATAATGCGGCTGCAATATTGCTATTGCATATCAGACCAATGTCACCAAATTCCAAGAATCTACCACAACATAACAACGTCATATCGCATCAAGGTTACAACTACGGACAGCAATATATGTTGTAATAAGTTCCCTTTCATATTGCATACAAATATATATATATATATATATATATATATATATATATATATACCACAACATAACAACGTCATATCGCATCAAGGTTACAACTACGGACAGCAATATATGTTGTAATAAGTTCCCTTTCATATTGCATACAAATATATATATATATATATATATATATATATATATATATATATATATATATATATATATCGCAACCGTAGCTACAACCACAATTGCATCTAATGTCACACCCGGAATTTAGAACACCAATAAAATGCAAAATTTAAAATGTGTTGAAACTAAAGTGAGATTTCATGCAGTCGGAAAAGGAAATTCTCTAGCTTTAGCTTGAGCCTTCAACTTGAAAAAAAAAAAAAAAAGGAATAAAAGAGTATGTAGCGTAAGTCATCTAAGACAGTATGGTTACAACATAAAGCCTTTGTTCATGAAAGAGAATAAGAAACATGCTAGATCTATATTTTGTATCGCCAAATATGAGATTTATGCATGTGAAAATAATGAGCCTAGCTAGCTAGTGTACAACGTATAACTCAATCAAATGAACGCAAGAAATCAAAGTCGATCCCTAGCTAGCTAGCTAGCGAACCCTACACCAGCGGCATGTGCAGACTGACACAAACTGAATGTGAAACATTGACAAAAACCACGGAAATATATACTACTATATCTCAGTAGGATGGGGACTTGGATTTCGATCGAGCATGGAATTTGGGATATAAGAGTAGAAGGAACCTTAGCGGCTTAGCGCTGTGTGCACACTTTTGGTAAGCATGGGAATCGAATTTGCACTTTGTCAAGGTGCCCAAGAAAAGCACAATATTATTGGATCTGATGATCGATCACGCAAGATCCAAGAAAAAGGAACTAGTACTACCTTTTTAACGCATTGGAAAAAGGAGAATTAGTTCTAGTATGACGATGGCTTAGCAAGGTGTCTGTCTGGGTCTGTCCATGGCACCACCAAATACCAATAATATGTAATATATATAGTTTTGTTGACCACTTGCTGTTTTTGAGTTTTTTCGTGCGCCTAGTTAGCCCCTGACATGAGGCCTTATCTATCTGGGTCTGATCTCTTCTTTTTTATCACTTTATTATTAGGTTTAGTGTTAACCACCGCCCCAGTGGATAAACTAGCAATATCTATCTCTGATCAATAATCATTGCAAAATTATTTGAATGAGCAAAAGGGAAAACAAATCATTTGGTCTATACAATGATCACTGACTGACTATTATATAGTACGATGATGTAGCTCTTCTCTCCACGTCCTGCTTCCCAAAAAAAAGGGTTATATATATATAATATTAGAGAAATTCTTAAATATTTTTTTGAGTAAGATAAAATATTTATTTTATTCCATTTAGTAATTGATAAATTAGTTAGTGCATTAAAAAATATAAGAAAAATAGAAGACAATAATAATTCGTAAAATTTATGTGTTAATTAATAAATGAATCAGAATAAGTGTTATTTCTTATTCTCGGTACACCTAAGTATTTCTCATAATATCAATACTAATAGAAGGAACATAATAATTCATGTAAGCGTGTGTATATATATATATATATATACTGAAATTCAAACGTAAATAATCCTTATTTAATTATAAAGATAAATTGTAATAATACAGAACAGAGAAATGATGATTGATGATTTGTATATATGTAAAATATTAATATTTGACTTTCTCCAATTAAGTAGGCTTCATGCTGCAGACAGAATCGTTGTTCTCTTTTTGATAGCTTGGGAATGGAATGCAATAATGCCTTCATCAATGGCAAGAGGCAGCAGCAGCGCTAATAATGTAAATGAAATATGGGGATTCTAGTCAAAACAACACATCTGGGCTAAGCATCAAACCGACCGACCTTGATCGGCATTGCTGCTTGAGTGAGAACAAGTCATTATTGTGCGTTTGTGCATAGCATACACATGCAATGCACACATTCATTGTAAGTGGCCAAAGTTGTTGAAGGCTCTATTTTCCAGACTATGAAGTGATCCTGTGAGGAAAATGTTTTAGAAAAAGTCTAATTTATTTGTTTCCCATTCATGAGAAGCGATGTGATGATCTTGTTCATTGTTGAGGCATGGAGGCTAATTTTCTAAATTGCAATGTAAATTTTAGACATATGAACAAATTAAAAAAATAGAAGAAGGGGAAAGGGGGAGGGTAAGTGGGGTGCCCTCTCGCGGCGCACATGGGATAGGGTTTGACACTTAGGGCTACATATGGCCAACAAACCCACATGGCCTCTTCCGTGGGGCCTCACACTTGTACCCAATGAATCTTACCACATGCTTCTGTTACATTGGCCCCACTTAATTACCTCCACCCCCTTCAATTCTCTCAAAAACTCAATTAGCTAGGGGGGTTGGGATTGGTGGTGAGGGGAAATTAAAGAGTAAATGAAATCAAGCTTGCACACCACTTTTGGTAACCATAGTGTATTTGGGTATATGGCATCCTAATTGCAATTCCCTCCTTTTGATGAAACTTCACACGTTTGACCCATGAGCTGCCATTTTCCAGAAACTTGTGTTCAGGAAAGGGACGTGGATGTGGGCTTTGGAGAGAGTTAATTGTTCTGGTATGCTTATGAGTAGACAAATATATTTGGGTCGAGACTATTATTTGAATTATAGAGGAAATAATTTCTATGTATGTTTATGTAGGTGAACAGGAGATAATGTCATGAGTGATTTAAATGGAGGAACACGTTAAATAACTTCATACAAATTATTGATAGTTGATTTTATGATAAATTTTTATTAAAAATTCAAGATAAATTACACTCGATTGCGTGCACCCTTTATGAGGTGAGCGATGATTGTCTCGACTCTTGTTCCCATATTGTTTAGTGCTCTGTTCGAAGTTCAACTTTCAAGTCTCTTGAAGATTAAATCTTGATATTCTTGGTTTTTGCTTATTTCTGAGTAGTTTTGAGTATAGCAGTTTGTTGATTTTAGTTCTTTAAATTGTATTGCTTTTGTTATTGTTTTTGGTTTTTGCTGTATTGCTTTTGGGTAGTTTGGGTATAGTGTTTGTTGGTTTTGTTCTTTAATTTTTATTGTATCACTTTTGTTTTTAGTTTTTGGTTGTGGGTAGTTTTTGTTTTATAGGTGAAATACTTGATGTAAGTAAACTTCTTTCTTTGAGAGTAAAGTATTCTATAACTATCAAAAAAAAAAAACATTAATTTCTCCTAAGATTACATTAGGTGATATTACACATGACTTCTCTCAATTTTTCATACTTGATTGCACTGACCTCCGATCAGTGGTACTCAATGGCATGTTTTACGGCGGTATTCAATGTTAAATATTTCATAAATTAACAATTAAGAATATTTGGTGTAATATAACCTAAATCCAAAGGAATGCTACCTTATATTATTGCGAATCGCTGGGATGTTATGGTATATTTTTGCAAATTGTGAATTCGTGTATAATATCGCCTACTTTTAAAAAATGTCCGAGTAATATATCCAAAATTTAAATGTAAATCACAAATTTAATAAAAAAAACTTAGCAATTAATTTGCTTGTAAAATGCAAGAACAATAAGGTATTGGCATAATATTCACTTTTATATCATTTTAAGGAGAATGCAAATAAATTACTCGGGTCCTTACAATTTTTTTATTTGAAAAACAAATGAATAAGTTCTTGAAATTAAAAATTTGTAAGTGAAGTCTTGTAGTTTTATTTTCTCAATCAAATCCATGTAACAAAACCCAGAAAAATACGATGAATTTGAGAACTCAATTAATTTTTTTAAAAAAACTTGAAGCTAAAGAAATTAATTTGTTTTTTAATTTCAAAATTTGGAAACTTATTTTAATAAAAAAAAATTAAGGTGACCCGATATACAAGATCTAATACGTTTCAGGAGTCGTAGATGTATGTAGTTACATAAGCATTTGTAGAGGTTGTTTCCTAGATTTGGATATTATAAAAAAGATCATCTCTTATCGAATCAAAAAATAATGGATCTCCTCGAGATGATGTCCCTCAACTAGCGTGAACGAGGACCACATACATTCGTCGTCCCACAAATCAAAGGCCATAGCCAAATACAAGATTTTGGTGTCTCAAAACTGAAGCTATCTCTATATGTCAACTATGCATAGATCGTCTCTCATATCATAACACAATCTTGAACACTATCTTCCCTTTCTTTTTCTCAACGTCTAGTTTTCGATTGCCCCCCCGAAGTTGAAGGGGAGGACATTTGGGCCAAATTGGTGAACGTGGCCACCATGTGTGCGTGTAATTCTCAAGTAACAACTTATACGTACATATATCACACCACAAATCTTCAATTTCTGCATATGTACACCGTAAAAACAACAACAAACAGTTGAGCGTGCCTGTCAAATAATTGCACATCTACATCCGCTTTTGTTCCCACATTTTCATAAGGGCACATCCCAACAAAAACTTTTTAGCCTGTCCGGAAAAAGGAATGGTAAATTTTATATGTAATTTTAAACCAAGAAACTATATATGTGAATTAAGTGGTTGAACTCAGTTAATAAGTGTGCACTGATCCATTTCTTATATATTAGGCATTATACTTAGAATTTTGCTAATGAATGTCTTAAAGATACTAGTTAAGAAAATAGAAATTAAAAATTTTGATTGTCACCACGTATCCAAAGCATTATGAAGGATTACAAAGTTTACTTTTCAATTAAGCACATTATTTAGCAGGTCCCTTGTAAGAAAGTAATTATCAAGGTGTTTATCCACTTACTGTTTATGTGATATTATATATAGCGGCATGCTCATAAATGTAAAGCATGAAAGAGCAATAATTTCGACAAGGTTAAAAGTAATTTGTATGCTACACGCCAACTCCAAGCATGAATTTTAATTTATTATTTGAGATTGATTAATTTAATGTGTCGTTTGGATTGTTTCTGTGCCACAGAACGAGAATCCGAACTCCCATGGTTCTGAGTAGACGACATGTCCTACTCCAGAAAGAACCAACGTATTAAGTTTGATAATTACTCCCAGATCCCAGCCATAGATTAATTAGATTAACAGAAAATGAAAGGCCATAGCACAAATAGTTCTATATATGTACGAACGTTGAACAAAGCGTTAGAACAAAAATCCTCTTGTCATCAGAGATCAAGTTTCGTCACTTTCAGTAATATATGCTGATTTAATATGTATGCTGTGAGTTATACTCTGATAATTGACAATTCATCATATATGCTGAACCATCTTTAATTTCATAATTAATTATATATAGCAAGAGAGAATGTGTAGTATAATTAACGTCATAAAAAGAACTGATCCAGCAAAGCTAGATAGAGTTTGCCAATATCTATATCTGATAAATAGTCAAATATGTTGGAAGTACTTTTTGTTTTCCAAGCATCCACGTACAAGTTCACTTGGAAAGTGAATTCCTTAAGTTTACAATCTCTTTTTGATCGATCCAAGGTGGACCGTGGATATCTAAGACCAATAATTCCTGTTGTTAAATCCAAAGAAAATAGTGCAGTTCACCTGCAATGATGATCTTTACGTAATGAAGAGTATCACAATTCAATATATCGCATCTAAACATACATAGGGAAAAGGTACTTAAATTAGCCTTTCCTTTGGCAAGCATTTACAATTGCTACTCAGTTGATTTATCTGCTTGTGCGTGTGCATGCAGTATGGTGACATACATACATATGAGTGAGGGATGAAATGAGAATAGATGAAGAGTCTCCTTAGTTAAACTTAGGCTACCAGAAATTTAAAGTACGTCACACTCTCAAGGTAACTAGTACCATTTGTTATATCAAGTGTTTATCATTAGATTATATATATATAATGGAACATTTTCAAGGTACATTTTTTTTAATTTAAATCTATTATAAGTGCCACGGTTTATTCTGATTCTAACTTATATACTTGGGTTTTATTAGAGTAGAATATTGATGTATAATTACCAACATCCCCTTTCTAGTGCCTACCATCAACATATTCATGCTCTTTTGGGGATCAAACTAATAACCTTGACACTAACAAAATTAATATCTAATACAATATTCAATTCAACTGTATTAAATCCACCAAAATTAAAGACATATAATTGATCTCTCTATGTTTTTTCACTTTTTGATGTATTTTTTATGGAGGAGAAAAAAAACATTTCTCAAGTACAATTAAGAATAATGATAGGCCCGTGAAGATAGTGATTTACCGTGGTGTGTATGAAATGATATGATGATGAAACCCTAGCTAGCAAGGAGTAAGCAGCCAACATGGGGTGTCCACTTCCCACTTGTTCTTCCACTCATCAATCATAGGAAGATAACATCACCTTGTCGTCACCAAAGCCAGCAAGCTCAGAAAAGTCCAGCTAACACACTCCTCCACGTGTCACAACCCATTCTTGTGCTCTAAATCTTTTAGATCAAAAGGACAAAGAGCACCATGCGCCCTTGTATTAATGCCCACCAAGCCCAAGCAGTTCCCACTCCCTTAAACGTCCCTTTGTCCTTCCCTACCCCTATTCCATACTAGTACCCTCCCTTCTCCTCTCTCACCACTATTATTGACACAAAGCAACCAAAATCACTGAATGCTTAGAGAGAGACTGAGAGGCTTTGAGAGAGAAAGAGTGATAAAGTGGTACATATAGATAAGAGAGTGAAAGGTCATGGAGGTTGGCCTGAAGAAGAACGAGAAGATGGGGTTTGAGGAAACCGAGCTGAGGCTGGGGTTGCCTGGAAACGGGCCCAAGGCCACTGAAGGAGGAGGAGATGTGGTGAGGAAGAGAGGATTCTCCGAGACTGAGACTGGGAATGAGACTGAGACTGTTGATTTGATGCTTAATCTCTCCTCCAAGGAACCAACTAGTCCCGGGGCAGATCCAACTGCTAAATCCAAGACCTTGCCTAAGGAGAAGACCCTTCTGGCTGCAGATCCGGCCAAGCCTCCTCCCAAGTAAGTAGCTAAATTAGTTATCAACGGTTTAACCTTAAGTATACTCTTAAGCAACACCATGTTTTTATTTATACATAATAATAATCATAATATGAGAGAGGGGGATTCTTCTTGATTTTCTGTGGTTTTGATTAACTCTCATGATCTCCGTAGAATTACTAAGCATGCAAATTAAACATATATAGCTTCCGGTGCCTTATTCTAATCATGATTTACGGCCAAGCATGTAATTTTTATGCTTGCGTGAGAAAGATTTGGAACAGATGGAGATTAGATCATGGAAGAAGGAAAGGATTGAGGTGGACTGAAAATATGGACTCGTGAGTGAGAGAGAGTTTCCTTTTTTTTCAAAAAAGAGAAAAAAGGTATATGCTTTGTCTAAAAGAAATGTTATTTAAATTTCTTTTATGAATATGCGATAGAAAAGTGTTGAGGCCTTCAACTCTCGTAAAACATATAAATATGGAATCACGTACAGCTACGTGCTGGAAATGCGTTCTACATGCCTGGCTAGTAATAGAGGCAATCGCAATAATATAGGATCATTTCTGCAGGTTTTGATGGTGCGCATGGCAGAAGAATTAATTATATACTTTTTTACTCGTCCTAATAAGTTATAGCAAAATATCTTCTCACATTCTTGTGTAAATAGGTAAATAAATTAATATGTAAGTTAATACAATAAGCGAAACTGCACTACTTATTATACATAGAAATACTTGTGCAAGCTAAGCAAATTTAAATATATTATTATCTGTCTAATTTATATGTGCAAGGGATGAGAAATAGGATTGGATTAGCATCAAATGGAAATATAATTACTTACGCATGGCCCTTGTTCTTTAGAAGCAAAGTTATGGATCTCAGTTATCAGCAACAATATTTTTCTTGGATAATTAATTATTAACTATTCTACAAAGAAAACCCAAAACGTTACCTTGCATAATCATTCAATTTTATTTAGCTTATATGACCATATGCATATGGATATCAACCATGACGTGCGATGATGAGGAATATTTATTCAAGTGAAATTAATTAATGTATAGGGCGCAAGTGGTAGGTTGGCCACCTGTCCGGTCCTTCCGGAAGAACATGCTAGCTGTGCAAAAGAGCAATGGGGAGGAGAACGAAAAGAATAGCAGCCCTAATGCAAGCTTTGTCAAAGTTAGCATGGATGGAGCACCCTACCTTCGCAAGGTGGACTTGAAGATGTACAAGAGTTACCAAGAGCTCTCTGATTCCTTAGGCAACATGTTCAGTTCCTTCACCATCGGTAACAAATAAGCACAAACTGTCATGAGCCTAACCCCTTTTTTTTTAAAAAAAAAAACCTATTGAAATAATATCCATATCAGTATATAGAATGTGTTATATAACCATAAATTTATTTAAAATTTTATATCCAGAATAATGTGATATAATTATTAATCTTTAGATAAATTGATAAGTTGTACCATTTTATTTCATCTAATAATCATTATAATTTTTATTAAAGATTCATAATATCTTTTAATGGATGTGAAAGCATTGTTCATGATATATAAAAAAGGTTGAAACTTAAATTCAATTTCATAAAAAGGGAAATTAAGTTTTGCATGCATTGAAATATTAGCATGATAGAATCGGGTAGTATTAATGGGTGATATTAATTATTATTAATGTTTTGCTCTTCATACATGTATGTAAGGCAATTGTGGATCCCAAGGAATGAAAGACTTCTTGACTGAGAGCAAGCTGATGGATCTTTTGAGTGGCTCTGATTATGTCCCAACTTATGAAGACAAGGATGGTGACTGGATGCTTGTCGGTGATGTCCCATGGGAGTAAGTTTTTCACCTTCGATTATCAAAACTAGGGTGAATATTATTTCAATACTTATAAATAAAAATTAAATTAAAATATTTATTTTAATATTATTAAATATCATGATAATTTTTATTTTTTTATTAATTCATCACATTTAATTATAATAAAATAAATATTTTAATTAAAAAATTTTTAGACATTAAAATATCAGTGCTACGGAAGTAAATTTGGCTGCGATCGATAATTCCGCCTTTAAACAGTAATAAAAAGCCCGAAAAAAAACAACCGGGTATGCTTGGTTGTTTCGGAGAAGTCCTTTTCAAAGAAACTTTACGTAGAAAGTTATACGTTTTCGAAGAATTAATAAAATGATATATATTTTCATGTAGCCTTTCAGCATTTGTCCATGTGCACCAGAAGAGATATCTCTTTATAGCATGTCGTACCAAATTATCTCATTGTTTTTTTTTTAATTTATTTTTGTTAAATTTTGTTTTTTTTAAAATCATTGGTGAACCAAAAATATCTTCGATCGTTATAAAAAGCAAAAACTTTTCGAACCTGATGGTAGAAAACCCATCATTAATAAATTTTCTAATTGGATCTAGCTGACTATCAGCTTGTTTGGTTGCCAAATTTTCCTCCGTTGCCATGAGGAAAATTAGGAAAATTGGATTGAGACAAAGTAAAATGGTTTGGTTGGCATTTTAACTTCTAAAATAAGTATATTACTTTTATAGGAATTGATAGTAAATTTTAAAAATATTAGCTTTTATTTTTCTATCTTACATCAATTCTTCTAAACTAGCTTTTTTAACATTATTCCTAAACACAAATCAATTATTTTAAAATCTATTCTCTTATAATCAATTTTTTCAATATCAATTATTTAAAAAATAATTCTATCAAAATCTAAACCAAACATACCTATGATAACCAACTAATTACATGTTGCATAACACACATGAATAGTATATGACGTGAATTTTCTTCCTGTCTACCAGGATGTTTGTTGAATCATGCAACCGTTTGCGTATCATGAAAGGAAAGGAGGCTATTGGTCTTGGTTAGTATGTATATGTAGTCTTTAAATTACAATTTGCAAGAACAAGAAAACATACTAATTAGTCATGATTTCATGTATAACTACCATTCTATTCAGCGATATATCCAACCGACATATATATATATATAGCAGAGGCACATTCTAAAAACAACACTTGTTTGAGTTTTTCAGCACCAAGAGCCATGGAGAAATGCAAGAACAGGAGCTAGAGTACTAGTCGTTACTAGTTGTTCATGACCTGCTCCATCCTTTGTACTTGTGGTGCCCAGTTGGATAAGCTGCAGCAAACACAGATGGAAATAGCAGGGTGTTAAATTATAGTTATTCGTGTATCATTAATATGGTTTGTTATATAATTAACGTTTCAAACGACGCAGTGAGATGTCTAAGTATTAATTATGAACAGAAGCAATAATGACTCAAAATTGTGTTGTTAGACCCGGCTTTCTTTTATATATATATATTTGCCTGTTTAGTGTGGGTGATGCTTAATATGAAGTTTAAGAACGTGCTCGTCTGTTTTACCGATATGTTTTCGTCTTCTATATTTAAAATTGGAAGAAAATGAAAGTATTTATTTTCGATTTTATGTTATTTTTGCTTCCTTCTAGACAACCTTTTTTGCTTTGTTTATTTGCGCTTTGTTCTTATTGTCTTATGTCTTTAATATGAGTCTTCTATGGTTGTTTTTACGTCAATATAATCATATGCTCCACCATTTCTTTTGGGTGTTTTGAGTCGATATTTAATTATAAAAAAAAATACAATAAGTATTCGGGTTTTATATTTAAAATTGTCTCCAAAGTCTTCCTACCATTATGCAATTCCTTAGCATTAAATTTTTTTTTTTTGTTTATTTATATACCAACAAAACCTATTTACATCTGCACAATACTTTTATTCTATGTTTAAATAATTCGGTACTTAGCCTGTTTCCTTAAACAAAGTTTCATATTTGAGTATTATAAATAAGAAAATTATTGGTGATGTAAAATTTTTATCTCTATTGGGGATAATCAAGTTGAAATTATAGAATTAGATTATTAGTTAGAGTGCAAAAAGTCTTAAATATATGGGTGGTTTGAAAAAAAAAACAATATTGTTTGTTTTAGGTCAAGAAGCGAGTAGATAGTACTTACAAATGTTCCCTGAAGATGGTGGATGGGGAAACAAGAACATGTGCGTGCCATGGAGCATTTATGCATGCCCATTGGAATAGGTTCTTTAATTTATTATTCTCTTCCATCCGTGGTATAAGATTAGAGTGTGTGTGTGTGTGTGTGTGGTGGTCAACCTTTTGTAGACTGATGAGGGTTGGGAAAATATCATCAGTGTGCAAAGAGAGCATCTATCTACACGCGCAAATGGTCCCTCTCCCTCATTTTCTGTGGCAGCGACGGATGGAATTTGGTGACAGCTAATGTTGGGGATTAAGAGAATGAAATTCTGAGTACGTATGATATATGACCGCGTCATGATCAAATTGACCATTCTTTTCTCCTGAAATCGATCGTCATCATCGATCATAAGATAAAGTAAATACAACCGTAACTCCGTATACTTAATTAGGGCATACCGATGCTACTCCAAGGGGGTGTTATATATAAGGTATTGTATAAATTTATTTATTATAGACAATATATGTATAAATTTATTTATTATAGACAATATGTTATATAAATTTATTTATATAATTTATTTATGCGTTGTATAGCTTAATTCATCATTTGAGATTGAATTAGATCTAATTAATTTTAGTGTAAGATTGCTTTTATTTCCTAAATATTTTTGTGTCAACATTTTTTGGAAGTGGATAGAAGTACTAAAAAACCCAGTTTTGAAGAGTTTTGTATCTCCCGTGAGTTGCCCGACTTGAATCAAGTCAATTGAAGTTTAATATGTTTAAAATACTAATAATTTAAGTGAAAAATAGATTAGTTGCGTATGAAATGAAATACAAACCCATATAGATACACTTTTTGTTTGTAATATTTGTGGTTTGAATTTCATATTTGATGACATTTAAAAAAGTTTTACTTAATTGCCTTCTCAATTTAAAATTATAACAATGATCATTATAAACCATGCATCTAATTAAAGAGTTCTGGTACTTTTTTGTTGAGTAACTTTTTATGAATGTTGAATTTTATTAATTTAACCACTTAATTAAAACTTCACACTAAGAGCTAGATTAAGGGTGTGAAATTCCATACAAATTAAAAATGATTTTATATTTTATTGTTTTATTTTATTTTAAGATATATTTTTTAAACAAATACAAATAAATTTTAGCTATCAAATTACCTAACTACTATTAATGCTTAATTTTTCTGAAATTTAGTATACTTAATTATATATTAAGATAATATCACATGAATAACATGATTCAATACTTAGATTGATGAATTTCAATGTTTATAATAATGAAATAAGTATACAAGACTAATCACATCCAATTTTCGCATATATATCACTTGAAAACATCATTTAAATCTCTGAAAGGTTAATTGCGATGTGTGCATGTGCTTGGCTTGGAACCATAAGTGTTGCTTCTCCATTTGTGGGAGCTTAATTGCTCAACTTCATTATAACATGGTAAGCTATTTGATGTAGGAAAGTTAATGGTTTCGTTATTTCCATTCCTATGTCTCCCTCTAGTGCGGTAACTGAAAACAACACGCAAGACACCGCGCATGACCACTATCATTCATATATATCTGTTTTGAGAGGCTAGCCATTAATTATCCTTTGATCTTCACGTTCACGGGAGCACTAGCTATACAGAGGATGAACTTGCAGTTTTGGGGCCGAGTAGGATCCGGCACTTCAACTAGTGCGCTTTAGATCTATTTCCTGAATCTGGCAAAATACCAACGGAGAAATTATTTGTAGAGTTCAATCAGAGTATATAGGTATGGGGTACCTACAAATGAGCAAAAATCAAGAACCATCTTAATTATTTTATTGAAAAATTTAAATTGTTAATGAGGTCTTATTTCATAAATACGAATTGCTTTATATCAACACAGGGTCTGAAACTTAGACAATGCACAAAGTCGCATTACTTTATACTTGAATTCAAGTTTTATTTAAAAGAATGACAACTACAAAAAATTGATTGAATTCTATACCTCTTGTGATTATAAAGGTTGAAGTACCTACATCGTCGACTAACTCTCTTGAAAACTTACAATTGATGAAAGTTCAAAAAAGAACTATCTTAACTGACAAGTTGAAATTTATCATCCATATATCATTATGACATGAATTTATTTTCCGACATAATCATAAGAAAGTTTATTTCTTTCTTTTCCTGGTAAATATCTCTATAAATATTCATCAAGTCCGAAAATCTACTCTGACTTTAGACTAAACAAGTTTTTCTTTCAACATGAATTTTAGTCAACCAAAAAAAGTTTCTTTTTGTTGTAAAGTAATCAGAAAGATATACCTAAGTTATATTAAAATCATCTTTAAATGATGCATGTAAACACAGCCGTAAACTTGAGAGTTGAGAAAACATTTGAGCCAACCTGACATCCAAGGAAGTAAAAGCTATTTTAGCTTTCTCTTATGCAGCAAGGAAGAAAACGAGTTATGCAGCATCAAGAAATTTTTAATGACTTAGAATGTTGTCAAGTAATGTGATAAATAAGTTTTTAATCGAACTCGGGATCATTAAGAAATCCAATGAATCTCTTCCACTCCAATCAAAACTTTATTGGTACAACATCAATAATTTAAACTAAAGCAATCTAGTATATAAGACTCCCACCTAGTGGAATCTGGAGAGGATGAATGTATGTAGCCAAAATTATATTAGTATAACATTAAGAATTTAAACTATAAAAAAAATTAATCAAACACTTGGGGGAAAAACAGCCGGGGGAAAGCCAAACAACCAACCCATACCGACGTTCAACTACGAAGAATGTATTCTGTGCTTCAAACTTAAAATATAACATAGCGGTAAGACGAATGAATTAAGACGAGATTCGACCAAAAAAAAATAAAGTGATCAAGAGAACATCATATGCAGCAAAGCACAAACATATTAATATGTATATCAGTATACGCATCCAACATACACCCAAAATTTGAGTAAGCAGCTGCATTCATGTTTTATTTATTTATTTATTCCGCTTGGACGTCACGGCCAGAATATCAGTTATTGCTCTTAAGATGTTGACTCACCTATCACACAGCTGAAACATTGTTTTAGCATTTGTATTAAATAAAAAATCAATGTAAATAAGGCTCGGGACAAAAAATTAAAAGAACTGCACGACGAACCTGTTTAGACTCACTCTTTTAGCAAAGACATCCTTCTAAAGTTACAAGACTCAGGGGGCTCCTGCGCCCATTTATAATCCAACTTTAAAAAAGTTATAATGATCTGCATGGGCTTAACGCATACGCACAGCTTATTCAGAAATCAACTGACTTGATTATTATATCAGCATTTTTCTTGGACTTCATTATGAGTTCTGCATTGAGCCTGTCGTTGTTCTCTACCTGCATCACGAAATTTAGTGTTGTATGTTTAGTCTGTAACTCATTACCAGCAAAATAGATAATCAACACTTTTGGCAGATAAGCAGATAAACAGATAACCATAATCAGTTAAAAGATGTAAAATTTACCCGCTGTTTAGCAATATCTGGGGGTTTACCTACAGACGGGGACAAAGAAAACAAATACACGAGTAAATTCAAAATGCCTTCCCAACTAAGAGGAAGTTTATATATATTATGGAAAAGTGCATCGTACATACCAGTTGAAATATGCCTGTTTAAAACTCGCTGCATTGCTTTGTCAATGTCAATATCAATAAACCTTGAAGAGAACAGCCAGAACAAATTAGACAAACCAGTTAATTCCCTCAAGTTGACAAAGCAGAAATTGCTCTCAGATTAGGTTCTATCTCTCAAAATAGATAATAAGATAAATAAACCATTTTCTACAGATTATGGAATTGAAAAAGCAAGTATTCCGAAACAATAACCAGTAGACCCAGTCTCCTAGGTTATGACTTACTCTGGTTGGAAACATAGTGAAAGAAAGTCATGCCGTGTTCTTAGTACCTCTTATTAACAAAAGAAGGATGGACAACACAAGCCACAACCTCAGGGACTAGGATACACACTATTCTGAGATTCAGTGAACTCTTCTAACAGATGGTGACCTAGAAAGGCTATTAATATGTCAAAACAATACTACCACACTAAGCCAAAATATAAATAACTTCAAACAAAGGTTTTATGTTGGGGCCTAATGACATGTGCATGTGTTAGATAAATAATACACTGCTGAATGAGAAACATCAAATAAAAAAATAGAATATCATAGTATACTTTCTTCAAGCTCAACATAGTCTCATGGTATCAATGCCTCTATTATTTCTATCACATTGAATATCTATCTACTTAGGCTTCAGAAACCGAAAACAAGTTAAAGACAACAGCAATGACACACTCATAGCATGAAGCAAGCAATAGCTAAAGGTCAGCTGAATATGTGACTTAGTACAAAGTCTATTGTCTCAAGAAGAACAATTTTCATGGAAGAAAGTTTCAAGCATGGTCACAGATTCTCGGCTGTACATTCAGAAGAGTTAACATACAACATCCAGAACTTCCAAGGTGAACAGGAAAATATGAGAAGAAAATGCGCCTCAGTAAAACCAGTACTTGCCATTTCTCATCAAACAAAGATGGTATTTCCTTCCATATCCCATCTTCCAATAGCAAATAGTTACCTTCTACAATGACAACTTTGTGCCTACATAAACGAAGAAACATAGGAGTATGCTCATGAGATACGTTTCAGCAACACTAAAATAAGTCGATATGTAACAAGTAGCAACAACTTGAACATCAACTACCCTGAATTGAAAGGAAAAAAAAGATAAAGCTCATTTAGAGATATGTAAAGAAATAAGAACAGAAGTTTTTAAGAAATTTTCAAAATAGAAGATATTATTGGTATTGACTTTAGAAAACTTCTCAATTATATAATAAACAACAAAACTAATGACTTCCAGGGCCTCAATTGTCAGTGTTATTACCATGAAATTACCATAATGTTGAATTAAAGTTAGTGCATTTAATCAACAGAGAAGTATTGACCATATAGATTTTCAATGTGATCATCTGGATCTTGATTCGCCTAATCATTATTACTATCGGTTGGCCATAAGAAGTTTGAGACAATGGGGTTCATTACATATTCAAATATTGGCACAACCCTAAAGGTTGAGTTCATTGGTTAAACTTTATTTTTCTGAGCACATTCATGATGGTCATTTCTCTTCTTTCAAGTGGTGAGCTTTGAATTATTCATCATTTACTCTTGTCCAATAACTTGCCTTCTGCCAAAAAATTTATAAAGTGCTGATCATTGAACCACATCTTGATGTTAAGATACTCACTGAGGGTTCACAAAGATATCATCTTCCACTGGGTCCCCAATACCATGGTCAAATGATGGAGCATATACAGATCCCTGAAGAATTTGTCACCAAAATGCAATTGAACAAAGAAGATAAGAAGTCAATCAATGTCTATGCATAGATGTTTACAGTTCTTTCTGGGCATCCCATCTTTACAACAAACTTGGTCAATTAAGATAACCCATATAATTTGATAAATAAAAAGGCTATGGCCAAATAAACAATTCTAAAGTTTCCAAGCCATGCAAAAGAAAAAGAGAAGACAATCTTAATCAACAAAATAAACCTTACATGAATTCTTAGATTCTTGAGACACATAAGTAGTCGTGAGGGATTGAATGTCCATGGAGCTGACATAACAACTGAAAGATCAATGCTTTTTCTATGAACAAAATGGCTGAAAATTATGAGTAATAAGAGGTGCAATACCTCCCCTTCTGGCATGTGCTTCCTCTGGATTCTATTATCAAAAAATATCATTCAGAATTATAATTACCCATTCTATCAACAATAAATAAAGAACATAACTCATACACTACTCCATGTACTTAAAAGTTTTTTTTTTTTTTGTTAATCTAATCTCCCTACAGTCTGAAGTAGCATTGATTCCTTCTCCACAGGGAAATAAAACTTCATGAAATGTTCATTTTCCAGTCATTTGCATGTGCTGGAAAAAGACAGCAGATCACATCAGCCAAATATTGCCATATATCACTACACTTTCAAGGTTCAACTTTCAAGCATGTATTTGATTGCTCCTTCAAGCTTATCAAATCCAGATCAGTATAATGGAAAATGAAATGAAACAAACTAGGAATGAAACTTCACATGGGCAACAAAATGGAGGGCACAAAAAGGATGCTAACCTCCATTGCATCTAGTTCAGAACGATAAAGATGAAAACCATCCATGGGAATCACGATAGCAACATCAGGCGGTTGAACTTGGGAGTCCATGGAAGAAGCTTTCTGTGGCCAATGCTTGTTTACCCGTCTGACTACTTCATTTGCAAGAGTGCTTTTTCCAGCACCTGGAGGACCAGCCAGGCCAACAACATGTCTGCATAGTATCATAGAAAGAATGATTGTCATGAATATAAATGGGAAAGTACACAAAAGGCTGCCATAAATATTGAAGACTTAACAATATACTTCTACTTCACCAACCCATAAAAAAAAAAAGGAATAAGAAGAATAGAAGATCTAAGCTAACTACATTATTTGTCAAAGTTCTTGATATAACAAATGAGCTAATGTAGGAAACATACATTTAATTGAAGTCAATTAAGATGTTCCTGTAATTGATAATTTAATGCAAATGGCAAGTAGAACATCAGCAAAACAGCAGCTGTGCATAATAAGGCCTTCACAACAGTGGAATTTGGTGATTCACTGATATAAAAGGCTTAGAAAAATTTCTGCCATGACAACATTAAGGTTAGGTAATGAATCATACATAGGATTATGATAAACCTAGAATACTTCTGCCGAATGATAAACAGGATGGGACAAACAATATCAATCCCAACCATCAATGCATTTCGCACATAGGAGTTAGGACCTGAAACTGGTGGATTGTATACTTTTTAATAGTACTAACATGCATGGTAAGATAGGCACGGCAAAACACATAAGTCTGTACAATTGCAATAACACTCAGAACCAACTCCACTTGTTTTCATAATTCCACAAACAAGAACTTACTTAGAGTTAGGGCTCGATGATGCTGATGCAAGAGGCAGAAGACGTGCAGCCAATTCATCATATAACTCTTCAACACCACTGCAAAGAAATAGAAGGAACCAAATCAACTCAACTACATCCATTAGATAATTCAAGTCATAGCACTCTTGCCCACAAAAAACATTCTAGATAAATTACAGTGCTATTTTCACATTCATAGATACTGTTTTGCAGGTTCACGTATGTTTTTTCCCCACTTTGGAATCAACTGCTGCATAAGTTTCAGAACTAGCATTTAAGCTTGCTTGTAGTATCTATGACTCTTTGCAGACATATAAAAGAAAGTTCCAGAATCAGTGTCTAACATTTACATATACTTTTATTTCTACATTGCGTATACTTCTCTAGCATACATCGCATAAGAAAATTTCCTTTCTATTTCCTCAAAACATATTTCCCTTAAAACAGATTGCAAAAACTCGGCCAAGAACATAACAGGTTTTCTGCAATGTGATTCATGTTAACTTCGAAAACGGACAAAAGAAAAGGCCAACATGAACACTAACAATAGAACAAAGTTCTAATATGAAAAAGAGGATTCTACCTTTTCTCTACTACATGAACCTGTCCCTTCTCAGCAGATAGAACCTGGTAAGAACAAAAAGATGGCACCAAAAACAGAATCAACAAAAAAAAAAAGCACACAGCGCCAAAAACTCTGAAGAAAACTTGTGATGTGTGGGTATGGAATCTCAAACTGATAAATGAGTTATCATGAACTGCACAAATCAATTCTCATTTCCAAATCATCTTGGAATTGTGTTTGAGGATTTCAAAAGAATTGTATTTTTGTTTTTTTTTTTTCCAATTGCATGATCGAAGAGTGCGAAAGAAGGAAAATGAGAACCTTGAAGACAGCACTTCTCCTACTGCGATACAACAGCCGCGCAAACTTGTTAGGGCGCGCAATGGAAAGTAACAAGGAGCTCCGATCGCGAGCTCCCACTCTTGTCAGCAACAATGGTTCTGTGGCAATTAGAAAGCAAAATTTTGAATCACTACTCTGTGTTTGCCCATTATACTATAACGATCACAAAAGAGGGATATTCTTTGACGATTGATTTATATTTACGTATTTTATATACACGCAAGAGTGTGGCAGAAAGAAATTCGATTTAAAAATCAGAACGATAAGGAATTTTTTTAAGGAGAAGCTGACCTGCGCGAGCACATCTCTGAAATCCTCCTGGCGTTGATGAACAGAAGGTTACTTCCATTTACTCCACCTTCAACAATGGAGACGCTGCACCCTTTGGTGTTTTACGCACGACCTGTTCTTTCAAAACAAATATATCTTGTTTAGAGCACTGGCCATCATGTCGTTGTAGTATAGTGGTGAGTATTCCCGCCTGTCACGCGGGTGACCCGGGTTCGATCCCCGGCATCGGCGATATAAGTTCTTTTGGAAATTTTTCGTTTCTTTGGAATATAGCATTGTTGCAAACCCCCAGCATTACGTCGTTGTAATATAGTGGTGAGTATTCCCACTTGTCACGTCCGTGACCCGGGCTCGATCCCTGGGTAACAGCGTTTCTGAAATTTTGTTTCATTGGCCCAAGTTTTAAGACGGTACCCTGATTATCTACAAGTTTCTGACTATTAAATTAAAGCCTTTTAGAGCATATACGCATTGCTCTTGGTTACCCCAAAGCTTTTGTTTCTCTTGTTTGTAGCTCCCTGATTTTAGAGTGAGGTTTGTGAACTACTATCCAAAGGCAAAATCTGTGTCCAAGTCGTTTGTATAGACTGAAGTGACCACTATTTATTTGTTTTGGGGATAAAAATGATGATAAATCTTTAAAAAATTACATGTAAAACACATTCATGAAAATTTTATTTTCAGTTTTACTCTTCAAGCAAAACGAAGCCAAATGCACATTAAGAGTTAAAGCAAGGCATTGCCAGCACCCGATGCATTTAACATGTGGAGTAAGAACTTCATCATCAAATTTCGTTTGCAGTCATCCGAACGTCCACACAGCAGACTGCAAAGTGCTAACTGTAATAATACTAAACTAGAGCAACAGCTTGCTATATAGCCTATAAGATATAGATCTAGGCCTTTAAAGTTCTAGGGCTCCAATCGAGAGTCTAACCTAAAAAAATTGAGTTGTTGGGTTGGGTACATCATACATGGAGTTTAAATTACAGCACACAAGATATTGCTCATGTTTACATTAAAATCAGCCCCAAAGGGAGTACAACGATCAGTTCACAACCACGTTACAAAGCCGTCTCTCCGTTCTCCTCCGTTTCTTTTCATCATCAGGTGACTGCAAGATGAAATAAGATTATGTGCCAAGTTATGTATCAGAAAACAGTATATGCAGAAGTTCAAATTCACAATACAATCGTCTGTAAGGTTTAAATCCATTTTCCGTGTGATCCAATTAATTGATGCACACAACCAAATTTCGAGGGTGAAATTATGTATTAAGTTCCGAGATAACGATTTGCCACAGTGTGGCATCACAGACTGTATGCGTGATATGGAGATAGCTTCCTATTAATGTATTCAACTTTCCTACTCAACCATAAAAATGAGGTACACTAAAACGTGCTGTTATTTCTTTTAGCTTTACCTCGCCACTGGGTAAATGGGGAACCCGAATCCTTTTAGAGCCATCCGGTAACCGCTTACAAAGTGAAAGATTTTCCATGGCAGCTGAAGCATTGCACACCTACAAACAAATAGTGAAAACGACAGATGAAAAATAGCATTTCATATTAGAACCATGAAGAATTTCAAAACGTTACGTAGATGTACTTTACTCATCAACTACTGGAATTCTGTTCTTCAGGTTTAAATTGACAAATGAAGGTTCCAGCCCAAAGAGAACAAAGGATTATAAAATATCCGAAGAATTGATCAGTTACCTGACTTCGGATAGCCACAATTAGAACATCCTGACAACCAGATGCATGCACATTTTCCAAACGAGGGCACTGAAGCAATAGTCTCTCTGAACGATTTAATGATAGGGGGAAAATCAATCATTTAAGCAAGTTCTAACAGATGCATAAAAAATTCAGCTGATAATGACAAAAGAACAAGGACATGAAATGAATACCTGGATGCAAATTTGTACAAGAATTTAGATTCAGATCATTGAGTTGTGGGCAGTTTAAATATAGAGCCTGCGTATTAAATGGAAACAAGAAACTCCAAAGATTAGAAGCCTGGGAAACAGTATGTAATGAAATTATTTAGTTTAGTTTATAAAACTCACATCCAAGCCAGAGCAACCCCATAAACTAAGTTTCTTTAAACGGTTATGTTTGATGATTAGCTTTTGGTTTGTAAGAAGACCATTAGCAACGGATGTTCGTTGTAAATTGCAGTTATTCTCATCAGAAATTGGATTGTGAGAATTAGGATCACATATGGCCATGCCACAGTCCATAAGTTCAAGGTGCGGCAATTGAGCCGTAGCAAATTGAATGCCACCTGAGACACATGCAACAGCATGTTAGCAGGCAAAGACTGAACCAAGTGAACATTTGTGAAGCAACTGAACAAATAAAATATAAAAAATGTGATTACTTGAAGACACGTTAGGGCAAACAGCTAGAAAGAGTCTTGTCAAGGTTTCAGAGAACACGTTGCAAATCATTCCAATGCCACTGTCACTTATGCCAGATCTGCGATGTAAGTTAACAGTTAAACACAATTCCTGAAACAGATACATTAAAGTGTACATATGTACACATACATGCACTTTAACCATACGTCTGTACTTGGGCTTCCCTTTATATTCGTATACCGTATTGAGTTGCCACAGTTTTTGAGTTGTCCCCAAGGTGAATGCATTTTCAAATTTCCTATAGGCTATTTGAAGTCAGCTAGAATTAAAGACACACATACCCACTGAGATCAAGCAATTCCAAATTCGGATAGCTAGAAGCAATTGCAGCAACAGATGCATCGGTAACTTCAGAGCCAAGAACAAGTGAAAGCATTCGCAGCCCCCTGATTATTAATGGTAAAAACAAAACTTCGTCAAACTTTTCACCCAAGTGGATGCTGTAGTAATTATAACAGAACAAAAACAAGAGAATGACAGTTCCACATGTTATATAATAAAGACATCCTGTGATACAACTCGTTTATCAATAGATTTGGGACTTCAACTATACATCTTAAAGTTGGGCAAGATTTTATCTCCAACCGATGATTGCCTTAATTATGCTAAAGCTTTAAATAGACATTGAAGTTAAACTTCAAATATTGATTAAATGCATGTCACATGATGTTATATATTGATCTTTTAGTTATGGTATTTTATTCAATTTCACTGATAAAAAAAAACAGTATTTTTGTTCAATTTCATGAAACAAAAAGGTTATTTTCCATGTAATAGTTGCTATGAAGGAAGTCCAAAGCATTCCAGATTAAAATTTATTCAGTAGCTGAATAATAGGCGTCGGGATGCCCATATTAGGACAAACCTTAATTGCGCAGCCGTTAGAGCAAGCACAGCAGCATGAGAAAGGCTCGTTGAAGATACATGTATGTTTTGCAATCTCGGGCAACTTCTTCCCAACCCTTCTACCATCGTTTTGAGATCAGTACCATCATTTTCTTGACGAGAAAATTCCAAGGAAATCTCTCTTAATTGGGGACAATTAAAGACCTACCATTTCAAAGTATCTGTTAATAAATATAGTTCACTGCGAAGTCTGTATGTAAAATCAAATGGGAATACCATTGATCACACCATACAGAATTAAGAGGAAAAAAGAAGGTAATCACCATCTTAGAAAGAGAGTACAAATCTGACAGCCAAAGCGTAGACAGACTGGACGAACTAAGAACCAGACCCCCGAGATTACAACAACCTTCCATCTTGAGGCTTCTGAGGCTTTTCTTGTCAGTGACAAATCGGCCTAACTCATCCCTGCATTTTAAAAAGTAGCAGGATAAACAAATCTAATCAGGAAAAAGAAAACAAAAACAGCGTTCTCTGGATAAGCGTACATACTGCTATTAAAATTTTAACTCCTGCACATCATCGGGTCAAGACAACTAGAATAGTGAAAATGTACTGAACAGAACACACAACAAAAGAGGCTTTCACTTGATTTATAATAAAAACAATACCTTACCTGCTAAAGTACTAACAAAACACCCTAGTGTAAGTTATATATTCTAAAATTTTAACGACGTAGAGAATAAAAAATAACTTATGAAATATACAGCTACGATGGGTTAGAACAAAAGGTCAAACCGTGCTGATAAATCAAGAATTACAATTTAGCGTCGCGATATGCCGACCGAATTTCATCCATATAATGTGGCCGAGCAGATGATAAACAATATTTATTAATTGGCAAAAACTCTATTTTCATCGCTCATCTTTTAGTGACGTTCTAATTTTGTCCCAGAAAATTTTTTTTTTTCAATTTCATCTCTAACATTTTGATAATATTTCTATATTGTCCTATTATTCATTATTATCTTGAGTAGATACTTTATTATATGAATTCAATCTTATTTATTTATAGGCAATTTTTAACTACAATAACTAAAGTTTGAAGAACTAAGGACAAAAATAAAGATTTTGTGTATCCAGCATGACATCTACATAAGATAAAAATAGACACGTTTGAATTAGATCAACAATTTTTATTAAAAAAATTAATATTGTTATCAAACAGAAGACATTATTAAAACATTAAGAATAAAATTGAAACAAAAAAAATACCTTTGAAATGAAATTAAAATATCACTAAAAAAAATAACAGATGAAAATAGAGATGTACCCCAAAGCAGCAGAGAACCCACAACAAAGTAATTTAAATATGTAATTTGCAAACCTATGCCTACATAATCAATCCACCAATAGCAAATCAGCAGTTACAAGTACAATCTTTGATATCAATAGAAAACTTTCCAAAATCCAAATCTCGCATTCCCAACCCCAATTAGGAACAATGTTAACGAGCAGAACAAAGACATTTAAACACAAGAATTAACACAAGTTGGACCATGGATTCCAATTTTGTACACGTAATTTTGCCCTAGTTAATTAAGATAGAAATCCAGTGTTCACATTTTATGATTTTATAAAACTGCACCTTGCATGAATTGCATAACTTGTGCTGAAAAACAGGAAAAACTCATTTTCCATTAAAAAAAACAATTAAAAAAATGTGACAAAACAAAGATCTAGGACATGAATAATACCCATTGATCCGATTGATCGCGCTATCGGAAGTCAAGATCTCCATGAACTCCAGATTGGGGCATGAGAATGCAATGCAAGCCAGCATCGTTGAGTCCACATCACTAAAACATAAAAAATAAAACGGCTTAGATTTTTAAATCAAATCACACTATCAATTTTACTAACGTTTTTACAATAACCTGATTTCTCGTCAAATCTAAGCATCAATTTTTTTTATTGTTTGTTTTGGCTGTGACTATAGGTCATGGTTCGAATTGTATCAATGTTCTTCAGAATCATCCTTTTTTTTCATAGATCATCTTACATTTTACAAATCTCAAAAGCTTATGCATCTTTGTCGAAGAAATGGCCACAATGTTTTTAAGTTAAAACTTGATGATTTAGATTACTGCTTGTTGTTCGATCTCATTCATTCAATTTTAAACCGTATATCCGCAATATAAAAGCCGCAGAATCCCACACCTTTCCATCCTCAGAGAGAGCCTCACAATCCCCGGGCACTTCTGCAGCATCGACGCCACAAATCCTACCTGAACACTCGCCGGAACCCTAAGCTTCAGCTCCTCCGCCGCCCTCCAAAGCCTCCTTGTCATCTCCCTCCATCCTCTACAAACCCTCGCAGCCGATAACAATCCCCCCGGCGGCAGCCTCCTCAGCACTTCCCAAAGAAGGCTCACCGGTAACCCGCACGAATCGGAATCCAGATCCAGATCCAGATCCGGATCGGGAAATGTATCGCCGGCCTCTCCATCGGCAGGATCCGTCGTCAAATCCAAACCAGCGGAGTCGTCGAACGACAGCGCACGGCGGAGGTGAGACGGTGGCTGGCGCAGCGTCACGGATGCGGAAGAAGGAGCGGCGGAAACGGCGGAGGAGAAGGTCGAGAGAGAAGAATGGGAAGGGGAGGAAGGTGTTTTGACGTTGCAGTTGTGGCCTTTCTTTGGGAGGCCGCAGCGGCCGCAGTTGTAACTGCCGCGCTTCTTGCCACGCTTTATGTCGGAACCTGCCGCCGCGGAGTCGTCGCCGCAGTTTGCGGCGGAGGAGGAGGCGGGACGAGGGTGTAAGTGTTGCATTTGCGTGAAGTGCGGAAGAGTGTCGTTTGGCAGAGACTGAGGAATGCGGGAGGGAGAGTAAAATATACTGCTAGGGCGGGAGAGTTGGCGCCCTGCCGCGCTTTTTTTGATTTGTTTCCCTCTGTTTTTCAGTTTAAGTTGCCTTAATCATTTTTTTCAAAAATGATTTTGGAGGCTGTCTTTGTGTTCACATGTCATAAAGTTATATGGTAAGCAATAAATAACATTCGTTGACCCCAAAAAACAAAAAAATAAAGAATAAATAAATAATATTTATAATATAATTTTGACTTAAATATATTTTTGGATTAAATGTATTTTAACCTCTTAAATTTTAGATCATATACTATTTACACCATGATTTTACTAAACATGTATTATGATATCCTGAACTTTCCAAAACCAAAACTTACTTATTTTTCAGGGCCAAAAACATATTTAAATGTATACTTTTTTGAGAAAATTACACTATAATCCCTCAATATTTAGTGTAATTACACTCAATACCTCTCTATGTTACAAAACTATTATTGACCTCCTCCAAATATCACTAAAATTACACTGACTTCCCTAGATATACTAGTTTTTTAATTTAAGTGATAAAAAAAGATAATATATAGTATATACATAATTATTAGTAATTAAGTGATAATATTTTAGCAAATATTAGACATACATATTAACTATAATTTTGTTATCATAAGTTATAACTATAAGTTTTTTATATAATAAAAAAAATACCTTTTTATCATAAGTTATAGTGATAAGATTTTTTTTTCATGTGATAAAAAAGTATCCAATTTTATAATTATCTGATTCAATCGGTTGAACTAATGACACACTGGTTGAACTAGTAACCCAATAACCCAATACCTCAGTCAAGTCGATCACCGGTCTGGTTTTGAAAACTATTTATTAAAACTAAGAATGAACAACTAAAATGTCACTTTGGTCCCTGATATTATAAGTGTGCTACACTTTAGTCCCTAAAATTTCAAAATTAACTCTTTAATTCTTAAAATTGCATTCTGCAAGTTATTTTATTCCCTAGTCAAACAATTATCAATTAACCGTTATATTTTGCAGATGTGGCACGTTAAGTGACACGTGGCATGCCTGTGTCGATAACGTATTATGTTGATCCCATTTGACATGCTGACGTGGCATCAGATAAAAAATAAGTTCAGATTACTCCCTGAAATTTCTAAATGTATCAAAATAGTCCTTGAAATTTTCTAAAATGCATCTCTAAATTCAAAATTTCTCCTTTTTTGGTTCATAAAATCCAAATCGTCGATAATTCTTAAATTCACTTTTTTGATCTTATTTTCACACCATATTTAAATAATCCAAATTCTTAAATATCCTAAACATAACTAATAGCTTAATTAGTCCAAATTTGAGACTTCTATGCTTAGCTAACATAATTACTTTATTAGCTATTACATTATATTTCTTGGAATAAATTAGGTTTTGAAATATTAAAAATGATTCAAGAGAAACATTATATTATCAAGTGTGAATGGAGTTTATCAAGGGCTATTTAGAATATTTTATTTGCAATTTCGGAAGGAATCTGGTATCAAAAGAATATAATGTGACAATGAAGAGAAACTCTACTCTCATGTTAAATGTACCCGCAAAGCATCTCAAATATGAAAGTAAAGGATCGTGTCTGTTTTTCCACCTAAACAATAGTGAATCATAGGTGTCAACACCCAATTTTGATCAGGTCACAAAAATGTTTCTTCTTAATCCAAAAAATGAAAAAAAAAGAAAAGAAAAGCTAAAAAACAAAAAAATCAAATCTTTCTCACAATTATTCTTTTTGAAAATTGATTTTATTTGGCATTTATTAATTGATTATGACTTGATTTGTTTTGTTAATTAGTTTGATTTGTTTTTTTTTAATTAGTATCAATTAGCATCAAGTTTAATAATTTTGTCATGAATTGTATTAGGGTAAAAGAGGTGTGTATATATACAGCCTGTTTGGCAACCACTTTTAAAAAATGTTTTTGATTTTTAAAAGTAAAAAAACCAAAAAACTTGCTTAGTAGAATAATTTCTCAACATAGCTTTAAAAACTAAAAAATAAAAGTAGCTTTTTAAAAACAAAAAAGGCAAAATAGTTGAAACCTATTTTCAACACTTCTGTTTTTAAAAACAAGGAAAACACGGTGGCAAACTTGTAAAATTATTGATCTTGTGTTATTGCCGGGCTTCGAATCTCGTTGCTCAACTCCATCATTTTTTTTTTTTGCTCCTTCATCCTTCTTCTCCCCTTCTGCTCCCTAACGACTGATCCCCGGTGACCAAGCCCCTTGACCGAGCCACTAAGCCTCTGCGACCAAGCCCCCTCAACCAAGCTCCTCCGCGATCGCGACCCCGCCCCTCGACCAAGCTCCTTTGCAACCAAGCCTCGGCGACCCAAGCCCCGCGACCAAGCTCTTCCGCAACCAAGCCTCTGCGACCCAGGCCCCATAACCCAACTCTGGGACCAAGCTCCGCAACCCAGCCCCGCGACCAAGCCCCGGCGAACCAGGCCCACGATCCGCTGTGCTTCGCCGTGCTCTGAGGTTGTTCACGATTCTTCTCATCTTCTTTTGTGTTTTTGGAATGGGTTATTGAATGGTTTGGGTTTGGTTTGTGTTTCTAATCTTGGGTTGTGGTTTGAAGATTTTGGGATTGAGATCGATTATTGATGATGATGATGAATGAATATTGTGGTTGATGAAGAAATTTGCTTAAAGTTGTTTTTGTTTTATTAATTTTAAAAATTGTTTTGTGGTGTTGGTTGAGATGATTCATGGTGGTGGTCACAGCGGTGGTCACGGCGGTGGGGCTGTGTTGTTGGTGAATGCTCTTCTTCCCTTTTCATGATTTTGCTTTTGGTTTTGATTCTGGTTGGGTTATGGTTTTGGGTTTGTTTTGGTTTTGATGTGCTGTTTGGTTTTATTTCATTTCTAACTCGATTTTTGTTGGGTTGTGGATGGTGGTGGTGTGAAAGTATGGTTGGTGGTGAAAGTGGTAGTGTGAAAGTGGGGTTGGTGGTGATGGTGGTAGTGATAGGTGGTCAAGGAGGTTGTGTTTCTGATATTGATCTTGAGTTTAATGTTAATTTGCCAACCAGTTTTTTATTTTATTAGTTTTAAAAATTGTTTTTTAAAAAAATTATCCAAACAGATTTTCTATTTTGTATCATTATAAAATTGTTTTTGAAGTTAAATTGCCAAACAAATTTTTCTGTTTTTTTGTTTTAAAAAATTAAACTTAAAACTGTTTTAGAAAACAATTTTTAAAAATAAAAACAAAAAAATACTTCCAACTATCCCATAGTCATTGTTAGTTGATCAAGGGCAGACAACAGAGAGACAGATACAGAAATAAAAAACATTGGCAACGGCACAACCCATATCTAATCTCCACCATCAACCCGAACTTGAACCTACCTTCACTGGCTTCCACCTCCATAATCACTACAACATCACAACCCAAACCCACAATCACTACCCGTATCAAACAGCCACACAATTATCTTTGCTATTGACCCGAACACATTCAGAATTCATACTATCATCGTAGCCATCACGAACTTCCACATTACCCTCTTACGATCACCGCCAAGCCGTCTTCCAAACCCAGTCCTTCAATTTTGCCGCATCACATCATTGCTTTCATAACTATCATCCCCAGGGAGCAGCCATGTCCAGGCCCCCTTGAATGTCCCGCAAGCCTGTGCTTGCCCTTTTAGATTGTTAGGTCTTCCTTTTCAGATTATTGTTTTCTTTTTATTAATTTATTATATTGCGCTTTTGTTTAGATGGTTTGGCCGTAGTTGCTATTCTTTTTAAGTATCGTTTCCATGATCATTTTGGTTTTAAAGCTTGTTCTCATCACGTAGTCATTATTGTGGTCAAGTTTCTTGTTTTTTTTTTAGCAAATCATTGGTTTTTTGCTTTCTTTTAAATGAGTTTTAAATTTTGTAAATAAAACTAATCCAGCATACAATTATATTTTAGAAGAATTACGTGACCTTGAGTTTCTCATTGCACCAGAGAATATGTAAAAGCAGATATTTTCTGTCAAGTCAAAATTAAATTTTCTTAAATTTGTTCCCTTTTCTTTTGTAAATATTTACTATTAATTTGTAATTGTTTTTCGGACTTTAGCTTTCAGGGAAAAATAAATTAGTAAGGTTATTTTGATTTTGCACAACTAATTTTGGGTAACCGTCATGAGATGGATGTATTAGGGGTGCAATAGAATTAAATGTCACGATTCAACTTGGGAACGTGACCGGCACGTAAGGAATCTCATCCCTACGCTAGCCTTCTGGTGACCTCTGAGTCTTGATATATTTATAAAATATATAATATTAATCTTAAAATATGATCTTTCTTATAAATTATTGTTATTTTCCTTAATTAATACATAATATTTAAATTCATAAAAACTAAGGTATAGTCATGATCATAAACTGAAAATCAATTTAAATTCTTGGAAGCTGAAACACTAATACATTTTTGATTCACTACATAAATCCTTAGGCATAGTCTACATTTCAAAATACACACTTGAACCCTGAAAACATTTAGGAAAATACATAATCACTGAAAATAAATATAGTATCCCAAAATAAATGCATGGTTTGGATCCTGTCTGCACATCTACTAGAGCCCTCTAAAACTAACAGAAGCCTAAACTAAGCCTTACAACAATGTAAAGCTCACCAAGGGATCACTGCGGATACTGGATCAAAAAAAAAACTGGATCTGTACTTGCAACTATGAGAGGAAAGGAGAGGGGTGAGTCAACGAACTTAGTGAGTGAGCTCTCACCCACACCCACATGGGACAACCAAGAAATATATTCCTCTTATAGTTGCATTATGGGACAACTATAATCATAATGTAATATACATGCAACAATCATAAACCATTTGATATTCATATGCATAATCTCATAGAAAATATATCTCTGTATTCCTAAATTGATAAGAAAACATCTCTAAGTTCTTACTCCAACAAGAAAATGATTTCTCATATATATAATATCTCTTAAATTTAATATTCTCAGAAAAATATCAATAATCTTTGAAAATATAATTAACATTATTCTAATAGAGAAATATGGATATTTGTCCAGTTATGCATGTCAACCATGACATAACCAATCATTCATGGGTACCAGACACAGGCTCCACCCTCAAGACTTTGTTTATTCCCCCCAGACACGGGCATGGGGAAGAACATGTATTTTCTATTTTATGAGATTACCCCTAAGGACAACTTGATAACAAGGTTAACAATCGTTTCTCCCAGCCATTAATTCACTATTTGTTTCTCTATAACTACCATTTAAACTAATTTGTACTTAGTTCATATAATCTGAAAACTCTTAAAGCACTGAAACTTTGTTATATACTCTAATCTGAGTATCAAAACTCTTTCATATATAATTAGTCTTATTCCTTGAAATCATAAAATCTCTAATATATATAAAACATCTCTGCTTGATATTCTTGCCAAAATATTTTAACTGATATTTTAAAATTACATTTCAAAATTTCTAATCTTGAAGTATGAATATGTCATAGCTCTTGTTCACATTTCTCTAACATATGTAATTATCTTAATTGAATGTTTCAACAAAAACATAGTTTGAAATCTAAATCTTGAAAACACAATAACGTCCTAAACTCATAAAACATATTTGATAAAAAGCAATTAGATAAAATCATATATTCTTTCAACAACCGTTTCATTAGCATATAAAATATTTTCTATTCACACAACACAACAATCATGGTCCCATGGTTTTGTAAAACTTATTCTTTCATGCTATTATCATAAAACATAATTTTCTAGCTTAACATAATCATGTAAAATCATATTATATACTTTTGCTTATCTCTAATTTCATATTTCGCAATTATCATGCATCAAACATAATCATAATGGCTAGAATAAGGTCATGAGCTTGAACCCACTCACCATTTGAAGCCGGGATTATATGGGTATCACCAACTTGACTTGGAGAACTTGGAATGACATCAACAACTGCCATAGAGTGACCATAAACTCTAGGTTAGTCTCTAACAATCTCTAGAGAGCTATATTCTAACTCTAACAATATTGGGGGAGCACCCCCACTTAACAACAATGAGAGAAATAATAAAATTCAATCCAAGATCATGAAGGAATGGAGAGAAAGGAGACATAATCTAACAAAATATACATACCTTGATGATTCGGGATGATGAAATAGAGTAGATTTGAGAGAAGGAAGGAAAATGAGGGTTTGGGGGGTAGAGAGCTTCAGTTTTTGCCAAGGGAACCTGAAGGGGAGGGTTTATATAAGGGTATTGCATCATTAACCAAAAATTGCGTTGTTTTGTACTGTGTTGATATCAGATACGTTTGCTACAACGAGTAAAGCTCGCTGCATCGAACTTGGAGAAGCAACATTAAGTTAATGTCCCCATTTATTTTACTCTCCATTAACTTTAAAACATAAATGTAAATAAGAAAATATCCCCTATTTGGATTCAAATAAAATATCATAAAAATCAAAACCTCAACAAATCAAAAACTAAATTTTGGGTTTTAGTTCAAATCCGAGAATTCTTACGATTTTACAAACTTGTGGACTAAAAATGAAACATTTAAAGGTTTCATAAAATCTACTAGAAATCACTCTTTAACTTATTTTTCTTTGGGGAACAATTACCGGGCTTTTTGATCCCAAGAATGTGACTCTAACATGTAGCCCTTCAAGGAGATGTAGGGTTCAAACTAAGCGAAATCTAGAACCCGGCAACATGGGTGGGTCTCGGTGGACCCTAAGGCCATGCGAAACTCGTTCATTGACACGCGTACCTTAGATATTATATTAAGTTTCCACCATTTCTTAATCATAATCAAACCCCCGGATCCAATTTTCTCTTAAAGGGCCAATCTTGCCAAATTAAAAGGGTTTTCCAATTTTTACCATAAATAAAAATTGGTGGTGACTCCATTGAAAACAATTAAAAATTAAAATCTGTTTTCTCATCACGATTTTGGTTGCGACAGTAGGAACCACCGCCTCTTACGGATATTGATACAATAAGGCAAAACACAATGACATCAATTTAGAATATAACATTTATGATCATTTCCCCTCTCAACATGTTCTCATCTGTAAGGGAGATTAAATTGTTTACCACTCACCCAACAACAATAGCTTGTTGATGATATATTCTCTTCCCATTGTTATTCTATATATGTGAAAGACATCGTTGTTTAAGTAGGGTGTAAAAATAAAAGAGAAATAAGTGGATTAAAAAATATTGAGAATTTGGATTTTTTGAAATAAAATAGGAGAAACTTGGGAATTTGAGGCTTTTCTTACATATTTTAAAAAAATTTAGGAACTATTTTGACACATTTGAAAATTTCAATGCCTAATTTGAACATATTTTAATTTGATGTCATGTCAGTATGCCTCGTGGCATGCCATGTGGAATCAACATGACAAATCATCGACACGTGGCATGCCACGTTAGCAAAATGTAATGGTTGATTGATGGTTATTATTTGATCAGGAACTAAAGAGTTAAATTTAAAACTTTAGGAATTAAAGTGAAATATGCTTATAATTTCTGGAACATCTACTCAAGAATGAACCTTCTCTTAGGACCTTTTTTCATAAGGGATGGAGCATGCTCGTCCATACATCAAGTTCCATGTGTTCCCTTTGAATTACTTCAAGATATTGACTTAATCTTGGTCACCAAAGAAAATAGATAATAAAACCCGAATATAGTTTATCAAGGTTGCTATTATATATCTAACCTCTAAAGTTCTTATCGGTAGTACCTTATAATGGGGGGATGCAGCACATTTGTGTAACGTTTACTCTCTTTTTTTTTCAGAACAATGGGAGATCTAACGACGGGCCAAAAAGTAAAATCAACTCAAATTTGCTGTGCACATGCTTAGATCATCCTCTTAATTCTTAAATGACAAACATATATAGACCATATCACTTTAGTTTGTCCCATCTAGGGCAACGTAACATTACATAAGGCAGACTCTTTAATAGACTAATATAAACAGTAGGATGTTAATTTAGTTAAATTAACCAAAACGACTCCTTAATCAACCTGATATCATCCACTTGATTTTAATAATAATAAATACAGCTCATTGACAAGCTACTTCCCTATATGTCTATTTGCACCATATGAATGGAAGGAAAATAATTTTTTTAAAATAAAATAAAAACATTTAACATACGATTTCTCCCTTTTTCTCGGATTAATTTTGTAAATGTCCCTTTCTAATAGAAGCTAAGGTTATGATTGAGAGTGTAAAATTTGAGGGTAAGTGATGGAATGGATGGAAAGGGACATGTTTGCTGGTGTTTGAAAGTGATTTAGAGGAAAGAAGAGGCAAGGACAACAATGGTATCCAATACCTCTCCAAAGTGATTTTCATTTCACTAATTTAAGTTAAAAACTCCTAAACAGTAGTGGTCTTGTATCATTTATTTCACTTCTCATCTTTCTTCTCTATCCTATTAATGACTCTTCTCTTCTACCTTCTTTACAACTCTCAATCATAGCTTAAGGAAAGTGGTTGAGCATCAACCAATTTAATTATAATGTTCATTTCAATTAGTTCATTGAATATGGCAGGAAAATTGCAGCACCTCAACCGTTGTATACAATGCAGCCCCAAGAGGAACCTGAACAATAAAACACACATAAAATTTGAAAGCTCCTATACACACACACACAAAACCATTACATCAACTCGTTCTAAAGTTTACAAACAGTTAAGGCCAAGTAAATCGCTCCTTCCTTCCTCCTTATCCATTGATTCTTCTAAAATCTTAGCAACAAGCAATATAACTTTTTATTATAGGATTATATGACTAAATTAAATGCCCAATGAGCATTGTTATTTAGACATTACTAAACGGGATATATATTTACGCAATTGTATATTAATATATGATATCAACCAGCACATTCTAAAGAATGAAACACTTTCTAAAAGTATTTTGATTCGATTCCACAATCTTAAACTTACAACAACTGTAAGTGTAAGGTGGTCCCATGTTTGGTGTTGAAAAAATGCTATAAATGACAAAATGATATTTCAACACTGAAACATTTACTTTTAAATGTTAGAATAACAATAGTATCAATTTATCTCCTTCTGCTCCAACCCCGCTAATTAAGCTACTTGGTTCAGATCATTGAAGCATGTCCCAAGCACCTCCATTCCAAATGGCTGCTATTACTACCTCAAACATGCTCATTCCTACCTTCTTCCCATCCACTAACCACGCCAAATTCCCACTAATTTCAATATCCCTCACCACAAGGGCACCCACCAACACCATCACATGCAACGCGGTTCCCAACCCCAGCTCATCACCGCCGCCCATCATCACTAAGACACATCCCAAAACACCAGTAGTTGACATGTGGCGCAAAATCCACGGCGAGGAAGACTGGGCCGGACTTCTGGACCCAATGGACCCTCTCATGCGGTCCGAGCTCATCTGCTACGGCGAGATGGCCCAAGCCTGCTACGACGCCTTCGACTATGACCCTACTACTGCAACTCCAAGTACCTGCTTAGGTTTCTTCGAGTCCCTCCACATGACGACCCACGTGGGATACACCCTCACATGCTTCCTCTACGCAATCGCCAACATCAACCTCCCCAACTTCTTCATGAGGTCGAGGTGGCCCCACACGCCAACTGGGTCGGATACGTCGCCGTTTCAGACGACGAAACAACGACCAAACTCCTAGGGCGCAGGTACATCTCCGTCGAAGCTGATCTCATGAACTTCCTCGTATCCATCTCTTCTAGGAGCGTGCCTTGGCCCTACCATGACGTCAAGGTGGAAGCGGGGTTCTTGGAGCCCTACACGGACAGAGAAGGTGATCAAGTTTTGAGTAAGGATAATAGGTTCAATTTAACTAAAAATGGAGCTTATGATTTAACTTTGATGCGTAATGATAATAATACAATTATTTAAAAATATTTGAGTTTAATTTTAATATCATAAAATAGTTTTACGGTGTCATTCTATTAAATCTCTCGGTCTAGCTTTATGACTTTTCAAGTATTGGAGTGAAACTTAATTATATTTATTGATGTGTTATTATATGATTAAATGATTGTGTAAAATTTTTTTTAACAATTGTTGGTACTTAAAGATTAGACTTAGTGACGAGATAAAGTGTTAACACTAATTTATTTGTCATATGATAAGAATAATGCCGAGTCATTCTCATAATTACACTCTAGTGTTAACAAAGTTTTGTTTTATTATCTGCTATTTTATAATTTTGATTTAAGGTCAGTATAGAGGAAATTCTTAAAATTGTCTTACAAGTTATAGTAACTAACTAGAGATCATATGAACCGAATTGAAACTAAATATATGGTGTTATTAATCTTGAAAAATGCTTTTTCATAATGATTAAGGTGGATGTGATTACTGCAAGTTCTCGGCGGGCGAGGAAGCAGGTGTTGAGGGAGGTGAAACGCTTGGTGGACAAGTATCATAACGAAGAGTTGAGTATTACTATGACGGGACACAGTTTGAGGAGCGCGTTGGCCATGTTGAGTGGGCGCGACATAGCGGAGAGCGAGTTGAACGTGACGGAAGAGTAGTGCAGGTGTCGACGGTGTTCTCGTTTTCGGGGCCGAGGGTTGGGAACGTGAGGCTCAAGGAGAGGTTGGAGCTTCTGGGAGTGAAGGTGCTGAGGGTCGTGAACGTGCATGATTTTGTGCCAAAGTTGCCTGGGTTTTTGTTCACTGAGCACGTGCAGGATGCGGTGATGAAGATGTATAGTGGCTAGTTTGCCGTGGAGTTACTCGCATGCTGGTGTGGAGTTGGTGTTGGACCATAAGCACTCGTCGTTTCTGAACCCTCATGGTGATGCTCTTTGCGCTCATAACCTGGGAGGCTCATTTGCATTTGCTTGACGGGTAAGTACCCATAATTCAACTATGCAAACATTGCGCACGCATCTCAACCGGTGCATGTTTGGTTTTTTTGGTGTCGTTTTTAGAATTTTATAAAGAAAATAGGAAAAATGGAAATTAATAGTGTGGCTTTTATTGTTTTCATTTTTCTTTTTATTATGTCGTTCAAAAAATTAAAATAGATCAAACAAAAACTAGACACCGAAAACAAAAACAGTAAGCTAACTGGCGCTTAGGTTTTCAATATTTAAAGTTTGTAGCATGTAGCCTATTGACGCCTTCCTTATCTGGGCTACATACTAATTACGTTTAATCGTGCAAGTTTAGGATTATTTGTCAAAATATATCATTATCGTTAGAAATTTGTTAAGATTTAAAAACGGTTGTTTGATAAGTAGTTAACGGAGTGAAAAAAAATTAATTCATGTTATTAAAAATAGAGTCGTGATCTGTCATCAAAATTCTGTTTTTTATTCGGTATTTTCTAATAGTTCTAATATTTTTTTAACAACTTAGACCATATAAGATGCCAGCAGAACGTGTTGCACATATTCGATATGTATTTTTTTTTTTAACATCGAATTTGGAATTGTTCCCCAAAAACAAAAGGCCAACATTAAGGTGAATCGGCCTAAAGTATTGTTATGGAAATGTTCCTATTTAAATATATAGGCTGATCATGTGAGAAATGGAAAGGGCATAAAATTTATTTTTAAAAACCAAACCAGCCAGGTAAGATATTATTACTTTATGAAGAAAATATTATTTATACATAACATATATAACATATATGAGACACCATATAAGCTTATAACACTCAATTACTCATTAAATGGAGTATAGTTTCTACTTAAATTTAAATGGGACCCACACTTTGTACAATAATAGATGATGATTAAGTTTGCTGAAATGTCCGGTCATATTATGCAAGATAACTCTAGTTTATAGGTACACACAAAATGATCCAAAAAATCCATTGCTTTTTGGAAGTGGCCAAATATTAAACTATACAAACTAGGATCATGTTGCTCGTCGACCTAATTGTAGAAATAGTTCAAACCCATTAAGTTTTGAACTTTGAAACATTAGGATTTGTTTGGTTTTAATTTTCAATTTTTTAATTTTTTAGATTTTGTAAAAAAAATATTGAAAATTCTGAAAACTATATAAGTTCCAATTTTCAATTTTTATTTACAATTTTTAATATTTTCTTCATAAAACTCTGAAAATTGAAAATAAAAATCGAAACCAAGACCCTAAATTGTTTATTAGGATGATGCATGTGTTGTTAATTATATTTTGCTGGTCATTAATGCATTTTGTGTTGGCTGCACAATGTTGAATGATGATACTGTGCAGATACCATGGAAGGGGACGAAAATTTGAGCTGGCAAATGGGAGGGACCCTGCACTTGTAAACAAGGCGTGTGACTTTCTGAAAGATAATTTGGAAGGTGCCATCATACTGGAGGCAAGACCAGAACAAGGGCATGATCAGGAGCCATGATGGACGCTGGGTGCAGCCTGAGCGCCCAAATTAATTAAGCCTAATTGGCGATCACTCTCTAGACCACATGCATCATTATCTCACGCTTGCAAGTTGCAATTAGGCCTTGCTTCATCTCATATCATCAATAATCATATTTGATTTGAACACAGGACAGTAATGTTTGTGTCCTACTTAGTTTTAGGAGAAATTAACATTAACATGTCATGAAATTGAGACCTGCCCTTGAAAACTGGAGAAATATTTGTCAAAAATAGTATAACTTGATATCAGATTAACACAATCACTCACAAATATTATAACAATTAAAGCTTAAGAAGAAGAGAATTAAGAGATACAAATACTAGCTTTTCTCTTATTTTTCACACTCTACATTACACAATGGCAAACATGGCCTTTTATAGGCACATATTCATCATACAAAGTCAAGCATGCAATAAATGCTAACACAAAGGACAAACATACAATAAATGCTAACATGATATAGCTACACCTACATGATGGTCTTAGGCTTCAATTTCAAAGAAGCATGTAATGCAAAAGAAGGAAAAGTCATTCTAGTATTTATTACAAGAGAAGAAAAAATCATCCTTGGTTTAATATTCCACATTGTCTCCTTTAAACCAAGTATTTAAAATTGATCATTTTAGACATTTTCTTCAACTTGCAGAATAACTCATTCTTCAAAGACTTTGTAAAAATATCAGTAACTTGTTCTTCAGTGTGACAGTAATTAATCAACACTTTTTTCTCAGCCACCAATTCTCAAATCTTGTGGAGTCGAATGTCAATATGCTTGAATCTCCTATAAAACACTGGATTTTTTAGAACTGCAATAGCAGACTTGTTGCCACAAAATATTGTTGTGGGAGTATTTTGCTTCTGCTTCAATACTTCAAGAATTCTTCTCAGCCACACTACTTCTGTAGCACAGCTGGCTGCTGCAATATATTCTGTTTCAGCTATGGAGAGTGCAACAACTGGTTGTTTCTTTGAAGACCAAGATACTACGCCAGACTCAAGATGAAAAATATATCCTAAAGTGTTTTTTTCTTGTTTCTAAGTCATTTGCCCAATCACTATCTGTATATCTAACAAGTCTCACATCATTAGTATCACCATAAAAAATTCATCAGTCATGGTATCTTTGATATAGCGAAGAACTCTTTTATACGTGACTCCTCCATGAACCTCCTCAGTAATCTAACTCCAAAAACTATGTCTAGTCTGGTTGCAGTTAAATATCTCAAACTTCCAATCAAACTCTTGTGGTAGGTAAAATCTACAGCTTTTCCTTGATCTTCTCTTATCAATTTCAGCTTCTCTTCAACTGGAGTAGAGACTAATTTTGAATTCTCCATCTAAAACTTCTTTAGAATATCATTAGTATATTTCTTTTGAGAAATGAAAATGCCATGATTTTGCTGAACAACTTCAATGCTTAGAAAGTAAGACATTAGTTCCAGATCTGTCATTTCAAAATGTTTCACCATGGCCTCCCTGAATTCTACAATCATTTTTAAATTATTTTCGGTGAAAATCAAATCATCAACAGAAAGGCATACAATGAGAATATCACTAGACTCAATAGACTTAATGTACAAATTATGTTCAAATGGGCATCTTTGAAAACCATTCTCAATGAAATAAGAATCAATCTTCTTGTACCATGCTCTTGGTGCCTATTTCAAACCATATAACGCCTTCTTTAATCTGTAGACTTTGTCTTCTTCTCCAAAAATTTCATATCTTGTAGGTTGCTCAACATATACTTCTTTTTTCAAAGTACCATTCAGAAATACAGACTTGACATCCATTTGATATATCTTCCAATTATTTTGAGCAGAAAGTGAAATAATCATTCGAATTGTAACAAGTCTAGCAACAAGGGAAAATACCTCAAAGTAATCAATATCTAGCATTTGCTTGTATCCTTTTGTAATCAATCTTGCTTTGAACTGATTAATATTACCATTGGGCTTATACTTTGTCTTTTATACCCATTTTACTCTTATTGGCTTCTTACTTGCAGGCAAATCTATTAGCACCTAGGTATCATTTTCCTCAATTGTAAAGATCTCTTCATCCATAGCTTTTCTCTAATTCTTATCAGCAGAAGCTTCTTCAAAACTCATTGGTTCACAATCTGCAAATAAAGCAAAATTGATAATCTTCTCATCAGATAGATCATTGTCATTGCTCACAACATAATCCTTCAATCTTGTTGGTAATTGATGATTTCTTTGAGATCGACTTGATGATTCTGGTTGAGCGATGTGCCTGCCTATCTATCTTTTTTTTTCATAACTGTCAGTAATCACTACAGGCTTCTTCTGAGTTTTGAAAGACTAGTCCCACATTGCTACTTCATCAAAAGTCACATCTAGACTGATGACCACCTTCTTTGCATCTGGATTATATAGCTTATATGCCTTAGAATTCATGTTGTAACCAATGAAAATACATTTCTCACATTTGTCATCCAATTCTTCCTTAGTTGATCTGGTACATGAGCATAATACAATACATCCAAAAACTTTGAGGTGATGAATTGAAGACCTTCTTCCACTTCAAGCTTCTTTGGGAGTCTTATTATGAACACTCCTTATTGAGCACCTGCTCAAAATATACACAGCAGTGGCAACTGCTTTTGTCCAAAATATTTTTGGCAGCTGTTTGAACCGCAACATGCATTTCACCATATCCATGATTGTCCTGTTCTTTCTTTCAGCGACTCCATTCTGTTGGGGAATGTATCTAGTTATCAACTGACATTGAATCCCATGCTGCTCAAAGAAATTTGCACATACAAGATATTACTATCCTCTATCTGTTCTCAAAATCATGATTCTGTAACCACTCTGAGTCTCCACAAATGCCTTGAATGGTTTGAAGATATCACATGCTTCTTATTTTTACTTCAAAAAATACATCCAAGTCTTTTTGCTAAAGTCATCAATAAATTAATGAAATACTTGCTTCAATTATGTGATGGAACATCAATGGTGCATAGATCTGAATGCACAATCTCCAACGACCTTTTTCCTCTGCAAGATTTTCCTAGGAAATGATTCTCTATGCTTTTTTCCTAATTGACAAGTTTCACAAATACAATTAGGAATTTGAACAATTAGCAAACCAGAAACAAGTTTTTTTTCTTGACAGGTAATTAAATCCAGAAAAATGATAATGTCCAAAATGCATATACCATAACCAATTATCATCAGATATCACTGAACTCAAACAAGAAAATTTTTCATGTTGAATTTTCAATGGGAAAGTCTATTCCAAGTCATTTTTATCTTAGCTATAAATCTTCTATTCTTATCAAATATTGTGCAGTGTCCTTGATAAATTTGAATGTTATAGCCTTTCTTTGATAACTGTCCCAAATTATGACACCCTAGGTACGCGTGTCCTGGACATATCCAGAACAGCCTTAGGGTCCCCCGAGACCTACCCGTGTCACAAGGAGGGCCTCAAATGTGTGAAAGATCGAGGGGGTAGAGCTGGAGCTGTTGCTGTAGGATTTCGCAGAATATCCTTGCTACAGCGAGCAAGCAGGCCAGAAGGCTTGCTATAATGAGCTATGTTCATCGCAAAGCAGTGGTCAAGTTTCATTTGGCTCGCTGTAACAAGTGGACTCGATGATAGCACAGTGCAAAATGACATAATTTCCTTTAATGAGTAACAACCCCTTATAAAACACCCCAACTCAGGCTCTCTCATCCCTAAACCGAACCCTAACCCTTTAAGGAGCCTTCCAACCCTTTCTCTCTTAATCCATCATCAATCTTTCCCCTTTCAAGATCAAAGATAAGGGTTGATGTTGGTTTTGGTCATCTCTTTCCTTTCCTTTTCATGTTTCATGGTTGGACTTTATTGTTTCTCCCTTTTTTGTCAAGCGGGGGTGCTCCCCTAATGTTGCTAGAGCTAGATTAGAGTTATTTAGAAATTAACGGAGACTAGTCTTGAGTCAGTGTTGTCCCATGACAGTTGTTGGTGCCATTCCATGTTTCGGAGGTCAAGTTGGTGGTGCTCACATACTCCTGGCTCCAAACGGTGAGTGGGTTCAAACTCATGACCTTATTTTAGCCATTATAACTATGTTTGATACATGATATTTATGAAATATGAAATTTGAGATGAGAAAAAGTATAGAATATGATTTTACATGATTATGTCAGGCTAGAAAAATTATGATTTATGATGATAGCATGAAAGAATGAGTTTTACAAAACCATGAGACCATAATTATTGTGTTGTATGTATGGAAAATATTTTATATACTAATGAAACGATTTTTGGAAGAGTATATGATTTTATCTAGTTGTTATTTTGACAAATATGTTTTAAGAGCTATCATATCATTATGTATATACTCAAGACTTTAGATTTCAAAAAGCTTTTAAAATATTAAGTTGAGCTATGTTGAATAAAGCATGATTAGTTTTATGAAGAAATATGCTATTATGGTTTTAGAGTTTCGATGATTTAGAACCCCAGTGTTTTAAGCTATGATTTTAGATTTATCCAGTATATGAAAAAGATATGATAGTTTAAGATTTGAATTTAGAACTTCAGTTTTATGGTACCAAGAGGTACGAAATTCAATATGATTCTTAGCAACTGCCAGATACATATTCTATGGGCTTGAGAGCGGGTTGCTTACAAACAGGTGATCTCTTGGGCACGATTCTTACAATCACAGTTATAGTAAAGTTAGATTGTTAGAGTTATATGAATCTAGAACTCCCAGTGTACTAAGAATTTAGGAGCTCTGTTCATCAAGGGCAGAGTACCTATTTTTTAGCTATGAGTCTTTGTCAAACTAGTTTAGATGATAGAGATCAGGAAATAGACAATTAGTTAACGGCTGTATGAGATCGTTAACCTTGGTACCAAGTTGTCCATCAGAAGACAATATTGCCCTACAGCAGATACAGAAAATAGGACTTAGTTAGGTATCCATAGCTCGTTCACTAGGGACGATTTAACCTTATAGCTTCGGTTGTTATATATGTATTTATTCATTGCAGCAGATACTACTTCCCTAGGCTTTACCGTACTTTAGTTAAAATGATTTCGTGTTGCTTATGAGTTTACAACTGTTTCTTCATGAATTTACGAAATGAGAAATGATTTTCTTGTTAGAGTAATAACTCATAGATGCTTTTCTATGAAATTATAAATACAAAGATATCTTTTCTATATATAGTTATGCATATGAATAACAAATGATTATGATTGTTGCATGCATGATATTATATGTATATTCCTTGGTTGTCCCATGAGGGTGATTGGGTAAGAGTTCACTCACTGAATTTGTTGACTTACTTCTCTCCCTTCCTCTCATAGTTGCAGATATAGGTTCAGTCTCCCTCCAGCCTAGTAGACTCAGCATGTTCTAGTGGTAGGCTTTATTTGAAGCAAGGCTTAGTTTAGAATTATGTTAGTAGTAGAAGTGCTCCAGTAGGTGTATAGGTAGGATCCTGGCCATGCATTTAGTTTCAGATTTTGTATAAAATTTTAGTATCTGAGATAATTATATATATGTTTTCAGTTTACAAGCATATATTTGAAGTGGTAAAGTTGATTTGAGTTTATGTAACAAGCCATAAATGTACTTATAGTTCAGTTTCCAAGTATTAAGTTGATTTTCAGATTTAAAATTTAGATTAAGTGATGAAATAGTTTATGTTTTCATGATTTAAATGTTTAATGGAAATGTCATATAGCTTTCTATATTAAGGTATTTCAGTCTTGTGAAATTGGATATCAGATTTTGAATAAATATTTGGATAACAGATTAGAGGAAATTATGTTTTCAAAAAGTAAATTAAGTATAATATTATTATAAAGTATGCATTCATAGAGACACGTCACACAGAAGGCTTACATGAGGATGAGATTCCTCACGTGCTGGTCACGTTCCCAATTCGAATCGTGATAGAGTGGTATCAGAACATTAGGTTTCCCTGCATGGTACTGGAGCAAGTGTCCACAAGTAGCACGACGTTTTTGTAAATGGAAGTGCACGCATTTGCATTAACGAAGTGTTACTTGAGACCTTTAGAGTGGTTGGTCATGTCTAGGTTCAGTAAGAGTCTCTGTCATTTTTTTGGAACTCTTGGATCAGTTTCCTGTCCTTCTCCCCTCTTCTTGGTTGAGCTATGCTACCAGATAACCATTGCTACTACAGCAGCATCATGTCAGCTAGTACTAGTTTCATATATCACCTTGCGCAAGCCGTCTCGAACATGTTAGAGATAGTAAGCAAGTCCAAGCTGGAATGCATTAAGAGGAAGTAAAAACAGGGACAACTAACTTAGATAAAGCTCAATCGCGGGTACTATTGGCCAGGGCGACCCCTCTCAGTGCCTTCCCTGACGTGTCCCATTATCACACAACGAAGAGGATAAGACAACAGCCAGCCATAATGGCAGAGTTCAATACAGACCAGTTGGTCGTGCTTAGCTTGATTAGATGGGTGGAAACCCCATAGAGGTCAATGCCTATGGGGCACACCCACCTGCAATGAATACAGTCAGAGAAAGAGAACAAAAGGAATGATTGCCCATATCTCAAAGAGTTACAAGGCAAAGAGTAGAGAAACTCAGTACCCAGAGGAAGAGAGTTCGCATGAGAGTGACCTAGGGTTAGTGGGTAGAATCCCTATGCTAGTGCAAATCATGCATATAGGCATACCCTATGATTAATGCTTTGTTTATTTTAGGTGTTAAATTATTTGGAGGAATCTTGGATACGAACATCTTGCATGTCATGTTTATAGAAATGTATTATCACATGATTTGTTTTTAGAAGGTGCATTATTCATAATTTATGTTAAAAGTTGTGATTTTAGCATAATAAAAATATAGGTTAGTTGTATTATATGAAATGCCAGATAAGTTTTGGATGTCCTTTGTGATGCTGCATGACATGAGTTTAGTATGCATGCCCTATATGATGGTAACATAATAGGAGTACTTGGCTAGTTTTGAACATCCATGGTGCGTTGTTATGTATGGGGATTGCATTAAAATGTTTTGGTTCTTTTTTGTTTTCTTTTATGACTATGAGCATGACTATAAGGTTACCTTGCTATGATTAGAGTCAACATGAATAAGTTATCAGAAGCTTTCCCCAAGAATGTCTGTAATTGATTTCATCGAGATAGATTAGAACTTGGAAGAACGAATTATAAGATTGCATGACTGCACATGCAAGTATAAACAGGCATACAAGTAATTAGCTTTGCATCTCGGAGACCTAGAATTGAACTAGAGAATACTTGTAGATGATATGGCATTTAGAGCCTTGGTGCATGGTTTTGCATGTTCTTATGATAATCTAGCATGTTTTGTCAACATAATGACTTGGGTGACTGAATGATGTGTTTATGTTTGTTGAGCATGTGGTCTCATGCATGTGCATGCTCATTCTAATATACCTTTTTGAAACTAGGAGTAGAACAGCTTCCTATGATATTGAAAGTTCATGTTTAGTGAGATCCGGTTTCCTTGAGTACTATCATGTTGACATGTTTTATGAGATTGGCATATGGTTTGAGAACTTTGTTAGTATCCTGAAAGGAGTTTTATGAACACTTGAGGCCCTTGGCCAAAGTTTGCAAATTCTAAATGGAAAGGTTTTCTCAAGAAAGTTTTGTCAACTTTGCATCACCACGGTTAGTTTGGTCATGGGGAAAGAGAATTTGGAAGTGTGTTTTGCTTTAATGATATTTAAAAGATTTGAATGCAAGTTTCTTAGGCAATTTATTTTATGCTGTGAATAGCTTGGTTGATTCGTGATGAAATGTTTTCGAAAAGTGTGTAACATGAAATAGAACCCCATATGCATGTATGATAGTTTAATTTGAGATAGCATTGTAGAAACATAATTAAAGTGACATGAGGAGCTTGTGTGAATAAGATGCATGTTCTCTTCCCCTAATCTCTGCATGTAAGCTAGACGAGGAGGATCTGAGTAAAATCTGCCATGGTTAAGTCACGACTTGGTAATCTAATAGTAAGAAGTTGATAGGCAAGAAGCATGTTATTTGTCTTTATTCTATGAACTTGTAGTTGGTGTAAACCTGATTGAATGTTTGATTGCATGCCTTTATGTTTGAAGAAGTTTGATTAAGGACTAAGGGTCATGAGGCAGGAAGAGTAGTTCATGAGAACCAATCAGGCATGTTAACATGGTATGATGTTTTAGAGTTTTTAAAGCAAGCTTTGACTGTTTGATTGACCTATGTAATGAGTGTGATTGAAGTATTGCATATATGTATGCTAGAAGTATGGGCATGTAGATGATGAACATGATTTGGACAGTTGAAAAACGCTAATAGAAAATAATACATATGAATACCATGTTGTTTTGCATCTTTCTATGTGAGCACATAGAGCAGTTTGTTTCCCATGCATGAGATACGCGTAAAGAGTGAGAAAGTTTAGAAACCGAGGACTACAAGTCCTTATGGTATCAATGATGTCAGATACGAGAGAAAGGAAGCTAGAGCAAGGACGCGAGTGACGTTTAGCCCTATCTTTGTAACCTTACATGCGCAAAAGGCGGCGGAGCATAGACGCTTATCCAGGACTCGCATCATGGAAAAGGCTGCCTTTAGAGGCAAAGCCGCCAAATGTAAGTGTCACGATCAGAGCCAGTATCACCTTGATAAGAAAAGGTTACCCTCGGTGGCGAAGCCGCCCAGATGTAACAACTAGCACCCTCAACTAGAGTAATGAAGCAATGGCCTTCAGAATGACATCGTCTCCTAGAGTATCAACCAGAATATCAGTTTATACAGCTAGAGTATCATGTCAAAGTGTTTCGGGCATTCAGGCCCATCCTTGAAACCCTTAGTGGATTATGCGTTTCGTATAGTTGATTTTCCAATTACGCAAGTTCAAATTTGGGGACCAAATATTTTTAAAGGGGAAAGAATGTGATATCCCAGGTACGCGTATCTTTGGACAGTCCAGAACGGTCCTAGGATCCCCCGGGATCCACCCATGTCATCAGGAGGGCCTCAGATGTATGAAAGACTGAGGGGGTAGAGCTGGAGCTGTTTCTACAGTATTTTGCTTAATATTCTCACTACAGCAAGTTATTCTCGCTGTAGCGAGCAGGGGCTGGAAGGCTCGCAGTAGTGAGCTATATTCACTGCAGTGAGTAGCTGTTTCATCTAGCTCGCTGTAGCGAGTGAACCCAATGACAACACAGTACAAAATGATGTAGTTTCGTTTAATGGCCCCCAACCCCTTATAAAACACCCCAACTCTGGCTTTCTCCTCCCTAAACCAAACCCTAACCCTCCAAGGAGCCCTCCAACCCTTTCTCTCTCAATTCATCATCAATTTTTCTCCTTCCAAGATCAAAGGTAAGGGTTTATGTCGGTTTTGGTCATCTTTTTCCCTTTCTTTTCATGTTCCATGGTTGGGCTTTATTGTTTCTCCCATTGTTGTCAAGTGGGGGTGTTCCCCCAATATTGTTAGAGCTAGATTAGAGTTATTTAAATATTAGCGAAGACTAATCTTGAGTCAGTGTTACTCTATGGCAGTTGTTGGTGCCATTCCATGCTTCGGAGGTCAAGTTGGTGGTCCCTATATACTCCCAACTGCAAACGGTGAGTGGGTTCAAACTCATGACCTTATTTTAGCCATTGATTGATACATGATATTTATGAAATATGAAATTTCAGATGAGAAAAAGTATAGAATATGATTTTAAATGATTATGTCAAACTAGAAAAATTATGATTTATGATGATAGCATGAAAGAATAAGTTTTACAAAACCATCAGACCATAATTGTTGTGTTGTATGTATGGAAAATGTATTATATGCTAGTGAAACATTTGTTAGAAGAGTATATGATTTTATCTAGTTGTTATTTAACAAATATATTCTATCTAGTTGTTATTTAACAAATATATTTAACAAACTAGACTTTGGATTTCAAAAAGCTTTTAGAATATTAAGTTGAGCTATGTTGAAAAAAGCGTGATTAGTTTTATGAAGAAATATGCTATGATGGTTTTAGAGTTTCCATGATTTAGAATCCCAATATTTTAAGGTATGATTTTAGATTTATACAGTATATGAAAAAGATATGATAGTTTAAGATTTGAATTTGGAATTTCAGTTTTATGGTTTCAAAAGGTACGGAATTCAGTATGATTCTTAATAATTGCCAGATACATATTCTGTGGGCTTGAGATTGGGTTGCCTACAAATGGGTGATCCCTTGGGCACGATTCTCACAGCCACAGTTATGCTAAAGTCAGATTATTAGAGTTATATGAATCTAGAACTCCCAGTGTACTAAGAATTTAGGGGCTCTGATCGCCAGGGACAGAGTACCCATTTTTCAGCTATGAGTTTTTATCAAACTAGTTTAGACGGTAAAGATCAGGAAACAAACAGTTAGTTAACGATTGTATGAGATCGTTAACTTTGGTATCAAGTTGTCCATCAGAAGACAATATTGCCCCACAGTAGATATAGAAAACAGGACCTAGTTAGGTACCTACAGCTCATCCGTCAGGGACTATTTGACCTTATAGCTTTGGTTATTATATATGTATTTATTCAGCTCGACAGATATTGTTTCTCTAGGCTCTGCCCCACTTTAGTTAAAATGATTTTGTGTTGCTTGTGAGTTTACAATTGTTTGTTCATGAATTTAGGAAATAAGAAATGATTTTCTTGTTAGAGTAAGAACTTAGAGATGCTTTTCTATGAAATTATAAATATAGAGATATCTTTTCTATATATAGTTATGCATATGAATAACAAATGATTATGATTGTTGCATGCATGGTATTATATGTATATTTCTTGGTTGTCCCATGTGGGTGATGGGTGAGAGTTTACTTACTGAGTCCATTGACTCACCCTTCTCTTTTCTTCTTATAGTTGCAAGTATAGGTTCAGTATCCATCCAGCCTAGTGGACTCATCATATTTTAGTGGTAGGCCTTATTTGAAGTGGGCTTAGTTTAGAATCATGTCAGTAGTAGAAATGCTCTAGTAGGTGTGCAGACAGGATCCCAGCCATGCATTTGTTTTAGATTTTGTATAAAATTTCAGTATTTGAGATAATTATGTATATGTTTTCAGTTTACAAGCATATATTTGGAGTGGTAAAGTTGATTTGAGTTTATGTGACAAGCTATAAATGTACTTGTAGTTTAATTTTCAAGTATTAAGTTGATTTTCAGATTTAAAATTTAGATCAAGTGATGAAATAGTTTATGTTTTCATGATTTACATATTTAATGGAAATATCATATAGCTTTCTATATTAAGGTATTTCAATTTTACGAAATTGGATATAGGATTTTGAATAAATATTTGGATAATGATTTAGAGGAAATTATGTTTTCAGAAAGTAAATTAAGTATAATATTATTATAAAGTATGCGTTCATAGAGACACGTCACCTATAAGACTTACGTGGGGATAGGATTCTTCACGTGCTAATCATGTTCCCCAGTCGGATCGTGACACAAACTCAACAAGTTGTGATAAAGACCAGGAGCATAAAACATATCAGAAATAAAATTGTGAGAACAATCTTTCAATTTTATTTTTATTTGACCTTTTTTCAAAATCAAAATATTTGATTTGTTACCAAATTTCACAGATGATTTTACAGCTTCATCTAGTGAAGAAAATAACTCCTTTCTCTCACACATATGATTGCTACAACCAGTATCCAAATACCACATATTTTCTTCCATATCAAAAGAATTGCTTACCAAAAATAGATTTTGTGGATTATAATTCTCACCAATATCTTGACATTGGTTTTCGGCAACATTTTCTTGAGTGTTATTGCCTTGATTCATTCATTTAAATCTACAATATGCATTTATGTGCCCAAACTTTTCACAGTGAAAATAATTAATAAAGTTTGTTCTTTCTTGATAAAAATCACATCTTCTTCTTGCTCGATTAGCAGACCCAAAATTATTTTCTCCTTTTCCTTGATTGTGCGGTTTGAAATTATTGGCTCTTCCTTGATTGATTGTAATTAGTGTCACGACCTCTTCCATTTAAATTTCCTCTTCCTCTACCTTGGCCATAACTTCTTTCTTCTTCTTCATGACTTGATTCGGTAAATCTGTTTAAATTCACCTAACTCTTTAGAACTTCTTTTGCTGATTTTTCTATCTTCTCCAAGATTTTGCTAACATGACTTTCTATGCTTCCCTGCAATTCTACAATTGTCATTTTTCAATGTCGTGTGACTCAATTATTGTAGTCACCACATGATCAAATTTGATTGGCATAGTGTGGAGGATTTTCTCAACCACCTTACTGACTTCTATATTCTCTCCATATACTCTCATCTTATTGACAAGGTTAGTGATACGAGAAAAATATTGTTCAATAGTTTCTGAGCTAGACATTTTATGCCTCTTATATTCTCTGCGCAAAAATTATAGTTTGGATTTTTGCGCCTCTCTACACCATTATAAGACAGATTTAGAGCATCCCATGCTTCTTTGGTAGTTTTGGCATTTACAATTTTGTCAAATACTAAATAATCTACTCCTTGATGGATTTGTGACAACCCTAATTGGTCTCTTCTTTGAACTGCTTGATCTGCTCCTTCTTGAATGCCTAGCTCAACAAAGCTCCAAATATTGTGAGCTTTTGAATAGGTGCACATTAAAGTCTCCCAATAATAATAATCAAGTTTCCCATCTAATTTGGGACTAGACCAAATAATATTATAATTGTTTGCCATACTGACTCAAGAAAAAATTAACTGTATGAGACCACTCTTCTTTTTCACAAACTCTCTAAAATTTGGCATTGGATTTAACTAGCTCTGATACCATTATGATATCAGATCCACACAATCACTCATAAATATTGTGACAATGAAAGCTTAAGAAGAAGAGAATTAAGAGATACAAATACTAGCTTTTCTCTTATTTTTCACACTCTACATTACACAATGGAAGACATGGCCTTTTATAGGCACATATTCATCATTCAAAGTCAAGCATGCAATAATTGCTAACATGAAAGACAAACATACAATAAATGCTAACATGATATAGCTACACCTACATGGTGGTCTTAGGCTTCAATTTCAAAGAAGCATTTAATGCAAAAGAAGGAAAAGTCATCCTAGCATTTATTACAAGAGAGGAAAAAATCATCTTTGGTTTAATATTCCACATAACCAGAGCAAATAAATGAAGTAGATATTAAAGAATCGTGAGGAAATTCTAGTTGATTATGAAAAAGAATCAAGACTGTGTGTATTGACTAGCAATTTGAATTGATTTGTTCGAATAAGCTACATATAAAAGTGTATACAAGCTGTGAAGCCTAAACAATTTCAGTTAGTTTTAACTAATGACTAACATTAACAGACTTTTTTTGTTCATTTTACAAAGCTTACATCAAGTTTTATACTTCCATTTTATGCATTTTACCAATCAAATCATGACAAGTGTATACTTCTATTAAAATGAGAAATTCAAAATTTAAAAATATACACTCATATTAAGAAAAAAAATGTCACATGTCATAATTTGATTGGAGGGTTGGATATAATATAATAGATATAACAAACTTTATATAAGTCTAGTCATCTTTTTTCAATTTTTTTTTGTTCCAATAACCCTAACAAACTTAAGCTACAGAGACTTTCCCAACTGGGTCTGCCTAGTTTCTTTTGCGATGATATGCCTTGAGTGTTTGGGCCTGTCTTGGACTTAAACCCCCAAAAGGTTGTCCATACAATTCAAGAAGCTCCTAACCAAAAGCAAAAAATCAACAAGCTAAATTATACTTTGTTGACAGGTTAAAAAAAAAGTCACACTTCGACACCAACACAGATTGAAAGGTTCTCTCTCGACCCCAAAAAAGAAAAAACGGTTAAAAGGTCTCCTGCAAGCTGCAGCCTATGACTCAGTGAAAATGTCAGCAATTTGGGATTTTGGTAGACACAGGTAGAAGATGAATGATGCTAAAATGAATTTTCTCTCGTATAGCACGGCAATCTATTTCAATATGTTTAACCTTTTCATGAAAAATAAGTTTGTGGCAATATGAATTTTTGACTTATCACAGAATAAGGGAATAAGAGTTGATCAGGGCTGTTGAAGTTGAAGATCACTCAGTAAAAACTTCAACCTGTGATTGCCAACGCTATATATTATGCTTCAGACGAAATTTTTGTCACATTGGATAGTTTTTCACTTTTTGGCTTCTTCATGAGATTAATTACTAAAGAAATAAACTATAAATTAAAGGAAAAAAACCAGCGTCTAAGAATGCACTCCAATCTGTATCACAAAACATATCCAATCCAGTAAGCTTTAATTTTGATCGTGATGGAACAAACAGACCCTTAGCTGATGCAGACTTGAGGTGTTTTTCCTAGTCCTTAAGGCTGCTTGATGATGTTCAACCATAGGAGCAACCAAATATTAATTCTAGAACTTCTGATTTTTTCTAATATTTTAAAAGTCAAAAGTTATATTTTTACTTTTTATCTTGATTGATAAAACAGTTTATTACTTCTCTAAAAGTTATTCTTAGTACCTTTTAAGAAGTTAAAATATCTAGTTTCTAAAAAAGCATTTTCTAAAACACTAAAACTAAATACTTTTATCATTATATATTTAATATAAAATAATTTATTCATAAGTTATTTTTTAAAAATTATTCCTGTATAAATATTTAAATAAATTATTTATTCAAATGGAATATAAGTTGACTAACAGAAAATGAAATATCTAACCAAGTACTCCTTAAATATAATAATTAATAAACGACTCAATAATATCTCATAATAGAAAATATGTTAAATATAATAATTAATAAATGATCAAATTTAAAACTTCTTCTAATATCCTTAACTATTGTCCATAGGACATTAGTTATCAAAACTCAATTTAAAAATGTAATAAAAAATAAAGTAACAATGAACTATAAAATTGTAATATTAAATTATAAGTGAAATAGAGTAAGATCTTTTATTAAAAAAAAATAAAAAATAGAGTAAGATCTTTTTAAGTACTATTTGAACACCCATATAGTTCTCAATCTTAACACTCATTTGGGGAGGAAAAAATCGGCAAAGTTATTAAATTCATCCAAGACAAAATAGGGATGGGATTGCAACACACATGCTATACCTCTTTCAGCCAGGACAAGTTCATACATCATCGCGCCACATTTTCCATACAATAATGAAGGGATTGAAACGTTATCCACATCTTTCAAATGCCAATTTCTACTTGGCAAAAGCCAATTGAAAAAGAAGTTTCCAGTTTGACTGGTTATCAATGATATATGACCAGACAAAGAGGGATAGATAGATTAAAATGAATTTAAAACAAGTTTTTTCAAGTAAGCTAAGGATATTATAAAGAAACTTAACAATAGATTTTTTTTCTTGACAAATTAAAAAAAGAAGAAATTGAATGCAATCGATATATTAAAATTTACTATTTTTTATTTTATAATGAATTTCCTTTAACACTTATTAAAAAAACTCATTAAAAAGTATGAAGCATATACAAATACAAAACACGATGTCTTTCTTTCTTGCATTGCCTTATAAATAATATTATATATGTAATTTGTTGTCACAATAATTTATTTTACATAAATTATTTACTTATGCTTTTACACAGAGTTATTATATTTTGTTTTGAATTGTTATCTGTATGATATTTATTTTTCATATAAAATAAATTTTAATTTAAATATATTGACAATATTATTTTTTCGTGCTATTCAATTAAATCTTTACATGATTTTTAAAATTGTGGGATGATGATAAATACCAATTCCAAATGGAGTTTACTTCTCGTCCCATTTACAGATTTGGCCCCACTAGATGGGACTTGGATCAGACTAGTATTGTCATTGGACCATATAATAAAAAGGTAATATTATTTTAACATTTACATATGAATCTATGTGGGTATGAGAAGAGTGATGAAAAGAGAATAAGTTAAGAAAAAATAAATAGTAAGATCTATATATTTTATTAGCAGGATATTTAGATGTTTGAGAATATTAGCTATTAAAATAACAAAATTACTAATATAATTGGTAGGATAGGAAGTTTGTATATATCAAGTCAGTTGATAAGATATATTTAAGTTAGATTCATTGTTTCATTTGCATTAATAATTTAAGCTTATTTATCAAATAAGTTAAATTTAATTAGTTTATTTACATAATTATATTGTCATACGCTATCTATTTTGGAATAACTATTATTTTTAAGTCATTAGAATTAGTTTAGTGATAAAGAATTTGCATAATATTAATGAAGTTTTAAATTTAAATTTTATTACAATTAATAAAATTTCTAAAGTACAAAAAAATAACTATTATTTTTGGGTAATTTTATGAAACCCAAGCTAAATTTTAGATTTTAAAACTTGACCTTTTTCCGATGAAATAGCGCCCAACATAGCAAGAAAATTCACAGTAGGTTTACCTTTTCAAAGCACATGCTATAAAGAGCACCTTTGATTATGATAAACCAAATATTTGATGTTATGAACTAGGCTATCGTAAATATAACAAGAAGGCTTATCCTCTTGAATCACTAGACGTAGAATCTCAAGACAATTTACCTCACAAAAAATATTTTTGAAACTATAGTTCAAGTTATAGTCAATCCCTTGTGAACGACCAACAGCTAAACATAAACTATCTGTAATACCAAAAAAGCTCGGGAAGTCCACAAGTCACGCCCTAAAGGAATCCCACAATAGTACACCAATCCTTGCTATGCCAGGGTTGCCCAAGGAGCTCCCATCTTCACTTTAAAAACACAAAAATCATAATTTTTTTCTGAAAAACTTACTTATTTACGATTCTTATCTAAGGATATTGATTAAAAAAAATATTATTAATTTATACTTAATTTGAGCTATTACATACACACTATTAGGTTTCAAATGTGAGAGGTGAAATCTTACATTAGTTAGGAATAGACTATGTGAAATGTATAGAAGATGAAATGTCTCATAGACTTATCATTTTAATGTTTTGGTCAAAATATGATGCCTAGTCTATTTTTATGTTTTTCTCACTTGTGTCTTGAATCTCTAAAATATTGGACATACTTGTCCCAACACACACATGATGAAATGTTAAGTTTCAGCTAAGCATGTTATTTTGGGGTTGCTAATCTCAGCTCGGATTGATCGACTTGGCTCAATTTCACCCTCAATAAATTTAATTTTACACAAAAACTTATTATTTAAGAGTATTTATATTTTGCACAACAGCTGATTTTTGTTTTAAAAAATAATACTATTGGGAAGTAAATTTACAAGGGCTGACACTGACATTTAGAAGATTTTGTTTAAAACTAAATTGATATACATCAAAATCAGTTATATTATTTAAAATCTCAGTAATTTTTATTTATAAAATTTTATCCAAAGCACAATTTTGATGATAAAATTAATAAAATTATAAATATATTAATACAAATCACATTTAAGTATATAATCATTAGTGAAAATTATCCTTGCCCTCCTTTGAGGTTTACTGGAAGTCATCTCAGTTCACATCTATTAATAAAATTTATTCTAGAGGTCTATAAATTTGTGAAATTATTACATCATCCTCTCTTGAACTTATAAAACTATTACACCATTAAGGGAGGTGAGTATCATTTAAATAAATAAAAGAGAATTAAGATGAATTTTATCAAATCTTATAGACGTAATTTACCCTATATTATTAATAAAAATACTTTAACGATTTTAAATTATAAATTTTTTATAAAATTTTAAATTATAATATAGCATTAACTTATAAAATGGGGAAATATTTTTGTCGCTACACATCGAATAATGGGTATATGGGCCGTGATCAGCAGACTAACCCGTTTAACTCGCAATTTGTATGAAAATATACTATAAAATTTTTAGTCTATTAATTTGTGGACTTTTTGGATCTGCACCGCTTAACTTGCGGGCTAAACAAGCCTGGTTCATTGATTCACAGATCAACCCACTAGCCTGTATAAATGAGAGAATACTTCCATTTTGTAGTATTTATTTATGTTCTTGATGGATGTACTTTAATGAGTTAGTTTATTTTACCATTTTTTATATTTGTACTTGGTATTTGATTTGCTTATGTTTAACATTTGATAATTAGTAATTATTAATTTATATTCTTTTATAGTTTCACTATTTTTTATGATAAGAAGAGTTATGCATATTTAATCGATAATATTTTGGGTACTATAATGAAAAGTGCATGTATATATTTTGCAAGATAAAATATATTATATAAATGTAAATATATAAATATAATATGTTATATAGGATATAAAAAAAAGCTAAAAAAAAAGCTGGTTTGCAGAGAAAAGAGAGGTTACACAAATTGGTCCGCAGGTTCACTGGCTTATGTAGGACGAATGCATACTAAGCTAAAATCAAATCCATTTATAAAGCAAACTGACACGGTCTAATCCGTTTAATTATGATCCGTCGCATAAACCCACCGGGGCCGTCTGTACATGCCCACCTAATGGCATGGTTCGCGAGGACCTTGTGGGTATTATAATAATGAAAGTTTAATCAGTACGTGATTCACGGGGTTTTACAATCGAATAAAATATGCATAATATGAGCTAGATATCTTTTTCGCAAACAGACAACAATCGCGTGGTTTGTGAGTATGTAATCATTTCTGTGAAGCATCGTCTTCGTCTCGTTTATCATTCGATCACATAGAATTTTAATTCGCTTAATTACTCATAACGTAAGGATAGCGGTGAACAAATATTTGATCTTTTTTTAGTACTTTATTTTGGAAGTTAAAGCCCTGAAACAAATAACCATATTAAACGAAATGCTTGCCAAAAAAGCATTAATTAAACGATCTCTAAACTGTTGTCTAGCCAGCTCGTAGTCATTCGTTCATACTCCTTTTAATTCAATTTATCGGATGCTCATAGCTAGCCTAAAAAATTCCACTCTTCAGTCCCAATTCTTCTCTTCCTTTCCTTTGTCTTTAGTTTTCTCTTGTACTCTTATAATTAAGGGAGACTGCTCCTTATGTTTGAAATGTACGAGAAATAATTTTAAGAAAATAAAATTATATCCTTGCTAATAGTTATTGTTTTCGGTTTGGTGGTAACAAGTAACCAAGTAATCTAATAAGACAATGTTTTGGAAATAATATATATATATATATATATATATATATTATTCTATTATTTCCAAAACATTATCTTATATATATATATATATATATATATATATATATATATATATATATATCTTATTATGATTTCGGGCGAGGTTCTAGATCTTGAGTTCTTGGCTTAGGCGCAAGCTAAGTTGGATCTGGTGGAACTGTGGCAGTGTATACTACAGGCTAACTAACGTGGACATCTTTTTTACACAAGAAAAAAAGGAAAAACCGTGGACATACATACATGAACTGCAAGGTGATACTTGCATTAAAGACCGATTTAGTTGTGTTACCTGGTTTTAGACAACTACTGTTGAGCAGTTATTTGAGATTACTAAATATGTAATATGGTGGTTATTTTACCTGTTTTCATTAAGTAAAAAGGGGGGAACAAGGCAACAAAAACATGGAATTGGTACTTTTTTTTGTGTGTGTCCATATCTTCATATAGCTTTTCAGGCTTGAAGCCCCCCGGAATTACTTATACTATAATAATTATATGCGCTACTGAAACAAACGCAACGCACATTTTAAACCCAAATAAATAAATAATGCCGCTTCAAACCCATATCATAGAAGGAAGTCACTGGCAACGGGCAAACATATAAGGGACTGAAAAGTAATCGCAAAGTTATGTTTTTTCCGTTTCTTTTCCTATAATCCTCGTAGTAGGGTAATCAGGGTGTGACCATCAACAGGCCAAAACATGAGGCTCAAACCAATGTCGTTGAGTGAGATCATAGTCCAACCAATTTTACAATTTAGATATACAGTTATGTTTAGTTGAGAGGTAATAAAATGAGTAAATTTTTTATAGTTGAGAGTCATGTGTAAAATTTATATATAATTTTATATATAAAATTTAATTATAAAAAATTTACATCGCTTTTCACTCTCTAAACCAAAAATACTCTAAAAATTACAAATGAAAGAGAGCTAAGACAGATTCATAAAGTAACATAAATTAATTAACTGTCAAGCATTTTCGATTATATTGAACAATCGCAAGAGAGATGACCCAATTCAGCCATGTAAGTACAATAGTATTGCATCTTTGCCAAAAAATTGGATCAGAAACTGGTTCTTTGATGGAGCCATTCATGAAACTTAATTTGTTGTCAGTAAGATTGATTCTCTGCCATGGATGGAAATTTTTCTCATCCAAAAGAGCCATTGATGGAGCTTCCCGTTTCTTTCACAAACACAAAATAGATATATACTTTTTTAGCAGCACACCAATAAACAAATTAAATGCACTGGAATAACACAATTCAAATCCGATAGGCATAACAATCAACCTCAACAACAATACCTCAACATTAAGAAGGGGAAAAGAAAGAGAGTCAGATGAAAGAAAGAGAGTCAGGTTTAAATGTAAACCTCACAACAACGACAAAATCCCAGAGTTAAGACACTATTTTTTCATCTACAACACATTACTAAGTGAGTTTTGACCTTGGGTTAGCAGGGTAAGGTCAAGATCGAGTAGCACGAGTGAGAATGTGAGGCATGAGCTTCCCTCCTAAGGGATGCAAACCAGAAGAATAGGTATTTTTAACAATTGAAATATTAAAAATACTGATAATTAAAAGCATTGTTGAAAAAGTAATTTTAATATAAAGTTATTGTTGTAAAATGACGAGATCAGAGTAGTGCAAAATTAAATATGTGAAAATGTAAAATAAATTGACACAAAAAATTTACGTGATTTGGTTTAAAACCTACATCAAGAAAAAGACAATAACCAAATATTTCACTATAGAAATATGACGGAGAAGCAAAAGTGTTTACACACTACACTCAATACTCAAATTCTAAATACATCCAAAAATACCTATCAGTATTTTTCTTACCGATATATACTCTCAGCTCACAAAATAGAGAGACACAAAAGAAATATATGACTCTCTAACTATTTGGAACAAGGAAGAGAGATTGAAATTTTTTGTGTGTTTTAGAGCTCAAATGAATGCTTAATTTATAAAGCTTGGGTGCACACATTTTCAAGCTTCACGGATTGGTTTCTCGGTGCTTTGCCAATTTTGTCAAAGGTAGAACAAATTGCACCACTAATCAAGGATTGCAATGTTGACAAATAGCATATTGATTTTGAATGGCTTGCTGCATATATGGATTTTTGTCCAAGAGCATGTTACCAAGGCTTGAAAAGTTAAGCCATATTATCAACAAATCTCTACCTTGACTTGATTTTTCATCAAGTCTTAAATTATCAAAGTTGTCTTCTCTAGTGTGCCCATAAGGGCAAACTCACATATTGCGAATGCCAACTAAGTCCAAGCAATGCTTGCACTTAGCAATAGTGATTGACTTTGTTAGCATATCAGCTGGATTATCTGAGATACTAATCTTCTTCATTGCAATAGTACCTTGAGCAATAATCTCCCGAATAAAATGATATCTAAGTCTATATGTTTAGTTCTTTCATGATACATTTAATTTTTGGTCAAACGTATGGCACTTTGGCCGTCACAATAAATAGTTGTAACATCTTGTTCCAAGCCCAAATTGCCTACCAAACTTCTGAGCCAAATAGCTTCCTTCACCGCTTCTGCTGCGGCCATGTATTTGGCTTCTGTAGTGGATGATGCAATAGTAGACTGTAAAGTCGCTTTCCAACTAATTGCACTACTTGAGAGCATGAAGACATATCCCGTCAAAGATCTCCCTTTGTCAACATCTCCAGCATAATTAGAGTCAATCTAGCCAATAACACTACCACCAGTGTTAAAACTTTTGTCATATACTAAGCCAACATCCGTAGTACTTTGAAGATATCGAAATATCCATTTCACTGCCTGTCAATGCATCTTGCCAAGATGCCCCATATATCTGTTAACAACACTAACGACATGTGAAATATCTGGACGAGTGCATACTATGGCATACATGATGCTTCCAACTGCATTAGTGTAAGGAATGTGTGACATTTTTTCCTTCTCTTCAACGGGCTGTGGTGAATGTGCGGATGATAATTTGAAATCAGCTGCCAATGGAGTACTCACAAGCTTTGCATTTTGCATTCTAAAGCGCTCAAGTACTTTCTTAATATACTTCTTCTGAGATAAATATAATCTGTTATCACGCCGATCCCTGTGAATTTTCATGCCAAAAATCTTCTTAGTTGCGCCCAAATCTTTAATTTCAAATTCACCACTCAGTTGCTCTTTTAGCTTTTTGATCTCGGATATACTCTTAGTAGCGATAAGCATGCCATCAACATAGAGCAACAAATAGACAAACAAACCATCTAAGAGCTTTTTGTAGTAAACACAACAGTCATAGTCACTCTTTGAGTAACCGTGACCTAACATGAAAGTATCAAATCTCTTGTACTACTAGCAAGGAGATTGCTTTAAGCCATATAATGACTTTTTTAATAGACATACATGACCCTCCTTGCTTTCAACAGTGAAGCCTTCTGGTTACTGCATGTAGATCTGCTCTTCAAGCTCACCATGAAGAAAGGCTGTCTTGACGTCGAGCTGTTAAAGCTTTAAGTCAAACAGTGCAACCATAGCGAGCAACACCCGAATGGAGCTATGTCTTACAACAGGAGAGAATACTTCATTGAAGTCTATTCCTTCCCTTTGGCTAAAACCTTTTGCAACTAAACGTGCTTTGTAGTGAGTCAGTTCAACTCCAGGGGATCCTTCCTTTTTCTTGAAGATCCATTTGCAGCTAACAACTTTATATCCTTTGGATGATTTCACCAACTCTCAAGTCTTGTTCTCATGAAGAGAGACTCCATCTCTCTACTCATTACAGCAATCCACTGTGCAGACCCTTCACTTGTGATAGCCTCATAGTATGTGGTAGGATCTTCTGATTTTGTATCCTTTGCCACTGATAATACAAAAGAGACTATGTCTGCATGACCATACCTTTGTGGTGGTTTTACACGCCTCTTTTCTTTGTCTCTAGTGAGGCTATAATGCTTCAACTGTTGTCTTGCATCTAAAGCATCAACAATATCTTTTTCTTCTTATTGAATGGGCTGATCAGAGGCATCTTCTTCCATTTACTTTGGTGGTTCAGCTTCAAACTCCACCTGCTTGCTAGCATTTTGGTCTTTTTGTGTATCACTAACCTCCTTTTTTGGATGAAGCATAGATGCTTCATTGAACTTGACATCTCTACTGATTATGAATTTGGATGACTTAGGTTCTATACACCACAATCTATAACCTTTCACTCCAGTTTCATATCCGAGAAATATACATTTTAATGCCCTTCGCTCAAGCTTTCCATCATCAGTATGAGCATATGTAGGACAACAAAAAATTCTCAGATTCAAATAATTAGTAGGAGCACCGGACCATACCTCAATAGAAGTCTTCAAATTGATTGCAGTTGATGGAGATTAATTCACCAAATAGTAAGCTATATTGACAACTTTAGCCTAAAATTCTTTAGGCAAACCAGCATTTGAGAGCATACAGCGAGCCTTCTCCAAAAGAGTTTTGTTCATACGTTTAGCTACTCTATTTTGTTACAGTGTTTTTTGTACATTTCGATGTCGTACTACGCCTTCATTTTCACAGAATTCGTTGAACTGACCTCCACAAAATTTCAAACCATTATCTATTCGGAGACGATTGATCTTCTTGCTGGTTTGGTTCTCAATAAGTACTTTCCATTTCTTGAAAGTATGGAACACATCATTCTTATGTTTTAGAAAATAGACCCATGCCTTCCTTGAGAAATCATCAATGAATGTCAATAGATATCTTGCTCCACCTTTTGACAAAACAAGTGTAGGGCCCCATAAGTCAGGGTGGATGTAATCTATTGTGCCTTTAATCCTGTGGATAGCTGTACTGAACTTGACTCTGGTCTGCTTCTTGTAAACACAGTGTTCACAAAAGTCAAGCTTCCCAATTTTGTGATCACTTAGCAAGCCGCGCTTGCTCAAAATTGACATTCCTAGTTCACTCATATACCCTAGACGCATATGCCACAAATGGGTAATATCTGAATCTGAATCAGATGAAGATGACAGTGAGGCAGTGCTAACAACTGTACTTGCCTTTGATCACAATAAGAGCACCTTTGGAGATTTTTTAAAATTTCACCTTTAGTAGAATACTTATAACCTTGAGAATCAAAAATGCCCATGGATATAAGATTTTTCTTCAAGTCTGGCATGTACTGAACATTACTCAGTGTTCTTACAATTCCATCATGCATTTTGATTTGGACTATTCCAATGCCAATGACCTTATAGGGCATATCATTTCCCATAAGGACAACACAACAATCAATTGACTGGTAAGTTGTAAACCAATCTCGGTTCCGACACATGTGGTAGGAACAACCTGAATCAAGTACTAAGTATTACCAATTGAACTGGTTGATATTATTAGAACATTATCAATATTTTTAGCTAGATTGGCTACATCGCTTCAATCTTTGTTCTTTTTATCTTTGAGTCTCAGACATTTTACTCTCCAGGCCCTTCTTTCTTGCAATATTTACATCTGCTTTTACAATGTCTAGACTTAAATCTAGACCATCTTTTGCTACCACTCAATCCTATTTCCTTTGACCTCCTTCTGGCAACTAAGCCAAATGCAGTATCATCATGACTGCCAGTATCATGCTCCATTTTGGCCCGACTTAAAAGTGCGCATATCACCTCATCAATTTTGAGACTTTCACGACCATATATGAGTGTTTCACGAAAGTGCTTGCAAGAATAAGGTAAGGAACAAAGCAATATTATTGCCTATTGCTCACTTGAAAATGTCTCGTCCATATTTTTCAAGTCTTTGACAAGTGACGTGAACTCAGCTATGTGAGATCGGATTGATGTACCTTCAGCCATACGAAGCATGTTCAAACGTTCCCAAACACCAAGACAGTTGACCATCATCTTAGTCATATATAATGACTCCAACTTGATCCACAACGATTTTGCTATTTTCTCTAAAAGGACTTGTAGTACATCACCTGTAATGCATAACTAAATAATAGAAAGAGCCTTTTGACTGGTATCTTCCTATTCAGATTCCTTCATTATCTAGGGCCTATTTTCCTTATCAGAAAGTGCTACTTTTACACCTTGTTATACAAGAACAACTATCATACGGACCATCCACATTCTGAAATTAATGCACCCATCAAACTGTTGAGTATCAAATTTTACAATAGATATTTTTGAACAAATTAGGCCAAAACTCTATAAGAGCTCTGATTCTAGTTTGTTGTAAAATGGCGAATCAGAGTAGCACAAAATTAAATATGTGAAACCATAAAATAAATGACACTAGGAATTTAAGTGGTTCGGCTTAAAGCCTACGTCCACGGAAAAGGCGACAACCAAATATTTTACTATAGAAATATGATAAAGATATAAAAGTGTTTACACACTATACTCAATACCCAAATTCCAAATACACCCAACCAATGTATACTCTCAACTTACAAAATAGAGAGACATAAAAAAATATAACTCTCTAGTTATTTAGAACAAGGAAGAGAGATTGAATTTTTTTTGTGTGTTTTAGAGCTCAAATGAAAGCTCAATTTATAGAGCTTGGGCGCACACATTTTCAAGCTTCACGGATTGGTTTCTCGGTGCTTTGCCAATTTTGTCAAAGGCAGAACAAATTGCACCACCAATCAAGGATTGCAATCTTGACAAATAGCATATTGATTTTGAATGGTTTGCTGTATATATGGACTTTTGCCCAAGGGCATGGTACCAAGGCTTGAAAATGTGATACCCGGTGTATATATGGCAGCAAATAAGTTTCATACTGCCCCAGGGTCCCCTAGGACCCACCAGCATTGCCAGGAAGGCCCCGGGATGCATGGAGTACCCTTAATGCAGCAGAGATGGTGAACTGTCATCGCTATAGTGGTCCAGGACCACTATAGCTATCACAGTTGGTGGCAACGACGGTTTCAGCGTTCCGGAGACCACTATAGCGGTCATGTGTGGATGCAACGTGTTTTTGGGCCTCTGCGGACCGCTATAGTGGTCATAAGTTAAGCGGCCATGGGAGCTTTTGGGGGCAGGACAGCTATAGCAGTCATAGATCGCTATAGCGATGTCAGAAGCCTAGAAACAGTTTAAAACGCAGCGTTTCATGTAAGTGAGACCCCTAACCCTTTTTTATACCCCAAACTCAGATTTCACCCCTAAAATCCAAACCCTCTACCTCCAAGGAGCTCTCCCACCCTTTTTCTCTTAATCCATCATCAATCATTCTCCTCCCAAGATCAAAGGTAAGTGATTGTTGTTGGTTTATGTTAATTTTCCTTATGTTCTTCTTTCCCCATGTCATGGTTTGTTGTTTTTCTCCATTGTTGCCAAGTAGGGGTGCTCCCCCAATGTTGTTAGAGTTAGATTAGAGTTGTTTAGAGATTAATAGAGACTAATCTTGAGTCAATGATGCTCTATGGTAGTTGTTGGTGTCATTCCATGCTTCAGAGGTCAAGTTGGTGGTGCCCACATACTTCCGGCTCCATACGGTGAGTGGGTTCAAACTCATGACCTTATTTTAGCCATTATGATTATGTTTGACGCATGATATTTGTGAAATATGATATTTGAGATAAGCAAAAGTAGAGAATATGATTTTACATGATTATATTAAGCTACAAAAATTATGATTTATGATGATAGCATGAAAGAAAAAGTTTTACAAAACCATGGGACCATGATTGTTGTATTGTGTGTATGGAAAATGTTTTATATGCTAATGAAATGATTGTTGGAAGAATATATGATTTTAGCTAGTTGCTTTTTATTCAAATGTGTTTTATGAGTTTATGACCTCATTATGTTTTCAAGATTTAGATTTCAAGCTATGTTTTAAATATTCAGTTAAGATAGTTATATATATGTTAGAAAAAGGTGAACAAGAGTATGACCCATAAATATGTTAAAAGATTTTTGAGTTTTATGATTACGAACCACAGTGCTTTGAGCTATGATTTTTGATTATCAAGTATATGGAAAGTTATGATAGTTTAAGATTTGAATTTGGAACTTCAGTTTTATGGTACCAAAAGGTACGGAATTCAGTATGATTCTCAGCAAGTGCTAGATACATATTCTGTGGACTTGAGATCGGGTTGTCTACAAATGGGTGATCCCTTGGGCACGATTCTCATAGCCACAGTTATGCTAAAGTCAGATTGTTAGAGTTATATGAATCTAGAACTCCTAGTGTACTAAGAATTTAGGGGCTCTGTTTGCCAGGGGCAGAGTACCCATTTTTCAATTGTGGACTTTGTCAAACTAGTTTAGACAGTAGAGATCAGGAAACAGATAGTTAGTTAACGGCTGTATGAGATCGTTAACCTTGGTACCAAGTTGTCCATCAGAGGACAATATCGCCCCACAGCAGATACAGATAACGGGACCTAATTAGGTACCCACAGCTTGTCCGCCAGGGACCATTTGACTTTACAGCTCCAGTTATTATATATATATTTATTCAGCTCAGCAGAGACTGTTTTCCTAGGCTCTGTCGCACTTTAATTAAAAATGATTTCAAGTTACTTCTGAGTTACAATTGTTTGTTCATAAATTTATGAAATGAGAAATGTTTTCCTATATAGCTATATATATAAATATCAAATGATTGTGGTTATTGCATGCATGGTATTATATGTACATTCCTTGGTTGTCCCATGCGGGTGATGGGTGAGAGCTCACTTACTGAGTCCGTTGACTCACCCATCTCCCTTTCTCTTATAGTTGCAGATGCAGATATCTTTACGTCACTGGTCCAGTAGCCGCAACTATCCCTTGGTGAGTTTTACATTGCTGTAAGGCTTAGCTTAGGCTTTTGTTAGTTTAGAGGGCTCCAATAGATTTGCAGGCAAGATTCGAGCCACGCATGTATTTGAGACATTATGGCTAATTTCAAAGTTTATGTATTTCTGCATATATTACTAGAATTGAAGTATAGATTTTAATCACTGATTTAGATTTACATTATGTAATAGACTGGCTAAGTGGTTATAATTCAGTTTTTTTTTTTAAAAAAAAAGATTGAGCAGGATTTCATATTTATATCATATGATAACACAGTTTATGATTTCATGATCAACGATTTTGGCCCAGAAGTTCTCAGAGTTTGGATATCACTTCTAGTTTTATGAATTCAGCTATTATGTTTTAATTAGATAAATTGATATTGATTTAGAAGAAAATCTTATTTAAAGTATTATTTTACAATAAAGTATGCATTCATAAGGACACGTCACCCAGAAACCTTACGTGGAGATATGATTCCTTATATGTTGGTCACGTCCCCAAGTTGAGTCGTGACAGAAAAGTTTGTCCAAGAGCATGTTACCAAGGCTTGAAAAGTCAAGTTATATTATCAACCGTTATTGTTGAAAATACTTATAAGTTTTTATTAACATATTAATACTTGTCAATAACAAATTATAAATATTTTCAATAATTAAATTATATCAAAATTATTTTTCTTAATAGTATTTTTATTGATACTTTTAATATTAAAAATACTAATTTTTCTTGTAAGATAATTACAATCAAACTAAGGCTGTCCAATGAAAGAAGTCGAGGAAGTTGAGATTATTAATTGAAACAATGACCACAAACGCTGGCAGTGGCTGCCATTTCACTCATTTGGGAGTGAGGGTGTGTATCTTTATTATTTGTAATCCTGATACGTGAAATATTGCGTATCCTCACATTTTATTTATTATTATATATGATGTAGATCCCATTAACTAAGGAATGTCTATATCTCATCCAATAATAAATGAGATGTGAGTCGATACAGTGTCTCATATATCATGAATATAAATAATAAAACTCATTTTAATTATAGTGATTAAGCAATCACATTAGTCACAATAATTGATCCATTAAGTTCTTTTTTTTTGGCCCCCTAGCTCTATATTCTCTCTTTTTTTTTGGATTTTTTTTTTCTTGAGTAATGATTAACAAGCTGTCAATGGGCATGGCAGGTGAAGGAGAGTTACACTTCTGACTCGTGCGTGATTATAGTATCTGCGGCGTTAAGAAGCAGATGGAGACCATGGGTTCTCTCCAACAATAACAAAATTATTCCGTTAGTGACATTTAAGATAGCACGGGTATTAAGTTTTAAAAAGAAAAGGTCTAAGTTTAAAGACATTTCAGGAAGAGTGTGTGTTATTTACCTTTTCCATGAGTGTATAAATATAAATATTGATTTCAGTTATATAAATATTCAACGTGATATACATTACTGTTAATAATAATACGTCTATTCTTTTCTTTTTATACTTTAAAAATTATATTATTTATACTGAAGTTTAAACCTAAGACCACCACTAGATCAATCCTAACAATTAACTATACTATGTCTATTCAGAGCTTATAAAATGTGGGGAGGATAATATTTTCTATTCAACACCTGTGATCATTGAATTTTGAGAACAAATGACAGCATATTCTGGTTTTGGTCGCAGTAAAAGAATTCCCACCTTCCCTTTATTTTTCCCCATTATATTTTAAAAGAAAATTCAGCTTGAAATAATGGTCCATGAGGCGATGCCTCCTCTAATTGATTGCAAACAGTACAATCGTTATCCGTTTGGAAAAACAGTATCAAGCTTACGCATGTGCGTTTGCATACTTCCCACGTGAAACACGTACAGAATAAACTTTCATATAATTGTTATAATTCCTTCATCAAAAGTAATATTTTAATTAAATTTCTTTTTCCTAAAATTATTTATCATCTGAGAATTATTTGGAAATGGTTTTTTTCGGGCATCTTTATCCTTATTTTATATTCCCTTAACTAAACCTATACAATAATTAAGGGATTGAAGAAAAAGAGAAGATTTAAAAGAGAAAAGGGATTGGAAAAAAAATGAAGAAAGAGAATTAGCCCAACAAGTAAAAATGAGCTAAGTTGATCTTGGTGGAGCCATAGAGTTAGACCAGTGGTGAGAGGTTTAAATAGTTAATACAAAGATATATATTCAAACCTTGTTACTGTTCAAATTCCAATGCACCAAAAAACAGTTGATCTTAGTCGGGCTTGATATAATTGAGTGGCAGTTTGCTTAACAAGGAAAAAACTCCTTAACTTAACTTTAATGTGCGTAGTAGCTGAAGTTATGAATTAATAGTAAAAGATAATTTTATGTACTCACACTGTCATATATAAAATAAAATTATAAAAAATTATTAAATTATAATAAGTAATTAACGTAGTAAATATTTATCTACTATAATTTAATAATTCATTTTTATTATTATTGTTATTATTATAACCAACTACTGGTTTGTCTAGTAGGATGAGACTTTAGGTTTCTTAAGCAACATTCATTATTCAAATTCTGAAGTGATGAATGGAGCAAATTGGATTGGGAGGGTCGCCCTCGTAACAAGTCTTTACGGTACTTGAATTTAGATTAATCGGATGATGGCTAGATAACAAGTGGTTTCATCAAAAATAACATTTTGATAATATTATTTGTGGAAAATATAAAAATTAACTTCTTACTAATAGTGTGTAATACTACTCTCTATCTCTCTCTCTCTCTCTCTATATATATATATATAAATTATTAGATCACATTTTGCCTTTTCCTGTGAATTGACGAACCCAACTTGGTAACTAGTAATAAATCTAGTTTCAGGTGCAAAAGAAGAAAGAATTTTCTTAATCTATAGAAATAAAATTTATAATATTTTACTTAATAATTTATAATATTTTATTTAATAATTTATAATTTTTTCATATAAGATTTTAAATTTTGTATCGTGTAGAATACTCCCCCTTAAAAATTCCCTCTAGTTTCATGACACACTTTCATGTCCGTCAGCGCACTTTTTTTTCATTTTTTTGTCAGCGTCAAGTACAAGCGACGTGGTTTTCTACTATTGTAGGGGGGGTCAACATCATCACATCGTCATATATTCATGCACCGTCCCGGAAAGATTTCAAATTCATCACGCGAGCATGCATAGTTGGAAACTATTATTGATTGGACAAAAAGAAAATTCATGAAATAAAAAATCTCATTTCTTTCGTTATAAATATTAAATAGTATACACACAGTCACATACATAACCATCGCCAACAAATTAAGCAGCATACTCTCTAATAACTCAACTTTTCGATATTAAATTTCAGCAGAGCATACTATATCATCATTTGTATAGCTTGGTCCCAAAACCATCTGTTCCGACACTGCAATGGCCACCACTTCAATCTCAAACATGATCATTGCTTCGCAAGTCCAACCAAGCAACAACAATAATACCCCCAAACTCCACCGATCATCATCTCTCACCCAAAACACCCCAACCCTAACCATCACAAGAAAGCCAACATCCACAACATGCAAGGCCATCAACACCAAAACCACAAGATCACAAGAACAGCAACAACGACCAACACCCCCGAAACTGGAACAAGCAGACATATCATCGGTGTGGCGCAAGCTCCACGGCGAGGACAACTGGGCCGGGCTTCTAGACCCAATAGACCCTCGCATGCGGGCCGAGCTGATCCGGTATGGGGAGATGGTGCAGGCCTGCTACGACTCCTTCGACTACGACCCGTACTCCAAGTACTGCGGAAGCTGCAGATACCCTCCTGAGGAGCTATTCGAGGCCCTGGATTTGGGCCACTTGGGGTACACGGTGTCGCGGTACTTTTACGCGACGGCGAACATCAACATCCCGAGCTTCTTCAAGAGGTCAAGGTGGCCGCACCGGATGTGGAGCGAGAGGGCCAACTGGGCGGGATACGTCGCTGTTTCGGATGACGAGACGAGCAGGAAGCTGGGAAGGAGGGATGTTGCGATTGCGTGGAGGGGGACGGTGACGCACACGGAGTGGGTGGCGGACCTCGAGAACTACCTGAGGAGTATATCGCCGGAGATTCCTTGCCCCGACAGCAGGGATGTGAAGGTGGAGGCTGGGTTCTTGGATCTATACACTGACAAGGAGCCTAACTGCCGCTTCTGCAAGTACTCTGCCCGACAGCAGGTTTGTTTGTTTGTTACCCGATACAAACAGGACAATAATCTCTGAACAGACAACTCTTTTGCTTTTATTCTCCATCTATTTTGACTCTTTTTGTATCTCCTATTGAGGGGGAAAAAAAAAGAGTGAAAATAAAAAGATTTTATTTCATTTTTCCCTAACTAACTTAAGGGTTCCTAATTTCCTATCATCATTCTTGACACAGCTCCTGACGGAGGTGAAGCGGTTGGTGGAGAAGTACCAAGAGGAGGAAGTGAGTATTACCATCACAGGGCATAGCCTGGGCAGCGCAATCGCTTTGCTGAGCGCCTTTGACATAGCACACACGGGCTTGAACACGAGGAAGGACGGGACCCGCGTGCATGTGTCGGCTATGACATTTGCAGGGCCAAGAGTTGGGAACCTGAGGTTCAAGGAGAGGTTGGAGCGTGAGCTCGGTGTGAAGGTGCTAAGAGTTCACAACATTCATGACCTGGTGCCCAAGTCCCCCGGGTTCCTCATCAATGAGAATTCCGCACCGTGGCTCCTCAACGTGGCGCAAGGCTTGCCTTGGAGTTACACCCATGTTGGGGTGGACTTGGCTTTGGACCATAAGAAATCGCCCCACTTGAATCCCGATCGTGGTACTTATTGTGCACATAACTTGGAGGCTTATTTGCATCTGCTCGACGGGTCAGTCTTCAATTCAACACACCTATACACATTATAGAAATTCTTATGGTTTATTTGGATGCATGTTTTTATTTTTCTGTTTGTTTTTTAATTTCATTTTGATGATAAAAGATTCAAATTTTCAAATCAGATTTTGTTATTTTTCCTAAAAATATGATATTGATTAAAAATAATCTATTAATCAAAACCGAAAATAAAAGCACAAACTAAGCACATACACTTATAATATCTCAAACAAAAGAAAAATATGGTCTTTGTTATATATATGTATGTGTGTGTGTGTGTGTGTGGTTTTACACTTTAGTAATTGCGTTAATAATATAATAAAAATGAGAGGGAACAATGGCTTACATAATTAAGTGTCAAAATTATAATTGAAACATCACATTATTTTTTCAATAAACAAAATCACATTTTTTTATCTACTTTCTTAACAGCTTATAAAAATTTCCTGTACTCTGATTATTATTGTTGTTATTATTGCCGCTGTTTCTACTGTTAGTTGGTTATTTGTTTTTCCCTTTTACTTATAATCCTTTCTGATTTTGGATCTGAGTGATTATCGTTTTTGAATCTCGCGCTAATTTACCGTAAGAGTAATGCTACACATTGGTATGCACTGGTCTTTGTACAGATAACTCCCATACTTTGTTTATTTGTTTATTTTTTTAGAGATAACTCCCCATACCGATAGAATTGATCATCCTGTAAGAGAACTAATTTCTCTATTTTTCTATTTCGGATAACAAGTACGAAGAGTATACAGATTGATGATAACAAATCCATGATATCTTATCTTGAAGGACATAGAATTTGTTATGTGAAATGGCAAGGACGCATATCGAGGGAAGAAGGGGACCAGAAGTGCCATGGTCCCTAAAGGAGTTGCCTGTCTTTTTCTTTCCATAAATAATACCAATCACCAATAGTTTTAAGGTGCTCAGGAACCAAACAAGTTCAATGCTTGTCATGCTTGTGTTAATGTGCGGCTGACACGTGTAGACAAAAGGCAACAACCGTCCTCCACTCAAATCTCAAACCACCACTGTCACCTCCAACTCCACTCCACCACTGATGTCACAGCAAACCCATGACCATTTTCTCCCATGTGGTTCTAATGAAAATCAAATTTACAAAGTCACAATTGTTGAAATTTCTCTCCACAACTAAGGTTCGGTTTCAGCCCCAATTTGGTTTCAACAAAGAAAGAAAAATTCCACTTTGGTCATAATAACACTATAGATGCACGATCTAGCTCAAAATCCTCAACATTAATTTCAAAAACTTGAAATTCGCCTAAAGCTCTAAAATCTTGACACATCTCATGGACCAACAAAAAAAAATGAAAATTTAAATTGAGAGCAGGAAGAGAGAAGGAAGGAAGAGGGAAATAAAAGAGGGGTAAAGATAGTTTGACACAAAAAAATGAGCGTCTATTCAGACACCCACTTTATAACCATTGAATGTGATGATGGTTTTCACTTATCCTTAACATCCATCACATCCAAATTTATAAAGTCTGTCTGAAGAGATACATTATAAAGTTCGAAGAGACACTCACTTTTTTGGTGTCAAAATATCATTATGAGGAATGATGATGGGGAAGTACAACACCTAACAAAGCAAAACAAAGTGGCACACTGTTGGGAAATTAAGACATTTTCCCTCCTTGAGAACTACCATAGACAAAGAAATAAAATAGGAACACAATCACAACACAAGAATTTAACGTGGAAAACTCCAAAACCTGAGGAAAAACCACTGCCGCTGTCAAAAGACAACCAGAGAATCTTACTATGTAAAAATTATTACAACACACAGACTTCTCTCTTACCACACCGCAATACACTCACACTCTCACAAAGCAAATATTTGAACTACACCTCACAATACTCTAAAACAAGAGATGTAAGAAAAGCAGATCTGAGCAAAGTGTTTTCGACTCACAGAAATTAAAATGAAGAACTTAGGCTTCTATATATAGCCTTGGCAACCCTCTTCCATCCCAATTCTAAGCAATGTGGGACTAATTCCCCAAACCAAATTTCAATCAAAAACTTAACACACACAACTTCTAGTTGGTCAACCATGAACACAGCAACATAAAAGACAACAACAACACTGAAAAATGATAGGACGCAAAGGTAGCCGTGGGAGGCGATGGCGAGAGGACATAAAACATTTCTGACATTGACAACCATGAACACAACAACATAAACGACAACAACGACAATGAAAAACAACAAGATGCGAAGGTGGCCGTGGTCGGCAGTAGTGGAAGTGGTGGTGGCTGCCTCGGTTGTCGCATAAGTGGTTGGAAGAGTGGAATAGGGTGTTCTTGCTAGTTTCAGCGATGGGGTTGTTCGTGGACTCTCTGTTCTCCTACGTGTTGTCGATTAGCTACATGTGCATGTGTTGTTCGTGGATAGTGGTTTGCTATCACTACAACGTGCTCCGCTGCATGACTCAAATCAAACTCACTGGCTTGCGGTTTGAGTGGAGGAGGGAGGGAGGAGGGCCATTGCTTTTTGTCTACACGTGTTTGCCGGACATTAACACATGCATGATAGGCATTGATCTTGTTAGGCACCGAAGCAATCACCTAGTTTTAAAAGGCATATCGTGTTTTCTTAGCATAATTTGTTGTTGACACCTATTTTGGTATATAAAGAATAATGTATAAACACAACTGAAATTATCAATTGTTTATACATTTTGTTTTCAGATATCTATAGTGATGTCTAACCTATAATTTTTTTGTTTGGTCAACGTCTAACCTATAAGTTTAAAAATGCATTTCTATTAAAAAGATAAGAACTAATTTAATAAGGTAGTGGATAGGATAGCAAAATTTTTCACGGTAGTTTGAAGCTTTTGATTTGATTTTTTTTCTCTCGTTCATTGAAAAAAACTATTGGTGAAAGTTTGATGTAAATTCAATTATTGTTGAATGTTATGGTATAAGAAGGCTTAGTTAATTAGGATGAACTTCTTTAGCAGTTAGAACATACATTAGAAGTGTCAGCTTTTGATTTTGAGGTTTTGTTAACCAATATTCTAAGAAAGCTAGTTAAAATTTCTAATAACAAAAATGAGTGTTTGTACACGACATAGAAAAGAACACATTTACTTCTTCTTGTATTATTTATGTATTTATTTACTATTTTTCCTTTAATTTTGATTGAATCCTGATCTGTCCACGCCTTCGTGGCTCAATGATGATTGACGTGATGCGTAGACAATTATTGTGTTAGTCAAAAGTTTCGGACATATGGGCGAAATCTCCTAAATTATTGGTGGAAACAAATATTTGGAAGGTATGGTGAACATGTGAGATTGTAGTGTATGAAAGGGCACACAAAAATTGATACAATTGTTATAATCCAGGGTAGATAATTTCGATGTGGCTTTGTGCTGATAAGATGATGATAATTAAAATTGCAAAGTGAGGCAAGTTAACTGCTACATGAAATTAAGATATATATTGCTGACTTTCTTGTATCTTTAGTAAGTAATTAAGGAGGAGTGGACTTTGACTGTAGATTATGATAATGCACACAAGAAAATTTGATTATTCTAATTGGCCAAGTGAAGTTTGATGATTATGTGCAGGTACCATGGTAGCAATCTAAGATTTGAGTCAGCAACTGGGAGGGACGTTGCTTTGGTGAACAAGAGCTGTGACTTCGTGACAGATGAACACTCGGTGCCGCCAGTGTGGTGGCAAGATTTGAACAAGGGCTTGGTTAGGGGCCCAGATGGGAGTTGGGTACAGAAAGAGCGCCCAAAATTCGTGGATCACCCTGAAGATATTGAGCACCATATCAAGCAATTGGGCATTTGAGAGTTGAACGGAGGAGACTACATTGTTATTGATTTTGGAAATTCTTGAGTGTTTCGCCAGCCGCTATCTGTATTTTATTATTGTGAAACTGGAAGTGTGTACTATCGACCAATTGATACAGACAAGACTGTAGCAGATGTATGTAAGTACCGCAAGGTGATGCTTGTTCAAAGACTGATTTAATTTTGTTACGTGGGTTTTCAGAAAAAAGTTCAGTTGTTATTTGAGGTAACTACGTAATATGATGGTTATAACCAATAGCACATGTTGAGTGGCGTATATATATATATATATATATATATTTGTTGCAAATCTACATTTTAATTCTTAAAAGAAAATTTAATTTCATCATTTTAATCATTAAAAAAATCAAATACATACACTTTAATCTTCAAAAAATTTCATGTTATATCATACTATCCGTTAACAGGAAAATCAAATTTCGTGGACTGATCATGTGCGCATAATTTTCATTTTATATGAGTTCATATATTTGACATGAAATCTTTTGAATTCAAGTGAGATACATGTATTGAATCGTCTGAGAGCTAAAGTGTGAAAATGAAAATTTTTAAAAAACTAAAATGTAGAGGAAGGAAACAGCAGAAAGGGGATGTAATTGACACTTTCTATATATCAGGAACTTCCATCTTTATACAACTTTTCAAGCTTGAAGCTCTCTGGGATCAAGCACACTACAACTACATAAATATGCTATTAAAACAAACGCACCTGCAAACACCATATCATGGAAGGAAGATATCGGACATGAGAAAAATGTAAGTACCAGCGATGTTATGCTTTCTGGATTCTTTTCCCACAATCTCCATAGTAGGAGAGACTGTGATTGGAGGGCTAAGACATGAGGTCCAACCAATGCCATTGAGTGAAAAAAAAAGAAAAGAAAAGATTTGAGATCATAGTTCAACCAACGTCGATACAAGGATTATTTTTGGCATCAAATACCCTCATCTGATATTCATCTTTAATTGTCCCAAGAAAGGTTAGGGGGTGAAAGAGAAACCAAGTTAAATAACAATTCACAACTGGCACGTTTGCCTCCTTTCCAGCCTCAACCGTATGGTATAATTACATTGTAAAACCAGAGAATCATTCCGAATGACATCAACGAGATATGTCATGTGATGTTCTCATGAAATGATCGGCTGCCGCAGGTCATTCTGAAAATTTTCCCAGGATTTTGATTACTAAGCCAATTTCACATGATGACGACCTGCTTGGTTCAACATTACACAAAAGACAACTATTAATTGTCAGGAAATGAAATTACATATCAACTTATAATTTCGTATGTGGTACTACTTCTATTAAAAGCAAACATACACATAGAACAGTTGTATTAATAACTTGGTTTTCTTCCCTATCATGCCAAGAGTTTCTTCAATTTATAAGCAAATAAGCAAAGGGAAGCACGATACTCATGTAACAGACCCGTGAATAATTACCTTGTAGATAAGAACAAGACACTACATTTTGGGCGTATAGCAGAATAACTTTTCTAAAAGTAGATATTAATCTTTACCTTAAGGTACCAACTGGTTTCGTTAAGCTTAACAATCGAAACAGAGTAATGTCGTTAAGTCCCTGCTACAGCTTTCACTTCAGAATCTGTCTTTCCCTGGAATAAATTATTATACAGAACAATCAGAAGTAGAATTCACGTAGAAGTTTATTCTACAGATTTTCTTCAACAGTGGGAAAAAATAACTGACCAGCATAAAGAATAATCCATCATAGGGTTTTTTCAATTTGAACATATCTAGTGTCTCAACAATCAAAGGCTCAAAGCTAGACTTAACTCACCCACACTTCCTTCCCAAGCACAAAAAAGCATAGGCTGTTGATTTGATAGAGTCAAGCACTTAATTATGCACTATGGGGGATGGTGGTATGCCTAGCGGCTTTGAATTCCCATGTTCAAAATAAGGACAGTGGATTTATTATTCATTACTGTTTAAAATGCCATTAAAGTATTCAGTTTGCTGTCCAGAATAATAATGCACAACATCTGTCCCAAGATGAGAATCAAAGACATAAGTTCCTGGGAGTCCTTGACTAACCTCAGAAGGATGGCTCTTTCTAATCTTCCTAGTGGGAGTCCTCATGGTAACAAATTCCTCAGCTGCAGTTGGGTGAATACCCACGGTGGCATCAAAGTCTGCCTTAGTCAAGCCAGCTTTAATGGCAACTGCGAATCCCTGGGTTAAGCACTCATAAAACCAAGTGAATTGAAAATTCGCAGATAATTAACCAAAAGAAATTTAGAAACAGCTGTAGCAAAGACAAAAACCTGCAAGATTTCAGGAGAATCTTCTCCACACATGTGCAAACCCAGAACTTTTTGTGTTTTCGCACAGACTATTAATTTCATAAAAGTCCGGTCTGGTAGACCAGACAGAGTAGCCTTTAGTGGCCTGAAATTTGATGTGAAGATGTCAACATCACCATATTGTTCAACAGCCTGTGCAAATCAAGGACGTTGTGCATCAATAAACCCTCAAGTCAAAAAAAACATTGGAAGAGCAATAATCTCAATGGGTTCAGACACTTCAGAGTTTTGTCACCTGTTCCTCGGTAAGGCCAACTTGGCCAATTGGTGGCTGGGAAAACACAGCAGAAGGAACATATCTAGAAAAAGAACGAAAACAAAATAGTTCAGTTAGGAAGCTATGAGTTGAAAAAAAAAATTGCTATATGTTAGCACCAATAAGGGATTCAGCGATCAAGTAAAAATTTAAAGGAAATGTGAAACAGAGCTAAAACACAAAATATGCACTGATGAATGGACTATCAGGCTCCGTTCTAAACTTGTACAAATATGTTCAGAAAATTAAAGATTGAACACTTAAAAGTAAACTGGTTTCAATATTTCCGTATACAAATATTGATTTGAGCGTGAGCCACAGGTGAGCCACAGATATTAGCATAAATGAAAACCAAAATTCATACAAATGAATTGCTCACAAAATCAATCCACAATTGGTTATCATGCATATCATGTTCATAAAATTTTAAATTAATCTGAGATTATTCCAAATTAGCTAATTATCATAAATTTATTCAAAAAATATTTTTAAGAATAGTTGTTTACATATTTATAATTCTACAGATTTTTAACAATTGGCCAGCAAGATCAACATGATAATTATGCAACTCAATTTAAATTGTTGCGTTCAAGGTAATACCTATCTATAAGAACAAAGAAGTCATTTGATGATATAAGTGTGTAAAGACTCACTTACTGCGTCACCATAAATGTAACAAAAATGTGGACTCGGGGCCAGATAAAAGATACTTTCAGAAGCAATACAGCTTCGTTACAATAAATTAGTGCAGGTTGTGGATTGAGTATATTCAGCTAATTTTTAACTGATTTAACTAACACTGAATTTCAATAGATGTCCCGATATTTGAGTGGGAAAACAAACAGTAATCCAGCAGGACAAAAGCTACCCTCCCACGTTTTCAATCATTGTACCAAAGGATTATCAATGGTTTTATTGCATGATGCCTTATGCTACAGATACCTATAATCAGGTTTTGTTGGCTCATTCTGAAACAGTGTTTTTGCTAATGCCATTCCCTCCATCAAAGCAACTGGAGTGAGATTTATCCTATCTGTAACATCACCGACTGCCCAAATTGAAGGAACTGATGACTGAGAATATTCATCAACCTGGATGAATGGGAGTGAAAAGAAGCAGAACAGTCAGACTGGTTGATCATATGAATAAGTATTCCACAGAAACCCAAAGAAAGTGTAAACTACCTCTATTGCACCACTTTTAGCTGTTTTCACGCCAACAGACTCCAGTCCTAAATTCTGCAATGAAGTTGCATGTTATAAATACATCTACTATATTCTCTTTCTCTGTTCCATGCTTATAATAGAGGATACAGTTTCACAGGCAAAATGACGTAAGAAAATTCAAGAATAAGATAAGCAACCCCTAAGAAAACCGTGCCAACTAAGCAGTGTGTGTAATACACTGTAGCTCAAATGTTCCAAATCCTTGATGTTCATGTTCATTGGAAACTTAAACGCTGAACTGAATTTATAATCCTTGAAGAGATTTATTCTGAATCCCAAGTGTGCATTAAAAGGAACAAGGCTAAACCTATAAGCACTGAGTGAAAACTCCCATTTTCAGCATTGACATTTGTGTTCGAACATCCACAGAAAAATAGAAACACAAAAATAAAAATTCAAACCTTAGTATTAGGTCTGCGGCCTGTTGCAAACATGATGTGTGAGAAACCTTCCACTGTCCCCTTGTTGGTCTTCAAAGACAATGAACCATCAGCTGACTTCACGATAGCTTGGGGAGACGCCTCAGTATGGAACTCAATACCTCTTAGAGACATCTGTTCTGCAACAAAATCTCTGATCTGCACGCACAGTTCATAAATTGAACCTGACGAAAGAGAATTTATGTGGTAGCCAGTGAATTATGAAGTATACCCATGGTTCAATGTTTACCTCTTCATCAAATCCCCGCAAAACTTTTTTTTGCCGTATAAATACATGAACCTCGCTTGTCAAACCGTTGAAGATACCAGCAAACTCCAGTGCAATGTAACCACCACCAACAATAGCTATTTTCTCTGGTTTAGAAGGCAAATCAAGGGCAGCATCAGAATCTATCGCATGTTCCCTTCCAGGGATATCAGGAATGAAGGGGCGTCCCCCTGCCGAAACTAGAATGTGTTTGGCTGAATATAGCTTCCCATCGACATCAACCGTGTGAGGACCTACAATCTGCGAATGGGTTACAAAATGCATCAACCCCATAAACTACAAATACTTTATCCATTCCAATCAGAAACCTACTTCATATTTAGTGTGTGCTTGCATTAACTTATTTTGTATTTAAAATAACTTACAATCAAAACCAGTACTAGAAGCTTTCTAAAAGAGTGTTTTTGTCCAACACACTGAAACTGTTAGTTTGCTTTTTGATTAGGCTTATATTTTGTTCAAAACAGGTTATAATAATCAAAATCTTCTTAAAAACGTGCAAAACGAGATTGTTTATTGATCGAATCCAAAGAAAAAGCCACACCTTTCCACGGCCTTCAATCAGCTTAACATTAGCATTCTTCAAGATATTCTTGTAGATACCAGTGAGACGCTGCAACTCTGCGTTCTTGTTAGCAATCAAAGTACTCCAATCATGCCTAGGCTCACTCTCATACTTCCATCCAAAACCATTACTCTCCTCAAACTCATGAGAGTATTTCGAAGAGTACACAAGCAGCTTCTTCGGCACGCATCCCCTCAACACACATCTGCATTGCACAAACGCACACAAAAACATCGTAATTGAAGATTAATTGCTCCAAAAACTAACGCATGAAAAATCTCAACAAAAAAGAAAAAAAATGATCATTGATATGAAGCTACAACAGTGTAAAGTGTAAAGTCGTGTTGTAATGAGAAAGGTGAAGGTGAATGAGAACTCACGTTCCGCCGACGCCGCCGGCGGTTTCGGAGGAGATGGTGGAGAAAGGGAGCTCGCAGATGGCGACGGAGGCGCCGTAATTGGCGGCGAAGCGGGAGGCGCGGACGCCGCCGCTACCGGCGCCGATGGTGAAGAGGTCGAAGTCGTAGCTCTGGGAGTCGGCGGAGGAGGAGAAGGTGGCGCGGCGGCGGCGATGGTGGGAGGGAGAGAGTAGGGTTTTGCGGAGAGAGAGAGGGGCGGGGGAGGAGCAGGAGGAGGAGGGAGAGAGTGGGAGGGTTTTGGAGAAGAGAGCGTGGAGTGTTGTTGGAGAAGAGAGGGAGCTGAGCGTCTTTGGGGTCGTCGCAGTGAGAGAGGTAGCCATTAGCGCTGTTGCCGCCGCTCTGACTCTTTTTCTGTTTCGTTGCTGCTTCTTTGCTTTTGATTCTGTTTCCGATGAGTTGGTTAGCGTGGTCGAAATTGGATTTGGATTCTGTTATTATTTTTTAATTATTATTATTATCGGGAAATTTGAAACGTGGTGATTGGTTGTCAAATCTGTCTAAATTTGGTGATTGGTTGTTTAGATCCATCGAAAAAAAAAAATCAATTTGTTTAATGGTTTGGGCTTATTATTCATCATTCTCTTCCGTTATTTCTAATTATTTTTGGCTGATTGTATGGGTATAATCCATGACGGTGTTATTTCTAATTTATTTGGGCTTTATATCCCGAAGTTTATGGATAAAAAAGAGTTTCATAATTAACCTCTCTTAAAAATTAATAGGATCAACCTTTAGACCTTCTAATAGTGGAAATTATAATTTCATGTCATAAATAATCTTTCTTCAAAGTTATTGGGTAAAGGAGCATGAATAATTTTATATATAAAAGTTCAGCGACTTGAGTTCATGATTTCGTGAATCAAAGTTAAACCAAGAGTTTGAACTCATTTACTAAATGAGTCGAACATCCATCACCACGTTCTCGTCCGTTGCCTTGGAAGCCGGGTTAGTAGCCAAGGACACGAACGAGGATGCCGTTTATTAAGTGGTCTTGGGTCCAACATAGATTTGATATTATCGTTTATGTTTAGTATTGAACAACTATGTCAGCAAATTTTGAGTTATGAATAAATTGTTTGGATTAATGGTAATGTTTTATTTTCTTTTTTTGGTCTTCAGCCTTACGATTGTGGGTTTTTTCACCAAAGAAAAATAATAAAAGATTATTTAAGGATATGCACTACTGTACACATTATTGACGGATCTACACCGGTTTTGATATAAAAGTAATACGTGACATAGTCTCACGTATTTTATAACACGTGATACTGTGCCACATATTCTTTCTATTACTAACTGAACAGAATACATTGGACTGTCTCACATATTCTATTCATAATACGTGAGACAGTCTCACGCATTATGTGTCCGCGCCCTTTAAATACAGAATGCCAAAGGTCCTTGCTCAAAATATACAATAGTCTATTTTTGAGTAAGTTATACTTTTTCATCTGTGAAAAAAATGTCTGGAAGATATTACTTACTTATTCACTATAATTGTGAAATTATTCAAAATTCCTAAGATGGAGTCAAGTTTTGTGCTCAAAATCCAGTACTTATTAGTGTGCATTCATCCATGAGCCTTTCTGAGGTTCACAGCAAAATTCTTCACAAGTTAAGGAAAGAAAATAAGCAAATAACTTAGATGATATATCAGCTCCCTATATTGATCAATCAAGGTGCGATGCGGTATGGAAGTTGTAGCATTGATACTGATGATGACTTGATGATGATGTTTGATTGCCATAGTCAGTTTCGCGACCACATGTTATGGAGGTATTTGTAGTTGTGGAAGGTATGCAGTTGAGTTCTAAAGGATCAAATCCCGTTCAAGCTTTTGATAAAGCAACACTGGCTCAGCATTGTAGAATAATTTCAAGAGAAAGTCCAGTACAAAATGAAAATGTTGGACCAGTGAATTTGGAAGAAGGGGCCAGTGGGTCGATCTTGAGAGAACTTGCGGCCGAAAGAGGTAGAGAACTTGAACTGGATGATCTAATTGCAGGCTATGAGCCGTATAATAAAATAATTTCTGAAGAGGAGCCGAACGACGTTAAAATCTGATTATACTATTTGAAGTTTGTTATATATTTTGTAGTTAATATATTTTTTAATGTTGTGCAAATCTTGTTTATGAATTGGGGTTTTATAATTATCTAGTGGAATTTGTTAAAATTTTTACTTTAGCTTATAAATTTACAGATATGGATTATAAACTTTCATCTATGGATTGTTTGTTATAATTTTTTAGTGCCGCAAGATGATAATGATGATGACGAGATAGTGCCCCCTACCTAGACCCAAACATTTATCATACGCAGTGAAAGTGAACAGGTTGATCACTATTCAATTGTGAATATGGAAGAAGCTCAGGTGAGCATGGAGGGGGGGTTGAGAGGCACTGTGGATAGTGGATACAATGTGCAATTATCGGGAGATTCTCCTTTGTAAGAGGGGCAACAATTTCCCAATAAAGAGTCAGTACTACTTGCAGTAAAAAATTATAGCATCCGAAAGGGTGTTGAATACAAAGTCCACGAGTCAAATCAAACAAAATATCAAGGCAAATGCAAGCACTTTGGGAATAGATGTAATTGGAGCATCCGCATCACGTATAGACGGAAGATGGGGGTATGGGAGGTTCGAAAGTACAACAAAGAACATACTTGCTTGGCTAGAGGAGTTTCACGGTACAATTCCCACTTGGACGTTGATGTCATCACTTCTTGCATATTTTCTTTGGTTGAAGCCGACTCGATAGTCCCAATTAGAGTGTTGCAAGCCTCAGATCATGATGACTGCATAATCTGTGCCTCCGTCGCCTGTGGGCCCAATGGGAGAACATCTCTCTTAAGCCAGTCCATGAAGAGTGTGTTCTTATACACCCTCCGATAATCCTCCGATGGCACCCTCCCTAGCAGGTGATCACAAAGCTCTCATATGTCCATACTATCATGATGGAGAGTCCATGAACCCGTGCTACCACTAACTGGTCCCCCATCCACTCGCATTCCTAACTGGAATACAATATCCTATAGAGTGATAGTGCACTCACCCACTGGCAGGTGGAAAGTGTGCGTCTCAGGTCTCCAGCGCTTCACAAATGCCGATAGCAATCCGTTATCGTACTCTCAATACAGAATCTGTGAAGCATGCCAAAACCTAGCCTGCATCAAATATGGTTGAATACGAGCATTAGGAGCTGCGCGATGAAAGTCAGATCTACCGCGCAAAACTCGACGAGACTACAAAGAAGACATACAAAGAAAAAAATTAACTTTTCAATAGAGCAACTTAAATAAAAAGAGTCATAACTTTATAAATTGATAGCATATAAAGGAATATGAAAGATTAAGGATAATTTTGCCATATTCGGCTTTTATAAATCTAAAAACAAAGCTAATTTAATTTTATATCTCTAAAACTGATGGCATATAAAAAAGAAATATGAAAGATTAAGGATAATTTCTTTTTCTATTCACCTTGTAAACCAAACAAATCTACTAACCTATGATATTAATTTTTTGTTAAAGTTAATCACTATACTAAAAAAAAAAGGAGACCACAAAAAAAATCAACTTAAAAAAATTATTGGAATAAAGTCATCAACTTAAAAAATTGGAGACTCGTACATAAGTCTTAATTATTAAATTTGCCACAATATTATTTATTTTTTTTTAAGATTTTATATTATTTATTTATTTATAAATTTTTTTATTAAACTAACCATTACATAAATTTTTTTTTAAATTAACCATTACTATTGGCTATGAAGAATAAATATTATTATGGAAACTATTTTTATTTTTTTCTAACTACCAGTTTATTTATGAATTTATTATTCCCAACTAAATTCTAAATGCGTTTCTATTACACTAAATTATGTTTTCATAAATTAATATTGATTAATTTAATTAAACTTAATTAACTACTTTTATCAACAAATTAAATTCATTTTTTTAAATAAACTAAATCTAAATCCAAATTAATTTATTAACTAATTACTCTAAAAATATAAAATTAAATCATTTAACGATACAATGCAAAGAAATAATATTAATTTCTTAACTTACACGTGTTGCCAAATTTACTGAGATATGTTCGCATTGATCTCTCTGGTAGATATTGTTATTTTCAACCATATTGAATTCTTTTATGTTTTCTCTTTAAACTTTTCTCTTAACTTTTTCCTCTTTCTTTAGTATAATACATGAGGGTGGTGGTCTCCCACTTTTTATAGCGGGTTAGTATAGAATACGTGAGACTATTTCACATATTATAAACATAATACATGAGACAATCCAAAAGTATTACGTTCATTGTCCAACAAGAAGAATACGTGGTACAGTGTCACGTATTATGTTCAACTTCCTTACATACAATACATGACACAGTGTCACGTATTGCTTTTATACCAAACGGGTGTATATCCATTATTAACGTGTACATAGTGTATATTCGTAAATAATATTTTTTTTAATTTTTCTTTGGTAAAAAAGCCTACGATTGTGCTCCTATTAACGCTATGGCTGAAGGATTTATTTTTTGAAAGAAAAAATTTAGTAGCTATTTTTTTCCTTAACTATGTTCTAAGAGGAATAAGGCTCCGCTAATGAATCAATAACTACTAATAAAGTTGCCGTATTACGACTTGCAGTGTGAGATGATTAAGATATTACGACAATGTCGTGCCATTTCAATCCATTGGCTGCATGACGGTTTGGTTAATTGGGTTATTGGGGTGAATGTTAGTGAATAACAAATATTTGATCAGGTTTTAAGTTCCAAACTGCAACTGCGTTGCAGCTTAATATTACGATTTTGCAAATTTCGAGTCCTTTACAGAGAAACTGCAGTCAGTCGGACTGTTTTAGCTGAATTTTTTCTGGTAATCATCCACAATTTTTTGTAGTTGCAATGCAACCGCGACCAGATTGAAAAGTCTTAACAGGTGTGATCTTTTTGTTTCCAATTATCTTATTCCTCTGGATGCTATAAGCAGCAGTTACAAATATGGTGATCCCTCCACTTCGCTACTTTCCACTTCCTTAGCAGGAATGCAATGCTTTGTGTGTTAGTGTAACAAATTAAACAACTACAAGAAGCAAGCAAAGAAGCGATGTGAAAAGTTTCAGATAAGAGGAAATCAATATCTCAGAAGTTGGAACAGATACACAATAGTTTTTTAGTACAACAGAGAAGGACTGAACACTTCGCAATTTCTACACTGCATAATCACTTAGGCTTTAGAGGGACAATCCAGACTCCTCATCCTCTTCAAGACCAGAAGTGTAGACAAAGTAGAGAGCCCATATAAGACCAAAGACACCGAACAGGATCCAAGCAAGGAGGTTGTTGCTAAGCCCAAAAGGAAGACCTGTTCCTTCAGTGCTCAGCCTCTCATCCACCAAAGCCATGGCCGGGCTGGACATGGTTGCAGCCAAAGCAGCAGCCATCAATGATGCCCCCATCCCCATGTTGGACCTGCTTTCCTGCACAGAAGGCTTTCCCTCCATGGAGCACCTCACTCTTCCCACCTTAGTCATTGCTGGCAACCCTGTAATGTCTCCAATAAATGAATGATGCCAGTTATTTCATCATCGTCATCCAAAACACAACTACCAGTTTAAACATGTATGTCTCTGAAATTGCTAATGAGATGAGACATGAGTTCCAGAAAGAAATAAATTTCTCTTCCAGAAGGCAATTAAGGAAAAACTTACCAAGAACTGTAGAGGATGAGACCCCAAGAGGTCGCTTGTGCACAAGACCTGCGCGGGTGATCGATGGTGTGGTGGTGCTAGCAAAGATGGTTGCCATTTTTCTTCGCTATTGATTAGGAGTATGGCTAGGAAATTTCTGTGCAGACTGCAGAATGTTGATAGTTTATTCCATATGAGTTGGCAAATCTGTCAAAATCATTTATTATTGGTGCATAGTCTTCCCGTGCACCACAAAGCGTGGATAGATTGAAAACCCCTCGTTCGATATCCCTATCTGCAAACTACCAATAGCTTTTTTCCACGTGTCATGTAATCTGTTCGATGACCAATATCTCACTCACAAAATCGAAGCTTCACTCTCCCTCTCTCACTCATACGAGTTTTAGTGACAACTAAATACTTAAAAATTGTTGCTGACACCTCAGCAAATCTACACCGAATAAATAACATATATTGATGGTTAAAGTCATAGACGACGCGAACATGAATTACAGTTGAGCACAACACAAGACCAAGGTATCGGTGAGGCATCATTCAAGTGGCAGCCCTCATTTTCAACAATTATGTAAATTTGCTCCTCAAGTCCCAGTCTGCGCGTGAATTAATGGTGAAGAAGTAACATAACTTAGTAGAGGAGGGAGATGAATTATGTACACAACAACCAATAATAGTATCTGCAACCAGCTAAAACGCCTATGTGATGTTTATTTCTTCTTCATTGTCACTATAAATAAGCTAAGCTCCTAAACAGATATGTGTGGAAAATTTTGATGAGCTATGAAGGGCTTTACAAGAAGAATTGCCAAGAACAAAGAAGGAATCGACTGAAGCGGGAAATTAATGTGCCAACAAACTGGTAGTTAACAACACAAGCCAGGTAAAGCAATAGTGGAATTTCGGGCTACGCCTGGAGATTGCACCGTTGCAAAAATGGGTGATCAAAATTCATAAATTTGGTCCAATAAGTCTTGTATCTTCCCATCGCAATATCCAACCATGGCTTCCTAATTCCATCATAGTGTATAACGGCAGCCCGCTTGATCTCATTTCTATCAACACCCGAATCATAACCAAGGCCAAGAACATGCCACCGCCGGTCCAAAACCATTGTCTTGTTATAAAAGGTGAGCCAGCCTATTGGAAGACTTCCAATGTTCCACAATGGCCTCTTAGAACCCTGCAACCAGTCACCAAGACAAACAAACAAACTACTTTAGATTATCATTGCGTCATAATTGACAGAAATTGACTTTCGTGACTTTTGTGCTCCATCTAGCTGCAATTGAATGAGAAGTTAGAAAAACTCCCCAATAGTTGGAAATATGAAATCAGTGCTTTAATGCCATGGGGACATCAAATCCTTGACCTCCCAATGTTAATCTAGCCTGAGCGCAAAAAATCACGATAAAGAAAATTCCCTAATAATTAGAAATATGATACTGCTGCTTTAATGTCATGGGGACGTCAAACCCTTGACCTACTACTGTCAGTCTAACTAGAGGGCAAAAAGTCATGATAAGTGGCCATAAATTGCTAGTTTAACCATTGTAATCAAACAAAAGAAAAGTATGCTCAAGGATTGATACAATCAAATTTCAAGGGAATAGATAGATACTGATGATGACATTTTAACTCCCTATTACTTTTTCAATGCCCACATTTAAATGCAGGAATGCTGGAGGTATAAAATTTGTTGGAAAAAAAATTGAATTTGCTGGGGGCATAAAAAAAGCTTACATGTGAATAAATAAAAAATAAACTAGAACTCTACAACAAAGCAAAGACATTTTTGTAACCATACCATTTGCAGATATTTGTGATAGACAGCAGTTAAATTATGTCTCCTCCACCCTTGCAAATCAAACAAATTCATCCCAAATGCCCATGTGCAAGCGTTGGCATCAAACCTCTTTGCAATGTATGGATCTGAGAAGTTTATGAACATATCCATCCTATGAAATGAAGTTTCACCTTCCTCACAAGTCCCAACTGCTGCAATTACTTTTCCATTCATATTAGCATTCCATAGTTGACTAAGATCTTGTTGCACCACCACATCATGGTCAAAGAGCACAATCTTATTTAGAGCAGGGAAGATTTCTGGCATGTAGAAGCGCAGGTAGTTCAATTCAGAAGTATATCTCAGATCACTAGAATTATATTTCCTGAAGGTGTTGTACTTGGACAACCATTCAAAGTTGTCTATGCTCTGTATGTGGATTGTGGCTTTGCCAGGAGGGTTTAATAAGAACCACATTGAGATTGCTGGAAAGTAGAGTGAATTGGTCACTACATGGAAAACAAGTTTCTCCTCCTCCTGCATTTTAAAGTTATTGTCAAGCTTTCTCACCACTACATAGATGCTAACAAAAAAAACCAAACTGCATCCCACTAGGTTGGGTTAGCTATATATATCAACTAATGACATTATCATTATACTGGATAGAAATTAAAAAGAATAGAGTGCCGAAGAGAAAAGAGAAATTAAAAAGGATTCTCAAGATAAGAGACAGGGTTCTAGCCAGGACAAGGAATCTGCATTATTCAGGGAAAATATTACTTTACTTTAGGGTGTGTTTGATTGGGAAGTAAAAATGAGGGTAAAAATTACCTAGATGAGTTGCATGTGTGAAATAGGTAAATTTTACCCTCAATTTTACTCTCCCACCAAACACACCCTAAGGGCAATTCACATAGCTTTCCTTTCTCAATGAATCTCTTGTGTTTGCAGCAAGTTAGACACTTCTACATAAGTGCTGAGAAAGCTGATAAGGTAGCAAGTGCTCATTCTCACCAGAAAATTAGACACTTCTACATAAGTGCTGAGAAAGCTGATAAGGTAGCAAGTGCTCATTCTCACCAGAAAATCATTGTTTCCTCATTAGTTAATGGTTTATGTGATGTTATTAGTAATGATTTTCCTTTCTAAATAAATCAACCTACTTTGAAGATCAGTAGAGAAGCAGATATAGGTGTTGAATGTCAAGACATAAGGGAGGAATTTCAAAGGAATTTTGATTTAGTAGTGACATTCCATCATGAAAGAGCATATATCTTCTTGCATTTTTACTGGTTTGGATTCTTGAATTCTGCAATAAGTTCCCCCAAGAGCTGCCAACCAAAGCAGCTAAAAACTAAATGCCAGGTAAAATGCATCATAGGTTCAATAGAGGATGAGAATGAGAACAAGTGGTATCAAATCACTAATCATGCATTCTTACTTCTTTATCTTACTATAACCCACTCCAAAGGTAAAAATGCTCAAACATAAAACAAGCACTATGTGTTACTTATTTACTATAATAAGCGTAGAAAGCACTTTTTGCTGAGGTGCAGGAGATTTAAGGGACATTCCCTATCCAAAGTAACCACTAAGGGACTCAAAATAAGCTTCCCTACTTTGAAAGCAAAAAAAAAAAAAAACAAAAAAGCCAATTCATGCAAATGAAAAGGTATTTACCTTGGCACTAGAGACAGTAGAGTTAACAACCACTGCACATGCTAGAACATTGTCAGAGAAGACAGCATAATGATAAAGTCGTGGGTCGTGAATATTTTTTTCATTTGGGAATTTCCTCTCCTCAGGAGTGAGGGCAAAGTAATCAGCAGTCAGCCGCATAGAAAGACAGTGAAGACCTTTTGGGGTGGTCCTTGCAGCAAGATGAACAAGATATGTTTCTTGATATCGCTGAGAACGAAGTTGCTCTTCAGCATTAAGATTCATTGCACGGAGCTTAGCAGCCATAGCAGAGCAGTCTGGAAAAGCTCGGTGGGCTTTAGATAGTGTAGCCTCCATGCGCCTCATTTTCTGCAAAGCACTGTGAACTTCACTTGTTTTCAGATTGAAAAATATCTTAATTTTATTTTAACAGTTCATTTCACATAGAAGTTCTACTGAATGCTTTCTCCATCATTACTTTAGTATTGAAGGACAAGCAGTTGCCAGATTTTCAGAGACTGGAAACTGAACTTCTGAGAAAAAACTGATGTTTTAATCTTTGAAAAACATGTTGAATAATGTGACCCCACGACTTCTAATTTATCAACTGAAACCTTGTACATTTAATTTGCTTCAACTAATCCTCATGTAAAATCAAAATGCATGGATTCAGCAGAGAAAATTAGTTGTAATAATGGTATATCTTTGAAGGTCCAAACTAAGCATCAGTTTCCTCTTCAGTTTATACATTGTAATCAGTAAACACTAGCAATGATTTTTTAACTAAAGGTGCGTTTGTTTCTGATTTTTTTAAAAAATAATGCTCAAAATAATCTATTTTTACCTTTTAAGTAAAGCTGATATGAATAGCTTCTATGAAAAAATTATTCTTTTACGTGAAAAAAATCCTTTTTCTGGCCAAAAAAAAAAAAAATCCGAAACAAATGCATCCTAAGTGCAGGTGCAGAGAAATCTTTACCTCCTTGAAAGATCTGAATCCCAGGTGGCTTCTCCAACTGCATGTTCCATCTCTCTTATTCGCAGCTTCAACTCCTTGACCAAGTGAGAGTTGCTGCTTGGCGGAGCAAAGCTCAAGTATGCTCTGGCTCTAATAATTTGATCCTTAATCTCTTCAACCTTCTGATTTCTAATTTCATGGGATTGAGATTGTGAAATCTGATGACGTTGGCTTGCTTTTTGATCAGATTGCTTATTTATCACTTCAATATTTTCATCTGTCATTCTTTGAGGGTGGGTGAATATATTCTGACTCTGCATACCTTTTGAATCAGATTTCTCCTGCAAATAAAACCAAATCAACAAATTAATATAAGATTGCTAAGATAAATTTCTCTACATCCAATTGCATTTGTATATTCCTCAAATATATTTAGGCACATAGGGAATATAAAGTTTGTCACCATGAATGATAGTTACTCCCTCCGATTGGAAATAACTGTCCATTTGGACAAACTGATACATCATTTCCCTCGTCAGTGGAGACCTATACATCTAGTTAGAGACATGGAACAGCAAAAAATGACATTATTTATTTTCAAACATGTAACATGCAAATGTCCTTTCCAAAATGGATTAGGATCATCTAAAGTTTACAAATCAGAGTTTAAAGTGGGTACCCATTGATTATACAGTTGAGAAAGTTAGAATTTGTTTAGTTTCTGTTTTCATTTTATGTTTTCAATCTGTTTTTGGTTTCTTCAGGACTTTGTGAAAGTTATTGTGAAAACAAGAAAATACTACTTTCTATTATCATTTCCTGTTTTGACTATTCCCTTCACCAAATCCTAACTAATAGGAATCAAATGAAAAATAGAAAATAAAAATAGAAACCAAGCACGTCCTTAGTTCCCAATTTTCACAAATTGATAGATTGCTTTCAAGTTTATCATTTTATACAAATTAAAAATTTGAATTGTTATTTTCTTTTCCCACTAAGTAGATAATACACAACATACTTATAACTAATTTCTTGCATTATTTTAAATTACTCCAATAGCAAGTTAGCTCCCATCAGGCCATGGATATTGAAGCCAAAAGCAACCAACATGACCTTGCTATCATCAATAACAGCATAATTATGGGCCTCATTTGTAAAAGTTGGCTTGTTTGGAAAACCTCATGAGTAACTAAATTGTCAAAGGCATTCAAACTTCCCCTCCAAGATAGTGGATGGAATCCACCTTTAGGGATGAATTGATGGTGTTCAGCAAGATAAGGAGCATTTAAAGGTACTAAGCTAAAGTTCAACACATAACCAAAATTTCAGATTGAAACTAAAACTTTGAGGCTATACTTTTTGGTAATTTTACACCCACATTATAAGAGCAGCAATTAATAGAGCATTCTATATCTGGTGAATTACATGATAGATCAGTCAGGTAAACATGAGTTCTACTATTTAGATTAGTGAAAAGATAAAGCAGATAATAATTACACTCTTCAAGAGGTAAGAAAAAAAAAAAAGCCCAAGCATAGGATCTGATTCATGATCCTAATCAGCACTTACATGTGGTGGAAGAAGTTGCTACATGTAAATAAAAATCTCAAACATGCATATCAGATAAGTTATTTTTTATGTCAATTTGGACCATTTTTCATCAACTATCACATAAATGCACACAGGTAATCTTTTTGTGGAAAAAAAAAAAAAAAAACTTGTGCTTTTAATACAAAATTACAATAATGTCTTTGAATCATGAACATTCAATATATGAGATGAAAACTTTAAAAATTGCAAGCTCGTGGACTTCAATTTTTAATGTAAGTAATTCAAAAGAATTAGTAAAAACCTTATTTCCATCCATGGAGGATGATCCTTTCTTCTGAGCTTCCTGTATTTGTCGTTTGTCATGTTCTAATTCTGAAATTTGACAACAGTGAAAATGTCAAACAGTGATGCAATGCTGAGGGGAGTGCGATCATGCAAACCGCCCAAAAATTAAGAATAATAAAGTTCACCTACAGATACCAACCATTTATTTCCAAAAGGTTACTTCTGCTCCCCTCAATTATAGTCTCCTCCGAATCATCAATCGTTTCTGAATTGTTCCTACTTGTTGAACCAAAATCATTTTCTCTATAAACAACCTGCTTTGGCTCTTCTAACTCTTCAGTGCCTTCCTGAATTGACCAAAAAAGGCCCAAAAATCACAAGCATAAATATCAATATCTTTATTATCCAATCCAAAGACTTAGCACATCACCGGGAAAACTTTAAGCAAATCTTCCAATACCTGTTCTATAGCATTCAACTTCAAAGGATCTGTCCTGTACGTCTGCAACAAACAAAAAAGAATCAAATCAACTTCCATGGCAGAGAATCAGTAGCTGCAGAAGTTCAATCGGCAGCTGAGGAAGGATAGCACAAATCTCTTCCACTGGAAATCATCAAATCACAAAATATCAGATTATAATCCAAGAAAGCACAACGATTTTGCTGAGCTGTCGGTCCGCAAACTTTTTTCAACTCGCCGACACTAAAACAGTTTAATTAGAAAATACAATAAACAAATTCTTTCACTATATAGTTCTTCTTACTCATTTTCTTTCCCAGCAACCAAACAGGTTGTTGAACTAGAGACGCAATTCAACTAAACAAACAATTTAATAAAAAAGAAGAATAAATTAAACTGATCAGAGGCTTGAGGAGCAGGATTCTTACGACACTCGACAAATCATCAAGAAACTCTCTTCTTCCTGAAAAACGAAATTCACAGAAACACAACAAGTCAATTAAAACACAGAAAAAAAATGGATACAGAGAAATCGGAACACGCAAACATGCTTGCAGAAGAGGGAATTGAGTTTTTTTACCGTCGGGAGTGAGGACTTTGAGCCTGTGAGAGACGAAGACGAGAGGAGCGAGGACGGAGAGAGATAGCAGAGCGAGGATCAGAGTCCTCTGCCACCGGCGAATCTGCTTCATCGGCGGCAGCTTTCGTCACCGGCGGTGGACAAACCGAATCGTTCTCGAGAAGCACATTACAGAGAAATTCAATTCAATTCAATTCAATATTATTGCAAATTCAATCCGCTGATGCTTCGAACGAAAGCAAGGAACACAGAGCCCTAGGGTTTTCAGTTATTCGCTTTTAGCTTTGGTCTTTTTAGAGAGAGAGAGAAGGAGAGAAGAAGCAGCTGCAACCATATTCTCCCCTCCTGCGAGAATTGCCTTTGTTTAATTTTGCTCTCCCTCCCTCAATCTCTCTTTCTCCCCTCTTTTTTTAACTCTTTTTTTTTTTTTTTGCTTTTTGTTCTGTTGGCATTATATAGTTTAACCCCAGTTTGACACGAGGAAAAAGAAAAGAAAAAAAAAAGTTATTTTGGGTGCTATTTATTACTATTGAATTAGATATCATAGATAACTAAAAGAAGTGAAAATTATAATCTCATTCAATAATAATAGAGCATGTGTTTAAATAAAAAACCCACACTTAGATGTCAAAATAATATTATTAATATGAAAAGAGAAAACTTACCTCAATTTTCATATCTCCATTTTATCAATTTCTCTTATCAAATATTGACACATTAATATGCAGTAGGTTTTGTCTATATATAAAAAAATGCTAGTGGATTTTAGGCTGTGCCAAAAAAATTCTCAAGTCATTGTGTGATTAGAGAACTTGACAAAATATAGGTAAGAAGCTTGAGATTAGTTTAGTCATAAGAAAATCGGCACTTTAAACCATGAGGCCCAGCTAGTTCAATTCCTTAAACATTTAATTAAGACGTGATTTGTGACAATATATGTGAAAAAGGTTTATTGTGCAAAATTTTACTTATATGACTTAAAGAGGTTTGTTGTTGCTATAGTATTAAAAAGAAAAAAAAAAGATAAAAGATAAAAAAAAAACGGTCCTTGTCCTCGATGATGATGCGGATGACAGATTACACCCTGATATGATAGTACCACTGACACCCAGCACTTTGAATTTGATTGGTTATTTTATATTAAGTAGTTTGATCGTGGGCGAGGAGAACTTTCAAAATATTGAAGATTATAATTCTATTAACATGTGTGAACGCTGCAATATTCTTTTATCAACTTGATTTTTTTTTTTATAAATATGAACGCTGTAATACGTACTAATTGAAATAGTGTATTTTATAATTTGCAATAATAATGTTTGATAGTACCGTGTTTTCAAATATGGGTCATAAATATTTTGTGTTGTTGCCTAGCTGTGTATTTTCATTTTGGCACCTGTGATGCGCCAATGAAGCCAGAATGGTCAACCTACCCAAGAAAAAGGTTACTATGTCATGAGAATCGTCCCTTGCCTTGCTTGCGGCAATTAAAATCAAACCTAACTTTGATTTTTTAGTTGTTTTTCTGAGTGAATGTTAAGATTTAATTTTCCAGTTCTAAATTGTGATTTGATTTCGTGTAATTAAAATAGGTAAACTGAAAATGAAATTACTTAAAATAAATGATCCATCCGGATATTTAGCTACAACAAATGTAATCATATTTATTTTCTTTTCATTTAATATATTAAATAGTTGAAATTAAATTTATTTATAATCTCATAAAAAAAATATATCAAATCATCCCAAATCATAAAACGAATTAATTAGTGAATGTCTACTAGTAAATTTTTCAATCTTGAAATTGAAATAAGCGTATAATTAAAATAATCATCGTCTGATTAAAAATTAACAATTTGTTGCAAATAACGACAAGATTGGTATTAGTATTCCACATACCAAATGTGTACAAAGAAATGTGGAGGGCCACCCTTTACTTGGGGCCTGATGAGGTGGGTTGTCTTTAGATTAAATCATGGGAACCGCTAATGTGCTATGACGGAAGGCATTTTCATGATGGGTTTGGGTTTCACTTTCAGCACACGTATTAATTCCCCATCGCCACATGTGTATGTGAATAAAATTATATAATAAATATATATAACATATTTTATAATTATTAAAAATGATAAATAAATAAAATTAATAGAGATTATATATCACATTCAACAATAATAAAATATATAATATAAATATTTATTATACAATTTTATTCTACTTGAAAACCGGCGCACCAAAGCATTCTTTTTCTCCCCAATTACTGTGCACTATTTTATCATTATCGACAGCGAGTTGGTCGGTTAAAAATTATTTGTTTATCTCACCCAATGGGATGATGACACGTACCTTAAGAGATCAGCCTTGCATTGAAATTAGCCCTGACTAGATTTATGGAGTTTTATTAGTCATATAACACTTTCTCCGTACTCTAATGATTACTTATTTTATAAAAAATTTAAATAATATTAATTATTTTTTAATAATACTTCTTTTAAATACTATTAAAAGAGAAAAGAGATATAAAGAAAAAAGAAGAGATAAAATTAAAATATTAAAAAAATAAAGATAATTCAATAAACTATTTTTTAATTTTTTTCTAATTTTAATATTTTTTTAATTCGGATACATATTTATAACTAAATAATTATTTATTGACAAAAAGAGTATTATGTTGTAGTATCCATTTCATTAGTAGCAAATGAAAGCAAAGAAAATAAATAACCCCAATTCATAACACATGACACTACCACCAGTTAAGTAGTATTTGTTTACTATCATAGGATAGGAAATACAGCAATAAAGACAGAAATATAGGAGATAATGGAGATAGTAGGGATAAAAATATAAATAATAAATATACATAGAAATATTATTGGAAGATAAAAATATTAAATTTTTATTTTTGTATTCTGTTCCCACATTTGGAGGTATAGAAATTTTGTGTTTTTCTGTTCCAGAACATAAAATTTTTCTATTCCAGAATAAAAAAAATTTCTGTCTCCTATTCCTATCTCCATCACTAAACAGATTTATATCTCCAATATCTCTATATATTTGTCCCAAAAACAACAAATAAACACTACCTTAATAAACTGGATCTGGATTCCGGAACAATGGGATGTGGGAACATTATCTTCAATGAAATTACTGTGCTAGCAAGTAGCAAGTACACCTATATTTTTTGGTAAGGAAAAATACAGAAACACGACAAAGACTAGGAGGATAAATCAGCCTGAATAATGCTATTGAGCTCCATTTCAGGATTGAGCCACCTGAAATACTTCAAGCCCGAAGTAGCACCAGTTTTCGCCACATGATCAGCTGCACCATTAGCAGTCCTAGAGATCAAACCAAATTGAACACACCAATTATGCAAAATCAGCTCATGGATACGCAAAAGCAAACCAAGGTCCAAGTGGTGAGGGGAAATCTGATCAATAGACACTGCCAAAAAAGCATCCAGACAATCCATGTCAACATAGACAGTACGGTATCCAAGCATCCAGGTCAAGGAAAGACCATGGTAAATGACTTCAAGCTCCACTCGAAAAACACACATCTCATTCACAGATCTCGAACAAGCAACAAACCATCCTCCATAAGAGTCACGAATTATGCACCCAAAGCCTGCTATCCCCCAATCCCAAATCACACTACCATCAATATTCAATTTAACCACACCAAGAGGAGAAGCATGCCACATTGACAAATCAACATAATTGACTAGCGAGTGCAAAATCTCATCAACCAAAAGACGAGCCCAGTGGGCCACCATTGGGGCTGACCAAGGGTTGCCCTTAGAAACCTCATGGTCACGGTTCCTCCATGTCTACTACAAAGTATCCAGAAAAAAGAACACTATTAGCACCAAGAGCACCATCTTTAATCCAAACAATCGGAGAGAAAAAAGATGCGTGTCAACGTTATTTAAAACAAGAAGAGTATCTTCTTGGCCACAACGAGGGCAAGCACTGCTAGTTGCCATGCTACGATGAAAACGAAAGAAATTGGTAGGTAAGCTACCATGAGAGCATAACCAAATTAACACCTTGACCTTCTCCGGAGCTCGCACCTTCCAAATCAAGCTCCAGTTAATATTAGGATTCCAGGGAAAAGATTGAAACAATAACCAACGATATGCATTTGTGACAGAGTAAATGCCGCTTTCAGCAGGCTGCCAAAACCAACCCATACGAGAAGAAGACTGACTAATATTTAAAAAGTCCTGCAAAAGATTCCAGAGTTGAGGCGATAAAGAGTTCCAAAGAGATGATACAAGGCCAATGCAGTATCCCACAAATTACCCATAATGAGTTGAGTATCCGAAATATGCACAACTCACATAATCTACCAAAGGAAAATATTGATCATACCAAAGGGATAGGACATAGTCAACCCCCCACGAAAAACCCTCCCGAAGCTTATGGACAGCAGAGACAATAACACGCCAGATTGGAGAAGACTTAGGTGAAATATCAATTGCGAGCTAGTTAGCACCAACCTCCTTAAAATATTTGTGGGAAAGAATACGAACCCAGAGGCTATTGTCTTGAGTCAAGATTTTCCAAACCGTTTTGCCCAAAAGAGAGACATTGACACATCTAGCTTCTCTGACGCCCAATCCACCATATTGTTTCGAAGCAATGAGAGTTTTCCAATTGACCTAGTTGAAAATCCTATGATTGCTACTACTATTCCAGATAAAGGAACGAGTTTTCTTGTCAATGGTATCACAAATCCCACTAGGAAAGGCCATAACCTGCATTTGGTGGATAGGGATAGAAGCAATCATTGACTTGGTAAGGCAAATACGATCAGCCCTATTGAGTAATCTCCCTTTCCAGTCTGCAAGTCTAGAGTTAATATTATCCAGAATATGCTGAAAATGAGCCTTCGTTACTTTACCACTAATAAGAGGGACTCCAAGGTACTTTCCTAGATCAGTAATGAAACGAATAGAGGATATGTTGGTAAAGTTATCCCTACGATGCCTCGAAACATGTTTAGAACAAAGAGCTCTGGACTTATCAAAGTTAACTTTCATACTTGAGGCAGAACACAAGGTATTAAGCATTTGCATAATGAGATGGACCTGAGAACTCTTAGCCTTGCAAAATAGGAGAACATCATTAGCAAACATAAGATGGGATGTCTTAGGCCTCCCCTGCGAAATAGAGATTGGCTTCCAATGCCCCACCTCCACCAGATTATCAATCATCATTGCCAACCTTTCCATTCAAAGAACAAATAAGAAAGGAGACATAGAGTCCCTTTGTCTAAGGCCTCAATTTGGGGAAAACCCATCTAGTTTATTGCCATTCCAAAGGATACTAAGCACGGAGGAAGAAACACACCCAATAACAAGCTGCACGGTTGCCTAGGACAATCGAAGTCAAGCAGAGTTCTTTCCAAAATGTGCTAGTCCACTCGATCATAAACTTTCTCAAGGTCCACTTTGAAAGCAAGAACCGCTTTCTTATTTTTTGTCTTCCTCACATAATTCAAAACCTCTTGAGTCATAATCACATTATTAGCACAACCGTACTGGGGATAAAACCCCTTTGCATGGGTCCAACAAGCTCCTGTAAGAAGGGTCTCAACCTATTCACAAAAACTCTAGTAATAATCTTATAAATAACATTACAAAGACTTATGGGGCGAAAATCCTTCATACATGTAGGTTGATCCACCTTAGGGATAAGAACATCCAAGGTTTCAAAGAAAGTTAGGTCGCACCTACCTCTACAAAAAACATCCTGCACTATACTGGTGACATCATTCCCAATAACATCCCAATATTTCTTCAAGAAAAGCGCATGAAAACCATCTGGACCAGGAGCCTTATAAGAGTTCATTCCCATGACAGGAGCCTTAACCTCTTCAGCAGAAACGGTTTTGGTTAAGGCTAAACAACCCTCTTGACTCAACTGAGGCAAAAGGTTGTTATTTAAGACATCTAGATCAATTGTTTCCCTTGAGCAAAAAAGAGATTGATAAAAGTGAAGGGCCTCTTGCTACAACTCTTCAAGATCAACTGACCAAAGCCCAAAATCTAGATGAAGACCCTCAACCTTGTTCCGCTTCCTTTTGACCAAAGTTTACAAGTGAAAAAACTTTGTATTTCTATCACCAAATTTAACCCAATTTTCCCAAGATTTCTGAAACCAAACGAGCCCTTCTTGGAAAAGAACTAGATTATACTCAGCCTGAAGATCCTTATTAAGTTGTTCCAAATACGGAGTGGCGGTAATCTCCAATCGATGCTGAACACTGAGAATATGAGATTCCAGCTTTTTCTTCTTCATGTGAACATTACCAAAGACCTTGGAATTGAAAATCAAGGACTCCTTCTTGACATGATGAAGACTATTCAAGGCATCATACTGCTCCTTATTCCAAGCTTGATACACCATGCTTTTGTAGAGAGGGTGAGTTGTCCAAGCTTCTTGAAAGCGGAAAGGACGCTCACCTTTAGACCTAGGCACACCAGCACAGCGGAGAAGGATTAGAGCATGATCTGAATGGGGATGACAGAGATTTTCAACAAACGCCTCCAGGAAAAGAGAACGTCATTCAGAGCACACAACCCCTTTATCAAGCCTCTTGTGCACAAGTCAATTCCCCCTAACTCTCCTACACCAAATATACCAAGGACCCACAGCCCCAAGATTTATCAAATAACAATCGTTAAGCGCATTAGCAAAAACCTCTATCTTGCGAGAGTAAAGATCACCCCCCCCTTAACTTTGGAGGAATCCAACACTTCATTAAAATCACCCAAAGCAACCCAAGGCAGCTGGAAAGTGCTGCGCGTCTGGCGAAGATAATTCCACAAAATATCTCTATTAGAAAGAGCAGGATTAGCATAAATGCGGCTGCACAACCAGGCATTACCCTCGCACACCACTTCTAAAGTAATCGCTTGAGTACATTTAGAAACACATCTGAACTTCAAGTGGCAATCAGCTGACAACATCTAAATCCCTCTAGAGTGACCTGAGACCTCAACAACCTCATACCCCAAATGCTGCCAAAAAATCTTGACTCTATCAAAAAGAACATGAGTTTCTATAATGATAACAATAGACGGTTGAAACTTATGGATAAGCTCCTTGATATGACCATGAGCTATCTTGTTGAAAGCTCCTCTCATATTCCAAGCTAGAATATTTAAATCTGTACACATCATAATAACTACTCTTGGAATGATTAAGCTCCTCACTACCTTTCATGGCTATGTTGGTCCCCTTAATACTATTGTTGCTTGACACTGTGATGATTGGCAATTCAACAATCATATTCCCCTCAACTATGGGCTTTTGTTGCTCATCTTCCTCCAATGAAGGAGAGGCAACCAGGGATGGGGGTCGCTGTCTCTTTTTGGCTGTGAAGATCAGAGTAATCTGCTTGTCTTTTGCATGCAATGATAGACCTCCAAGAGGCATTAGATGAGATTTAAGAGCACTGAAAGTAAAAGGAATATCTCTCTTGAAGGAGTTTGATGCCTCAACCTTTATATTTTTGGAATTCTGCCCTTAGCATGCACTCTATGCACGTGAATCCCAGAAATTTTAGATTTCTGCTTTGCAACCGTCTTCTTATTACTTGGTTGTTTTGATTTGTTTTTCTTATTTTCCACTGTTACCCATCCCTCCTCATCATTACTCAACGTATGATCCATGACTAGAGACTCGGGAGTAACAGTGTTAGGATCTCCCCCATCTCCATTAGATTTTCCTAGATCAAAAGACCCACTCGATCCTCCTTGATCAATGGGTTGCACAATCGAACTAGCTTGCACCATTGGTTCTACCTTTGTCAGCTCCACGTGCTTATTACCAGTCACTAATTGGGGGAAAGAGGTATTGACAGCAGCTACCTCCTTGAAACACAACCTAGCTGGATGTCCATAGCAATCACAATTGGAGCATATTAAGTGTAAACTTTCATATTCCACTTTATGCCAGTGATCTCGGATCCAAATCTCATAGTGCACAGGAACAACCAAGTCAATCTCAACACAAAAACGAGCAAAACACCCTTGTCCCACAGATTGTGTCACTGTATCAATCTTGATCAACTTGCCAAGTCCTGCAGCTATGGCCTTCAGTGCTCCTTCATGATAATAACTAAGATTTAATTTAGCTAACTTGACCCACACCATCATTTTTCCAAAACATTCTTCAGCCGAATTGAAATCCAGAGACCACTTTTTCATTACTAGATAATGATCAAAATCATCCACGGACCTCCTTCCATCACCCTGGATCTATCATCTTCCAAATCAAACTTAACCATGTAATATCCATTAGCAACATTCATGATATCAAAATCCCCTTTCAAATGCCAAAGAGGTTTCAATCTTTGTTTCATCATTGAGTAACCAATATTCTTCCCCAGCAGTTTGATGACTAACGCATCTCTCCACAGAGCTGCAATAACCTCTTCAGCCTGTGGTGTAAACATAATCATTGGCCTTTGCTTGCCTCTTTCCTCAAATTGAACTTCTGAGAGCTTTTTCTCTAAAAAATCCCTGGGTGAAACCGCTCGTGGGGATGTTCTTCCAGACAAAACTTTATCCCTAAAAGAGCAGCTGCTCCAAATTCCTCGAACATCACCTTTCCCTGCAGCCCCTCCCCCACTCACATCCTTATCACCCTCCTGCTCAACAGTCTCTTCACCATGTTTCAAAATTTCCTCCACCATTTCTCCCACTCTCGCCATAGATCCAACTCAGAATATACAATCTTCAAATGGAAATGAGAAATAAAATGAAATATGAAACAATCAAATCCCATCAAAACTAGTCATATACCACCAGAAAAGAATCTTCAATCTTGTGAGCTGATGAAAACAGACTCAGAATGAGGCAGGTACAATACTGGGATCTGCTGAGTTCTGACTCAGCACAGTTGCATGATGATGAGGGTTGTCAATCCTCAACGAAGATAACACATGGACGAGAGGAGACACAGATTGAAGTCAAAATTTAGACGGACAATAGCTAGCATACACAGACAGGACAACAGCTTCAAAACGAGATCGGCGGACGATAGTTGGCCTAGCTGGATGGAAACACAAGTTCAGGTCGTGTCTCAGATGGATGGAGGCATCTGATGGCAGCTTAGTTAGACAAGACAGAGGCAAGGTTTCAGATGGGCCACACGGTGCACGCAACGATGCACAGGCGCACGCAACGGGCGTGCACAGGGGGCGGCGCTGATCGAAGTTCGAACGGAGAGGGAAGATCTTCGAAGAGCACAACGTCGGGCGTAGCTAGAAGATGTAAAATGTTAATACATGGGCTCAGAGCGAGGCTCACTCACGGCGACGATGTGATTCGGAGGAATGATCTGGAAGGTGGTGTCGTAACGGAGAGAACCACCAGCGACGGAGAGAACCGCTAGCGACAGTGAGTTTTTTTTTTTCTCTCTCTCTCATACGCTTCTCTCTCTCTCACCGAGTTTCTCTCTCTCTCTCTCACCTATATAATTACTGATGTACGGTAGTTTGGCGTTTTCGATAAATTTATTCACACTTTCCTTTTATTTAGTGGGATATACTTAAATGAAAAAAAAAAAAAGTGAACACCTTACTCAGTTTTTCAAAATTTTTATATTGGATTATTTGGTACCATTTAATAGGAGGATAAAGACAAAAATATAGGAATAATAAAGATAATGAAGACTGAGATATAAATAATAAATATATATAGAAATATTATTAAAAAAAAATATTAAATTTCTGTCTTTGTATCTTGTCCTCATATTTTGAAGATATAGAAATTTTGTGTTTATCTACCTGGTGATAAAAAAAAAATTTATTCCCTGTGCATGTCTTCACCACCAAATAGGTTTGTATATCCAGTTTCTCTGTATTTCTGTCTCAGAGATAGTAAATAAACGCTACTTTATGTCCCTTAAAAAAAAATCGTTTGGCCCTTCAAGATTAAAAATAATTGGCACATTAATTCATCTATTAGTTTTTCATTCGTAGACTTACACAGGTACCACAACAATGATAATGTGTCATTAAAATATTAGGTGCAAGCAAAATAATGCCCTTATAAACATATTGCACTCATTTTAGTGTTTAAAATTGCCCAAAATGAATCATTTTATAACTTATAATAGAGATTTAAATGATTAATTTTGTATAGTTTCAACCACTAAAATCGATCATTTTAAACTTTATTCTACTTTAAACAACACACGCAACACTTAATATTTTGTTAACATTTAAATGATCAAATACACACATAAAGGGATTAATGTGTTATATTATTAAAATTTTGTGGGATCACACGTTTAGTTTCAGTTTTTGAATCACTAAATTATCTTAGAAAATTTTTGGGAGAAACTATATATATATATATATATATATATATGGCAGGAAATTTATTTACTCTAAAAACAAATTATAATGATACACTTACTTTATTCAATAATTTAAAAAAAAAATCGTCAATCCAAACATTGATTTAAAAGTCCCTGTTAAGACTTCATACACATACCTCCAATAATTTTTAATGGAATATAATTCTAATCAATCCAATATAATTGAATTATAACTATTTATCGTGTTGATTGTTTGTATCAAATTTTAGAAAAAATAGAGATAACCATAGAGATGTGATCAAATAATGCTTATTTATATAAATTTATGAAGTATTTATTATGTTAATATATATATATATATAGTCTATTAAATAATTTTATATTAATGTAAATTTTCGTAGACAAGAGGAGAGCAAGTTAGAAAACTATTTTACACACCGATAATAGTTTTATATATATTCTATGCTGACCGATAGTTTATTCACACTTCTAATCTAGGTTACTTAATTTTATTATGGGATTGAGGAGTGCAAATCAGAAAATTAGGGAAAGATGTGGAAAGGAATAGAAGTTGATTCCGACGAATAATTTGGCGGAAGTCTGAAGATCATATGTATAGGAGCTGGGGAAAATATTACGACTCTCTTTGGCCAATGAAATTGTTATTATATCTAGGTTGTTGTGCAGATATGAAAATGTAGAAAATGGGAGAAAAAGTTAAACTCAAGGGGTAGGAAACATAGAAAGGACTATATTGGGTTGAGAACTTTTAAATGATGATAAATATAATTATATTAGTAATTTTAATATGTTTGCCGGTGTTTCAAATCAAGCATGTAAATATAGTTTTTACACTAACAGCAGATGTCTCCTTATCAAAGAAGAGATATCCCGAGTCTATTATCAAATATGGATTGCAAAGAGAAAGTAACACACACAGCATTGTCAGAAAAAATAAAGTCAATATTGTACAGGCATCTTCTCAAGGAAGAAGGTCCACATCTAAAATATAAGAAAAATAAAGTATGTTTAACAAGACAAATAGACAACACAAATGAGGCCAACAGCTAAGAGATAAAAACACACTAAGTTGTCATTGTCACGCATCATTACAAAAACAAAAAGGAGCAGCAAAAGCATTGTATCAAGCTATAAGGAACGGTCAAAACCTTTCACCACTTAAGAATACAATGTGCTGGATTTTTCCTGCACAAAAAGGGAGCTATCTATGATTAAAAACTTGTTTCTTCCTTCTTCCAACATGCCCCTGCTAAACTACGACTGCCACTCAAATTTTTATTGTTTTCTATTTCCTGTGTGTGTTGTCCATAGTATTTGGGTGGCTATATATTTGTTCGAAAAATGCTAAAGCACTAACCAGACTTATTAGAAAAAGCCATATTCTTAAGTATTTTTTGAGGGATATTTCTTGTAAGAATATTTTGTGAAAAGATAAAGCTTATCATCTAGCTATTGGTCTTGGTTCTTATTGGAATCTTGAGTTAGTCTTTGTGAGGAAGTTTAGTTGGTTAGCCACCAGCTTTGTATTTTTTATTTTGAATCTATATCTGAACTTGAATTAGTAAAACTCCCATCAAAATTAGTGAGGATTGGAGTAGATTTCTCATTAAAGTTGAACAACTATAAAACTTCTAAGTATCCTCATTTAAACTCTACCTCATTATCTTCATATTGTTTCCAACAAGTCTTTATTTCTCATAACTGAAATATTTTTATTTTCAAAATTGTTGAAATAGAACTTAAAAGATAAATCTGCTAGTAAAATATCATATCTGAATGTTTTAAATCAGAAGATCATATTCTACTATATGAACATATCCTGAATATTTGAAAGACAACTGGATGAACATTTTAACTATTTGCTAAGTATACAGAAAATTTAAAAAGATCACTTGATTCAAACTCTCTATTTCCTAAGTGATCTAATGCCATTTGAGAAAAAGGCCAAGGCTCTATTACACCGCTTGAGTTTAGCGTATCACGCATCATACATTTAGCCACATCCGATAAGTGTGGCTAAATATTGAAAAAAAGGTATGGCTAAATAAGTCATAAAGAAAGCCAAAGTTTAATATTGGTGTTTAATCGATTATCATCATATGGCAATCATGGAAGAAAAAAAAAACTTGTGGGAGAGCAACATTAACATTTCAGAGCAATATATTTTCAAGTGAAGATTGATGGTGGTAATGTTGTGGGCTGTGCTATTGGAGTTAGATGTGTTTTTTTTAATGTTGTTAATTTATTTGTGATGTGCGTGTAAAAGTAAATAAGGTGGAAGTATAAATAACAAAACGGCTATCGAAGTAGCTACTCAACTTTGAACTTGCTTTCGATATGCTTTACATTCATCATCAAGGCAGAGTTTTCACAAACAATATAAATTCTGAATTTCTGATTTATATTTACAATAAGCAACGAATAGTCATTGCATTGGGAGATTTCTTTGGGAGTTCCTTGCCATTAACCATGAGCTGATTAAAGGCCAGAATTTTCAACAAATGTCTCGTTCCTTTTCCACGGGACGCCCTCAGCCCCTCACGTCAGGGTTATTCTCTTTGACATTTACTTACCTCAATTTATATTAGAGGGGATTACCTCAATTTGTATTAGAGGGAAACATTTTACAATTTCTTCACATGGTACGGCCTAAGTGGCGACAATAGTAACACAATGCTTTTGTTTTATTTCTTCGTTTCTATCTTTTATATCGATGGGCAAAAAAGGCTAAAAAGTTTATCAAAGAAATTCTTGAGCACTCTTAGAGTAAGATAAAATGTTTACTTTGTCCCATTTATGAATTGACATATTAGCTATTATATTAAAAATATAAGGAAAGTAGGAGATAATAATGACCCACAAAACTTATGTGTCAATTAATAAATAAATTAGAACAAATGTTTTCTATTACTTTCGATGAACCTAAATATTTCTCCAAGTTGTCATGAAAGCCTTTCTCTCAAAAACTTAAGCTGGATTAATATACATGAATAATTTTTTATTGAAAATCCCTTTATGTAAATATCTCTTTTAGACTTGAGACATGGATAATACACAGACTCACCTTTATCTTATGCTGAAATTTAATTATTTTTATTTAGAAGCGGGGGCAATAAGAATCGAATTCTAAACCATTTAGTCTAGAGGATCTAATACTATGTCATGAAATTATGTTTTCCAAAAATTTAAGCCATTGGGTTAAGACACATAAATGATTTTATATCCAATACTAGTACATGCATAATTATCAGAACCAGCCCATACCGATTAGTTTAGACTGTAAAATAGTAAATTGGCCACCCGACTAATCTATTTCTTAATGTGGATCGGACTTGCAACTAACTCAATCAATGCAAAGTCAAATCTAACATGCACTAACCACTAATATCAAAGCGGCCTTGAACTGCACAATTCAAGGAAGGAGAGGGCATTCATGTTCACACTAATCCAACCAAGTTGTTGTATATTAATATCATGATATCTCAATAATTATATATATATATATATATATATATATGTATATTCAATATATTTTTATATATTTATGTAATTAAATTCAATAAGTGACCTAGTGACCTGATGGTTGGTCAATTGATCATTAATTTGAGTTTAATAATTAAGAATATATGCCATGTATATTGTCTGCTAGTCTATCTAACTTTTGTACTTTAAGATCGATCTTTACTATCTTGTTAGAGCCTTGCCTCATAAGAGACCAATTAACATTATATTTTGCCAAGACACCTTTTAACTCCAGAAAAGGTCCAAAATGAAAGCTCGGGCTTTTAGTTAAGGTTTAATTAATCTGCCAGTTCCTATAATTTTACCGAATTTTTAATTAGTTCTCTACATTTTAAAAGTTTTCAATTAGATCCCTATATTATATAAAATTTTTCAATTGAATCCCTACTGTTAACCACCGTTACAAAAATATATCCAGTAATACTATGGTGCACTTAATAAAGTCAAATGTACTTTAAAACTTATTATCTACACCATTCAATATATATATAGAATTCACATATCAAGGAATCCGAAAGATGAGATTTCACAATATACTTATTCACTCATTTCTATCAAAACATAATAGGAAGTGTCATTTTATCTTCTCTCACCCCATCTCTCTTCACTACCACCATCAACCCTTTCCCCTCTTCTCTATGCCCAACCTCTGCTCTCGTATTCTGGCGATGAAGGCGCACCCCATCCTCTTCTCCACTGTGAACTTGCCAACCTCCGGAGGCTGCAACCTCAAACCTACTTACCCCGCCATCATGCCACCATTGCTCCGCATTGCTGCTAGCACAGCCACTTGCGCAGACCCCTGTCACATGGTGCCGAAAACCACTGTTCACGCAGGTCACAAAATATGCGACACACGACCTCCCCACAAGCCAGCTAGTCTCCTACTCTAATGAGCAGATAGAACAAGTCGATTGAGCAGTAACCTCCCATTATTTCTTCCGTGACGCCGCCACGGCTTCGTTAACCACGAGGCTTTGCCGCATGAAGGCCTTCAGCAATTCATGACACCGTAACACCATTGAAGCCGCTGCCAACTCCTTGGTGCCGCCGCTAAAACCATTGCGCTGCCACTGATCAGCAACGGGAAGGGCTAGTATGGCAGAGAACAGCAACAGGAAGCTCATTGGCAGGGAGCTTCAGCTCTTCGGCCGAAAAATCCTTCCTTCCCTTCTGATTCTACTTTCTTTTTCTGGTTTTAAGGTTGGAAGGTTTGGGTTTGATTTGGCTGTAGCTTTACTTGTTTGGTTTATGGTTTTTTGGCTGTGTTTGAGATGTTGGAAGATGTTTGGTGTTGAAAATGGTTTATGGAGGACGATGGTTGAGGATTTTTTTGGTTTGCGATGTAAATTTGTTTGATTTTTGTTGTTAGAAAGCTTGAATTTGTGCTTGATTCTGGTTTGATTTTTTGTTTGTGATTTGATGTTGTTTGTGATCTGGTTGGATTTGATACTGTGTTTGATTATGGGTGGAAAATTGGTTAGTGATGATAATGATAGATGCAGGGGGGCTCCTATAGCTCCGCCTTCACAATGAGTGGTGGGTGGTAGGGAGGGAAAATGGAGAGGTAGAAGGAGATGAAATATGTTAGGAATATTCCATTTTTTTGTAATTGTTATTTTTCTTAGGAACTTGATTGAAAAATTTTATACAATACATGGACTTAATTGAAAACTTTTAAAATATAGGAACTCAATTGAAAATTCAGTGAAACTATAGGGACCAACGGATTAATTAAACCTTTAGTTAATAATTTTCCTGATTTCACATATCCAAAAGTTTATTTATGAATATCTGAGGCTTGTTTTTCAGGATTACAGTTGGGTCAAGGTCATATTTGAAGATAATTAAAAAATAATTTGTTGCCTTTGATCCCCAACTATAGAGCCTTTTGGATGCCTACAAGTTCGTTCCAGGATGTTCTTAGCCTTGGCTAACTAAAAGGTGTGAGTGATGGTGATGCAAGTGCAAATTCTTTCTTCGAACTTCTTTTATTCCGTTGTTGTCTGGCTAAAGGTTGAGGGTGAGCTCCAGTTTAGGCAAGAAAGAATGAGATCCTTTATCCTTACGTCCTAGGAGACATATATGTTAGCAAGCCATTAATGATGGGGTCATGGGATCATGATTGTGAGTTAATCATGAGATTGATGGACGCATATTGTCAATATCCAAACTGAAGGGGAGCCCTCTTAGCGTATGGCTAGGAAGTATGGGATAAGGGGCTGGATGAGTCAGGACCTGGGTTAACCTCCCCAATCGATACACATCCTAAAAGCGAAATATACCCTATTCTTGTTTGCTAGTTAGGTACTTGCAGTTGAATATTCATGACACGTTTTCTATGAATTTAGGATGATTAGGGACCAAGAAAATGATTAGTTTATGTTTGGTTTAAAATTTTTTTTATGATGTCATTAATAGAGATACAAGCACAAGAAAAAAAAAAGAAAAGCAAATCAAATGTGTAAGTCTAGGGCGTGTTAATACACTGAGTTCAAAAAATATTTTCAACAATGTGTGATGTGTTAGTATTTCAAAAAATGACAAGGTTTTTTTTTTTCTCGGTGGCTAAAACAGAAGAAAGACAGAGAAAAGAAGAGAAGAAAAGGGGAGCAATGTTAGTAAATCAGAAAATAATTAATTTAATAGATGAGAAGGGATTAACGTTGTAAAATAATAATTAGACGAAAGGGAAATAGGATTATTACTGCCAGATTTTGTAGCAACAAAAAAGAAAGTGAAAGATTTCAGAAACTAAGGTTGTGTTTGGTTTATAAAAATATTTTCTATTTCTATTTTCTGTTTTCATTTTCTGAAAAAGATTTTCATTTATAAATTTTCAAAATTAAGAAATGTGTTTGGTTTGTAAAGGTAAATTATGTTTTCAGAAAATGAAAATAATGAAAATATGTTTAGTTTATCTGTTTTCAAAATGTATTTCTCAAAATCAAATTTAAGACAATAAAATTATATTTAGTATTAAATAATTAAAATTATATATATATATATATATATTTATATTTGATTTATATTTGTTCATTTACTAAAAGAATTTATAAAATTCTAAAATAATTCTATAAAACATTAGTGAAAATATTTCTTATTTTTATTTCCTGTTATCATTTTTAAAAAATTCTGTTTTTAGATTTTTAAAATTTTGGAAGTGTGTTTGATTTAAAAAAATAGATTATGTTTTAAAAACGTAAAAATAATGAAAATAGGTTTGGTCTGTGTGTTGTCAAAATATAATTCTCAAAATCAAATTTAGTATTAAATAATAAGAAATATATATATATATATATATATATATATTTGATTTGCATTTGTTCATTTACTAAAATAATTTATAAAAATCTAAAATAATTATAAAATATTAAGATGAAAGATAATATTACTCACTTCTGAGTTCTTTTATTATTATTATTATTATTATTAACTTTGAACATGTACATAGATAAACATTTAAACAATATTATTTTATTTCTTAAATACTATTCAAAATACATTTATTTTTTAAATAAATTATAGTCATAAAACTAATGAACATAAAATAAAATAAAAAAAAGAAAACAAAAAGGTGAGGTTGTGACTAGGTACAAGTGAGGGCGTGAGCATTCGAAAAAGAAAAATGAAGCATTGTGTTTGCTTTTAATAAGAATACGGGATCGAACAAGAGGCTTAAAGCTAAATTTGGAGTATTATCAAAAATACCACCGCGTTTTGCATTGGAAATGTTTTCAAACTTTGAACAGAAAATAATGAAAACATGAATTTGGCATTTCCAGTTTTGTGTGGCTTTAGAAAATATTTTCAGTGAAAATGCTTTTCAAAAATCATAACCAAACATATTTTCATATATAATTTTCATTTTTATTGAAAATGAAAATGAAAATAGGTAAACTAAACACACTCTAATCATCTCCATTTCAAACATTGAAAAAAAGGAGGTTATTAAGGTACAGTCAAGTCAGCTTCTAGAAGATTTTAAAGAAAAATAATTGATTAACAAAAGAGCTTAATTAATTAAGTGATGAAATGCAGCATGAGCTGGTTAGTTTCACACACAAGGGGGTAAATTGGCACAGATTTGTACTAGGCCCAAGTCTTTGGGCCACAATTTTGTATAAGGGCCCATAGATTTGCACAAGTGCTAGCTCTTCGGCGATGGTCGTGGTCCAGAGCTGCTTTGGCGACATCCAGCATTGGTATGGTGGTTGGATATTTTTTTCATTTTTTGGAATGTAATTTGTATGAATGTATTTTTTTAAATTACGAATCAAACATAAGAATAGTACATTTCTAAAATCATACTCTAAGAAATGTTTGCTAACAACTGATAGCTTATCTAGTTAATATTCTATCCATACATTGTCATGACTTAGATTCGAGTATCAAGTTTTCTTTGTGGGTCAATAATCCATAAATACTTTTATAATTGTTTGATGAGCCCAAAGAGATAGACTTAATTCTAAATCGAGGTGAACTTTTTTCCCCTCAGCTTTATGTTACTTGGATAAAAAAATCTAAAAGATGTTTAGATACTTTGTGGACTACTTGATCTTTAGGAAACTATATTATTTATACTTATTTTATGTGAATACTGTATTGATTCATATTTTACCTATTATTCAATAGGACGTTGACAGAGTACAAATAATATTTTTCATCGCTAAATTACTTGCAACCTTTTCGAATAAATCATGATAGTAGCATTAATGTGGATGGTGCATGAATGTCTTTTTGTTGGTAGTAAGTATGTTTCCGTGTTTGTATATATGTCTATAAAAAAATGTTTTTATATATATATATATATTAAAAAAATATTAACTCAAAGTTTTCAGAAAAATTAAATACAACCTTGTTAAAAGAATTTGGTTGATTGCAAAATCAAGTCTTAATGACAAAAGGATTTAAAATTCAACAACCAAACTTGTTACATCCTTCTTCTTTTTTTTACATTGAAATTTGAAGGCAATGGAGTTTGCACCTATGCCCTCGCCCCTTGTAGTTTGTTATATTGTTACAAGAATAAGATGAGAAGAGTGGTTATTGCTCATTTTTTTCAATTTATTTGTTGCCATTCTCTCTAAATAAAAATATTTAACTTTACAGTTTTCATGAAATATATTGGATTAGTTTTTTAAGTGAGAGACAAAGCTTTTTATTTAACACTCCTTTCATTTCTTCAATTTGTCTGTTCATTTTAAAGATCAAGATTTCAAAATGTCATTAATATTTTCTTTTAAGAACATCCTTACTATAATTATCAGCACTACTCCCTTTTTCAAGAGATGCAGCACCATTCCTTTTTTCCCCTTAAATCAGCACCATTTTTTTTGGTGGAAAAAAGTACTAATTTAAAAGAAGGGGGATTTTAATAACCTCCCTTCCAAACTTTCAATCACCGACACGCACAACATGTATCCCCTTTTCCGAATTTTATATATATGATATCAACAATTTAGTAATTAAAGAAATACGTGTCATACAAGAATTTACATTGCTTTATATACATAAAATTCCATTAATACATTTGCTTGATATATAAGCCATCCAGAATAATAATTCTACTTCAACTCACTAGCAGGAGTAAGTTATATAAATAAAAAAGAAGTCATTGTATCCTGTTAAAACTTTTTTGGTAAAATAGATTTTTTATCCTTATCTTTTTTTCCTATAAGTAAATAACAAGCTCCACAACCTAAAACACGATAGAGCTTCTAAGTACACAAGTGTGATAACCAAAAATACGTACATATTACCACTCACATTCCAAACAGTTCCCTACCCTTATTATATCAAAAATGTTATTCCAATATCAATATTTTAGTGTCTAATTTAGACATTTATCTCATTACCATTAAATGAGATTGTTATAAACCTTATTCATCCTAACTTATTTATCTCGTCAGATGGTAATGAGATAAATATCCAAATGAGACACCAAAATAGTTGGTGTTAGGATAATATTATTGTTCACTCCAATTTCCATTCGCTATAAACTACCTGACATACCACATACACCTCATACGTGAGAGTAAGCAAAAATCTTCTTATAGATCACCCAATAGCATGTAGAATCGCTGGACAACCATTTTTAGTTCGCCTCCTTACATGGACCGAGCTCCCCAGTGTCCATTCAATTCACCACTCGCATCATTGCACCTTCAGTTGGCCCGTCATATGATCCTTCAAACATTTTCAAATTCTCCTAGAAAAAACACCATCTTCTCAGCCCCCATTAAGCCACAAAACCAGCATAGTTTGCATGTTGTGCTGAACAATAAACCATCTACCTCCTGCTTCGCAAAACAGCACGAAGGAGCACCATATTCCATCCTCAATTCCTCATTTCTCTTCGTAACTACATCACCCCCCATCATATTATGCAGCTCCACTTCTTTGTATTTGAATCTGTTATAGAGCCCCATGAGGGTACAATAGTGTTCCGCATCTCCACTAGAGTAACCTCTTTAGTCAATCCATTCTAGAGCCACCAAGATTTTAAGGTGGAAAAGCCCCTTCAAATAAGGATATAAGAGAGCCTCAAATAACTGCACAAATTATGCTTACAACAAGCCAAATGAATCAAGCACCAATCCCCTAAAAATGAGAAAGAAAATGAAAAATCCCCGAAATGTAGAGCTATTGTGCGAGAACGATTTCTTACACTATAGGCCTCATCTCGACCATCCAACCGTTCAAAATGAAGAACCACAAGTTCAGGATCTGCTAGCCAAATTTCAGCCCAATCCAACTGTAAATGACTCCGTAACCACAAATTTACGGTGACAAGTTTGTATCTATGTGAGAATGATTTCTTCTCTTCCTCTCTCTCAATATGTGGCTTGTTTCACGATTTTTAATATATAAATCTCTTATTACCTCTTTTTACGTAAGATTATCACACTGATAATCCTAAGAAATATTGGGCTTAGGCCTCAAACATAGGGGGGAATCAATCTAATAGTTTGGCCTTGAGTAGCTGACTCTTAACAATGAAACACAAGGCAATTTGAACCATAGTTATTAAATTTGGATCCATGATTACTTTGGTCAATATATTGGATCACTAAATCACCGGTCATAAGTTGAACCGGGTTGAATTAACTATATAAAATTAAAATGTAATTCAAATAAATATATAATATATATTATTCTTTAGATATGTAGCACAAAAAGTTGTACAATCTAATGGTAAAAGAGCATACTCACATTTTAAGTATTTAGAGAATTATTTGCCCAGAGAACGATGCTGAACCAGACAAATGACCTGTGATTTGAACATCAGTATTCAATATCAATTAAGGGCATTTTTTGCAATACATGTCGAAAAAAAAAATCTAAAATTGTAATTTCAGTTGTTTATTGTATCTATTTCTCACCTAGCAAAGGGTGTCCAAGTAATGTAGGAATTATATCACTAGTATTATGTTTGGATAACTTTTCTCAGCAGGATCAAACCGGGCCACTCTTTGCATTACACGCATTATATTAAAAAAAAAAATAAATAGGAAAGTTTCCAACCATGGTTTTCCTCCAACGTACGTTGTTCCTTCAAAGTTCAAACCTACCATGTTACGCATTATTATTGTATCTTTTTATATTCCTAATTTTACCCCTCCACTGTCACTCAGAGTCAGAACCCCACAGCCTGTCACCATGCACATACCTTTCATTGCTCTCTGATGATTCCTCCAAAAGCCATCACTATCTTCTTTCCCTCCTCATCTCCTTGTCCCCAAATATAATCACCCAAATTAAACCCTGTTACCAAACAGTACTGAATTATTCAATTCACGGTTCTTCTTTGGAGATGTGGTTTTAATTAGTGATGGTATTTGGTTGTTGCAAATTAAATGGCTTTTGGTTCTGCAGTGTCAACCATGTCAATGGAGCTTCAAGCTTCTAGCAAGAAGAAAGGTGCGGTTTCAAGAAGCTGGATTCTGCTTGACCATGATGGCAGAGGCACTATACTGGATGTGGACAAGTATGCTATCATGCGCATGGTTGAGATTCACGCAAGGGATCTTCGGATTCTCGACCCTCTCCTTTCATATCCTTCAACCATTCTCGGAAGAGACAAAGTCATTGTTCTCAATTTAGAGGCAACTGATTCTCGCCACTCTCACTCTGCTCCAAACCAAAACTTTTTTTTTTGTTCTTGGGTTTAATTTGTTTTTGTTCAGTAATTTACTTATTATTGATGTTTATCTTTGCAGCACATCAAAGCTATTATCACTGCGGATGAGGTGTGTTTGATACATGTTCTTTTATTTAACTACGACGTCTTTGTTATTGCAGTGTTTGATGAAGCACTATGGAAGTGTTGCGTTGGAACTGAAATCAAATTTTTAGTTTTCCTCAAATTATATGATGCTCTTTTTTTATTCTTTATTATTATTATTGGTGCACGTAGGTGTTGCTTAGAGACCCAATGGATGATGATGTTGTGCCAATTGTTGAGGAACTTCGAAGGCGGTTACCAAAATCAACTGCTGCTAGTGCTAGACAAGGGGAAGAAGAGACGTGTGCTCAATACGGTGAATGTGGAGAAGAAAATGGTGAGCTTTATGCATGAAAATATCAATTTAGAATATTAGATTTTAATTGTGTGAGTTTAATCGTTGGTTGCTATTATAGAATTTTACTCTTGTTATAACTATTTCAAAAGTTATATATGCTACATGCATATTTCATATTAAAAAATTTGATATTCAATGTAATGTATGCTAAAATAATGCTATTTCAACACTCATTTTTAGGTGTATCATTCATACACTCATTCTATCATCATTAGATGAGATAGATGAGTGGGTTTGGATGGACACCCAAAAATGGATATTAAAATAGCATTATTGATATCCAAATTAAATGTTAATATTTCCGGTAATTATTGTATCATTTTTTTTCTTCTTTTGTTGAAATAATGGGAAGTGGACTTATTGTAGAATTTCCGTTTGAGTTCCGGGCATTAGAAGTTACACTGGAGGGAATTTGCAGTTTCCTTGATGCACGTACCAGAGAGTTAGAGGCTGCTGCTTATCCAGCTTTGGATGAGCTGACATCTAAGGTAAGAAAAAACCTTTTCCTATGGTTCCCTTTTTTTTTATTGGTTCATAGATTTTTCACATTTTGACACACAAGATTACAATTTGTGTTCACCCAAATGGCTTATTAGGACGGCACAACTTAGACACCATCATCTCTATCTAGCTTCCTTATCTGTTCGCTTAGATGAATGTGGTCTTACTTTCCCCTGTTGTGCCCAAATAAATACGTGACGTCCTCATAAAAGTTTATTGACCACATTGTTTTAGTCGGCACAATGTCAATATGTAAATTTTTAAATGCTAAGCAAGAATTTTGTTAGTCTTTGTTGTAGCTGGAATAGATTATTTTATTCCTTTCTTTTTTTCTTTTTTTTTTATTCTCTCCTTTTGAGTTAAAGTAACTGTTAAGGAGTGAGATATACATATGCATCTGTCCGAAATGCTGCACAAATTCCTTTAGGATTACAACAACTAACTGCTGCTCTTAAAGTTTAGATCGCATACATATATCTATGAAAAATTCTTACATAAATGTAGTCCACTCAAATTGGATGAACTTGGTTAATAAATTAGTAACACATCATTAATTATTATATTTAACAATTAGTTAACTATGTTATTTAACTATTAATTAGTGATGTGTTAATTATATATTCATATCGAATCTCTCATATAGAACCCTGTAATTTATTAATATGATACCTTCTACTCCTCCCTCCCTTCCACACGATTTTGATTGAATGAAATTTATTTATATCCAGATTAGCAGTCGTAATTTGGATAGAGTGCGGAAATTAAAAAGTGCAATGACAAGGTTGACAAATCGGGTTCAAAAGGTATATATGTTGAAATGACTAATCAGAGATTACAACACACTTGATATTCCCTTCCTACTTAATGAAAAATGAGTCAATTTCTTTTAATTTTTCTTTCAGTTGTTCTTCATTATATAATTGTGCCCCTCCAATAGTAGAATGTTATGTTACTTGCTTCAATACTTAACATGCTTCGGCAGTGGATCCATATCATTGATTTTGCCTTTTTCCTAATATATTAGATAAGAGATGAACTGGAAAATCTACTTGATGATGATGATGATATGGCTGATCTTTACTTATCAAAAAAGTTGGCCATTGCAACTTCTCCCGCAAGTAGTTTTGGTGCTCCCAACTTGCTTTTTAGCTCTCCAAACCAAGGCTCAAAGATGCACAGATCAAGTGAAGCAAGTACAATCACAGCTCAAGGGGAGAATAATGTTGAGGAGCTTGAAATGTTACTTGAGGTTATCAAACTCTTCAACTTTAATTTTTGCCATGATACTATATTGGGTTAAATGAATTGATGTATGGCGGATTAAATTGAATAATGGTGCAATCTGCAGGCCTATTTCATGCAGATCGATGGCACATTAAACAAATTGAACACAGTATGGACTGCATTTTCTTTTAATCTTTCATTCTATGCAGTTAATTTTAATTTGATTTATGTACTAATCAAGTGATGCCCTTTGTTATTGATACTTCCCCCAATTCAGTTGCGAGAATATATTGATGACACAGAAGACTACATCAACATACAGGTAACTTATGGGCATATCGAAGTACACGTATTGCTACCTAGATTTTTGGTCCTCACTAATAATTACTACAATAAAGCACTACACAAGAATTGAGAAGGAAAATATTTTCATTATAGCAATTTAGCAAATCTAAACCGAATTTGCACACACGATTTTAGCATAATTGACACACTTCATGACAATGTATGCATGCAGCTTGACAATCACAGAAATCAACTAATTCAGGTATAATAAGCTTTCTGGGTCATAAGGTTTTGTATCCCTTCTCCAAGAGACACTGAAACATTTGTTGCTAAAGCCATAATTAATTAGCTTGTGAATGTGTTACTACTGCCATTGTTTATCCTTTTTTCTTGACAGCTAGAGCTCTTCCTTAGTTCCGGGACCGTCTGTCTATCCATATTTTCGTTGGTGGCAGCAATATTTGGTATGAATATTCCATATACATGGAAAGAAGGTCACGGATATATGTTTAAATGGGTAGGTAACTTCCCTTGTAGAAATATGAGAAGAGTAATAGTATTATAGTCTTGGGTTTACGATAAACCTTACATATAATAATATATCTATTATTCAAAGAGTTTAATTTTGATATACTGACAGTGTAAAATTATTTTACATCGTAGTTCAATTAAAATACTTCATTTAGATGATTTTTCAATTAATGGGTATCAAAGTCAGCTACTATGAATTGTTAGTACATGACAATTAAATTCTTATTGAAAACATAATTTAAAGTTATAAATATATTGATATTATAAAAGGATTGATTGACATAGTATCATTTATAATATTCACCTTAAACTCTAGTCCATAATAACATTTTTTTTTTCCATACGATCGAGAAAAGATGTTAAAAACTTATACCAACTTAGTTTGCCATGTGTATGCTGTGTGTGACAGAGAGATTATTTCGCTTTTTCTAATTTCGTTTCAGTTCAAATTCATAATTTTAGGTGGTGATCCTTACGGGAATGGTTTGTGCAACCTTGTTTCTATCCATAGTATCTTATGCCCGACGGAAAGGCCTCGTTGGGTCTTGAAATGCATAAAGATGCATGCTGCTGGGGACCTCAGATTAAGCTCAAAAGTGTACAGGAAGTTGAAATTCATGGTCTATTTCGATACATGGCACCAAATCATTACTATATTCGTTGTATAAAAAATTACACGTAATTGTAGGATCCTTTTTCCCTTTCTTGTAAAACCCTTTATACATTTTTATACCTTCTTGATTTGCCGACCCTAGGTAGCAAACACAATAAACCTTTTTTATTTTTTTGTTGTTGTTATACTTTCTTAATTTTGCGAAAATAGAAAATTGGTATTTTGCGGAAGAACATTGGTTCAATTCAAGTGGTAACTGATAACGATGTAGAAATATCTGATTTCGGAGTCCAATCTAAACTAATTTAATTTTACCTGCATTTTTTTCCGTTATGCTCCCTTTTCATTTTTTTCTTTTTGTCCTCATTTTTTGAAAGTCAGGTATTTTGGCCAAATTGATTATGGGCCAATTCCATCTTGTTAGGGGTCCCCGCTATTGTAATGCGCATGCGGCTATCAATTACTCAAAATAATCATATTACGTTCCATTCCACGACAAGTTCTGAATTCCTAGCCGATTCCCACTCTTTTTGGTCCAATGATTATTTAGAGGGTTGGTTCACTTGGTTGTGTATTTAATAATTGTTTTTGAAAAAGTGGGAGAATCAAAAGAATTGAGTCAGGTGTAATTATACATAAGCATTTCTTCCAGTCCATCATGTTATATTAGCAGAAATTGAAACATGAACACAACCGATTGCCAATGTGGCAACCACAGAAAACTGAATTATTGATTCAAAAAAAGTTGCTTGTCCATGCTAATATTTACAAGTTACAAATCCACTGTCTCGAATTCACAAAACTTTCTCTTTACCTCTGTCGGGGATTAACCTCTAGGTAAATGGTTTCATAAGGCTTAAAATTCTAACTAAAAAAATTAAAGGATAAAATACATTTACATTCCTTGAGGCATCATAAAATGATATTTCACCTCATTAGTTTTGAAAAACCTATACTTCACTCCCATTTTATTAAGGGTATGTTTGGTGCATTCCATTCTATAATTTATTTTCTTATAAATTATATACTAAATAATAAAATTAATTATAAAATAAGTAATAAATTTAATTTGTATACACTTGTAGCATAAAATAAAATATTGGTAGATAAATTCTTATTGAATTTGACACTTATTTGAATTTTTATCTGTTCATGGTCAAAATTATTTTATACTGTCAGTTTATAAAAACTAAATTTATAAATAATATTAAGAATTATATATTATTAATTATTTTATTTAAAAATTAATAATAAATATTTTTATTGATTGATTTTTTATTTACATTTGATTGATTCATTTTACAATTATTATTTTAATAAATTTAATTTTGATGTACTAATAATACAAATAAATTTTATAATATATTCAAGCAGATATTATCTCATAGCTAACGTGATTTACTCCTATGTCCATTGCTTAGAAACCCATTTAAATGGAACAATTAATTAGATAATAATGTAAAAAAGAAATTATATTATCAATATATTAAAATTAAATTCATAAAAATAATAATTATAAAATAAATCAAGGGAATAGTAATTTTAAAAAGTGTTAAATCATACTAAGTAATTACCTATTATGATAACTACCAACCATGATTTGACAATTTATTAAATTTTTATCAATGTACAGTGTAAAATTAGATTTGCACTTCAAACTAATAAAAATTCAAAATAATATCAAATCATACTATATAACTAAATATTAACTGTGATAATTAAATTATTTATTTATAAAAATTATTTTTTTAATATTTTGAATCTCATTCATATAATTATATTTAATACTAATATTATTTATTTTTAATATAATTAATGTTTATTTGTATATTTTAATATTACAATAAAGTTTTATTTAATTTTTATATCTTATTTATTTAAAATTATTATTATTAATTTTTTAATAAAAGTAATTATTATTAAATTTTGATATAATTCTTAATTTTATTTATGAATTTAGTTTTTACATAATGATAGTATAAAATAATATTAACCATGAATAGATAAAAATTTTAAAAAAATCAAATTTGGTAAAAAATTATCTGTAAATATTTTATTTTATACAATCAGTATATAGAAATTAAATTTATTATTTATTTTATAATTATTTTTATTATTTAGTATAAAATTTATAAAAAATAAATTAGAACAAAAATACCAAATATATCTTTGGTAAAATGGGATAGAGTATATTTTTTAATACCTCAAGAGAAAAAGGCATATTTTACCCAAGATTAAATTAAGCTAGGTATCAAATTTCTTGAACAAATTAAAGATGGGTGAACCCTTACAAAAATAAATAAATAAATAAAGATGGGTGAACAATGCCCTCTTTTTAAGTTTGAACTAGACACAGACGTCGGAGACACAGTCCGAAGGGGGAAACGGGGTGATTGATGAGATGTGGGACCCCCCTCCAGTTAATAAACAAACCACGAAGATCACATGTTACTCCGATTCTCCCATTTTTCAACAAAGCCAATGGAATTAGCTTTTTGACTTTGCCGTGAAGTCCCCAACCGAACTACCAAAACCTTTTCCTTTTTTTTTCCTTTTAATTTGTTTGTCCTTTTTGTTGGATTGGGAGGAGGATAAATCTACCCTGACCAAACTTGAATGTGAAGCAAAACATTCGGACTAGATTTGACATTAATTTCTACGTGAAATTAACAACCGTAGGTTATTGTAGCAAGTTTAATTTGAGCCTCGTTGGTGAAGGTTGATTGGCATGAACAAAAAGAATACGATAATAATTAATAAAAAATATATTAATTTTGGATGTGCTGTTAATATAAAAAAATTTAAATTGTTATTTAATCATATATTTTATAAGATATTTAAGCTAATTGATTGTTGAGTAAAACACCTTTCCTAAAAGTGCCAATACATATCAATGTAAAAAATATATTTGTATTGTTATATGTATTATACTTGTAAAGGAACGAAGTGCGCATAGATAAAGTAATGTCTCTTTAGTCTAAGACTCGGTCAACTTTATGTGTGACGCTTTAAATTATATATTATATACATTTTATCTTGAAATTTTAAGGTGTAAATTGAACCTTAATTTTATGCGCACTTATTAATGTTAGGGAATATCAAAATTGTATACACCTTAAATGTGATAAACACTAATTATGGATATGAGTGGAATTCTAAAAAATATTTCACTATATTTAAATAATAAATACAATATAATATATTCCTAATGAGACTCTCTTCTATTATAATTTATAGTATTATGGAGATCTAAAGAATATACCTAAGTTCCTAGTGTATGCTTACTCACTACACTCTTAAAATTTATCTCACACTATTTTTTTCTCTCACAATAAAGAAGTTAACACTGCTTCTTCTACTACTATTGAAAGATGTTTTCAACTGGGATGCCTCAACCAATTAGTTTTAGGTTGTATTTATAGAGTCTCAAAAGCACTGTGCAATAACTGTACAATCTACCATCCAACCGTAAAAGCACATTTGGTGGATGCTTTCTCCATGGAGTAAAAACTTCTAGCTTCCATTATTGGCTTATCATTGCAAGCAACAATTGTTGACATTGGGGGCGTAAAATCTACGGTGAAAATTGTTAAAAATGTGGGCAACTGATGCAAGTTGCAATTTTATCAATTCTCTACCTTGCCTTGCATTTGGCGATAATCATCAACCTTTATAAATATTGATCAAGTCTAGATAGTGGTTGAACTTATCAATTGGCAATGATTTTGTCATCATATCGGCTGGGTTCTCAGCTGTGGCTATCTTCTAAACTACAACTTTACTGTTATTTATGTTTTCATTGACAAAATAAAATCTAACATCAATATGCTTAGTTCTTTCATGATAGACTGAGTTTTTTGCCAGATGAATGACACTTTAACCATCACAGTGTACCATTGGCATATGTTGATTTAATCCAAAACTATCCAAAGAACTGTATACCCAAATGTTCTCTTCAAAAACCCAATCAATATCATATACTTAGCTTCAATGGTTGATAGTGCTATTGTTGATCGCAATGTTCATTGTTTTCTAGCTAATAGTACATCCAAAGACTATAAAGCTATACTTGTTAATGACCTTCTTTGATCCAAGTCATTTGCATAATTAGAATCTGCATAACCCACAATTCCATGACTCTTTTGACCTCCAAACACCATGGTAAAGCCTCTCAAATACCGCATGATCCATTTCACAACTTCCCAGTGTGCTTTTCTAGGTTTGCTCATAAATATACTCTCCACACTTACTGCATGTGAAAGATCCAATCTAGTGCATACCATGACATACATGAGACTGCCAACTATACTAGAGTAAAGTATACGAGACATGTGCTCCACCTTCTCTTGAGTTCTCAGATATTCCTTTGAAGACAACTTGAAATGCGCAACTAAAGGAGCACCGCAAGTTTGGACTGATCCATATTGAAGCGTAGTAGCACTTTCATAATGAAGCTTTGTTGTGTCAAGCACAATCTGCCACAATAACTCTCCCTACGAATCTCCATTGCAAGAATCTTCCTTTCTATACCTAAGTCTTTCATCTCGAACTCTTTTCCTAACTAAGTTTTCAACATATTAATTTCAGCCTTATTGCAAGTTACAATTAGCATATATCATCTATATACAATAATAGATAAATTCTCGAACCATCTGGAAGCTCCTTAGAGTATATGCAATTATCATGTTGGTTTCTCTTATATCTAGTACCAATCATAAATATTTCAAACATTTTGTACCATTGCCTCAAAGACTACTTCAAGCCATACAATGACTTTTTCAATAGGCAAACACAATTCTCCTTACCAAGAACTACAAACCCCTCTAGTTGACTCATGTAGATCTGCTCCTCTAGCTCACTATTTAAGAACGCCATCTTCACATCAAATTATTCTAGCTCCAAGTCAAATGTACTCACAATAGCTAATAGGATCTGTATAGAGCTATGCTTCACCACAGGAGAGAATACTTTATTGAAGTTAACATCCTCCTTTTGAGAATAATCCTTTGCTACTAGTCCTGCCTTGAGTCTTGGGGGCTCAATGCTAGAGATGACTTCTTTTCTTTTGTAAACCAATTTTTAGCCAACTATTCTTTTCCCCTTTGGAAGTTGTACCAGCTCCCATATTAGATTTTTATAAAGAGGCTAAATCTTCTTATTCATTAATGTCAATCACTGCTTCAACTCCTTACTTTCTATTACATCATGGTAAGTACATAGTTCGTCTCTAATTGTACTATCCATCATAATCAAGGTAAAGGCTATATAGGATCTGCATCTAATGAGTCAAGTGCTATGATGCCTCAGGTCCATGTGTCCTTGGCTAAGCCTAACATAGCCTTTAATTATCCTGTTGTAAAGCTTTCCTTTCAATATTGCCATTGAGCCTTTGAACACCTTCAAGAAAACCATCATCTCCTTTGAAGTTGTACCCCCAACTGTCTAGGGCACTTAACGAGATTTGGTTTCTACCCAATTCTGGAATATGTTATGCTTGAAATGTCATTTTGATACTATCATCCAAATTGACTTGCACATCTGCTTCACTTGCAATTGGAATTATTCGATTATTTCCCAATTTGACTTTTTCCACCCACTTTTTTATAGGAAAAGAGAAAGTTTCAATTAGGTGTCATGTGATAGAATGCGACAGAATCCAAGAACCATTCATTTTTCATGTCACCTATGAATACTATCAAGGTCGAACCAATATCAGCATCATTATCATCGAAACTTTCAATTGTTATGTTAGCATAATTTCCTAATTTATCTTTTTTCTCTAGGAAATTTCTTCTAATATGTTTCATCTGGTGACAATGAAAGTACTTCATAGACTTGTGTTTTTTGGACTTTAGTCTTCCCTTGCTCTTGCTTCATCCTCTTTCTTGACTACATCCCTTTATCAAGAACAACTCATCCACAAGATCTTCAACACTGGATACAAACACTACCTTCTAATACTCCTTTATCATAAATGATTATTGACACTTTTAACTGAGATGTTAGACCTATTATAAAGTATGATATCACAGAAATTATCACAAGATGGAGATAGTGAAGTCAACAAGATCATGGGTTAATCAACATCTTCTACTTTAATTCTAGCTACTCTAACATCAAAGATCATCCGGTTGAAGTTGTCTATATGTTCTGGCATCGATTTTCCCCCTAAATATTTGAACCTGTATAACCACTTCCTCTGATAAAGTTTGTTGGACAAGATCTTTATGGAATATTTCTCTTCCAAAACCTTTCACAATGAATCAATAGTCTTTTCTTCCATGACCTCTCGCAGAACATTATCTGCAAGGTTTAACTATATTGTACTTCGTGCTTTGATCATTATTTCCCCCTTCTTGTCATCAAGTAATGACTCTAGCAATTTTTCTTTGTTTTCCAATGCCATTACAGGACCTTGCTAGTTTAACAATGCCTGTAACTTCAGCTTCCATAATCTGAAGTCGTTGGACGCTTCAAACTTCTACACTTCAAATTTTGGCGCTAATATCTTGAATCTGAAACCAAGTGGCTCTGATACCATTTGTTAGGAAATATCAGAGTTGCACACACCCTAAATGTAATAAACACTTTATGGACATGAGCAGAAGCGCACCCAAATTATGTGGAAAGTAACGGATAAGTAAAACACATGAATAGTACTTCACAGAGGACTTACTTGTCACTATTCACACTAATAAAAAATAAATCAAGAAAATTGCACACAAAATTTTAACTTAAAAAACCCTCTCCAATAATGAAGGAAAAATCATGGACCAAACTTCCAAAAAATATTCCACTGTATAAATAATAATTAGAATTCCTTAGTGAGACTCTCTTCTACTAGGATTTGTAGCATTATAGATATTTAGAAAATATACCTAAATTCCCAGTGTACACTTACCACTATACTATTGGAATTTATCTTACACACTATTTTTTTCTCTCACTACAAGAAGCTAACGCTCCTTCTATTACTGCTGAGAGATGTTTTCAGTTGGGATGCTTCAACCATTTGGTTTTAGGTTGTATTTATAGAGCCTCAAATTTGGTGGATGTTTTGCACATGGAGTTAAGATTTCTACTTTCCATTAATTGCTTATCACTACAAGCAACAATTGTTGACATCATGGCCGCAAAAACTACAGCCAAAATTGTTAAAAAGGTGGGTAGCTAATGCAAGCCACAATTCTATCACTTAAATCATTCTGTTAAATTTGTTTGTCATTTTTAGCATAAAATAAGTGCATTATTATACCCCTAATTGAACTTTAGGTCATACGCATAATAAAAAATAAAAAAATTGTAACTCAATGCACTACTTTTTTCAAACAAGAACTATTTTCATTGTAACAATTCATTGAAAAGTTAATAAAATGGTCGATTTGCATGGTTAAGAAATGTAGGAGGTCAATTTATGCCTTTTTATAGTTTAGGTAAGTTTTATTTTCCTAAAAAAAAATGTCAATCGTAATGTTAGTGTTAATACATCTTAAAATTTAGTATATCAAGAAGTTATCTTTTTTTCATCATGATTTATTCTCTAAAGTATATAAATATATAAGATATAATTAAAAATATTGTTCTCAAATATTATTTTAAAATACCAATAAAATTTGGCATAATTGATGAATAGTTGGTCCTTTAATCATGATATAATGTGTTTAATTTATGGCTATTTGTATGGGAAAAGGTTTTGTTAAGGGAGGCATTTCCTATTTCAATAATCTCTACAAATTGAAGAGGAATCAAACATTGTTATCAATGATAGTCATCTCTGAATAATTGAAAAAGAAAACTTAAAATACTTGTAACTGTTTCAAACACTTTGGAACTTCCTACATTGTAAATAAATGTTTGGTTAGTGATTCATTTTTTCAGATTTATTTTTTTCCCTAAAATCTCTGTTTCTAAAATTAATTTAGGTAAGGACGTAGTAATTATAATTATTTTTAAGACTTTATACTGACAAAAAATTTGACAACCACTACATGGTTTTTAATACTTTTTTGTATTTTATTATTGAAATCTTTAAATGAGCAAATAAAACAGTAATTAATTATAATATTAATAGATACTATATATTGCAATGATGCTTTTTAAAAAAATGAAATTCTGAAATAAAAAATAAAGGATCAATTTTGTTTTTCTGTTGATAAGTCTTAGTATAGACAATGAAATCTTGATTATTATTCATGTTATTGATTGAACAATTAAGATTATTTAAATTTTAAATATGCTTGCTTTTATGATATAGGTTTCTTCTTTTGATTTGTAAGTTATTTTTTAAATTTTAAAAATTTATTAAAATAATTTGAAAATTATATCACTTTTCAATACTTTTTACTTATATTTTAATGAAAAATTGAAAGTTATAGCAAAGTAAACCTTACAAAATAAAAATAAAAATAAGATTGTACCTTTTTTCAACTTAAAATTTAAAATATATACGACTTATATTTGGAGGGAAGCTTTTAAACTTTGTATTGCCCGTTAAAATACAAAAAGGATATTAAAGTTGTAACACAATAGAGAGCAAACTTCATTGACACACCTCTAATACTGTGGTAAGTTGCGAGCTAACCAAGTAATGAATTTAATGATAGATTTGCATGAGCTTTACCCGAAAAATAATTAAAGAGGAAGATATGCATCATGCATGACAGTTGCCTGTCCAAAGAAAAAACACGACGATTTTAATTAAAATCCATCAATCTCAACTGTTTGACTAAGTTCACGGATGTCGCAAGAATAATTGTATATTTTTGTTGAACAACTTGGTCACCTTTTTATCAATTAATATGGCAAAAGTGCTGATAATATCGACATGTTTTACTGTATTACCCCCATTTTTTTACTAATGATTTACTTTTAATTTTTTTCACGCACAACCATTTATTTTAGAAAATTAGATAATATTAATTATTTTTAAACCATATCCTTATTAAATAGTTAAAAATTAAGCGAAAAAATATTGAAAAATGATTAAGGAAGAGATAGATAACAATAATAATTATATTAAATACTTTGTCCGTACTTGCAGGGCTGGAGGGTCTTGTAAATACTTCATTCTTAAACTCTATGCCCTGAAACTTAAAATTTTCATGTGGATATATATATATTTATATATATTCCCCCCCCCCCCCCTCTTTTGAAATTTTTATACATTAATTAAAAAAATTTATAGGATGATATATTATTATTTTTAAGAATAAATTGGATAGGTTTGATATCTCAATAGTTTAATTTTATCTTTCACTCTTATTTTATTTATTGTTATTTATTTCTATCTAAATCTTCAAATACAAATAAAATATTTGATGCTTATTTAGAAATTTAAATATTGTAATAGACAATATATCATGCATATATATATATATATATATATATGTATTTCTTGAGTTTTGATTGAAATGTGTATTTTTTTAATATAAATCTCTCATTTGATCTGAACAAAAATAACGTCAAACAATTTTGTCCTTCAAGAAAATAAAAAAAATTTATTTCATGATTCTTCGTAATTAAAAATATAGGATGGGCTAGACTTTCCATAGTATTTTTGAAGAATTTATAATACAAATTGATCTTTAATGATTTATAATAGTTCAAATTGATTACTAATGATAACACAAATAGAACAATTAAGTTTTTCAAAATAATATGAATGAGCTAACTTATCCTATATATTTCATTGTAATAACCTCAAAATGTACTTTTTTCTTAAGAAAATAATTTATTCAATACTATTTTTATCAGAGATCAACTTGCAATTTATTCTTTATATGTATATATTCTGAATATTTTTAAAAAAATTTAAGATTAAGTAAAAATTATAAGATATATTATTATTTTTAATATGTATATTATCTTTTAGTGATGGTCTCCCCTGAAAATAGGACCTAGCTGTGCGCTTGCATACTTGAATAATTATTTATTCCAAGCAAATGGTATTGATGTTATAGTGAATGGTTTGAGAATGGAATAAATACATGGGAACTTTAATTCTCTCATTAATCCTATCAAGACATTTTAGACCTAGCAATGGAAGCTTCTCAATTCCCTTTGAAGTCATAGACACGTTCACAAATTGGCAGACAATCTTAGAGGGCTTCTATTTATAGGTCACCACATCCCCATCCTTGATACTATATATATATATTGACAGAAAATAGAATAACATTAATACAAATTAGAGTTAACTTGCCTTGATTAATCTATGACTTGTGAGTTTGATCCTTGAGTTCTTTTGTCGAATAGTAATTTGTAAGACCTCAATCGAACGTGGAAAAATACCTGGCTCTGTCATTTCTTGACTAAAAAGTTTTTCTTGCACGAAAAACAAAATGGCAGAAAAATCAAAATAAAGTTTTTTAATTTTATAACTCAGCGGCGCTATGATAGATCCTCCCGCATATTAAAACACACACTTCCCCCCTCATGACACGCCGTCCAGCACCCAGCGCGCATGTTAACCCCGGCGCATGTTATCACAGCCCCTGACTCCCCCTTCTAGCTGTCGTTGGTTGAAGTGTGAAACATGTCTTTAAAATACTATATTTTATCAAAGAAATGCTTTTTCTTTTATTCGAAAACATCGTATTAAAACCAAAAAAAAAAAACGAAAATATAGGGAAACGAAAATTCAGTAAACAAAATAATAAAATAAAACAAATAAATAAAAAAGAAGACATAAGAAAGAGAGAGAAACACACTCGGTTTTTGGCTTTGGTTCATGCTCTTTTGGACGAAGAGTCTCTCACCTCGATTCAGATCATCCACAACACCAACAGAACACAATACAACACCACGCGAAGTCCCTCTCCCAAATCCACCATAACCCACGTCGAATCTTCACAAATCACGCCGACCCATTTCCTATTTACCCCTCAAAACCCCAAACCACCCCGTTGAATCCACCTTCACCGATCGCTATTCTACTCTAACATATCTACCCATATAGATATAAGGTACTCCATTATTCCATTATTATTCTATGCACCCCGCTTCTTTTGTTCTTTATTATGTGTTCCCTTGTTCCCTTTTGTCCCTCGCCATCCATGTGCTTCTAGAGTGTTCATTTTCTCGTGGTTAATGCAGGTGATTCTCACTATAACGGACGTAAATTTTTGGTGGGTTGGCACAAGCATGCACCGGGTGAAGGCGGGATGTACGTGAGTGAGTGAGTGAAGGGTACAAAGGGAAACTGAGCTCAGAAACAAAGATTTCTCATCGGTGAAGATGGCGAATCAGGTTGTGAAGGTGAGAAGGGACACGATTGCGGCATGCATGACTTGCCCACTCTGCAACAAGTTGTTCAGGGAAGCCACCACCATATCCGAATGCCTTCACACGTGTAAGCCCTTCAATATCCTTTACCCCTTTTATCTCAATCAGATGAGAAATTTCTCAAATTTGTAATCTTTTCTCATTATTTTTGCGTTTCTCGCTGATGATTCTCCATGTGGGTTGGGTTTGGTTTGCCTCTTCCTTTGACTATTCGCCTGATGGAGGGGCTATTTCGTAATTTAATGCTTCTCAAGATGTTTTCTTTTTTTATTTCCTCTCTCTCTATGAACTCAAGTCATCAAGGACGTGAATGCTAGACAGATGGGCCTGCCGTGTAGATGTAGTTGTGTTGTACTGTTTCTATTAATTTGTCCTAGGTGTAAAGGTGTTTGAACTTTTGACTGCAACCTAGGCGTAAAATCACTTCCACCATACACGGAGCTTCAATTCCTAGTCTTCAGCTCATGCAACACTAGTGTCGTGTCTTGGCACTGAGAACATTACTATATGTTAGCATGCTATTTTCTTACATTTTAATTTGGACAGTGGAAAATATTAATTTTTCTTTGCGTTTGTTAGTTTCCATTTGAAAGTTAATTGCTAGTATCTATTCTAGTCTGGTTAGTTATCTTTGCGTGCAATTTTCTGAACATCCTATTCACTAATAGAGGCTGTGAGCCCCTGACTAACAGATATTTTATTTTGTTTTTGTGGATTTTATTTAGTTTGCAGGAAGTGCATTTATGACAAAATTACAGATGAGGAATTAGAGTGCTGTCCAATTTGCAACATTGATTTGGGATGTGTTCCACTCGAGAAACTGAGGTCAACCCTCTCTGCCTTTGACGGATACTCCCAAGTCCCCCCTCTCCTCTTGTACTTTTTAATTCCTCTGAAAAGAAAAAAGATAAAAATAAATAAATAAATAAATAAATAAATGCCCCTCTATTGTACTTTGAAATGGTTTTTAAGTAGGTATGTTGTTTAATTTGCATGAAAGGTTTATAAGAGTTTGTTTTTTGCAAGCCAACATAATTATAGTTATAAGGCTGCTAAAAATAGAGATATAACTATACAAGATAGAAATTTTCTTTGAAAAACGAATTATATTTTTTATTTGTGTGGACATGCACTATGAAGCTGTTGAATACTATGGATCTTTCAACATTTATTGAAAGATCCTCTTGGGGAAGAAAAAGGAAACAAACAGATGTCATAGATCATACTGCAATGACCTGCAAGAATGAGGATGGCTGTTATATCGAGTTTTGTTACTTTGTGAAAACTACTTGAGAAGGATCCACTGTCTGCATGAGCAATCTGTCATGATAATACATGCGTATGAACTATAGTATACAAGGAAATGATATGAATTGAGTTTGAGTTTTGACATCTTTTGATAGTTTAGCTGATGATTTATCTATAGTGGTGCTGGTAGTTTTTTTTTTTTAAAGTTTTCCTGATATACATTTCATATGTCTAATAATATATAGCATAACAAATCTAGAGTATTTAAGGCATGAGAATCGAAATTTCAAGTAACAAATAGTAAAATTAAAGTAAAAGTAAATACTAACAACTATTTATACTGAAGCTTGATTGCATTTAATATTCTTTCATTTGAATTATTTGTTGGAAACAGATTAAGGATGAAAAGCATAAAAAATGTTGTCATTCAATCCATAGATGAAATGACTGACATTGTTGACCACAATTAGATAGGGTGTTTTATTGCAGAATATTTGAATTTAAATTTATTGTTTTTCCCTTATCTTTAAAAAAAGAGCAAAAACACATTTGTTTTGTTTCCTAGTGAGGGTATATTGTTTGCTTGCAGTTCTCACCCAAAACTGATGTATTCATCCTATTATCAAAGGACCTTGAAATGAAAGAGTGTGGGACTTAAGACCGAATAGTGGTGGACTTGGATCAAAGAATAGGGATTATGATCATGGAATTGATATTCTTTCCAGGTGGAAAAAGATAAGATATTGTTCTGAGTTATTTGGAAAGAAGTAAACTAGTAAGACTGAAAAAAGAGAAAAAAAATTGCTTTGAATGGATTGTACCGTTACATACTTACATGTATCATCCTTTGGGAATGAAGCACACAACAAAGTCTTTAAAAAGAAACCACACAACTGATGATTTTGGCATTCTCTTATGGATTGTTGCATGCTAAGTTGCAGACCTTGTTTTTTGATTACCAGGCCAGATCACATTTTGCAAGATGTAAGGGCCAAAGTTTTCCCCTTAAAGGGAAGAAAGGTGAAGACACCTGAACCTGTCCCCTCAGTACCATTACCAGCTAAAAGAAAGGAGAGATCTCTTTCATCTTTGGTGGTCAGCACTCCAAGGGTATCTACACAAGCAACCATGACAGGAAGAAGAACAAAACCTACTAGAAAGGCCAGTGGTCTGCGGGCCTCTAGCTTTGCTGTTGAAAAACCCATTAAAAAAGAGGAAGAATTACCAGAAGATCATCAAGAGAGTTCAAGCTCACCTGACACTTCAAATAAGCTTGCTCAGAATGCTGGACAGGTTGTAAGAGACACAATCTGGTTCTTCTCTTTGAGCTCATTGTATATTGTTTATTTGTTTGTTTTCTCTGTTCATTTGATTTCCCAGAGTACAGTGGCATTAGTTTATTAATAATTGTATTTTTTTTTTTTCCTTGGTGCAGAGTCCGTCCCCTTGTGTGGGCAGTCAATCCTTACCCAATAAAGGAACAGAGAATGGTGCTGAACCATGGGATGCAAAATTGGATCTTTGGAAACCTTTAAATTGTTTAGTAGAGGTTGCAAGTAGGAGTAAATCTTTCAAGTCTAGTGTGCAAGGGTCTGATGCTAAACTAGAATCCGTTCAAGTAAATGAGAATGATTCTGTAGTACAGAGAAGTAAAAAAAAGGAAAATAAACGCAAGGGAAAAGTTGAGGATGAAAAGATTAGTGCTGGTCCTGTCTCTTCAGATGTGGCAAAACCCAATAAATTGCGCAGAGTTCGCCGTAAAAAGGAGCCTGCTTTTGGAGAGTCAGGCATATCACCCCAAGCCGTGCTGGATTCTACCAGCAGCAAACTCCTAAGGACTGGTCCGATTTGGTTCTCCTTAGTTGCTTCTGAGACCCAGTGAGATTTCATATCTTTGAAGCTTAAATTAACAACTTATGTCTTGAAATCCTGTGCATATTATTTATGTTCTATAACTCTTTATTTCTGGGGATATTTCTTTGTTTACTAATTTAATGCTAACCTTTCAGGGAAGGAGATGCACCCTTGCCCCAAATTCCAGCAAGTTATTTGAGAATAAAGTAAGTTTCTTCTGACTTTCTGCACCTTTGTTGAAACTGTTTAGTTCTGTAGTTTTGATTTATTGCCTGCTTTTATTATAGGAATATTATACGTGGAGCAATGCTGAACAGCTATTTTTCTCTAACCCTCTCTCGTATAGTGAATCTCACACAACACATTGAATGAGAGAAAGAAGAGTCAATCACTTTGAACTTTCACTAATTGTGCTTCAGCATAATGACATTGATTTGTCATTCCATTAATCATATCATGGAGACTAATTTTTTCACATCCTATTTTATAATCAACACATGCTAAAGAAATACAAATTTGCTTCTTTAAACAACCCTATATATAAAGGGTTGTTTCTTTTTGAAGCACATCCAATTGAGCTCTAAATGCAAATCCTATTAAGATTCTAGTTAGACCTCTCATTTTGTCTATTTTAAGATAAAATATTTATAATTCAAAGATAATTATCTCTATGTAGTCGTCTCCAAGTCTTCCACAATAAGAGAATTTTCACCTTTGTTGTTAGCAATTTAGAGTGTAGCATTTACTTACTGTTAGAAATAAAGAAATATCTATTAATATCTTAGAATATTTTATATCATATCTTAGATTGATTTTTATCTATTTCCGTTGATTATGTCATTATGATTAGATTTTATCTTTACCTTATAAATAGGATTACCTTATTATATTACATACATATTACAATATATCAAATATAATTTCATATTATTGAGTCTCTACTCTCTCTCTCTCTCTTCTTCTTCCTTATCTAAAACCCTCAATTTCAACACTTACCATCACTTAGATATACTTATTTTCCAGATCTCACCCATCCCACGTTATCCTGAATTATTTGTCAAGCTTCAGATAGGGGACCATGATTGAGTGGGTCTTGGGACAGGCCTACTCCTTCTTTAGTATGTACTTTTTGTAACTTCTTCTTTAGCCTTCCCTTTGCCTTGTTTCTTCACTGCAGATTCTTGTGCCTGTCCCTATCCTTATGTTGGTACATGACTAATATATTTGTTCTTACCAAATTATATTTGTCTGAAGATGAGCAGATCAAGGAAATGTAGAATAATACATGAAAAACAAAAAACTGAAGTTCAGTAGAGAAATATCTCAACAAAGGAAATTAGCCATGAGTGTTAGTAAATGATTGATTTAAAGTGTGTATGCTTTCCAGAAATATGCAGACATACATAGATGCTTTTCAATCAATAAATGTAGCATATGATTTCTTTCTAGATTAGCTTCTATTTTTCTGATGTATTCATTTGAAGAAACTCACTTTTAAATTTTATTGCTGAGGAAGGGGAATAATGTTTATATATGTATTTATCTATGTATTATCTAAACTTAAGATTTCATATAAACTCTGAAAGTGCATGCCTTGTGTAATTTAAACGTAACAACTATAACACAGCCTCCTTTCCACTTTAGGGTATGTTTGGTTGGGAAGTTAAAGAGGAGTTAAATTTTCCATGGATGAACTTCATGTATAATTTTACACAGAGAGCTCATCTATGAAAATTTATACTTTATTTTTACCCCCTAACCAAACATACCCTTAGAGTAAAAAGTATTCGTGAAGTCAATTACATATCTGAAATTGCCTAAGGAAGAAATATGAGATTTTGCAGTAAACACCAACTGTATTGATAGCGAACACGAGCGTTTAAACTTTTAGTTTAATTAACTAAAGTTAGTTCAGGCTTTTGATAAGTATCTGTGAGTGAAATATTAATTGTATGCTGCATCTTATACGATGCTAATGGGCTATGTGTATCAGTTTAAAAGGTTTCTTCTGGCTATTAGATGACAGAAACATGCTTGAGAAATCATTCTCTCCATCTTTGTTGCTGCTAAAGCTTTGCAAAACCTAGAGATCTAACTGATCTGGAATATGATATCCTGTTGATTTTTAATTTCTCTCGTGTTTACCACAGGGATGGAAGTGTACCTGTCTCATTCATCCAAAAATACCTTGTGAAGAAACTAGATCTGACCAGTGAAGCAGAGGTAACTCTCTCCTTTTGCAATATATCTAAAAGACAATGATTGTATTTGGGAGTAAGCGAGCATGGAAGTTTTTAGTGTATTGCATGGTTTTTCTAAAGCATAACGATTTGCAGCTCAAATAATACATAAAGTGAGGAGGGCCATTGATTTTGATGTAGAAAGAGGGAAGAAAGGAATGGCGTTGATTGAAGTTATGTGGGTTATCTGAAGGAACTTTCATGTGTAGTGTTAATCACACGTCCTTCCAAAAAATCTCCGCACTGCAGTGTCTAGATGACCCAAGTTAATGTTGTTTGCTGCGTTAAAGTATTAACAATTTGGTTGTAATTCCACGTCTTTTGAGCTCATGACATGTTGCATCATTCGAATACAATATGCAGTAACCTTGAATTACACCACTGTTTATATGGCAGAGCACTATAACATCATCTGATGCATGCACTGCACTAGACTCCACCTTGTGCAAGAAGGCTTTCGTTGTTTTTTCTTGGTTTGATTTGTAGGTTTAAAAATAGAGTAAGGGTGCTAGTTTACTTGCTGTTCACTCTTGAGTTGATTGTTTTTACAGGTTGAGATTAAATGTATGGGACAACCAGTGCTCCCTACACTGCGGCTACATAATTTGGTTGAGTTGTGGCTGGATACAGCCTCCACATCACAGCGAATTCCAGCAACCATCGGATCCTCAGCAAAGGATTTTGTGATGGTCCTCGCCTACGCTCGGAAGGTCCTACACCCTTGAATTTGATCACGGCATGCTTCCCTCCGGTTCACATTTTTAATGCACCTTTGAAAATCTTCATCAGAGGCACAGCATATATAACCACTTCCCCACCTGCATGTGTTCTGAATGAACATTTCACCGTGTAGCCAAAAGCAGCAATATCCTGTAGGATAACAAGGGCGGGCCAAATAAACTATAAGGAAATACCCTCCATAAATACATATCCATCCTTCTGCCATTAGTAAGTGTAGCATGCTTATTGGGTTGGTCATTGTAACGATAGTTACATCCTGATTTTTCAAGAGTTTTTTTTTTTTCTCCTTTTCTCATTCGCTTAGTCCTATAATTTGAAGTGCACATTTGACTCGGATATAAGTAGTTACAGGCCACCATGCGTGGTTAGAAGAGATTATTTATTGCGAATTTGACATTTTAATCAAGAGGATATTTTTTTCCCCTTATTCTTTTCGTTCGGTTCACAATATGAATAATTGAATTTCTCTGGCAGGCCACCAAGAAAAGGTTCCTGTTATAAAGAGCATTATCCGCTAATAAACTATCTCCGATGCTCACTCTAACCCATTCATTACAACACATGAACAAAAAGAAAGGAAAGAAAACACTCATTACAACTGCAGTCTTGATATGGTTTTTGCCGGCCATAATATTCAAATGCGGCCTAAGTTACCTTTCAGAGTATAATTTCAATACAGTGAACGTCAATTATTTGCCTCATTCACATTTCTTTTCAACAATATTAGGCATGAGCTCCAGTTAAAGGTTTCCTCCCCTTGTTTGCTACTGTCGTAAATTAAACACAAATGTCGAGCAGAAATATTAAAAGGGAGGCTTTGTATCGTTCAATATAGCCGTATCAGTCATTCATCTCTTTTTTCTTTTCTCTTTTCTGTCGATGTCTAGTAGCTTTTTTATTTTCTTGGTCCTGATGTGTCTAGTAGTTAAACGATTCTATTTAGTGCAAATTAGGCCGCAGGCCATGCTTCTTTTTTCTTTTCCTTTTCTTCCATGAAATGAAATGTAAGAAATTTGACAATGTGCTCACTGAGTCAATAGGTGGCACACTGACACTCAATTGTCAGGAGCAAACTTCACTTAATATTCAAAATTCGCTGGAAACACCTTGTGACCAAAGCTAAGGTGAGGCCTGCTAATAGTATACGAAGCATGTCATCTTACCAATTTCTCTTGAGTCTCAAAAAAGTATATAATAGATTAGCAATTTGAAATCAATACAGCACCCTCTCAATGGGGTCAGGGTAATTGTATATATGTACGTTGGTGGACCTCGCTTTTTACTAGCAAAATGAAGGTTAAGGATCCATCAAGCGAGAGGGGCGTACCCCTGATTCATGGATGCATCAAGCAGAGAATGAAATAGTTCGACTTCAAAGCAGAAATTTTGTATTGCAGTCACCCGCTACTGCAACATACATGGTGGACCATATTCCTATAAACCCTTAGACACAAACAACCACTCAACTGATAGGCTGAACTTTTGCTCCTTTAGTTGTCATCTAGTTAAGCATGCATTTGCATTCCCTTTAACAGAACATGTACCCAACAATCAAGACAATTTTCTTCACATTCCAGGGAACACATATCGGGAAGAAAGTTTAAGTAGTATTCTGCTTAGTGAAAAGTGATAATAAGCATATGTTCATCTAATAACAGACTGACACAGATTAGCAAAATCTGATGGTACTATAGTCCAATGATTTCAAAAAACTTGTATCCATACCATGCATATACATAGCCATTGACCGGGTAAGGCACAGAGTAGGCACCTATGAGTATTTCAAGGATCACATGTTCCAGGCCCTTATCACTAGAGACTTCCAAAAAGCATTGGCATTCTGTGGTTCAGTTTTTGCCTCCATCAACTGTTTGGTACTTTTGGGACTTTACTCACATGGGAGACTTAAAAAGGCTATGTGCTATCAGAGGATAACACATGCAGCAGGTCTTGTTCAACGAAATCGGATCTCAAAACAAAGTAGGCCGGGACATCATAAAAACCAAACACTTTACCTCCAATGCAAACCCCAAAAATTGTAGGGCATGCCATTATGGAACATACGTTATCTATTTTACCATGGTATTGGACACCCAAAAGTTTTGAGCAAAGAAAAAAAAAAAGGAATAAAGCTTCTTACACATCTCTACGGTACACATTACCTTATATCAGTTATGAGAGGAGAGGATACAACTGAAATGTGGATGTGCAGAAATTTTGGGGGACCCAATTGTAACAAGATGATAGAACGTGGAAATATGAAGTGATGTATATGCAAGTGTACCCAACATTATTAAGATTAAAAGTAAAGCCCCCTTTTAGTCTGCAAAAGATACATTTGTCATCACTTCAGTACCAGCGAAATTATAATCTAATCAATTTAGATCTACAAAGTTTGAATTTCCGAGGATTTAATTCCTTCATCCATCACAGACTTATATTCTAAGCGAAAAGGCGACATGATGATATCATATATTCAAATATTGAAGACTGTTATTGTTAGTTTGAAGGAAAGCTTCAAATATCTTAACATGATCAACAAGTACCCCAGAATCAAACAGATGAAGCGATTGAATTATTGGAGATTTAAACTTTGATCTTTGAGAGACTGAATTGACAAAATTAGTCCTCAAAAGCCTAAATTAATAATAGATGCATCCGTCATGAACTAATAGAGGATTTTACTCAAACAATACAATGAGGATGGAAAACTGGGATGCATTCAGGCTTACGATGAGAACTAATGAACCAAACACAACGGAGTTCAAACCAAAATCATTGACTCTCTTCAATGCAACCAAAACAAAACCTACCTACATTTGAGAAGTTTACACAGGATGAGCAAATAACAACCTACTACTGTGCAAAAGCAAATCAAAATCAAACCACCAACCACCACCACCACCACCACTGTCCACACCCCGCCTTATCCCATTAGACGAGATTGGCTACATGAAGCATAGAACAACATACAATGTCATATTGGGCGATCATAATCGATGTCACGACAATTCAACAAAGTCTTAAGTTGACCGTCGAAATAAAATGAATTAAACCAGCTTATGCATTGGAATTGGAACCCAAAATACACAAATCGAACCCATTCAAACTTATCCAAGAATATACACATTCAAAAACTCCTCCTACCAAACATGTTAAGAAAAGAAAGAAAAAAAAACCTCTGATCCATATACGAAAAAGCCACTATCACCATTTTGTTCAATATCAACAACTCATCCTATCAAGAATGCATGAACGTATAATCTCCCCGTAGCCAATTTTGCTCGAAACAAAAAGAAAAACCACGGTATCATATTTTCATTAACCAAATGTAAGCAATGGTTAAAAAAAAAAAGGAAACAAAACAGTAACAAAATCATATGAACCCTATGATCACCTATATTACATTGTAACCTGTCGTCGTAATTGCTGTTGCTGTTCTCTTTGTCGGGCTTCCCACAACCGAAAGCAACCCTCCATCATACCCTTCATGATCCTCCACATACAAATCCTCAGTGCTCCTGAACGCCGCGTGCAACACAACCACCACAACCCCAACAAGCACAGACACCAGCACGTTCAGCCACACCCCAGTGAGCCCCACCGCCACCACCGTCACCGCCGCGAGCACCGCCGCAACAGCCTTATCGTCCACCACACGCCCGAAAAACTCCACCGGCCTGTCCCTGAAGAAGTAGAGGAAGAACCACGCGGCGAGCGCCACGAGGAACACGATGATTGAGGCAGGGTGCCATAGGAGGCTGAGGAAGAGGATGAAGAGCGCGATCATGGCGTAGTTCACGCGGAAGTGGTCGAGGTTGCGCCTCACGCGCAGTTTTGCCTCGCCTAAGGTGTAGGGGCGCGTGAAGGAATAGAGAGCGAAGACTTCTTCCCATGGGCGGCGAGTGTGGAAGGCGCGTCGGGGTGATGTCGCTGCGCGTGAGACGAAATATGGGCCGGTGGTGTTAGAAGATGAGGGAGAAGGGAGGGAGGTGTAATTGGGTGCTGAAGACATCACATCAGAGAGACACTGAAACTTTGGAGATTTCGAAGGATGCAACCCCAAGTGATTTTTAGTTCAAAGTTTGGAACTTTGAGGTGAATTGGATCGAAATTGATGAGATTTGGGTCGGATTATGGAACCCTAATTGGGAATTTTGAAGTTGCAGTTGGTTGCTGGGTGTGAGTGTTTGAGGAGAGTGGGAGAAGAAGGAAGGTGTGTCCGCGTTGTGTTCGTGGGATAAACGGTGTCGTTTCTGTGTTTAGGTGATTTAAATAGAAAGGGGAGGAGACTCGGTGTCGTTTACTTGCCGATTAAGGGTGCCAGCGAAGTAGCATGGGTTCCACTGTGCAGCAACGTGACAAGTGGAAGTCGCCAGCGCATTTATGCTATATGCATGGTGTGTGCATAATTGCATCCATAATATTTTTGGTTTATCATTCTAATTATTCATAATTATTATGATATGATTTGGTCACATATGAAAACAGAACGATATTTGACATTTTGACCTTTGACCAAGTGTGAGTTCACATCGTGACAGCAAAGTTAAAAAAGTACTGAATAGAATATGATACATATCGCTTCAGCTGTTGCGAGAGGAAATATGTATCTTGCACAATAGACTTTCAAGAGACATTCAACTATAGTGAACAAAATCAGGAGAAGAGAGTAATTAGGGGAAAGGAGAAAGTTTATAATTCTCACAAGCAATCTGGGAGGGTTGCTAGGTGAGCTGAGCTCATAGGAGATACAGGTTGTTTTATATACTAATTTAATTTAGCATTGAATATTTCAGTTGTCCAAACTCCACTTTGTACATCAAAAGAAGTCTTGAGAACATCAAAACCGGCCAGAAACAAGAAACTTAGACAACTATTAAACCAAAAAATCCTCTCCCAATATCACTTTTATGGATTTTAACTTATTATGACAGTTGATAAATCCAAATACATTAGTCTCAAAATGTAGTTTAACATGCCAACAGTGATAGATTTTAAGAGTTATAGTAGAGAAAATACAGAACTGATGCAAACATCTCAAATTTTGAACTCTTCCTTTGAGGTCCAGAGCATAGCCCCAGTTGCCTCGCCAGTCACCACTTACTGCGTGTTTGGATTGGCGTTCAGCAAGTGAAAACGGGGTTTGGACATGCCAAATTATGTTGTGGTAGCTCAACATGTTCAGCAAATTTTCAGTTTGAGGAACGCCATCATGATTTTGTCCTCAAATTGCGGTTTAGAATGAAAGAAACTAAGCAAGAATCCCAAACATTGATTAAGTGTTGCTTTGCAATTAAATTCCAAATTGTCTATTCGTGATCTGAAAGTTTGACATTGAAATTATATAAATTTGTAAACTTTGGCACATGCTATCATTATTAGTACTCTGCATACATTCTTGTTGCATATAAAGTTGTCCATTAATTGTGGTGCTCTCGTGCATGTTCCTTTCAGTTGGGATGCCGGAGGAAAATCTTTGCCAAATTTAGAATCCTCATCGGTGGTTAATAGTTATTAGAAGTTTTTCAAAACTCCTTCTCCTATAGCAGGAAATACTATTCAAGTGAAATATGACTTTTTGCATCATTGAACTTTGCATGACTTCAGTTTTTGCTTAGCAATTCAAAGATAGAATATCGTTTTTTTGTCACTTGTATGAAGCTCATGGATGGGGCAATGCACCATAAGCATATTGCTTGCACTAGAGCAGAAAACTTCTCTTCAATGCTGCATTGATGTTTCTGACGTTGATTGCTATAGTTTCTTACCAGTGTCTGGAGTATAAGACAGACCAAGCACAAGAGGCTGAGAAGATGCAAAAACTTAATTAGATATTCTCTACTTTGAGGGCTCGGGGACCTGAAGGTATGTTTAATGTTTCATAATATCACTGTTATGTTAAACTTTCATAAATCATGGTAAATTTGGACATCTTTATCTGAGAGAAATGATTTTGAAAATTTTGGATCGGATTTTAGAACATGTTGGAATCATGGCCAAGAATAACCAGTAAAACCTCAATTTTGATTTTGTAAGTTTGAAGATGAGTGCATTTTAAATTTGGATGCTCTAATACTAAGGATGCTAAACATGCAGATGCTTTCGTGCATAATTAAATACATGTGTCATGACTGGCCTGCATTACAATAACTAATCACACATGGTTATTGCATCTGAAACTTAATATTTGTAGAAACCTACAGTCCTAAATTGCTACATTCAACCTTGTCTCGAAAAGACACATTACTCCGTAGTGAATTTGGTATTAAAAAAAAAAAAATTATGCATGAATAGAACTACTGGTTTTAAAGATGACAATGAGCTTCTATGCACATAGATCTTCCTCAGTAGGTACTACTTGACATTGAGTTGGCAGCATGTTAACTTCATGAAGAGAAAACTGGACCGGACCGGCCGGTCTAATCGGGTTAACGGGAAATCGGTCCAGTGACCAGTCCGATTAGCATAAAAAAATCGGGAAAAGTCAAAACCGGGAAAAATCGGGAAAACCGGATTGGTCTAACCGGTTTTTTTTTTTCGCAAAACTTTTTTTTTGTTCTAAAACTTAAATATTGATATCTTATGGTAGTCATAAAGCAAAAACAAAAAAAAAAAGAACCAAACAAAGACATTAACAAAAATTATTGGGTTGTTATTTTCCTCACTCCATTATTTATAAACTGCTCACCATAAATCTCATTGGTTACTAACAAATATTGTTTTCAAATGTTTTGTAATCGTGCTGTGAGGTTGAGACTAGAGAAATTTTATATGGATTATATTTATTTTTATAGATCTATGAATATTTTTTTATTGATTATGCTAATATTAATGATTTAATATATTTCTAATTAATCATATATATATATATATATATATATATATATATATATATATATTTTTATTACATTTCGGTTGGACTTTTAAACCTTTGAACCAGTACCTTGACCGGTTTGATATCCGGTCCGATTTTCCCTTCCTCGCAAGTTCGCAACTTTTCAGCTTTTGTGATGGTAAATTAGTTGTTCTTGTACCAGGCCGAAATGTCATAATAGTTCCATGGTTTACTGCCTTAATGTCACACTTTTTATTAAGAACTTATCAAGAAGTCACTGAAAAAGACCAAATGGTCTCGATGAATCTTACTATCCTAGGGCCTAATGAATGATTCTATGTACTGCTTTCCAGCTGTAATTCCTTGACAACATTTACATTTAACCTTTTCTTTTTGAAAAGCCTGAATTTTGAATTTCTGTAACAATTTCTAGTCGAGGGTATTCACTTGCCGTTCACATTATCTTTACCTTTGCTATTGTCAATTAGATACTAGTTTTACAATCGGCTGAGTTGTAGATGCAAATGATACCCAAACCATCATCTCGTACTTCCCTGCAAATAAGGGTGGTTGCGTTGAGAAACATTGGCGTTGGTTGTAAGTCAGCATCCTACCTTGACAAGACCGGATGGGTCTGAGTTAGATTGAACCATGACGCTTGGCAATGTAAAGTGTCATAAGAGTTGTGTTCTTACTGACTTTGTGAGGCACACAACCAAGGTTTCACTGAGCATGTTTTGGGCCAACAGGTTCTTGTATCTTTATAAACTTATCGCGGGCTTCTGAATCATGATCTAGCTGACTGCAGACAGATCCAACTTGGCAAGTTCAGCTTTTTGGTCTTTATAATGGTCCATTTGAAGTGCTTTTAGGCGTAACTTCTGCTGACCCAATAAAACAAGGCCTAACTTGTGGACGCATTAATATCAGTCGACACAATTGTGTTGCCAACAACATGATGGAATCTACTTCGCTGTAAAGTGCCAATCTGTTGTTCTGTCCTGGAGAGGGATGGATGGCTAATCAACAATGACATTTTCCGACATAGCATGAATGTTAGTTTCATGCAAAATCAAAATGCAGTGATGAGCAACAAGCTTACTTCGTGACATATCAGCTTAATTTCTTTAGAAGGTACAAATAGTTGGCTAGTTTTGCTGTTAAGAATTGAGACTTCAACTATAATTAAGTGAATCAAATCATGAAGCACAGCATTTGAACGAGGAATTTCAGGATAAGGTCTTCTAAACTCATCCTAGAATTCTGTAAGGTTTAATCAACTGTGTTACCACAATTTCAGTATCCAATCATGGCCTTACTTTGGATATAGTCAGTCCTAAGCTAAGCCTGTTTCCCCAGATCCCCAGGTGGCCTCTTTGCTTTTGTCTGCTTTACTGGCCCATTCAAAAAGTTAAAGCGTTAGATCCATGTGCCATGAACAAAAGCTTGTAAACTTGCAGTAGCCCCTTTCTCATCTCCCACAAAAGATGGCAAAGAAACAAAGGCAATTTGGAAAATATTCTTCAATCAAAGTATATAAAGCAAAACACAAGGACAGAATGTTTTTTTTCAGTGGGTAATGTGCCATGACAAAGTGCACCGTTTTGCTTTAATCTAATTTGGTTTGTTCCTGTTTCGGTGGGGTCCTGGTCTCCAACGGAACTCTAGCCAGTACTAGTTGGCTCAGTATCAAACACTAATTGCTTAACTGTGATATATGAGCGTTCGTTTTTGTGTGTGTGGATGTGTGAGAACAAGAACGCGGTAATCAAAATGTATAGAGAATATGAGTGAGGAGGAAAATTATGCTAATTATGAACTTGTATTATGGTTGAAGGGATGTGAGAAAAGCTTGTTTATATCAAAAGGATGGTGATTAACAAATATGTCACATTATTAGACCTCATAAAATAAAAAGGAAAGCCAAAGTTAAGAATATGCTTTGCCAACAATGGACGAATAACTCAGATTGCAGCACCACCTGAAGGTGTGAAAATTAGAAAGGATTTTCTGCCTTGTAACACATGGTGACCAATGAAAAGATTTCGACCTTTCATCATTGTGCTTTTTAGACTAAAGATTTTTTCAGGGCTTTATATACTTGTAGTCTTGTAGTTTCATCTTAACCAATTCAAAAGATCCTGTGTAGACAAAAGAAAATCGGACCCGAAGGGTTTTACATCAATCACCTCCATCCCTTCTTGGATGATCTTATTGGCCCTCTGCAAGAGAGCTTTATCCCAGGACGAGACACAATAGACAATATTATTCTTGCTCAAGAAGTGCTGCATTTTATGAAGAAGACAAATCCAAATATGGTACTCTGGCTTTCAAAGTTGATCTGGAGAAGGCTTATGATTAGGTGGATTGGGGTTTTTTGGAATAGATTGTATCTGACTTTGGATTTCCTTTATCCATAGTTGCCCTTATTATGAGGTGTGTTATTTCTTCTTATCACTCAATCCTTTGGAATTGTGCTAAGCTTGATTCTTTTGTTCCCTCTCGTGGTTTAAGACAAGGAGACCCTATGTCTCCCTATCTCTTTGTCCTTTGGATGGAAAAATTGAGAATTCTTATTAGCCAAAAGGTCAGGAAGGGTGTTTGGGAACTAGTGGCGATTTCAAGAAGGGGACATAGAATTTCTTATCTTATATTTGCTGATGATGTAATTCTTTTTTGCAAAGCTAAAAGTACCCAAGTCCATCTGATTTTGTCTACACTCAATGAATTTTGTCAAGTATCAGGTATGAAAAACAACTTTGAAAAGTCTAGAGCATTGTGTTCGAAGAATGTTTTTCGACAACGCAAAGAAAATTTTACCAGTTCCATACGTTTCACATGCGTTATTGGTAAATACTTGGGTGTTCCTTTAACCCAGGATTGGGTGAAACGGTTTATCTTTGATGACATTATTGCCAAAATTCAAGGCAGATTGGCATCTTGGAAAGGGAATCTTCTCAACAAGGTTGATAGGATTTGTCTAGCAAAGTTTGTTATTTCATCCATTCATATTCACCAAATACAAGCACTATATTTTCCCCAGGCAGTCTATAAGACTATTAGCCATATGACTCGGCACTTTATTTGGAATGGTCGAGAAGGTTCTATAAGTCTTAATCTGGTCAACTAGAAAAAGATTATCACCCCTAAACGTTTTGGGGGACTAGGCATTTGTGAAGCACATCGAAATAATTTGGCTCTACTGGATAAACTTGTTTGGACATTAATTCATGATAATGACAAATTCTGGCCGAAAGTGATTTGACACAGGTATTTTTCAAGTTCTTTTGTCTTAAATAATGATCTTCGTGTGGCCTCTTCTTGTGTGGTTAATGACATTATGAAGGCAGCTAATGCACTTAGAGATGGTTTTGCTTGGAATCCGGGCCATGATAATACCTCCTTTTGGTATGATTCTTGGTCTCACTTGGGACTGGTATGCACTAGAGTTCCTTACGTTCATATTTCTAATTCTTCTCTTTCTATTCATAATGTTTGGAATAATAACACTTGGCTTTTCCATACACTTTCTACTGATCTATCGGAGGAATTAAGGAATAAAATTGCAACTATACAAGTGCAATTGAGTGGAGAGGAAAAACATGGATGGTTTTGGACAAAATCTTCTTCCTATACCTATTCTGTAGCTTCTGGTTATTGTTGGCTTATAAAACAGTTTTACGATTGGGACACCACTCAGAATTGGTCTTGGCTATGGCGTTTGGTTTGCCCAAAAAAAATTCAGGTGATGCTTTGGTTATTTTTACATGATGCACTTCCTACTATTCTGTTCCATTTCAAAAGAGGACTTGCTCAGTCCCCTATATGTAACCAATGTAGAAAGGATCAGGAAACCCATATTCACTATCTCAAAGACTGGCCAAAAGCTACAAAAGTTTGGGATTCCTGGGACTTCTTGAAAGAGCCTTTGTTCGATAAGTTACATGATAGCCATTGGATTAGGAATTTTGGGACTGCGAAGCGGGCTATCCTTTTTCTGGTAGGTTGTTGGTGGATTTGGAGAGACCGCAACAATGATGTGTTTGGAGTTGATACTTGGCCTACCTTTGTGACAACTAGAAATGCCCATCTGCTCGCCTATGATTTTCAATGCACTCACAAGCGAAATTGTTTTTGACAAGGTACGCAGGTCATGGATAAATGGTCCCTACCTACCGATGGCTTTGTCAAGCTTAATGTTGATGACAATGTCTTTGGGGGCCCAAGATTGGCTAGTTATGGTGCAATCATTCGGAATGTCAAAGGAGACTGGGTGGCGGCTTTTTCAAGTAACAGTGAAAATATAAGAGTTCTTCACACAGAGCTGCTTGCTATCCAATGGGGTCTTCATTATGCATAGTACAATGGTTGCAAAAATGTTGTTTGTGAGACAGATAGCCTGGAAGCCTTCTCTTTTGTGACTTCTTATCAAAAGCATAGTAATCAAATTGACAACAATCTACTTTCTAAAATTCAGCAGTTGATCAATCGTCAATAGTATATTCATTTTGTTCTGATTTTGAGGGATGCAAATGGTTGTGCTGATTATTTGGGCGCTAGGGAGTTGTTTTGAGTGAAAATTTCCATGAATGGGAAACGTTTTCTCCTACTCTTGTCACTTTGATGGCTATTGATAAGAAAAGCTAGTCAGTTGTGCTTTTTTTATTTTTTATCTCGTTATCTACCCAAAAAAAAAGTGTAAATAAGAATAAGAATCTAATAATATATTTTCCAATAAAGATAATCTTGTTTGAGCATTTAAAATCTCATAGAAGTCATAGCTCTTTCGACATCTATTTGTTTCATAACCAAAACTAAAATATGTGACAACTAGATAACGAAAGAAGTATATGTTACTCCAATCGATCATGTGTCGGTAAGAATAGAAAATATATCTCTCATAGCTAAATAGTTAATTGTTTGTTACTTTCCCTGTGTTAGATAAATGTGGAATTGTTCGTATCCCAAGTTTTTAACCGATTTATTTATCACGGCCTCCTTCTAGTTTCATCAAATGGGTTTAAGTGGTAAGCTATAAGTATAGCCAAAGGTTGAGCTGCTCTGGCAGTAGATTGCTGATTTTCTATTATACTGAAATTAAAATAACGGATTGTCACAAATTGTGAGTATTGCTCTGCTGTTTAAAGTCATGAGAAATGCAATTTATTTTATTATAAAATATTTCCCCAAAGCACACACATCTTTTGCTGTTATAAACCTAAATCAGTTGCCGGCACTCAACACATATTTGCTATGCATATTTTTATATGGAAAAGGGCGAAGAGAACGTTAAGGGAAAACTCTCATCTAAATTCTAGACTGACCTTTTATTCAATTTCTTTTAAAAGATGGACAGAAATTGCCAGTGTGATATAGTAAACTCTTTTTAATTATCAATAAAAAATATTTAATAACTTATATTTTATGATATATTTATTTATTTTTCTTGATATGAAGTAAATTATAAGATAATTATCATAAAGATGGATTAAAAAAATATAACAAAAATCAAACGTTAATATTCAGTCGCCCATTCATTTCTAGAAGGTCAATGCGCATGGTTGCATTTGAATGAAGACAGAAGATAAGTGGAACACACTTTAATCGATCGAAACGTATGGTGCACATATGTGGTACGAAATCTCATTGTCGTCCAGATGAGATTCGCAATATGATGACAAATGTGGCATATGAAGGGTGATGGTCCTGCTGCTCTCCAAGCGGAAGTCTCCATTTATTGGGTTGAAACTGAAGACACGGTCATTGTCTCCACATTACAAGACCATCTGCCAACTACCCATGTTGTGCAATGGCAGTGACCGTTCGATAGTAGAAGGAAGTAAAAACAATACATAAGTTTAATAAAATATTTAATATAATTTTTTTTTAATGTGAGATCAGTCCAATAATATATACTTATATATTAGTATATAAACTCTGAAATTTTCGTTGGGACAAATGCCCCCAGCCCCCTCCAAGTAAAATCATACGTCGTTGTACAAGGGGCAATTTTCTGTTTTTTTAAATATATTATATGTTTGGCTATGGATAAAAGTTGAGTGTAAATTTTTATCAGTAAGTTTTATATGTAAAATTACACATGAATTTTATTTATAAAAAATATATCCTATTTTTACTCTCTAATACGATGATATCAGTAAAATGACTTGAAGTTTATGACCAGCAAACCCTAATCATAAATTAAGGCAAATTTTTACTTAATTTGAAAAAATAATAGTGATAGTTATAAATTATCAATGTAATATTTCTTACGCTGCAAAATAATTTATACATTATTATAAACACAATATAGATAATTTTTTAAATAATCATTATAATAGTAAAATATTTTTAATCATAAAATAACACTAGGATCAAAAGTGAGTCAAATAAGCTTGTGATGAGTTATATTTAGCTTGATTTGTTAACGGCTCATTGAGTTGAAACCATGAGTTGAGCTTGAGTTAAGGATTTGGGCTCATATACTAAATGGCCCCCCCTTTGTCATGTTTCAACTCAGTAGCTCTTGAGCTAACATTATATATATATATATATATAATTTCTATGTACTTATCCAATCAAATAATTCCATTTGAATTTTTTTAAGTAGTGGGTGTGCGACTCAATTACTTTTGCTAATGTGACAATATATGATTGGATGATAGTATAAAAAATCAATGCATAGAAATCAAACTCTATTATTATTATTATTATTATGTTGAGTATTTTGTATCATTAATTAGTGTAATAGTAATATGAAAGTTATATTCAAAATTAATTATGTAGTCAAAAGTAAAAAAAAAAAAAAACATTATAGTGTATATCTAAATGAGCTAGCTTGTAGCTTAAGCCAGTTTGAGCTTTTAGCTATCCAAGCTTGAGACTTAAAATTATGCTTGCTTATTAGTGAGTTAAGAGACCAATTAAAAATTTCAAATTGGTCCCTTATAATTTTAAAAAAGGGATAAATTCATCCCTCCATATATATATATATATATATAGACACACACACACACACACATACGCACACAATTGAAAAAAATATGGAACCATATCGAGTGATCAATTTATCTCATCTTTTTAATTGTGGGAGACTACTAGTACACACGGTGGGGCAAAGGAAACTCTACGGGCTGATCTCCCAAAGCCAAAGGAATTCAAAGGCATGAGGGATGCTCGAGAGGTGGAGAGTTTCTTATGGCAAATGGAGAGGTCCTTCGAATGCCAAGGGGTGACAGAAGGACAACTGAAGGTATACACTGCTTCCCTCTATCTTATTGATAATGCAATCTTATGGTGGAAAAGGAAGCATGCAGACATAGAAAAAGGCACTTGCAACATAACTACATGGGAAGACTTCAAGAGAGAATTGAATAGACAATTCTTCCCTAAGAATGTGGTTTATGAAGCAAGAAAGAAGTTAAAGGAATTGAAGTATAGAACCACGATTAGTGACTACCTAAGGGATTTCACTACACTCATGCTTAAAATTCCTAACTTAGTCTTAGAAGATGCATTGTTCTTCTTCATTGATGGACCCCAACCTTGGACAAAGCAAGAGTTGCAAAGGCAAGGAATCCAAGATGTTGATAAAGCCATTGTCATGGCTGAGTCACTCACAGAGTACCAACGAGGGGACTACAAGTCCAAACCAACTTCCAAGGGTAGTTCCTCTAAAGGTGGGGGAGACAAAGGAAAAAACAATCCTCCAAAGAAAGACTCCAAGTACTCTTCGAAGAGAGAGTATGAGGAGAAGAAGAAGGCTTTTGTGCCTAAAGGAGGATGCTTCATGTACAAGGGACCACACCAAATAAAGAATTGCCCAAGCTAGGGACATTGGCATCCATTGCTGAGGAACGAGAATCCCAAAAACATGAAGTTTAATATGTTGGATCTGTCCAACTCTTGAATGTTTTAAACAGTAAAGAAGCATGCCCCATAGAGAAAAAGAATGGGTTGATGTATGTTGAAGTACTCATAAAGGGGAGGCCTGTTATAGCTATGATTAACACTGATGCCACCCATAACTTTATCACACCCCAGCAAGCAGAGAGACTTGGGTTGAAGGTCATGGAGAAGAGTGGCTGGCTTAAGACCGTCAATATCAAGGGAGAAGCTCTTAAAGGAACGGTGAAAGAGATAGAAATGACTCTTGGCTCATGAAGAGGATTTATAGATTTCTCAGTCACACCCATGGATGATTTCAAGATTTTCCTTAGATTGGACTTCTTGAGAAAAGTGAACATGGTGCTAATGCCATTTTGTGATGCGATGTGTGTTATGGAGAAAGGGTCTCCATGCATGATCCCTACACTCTCCAAGCCTGGAGGAACTTCTATGTTGTCTGCCATGCAACTAAAGAAAGGGGTCAAGAAAAAAGAGATGACCTACTTGGCCTTGCTCAAGGAAAAACCTATAGTAAAGGAAGGGAATGTACCCCCTACAAATCAAGAAGGTCCTTAAGGAAAATTAGGATATCATGCCTCCTGAATTACCGAAGCAACTCCCTCCAAGAAAGAAGGTGGATCACAAGATTGAGTTGAAACTAGGTACGAAACCACCTGCCCCTGAACCATATAGGATAGCACCACCAGAGTTGGAAAAAATGAGGAAGCAACTCAAGGAGCTGTTGGATGCTGGGCATATTCGTCTGTCCAAAGCACCATATGGAGCGCCGGTCTTATTCCAAAAAAAGTATGATAGCTTATTGAGGCTATGCATCGACTATTGGGCACTTAACAAGGTAACTATTAAGAGCAAGTATCATATTCCTTTGATAGCTGATTTATTTGATCAGTTAGGAAAAGTCAAGTGGTTTTCAAAGCTAGACTCAAGGTCAGGATATCACCAAGTGAGGATTGCCGATGGTGACGAAGCAAAAACCACTTGTGTGACAAGGTACTGTTCGTATGAGTGGTTGGTGATGCCCTTTGGCTTAACTAATGCTCCTGTGACATTCTATACCTTGATGAATGGGATCTTCCATCCTTCTCTCTATTGGTTCGTAGTGGTCTACTTGGATGATATTGTGATATATAGCAATACTCTTAAGGACCATATGAATCACTTGCGGATCGTGTTCAAGACATTGAGGGAGAATACTTTGTACGTAAAAAAGGAGAAGTGTTCCTTTGCCAAAGATGAGGTTCACTTTGTGGGACATGTGATGAAGGATAGAACCCTCCAGATGGATGAAGAGAAAGTTAGAGGAATTAAAGAGTAGGAACCCCTAAGCAAGGTGTCCGAGCTGAGATCATTCCTTGGACTGGCGAACTATTATAGGCGATTCATCAAAGGATATTCTGCCAAGGCTGCACCATTGACTGATCTTGTAATACCCCAGGTTTTAAATAAAAGAGCTGGAGAATTTTTTTCGATCCAGAAAGAGTGTTAGTCACCTTTACCTGTTGTTCGGGTCTTGGATTTCACTAAGTCTGGACCCTACACGCCCTTGGAGAGCTATATGATAAGGTCATATTCATTGGACCAAAAGTCCTGGTAATGTTTCCTAAGAGGAAAATGAATTGAAGAGTGCTTTTTAATGAATTTGATAAAACTCCTAAACATTTCATTTTTAGCTTACGAGTTTATAAAATTGCAAAAATTTCTAAATTTGAACTAAAATCTAAAATTTTGATTTTGATTTTTCTGATATTTTATTTGAATCCAATTAAGGGGGTATTTTCTTATTTACATTTATGTTTTAAAGTTAATGGAGAGTAAAATAAATGAGGACATTAACTTAAAATTAATAAATGTAAATAAGTGTAGTTTGGAGAACATTCTGGAGAGCGCTGCAGCACTCATTGATCGCTGCAGCTGTCAGGGAACAATAAGGCAGTGCTGCCATAAAAATCACGCTCTTTGTTGAACTCTGCAGCAGTAAACAGAATTATAAAAACCCCCCATTTCAGGGTCCAGACCATTCCACATAATCCCTACCCCAATTTTCTCTCTGAAACGACGGCTCCTTCACTTCCCAACTTCATTTCTTCATCAAATCTCCATCTAAACTCCATTTTCTACTAAATTCTTCAAGTTTAACTTGGATTTTTCATTCTCCAAGGCTTTAAGGTATGTTATTCTCTTGGTTTTGCTCTTTTCTCCTTGATTCTCTAGGGTTCTTGGGGGGATTCTCACATCTAAAAAAGGAAAGGAGTTCTTTCTCTTTGTTAGGAAGAAAGTTAAGCTATTTGGATAATGATCTAGAATTATGTTGATTCTGTATCAGATGTTGCTGCCTCTCCTATTTCTAAGAATCCTATTGGTGCTGGTTATATGTATTCTACCCCTTCAGGTGAGTGGGTTCATATCTGTTATCTCTATGTTATGGATTAGAGTTAACTTCATAAAGATATAGTTTACTGCTTGATTTTAGGGATTTCTGTAGAGAAGTTTGAGATTACTGCTGGTCTATTTGTTTTAGAATTCCTGGTTTTAGGGCATGAAACTGGTTTTTGATAAAAACTCATGGGACCATGTTGGTTATATTGATTTTATGAAGAATTGATGAAATACATAATTGTTAGAAACCTATGTGATTATTTGACTGAATTTCTAGAACTAGTTTATGTATAGGATATAGAGATTTTCTAGTTTATGGCTAGCTTGACAATTTGAGAGATGATTTAGGCAACCAATTAAAAGGTTTTAAAGGTTCTAAGATCTACATGGATTTATTTAGTTAGTTCAGATGGTAGCTATAGAGAAATAGCTAGCAAGTTAACGGCTGGAACCAAACGTTAACCTTGGTACCAAGACCCATGAGGGGCAATTTATATATATATATATTAGACCAGTCCATGAGGGATACGATTCACGAAGAACCATTAAGATCTCTAATAATGGCCCTTGTTCACGAGGAACTGGGTACCTTATATTCAGCGTTTTGAGATCAGTCCACAAGGGATGCAATTCATGAAGAACCATTAAGATCTCAATTAGGGACCCTTGTTCATGAGAAACTAGGTACCTACAGAGCAGAGATTATTGTTTCTCTATAAGCTACTATACTATGAGCTTATATGATTTCAGGTATACAAGTAAGTTAAGAAAATGGTTTTTTGAATCGTAACATGATGATTGAAATTTATATACAAATATATGTGTATAATTGACTATGAATACTTTTGAGTATCATTGATATTATTATGATTTTATGCATCGTTCTTTGATGTCCCATGAAAGGGGGTTTTAGGTGGGGGTTCACTTACTGAGTTTTGGTAATAAATTCACCCATCTTTCTTTCCCTGTTTTACAGATAGAACAGTTGTCATGGATTCTCTTCAACCCCTTTCTCCCAGCAGTACTAGACTTCAGATGGCGAGTCTTGCTATCATTCTGGTTTAGAGTGCTTCAATGTAGATGCAGACAGGATACCGGACCTTAGATTATGTTTTGCATGATGGTATATTCATATTTTGTATTTAAGGACATTTTTGGTATTAATTTAATGGACCTTTGAAACAAAGTAACTTGTATTTTTTTATGTGACATTATGATTTGAGACCTTAAAAATAGATTATGAAATGGCAGAGATGGTTATTTCAATCATTTCATTGTTTTGAATATAAAAAACAGGTGATTTATATGTAGAAAAGAGAAATTTTTCTCATTTTTATGGTTTTTATGAACAAAGTATGCATGTAGAAACAGTTAACATATCATGAGGCTTGTGTGAAAATGAGACTTCTCACGTGCCAGTCACGTTTCTAGATCCGGTCGTGACAGATCTTCTCAAGAAAAATCACTCATGGGAATGGACGAAGAAATGTCAGAAGGCTTTTGATGAATTAAAGGCTGCTATCACAGAGGGACCTGTGTTATCCTTACCGAATCACTCTAAAGTGTTCGAGGTCCACACGAATGCTTCTGAATTTGCCATAGGAGGTGTCTCAATGCAAGAGGGGTATCCAATCGCATTTGAAAGCTACAAGTTGAATGACACGGAGCGGCGTTACACGGTGCGAGAAAAGGAAATGATGGCTACGGTGCATTGCTTAAGGACATGGCATCACTACTTATTAAGGTCATACTTCATTGTCAAGAGTAATAATATGGCCACTAGTTACTTTCAAACCCAAAAGAAGTTGAGCCCTAAACAAGCTAGATGGCAAGACTTCTTGACAGAGTTTGATTTTGAGTTCGAATACAAGCCAAAGAGGGCTAATGTAGTAGCGGATGCACTGAGTCAAAAGACTGAGTTGACAGCCATTTCCATGGCAGAAGGAGATGTTATACAAGTAATCAAGGGCAGATTAGATTGAGATCCCTTAGAAAAGAAGTTGGTGGAGATGGCCAGCGAACGAAAAACTAAGAGATTTTGGTTAGAGGATGGCCTACTCTACACCAAAGGAAGAAGACTATATGTCCCCAGATGGGATAACTTGAGAAGGAACTTGGTGAAGGAGTGTCACAACACGAAGTGGGTTGGTCGCCCAGGACAACATCACACATTGGCACTAGTAGAAACAACCTACTATTGGCCACAAATGCGAGATGAAATGGAAAGCTATGTAAAGACTTGTCTTGTGTGCCAACAAGTCAAGATAGAGAATAGGGCTCCTAGTGGATTATTGGAACCACTACCTACCCTGGATTGACCATGGGAGAGTGTCTCCTTAGACTTCATCTCTGCATTACCTAATTTTGAAGGGTATGGATCCATCTTAGTAGTGGTGGATCGATTTTCTAGGTATGCTACATTCATACTTACCCCTACAGATTGTACTGCTGAGCATGTGGCATGGTTATTCTTCAAGAATATGGTGAAATATTAGGGATTTCCCAAGACTATAACCAGTGATGGAGACCCACGCTTAACGGGTCGACTCTGGACGGAGTTGTTGAAACTCATGGGTTCAGAGTTACACTTCTTAACTAGCTTTCACCCACAAATGGATAGGACAGACCGAGAGGATGAATGCTTTGTTAGAGTGTTACTTAAGGCACTTTGTGAATGCTAACCAAAGGGACTGACCTAAGCTCATGGATATAGCTCAATTCTCCTACAAACTACAAAGAAGTAAGTCTACGGGGAGAAGTCCATTTGAGATAGTGAAAGGACAACAACCTATACGTCCCATATTCTTTCACCATCTTACGTAGGAAAAAGCCCCTAAGCATACCAGATGGCTAAGTCTGGGAATGAACAAACTGATGTTACCCGTTCTTACCTTGATAAAGCCACAAAAAGGATAAAGAAGTAAGCAGATAAGAAGAGGAGACGTACAAGCTATAATGTAGGGGATAAAGTTATGGTCAATATTCTTCCCCAACAATTCAAGGCCTTTTGAAAGGTACACAAAGGCTTGATTCACAAATATAAAGGACCATATGAAGTTGTTGGACCAGTAGGGGAGTAGCTTATAAGATAAACCTCCTTCCATCCATGAAGATCCACCGAGTCTTCCATGTAAACATGCTCAAGCCATACCATGAAGACATGGAGGAACCAACTAGAGGCGACTCAAGACGAGCACCGCCATTAGTGATCAAGTCTTTTGACAAAGAGGTAGAGGAAGTGTTAGTTAATCGAGTCGTAAGAAAGAGAGGAGTACTACTAAGTGTCCAATACTTGATCAAATAGAAGGGACAGCCACTGACCGAAGCTAGCTGGAAAACAGGAGAAGATCTCTGGCAGTTCCAAGACCACTTAAAGTGCTACATGACCACCTAAAGCGCTACCATGACCAGAGCGCGATGAGGACATTTGCGTAATAGGTAGAGGAGATTGTCACAAACGGTCTTTCTTGAAGGGTTAATTCATGAAAGATTTTAGAAGATGATGGAAGACCGTAGAAAAATGTAGAATACTGTGGAATGGTGTATATAGTTCTATAGAATTCTAGATATTTCTGGAATAATGTAGAGTGCTCTAGAATGTTCTGGAACTATGTAGAACCATGTAGAATTATGTAGAACTGTCTAGAAGCATGTAGAGACATGTAGAAGTACCTAGAAGCATATAGAAGCATGTAAAGTTATCTAGAATGTCCTTAGTAGATATGTATAAGTGGTTCTAGAAATATGTGGAGATGTGTGGAGTGTAGGAAGATTCTGGATACAAAATCAGAACCGTCCATTAGAATTAATCTCTACTATCCATTGAGGAGGTGGAAGGCTATATATAGGGGTGACCATTCTTAGCCAAACCATCCAAGACATTCAAGTCATTTGTAAGTGTTCCAATTGTATAATACAAAGAAGTTATCTCCACCAAAGTTCTCTAGTTCTCTTATGCTCTTAGCTTCCATTGCTAGTCATTTTGAGTGAGATTGACTTAGTGCTTAGCTTAAGAGGTTGAGTAACCTCAAGTACCGACACTGTGCATTGAAGTGTGTCCAAGGCCATGACATCATACTCTTCAAACTGTGCAAAATATTAACATAACATTCAATTTTCTTGATAAGTAGTCATCTGCCACTCATATGCAGTATTTTTCTATCAAAATATTTTTTTTATCAAAATTCTCAACCGTAACCTAAGCCCCCAAATCATTTTCAGAATATTTAGATTCCCCTATTCGTTCTCGTCGCTCTCACCAAATTGTACAAAGGTGGTGGATGCAAGGGATTAGATAAAGGTAAGCGACATGTATTGGGATGCTAGGTGTGGAGTACCAAGCAAGGGGTTAAAAAGGGAGGATGAGCTGTTAGTGAGGTCAATTGAGAGGAACCCCATTTGCATGGGAAATGTATGTGGTGCTGAGTCAAGCGTGGTCAACGAATGGAAGGTTTGAGGAGGCTGAGAAACATGCAAAGAGAGGACTCACACCTATGCTCGAATAGGGCTGCCCCTGGGACGAGAGGACTTCCTGGGAAGGATGGTTCACTTAGGCTAGAGTCTTGCTCATGAAGGCCAAGGGGAAATCTTAGCCCACCACTGCCTTTGATCCTCAATTTGGGTCTTGTTTGGTAAACTCGGGGTCTATGGTGGTGTCCTGGTCCTTGGATAATGTGACAAATCCTCAACTAGCATAAGTGTAAGATAAGGTAAATTGTATGACTAGCTGAATGTCACGAACGGTCTTTCTTGAAAGGTTAATAGACGAGAAATTGTAGGAAATTTTGAAAGACCATAGAAAAATGTGAAATATTGTAGAATGGTGTAGAACGATATAGATAGTTCTAGAGAATTCTAAACGTTTCTGGAACAATGTAGAGTGCTCTAGAATATTCTGGAACCATGTAGAACCGTGTAGAATTATGTAGAACTGTTTAAAAGCATATAGAGATATGTAGAAGTACCTGGAAACATGTAGAGGCATATAGGAGTTATCTAGAATGTCCTTAGTAGATATGTATAGGTGGTTCTAGAAACATGTGGAGATGTGTGGGGTATAAGAAGGTTCTGAATAAAAAATCTGGACCGTCAATTAGAATTAATCTCCACCATTCATTAAGGAGGTGAAAGGCTATATATAGGGGTGGCCATTCTTGGTCAAACCATCCAAGACTTCCAAAGCCATTTATAAGTATTCCATTGTGTAATACAAAGAGTTCTCTCCACCAAAGTTCTCTAGTTCTCTTGTGCTCTTGGCTTCCATTGCTAGTTATTTTGAGCGAGACTGACTTGGTGCTTAGCTCAAGAGGTTGAGTAACTCCAAGTACTGGCACGGTTGCGTTGGAGTATGTCCAAGGCCGTGACATCAAGCTTGAAAGAATTTCAACAGGTGCACTCCAAGACTCAAGTACTCTAAGCATACTCGAGATCTATCAAGAGGTCACAAATTTTCATCCAACCTGTGTGATAAAATTTCTTTCCTCTTTATGAATTTGGTGAGAGAGGCGAGAAAAGGGAGGGGGAGTCCGAAGAGAATCTAGAGATGAACTAGGGGTTCAGCGTTGAGAATTTTGATAAAAAGAGAGGGTAGTTATGACAACAAAAAATATTGCATATGAGTGGCACTTAACCACTTACCAGCAAAATTGGATGTTAAGTTAACCGAACGTCTATTTTACACAGCTTAAAAAATATAGGATGTCGTAATGTATATTTTAAAAAGTTATAGATTAAATTGCATATAACCTATAATTTAAAGGGGTTAAATGTATTCTTTTCTAATAATTATATGGTACAAATTTGATATGAATGAATTTGTAAATCAGCTGATAAGAAATCATTCTAACTTAATTAGAGGTCTGAGTTTAAGCTTTGGATATGCAATTGTATTAAAATTTAAAAGGGAGAGCTTTATCGCTCTATCAAACTCAAACAGAATTGTCTCCTGTAAAAATATATATACATGTAATTCTTTTAAAATAATATGTTTCAAATTTAATATTATTTTTTTGAACAAATTTAATATTATATGTATCATATATATAAGCAAAAAATCAACATTGCATTATTAGTAATCTCTCCGTTTTAAAATAAATATTGTTTAAAATTAGTGTACAAGAATTAAGAAAATTATTAAATAGTGTTTATCTTTTTAAAAATTTAATGTACAAGATAAATTAAACTTTTAAATAAAGAATCATGATTAACTAAAAAAAGTTGAAAAAATAGGTTACCTAGTTTAATACAAATAGAAATAAAATTGGTATAAATTAATCAAGAGTTTAATTTATATGTATTTATAATGTAGTTTTATACTGTCAATTAATAGAAATTTAAGAAAATGTCCAATCATATCAAATAATTACTCATTACAATAAGTATTCAACATTAATTGATATTTTATAGAACTTCTATTGGTTTACATTATTAAATCATTTTATATCATTAGTGCATATAAATTAAATTCACTAATCATTGGTTCATTGAAATTTCAAAGTGATAATTATGTAAAATGAAAAATTAAAGATATTTAATTTAAATTAGAGGGAGTAATACATGAGAAAATATCTTAGTTTGATAAAAGTATAGTCATTTTTGGATTTTTTTTCTGTGTTTCACCCTATTATTTAATTAGAGAAAAAAACTGAATATGAGTTTATTAAAATATTTAGTTAAAAAGATAATAAGTGAAGACTAAATAATCAAAAGATATTAGTATTTTTTACTTTTATATTATGGAAGATTAATAAGATTTAATTATTATTTTAATTTTTGTATATAATCCAAAAACAACTCTGAGGGATATCATTGCGTAAAGCAAACATAGTGGGAAACTAGATCAGACAATACAGTAATTGGCCACTTTAATCTAAAATTAATGCTCATTTCAGTCCTTTATTTTCTATTTATGAGTTATTTTAATCTCTAACTTTTAAAATGAGTTAAATTAGTCATTGATATTACCAAATATGAGTCATATTTGTCCCTCAACTCATTTTTATTTAATATTTCATCAATTAAATGATATAGATAATATTAAATGAAATATTGATATACCATTTGTCTTTTTGAAATATAATATAGTTTAAAATAACTCATTTTTCTGTCTAACATTGTACAAAATGAGTTATTTTATTATTAGAAATGGAAATTTAAATAATTTATTTTTTATAATTTTAGACACCAAAATGAGTTATTTTAAACTTTATTGTACTTCAAATAATATACGGTATCTCAAAATATCATTTAAGCTTACCTATCATCATTTAATTGATGGTTGTTAAATAAAAATAAGTTAAAAGGTCAAAATGACTCACATTTTATGATATCAGGGACTAAATTGATTCATTTTAAAAGTTAGAGACTAAAATGACTATATTTTATAATATCAGAGATTAATTTAACTCATTTTAAAAGTTAAAAACTAAAATAACTCATAAATATAGAATTAAAGATTAAAATAAGTATTAACTCTCTTAATTTAAAAAAAGGGTTTTATTTCTTTAAAATAAAGAAATTAATAAAATATATGTAAAATATATAAATAAAAAATTAATTATTTTTAAATTATTTAATAAAACTTTTATATATATATATATATATAATAGAAGTTATTAATTTAGGAGTTAGAATTTTTTGCAAACTTTATCAATAGCCAAATCCTAGAAAAAAAAGGAGTGCAGAGGCTATGCCGACCTAAATAAAAGGTCAACGATGTGGGGCCGGCCAATTTACTATGGACTATGTGGAGTTTGGAGAGACGCTTAACAAGACAAGACAGGGTTCCCCGGTGGGCGCATGATAGCGAGGACAGGCAATTGGCGCTCAAACTGAATCACCACGTTAATTGCGTTACGAGTCGAGGACATCTGTCTGGTAAGTGTTTTTGTACGTGGCACCAAGGCATTGGATGATCTTTCTTGCAACGGCTTCTTTGAGGGGAAAAGGCTGAGTTACTGCATACCCTACCCATGGGTATAGGACAGGACCAACCTCTAGGCCCTCTAACAGCATTTCCATAGTTGAACATTTCCTTGATATGTCCATAGCTGAAGGTCAATTAACCCATATTCCTGTAAGACATTTTTCCGTACCTCCTTCGTGTTTTGAATAATTTTTCAATTTCAAATACTTATTAAAATTTAAAAAATAATTGATAAAATATTAATATTAATAAAAATTTAAAATAATTTATTAAATTCTCACCATTTTTTTTATATTTTAACTTTTTTCTCCTGTTTTATTAATAGGTTAATACTAGTATTTAATAGAGATATTATTAGAAGGAAATAATTAATATTAACTGGACTTTTGAGATGGATAATTATTTTTAAATAAAATAAATTTTAAAAATAAATAAACATTTAAATAAGGGGAGTATTAATAAATAGTATATGAATTCATTAACTTAATTGTGATATGGTCAAATAATTAAACTAGTGTGATATATACTACCTTCGTCCACTATTAACTGTCTTTTAGGGAATCATCAAGAGTTTGGTTTATAACAAACTCAATGTATCTAGACAAATTAGCATAGTATTCAAGGGCGGCACCTCATTATGGGGAAGGGGAGCAATGGCCTCGTCTTGAAATTTTTTATTTTATGTAATCTTTTCATATATTTTGTAATACTGTGTCTAGATACATTGAGTTTGTATGAACTAAACTCTTATTGATTCCCTATAAGACAGTTAATAATGGACGGAGAGAGTTGTATAGTATTCAGGGTGGCACCTCATTATGGGGAAGGGGAGCAATGGCCCTGCCTTGAAAATTTTGATTTTATGTAATTTTTAATATATTTTGTAATACTTTGTGTTAAGATATATTGAATTTGTCATAAGCCAAACTCTTACTAATTCCCTAGAAGACAGTTAATAATGGATAGAGGGAGTAGTATAGTATTCAGGGGTGGCACCCTGTTATGGAGGAGGGGAGCAATGGCCCTGCCTTGAAATTTTTGATTTTATGTAATTTTTTTTATATATTTTGTAATACTTTGTGTCAAGATTAATGGTGGATGGAGGGAGTAGTATAGTATCCAGGGGCAACACCTCATTATAGGGGAGGGGAGTAATGGCCCCACCTTGAAAATTTTGATTTTATGTAATTTTTTGATATTTTTGTAATACTTGGCCCCCCTCTTTATTTTTTTTTTCAATTGTTGATTGATCTCAATAAATTTTTTATTTAATTAGATTTTAAGGCATTGTACTAGACAATATGTGTGTGTGTGTTTTTAGTAGTTTTAAGTGTGAAATATTCTATTGTGACTTTTAATTAATTTTTTATAGAAATAAAAATAAAATGATATACATTATTTTTCCCATTAAATTAATTATTAAATATTGACTCCTATAAATATCATCTAGCTCTGCTCCTAATTGTATTAGAAACTTAAATAAGTTGAGCAAAAAAATTTCTTAGTTCTTTTTTTGGTAGAGACCATAAATATTCTCTTGTCAGAGATAATTTTATTCGAGTCTAGTATAACCACAAGGGCAATAAAACTCTCCGTCTTGAGTTTTATCACAATTGTATTCCCATAGCTCGAATCTAAGACTTTGGTTAAGCTATAACAACTTATTGCTAGTTGATTTACGTGCTTGTTGGTTCTTTGTGCCATGTTTAGATAAATAGTTTATGCAAACTTTCTATTAAAGAAACTTTTGAAAAATAGTTCAAAAGTAAATTTTGTATTTAAATATATAGTAATAAAAGTGTTTATTTTAAGTATTATATAAATATTTCTTAATAAGCTAAATATTTTGACATTTTAAAAATAATAAAAATATCTTTTTAGGAAGCAATAAATTATATAGCTAAATGAGATGAAAAATTAAAAACATGACTTTTGACTTTTATAAAAATTAATTTGATAAAAAAACAATGTTATAACATATATCAAAATTTTAATTTAAAACACATAAGAATGAGGAAGTTTATATGCTCGTAGAGTAAATTTTATTCTATATCATTCCTTTACTTGATATACTAGCTATTATATCAAAAATGTAAATAAGCACCCAAGACTTTATCTAGCATTTGTAGCAAATGTGCTTATGACAAGAAAATTCAACTAATTAGGAAGCATGAAGATAGAAATAAGGTTTGTATGAAGAGAAGTTATGAGTTTTTTACACATCTAAAATAAAAAAAATGGGATATTATATATATACCTCGAACTGAAAAGTACTATAGATATGTTCTATTTTTTATTATATAGAAATCGACTTAAATCGATTTCCATATTTATAAATCGAGCCACATCTACATTTGTTCACAAATTGACTTAAATCGCTTTGATCAAATCAATTTAAATCGATTACTCTATTATGTCAAAATATGTCAAAGTGTGTCAAAAATTGATTCAAATTGATTTTAAAATCAACTTAAATTGATTTTGACACAATCTGACATAAGCTAAATTCTACCATAATCGATTTAAATCGATTTCATATTGTCATGTACTTTTTATGCAACTATGCGAGTATACCAATCTTGGTTGCCAACTTCATCACTTTATTTTCAGGCGGTGATGACTGGGAGGAGTCCTTTTTTTTTAATCGATATATACATACACCAATGAATTTGACAATTTTAATATAAATACTAGGTGCATTGTTTTTAAAAAAAGTGAAAGTGTTTTTGCAAATAAGTTTATTAATATTTTGGAAAAATTAAAAGAATACTTTTTATCTCAGGACTATAAATATCATTAAAAATGTTATCAAAATTTATTCATATAAAATCATTTACAATAGCAAAGGTCACATCACTTTACTCCCAAACTTTTTATGATACCCCAGGTACATGTGTCATTGAACAAGTTTCGTACTGTCCTAGGGTCTCTTAGAACCCATTCATATTGCCGAGAAGACTTAAGATGCATGAGAGATCTTTAAAGCTACATTTTTTAGTAAACTGTCACCATTATAGTGGTCAAGGACAGCTATAGCGGTCACAGTGTGTGAGAGCAGTGTATTTGAGGTTCTGGAGACCACTATAGCGGTGTCAACAGTGCACAAACAGTGCAAAATGCGATGTTTCGCTAAGTGAGTCTCTCCATCCTTTTTTAAACCCTAAACTTGGGATTTTATTCCCCATTTTCGAAACCTTTCATCCCCAAACCCTTCCCCGCTCTCTTCCACTCAATCCAACATCAAATCCTCTTCCTTCAAGATCCAAGGTAAGTGATTGTTGTTGGTTTATGTTAGTTTCCTTTGTGTTCTTCCTTTCCCTTATTATGGGTTGTTGTTTTTCTCTATTATTGTCAAGTGGGGGTGCTCCCCCAATATTGTTAGAGCTAGATTAGAGTTGTTTAGAGATTAGCGGAGACTAATCTTGAGTCAATGGTGCTCTATAGCAATTGTTGGTGTCATTCCATACTTCTGAGGTCAAGTTGGTGGTGCCCACATACTCCTGGCTCTAAACAGTGAGTGGGTCTGATCTCATAGCCTTAATTTTATCATTATGATTATAGTTAATGCATGATAATTGTAAAATGTGACATTAGAGATGAAATTACGGTTTTATAGATATATGATTTACAAGTATGGCAAGTAGCCAACGATTATGATTTTGGGTATGGCATGAAAAATGTGTTTGGAAAATCATGGGACCATGATTGACATATTGTGTGGTATAGAGATGTTTTATGTGCAAGCCTAAGAGATTTCTTACAAAAATGAATGATGTGATAAGTTGCTATTTTATCAAACAAGTTTTAAAGGTTCATGATACCTTTATGTTTCAAGACTAGAGATTTGGAAATGTGATTTTAGAGTATCAGTTAAGCTATTTTGGCAAGAATGTCAAACAAAGATGTTATATTATAATATTAGAGATTTCATGATTTTGAACATTTTCATTTCAATGTATAATATTAGAGTTATTAAACTATAAAAGAGGTTATCTTGAGAAATGAGATTTTAGAAATTCAGTTTTTGTGATATTTCGAAAATATGAAATTCAGTATGAATCGTAATGACTGCCAGATACATATTTTGTGAGCTTGAAATCAGAATGCCTGCAAGCAGGTGATCCCTTGGACATGATTTAACAATCATAGTTATGCTAAAATCAGGTTGCTAGAGTTGTTTGAGTCCAGAGTTTTTAAAGTTTCAAGAGTTTTCATATTTAAATGGTTTTATAAAGAGCTAGAGTATGGGTATGATTATATCTAGAGATTTTATGAGTTATCTTGATAATTTCTAATATTAGAGTGATTATGTATAAAAGAGTTTGATACCCAAATTAGAGTATATAATAGAGATTTAGAGAAAACAATATGTTTGTTGAAATAGAGACTAGACAATAGTTATAAAAAAACAGACAGTAAACTAACGGCTGAATCCCGATTATTAACCTTGGTATCAAATTATCCTGAGAGGACAATCTCATAGAGCAGATAATGGGACCTAGTTAGATGCTCTAGAGATCAGAGACTTTGTTGTGCCATGGTTGACATGCATAACCAGAGATTTTGTTATGTCACATGAATTGGACATAACCAGAGATTCCTGTTTCTTTATTAGAGTACTGTTAATTATATTTTCAGAGATTTTTGATGTTTTTAAGAGAATACTTAATTTAAGAGATATTACTTATATGAGAAATACTTTTCTTGTTGGAGTAAGAATTTAGAGATGTTTTCCTATGAATTTATGAATATAGAGATATATTTTCTATGAGATTATGTACATACATACCAAATGATTTGTGATTATTGCATGTATATTGCATTACGGTATACTCCTTGGTTGTCCTATATGAGTGATGGGTGAGAGCTCACTCATTGAGTCCGTTGACTCACCCCTCTCCTTTCCTCCTCATAGTTGCAGGTATAAATGCTGCTCAGCCTTTGATTTGACAGACTCAGTTGTTCTCAGTGGTGAGTCTTACTTCGGAGTAAGACTTAGATTAGAGTCTTGTTAGAGTAGAGTGCTCCAATAGATGTGCAGGCAGGATCTGAACCATGCATTATTTTTCGATCATATATTTAATTTCAGTATTTGAACAATTATGTATATTTTCAGTTCACAAATATGGATTTGAAATTGTAGAGTTTGATTAGAGTTTATGTAATAAACCAGATATGTATTTAAGATTTAGTTCACATGTTGAATTAGTTTTCAGAGCATGATTAAGATGTTTACAAAGTTTCATATATCAAGTATTTCTATTTTATAATTTCAGACATGAAGTTTAAATAAAGATTTAGATAAAGATAAGATTTTAGAATCAAAATATGTATTATTTTATGCATATAGAGAGACTCAGAGATCCCGAAACTTAGGTCGGGTCGTGACACTTTTAAAAATAGAGGGACAAATGGAAAAGAACACTTTATCTCTCTCAGTCAAAGGTCACACACTTCACTCCCAAACTTTTAAAAATACAAATTGACAACCTTTATGCATATTAAAGTGTATATTCAAAAATGCCTAAGGGCTGTCGATTTGTATTTTTAAAAGTTTGGGAGTGAAGTGCATGACCTTTGGTTGATGGAGAGAAAGTGTTCTTTTCCATTTGTCCCTCTATTTTTAAAAGCTTGGGAGTGACGTGATGTGACCTTTGCTATTGTAAATAATTTTATATACATAAATTTTGATAACATTTTTGATGATATTCGTAGTCCTAAGATAAAAAGTATTCTTTTAATTTTTCCAAAATATTAATAAACTTATTTGCAAAAACACTTTCACGTTTTTAAAAAACAATACACCTAGTATTTATATTAAAATTGTTAAATTCATTGGTGTATGTATATATAGATAAAAAAAAAAAGACTCCTCGAAGTCATCAGCGCCTAAAAATACAGTGATGAAGATGACAACCAAGATTGGTATACTCGCACAGTTGCATCAAAAGTGCATGACAGTATGAAATCGATTTAAATTGATTTATGGTAGAATGCTGCTTACGCCAAACTATGTCAAAAATCGATGAAGTCAATTTTAAAATCAATTTGAATCGATTTTTAACACACTTTGACATATTCTGACATGATATAATAATTAATTTAAATCGATTTGATCAAAGTGATTTAAGTCAATTTGTGAATAAATGTAGATCTGGCTCGATTTATAAACATAGAAATTAGTTTAAATCGGTTTCTATATAATAAAAAATAGGATATATTTGTAATACTTTTCAGTTCGGGGTATATATAATATCCTTTTTTATTTTAGATGTGTAAAAAACTCAGAAGTTATATTTGTACTTATAATTTTTGAGATCCATATATCAATTATTAAATTTTTTAGTTACATCCTTTTTATGATTAATAGAGTAGATATAGTAAGATAATTAATAATAAATGTAAATTTTTTTTACTGGATTAATTAGTAAAATAATTAAAATTTTCAAATATTAATACTTATACAACTAAAATTACTAATTATTTCTATGTAATTTATGGAATATCTAATTTGTATTTAGTTTGGTGATAAATATATAAATTAAATAATATGAAAAATAATCTTTAATTAACCATAATACTTTTGTATAAAAACGAACAAGAGAAGACTATTTGACGCAATCAAACTCCCCTCATTCCATTCAACATCTCTAATGATTTATTCGGGTGACGAGAGAAAATAAAAAAAAAATGAAAAGAAACAAAATGAAGAGAAAAAAAAATTATTTTCTCTCCTATTATTGGATGGTACAAAAAAGTGAAAAAAAAAATGATTGTGTTGAAATGATTTTAATGTGGTTGTATTTTTTACATCCAAAATAATTTTTATTAACAAAATAATAATTATGTAATAAAATCACCTCTCCCATTTTCTTTTCGGCTGAAAAGAAAAATATGCACACATAAATTCAACTTTAATTTTCTTCCTATTGTTCCAAACGGAAGTGAAACTTCTTTTCTAGCCATTTTCTCCGCCCCTAAGTGTTCTTCTCTTTTTAAAAGTTAATCCAAATAGATAGTAGATGATTGTCATTTAATTTTAGACACAAAATTTATTAGGCTTTTGATTTGGTACTTATGAGATACCATTACATTGTATGTAATTAATAATTTTAATTTGATCTTTAATTCAAAAAATTTCAAAAATTTATGTTAATGGTATATGTGATTCATTTTTAGTCATAAATAACTAAAATATATCAATTCCTTTGAATTTTATAGGAGTATCAAAAAAACCTCAATTTATTTTTTTTTTAACCTATTTTGATCTCTCAATCCATCGTACTCTTAATTTTTTTTCTTTTTATCTTGCATCACGCTCTTAAAATTTAAAAGCAATACTTTTCACAAAAGGAGAAAATGATATACTTTGCTTAAGGCAACTGACGTTGACATGTATCCTGTTGAATTTGTCAAAATAGGAAATATGACCATACAGACAAAGATAGTCATGGATTTGCCCGATGCTAATGTGACTTATTTATACTGCCCGTCATCTTATGCAGATCATCAGTTGTACGCTGATTTGTGATATTTAACATGCTTATGAAAAACCATGGCGTATGCCGGAAAAAAAAAAAAAAAACGCCCTTCACTCGTATTGAAATCTTAAAACCTTATTCCGTATATAGCATGGAGTCGAACTGTTTAATTTTTTAAAGCAGAAACACACACAGTCACAACCATTTTTTAGTTTTTCGTAGTCAATGTAATAAAATTACAATGCAAGGTGAGTGCTTTTTTCCTCTCTCTTTCTTCTTCGAATGATTATTGATTAACAAAAGAAAAAAAAATCATCATTTTTCAAAAATATAATCATTGCTAATACTTTAACGAAGGTGGTACCTAAATTGCAAGCGAGTCCACAATTTAGTAGTAGATTCTTTCATATCTCAATAAGTTAAGTGAGATTGCAAGTTCAACTTTCATCTTCACTCTTATCTCTTAATATCTTAGTTTTGAAAAAAAAAAAAAAACTAGTACCTAAAGTCACTACTAGGGTGTCAAGGTTAAATTTGTCTTTTCCCCCAACACCAACTAAAACACCACACAGCAAGTGTGTGCAGAATAATATTGAATTTATATAAAACTGATTTGAGAATTATGGATAATGATAATGCTTAATTAAAGGTTTTCATATACTTATAGCTTCTTTTAAAAGTTAAAGTTGATACTTAAGAATAACATGAATATATAATTAAATGAGGATACAAATATTTTTTATTAGTACACTAAAATTAAATTTCATTTATACTTAAATATTATTACTTCCATTTTGAAATACTTATCCAATCTTAAATATGTAAATGGATTCAAAAATAATTGGATAAGTCTCAATCTTAAAAAATTGTAGGTATAATTTGGGAGTGGCTATTACCACTCCCATTTATCTATTACCACTCCTCATTTATTGTCTTCTTTTATAATATTCTTAAAATATCCTTGCTAGAAAAATTGTTTTATATTTAGTTAATTGTTATTTTTGAACCTAAATTAAATTTCGTAACATTCCTTTATATTTTTTCTTTTTCAAGGAAAAAAAATCATGATCGAATTTGAGTCGTCACTCTACTCATATAACGAAGCAGGTTGTTTAGTCGTATGAAGTATGAAAATCCATTTGACGCCCTCCTAAATCCTCAATATGTCATCACTGTGTCAATTCATGATTCTTTTTTCTCTGTCTTGGTCAACCAACCTATGCCTCCACATTTGACCACATTATTTTGAATTTAAAACTAGTTCAGATAAAAACTAATTCTAAAAGGTTACATAATTATAAAATACTATTAGTTCAAAACACTACAACATAATTAAATGTTAGTGATATTTGAAAAACATTGCTAGATTATATAAAGGAATTAGTAAAATTCTTTAGTAACATAACTTATATATACAAAAATGTTGCCAAAAGTTTTTAATAAAATTTTTTTTATATTTTCAACAATTTTTTTAAATATACTAGACAATACTTTTTGTTAATAAATGTTGCTAAAAATTAAATATGATATAGTGATGAATCTTGATTAGTCTAAATAACAAGTTTAAAAATCTTTTCAACTGATTACAAATTATGCTGAACTATCATAACTAATACTATATCATTTTATGTTATCATATTTTTAACTTTGAAAACTCACTACAACTTGACATTTAGTAACATTTGGAAAAATGTTATTGAATCATATATAAGCATTAGTAAATTGTTAAATTTTTAATATTAATCATTACGTACAATTATTAAATATAAATTCAAAATATTAGAGTAACAATATATTATAAATATAAAACAAGTTGAAATTTTAATTTAGTTTGAAAATAAAATTAAGCTAAATATAATACAACTTTTAGAAATATTATAAAAGAAGATAATAAATAAAGAGTGTTAATAGATAGATAGAAGCCATATAATTTGCCTAAGTACTCGTACTATTTACTTCTCTCTTCTTTGATTATTTTTTCTCATCTACTCTTTTTCTCTTCCGTTACTGAGGGGTAGGTATAATCATAAGAATATAATAAATGTTGCAAAAAAAAATAATTCTAAATGAATAATTTCTTATGTTACAAAATTTGAAGGTTGGATAATAATTTTCAAATGGAGGAAGTATAAGATATTCTTTTATCAAAAATTAATTTATTCAACGTTATTTTTCAAGATTTAATTATTTTATTGTAATCTTATAGTTTGACTCATTTTTTAATTAGATTCTTATAATTTAAAATTTTTTAATTAAATTTCTGTGATGTATGAGATTTTTTAAGTAAATTTATGCCATTATAAAAGATAAAATATTTTATTTTCATCTCTCTCTTCATTCTCTTGTGAAAACAGAATATTCATAAATATTTAGCTTCTTTAGAATGACAAATGTCTAATCAAAAAGTTTTATACAGGATAAAAATTTAGTTAAAAATTTTTAAATTATAGAAATTTAACTGGATTGAGTAAAATTATAAGCAGCTCCGTAGTAATTAAATTTTATTTGAAAGAATAAAACTTACACCAATAAGTACTAAAATTAAATGATCCCTGCATTTGGGTTTGGTGCGTGATTAGCGAGGAGATATTTGAGGAGAGAAACGGTGGCGGGTAGCGATAAGAGTAAAAAGCAGTGAGCAGCAACAGCAAGTGGGCACAAGGTGCGTCCAAAGCTCGAAACCGTAGTCTCAAAAAACACAAAAAGCCATAAGAAATTGAGATGTCATGTGGGACAGACAGTTCACAGCAGGCGAAGAAGAAGTAATAAAACTGAAGCTCAAACTGATAATACTGGTATGTGGCAACTGATAAGTTTAAGAAAGGCTGAGTTTAATTAAAGCTGAAATTAATTGGGAGAAGAGACGGGGGGCAAAAAAAAAAAAAGATAAAAAAATGACAAAGGTCTTGGTGTGGGACCCCCTTCAAATCTGTGACAGAGACTGCAGTTTCATTTCTCATTTGCTCCTCCTCTTTGGTCTTGGACCTTTGCTTATTTAAACTCCTCTTTCTTCTTCACTCTCTCCCTCTTTTTAATAGTAGTTTTTACCATTTCTTTTTTGGGCATATAATAATATTTTTTTCTTGTTGCTGAGAAGACTAGGAATTTAATACACCTTTTAAAGTTGGAAGCTTTGTATTCTTATGGTTTGTGTGAATTCTGAAGCTAAGCCAAGTTCTCTCTTTCACACCTTTCAATCTCAGAGCCATGTTAGAAGAATCTAGGGTTTGACAGCACCAAAAGTCCATCAAGGTCTGTCCTTTTTTGGTTTTCTTTCATTTTTTTGGCTCTCGTTTTTTTTTTCCTCTGTTCACTGGAAATTGGGTGCCGTTTCTCGGTTGAGTAGAGGCAGATTTGCTGCACTCTCTGACTCAGTCCCCAGTTGATCATGATATCTGGGTCTTCTTTATTTTCAGAGGTTAATCTTTGCATGAACTGAAAATTTTGAATCTTTAGTTAATCAGAAACTAACTGTTCTGTGTGGCTCCTTGTCTGATGAGAAATGGGTTTATCTTAATCTGCCACATGTCGCCAAATGTGCAATATATGTTGTAGATAAGTGGGACTGTTTTAGCATTCTAGTGTTCTTGGCTGAGGTTTGTGTGTACCCCTCTGTGAATTGGGGGGGTTTAGGTTTTCTATTTTTGTTGTTGTTTACCTTTTAGATAGATATAAGAGGCTAAAATGGAGGAGGTTGAAGAAGCTAACAGAGCTGCTGTTGAGAGCTGTCATAGAGTTCTAAGCATGATGTCTCAGCCCCAGGATCAGATTCAGTATAGGAATTTAATGGTGGAAACTGGAGAAGCTGTTGTGAGGTTCGAGAAAGTTGTCTCCTTGCTCAGTAATGGTTTGGGTCATGCAAGAGTTAGGAAGCAAAAGAAACTTCAGGTCCCTTTTTCTCAAAGTATCCTCTTGGAAACCCCAAATTGCAAAACCAATCATCATCAATCCAGGAACCTGCTGTTTTCTCAAACTAGTTTTCATGACAATTCACTTCAGGAATTGGGTTCAACAGTCAGGAATTCACTGTGTCTTGCAAACCCATCTTTGGAATGTAGCTCCAATGGGAAAAGCCCTCTTCAACTTGCCCAACAATTGTCATCAACACACTTTCACATCCTTCAGCAGCAGCAGCAACAACAAAGGGCATTGATGCAGCAGCAGCAGCAGCAAATGAAACATCAAGCAGAAATGATGTTCCGGAAGAACAACAGTGTCATAAATCTGAGTTTTGATAGCTCTAGCTGCACACCAACAATGTCATCCACTACTAGGTCTTTCATCTCTTCCTTGAGCATGGATGGAAGTGTGGCTAACTTGGATGGAAGTGCCTTCCATTTAATAGGAGCTGCACAATCTTCTGATCAGAATTCACAGCAGCACAAGAGAAAATGTTCTTCAAGAGGTGATGAGGGGAGTGTTAAATGTGGGAGCAGTGCTAGATGCCATTGCTCAAAGAAGAGGTTAGATTCACTAGCTCAGTTATGTATGAACTTCTCCAAGTTCTGACACTTACATTACTCATTAATATCTTTTATCCAAAAAAGTAAATTTCATTTTAATATGCCATTAATTGCCCTATATGTCCTCCTTCTCAGGAAACATAGAGTGAAGAGATCAATCAAGGTACCTGCTATCAGCAACAAACTTGCAGATATCCCTCCTGATGATTATTCATGGAGGAAGTACGGGCAGAAGCCAATCAAGGGGTCCCCTCACCCAAGGTATCTTCAAGATCTGCTTTACAATATTGCCCAGATTTGAGTGACATCTCAGTACAATTGTGTTTAGTGTAGAATGTTTTTGCCCTCTTTGGTTAGTTTTGACTATTGTGAAGTTTGATTTTCATTTATCTTACCCATGATATGCTTGCCTATATCTTTTTTGTGAATATATGGTGGTGGTTGTGCTTCAATTGGAGTTATTAGTGTGCATACCTCTGTGTTTGTAGTTTGTTCTTAGGAAGTAAACATTATAGATGTGAGGGATTGAAATGGTCCTGGATTTTTCCTTTGCGTTTGTAATTCACTACTGCCATCTTTTAGAACAAATCTTGTATCTGGCTATCCGCAATACTATCTGGTGCTTTATTGTTGATTAACACAAGAACTATTCCAAGGCTATTCTGTTTGCAAAAACTTGTTTGAAAAATTAATGTCTGGCATTTTGGAAGTGGCAACATAAATACCTTCCTGTAGGTAACTCTGATTTGTGCTCTACTATTTGCACTATATGACAAACAGATAAAAGGTTAAGCTGGACAATCACCAATGTCTTTATCACTCAACTCGACATCAACTATGATTTCCTGTTTGATGTGTGGCACATATAGTTTTATCTTTGAGTGTGAATACGAGTTTTATTTTCCTAGGAAACTGACTGTAATTCCTCCTTTTTCAGGGGATACTATAAGTGCAGCAGCATGAGAGGCTGCCCCGCTCGGAAGCACGTTGAGAGGTGCTTGGAAGAGCCTTCCATGCTCATTGTTACCTATGAAGGCGAACATAACCACCCTAAATTATCAACACAATCTGCAAATGCATGAAACTACATGGAGATAACTTAACCAAGATCAAGCTCCATCATTCAATTTATCAAAATCTCTGATTGGTTTTAGATGCTGCTGTACATATTTTAACTGGTGTAAGCAGGGATATCATTATTGGTGCAGGTTCTTGTGCTTTTTTGGATAGTTTGTTGATGAGCCGTTTAGTTAGAGGGAGGAGGAGGATCATTGGTAAAATGAAGTCTGTAAAATTGGTAGTTTCGAGTCTTAAGTACTATTTTGACTTTCTTATCCTTGTTATAAACATGGAAAGGCTTTCTAATTGAATGAATTGTCTTTTGAAGATGGTAAGATTCTTTGTTGACTACATTTCAAGGATCAAATTTTCAAGAAGCTTTGAACACGACCCTTTCGGGTTAAACTTTGACAATGCACAGGACAATTTGAACATCAAGAAAGGTTTTGGTATCATGTCAAGGATCGAAATTTCTGCAAAACTTAGTTGTTCTTTGAAGGTTAATGAATAATTCGTGTCGCAAATAAATTATTTCAATTGTTTTCCGATTTTAGCAATTTCATTGTCCTGGAATATCGTTGAGCTTGAGCAGACGATGGATTCTAGTGGATATTGCACCCAAATTGTAGTCTATAGAAAAATGGAATTTTGTGGTTATGTTGGCTTAGGCTAAATCAAGAAAAACCATGGCTCTTGCCGGATGCTAGTGATAATGATCTGCCAACAACCATACTGTCGTTTTGTGGGACATTTTGCAAGTGAAAGCTAATTGGGACCATCAAGCCAAGGATTTCCCAGATTGTGCAGCTCGCTAGATTGAAAGATGTGATAATCAAGCTTGGATTCTTTTACCAATATAATCTAAAAAGCCACAACCTTTCTTCATTTGCATTAGCTCCATGCAACGCTTATTTCAATTATTTTGTTTCTTATTATGGAAGTGTATCTTGGTTTGAGGAAGTTACTCAACAGTGCATGTGAGCTACAGTACAAGGGAACCAATATGGGCTATCATGCTTCTCATCATAGTTTTCCTGGGTCCAATACCAACCGTCCTCAATATTATTGGAGAACAAATTCTTGTCTTTTGCCTCACTTGCGTGCCAATATTTGCTTCTACATTCAACATGTTCATATTTGTGGGAGTGGAAATATACTTTGGTTTATGGGTGCAGATACAACACTAATATTAGATAAATAACTTATCAAATAATGAAGTCTTTCATAAGGAATTACAATTGGAAAATAGAGTATGTTACTAACTACCAAGTACTTTACACTGATAGCAAAAACCTAGTACGTTCATGCTAGACGATTGCAATAATTAACCACGAAATTTCAACCACCACAATAGTGCAAGGGGCTCAGCATATCTAGGGTGCGTTTCTTTGGTATTCTTGAGCCTTAAAATCATTTTTTTTTCACAAAAAAATAGTTTTTTTTGTATATTTGAATTATTTTTTTAAAAAAAAATTCAGAATCTCAAAAAAATTAATTTTTAGTTTTTTCGTATAAACTAAAACGAGTACCCTCTGAAAAAATCAATTTTCAGTTTTTTCAATTAAATATAAAATTTTAATTCCATAATCACTTTTTTGAAAATATAAAACAACCGCACCTTTAGTGACCAATTCTGGATTAGCTTTGGGAAGAAAAATGGAAGCCACATCTATCATGGTTTAATTCTATCCTACGATGAATGAGGTTAAACTCACGTTTCAACGGACATATGATGACTGCAAAAAATAAATAAATAAAAAGAAAGAAAATAAAACCTTTGACAGAACAAACACTATGACGGATCATGGATCAACCATATATCATTGTCAGTGATCGACTGAAGTGAACAGGAATCACTACCAAGGTTTTGATTACAGGATGACGCCAGAGAAAACCAATTAGAGAGTTTTCCTTGCCTGGTAAATATCAGGTTTTCTTAATCTTTTGGAGCATGATGAGTCATGAGACTCTTTTATAAATTTATATATGAAAAAAAAAAATCCCGTTTCTTTCCTCGGAAGTGTTCGAAACTCTTTGAAATTGAACTGCTTGAGAATTGGAATACGACGCACGTGTTCTGGTCTACGGAAACAAACTGAATTGGGCAACATGGGTGAATACTTTTTGTTCACTTAAGTAGGTGAGCCCATTGGGTCGGAGTTTCGTAGTTTAAGTCTCTCACACTTCAACCTTACCTGTCCAAAAATGAAAAATGGAAAAATAAAAAAAGAACCTTCTGTCTCACCTTCTTCTCTAGAGTATTATACTTCACTGTTGTATTCCTCCTTGGTCATGTGTTGTCTTGGCAGGCACAAGCCCTGATCTCAAACCCTTGGAGCTTTCGACCCAAATAATAATAATAATAATAATAACTTGGGGTTATGCTCCAGTTGAGGATGGAGACCAAAATAAACTGAAAAAGAAAAAAGATTAAATAGGATCACAGGGATGGGAGATTAACTTTGCTGCACAGAAGAAAAGGAAATCAGCTTTTTCTTCTCTTTCCAAATTTTGAGAATTGAAAATTGTTTTTAAAAATTAAATAAATAGTGACTGAAAGACTGAATGACAATGTCTCATTTTTTAACATTTTAGGAATTAGTAAATAAGGATCTAAAAATTTGTTAGTTATCACCTTAAACAGTAGAAACCTTTGTTTATGATAAAAAAAATGCTAGCATAAACTCAACGTTCAAAAACACCATTTGATCAAAGGAAAAAAAAATGCATGGGGGATATTTTCTGTCTGTTTAGGGTGCGTTTGGTTCTAACTTCTTTGATAGGAAAGTATTTTTTAAAAACTATTTTTTTATAGAAGTTATTTATATCAACTTCTACTCAAAAATTAAAAATTACTTAAAATAATTCATTTTTATCTTTTGAGTATAAATTTATATGAATAGTTTACATGAAAATTAGTTATTTTCTTTACTAGAAATATTTAGGTGCACAAAGAGACAAAAGAAAGTATTTGTTATGATCCACTTACTAATAGATATATAAATGATTTGTCAATCAATAAATGACATAAAGTAAATAATTTATTTTACTCTAATAGCATCTAAGAATTTTTTTTTTACTTCTGATAAAAACAATTGAAAATCAAAGCACCTCAGTGCATTGTTGGATTTGCAATTGGACATATCAAAAGTAATTCCTATAAAATGAGAAGTAGATTCTACGGTGAATGAGTGTGTTTTATTTACTTTTTGTTGTTGTTGAAACTTCATTTTAAGATGGCCAATATATTAATTTTAATTTGGTGAAAGCTAGAAGATAGGCGTTTTTCATTGAGTTGGTCTACATGAATGACCTTTTCACATGATTACCAATTGTGTCAAAATATACAAACCTATCTTTAAATTATTTAATGATAAATTATAATTACTTTCTCTAATATCGGTGGAATTCAACTCACCTTCCATCTCTATTTATAAAATTTACTTAAGAGATCTCTAAGTTTATAAAATTTATCACAAAATCTCTCCTAAATTTATAAAATTATTACACCAATCTTATCTTTATGGCACAATAAACAGAGCTATAAAGGTAACCAGTGTCACCTAAATAAATAAGAAGAACCAAAGTAAATTTCATCAAACCTCGTAAGAGATCTTTAAATTTATCCTATTTTTAAAAAATAATTTTGCTTTATCATATTATATTTTAAATTTTTAAAATTATACCTTTAAGATTTTAAAATATTATGCTATACATCCTTCCTCTCCTTCTTTTCTTCTTCAAGATGAAAACTCACATTCACTTAAATAGACACTTAGCCTACCGTCCTGATCAACCATTCATCCTGCTCTACCTAACAAACAGTGCATCGTACAGAAATATGAACTAGTAGAAGTAACGAAGTAGATAAGGTCGAAATGGAATGGAGTAGTCAGTTCAGTTCAGCTCACCGAGACGAGACAATGTAAGTATGTAACTCACTGTGCCGTGCATGTGTAACGTAATGTGTTCCGTAGAGAACGGCAGCAGTCAAAAAGGAAATCGCGCGGCCATGACACGAGTCTCACTCACCTTTGTGCCCTTCCTTGCTTGTACAATGTGGCGCCGCACCGCCTTCATTAAAAACCAATACTTATAACTTCTTTCTTTATTTCCCCTTTTTCCTCAATTCGAATCCATCTAGCTAGGTCTTGGTCACAGTGTGGCTACTCTTAATTTTCTTTTGGACCCCGCGGACGATGTCAAATTAAAGCACCTTCACGTATTTTTCCAATCGAACTTATTAGGATTTTGATTTAGTCATTTTTACATAAAATTAGTTATCCATGTCACAAAGCATCTTTCGAAATTCAGAAAATCAGAAATATCCCAGAACGTCACAACTTACAATCAGCCATCTTCATACCCCAAAAAAAAAAGAAGAAAATAACACATACAGAATATAGGTATCATATGAAATTCATATAAATTACTAGAAATTGCGTTGGCAACTGTACGTATTAACATAAATGCCTAGCGGAGAGCGTGAGGAAGCAAGCAACCAACGACAAATAAACAGTTGATTGAGGCTAGACATGTGCGTGCTTCCACCGCAACACCTGAAAAACAAAATGCTGCTCCAAAAACCTATCAACTGAAACTGTACACGTACATCAACACAACAACAGCAACAACAAGGGCAAAGTAGCACCTAAAATTCCCACCAAAAAGAATAAAGTAACAAAAAAACCAGAAAAAAAAGAAAAACACTATGCCCCGTCGCCGTCCATCCTCCACCGCCGCCAACGGCGCTCAAAAGAGAGGCGCCGGCAGGTTAAGGTCGAACAAAAACGGCTTCTTCTCCTTCCGCATCTTCTCCTCTTCCTTGCTCACCACAACGTCCACATTCTCCAATTTGTATCCCTTGTACTCCGACCTCACCGGCGCTCCGGCGGCCACGTCCGTCATGAAGTAAGCCGGGGAGGGAGACCAGAACTCCACGCGCCTCCCAAAGACGCCGCCGCCGCCGCCTCCTCCGCCGGCTGCGATGGCCGGCGGCGGAGGAAGGGAGAGGGAGGGGGTGAGGACGTAGGCGAAGTTGGTCTTGGCCTTGGGGCCGCGGAGGGTCCTGGCGGCTTGGTCGTAGGCCCTGGCGGCCTCCTCGGCGGTGTCAAAGGTGCCGAGCCACTTGCGGGTCTTCTTCCAGGGGTCGCGGATCTCGGCGGCGAAGCGGCCCCATGGGCGCTTGCGGACGCCGCGGAAATGGGCCTCCTTGTGGGCCTTGGCGGGCCGAGGAGGGCCCCTGTGGATTGGGAGGGCGTCAGAAGCGTTCGGTGTAGGCATGGCTGGAAGAATGGAAGAGTACTATGTGTGGTGTGTGCGTGGGAGAGCGTGTGTGCGTGTGTGTGTGTGTTTTGAATGAAGAAGAGTTTGAGTTGAGTTTGAAATGTTCTGTGTTTTGGGGAGTGTGTGGGTAGGGTTTATCTGTGTATATAAATAGGGGTGGGGACAGGCTGGGTTAACGCCGACAGCTTCGTGCTGTTGTGCTATCCATTAACTTTGTATTTCCTTTCTTCGGAATTACCCTATCTCCCTCTTCTTTTATTATTAAAAATACTTTTATACAACATATTTACAAAATAAATGAAAAATAAACAAGATAATGGATCCATTTTGATTTTTTATTTTATTTTTATAGGCTCAACTTATTTTTGTTTTTATTTATATTATAAGTATGTTATATATAAATATGGATTTAATTAGAATACATTAATAGTGTAAAGAAATTTTACACATTCATCCAATCATGTAATGACACATCAGCAAATAAGATCACTTTCAACCCTCACTACTTGAAAAGTCAGATAAAAGAAGAAATGTGATTTGATGACAGTGTAAAATTCTTTTCTATTGTCAGTGCATTAAAATTAAACCCTATAAATATTATATGCATATGCATATCATTTTCCTTTATTATTTGGTTTTTTTATTTTTTATGTTTTATTTTCAACGTATTATTAGATTGCTTCATGTTATCCTCTATTAAAATGTCACCATTAATTTTTTTTATGGGTTTTATTAATTGGTGTCTTATAGACACTTATTAAAGAATAACAAAAATTAATTTAAAAAATAAAGCCCTTAAGTTTTAATATTTAAAAAAGTTGACAAAATACTTATTTTACTCCATCAAAAATATATTAACAAACGAATTGATTTCATGCGATTTGAAAGTCTAAAATTGGCTCTTCATAATTTAAAAAGAATAAATTAGTTCTTCCAAATAAATTTGTACAATGACCAAAAACAAAATTATATCGAAGGGCAAGTTTTGTTCCTTTTTTTGATTTGTAAGAGGTCAAACTTAGAATTTTCAAATTCTAAAAGACTAATTTATCCAATGATAAGTTTTTAAGAGGCTAAAATAGGTGTGCAGTTAAAATAGAAATTTACTTCTAATTCTAATTCTATAACAAGTGGTCTTAGATATTCATTCGTAAAATATATCTTTTATATATATTAAGGTTAAATTTCTCTATGATTTTATTCAAATTAAACTAAACCATAAAAATTCAAGATTTTTTAACAAAATTTTTATCCCTTTTGAATTTTGAATAAAAACTTTACGAATTTAATTTTAATACACTAATAATATACAAGAGTTTTATAATATCACCCAATTATATATTATCATTTTTATAAATATGATTGAGTCTCATGCCCATTATTTGAAATATTATTATGCAAATAATATGATTTAACTAGATAATATATAAAAAAAATAGATTGTTAATAAATCAAAATTAAACTCAAAACTTACTTGTCAATAGCTATGAAAATTTGAGTTCAATATTGATGAACCAATAATATAACAGATTTTTGTAATGCCATCAAATTAAATTCTTTAACTTAATTGCATGATTTTTTAAATAATAATGGGTGTAAGAATAAATTATATATATTTAAGTGAAAACAGGTGTATAAATAATTAGATTAAGCCATGCTTTGACTTAAATAAATCTTATATGTATTCTCAATAAGTAACTTAAACTTGGATTTATTACTAGATATAAGATTTTTTTTCATGTATTGACATGATCTTTTTAAAAGTTTGACCTAAGTCGAAGACCTATTTAAAAACTACTTGACAAATAGGTCAAAATATTTCTCAAATAGATAGAAAAAATATTAAAATATTTATATTATTATTATATTTTTAAATAATAATAATAATAATAATATAAACAAGTCCGTGTATTAGGTCCGATAAAACCCTTTCATTATTGATAGTTTATATATATATATATATATATATATATATATATATATATATATATATTAGATTCAAATACTTCTAATGCGTCGTCTAAACTATTTTCATCGCCAAATGCAATACATGATTACGTTATAGTATAATAATCGGTGGATCAAAAATTCATTGTTAAAATTTTATAAATCTTATAATTTAATGGAAACAAGTAGAAGTCCCGCCAAAAGCAGAAAACCAAAAAAACAGCTTTACCGAACCAAAATCGATATTCTATTCTTGATTTTATTAAGAACATAATTTTCGATGAATAAGGAAGAGAAGTGGAGAACCAAAGAAAATAAGGAGATGAAAATGGAAAACCTGTGAGATGACATTCTTCGTTACTTGATTATAGGAAAACAGAAAGTACAAAGCAGAAAATAGAAAAGGTAAATAGAAAGTAGAAAGGATAATTTTTTACCAAATGATATTTTTAATTTTAGAAAAAGGGCTATGTTTCCTGACTGGCGTTATTAAACCAAACCAATTTTGATTAACTTAGGTAGAATTGAATGCAATTAAAGTATGCGTGTGGTGCGCGGCAGGGAAAGTCACAGCCATGCCTACAACAAATGGACATTTTCTGCTGTCACCCTAGATTATAGGCTTTTCGCAACTTTTTAGGACGTCGTAGATTGACGAAAAAATTGCTTAGGACATATTTCCTTGTTTTTTAGTTTTATTTTCATTTGATATGTTTTTATATTAATATAAAAATTACATTTTTTATTTTTATTTTAAACTTAATTTTGATATATTGGAAGTTTAAATTTTTTACATTATTATTTAATCAAATTTTTTTATTTATATGACATTTTTGCACTATCTAATACTAAATGTGAGGTTTAATCATCTTTATAATTTGTTAATATAAGAATAGATGAGTGAATAAAAAATTCTACCCTATCAATATACAAAATTTTAACTATTTAATTTTTAAGATTTTGCATAAAGATAAAATAATAAACCTTGTTTTTATTATTTTCATAAAATATTAAATAGATTAAAACTAAAATCACATCGTTATTGTGATAAAAAATATACTTAAAAAATTAATGATTCTATTAATCAATGCCTTAAACATATTCATTAAAGAATCTATAATAAAACATTTTGATTTGATAATTGAAATCTTTGAAATTTTAATGCATTAAAAATATTAAAACTTTTTTCATCATTTATATTTTAAATAATGCCTTAAAAATATCAGAATTGTTTTAGTGTGTAATATCTTTTTTTTAACAATAATCCTATACCTTAGAATATCATATAAATAACATTGTGGCTTCACAATGTTATTTGTGCCATACTCTAAGATGTATGATTGATACAAGAGAAATTATTGTACATCAAATATTTTTCTGAAAAATATTGGTTAGAAATTCCAAAAATAATTAAAAAATCACAGACGTACAAAATTTGGGGACGGCTCCACAAAAAGGAAATAGATGGACGGTGACGAGGAAGGTGTTCTCGCCGATGCTGCAGCCAATCCAGCAGGCGATTGTGGTCATTCCGATATCTTGAACATCGGAGTAAGGGAAATCACATCATATTTTTATATGATGAACGAAAAATCTAGAAGTCTTAAACTACCATGGTGTTGATTGCACGCGTTCTCGAGCCATATACTCGCTCGGTCCGGAAGGGAATCTGTCATGCATCACATGATAAAATGAATGTTGAAATTCGCCAACGTGGTGAGCTCGCCTAGCTAGTTGATATTTCATTTATGAATAGTCGTGATTTGAGATTTGATTTTTTTTTCTAATTTATTCTTTAACGTGTGTATTTGATTGGAGCTAAAAAAGTATAACTAAATAGAGTTCATCTATCAAAACTACCCCCTCTCTCCTCCTTTTATTTTTATCTCCAATCAAACACACCATTAACTGAGAATAAATATTTTTTAAATAAATTTTATATATAAAATTATATATGAAACTTGATTGTATAAAATTTATCCATATTTTTATTCCATAACCAAAGATATCTTTTGTAATACACCAGGTACATGTGTCAGTGAACAAGTTTTGCATAGCTCCAGGGTCCCTCGAGACCCACCCATGCGATCGGATCTTGAATTTCACTAAGTTTGGATCCTACACCTCCTTGGAGGACTATATGTTAGAGTCATATTCTTACAATCAAAAGTCACGGTAATTATTCCCTAAAGGACAACAAGTTAAAAACTGATTTTTAATAGATTTTATGAAATCCTTAAACGTTTCATTTTGAGTCCACAAATTTGAAAAATCGTAAGTTTTCCCAAATTTGAACTAAAACCCAAAATTTAGATTTTGATTGGTTGAAATTTTGATTTTTGTGATATTTTAGTTGAATCCAAATGAGGGGTATTTCCTTATTTATATTTATGTTTTAAAATTAGTGGGGAGTAAAATAAATGGGGACATTATAAGTGAGTGTTAAGACAACCCAGATGACAAAGCACTTTGGGTGGTGCTGTTGCTTCATAATTCTGTAGAACAACCTTGCTGCAACGAGTTATGTTCGCTGCAGCAAGCAGGCGAGTTAGGAAGCTTGTTGCAGTGAGTTGTTGTTTCCCTAGGTTCACTGCAGTGAGATTTACTTGTTGCAGCGAGTAGCCGATGACAATACAGTATCAAAAAAATGACGTCGATTCACTTATAGCCCTCTTTTAAACCCAAGGGCTCGGGTTCTTCCCATTTTGGAGATAGAACCCTTCCCCTTTTTTTCTCTCTTTTTCCTTCTTCTTCTTCTATTCCAAGATCAAATCCTCTTCCTTCATGATCCGAGGTGAGTGATTGTTGTTGGTTTATGTTAGATTCCTTTGTGTTCTTCCTTCCCCTTGTTATAGGTTGTTATTTTTCTCTCACTTTTGTCAAATGTGGGTGCTCCCTTAATGTTGTTAGAGTTATGTTAGGGTAATCTAGAGGTACCCATAAATCATTAATGAGTTTTGTGGTTATAATGGTAGACTCTGGCTCCATCCTTACTCCCTGGAGCTCTGCCAGAGTTGTCCCCTCTTGTTCTCCCTCTCCAAGTGAGTCGGATTGATCTCATAACATTAGTTTTATCATTATGAGTATTTTTATTGCATTATGGTTGTGAAATATGAAAAATTGATATGAAAATATGATTTAGATATGTATTTACAAGTGATGACAAAACTAAAAGTATATGATTTTGATTCTTGACATGAAAAGTTGATTTTGGAAAACCATGTGACTATGATTGCTATATTGTTTATAGAAAATATTTTACATGTTGGAGAAATGATTTATTAGGAAAGTGTGTATTGTAGCAAGTTTGCTATTTTACCGAATATGTTTTAAGAGTTATGATTCCTTTATGTATGTATTCTAGACTTTGGATCTCAGAAAGTTTTTAGAATATTAAGTTGAGCTATGTTGAATAAAGCATGATTAGTGTTATGAAGAAATATGCTATTATGGTTTTAGAGTTTCCATGATTTAGAACCCCAGTATTTTAAGTTATGATTTTAGATTTATCTAATATATGAAAAATGATATGATAGTTTAAAATTTGAATTTAGAACTTTAATTTTATGGTACCAAGAGGTACGAAATTCAGTATGATTCTTAGCAACTGTCAAATACATATTCTGTGGCTTGAGATCGGGTTGCCTACAAACGGGTGATCCCTTAGGCACGATTTCCACAGCCACAGTTATTCTAAAGTCAGATTTTTGGAGTTATATGAATCCATAACTGTTAGTGTACTAAGAGTTAGGAGCTATGTTCGCCAGGGACAGAGTACCCATTTTTCAGCTATGGATTTTTGTCAAACTAGTTTAGACGGTAGAGATTAAGAAATAAACAGTTAGTTAATGGCTATATGAGATCGTTAACCTTGGTACCAAGTTGTCCATCAGAGGACAATATTATCCCCTAGCAAATACAAATAACGGGACCTAGATAGGTATCCACAGTTTGTCCGCCAGGGACCATTTGACTTTATAGCTTCAGTTATTATATATGTATTTATTCAGCTTAGTAGATACTGTTTTCCTAGGCTCTGCCGCAGTTTAGTAAAAATGATTTCAAGTTACTTGTAAGTTTACAATTGTTTGTTCATGAATTTATGAAATGAGAAACGCTTTTGTATATAGTTATATATTTTAAATATCAAATGATTATGATTGTTGCATGCATGGTATTATATGTACATTCCTTGGTTGTCCCATGTGGGTGATGGGTGAGAGATCACTCACTGAGTTCGTTGACTCACCCTTCTCCTTTTCTCTCATAGTTACAGGTGCAGATATCTTTACGTCACCGGTCTAGTAGCCGCAGCTATCCCTTGGTGAGCTTTACATTGCTGTAAGGCTTAGCTTAGGCTTTTGTTAGTTTAGAGGACTCCAGTAGATTTGCAGGCAAGATTCGAGCCACGCATGTACTTGAGACATTGTAGCTAATTTCAAAGTTTATGTATTTCCGCATATATTACTAGAATCGAAGTATAGATTTCAATCACTGATTTAGATTTATATTATATAATAGATTGGGTAAGTAGTTATAATCCATTTTTTTTTTATGATTGAGCAGGATTTCATATTTATATCATATGATAACACAATTTATGATTTCATGATCAACGATTTTAGCCTAGAAGTTCTCAGAGTTTGGATATCACTTATAGTTTTATGAATTCAAGTATTATGTTTTAATTAGAGAAATTGATATTGATTTATAAGAAAATCTTATTTAAAGTATTATTTTACAATAAAGTATGCATTCATAAGAACGCGTCACCCAAAAGGCTTACATGGGGATAGGATTCCTCACGTGTTGGTCATGTTCCCAAGTCAGGTCGTGACATCTTTAGAGTGTAATTTTGATGGCTTTTTATATTGTTACACAATTAAATCTCTTTTTTTATATAACTTTTTCAATAATGGATGGAAGTTAACCATATATTTATTAATGCAACGTTATATGAGTAGATAACTATCTTACATTGTTAGTGCATTCAACTTTAATCTATTCTTTTATTGGTTTATGATTTATAAATATTTCTATAAATAATCAATGAGTTAAGAAAAATCTCTATTGTAAACTGGGATGAATTTTTTTTTTCAACTGAAACTCCTAGATTATTAAAAAGAATAATGAATGATGGATTTCCCATTTAAAATATAGTGAGGTTACTTATACAATCTCTTAAAATATCTTTAAAGCTATTTTGAGAAATCTTTCAAATATTCATCTGAATAAAAATTGAAATTCAATTTTAATTAATATTTAAAAGCAATTCTGATGAGAGATTTTCAAAACTAATAAATGAATTTTTAACAAATTATCAACCTCTCTTAAAGTTTGGAAAAATTTACTTTGGCTTTTTATTTTTATTATTTGTTTGGATGATACTAATTTCTCTCAAAGTCTAAAAGTATCAGGCAATGTGTAATAGAGAAGAATATATTAGTATAATAATTTAGTAAATTAAAAAAATAGTGCAATAATAATTTCACAAATTTAAAGATTTTTCAAATAAATTTTATAAATAAAAGATAATCATGATAAATTTCACTAAACTTTATAAATAGTGACTGCACCTAAAAGAATAGATTTAATTTATAGGATAAATTATACTCACCTCCCTCAAGGTTTATTGAAATGTAACATGCATCCCCTATATTTTCAAACTTTGTAGCACAGGTCCTTGAAGTTTGTAAAAATCTACGCTGGCCTCTTCTGGTAACAGTGACCATTAGTGTTATTAAATAGGTCATGTCTTTTAATAACATAAATGTAAATGTTGAGGACTATTATATTTGTGAAAAGACCATAATATTCTTCTTTTATTAAACAATGCAAAAATTTCATCATCTCCACCCCTATTTTGCACGTTGTGATTGAAACATTCTCCTCCTGTATTCACAACATTGTGCAAGTGAGGATGATATTTTCATTGTTTAGTAAAAGAAAGATATTATGGTCATTTTACAATTATAATTATCCTCGATATTTACATCTATGCTATTAAAACACATAACCTATTTAATAGCACTAACGGTCATTGTTACTAGGGGAGATCAATGTAGGCATTTACAAATCTCAGGGATCTGTGCTGCAAAGTTTGAAAATAGAAGGGTGTTTGTTACATTTCAACAAACCTCAAAGGAGGTGAAAGTAATTTAGCCTAATTTATATGTATCCAGGGTCTCATGGAGATATATTTCACATGTGTTAATTAGTAAACCAATATATTGGTTATGATCAATTTTTAATGAGTAAGGGTTCGTTTGCATCTTTGAATTATATATTTATACTTCACTTTAATTCTTGAAATTAATAAATTATTAATTTAGTATTTAAAATTACAGAAAATGATTTAAATAAGTTCTTTTGATAATTCAAGTCAGTCTTTGCAAACATCATAGAGATTAATTCAAATCACTTTTTTATAATTTTGAATATTAAATTAATAATTTAATAATTTTAGGGGCAAGAGTAAAACATGCATATTATTCCAAGAAGTAAAATAAGCATTCATTAACTTTTAATTGGACTATCATTTTACTAATAAATATTTTGGTTCATGTGCACTTTGCTCCTATTATTTCAAAAACATGCAGAATAGTCTTTAAGCTTTTTACTTGGGCATTATTACAATATATATGCTAATAAATTTTATTTTTCAGGTGAAAAGTCTAAAATGATTATTTAATTTTTTTTTTATGTATATTCACCTTTATCCTATTATTTTCTAATATATAAAGTTTGCTAATGATATTATAGAACCCACATATGTAATTTTTCATAAAAAAATGATCATTCATTATCAAATTGTAGTAATACGTTTGTCTCAAAATATTTAAGGATCATTTTGCACTTTATAAAATAACGGGACTAAAGTGCACATGAAGCAAGATTAAAAAGGCTTTCTAGAATTTTCCCTAAATATTATAAAGAGTTTTGCTATATCATCTTAATAATCCACCTATAAGCCCTCCTAATATTAAAACAAGTAAGATAATAAATACAATCAATGCCTTCAAAATGAGAAATATTTAGGTGATTAGGGAGCAGAAGAAAATACTTGCTCTATTTTATTTATTAATTAACACATACATTTTGTGAATTAGTATTATTTCTTTTTTTTATATTTTTAATATAAATATTTTCTTTAACTTTAACAGTAACTAAGAATTTTTGTTTGAAAACTTAAAAGATGAGTAGTATTTACTTTATCCAGCTCGCATGTAGAAAAGAAGATTTACAAGCATATTTAGTTGAAGAATATAGAATTATTGTATTATAAAACCTATATTCACGTAGCGCTGTGATACACGTAAAAAATTTTCGTTGAGGGAGAGCAGTGCAATGCAGGATTGGTGTGATGAAATGATGAGGTAGGCACGCCTGAATTGGAAGTGTCACCGCTGCCTTGCTTTATTGCGGTCTTACCAAAACAAGGCACCTCTTTAATGTCCTCTCCCTTAGAAATCATAATGCAACCCAAACGGTAGCTGCCATGCCTCTATGCTACGCCCCCCCCAACTACTATTGTGTCAAAACTCAAAATTCCCAGCCCCACCCAATATAATTTTCAGAATTGGACTAAGTTGATCGGATCAGACCGAAAACTAGTAAATTAGCCACCTAACCCCAATTCACCCCTTGAATCGGACATACACTTGACCCAATCAAATCCAATCAAATTCGGTTTGAACAGACCAGGTTTGATTCAGATCGAAGCTGCAAACCGAACAGTTAAATCGGTCTTGAGAGGCGGAATTTAATTTGTGTGAAAAATGTATTCAGCACCATTTGAACTTGATACTTGAGAGAGTGAAGGAGGTTCCTCAACCACTAGACCATTTATGCTCTTGTGTTATAATGTTGCAATAAATATATATATTACATACTTATTTGATTCATATTAATATGTTTTATTTTTCATGTATTTATTTAATTAAATTCAGTTCAACTAATTTAATTAGTGATCTACTTATTAAACCAATGACCTAGTGACCTAATAATTTGTTCGAGTCAATCATTAGTCCAATTTTGAAAACTATACCACCCATCCTCAGCTATCCCCCCCGGCAAAGATAGGGTGCTCTAATTAAAGAAGGAGAATAGGGATAGAGAAAACAAAAAAGGAAGGGATGACTCACCGTAGACTAAAACCAGATATCTAAGCCTCTTAATAATATCTATTAAACTAACCCTGCGTGAGGTTAATTAAAACAGTTGTGAAATCCAACGCCATTAACATAAAATTTAGGCTAAAATATAGTGGACCCCTTCAACTCTCATTTATTTGAAATTTATCTCTTAAGTTTCAAAAATATAATTCACCCTTAATAATTTATTAATGGAGCTTAAAATCCCTCCTCTTCATATATCATCAAAATAACCCCATAAAAAAAAGGATTCATCAAAATAATAGGTTTCTTTTTAATGAGTGCACTAAAAATTAAAGACATTCATTAAGGAATTAAAAATAATAAATTTTATATTAAAAATGAGTTTTTTCAAAAAAAAAATTAACATAGTAGGTGCATTAAAAACTTTAAACAGTTACTATTTTTTATCTCTTACTGGACACCCATTAAAAAAACTCATAGATAAAATTGCTCTAGTTTAATCATAGGTCTCGAGTTTATATGTGTAGTTGTGTTAAAAGTTAAAACTCATAAAGGAGAATTGCATTTGGACTCTAATAGGAAAATACATCCATACATACATACATCTATATATATATATATATATATATATATATATGTGTATGTATGTATATATATATATATATTTGATTGATGGACCTTCTTGGATTACAAGGGCAATGATTCTCCATGTATGATGGTCTATGCTACTATTCTTAATTGATGGTGTAGTGTAATTTTTTTTCAAAAGTTAGCTGGACTATTAATTTACGAAAGAAAATGATGACATTAATATATATAATAAATAATCTTACTATTAAATATATTTACCTATTTTTCAATTTTTTTATTGATTCTATTATATTTTTTTTAGAAATTTGCCTGAAAATTTTAAAAACAAAGAAATTGATTAAAAACAACATTTAAATTTTTAACAAATTTAAAGATTTTATATTTTTAAATCCCTTGACCAATATTTTATAGGTATCTGTTAGCAAAATTTTTCATTTAAATTCATTATAGTTTTTAAAAAATAATATAAAATATGATGAGCCAAAATTTTCATATACTCAAAAAGTAAAAATAATATTAAAATAGTGAATAATTTTAATGTACTATTACAGTGACATAAAAAATATATTAAATCAAAATCCCACAACAAAACCATTCATTAAAATTAAATTATTAAAAATGATTGTTCCTTTGCTGATTCCGTAAGTTGCTCCTTGTCTGGTGTGTCCCTTTTGCTATGAAGACAGCTTTAGAAAATGCTGTTAGAGGATCCCACAGTTTCATTGGTGGAATCCATTGTTCATTGTAACTTTTATTTACCGCAGACCGAAGTTGCGGGATGCTCAAATTGTCAAAGTTAAGGGCTGAAATCTAAAATTTGAATTCCGTTGCAGAGCGAACGTCGTTAACTTATAAAAAAAAATTACTTTTTAAAAATTAATTTATAAATAAATTATTTTATATTGAAAAATGTTATTTGTACTCACTATATATAGAATACCATGCCGATTCACATCTCATCTATCATTGGATTGTATGTGGATCCCACTTGAATGGAGTTCACATCTCATCCAATAATAAATAAAATGTGAGTCGGCACGGTATCAAATATAGTAAATACAAATAATATAACTATTTTATATTTAAATACATAATAATAAAAATACTTATTTTTAATATTTTAGAAAGTATTTTTTTGGAAATTTTAATTTTTTAAAAAATAATAAGAATAACTTTTAGAGAAATAATAAACTATTTTGTTAAGATAAAAAATGAAAATATAATTTTTAACTTTTAAAAGGTTAAAAAAAGTTATAAATTTAATCATCCAAACATATCCTTAATCCCAGATCCTTAATCCCTAATTATAACTTAGTTAAATATACATTTCACTAGTTGAAAACGCCAGTACTTTCCTATTTCCTCCAAGGGGAGTAGGGTGCGACTTTTATGTGCACCGCATAATTTTCGTCGTTGTTCTGTTGTGGAGTGATTTTCAATCTTGTACGAAGAAGTTTTTGTTAATTATTGGAGAGCTTCACCCACTGTTTCCCCATTTTTAATATATATAAAAGTACTCAATTAGTGACGATGTGAATGTGATAGTCCATGTTGCCAACCATCTCAGCAATAAATATGCAATTCAGGAGGGAAAAAGAAGTACATTAAGAGCATTCTTATCCAAATGTATTTATCATGAGACTGATGTTCAAAATTAAAAATTATTTAGTAATTACGGTAAAAAATTATATGACTTTGTATCTTATAAATATAACTATTTATGTAATATTTAATTATTAAAATTTATTCATTTGAGTCCCTTCCTATCACACAATTTTTATTATACCATTTATGTGTCTTTCGATAATTTTCTATTTTTCTAAAATTATTTTTCCTAGATTAAATATAGTTTTAAAATATGTATAAATTTTACATAATTTTTTATCACGCTTATAGTTTATTGTCTCAAATATAAATAATTACACTCACCAATATATATATATATATATATAAAAGATTAAAACAAAATTATTGGACTTTTTAAATGAACACATTAATTATCATTAGTTAACTTTCATTTCTGACTATTCATATATAATTATATGGCTTATATTTACTTTTTTTACTCTCATAATAAACTACCCTTTCATGTAATATGCCCACTATATATATAATTACACTTGAATTACATAAATTAGTGAAATAATAAAAGAGATTAATATTAAATTATATTTCTCCATATCTGAAGCCACTATTATTGATGAATGTACAATAATTTGAAAAGGACAAATAAATTAGCGAGGATTTATCTAAAGGCCACTACTCAAAGCATGAGATTCATTAAAACCGGTTCCTTTTTATATTCTTATATCAGTATCTTTAGGATATTGGTTAAAAAACCCATAAATGACTATGCAGTGTGCAGTCCCCAATTAGATAACACAACAATATCAAGGAGAGAAACGACACAAATGATACTTCTCACTTATTTGAAAAAAAAAATGAAATATTTTTTTTTCTTCAGTTTTCCAATTAGGTTTGCAAGTAAAACACTGGCAACTCCAAAAAGATTTTTATTTGAAAATAAAATAGGAACTTTTAGAAACACAAAAATAGGTTTTTTTTTGCTTGTAGAATGTTTGAGTAGAAGGGTTCTCAAAGATAAATAAGCGGAATATAATTTTGCTTCCAATAACTAAGTTTTCGATCATAAAATTAACTTTTCAAATTTAACAAAATCGTCAAATATGTAGTATGTGTGTGCAAACATTTCCTATCATTTTTTATACCTCTTTCATCCGAATGGTTGCGTGTATTGGATTAAAGGGAAAAAACCATTGCACAAAATACAATACAGAAGAATTGAATGCTTCTCGTTTACATTTGAACAAGCGAATTCAAAATTTGGTCCCATTTAGGCTGAAGCTGGTACGTACACTGTACACAAGTATACAACCTTGCGAATGCTAGTTTTTGTAACTTTTTTTTTTTACCGAAAAAAAGGAAAAACTTTTTCTTAGATACTTTTCTTTTTATGGAAATTGAAAACTGAATAAAGAATAATAAAAAGATTACTTTTGACATATTGTTAAACAATTTTTTATAAAATTTATTAATCAAATTATTATATTATGAATTTTAATATGATAAGTATAAAAAATTATATACTTTTAAAAATATATAATTAACATACAATATAAATCATATTTTAAAATTGAATTCATAATAAGGTGAAAGTTTCAATATAAAAATATATATTTTAATTTTCATTTACAGTAAAGGTTTAAAATATAAAAATTTAGGGTTTGTTTGGTTTCAATTTTTATTTTTTATTTTCATTTATTGTGATTCTGTTTTCAAAATTTTATTAAGAAAATAGTGAAAAATAAAATAAAAAATAAAAAAATAATTTTATTATTTTTAATACTTCTTTCATAAAATTCTGAAAACAGAAAATAAAAAAAATTAAAATAGTAATTGTTGTGTGGAGGGTTACTAATTTTTATCCAAAAGAGTTGCACAGAATTGTTGGAGGGCTTATAGTTTTATCCAAAAGAGTTGCATTGGTATCATGTTATGCGAGTAATGGCGAAACAAGTTAGCAATATTCAGAGAACTGGACCGAACCGATTGAACCAGAAACTGACTTGCTGTTTGGTCTGGGTTGGACCTGAAAACCGCCAAAGAACCGCTGAGAACCGCCAGGGAATCGGTAAACCAGGCAAACCGGTCTGACCAAAAAATCGATCCAATCATATTTTTTTTTGTAAAAAAATACAAAATTGCAACATTTTGGTTTTTTTTTTTTAAAAAAAAAGGCCTAAAATCTCATATTTCCTAATTTTTTTTTTTTTTTAATATGGGAAGTAGTAACTTGAGAGATTTGATCCATATGGATAATATTTATTTTGATTAAAAGATGAATTATGTTATATTCTATGAGTTTTGTTGATGCCTAATTTACTTTTTAGTTATTTTATGACATATATTTTATTTTATATTTTTATATATTTATATAAATACATGTTTGATTATATACCGGTTATATTCTGGTTGGACCTCCGATTGAACCGGTTGAACCTCTAAACCCTTACCCCAACCGGTTCGATGTCTGGTCCGGTTTTCAGAACCTTCCAAATTAGAACAACTTGTGTTGTTAGTCTTTTTAGTGGTATCTTTCGTGACTGATGATAGATTATGATTTTGATTTTGGTTTAGAGAGAGATTTTATTGAAATTGGTGAATATAATTTTTTTATTAAATTTAGTGGATTGATTGAATATGTTGTGGATATAGGCTGTAGAGACCGAACCACGTTAATTTTAGTGTGTTTCATTGTTTTATTGATTTGATAAATTCATGTTGGTAGATAGTTATTTCCATGGAATAGAAAATCGGACCGAATATCGAATCGATCAGGGCACTGGTTCAAAGGTTTACTGGTTCAACCGATGTTGAACCGAAATATAATAAAATATATCTTTACATAAATATATATACATATAAATATATAATTATTTATAAAATTCTAACTTTTTTTAACAAATTAAAGATAAAATGTTTTATTAATATTCTCACAATGGAACCTTTTGCTTTCAAAAATTTAAAAACAATTGGGCTTTTTTTTTTTGGCTCAAAAAATTAGTTTTTTTGGATAAGCAAAGAAATAAAGTTGGCACAATCTCACCTAGCCCACCAATTGCCTCATTAACCCATTATTTCCTTACTTCCCCTTTCTAGAGAAACCCTAGCACCAAACATATGCTAAGGGAAATTTCTGCCTCCCTATCACCGCCAAACACTCAAGCTTGGTTGCAGAAGCGTGAAGTAGGAAGGAAGCAACACGGAGCAGGGTAGAAGCGGCAGAGCAAATATGGAGGCAAATTTCAACAGGTTAATCGTGGAGCATAACGTGACGAAGTGCAAAGTAGAGCGAGCAGAGGCAACTTTGTCGCGCGGCCATTTGAGGCGAGAAGCAGGTCTAATTTTCAAAAGCAGCCCGTGATATTACCTGCATGATCCTTGTGTCTGATGGCCATGGATCTTCATTTGTGGCTTCTTTTATTGTTCTCCATCCCCATTTGTATGGCTTTTTCTGCTTTTTCCATTTTTTTTATTTTCCCAGGCTAACAAGCTAAACCAGCAACCTTGGAAAATTGGATCGGCATACCGATTTTCACGGTCTTAACCGATTTTGACTTCTTCTGGTTTTAGGTGCATAATCGGACCGGTCAGGCAGACGGTTTTCGGTTAACCCAATCAGACCGGCCGATTCGATTTTTTCTTCTTTGGTTATTTCTCAACGCATACCTTTACAACAACATTATAGTTGCACTCATATACTTCCATGATAACTAGAGTCATTGTAATGGGCCAAAGCTTGAATAGGGTAAAAAATGTATAGTAAAAATAGAAATTAACCTGACTTTTTATGTTATTTTATTTTTTTGAAAAGTTAGCCCGACTCAAATTTGCCCAATTTGTGCTAGCCTAAATGGGCCCTGCTTACAATGGGCCAAGTCAGTCCAAAGGCATGAATACTAATTTTTATTTTAAGTAATCGAGTACAAATTCGAGTCATTATTACTTAAGTTTCGATTAGTTGATGCATTCATTTATTTAAAAAAATGATAATAAAATTAAAAGCAAAACAATTATTTACAGAAAAAAATAGTTCACTTGACTTTTACATCTAGTTAAGTTGCCAATTTTTAATCTTGAAAAAAATATATATCGAGTTCATTTCTCGTTCTCAACAGAAACAAAAATAAGATTATCCCTTACTTGTGGTTTACACCTTTGACCTTTGTCTATCAACTTTTTACATGAACTATCAAATTAAAAAAAATGTAAAAAATAAAAACTAAACCCGATGGGCCAGCCTGTACTCCAATAGATTTGCACCGAACTGGCAATTTTTTTTCCCTCGAAACTACTTTAGTCTAAAGTTACCCGACCTAAAAATGACATAGACCAAGCTGGGCCGCCTTTTTTTTTACAGCTGTAATTGCTGCCCACGGCAAGGCAAATGATACCCTGACCATAAAAGCAAAAAAGACAAATGTACCCATAGCCAAAAAACTGACCTGTACTGTAAAAAACAAAAAAATAATAATAACAAACAAAGATACTATCTCACATCATAAGCGAAGAAAAACACATGCAGAAAGCCCACACATTAGGTAGCCTATAACTTGACACGTTAATCGATACGAGGGAGAAATAAACGAAACGGCGGCAGGGGAAGTGGAGTGTGGCTGGACACAGAAGCACGTGGAAAGCGCGACACGAGTAGACAACTGCAAAGCGGGGATGTCGACCGGCGGCTATTAGCTCAAACTTTGGAATTTCTTTTCCTTTCTTTTCTTAATTTAGTGTGGGTTTTAAAAAAAAATTCTGAAAATATAAATTTTTTAAATAATTAATTAAAATTATAATTACATATATCATAGTTTTTAAATTTGGGCCGGTGATTGACTTAATAGAGGTATCGGGTCACTAGTTCAACCGATGAGCCACTGATAAAATTGATTGAACCAAATTTATACAAAAAAAATATAAAAATTTAAATAAAATAAAATATAATAAATGACAACTAATTAATAATTTAACATTTTGTAAGGGATCTAAATATAAAAACATAAAAAATAACATAAATTCTTAAATATTATTCATATTTTACAATCACAAATCACAATTGACAAGTTCAAAATATAATTATATAAGCAAACTCATTAAATTTTATATCATAAACTCACAAGTCGTAATAATACAAACAAAATTACTATATTTTTCTATAAGTCAGGTCAAATTTTTTTTTAAGGTTTTAAAAAAAGACATCATTTAGCAAAAAAAGAAAAAACCAATCTCACTCAATTCAATTGACCAAGTCAAACCGAATCACACCGGTTTTAATGCGAGACTAATTCAAATAATATCTCGATTTCATGACCAATTCACCTTTTCTGGTCGAACCGGCCAGTCCGAGCTCGTTTCATTACTATGTTGCATATAATTGATTATGAATAAAATAAAATAATTTATACTCAAATGTGCTAACTTCAAAATAATTTATGCATACACACACATATATAACTTAAAATAACTTTAAAATAATATACTCTACTTATAAGTTTCAAAATATTATTTGTAATTATAAACTGTCCGTCAATTTAAAATTATTTTTTATTATAATCTATTTACTTCTTCTTATGCACATATAACAATTTAATTTAAAATATATATATTTTTAAAAAGCTGATTTTATATCATAATCTAAAATCTAACACCCACTAATGTCCACCTTAACTCACGAGTTCAGCGGCACGGGTTTAACGGGCTAAGTTTTGCTGGTCTAAGAGTATAATCCAACCCGCAAAATATGTGGGCTAGGCGAGCCAATCCGACAGACCAAACGCATTTTGCCATCTTTGCCTGCGTCTAACCTTATTAACAAGAAGGCCCAACTGGAAATAATCTGAGTAAGTTTTGATCCAAATCCAATTACTTCGCCATTTGCCAGGACAAAATACGAAACCAAACTAGCTCCGGATAATTTTTCGTACAATTGGAATTGGATATTATCACAAACAGGTACCAATTAATCCAGTCAATTATTATGCTTCAAATCGTAAGGCACACCAGATAATACGGATCTTTACGTACTCCAGTTAAAGAACTGGGGGTGCTGATTTGGCAGTTTCCACTCCCCAATGCTCGCAATTTATTAGCCTCCTTTGTTTCAGCTTTCGCCCTTTAATTACTCACAGCAGCAGCTTTCTATATTATACAGATTCTAGTTAGGAATTAGGATGTAAGCGGCAAGGAGCTGGTCCATAGTGTTTGTTACATGCATTTTTGTGGCAAGCATCCAAGAACTTTCCAATACAACATAACGAATCCGAGAACTCAAACAAAGCTCATATTAATAGATATAAAATCACTATTTTATGTTCCCTGATTTTGGAAAGGCAAAGCTAGATTGACTACAAATTGGATAAATGATCCAGGAAAGAGCTACGCTGAAAGAAAGTTGTGCCAAAAAAAAAGGAAAAAATAAAGGACATGTGCTGTCTTCACTTGAGAGGAATGAACCTGGAGGAGTGAGTGGCACCAATACCGGGCCTTCCATGCTTAACAGGCTTGTAAGAGATTGAGAACTCAGCTAGATAGTGACCAATCATTTCAGGTTTGATTTCAACTTGATTGAAGGTCTTTCCATTGTAAACACCAATAATGCTACCAATCATTTCGGGCACAATGATCATGTTCCGAAGGTGAGTCCTCACTGGCTCTGGCTTTTCACCAGCTGGAGCCTCCCGTTTCTGTCACAAATTATAAATCAGAATCTCTTCCATAATGATCATCAATCCATGAAACAGAATAATTTTATTCAACATCAGCAGGAAAGAATGAAAATCAGGGCACACTTTGTAACAGCTTAATTTTGAGAAACAAACAATTTCTTAAAAAGCTATGAAGCTTTTGATTGTAAACCGTTTAGAACCCAAAATAAGCTTATCCTCACAATATAAAATCAATCTACTGAGATTATTAGCTGCTTTCCAATGACTACTCCATATCAAAGCAAATAACATGAAATAAGCTTTAATAGGCTAAGAATAATAATTCAAGAACAAACTAAGAACCATAAAAGATTATGCTTGTTGATTTTATTCAATTTCCATTAAGGAATTCCGATAGCATAAGAGCAGTCAAGGATAAAGTATCTTTTTTCACATAACTTCTAGATCTAAAGATTGAATGTGTCAGGACCCCTCAGAGTAATTCCCCATCATGTAATATGACATATGGACCCCTTGTACTAATGTATAGGTGAGTAAAAATAGGAAGGCATGTGAGGGGCAAATGGGGATCATGATAGGAAGGCATGTGAAGGGCAAATGGGGATCATGATAGGAAGGCATGTGAGGACAAATGGGGATCATATGACCAAGGGAGTGAGGGAAGGGTTTTCTAACTAACTCTTCCACATAGGCAACTAGGAAAGGTTAGTGGAGTGAGGGAGCAACTATTCTGTTAAGGGAAGGATGGGGGAATAATGCAATATAGGATAGGGGAAAGCCACTGAGGGGAGTAGCTCAGAATTGGATTGGAATAGGTATTAGGAGGGTGCTGAGTCTCTCGAACACTCAGCAACCTATCTTACTGTGTTTCTCGTTTCTGTGAATAATACAAACATAAGGAGGTTGATAACCCACTGGTGTCTTCCTCTGCAATTTATACAGCAGTTCTATCTTTCTATATGTTTGGCATGGTACGAAGGTAGCTAGGATTGCGATATATATCGTAGCATCATCTGATCCTACGTGTTTCCACCCTTTGGCCTATCCCAATTCCATTGCTTGACTAGCCATCGTGGGGTCGCCGTGGGATCGCCGAGTATGATCGCAGAAGCGGCGGGATCACACGATTTTGGCATGCCCGCGCATCTCCTTATGCCAGTGTGAAGACCCACCCAAAATTCCTAATCCCTTCTCCGGAGCTTTCCGTCCCTCTCTCTCTCCTATGATTGGACTCAATTCACTGACCAACCACCACCGTCTTCTAGCCCAATCTTCGCTGACTTCGATTTCAACGTCGACATCGAGGTCGCATGCCACTGCCCTCAACCACAACCCACCAAAACCATGTCTGTCTTGCACTGCTCTAAACCGCAAACCACCCACTTCGTAGCCACATGTGCATGCCACCTCTCTCCTTGTTTCTGGCCGCCCCCAAGTCCATGTGCAGCTACGGGCTTCCTCTCGTTTTATTTTTGCCTTCATTTATTGCTTTCTTTGTGCTTGTCATTTGGGCTTTTGGGCCACTAGTGTTAAAAAGAGGATGGATCTTATATTTTAGACCAGGTTTTTGTTTCTTTTTTCTTTTTATATACTTGCTAAAGAAACACAAGAATGGGGAGTTTGAGTTAAGGGTAGATATGGTCCGATATTTTTCTATAAAGAAAAAATTAATTAGTAAATATTAATTATGAACTATGGACTGTTTGTTATGTGATCTTTGAATCCTTAATTGAGAGTTATAACTTTATGCATATTTAATTAAAGTTTAGTTATGTTAATTGGACTTATTTATGTTATATGTGATATACATATTTATATAAATATAATTATGTATTCTAGTAGGATCTTACAATCCGTGTTACGATTCAACATTTTACGATTTTGTATCCCCTTTCCAATCCCATGTAAGATCTCGATCTTAGCTACCTTGATGGTACCAGTTCTTACAGAATATTTCCTCATTGACCAATCATTACCCCTGCCATTTTGAACTATGAGTCTGACAAAACTTGGGTCCAGTTCCTTACCTCCTCATTATCAAATTCTCAAATCAGGCTACTCCATTCATTCTAAAACTCTGTTAAAGTATGCTGCTGGGTCAAAATATCCATATCTCATATTTTGAGAACTAGATAACAAGGACATATTACTACACCTAAGCTTTTTTGTATAAATTAACACTTGTGGTCACACACTGAAATATTTCACTCTCACACAAAGCTACAGCAAACTGACTTCCCAACATTTTTTTAGTGAACTACACAAACTAAAAAAGCCAGAGTCTATGCTGTTTTCATCATCATCTGAATAAAAGAAGAAATTTCATTAACAAGAGAAGAATAAGTACAAAGGACATAAAGGACAAGAGATCATCAATACAAAAAGAATAAAGAAAAGAAGATCTCAAAGATCAATGCTTTCCAATGTTTAGCATATCAAAGATAGAAACCCCTCTAAAGAGATTGTGCACCTTACACCAAGTAGATGCTAACTTCGTGTTTGGCCAGCATCTATTAGGTTTATTTTTTATTATTAATTTTATAGTATAAGATATCAAAGCTGACTTAGTGTTTGGTCAAATCTTTTTCTCACTAACCCAATCTAGCACATAGGTGAGCAAGGAAAAGACTTGGTCAAACACAAAGATAACATTGGAATATTATAATCATAAAAAAGTACAACACTTGTTTCAAGCGGCTTTTGGAATATGGATTATATAGAATGGGAAGTTGGAACAGCTCAAGTCAGCTTCTCACCTTTTGCTTTTAAAGTGATTTTACCCTATTATAATAAGACATTCAAAGGTTGATTATTTCTAAATTGACTTCTCAGTGCATTAAAAAATCAGTTTTTCTAACCAATATCCTTATGACACGAGTTGAGTTTTCCAATAAAAGAAAAAAAAATTGAACTTCATCTCTCCTCCTTTGCTTAGAAAAAACCATATAATTTTATGGGAAAACTCCACTTTACCCCATCAACTATAGGTAATATGCACAGTAGTACCCAAACTAAAAATGTGCAACGTGATCTCTAGACATTTTTTCAATGTGCACTTTAGTTTGTTTGTTAAATTCCCATCAATTGTTATCAGAAATAGTGCACATAAAAGAAAGTAATGGGCAGAAATTTAACAAAATAACCAAAGTGGACATTTAGAAAAGTTCAAGGATCACATTGCACTACTTTTTAGTTTAAGGATTAAAGTTCACATGACCAAAGATTGAGGAGGGTAAAGTAAAGTTTTCACAATTTTTTCCTTACTAAAAAGTAAAAACCTTAATTGATGTTATAAGGGCAAGGGTTAAACCCAAAAAAAATAATAATAATAAAAGAGTGGTCCACTTTTTAAGTCTATAACTGTGCCATCTTCTCAGCTAATATGGTTAGCAACACTCTGAACTAAATAGACAGCATTAAGGTGAGATGATGGAACTGCTCAAGCTGACTTCACACTTAGTATTTTAATCTGAGAAAATCTTAGAAAGAGATCTAGAGAGGGCCAACTTCTCAAAGTGGTCTTCAATTTTTTTGAATAAAAAAGTTAATTCAGCTCAAAATTGACTTCTCAATGTGTAAGAACATTTTTTGGTGAATAATGTTTCATATGCAGTAGACAGACAATTAAACTGCTTTTGCATTATAGCTATAGAAAGGCAAATCTAAAACCCTTAACCACAAAGTAAAAATGGAGCCCCTTGGATTGATTGGACTGGGCGGAAAAAAGAAAACCAGTGTGCAATGTACAGGGCCACATATATTTCACTACTGTTGCCTGTGCGGCCACTTCACTGAAGAGCTCTTTTAAGTAAAATTGACTTACCAGTGTAAGCTCTCACTGTGAAACTTGTGATCCTGTGGCTTTACATTTCCTATTATATTCAAGCACATGAACAAGCAATCATGATGAACATTTGTGAATACTAAACCCACTCATCCCTTTACATACATGTTTTACTACTAGATGCATCTATCACCCCTAACAGAAGAGCAACAAACCAAACGTGTCGGTTCCATCGAGGGAGAGAATCCAACTCTCTGCATACTACGAAAATACCAGTTTCTCACGAAAACGAAATCAAACGATAACACTGGAGCAAAGTCGCTAATCAATGTCAGCAATTACGTTAATCATAAATCGAAATCTAGATTTTCATATGAAACCATGAAGTTTAAAATTAATTAATTAATTAATTAAAAAAAAACAACTCACCGCCTTCCGTAGCTTCTTGATTAGCGCCATAGGCTTGCGCGTCAAACCGCGTTGAAACCTGAAGAATCGAAAACATCAATCAGATTCGCAACACGAGATGCCAAAAAAAAAAATCTCAATAAAACAGAGTGACTGAAAGTCACCTTCTTCGGGCGCGTGCGCTGAAGAGCTTGACAAGCTCATCGGTAGACATGTCCAGGAGCGCGTCGAGATCGACGCCTCTGAAGCTGAACTTCTTGAACGTTCTCTTCTTCGGTTGTCCTGGAGCCACATCTCCTTCAACATCCGCCTGAAAAAAAAATGAAAAGAAAACGCAAACTCAACAATCTTAAGAACTATTTGGTTGCCGAGAAAACGAGAGAAAAATCGAAATCGGTGATGAAAATAGTGAGGTGTTTCACCATGGCTGTAACTGAATGCAATGAAAATCAGAGCTCGACACACACTACACAACCAGCTCTGATTAGGGTTTTTGGTTTTTATATGAATCCCGGATCTACAACGGGTTTGGTGGGTTAACCTTGGTCGGGTCACTGTTATTCGGTTAACAGCCCTTGAATGGTCGTAGTGGCTCAATCATGGTCCTAGTAATGGGCCAATATTGCAGGTTTATATTATTTTTTAGATAAAAACACTCATTCTGATCTCTAAAATTTTAAATCAGATAAATTAATTTCTATTAAAAAATACTTAAATTAGTTCCTATAAAATTAAATAATTAGACAAATTGATCCTCGAAAAATTAATCTCTCAAATTGATCTCTGTAAAATTTCAAATCGAACAATTTAGTACCTACAAAATTAAATAAAATGTTAAATTAATCTCTATGATAAATTAGACAAGAAAGACTAACTTGTCTGACAATTTACTTTTACATGAACTAATTTGAGAGAATTTTTTTTAGGAACTAATTTGTTTGAGTATTAATTTTGCAAGAACCAATTTGTCTAACTTGAAATTTTAGAAGGACCAAAATAGATGCTTTGTCTTTTTTTAAAAAAAATGTATTAAATTCAGGCCAAAAAGAGTTTACTAAATATTTTGTGATTATTTGAAACACAAAAGCAAAAAATCATTTTTGGACTTTGGATAATGATTAGAATAAATTATGATAAAACCTAATAATTTAAAGAGCTTATAAGCATAATATTACTGTCTTAGCTCTGGTAAAAGGTAGGCTGATATTTAGGTTTGGAATGAGTTATCATGCTCCTCTGCCAGGGTGGACGTGTATATGATCGTAGCATTAATGGGAGGCTTCCAGGTAACTTTGATTTTGGCAAGGGAGGACTTGCTTCTAAAGCTCATGAGCTAACTAATTGGGTCTAATATTTTCGTCTTTGCCTTCCTTTATTTCGAGCTCTTTCATGCTGATTTTGTGAGGGTGCATTACCAAGGATTGCTTTAGTGTAGTTAATTATAAAACAAATATATTATCAAACTTTTCGTAGTATTCATATGACGTATAGTCCTAGTCTGTAGATTTTGCATCATATATGTTTATTAATGAGAATTGAGAGACTCGAATCATTGCTCCCTAACTCACAGAGTGACCGTGTCATTTGTGCTTTCATTGAGAGTCTTTCATGATGAAAGGAACTCAATTTTAGTTCAGGGTTGCAATATGGGTTTAATGCCAAAAGAATAAAGAATCAAACTTGTTTTATTCCATCTTAGTAATGCTCCTTTATATCGGTGGTTTTCTTGAAAAATGAGCAAGAATTTGTTGGTTCATATGGGAAGACTTTCTAGAAAGCCATTCAACTCAAATTTGAAACAAATTTAGAATCAAAATGCAAGGAACCAAAAAAAAAATGACAAGAATCATCAACAACAGCAGTAGCAGAAATTCAAGAACCAAAATCATTGGCAACCACGAATCAAAACCTCAAAGAAGATGCATATTAGAGGAAATTAGAGGAAGAGTGTCAGAAGAAGGTAGACAATACCGGGAAAAAAGAAGATCAACAGAACGAAGAAGACCTATTGAAGTAGTTGATGAGCTGGTCATAACCGGTATTGGTGTTATATGCGGTGGAGTCATTTGTGTTAGTCTCCAAGATGATCTTGATCACATTGGTGGGAGCAGCACCGATAAAGCTCCTTGCCATAGTGGTGAAAGTGACACCATGAGCATAGATGTTGGATCTAGCAACCAGATCTTGCAAAGTTCATATAAAAGATGATAATGGCAGGGAGGATGGCTAAGAGGATGAAGAGGTGACAATTTCAATGGGGCAAGGCGACAACAGGGCATGAGCGGTGGCAAGCGACCACAACGACCAGATGAACATGGCAATTAAGCAAGTGACGATGGGCTAAGTGTAGCATTGTAGGGCAAGCACAACAGTATCACTATCATGATGGGGTAAAGGAAATGGTCATTAGCATGGATCTTTTTATTATGCAACAGTTTTGTAAGTTGTCATTATTGTTTTTAACGACATCTTGGTTTTGGTTTATTATTTATGATTATTTTGGATACATTTTATTGTTTCAAATTCTATGAGATAATGAACTCTCAAAAAGGAGAAGAAGAAGGTGAAGTAGTTGAGTAAAGTAGACAAGTTGACGAGTCACAACATGTCAAACTCGATACCCAACCTAACAATGATTGGGGTTTATTGTTTTTAATCCCCAATAAACTCGAATACCCAGTTCAGGCCTTATTATTAGGTCGATTCATGTTAACAGGGTTCATGTGTTGATTTGAATCCATGAACATCCTTGATAAGACTAAGTATTGTGGCCCGCAATTTAAATCAACAGGTGATATTGCAACCCACATCCATGGTCCGCACCATTTATTGTGTTCTATAAGACAACCAAGTCTAATTCTAAAAAAATCTCAACAACCTGTCTGAAAAGCACTTTAACTTGACATTAGTGTTTTAAAAACCGGTTTAGCCCAACTGGTTCGATAGGAAAATCGGCAAACCGGTCCAAGCCACTAGTTGGATTGCCTTTGTATCAGAACCGGTGAGACCCAGTCCGACTCAGCCGATTTTAGTCAAAACTGGTGACCTGGCCGATTTTTGAGAATCGGACCAGGTCACGCTTATTTTTATTTTTTGCTTAAAACGGCTTCATTTTGAAGCCCAAAAATAAAAAATAAAAAAGCCTACACTAAAACACAGTCGTTTTGGTTTCAGTCTTCACCCAGCACCATTGACAAACCTAATATCACACATTCACAATTCCTAAAACATAATTCCTTGAGCTGTGACTACTCGATGAGCACCCATGAGAATTGAGCATAGTTGACACTATTTTTCTAAAAAGCCAAACCTCCAACCGTGATTGTCATACCTCATCAGAGGGAAGAGGACTGCGCCTTCACTCTGCTCACTGTGTCAGGACCACTATGCTTGCTGTTGCTCACAGTGTCTGCTCCCTGCGCCAACCACCATGCCTGTTGCTGTTGCTGGAAGCCTGAAGCTGAAAGTGAAAGTGAAAAGGAAATTCCACTATTTTTTATTTCCTTTTTTATTTTTATTTTTGGTTATATAGATAGTAGATTTATATAATTATATATGAATGTATTACAAATTGCTAATTAGTTGTCATTTTTTATTTTTTTATTTTTCATATATTTTTATTATTTTTTAATATAAATCCGGTTCAACCAGCTCAATCAATGACCTAATGATCCAGTGCCTTGACTAGGTCGATCGCCAAGACAAGTTTTAAAACTATACTTGAAATACTTAACAACCACCAAACCCAAAATCAAAGACCCAAAAATCACAATTACCATTATTTTTTGTCAAAGCATGGCTGTGGACATCATGAGAACGGATCAAGAGCTAAGACATAAGACAAGGGAGGATTATACTTTCACAATTTTGGCCACTATAATCATAAAGGTAAGACTATGAAAGAAAATAAGAAATAGGGTAAGATTGCAAAAAAGAGAAGGATATGCAGAAGGAAGATTTACTCAAAATAAAAAGTAATTTAATTTAAATAATTTTTAAAAATCTAAATCGAAGAGGATAAGAGCTTTATAGTTTGTTTGGTGATGAGATAAAATTAGAGCAAAAAAAAGGAAGAGAAAGAAAATAAAGAGAAAGGGAAATGGAGAGGAAAATGTGTTTTCTTTGTATGTGTCTGGATGGAGAGAAAGTAGGAAAAAATGAGAGGAAATAAAATAAAAGATAAATCACAATAACATACATATCCTTATTGTAGTAAAAAATAAATATATTATTTTAATTTAATTTTTAATGCTTTATATAAATTAGAATGCAAATTTTTTTATAATATTAACAAAAAGTTTCGACATTTTAACATATAAATCATATGATTATTTTTATAATTTAATTACTTTGCACTAATAGTATAAAATAGTGTGTAAGTTAAATTTTAAAATTAGTAAAAATATTAATACATCAATGTATCTCTGTCCTTATTTAACTATTTTTTCCTTATCAAGACCTCTAAGAATATCTCTCCTCATCAGAACAATTATCAAAATTTTAAATTAAGACATCACTCTCTTTACTCATTAAATCAATTATAAAAATTAAAAAAATATTAAAGTTATTTTTTTCTCTCTCTCATTAAGGTACATATAATTTTATTTTTTAATTTATTTGCAATAATTATATTTATCAAAATTAAGTTTTTATAAAACATATTTTTGGTATAAAAAATGATTGAACTATTATTTTTATTAAATATTTAAATGAATTATTAAAAAACATCTATAATCAAATTATTAGTATGGCACTACAATTTTTTGTTGATTCAGACCTTTAAATAATATAATAATAGTTAAATTTCAAACTACAAGCTATATTATAGTTCTTTAATATATTAAAATAAAAAATTTTACATCTTAAGTCGATATAACCTTAATGAAGAACCAACCAAACAACCAAACAATAATAACATAAGTAAACATGAAATGGACACAAATCAATGTTTTTAATTAAAGTTTGACTTTAGTAAAAAAATAATGAGAACATATGATGGTAAATGAAAAAAAATAAAAGGATAGTAATTAATGAAAAGTGTAAATAGACAATTAAATGTACCAAAAACATCATTATTTTAATTGGAATTAATTTGGAGCAGTCTATCTTATATTTGAGTTTGTCAACTAATCAAAATATAAATTGTAATTCCAAATTTAACTATAATTTTATTAAAGTTATGATTTGAATCTAAGACTGATAAATCTATAATCTATTTATAATAATACTAATATTTCAGACTTTTATGAAAAAAAATTTCAGGTGTTGCAACAAAAATGATTTAGGATCCACAGGTTTTAAGAAGGTAATCATTAATTATTTTTAAAAAAATAGAACTACAATTATAACATATTATTACAATATCATTGATAATCATCAGTATTAAATAGTATGAATGCACTATAAAAATTAAATATATTTAAAAATTTTCAGTATTTAATTAAATCTATAATACTAATATTCTGTTACGACCCGATTTGGATCGTGATTGGCACGTAAGGAATCACATCCCCACGTAATGTAACATTTCCTGCTGTTTTATGGATTGATTATTGTTCCCACAAACCAACACAGGTCTTTTCAGCGTGCTTTGTCTTTACGCACACGTTTCCTGGGAAAACTTCTTTGGTTCGTCCCCGGGGATTGCAAAGTTGGGGAGTGATCGCCGGTGCAAGGAGGCACGGACAAGGAGCGACTCCTAGCAGACTTCAAAAGCGGATGGGTACATGAATAAATTGATTACACACTCGAATGAGAGGGATCCTGAGACCGTGTAGGTATGAGACTATACAGTTAAGGAGGGCTTATATGAATTGATTTATACTACCTATACCAACAAGATGCATCTTCTTTTCGATAGCCCAAACTGAAAGAACTCCACAGTTAAGCGTGCTTGACTTGGAGCAATTTTGGGATGGGTGACCTTCTAGGAAGTTTTCCCATGGGTGACCTCCTGGGAAGTATTCCCATAAAGCATGTGAGTGAGGACAAAGCATTCTGAAAAGACCTGTGTTGGTTTATGGGGACAGTAATCAAATCCATAAAGTAGCAGGAGATGTTACACGTAAGTCTCGTGATCACTGAGTTACTCTATATGCATATTGTAAATCATTAAAATCATTTAAAACATAAAACACATTTCTTAACGGCATTTTATCTCTAATATAAATCTCATGCTCTTTGGAAATCAAATTATCATAAATAGCAATCCCATAATTAAACTCTAAATCTGTCTTTGTAATGCAAATATATAAGTTACTTTCTGTACAAAATAACCATGAAAATTGTAATCATGTAAATACAAAATATATCATAGTAACAAAATGCAAACTATCTTTATAGTCCGAGAACCTGCTTGCAAAGACATTGGAGCACTTCATATCAACAACAAAAGAGTACTCCACTTCCAAGTGAAGCTCACCAACTGCAAAGTCCTACTACTGGGGAGGAAATGTTTAAGAGGAACCCATAGCAGCTAATGTATCTATGATAGAAAAAGGGAGAAGAGTGAGTTTCCTTTAAAGCTCAGTGAGTGAATTCTTACCCATAACCCTTTTATGGGACAATGACAACCAAGATGCATAAAAATCATGATAATGACAACAATAAAACCAGCTTTAAAATAATTCCATATATATATATATAAGAATGTTCATAGTTGTCTGTAATTATATCTATTCTTTATGGACACCTCACTAGGTCCTAAACTTTTTTGTGTTACAATTTTTCCGAGTTTGGGCTACTATTGATTGGTGTGTATTTGATTTTATAAAACGAATTGAATAGACAGCCTAACTATTCCCTATAGACCGATTTAATATTATTTTGTGATCCAATTATGGGTTTGGGATTCACCCCGTATTACTGGACTTAGGCCCAGTTGTGAATGCATTGAAGGGTGTATGAATCTATAGTAACTCCGGCCCATGATGAACAGGGCCCGGTTACAATATATTTTCATTTGAACAGGGTCCCCACTTTAGTCTGCATCTCTTGACGTGCCACTTCATTGAGGCATTGTCTAGCATAGGAAACAGAAAGGAAGTGGAAGCTCTCTGTACCTGACGTATAGCACATGCATACGTTTACTAGTCAACATCAATTTTGCAGTATGACTTCAAAAGGTACGCATCTTAAATCCTGTATGAGATTTCTATTTTTTGGTGTTCTAAATTACTAGTATTTGGTCATGTAAAATCAACATGTGGTATTTGAGCGGGTAATACTAGAATTAGAACCCTATTTTCTTGTGTCAGCAAAAGTTCCCAATTACATATTAGGGATTGAAACCGTTTAGAGAAAGGATTAATTGTTTATTTCCTTTTCTTTTTCTTTCTCTCTTACGATCGAAACTGATGTAAGAGAGTTAGAACCTTTTCTTTCTAAATGTTGTTTCATGTTGCTGATTGATTTTGAAACCGTTTGAGAGAAAGATAGTGAGACCATCATTTTCAAAGAGAGAGAATGTCGTGTAGATCCGCCGCTGTTTTCTTTTGGTTTGTCGCGGCCTTGCTCCGCCACCTATTGGCGGCTAGCTACCACCACTGCTGGTTTGTTGATGACCGGCATCTCCTCTATTAGGTAGTTACTGTGGTGGCGATAAGGTTAAAAAAAAAAAAAAAGAATATTAGTTGTTATGCAGCTACTTCCCTTCATTGTTAAAAATGGAGAAACGGGAACCATAAAAAGGAGGTGTAGCGGCGCTGGTATTGCTGCATAAGGAAGAAGAAAGGGGACCCCTGTGGTCTCCACCCTAAGCTTTTGATAATAATTAAAAAAAAGGTGCGTTACGTTGGTTGAATATTGGTGCACACCAATTCAAGGAGTAAAGTTTGCTTTAGTGGTTCAATAAAACCAAAGAAATAAAGCTCCTGAACGTTAATATATATTACGTTATATATCCTCAAATGTATACAACTTTTGGCTTATACCGTAATATGCTCTTTTGTATTATAATTGTTTAGTTTTCATACAAATATAAAATATTGGTCTAGAATTCTATAAATAGGATAGGATTTGCAATGTTTTATATTCATTTAATTTCTTTTGTATTCTCATTATTGTTGTGATTGAAAATTGGAGTTAAATTGAAATTATTTATTTGGGCAATTTTATTTAATCCCAATTGGAGACTAAGTTGTGTGGGTTTCACCACCATAGTGGGTTACTCATAAATCTAATTGAGTTACTTGTTAATTTTATTTGGGAAGATTGTCACTTGGATTTATTAAGAGTTTACTCACCCACAGGTAGTTTACTCATTAATCAATCCTGATGTAACATGATGTGTTACCTAAGTTAATTATAAATTGGCTCACCCACACGTAGTTAATTTATTAATTAACTTGGTGTGACATGGATTTGGGATGACTTTTTGACAGAAAAATCCTTCTGCCTACAAGTGTTAGATTTTGGTAACTGTTGTTTGATATAATGTATTCTCCGCCCACAGGCGAGGTTATATTATATATTTATGTCCCTATTTTAGTAATATATATTACTATTGATTGCCCATATAATTAATATCTTGTTTATCAGCTCCTATGACATTTTCTCTGAACAACACTATTAACCATGTCAAGATCCTTACTATAAATAATTATAAGAAGTGGAAAGATGATATTGAGTTGGCTCTTACGCTGGTGGATATCGACATGGCTATCACGAAGGATGAACCTTCTTTGACTAATGAGAGTACTGAAGAGCAAAAGGTTTATCATAAAGAGTGGACCAAGGCAAACAGGAAGGCCTTGATGTTGATCAAACGGTCCATTGATGAAACTCTTGTGAAGGCAATTCCCACATCAGAGAAAGCCAAAACTTTTCTTGGTTCTATTAGGGGAAGGTATGCAGTTTCTAGTAAGGCCGAAGCTGGTCAGTTGATGGAAAACTTCATCAACATGAAGTATGGTGGGAATGGTGGTGTTTGGCGGTACATCATGAAAATGGTAACCATAACCTTAAAACTCAAAGACCTTAAGTGCCTAGTAGATGATAAGTTTCTTGTGCACCATGCCCTTAGTACTTTGTCTACCAAGTTTGATGCACTTAAGACTTCTTATAATACCCAAAAAGAGGAGTGGGACATAAACACTTTGATATCCATCTGTTCACAAGAGGAAGATAGACTGAATCATATTTCATCTGAAAGTATGAATTTGGCTTTTCAGCCACGCCAAAAGTAGTTCTTCAAAAGGAAAGGAAAGAAGCCTAAGGGTAATGATAATGTTGATCAAAAGGTTGGTTAATCTCACAGGCCCCCTAGCCCAAGATCTTACATTCATAAAGCTGAGCTAAAATGTTGGTTTTGCAAGTCAGTAAGTCATAAAAATTCAAATTGCCAAGCTTTCAAATCTTTCATTGAGGCCCAAAAGGCTAAAGGTAAGTCACTAGCTTTCGTTTGCTTTGAATCCAGTTTAGTAGATGTTCCTGTTAACTCATGGTGGATTAATTTTGAAACATCTGTTCATGTTGCAAATACATTGCAAGGGTTCAAGAGCAAGCAAAAACTAAGTGATGATGAAGTCAGCGTGTTCGTAGGGAATGGAATAAAAGTTGACATCCCGTTCATAGGATCTGTCGAACTAAAGTTGGAATCAGGATTTATTTTACATTTAAAAAGGTTGTTTATGTACCGTTCATGAGACGAAATTTGATTTATATGTCAAGACTTGACGATTGTGGTTTTTCTTTTAATTTAAAAAATGGAGTTTGTCTTTTATCTTATGATTTTCAAGTTGTTGGCAAAGCAATTAAATGTGATTTTTTATACTGAGTGAATCTGGATTCCAACGTCTATAATTCCCTACATGTTCATGTAGCTGGTAATAAAAGGATTTTGATTAAAGAAAATTCTTTTTCCTTGTGGCATAGGCATCTTGGTTATATTTCTAAAGATTGAATTGAAAAACTTCTGAAAAATGAAATTTTACCCTCACTTGATTGCACAAATCCTTAAGAATGTGTGGATTGTATAAGAGGAAAAATGATCGAGACGACTAGGAAAGGCTCTACCCATAGTAGTGACCTTTTGGAAATTGTCCATACTGACATTTGTGGTCCTTTAAAACCAACATTGTGTAGAAATAAATATTTTATCACATTTATTGATGATTTTTCACATTTTGGTTATGTTTACCTGATTAATGACAAATCTTTGTCGTTGGAAAAATTCAAAATTTTTAAGAATGTGGTAGAAAACCAGTGTGGTAAAACCATCAAGATTGTAAGGTCAAATCAAGGTGGTAAATACTATGGTAGGCATGGAGAGACGAGACAATTAAAAAGACCCTTTGCTAAATTTTTGGAGGACTGTGGAATTGTTTCCTAATATACCATGCCTGGAACTCCTGAATAGAATGGTATAGCCGGGAAGAGAAATCGCACTTTGATGGATATGGTGAGGTCTATGATGAGTCAAACCAAATTACCAGATTCCCTTTGGAGTGAAGCCCTTAAGACAACCATGTTTATCCTAAATAGAGTACCCTCTAAATCTGTTCCTAAAACACCTTTTCAGCTGTTTAAGGGGTGGAAGCCTAGCCTTAACCATTTTCGTGTATGGGGTTGTCGTGCTGAGGTTAGACCTTGTAACCCTACTGCATCAAAGTTAAGTCCTAAAGCCACCAAGGGCTATTTTATTGGCTATCCCATCAGTGCCAAAGGCTATAAATTCTGCTGCCCTACTCGTGGAATAAGAATAGTTGAAACAATCTCCGCGAAGTTTCTTGAGAATGATTTGGGAAATCCTGACATCTCTATTGATGATGGTTCAAGTTCAAGCAGTCAACGTGTCATGGTACCAGTTCTTATTGTACAAGAAAAGGTGGTGTATTAACCGGTTGAAAGGATTCTTGAGGAGCCATAACAGGAAGTTATAGAGGATCCCTTACCACCACCTCCACAACAACCTGTTAAGGGCCCTCCTTTCAAGAGATCACAGAGGCAAAGGAGACCGATGAACCGTGATGATTATTATACTTTTCTTGGAGAGTCAGAGATTGGATGTATGCCAGAACCAGGGAACTTTAATGAAGCTGTGTCTAGTGCTCTTGGAGATAAGTGGAATGAGGCTATGAATGATGAAATTCTTTCTATGAGTCACAATGGTGTGTTGGAGCTTATAGAGATTCCTGAAAATCTTGAGCCCATTGGTTGTAAGTGGGTGTTTAAGACTAAGAAAGACTCCAATGGTAATGTGGAGTGGTACAAAGTAAGACTTGTGGCTAAAGGCTTCACTCAGAGGGAAGGTATTGATTACAATGAAGCTTTTCTCCTATTTCATCTAAGGATTCCCTTAGAATCATTATGGCCTTGGTGGCTCATTTTGATTTAGAATTGCATCAATGGGTGTGAAGACAGCATTTCTGAATGGGAATCTTGATGAGGAAGTATACATGCAATAACCTCAAGGATTCATAAAAAGTAGGAAAGAACACTTGATATGTAAGCTGAAGAAGTCAATTTATGATTTGAAACAGGCTTCACGACAATGGTATCCCAAATTTGATGAGATTGTCACTTCTATGGGCTTTATGGAAAACAAAGTGGATTCATGTATATATTGCAAGGTTAGTGGAAATTGGTTTATTATTCCGGTTCTCTATGTAGATGATATATTGCTTGCCAGTAGCAGTCATGATATGCTTGTTGAGACGAAGAGTATGTTATCTACGTGTTTTGACATGAAGGACCTCGGGGAAGCCTCCTTTGTTCTAGGGATTAAGATTCATAGGGATAGGTCACACAGACTGTTGGGTTTAACCTAAAGGGCTTATATTGATCGAGTTTTGAATAGATTTAGTATGAGAGACTATAAGCCTTTTGATACTCTTATTGCCAAAAGGGATAAATTGAGCAAGGATCAATGTCCCAAGAATGATGTTTAGAGGAAGGCTATGAAGGATGTTCCTTCTGCTAGTGCAGTGGGTAGTCTTATGTACGCTCAGGTTTGCACCATACCAAATTTGTCTTTTCTTGTTAGCGTGCTGGGAAGATTCTTGTCAAATCTATGACATGCTTATTGGGTTGCAGCCATACGAGTAATAAGGTATTTGCAGAAGACAAAGGATTGCATACTTGTATACAGAAGGGTTGAGGACCTAGATGTAGTTGGTTACACTGATTCAGATTTTGCTGGTTGTTCGGATGATGAAAGGTATACTTCTGGATACATTTTCATGCTAGCTAATTGAGCTGTTTCATGGAAGAGTGTAAAACAAACTCTAACTGCTTCATCTACCATGCAGGCTGAGTTTGTTGCATGTTATGGTGCAGCATCACATGCAGTGTGGATGAAGAATTTCATTTCTTCTCTTGAGATAATAGACTCCATTGCCAAACCCCTGGCGATTTATTGTGATTACAGTTTTACTATTTTCTTCACTAAGAACAACAGAACAACTTCTGCCTCTAAACATATTAGGATTAAATTCCTTGTAGTCAGGGAGATGGTTGAGAATGAAGAGATTCTGGTAGAGTATATTCGCACTGAGGATATGCTTGCTGACCCTATAGTGTTTGTAAAACAAGTTGAGAGTATGGGTCTTGTGAGGTCTTTTGATGTAATTGGTTAGTGGGAGTTGTTTTGCTTTATGTTCATGTAATTACATTGGACTTCATGTAATTTGGATTGTAAACTTATCCATATTATGGAATTATTTCTTTTGGTGCCACTAATCTATTTATTTATTTACTTTAGGATATAAATATGTTTTCTACAGGAAAATGGTCTTTCATTAGAAAGATTTTGTTCCCTTGTAGGAATGGTGTTTCATGTGAAACATGTTATAATCTCCTTGTTGGAGGTTGGCTGTGTTTTCTTGGGAGGACACAATGAGGATCCATACACAGTAGTATTGATAGGATCACATATTACTATGATGTGTATACACCCTGTGCATTCATGTTTGCGGATCATTGTTGGTAAGGTTATTTTGTTATGTGGCTATGGGTAAAGGGAATTCTTTACGGTTTATCATTTGACCTATGACTCTTAGCTAGTACCCTTATTAATTGGAGTGATATAATTTTGTGGTAATATTTTTAGGTTGTATTTTGTGGCCATTGCTGTTCAACCCGAGAGTCATTGTTCAAAATGTTTTAGAAATATAAAGAAAAACCTAATCAATATTGCCCAAGTGGAGAATGTTAGAATTTTTCCGGGTTTGGGCTACTATTGATTGGTGTATATTTGATTTTATAAAACGGGTTGAATGGACAGCCTAACTATTCCTAGAGACCCATTTAATATTATCTTGTGATCTAATTATGGGTTTGGGATTCACTATGTATTACTGAGCTTGGGCCCAGTTGTGAATGCGTTGAAGGGTGTGTGAGTTTGTAGTAACTTAGGCCTATGATGGATAGGGCTCGGTTACAATATATTTTCATTTGGACAGGGTCCCTACTTTAGCCTGCATCTCTTGACATGCAGCTCTATCGAAACATTGTCTGGCATAGGAGACAGAAAGGAAATGGAAGCTCTCTGTACCTGATGTATAGCACACATGCATATGTTTACTAGTTAACATTAATTTTGCAGTATGGCTTCAAAAGATATGCATCTTAAATCCTGTATGGGATTTCTATTTTTTGGTGTTCTAAATTGCTAGTATTTAGTCCTGTAAAATCAACATTTTGGTCTCTGCAAAGCCTGCTTCTGTGGCCGCTTGATATACCTCCTCTATAGCAGCCATGTATGCCAAGGTTAAGGTTTAAGGGATTGCCCCATGACTGCTTAGTATATTGCCTCTTTGCAGTTAAGTATACCAAGGTTAACATCTCATAAGACTACCTCCATGGCCGCTTGGTACATTGCTTCCTTGGCAGTTAGATGTATCAAGGTTAACTGCTTTCTAAATATGAATCGTAACTCTGGTATGATAAACCTCATCATATATAATTTAACTTAAAAAGGAATAAAATCAACAAAACTGAAATTTATTTCTATGGCTCTGTCTGTTCCCATAAGTTAACCATTTAAGATATTAAATATTAGGTTGTAAATCTTGTCCATACTATACCGAACACTTCTTAATTTCATGGAAACTCTTGAAATACTAATTGTGCTTATATTAAATAAATCTCGAAACTCTTAAAAATTCTTGGTACTCTGAAAGCTCTGAATCCATATAACTCTGATAGTTTGGCTTTAGCATAATGGTGGCTATGAAATCATGCCCAAGGGATCACCGCTTGTAGGCACCGTGATTTCAAGAGCCCACCGAATATATAGCCGCTAATCGTCATGAATCATATACAGATTCGTACTCTAAAACTTTTATAATTGAATTTCTAAATCATATCCCAAGTTAACCCATTTTCATAATCACAATAACTTTGACATCATAATCACATAGGCTTTCAAAAGCTAAATCATATTTAGCTTTATATGTTTATTTCTCTAAAACTCTATACTAAGGTCTTTTTTGGGTTTAAACTCTATCATATATAAATACCCTACTCTTGAAATCATCATGATAATCACAAAATCTCTAAATATATCCATGTTCATAATCCAATTATTCATAAAATCATTTTAACAATAAGAGTCTTATGAGTTTTTAAAAATATAGTTTCATGCTCTTTGAAAACCACAATTCCATTAACTTGATAAAGTCATCAATAATCTCTAATCCTTTCTAAATAGCCTCAAATCATGCATTTCATGATATTTGAAAACCATGATTTAATAAACTTGACATAGTCAATATTTATCTAAAATTTCTTCGAAATATGCTCTAACATTATATATTATGCCACATTATGATGAAAATAACTCTAATGACCAAAATAAAGGTCATAGCCATAGTAATGAAAATCGGCTCGGACCAGCTGGTTCGACTAGAAATGAGCTGGTTCGAGCCACTATTTGGACCTGTCTCGCATCGAAACCGGTGCAATCTGGTTTGACTTAGTTAAGTTTGTATCAAAATTGATGACTAGGTCGGTTGAATCGAACCTGACCGGGTCATTTTCTTTTCTTTTTGTTTTACTTTTTTGGCTTTTTTATAGTAAATGATGTCTTTTTTTAAAACCTTTAAAAAAATTTAATCTAACATATAGAAAAATACAATAACTTTCTTTGTATTGTCATGACTTGTGAGTTTGTGATGTAAAACTTTGTGAGCTTGTTTGTATAATTATGTTTTGAACTTGTTTATTGTGATTCGTGATTGTGAAATATGAACAATATTTAGGAATTTATATTATTTATTTATATTTTTATATTTAGACCTCTTAAAGAGTGTCAAATTGTTAATTAGTTGTTATTTTATTGTATTTTATTAAAAAAATTATATATTTTGTTTGTATAAATCCAGTTCAACCGGTTCGACCAGTGACCCAGTGACCTGATGCCTTGACCGAGTTAATCACCGGCTCGAATCTGAAAAGTATGGTCACAGCATTGAACCCACTCACTTGGAAGGGTGAAACATATGTGAGCACCACCAACTCGACCTTAAAAACTTGGAATGACACCAACAAATGTCATAAAACAATCATAAACTATATATTAATCTCTAACAACCTCTAGATAACTCTAATATAACTTTAACAATATTGGGGGAACATTCGCACTTGACAATAATGAAGAAACAAAAATACCCATTGCATAAGGAAGGGAGAAAATAGAAGAAACTAACACAAACCAACAACAATCCCTTAACTTTGAGCTTGGAGGGGAAGGGTTTGAGTAAGATTAAGTAGAAGAGGGTGGGAAGAGAGATTGGAGTGAGGCTTTCAGGTTTTTGGGGTCGATTTACAAGTGAGAAGGGAATTTATAGGGTAGAAGGGCTCTTTAAATGAAACGGCGTCGTTTCAGTACTATACAATCATCGGGGACACTGCTATAGTAGTTGAGAGACCTCAAGAACTTTCCCAGGTAGACATATAACTGCGATAGTGGTTGATCACAACCCAAAACCCATAAAAATCTTCCACTTGACCGCTATAATGGTCATCCACTTGGCAAGAAAGGCATCCTTGCCCTTTTCCAGCGTTATAGTGGTGTTAGAAACACCTGCTCTGTGTGTTAAGGGTTCTTCGCATATTTGGGACCTTCCCGGTTGACACAGGTGGGTCACGGGGGACCCTTATAGTTGTACTAGGCTTATTGGGAGGCGCATGTACCTGAGATATTACATATTCAACATTTCTTTGGATTTTCTAGGTGTAGTTCAAGAGTAATTTAGAGCTCACATATTTCATAACTTTAATAATTAATTTTTTTAAAAAAATTATAATCATAATTGTTATATATCATTAGTTTACTATCGTTAATTTATATAATTTTAATATTCACAATAATCATTTTTAATATCTGAGCAATTTATGTTGAAATTTACATGGCAAAAAATTTTGTACATTATTTTGATAACCTTATATTGGAGTTATTCAAAATAATTAGTGATAAATAAAATAAATAAATAATCAAATGTAATTTTAAATTATACAGTTCATTTTTTAAAATATAAGTGCTTGAAAAAGTTTAAAATAGATAAGTTATGTTACTTTGCTTATATACTCCTAATTATCAATTAATTAATATATAATATTGATTAATTGCTATATAATTTTTGTACCTATTGATAAAATGATAACGTACACACACACGCCCACACAAAGTAATATGATCCATTATATTTAAATCAATATATTCATTAATTTATAATATTTTTTATAAACTAGAAATTTAGCATTGATATACTAAAATGAGGTAAATAGCTCATTATATAATAAGAGTATTCACTATGATTGTTTATTAATTTTATCTTAGAAATCTTTTACTATCTTTATCAGTTATTTTTGCTTTAGCTTTTTTCCATTTTAATATTTTTTTAATATTATATTTATGGTCTCATGATTAGTTATTACTTTTACATGTGACATTTATAAAAATCAAAAGAGAATTTTAAAAATATTTATAAAGATAAAAACTAAATTTTTAAAATTCATAAAAGTCAAATACATATTTTAATATATTTATATAGGTCTTAAATTCTAAGTGATAGAGACTAAGCAATTTATGAAATTATAATTTTTTATTTGACATAAAATTAAGCTTTATTTATCAAGCTAATGAGATTTTAATTTTTTTTCAAATTATCCTTAAAAATGATAAGTTCAAGGTTATTGAAAACTATTTTTTTTCATTTTGGAAGCTTAATATATAAATAGAATTTATTAAAATTTTCTCATACATTTCCTAAACAATGAATTTGTTGAAGGTGTAAAGGAAATTGTTGAGTTAATACCTAAAAATCAGTTAAAAGAACTCTTAATTACATTATTAGCGACAAACACAATGAACATGCCATAATTTGTATTGAACATGTTTGGAAACTTTAAGAAGATGAAATTTTATATGCCTAGAGAAGTATATCAAAGAATCAATGTAGGTTTTAAATTGTAATTTAAATTTTTTATCAATAATTTTAGTATCATATTTTCAAATTTTAAAGACAAATATTTCATTATTTAGAATAAGTTGAGAGTTTCATATTGTCATAAAAAAAAATTTTATCATTTTATCCTAAGTTCATAGTTAAAGAATTTATCTTTAATTAAAATTGAAAAGTTATTTAATTCAAATGAAAGTCTTTGAGAAAGTTTAAACTCATGTCATACCCAAACGATTGTCCACTCAATTAATTTCAAAGTCATCTCTTAGTTGAAGAGCTAGAATATGACAGAGAGCAATTGTCTAATGATCTTAAAGAGTACTTATCTTCAATGAATGAAATTCAATGAAAAATTTATGATAATATAATGAACTCAATAACTACTAAGAAATAAGATTTTTATTTTAATATAGTCATGGAGGAACTTGAAAACATTCATTTGAAGAATATTTACTAAAATAATGTAGAAGGAAATGAGGTATAATTACAATCATGTAAATTAAATTTATTCATTATTTTTTATTAATTAGAAAGTATATTTTTATAAATTAAATATTTTAATTTAATAAAAATATATAAATAGCTAGGATGATTAAAAAGGGTAATTTATACTTACTTTTCCTGAGGTTTAGTGAAATTACACTCAACACCCCTTTCTTTTAAAAAGCTATCATTGACCTCCCCTAAGGTTCACTAAAATTATACTGACCTCTCTATATATATTAGTTCATTATTTTAAGTGACAAAGAAATATAATATGTGATATATACATAATTATTAATGATAAAATCATAATATTTTAGCAATATTTGTCATATATATTAACTAAAATACATTTTCTTTATCATAATTTATAATTATAAGTTTTTTTCATGTGATAAAACAATATTTTATTTAATTGATGTGTTAAATATTTTCAAAATATTATAATTTTTGCATTAATAATTATGTATATATTCTATATTATTTTTTTGTCACTTAAATTAATGAGCTAGTATCTGCAAGGGAGGTCAGTATAATTTTAATGAACCTCAAGAGAGGTCAGTGATAGTTTTGTAAAACAAATGGGTGCTGAGCATAATTATACTAAACTTCAAAGGAGGTGAGTATAAATTATCCTTAAAAAAATCATCAAAGTGGGTACCTATAGGATTACTTGAAAAAAAGGATGAAAATGAGAACATATTTAGCCTTTACAAGGATGGGGGCGAAGTCACCGTTTGTTAAACGGGATAAGGATAATGAATGAGGTCTTTGCCCCATGGGGATCTGGCAATTCCCATTTATATAAATTATTTATTGATATATATGCATATAAGAAAATCTTAGCACACATTAATTTTTTAATTATCTTTATTAAATTTACATTATGCATGTATTTTCATTTTTAATTTGGATTATATTATATTAGTAGTATTTGTTACTCCATTCTTTTCAAAATATCTGTCAATTCTGGACAAATCCAGATATTAAAAAAGATAATAAAAGACATTGATAATTGAGTAAAATACAGTGGATGTACTAGTGTATCCCTACCTATTAATTAATATAGCACACTAATATTCAATGAAATATTTGAAAATGTGAAATTAATTAGGGGCAGCAAAAAAAATTAATGCTTTATTGAAATATGTAGTTATTTAAAAGTTGACAGATATTTTGAAAGGAAAATAATATTATCCATATTTATGTTTCAAATATTAAAATATTTTTCAATTTTTTTAAAAATTATTTTAATAAATCCACAAATAACCCATAGGGATTCAAATCCTTGTGAGAAATAGGGAAAAAAGACTCGTGACCGGGATGAAATAAGAACGGGGCAAAATTCTAAATGGGGATAAGGTGCAGGATGCATATCATCTTTCTCATGAATACCCATTATTGTCTATATTAATGGTATATGATATTATAAATATATTCACTTATTTTATTTTATTATTTATCAATTTCAACTATCGAAACGTGTAAAATTTTCATAAAATAGATTTTTTTTAATTAGTTAAAGTTAAAAGTCGTCTATTGAGATTTTCTTAACCTTATAAACATGATATTCAAAATAAGATATAATATAGAATGACTTATTTCAGATCCATACTCATTTATATTTTATTCATTTATTTAATTATTTAACTATTAACTTATTTTTAAAATAAGTTTATATACTCGATTTTTTAAAAGATGTATTTAAATAAATTATTATTTATTTCTAATAATGGTCAATAAACTATTTTTCATTATCATTCCCTATATTGCACAAGTCAAATAACTGGTTAATAATATGGTAATGTATCTCTCTCCCTATTAGGGGTTCTTTCTCCTAATTTTGACGTCATCATTAAAACAATTGTAAAACTTCAAATTTAAAATTTCTCTTTCTCAACATTAAATCAATTATAAAACTTAAAAATTACTAAAAATTTGTCTCTTTCTCTCTACTAGTCAAAGTCTTTGTAAGTCTTTTACTTTTATTTATTTATTTATGCTTTTGCAATTATATTTATTATAAACAATGTTATAGTATACACTATGTTTAAACTATTTTTCGTTTACTAAAAAATTACCTATACTAAACATCATTAGTGTTATAAGGCCTTTTTTTTTTCGAGTCACAGTTTTGAATATTATGATAAGAATTAAATGTATATATACAATTTTAGTCTAATTCTTTAGGAAATTAAAATATGTAATTAAAGATGCAAGGGTAATTTCAATTTTAAAAGGATTATAAACAGAAATTAAAATTATTCTAATTCATTCCAATTACAACGTCCAAATAGAAATATATTTAGAAAAATATTTAGATAGACACAAATTTAAGTATTTATTGCTGGACATACAAAAAAATAGGTAAAACCCACATATGAGTGAGTATATGTTAAATAAAGTTGATTATATTTATTTTTATTATGAGTATGCCTAAATATGAGGAGAAGCTATTATCACTTCCATTAATCTGTTATCACTCTCACTCAATTCACTTTTATTTAATTTACCTAAGATATCCTTATATTCTCTGTTGTAATTAAAATATTATCTATTGTTACTTTTAACTCTTATAAACCTCACTTTTAACACCTTTTAAAAATATTTTAAATATATTATTACTTTTTTTAATATTGTATATAAATATCACTAGAAATAAAAATAAATTATATATGTTGAATATACGATTGTACATGTGTGTGTCTGTGTGTTTTATACATAAAAGTGGAGAATGGCTATATTTGTCTATCATCACTCCTCAATAAATATATTTATATGTAAACATTCCTAAAATGTCCTATCCATTAATTCACATACCTTATTTTATCTATCTCTAGCCTTAACTTTAGTTCCTGTTTCAGAGCCTTTTTAATTTTGAATTTATTTTATATTTTATGTTTCGGCTCTTCTTTTTCATTTTAACTTTCGTAACTCTAATTCATCTAACCTCTTGTTTATTATATTATTATTATTTGTTCTGGTTGTGTGGCGATCACCATCGTAACACTTTCAAATGATACGTTGCCATGTTGGCTGTGATCAAGCCTTACAGAGGAAGGGGCATGATAATTTTCTTATTATGAAGAAAAATATGTGCTCATTTTCTGTTTTTATGATCTAATTATAAGGAACTAGAAAATTGTTGGTGATACTACGGTGCTGCTAGTGTTCAGCTTTTTTCTTTTATTTTTATTTTTATTTATTATTATTATTATTATTATTTTTTCAGCTACATAATTTCTTAACCAAACTTCTCATAATCTTTATTTTTATACTCTTTTTTGACGTTGCACTAGCACATATTATGCTTGCAGACTTTCAATGATTTTGGTTTAAATAGAAGTACAATATTAGAATATTTGGATATAAAATTTTTGTACAAGTATGATGTCAACAAAAAAGTGTATTTTTTATTTAATCAAATTTGATAAGTTATTTAAATTTTATTTTAGTATACTTTTTAATTAAAGTTAACCATTATATATAAGTTAGTTTTTTTGTGTGTGTTATGCTTGAAGTTAAATATAGTTCATTTTATGTTCAATATTAATTAGTACAATTATTAAATATAAATTTAAAATATTAGAGTAGTAATATATCATATACATATATATATATATATATATTACAAATATAAAAATAAGTTTTCAGTTAAAGGTATTTAAAAATGTAATAATTAAAAATAATAAATAAAAAATGATAATAAATAATTGAGATTCTACCACACAAATTAAAATTTAATTTAATTTAAAAATAAAAAATTAGTTACACATAAATCAAGTTCTTTTGTTAAGGATATTTTAGGAATGTGACAAATAAATATGTTTAATCAGGAATGACAATAGTCAAATAAGAGTAACTAAAACTGCTCAAACTCTAAAATTAAAGGAGCAAAAGAAAAGTCATAAAAAAAAAACTATCCCCACAAAGAGGACTAAGAACTAGTTGAAGCCAAGTGACGTGTTGCCAAAGATACTAATGACACAAAAGAAAACTTGAACAAATACATTCCCATAGAAAAAAGATTAGGCTTAACAGCAATAGCACAAGAAAATTCAGCCGCTGTGAGAATCACTCAGCAACAGGGTGCTTTTTCAGGTACAGATAAAAAAAAAATTGCAGCATGAAGATTAGAGGTGTTTATGATCCACCCTCACCATCAACTCGGCCCGGTCCAAAGCTTATTGGGATGAGTTCGGATTTTAAAATTTAACCCAATATACTTTTCGCGTCGTGTTCGGGTTCTGGCGTCGAATGGCTGCTTAACCTACCAAGTCAAATAACTCCTTAAGATATAATAATAACAATAATAATAATTTGTGAAAAATTATAAGATTTTAAAGTTCAATTAATATATTTTATATAACTTGATGTTATTTTTACATTGATATATTTATTTTGAAATCTATATTGTAAAATATTTCCAAACTTTTGTTTATTTCTTGTAAAATTTTGTAACTTTACTATGTATAATATTCAAATTCCTGTATATTATCCAAATGTTAGGTTGATCTAGGACATACTCAGGTCATCATTAGATCGGGACAGGTCTCAAAAATTAATTCAATTTAAAAATTGGATCGGATTTGAGTTTTATCCGGCCCATCCAATATGCTCCTTGTACACCCCTAATGAAGATATGAGTTGTCTAAATCAATAGAAGACATGGGGGGTGGGTTTTGTGTGGTGTATCATGCAACTGGTTCACCCATGATACACTGCAAACAATTCCATCCCTTGATCTCCCTCATTAGCGCTCTGCATCTAGGCCACTGCACAGCCGAACATGTCGCGTCGCCATTGCGATACCACATGCATTAATTGTTGTTGATTGCCAGCGAGCTCGAGAAACGATGCGATGACAGATAGGGCGAGAACGACTCTCTTCTCCTCCGCACGGCCTCTCTTGCTCCCCTACGCTTCTCCTCCTGGACGGGTTTGGACACAGGATCGACTTCACGGAAATGGAGATGCTCCTTGACACCGAGATCGGAGACTCTAACAAACTCCTTCTCCTTGCTGTGCTTTGGCATTACGACGTCAATGGTGGAGGAGGGATTGTTAGTCCGCGGCAATGGCAGTGGGACCTAAAGCGAGGACAAAACCAACAACCATGAACACAGGATGCAACAACAAGAAGGTGACAAAGTCGACAACGACAAAAGAAGCAGTGTTCAGCGGTGTCACGGTGGGCCGTGCGGTGATAAGTGGTCTCGACAGATGAGTGTGGTGTTTGAAGACAAGGCTGTTGCGAATCTGGTTCGAGATTAGGTAGCTATTTGGGTGGTGACACAAAAGGAAAAGGGAGGTTTGCGATGGCTGAAATGGTGGAGGCTATGGAATGATGGTGCAGGGTTGAAGATGGGGGCTGTTTGGGAGAGAGGTTATTTTTATTATTAAATGTCTATGGTATACCATATGTGATTGGTTGCATGATCGATATACAACACATCAACGGTCAAAACAAATGCAGGATAAAGCCGCCACTAAGAAAGTATAATCTTGCATCTCATAAAATATTGTATATTGTGTAAAATAAAAGGTATAAAAATATTGTTATACTACAAAAAATTCACGTGGCGTTGTCATTTTAAGTCGTAGTTGTATATATATTTTATGTTAATATGAGAAATTAAATTCAGTATGAACCGTAACAGAATGAACAAGAATTGAATTTTTTTGCAAAGTAAAATAAATCACAAAAATAAAAGTAACAGTATATTAAAAATATATTTTATAAAGTTGATAATATTGAGGTCTATTAAAATTAAAATTAATAATAGATAACATTTTAATTACAAAAGAGAATACAAGGCTATTTTAGATAACTTAAGCATAAGTTGATTGAGTGGAAGTGATAATAGACTCTTTCCTAAATATGATATATGAAACCTTTATAATGTAAGAATCTCTCATATATTTATTCAATAATCAGCATGAGTTTATGTTAAGAGTTTAATTTCTATGTAATAATGGTGTAAAATTTTTTATATCTAATCATGTATTGTCATAACAGTAAAAATAGTTAAATTTTACATTTATTACTTAAAAAATTATCCAAATAAAATAATTTAATTGAATAATAATATAATTTTTTTTTCACATTTTCAATTCATAAAAATTAAACTCTTATATTAATCCATCCCATGAGAATGAATTGAATGATTTGATCCAAATATGTATTATTGGAAGATAGGTGGTGGAACATTAGGTCGGACTTCGTCTTATATATTTGTGACCTGTTTACCAAACATAAAATTTGAATTTTACGTTTAACCTATTCATTTGATCTATGTATTTTTTAAAGTCAACTTTTATAAAAGTCTAACCCAATCTAAAATTATTTGAAAGACCTATTTTATGTTAAAATTTTTAAATAGGCCGACAGATTTCTAAATATGCATATGGTTTCATTTACTTAAATAGGCCGACAGACTTAAGTCTTATTATTATTTTTGGTTCTGCCAACAGACTTAAGGTTTTTTAAACATGTCATTAATAAGAATATTATATTATACAATTATGATAATAACATAATGCCATATAATTTAGGTCAGTAATAGTAGTTTTAATAATATACATAAAAAATAAATTTTAATAGGCTAACTTGTTTTTAGGTTGTTTTTTTTAGGGTTTTATGAAATAAACAATAAAAACTAAAAAATTCAATTTTAAATTTTTATTTATTATTTTTACTATATCATTCACAACATTTTGAAAAATATAAAAAAACTAAAATAGTAAATAAAAACAAAAAGTAAACAGGCCCTTATATTTTTCATCTTTTAATTTTATTATTTTATTCACAAAATCCTAAAGAAAGGTAAAAGATTGAAAGCAAGGTGATATTTATGCAATTAAAAGTCTAAAACTAGAAATAAGAAATGAAAATAATAGAAACCAAAAGACTCTGGCTATTTTCAGTTAACAAGATAGTTATTAATGCTTTAACAATGCTTATTTTATAATTAGGTAAGGATAGTCCAAGTTTGATATGGTCAAGCCATAAACTTCAGACAAGCTGGCCTATTCCCATCTCTACTGGGGGACTAATGTTAATTTTAAGACACAAATGTTAAAAGAGAATCTTAATTATCTCAGTTCAATGTTTATAGTTTGATTTTAATGACAATTATTATTAGCTAGCTTTTGTCATGGGATATACGCTGGTAGATACAAGATTTCGATGGAAATATGAACTTAACTGTTTCGAATTTTGCATTTCTCCAATGCCTTGCCTGAGGAAAGACAGAAAGGGAAACAATTGTTAGCCTGTGCTACTGCTAGTCCAGAGCCAGACAGCAATGCATATATACAATTTTAGTTAATTAGAGCCCGTTTGATTTTAATTTTTACTTTTAGTTTTTAAGATTTTATGAAAAAAATATTTAGAGTTTTCAGAATTTTTAATATTTTCTTCACAAAATCTAAAAAATTAAAAAATTGAAAACACAAAACAAACATGGCCTTAATTTCGGGTTCAAAACTTATTAACCACAAACAAATGTGAATCGCCAATCCCAGAATTCTCACAAACAAGTCAAGCTATGATGGAAATATTTATTAACACAAAACTCTACGCTCTGACTATATAGAAGTGTCATGCTTCCTAAAAGCAATCGTCCAATATTTACCGCGATTACATAGAAGTTATACACTCTTCTTATAAGAGTTAATTTGTTAGAATTTGAATCTGATTCCACCATATCAAAGTTGCATAGCAACTCAAACAACTCTTGTCAAGAAAATTGTGAAACCTTTAATACAACTTTATGACTCACCTGCAATAATTGGTTTGCAACATATATCATGCCAGTACTAATTAGCACTCATGCTCATTAGTTATGACTTAGAGTGACATTTGACACTGATGTCTTTAAATATCAGTTGAAAAATGAATAGATTATAAAATATATCAGCCAATGTGAGAGATGATTCCATTATTGAAAAAAAGCCTAGGTTACTAATCGAATACAACCTTCATGTTGAACACATGCAAGAAAATTTCTTTGTCGAAATGTTTGAAGTGTTATTGGATTAACCAAATTGTGTTTTGCATATTAATTGGTGCTTTGATTAAAAGTCTGTTCGGTCGTTTAAAAAATAGAAGAAATATGGGCTAACACCAATCTTAATGTTTGAGTTAGAATTTGAATGATATAGTTGTAATTTGTACTTGAACTACCTGGGCAGCTAATTAGGATTGAATTTAACTTGTAGAAGACATTTTGCCGTAAAATATGTGATGTTATTTGACACTACCATATATTTGCTATTAACGATATATGTATCCATTCAGTCATGCACAAATCGAATGTGGAAGTTGCATTTCTATTTCATGTATAGCATTTCTGATTCATAATGTTTGACTTGCTGTATGATGAACTTAAAAAAGCTTTGATCCTTGGTGTCTAACGCTATGACATATAGCTCACATGCATAAGACTCAACCTTCAGCCAAGCAGTTTAAATAAGCAACGAGCCTTCATAAGCTGTCAAATCCAAAGCAACCTTTAATTCTATGAAATAGGATTGAGATGGTTTTGGGACCCGGTGTCACTATTAGCATATTTTTGTATCTGGAAATTTAGGCTGAATGTAATATCACAACATGTATGCTAGAAGACCAAAATCTTAGACCTCAAGGTGATAACAAAGCCCTGAACGTGGCGAATTTAGAATTTAGAGCATTTAGATTGATGCATATTTCATGATGGGAACAGCACAAATATGGTTGTAGTAAATGTCATGCAAGTTTAAGTGGTAGTGATGTGCATGTGCTATATAACTTATGAATTTGCTTGTAGTGCTGTCATGTATAACATATATGACCTTTCTTGGCCGTAGGAAACAGTAAAATGTGTAATTTTACAGCTGCAAAACAGATTCACATACAATTGAAACTATAAACACAAATTCCAAACATTCTATATCTCTAATCCAAAGTTGGATTAATTTGCCAACATTCACATTTTGTTAACACATGTACTTAATGAAGCATAATAAGTTGTGACATGTATAAATCAAATGCACAAGCAATATGCATGCTGCAAAGTGTACAATTCAAATATGACTTTGAATCAAGCGAGTGGAATGATGCCATGGAGGAATGCATCTTAGCACCCAATATACATAAGTATGCCCAACAGGTTGTTACTTGAACTTGGAAGAACAACATGATATGGAAACACAGTTTTGTGACCAGAGAGTCATAGAAGTAAATATATGCTGCTCATAAAATACAATTGGCTTGTTATAAGAATAGATTTGGGCAAAATGACAATTCAACATAATGTGATATACTGCTTTGTTATACACACTATACATGCCAAACCATATTCTTTGTTAGGACTTGTTCAACCTTGGTGACTTTCTAATCAATGGTTCCCTAGTCAAATCTCATCGGATTTTAAAAATTCTTGATGCAATGGAATCATTAGTTAACCTATTAACACAAGGGATCAGCCAATCTAATCCAAGACCAAAGCATTCCACTGAATTTGGCAAAAACCATGATAACATCACAAGAAACCCTAGTCACAACCATTGTGGCTTCAAAACCAAATTTCTCCAAAACCACTCAACCATTTGATGCGCTTAAACACTCAATAGAAAGCTCACATAATGGCCTACAAGGCGGGAAAAACCGCACCCTTATCCATCGATACATTCTCAAGTAATTGTGAAATCAATCGAGCTTAAAAGCACACCCAGCAGAAAGGCAAAGCACCTTGAATTGTCCCCAAACGTTCCCATCTATGCCTCCCAAAGAGGCGTTAGCAGCCGTGGATAGGGATGAATCGGAGGGCCGAAATTCAAACTTGGACAAGGGAGCGATCCATGCGGAGGGTGTGAGGACCAATGAGAATCGAGTATTTGGATATAATCCTACGCACACTTTATTATTTAAACCACGTAATTTCCGTCTTCTTCTCGCACAACAAAAAAAATTCCCCAGTAAGCTACGTCCTCCACAGATCTACCACCACCACCACCTCCACCTCATTCATTTCTTCTCTTCCCCAATTTCATTCCCATTGCAATTTCCATTTCGTTTCAATTTTACTTCTCTCTCCTCCTTCTCTCCTAGCCATGTCGACGGAAGAGCCAACCGTGGCCGCGGAGCCTCCACCGGCGGACCCCGAAGCTCCCGCTGACCCACCCCAAGAGACAGAGCCCGAAAAGCCTGCTCCCAAGCCCAAGAAGGCCGCCAAGGAGCCCAAGCCCAAAAAACCCGCCGCTCCCAGATCCCGTAACCCTCCCTCTCACCCTCCCTACGAAGAGGTTCATAATTCTCTCCCGTTAAACTCGAATTCTCCAAAATTTTACGTTATCGCTGTTTCTTCATTGTTGAACTTCGATCTGAATTCGAATCTGAATCGAAATTTATTCTTTTTTTTTTCTTTTGCAGATGATTAAGGATGCGATTGCGACGCTGAAGGAGAAGAACGGTTCGAGCCAATACGCGATTGCGAAGTTCATCGAGGAAAAGCAAAAGAACCTCCCTGCGAACTTCAGGAAGCTGTTGTTGTACCATTTGAAGAAGCTCGTTGCTTCTGGGAAGCTCGTTAAGGTGAAAGGATCGTTCAAGCTCCCTCCTGCGAAGTCTTCGGCTCCCAAGCCATCTGCTCCTGCGAAAAAGAAGCCCGCAGCTGTAAAGCCCAAGCCTAAGTCAAAGCCCGCACCTAAGGCTAAGGAGACTAAGACAACCAAGTCAGCGGCTGCCAAAGCACCTGCTAAGGCTAAGCCTGCTGCTAAGCCCAAGCCCAAGGCTAAGCCCGCTGCCAAGGCCAAGCCCGCTGCTAAGCCCAAGGCTGCTCCTGCTAAGGCGAAGTCGTCGGCTGCTGCTAAGCCGAAGGCAGCTGCGAAGCCCAAGCCGGCTGCTAAACCCAAACCCAAGCCCAAGCCCAAGGAGAGGCCCGCCAAAGCTTCCAGAACGTCGGCGAGGACTTCTCCCGGGAAGAAAGCTCCTGCCACCAAACCGGCGGCGAAGAAGGCCGCGCCTGCGAAGAAAGCTCCGGTGAAGGCGGGCGTGAAGGCGAAAGGTGCTAAATCGCCGGCGAAGAAGGCGACGGCGACGAGGAAGGGGAAGAAGTGAAGAGGGAGGGGGTTTGGGGAACATGAGGCTAGAGTGTTTGTAGGGTTAGTCTTTGTAAAGTTCTTTGTCCCTTGCGGTGTAGTTCGATTCACAGATGTGGCTGAAAGAAAAAAATCATGAAATCTGATTTTATTAAACCTTTTTTTTTTCATTTGAATTTTTATCCAGTTTTAGTGATCTGATATTCTCTCTCTCTGTCTTTTTTTTTTTTTTTCACTTTTCTGGGTTCGAATGGGACGCAGTTTCTAGCTTGTATTCTGAGTCTAATGAGTTAATCATAAGAGATTAAGGTTAGAGTTGGAGGGTTTTTACATTATAGTGTTCTTATAGTGCAAGGAATTGCAGTTGTTATCATTGGCTTTGTTGAGACTCCCCAGTGTTTTATTTTCATATCTTTGCCCATAGTTTCTCGTAGTGTCTTCAATTATTTGTGCTATGTCATTCTTTGCAAGGAGTGTTCGTGTGATGGTTGTATACTCAGAGACAAGAAATTCTTTTATCACTTGAATGGAATCTAACTAGGATGGATGCTTATAATTGTGCTAGCTAGCTGATAAGTGTAGGTTTCCTTCATTTTAGACATTCAAGGAGTTTCCATGCGTACTGGATGCTTGAATTGTGCATTCTTGTGTGGATTTTGATGAAATAATTCAATTGATTGATGGATCTGTTCCTTGCTTTTCTTTGAAACTGGCCTTTTATGTTTATATTGTTCTTGCAGTTTATTATCTGAAACAAGTGAGATGAATTTGATGCTTGCTTATTCTGGTGAGAGGAGCTGCACTGTTATGCTAATTGGGTATGAGTGATATATAGTTGAAGCACATTCTTGATCTGGCAGGTTTGATAAATTGAGGCACTGCTTGCCATTAACTTTCAGCTCTATAAACCTTAACCAATTTTAATTTGTCTTATTTGGTCGAGTATATTGACTGTTTTGAGGTTGTTTGATGAGTAAGTCTTGGGGTGATCAATACGGTGTCAAATGAGCAAGAGCTAGTTTATTATAGGATTTGAAATGTTGTTTGTTTGACTTTTATTTCGCACATTATGTAGACACTTAATCTATCCCCATTAAATATTTTAGAACCCACATTTAAAGATAAAAATTGTTGTTTCCCACCCTTGATTTGGGTGGGTGTACAGATAACACAATTCAACAAATTTATTTGGATAATAGGTAATAGTAGGAAGGGGAATGATGGGGAATAGGTAGTAGGAGGAAGGGGAATGATGGGGAAGGCGATTCCTTTTCTTATTTGGGAATTTGATAATATGTAGGAAAATAAAGGAACTTGGGAAATAGTCCCCCTCTTTCTTTCTTGAAAACCAATTGTCTTTCCCTCTCAAAAAAATTGGTGTGGAATGAGGGATTTGAAAATCTGGAAAGTTATAAATGTTTTGGTCTGTTTCCTTTCTTTATAATGTAACTTCTAAATACGATTAATTTCCGTTTTGTTCTCTACTTTCCTTATTAATCTTCCAAAGCAAGAAGGTAACTTTGATCTCTTCATTTCCTTCCCTTTTAATCCCTTCCTACTAGTATCAATGCATTCAAACAACATCCAAACATGTTGTTAGTCATAATTGTAGTAGTATTCAGGTGCTCAGATAACGCGTCATAAATGATTGTGCTAGTTTTCAAATTTGTTTTTTCTAAAATTTGTGGTTAGTTTAATGTTGAAAACATTTGTGTTTTTCAGTTTTTGGTGGAAGGAATTTCTTTAGGAATCATAATCGATGATATTTTTCCATTTGGTGCTAATTCCTTCCTCTTAACTTATTGCAGATTGTGCAGAAGTTATCCCTCTTGAAGTCTTCTTGGTGTTAGATGCACAATTAGATTGCTGTGTTACTTTTTCTTCTTGGTATGGTAAGACTATTATCGGTTTGTTGTTATCTAATAATTGTATTGGAGATTTGGGAAAATGAGATGAGTGAGGAATTTTGGTTAATGAATTTGAATTTCCATGAAGTGGAAGATTCTGCTAATACGATCAATAAGTGGCAGTAAATTCCAGATGCTATTACACTACCACAGTTTAGTCGATTTATGTAAATATTTGCTGAAAAAGTTTTAGCGACTGCTGCATAATGATTTTCATATCTAATCATTGATTTGGCATGCATCATTTAACTGTCCTTGTGATATAGGTTTTCGAAAGCCTTATTTCTGTTTTGTTGTATGTGATTATATTACATGTATTTGGAGCTTGTTGGCTCTCAACTAATTTGTTGAAAGGATAAAGTTCTCCTAGTGCTAGTTTTTTTATTCACAGGACTTAACATCGAAACTTTATCTAAGGAAAACAAGTGATGCATTTCTTAAGCGTCCCTTGAACTAAGCATTGGTGAAAGCCTTATTCTATTTGCCAGATAATCTTGCACAAAAAAATCCGAGGTTTCTAATTGATTTCCAAGACACCGTTAGAAGATTGAAACGATCATGATTGGTAATTGGGAAACTATGTTCCAATCTCTTTTTATTGTAATGAGATAATTATCGCTAAGAGTTCTTGGTCATTCTTGAGAAAAGTGTTTCTTATAAGAAGCTTAAATTTGTTAGGTATTAAATTAGGCAATAAAATAAGTCATATAGGATATGCAGATTGCATAGATATCCTTGAAAAGGTCTCAAATAGGAGTATGATTGATATATGCAGGATAAGGTTGCAGCAATGGGAAAATGAATGAGGATTAGAGTATTAGTTTAAGTAATTAAAGGGAGAATATTTCTTGAATTCAAGGTGCTGAATGAAGCATTATCACTATGTGAGGATCATTTTTTCACTAATGGCACATTATTTTGGGGTGTGGTGCTGCCACTGAGCAATACAACAGTTGTCACATGGCATCCTAATTAAGGTGCATTGATTATGAACAAGAACAGTTTGCAAAATTTCAATGGTGCATGACCTTTGCAATATTCGCCATACTATACCCTTGAACCGGAAGTGATAAGGAGCTCAGCTGTTTTGGCATAGGTCTGTCCCGGGCAATTGATTGGAAAAGTCTCAGATTTAGGAGGCAATTGATTTAGGACTTTCTCTTTTCCTTTTCTTCCTCTGTTTTGGGTTTTAATGGTGTAAAAATGTTGGAAGTAGTTGTCAATTTGTCATTGCATTTCAAAAGCAATGTGGCTGTGCTCACATGCAAGACGCATCTGTAAATTGTTCATTTTAACATTTTATGTGAAGGATGCTTGTGAGATTTCTTCTTCTGACGAAAGTTTTCCTTGTATAATTTACTGGCTCTAGCCCACTTTTTCTCTGGCTAACACTGGTACATCGGGGCCAGGCAGGAAAAAGTACAGATATTTAGGTGTATATTAGAAAACTTTCAAGATTTAGCTGTTGAGATGGATCATAGAAAAGATGTTGTGTGTTTATGCCTGTTTTGACTAGCCTTGTACATTTGATTTTGAATTGTTTACCGGTTGTTACCACCCAAAATAATGTGGGCCGGAAAAAATGCAATTTGGGCCTAAATGGAGGATTATACGGTTAGTGGGAGTTGAGACTTGAATCAGATGGGCAAACCGCAAACAGGATCAAAATTCAGGGCGAAGAGGAAGGATTACAGCTAGTGAGCCGTGCAGAGTCACAAGGCGGGAACAGTTACAGCAGCTGGAACGTGGGTATGAGGGCACGTACTGAAGGCAGAGCCGTGGTAATGGTTTTAGCCTTTAGGCATAATGCTGTTTTTCCGAAGGGAAGGACTAGTGAAGCATAATGTAAAAGGAGATAGAAAAGGAAAAAAAAAAAAAAAAGGAGACGAGAAGCCATACACACAACTTTTAAACTTGTTTCGTCTACGAATTTCCTTTTTCTTTAGGAGTAGTGTAGTGTAGTCGAATGTAATCGTGTAATTGTTCAATCTATGCTGCTTTTCAGTGGATGTTGTATAAATCTTGGTTCATTAATAAAATTTCCTACTATTAACTCAGTCCAAAGCTTATTATAATGTAGTGTTTGGAGAATTCACAATTAAGGGTTAGATTTTCCTTCTTGGTGTAATAATTTTATCATTTTTTGTTTTGGGATCAATAGCAAAGTTATTTACAGCTTTAAGACTTAGTTGAGTATTTTGAGTTGAATTATTTCTACGGTAGTGACGGTGTACATAAAACTTCTTAGGATAAAATATTGGCTAAACTCATAATTCTGTTGTGCAAATCTGTTGCTAGAAACAATTGCCATTTGCACTGAATTTTAGGCAGTCATGGTCCTTATGGATTCTCTTGTTAGGATTCGAGCCCTGTAGAATTCGACTATGTTAAATCAAATGTATTGCTTTCTTTTCCTTGAGGAAAAGGAAAGGAAAAAAAGAGAAAAAGGATGTTTGATTGATAAAGTTTGATCAATCATTTTGACTACTGTGTCTGGGTGGTGACCATGACCTACTGCATATTTTGTAGTCTATTTCCCTAATATCCTGCGAGATTAAATTGAAGAATCTAGAAATGGTGTACATTTCAGTCTTAAGATTCTAAGTGCTGTTGGTTTATGTATGTATCATCACGCAGGTACAACATACGTAAAACTTGCCTGGTCACAAATTTTAACAATATGCCTTTTCTGTCCTACTCCAGTAGGTTTTCCGGGTATGAGCCTCATATTAAAAAGCTAAAGCCAGAAAATTTCATCTGTGCTCCATTAAGTTATCGTTTCATGCTTTCAATATTTTGGATTGAATACTTGAGCTCTTGTTGGATGTCCAACCTTGAAGGAGATAAGACAATGTCCTTCCATACTGATCCAGCTTCACAAGCTGGGTTGGGGTGCTTATAAAGTTCGTATATGGTGTCGGCATCTTCATTCAAGGTAGCAACCCTCTTCAAACAGTCAATTTCATCTGGATCAACGAGCAGTGTCTTGTCTCTATCTTTCCATCCTATCAGCTTTACACAAGGTATTATGTCAATACTAGATGTCGAATATGCAACAAAATAGACAGTACATGCTAATGAAATTATTGTTACATTGATATGAAAGCAGATAGCATGTACAGTATGTTGCATTAAGGTGTCATTCATGATCGAAAATTGCCGAGAGGCAATGGTGGGGTCAAACTTTTTATTATTGACTTTCACTTGTAGATACAAAATACAGTTATGATTTTATCTCCTTACGAATCGACTGAACTGGCAAGTTTTTTGTCGTCTGGAAAAGTATAAGAGGATCGGAATGTGTAGTGTACCTTGGGTGGGCCTTCCAAGGCATTAGTGCAGTATAGCCGGGCATTGTCTACTAGTTGACAGTAAGTCATAAATGCATCTGCAAACCTCTTGTGGGATTTCAATTGTGACTTTACTCTCACTGCTCTTCGCGACATGATGGCTCTCCTGTTGACATTCAAAGTTAGCTGTTAATCTCCAAGTATTGTTCATTTTCATGGGAAGAATTGTTATTATTGAGTGGTGAAATTGTTAATTGGAAAGATTCATGATGAACCTACCTTATGCCTCTAACAACTGCAAGGTAAGCATCACATACCACGCCAACCAACTCTATCCTGTATGGTTTTCTCTTTTTGCCTCCAACCTGTTCAGGTTCTTCATCTTCTGTTCTTTCCCAATAGTTTTCGGTTACAGTTCCATCCCCATTCACTCTATAGCCAGGTCCCATGCGGTAGCGGCGGCGATGGACATTTCTGGCCATTGTTACTGTCTGCACAACAAATGGTACCCAGGAGAACGTGCCGTCCATGATTACATCCCGTCCCTCGTTTAGTGCTGTTACGAGGAGGGATGAGGCTGCATCTGTGGATGATTGGTGCACCTGTTCGGAACAAAGACTTTGTCATGCTAGAGCCAGAAGCATGTAAAGGCTACAGGTATAAAGTGGCTACCAGATTTAATCAGTTTGGACTATGCCATTGTTCACCAACTTCTACTTGCTATGTTCACAAACAGCACAGAATTCAAGGAAGTAGAGAAGAGTCTCAACATCTCACCAGTTCAGCTGTTCGAATCATGTCATGATGATGCCCTCTTGAGCTAAGGGCCTTATATATGACGTCTGATTCTTTGAAGGCGTCTGCCTCAATTACTACGGCATTCCCTGCTGCTCCTGCCCAGAAAGGTCTGTTTAAATTTCATTCAGGCAGAAAAAGTATTAGATTTCTTGCTGTTTATTGTGACTATTTCATAAATCATAATAGACTCGTTATTTAGAAAGATAGATAGCTTAAATAATGGTAGAAACAAGGAAACACAACATTTATGAATCTCCTTTGTTTAGAAAAACTAAAATACACATTATCTATTTCTGTACGAGAACTTGCCATGTTATCATATTCAAGAGCGCGGTCAACATAATTTATTTTCTTCAGCACTTGTATGGTAGTGCACTGAAGAACACATGACTTTCTTCAATTCCAAAATTTAGAATTTCGCATGACACTAAGTGGAGTGGATTTTGATTTCGGGCATGACATGAAATAGGCATAAACTGACTTGGATTATGCATCAAATGCTGAGCAATGTCTACATTTCTTTGGTTTAGATATCCTGGCATGCTACTAATGTAACACATCCAATATGTTGAACTTGCAAACTCCATTTTCCCTTGCCAGTATCTTTTCAACTCCATTCATTAATTTTACTAAGGGACAGTGCAAAAAATTGAAATTGAAAATGGAAAATAGAGATCATTCTTCATATCTACAGACTACAGGAATGTAATTTCTGTACTCCGGAAGGAATAGAAATAGCCCGTTAGGATTTAGGAACTCCCTTTTCGTGGTCTTAGTAGTGTGCAGCGAAACGGTATAAAAGAGGGGTGTTAGAAGAAATGATGCACAAGAATAATTTCAGCTGTGAAAAAGCACGATGTTTCATTATTGTTCAGAAACTGGAACTGCTTACTCTTTGAGAATCTCCTTTAGCACCGTGCTCTTGCCAGCTCCCATACCTCCACCCATGAAGAGGAGCACTGGGCTCCTATCACTGTGAGCTACTGGAGCCATCACCTCTGTACATTGAGAGTCATCAGTTGCTGCAAGCCCCATCGCTTTCATCTCTTCTACTAATGTGTTAAAAACTCTAGCCACCTTAAGGTTCTTGGTTACACTCTCGATCCTTTGTTCCCTGCGCAAAGAATACTATTTATACCATACTATTTGCCTTCTAAAAGCAAGATGCACTGAATTAATTCTTGAATATAATTGTACGTGTTCTGATAACAAAAATTAGCTGTAAATCATTTAACCGCCTGCTAGTTTCAACTCTGGGACCGCTTAAAAAGCAGCATCATTTCAGTTCAAAATTTCATCGTTTATTAACATAATTTTTTTAATTTAATTTCCTTCAAAAAGTATGCTTGTATAAACCTGATCTGCATATTCAGTCAGACCCCCAAATGGTGAGAGGTACATGTACATGTTCTAACTTACTGAAGTTTATAACTAAATATACAAATTATAAATTCAAGTCACAGAGAAAATGACAGGTTGCCTAGTAAGTGCTCTGATGCCTTTTAATGGTATTCACATAATAAAAATTATTTAATACTCTTAGGGTACATACAATGTTTATTTATAATTTGACACTAAAATATATAATTTTTTGTTTTTGGGTATTGGTAACGCCTAAGGTAGCGTTTTGGTATTTATTCTGGAACAGAAAATATGGAGACATTAGAGATATAAGGCTGGTTGATTGTGGAGATAGGCACAAAATATAGAAAATTTTTCTGTTCCAGGACATAAAATATAGAAAATTTTTATACCTCTAAAATGGAGGAATAGTGGAGACAGGATAAAGACAAAATTTTAATTTTTTTCAATAATTTTCTTATATATTTAATATTTCCTTATTTCACCTCACTATTATGGGTGGTTAGATGGGGTTGTGGATGAGTAAATAATATTTTTTTTTATGTACTTTTCGTTTTATTTTCATGCTTTTAAATAAGATTCAGATCGAGACAGATGTTATATCTTGCTCCACTACCAAACACGATGCATAGATAATGTTTTTTGTGTCTCAATTTCTACTCAAACCAAATCGGTGGTTTAGTTTTCATAGAGAGCAACGGTGGAATAGTAATACATGCCTAGTTGCTGCCATAACTAAGTGCTTGAGCTTCTTTTTCGGTTCAAGTTCAGAGCTCAAGATCTGCAAAAAGCAATGAAAACAAACATTATTTTAGGTAGTACATACTCAAATAATTTTAGATGATTGTGGCAGTTGCATATCTAACCACCACCCCCCCCCCCCCCCCCAAGCTCCCCTTCCTCCTCTCTTTCTTCTCTTCTTCTTCCTTCACGTCCTTTTCTCTTCTAGTTGGTATATATATATATAAATGACTTGACTCCCCAATCCATACCTGACTTATCATTATATCAGCATGGCTCCAATGGAACCCAAAGTAACTAAGTATGCATCTTTCAAACTCCTCCACGAGCTTCACGTAAAGTGAATCCGCATCTGGTTCATTCTCGAAGAAGGCGTATATATCAGCTTCGTATCCCTCGTATTTGCTTACGTACTCGGAAGCCAATCTACAAAGCTGAGGACAACTCCTCCTATCTTTGAACCCCATTTGCCTAGCTGCACCAAATCAGAGAACGTGACATATATGTATAGATTCAAACCAAACCAATTCAAATAGCCGTAGAAAGAGCACACTATTTGCAACTTTTCCAAATGATATAATATACATACATACATGCACACGTAACCTTTTGTGGATCCCTGTGCGTGATGGTAAAGATTATATGCGTTATTATTACCTACGTAATGGGAGAAGCTTTCAAGCTTTGGGGCATGGCCTGATCGTGACAATCTTAAACGAGGGATGATCTTTCGATATCTCATCTGTTTTAAGCGATAATGCATGGCTACGGCAAATATCAACCCAACAGACGAGGCAACAATGATCTGCCTAATTTCTGAACAAGATTGAGCTAGCTTTGTCAGCAAATGAAAATCAATCATCATACTTTTTACAATACATGATGATAAATAATATGAATTGAGAAAGCCAAACGCGAAGATGCTCATGGATCATGTGATTTATGCTCTGAGTTCGTATATGTGTTACCTTTCTGCATTTCTGTGATAAATCAAAGACCAGAGACCAGAGGAGCCAGCTACAGGAAAAGAGAATTTTTTTTGTCTTTCGGCTTTGTCTTCTCGAAGATCTATGTTGTTCTACGATGAAGGGAGCTCTTCATTCCTATGGCCTTTTCCTTGTCGTTGCACATTCGTAGTTATGTTTGTTTGGAGTAAGTGGTCAAGTTGACATGTGGGTGCACGGATTTGCATGCAACTATTTGCCCATGAGTCACGGTCACGCGCATGTGAAAACCATTCGGACTAATTAATTAGCCAGCTAGTAATATGTAACTTGTCTAATACAAATTAAACTAAGACGTTTAAACGGGTGGTTGGCCGCTTGCTCGGGATCTGTGAACGAGATGTGAGTTTTTTGGGTGGAGCTCAAAGCTGTTTGCCATGGCCTTTTTTTGGCTTGGATGCTTGGCTATTGCACCATCTATGTTGACATAGATTGTCTTGAGGTTTTTTTGGCAGTGTCCACTGATCAGATCTCCTCTAATCACCTGGATCTTGGTTTGCTTCTACGTATCCATGAGTTGATTTTGTGTAATTGGTGTTTTCACTTTGGTTTAATCTTAAGGATTGCTAATTGGGCCGTCGATCTTATGACGAAGACTGGTGCTACTTCAAGCTTAGTATTCCAGGTGGTCTAATCCTGGAATGGAGCTCAATAATATTATTCTTGCGGATATTTTCGCCTAGTCTTTGTCGTGTCTTTGTATTTTTTCCTTACCAAAAAATCTAAGACATTAGTTTTCAAATCTCATTTGCTTAAAGAATTTTTATATTGTCAATTAAATTAAATATGTGTAATTTTTAATGCATATTGTAAAAATTTAATTACTTTGATTGATATAACAATGTATAATAAGATAACCGAATAAACTTTTAAGTTGAGAATGCATCAATATTAAATTTTCAAAGTAACCCGAATTTTACATTTAAAATGAAGAAAGCGATGCTAAAATTATTTTTAATATTATAATTAAACTAATATTTCTTTTAGAAAATAACTATAAATGCTTGTGAATTTAGTATTCACATAAAAGATTAAAAATGTGATTAGTATTTAAAAATCAAAACATGATTATAAATTAAATTAATGATAACAAACTCAAACAAAACCATGATTGATAATAAAGAATAAGTGTTAGAGTATTATTTTGAGAAGAAAAATTGATTTTTTGATAAAAATAAATCAAAGTTATTATAGTTGAATAAAATTAGCAATAAACATATATATATATATATATATATATATATATATATATATATATATATATATATAGATGATAGTGACTGAATGAACACTCCTAGGCTATGTCCTTTTTTTTTTTGGGGGGGGGGAGACGGAAGTTAATATTAATGCCTACCTGTTTGCCGATTAGGAAAGCAGGTTCCAGTGGTGGATCGTCCAATGGGTGATGCCAGCAGAGGCATGTAATGTGAATCCGCCGGTACACTAATGTGTTATCTGATGAGCTTATTTCTGCATTCTTTTGTAGCTGGAATCTGATTCTATGAAACCTTGGTCTTTAGTCTTTAATTAATTGGAGTTTGCTATAGGATGACCATGACAACATTGTTTTTTTTGTTCTCATGTATTTTTCTTTCTAGTTTCATTTGTACCAAAAGATAATGAAGACACAAATGAATCCAATCAATAGGCATTTGATTTCTTCGAGCATGTAAGATTAGGCCGAGGACAAGTTCTGATCAACACATGGTTGCTAACATGAGTTTCATTTCGTGTATATATGCTTAACTGCTTAAGAGTCAAGAACTTCTACAGAGCCACAAGTTGGTTTAAGGATCGATCGATTTGACGATTTTCTTTATTAAGAAGTCAGTTTTCACAAGCTTAATTGATTTAAATCGATTCCTTTGAGACTAAGGATAACATAAGGGAAGAACAGATGGATTCCGAGTTCTGACATAATTTGGTTGGAAGACAGATACTATGATTAAATCTTATTATTATACTGCAATCTTCCGGTTGCATAGTGATTATTTCGTCCTTTGTTGAATAAATTGTGTATGTAAAGCTAAACATGTTTTTCTCTTGCATAGCTTGCTAAGGTCAAGTGCAGAGGCCGGTTGAAGGTTGTTTCAGATCAGGAAAAGAGAAATGTTTTATTAATATTTCTAAATCAGCTTTGAGACTTGGGTTGGTAAGCTTATGAGGGTAGGTGATGCATGAGAGCAATGTAACAGGAGCCTCCTTGAAATGGCTGGGCTTTTTGAACAGTGATGCCAACACGATGGGAATATGATGGATGATATAAGAGACCCTCCTGTGGCCTCTTGCAAGGATGCCGCATCTCTTTCACTCTAGATTCCCCCTATGGTCCTACCTCTTCATTCCCTGTTCCATCACCTTTCCTTCTCCCACCCAGATTTACTCCTGTCTCTCCTTTAAGTGACGTTCGTAAATGGTAAAAAATGTGTGCCTTGAGGTACTGTTGAGATAAGACATGAAGGTGACCTTGTAAAGTGACAAAATCTCTCTTTATGTGATGTGGGTCAGGGGACATTATGGCTATTGGGCAAAAGGTAAGGATTAACTATATTTGGGTTCTCTTATAAGGACATATACATATGTTAGGTCCAAATAACTGTTTAAAATAAGTCTCTCTTTAAAGATGTCATTCTCCTTATCTCTTTCTCATCGTGCGACATAGGCTGAAGGAAGCTCCTTCATTTTTCCACTGAGCTACCCTTTTCATATGGGTCTGTAAGCTTTTGGACAGGGGTTACATCACCTAAATCTAACAGACCATATAAAAGTTAGTTTCCTTTGGGCCCTAAACTCAACCTACAAAATATCCTCTTTGGTAGGCTTCATCCACACGCCTCCAATTTCATGGGTTCAGAATAAGGTCCATTACAGCCCAAACCACCAAACCTATTTGTTCATAATATGGAATTAATTCCAAAAAGATGGCAACGAACAAAGGTGTTACTAGACATACAAAATTCAACTTGCCTACACAATGAAGTAGGTTTCCATGTTTCATGGAGAGGGGTGTTGCTTGAAATTTGAAAGAAATTCACCGTAGAAGTACATTGTTTAGGAACTTGTTTTCTACTTCCCGTCCCAATATTTGTCTCTAATTTCTCTTTTCTTTTTTTCCCCCCCTAAACATGTATATATAGGGTTTGGTGGGAGATTGTGGTCCAGTGGGTGGAGGTGTAGGAGGTGCATAGGTGAAAGAATATGTGGCCATAATAGATGAGCAGAGAGATGAGACATGGTGATAAGAGAAATGGTAAAGAGTTCAAAACAAGAGCGCCAAATTGTTATATAAAATTTTTAAAATAGTTACAGCTAAAGAAATTAAATTAAAAACTATGGCTAACAATGCTAGAACTAGAACAAATGATTTTTTTTTTCTTGTTTTATTCATACCAAATAATTACATATATAGAGAAGCAAGGTATTCTATAATCTTTATAACATTATCATAACTATAAAAAAAATTTTCTTATCATTAACAACCCTATTCTAATTTTAGAATATTCCTAATAATTACAGTCACAGTATATTTTTGTTTTGGTAGTGACACAGTAACAGTGTTCAATTATTTAATTAATAAGAAGAACTCATTACAAAATAATTATAAAAAAAGCAGAGCATTTCTTTTTGAACACGTACGTTTGTGTAAATACCACTTTTCAAAAAACTATAAATTAAATGTTGAGCGAAGCATTTTGATCTTCGTAAAAAGAGAGTTATTTGACTTATTTCACAGTTGTTGGGATTTGGGAAAAATTGCATTGTCATCTAACAATATAAGCTGAGTTTCTTGACTCATTAATTAGAAGAACTGATAATGCCGTATACATATAGCTTGGCAATACCAAATGTGACAAGAAGGACGAGAGTTCAAGCACTAATGTACTAATAATTAGGTGTTCGCCATTGTCTACAAGTATAGGCTTTTGGAGAGACAGAAAGAGAGAGAAATAGGCAGAGTTTAAGGAGGGTGTGGTCACTTGAGTAGAGTCATCGTATACCTGCTAGAGCTAGCTCATCCAAGTGCCAATCAATTAATCCTGCATATACTTGTTGGTGCGTTCCTATATATATTGTTCTTCAGTAGTTTCCTTAGGACTTGTTTTACAGTTTCAACAATAGGAGACGGCACTCCAAAAGAGAAGAACGTTGTGTTGTCTTTGCTTTGTAATAGAGGAAGAGAATTATGGTCTACATGGTATATGATAGCTGAGGGGAATGAAGCCTAGTCCGAAATCACTCAGAAATGCTATATCTATGTTTTGAGACTTGCATGAGTGATCTCGAACCAGATTACATTCCTCTTAACTTTCGGTAGTCATGCTATGCACTATTTTTTTTCTTCTTCTTGGGTCCTTATATACGTAAATTCGAGGAGATTCTTTCTTGGGCCACAATGCTACTTGATTTGGCAGTCCGCTTTCCGCACTGCTTCCTTCTTGCTTTCCACACGCAGGACTTTAACTTTTAATAATATGAATTGTTTCCTTAGAAATATGGTTTTCTGTTTGAACAAAAGCTAAAAGTATAGAACCATCTCCGCAATATAGTCTGCATTTATTCGTTTATTACTCTAAGAACTCTATTAGTGGTATTTAGGTCAACTCTGCGGGCAGGCTATTGGTTCTTGCATAGGGATTAATCCACCTTGGGACCTGCATTGCCAAATAGCTAATTACTTGGTTTTGATGTTGGGTGGCAAAAAAAAATTTGACTAACCTTTAGTTAAAGAAGAGATCAGCCCCTGGGAATAACAAAAATTGTAATGTAATAAGAGGGAAAGTACCCTTAATTAATACTTCATTCCTTTCGCAATAACTATCAAAAAAAATCAAATAATGGACATATTAAGAAAAATTAAATAAAACATCTTGATAAATATAAAAAACTATATGAGTTAACAAAATTATTTTTATATAGTTATTATTATTCATTTTGATAAATGTGTTAATCATTTAATTAACACATTTATACTAATTAATAGAAGAAAAAAATTAATATTATCAAAATAGTCTAAATAGATAGATATTATGAAATACTAAAAAGTTAAAAACCGTGTGAAATGGAGGGAGTATTGCGTTGGTATTTTGTAAAGCTTTCAGATTCTGAACTTTTTTTTTAATTTTATTCAAGGTTTTGACCTTGAATTTATTCTCAGCTCTCAAGTACAGGAATCCCCTTTTGCTTGCCACTAGGGTAAGTAGAAGATAGTGGTGATCTGTCATTAATAACCGCATGAAAGCAATATACCATGCTTGAATCACAAGTTTAATATAAACAAAGAGAGGAGTACCGAAAACAAGAAAAAAGTTCAACATAAAAGTTGCAAAGAAATGAAAGAACTAAATAATTTATCAACTATCAAGTGATAATTAATTACCGGCAGTTACCATGCTCGAGAGCATATATTCTAAGTTTAACATACATTATCCAGTGTTCAGACTTCAGAACTGAAAAAGGAAAAAGCAGTGATCACTCTATGACCTCAGCACACGATTGCTCCGTAAGCAGGTAGAAGCTAGTACTCAGACTATAGAAATCAGCTCTCCCTGGCTGCAGGACTTGACAAAAATACAAGAGTGAAAGTCTATTTTCATAGGCTTTTACGTGCAGTTCACTAGTTGGAAGAGAATTATTTAATGCCACTTCACACACACACACACAAGAGAGTTAAATTCAATGTTTCAAACATATATTTACGTATGTGTTAATCTGAGAAATACAGATAAAGAGGAGAATTTAGTCAAGTTAGAACAAGTTAAGGGAAATATGTATCACCATATTCATGTGGACACAAGTCTTCATGGTGGATTTCCACCATCAAGTTCATTATGAAGGACTAAGGTTAATGAACATGGTAAAAAACATATTCGTAATAAGGTCAGAGTCTTTGTCCGTCTCAGAAGAGTGATGGAAAACACACAAATTAATAAAGTTTAGACCAAAAAATTTTTAGCCCGAAATGAGGGTTTTGGGGGGACCAGCAGACGTCCGGCAATGCTTGTAGAATAAAGTTTCCTTGATATAACTTCCAAGAGAAATAGATAAATGTAAAATTAAACAAGACCAACAAGAAAAAAGGTGGATGAAATTATAACCTCTATGCAAATGATAAGAAATCATGCTGTGAAGTTTGAACCAACCTAATAGTCCAAAAACAAAATGCCTTTTGACTAATATATGTCACTCCACTTCCTCATTGTCGCAAATATCTTCTCATAAAAAATTTGTCTTGATTTTAAAGCCTGTTAGAGGTGACAATAATTCGAACACCTTTACAAGAGATATTCTTCTAGGAATAGTGATACCAGCCTCCAAACAGTCACCAGTCAGAAACAGTTTTCCATGCCCATTGTAAGTGATTTTGCACTATAGGCGTTTTCTAATACATTCAGCTACTTGCTTTCTGGGTTTTTATGTTTCATTGCAAGCTGAAGCCTCAAAACTTGGTACTCCTAATGGCAGATAATTTGTAGGGAAAATTTAACAATGAAGGGAAGCCAAAGCCTATAAGTACACCAGTAATGTTACATAGACAATTGTGAGGACACGGACTTCTATCTGAAACAATAATCTTCTTCGAGAATAGAAAAAGGGTGTAATGATGAAGGCTAATTTGGGTGCGTTAAAAGGACCATGATGATGCAACTAGTACTACTTGTCCTGACTCATGCAGAGTTGGTTTTCTGTAATGGTAGTGCTTATATATTTGACGAATTATTGATGTCCTGCGAGGTTATGTTACTGACACGAAGTGATAGAGGGTACACGAAACAGTAGCCTAGCACTAGCAGTTGAACTTCAAATGCCTGCCAAAGTGCTAACTCAACAAGCACAGAGCTTCTTAATGTGTGTGATGTTAATTTGACTTGAACATATTGCAATTTGCTTGTTTGTTTTTAACTTCAAATGGTTGCTTCAAACTAATTCCACATCTTTTAAGGATGGTGTTGGCTTACTGTGTGCATTGTGCATGAGCCGTGCTCTCAAAAGCACTTGTGACATCAGAAGCCGCGAGCGAAACATCCCAACAGTTTTGTTTAAAAAAATTGGCTTATGCTTTAATTTTGATTATAGTCATTGAGCATTACCAAATTCAGCCCATGATGAAAACTTTACCTATATAACTGACACGAAAGACTTAACATATGTTAAGATTTACATGGTAAACTATCATATTTATGCATTACTTGTGGCCAAGGATTGAACATTTTCTTATCCTGACTTAAAATAAGGATGTGGCTAATTGTAACCGGCTATAAGACATAATTGATTCCAAGTTAACAGGCCTCATGTTTCAAAGTGCCAAATGAACCAAAGTGCATTGTGTGCCACTATATCTAGTATATTCGTTAATTAGAAAGGGAAAATTAAACTGCAATAAGTTGTCATTGTTTCTTTTAGAAACTGGAATCATGTATTCACGTGATAAAAAACAAGTATTATTATTTTCTTACTTCACATCAATAGGAAAAAGGCATCGGAATATTTTGAGTAGTGCTACCAGAAACTTACAGTTGTTAGACGGAACAAAATGTTATATGATTCATTAAAATGTCCCAGAGTTATACGTCACATCATTCTCATATATAAATGAGTAGTGGTATTTCGACACCAAAAAAGTATGTGTCTATTCAGACACTCACTTTATAACCATAAGATGTGATGGATGTTAAGGATAAATAAAAACCACCATTACATCCAATAATTATAAAGTGAATGTCTATTTTAGATATCCATTTTTTGGGTGTCAAACATTATTACCCTATATAAATTTGGGTAAAAATTCTAGCTCCATAACGCTTTTGGTCCGGTGTCGTTTTCGGTACAAGATGGGGCCAAAGGCCGTGGCCCACAGTTTTTAGAAGAAAATTAACTAGCCCACTGGGCCTTATAAGGCGAGCTTCACCCATCCTCCACCAATAAACCATCTCTATAACGGACCCAACCCCACCAAAAACATGAACAGTCACAATTGGGTTGACAAAAAAACCAAAAAATCTGTGTTCTAATTTTTTCAACTTGTGAATTGAAAGCTCATAGCTATTTATGTTCTTCCTGTTGTGAAGTTGGACTTGGTCCATTTCCTAGCAATGAAATTATTATTGATGACACCAAAAAAAAAAAAAACTCACGATTCAATTCTTAGGGGAGATCTCCACCCCCCACAAAAAAATGCCCTATAGCTATAAATTCTTGGAAGATGATAAGTTTTTCTAATCGGTGAATCTGAAAATCCTACTAATTTTAAATCACACTCACGTGCATTTAATAGTCCATAAATATTATGTAAATAATATTTTACAATATCATGAGTGAAATTATGAATTAAATTTTTTTTAAGTTGATTGATAAAATAATGTATGAAGTAGAGAAACCGCGCGTGTGTTTTTTTTTATGGCTTCATAAAGAGAAAATCTCTTTGACTAGTTAGTTTTTGACATGGCTTTGTCCATTAGTTATTTTTTGGTCAATATCGAGGACAATTTTTTTCTAATTAAACTCTATATTTCCTCAACTTTTAACTCCATACCAAACACACCCTAAGTTAATTCTACTGATTTTTTTATAGTAAAAATCCATTTTAAATAAATAAATATTAGTATCGATAATTGAATATCAAAAGAAAAATCTAAATATAATAATAAAATAATTGGAATAAAATATAAAACCGCCAAACTTGGAGAACCATTGTTCAGTATCAAGGGCTACCCCGAAAATTGATCTGATCTAATCTGTTATCTAATCAAATCAAATCAAATATTCTAATATAAATACCGCGTTGTGCTCGGACTTCTCTCTCCCCTTCTTCTCACCCTTTCTGTCTCTTGCAATCCTTAAACCTAACATTCTGCGCGGCCTCTGTATCCACTCGCTCCGTCACCTGTTGTTGATTCACGTAAGTTCCTCGGAATCGCTACCTTGAAGAGGGGGAGGGGTGACCCTGATTTTGCACATTACAGTTTCCATCTCATCTTTCACACCTAACACTTATTCGTTTCGAGCTCCCTGTACGCAATTCTTCATTAATCGAATTCACTAGCACACCACTCTGGACTTTTTCTTTTCTTTTTTGACCTTTTGAATTTTGGAGATTTGCGCTTTATTAAGTGTTAAGTGATTGTGTTTAGTGTTTACTGGTCCAATTGAAAGGGAGAAATCTAGAAGGGTGCATTATTCAAATTTCCTTTTTCCTTTTTTTTTTTTTGGGGTGGTAATTTTCTGTTTCTGTTGAAACTGGTGCTGAGTTGTTGTTGTTGGTTGAACTTAGTGATTTTTGCAGAAAATATATTTGGGATGTCTGGGGAAGAGTTTGATGGACATGATATAGGCTATGTGCCTGAGGATCCCGGTTTCCCACAAAATCATTCTGAGGTACTTGATGAAGGGAATGTGTTTGATAGCTCAGGGTTTCCTCAGCTGCTCCCTGATGAACATGATGCAGTTACTTTGGCTGAGGATGCCAATCCTCCTGAGAATGCTTTTGATGCCTATGATGTTGGAGATTTTCCTGCAGACACAGGTTCCCCACCACAACAACAGGAGCATATCATCGAAGAACATCACGATGTAGGAGATGTGACTGAAAATTTAGGTTCTTCGCAACAACGGGGGTCCGAGAATGATTCCAAAGGAAACGAGATTAAAAAGTGGCCTGGGTGGCCTGGAGAGAATGTGTTCAGGATGTTGGTTCCAGTGCAAAAGGTTGGCAGTATTATTGGCCGAAAGGGCGAGTTTATTAAGAAGATCACGGAAGAGACCAAGGCACGCATCAAGATTCTTGATGGTCCACCTGGAACCTTGGAAAGAGCAGTGAGTTCACTCTTCAATTTCTTCAATTTACCCGTTGTTATTTAATGCCATGACAAATAATTGTTGATATGACTGTGTATTTGAAGCATCTGTGCATATTTATAGATATTGATCTGTGCTGGCCTAGAACATATTTCAATCTATTATAACACTTGTCATGGATACTTAGAGCTCCTAGAGCTATATTGTTGGGGGAGTTACCTATTAATTCAGTATTGTTAATTTCTTTTGGATCAAACAAACTTCTTATATCAGTAATTTGAAATTGAAATTAACGACTTGTCAATAATAAAACATGCTAACAGATTTATCAATACTGTTGTGAAGGAATTTAATTAAAAATTAAAGTAGTCAAGTAAGTGAAACCATAAAAATATTGAGAATCAATGAAAGTACAAAATCAAGCAGGTTAGATAGGCCTACGCTTCTGGATCAGGCAGGTTAAATATGTATAAAAAGAGATGTCTTCTGTCACGATGACCAAATGGATATGTGCAGGTTGTTGGCAAATATGAATGACCGAAGTAGCTTCAAACTGAAGAGCCAAAGTTCAAGTTGAAGGGAAACAGCAATGAGCATATACAAGTGCTGAGATGCTGTTTTTGTGTTAACAATCAGAAATAGTTTGTGCAGACTTTGGTTGTGAGAGGCTTTCACTGTACCTGGTAACTTCAGAACTTGGTCGATTGGAGTCTTGCCACACTCCCTGAAAATATTTCCTTGAAAGCACTCCTAAGTCAATAAAATGATAACAACGGGAAAAAAAAGGAAAAAAATGAAATCAGAAACTTTTAAATGAAGTCATGAGATGCGTCGGTAAAATTTATAAATCTCAAATTATTGATACCTTTAATTGCGTGGGTGGCACCTACATAGCATTATCAAATTACTCCCAAGAATTAGAATTGTAAATTAAAGATTATTTATATTTATTAAAAGAAAAATTGCTAACCAATTGAACCAGAGGTTCACAAGATTCTAAGAATTGGCAGTAAAATTAAAACACATTATTTTCCTTTGTTAGCACCACAATATTGATGAACAAGTATGAACATCAAGACAAATCACCCAATGGATCAAATAGATTAAATTAATTTGCTTAAAAGTTTAAAAATTCATTTGTTTTTGGCATCTTTTGCACTTGGAGTTTATGAATTCCCTTTCTTTGGTGCTTTTAAAAGGTAATGGTTTCTGCGAAAGAAGAGCCAGATCGCCCCATACCACCTGCTGTCGATGGTTTGTTAAGAGTTCATAAACAAGTTGTCAATGTTGACCAAGATTCTGCAGATGGCACATCAGGTGCTGGAAGCTCAGTTGTCACTAGGCTTCTGGTGGCGGATACTCAAGCAGGAAGCTTGATTGGGAAGCAAGGTGCCACTATAAAATCCATTCAAGATGCCTCTGGTTGCAATATACGCGTTCTTGGATCAGGTTTGCTCACACTCGCTGCATATTGCATTAGAACACATGACTTGTGTTTGCAATCAATACACTACCCTTTGTCATTATTGATTTTTCAGTGGTCTTTCGTTTTGGTCTTATTTGGCATATTCTCCTCATTTGCTTTAATTTTCAGACTTCTATGATAGTATTATTATTTATTTGAAGAGTTTTTAGTTGCTTGCTGTCAAACACTGTACTTGTATATTAGCTTTTGCCTGATGAAAAATATACAAGAAACATGATTGTGGATATCCAATTATGAATGAAAATTACTTGACTGTTGGCTGAAGTTCTTTATTACTGAGTTTTACCTTTTCTGAATGTGGTATTATTTAAAACAGAAAACCTGCCAGTTTTTGCTTTGCGAGATGATAGCGTTGTTGAAGTACAAGGGGAATCTGCTGGAGTTCACAAGGCGGTTGAACTTATTGCAATTCAGTTACGTAAGTTCTTGGTTGACCGCAGCATTGTTGGAGTATTTGAAACACAGGCAAGTCCTTTTGATATTTTTTTTCCCTTTCTTCAAAGCTGAAACGGATAAATTCCTATACTGGGAAGGTGTTTAAGGTTTCTTTCCAACCTCTTGGGCTTTCTTTTATCCATATTGTTTGCATTGTAGCAAATTTTTTTATTTATTTATTTTTTTTGAGTTTACACGTGCAGCATCTTTGCTTACAATTCTATTTGTGTAAATATGTTGTTCTCCTTCGTCCTTTTCCAAACTTTAGATGCAAAGGCCAGATGTTCGAGTTAACCACAATGTGCCACCACGCCAAAATTGGGTTCCTCCTCCTCAAGGGTTTCCAGCTCCTGGTGGTGGTGGACCTGCTTTTGCACCCAATCATCAATATATGCCGCCCCCACCAGCACATCACTACGATAGTTATTACCCACCTGCTGACCTGCCTCCCATGGAAAAGCAATTCCATCAGGGTCCACCACCTGCCTATGGCAGGGATGCTTCTGTGGGAATTCATTCATCAAGTGCACAACCGCAACAATCTGTTGCAACTAAGGTGTCTTCTTTTGCCTAAGTTGACAATTCTTGCAGAGAGTGACACTTTTTGAGGCATCTTATTGTATCTTGAGTTCATGTAATTTCCTTTCTATTGTGTAGGTCACGCAGCACATGCAAATTCCTCTATCATATGCAGATGCTGTTATTGGAGCATCAGGTACCAATATCAGCTACATTCGTCGTACTAGTGGAGCAAGTGTTACAGTTCAGGAGACAAGGGGCGTGCCAGGGGAGATGACTGTTGAGATAACTGGGACTTCTTCACAGATACAGGCAGCCCAGCAGCTGGTTCAGGTATTTTTTAAAAGGCATACTCTACTTGCTACTTGTATTGTTGGCAAAGTGCCAAAGTCTATGGTGCACCCCTTGAATTTTGGTCCACTGGAGCATCAGATCATATATGAGCTGTGTGTTGTTTTATAATTGTGTAATTGAATGGTTTGAATTTCATGGAGATTTTAATTCTGTGGCTAACAAACTACATTGTAAAGCTCCCCACTTCTGCGGTGCTGGTGACTTCTATGGTTGCTCGTTCATCCACTTCATAATACTGCTAGCAGCTGTAAGCGTTTGTTTACATGTAGCAACACACTTACAGAGTAGCTTTAATTGAGTTTGTTTTGTGAAACGAGAGGCACTTAATGCAAATCCTTGAATATGGTTTCATTGGACACTGTTCCAAGTGAAAAAATGACTACTTTACACAAAATCCAGAAGTCAATAAATTTGCTGCTTCTGTGTCTATATACCCTTCATGCTGATTAATCTCAAAGACAAATTCACTAGAACAGATTGTAATTATTGTTGTCATGTGAGTTCATGTTATTATGTTCTTTCCCTTTTTTAAAATAACGACAGAGTACATAGAATTAATGAAGGCGTATCTGAGGAACGTTTGGAATAATTAAATGGGATGTAGCTGTATGTTGAGACTTGCTTTTTGTTGGTTTAATTTATTAATCTGAATAACCCACAATCTATGTGATGCAGAATTTCATGGCTGAAGCTGCAAGTGCAGCTCAGGATCAAATGGGGGGATCAGTTAGCCAAGGTTACAATTCCTATCCAAGTAATGCTCCTATATATGCTTCTCCACCCACTAGCGCTGGTGGCCAAACAGGCCTTGCGCCTTCTGCAGATTATGGCACCATGTATGGTGCCAATTATGGCTATTAAGAAGCTATTTAAGTAGCCTCATGTTTTTGTAAACTTGTCGTTGTGGGTATATTTTATGCTGCACTAGGTTTTCTTTTCTATTTTATTTTTTATTTTTCGGGGTATTGGTGGTCTACTCCATGTTTTCGCGTCGAATAATGCCGATTTAGACATTTAACAAACCGATGTTGGTAAAGACAACAAAGGCTACAGCAGCACTAGCATTGGTTTGCTTCATCAGCTGTAAGAACTAAGGGGTGATCACTTATTTTGACTCTCTAAAAAGGAAAATCTCATCTCCATAGCATTTACATGAAAAAAGTATTTCCCCAGCTTCTAAATTCTTTCGAAGTAGGTCAGCTCAAAATTGATCGCCTCGCTGAGGCTTGATCTCTCAATGTGCCTGTCACTCTTCCGAGCGTTGCTACGTTGCAGACGAATCTTGATTCTGATTATTTAATTGATTTTCATTTTCTTTTTCGCTACAATTGAAAATGCCGTATTGGTTATTTTCTATCTTCTATGTTTGTGATTATTGTGAGGTGTGCTAAACAAGTCTTAAATGAATAATTACACACAGCAAATATTGGCTCTATTGTGCTTTAACAGGTATACACAATAAAATTGAGGGTGTTTGCTTCTGATTTTTTTCTGGCTTAGAATGATTTTTTTTTCCTTTCAAAAGGTCATTTTTTTATATATTTGAATAATTTTTAAAAAGTAATCAGAAGCTCGAAAATTAGTTTTTATTTTTTAATTAACTATAAAATTAAAATTTTATAATTATTTTTTTAAAATTTGAAATAAATACACCCTGATATTGAATTTATAAATAAATGATTATATATTAAATCTAACTGATAAATCTCATTTTTATTATAAATGTGTTTAAATAAAATATAATTTTTTTTATCATGTTAAATAAAAGGTATTAAACCGATGGTCGTACTGAATTTAGGGGAAAAAAAAGAAAACGATGTTTGTTCAATAATGTCTAGAGTTGTTGTTTCTACAAGTCCATGTCATGGAAAACTTTTTCTCCATATACCCACCAATAGATTATTAATCCCGACACAAATGCAGTGGACCAGCCCACATTTTCCAAAGGCATTTTTATAAGAGTGCTCTCTCAAGACATGATACTGCTGACGACTGAGCTGATGTCATTTTAGTGCACGTATGAATTGAATTTTCTGATGTTTCTATATTGGCTATTACATTGTCATGACTCTTTTCATTTAAAATATGGATTTAATTTAGATATATTATTATCATTTAATCATATATCATCATATTAATAAAATCAACTCTTATACTATTTAATTAAAAAATTATGTAAATAAAATATTTTAATTAAATAATGGTGTAAAATCTTTTATTTTGCTAGAGAATCTAAACTAAATTCTTAAAACATTTGTATTTGCACATAAAAACAAAATAAAATATCTGTATCTATTTATCTTCATATGACATTATCATAAACATGAAAAACATTAAAATAATTAATTCTCAAGTGTGTATATATAATAATGTCATGAATTTTGCTATATCTTCCTATAAATATTTGTGCAAATCCCCCTAATACAAAAACAAGTAAAAGATAAATGCAATTAATGTGTTGAAAGCTTAAAAAATGAATAATAGTTACTTTATTTAATATATAGGAAGATTTATAGGTACCTATGAAGCACACACGGACACAAGACGCGACACGGACACGAATACGGAGACACACCAAACTTAAAAAATTACAGGACATAGACGGGACATATATGTATAATTTTTTTACTTTTTTATATAATAAAATAAAATGATCCAATAACACAGGTCTAACTAAATAATTAGGGTTAATTTTGGGCTTATGTTGGTATTAAAATTTTTAAAAAAATAAACAAATCAACTCAGCAATGTCTGTGGAGTGTTCAAGTTGCGTCCCTATTGAATTAAAATAGTGTCCAGTCATGTTCGATATGTGTTCGAGCTCGAAAAAAGTTAATTCATTGAGTATGGACACATATCTAACGCGTGTCGTGTGGGTGTCAGATACTAACACGTGTCCAACATATATACATGTTACTAAATCAGTGTGTCTCTGCTTTTTAAATAGGTATATTTAGTAGGAGAATATAGGATTTTTCTGATGTCCTAAATGTCTCAAAATAAGCACCTTCTTTAGAACATGTCCTATCTTGTTTTACAAGATAGGCTTCGCGCGTTCGGAAAAACAAGATAAATAACTTCATGCATTTAGAAGTTTCTTTCTTGTAGAATAAAAATAATAAATAAGATTGGCCTTTAAAAAGACAAACTAAATCAAGTGGACTTTTCCAAATGTACTCGAAACTCGAAAGAAAAGTTGAACTTTTCCAAATGTGAGAGCGTCACGTGAAGGTATCCTGTGTGGATCTGTGGCTGTGACGGACAGGAACATACTTGTTTTACGAGTACATGGAACGGAAATTGATACTGCAAAAATGGAGGAGGAGATCAAAAAAAAATCTTGATAGTATAGTACCTTGTATGAACAAAATATTACCTACCGGAAGAAACCTAAAACACGAAACTCAATTCTGATAATTTAAGTGACTTTCATTTTATTGTTCACAAGTAAAATTGCCGTATCTATTAAATTTCAACAATCATGTCTCTGATAATTGCCTATCAGACATTCAGACTTCAATAAAAAAAGGGGGCTCCTTGGTAGACGTTGTTAATTACTTGATTGTTAAGTTAAAGAAGTGCGACTTTGCATTCGTCATCAAAAAACTACCTAATCCAAATTAAATAAAGGTACGTCTGGTTCATTTTCTAGTATGATTACTTTTAAAAAAATTAAGTTAAAAAAATTATTTTTAAAAAAATTTCTTTTAAAAGAATTAATTTAAATTTGGTTTGAGTATATCAAAAGTAAGTTAAGAATAATTTTTCTTTGAATAGGATAAAGTAAAATCACTTTTAGTTATTAATATGAGAGTAATAGTAAAAAAATTTCTCTCAAAAGTACTTTTTCTATAATAAAAAATATCTTTAATAATATTTCCCTCAAAACTATTTTTAATTACTCAAAAAATACTATTAACAGAATAAAAATTTACCAAATACATTAGTTATAGTTACAACAGAATCTCATTCTCATTCTTCTTTAAAAAGTATTTTTGGTTTCAAAGTGCAAACCAAACAAGCACTAACTTCATCCCCACTTCAAAACCGCACCCAAGGATAGAGAAAATATTGAATGATCATGAAGCATTAAGTGGTTATATTCAATTAAACAATAAAGTGATATTTAATCCTCAGTTAAGAATAAAGGTTAGGATTTTTCCCATGCTCATATGGTATTCGAGCTTTTTTTATCTTCGAGGATTGCGATTTAATTATTAATTTTATAAATTTTGATAACTTAGTTTAGTGGTACCTTTTAAATTGAGCACTGCTATATGATCGAAATTACTTTTGTCAAATGTAAAGAATTGATTTTCAACCAATCAAGGGAGGGCGATGCTATTCAATGGAGAAGAGAGACTATTCGTACGTTGTTTTATAGAAAAGTGCTCAAGCAGTCCATTATTTCTCCTCTGAATTCTACAGGCACACAAAAACACGGGTTTCTCCCACCAAAATTGTCATATGTACAACTTTTTCTTGCAACATTTTGGCCCTCATATCAACTCATGCATTTAAAAACACTTGTACGTACATTTTAAAATCTTAATTTACCTTTTTAAATGAATAAGATAATATTATCAAAATATTAGATGAAAGTTATACAAATAACATAAAGTATTTCTCCCATCAATATTGGATGTAATTATTATCACATCTCATTATTTATTGTCACATCCTATTCAAGTGATTATTATTTAAATATTCTAAAATATCCTTCACTTTCTCTCACAATAAAACAAATAATATGTTGTCAATTTATGATTAATTCATACGTATTACTATATTAATACTTGAATTAAGTTTTTTACTTCAAATAATTTTATTCAAGCATAATAATAGTTGAATATTTTTTATTTTAATATTATATAAATATGATCCGAAATAAAAGATCAGGATCAATGTAGTAATAAAATATGGAGTATAAAAAATTTGAATTACAATAGCAGTAACAAAAAGTTGAATTAAATAAACTGAATCTTAACAATAATTTTACAATAATTTTTTCATTTTATTTAATGAGTTTAATATGCCATATATTATTAAAACACATTAAATAATGTGAAAATATATCATCAAATATTAGCATAATTTTTTTTGTGACAATGTATATAATTATCAAGTAAATAACTGATTTAAATAATTGTGTAACCGTAATTTTTAAGAATAAAAATTAAACAGAAAAGCTACAATAAAAATTGAGATTGACAATAAAAGTGTTGATATGATATTTTATTTCGTACTAAATTAAATTATATAAACAGAAGCCTAAAAAGTCTTGAGTATGTTTAAAACATTTTTATTTTAGTATACTTACGATTTTATTCTGTAGATAATTATTACATTATAAAAAATTTATAAATTAATTTAATACTTATATCAAATAAATTAATAAAAACACATATAATATTTAATGGTCATTTAAAGACCAAAAATATAATTAATATTAAACATTTTGAAATTAAATTAATAATCATTTGATAAAATTTCATATAAAACAGTTATGAAAATTTTTCCCCAAAAAAAAGTATAGAAACTATGTTAATATTAATAAAAATGAGTTTGTATAATATTAAAATAATAATAAATTATTAGTATTTTAAATATTTTATAAAGGATATTTTTAAACAATTAATTAAAAATTCACTATATAAGATGTCTTAATAGAAGCATGGTAATAGCTTCTCTTACCAACATTAGTCAAACAACTTTATTATTTATCATTCAATTTTTTTAAACACTTTATTTATAAAATATACGAGTTCATTATTCACTTTTCTTGCGACTCACTCTGTCCCTCCTCTCGTTCTATACGAAACCTATATAAATATCTATATCATATAGGTGTTAAAATATAACTTTGGTCAAATCCATACAACCTAAGTTCACATTATGTGACGCCAGAAACCATCCGGAAATTTCTCCTATGAAAAAGTTGAATTATAAATAGCAGGACAACGTATCGAAATCTTCATTCACCAAATTAAATACCAATATTCAAATCTGCGCTACTCTCAACCCAACCTGCCACAATGATTCAGACACTTATTCTGCACACGTTGCCACCTTTCTTGCTTCTGTTCCTCCTTCCCATGCTCTTGTTCTTCTACTTCCTCAAATCTTCTTCCAACGATAAATCCTCATCAGCTCCTTCACCAAACAACACCATCACCCCAAAACGATACCCTCTGATCGGTTCCTACTTGGAACTCCGATCCAACAAACACCGCCGCGTCCAGTGGCTCTCCGACTACGTCCTCGCCTCCCCTGCCGCCACCTTCACCGTACACCACCTCCTCGGCCGCAGCTCCGTCATCACCGGAAACCCCGCCACGGTACAACACATTCTCAAGACCCAGTTCTCCAACTACCAAAAGGGCACCATCTTCGTCGGCACCCTCCACGACTTCCTCGGCACCGGCATCTTCAACACCAACGGCGACCCCTGGAAGTTCCAGAGGCAAGTCGCCAGCCACGAGTTCAACACTAAATCGCTCCGCAAGTTCGTTGAAAACGTCGTGGACTCCGAACTCTCCGACCGCCTCGTCCCCATCCTCGCTTCCGCCGCGTCTAACCAAGACCAGATTCTCGACTTCCAAGACGTGCTTCAGAGATTTGCGTTTGACAACATCTGCAGAATCGCGTTTGGCTTCGACCCTGAGTACCTTACGTTATCATCAGAAAGAAGCAAGTTCGCTCAGGCATATGAAGACGCAACGGAAATCAGTACCGAACGGTTCCGGGAACCTCTAGCCATAGTCTGGAAGATCAAGAGGAAATTAAACGTAGGGTCAGAAAAGAGACTAAGAAACGCAGTCTCTGAAGTTCGCGAGTTTGCTGTGAAACTTGTAAGAGAGAAGAAAAGGGAGCTTGAAGAAAAAAGGGAGCTCGAATCAGTGGACATGCTTTCGCGGTTCTTGAATTCGGGTCACTCTGATGAGGACTTTGTGACGGACATAGTGATAAGCTTCATTCTGGCGGGTAAGGACACGACTTCGGCGGCGCTGACGTGGTTCTTCTGGCTGCTGGCGAAGAACCCACGTGTGGAGGAGGAGGTTTTGAAAGAGATCAATGAGAAATCGGAAGCACCGGTTTATGATGAGGTGAAGGAGATGGTGTACACGCACGCCGCGCTGTGCGAGAGCATGAGATTGTACCCTCCGGTGCCCACGGACAGCAAGGAGGCCGTCAACGACGACGTTTTGCCGGACGGGACGGTGATGAAGAAGGGGATGATGGTGACGTATCACATGTACGCCATGGGGAGGATGGAGAGTCTTTGGGGTGCTGATTGGGCTGAGTTTAGGCCTGAGAGGTGGTTGGAGAGGGTTGAAGAAGATGGTAGCACTGGCAAGTGGGGGTTTGTGGGGAGGGATTCTTATAGCTATCCCGTGTTTCAGGCTGGTCCAAGGATTTGCTTGGGGAAGGAAATGGCGTTCATGCAGATGAAGAGGGTTGTGGCCGGGGTTTTGAGGCGGTTTAAGGTGGTGCCCGCGGTGGAGGAAGGGGTGGAGCCGGAGTTCATCTCGTTCTTGACCTCTCAGATGAAGGGTGGGTTCCCTGTGAAGATTGTGGAAAGGAAAGGGTTGACTGAGAAATGAGAAGCAGCGGAAGACGTAGAGGGAAACGACGTAAAAATAAGTAGATAGGCTGGGGCACGACTATCTTATTTGAGGTCAGATGTCAGTCAATGGTCAATGGGTGCTCTAGCCATTCTTGTATTTTGATTTTAGTGTCATAAAACTATTTATATTTCATTTGTTAAATTTATTAGAAAGAAATTTGGTATCAAGGTCAGAAAGTGGTTAGGTAATTTGAGGCGCTTAAATTAAGTTAAAAGATATAATTATTTCAACAAATAATATATATAAATGGTTAAGTTACATTTATCTTCTCTGAGATTTATGAAAATGTAACTCATATCCTCTTTAATTATCCAGTTTACACTCGCATCATCTGCTTGTCAAATTTTAAATATTTATATTATAGTCACACTCTTCAGTCACAGAATATCGTTAATAGACTTAGCAGAATGATAGTTTTATAATATTAATTATTTCTAATTAATAACATTATAAAAATACTCTTAAATTTAACCGAGCAAATAAAGATATTTTTATAATCTTATTAATTAAATATAGTTAATATCATATAAATAATGGTCACTTATTTTGAATCTAACTCTAAAAAGAAACAAAAATCTCATCTCCATAACATTTGCATGAAAAAAGTATCTCCTGAGCTTCTAAATTCTTTCAAAGTAGGTCAGCTCAAAATTGATTACCTTGTTGAGGCTTGATCTCTCAACGTACCTGTCACTCTTTTAAGCGTTGCTATGTTGCAGGCGAATCTTGATTCTGATTATTGAATTGATTTTTATTTTCTTTTTCACTACTATTGAAAATATTGCAACAGTTTTTTTCTATATTCTATGTTTGTGATTATTGTTAGGCGTGCTAAACAAGTCTTAAATGAATAATTACACACTAAATCTTGGCTCTATTGTGCTTTAACAGGTATAGACAATAAAATTGAGGGTGTTTGCTTCTGATTTTTTTCCAGCTCAGAATAATTTTTATCCCTTCAAAAAGTCATTTTTTTATATATTTGAATAATTTTTAAAAAGTAATTAGAAGCTCAAAAAATTAGTTTTTATTTTTCAATTAAATATAAATTTAAAATTTCATAATTATTTTTTAAAAATTTGAAATAAATACACCCTAATACCGAATTTATAAATACATGATTATATATTAAATCTAACTGATAAATCTTATTTTTATTATAAATATGTTTAAATAAAATATAATTTTTTTATCATGTCTAAATAAAAGGTATTAAACCGATCGTTGTACTGAATTTAGGGGGAAAAAAATGATGTTTGTGCAAGAATGTCAGGAGTTGTTTCTTCTACAAGTCCATGTCATGGAAAACTTTTTCTGGCTAGAACCACCAACAGATTATTAATCCGAGAAATGATACTCCTGTGCCAAAATACATACACCATGTAGTTATACTATCCTAAAGGACAAAAATGGACTATACAGGTGGTATGAATACAGAGGGATATTGTGAAAAAAAAAAAAGAAAAAAAAAAGGAACATGCAACTCTTATCTATCCCATTTGAAAAGCTTTCACTCTTTATGATTTTCTTGCTTATCTCTTTCACCCCCTCATAAATTTTGTTCTTGGTATCACGCAAGGAGAAATAAGAAGAGCAAAACTAGTTAACGTTTGCAGTGGCTCATGACTCATTTCATTCTCTCTCTCACCTATCAAAGTTTTCATTTTCTTTTCTCTTTATCAAGTTCTCTCTCTCATTCTTCATCATTCACATGAGAAGAAAAAAGAGGAAGCAACGTTCTTTCTTTCTTTCAGAAGTTGTTTATTCTCTTTTTCTTGTTTCTCTCTCTCACTTATTAAAACCTTCATTTTCTCTCTCTTTATTACATCTCTCTCTCTCGTTCTTCATCGTTCACATGAGGAATAAGAAGAAAAAGAATTTTCAACAACAAAATGAATTGAGAATGACTCTGCTAGAAGCTGAGATTTGGTGTTATTGTTGAAAACTGGAGTTGAAAAATTATAAATGTATGTTATGAAAAGTTGTAAACAATTACACAAAATATTGTAAACCAGTAGCAAAATATTGTAAACCAATTGAGGACACATACTAAACAGGTTGCTTAAAATTAGAGTTGAAAAATTGTAAATGCCTATTATGAAATGTTATAAACCAGTATGTAAAAAGTTGTAAACTATTGCATAAAATGTTGTAAATCAGTAGCAAAATGTTGTAAACTAATTGAGAACACATACTAAACAGGTTGCTGAAAATTAGAGTTGAAAAATTATAAATGCCTACTATGAAATGTTATAAATCAGTATACAAAAGTTATAAACTATTGCACAAAATGTTGTAAACCAGTAGCAAAGTATTGTAAACTAATTAAGGACACATACTAAACAGGTTGCCAAAAACTGGAGTTGAAAAATTGTAAATATCTGTTACGAAATGTTATAAACCAGTATTCAAAAAGTTATAAACCATTACACAAAATACTGTAAACCAGTAGCAAAATATTGTAAACCAATTGAGGACTATGTTTTCATAATTTTATAAATATAAAATAGACTTAAATATAATAATAAAATTAAATTTTAGTCATTAGCAATATATTTATTAGTCTTATTTGGTGCTTATATTGATTTGTTGTGGAAAAAAAAAGATCATTTATATATATTCACACGTACATATAACATCATTCTTAAAGACATAATCTAAGTTTAAAGATTTTAAAATTAGATTAAATAGAAAATTTAAAAATTTTAAAACTATACTAATAATATTGTATTAATAAAATTTATAACTATATTAATATAAAATAGAACTAAATAATTATATTTATTAATTTAGTAATGGGATTGTTGTGTTTAAGCACTAAATAAGACTAATAAATATATTGTTAATGACTAAATTTAATTTTATTATTATATTTAGATCTATTTTGTATTTATAAAATTATGAAAACAAAGAGTTCTTAATTGGTTTACAACATTTTGCTACTGGTTACAATATTTTGTGTAATGATTTACAAATTTTTGCATACTGATTTACAACATTTTGTATCAGGCATTTACAATTTTTCAATTCCATTTTTTAACAATCTGTTTAGTATGTGCCCTCGATTGATTTACAATATTTTGCAACTGATTTATAACATCTTGTGTAATGGTTTACAACTTTTTATATACTAGTTTATAACATTTCGTAACAGGCGTTTACAATTTTTAACTATAGTTTTCAACAACCTGTTTAGTATGTGTCCTCAATTGGTTTATAAAATTTTGCTACTAATTTACAACATTTTGTGCGATGGCTTATAACTTTTTGCTACTGGTTTACAACTTTTCATAACGCGTATTTATAATTTTTCAACTCTAGTTTTCAATAATAATAGCAAATCTCAGCTTCTAACAGAGCTATTATCAATTCGTTTTGTTGCTGAAAATTCTTTTTCTTCTTCTTCCTCATGTGAACGATGCAGAACGAGAGAGAGAAAAAAACGTAATAAAGAGAGCGAAAATGAAGACTTTGGTGAGTGAGTGAGAGAGATAAACAAGAAAAAGAGGTAAATAGCTTTCGAAAGAAAGAAAGAACATTGCTTCTTCTTCTTTCTCCTCATATGAATGATGAAGAATAAGAGAGAAAACTTGATAAAGAGAAAAAAAAATGAAAACTTTGATAGATGAGAGAGAATGAAATGCGTCATGAGCCACTGCAAATGTTAACTAGTTTTGCTCTTCTTTATCCTCCATGCGTGATGTCAAGAACGAGAGTTATGAAGGGTGAGAGAGATGAATATGAAAATCACACAGAATGAAAACTTTTCAAATAGGGTAGGTGAGAGTTGCACGCTCTTTTTTTTTTTTTTTCCTTTTCATTTTATACCCACAATGCCTCCCGTATCCATACCACCTGTATACCCCACTTTTATCCTTTATCACGACATAACTACATGATATATGTATTGTAACGTGAGTATCATTTCTCTATTAATCCCGATACAAAGGCAGTGAACCAGCCCATATTTTCCAAAGGCATTTTTGTAAGAGTGCTTTCTCAAGACATGATACTATTGACAACTGAGCTGATGTCATTTTAGTGCACGTATGAATTGAATCTTCTGATGTTCTATATTGGCTATAACATTGTCATGACTCTTTTCATTTAAAATATAGATTTAATTGGGAAATTATTTTTTTTATGGGTTTCAAATATATTATTATCAATAATATGACTAGCGTAAATGACATACATATGATTTTCTAAATCACGCAATAGCCGTGATTACCAACTCCCAATATAAAGGAAAACCACCTGCAAAAACAAAGCAGACCACTTGCAAAAAAACAAAGAAAACCCGCTGCATCACCTGCTGTGCCTGCGTCCACCAAATCATGCCACTTCTTTGATTTTAGAAATCTCGACTTTGGCAAGATTCGTTGCCCACAGACCATGCACGCATGCGAGCTGCCAGTTGTTGATAGCCATACATTTGTGAACCGGGGACCTGCGCACCATGCACGGCAGCTGGGAGCAGGGCCAGTGTCCAAGGCAGGGGGGCCAGCATCTGAAGCAACGAGGAGCTGCCACACAAGCGCGAAGTGCAGCACTGTCATTCTGTTATTATTAAAAATAGGGTAGGTAAAGGTATTTATATAATTTTATTAATTAAAAATAATTAATATTATAAAAATATCATTCTATTAAGTCTATTAATAGTGTTATATGAATAAGAAGTGTGACTGTAATATAAATATTTAAAATTTGACAAGTAGAAGAGGTGTGAGTATAAACTGAACAATTAGAGAGGGTGTGAATTGCATTTTCATAAATCTCATAGAAGATGAATGTAATTTAACTTAAATAAATTCAATAGTATTTGTGAATATAAATTAAAAGGTAGAACAAGTGAATATTAAATTGCATGACTATTCTCTGGTCCATTTTGCAAAGATGAGGCACCCCTAATACTAGCAGGAAGGGCATCAGTGTTCAAATTAGGAATCTAGTCAATTGAGGTTATGGCAATCCCACCTTCCCATCAAACTGGGCCAATCAGGCCACCCCGATGACTCATTGATATTACTCTTGAGCGGTAAGAGACCTGCCTATGGATAGTTGCTCGCGAACTAAGGATTCAATAATTAGGAGAATTTGATCCCATCACCATGGAATAGCCATGAGCTTAAACCTTGGACCCCACTATTTGTGCCAACCTCAGTTGGCTAGTCGGATTATTGTTGAGCTTTGGGGTAGCTACATTAGGCCTGGTATTTAGCGCCTAGAAAGGTCCTCCAAAATTGTGATGGAAACAGAGTAATTTCTAAGTAGTCTTTGACCAAAAAATATAATAATTTCCAAGTGGACACGAAAAGGAACCAATAAACGGGTGCCTCATGTTCATAATACTAAATCAAAATTGGGAGGTTCTTATTAGCCATTCTATCCGTGAGTCTAACCACTATGCGGATTAGTTCGCTAATCAGAGTCTTCCTTTGGACTATGGCATGCATGTCTAGCATGATCGCCCTCCTACTTTTTTGGCTGTTATCCGCGATTATGTTGTTGGAATTTCTTTGTCTTTGGCGCATGCTTGTTAATCTCTATTTTTCTTCTGTTGGGCTTTAGCCCTGTTGGTTTACCCAAAAAACTAGTGGGCGATTTCTAGTGTATAATATGCATACTTCTCAAAATCAGACTAGACTGGCTGTTCCAATCGGTTAAACTTGAAATCGGCGTGCTATCCGGTTAGGATATGCTAAAATGTCTGGAAATTTTAAAATCGGTTGAAAACCAATAAACCTGACCTGTTTTGGCAGTTCAACAGTTTCTGTAAATCATGCTTAAGGAAAAAAGGGAAAAAGGATGGGTCTTCTAGAGAGAAGAAGATAGAGGAACCACCACTGAGCTGTTGTCCAGCCACCACTGTCGTTGAGGAAGAACAGCCACCGTGAGAGAGGTTCATGCTTGTCGCAGTGCCGCTCCTATATGCCCAGCCACCGTCACTAGCTCGCAGTGTCTTCTTCAACCACTGCCGTTGCAAGTAGAGCTTCCCAGTGCTCGCATTTTGCTGGGAAGTGTCTCACGCCCAATGTTGCTTAAGCTACTATTTTGCTGTATGAAATTGTAATTTGTTGTTTGGTGTTAATGTGAAGGTAGCAGCTTTCTTTGTGTGCATCAGGAAGAAAGTAGAAACAATCAAAGTTTGAAGAAGCTAGGGTTGTTTTATTTAGTGGACCGGGTTGAACATTTTGGCCCAATTAATTCTTTTATTTGGAATAAATTTAAGGCGTGTTCTCCAGGGTGCCTATGGTACCAACATGAGATGGCCACATGAAGAGGGAACATGCGACGGTCAACTAGTCCACTAGAATGCTTTTGATTTTTTTCATTTAAAAAAAATAAACAAATTAGGATTTGTCAAATACTAGTTGGTCATCCACGTACCATGGATTATATATAATATGTAACTCTTATCGAAATTTTAAGATTTCTAAGAAAAACGTTAAAAAAATAATTGAGTTGATTATATTATGAATTTCGTATTCTTTTTACACAAAATACATGATCATTGTCATGATTATTGCAAGCGATAACTAACAAATTTTATGTTCATAATTATGTTTTCATAATTTTTAATACAATTATTTAGATTTACCATTTCTGGCAAGAATTATTAGAACACAAATATGCCATGAAATATATATATATTTCAACACTCCAAAGTTTCTCATTCTAAATATTTTGGATCAATCCATTCTATAGCTTTTCATTTTATTTTTTCAAAAATGAAAGTTTACTTATCAAAAAAGAAAGGCTCATTCCTAGTACAATATCCATTAATGTGTTAGGAGCATGTTTTGAGACCGGAATATCTTTTACCAGAGGAACTTTCATCTCACATCGCCTCAAAATAAAGCTATAATTTAAATTCTTTAAACAATAATAAAATTATGAATCCCACAGTTCTAGATTCTGTAGAAGTTAGAAGTAGTAACAACTTAAATTGCCCCCAAGAAGCAGTAAGACAATGCCAAAAAAAAAAAAAGAAAAGAGAACTAAAGTACATCTAGAACATACAACAAAAATCTCAAACCCAGCACCAGATCAGGATCATGTAAAATAACATGAGCAATAGTGATCCATAGTTCAAAATATAAAGTTTTACCTAATAGTTACAAATTCAAAGAAGTTCTACGTAACCAATAGAGCACATGAGCCATCATGCCAAATAGCCATCATTCACAAACAAAGTAATCAAAAAGATCCTTAGCTCTATCCAGCAACAAAGTTAACCAACAAAAGCTTTTAAAACCACCATACACAATACCAATTCAACAACTATCAGATGGCCCATATTTAAGACCAAAAATTACTCTAGCTCTACTTTTATAGCCTTCATTTTTTTTTTCCTTTGCATGGGAGTGATCAGCAGCCTCATTAAATTCTCACTTAAGATTTCTCTTCGCTGGTTTGAATGCAACAGGTCCAGGCTTTCAATTAGTGAAAGTTTCATTGAACATGGTAATATTAAATACCCCAAAAACATTCTTCTGCACCATTTATAAAAAACGCCCAATAATATGAGATAACTGCAAACAAAAAATGTCCAGTAAAATTAAGAAATTGCCTCAGCATTGAAAGCTTCCACATTTTTTCAGAAGGATGTGAGGTGCAGCTCTAATAGGTAAATCGTCTCCCAAACTAACAGCAATATCAGCTCCCAAACTAACTGAAACCCCATCTCCCATACTAAAAGGATTCACATTTCCTAAGGCCAATGAAAGAGTGAACATAGAAGTGAAAATAGCTTAATAATAAACTAAGTTAGCAAATTAATGAAACAAAATTTTAACCAAGTAAAATAGGCAAAGTTAGGAATTTTTCATATAAGATCAGCACCATTCAGAGAGAACATGGAAAGTTCCTATGGTGGTATCCTCGCAAATCCTCTTCACATGGAAAGTTCCATGGTATCTATTTGGAGATACAACCTTTGTCTCGATCTTAAATTTTCTTTTCCATCAGATCACTAAAAACCAAAGGATACGAATCAAACCTAACAAACTACATGTTAGCCAAAATTCACAAACAAAAAAATAGATCAGAACAAACATAGTTGAAAGAATATCTTAGGATTTTTCATGTGCTCTAGGAAGAACTCAGCACGTGATTTGCTGAAAAGAGAGGCACATTCACGTTCAAAAAGAACGAATATAGCAGTGCCAGTACATGTAGCATAACGCCATGTACCTTCCTACACAATAGACTTTACAGTCCCCGTTATAATAAAAGAACCACTCTAAAAATATAAAAGAATTGGAAATCAATGCACCTATCAATACAGTTTATAGTGCCTAACTCCCATCACATGTCCTGCAATTATTTACATAGAAATGGGCTACACCTTTACCATATTGGATGGACTCAACTATTAAGTCACATGATATGTTTAAGGCAGTGTTGTCAAATGGCGGCCATGGCGACGCCATGGCGCCATGGCGTGGCGGATTTTTGGTCTACCGCCATGAGCCGCCATTGACAACTTTGGTTTAAGGTAAAAATTATGTTACTGAACTTGTTAAAGCTCAAATGATTAGTATTGTCCTAGATTAAAAGGGATCTACAAAGATCATTATTAAGTCATCATCTTTTTATCACAGGGTGTAATTTAACTTAGGCTGAAAGTGACTATACATAGGTACATAAGTACGACATGTAATTAAAAGGAATCTACATAGGTACATAGCTACACACTTATTTACCGTGAGTGCTAATAGCTACATGTGTGAAGCCTGAATGAAGAAGTACAATCTTGATCAGCAGCCCTGGACCCTATTATTTCTTCAACCGTAGTAGATTTGGATCATAGTAATTATCATGGAAAAAATCATTATTACAGTAAATTCAAGAGAACATCAAAGGGATCATAAATCTTTTTTTTTTTTTAAGTACAAAAGCATATTAAAAGGAACACATAATTTTGCTTCCTAAAAGAAACACATTCTCTGTTAGCATTAGGAAACAACTCAACCTTTTTGTTGGCAATCTGAGACTCGATAGTAGTACGTGGGGTATGCATAAACTCATACTCCACACTAAGAGGAGGAGGTTCAGTGTAAATGTTGATATACTGGTCACAAGGCAGCCCATCCAAAGAAAATGCTACACCGATAAAAGAATGAAAAGAGAATTAATTGAATACATCCATAAAATCTGAAAATGACTTCTAGGCACATTAAAGTAGTATCAGATACCTATTATTAATTGTATAGCTTGTTCAATAGCAGGGTTGAACATAATTTTTGTGGCAAACATGACATTTTGTAGCCCATTCTTCCCTAATAAAAAGCAAGGTTAAATGTTGTGAGAATCAATTCATTTATAGTAAACAATGTAACAATAAAGAAAATGTTAAGCACATCTACACCTCAAAAGTTCTTAATTTTAACAGACTACAACACAACAACAATCAATTCCAAATCACCACCACCAATGTAAGACCACACCTGGTCAACATAATCCCCAAACAATGCACAGTCCAATTTCATAGTAAAATAAAGATAGAAATTAGCATTTTAGAAAACAGGGTATGAAAAAATGAAAACAGAGAAAGGATAACAATTTTGAAAACCATACTTGTTAGAGGTTAGTTCAATGATAGCCATTTTAGAGGTCTTCCTTTCTTTCTCATAATCTTTGGTTTGGGTCATTCCTGTCAATAACCCAACCACATCTACCACAAAATTAAAAAACAAAGCCAGAAGCAAAAAAGAACACCAAAACAACAAAGGGACTGTGGGAAAATATTTACCAATGAGATAATTAGGATTGAGTGAGTCATCGACAACCTCCTTGAAAGGAGTTGGAGACTCTGAATGCACAGGCATGTCAAGAAGCTCAGTTGTTGTAAGAGAGGAAAATCAATAGCATCCCCTTTCAATTAACTTAGGCAACAATTCCAAGACCAATGGTCTCCTAACAGTACAGTGGATTTTGTCTCCCTAAAATATTAAAAAAAAACTACAGATTAGTAAATTTAATAAACAAAGCAATAACTCCAAATAAAATAATAATAATTAGGGCAAAGGAAAAAAAAACTAAGATCACTAAAAAATAGCAAGTGTTAGAAGTCAAAAGCTAAATTAGAATATGAAAATAACACAAAATCAGATTTGAGAAAATTACCTAAAAAGTAACAACTTTCCAGTCTCTCAGTCAGATAATCCTTCAAAAAAATGAAAAATCTGAAACAAAAATAAACATTGACAAAATGGGAAGAACAAAAATAGAGAAAAGGAAAAATTTGGTATTAAGAGATCATGATGGAATGTAAGTGTTATATACATCTCCTCTGCAGTCTTAACTGAGCATGGAAGCTGTGAGTGATGAATGAAGACAAACCACATAGTAGGTGTGGTCAGAGAAGGTTTTCAGTGATGGCATATTGAGTACAAGTTTGGTTTCTCTATTTGGGAAAAATGGTTATAAAACTGGTAGGGTATCATTGTGTGTGGCTACTGCAAAGCCTCGTATACATGAGAAAAGCAATTAGGACACTAGGGTTTTGTGTTATGTCCGAGTGAGAGAGTATATGTAGTTATCCTCCATCTCGTGCATTCAAGACAACACTACCATGGTTGCCAATAGCCTAACAATTAGTATTTTACTTTTTATTCAAGGAATAGAAAATTCCAAAACAGAGCAACCAGTTCATGAACAAATTATTAAAAAAATTGATTACAAAAAAATTTTCAATTAAAAATTGATCAACACAATCTTAACAATGAACGAAAAAAAACACGAACCAAAAGAAGATGGTTAAGGAAGAGGTGGTGAAGGAGAAGAAGGGGAAGGCGCTTGCGAAGGAGAAACCACCATGACCACCACTCCTCTTTGTGCTTCCGCCATCACCACCTTCCTTGCCTTATCCAACCTCTGCCACAGCTCCGGTCAAGCCATTATAAGAAAAATCAAACAAACCCTAACTTTTTCAATACAAAATCCACAATAGGTATATCTAAAAAAAACACCTAGGTCAGAAATAGCCTAAAAATGGAAAGTCTGTAGCAAATCAGAAGAAAGTCACACAACTTTTATAGGGAGGAGCTTCAGTTAGAATTGGAAAACTCACCGTAAAATTGCTTCCATCGAGCCCTAATCGCATTTTCGCTTCCTTTGAGGTCGGTGATTTGCTGTTCATTCCGACGGCGGGGCTGAGCTCCGGCACTAGCCGGTTTCCTGATCAGCAACCCATTCATCAGGCGTGGCGAGCTGCGGCGAAGCACAAAATAATCATGGAGTTAGAAAGACGTGTGTCGGATTCCTGTGAGTTGCATCTCGGAAATCGCCATTGTGTTTGGGGAGGGTAAGGCGGTGAGTGACTGAGGTAAGACAGAGAAAGGAAAAAAGCTTGATATAGTTTGTGAATGAGAGAAATGGTGTCAATGCATTTGTGAATGAGAGAGACGGTAAGGTACTGAAAGGGTGGGTTAATGGCTAGGCTAAGACATATGGCCAAGTCTCACTTATGTATTTTACAAATGAAAAAGTTTCATTTTAAATGGATGTAGGTGAGCTCAATAGATCCACTTTTAAGATATGGAATAAAAAAGGGCAAAAAATTCACGGCTCAATATTGAGGTACAGAACTAAGATGAAGCAAGAAAGAGACAATTGTAGGTTTTTCCCAAATATAGCGTCGGGGGATACCCATTCTTCTTCCCTCTCTCCGATAACGTGTATCCACCATCACCGTCCCCAAGTGCCAGCTAGTTTTATAACTACCAACTCCAACAGGCCAAGTGCATGGGCTAGATCGCCCCATCCACCATCACCCTCTCAATGCCTATTACTAACACTTAGCAGCACCTTTTTCTTTGGAAAAAAAAAACTCAGTATTACTCACAAATTCCACCAAACACTCAAGACATAGCTTTTCCTTTGAACCAGTCTCCCCTTAAGACAATAATATGGGGGGTTGTTCAATTTTCAAAAGCAATACATATGAAATATGAAGAGATCGTGAAGGATACTTTTCCTGATCTCGAAGAAGTTAACCTTGGGCAGAGACCCATATCCATGTTCTGAAAAAAAAAGTTTATAAAACAGAAATTAAAACTAAAAGATAAAGACTTTTATGGCTTGTGTTGTTGCCATGTTAGTATTGTAACTTTTTTTTTGTTGGGGGGGGCTCTTTATGAATACTTCGCATTTTTATTTTTCGAGAATGATTATGATTAGTATTAAATATTATGTATGGCAACTTCACCTTAATAAAATAATATTTAAAATAAAAAAATAATGTTAAATATTTATCTATTACAACCTCGAGTAAGGTATTCTATCCTTAATAATAATATTACGTCACACATACATTAATTTTAAATAGTTTACACGGCAGTAGTTTAAAATCATTCCTATAATCCTTTGCAGCCTGTTTGATTTCCTTGAAGGGAATAGGGAATGGATTTTCTTTTTCTTAGGTAATTTTGGTGGGAAATTCACGTTTTGGGGCAAAGTTTTTCGTCTCCACACAGCTTCTTCACCTCTGGGCTCTCGGCTGGCACAGAGTAACGTCCCATAAAATGATCCGTTCTTATGAACTGGTTGACACTTAAACTGCAACAAAGAGGAAAGTACAGTGCAAGTTCCAACAATGCTGTTTGGCCTTTGGAGATTAACTAAAGGACCATATCATATTTAACAGACTTAGATTAATTTCTTCAATGTTAGATGACGGTTAACAAATCCCACCAACAACATTTGTGGTTAACTTGGGTGCTATGAACGTGGCAGCATAACCTAAGTGAAAACCATGTTCGCTGCCTAGCATCCATAATCTCCCTTTTAAAATCCTTTCACACGTTATATTTACTGTTTGTTTAATTCTTTACTTTTCTTCACATTAGTACCTGTTTTCTAGCACTCATAGCCATCAAAATATGATCTGTAAAATGATTTTAGGGTTATGGAATGACTTTTAAAAAACACTATTAATACCTAAAAAATTTAAAATGAGAGTTGTAACATATAAATATTTACCCCTCTTTACATTGTGTTCATCTATTTAAAGAAATTTAAAGATATCCCTTATCTTTTCCAAGGAGTATAGACTGAGGTGTTAAGAATGGGCAACCTATAGAAAAAAGGAGATTACAGATGCTAGGCAGTGAACATGGTTGTTAAGAAATCTTTAGTTCATTCCAAGGTTAGCACTTTGCTTACCACATTCCTAGTATATGTTATAGATATAGATTATATCATATCCAATTATCAATAATCAGATGCGTATTAGGGGAGTTGAGCGAAAGAAGAAATCATAGAAAAGGGAAAACCATTCCCGCCCAGAATCAAGCTTCAACAGAGATTGGAGTCCTACCCTACCTTCTTCTTCTTCTTTTTTTCGTTCATTTTGTTTCTTCCATAAATAAATTTGGGTCACTCACCCATGAACTACAACCATGCCTCCACCATCTTCCATTTGTTCCTTTTCCTAACAACTTCTTGTCATCCCAAAACCACCTTCATTATTCCCTCAACGTTTTTTCCCCCAAACCCAAACAAACAACCCCTGATCCTACTCTCCCTCAGATTGAGAAACCTCACTCCCCCAATCACAATCACTGTTTCCTCTTCAAAGGGCGGCGACAACAACAGCGGACCCTCAAACTGGGCCAAGTGGGTCCCCGTGGACTCCCTCGCCGCTGATAAGGTCCTTAGGCTAATCTCTGGCACCACTGCCAGCCCCATTGGCCAGTTCGTCTCCTCTCCCACCACCTTCCTTCACTCCATCGACCCTCGAGTCAAATTGGTCAATCAAGCAAAGCTCATAAAAATTCAAAAGCCATCATCTATCTATATCTCCATCGTAAGACTTTTCAAAACATTTCAGCTAATCAAAACAGCTTAGACCATGTCCACCCCCTATTTGTCAGTCATCTTCCATTGTGAAATAACAAAAACCTGATTGAACATTGCCCAAGGTTAGCACTTTGCTTATTTTCATGTTGTTAGTGTTTGCCCAAGGTTAACATTTCCGTGCAAAGCATGGGTTCTTAATCCTCTTTGTCTATTAACTTTTCAAATTCACCAAAAGAAACATAATTCAATACCATTGTGAATTGTGTAAGTGAAGATGCATGGTGTAAAGAAAATTCCTTAGTTTTGCACAAAAGAAGTTTCTATCACTGAATCTAATAAACAAAAGGGTTAATAAAAAATCCTAAACTGAAAAATGAACCTTCAACAAATGTCAAACTTTGTTCAAAAGGGTCTTGATTCCACATGCTAAATACCCAACCCTTTAGCATACTCCAAAATGAAATAGAAGGTCTTTGACAACATAAAAGAATGACAATGAAGTTCCAGATTACCCAAAAAAAAAAAAAAACAATGAACAAAGATAATTCTTATCATCACTCTTATTACCTTTTATGTTCGTGGTGTTGTGGATAGTCTTCTTCACCCCTCTTGGAGCACTAAACCCACCATAGGTCATATGTTTCCAACAAAAAGGCCTTAAAATTGAAGGTCGAAAGCCACCATTGCTTACCTCTGAGGAATAGCGTTGGCAGCATAGTATTAAAAACCGGACTAGACCGGCTGGTTCAACTGGAAAACCAGTGAACCGACAACTTGACCGGTTCGATTCACTTATTGGACCGGTTCTGCATTCAACTCGGTCAAACTAGGTTTGACTCGAGTTGAACCGGGTAGCCAAATCGGACCAGTTTTGAAGGCAAGGAAATTTTAGAAATTAATTCTAAAATACCAAACATGGGAATTGAACCCATGACTTGCCAATGAAAAGTATGAGCCACTACCACTAAGCCATCATCTCTCTTGTTATAATATGTGCTTTTAATTATATATATCATATCTTTAGTTGTTAAATTGTATAATTCTAAAATTTCAAGCATGAGAATCAAACTTATGTCTTTCATGTAAAGAGTGTGAATCACTACTACTAAGCCACTATCTCTCTTGTGATGATATGTGCTTTTAATTGTATATATCATATTTTTTAAATTGTATTTTTATATATTTATTTAATTAAAACCGGTTCGACCGATTCGACCAATGACCCATTGGTTGAACTAGTAATCCAGTGACCCAGTACTTTGACCGAGTCGATCACCGGTCCGATTTTTAATACTATTGTTGGCTGTTATGAACAACCGTAAAGCACATATGTTCCCTGTAAATAAGCCATAATATAATTTGTGACTGCCATAAAGATAGGTAAAAACTGAAAAGAATAATTCCTCTTTTAGAAAGCGAAAATTTGTTGCCTGTTCTAGAAGTGCATTTTAATTACTATGCAAACGCAATTTCACAAATACCACTTTCCAATTAACGGTTGAGGTTGAGGAAGAGAAAGGAAGAAAGGAACCTTCCAATGCCTTCAATGATAGGTATTCGGCCATGGTTCCTCTTGTAAAAGAAATCCGAAGGAGTCACGTAAGAGCATATCTGCGAGGAACGCAGCGGCTCCGCGTTGAAGGGTTCCTAACAAAACAAACGGAAATATAAAATTCCATATTTCATTTAACATATGAAACAATATGAAATTTGGGAATTAATTAATTAGTTAAAATAAGAGCCATGCCTTGGCGTTAATTTGAAGGCGAGGGGAATGCTTTTGAAATTCAACCTCCAAATTCGGATTTTTTCATGGCAACAATAGGTTTGATCTGAGGGGCATGCTTGCGCAACCACTTTCCAACCTCCATTTCGCTCTCATCCATGCTTCTCGCCGCCCGATCCGCAACCGTCCCACTTCCTTCCGGCGAGATGTCAGCCCAACGTGCCCGCCATCGCCTCATCCTTCCGCTCGGCCGTCTGAACATCCCTGACCATGCAGATGCTGATCCCGCCACAGCGCTCTTTCCTCACCCGGTGACGGTGCTCTTTCCTCAGCCGTTGATGTCCGGCGGCGATGGTAGCGGTGGCAATGCGGAGTCATGTCCGGCAGTGATGTGACTCGAAGTCATGCGAGTTAGCTTCCGCGTCGGTGATGTCGGAGTCGATTACAGCGGTGACAATGCGGAGTCCTGTCCGGCGGCGGTATGCCTCGATGCAGAACCATATGTGTACTAGTATCTGTGGCGCCTTGGTAGAATGGATCTCTTCCTCTTTTGTTTGGTGTGGGTGGAAAGTTACTAATAAATTCATTGGATAAGTTCAGTCACACGTTCTTGGCCATAAGGTTAAGGGTTTATGACTAAAAATGGCTGGGAAAGTGTAGGAAATTTTAATAGAAGTAACACGAAACAGAGGAAGAACCACAGTTTTGATGAAAGTGATAAGAAAATCATCGCATTGAAGGGGCTGGGAAGCAGAGGAAGTTTTGATCTAATAGCATCCATCTAGACATACGGGAAAATGAAAAGAACGTGTGGGTGTTAAGATGTATGGCTATGTAGTTCAAAAGAGATGAACGTGGATAGGTATGTGGCTACCGGAAGTTTTATTTGTAAACAATTTTTTATTTTAAATTTTTAACAGTTGTGAACTGATTCAAAGACGGAAGGGAATAGAGTTGAGACAAATTAATATATATATATATAAGGACTTGAAATCAAATTTTAATAAGACTAGGAGACACAAAAAAATAATTTTTTCTGGAATCCTCTTTATTTAATGGTATAGGTCAAGAATTAGAAACATACTTATAGGCTCTGAAAAAACTATCATCAGAATTTAAAATATTTGTATTATTCAATCAATATCATTAGTAGAATTTTTTATTTTCCTCGAAATGTAATTAAACTTTAATAAATATTTATTTATATATATATATATTTATAAACATATATTTTATTATACAGCAGTTGAAAGCTTTAATTGAATCGAAAATTAAACCTCTAAACCTCTAGATTAATACCTAATTCAGTTCAGCATTTGGTTCAATTTTACAACCTTGATAATATGTACCTGCTCTCGACGAACGCAATATTGGTTCAGACCAAAATGAAAAGAAAATTAAAAAAAAAACGATACTGGTTGCGTCTTACCTGTGATCGACAACACAGATGGGGTTTGCATATCTAGAGAGACTAGCGAGAAACCAATACGACCCAGGGGCTTTAATCGTGTACTAGGTATATAAGATTATATATAAAAAATAAAATATTAGTAGAATATAAAAGTAAAAAATAGTATCAAATTACGGTGAAAAGAAATAATAAATATTATTAGATAAATTAAAAATTAAAATCACTAACTACATATCTCTACGGTACAAAAATTAAATAAATCAAATAATAATAAAACAGAGCATCGTACAAAAAAGCAAAAATAATATTATATAAGATAAATATATAAAATAAGCTATAATTAAAAACAATTATATGGTATGTAAATCATTACTTGTATGATAATATACTTGTTAACCTATTTTAGGGCTATGATTCTACTAGGGAAAAAATGCTTGTCCTCTTTATATGTCTATAACATCATATTATAACTAATTGTATCAATTATAGATATTATTAACATATAATATTTATGGGACACAGTATTAACATAATATATATACATACATATATATATATATATATATATATATATATAAAAAAATCTATATCTTGAACTCTCAGCTATTGAGTATAAGATCAACAAAATTAAAGAGCAATTAAAAGTTTTAGCTGCCTAATTCCCCCTGTCTTTCATTCTCTCCGTAACGATCCGAGCGCAAGTGGTATCAGAGCCTAAATCGCGGGAGAGGTATAGGTATCTAGTGTTACTTTTGATGATACAAGTTTCTTCTGATTGTTTCTATTACTGTCAATTTATCACTGTCTTTAAGTTATGTTATTTAGCTTTCTGAGCAAGTTATAGCTGTAAGTCTGGATCAGAGTCAAGTGTAGCAGTGAGAGCTGTGTATACGTTGGTCAGCCCAGATAGTGGTCCCAGCAGTAAGGCCCAGAGATGAGGCAGTGAGTCCGTTGGTCAGCTAGGGTGGTCCCGTAACATAAAACTCTGGTAAGATTCATGGCTAGACTTCTTAGAACGTTAAGTAACTTAAACTTAGGAAGAAATAATGAGATAATAGTTAGAACAAATAATGAATAAGCTTCATCTAGTAGCAATAATAATAATAATCCCTCATCAGAGTTACAAATAGCTAGAATAGAAGAAAGATTACATAATTGGTCTATACCAATAATAAGAAAAAATGAAATATATAAAAGTCAACATTTTTGGCAATAACGAGATGAAGAAATACATATGTTAGAATATAGCTATTCAGGAACTAGTAATACTAATGTCATAAATATTTTAGAAGATGAAAAGCTTAGAGAACATAAAGAAAAAGGTTTTAATTTTATACATATAGAATTAATACAAGTAGCAGTAAAACCAAACTTTAAGGTAGGAGTAAACACTCCTATATTAACAATTTTGAGAGATATAAGATTTAAAAAGTTTGAAGACTCGTTAATAGCCACATTAGAAAGTAATTGTCATGATGGACCGGTTTTCTTTAACTGTTATCCAAACTTTGCAATGAATATAAATAATGATTATACCCTAGAAGCTATAAAATTATATGTAAAAACCCCTGATGATATAATAGATGAAAAATATGATCCACTCCAGATAATATATAGGATATATTATAAGATTACGAAAATAGATTATAATTTCAGAGCTTTAAAACAATCCCCTAAAGATGAAACTATATTAGTACAAGCTAATCTAAGAAAAATAACTGTACAAGTTTCTAAAAAACTTAAACATTCAGAAGTTATAAAGCATGTTCCGGAAGAATGGTTATTAGAAGATATTGTTGAACCAAGTAAAATAGAAAATACCCAAGTTAGAGAAATAATTCAAGAAGGAAATACTATCAGGCTTAGGATGAACAGATCACAGTTAGTAAGAATAAAAGAACCTCAGATAATTAGACCAGAAACTTCTAGAAATTCAATAGATAATTCAACTATTAATATTGATTTAGTAGGAATAAATAATAACAGAGCTAGAGTTGCAACCCCAATTTATGAAGATATTCAGTATTCTCCAACAGCTTCACAAATATTAAATACCCTAACTATGAAAGAACCCTTTGAGATAGATAAAGCATGGATAAGAGAAGATTTTGAAGCAGAATATAATAAGGATATTAGAGAATAGTTTTTTAAAACTTTCAGTAGATCAGAAACAGAAGATATTAGAAAAGCATTTTATGATTATTTACAAGAACATTAAATTAATTTATATTTCTTTGATTGGTTAACAAATATTTATAAGAATGATAAAGTAAAAGAATTCTGCCCTTTAGTAAAAATAACAATAGCTTGGGAAACAGTTAATGGAGAAATAATAGAATCAGAATATTCTCCAAAAGAAAATGTAAAAGTAAAACTATCAGAAAACACTAACATAGAAATGGCAAAATATAAAGACATTACCACTGAGACAGGAAACATAGAAAAGAATGATATAAGAAAAATTCATCAACAATTAAATTATACTAATACTGTATTAAATATCATGGGAAATCAATTAAAAAAAATTGAAGAAAAAGCTGAAAAAAGTAGTACTAGCACTAGTATAGTGAAAAATAATATAATACCAAGGCTAATAGAAACTCCAATATATAAGATAGAAAGTAAGTCAGGAATATTATTAAAACCTAAAAGATTAGAATCTGATATAGAAGAGATAAAAGAAAAATTAAAAAACTTAAATCTTAAAAAAGAAATAAATGCTTTAGAGGTAATGAGACTAACAGCCCATAGTGGACGAGCCCAGCCAAAAACTAGAAATTATTATCCTAGAACTACACCAGTTGATATAGGATATGAAGAAAGAGGTATGCAATATCAAAATACATATTCAAGCGGAAATATAGGAGAATGGAATATAGATGGGATGAGTGAACAAGCAGTTTTAGATGCAACGTGTCAGATGACTATGTTTGCCACGGCATTAAAATCAAATGGCTTATCAGATAAAGAAGCAGCTATAATAATAATACATGGATTTACAGGACAATTAAAAGGTTGGTAGGATAATTTCTTAACAAGCTCAGATAAAGAATTAATTTTGAATAATGTTAAACAAGAAGGAGCAGAAATAATACAAGATGCGACAACAACTTTATTAGTATCTATCATTAAAAAATTTATAGGAGATCCTAGTGTTTTTAGAGAACGAATAGGAACTCAATTACTAAATTTAAGATGTCCAACAATGTCGGATTATAGATGGTATAAAGATATATTTATGTCTAAAGTAATGATGAGAGGAGAGCTAATAATGCATTTTGCAAAGAAAGATTTGTAGCAGTTTTACTTAGTTTATTTGCAGAAAAAGTCATACAAAAGTTACAATATCATTTTGGAAATCAAATCCCATATGAAGCCTTAACCTTTGGTCAAATACATAATATTGTGATAGAAACAGGAATGGAAATATGTACTGATATGAAGTTACAAAATAAAATTAAAAAAGAAAAAATAACTAATAAAAGAGAACTAGGAACATTCTGTTATTAGTATGGATTAGATCCCATAAGAGCCCCTAGTAAACAGCATAAAAAACAGATTAAGAAGTTACATAAATACGTGCCAAAATATACAAGATCTAATAATCCTCCTAGGAAAAATTATCAAAGGAAAAATATATAGCAATCTCCACCAGTTTATTATAATAAACCCTATAATAAAATTAAGAAAAATACCAGAAGAATGTTAAGAAAGAAAATGTGTGCTGGAAGTGTGGAAAACTAGGACACTATGCTAAGAATTGTAGAGTACAACAAAAGATAAATGAATTAACTAATGAAGAATTAAAACAAACATTATTAAGAATATTTATTAATTCTGAATCTGAAAAAGAATTTACGAGTGAAGAAGATGCTGAAGATAATGAAATACTCCAATTAGATAATAAGACTTCAGAGGGATCAGAATTAGAAGATGAAGAAAATTATTGTTTAGGATCAGGTCCATGTAATTGTGAAAACTGTACAGAGAAAACGTTAAATGTTTTAACTAGTGATCAAACATCTACCTTAATATCTATAATAGATGAACTAGGAGATTCACCATTAAAAGAAGAATTTCTACAACAATTAAATTCATTAATATCTAAAGAAGAAAATCAGAGAAAAGAAATACGACCCACAGAAATGAAAGATGTTTATAATAGATTTGAAATGCCTAAAGAAAGTATAACTGTAAAAGATTTGCAAAATGCGATTAAAAATCTTAAGCAAGAAATTTCAGAAATAAAAGAACAAAATATTACTTTGGAATATAGGTTATTGAAATTAGAAGGAGAAAAAATAATTCATACTCAGAAATCAAAAGCCGTAATTATAAAAGAACCAGAAGCAGAAGAAAGTTCTACCCCCTTTATTAACATATTAAGCTTAATAACAATGCATAAGTGGTGGACAAAAATCACTTTAATTGTTAAAAATAAAAGATTTGAATTAGTAGCCTTAGTAGATTCAGGAGCTGATATAAATGCAATACAAGAAGGAGTAATACCAACAAAATATTATGAAAAATCAACTGAAAAAGTAGCAGAAGCTAGTGGAACAGGATTAAAAATTCAATATAAGCTTTCCAATGCTAAAATCTATAAAAACAAAGTTTGTTTTAGAACATCCTTCGTATTAGTAAAAAATATTATCAATACTATAATATTAGGAACCCCTTTTATATGTTTATTATATCCATTTTGGACAACTGAAAAAAGAGTACAAACTCATGTTATACTTGAAACCCCAGTTCTTTTTGAATTTTTAGAACCCCCTAGAACTAAAGAACTAAATATGTTACAAAAAGCCTCCATATCAACAGAAGAATTAATTGAACAAAAACATAAACAGATTAATCTATTAAATAGAGAAATTTATTATAAAAAAGTAGAAGAACAGATTGAAAATCCTAAAATACAAAATATGATAAAAGAATTTGAAAAAATGATAGAGAAAGAAATTTGTGATACCAACCCCATGGCTTTTCACCATCGAAAAATTCATGAAATATCTTTACCATATGAAGAAGGATTTAAAGAATCTGATATACCAACAAAAGCTAGACCCATACAAATGAATGAAGAATATTTAAAATATTGTAAAAAAGAAATACAAGAATATTTAGAAAAAAGGATTAATAAGACCGTCTAAATCACCCTGGAGTTGTTCAGGATTTTATGTTATGAAAGCATCAGAAATAGAAAGAGGAGCCCCTAGATTAGTAATTAATTATAAGCCTTTAAATAAAGTCTTAAGATGGATAAGGTATCAATTACCAAATAAGCAAGATTTAATTAAAAGATTATATAAAGCTAATATCTTCTCCAAGTTTGATATGAAATCTGGATACTATCAAATCTCTGTAAAAAAGGAAGATAGATATAAAACAGCCTTCGTAGTGCCTTTTGGACATTATGAGTGGAACGTAATGCCTCAGGGACTTAAGAACGCCCCAAGTGAATTTCAAGAAATAATGAATAATATCTTGAATCCATACATGGAATTTTCCATTGTTTATCTAGATGATGTACTAATCTTTTCTAAAGGAATCAATCAGCATAAAGAACATTTGAATAAATTTATTCAAATAATAAAAGAGAATGGATTAGTCATATCAGCTAAGAAAATGAAGATATTCCAAATTAAAGTAAAATTTTTAGGATATGAAATATATCAAGGAGCTTTTACACTAATTAAAAGATCAATAGAATTTACAGATAAATTCCCAAATGAAATAAAAGATAAAAAATAATTACAAAGATTTTTAGGATGTTTAAACTATGTAGCAGATTTTATTCCTAATATCAGAACTATTTGTGCCCCATTATACTAGTCTCTTAGGAAAAGTCCTCCTCCATGGGATGACGAAATGAGCCAAGTCATCATAAAAGTTAAGAGTATTGTTAAGAGTCTTCCTTGTTTAGGAATACTAAACCCTTCAGCAGCCTTGATAGTTGAAACAGATGCTTCTGAGCTAGGTTATGGTGGAATTCTTAAACAAATTCTCCTAGAGTCTACAAAAGAGCAAGTCGTCAAATATCATTCAGGTATTTGGCATCCAGCTCAGCAGAAATATTCGACAATTAAAAAAGAGATTTTATCTATAGTACTATGTATTACAAAATTTCAAGATGATTTATTTAATAAAAAGTTTTTAGTACGAACTGATTGCAAAGCAGCCCCTCATGTTTTACAAAATGATGTCAAAAATCTTGTTTCAAAACATATCTTTGCTAGATGGCAAGCGATTTTATCTTGTTTTGATTTTGAAATTATACACATAAAAGGAGATAAGAATGCTCTTCCACATTTTCTTCTGAGAGAATTGTTGCAGGGCTTTGCCTAGAATGAGCCAAAGTCCAAACACAAGAGATAATTATAGTCCCCCACGGAACCATAAAAAAGAATCTGTACCAGCTTCATCATTAAAGCCTTTGACTATGTCACAGGTTGTTAAAAGCTCAATGATATCAAGTAGTAAAAGCGATATTGATAAAAGCTCTACTGATATATGCTCTCAAAAATATTCGACACCTCAACTAGTCAACCTTTCTCAATTATTCCTTACCAAGCCCACATATCAAGATTACCCTTATATCGAAAAACCAAATTCACTACCTGTAATAGCCATTGAAAGAGAGTGGTTTACCCTAGATAGGAAAACCATGTATAAACACATATTCCCTAAACTATTTCACTATGTACTAGTTCACCTTCAAAAAACCCACAAGTTTTATGAATATATCCTAGTTGATACCGATTCAGCTAAATAACCCATGTAGTAGATAAAAAAGACCTTAGTAGAATTTCCCATTCCAAGCTTAAGATGATTAAGATCCTAACTTTAAAAGATTGGAACTAACCCCTTTACCAGCCTAGAGAGTTTACCAGAGAATTTGAACCCCTGTATTATAATTATTTTGATTATATAGAAGCCTGGAATCATGTATTGGACTTTTCTCCAAACCCCCATTCATGGTTCTTTTGGTTTAAAAAGGGAATTTCTTTACAGTTCCCTAAACGGTTTCTTAGATGGTTTTTGGATTTCGGTCCAATTCCAGCCATATTTCCAAAAGAAGCAGTAATGAGTTATGAATATTGGAAAGCCAAGACCTCATTTATACCAGAAATGAAGATGATCTCATTTATTGCATGTTTAGGAATAACCCGGATAATGCAATGGGATTATAATTCAACAAAAATGGAAGAAGATAGCAGCATTCAGTATCTTGTAAAAATTATTAAAATTCGATGGTGGGGAAACTTTGATCTTAATTTAATCAGTAAAAAGGCTATAGACACATGGATAGCCATATCACATAAAAAAAGAACCTCTTCATCCACTATCTCTCCAAGTACTTCTAAGATCAGTGACAGCAAAAAAGAATCCCAATTTTTAGCTCAGAAGAGACAACTGATGGCAGCCTTAGCAGCAGCCACGTCAGAAGAAGAGATTCAAGAACATATTAAAGCCATGTCAGCCAAACTAGACGAAGACGAAGAAGTCAGTTCAAGCCCGGGTCATTATTTTGAAGACACTGAAGACCAGTACAACCTTTAAAAAAAAGCTTCAAGATAAGAATCTCTAAAAGCAAGTGTCGGCAGCATCTCCTAACAGTAAAAGCAGAAGACAACAAATCCACAATTATTTCAAGCTTTGAAGTAAAGCAAAAACAATCCGCAAAAGTCAAAAAGCCTAAGATTGCTTTGATGTAAAGATAAAGGAATCATAATTGTAAATAGCTCCATTATTGGTGTAATAGTAGCCAAGTTAGGTGAAATAGGAAATAGAGCCTTCTTATAAAAGTCAATTCCCATAACAGAAGAAGATCATCGACAGAAACAATTGGGAAAAAACATTGCGAAAAAATTATCCAAAGAAAAATCTCTCTAAGCCTTAAGTTTGAGTGATAGTTTACACTACCCTCATACCCAAACAACCTTTGTATCCCCTTTGTACCAGCTTTGGAAGCATTCAATAAAAGTTCTCTGAAATTTATCAGCATATTTTCTTGTAAGTTTTATTCATACTTTATGACTCTTCCTTATGCTTGTAAGCTTAAGAAAATTATCAACGTTCTGAAAGCTGATTTAAAAATAGTTTCAGATCGCATAACCTAAGAAGAAGAAAAAGAAAATAAAAATTTAAACTTGTTACAAGAATTATAGCTTGAGTTATCTAGAATTTTACAGCTTTTAAATACTCTTGATCCCTTTCTAGAAGTTTTAAGCAGAGGATAAAATGGTTTCAGCTTATGTTTGTAGATATGCTTTATTTCGTATCAGAAAGCATCAAAAACAAGTTTTAGATACTATAAAACTATTTGAAGATGAACATTTTCCAGGAAATCAAGTTTTATTAGATCGATTATATGATATGTATATATTTCTAGATAAAAAAGAAACTGAAATTAAAAGGAAAGCCACTATTTTAAGCCATTGTTAAATGTTTTCAGCCTACTGTTTAAGGTTAAGATTAAGAAGATTAAATCAATATTGGTTTAGAGTTTTACAAGAGATATTTCAACTAGAAAGATTACAATGGACTTTCGCAACTAATATAAGAATTAATAATCTATATCTTGAACTTTCAGCTATTGAGTATAAGATCAACAAAATTAAAGAGCAATTAAAAGTTTATAACGCAGAGAATGAAAGACAGGGCGAATTAGGCAGCTAAAAGTAGAAGTTTCTATTGAACATGGTCGTGTTGAAATATATAATTACCTGACTTGTCTAAAGGTTGCAGATTTAAACGGAACAACTGATAGTATGTTTTTTTTTTTCGGTCAGGAATTGATAGTATGTTTGGAATAACTTGGGAGACTTTGAAATTGATTTTGAGACATTAAATTTGATTTTTATCTATTTTCAACATATAAAGTTTATTGGATTATATCATTTTTATTTTTTAATATTTATTTTATTCAAAAATATTTTATTTAGATGAAATATAAAAAAAAGGAAAAACTCATTCATATTGAGAAAAAGAGAGCTCGATTCTTTGTGTTTGGAATGTTGTTAGCAATTACACAAACATTGCTTCGGTTAAAAAATAAATAAAATAAATCTCTTCAAAATCAGAACCTATTAAAATATTTCTTTCATTTCACAATAACAGTAAAAAACTAAACAATACACATAGTAAAGAAAACAAATAAATATTTTGGTAAATATAAAAAGTTATATGAATTGATAAAAGATTTAATTAATCCACCAATCTCTATGGTTTCACCAAATTTTCAATTGGATCCCTATGTTAAAAATAAATATTTAATTGGGTTTCTGGTCCCATCATCCGTTACAAAAATGTGAGAGTCTAGAATATTCTTTTACTATAATTTTGTATTGAAAAAATTCCACATATTCTAGGAGTGTCTGGTGGGAATGGAGCCCGGTCGAGATGAAATAGAGCCTGGCCAATGAGAAATAGAGCTCCACTTTCTCCCAATCGATATCATTTTTTCAAAGTGAGAGACTAAGTCCTATTTCCTATTGGGAAATAGAGCTCAGTCAAGAATATAGAACTCGATCAATGGGAAATAAAGTTCGGCCAACATGACACAAAACTCGACTAATGGGAAATAGAGCTCGGCCAACATGATGATCGGTATTCTATTTCCTATTGGTCGAGCTCTATGTTCTGTTAGCCAATCTCTATTTCATCTCAGCCGAGCTCCATCCCCACCAAGTGCTCACAAGATATGTGGGATTTTTTTTAATATCAAATTATTATAAAATAATATTATGGAAATATTCTGTTAACTCTTACATTTTTATAACGAGTGATGAGATCAGAGACCCAATTAAATATATATTTTCAATATAGGGATCCAATTGAAAATTTAATGAAATTATAAGGACTGGCTGGTTAATTAAACCTTGATAAAACTAACTATCAATGTCTAGTCATTATTATTAATCTTAATAAATATATTCAATACTTAACTAATATATTTATATTAAAGATATAAATAAAAAAAATTAATATTACCTAATTATTATAAATTAATATATATTCTAAAATATCAAAAGTTAAACTTTGACAATTGGTATCAAGGGAGACAATATATTTAATTGGGGCTGACTTTGGCCCTCATTAATTACACCTTCAGTCCAAAATTCCAGCCATCAATCAAAATCATTGGATAACCCAATCCAAGTGTGAACAAAAGCAACAGAACATTTCTCCCTTCTCGTTGAGTTTTTTTTTTTTTTTTTGGTTACAATGGTGGGAAAAATTAAGGGATGATATTTTAATATTTAAAAAATAAATATTTATGAATATTTAATTAAATTTAAAAGTAAAAAATTAAAATTTATATTTTTAAATAGAAATTACATAAAATTTAAAAGTAATAGGTTAGAATATAAAATATGATCCAACTGTGGCTATTATTAATTGAAAATTTCGCACATGATTAGTTGTAAAGACAAGTGATTGGTCATTGCATGACTCTTAAGTTTGGCATTTTATCTTTGGCACCACTAAGCAACTCGCTGTGTCTATATACCTAAAATTCATTGCTCCAGTTTACACGCTGAACGCACAACAATGATTCAGATAATTTTACATTTGTTGCCCCCTTTCTTCCTTTTCTTCTTCCTTCCCTTGCTCTTCTTGTTCTTCTTTAAGCTAACATCTTATGGTCCCACGAACAAAGAGGAACCACCTTCTTCTTCTTCTGCCACTTCCATCCCAAAGTCTTACCCACTGATTGGCTCCTACTTAGCCTTCAAGGCCAACGCCCACCGCCGCATACAGTGGCTCTCCGACATCGTCCTCACCTCCCCCTCCGCCACCTTCACCCTCCACCGCCCCTTAGGCCGCCGAACAGTCTTCACCGCCAACCCCACCAACGTACAACACATCCTCAAGACACAATTCCCCGTTTACCAAAAAGGCCACACCAATTTCGACACCCTTTACGATTTCCTCGGCACTGGAATCTTCAACACCGACGGCCACAACTGGAAGTTCCAGAGGCAAGTCGCCAGCCACGAATTCAACACCAAATCTCTCCGCAAGTTCGTCGAACAGGTGGTAGACGCCGAACTCTCCCACCGCCTCGTCCCCATTCTCGCTTCGGCCGCAACATCCAAAGAACAAATCCTTGATTTCCAAGACGTACTTCAGAGATTCGCGTTTGACAACATCTGCAAAATCGCGTTTGGATTCGACCCTGAATACCTTACGCTGTTGTCAGTGGAGAAAAGCAAGTTCGCGGAGGCTTTCGAAGACGCGACGGAAATCAGCAGCAAACGCTTCCGCGAACCTTTTCCCCTAATATGGAAGGTCAAGAGGAAACTCGACGTGGGATCGGAAAAGCGGTTACGAATCGCGGTCTCTGAAGTGCGCGAGTTTGCGAAGAAGCTTGTGAAAGAGAAGAAAAGGGAGGTGGAAGAGAAGACATCTTTGGAATCAGTGGACATGCTTTCGCGGTTCTTGAGTTCGGGTCACTCTGATGAGGACTTCGTGACGGACATAGTCATAAGCTTCATATTGGCCGGGAAGGACACGACATCGGCGGCGCTGACTTGGTTCTTCTGGTTGCTGTCGAAGAACCCACGTGTGGAGAACGAGGTTGTGAAGGAAATCAATGAAAAACCCGAAGCACTTGTGTACGATGAAGTGAAGGAGATGGTTTACACGCACGCTGCGTTGTGCGAGAGCATGAGGCTGTTTCCCCCGGTTCCGTTGGACGGCAAGGTATTAGAAATGAGTTAGTTACAAGTTATTGAGTCAATCATCAAGTACTCCATCAGTCCAACAATAACCATAATTTTTCATTGTCGAGATGAAAAATTACTGTTGGTCGAAGGGAGTAGTTAATTATCTATATTTTGTATAATGATAATCTTTTCTCCACTTCCTCACTTCTGTGTTTAGGAGGCAGCGGATGACGACGTTTTGCCGGACGGGACGGTGGTGAAGAAGGGGATGACAGTGACGTACCACGTGTACGCCATGGGGAGGATGGAGAGTCTTTGGGGTGCTGATTGGGCTGAGTTTAGGCCTGAGAGATGGTTGGAGAGGGTGGAAGAAGATGGTAGCAGCAAGTGGGGCTTTGTGGGAAGGGATTCTTATAGCTATCCTGTGTTTCAGGCTGGTCCCAGGGTATGCCTGGGGAAGGAAATGGCGTTCATGCAGATGAAGAGGGTGGTGGCTGGGGTTTTGAGGCGGTTTAAGGTGGTGCCCGCGATTGAGGAAGGGGTGGAGCCAGAGTTCATCTCGTTCTTGACCTCTCAGATGAAGGGTGGGTTCCCCGTGAGGATCCAAGGAAGGGTTGGTTGATGTTAAAACTTTAAAGCAAGAATACTTCCTCTCCTTCATTTTTTCGTTTTCTTTCTTTTTTGGCTTCTTTTGGGATGAGATGAACCATTCAAGGCGACAATGCATGGACTGGTTGTTGGATTGACTCTTAGTGGCTGACCAAAGAGACTACAAGAGTGTTCTGTTTGGCGTTGGCGAATGGCACGTTACTTGCCGTCTACTCCTATACTTCGGAGTTTGTTAATTGGTTTTTTTGACTTTTTATATAGTGTCTGCTTCACTTGCGAATTTGTCAAGATAATATTATCTTGATAATAAAGGGGGTGGTGGAGAGGGAATGAATTAGAAAAAAAATAATTTGTGAAATTTATATATTTTATGAATAAGATATTTGAATGTTTGAAAATTTAAAATGTTAAAATAGTAAATTTCATTTGTTAATTACTTTTCTGGGATTTTAGTGGTTGGAATTAATGATCTACTAGTACAGCCTTTATCATCCTGTAACAATTTCTTGTATGCAATGTGTTCAACTGTAGTATGAGGAATGTTTCCGTCGTTTATTTTAATAGATTTTTAATATTTTGATAGCCTTTTCTGCACATTTTTGCTATTTAACTCTTGAAATTTTTAATTTTCAAATGAAACTTCATAGTAAAGTAGCGTTTGGATGAACAACATAATTTTAGAACTATATAAAATATAAAGAGAAATATTTATTCAACACTCATTATCTCATAATCCCACATAGAGTCCACTAAAATTTTTTCTCTTTGGATATCCTTAACCATTGCTCTTAGAGCATTGGTTAACTAAACTCTTTGATTAGTAGGCCATTAAATGCATCGACCAAGCTTCATTGGGGCAAGGGGCCACTGCCCCAGATTTTTTTAATTATAATTATATGTGTGTAATTTATATATACAATTTTATTCAATAAATAGGTTATTAAGTTTGAATATGTTATTTTATACGAATGATACTGCTGTATCTAAATAGGTTTTTTCCAACTTAAAAGTCCGTTAACTTACCTTTTCTAATTAAAGAAATAAAAAAAAGATTATATCATAATTGACTATTATCTTGTGGTGTAAATACTTTTTGTTACAATAGATACTGTAAGAGTTGAATAGCAACTTCATGATAGCAAAAAAAAAAAAAAAATGCTCTAAGCTCTGTTTTGATTGCTTAGGATGCTTAGAAGTCTTTTTTGACATTATTGGATATATATATTTTGGAATGCAATTCTTATTCAATAGAAGTTATATTAAAATCTATAATCTATAATCTATCTATAATACTAATATTTCATAGTCATTTGAGAGAAAGTTTTATAAGTGTCGCGATAAGAATATTTTAGGGCCCACATCTTTTAAGAAATTATTCATCAATTGTTTTGAAAAATAAAACCGCAATTATTACATATTATTAGCATATCATTGATAATCATCCGTATTTAATAATAGGATTACATTACATTAATTATATATCTTTAATTATTACGATGCTAAAATCATGAATTATATTGACAAATTAATTTCACAATTTTAGTATTAATTTCACATCTAAAATTCTTTTCAATACTATTATATTAAATTTATAAAATTAAGTATATAAATTATAAGAAAGATGCAAAATATATGTGTTAGGTTATATCATTTACCTTTTTATTAACAATAAAATTATGATTAATTTAATTATTTAAAAGTGGAATTTTTTTCATGTCATTAGTGATGACATTATTTGATTATATATATATATAGACTAATTTAATTATTTAAAAATAAAAAATATGCCAATTCAATAAAAAAAATTTATGTGTACGCAGGTGAAAATGAAAATCTCAGGATCATCTCAGATGGCCATAAAATTATACCTTCAATAACTTATGAACTCTTGCAAATAATTTTGATAATTTTATATTTTAAAATATTTGAATAAATTTTGAAAAAAAAACAAACATACAATTTATGACAATTTTAATAATTTTATACTTTAAAAGATTTGAATAAATTTTGAAAAAAATTAGTGTTGAAAAAAATTAAAAAAATTAGAGAAGATTTTAAAAAGAAAAAAAATGATAGAGATTTATCAGATTCTTATTTATAATTAGAAGTTATTAATGATTAAGATTCTATATAAAATTTATTGACTATATAAATCCACTATACTAATATTTCAGACTCATTTCATGAAAATTATTACACATGTCATTCATACAGTGATTTAGGCTTTACATGTCATTCATACAGTGATTTAGACACCACTTTTCTCAATCTTTATCTCTAAAAATTTTTTTAAACTTAATTTATAATTTAATTACTAATTATTAATTATTTTTCATATGAAATAAAATTAGATATTACAATCATTAAAGAATCAAATATTATAATAATTAAATATTATAATTTGCACTAAGAGAGAACCCATATTAATATAATTATGATCTATAATTAAATTAAGAACCATTAATAGCCTCACATTATGAATGTAATATAAAAAATTATAAAGAAAATATTTTCAAAATAAATAAGCTTTAAAATCAACATATTTTTTTAAAGAAAATGAGTAGGTCAAATTGTTATTGAATTGCTAATTGATTGATTTTAATACGATAATAATTCAAAATTCAATTTATATCAAATTTATTCTTAATCAAATATGATAATAATTGATATAATACTAATATTTAAGACTCATTACATAAAAAGTCTTTCATGTGTTATTTATAGAAAAATTATACCCTACTCTTTTCATAATCTTAATACTCAAAGTAAGTTTTTGAATTTAATTTACCTTCTAATTATCAATTATTTTTTCCAATCATACATTCATGTCTCTCTACTATTAACAAAATCAATATAAAAAATAAAAAATAGCACAAATAAAATTATAATTCAATATATTATACCATAATAATTTTATATATATAATTATAATATCAATGATAACAAATTTATTATAATTGTGTTGCATTAGTAGTATTTGTTATTATAGATATTTATATTTTAAAGTTCAAAATATTTTTAAAAATTTTTATTTTTAAATTTTTTTAATAAATCTATAAATATCAATAGAGATTCAAATCTCCATGTGAAATGAAATATAGGAACCCGTGATCGATATATGCATGAGAATAGAGACAAAATTTTAAATAAAGATGGGATTAGGGAAAATTTTCTAATTTCAAATATAGAACTTTTAAAAATCATAATAAAAAATTATCTATCTACATGTATCATTATATTCTATTTAATTTTTTACAACTTAAACATTCAAATCTATCAATTCCATAATTTTTTCATACTAAATTTTTTTTAAAAAATACCTTCAATTTTTTAACCCTAAAATATTTTAAAAAAAATCAATTCTATAATTTACAAGTCTTTGATAATGATATTAAATATTTATTAATTTTTAAAAAGTAAATAATTATATTATTTTTTATTGAAAAAATTATAATTGGTATACTACTCTAATAATTGAGATTATATAAATTAAAATTATAAATAATTTTTTACTAATTATTATACATTAATTATAATATATATTTTAAAATTAATATTTTAATTTATAAAAAGAATGTACAGGGAAAGGACATATAATTGAAATCATATAAATTAAATTTATATATTATTTTTATTAATTAGAAAATATATTTTTTATATTTTTAAATTAAATATTTTAATTTAATAAAAAGATATAAACGACTATGATGATAAAAAAAATTGAAAATGGATACACACGAGAATTACCTAACAGGGAAAGGAATTGATACATATTTTATCTTCATAAGAATGATTTATGGGGGTTAAGTTCCTGTTTGTTAAACGGAATAAGAACATGGATAATACATATTTATTTTTTAATTATTTTATTATATTTACATTTTGTATATATTTTTAATTTTAATTTGGATTATATTGTATTAATAGTATTTATTATTATAGATATTTATATTTCAAATTGTAAAATATTTTTTAAGTTTTTCTTGTTTTAAAATTTGTTAATAAACTCTTGAATACCATAAGATTTCAAAATCCCCACAAAAAATGAAAAATGAGAAATGGGGACCTATAAGAGAGATAGGGATGACGATGAGAGACAAAATTTTAAACGGTAACGGGGGCGTAGGACATGTCTCTTTTATCATGGATACTTATTGTCATCCCTATAAATAGCTCATGATATAATAAAATTATTCATTTATTCTTTTCTTTATTCAACAATTTTAACTTTTGAAATTTATAAAATTTCCATAAAAGAGGATCTTTATTGTTAGTCATAGGTTATCTATCAAGATATTTTTAACCTTATAAACATAATATTCGATATAAGATATAAAATAGAATGACACATTTATATTTTGTCCGCTTATTTAATTATTTAACTATTAACTTACTTTTAAGTTAAATTTATATACTCATTTTTTTATAAGATATATGCAAATAAATTATTATTTATTTTTTATAATAATCAACAGACTATTTTTTATTATCTTCCCGTGCATTGCACGGGTCAAACAACTAATAATTTTATATGTTTGGGTAAAAGGTATGGGTGGTTAATAAGTAAAAAGAATCTAATATTTAAGTGTAAAAGCATATTTTTAAAACTTTTGATCATAAGTAAAATAAATTATTTTAGGATTTTAATTTTTTTAAATAACCGCAAGTATCAAATATTACAAAATATATAACAACATTTCATATTTTTTTAGTAACTTATCATACAAAAAAATTTTACTATATAATCTAAATAAAAAACACTACTTTTAAAATTGACTTTCAAATAATCAATCATAAAAAAAATCAATTATATGTAAACTTATTATTGAAATAACTGCCTCACAACTAATTTTAATATACATTAACATTATCGTGCTAATTATTTATTTTAAAGTTTATATATGTAATATATAATTAGCCTTAATTTAATTATTACTATCATCAAATTTATATGATAAACATTTTTCCCCCTAAATTTTTCTCCAAGATTCGCTCCCTAATTAATGTGTATTAATTATTAGAGTTTAATTTTAATTTACTGACTTGTAAAATAATTTTTCACTATCATCCAATTAAAATATTTCATTTAAATGACTATTTAAATAATGAGTATAAAAATTAATTATCATAACTTATATGATAATATATAATTAAATAATTATATAAAAAAATTTATTTTATCGGCACGTAATAATTAAACCCTAATTATTAAACATACAGAGAATATGGAAGGAAATAAAACTTGCCCTTGGCTCCTCAACAACTCTTGCACAGGAAGAAAATTGAGGCGGACACGATATGTGGCCCCATATCCAAAAAACAGAGCATAAATAGAAGGAAAGAATTTAACGATAGCAATTTCAGATCTGGAACTGGTTGAAATCAAGTGGAACTCTTCTGAATCTCAGGTTCATCTCATCTCTATAATTCTCTTCATTGTTGTTGAAGCTTCACACCTATATGCTATGGCTGACACACTCCCTGTCCTCTAAAACCCTGATATCTTCCTGGTAGTTATCCACTTTCCCTTTCTATGCTGATTGCCTATGTTCGATTACCCTGAAACCAAATCAATTTTATTTTTTGGTTGTGAACTCAGTCCCAAGTTAGAATCTTTCTATTATTCGTTGTCTGTAAGTGGGAGATCACATGCATGCCTTGGTCTCAGTTGTAAATTTGAGTTGGATAGGTTAAAGCACATGTTTTGTTGATGGGTAGTTACTAGTTAGAGGAAATCCTAGGTCAAAGTTGAGATCTTTGTTGAATAATTTTGCTAAAAGTGCTGAACTTCTAGGAGATTTATGAGATTTTAATTGTGGGCAAGGCAGAGAGATGAGAACTTTCTGTTGATAATACTGGCTCAAATTGAGATCTTTGTTTATTCTGGTTTAAGTTTTGAACTTTTAACAGATTTATGAGATATTGATTGTGGGCGAGACAAAAAGATGACGGCTGAGAGGTTTTGTGAGAGCGAAGATGACGAGTCTATGTTGGAATCTGTGTTGGGCGCCGAAGCTGTTGCCTTCTTTAGTTCAGCAATTTCCAATGATGTCTTTTCTGATGTTATTGTTCCGCCTGGTCCTGAATTGGGTCCCCACCAGCAGTTGTGCCATCTCGTTGAGGTGTCCAAGTGGGACTATGCCATTTTCTGGCAGGTTGTTGGCTTGAAATCTGGTGGCTATGCCGTGAAATGGGGTGATGGGCACTGTCAGGATCCCAAAGGGAGTCAAAGGAATGAGCAGGAGGATGACGCCAGATGGTGTGTGCTGCATAAACTCCATGCCTGTTGCAGCACATCCGATTCCAAAGAGGGTACTGTTTATACAAGGTTGGATCGGGTCTCAGATGTGCATATGTTTTTCTTGACCTCAAAATTTTATGTGTTTGGATTCGATTCCCAGTGTGGCCCTGTGAGCTCTTTTAAGTGTGGTAAATCAATTTGGGCTTCTGATGCTGCTAGTTGTTTGGACCAATATGAATCAAGGTCGTTCCTGGCGAAGTTGGCTGGTTTTCAAACGGTTGTGTTTGTGCCTCTCAAGGCTGGGGTTATCGAGCTTGGTTCAACTGGATTGATACCTGAAGAGCAGGGTGTTTTGGAGATGGTGAGGACAACATTTGAAGAATTTAGTTCAGGACAGGCAAAGGTGTTGCCCAAGATTTTTGGACGTGAATTAAGCCTAGGAGATACAAAATCTCAGTCTGTAGCTATTAGTTTCTCGCCAAAGGTTGAAGGTGACTCTGGTTTCACTTCTAACTCTTATGAAGTGCAAGCAGTAGCATTAGGGACAAGCCATGCTTTTGGCAATTCTTCAAATGGGTGTGTTGGGGACAGTAATGAAGCAAAATTGTTTCCTCAGCTAAATCCAATGATTGCTGGGAGTTTCACTCCTCAAACAAGAGGGTCTTGTATAGACCTGGGCAATGAAGATCCATCCTCGCCTTTTCCAGACGAGCGGAGGCCTAGGAAACGAGGGAGAAAGCCTGCCAATGGGAGAGAGGAACCGCTGAACCATGTTGAAGCCGAGAGACAAAGACGGGAGAAGCTTAACCAGAGGTTTTATGCCTTGAGAGCTGTTGTTCCTAATATATCTAAAATGGACAAGGCATCGCTCCTTGGTGATGCTATTACCCATATCACTGATCTCGAGAAGAAGATCAAGGCCTTGGAAGCTGAAAAAGGCATGATTAACAACAAGGACCAGCAGTTCCCCTTCTCAGATATTGATTTTCAGGCTAGAAAGGATGATGCTGTTGTGAAACTGAGCTTCCCCTTGGATAGTCATCCAGTTTCCGCAGTGGTTAAAACACTCAGAGAGCATCAGATTGTAGCACAGGAGTCCAATGTTTCAACTGTGCAGGATAAGGTAATTCATACATTCTCCATAAGAACTCATGGTGGAGAAGCTTCTGCTGTACAGTTGAAGGCAAAGCTTGAAGCATCTCTATTGAAAATCTGATGTTGAAATTATACTTTTGTGGAGCATCTCAATGCAAACAATGGTAAAAGAAAGTTTCAATGGTTGTCTTACTGAGTGACATGACTCATGATAGTGTTTTTTGCGCACTGTGATAATTGTGATCCATGTTGTAAGACATGGAGCTTGTGGAATCACTTTGAACTATCAAGGAATGAGGTGATCGGTCATATTATCTCGCCAATTGTAGGCTTGAATTGTGTATTTACGTAGCTAAATACTAGATGCATACAAGTTATGGTTAAATGTAATATAAGAAGTTACCGTATAGTAATTGGAGCAAGTAAGAATTTAAATTTTTGGCACTCCTAATTAGCTAGTAAAACTGGACCATGCGTTGATGAGATACTTTTTAGTCCAAGGGAGGTTTGCATTCTTATTACAGTTAATGCCGTATAATTAAAAATTCATCTAAAGACATGTATTACCATGTTTAGCTTAACCTTTGAAACTTGAAAACTATGATTAGGGCATAAGATAGCATTTGTTTATTGTCTTGGAATAAGAAATATAGGGACATAGATAAAAATATAGGGACAACGAAGATAGTGGAGACAGAGATATAAATAAAAAATATGTATAGGGGTATTATTGGAAGATAAATATTAAATTTCTATCTTCGTATTCTGTCATCACATTTTAGAGGTATAAAAGTTTAATGTTTTTCTATTTCCTGTTTTATCTCTACCACCAGGTAGGTATGTATCTTTAATGTCTCTGTATTTCTGTCCCAGAGACGGTAAACAAACACTATCTAAGAGCTATGCTTTTATCAAAATTGTGGTTTGGAACTTCTTCAAAGTTAAATCTATACATGTAGGGTCTATTTGCCTGTTTGTTTTAAGTTTTTAGTTTTATAGATTTTGTGAAGAAAATACTGAAAATTTTGAAAACTAGGTCTGTTTGATTTGAGTTTTCAATTTTTAAATTTTCAAATTTTATAAAAGAAATATTGAAAAATTTAAAAAATTACAAATTTCAATTTTTATTTTTAATTTTTAATATTTTCTTCACAAAATCTGAAAAACTGAAAACTGGAAATTTAAACCAAACAGATACAAATTTCAATTTTCAGTTTTGATTTCTAGATTTCAGTATTTCCTTTGTGAAAACTAGAAAATTAAAAACTAAATCAGGACCCTAATGTTTTGGTGGGTAGCAATTCTTCTCACATGGTTTTAGGATTCCCCTTGTGACTTGTGAGGATTCAGCTGTAGAATGGAATGCCTTTTGCCTTCACTACCAAATTAAGAGGGGTGCTTGCACGATAAGATGGGATGGGCTTATGTCTTAGTCTTGGCTCTTCTTATCCAAAAATTTTATTTCAGGTAATGTTGCCTACCCTAGCCTGCATTTCTAGTTGTAATTGCTTGTTTCATTGTCATTATGCTTTTTACTTAACATTTGGTATTTTTAATCTTAAAGTTTCTCTTTATGGCAATTCTTCAACTAAATTGATGTGTTAATGATAACATGCTTGACAGTTATTGTGTAGAATTTTACATAATAATAATAAAAAAGGCCAATGCTAAGTATGACGATTTGATAAAGCAAACTTTAAATGGAAATTCATTGTGGAGAACAATATTATATGTAATTTGCAAATATAGTAATTAAAAGTAAAAAAATAAAAGCTTAAATAAATATAGAGTTAAAATATTGGCAGCAAATTCTTTTTTGCTTTTGTGATTCCGTAGACCAAAAATTAAACAAATCCAAGGTAAAGGCTAGATATTTAGCCACATTTGCAACGCATGAGCAAACGCATGGAGAAGTGTAGTAAATGAATTTAGATGTATTATTCAACATTTAGCCACACTTTTTTAATGTGGCTAAATTCAAACTTAATTTGAACCCCTATCTGTGTGCTTCCAAACTGAACGTCAAAGTTATGGAAAGGAAATTATTTTTTTGGAAACCCTTTAATTCAATTCTATGAAGGAATTAAATTGAATTCTATAGTTTAGAAATAACTTAAGTGAAGAAATTGAATTTCCATGAGAATTGAAATCTAATAAAACTAAGGAATTAAATCAGACCCAAATGAGTATGATTTTGTGTGAGAATTAAATTTCAATAAATGAAAATACCAAAATAACCTTACTTGAATATAAAGTTTTGTTCATAACCTATTAATGAAGTATAAAACAGCAAAAACAATTAAATTCAATTCTTTAATTTATTGACTGATTCTAACCATAAGAATTTAATTCAATTCAATTCCTAATGTAATTCAATTCAATTTCACCTCATTAGAAGTTTCCAAACGTCCTGTAAGGGTTTCAACATCCGGTGTGAAGCACTAAAAGGTATATTTATCAGCAAGCGATTCTATTTAGGTAGACTTTTATACATTTAGGTTATGTTTGGTTAGATACTAAAACAATAGTAAAAACTTTCGTGGATGAACTCCAAATGTATAGTTACATACGGAGTCATTCATAAAAATTTACATCTTGTTTTTAACCAATCATCCTCTAATATGCGATGAATTCTCATATCTTTAGAGGAAGGAATTTTCCTTTTTAAAGAGAAATACTACTACTGAATTTATTTGCATTCAAGTATGATTCCATCGGTATGATCATCTTCAAGAAGGGTAAAAAACCCTTCCTCTAATTTCTCTTTCGAATATTGTATGTTTTTATATTTAATTAGAGGGAGGTGAGTAGATCGTCAAAACCCGACAGGGGGGCAATGGTTCTAGTTGATTTTTTTCCCCTCAAAGGAGAAGTGATGTTTTGTTTCTCTCACATTTTGTTCCTCTTTTATGAATTAAGGATATTTACTTTCAAAAGTAATGACTAATCTTCTCGAGATGTAAAGCTCACATATGTAGTCTTTCCTCTTGTTTAATCACAATGATATGGTGAAATTAATCACTGATGAATATTTAACCAGCCACATTAATATGATAACATAACTAATTATGAAAAGCATATTTGTTCAGATTCGACTTGGGAACGTAACCGGCACGTGAGGAATCCTATTCCCACATAAGCCTTGTGACCTTTAAATCTTTCTATATGCATAATTTAATATTAAATCTGTTTATAAAATATCATTTCATCTATAATAAATCATTGGTTCTTTGAAAACATAATCAACATCAGGAAATCTCCTAAGTCATGAATCATTTCATAATAAAACTCTGGAATCAGTAATCATAATATATATATATATATATATAAGATGCTCTCTATACAAACTAAACCACGAAAATTGTAATCATGTAAAAACACCAATGCTCTAAATCATGGTGCAAAATGCAAAAGAATACATCTATGGTCCGGGACCTTACCCGCAATGTACAATTGTCACGACTCGACTTGGGAGTGTGATCGGCACGTGAGGAATCTTATCCCCACATAAGCTTTCTGGGTGATATGTCTCTCCAAATACATAAAATAGTATAACTTCATACATATGAAATATGGTTTCCTTTGAAATTAATATCACTTTTTTAAACAAAACATAATACTAATACTCATAAATACTAAGGAACTTAACTTGCTCAATTTCTAAAAATATCTTTAAACTTGAATCATAGATATATCTCTGGTTCATTACCTAAATCTCTTCATCATAGTCTATATTCCAAGTATATTCTCAAATTCTGGAGGCATCGAAGCCAAAACAGTTGATCATGAAATCATAAACGATGTATCATGTGATATAAATATTAAATCTGAAAAACCAACTCAACCCTTGAAAACTGAATCACAACTATTTAGCTGGTCTTTTACATAATCTAAATAAAAAAAGAGTGATTAAAATCCATACTTCAATTCGAGTAACATGTGTAGAAGTACATAAACTTTCAAAATAACCACAGTGTCTCAAAATATATGCATGGCTCGAATCCTACCTGCAAACCTACTGGAGCACTCTAACTACACAAACCTACTGTAAGCCTCACAACAATGTAAAGCTTACTAATGGATAGCTGAGGCTATTGGACCGGATACTGAGCGATGTCTGTACCTACAACTATGAGAGGAAGGGAGAAGGGTGAGTTAACAGACTCAATAAGTGAGTTTTCAATATCACCCACATGAGACAATAGCAACCATATATAGATATACATGCACTGGAAAAACATTTCCAAATATTTACATAACATAGCTACTCTAGGGAAAACACTTTCTATTCCACAAATTCATAAACAAGCATCTCTAAAACCATAATCTGTCACAAATCATTTTATCTGGGGAATGCGACAACTCATAGAGAAACAGTAATCTTTAGCTATACATATCATAGTAATAATAATACTTCTCAAGTTCCTTGGTTATGCATGTTAACCATGACATAACAAAATCTCAATTCCTGGGGCACCTAAATAGGTCCCAATTCTGATTTCACTAGCACTGAGGGCAACTTGGTATACAAAGGTTAACGAAATAATTGCCGTTAGCTCACAGTCCATTTCTCAATTCCTGGGGCACCTAAATAGGTCCCAATTCTGATTTCACTAGCACTGAGGGCAACTTGGTATATAAAGGTTAACGAAATAATTGCCGTTAGCTCACAGTCCATTTCTCTATAGCTATCATCTAAACTAGTTTGTACTCAATTCATATAATCTAAAAACTCTTTAAAATTCTTTAAAGTTCTGGAAACTCTAAAACTCTGGATTCATACAACTCTAACAATCTGATTTTAGCATAATTGTGACAATGAAATCATGCCCAAGGGATCATCACTTGTAGGCATTCTGATTTCAAGAGCCCACAGAATATGTATCTGGCAGTTGCTACAAATCATACTCAACTCCATATTTCCGAGTATCATGAAAACATGAATTTTAAGACTCTTATTTCTCAAACTAACTTCTTTTCATAAACTAGGTATCTCCAGGTTCATACTTCAAAATAATGAAAAGTCTAAAATCATAATATCACTTTTGTCCATGAAACTAAATCATACTTTGTTCAACATTTTTCAATATATCTCAAACGAGATAAATAAAAGACATAATTCGAAATCTTGAAATCATAGCGATATATCATAAACTATAATACATATTTAACAACTCTCATAACTCTTTTTAAATCATACATTTTTCTCAATGATCATTCCAGTAGCACATAAAATATTTTCATAACATGCATCAGTCCAAATCATGGTCCCATGGTTTTGTAAAGCTCATTTTTTATGTTATCATCATAAATCAGAATTTTTCTAGCTTGACATAATTACGTAAAATTGTATTCTATATTTTTTCTCATATCAAATCTTCATATGACAATTATTATGCAAGAAACATATTTATAGTGGTAAAACTAAGGCTATAAGATCAAATCCACTCACCTGGAAAGGGAGAACAAGGGACGGCAACACCAAAGAAGCTCCGTGGAGCAAGGATGGCACCAATAACTGCCATAGAGCAACCGCAAACTCTAGATTAATCTCTAACATCCTCTAGATGACTCTAATATAACTCTAACAATATTGGGGGGCACCTCCACTTGATAACAATGAGAGAAAACCATAACCCAAACCATAGAACATGAAGGGAATGGGAAAAAGGAAGCACAAACCAACAACCAAACTCACCTTGAAGCTTGGAGGAGGTGGATTTGATGGAGGATGAGAGTGTAGGGGAAGGAAATCACTTGGATGGATTTAGGGTTCATGTTTCTGCTTCTAGGAAGAGAGAAGCCCGAGTTGGAGTATATATAAGGCTTATTAAATGAAACTGCGTCATTTTATACTGTGCTATCATTGGGTCCACTACAGCCAGCCTTCTGGCCCACCTACTCGCTGCAATGAACATAACTCACTGCAGCGAGGCTGATCTGTAAAATTCTGCAGCAACAGCACCCAAACTATATCCTTCTGTCATCTTGGCATCTAGGTTGCCTTAACACTCACTTATTTATATTTATTACTTTTAAGTTAATGTCCATTAACTTTAAAACATAAATGTAAATAAGGAAATACCCTCCATTTGGATTCAAATAAAATATCATAAAAATCAAAATCCCTAACAAATGAAAAATCAAATTTTGGGTTTTAGTTCAAATCCGAGAATCGTCAAGATTTTCTAAACTTGTGGGTTAAAAATGAAACGTTTAAGGATTTCATAAAATCCATTAAAAATCACTCTTTGACTTATTTTCTTTTGGGGAATAATTACCGGGACTTTTGATCCCAAGAATGTGGCTCTAATATGTAGCCCTCCAAAGAGGTATAGAGTCTAGACTTAGCAAAATTCAGGGACGTGATAACTTGGGTGGGTCCCGGTGGACCCTAAGGCCATACGAAACTCGTTCATCGACACATGTACCTGGGGTATTACAACAATGGAGCACTCTATCACTATACAAAATGTAAAAAAAGTACTTCGCTACAAAGTGAAGCCCACCAATAGTAATCATAAAACTCGGTGAGTAGGTCCTTACCCATAATCCTCTCATAAGACAACAACAAAGATAAATAATTATATATAGTCATCAAACTAGTTAATGCAATAACTCTAAAATTTCATATATAGATATGAAATAATTCCAAACATAAATTCTCGAGAAAAACATAAGCAGTACTCTACTAGAGAAACATGGATATCTAATAATGTATTTCATAACGAATTCTCTGCTCTATCATCCTAGATATTAGACACCTAACTAGGTTCCGTTCTCTGCTCTATGAGATTGTCCTTTCGAGACAACTTGATACTAAGGTTAACAATTGGGGTTTAGCTATTAACTTACTGTCTATTTCTCTATAGCTACCATCTAGTCTCTGGTTCATATTATTTTCTATAAAACTCTGTTATAACATTATTCCTCTAGGCATAAAACTCTATAATTGATAATTATTTCGCTCTCAAAATCATCGTGATATTTTATAAAATCTCCAATCAAGTTATAATTATACTCTAGCTCTTTAATAAACTATTTAACAATGATGGTCCAATGAGTTTGCATTAAAACAAATATTTTATATATGTTGTTGAAAATGGCTATTCTCATAAAATGTAAAACCATTCAAAATCACTAATATTCTCTAAAATCATGCAACAGGTCTCTGTTTAAGGAAAATAACTCTAATGATCAACATAAAGATCATAGGATATGACTCCACTCACCTAGATAGGAGGAAGTGGTGGTGTCAACACCAATGGAGCTCCGAGAAAGAGGAATGACACCAACGTTTATCATTGAAGCCACAAGACTCAAGATTAGACTCCAACAACCTCTAGATTGTTCAAACATAATTCTAACAACATTGGGGGAGCACCCCTATTTAACAACAATGAGAGAAACAACAACCCATTTACCAAGATATGAAATGGAAGATAAAGGGATAAGAAAATCCATGAAATCTCACCTTTGATCTTTTGGAGGAAAAAGGATTGGGGTTGGATTTAGCGGAAGAAAGTGGAAAGGGTTTGGCGGAGTGGAGTTTTCGGAAATGGGATGAAAATCCTGAATTTGGGGTATTTAAAAAGGGGTGGGGGTTCACTTACGCGAAACGCCGCCGTTTTGCACCATTTCTGCATAACTGATACCACTATAGCGATCTTGCTCGCCCACGCCCCCCAGCCTGTCACTTATGACCGTTGTAGCAGTCCCTAAACTCACTCAGCTACACATGTGACAGTTCACCAAAATTGTAGGTTTAAGGGTCTTTCATGCATCTTGAGCCTTTTCGGCAATATGGGTAGGTCCCAGGGGATTCTTGGACAGTACAGAATTTATCCACTAACACGTGTATGCCAAGTATCACAATATTATAACTTCCTGATAAAAACATTCTATCTTCAAATGATGTCCCACTCCCCGTCACCTAAATCATTTATTGACACATAGAAAAGATATATTGTATATTTGGTAACTTATTAATTTTAAATCTATTTTGATTCTTATCTTTACACGTGGTAATAAATGATTGAAGGAATAGGGAAGGAGACATGATTTGAATACAGAAAATTTGCATCTATGAATTCCAATGTGTGGTTGCTTTCTAAGTACTTTGGCTCATATTTCATTTAAGTAATATTTGAAATTCGAGTTTTGTGTCTGAAAAATTTAATATTGGAAGAACTTTATTCATAGGAGATGGACCTAATTCGAGTTAGATTAGTAGGATTCTAGAAGAGTTCATGTAATGGTGATTTAGATTAAAAAAACATGTGATAAGTAATTAATTTTGCGGTCATGATGGAGTTTTTGCCCTTTTTAAAAACTAATGATTTAATTACCGATCCATACTTTAGTTATTAATTGACCCATTTATTTAGTTTTATGAAAACTAACCTGCTAATGATTTTTAATTAAATGGTTATCCACCCTTCCGCTGTTGGATAAATATGCAATTTTCAATATAGGAAGTTTCTCCTGGAGTAGAACTAGCCATTTAATTTGAATTGCATACTTTGAAAAAAAATTAGTCCCTTGTGATGACTCGAATTGGATCAATGCATAGGAATCCGTAAAGGAGAAGGTCTTTTACGACTCCGTGTGCGTGAATAAGGTGATCGCTTACTTGCTTTTGCTTCCCTGCTTGACAGTGAGTCGGGTCATGTTCATCAATCCACTCTTTTTCCTATGCTGCTTCCTAATGTTTTTTTTTCTTTCCTTCTTCTTGTTTTTTTATTTTTGGTACATAAGCTAATGCTTCCTAATGTTTGAATTGATCAACTGGAATTTTTTATTTCACCATTTCGATTTGAATTCCCCCTTTGGTATAGGGTCAAAGATAGAATTGAACCGACTGAAGCTGGGGATGGAAATCAATATGGTCAAGTTTGGGATGTACATACTTTGGACTGGTTTTTCTTCACCTATTATATTTTAATCCTTATAATTTATATAAAATATTAAAATAAATTATCAATTTTATTAATTTAAATTTATATACAATCCAAGACCGATGACAATTGAGACAAGACAACATTATTCGTAAATGGAGCCGAATTAAACCCAGGAACGCATAATTCTTACAGAAGACGTCTATGATCATCCAACTGGTCCGCATTGAGCTTAGCATGGCCTGTTTAATAATTACTTAATTAACAAGTTAGAAATTGTCGAAAGAGCATTTTGGTTAAAAGGCTAGGTAAAGCTTTTATGATAGATGATAGATGGACTCATGTGCTTATATATATAATAATTAAAACTATTATTGTATGCAACATATATTATAAGTTTATATCTATTTATACATAATATAATATTTTATGATGAATTATTTAGAGGTTTAAGCCTATTATTAGTTTGTTTAAATACTACTTAAGTCTTTTACATATATAGAAAAGAAAAAGACTTGTTTCTTGGTCTACTTAGCAATAGATCTGTTACTTTATTTAAAGGCCTAACTCTTTTTAAACATATACCTTACTTTAAAGTAGATTTTTAAGATTTGCCTTTAAATTATGTAAGGCTTTTAAAACGATCAAGTCTCTTTACCTTTGAAAAATTAAATACCTATGTTAGATAATAGCTGCTAAATTCAAATTTATATTCGAAAAATAGACTAGATCTGTTTAAGGAAAAAACCTTATAGCTTGCGTTGGCCCGGTTTCCACTCCTAAATATTCATGCCCTCATTAGATAGCCAGTTTCATCATTAACGCCCTGGATCAACATGTTACATTAATTCTAAGTTCTAACCTTCACTCAATCATGAAAAATGACAGGCATTAGCCCTATCTTTTGAATAATGCTTGTTTCGCATATCATTGTAAAGTATAGATTATCTCACAATTAATAGAATCAAGGTAAAAAAAAAATATATACTGAAAATGTTGTCGAGTCATCATATGATAAAAACTGCATACATGTGAGGTATATATATGTGTAGGTAGCAGCATTATATTCGTTATCTTTGAGAATTTTTGAATAATTAAAATCTTAATTTTAGAAAACTAAAAGCATATATATACTTTATATAGTTAGTTTTAATATAGTGTCAGTAATATATAAAAAAAAGTGCACAAATATAATCAAAATTAAATATTTCAATATATTTATGTTAATTTCAATTTCATTATATAATGTATGACGGTTTTTTGCATGTAAAAATCATGTAGTAAATGTACCCAAAAAAAAAAAAAAACTCATGTAGAAATGTAGTAATGTTTAACCTGATTTTCTTCAGTATCATAATTAAGTTGTTAGTCGTCTTCGTTATCAGATCAAACACCGGTTGCTTTGGGTCTGGGGCCCAAGACGTAGTACGTACTTCGTTAGTTTTCAAATTTTCAACCTTCAAACGTCCTCAGTCAACTGAAAAATTTCATATTCCAAACTAGCTAGCCATCTGGGTATAGAGAACTCAATACTACGAACGAATGAATCCCCTATATATACCTTATGTGTGTCTCCCTTTCCTCCCACCAAACCATTCACATCACAAAAAGAGCATTTAATTTCTCTCTTTCTCTTCATTAATTTATTATACTTGATAACTGAAGTCCACATATATTACATATATGGCTTTCTCTTGCACCAAGTTCCTTTACAAAGCTCTGCAGCTTCTGTTGATCATACTCACTGTTTTCGCAGCTTCTCCTCAATTTGGAGTAGCTTGCAGGCCATTATTATCAGGTTCTACGTGGTCCAGGGAATACGGGCTCCTTTTGCAGTCGCTTAATGGCCCATCGCCACCTTCAGAGGGAGCTAATGGCCATACCTAAGCTACCTTGCAATGGACGTACAAGCCGCGTCCATCCAAACATATATATACGATGACGATGCTGGAAAAAATAATAATTGACCTGAAGTGTGTCGATTAGAGTTGATATGCAATTGGAGCAATTACAAATTTACAATAAGAGTAGTGCGCCTTAAAGGTATTGTCACAATGACAGAAATAATTATATTATTTCTTTCAATTCTGGCGATATCTTTTTCTGGCAATCTAACGTTACTTTACAATAATTTCCGACCTTCATATGTTTGTAGTCGTAGATCAATTACTCATGAATTCTTGATTCGTTCAGTATACGTGTGGCTGCACGTTTTTACGTGTAGTGTTTTTTAAATTCTAGTTCCATACATTCTTGTTTTTACAGCCTGGGCTTCTGGTGCTACCCACCCTAGTGTATAATTTTTTTCTGTTTTTGGGCTTTTGCCTCCCATGTCTATCAAAAAGGTTGTATTATTTCAGCACCTAAAAAATAGGTATTCACAGACATCCAATCAAATTTAAAAGTGAAAAATCAAGATTTATATTTTTAAGTAAAAATTACACAAAATTTAAGTGTGATACATAGCGTTCAAATTGTGGGTGATTGAAAAAATATTTTCCTATATAAAAAAAGGTTTAATAATTATACTTGTGTAGTGCAATATATCTATAAACTATCGAGATTGACTTGGGATACGCTAGTTTGTGATTATTTTTGAATAATAATCACTTTTTTTTCCTGAAAAAAATATTTTTTTACATATTTGGATAATTTTTTTAAAAAAATTAGTTTTTAATTTTTTTGTATAAGTTAAAATTAGTAGCTTCTGAAAAAAAATTAATTTTTAACTTTATAATTATGTATAAAATTTAGATTTTATAATTATTTTTTTTATAATCTGAAACAAACATATCCCTTGATTAAGAGCATAAAATGCATTTCCAATTTGAACATGCATATTTATAATATTATATTTTAGAAATTGACCAATGTAATTATAACATGGGACTTGCTGTGTTTTAGTGTTTAGACTTTGGAGTTTGTCACAAATATACATTTAATTAATATTATTGTAATAACGTACTCGTTTTCCTATTCATTCTAATTTGGATTAATGCATATAATTCAGATGAGATTTTTAAAATGTAAAAAAATTGGGATATTACTTATTTTTAATTATTTTATGAGACCTATAGCCAATACAATTTATTGATTTAAGTGAACGAATATTAATTTATCACTTTTCACTTTATAAAAAATCTATCTTTGAATTATTCTTGTCTTTAGCATTTTGTTCTAAACAAATTAAAGTTAAAAGTAATGAGATAATACATAACAGAATTTTTAAAAAAAGAAAATAATCAAACACCGCCCAACATACATGAAGGACAGCATAAAGTACAAAGGAACAGCTAGTTGAAGTGGGGACCTGTGCAGTGTGCGAGAGTGAGTGGTGTGTATTATATTTAATATTTAATATATAGATATATTTTTTAAGTTGAGATATTAGGCATTACAAGATAAATCAAGTTTATCCATGCCAACTCATTATTAGTCACCAACTCATTGTTATGATAACTACGAGATGTTAAAAGGATAAGGAATTCAATTAAGTTGAACTTTGTTGCTAGAAGATTTTTATGCCATATTTCATGAAGTAAAATTTAAGTTGAGTTGTATTTTTACAAGCCACCTATGAAGCACAAACATTGATACGGATACGGGACACGACATGGACACGGAGACACACAAAATGCAAAAAATTACAGGACACAGACACGGCATATATATATAATTTTTTTTATTTTTTTGTATGATTCTTTTTTTTGGGATTTTTTTGGCCATGTTTGTATAATTTTTTTATCTAATTAATTCTTATTTTTTATAATCAATTGAAGAATTTTTAAAATGAAATGACCCAATAGAACAAATTCAACTAACAACTAGAGTTGATTTTTGACTCATGTTGGTATTAAAAATTTAAAAAAATAAAGAAACTAACTCAAGAGTGTCCACAGTGAATTAGAGCCGTGTCTGACGCGTGTTTGGTACTGTTCGGCGAGTGTTCGGTCCTGTCCGACGGGTGTCCGATTGTGTCCGGTGCGTGTCTGAGCCTAGAAAAATTGTTTTTTTAATTGGACACATACCGACGCATGTCAGACACGTATCGTGTGGGTGTCGATGTCCGACACACGGGCACACTACTAACTTGGTGTGTCCGTGCTTCTTAGCAAGCCATTTTATTTGACTAGTCAGTTGCAATTGAAAATCACTACCACTTTTGTATGTATGGAGAAATGCAAGTTGTACAAGTTGATAGTTTAGTTATTATTTTCTTATAGATTGAGTGAGGTTTTATCATTATCATATTGTGACAATTTGCCTTTATAAATGCCACCCCATGTATCATATTGTAAATAATGTGTGATATGAATTGTAGTGAGTTTATGAAATATTAATCTCCATTTTCTTACTCCTATGATATGCCATTATGCTTAGCAAGTAAGAGAAAAATATTAGCATTATGTGAGAGAGATCCTAGGGTGAGTAAATTTTTGATATTAAGTTGGTATAAAAGCTGATTAAATCCAACGCCAATTTTCTTAGAGAGTTTATGAGAAATAAGAGTATTCTCATATAGTTGTTTTTAGAGAGTCATCATGCCAAACAATTACAATATTGTTTGGTCAGGTCCCCAATTATATTAAATGAGAAATTAGATTATAGTTATTGGGAGACATTGATGGCCACTCACTTGAGGACTTACAATATTTGGAGCCTTGTTAAACTAGATTTACAAGAAGGAGCTGATACAGCTGCTTAGAGAAGAGATCAATTGGCATTGCCACAAATCTATAAAGGAACAGATTATTCAATATTTGGCAAGATTGCTAATGCCAAAACTGTGAAGGAAGCATAAGATAAATTGAAAGCTATCATACAAAGGTGTTGAAAAGGCGCAAAAATCAAAATTGCAGTCTTTACATAAAGAATATAAAAGGTATGAGATGTCTACTCAAACTATTGAGCAATATTTTTCTCGTGTTACTAGCCTTATTAATAAGATGAGAGTCTTTGGAGAAAGATTTCAAATAGTACGGTGGTAGAGAAAATTCTACGTACTATGCCGATTAAATTTGATCATGTGATGACTATAATATTAGAGTTCAACAATACAGACAAAATGACAATTGCATAATTGCAATAGAAAGTCACGTTAGCAGAATTTTGGAAAGGACAGAAAAAAAAGTAGAAGAAGCCTTGAAGAGTCAGGTGAATCTAAACAATGATGCTGAATCAAGCTATGATCGAGAAGTAAGAGGTTATGGCTACAATAATCGAGGCAAAGACGAAGGAGGTTTTAGAGGAAAAGGCAACAAGTTCAAACCACCTAACCAAGGAAAAGATGGAAAATTTAGACCTACTAGCTGAGGAAGAGGAAGGGGTAATTATTATCAAGAGAGAATAAATTTCAACTACTTCCATTATGAAAATTTGGTCACAAAACTACATATTGTAGATTCAAATCGATGAGTCATAATAATTTCAATGATCAAGCCTTGGTGAGAATTCTAATCAACAAAGTCTATTTCTGATAAACAATTCTTTTTCAGAAGATGGAAATACGTGGTATTTGAATATTAGTTATAGCAATCATATATGTGGCAAAAAAGAAGTATTTTCTTCACTTGATGAGTCAATTAAATCATCTATCACATTTAGCAACAATACAAATATTCTTATTTTGGGGAAAAGTCAGATAGAAATCATATTGAAAGATGACTCTCATAACTTTATTTTTTATATATTTTATGCTCCTGGACTTTATCATAATCTATTGAGTATAGGACAGTTGTCAAAGAAAGACTATAACCTACAAATTTATCATGGTTAATACATGATATTTGATAAGGATGGGAGATCTATTGCAAATGTGAAAATGACTTCAAATAGACTTTTTTCACTAAAAATATAACATGAAAAAAATTCCCTTCTTGAGTTTTATGATACCTGATGACAACAGACTCTAGCATATGCATTTTGGACACTTTCACTTTTTTAGATTGAATTATCTATCAAGGAAATGGTTTGTTTATGGTTTGCCGATTATTGAAATTCCTAATTGTATTTATAAGACTTGTCAATTAGGAAGAAACATAAAGATTCTTTTCATGTTGGAAAATCCTGGAGAGTGAAGCAGCTATTAGAGATTGTCCACTCAGATTTGAGCATCGTTGATATACCAATTCATGATGCAGTACGTATTTTATCATATTTATTAATAATTTTAGTAGGAAAATATGGGTATATTTTCTAAAATAGAAATCAGAAGCTTGTGATGCCTTTAAGTCATTTAAGCATTTGTGGAGAAATAAAGTGGCTACATTAAAATTCTCAAAACAGATAGAGGACAAGAGTATTTTGCCTGTGCAAATTTTTTTGAGTGACATGGAATTCAACATTAGTTGATAACCAGATACACTCCCTAGTAGAATGAAGTAGCCGAAAGTAAGAACAGGACAATCATGGATATAGTCAGATGCATGTTGAGATTCAACACAAATGCCTAAGAATTTTTGGTAGAAGCAGTTGCTATTGCAATTTATCTTTTGAATAGGTGCCTTACTAGGAGTGTTCATGACAGGACACCAGAAAAAGCTTGGAGAAGTAGGATGCCATTAATACGCCATGTAAGATTTTTTGAGCGTATTGTTTATGCTCACGTACCAGATTAGCTGAGGAAGAAGCTAGACAGCAAAGGTGAGAAATGCATTTTCATTAGCTGCAGTATGAATTTAAAAGCATACAAGTTGTATAATCTAGAGACAAGAAGGTGATAATCAGCAGAGATCTGGTGTTTGATGAAAACAAAACACGTTTGTGGTCATTAAAATCTCAGAAGGAGCCCGTGACAATTCCTGACAGTTGTGTAGAAGTAAATGAACAGTCATAGACATCAACTTATCCATGACAACTCATTATTAGTCACCATCTCTTTGTCATGATAATTGCAATATGTTAAAGGGTTGAAGAATTCAAGTTGAAATTTGTTGCTAGAAAATTTCTATGCTACCTTGTATGAAGTAGAATTCAAGTTGAATTTATATTGTTGTGAGCCACCTTATTTAACTATTCAGAAGAAAAGTTGCAACTGAAATTTACTATCACATTTGTATGCATGGAGAAATGAAAGTTGATAGTTTAGCTATTATTTCCTTATATATTAAGCAAGGTTTAATTATTATTATTATTATTATATTGTGACAATTTGCTTATATAGAGACCACCTTATATATCGTATTGTATAATAATTGTGATATGAATTGTAGTGAGTTTATGAAATATTAATCTTGTAACAGTCAATACTGATTTATGGATTAACGACTGTTCCCACAAATTAACACGGGGTCTTTTTAGCATGCCTCATTCACACGCTTACTACAAAAACTTTATAGAAGGTCACCTATCCCAAAATTACTCAAAGTAAAACACGCTCAATCATAAAGTTTTTTAGTGATTGACTACCAAAAAGAAAATGCATGAATTAACGGTTGAAATTAAAACACGTATACAATTTTACTAAAAATAAAAGGTTTTATCTAAGGAGCTAGTTAAGGTTTTGATGATCGGTAAGTTTAAAATTTTTTAATGGCCATGCGCCTTGAAAAACTTAACAATCACATTTTTTAATAGTAAATTTATTTTTTTGAAGCCTTTAGAAAACCCAAAATGAAAATATAAAATATCTGAAAGTTGCACGGGATTCATGATTAAATAATAAGTTAACAACCACTAATTCATAATGGGCATCGGTGCCTTAAAATTATCATGGGTCTCAAAGAAATATTTGTAAATAATGTTTAAAGAAATTTATACAAAGAAAATTAAATAATTTTATTAATTAGATTGAGTTTAATATATTTCTTTACACTGCATTGTCATTCAAACATGTATTGCCACATCAGTAAGAGTGGTTAAGTTTCACACTTATAATTTTAAAAGTTATACAAATGAAATTATTTAATTGGATAATAGACTAAAGCTTTTTTGCATGTTCAATGCATAGAAAATAAACTCAAATAGATTTAGGGTATTTCTACGGTACCTTTATAAAATATAAGGGTATAAATACCTTTTAGTTATTTGTAGCTAAAAATGTGTCACGTGTATAATATCTCACTAACTCAATTTGTTAAAATATAGAAAATTAAAGATTTAATTACAACCAGCGAAAATAAAAGGGTACCAATGGCTTGGAAAAAAAAACCTTAAATTTAAGGGAATTTCTTCGATACCAAATAAAATTCATAGGTCCCGGTACCCTTTTAGATAACTTGTGGTTGAAAATTTACCACATATCCCACTAATTAAATTAATTAATATTTTAAATACTCATAATTAAGTCATAATTTTTAAATTCAAAAGGGTATCGATACCTTGGAATACCAAAACAAAAATCTAAATTTAATTTATTTTCGAAATTTACGGGCCTACTCGGCCCATTGTAGCGGGCCCAATGGCCCATCCCAGATGGCGGTGTAATGATGATCGCCTATTAAACAAGAGAGAAGGCGTGTTTTGTTTTGACAGAGTACGGGAAACACAAACTTTGAGCGCGGCAACTTGCCCTGAACTCTGAAGAGTGATCAATCACTCTCTCATTCCTTCACCTCAATTCCAGCTCAAGAACCCTCATCATCCCTCAATCACTTTCACCACCGTCGCGCACCGGGGTATGCCTCCATTTCTCCGTGACACCCATTCAACTGTCATCGTCATCATCATCTCCTTGTGATTCTTGCACCGAATCTTGATGCGTTTTTCATCATCGAAACATAGTTAGCAAGAAACGTCAAGAAGAGACGGAACCGTTGCGAGCCAAAAATAGGAAGGTCCCTAGGGTTTTGCGTGACTCGTTTCTCGACAGTGACGATGATTTTCGGATAGTGATAGGGGAAAGAGTTTGTGATTTTAGTAATCTCTCGATGGTTAAATTATACTGACTTTGATGTTGAATCTAACCCTAATTCTAATTCTAAATCTTCCAGACGTTTCTGACGAGATTGTCAATGTGCTGTATGTTAAAACATCCTTCAAGCGTTGTCAAGAACCAAAAGATTGTTAAAAAGAATGGTAAAGAAGGCTGCGAAGCCAAATTCAAGTAAGTCAAGTTCACTGACTTCCTTCGCTCCTGGATGTAAAAAGCACCACTGACAAAGGTTCAGATATAGGAATTAAAAGAGTTGGTAACATTGGGAAGCGTTCATCTAGTGATTCTAGTTTAGATGCAATTAATTCTGCTTTGGCTTGCTTAGCATGCCAAATAGTGACAAAGCTTACTAAATCGTTGAATGGCAGTACTTCTGAAGTCAATCGCACAGAAGATGGCAAGAAGCAATCATGTCAAGATGAAGTGTTGCTCTTTCATGGGAAAGATTCAAATGAAGGATGTCCACAGAATTCAGCTGATAATAACACGCATTTTCTAAATGCGCATAATTCTGTTTCTGGCTTGAGTTCCAGCCATAATTTAATTAACACACATATCTTCTAACTGTTCAACCACTGATCACGTATGAATTTTCTAATAGAAGGGTTTCAGATTGTCTGGAGATCAACAATGAAAACACTTTTGGGATGGAGGAAATCTGGATAGTCAATCTATGATTGAACACTGTTCTGACTCGTTCGTTTTTACTACACGCTCAGCAATCAGCATACAACAAAAATTTGTGAAGTTGGATCACGCAACTGGAGTAGAGAGTACTATTGGAGCATTAGAGCTGACTCATCTTTTTTTTTTTTTGCCCCTCATTACAGAATATTATTATTCTCTGCATGAAAGATGTAGAGAAACCATCATTTTCAACTATCTATAGAAATAATATGGCGTGACGGTGTGTTGAAAGATCCATGAGAGTTGTGTTGAAAGAACCAGGAGAGTTCTGTCTCGGTTGGTACTCTACTTTGTTTTTGTTATGTGCTTGAGTTATCCTATCAATTTTATAGAGTATCTTATTGAGGAAGCTTTGGGGATATTCTTCTATCCTTTTAAACGAACTGTAAATAATTAACACAGGATAATTATCTATAAAGGGTCCACAACGATATGGAACATAAGATAATTAGAGAGATTACAGGAAGGCTAGAAACCTTTTGTGATTTTGATAAAGTAAATAGGAAAGAAGTATGGTTGAATGCAAAATAGGAAAGGGAACAATCATGAATTCCAGTTGAATTTAGCTAGAGCTATGCATGATCTTTGCTCTTATGTCTGGGAATTGCTAGAACCGGAGTTCTTATCTTATCATATGATTTGTCATATACATGCCGGTACAATTTTGTTTAATAACTGGTTTATTTTTGTCTCACTTCTTAAATTCAAAAAAATGTCATTGTACTATTGACCAAGTCTGATCTTTAGCAATTAAGAAGTCAGAGAAGCAGCCTCCAAGGGAATAGAAGAGGTTAATCATTCTTATATTTGTGAATCCAACTATACCTAAGAAATTGATTTACATTTTATTTACATCTTTAATCATAGGGGCTCAGCTGACACTTTTCAAGACTAAAAATATCTGGCAAGCCAAATCCGTGCTGATGGAACAGTTGGGCAGTAAGCAGCTCAATTATTAGTCCATGATGCTTTCTTTGTCTTCTTTGATTTTTTACTCAAATTTACTTAGAATCTTCTCATCACTTCCATTCTTATTGTACTCTCAAGGTACAAATGGATGACATTTGGAGAAGCAGTTAGTGCATGGTCAGCTATAGGCTCTGGATTGATTAATTATTGAATCCCAAAGGTTAATGCTAATTTATAGTCATGCAGTTGATTATTTATTTCAATAATTGGCATAAAAGATCATGTAACAATTGGTACATGCATTTGTATGGCTCTTGCACTGGCTTATGTTTTATTAATAGACTAGAGTAGCTCATTTTGATCATGCTTGCTCCTCTGCATATTCATCTGTATCAGTGCCTTCATATGATACTCTTGGTTTGTTGATTCTAATCTGTAAGGCAGCATTTTTTTTATTTTTTATCAAAAGGTTAGATTTTTTGATACTCTTGGTTTTTTGTTCTAATCTTCATAAATTTTTGTTCAATATGTTCTAAGGTTCGATTTTAGCTCACAATCCAGCATTGATGGGATCTCAACTTTTTGTTCCCCTTTCATTTACTTTGACACATGAAATTTGATATTTTTGTATTATTCATTGTGTTGGTTTTCTTTTAAAAAATTTTTGATGACAGCTTAAGGTCCTTTAGTTTTGTATTATACTGTTGGACTGATGATTTTGAGTGCCCTTAGTAGTGGGGTCTCTGAAATTGCTAGCAATTTTGATAGTTGAATGAATAGTCTTTAAAGTTTTCAATTTTGGAATTTGGTGTGCCATGAATGAGCATCTTTAAGGCTTAAGCATTCTCTGATCCAAAATACAAGTGGCAGATACAGCAGTCAAAATGGCTAAAGATTGATGCCAATTCATGACAGTGGTGGGTGTGGATTTTATGTCAGAGAATGTACGTGCCATCCTTAACCAAGCTGGTTATAATGAGGTATGCCTTTCTCGTTTGCCTTGCTTTTGAAGATAGCCATTAGCAGGCATAAAATACGATAATATGCGAAGCATGTCTAGTAGATGAACTCTTAAAGTTTCCCTTATGACATGAATCAAATGTGTTGTATGCCTGCAGTGTAAGAGATCAGTAAATTTCATTGTTTTTGCTTGATGTTAGTCCACAGTCTTTACTTTTCTTCTCGTTATATGCAGGTTGGTGTGTATTGGTTGTCCACTGGCTGATGCTGTAGGCTACAGCTACTCCTCCTTATATGGAGTATCGTGAGGCAGGTTCTAGGTCTGCTTCTGCTTTGCATGTCATATACATTACACCAGCTTCTAGGTCTACTCCTAACCCTTTTCTTAAACTTTATGTTTTGAACTTTTAAAAATTTTCCTTTGTTTTTAATTTGTTAAAATTTTTTCTCTCTGTATTTAGCTTTTTTTAATTTTGTATAGTTTTAAAATCTACAGCTCTTACTATGATTTCAAATTTTATAAATTTTCTTAATTTCAATATTTTTCAGTTGTTTAACTTTTTATAATATTTCTATTTTATCTTTTTTTTTTAATTTTTTTCTTCTTCTTTTCAACTTGTCGAATTCTTCTTATGGTTACGAGTCCAGCGAAGTACAATGTATAATTGCATTTATTTTTCCCTCCTAAATTATAGACTTATGATATAACTTCCCAATGTAACATCAAATCTTGTATCATCATGTTTTCATTGTCACTTTTGCTTCGGTGGACTCATGTTTTCCGATTGATGATATTAACTTCATGTTCGAATTGTAGTTTAATATTGAAAGTAAATGATTTGAGTCATTGTCATTTCCATTTTGTTCATAGCCTCAACTCTCTTTCTTCCTTCAGATTCCCTCTCTCTCTCTCTTCAATTTTGAAGCCATGTTTCTGATTTGTTTTGAATCCCTAACTTTTAAGACCGTAGAAGATTATTTGAATTTACAAATGCATATTCTGAATTGTATTTGTTCCTTTTGATGGAGTCTCCAACTTAAAAGGTCATAAATGCATGTGACATGCTGTGATTTAAGTTGTAGACGCATGTGATATGTTGTGAATAAACATCTATATATTAAGTGTTTGATTAATTGCTTCTTTGAGCATATGGTATTTTGGAAGAAAACAATGGTTTGCATACTTCAAATTTCAGCATTGGCCTTAAATCCTCTTTTGAATATGCGGGAATGAAAGAGTACCTTTTGTTGGTGCCAAATACATGAGAAACATATATGCAAAACCATGGAAAAAGATGCACTGGTACCTTATTTGCGTGTGTATCCTTCTAGTTTATATGTCGATCTTTAATCCCCAAGTATTTGGCTTTCTCATTTATTTAGATATCATGCATTAACGTCTTTATTTTAATAAAAGAGCATTCTCTGAGTAAGTAGTATCTTAGCAAATAGAATGAGTGAATGACAGATTCTTTCCATGATACTCCTTTGAAGACATGTCAATAATATGCTTGAACATGATTCAAATTGTGAAATCCTAGCTTTTATGTTAAAAGAAATACAATTGCACAATTTTTTGTTCATCGCTCAGTGCTGCTCTTTTAGAAACCTGCTACCAGAAGTGTATCTTACTTAGAAAGTTAGCATGAAAGGATAGGTTAGTTAAATTTAAACATTGAACATCAAATCTTTGATCTTTTTTCTTCTTCATGTTTTCGCAATCCCTTTTGCTTCAGCTTTCTATTGTAGTTGAAAGTAAATCATTGAGTCTCCTCCATTCCTTCAGCTCTCTTTCTTCACCAACACCCCCCCCCCCCAACCCCCGCCCGCCGCGCCCGGAATTTGAAGCCATGTCTCTGAATCTTGATTTGAATCTCTAACCTTTTTATGACTGTAGAATATTATTTTGAATGTAGAAATGCAAATTCTGAATAAAGTGTTTCTTACCTTAAAAGTCAGCATGAAAAGATGGGTTAGTTAAATTTAAACAATGAAATTATGGTATGATGAAAAAAAAAAATTAAATTCTATACTAGAATATATATATACATATATATTTGAGCTTCTATCTTTAAATAGAGTGGTGATTACTTTTGTACAGTACTTATATATAACTTCTTGTCATCCCCCAACACCCTTAGGTAGCTTTTGATATCTCTTACAGGACAATGGAGACAGAGACAATGGAGATTGAGACATAAAAAATACTGTCTCTATATCGTGTTTGGTTGTGAAGTATAAGACATGATAACTATCTTTGTATCTTGTTTGGAAATGTGGGGACAAGACAATACATACATGATAAAAGACATTATGTACTCTCATTGACCATCACTGCATCCATGACCTAATGGGCCAGTCTGACCAGTGCTACATCACCCATGGTTGTGAAGACATATAGGGATATATTAAATATATATAGGAATATTATTGGAACTAAAAAATGTTAAATTTCTGTCTCCATATCTTGTCCCCATTGTTCTCACATTTTGGAGTTACAAATTTTTTTTGTATTTTGTGTCGTGGCCTGTTCCTCTCTTTACCACCAAATTGGTTTGTGTTTTTAGTGTCTACGTATTTCTATCCCAGGAACAGTAACCAAACACTACCTTACACCTTCCCAACATCATAAGTATGCATTTTTAATTAAGCTGTACTTTGTTTGTTCATGTTGGAAACCTGCAGGTCATTGGTTCCATTCTTGCTGGTCGTTTCTAATTCTCTAATCTTTGGAGTGAGGTAACTCCCCTCCCTTTGACTTTCCTGCACACGAAAAAAAAAAAAAAAACTGAGCTAAAAAAATTCAAAGTTATATTATAAATTTATAATTGCATGTACATGAGCTAATCAAAGAATAAATATAGTGCTAATTGCTGGCTGTTAATGGAAGTAATAACTATAGTCGACTAATTTTAACATCTAAATATGCCAATGAATCCAGACTAGTATTCTAACGGAGAGGCTCAAGAGGTAATTGTTTGGCGCTTGTATACTTTTGGCAGCTGCTTCTTTTATTCATCACATTTGGGTTTAGATGAGGACGTTAAGAAAGTACTGAGGCCATTGACTGAGCTTTTGCTATCCTTTACAATTACTTGATTACATGCATTGCCTTTCGTTTTCATTTGGGGTACAGCTTGTCTATTGTTCAACTTTTGTAAATGTTATATAGGTTATATAAAAGTTGATATAAAATTCATTTATTGTAAGAACTAAGAACACCCTCAATATCTGTTTTCTCATTCCGTGATTTTGTCCCCATTTCGTCCGTTGTTCATTTTTTTGGTGATGCATCGCCTTCATCATTTCTCTGTTTATTGAACTATGAGGTTCTATCTTGCAGTGCTTTTCTTAACTACTAGAGATACTCCCAACCTGTTAACATGAAGTTGGAGTTTCTCAATCGGAATGCTGATGAAGGATTTAGTGAACACAAATGCAATGAAATTTTGCAGCTTGCAGTATCTGTTTTTAGCTTATTGGTTTATTTCTTTCAATGTAACTGAACCATACACATCTATTCTGTGTGCTAACTTCTTGATTTCAACCTCCATTGCTGATGCAGATTTCGGAGACAGACTTTGCTGGCTAGCTATTTTGGACAAAATTTCTACACTGCTGGGCCTTGGTTCGTAAATATAATTCTTACTTGAAGCTTTGCTAATCACCAATCACTATTAATTTTTTTTTTTTTGTCTATTTCATGGTCTCAAATTTTTGTCTCTTTTGTCCATTCTCAATGGTTTTCATTTGGTTTTCTTTTGGTGCAGAATAGCAATTCAAGTTGTTGTTGTGGCTCTGCATTTTGCTTTGATTTTTCATTTTCTCAGTGATTCTAGGGTTTGTTTTGATTTTCTTAATTCTTTTCCACTGTAGAAGAATAAGGGTGATAATTAACTGGCGTGGAAATGGGTTGAAGTCATGGGAATGGTAAAAACATCATATATCCAGTGAGTAGACTTTTAAAAGTGTGCATGACTTTGAAATTTAAATTAAAAAAGGATGAGTTTTGAAGTTGATTCATATTGATATGCTACAAGAGGATGGATTATATTAGATAAAGGTGTGGTCCTTCTCACTTGAACAAACAGATTATAGATAAAGGTGTGGTCCTTCTTACCTAAACAAAGTTTGTTTTATGCTATTGTTTTGTGATGTTGAACATATATGCTTGATTATATTCAAAAATCACTAATAAAACTTGCAGCGGATAAAGGCAACAAGCAAAAAGCCAATGCTGGGGAGCTTGGGAAATATGTTGGCTATTTCTCTGACATTTTCCATTTTTTTTTTCCCAATTTTGTTTCCATCTGTTGCTACGATATGTATCTTCCCATTTGTCCTGATTTTATCATATAACATGTGTAGGTTGGAGCACTGATTGAGGCAGCTTAGAGTAAAGAAATTGAGAGTTGAAAATGCTCCCAATGCTACAAAGGTGACATTCTCTGTCCTAAAATACTCCTTAGTCTCTTAATGCCCATTAGTGGATTTTGCATAATCTGAATTGTTATTTGTTTCAAACTTTCAATTAAAACAAAGAATTTATTTGTTCTGAACAATAAAGAATTTATTTGTTCTAAACAATTTTGTTTGAACAGTATTTGTTGTGTTCAGGTATAGAAGATTTGAAAGGGGTGTGATTTTAATGGCTTTTTTTTATTAACTTTATTTTTATTTTTTGATTCAGATTAAGTGTAAGAGCGAATGATCAGAAAGCTTTCTCTAACCTCTCTTGGATCCCTTAAGGTAACATCAAATCTTTGATGAGTTTTTGGTCATGACCTACAATGCTTGGAGAAGAAAACTTGTCTGCCATGTATGAGCTTGGACCACTAGAGATGTGTGATCGTTTAATTTTTGGCAGTATGTTGCCTTTATCATTTCTGATTTTGTTTATTGAGCTGAATGTTGTTCTTTGCGGTGCTTTTCTTACCTATTGGAGAAACTCCCAACTTGGTAGCATGAAGCTGGAGCTCCTCAATAGAAATGCCAGTGAAGGATTTAGTGGACACATGCATTGAAATTTCGAAGCTTGCGATATCCTTTAACTTGTTGATTTCTTTCTTTTAATGTAACTGAACCATACATATTTTGGGGGTTTTAACTTTAATCTCCATCTCCGATTGAGGTTTTGGGGCGGACTTTTTTATTTTCCTTTGTGGAAGAAGAATAGGGGTGATAATTAACCTGTGTGTTAATGAATTGAAGTCATGGGTATGGTAACTCATCACATGGCCGGTGAGTAGTGGACTTTTAAAGCTGTGCATAACTCTGAAATTTTATTTAAAAAAGGATTAGTTTTGATGTTGATGAGTCATATTGATGTTACAGATTGATATGGTGCAGGAAGAGAATGAAAATCAATGGTGAGATCTTACACTTGACATGATCAATTGGAAAATTCAATTGAGAGGATCCATTCCATGTTTGATTGGTAAATTATAAGGCAAACCTCTTTTTTTTTTTGTCCATTATGGATTCCTTATTATTGACCATTAAATTATTATTATTATTTTTATTAGATGATTTGATCCAACGACTAATGACAATGAATTCATGATGGACCTAAAGATTAGAAGTCCACCATAAAACCCACCATGTTTAATTATATTCAAAAGTCACAACTAAGACTTGCAGTGGAAAGCCTTGAGTGAAAGGCGACACATGTTAGAAAAAGGTATGCTCCGTTTTACTAAAAGCCAACATATGTTTGACTATACATTTGATATTTGCTTTTCAAATTTTTCTTTTTTCTTTCCCTTGTTAAATTTTTTCTTGATGACAACTTTATCACCTTTTTGAAAAGTTTTCATTATTCTTAGCATGTAAACATTTCTCCATAGATATTCAAAATTGTGGGATATTTCTGACCTAAAATAAATTGTGACATGATATTCAATCTCTTTATGACCTTGCAAATTTGAGAAACGGTAACAATAAATGAATATGTTGATCCTCGATGACTTGAGATCCAAAAGCAAAGTGAACATTTTATTCATATTGCAAACTTAGGATGCTTTATCCAACTCTTTATAACATCTAAATTTTGGAAAAGATATGGACAAACTGTCTGACTGTTTCAAAAATTGTGAGATACTTTATAACTTGGAAAAAATTATGGAATGATATTCATAAAAAATGAATATGTTGAAATTGGTGGCTTGACATGCAAAAAGTAAAATGAATATTTTATTAATAGTGCAAACTTGGAATGCTTTATCCAACTCTTTTTTGGCATCTAAATTTGAAAAAAGATGGAAGAATAGTTTGACACTTTAAAAAATTGTGGGATGCTTTATGGTATGATATTCATCATAAATGAGTATGTTGACCCTTGGTGGCTAAAGATCCAAAAGCAACATGAATATTTTATTCATAATATGAACTTGAGATGCTTTATCCAACTTTTTGTAGCATCTAAATTTTGAAGAAGAGATGGAAGAACTATTTGACCCTTTAAAAAATTGTGGGATGCTTTATGATTTGGAAAAAACTTATGGAATGATATTCATCATAAATGAGTATGTCAACCCTCAGTGCAAGGTAGCTAAGATCAAGATCTTATGTAGGATCGAAAGAGGGATGCAAAATCATAAAACGTTGAATCGTAACACGGATCGTAAGATCCCACCAAAATACAAAAATTACATTTATATAAATATACATACCAGATAATATAATGTACATTAGTAAATAAGTCACAATTAACATAACTAAAACTCCATAGTGTATAAATAAAATTTACAAATTAACTACTTTTTAAAAAATAATTAAACCATATAAATCTACCCTTGAACTCACTCTCCTAATTATTATTTTTCTTGAGCTGATATAAATAAAAAACAATATGGGCCAACATTAAGCATCAATAGGATCCCAAAAGCCCGAATAACAACAAAGAAAGAATGAAAAAATTAGAATAAATGGAAGGCAAAATTAACACAAAGTGGAGGAAGCTTTTGCAGGCAGAAACAGAGTTTGAGAGTAAAGGATTTGGGGGCATCTAGTAACAGGGAGAAAGGGAATTCAAGACCTTTTTTTCCCAATATTATCTGATGACATTTTTTCCCCACCCAAACAATACCTAATACCGAATCCAACACAAAAATACTCCTAATCAAATAATTAAAACAATAAAAAAGCATGCATTCTGGACAAATGGAGCAAAAAGCATGCATTTTAGGAAGAAAAAAAAGGAAAAGGAAAGGGAGAGCTCACTTTGTTTGTGAGCTCTGACCGAACTGAGATGCAAGGGAGAGCGGTGCCGGCTGCCAGCGAGCACAAAGCAGAAGTAGAGGCAAACAGAGAGAAAAGAGAAAAGGAGGCCCTGCGAGCGACAGTGCGGCACATAGGGGTCGGCAGAGAGTCAGAGATTGAAGAGCAGCGGCGAGGTGCGGCAGAAGGACCGGCGGAGATCGAGTTTTGAAGAGAAGAAGAGGGGGACAGCCGGACAGATCGAAGAGTAAGTGAGAAAGGGAGTAAGGGACAATAGGGTTCTAATTGGGGCTGATAATCGGCCGGGTTTGGGCTGCGTTTAGGCATACTCAGTGGTGGATCAGTCGGCGTGCAAGGATTTCCTGATCCCACCGATCCTACGATCTTGCCTGGCAACCTCACGGTGAGTGGCAGAGGCGAGTTCTGGTGTGGGATCAGGATCGCTGATGCTTGGTAGAAGCATGGGATTGTTTGATCTCACAATTGAAGTCGTGATCTTAGCTACCTTGCCTCGATGGCTTGAAATCCAAAAGAAAAATTAATATTTTATTTATAATATTAACCTATGATGATTTATTTGAGCCTTTTTAGCATTTAATCTTGGAAGAGAGATGGAACAACTGTTTCGCCCTTTTGAAAATTATGGGATGCTTTATGAATTGAAAAAAATTATGGAATGATATTTATCATTGAATATGTTGAATTTAGGTGGCTTGAAATCCAAAAGCAAAATGAATATTTTATTCATAATGCGAACTTGTGCTTTATCCAACTCTTTGCCACATCTAAATTTTGAAAAAGAGATGGAAAAACTTTTTGACCTTTTCAAAAATTATGAGATGGTTTATGACTTGAAAAAAATTATGGAATGATATTCCATATCTACTAAGGCCCTATAAATTCGAGAAATGATGTCCCTACGTGAATTTGTTAACCATTGCTAAGGCCTCGTAAATGTTTTAATGAGTCTTTTTAGCATTTAATCTTGGAAGAGAGATGGAGCAACTGTTTCGCCCTTTCGAAAATTATGGGATGCTTTATGAATTGAAAAAAATTATGGAATGATATTTATCATTGAATATGTTGAATTTAGGTGGCTTGAAATCCAAAAGCAAAATGAATATTTTATTCATAATGCGAACTTGTGCTTTATCCAACTCTTTGCCACATCTAAATTTTGAAAAAGAGATGGAAAAACTTTTTGACCTTTTCAAAAATTATGAGATGGTTTATGACTTGAAAAAAATTATGGAATGATATTCCATATCTACTAAGGCCCTATAAATTCGAGAAATGATGTCCCTACGTGAATTTGTTAACCATTGCTAAGGCCTTGTAAATGTTTTAATGTTTCTTGAAAATAAAGTGTTGGATGGTATCACAATTTCTTATGACCTTACAAATTTGAGAAGCGATAATCCTAAATAATTATGTTGACTCTTGGTGATGTGAGATTCAAAAGCAAAATGAATATCTTATTCATAATTCAAACATAGGATGCTTTATTTGATTCTTTTTAGCTATCTAAACTTTAGAAAATAGATGGGTGAAATATCTGATTGTTTCAAAAATTTGGAATGCTTTTATGACATGGCAAAAAAATTATGAAGTGGTATTCGCATCTATTAAGGCCAAATAAACTTGAGAAATGATGACTTTGCATGAGTATGTCGGCCCTTGGTGAGTTGAAATGCAAATGCATAGTGGATATTTTATTTGTAATGCATATTAAGGATGCTTTATTCAACCCTCTATGGTTTTCCAAATTTTCAAAAATTGATGGGTGAACTATTTGATTTTTTCTAAATTTGTTGGATAAGTTTGAGATAGTATTTTAATTTCTTATGACCTAACAAATTTGAGAACTGATGATCTTAAAAAGAAATGCGTTGAAACCTTGGACTGAATATTCAAAAACGAAATGGATATTCATAATATGAACTTGTGATGCTTTAATTGACCTTTTTTTACTTAACTAAACTTTGGGAAAAAATGGGTAAATCGTCTAACTTTTTCTAAAACTATGGGATGCTTTTATGATCCAGAAAGAAATTATGGAATGATATTGTTATATATTAGTGACTTGCAATCTAGAAATCCGATGAAAAAGTGGGTCGAATTAGGTGATAGGAATACCTCTTACTTCCATACTCAGATGGCGGTGAGACATAATAGAAATAAGATTGCTGTTCTTCGTCTTGATGATGGTTCTTGGTGCATGGATGAATCTAGGCTGCAAGGGGAGGCTCTCATTTTCTTTAAGAACCTATTTTTGTGATATACCGTCAGTGGACTTATCTATTTTCTCAAGTATTGCTTTTCCTCAGCTTGACTCTATCGACATTAGGGGGTTGGTGTGCCAAGTGTCCAAAGAAGAAAATTTCTATACTCTTCAAGGCATGAAATCTCATAATGCCCTTGTTCCAGATGGGTTTCTTTCTTTTTCAGAAAGTATTGGAATATTGTGGAGATGAGGTTTGGAAGTTTGTTAGTGATGCTTTCAATTGGGGTTTTTTGATGTTGGCCTGGCGAAGATGTTAATTGTTCTCATCCCCAAGATTGTTCAGTTGGTTAGAATGCGTGATTTTCAGCCAATTAGTTTGTGCAATGTTCTTTATATGGTGGTTACTAGGGTTTTGGTTGATAGAATAAGGCCCTTTATTCAACTCATTGTGAGTCTTATACACAGTGGGTTTGTGCTTGGTAAGGGGACACATGATAATGCCATTGTCGCCCAGGAGATCATGCACTATATAAGGGAGTCCAAAGATAAAAAAGAATGGTTGCTTTTAAGATCGATCTTGAAAAGGCTTGTGATTGTATTGATTGGCGCTTTCCTTGGTTTCTTCCTGATAAATTTGGCTTTCCCCTAGAGATTGTTAGGCTGATTATGTTTGTGTGTCCTCATTTGAGTTGGCTTTGTTATGGAACGGTGTGAAGCTTTCTCCATTTGCCCCAACTCGGGGTTTGCACGAAGGGGCTCCTACGTCCCCTTTTTTTTTTATCCTTTGTATGGAGGGGCTGAGCTATTTGATTAGTGTGGAAGTGAATAAAGGAGCTTGGTAACTTGTTCGGGTTTCTAAAGAAGGGCTGGGTATTTCTCACCTTCTATTTGTTGATAATGTCTTATTATTTGCTAGAGTTAGTGCCACCTAGGTTCGCTTCATTATGAATATTCTGGAGGTTTTTTGTGCTGCTTTTGGTTTGGAAGTCAATATGGTGAAATTGTGTGCTATGTGTTCCTTTTTTGTTAATCGAGTGAGGTGGTATGTGCTCACTAGTATTTTATCCATTCACTTTGCCTTAAAGTTAGGAAGGTTTTTGGGGGTTTCAGCTTCTTAATAGAGCAGCGACGAAGGGTGATTTTGCTTTTATTCTTGATAATCTTAACAGTAGGCTAGCTAGTTGGAAAGGCAAATTGCTGAACAAAGCAGGTAAACTGTCTTTAGCTCATTTAGTTTTGGCTTTTACTCCTATCTATACTGTTTAGTCGTATTGGCTCCCTTCCTTTTTTGTAATGAGATTGACAGGGTTTCTCAGGACTTTTGTGGAGTAAAAGGAACTTGGGCAAAGGATCGCATCTTGTGAATTGGGATATTGTCTCCCATCCCATTAAGCATGGAGGTCTTGGTCTAAGGTGTGCTTGTTTGATGAATCCTAGCCTTCTTGGTAAATTGGTGTGGAGCCTTGTTCATGTTCCGGGGAAACTTTGGGTGCAAGTGTTATTGGGCAAATATCTTGGGAACAATTTACTTTTTAATACTAATTGTCCTATTGTGTTGTCATAACTCAACTTGGGCTATGACTAGTGCATAGGGAGTTCCCAATTCCCAGCAAGCCTACACGAATACCAAATAGGAAAATGGACAGAGTTTGCCTTAAAAATCGAAAATTTCCCAAATACAAGATTTGTAGAAACATATCTTATAACATAGTAAAACCTCATTATACAACTAATACTACATAATTATATATTAAAATACAGTTATCACATCAATGAGCTTTTCCAATTCCAAGTAAAAGAAAACAAAACATAAAGCACCAGTTAGCATATTTTAATCGCCATACATAATATAATAGAGAATCTATTACATTCAAATTCATCAAAATAAGCTTTATAAAAACACAATCACATCCCGATCTTGACTGTGATGCATTGCAGTTACAACACTAAACAATGGACCCATGTAGTCCAAAGTAGGCTCACCACACAAATGATAGAAGGCATAGACATGGAGAATGTATGGGACTAGGATCTACACCTATATCTGGAAAAGAGGAGGGATAACAGGGTGAGTTTTGCAACTCAGTGAATAGATAAAACATCTATAACCAACATGAGACAATAACAAAAGTAAAATCATAAAATTAGAAAGTCATATGAATAACATAAGGAAATACTTTGATAAACAAAGTGAATAAATATAAGTGAGAAGTGGCATTAAAAAGGAAATTCCATCAGGATCACACACTCGGGTGGCTATTCCTTCATGTGACCTGTCTTTCATAAAGAGTCACACACAAATGGACGTATACTCATCCATCATGTACCATTTTCATATGGTTATATAATACTCTCATCAGTCGATTGATGAGTATTGCTACTAATTGATGACGTTTTGTTTATGTTTATTTTTCCAGGCTTGCTGGAACTGAACCCATGCCTTTTAAGTTAATGGTTATTATATTAGTTCAAGTACTCCAATCCCAAAATAGCCTTTCTGGCGGTTCTTGTTTAGCTTTGTTAACAAAACTGTTTGTCTTCTTCTTACACTCTTGGATGCAAGTTTGACTTTAAGCTGGATTTGGAAGCTGCATTGCCCTTTTAAAGTGTCTTTTGGTTTGGTTAACAGTGATTGCCAACTAATGAATTAAGGGCACTTCGGGGTATTGATAATTCTCCAGGTTGAATGAGATGTAATGCTGGAATTGAATCCTCCCTCCATTGTTTGCATGACTGTAGGCTTTCTCATGCTGTTTGGTTTTTGATGGGTTTCCAAGAGGTGCTTGATTTTTTTACCCAAGGTATCTACACATGTTTGACGACTAATTCCCTTGGTAGCAAAGTGATTCGCTTTCTTTCTTCTCTTTGGATAATTTGGTGTCAGTGGAATGATAGAATTTTTCGGTGTACTTTGTTGAAAGGCTTTGAGGTTAGGCAAGGACTAGGTTACTTGTCCATTTGTGTTCTTTGGCTTTTGGAAGTAAGCCTCGGGTTAGCAATGTCAAATGGGATAGTTCATCTCCTCCTCCAACTGGTTTCATTAAGCTAAATTCTGATGGTAATCCCATGGGGAGCCCCGAATTAGTAAATGGTGACGTGCTTAGGAATAAGCATAGGATTTGGGTTTTAGGGTATGCTGTGTACATCCCTCAAAGTGACAACATTTGTGTCGAGCTCTTGGGGCTCATATATGGTATGGAGTTAGATTGGAATATGAGTTTTTGGAATGTTTCATTTGACGTGGATTGTTTAGATGTTTCACGGGATGATTAGCAATTCCCCTCCTTTTCATGCCCACTCCGGTATCATTCAGGACATTAAAGACATCCACGATAGAGATTGGAATTGCATTATCTCCCACATTGATAGAGAAGGGAACCAAGTGGTTGATTTTTTGGCAAAATTGGGAGCTTCGTCTACTCAAGCAGTGCAGTAGTGGGACAACCCTCCTCAAGGCTTGGAGCTCATCCTGTTGAGTGATTCTATTGTGGTCTCTTATATAAGAAGATTTTCTCTTCTTTTTTTCTTTTGTTTGCTTCCTTACCCAAAAAAACTTGCAAGTTTGACAAGCAAATTGCAGGATTTTTCATTCATAATGCATATTCAGATGCTTTGTTTGACTCTTAATGCCTATCCAAATTTTGATATAAGTGATTGGTGAGTGGATGGATACATTAGTAGATGCTAGATCCTTAGTTGTTGAAGGTACTGCAATAATTTCTTCACGAAAGTTCCATACCTCCGAGAGACTGGAGGAGTAGATTGCTATACCTGTGCTATTGACCCCTCCTGCCATCTAGTTGATGCCATTGGGTCTGAAGCCCTTCTCTCTTCGCCCTAATGAATACGCTATATTGGAAACCAATGCCCAACTTCGTGCTTTAGATGGAGTGTGTGGTGCACTAGTTTAGATTTCTTCGGAACTGGTTGAAAGGAGCTTTAGTTAAAGGCTCTTTTTTAGGAATTACATCCCTCCCTGAGTGTACTATACTAGAGATGCTTGCATTGGGAGGAGCTTCAAAGCTCCAAGGACTACATTGAGGAGTTCATAATTGGTTCTGAAAAATTGGAAAGAAAAAAACACGGGATAGTATTCCAATTCCCAATGACTTTACAAATTTGTGAAGCTTTGATCCTAAATAAACATGGTGACCCTTAGTGACCAATGACCAACAAGCAAAAGTATTATTCTTAATGCATACCTCATATGATTTACCTGACCTTTTTTTTCTATTTATACTTTGGAAAAAATATGGGTGAGTTGTTTGACACTTTCAAAAATTTTCGGATGCTTTAATGACCTTAAAAAATAATGAAATGAAATCGCTATTTATTAAGGCCCAATAAATTTGAGAAGTCATGTCCCTTATGAATATGTTGACCTTTAGTGATGTCCCTTATATTCAGGAATTCAACTTAAGAAATCATAGTTGCATTACATAGGTGAAATGAAACTTTTGCATGGTGTTTCAAAACTTCTAACCTTCCTGGGAAATGGAAATTGTGTATACTCCAACGCATGGGATATTGAACTAGAGTGTGTTGTGAGAAAATTCCCTTTTGCCTTAAAATGTTTGTTCTTAATCTAGAACAAGTCAGAAGATGGAAAGAGTAATGCTATTTTTATTCTCCGCGCAGGTTCTTTTTGTGCTGATTTCTTTGTTGTCTCTGGTCTTTCTATATTCATGTTTGTATCTTTTGGTATTGGTGTCTTTTAGAAGTGAATTTCTTCACTGTCATGCAGAAAATTTCATTTTGATTTTTTCCAGTGGCATATCATAAACCCATGTTGTAGTCTTTGTGCCTTATCCAGCTAGTTTCATATGAAGGCTTTCTCTGTCCTTGACGGCAATGCCGTAGGGGATGTTCTCCTTTTGCCAATCCACATTTGAGTTCTTGTTCAAGCTGGTTCTGTGTGGGTATTAGTGGCATTAATATTGCTATGAGATACTGATTTGGTGACATGTACATATGTATTCTACCTGCTGATCCTTCTATGTGGTTTTTGCCGACAATTTTGGTCTGTATCTTGTAATGTTGCTTCTGTCTAGTGAGCTGCGTGTTCTCTTGCAATGCTTACATGCTTCTGTTTCATATCATTTCTGTGATGTGCTTTTGTTGTGCTAATATGGATGTGCACGGGTTCTTTTGAGTATGGGATTCTGCTTTGCAAACCTTTCTGCGTTCTTGATGGCCGTATTGAAAGGGAAAAGATTGGTATTTGCATTGCATTGTCCCCATTGCACAACATGTGTCTTTGATCATGGATGCTCAATATTGTATCTTTTGACACACAGGGAGTCTTTTTGTTTTGCCTTGGACTTCACTATTGAAGCCTTGGGGTGCAAAAGACTTGGTATTTGTGCTTGCCACTAGTTGTGATGGCCTACCCAATCTTGGGGTACAAAAATTGTAGGATGCTTGATGATTCATCTAATGCATCTAGACTTCTACTTTGGTGACCTATGGATTGCACCAGAAGTGATAATACACATAGAATTATGACCTTGATTAGATTAATTGGTGAAGGAAGGCTGTGCCTAGTTTGGTGTGTGGTTGTTTCTTTTGTCTACTAAATATGCTGGGTTTAGATCCTCTAAAGTAGGTATTTTCACTTTAGAGAGTATAGTGATGAGTTTTACCTTTAGATTAATAAAATTATATGTGGATCCCTTTTCACCCTATTTATCTAAGGGTGAAACTCCCCACTTTATTCTCTAAAGTGAGATCCTTACTTTAAAGAATCCAAATCCATATATGTCTTGGGCAGTAAACATGTATTGGTACGTGATGGCTTGGAAATGTATTGTTTGGCTTTTCTTGATGAGTAGTGTTATTCTAATACCCCAAAAGTGGGTTTCTATTGAGACATCTATTTTATTACTATTAGATGCGGTTGGTGGATGAGATAAGTGGGTGTGTCAATGGACATATACTTTTGGGGTGTTAAAATAATATTCTTTACTGAGTTGATGTATTGCTTGAACTTCTGTAATCTTCTAGTGCTTTTTTCTCTTTGGTAGGTTGAGCTTCCTTTGAGCTGTCCAAAAACGAAAAAGTAAAAGTAAAAGAAAAAAAAATTCAATGATTTCTAGTCTTTTATGACTTTCTAAATTTTAAAAAATTAATTGGTGAATGTTCGACCTTTCAAAAAATGTTGGATATTCCAGGATATCATGTAGTATTCCAACTTCTTATAAATATGTTGATCATCAATGACTAGATATTTCAAAGACAAATGAATACTTTATTCATAATGTAAACGTTGGATGCTTTATCTGATCCTTTTTGTCCATCTAAACTTAAGAAGAAGGAGAGGTAAATTATTCGACATGCATTTCAAATATTGTGGATTGCTTTTATGACTTGCAAAAAGGTTAATGGAATGGTATTTCTATCTATTTAGGATATGTAATTTTTGAGAGTTGTGTTCTTAAGTGAATATGTTGAACTTTGGTTGCATAAAATGTTTTATAATAGACATTCAGAATGCAAAAATAGATGGGTAAACTGTATAACACTTTCAAAATTTATGGGATAAGTTCAGGATAGTGTTTGACTTTACAAACTTGAGAAGCGATAATCCTAGAAAAATATGTTGACCCTTGGTGATTTATACTCTAAAATCAAAATGAATGTTTTATTCATAAATCAAACATAGGATGCTTTATTCAACCCTTTTTAGCTATCTGAACTTCGAAAAAAGATGGGTAAACTGTTTAACTTTTTCAAAATCAATAGGATGCGTTTATGACTTAGTAAGAAATTGTGGAATTATATTTCTATCTATTAGGGACCTATAAATTCGATAAGCGGTGCCTCTATATGAAAATGTTAACCTTTGGTGAGTTTAAAGGCAAATGCAAATTGAATATTTTATTCATAATGCATGTTGAGCATGTTTTATTCAATTCTTAATGGATATGAAAATTTAGTAAAAATGATTAATGATTGGTGAATTGTATGATATTTTCAAAAATTGTGGGAAATTTTCATGACTCTTAAAAAAAAGTATAGTATTTCTATTTTCTTTGACCTTACAAATTTGTGAAGGGTTCATCCTAAATAATCACAGTGATCCTCGGTGACTTAAGATCAAAAAGCAAAATAAGTATTTCATTTATAATGCAAATTTTGAATACTTTATCATGACCTTAAAAAATTGTATAAATGGTATCCTTATCTTTAAGTCCCCTTTAAATTCAAGAAGCGCCCTTTCATGAATATGTTGACATTTGGAAAGGTGGAATGTAAATGCAAAATGAATATTTTTTTTTCATAATACATATTTGAGAAACTTTATTTGATCCTTTATGACTATCTAAACTTCGAAAAAATGATCAGTGAGTTGTTTGGCCCTTTCAAAAAATGTGGAATATTTTTATGACTCTTGAAAAATAGCATGGGATAGTATGATCGTACAAATTTTGTAATCAATGGTTCTAAATAAATATGTTGACCTTTACTGACTTGGGATTCCAAAGCAACATGATTATTTTATTCATAATGTCAACTTAGGATGTTTTATTTGATGTTATTTAGCTATTTAAATTTTGTAAGAAAGATATATGAATTGTTTGACCCTGTCAAAAATTTTGGAATGCTTTTATGCTCTGGAAAGAAAAATTATAGAATCATATTCCTATCTATAGATATGTAAACTTGAGAAATGATGTCCTTAAATAAATATGTCGACTCTTTGTAATCTGCAATGCAAATGCAAAATAAATCTTTTATTTATTAAGCAAACTTAGGATGATTTATCCAACCATTTTTTGCAATGTAAACTTCAGAAAAAAAAGATGGGTGAGCTTTCTGATAGTTTCAAAAATTGCGAAATGCTTTCATGACTTGGGAAAAAAATTATGGAATGTTATTCTTATCTATTAAGGACCTATTAACAGGAGAAACGTGTCCCTAAATGAGTATATTGATTCTTTGTGAGTTGGAATGCAAATGTAAAGGCAAAATAAATATTTGATTCATAATGCATATTCAAGATGTTTTATCTTACCTTTTTATATGTCTAACTTTTGAAAAAAAAAAATGATTGGTGGTCAGTTTGACCTTTTCAAAATTTGTGAGAAATCCTTATGATTCTGTGGAAAAAAAGTGTGGGATAGTAATTCAATTTTTCATCACCTCACAGGTTACAAATTTGATAAGCAATGGTCTTAAATAAATATTGCTATCCTCGGATACCTAGAATAAAAACCAAAATGAATATTTTGTTCATAGTGCAAAATTAGGCCACTTTATTCTACTCTTTTTAGCTATCTAGACTTTGGAAAAAAGGTATGTATTGTTCGACCCTTCAGAAATTGTGGGGGCCATTTATGATCAAGAAAAATACATTATGGAATGATATTCCTATTTATTAAGGCCTTGTAAATTTAAAAAGCTATGTTCTTAAATGAATATGTTAACCTAAGTGGGCTAAAATATAAATGCAAAATGAATATTTTATACATCATACATATGAAAGATGCTTTATCTGACCTTTTATGGATGTCTAATTTTTGATCAAATGATTGGTGAATTAACCATTTCAAAAAAATTGGGATATTTTTATGACTCTTAAAATAAAAAAAATGTGGAATGATATTGTAGTTTCTTTTGATCTTACAAATTCATGAAGTAATGATTATTGATAATATATTAAGACCTCCGGTGACCTAAGATCCAAAAGTGAAATGAATATTATATTCATAATGCAAACTTTGAATGCATACCTTATTTGATCCTTTTTGTCTACATAAACAGATGAGTGAACTGTCTGACCTTTTTAGAAGTTATGGATGCTTTTATGATTGGAAAAAAAATTTATAGAATTGTATTGCTATCTATTGGGGTCTTGTAAATTCGAGAAACAATGTCCCTGAATGAATATATATTGACTTTTCTTGAGCTGGAAAAACAAATTCAATGAATATTTTTATTCTTAATGTATATACAGATTCTTTATTCCCTTTATGTCTAAACTATGAAAAAATGATGGATGAATTATGTGGCACTTTCAAAAAAATTGTCAAATATGTTTATAACTCTTAAAAGAATATCAAATACTATTCTAATCGCCTATGAGTATGTTGATTGCTAGTAAACGAAATTTCAAATGCAAAAACACTATTTTATTTATATTCGACTTTTTGTGGCTAGCTTTGCCTTAAATATTTTGACTCTTTCAAATTTTTTGAGATGTTTTTCCTACTTTGGTTAAAATTGTGGGATGACTTAACTTGAGAACATACAAATTTGAAAATTGATGAACCTAGGTGAATATATGAACTTTTAATGACCCTAAATGCAAAATCGAAATGTGTATTGTGTTGATTATTCGATCATCTATGTTTATTTGACCCTAAAAATATTGTTGGACTACCTGCTTACTCTTTAAAATTATAGATTGTTTTATATGGACAAAAATTGTGGGATGATATTTCTATCACTTATTGATTATGCAATTTCTAAAAGCAATAATGTTAAATGAATATGTTGCCCCTCAAGAATGACTACTTATTTAAAACTAGTGAATTAATAGGTACGTGCATGCAGATCAATTTACCTTTTTAATTTTTAGATAAATTTTAAAATGTATTTCTTATTTTATTTATTTATTGCCTATTTTAAATTTTTTCTTAACGTCCTTCAGTTTCTTTAACATACCTTGACTTCTATATTGTGGTCAATAGTATAATGGTTTAATCTAAATATATTATTGATGTAAGTTTTTTTTATACTATCATTCAATTAAATACTAATATTTGTTTTGAAGTGACATATAAATGAAAAAAATTTAATTATCATACACTAACAATGTAAATCAACCAGTAAATAAATAACAATTCATCCATGTTTGAAATTTGAATTTGAGTTAGTTATAAACAACTTATGTGACAATTTTTAATTGGTTGATAGTGTGAAGATATTCACACTGCATGCCCACCAATTAAGCTTTTAAACAAATTTATATTAATTTTTTGGGCTTGAAAATAAATTTATGAATTTAATAAGAATATATTGATAGTGTAAAATAATGTTACATATTTATCTAATTATATAATAATATATTAATAAATATAATATTATAAAAAAATTTATTCTGTGCAACAAAATTAAACTTTAAAATTATGTTATGAAAATTAATATTTTTTGACTTTTCAGGCCAACTCGGCCCATATGCTGATTGACTGAAGCCGGCCCAATGGCCTACCCAGAAGGCGGTGTAGCGATCGCCTATAAAAGAAGTAAGAAGGCAGGTATTTTAACAGAGGACGGCCACGCCTCCCTGAATTTGCGTTGTGACATTCCTATGGCGATGATTGATCATCGATCTGTCGCTCTTTCTCATTCCTTCACCAACCCCGCGCACCAAGGTTTGCCCCCATTTCTCCGCCGCACCCACTCAACCATCATCATCATCGCCCTGTGATTCTTGCACCGAATCTTGATGCGTCTTTTACCATCGAAACATCGTTCGCAAGAAACGTGAAGAGGAGACGGAACCGTTGCGGGCCAAAAATAGGAAGGCCCCTAGGGTTTTGCGTGACTCGTCTCTCGCTAGTGGCGATGATTGTTAAATTACTGACTTTGATAGTAAACGATGATTCTTGCACTGAATCTTGACGCGTCTTTCATATCTAAGGGTTCGTGAATTTAATCGTCTCTCGACAGTTAAATAATACTGACTTTGATATTTGGGTAAAGATAACCATAGCTGTTTTGGTAATGGGAAGAAAAAAGCAGAAAAGAGAGAAGACACCTCTAATCTTGGCAAGGTCTTCGTGATTCTTGTTCGAACAAAATCCTGACGGTGAGATTAATGTATCTGATTCTTGTTGTAAAGCAACGGACAATCAATCCTTATGGGCATTGCTTTGGACGAGATTGCCAATGTCCTGTATGTTAAAACATCTTCAAGCGTCGTCAAGAACCAAAAAGATTGTTAAAAAGGGTGGTAAAGAAGGTTGTGAAGCCAAATTCAAATAAGTCAAGTTCATTGACTTCCTTCGCTTCTGACAAGATCCAGAAAACTTCTTCGGATCAAGAAAAGCACCGCTGCTGGAAAGGCCTCAATTCCAGAGTGGTTGAGGTATTGGTAACATCGCAAAGCGTCCATCTAGTGATTCTAGTAAGGAAGTTCTACTGACAAGCTTACTACAGTACTTCTGAAGTCAATTGCACAGATGATGACAAGAAGCAATCATGTCAAAATGAATTGTCTCTATCAGAATTCAGCTGATAATTTAATTAAGACACGTCTTCTTATAATGCACAGCATATTTCTATTTCTGCCAGTGGTAGAGTTGCTGGGTTGAGTTTTTACTGTTCAATCACTGATCACGTGTGAAGTTTCTGACTTGTTCATTTTCACTTCATCTGCAGAGTATACAGCAAAAATTCGTGAAGCTGGATCACGCAACTGGAGTAGAGAGTACTATTGGAGCATTAGAGCTGACTCATCTTTGTTTTCTTATTGCAGGATATTATTCTCTACATGAGATCATTTTCATCTATCTCAGGAAAACCACTAATATGGTGTGACGTTGTGTTGAAAGAGCCATAGAGTTCTGTCTCGCTTGGTACTCTAGTTCTTTTGTGTGCTTAAATTATCCTATCAATTTTATAAAGTATGGAACCTGTGTAGATATTGTTCTATCCTTTTAAACAAGCTGTTAATAATTAATACAAGATAATTAGCTATAAAGGATCCAAAATGATATGAAACGTAAGATAATTAGAGAGATTACAGGAAGGCTAGAAAACTATTGTGATTCTGATCAAGTAAATAGGAAAGAAGTATAATTGAATGCAAAATAAGAAAGGGAACAATCCTTGTATGAATTCCAGTTGAATTAGCTAGATTTATGCATAATCTCTGCTTGTATGTCTGGAAGTTAGAGAAATTGCTGGAAGGCTAGAAAACTTGTGTGATTATTCTGATCAAGTAAATTGGAAAGAATTATAGTTGAATGAAGAATAGGAAAAGGGAAAAGGGAACAAGCCGTGTATGAAATTGAGATACATTTTGTCTACATCTTTAATCATAGGGGCTCTGCCAACACTTTTCAAGTCTATAAATATTTGGGAGCCCAAATCCGAGCTGATGGAACAGTAGGGACAGCAAGCAGCTCAATTGTTAGTCCATGAAGCTTTCTTTGTCTTCTTTGATTTTTAACTCAAATTTATTTAGAATCTTCTCATCATTTCTATTCTTACAGTTCTCTCAAGGTACAAGTGGATGACATTTGGAGAAGCAGTTGGTGCACGGTCAGCTATTGGTTCTGGATTGATTGATTATGGAATCCCAAAGGTTGATGGTAATTTATACTCATGCAGTCAATTATTTATTTTAATTATTGGCACAAAAGATCATGTAACCTTTGGTACATGTGTTTGCAGTGCTCTTACATTGGCTTATATTTTATGAATAGACTAAAGTGGCTCACTGTTGACCATGCGTTATTTGCATATTCATACATATCAGTGCCTTTATATGATACTCTTTATGTCAGAAAATGTGTGCGGCTATGCCATCCTTGACCAAACTGGTTATAACTTATAACGAGGTATGCCTTTTTCTTGTTTGCCTTCTCTGCTTTTGAAGATAGCCATTAACAGGCCCAGGCATAAAATACGAAGATATGTGAAGTACGTCTAGCTGATGAACTCTAAATATGTTTCCCTTATGGCACGAATCAAATTTGTTGCATGCCTGCAGTGTAAGAGATTAGTAAGTTTCATTGTTTGTGCTTCATGAAAGAACAGCCATTACTTTTCTTCTGGTTATATGCAGGTTGGTGTGTATTGGCTGTGTTCTCCGGCTGCTGCTGCAGCCTGCAGCTACTCCTGTTTATATGGAGTATCTTGAGGCAGCTTCTAGGTCTACCTTGCCGGTCATATACATTATCACCAACTTAGAGACAAGGCGTGTGAACATGAGGTTGTGCCAACAATAACCTGCACTTCATCAAATGTTCTCTTCACTATTCTACAGTTTGATCAGATACAAATTTTATGTTCCTCTTTCACTGTGTAATGGCCATATGGATGCATCCACTAACCCCCTTCAGTGCTTTTTTCTTAAGTTGCTTTATGGTCCCCTTTTGGTGCAGGCATTTGCTAAAGTGCCAGATTTGAGCATATGGCGTGGGCCTGATTCTTGCATGGGCGCAAATATTAAAGAATTATTCCTGCAGATGACAAAAATGACTGATGAAGAGATTGCTGTCATAGATTTTGGGCACGGTCTTGACTCTATTGCCCGTTACTTCCACAAATGCATTGAAATTTTGAAGCTTGTGGTATCTTTTAACTTCTTGATTTCTTTCTATTAATGTAACTGAACTTATACATATTTAGGGGGTTTTGGCTTTAACCTCCATGCTCGATGCAGGTTTTGGGGGCAGACTTTTTTATTTTCTTTATTTCTTTTCCTTGGTTGAAGAGTGGGGGTGATGATCATGGGAATGGTAACTCATCACATGTCCGGTGAGTAGACTTTTAAAAGGGTGCATAACTCTGAAATTGTATTTAAAGAAGGATTAGTTTTGATGTTGATTCATATTGATATGCTATAGGAAGAGAAAAAATATAAGTTTGATGATATTCAAAAGCCACAACTAAGACTTGCGGTGCAAAAAGCCACAAGTGAAAAGTGATGTGTGTTAGGAAAACGTACGATTCGTCTAACCAAAGCAAATATATGTTTGATTATACCTCTGACTTTTGCTTCTTAGATTTTTTTTTCTTTTTCTTTCAGTTTATGAATTTTTTCTTATGATTTCAGCGTTTAATTTTTTCTTTTCTTGTTTCTAGCTTTTTAATTTTTCTTTATAATTTTTTTATTGCTTTTTTGGAAAATTTTCATTATTCTTAGCATCTAAAAACTTCTTTTGATATTAAAATTTGTTGGATGTCTCACTCACCTTAAATATATCGTGGCATGATATTTCTATGTCTTTATGATATTGTAAATTCGAGAAGCGATGATAATAAATGAGCATATGGACCCTTAGTGACTTGAGATTCAAAAGTAAAGTGAATATTTTATTTATAATACGAACTTGAAATGTTTTATCTATCTCTTTATAGCATCTAAATGATGGGAAAAAGATGAAAGAATAGTCTAACCTTTTCAAAAATTGTTGGATGCTTTGTGACGTGGAAAAAATAATGGAATCATATTCATTATAAATGAATATATTGACCTTCCGTGGCTAGAAATCCAAAAGCAAAATGAATATTTTTATACTTGATATGCTTTATCTAACTTTTTGTAGCATGTAAATTTTGGAAAAGAGATAGAACTACTTGACCCTTTAAAAACTTGTGGGATGGTTTGTGATTTGAAAAAAATATGGAATAATATTCATTATAAATGAGTATTTTGACCCTTGGTGGCTTGAGATCCAAAAGCAAAATGAATATTTTATTAGTAATATAAATTGGAGATGCTTTATCCGACCTTTTTTGTAGCATCGAAATTTTGAAAAAGAGATGGTAGAACCGTGACCCTTTTAAAATTTGTGGGATGCTTTGTGATTTGCAAAAAGTTATGGAATGATATTCATCATAAATGAGTATTTTGACCCTCAGTGGCTTGAGATCTAAAAACAAAATGAATATTTTATTTGTAATAGAAATTGGAGATGCTTTATCCGACCTTTTTTGTAGCATCAAAATTTCGAAAAAGAGGTGGTAGAACTGTGATCCTTCCAAAATTTTGTGGGATGCTTTGTGTTTTGCAAAAAATTATGGAATAATATTCATCATAAATGAGTATTTTGACTCTCTTGTCTTGAAATCCAAAAGCAAAATGATTATTTTACTTGTAATGCAAACTTGAGATGCTTTATCCGACCTTTTTTGTAGCATCGAAATTTTGAAAAAGAGACGGAAGAATTGTGGCCCTTTCAAAAATTGTGAGATGCTTTATCCGACCTTAGTACTTGAAAAAAAATATATTATGGAATGATATTCATCATACAGAATATGTTGACTCTCACTGACTTGAGATCCAAAAGCCAAATGAATATTTTATACATGAGGTGAATTTGAGATGTTTTATTTGCCTCTCCATAGTATCTAAATTTTGAAAACGAGATGGAAAAACTGTTTGACGCTTTCAAAAATTGTGGGATGTTTTAGGACTTGAAAAAAATTATGGAGTGATATTCATTATAAATGTGGGCCCTTAGTGGCTTGAGATCCAAAGGTAAAATGAATATTTTATTCATAGTGCGAACTTGAGATGCTCCATCCGACTCTCTTATAGCATCTAAATTTTCGAAAAGAGATGGAAAAAATGTCTAACCCTTTTAAAAATTGGGGGATGTTTTGTGCCTTGGAAAAAGTTATGGAATGATATTCATCATAAATAAATATGTTGAACTTGGTGGCTTGAGATCCAAAAGTATAATGAATATTTTATTCATAATGTGAATTTGAGATGCTCTATTCGACTCTTTTGTAGCATCTAAATTTTGAGAAAAAGTTGGAAGAGCTATCTAACCTTTTAAAAATTGTGGGATGGTTTATGACTTAGAAAAAATTGTCAAATGGTATTCCATATCTAATATGATGCTATAAATTGAAAAAATGATGTCCCTACATTAATTTGTTGATCGTTGGTATACTGAATGCAAATGCAAAATATATTTCGATTCATCATGTATATTTAGGATGTTATATCTGACCTTTTATGCCTATCTATACTTTGAAAAACTGTTCGGTGAACATTTTTATACAGTAAAAAAATGTGGGATGTTTTTATGACTGTGGGAAAAAGGTATGGGCTAGGATTCTAATTTTTGTGACCTTACAAATGAGACGCAATCACTCTAAATAAATATGCTGACCTTTATTGACTTGAGAGTGAAAAGCAAATTGAATATTTTGTTTATGATGCAAACTTGGATTCTTTTTAGCATCTAAACTTTGGGAAAAAATAATATGGAAGAATTGTATAACCCTTTCTAAAATTGAGGGGTGTTTTATGACTTGGAAAAATTATGGAATCATATTCCTAACGATTAAGGCTCTACAAATTCAACAAACAATGTCCCTACATGAGTGTGTTGATTGTCCATGAGTGGGAATGCAAATGCTAAATAAATATTTTGTTTGTAATGCATATTATGGTTGTTCTATTCGACCCTTTTTGCCTATCTAAACTTTGAAAATTTGATTGGTGAATTGTTTGACATTTCTATAAATTGTGGGATGTTTTTATGACTCTTGAAAAAAAGTGAGATTATGTTGACCTCTAATGACCTTGGATCGAAAAGCAAAATCAATATTGTATTTATAATGTGAACTATTTGACCCTTTCAGAACTTGTGGGATGCTTTATAACTTGGAAAGAATTATAGAATGATATTGCTATCTATTAAGTTGACTATGTGGTTCTGTCTTGCAATACTTTTCATACCTATTAGATAAACTCCCAACTTGTTAACATGAAGCTAGAGTTTCTCAATAGGAATGCCAATGAAGGATTTAGTGAATTCATGCAATGAACTTTTGCAGTTTGTGGTATCTTTTTAACTCTTTGGTGATGTGACTTTCAAAAGTGAAAGAATATTTGATTTATAATGAAAACTCAGAATGTGTTGTATAAACTTTTAGCTATCATTTTTGGAAAAAAAATGTCAATTTCAAAAATTGTGGGATAACTTTATAACCTCAAAAAAAAAAATATCAAATAACATTTATTAAGGTCTTGTAAATTCGAGAAGCAATGTCTATATTGACCTTTGGTGAGTTGGAATCCAAATAAAAGATGAATATTTTATTCATGGTGTATAGAAAAATGGAAGAACTATATGATGCTTTAAAAAATTGTGATGCTTTATGACTAGAGAAAAATTATTAAATGATATTCCTATCTATTATGGCTTTGTAAATTCAAAAAGTGATGACCTTGAATGAAATTACAGGAAGGCTAGAAAACTAATGTGATTCTTGAATGAAAAATAGGAAAAGGGAACAATTCATGTGTGAATTCCAGTTGAATTAGCTAGAACTATGCATGATCTCTACTCGTCTGTCTGGGAATTGCTAGAGCTAAAGTTTTTATGTTATCATATGATTTGTCATATACATGCCGATAGAATTTTGTTTTATAACCAGTTCATTTTTGTCTTACTACTATAAATTTAAAAATATGTCATTGTACTACTGACCAAGTCTGATCTTTAGCAATTAAGAAGTCAGAGAAGCAGCCTCCAAGGGAACAGAAGAGGTTAATCGTTGTTATATTTGTGAATCCATCTATACCTAAGAAATTGATTTACATTTTATTTACATCTTTAATCATAGGCACTCAGCTGACACTTTTCAAGACTGTAAATATCTGGGAACCCAAATCCGTGCTTATGGAACAGTTGGGCAGTAAGCAGCTCAATTATTAGTCCATGATGCTTTCTTTGTCTTCTTTGATTTTTTACTCAAATTTATTTAGAATCTTCTTATCATTTCCATTCTTACTGTACTCTCAAGATACAAGTGGATGACATTTGGAGAAGCAGTTAGTGCATGATCAGCTATAGGCTCTGGATTGATTAATTATTGAATCCCAAATGTTAATGATAATTTATAGTCATGCAGTCGATTATTTATTCAATAATTGGCATAAAAGATCATGTAACAATTGGTACATGCATTTGTATGTCTCTTGCACTGGCTTATGTTTTATTAATAGACTGGAGTAGCTCATTGTTGATCATGTTTGCTCCTCTGCATATTCATCTGTATCAGTGCTTTCATATGATACTCTTGGTTTGTTGATTCTAATCTGTTAGGCAGCATTTTTTATCAAAAGGTTAGATATTGTTATACTCTTGGTTTTTTGTTCTAATCTTCATAAATTTTTGTTCAATCCGTTCTAAGGTTAGATTTTAGCTCACGATCCAGCATTGATGGGATCTCAACTTTTTGTTCCCCTTTCATTTACTTTTGACTGATGAAATTTGATATTTTTTTATTCTTCATTGTGTTGGTTTTCTTTTAAAAAATTTGTGATGACCGCTTAAGGTCCTTTAGTTTTGTATTATACTGTTGGACTGACGATTTTGAGTGCCCTTAATAGTGGGGTCTCTGAAATTGCTAGCAATTTTGATAGTTGAATGAATAGTCTTTAAAGTTTTCAATTTTGGAATTTGGTATGCCATGAATGAGTATCTTTAAGGCTTAAGCATTCTCTGATCTAAAATATAAGTGGCAGATACAGCAGTCAAAATGGCGAAAGCTTGATGCCAATTCATGACAGTGGTGGGTGTGGATTTTATGTCAGAGAATGTATGTGCCATCCATAACCAAGTTGGTTATATTGAGGTATGCCTTTCTATTGTTTGCCTTGCTTTTGAAGATAGTCATTAGCAGGCATAAAATACGATAATATGTGAAGCATGTCTAGTAGATGAACTCTTAAAGTTTCCCTTATGAAATGAATCAAATGTGTTGCATGCCTGCAGTGTAAGAGATCAGTAAATTTCATTGTTTGTGCCTGATGTTAGTCCACAGTCCTTACTTTTCGTCTGGTTTTATGCAGGTTGGTGTGTATTGGTTGTTCTCTGGCTGATGCTGTGGGCTGCAGCTACTCCTCTTTCTATGGAGTATTGTGAGGCAGGTTCTAGGTCTGCTTCTGCTTTGCATGTCATATACATTACACCAGCTTCTATGTCCAGTCCTTACCTCTTTTTTTAAACTTCTATGTTTTGAACTTCTAAAAATTTTCCTTTGTTTTCAATTTGTTAAATTTTTTCTCTTTGTATTTAACTTTTTTAATTTTGTACTTTTAGTTTTAAAATCTACAACTCTTCCCGTGATTTCAAATTTTATAAATTTTCTGAACTTTAATATTTTTCAATTGTTTAACTTTTTATAATATTTCTATTTTATCTTGTTTTTTTAAAGATTTTTCTTCATATTTTCAACTTGTGAAATTCTTCTTACAGTTATGAGTCCAGGGAAGTACAATGTATAGTTGCATTTTTTCTTCCTCCTAAATTACAGACTTATGATATAACTTCCCAATGTAACATCAAATCTTTTATCATCGTGTTTTCATAGTCACTTTTGCTTCGGTGTATTCGTGTTTTCCGATTGATGATATTAACTTCATGCTTGAATTGTAGTTTAATCTTGGAAGTAAATGATTGAGTTATCGTCATTTCCATTTTGTCCATAGCCTCAACTCTCTTGTTTTGGATCACTAACTTTTAAGACTGTAGAAGATTATTTTGAATATACAAATGCATATTCTGAATTATATTTGTTCCTTTTGATGGAGTCTACAACTTAAAAGGTCATAGATGCACGTGATATGCTGTGATTTAAGTTGTAGACGCATGTGATATGCTGTGAATAAACATCTATTGTTAAGTGTTTGATTAATTGCTTCTTTGAGTATATGGTATTTTGGAAGAAAACAATGGTTTGCATACTTCAAATTTCAGCATTGTCCTTAAATCCTCTTTTGAATATGCGGGAATGAGAGAGTACCTTGTGCTGGTGCCAAATACGTGAGAAACATATATGCAACACCATGGAAAAAGATGCACTGGTACCTCATTTGCGTGTGTATCCTTCTAGTTTATATGTCGATCTTTAACCCCCGATTATTTGGCTTTCTCAATCATTTAGATATCGTGCATTAATGTCATTTTTTTAATAAAAGAGCATTCTTTGAGTAATTAGTATCTTAGCAAATAGAATGAGTGAATGACAGATTCTCTACATGATACTCCTTTGAAGCCATGTCAATAATATGCTTGAACATGATTCAAATTGTGAAATCCTAGCTTTTATGTTAAAAGAAGTACAGTTGCGTATTTTTTTGTTCATCTCTCCTTGCTGCTCTTTTAGAGACCTGCTACCAGAAGTGTTTCTTACTTAGAAAGTCAGCATGAAATGATGGGTTAGTTAAATTTAAACAGTGAACATCAAATCTTTGATCTTCTTCTTCTTCATGTTTTCGCAATCCCTTTTGCTTCAGCTTTCTATGGATTCGCCTTTTTTGGTTGATGATTTTAAGCTCATGCTCAAATTGCAGTTGAAAGTAAAGCATTGAGTCTCCTCCATACCTTCAGCTCTCTTTCTTCCTCCAGGTTAACTTCCCCACCCCACCCCCCTCCCGCGGGCGCTGAACTTTCAGCCATTTATCCGAGTCCAAGACTGTAGAATATTATTTTGAACGTAGAAATGCAGATTCTGAATTAACGTTTCTTACCTCGAAAGTCAGCATGAAAAGATGGGTTAGTTAAATTTAAACAATGAAATTATGGTACGATGAAAACAAAAATAAAAAAATTAAATTATATACTAGAAGATTTGTTTATTTATTTCCTGAACTTGTATCTTTAAATAGAGTGGTGATTGCTTTTGTACAATACTTATATGTAACTTGTCATCCCCCAACACCCTTAGGTAGTGTTTGGTATCTCTCCTAAGACAGTGGAGACATAGACAATGAAAACAGAGATATAAAAAATATAGTCTCTGTATCATGTTTGGTTGTGGAGTATAAGATATAACAACTGTCTCCATATATTATTTGAAAACATGAGGACAAGATAATAATACATGATAAAAGACATTAGGTACTCCTGCTAAACCACCGTTGGTTCGTTGCATCACCCATGATTGTGATGACATATAGAGAAATATTAAATATATATAGAAGTATTATTAGAAGAAAAAATATTTAATTTCTATCTTTATATCCTGTCGCCATTGCCTTTATATTTTGAAGGTACAAAAATTTTCTGTATTTTGTGTCCCGGAATAGAAAAATCTCTCTCCACTGCCAAATAAGTTTATGTTTCCTGTATCTCCGTATTTTTATGTTAGGGATATCCAAGCACTACCTTACACCTTCCCAACATCATAAGTATGCATTTTTAATTAAGCTGTACTTGTTTGTTTATGTTGGAAACCTGCAGGTCATTGGTTCCATTCTTGCTGGTCGTTTCTAATTCCCTAATCTTTGGAGTGTGGTAACCTCCCCTCCCTTTGACTTTCCTGCACGCAGCAAAAAAAAAAAAAGAAAGAGAGAGAGAACTGAGCTTAAAAAAAAAAAAAATCAAAGTTATATTACAAATTTATAATTGCATGTACATGAGCTAGTCAAAGAATAAATATAGTGCTAGTTACTGGCTGTCAACTGAAGTCATAACTATAGTCGACTGATTTTAACATCTTCTAAATATGCTGATGAATCCAGACTAGTATTCTAACAGAGAGGCTCAAGAGGTAATTGTTTGACACTTTGTATACTTTTGGCAGCTGCTTCTTTTATTCATCGCATTTGGGTTTAGATGAGGACATTAAGAAAGTACTGAAGCCGTTGACTGAGCTTTTGCTGTCCTTTACAATTACTTGAGTACATGTATTGCCTTTCGTTTTCATTTGGAGTGCAACTTGTCTAGTGTTCAACTTTTGTTAATGTCATATAGGCTTATAATAGTTGATATAAAATTCATTTATTGGGAGAACTAAGAACACCCTCAATATCTGTTTTCCCATTCCGTGATTTTGTCCCCATTTCCTCCGTTGTTTATTGTTTCAGCGATGCGTCGCCTTCATCGTTTCTCTGTTTATTGAACTATGAGGTTCTGTCTTGCAGTGCTTTTCTTAACTATTAGAGATACTCCCAACTTGTTAACATGAAGTCGGAGTTTCTCAATAGGAATGCAGATGAAGGATTTATCGAACACAAATGCAATGAAATTTTGCAGCTTGCAGTATCTGTTTTAACTTACTGGTTTATTTCTTTCAATGTAACTGAAATATACACATCTATTCCGTGCGCTAACTTCTTGGCTTTAACCTCCATTGCTGATGCAGACTTCAAGGCAGACTTTGCTAGCTAGTTATTCTGGACAAAATTTCTACACTGCTGGGCTTTGGTTCGTAAATATAATTCTTACTTGAAGCTTTGCCAATCACCAATCACTGTTAATTTTTTTTTTTTTTGGTCTATTTCGTGGTCTCTATTAAATTTTTGTCTCTTTTGTCCATTCTCAATGCTTTCTCATTTGGTTTTCTTTTGGTGTAGATTAGCAATTCAAGTTTCTGTTGTGGCTCTGCATTTTGCTTTGATTTTTCATTTTTCCTGTAATTCTAGGGTTTGTTTTGATTTTCCTAATTCTTTTCCACTGTAGAAGAATAAGGGTGATAATTAACTGGTGTGCAAATGGGTTGAATTCATGGGAATGGTAAAAACATCATATATCCGGTGAGTAGACTTTTAAAAGCGTGCATGACTTCAAAATTTAAATTAAAAAAGGATGAGTTTTGAAGTTGATTCATATTGATATGCTACTAGAGGATAGATTATATTAGATAACGGTGTGGTCCTTCTCACCTGAACAAACTTAGTTTTATGCTATTGTTTTGTGATGATGAACATATATATGCTTGATTATATTCAAAAATCACTACAAAGACTTGCAGTGGATAAAGGCAACAAGCGAATAGCCGATTCTGGGGGGCTTGGGAAATATGCTGGCTATTTCTCTCAGATTTTCATTTTTTTTTTCCCAATTTTGTTTCCATCTGTTGCTACGATATGTATCTTCCCATCTGTCCTGATTTTATCATATAGCATGTGTAGGTTGGAGCACTAATTGAGGCAGCCAATAGTAAAGAAATTGAGAGTTGAAAATGCTCTCAATGCTACAAAGGTGGCATTCTCTTTCCTAAAATACCCCTTAGTCTCTTAATGCCCATTAGTGGATTTTGCATAATCTGAATTGCTATTTGTTTCAAACTTCCGATTAAAACAAAGAATTTATCTGTTCTCAATAATTTTGTTTGAACTGTGTTTGTTTTATGGTATAGAAAAGTTGAAAGGGATGTGATTTTAATGACTGCTTTTTTATTTTATTAACTTTATTTTTATTTTTTGACTCAGATTAAGTGTTAGGGCAAACAATCGGAAAGCTTTCTCTAACCTCTCTTGGATCCCTTAAGGTAACATAAAATCTTTGATGAGTTTTTGGTCATGGCCTACAATGCTTGGAGAAGAAAGCTTGTGTGCAATGTATGAGCTTGGACCACTCTAGATGTGTAATCGTTTAATTTTTGGCGGTACGTCGCCTTTATCATTTTTTATTTTGTTTGTTGAGCTGAATATGGTTCTTTGCAGTGCTTTTCTTAACTATTGGATAAACTCCCAACTTGGTAGCATGAAACCGAAGCTCCTCAATAGAAATGCCAGTGAAGGATTTAGTGGACACAAATGCATTGAAATTTCGAAGCTTGCGGTATCCTTTAACTTGTTGATTTCTTTCTTTTAATGTAACTGAACCATACATATTTTGGGGGTTTTGACTTTAACCTCCATCTCCGATTCAGGTTTTGGGGGCAGACTTTTTTATTTTCTTGATTTCTTTTCCTTTGTGGAAGAAGAATGGGGGTGATAATTAACTTGTGCGCTAATGAATTGAAGTCATGGGTATGGTAACTCATCACATGTCCGGTGAGTGCGGTGAGTAGTGGACTTTTAAAACTGTGCATAACTCTGAAATGTTATTTAAAAAAGGATTAGTTTTGATGTTGATTCATATTGATGTTACAGATTGATATGGTGCAGGAACAGAATGAAATCAATGGTGTGATCTTACACTTGACACTGTCAATTAGAAAATTCAGTTGAGAGGATTCATTCCATGTTTGATTAGAAAATTATAAGATGGATCTCTTTTTGTTTTTGTCCAGGATCCTTTATTATTATTTATTAGATTTTTGTTATTTTTATTGAATGATTTAATCTAATAACTAATGATAGGGGATTTATGATGGATCCAAAAATAAGAGATCCATCATAAATCCACAATGATTGATTATATTCAAAAGTCACAACTAAGACTTGCAGCGGAAAAATCCACAGGTGAAAGGCGACACATTAGAAGAAGGTATGCTCCATTTTACCAAAAGCCAGCATATGTTTGACCATACCTTTGACATTTGTTTTTCAAATTTTCCTTTTTTCTTTTTGTTTATAAATTTTTTCTTGACAAATTTTTTATCGCTTTTTTGAAAAGTTTTCATTATTCTTAACATGTAAAAATTTCTCTATTGCTATTCAAAATCATGGGATATTTCTGACCTAAAATATATGGTGATATGATATTCAATCTCTTGGTGACTTTAATATGTTGCAAATTTGAGAAACAATAACAATAATTGAATATGTTGATCTTTGGTGACTTGAGATCCAAAAGCAAAGTGAGCATTTCATATTGCAAATTTATGATGCTTTATCCAACTCTTAATAACATCTAAATTTTGGAAAATAGATGGAAGAATTGTCTGACCTTTTCAAAAATTATGAGATACTTTATAACTTGGAAAAAATTGTGGAATGGTATTCATAAAAATTGAATATGTTGAAATTGGTGGCTTGAAATGCAAAATTAAAGTGAATATTTTATTAAGAGTGTGATCTTGGAAGGTTTTTTCCAACTCTTTTTGGCATCCAAATTTGGAAAATGATGGAAGAATAGTTTGACACTTTAACAAATTGTGGGATGTTTTATGGTATGATATTCATCATAAATGAGTATGTTGACCCTTGGTGGCTAGAGATCCAAGAGCAACATGAATATTTTACTCATAATATGAACTTGAGATGCCTTATCCAACTTCTTGTAGCATCTAAATTTTGAAAAAGAGATGGATGAACCATTTTACCCTTTGAAAATTCGTGGGATGCTTTATGATTTGAAAAAAACTTATAGAATGATATTCATCATAAATGAGTATGTTGACCCTCAATGGCTTAAGATCTAGAAGCAAAATGAATATTTTATTATTGATGCGAACTTGAGATGCTTTATCGACCTTTTTGTACCACTAAATTTTGAAAAAGAGATGGAAGAGCTCCAACCCTTTCAAAACTTATGGAATGCTTTGTGACTTGAAAAAAATTATGAAATTATATCCATCATGAATATATTGACCCTCGGTGGTTTGAGATCCAAAATCAAAATGAATATTTCATTTATAATATTAACTTATGATGCTTTTATTTGACCCATTTTAGAATTTAATCTTGGAAAAGAGATGGAAGAACTGTTTCGCCCTTTCAAAAATTATGGGATACTTTATGAATTGGAAAAAATTATGGAATGATATTTATCATAAATGAATATGTTCACTTTTGGTGGCTTGAGATCCAAAAGCAAAATGAATATTTTATTCATAATGTGAACTTGTGTTTTGCATCTCAATTTTGGAAAAGAGATGGAAAAACCTTTCGATCCTTTCAAAAATTGCGGGATGTTCTATGACTTGAAAAAAATTATGGAATGATATTCATTGTAAATGAATATGTTGACCCTCGGTGGCTTGAGATTCAAGAGCAAAATGAATATTTTATTCATAGTGTGAACTTGAGATGCTTTATCTGACTCTTTGTAGCATCTACATTTTGAAAAAGAGATGGAAAAACTTTTGACCCTTTCAAAAATTGTGGGATGGTTTATGGCTTGAAAAAAATTATGGAATGATATTTCACATCTACTAAGGCCCTATAAATTCGAGAAACGATGTCCCTATATGAATTTGTTGACCATTACTAAGGCCTTGTAAATGTTTTAATGTTTCTTGAAAAATTAAGTGTTGGATGGTATCACAATTTCTTATGACCTTACAAATTTGAGAAGCGATAATTCTAAATTATTATGTTGACTCTCGGTGATGTGAGATTCAAAAGCAAAATGAATATCTTAAGTCATAGTTCAAACATAAGATGCTTTATTTGACGCTTTCTAGCTATCTAAACTTTAGAAAATAGATGGGTGAAATATTTGATCATTTCAAAAATTATGGGATGCTTTTATGACATGGCAAAGAAATTATGAAATGGTATTCCTATCTATTATCGCCAAATAAATTCGAGAAATGATGACTTTGCATGATTATGTCGGCCCTTGGTGAGTTGAAACGCAAATGCATAATAGATATTTTATTTGTAATGCATATTAAGGATGCTTTGTTCGACCCTCTATGGTTTTCCAAATTTTCAAAAACTAATGGGTGAACTGTTTGATTTTTTCTAAATGTGTTGGATAAGTTTGAAATAGTATTTTAATTTTTTATGACCTTACAAATTTGAGAACTGATGATCTTAAAAAGAAATACGTTGAACCCTTGGACTGAATATCCAAAAGCAAAATGGATATTCATAATATGAACTTATGATGCTTTAATTGACCTTTTTTAGTTATCTAAACTATGGGGGGGAATGGGTAAATTGTCTAACTATTTCTAAAACTATGGGATGCCTTTACGATCTGGAAAGAAATTATGGAATGATATTCTTATCTATTAGTGACTTGCAATTCAGAAATCCAACAAAAAGTGCATCAAATTAGGTGATAGGAATACCTCTTAATTTCATACTTAGGCGGTAGTGAGACGTAATAGAAATAAGATTGTTGTTCTTCAGCTTGATGATGGTTCTTGGTGTATGGATGAATCTAGGTTGCAAAGGGAGGCTCTCATTTTCTTTAAGAACCTATTTTTGTGCTCTACCATTAGTCGACTTATCTGTTTTCTCAAGTATTCTTTTTCCTCAGCTTGACTCTGTCAACACTGGGGGGTTGGTGTGCCAAGTGTCCAAAGAAGAAAATTTTTATGCTTTTCAAGGTATAAAATCTCATAACGCCCCGGGTCCAGATAGGTTTTATGCTTTCTTTTTAAAGAAGTATTAATATATTATGGGAGATGACGTTTGGAAGTTTGTTAGTGATGCTTTCAATCGGGGTTCTTTTTATGCTGGCTTGGCTAAGACGTTAATTGTTCTCATCCTTAAGATTATTCGGCTGGTTAGAATGCGTAATTTTTGGCCAGTTAGTCTATGGAATGTTCTTTATAACATGGTTACTAAGGATTAGTAAGTGATGACGTGTTTAAGAATAAGCATAGGATTTGGATTCTAGGGTATGCTATGCACATCCCTCGAAGTAACATTTGTGTTGAGCCCTTGGGGCTCATATATGGTATGGAGTTAGTTTGGAATATGGGTTTTTGGAATGTTTCGTTTGAGGTGGATTGTTTAGATGTTTCACAGCTGATTAGCAATTACCCTCCTTTTCATACTTACTCCAGTATCATTCGGGACATTAGAGACATTCGTGATAAAGATTGGAATTGCACTATCTCTCAGATTGATAGAGAAGGGAACCAATTAGCTGACTTTTTAGAAAAATTGGGATCTTCATTTACTCAAGCGATACAGTAGTGGGACAACCCTTGATAGAGATTATAGATATAGGAGAGTATATGAGAGAAGGAAGAGGCAATTAGGACAGAATAATAGAGTATGACAGCTGTATAGTAGTTACTTGAGCGGGAAAATCAGTTAGAAAGAGCAATCAAAGTATTAAAGGAGAGCAAATAGGATTGTATAGTTAGTTGTTGATTTATTTCTGTTATTGTTTCAGAGTTGAGGGCTCTAATCTCCTCCACATCTTGTACTTAATTCTAAGGTTCTTCAGTATTTGCTGGGATCCTTGTTTTCAATAAATATTCATATTTCCCCTCAGGATACTGGTCCTATCACTAGTGTCAGTACTCTTGGATCCTGAGCCACACTTTCATGGCAACATCGAAGATAGAGAAGAAAATGGAGTCAATTGAGGGTACACTGATAGCGATCCAGAAGCAAATCGAAGAAGACAAAGCAAGAAACACGGGATCGGTGGTGGCACTCACTGCTATGCTTCAGAAATTGACGGAGCGATTAGGTAACTTGGAGAACAACCGTAATCACAAACCAAAACGAAACGAAAGGAACCACCATCGCGTCAAGTCACCTAATGATGAGTAGCGTGAGCACCGTTGAAATGAAGGTGACAGCGACAGAACCCCGAACAGAAATGGACGCCCTTGGGGTAGCGATCAATGGAGGCGGATCAATGTTGCCCTCTTCCATGACGAAGGCGCATATGCTTGGATCGATAGTATCGAACGATACTTTCAGATTCGTGATGTTCCGGAATCACAATGGCTTTTCGTTGCGAAGATTGCAATGGAAGGGAAAGCACTAGTGTGGTTCCAATGGTGGGAAACTTCCAGTGTAGAGTTCAAGTGGCTAGGGTTCAAGGAAGCAGTCGTCAAGCGATTCCAACTCGAATTAAGCCTCAATCCTTACAAGTTACTGTTGGAACTGAAGCAAGACACCATTGTCTGTGACTTCCAAGAAAAGTTTGAACTCTATCCGAGCCCCCTGAAAATCACAGAGCACTGCTACCTACAAGGATTATTCCTCAACGGACTTCATCAAGAGGTTAGAGCTGAACTCAAACTTCTTCATTATGATACGCTAGATGAATTGATGAACATGGCAGAACTAGTGGAAAGTAAGAACAATATGCTTCAAAAAGGAGTAAGCAAACCCTTTTAGAGGTTTCAGAATAATCCCTTGGTGACTGGAAAAGGGAAAAGTAATTTCCATGGGGGTACTGACATGTGCGAAGGAACGAGTGGTAAAGGGGAAGATAAAGGGGGCCAAGGGATGGAGCGAAGAGGATTCAGATCTATGTCATAGGAGGAAATGAACGATAAACGTATGAAAGGTCTTTGCTTTACTTGTGATGAACGTTATACAAGAGACCACAATTGTAAAAATAAAGGTTTTCGCCTCATGATACTGGAAAAGGAACAGGAAAGAGTGGTTGACATTGAATGACATGATGCAATGGATGATATGAGGGATACTACCTCCCAAATACACCTAACCTGCAAGAGCATGGTAGGGAGCCCTTCACCGAAATCCATAAAAGCATGGGGAGAAGTAGCTGGCCACAAGGTATAGGTCCTAATAAATCCAGGTTATTCACACAACTTCATTTCTCCTTCATTGGTGGAGGAAGCTAAGCTACTAGTCAATGAAACAGCTTTCTTAGCAACAATAGCTTCAGGCCAACAAACAAATGGACAAGGCAGATGTAATTAATTCACTATTAAGTTCCCTAACCTGTTGATAGTTGAAGATTTCTATATTTTCCTTTTGGACAACTCTGAACTGGTCCTAGGATTGGCTTGGTTGGACAAATTAGGGGACACCTTGACCAACTTCGGGAAGTCAAGATTAACTATTAAAATAGGGGACAAGTGGACTGTACTGCAAGAACCACATGAACTTTCCTATGGAGGAATAGCTTTAAGGGGTGCCCTAAAAGACTTAGAATAGGAGAGTCAGGGGTTTATGGTACAGCTTTGGCCAATTATTACTTAGATAGCCCACACCACAGTAATCCCCTTAGTAGTACAACAAGTTTTGGATGGAAATTCGAAGGTGTTTGATCCATTAACAGGGCTACCACCATCATGCAACCATGACCATGCAATTACCTTAAAAGAGGGTGCTGTCATCCCCAATCTGTGACCATATAGATACCTCCACAATCAGAAAAGTGAGATAGAAAAGTTGGTCCAAGAAACGTTAGCAGCAGGAATAATTAGGCCAAGTGTAAGTCCATTTGCTAGCCCTATTTTACTGGTGAAAAAGAAGGATAATAGCTGGAGATTCTGTGTTGGTTATAGGGCACTCAACAGCATTACCATTCTCGATTCTTGTGATAGAGGAACTGCTGGATGAATTAACGGATGCCACAATATTTTCAAAGCTGGATTTAAAATCGGGGTATCATTAAATCAGAATGGTAGAAAGTGACATTGGAAAAATAGCGTTTGGAATGCACGAAGGGCACTATGAATTCCTTGTAATGCCATTCGGGCTAACCAACCCCCCCTCAACGTTCCAAGCATTGATGAATGACATTCTAAGGCCATTCCTAAGGAAGTTTGTATTGGTATTTTTTGACGATATATTGGTATATAGTAGGGATGAAGAGAGTCATGCAAATCATCTCAAGGCTGTTTTTGATATACTGTTACAGCATAAGTTAATCTTGAACAAAAAGAAGTACGATTTTGGAGTGAGCAAGGTGGAATACTTGGGCCACATTGTTTCTGCCAAAGGAGTAGCTACTGACCCTCGTAAAATAGAAGCAATGCGACAGTGGCCAGTACCTAAAGACCTCAAAGCCCTCTGTGGTTTCCTAGGCCTAACCAGCTACAACAGGAAATTTGTTAAAAATTATGGGGTTCTCGCTAAACCGCTCACAGATTTGACCAAGAAAGACGCCTTTATGTGGTCTTCTACTGCCCAACAAGCGTTTGAAACACCTAAATGAGCCATGGTAGAATTACCGGTGTTGGCAGTCCCTAGCTTTTCCCAGCCCTTTGTCCTAGAAACCAATGCCTTTAGTCATAGGTTGGGAGTAGTGCTATCCCAAGAGGGCAGACCCATCGCCTATCTAAACAAGGTTCTATCACCCAGAGCTCAACAGAAATTAGCTTATGAGAAAAAGCTGATGGCCATTGTCTTTGCGGTGCAAAAATGGCGACACTATCTCCTTGGTCGCCACTTCATCATTATCACAGATCATAGAAGCCTTAAATTTCTAACTGATCAATGGCTAATGGGAGAGGACCAGCTGAAGTGGACCTCTAAATTATTGGGGCTTGACTTTGAAATCCAATTTAGACCAGGATTGGAAAACAAGGCAGCTAACGCCTTATTGTGCCAAATGCTTTTTCAGGCAATTTTAGTGGTCCAGGCAAGTATGTGGGAAACTATAACAATGGAAGTATCAGAAGATAGCCATTTACAGCACATCATTTGCAACCTTAATCAGGGAACAGGGAGCTTCCCAAGTTACATCTTGCACCAGGGGCATTTATTCTACCAAGGAAGAGTGGTGATTCCCCAAAACTCATCCCAAATACCAGTCCTATTGGCTGAATTTCATGACTCTCCCTCAGGTGGGCACTCTGGATTCTTTAGGACATATAAATGCCTAGTAGCAGCAGTATATTGGCGCGGCATGAGGCAGCAAGTTAAAGCATACGTAGCTAGGTGCCAAGTATGCCAAACCAATAAGTATGAAACACCATCTCCAGTTGGGCTGCTACAACTGTTGGCTGTACCAAGCCAGGTCTGGTCAGAAGTCTCCATGGATTTCATTTCTGGGCTGCCACGATAAAAGGGAAAAGATTCTATCATGGTAGTGGTGGACTGCCTCACCAAATTTGCCCATTTCCTTCCCCTCTCACATCCCTATTCAGCAAAGGAAGTGGCTCAACTCTTTGTCAAAGAGATTGTCAGGTTGCATGGCTTCCCCTCCATCATCATTTCTGATAGAGACCACATATTCTTCAATCATTTCTGGTCTGAGTTATTCCACGTAGCAGGTATGACAGACGGTTAAATAGAGGTGATCAATCGTTGTTTGGAATCTTACCTCTGCTGCTTTACTAGCACAAAACCGAGACAGTGGGTTGGCTGCTTATCATGGGCAGAATATTGGTTTAATACCACATTCCATACCTCCACCAAGACTTCCCCTTTCCAGGCCCTTTATGGACGACCCCCACCAGTTCTGTTTAAAGGGGAAACTTACCCTTCCAAACTCTCAGAGGTGCAATCCCTGGTGACATCAAGGGATGAACTATTAGATGAGCTTAAATCCAATTTAGAAGTAGCATAGCAATGGATGAAACAATATGCTGACAAGCATAAACGGGAATTAATTTTTAAAGTAGGGGATTAGGCATTTTTGAAATTTCATCCCTATAGAATGAAATCACTGGCCAAGAAGACCAATGAAAAACTCAGCCCCCTATTCTATGGCCCATTCCATATACTTGAAAAATGGGACCAGTAGCATACAGACTCGACCTACCAGCTGATTGCAAACTCCACTCGATTTTTCATATTAGCCGCTTAAATAAGGCGTTACCCCCACAAACACAACCAGCTGAGCTTCCCCAAGGGCTGTCAGAAGAGGGAGTTCTGCACACCTCCCCTAAAGAGGTCCTCGAGAGCCGCAAAACCCCTAAAGGTTCCACCGAAGTTCTGGTCAAGTGGAAGAACTTGCCATCCGAAGACAACCCCTGGGAGGCCCTCAGCAAGTTACAGGAGCAGTTCCCTGAGGCTTACCTTGAGGACAAGGTGAATTTACAGAGGGGGGATAGTGATAGAGACTATAGATATGGGAGAGTATATAAGAGAAGGAAGAGGCAGTTAAGACAGAATAATAGAGTATGACAGCTGTATAGTAGTTAGTTGAGCGGGAAAATCAGTTAGAAAGAGCAATAACAGTATAAAAGGAGAGCAAATAGGATTGTATAATTAGTTGTTCATTCATTTCTTTTATTGTTTCAAAGTTGAGGGCTTTGATCTCTTCCACGTCCTGTACTCAATTCTAGGGTTCTTCAGTATTTGCTAGGATCCCTATTTTCAATAAAGATTCATATATCCCCTCAAGATACTGGTCTTATCAACCTTCCTCAAGGCTTAGAGCTCATCCTGCTGAGTGATTCTACTACGGGTCTCTCATATGAGATAATTTTTTCTTTTTCTTTTCTTTTGTTTGCTTCCTTAAGTTTGACAAACAAATTGCAGGATTTTTCATTCATAATGCGTATTCAGATGCTTTGTTCGACTATTAATGCTTATCCTAATATTTTGAAATAGTGATTGGTGAGCGGATGAGCAGATGGATACATTAGTAGATGCTAGATCCTTAGTTGTTGAAGGTGCTGCAATAGTTTCTTCACTAAAATACCTCCGAGAGACTAGAAGAAGAGATTGCTATACCTGTGCTATTAGTCCTCCTGCTATCCAATTGATGTAATTGGGTCTGAAGCCTTTCTCTCTTGGCCCTAATGAATATGCTATATTGGAAACCAATGCCCAACTTCATGCTTTATATGGAGTGTGTGATGCACTAGTTCAGATTTCTTGGGAACTAGCTAAAGGGAACTTGAGTCAATGAAAGGCTCCTTTTGGGGAGTTATATCCCTCCCTACTTAGAGCGTGTTATTCTAGAGATGTTTGCATCGAGAGGAGCTTCAAAGCTCCAAGGATCACATTGAGGAGTTCATCACTTGGGTCTGAAAAATTGGAAAATAAAAAACATGGGATAGTATTCCAATTAACAGTGACTTTACAAATTTGTGAAGCTTTGATCCTAAATAAACATGGTGACCCTTAGTGACCAATGACCAAAAAGCAAAATTAGTATTATTCTTAATGCATACCTCATATATTTTACTTGACCTTTTTTTGCTATCTATACTTTGGAAAAAATGGGTGTTTTGTTTGACGCTTTCAAAAAATTTTGGATGGTTTAATGACCTTAAAAAATAATAAAATGAAATTGCTATCTATTAAGGTCCAATAAATTTGAGAAGTGATGTCCCTACATAAATATGTTGACCTTTAGTGAGGTAGGATGTAAATGCTAAATGAATATTTTATTCATAATTCAACTTGAGAAAATCATAGTTGCATTACATAGGTGAAATGAAACTTTTGCATAGTGTTTCAGAGCTTCAACCCATCTTGGGAAATGGAAATTGTGTATACTCCGACGCATTGGATATTGTTGTGAGAAAATTCCCTTCTACTTTGAAATGTTTGTTCTTAATCTGGAACAAGCTAGAAGATGGAAAGAGTAATGCTATTTTTATTCTCTATGCAAGTTCTTTTTGTGCTGATTTCTTTGTTGTCTCTGCTCACTCTTCTTGCTATATTCATGTTTCTATCCTGTGGTATTGGTGTCTTTTTTGGTGTAGAAGTGAATTTTTTCACTATCATGAGGAAAATTTTGTTTTGATTTTTTTCCAGTGGCATATCATAAAGCCATGTTATAATCTTTGGGCCTTCTCGAGCTAGTTTTATATGAAGGCTTGCTCTGTCCTTGACGGTAATGCCATAAGGGATGTTCTCCTTTTGCAATCCACAATTTTAGTTCTTGTTCAAGCTAGTTCTCTGTGGGTATTAGTGGCATTGATATTGCTATGAAATACTGATTTGGTGACATACACATATGTATTCTACTTGTTGATCTTTTTTGGTGGCTTTTGTCGACAATTTTGGTCTGTACCTTGCAATATTGCTTCTGTTTAGTGAGCTATGTGTTCTCTTGCAATGCCTAGGTGCTTCTGGTTAATATCATTTCTGCCATGTGCTTTTGTTGTGCTGATATGGATATGCGTGGGTGCTTTGAAGATGGTATGTGCTTTGCAAACCTTTCTACATCCTTGATGGTTTGATTAGATTAATTGGTGAAGGCTGACTTTGCCTAGCGTGGTGTGTGGTTGTTTCTTTCGCCTACTATATGTGTCGGGCTTAGATCCTCTAAAATGGGGATCTTTACTTTAGAGAGTAAAGTGACAAGTTTCATCCTTAGATTAATAAAATTAGATGTGGATCCCTTTTTACCCTATTTATCTAAGGTGAAACTTCTCACTTTACTCTCTAAAGTGAGATTCTAAAGTGAGATCATCACTTTAGAGGATCTAAATCCATATACGTCTTGGACGTTAAACATGTATTGGTATGTGATGGTTTGACAATGTATTGTTTGGCTTTTCTTGACGATTAATGTTATTTCAACATCCCAAAAATGAGTGTGTATTGAGACATCCATTTAATCATTATTAGATGCAGTAGGTGGATGAGATGAGTGGCTGTATCAATGGACATCTACTTTTGGGGTGTTAAAATAATTTTTTTTTTTGGAATGAGTTGATGTATTGCTTGAACTTTTGTAATCTTCTCGTGCTTCTTGCTCTTTAGTGGATTGAGCTTCCTTTGAGCTATCCAAAAATGAAAAAGTAAAAATAAAAGATAAAAAAAATTCAATATGTTTTTCTAGTCTTTTGTGACTATCTTAATTTTGAAAAATTGATTGGTGAATGTTCAACCCTTCAAAAAATGTTGGATTTTTCAGGACATCAGATAAGATTCTAATTTCTTATAAATATGTTGATCATCAATGATCAAATGATGTTTCAAAGACAAATGAATATTTTACTCATAATGTAAACGTCGGATGCTTTATCTGGTCCTTTTTGTCTATCTAAACTTAAGAAGAAAGAGAAGTGAATTATTCGATATGCACTTCAAATATTGTGGGTTTCTTTTATGACCTGCAAAATGATTAATGGAATGGTATTTCTATCTATTTAGGATATGTAATTTTTGGAAGTGATATTCCTAATTGAATATGTTGACCTTTGGTGGCATGAAATGTTTCATAATAGACATTCATAATGCAAAAAGAGATGGGTGAACTGTATGACACTTTCAAAATTTATGGGATAAGTTTGGGATAGTGTTTTAGTTTCTTTTGACCTTACAAATTTGAGAAGTGATGATCCTTGAAAAATAGGTTGACCCTTGATGATCTATGATCTAAAACCAAAATGAATATTTTATTCATAAATTAAACATAAGATGCTTTATTTGACCCTTTTTAGCAATTTGAAATTTAGGAAAATAATGGGTAAACTATCATACTTTTTCAAAATTTGTAGGATGCTTTTATGACTTGGTAAGAAATTGTGGAACTATATTCCTATTTATTGTGGATTTGTAAATTCGATAAGCAGTGCCTCTATACGAATATGTTAACCCTTGGTGAGTTTAAAGGCAGATGCAAATTCATAATGCATGTTAGCCATGTTTTATTCAACCCTTTATGGTTATGCAAACTTAGTAAAAATGATTGGTGAATTGAATGCTATTTTCAAAAATTGTGGGAAATTTTCATGACTCTTAAAAAAAGAGAGGATAGTATTCCTATTTTCTTTGACTTTACAAATTTATGAAGTGTTGATCCTAAATAATCATAGTGATTCTCAGTGACTTAAGATCGAAAACAAAATAAGTATTTTATTTATAATGCAAACTTTGAATACTTTATCATGACCTTAAAAAATTGTAAAAATGGTATAGTCGCAACCGGGATTGCGACGGGGACGGCGAAAAAGAGAATGAATATTGAAAATTATGGAGTCGCCACCAAGTTTATTTAAAATTGGGAAAACGTTGGAAAAACCCATTTTTTAGAGAATAGTCTTTGAAACCAGTTTGAGTTCTGAGTCATGTATAGGGAAGGGCAGGAATTTAATCCCACGCACCCTAGTACACCCGTCCTCGGACGGTACCTATAATTAGTTGTGCAAATTAATCAATAACCCCTTTTAAACATTTATTTTCTATTTCAAGAAAATTAAAAGGAATTTATATTTTTTTTTTAAAAGAAAGGAATTTTAGAATTTTAGGATATTAAGCTGTCACAGCTAAAATATTCTAAAACATAAAGTTAACAAACCGTCGCGGTCAAATTAACTTTATTCTTAAAAGAGATATTTACAATTTAATAATTAACTCAAATTAATATAATAAAAAAAATGAAGTAACAATAAAATATTTACAAACAAAATAATATTATGAAAATCCAATTTTGAAAGGGCATTTTAGAATATCAAGCTGTCATAGCTAAAATATTCTAAAATACAAAGTTAACAAACCGTCGCGGTCAAATTAACTCTATTTTGAAAAGACTTTGAATCTCAAGCCGTCGCAGCTAAAATATTCTGAAATATGAGATTAACAAAACGTCTCGGCTCAATTAACCCCTTTTTTTTAATACAAATCATCAATTAATTAAGTATATAAATTTTAATAAAATACTCAAATATTTATTTTGAATCCTGAATGGATAAAATTTCTCTTTTTAGTCAAAATTCTAATTTTGACAGGAACCTACAAAGTTAAACACGATTAACTAAAATAAAACATATAAAATAATTAAACCAAAATAATTCATAGCATAATTACACACACAGTGCATAATTATATAAAATAACAAAACTAAAAGATAATTCACAAACGCAAATATACAAAATATGTAAAATAATTAAACTAAAAATGCAAAATATTACAATTACACAATTAATTTTAATCAAAACACATAAACACAGAAAGTAATTAAACTAAAAAACACAAACACGATTTATTTGAATAAAACATATGAAATAATTAAACTACAAAAAAAACACATAAACATAGAACAATTAAGCTAAAAATAAATTATAAACAACAACATAAATAATTTAAGCACAACACATAAACATAAAAAAATAATTAAATTGGAAAAAAGTAAAATTACACATAAAATAAAAATATTTAAACTAAAAATGAAGATCAATCCCTAAGCACAAATACACAACCAATTCAAATAAAACACATAAGCATATAAAACGATTAAATTAAAACAGAACAAATATAATTATGCATTTAATTAACGCCAAATATAAACATAAAATAGTTAAACTAAATAGAAACGAAATTAACACATAAATATAAACATAAAATTGAACATAAGAAAAACTAAACCGAAAAAGATCCTAATTACCTTCCTTTTTTATTAAGAAAACGCTAGCGCCTAAACACCTAAAAATCAAAGAAAATATTAAATCACTCTTTTTTTTATTTTTGTTTTGCATAATTAAATTACCTTGAAACTAATCTATTCATTTTCACTAGAATACTAAAATTAAAGAAAAAAGACATATCATAAACTCTCCTTTTTTTTATCAAAATAATCAAATATTAATTTTGAACCAAATTACATAAACTTCTTTTTTTTTATTCGTTTTAAATCACAAATAACTTAAACTCCAATCGAGTTAGAAACTAAAATTAAAAATTAAACAATGATCATGTAGACACATCTAAACACACAAACTCAATTTCTAACTTAATAAAACAATACCGACAAAATAAAAATAATGATAATAATAATACATTTCCTAATTAATCTAGTACTACTACTATACCCACCGCATACATACTATCACAACATGCACGGGCACACAAAAAAAAAAAAAAAACACACACACACACACACGTGTATAACATACATGCACATTCAAAAACCCACACACACTAACGCTTACACATTCTGATTTATTTTTTTATTTTTTATTTTTAAAAGGAAAGAAATAACCAGCTGGAAAACGCGTCCCCTGTTTTGCTTGTCTCCTTTTTATTCTTTCTTTTTGAAAAAAAACAACAGGGACATAGAAGGTGAGAAGATGGGACAAGAGAGAGAGAGTGAGAGACTAAGAGAGAGGGGAGAGCCGCCGGCCAGAGGAGGAAGACGCTCCGAGGGGCTGGCCGGCCAGATCGCCGAGCGATGGGTTCGAGTGGCTCACGGTGACTTATGCTCAGCTGCAAACCGAGCGGAGGGGAGGCGACCGGTACCGGCCGCGCACCAACACGAACGGATCGGCGGTTTGGTTGGTTCATGGCGGCGTGACGGAGTTGAGGTTCATTAGTGGGGGTGGCGTTCACGAAGAAGGGTGAACGTCGGCGCGGTAAAGCCAGACTGTTAGCGCCGCGACGCCGAGATACTGGCGCGGTGGTGATGTGCGCGCGGTAGTCACAGCGTGGAGAGGAGTGCGCTCGCGTGGTTAGGCTGGTGGCTCGCGGTGTGGTTCGCGGAGGTTAAGGGGAAAGGGTCTTTGGGTTCAGTGGTGAGTTTTGTTGAAGCATGGAGGGATGATGATGATGGTGATTTGAGGGGATGATGGTTGGTGTGTGGTTGTGAATGTGGCCGAGGAAGGTGGCGGCTTGTGGTGGTTGGAGGTGATGGAGAGGTGGTCGTGTTGAGGATAAGAAGGGGAAGGGGTCTCGCGGTGGTTGGAGGCTGTGGAAGAAAGTGATGACAATAGTGATTATGGGAGGCCGCGGCTGGTGGCAGGGGAGGAGCACCACCGCGGCCTCCTGCCTATTTCTCTTCTTTTTTTGGTTAATTTTTTTTGATGATGCTGATGTTGTAGCTATTACCTTCTTTAGTGCTGGATTGAATTGTTGATTTTTTACTTGAGTTCTCCTTGCTGGTTTCTTTTGTATATCTTGATGAACTGGACAGTGTATGTTCTTGCTGATGGTAGTGCTGATGATCTTCGTTCTGGTGTATTGAGTTTTTTTTTTATTTTTCTTTTTTTTGAAAATTTTGATCACCCCCCTCTCATGAATCCTCTCTCAATATGTATACTTTCTTTGTTTCTCGAATACTCATAATTCCACCGAAAGAAAATTCCAACCAGTTGCACATAGTGGAGAAACACCATCATGATGTTTTTTGATTTTTTTACTTCCTCCTATCCCCATGCCCTCCCGTGATTGCATCGGGTAAAGAAATAAACGGACAAGAGTCCGTGAACCTGCAGGGGAAAAGAGAGAACAAGAAAAGGGACTCGAGGAGAGGCGTTCGTGACTCCTATCTCCTTTTTTTTATATATATTGAAAATATGAAAACAAAAACAAACAACAAATTTTTCATTTTTTTTATTTTTTATGAAAGGAATAATTAACGAAATTGTAAGAAATAAAAAGAGGTAAACTAGATGCAAATTTTTGAATTTTATTATTTTTTTTTAAAAAAAAAACGGACAAAATTAGGTGTTCACAGTTACCCCTCTTTATTCATTTCTTATGAAAGAATATGAAACTTAAGTTTATTTTTTCTTCATAAGGAATGAATAAAGACATGAACATTGATTTTGTACGATAAATGCATGGAAAACAATCTAAATCTAAACAGCAAAAATAATATGCACATATGAGAAAGTGAAATACAAATGCACAAGCTAGCAAGAATCTAGAGCAGACGATACTGACCGAACCTTAAAAATCAACAAGGGTTGACTGAAGATGTAAAATGACAAACTGGGATTAATTGAAATTAAATTGGCATCTGAGGTCGACTAGAAATGTAAATTGGCAGATGAGGCCGATTTGAAATGTAAAATTGGCATCTGAGGCCGACTGAAATGTAAATTGGCAGCTGAGACCGACTTGAAATGTAAAATTGGCATCTGAGGCCGACTGCAAACGTAAATTGGCATCTGAGACCGACTGAAAATGTAAATTGGCAGCTGAGGCCGACTGAAACTGTAAATTGGCATCTGAGGCCGACTTGAAAACGTAAATTGGCAACTGAGGCCGACTTGAAATGTAAATTGGCAGCTGAGGCCAACTTGAAATGTAAATTGGCATCTGAGGCCGACTGAAAATGTAAATTGGCATATGAGGCCGACTTGAAATCGTAAATTGGCATCTGAGGCCGACCTGAAAACATAAATTGGCATCTGAGGCCGACTTGAAATGTAAATTGGCAACTGAGGCCGACTTGAAATGTAAATTGGCATCTGAGGCCGACTGAAATGTAAAATTGGCATCTGAGGCCGACTGGAAATGTAAACTGGCATCTGAGGCCGACTGGAAATGTAAATTGGCATCTGAGGCCGACTGAAAACGTAAATTGGCATCTGAGGCCGACTTGAAATGTAACTTGGCAACTGAGGCCGACTTGAAATGTAAAATGGCAGCTGAGGCCGACTGAAATGTAAATTGGCAACTGAGGCCGACTGGAAATGTAAAATTGGCATCTGAGGCCGACTGGAAACGTAAAATTGGCATCTGAGGCCGACTGGAAACGTAAATTGGCATCTGAGGCCGACTTGAAAACGTAAATTGGCAACTGAGGCCGACTTGAAATGTAAATTGGCAGCTGAGGCCGACTTGAAATGTAAAATTGGCATCTGAGGCCGACTGGAAACGTAAACTGGCATCTGAGGCCGACTGGAAATGTAAAATTGGCATCTGAGGCCGACTGGAAACGTAAAATTTGCATCTGAGGCCGACTTGAAAACGTAAATTGGCAACTGAGGCTAGCTGAAAATGTAAATTGGCAGCTGAGGCCGACTGAAACGTAAGTTGGAAAAGAAAACAGTCTTTTTTCCATTTTTCAGATTACATGCAAAAGCCTTGAATTATCCACCTTCAGTTTATACAATATTGAAAAACTAACCGTAACTCAATTGAGCAAGCCTCGAGAAGAAATTTAACCGATCAACTCATAATCTCAGCATTGGACCTTCCGGCACAACAAAAGCTTTCACTTCTTCTGTGACCTTGCTCATTTTTATTCTTCTCCCATTTCCCTTTTCAGAAGGATGATTACTTTTCTGTCATGCTTAGCTGAAATTTCTGAATTAATACTAATCATTGATGTATTGCTGTAAACATTATTAAATCGTATAATTGAAGCTTAAATTTATCCTACTTGAGACATTATGAATAAACATGCATTCAAAGGGAAGGTAGAGTGATCAACTGAATAGGCATTTCATTGTTTGGTGTATTAAATGACAAAATGCTTTGAATAATGTAATCACGAATGATAAAATTTTGGGAGACACAAAATTTTTGCCCCAGTTTAGGTTCTTGGTGGCTCAATCAATTGACTTCTTAAAGCAAGTTGAATACCATAGCCATGATATCTGACAACATGTCTTCAAATTCCCTTTAAAATTACCCCAGTTTCAGCCCTTATCTGCTTGACTCGCTGGATTATCAAAAATTGCCCCAGTTTCAGTTGCCAGCGAAGATGCTTATCTTTTTCTGCTCTAACTTTTGCCTAGGCCGCTCTTTCGAGTTTTCAGCCTAGCGAGCTCTTTTGTTTTGTTGTTTTGCCCTAATTTTTGCTTAGGCCGCCCTTTTGGGTTTTTGACCTAACGAGCTTTTTTCTTTTTCATTTTGTTTTGTTTTGCCCTACTTTTTGCTTAGGCCGCTCTTTCAAGTTTTCGACCTAACGGGCCTTTTAAGCATCTTTTCAAGCATAAAATCTTTTGACTGCATCACTGTTGATTGGTTTAGACAATTCTTGTTCCTCCATGTTTTGCAAAATCAACGCTCCACCTGAGAATGCATGCTTAACAATGTAAGGACCCTCATAACTTGGAGCCCACTTTCCCCGTGTGTCCTCTTGATTAGGAAGAATTTTCTTCAGAACCAAATCTCCTGGATGAAAATCTCTAGGGCGGACTTTCTTATTAAAAGCCCTAGCCATTCTGCTTTGATACAACTGGCCGTGGCAAATGGCTGTAAGCCTCTTCTCTTCGATCATGTTCAATTGCTCATATCGAGCTTTCACCCATTCAGATTCTTCCAGCTCAGCTTCCATCAAAACTCTGAGCGAAGGGATTTCAACCTCTATAGGAGATACGGCTTCAATTCCATATACCAATGAAAAAGGAGTTGCCCCTGTGCTTGATCGTATGTTGGTACGATACGCTGTCAGAGCATACGGCAAAGATTTCATGCCAATCTTTGTAGTTCATAACCATTTTGGCGATGATTTTCTTGATATTTTTATTTGCAGCTTCAACCGCACCATTCATTTGAGGTCTATAAGGAGCTGAGTTGTGATGCTTGATCTTGAAAGTCTCAAAGAACTTCTGAACTTCGGCACCATTGAGGTTAGGAGCATTGTAATGATCCTTTCTGGAATTCCATATCTGCAGATGATGTCCTTTTTGATGAATCTGAGAAACACCTTCTGTGTGATATTGGTATATGAAACAGCTTCCACCCATTTAGTGAAGTAATCTATTGCTACCAAGATGAAACGATGACCATTAGATGCTTTGGGATTAATTGGGCCGATAACATCCATGCTCCACATCGAGAAAGGCCAAGGAGACACCATGCTATGCAACTGAACTGGGGGAGCATTAACTCGGTCTGCATATATTTGGCATTTGTAGCACATCCGAACATAACTGATACAGTCATTCTCCATAGTGGACCAGTAATAACCGCTTCTTAGGATTTTGCGTGCCATCATATGTCCATTGGCATGAGTTCCACAGATCCCTTCATGAACTTCAATCATGATTATTCGAGCTTCATGAGCATCTACACATCTGAGGAGAGTCGTGTCATAGTTCCTCTTGTAGAGAACTTCACCATTCAGGAAGAAAGCCATGGCTAGTCTTCGAATTGTCTTCTTATCCACCTCATTTGCACCTTCTGGGTATTCTCCATTTTGAATATACCGCTTGATATCATAATACCATGGTTGTCCATCTGGTTCAGTCTCCAGATTGTGACAATATACAGGTTCACCTTGCATTTCTACATGGATGGGTTGGACATTAGCATGGACCTCCAAATTAGTCATCACGGCCAAAGTCGCTAAAGCATCCGCAAACTGGTTCTTGTCCTGAGTTAAATGAGAGAATGATATGTTATCAAAGCGCTCAATTAACTGAGACAAATGCTTCTGATAAGGTACCAATTTCGGATCCTTTGTGCGCCATTCTCCATTAACTTGATAGATTATGAGCGCGGAGTCTCCAAAGACTTTTAGATCTTTGATTCCCAAGTCAATCGCAACTTGCAAACCATTTGCACACGCTTCATATTCTGCCATGTTGTTGGTACATTCAAAGTCTAATTTGACAGAAACTGGGTACTGTTTCCCAGCTGGTGAGACTACTACAGCTCCTATTCCACATCCATTCATATTGGCTGCTCCATCAAAGTACATCTTCCACACATTCTCCTCTTCCTCATCTTCTCTTTCTAGTGTCAACACCTCGTCATCAGGGAATTCAAGCATAGTGGGTTGTACACCCTCCAGAGGGTTTTCAGCTAGATGATCAGCAATTGCACTTCCTTTGATAGACTTTTGAGTGACGTATTTGATATCAAATTCAGACAGCATCACTTGTCATTTTGACATTCTCAATGACACATGAGGACTATCAAATATGTATTTTAACGGATCCATTCGAGAAATCAGCCAAGTAGTGTAGTACAACATGTACTGCCTCAACCTCTTGGAAGCCCATACTAACGCACAACAGGTCTTTTCAATGGCCAGATAGCGAGATTCGCATTCATTAAACTTCTTGCTTAGATAATAAATGGCCTGTTCTTTCTTTCCGGATTCATCATATTGCCCCAACATTGCTCCGAGTGAAGTAGGTAACACTGTAAGATACAGTATTAAAGGACGGCCTGGCGTAGGAGGAATCAAAACTGGAGATTTCATTAGATAAGCCTTTATTTTATCGAAGGCTTCTTGACATTCTTCATTCCATTCTCCAGGTTGATGTTTCCGCAGCAACTTGAACATAGGTTCACAAGTACTAGTCAAATTTGCAATGAATCTAGCAATGTAGTTGAGTCTCCCAAGAAAACTTCTTACTTCCTTTTCAGTTCGGGGGGCTGGCATTTCTTGTATAGCCTTCACCTTATCCGGATCCACCTTTATACCTTCTCTGCTGACAATGAATCCCAGTAATTTCCCCGTGGAAGCTCCAAAGATGCATTTATTCGGGTTCGCCAGAACTTGTATTTTCTGAGCCTTTCAAACAGCTTTCGCAAGACTGCTACATGGCTTTCTCCCTCTTTGGACTTAGTGACCATGTCATCTACATACACTTCAATTTCTTTGTGCATCATGTCATGGAACAATGCAACCATAGCACGTTGGTAAGTGGCACCGGCATTCTTCAACCCGAATGGCATGACTGTGTAGCAGAATGTTCCCCACGGAGTTATGAACGTAGTTTTTCCTTTGTCATGAACATCCATGAGAATCTGATTGTACCCGGAATATCCGTCCATAAATGAAAACCGGTGGTTTCTGGCCGTATTATCAACAAGGACATCAATGTGAGGGAGTGGGAAATCGTCTTTCGGACTAGCTTTATTCAAGTCCCGATAATCAACACACATCCTAACCTTCCCATCCTTTTTAGGCACAGGCACGATGTTGGCCACCCAATCCGTGTGTCTCGACACTTCTAGAAACCCGGCCTCTAGCTGTTTAGTTACTTCTTCTTTTATCTTTAGTGACATGTCAGGCCGCATTCTTCTCAACTTTTACTTTTTCGGCTCAGCTTCTGGGTACAAAGGGATCTTGTGTGAAGCAATCTCTGGATCTAGTCCTGGCATATCATGATAAGACCATGCGAAAATATCCAGGTATTCTTCGAACAAGGCGATCATTTCTGTTCGCTCAGGATTCTCCACTATTTTCAGCTCTTTCCTTTCTTCTCCGGTGCCCATGTTAATTACTTCGACCACCTCATTGTCTAAGTCAAATCCTTTATCCATGTGTTCTAGTAACCCTGAAAATTTCTCAACAGCTTCTTCATCTTCTTCAGACTCATAGCTATCACAATCAAGTGCAGTAAGAGAATCAATTGATTGGCCTTCAAAATCCCTTTCATGTGGCAAGACTCTTATACTTAAATCCCTGGAAAGTAATTGTGGTGGGTTGGAATGCCAAGACAACTAATGGGTAAAATACGAATAAAAGGCACAAATTAATGGTTTGAGGAAATAATACTAGAGATACCAAGAAAGTAACAAGAATAGCGTATGGAAATAAAAGAACGGAAGAGGTGAATAAGTACAAGGTGTAAAGAAAAATCACTGGATAAACATGCAAGTTCATTCGAATGATGTCTCAAAGTAGCATACAAGAAAGCAAAGACAATTATTACAATCCCAAGTGATTACTTTGAAGTAACAACATCAATCATTGGTTCGGCTGTCCAATTCATCAGCATCTCATTGTGGTTGACAGCACAAGCATTGTTGTATTCTTCAGGCTTATCGACATCCACCATATTGATGGTTGAACAACAGCTAGCTTCATAACTTTCTTCAGCCACAATTATTTCAGCCGGGTAAGGAAAGGTCTCTTTCAGATGAGGGATCTGCTTCAACTTCTCATTGGGTTTCTTTGGTTCAAGAGCCATGGTCTTGATCTGCTCCTCCAATGATGCCTCATATCCTAAACCAAATCGGTTAGGTTTCCCTGAGATAGATAGAGGTGTTTTGATACCCTGCAACCGTGGTCCCAGCCCTTTGCCATGTAGATAACCATTTTTGGTCATGATATGAGCCACTACCTGATTGACATCTTGCCTTGGAAACTCATTCTGTTCTTGCTTTAGTCCTACTACCTCCAGACTGTGCCATAAGCTATTTTCCACTAACTCCACATTTTCAACATATGGAAGTAAGACAGGTTTAGATACAATGATTTCCTTCTCTCCATGGATTGTAATGACTGAATCATTTTCAATGTATTTAACCTTTTGATGCAAGGTTGAAGGAACAGCACCAACATTGTTAATCCACGGTCTTCCAAAGAAGATATTGTAATCAGACTCAATCTCCATCACTTGGAATAGAACCTCAAATCGGCTTGGGCCGATCTCCAAAGGCAGCACTATTTCCCCCAGGATGTTTTTCTTCGCTCCATCAAAAGCTCTTACGATCATCATTTGTGGTGAAATGTCGTCCTTGCTTATTGACAAGTAGCTCAAAGTCGACGCCGGCAAAACATTTAATCCTGACCCTCCGTCAATGAGGACTTTGGGCACTATATAGCCTTTGCATTTAAGGGTTATATACAGTGCTCGTGGGTTAGCTTGTGATACGATCTCTTCATTTGAGAAAGTGATCATGTTGACACGCTTTACTGGATCCACCATGTTCACTATATTCTCCAATGAGACATCCGGTTTCACATAAGCATCTTTCAAGACCTTTAGCACTGCCTTTTGATGAGATTCAGATGACAAAATCAGTGACAACAGGGAGATTCTAGCGGGAGTCTTTTTCAATTGCTCCAGTATGTCGTACTCACTTTGTTTCATGATCTTCAGGAACTCCTCTTCTTCATTTTCTTCTCTTCCCCTTCTTTCCGCACCAAAACCCTTTCCCACGTTCTCCTCTTCGACAAACTTTCCTTTTTCCAGCTCTCCGGGCCCATAAATCCTTCCACTTCTTGTTATTCCTTTTACCTCCGCTACCACTTCACTTGTTTGGACTTTCGAGGTTCCCCCTATGTCTCCATTTGTCTCCACGTTAGTTTCATAGTTCCAAGGGACAGCATGTGTATTCTCGTAACTGAATGGTGCTAGTTTCCTCACGGTGATCACCACTTTCTCTGGTTTCAGAGTTCGATTCAGCGAAGGGACGCGGAGTACAAAGCGATCGATCACATTTACCTCTTCAGGAAGATTCAACCTCTTTTTTGCTTGAATCACACCTAGGTTGAGCAACTCTTGTACTCGAGCTTTGAAATCCCAACAACCTTCTATATCATGGCCAAAACCTCCGGAGTGGTATATGCAGCTCGACCTTATGTCATCTTTCTCATTCTCTTTCATCATGGATGCAGATGCTGTGATATGATACCCAACCTCTTTCAAGCCATTGAACACTTCCTCCATCGGTGTTCGAAGATTCAGAACTTTCTTAATCAGAGGTTCTTCCACCTCCAAGGCATTCACACGACTTCCTCCTTCGTGTTTTGGGATAGGGTTGTTAACGATGTCTGGCTTCGAATCTTCTTGAAAGTCTAGCCTCCCACAAGCGATTAACCTTCTTACTGCTGTTTTGAAACCTTCGCAATCCTCAATGGAATGCCCTGCTATGTCCATGTGGTATTTACAGGTCAGGTTCGGGTTATACCAAGCTGGGTATGGTGGTTCTAATGGGTGCACAGGATATGCCGAGATCAGATGAGCATCAACTAGCTTTTGAAACAGGTCGGCATTCGAAAGAGATAGCTTTGGGAAAGGTGGGAAGTTGGGGAATCGATTACGGTTTTGGTTTTGGAAATTTGATCGATGTACTGGGGTATATGTTGGACGGGTTGGTTGGTATGGCCTTATGTGGATGTTGTTAACTTGGGGTCGGGGGTATGGAACAGTGTTTGTGGTCGGTGTGGCTTGGTATGGTGGGTAATGAGGGATAAGGGTTTGGTATGATCGTGGTCGGGTTGGTGTGTATCGTGGGACGAAGGATTGCTGACCATGCAGATAATTCACATCTGTCTCCTTCTTTCTGGGTGGGAAACTCTTTTTAGTGTCTTCACTGTTCACGGGGAGCTTGCCGGCTTTTGCTAAGCTTTCAATTCTTTCTCCAGCAGTTATCAACTCAGAGAAGTCTTTGTATGCTGCTCCTGCCATTGCCCCAATGTAAGGGGATCCCAAGGTTCCCAAGAAGTAAGAACACATTTCAGTCGGGATGAGTGGCGGTTGAACCTGAGCAGCCAAGGCTCTCTCCATCTTTGAGCATATTGCTTGAATGATTCATCCTTCTTCTTCTGCATAGAGCTTAATTGCTCCCGTGTAGGTGCCACTTCAAGATTGAACTTGTATTGGCTCATGAACAGATCTGCCAATTCTCTCCAAATTAGAAATCTTTGAGTGGTCTAGTTGAATGTACCACTCCAGAAAGGTGTCCAAAGCCTTTCATGGAAGAAGTTGATGAGGAATTTTTCATCCTTTGACCATATCGCCATCTTAGTACAATAACTCTTCAAGTGAAAAAGAGGATTACCCGTCCCGTCATATTTTGAGAAGTCAGGAACCTTGAAGTCCCTAGGGATTACTACATCGATGAAGGGCAGAGTTGTTCAACTTCCACATACCCATAGGGGCTAGGTCCTTGAATAGCCCGAATCTGCTCTTGAATCTTCTCCATCCACTCTTCTTTGAACTTTCCTTTTCGCCTCTCGCACGATCGTTTCTCCGAGGAGGATGGTCGCTTCGGATGACCACACGAGGTTGCTCCCTGCAGTGTAACATGCCTGTGCTCATGAGTTTGCACATTTTCTAAGGAACGATAGCCTTCTCCGATAGGGATTACCAATGGTATCGTGGGCGGTGGTTGCCCATGGAAGTTATTCGGGATTTCACCCATATCATTCATCCCTACAGTGACATTTAGAGTCGCACCCTGCACCAGCATACCCAAGTCGTGGTATTTGGTTGCACATTTGCTGAATGAGCTCCCAATAGGTTAAGGGATTCTTGTATGGCCCGTGATCATATCCTCCAATCTTCCTTGGTTGTTTGACAGCTCATTCAGTTTTCCTCTCACCGCATCAACTTCATCGCCAGATTTCTTCCTACTTAAGTAGTTGTGATTGGGATACTCTTTCTGCGTCACCATTCCCTCCACCATTTTGGTCCTGCTCGTATTGTGAATTCGAGTTTGATCGATATCGGTTTTCTTTGGGTGCCCAATTGTGACGGATTTTTGCCTATACAAGAAAACAGTTTTAGTGAAAAGTAAAAGATTAAAACATGGCTATTCGTTAGAAATCTTTGATCGAACTGAGTCTTGATGTGAGTATCTTTGATGATAATCGCTCGTAACGTCTCGTTCAAAAGTACTAAGTCATGGGTATTGCTATGAGACCAACACAATGCAGAGACACAAAGATTTTTATTCATCAAGGGGTATTGTAACTATCATCCCCTTTTGTTTTACATTCACTTCCAAAACGAGAAAAGAAAATACATCATGAAGCCATAAAGGCTTTTCTCAACATCTTTCAGCAATCATTTGTTTCATTCTCCCAATCAAGTCTCTACAGTAGTCAACAAAATTACAAATCTCAATCGGGGTCTTGAAAGGGATTATTCCTTGTTCAGCCAATCCTAAATAGCTTGGAACATCTTCTATGGCCGCATTAGCCAATCCTGCCAAGTTTGAGAAGCGAGTCTTCAGCTCATGAATAATGTGGTTCTGATGTTGTATTTCAGAATCCAAACTTGCAACTCTTTCCTTTTCTTGTTCCAGCGCAACCTGATATTCCATGATCTCATCATTCATGTGTTGGCTCAGCTCTCCAATCTTCCCTTGGTATTCATTGTTCAATTCTTCCATTTGTTGTTTCATTTGCTCTTGGCCTTTTAATGCAGCTTCTTCAGCAATTTTGGCCTTTCGAAACAGGTCTTTCAATTGTTGATTTTCAGCTAGCGCTTTGTCACGCTCTTGCCTCCGAAGTCCAGCTCTTTGTTGGCAGCTTTGAGGTATTCCTTGGTTTTCATCATGTGTTCATGCCCCATCTTCAATTTCTTGCTTGTTCCTTCTAGAGCTTGATCCTTTTCAGTGCTTTCTCGTTTTAATGTTGCGTAGTTATGGTGGACACTTTTCAACTCAGCTTCTATTTGCATCTTTTCTTGTTCAACCTTGTCTAGTTTCTCCTTCACTTCGTTGATTTCTTCATTTTCATGTAAACCCCAGGTTGATACATTGTCCAGAGGAGTAACAGTTATGACCTTGAAGGGCAGCTTGATCTCTTGAGCCCTATTTTTCACCCATTGATGATAACTTTCTTTCGCAGCACAACTCCTAACTCCCAGTTCTTTTCCCTTCTTGACAACCTTGTTCCAAGCGGACCGGATCTTTTGGAATAGATCAATGTCTTTGGAGTCTTGATAATATGAGACAAATGGAGTAACTGCAGCTTCAGAAGGAGGTCCCATTATGGGATAACCAAGTTGGCGTAACACCAAGACAGGATTGTAGTTTATGCATCCTCGGGTACCCATGAAAGGTACATTTGGAAAGCTTCCACACTGATAAATCAGAATTTGACCATCATCCCTCCAAGGATACCATCGTATCATCTTTTCATTCAATTTGGCCAGGTCTTGAGCCCACTCTTGTCCACTCTTCTTCTTGATGTTATGCATTCGTAGGTCTTCAATCGGACAAGGCGCCTTGTAATTCCTCCGAATATGTGCTAAGTAACCCACACATATAGCATCGGTAAACAAAGCAGCACTCTTCTTACCATTTCTCTCATGGCAAAAGCTCGAGTACAATAAACATCCGCCAGAGGGTGGAATGTCTTATGGCCATGGAACTTGCGAGCAAGGAATACGTCAATAGCAGCAAAGTCTACAAGGCCTTCAATGTTCGGAAATAAGAAAGTGCCGTAGAGGGTGAGGGCCAGTACATCTGCAAGAGTATCCCAATCTTCTGCTTGTGCTAGATGGTGCATGTGCTCTTCCAGGTAATCTCTTGAGAATCCATAGGTCCCATTCCTACATTTCTGTACTTCATGCAGATTCCTTACACCTACCCTTAGGACAGTTGATAGGGTTTGTAAAGAAGGATAATGGCCTTGGTAGTGATAGGGTTTTTCTCCTTTTAGTGGTAACCCCAGGATCTTCTCAAATTCTTCAATGGTCGGTGCTAGTTGGAAGTCTTGAAAAGTGAAACATCGGAGCGGAGGATCATAGTACTGTGCCAGTGCTGTGATTGCTTCTTCTTACTCTTCCACTTCTAAGAGATTCAAAATCTTTCCATATTTTCTGGTGAGAGACAAGCGTTAGGTAGCTTCAAAGAATTGACCCAAAGACCTCAGGCTTTTAGTGTCAGGTGTCTTGGCTTTGAGACGTAGGGTTCTTTTCAACTTTTCACCTTTCTGACTGTCTGGTCTCATATTTGTTTCCATTTTCCCAAAGATACTCACAATAAGATTTAGTTCAACTTTCTAACAAACCTGCCATAATGGAAAGAAGAAAAAAAAATTGATTTAAATGAAAGAAGGAAAAGTAAACAATTTAGGAAATGAACAGAAATTATGTACAAAGAACAATGGTAGGAAATTATGTACAAAGAAAGGAGTTAAGGAAAATGCACGCTCTCTTTGTGTCCTATGTGAGGTAAATTCTGGAGGTTAATTCTATGATCCTATGGTCGTTCTACCTTGTGAACACTTTCACTGGGTGGGTCAATATTCTCAGAGTTTTACGGCCTCCAGAGTTAAGATTCATTTCAGAATGTTACCCACAACAGCAGGTGAACCGCTAGGTGTAGGGCATTCATGAAAGAATCACACTCTAGATGAGATTTTCGCGATAACCAAACAGGATGAACATCCAAAATTGCTACCACTACACAATCTCTTACCTATCTCAAGTTACACTCAGACCCGGGTATAGGGCCCCACTCGTGATTATTGTGTAAGTGTTGTGTGTGAAGAGAGCATACAAACCTGAAATCCTAAGACTACCCATGACTAATACCTGCAAAAACAACTCAAACAAACACGTACAGAACCCAATTAACAGTCATCTATCCTAAGGTTTTAACAAACAAAGCCATCACTATAAATAAATACGCGAAACATAAAGACTCTGTAAAGAGACAAAACATAAAGAAAGAAAATATTAGATAAAGTAAACAAAGAAAAGGAAAACAAACATCAAAAGGCTATATTTAATTTGCACAACTAATTAAAATAGGCCTGACTCTCTTGGAAATCCCCAGTGGAGTCGCCATCAGTCGCAACCGGGATTGCGACGGGGACGGCGAAAAAGAGAATGAATATTGAAAATTATGGAGTCGCCACCAAGTTTATTTAAAATTGGGAAAACGTTGGAAAAACCCATTTTTTAGAGAATAGTCTTTGAAACCAGTTTGAGTTCTGAGTCAAGCATGTATAGGGAAGGACAGGAATTTAATCCCACGCACCCTAGTACACCCGTCCTCGGACGGTACCTATAATTAGTTGTGCAAATTAATCAATAACCCCTTTTAAACATTTATTTTCTATTTCAAGAAAATTAAAAGGAATTTATATTTTTTTTTTAAAAGAAAGGAATTTTAGAATTTTAGGATATTAAGCTGTCACAGCTAAAATATTCTAAAATATAAAGTTAACAAACCGTCGCGGTCAAATTAACTTTATTCTTAAAAGAGATATTTACAATTTAATAATTAACTCAAATTAATATAATAAAAAAAAAGGAGTAACAATAAAATATTTACAAACAAAATAATATTATGAAAATCCAATTTTGAAAGGGCATTTTAGAATATCAAGCTGTCATAGCTAAAATATTCTAAAATACAAAGTTAACAAACCGTCGCGGTCAAATTAACTCTATTTTGAAAAGACTTTGAATCTCAAGCCGTCGCAGCTAAAATATTCTGAAATATGAGATTAACAAAACATCTCGGCTCAATTAACCCCTTTTTTTTAATACAAATCATCAATTAATTAAGTATATAAATTTTAATAAAATACTCAAATATTTATTTTGAATCCTGAATGGATAAAATTTCTCTTTTTAGTCAAAATTCTAATTTTGACAGGAACCTACAAAGTTAAACACGATTAACTAAAATAAAACATATAAAATAATTAAACCAAAATAATTCATAGCATAATTACACACACAGTGCATAATTATATAAAATAACAAAACTAAAAGATAATTCACAAACGCAAATATACAAAATATGTAAAATAATTAAACTAAAAATGCAAAATATTACAATTACACAATTAATTTTAATCAAAACACATAAACACAGAAAGTAATTAAACTAAAAAACACAAACACGATTTATTTGAATAAAACATATGAAATAATTAAACTACAAAAAAAACACATAAACATAGAACAATTAAGCTAAAAATAAATTATAAACAACAACATAAATAATTTAAGCACAACACATAAACATAAAAAATAATTAAATTGAAAAAAGTAAAATTACACATAAAATAAAAATATTTAAACTAAAAATGAAGATCAATCCCTAAGCACAAATACACAACCAATTCAAATAAAACACATAAGCATATAAAACGATTAAATTAAAACAGAACAAATATAATTATGCATTTAATTAACGCCAAATATAAACATAAAATAGTTAAACTAAATAGAAACGAAATTAACACATAAATATAAACATAAAATTGAACATAAGAAAAACTAAACCGAAAAAGATCCAATTACCTTCCTTTTTTATTAAGAAAACGCTAGCGCCTAAACACCTAAAAATCAAAGAAAATATTAAATCACTCTTTTTTTATTTTTGTTTTGCATAATTAAATTACCTTGAAACTAATCTATTCATTTTCACTAGAATACTAAAATTAAAGAAAAAAGACATATCATAAACTCTCTTTTTTTTTATCAAAATAATCAAATATTAATTTTGAACCAAATTACATAAACTTCTTTTTTTTTTATTCGTTTTAAATCACAAATAACTTAAACTCCAATCGAGTTAGAAACTAAAATTAAAAATTAAACAATGATCATGTAGACACATCTAAACACACAAACTCAATTTCTAACTTAATAAAACAATACCGACAAAATAAAAATAATGATAATAATAATACATTTCCTAATTAATCTAGTACTACTACTATACCCACCACATACATACTATCACAACATGCACGGGCACACACAAAAAAAAAAAAGCACACACACACGTGTATAACATACATGCACATTCAAAAACCCACACACACTAACGCTTACACATTCTGATTTATTTTTTATTTTTTATTTTTAAAAGGAAAGAAATAACCAGCTGGAAAACGCGTCCCCTGTTTTGCTTGTCTCCTTTTTATTCTTTCTTTTGAAAAAAAACAACAGGGACATAGAAGGTGAGAGGATGGGACAAGAGAGAGAGAGTGAGAGACTAAGAGAGAGGGGAGAGCCGTCGGCCAGATCGCCGAGCGATGGGTTCGAGTGGTTCACGGTGACATGCTCAGCTGCAAACCGAGCGGAGGCGTCGGCCGCACACCAACACGAACAGATCGGCGGTTTGGTTGGTTCATGGCAGGCAGATCGGAGTTGAGGTTCATTAGTGGGGGTGGCGTTCGCGAAGAAGGGTGAACGTCGGCGCGGTAAAGCTTCGCACTGTTAGCGCCGCGACGCCGAGATCTTGTGCGGTGGTGATGTGCGCGCGTAGTCACAACAGCGTGGAGAGGAGCGCCGCGTGGTTAGTGGTGGCTCGCGGTGTGGTTCGCGGCGGGTAAGGGGAAAGGGTGCTGGGTTCGCAGTGGTGAGTTTTGTTGAAGCATGGAGGGATGATGATGATGGTGATTTGAGGGGATGATGGTTGGTGTGTGGTTGTGAATGTGGCCGAGGAAGGTGGCGGCTTGTGGTGGTTGGAGGTGATGGAGAGGTGGTCGTGTTGAGGATAAGAAGGAAGGGGTCTCGCGGTGGTTGGAGGCTGTGGAAGAAAGTGATGACAATAGTGATTATGGGAGGCCGCGGCTGGTGGCAGGGGAGGAGCACCACCGCGACCTCCTGCCTATTTCTCTTCTTTTTTTGGTTAATTTTTTTTGATGATGCTGATGTTGTAGCTATTACCTTCTTTAGTGCTGGATTGAATTGTTGATTTTTTACTTGAGTTCTCCTTGCTGGTTTCTTTTGTATATCTTGATGAACTGGACAGTGTATGTTCTTGCTGATGGTAGTGTTGATGATCTTCGTTCTGGTGTATTGAGTTTTTTTTTATTTTTCTTTTTTTTGAAAATTTTGATCACCCCCCTCTCATGAATCCTCTCTCAATATGTATACCTTCTTTGTTTCTCGAATACTCATAATTCCACTGAAAGAAAATTCCAACCAGTTGCACATAGTGGAGAAACACCATCGTGATGTTTTTTGATTTTTTTACTTCCTCCTATCCCCATGCCCTCCCGTGATTGCATCGGGTAAAGAAATAAACGGACAAGAGTCCGTGAACCTGCAGGGGAAAAGAGAGAACAAGAAAAGGGACTCGAGGAGAGGCGTCCGTCACTCCTATCTCCTTTTTTTTATATATATTGAAAATATGAAAACAAAAACAAACAACAAATTTTTCATTTTTTTTATTTTTTATGAAAGGAATAATTAACGAAATTGTAATAAATAAAAAGAGGTAAACTAGATGCAAATTTTTGAATTTTATTGTTTTTTTTTTAAAAAAAACGGACAAAATTAGGTGTTCACAGGTATCCCTATCTTTAAGCCTTTTTTAAATTCGAGAAATGCCCTTTCATGACTATGTTGACCCTTGGAAAGGTGGAATGTAAATGCAAAATGAATTTTTTTTTCATAAAACATATTTGAGATGCATTATTTGATCATTTATGACCATCTAAACTTTGAAAAAATGATTGGTGAGTTGTTTGGCCCTTTCAAAAAATATGGAATATTTTTATGACTCTTGAAAAATAGTGTGGAATAGTATGATTGTATAAATTCTGTAGTTGATGATCCTAAATAAATATGACTTGGGATTCCAAAGCAACATGATTAATTTAATCATAATGTCAACTTAGGATGTTTTATTCGATCTTTTTTAGCTATTTAAATTTTGTAAGAAAGATTCGTGAATTGTTTGACCATGTAAAAAATTTTGGAATGTTTTTATGCTCTGGAAAGAAAATTTATAGAATCATATACCTATCTATGGACATGTAAACTTAAGAAATGATGTCCCTAAATAAATATGTCGACTCTGTGTGATCTAGAACGCAAATGCAACATAAATCTTTTATTTTTTAAGCAAACTTAGGATGATTTATCCAACCATTTGTAGCAATCTAAACTTTGGAAAAAAGATGGGTAAGCTTTCTAATACTTTCAAAAATTGCAGAATGCTTTCATGACCTAGAAAAAAAATTATGGAATGTTATTCTTATCTATTCAGGCCTTGTTAACACAAGAAACGATGTCCCTAAATGAATATGTTAATCCTTTGTGAGTTGGAATGCAAATGTAAATGCAAAATAAATATTTTATTCATAATGCATATTCAAGATGTTTTATCTTACCTTAGTATCTATATAACTTTGGAAAAAAATTGATTGGTGAATAGTCGGACCCTTTAAAAAATTGAGATATCTTTATGACTCTTAGAAAAAAATGTGGGATAGTAATTCAATTTTTCATCACCTTACAAGTTACAAATTTGATAAGCAATGGTCTTAAATAAATATCGCTATCCTCGATGATCGAGAATAAAAATCAAAATGAATATTTTGTTCATAATGCAAAATTAGGCTGCTTTATCCTACTCTTTTTAGCAATCTAAACTTTGGAAAAAAGATGATTATATTGTCTGACCTTTTAGAAATTGTGGGGGGCATTTATGATCTAGAAAAAAAATTATGCAATGATATTTCTATATATTAAGGCCTTGCAAATTCAAAACGTTATGTTCTTAAACGATATGTTGACCTAAGTGGGCTAGAATGTAAATGTAAAATGAATATTTTATACATAATACATATGAAGGATGCTTTATCCGACCTTTTATGGATGTCTAATTTTTGAAAATTTTGAAAAAATGATTAGTGAATTGACCATTTCAAAAATTAAGGGATATTTTTGTGACTCTTGAAATAAAAAATGTGGGATGATATTTTAGTTTCTTATAACCTTACAAATTCGTGAAGCAATGATCATTGATAAATATATAAAGACCTCGATGGCCTAAGATCCAAAAGCAAAATGAATATTATATTAGTAATGTAAACTTTGAATACATACCTTATTTGATCCTTTTTGGCTATATAAACGGATGGGTGAACTCTGACCTTTTTAGAAGTTATAGATGCATTTATGATTGGAAAAAAAAAATTATAGAATTGTACTGCTATCTATTGGGGTGCTATAAATTCAAGACACAATGTCCCGAAATGAATATATATTGACTCTTCTTGAGCTGGGAAAACAAATTCAATGAATATTTTTATTCTTAATGTATATTCAGATTCTTTATTCCCTTTATGTCTAAACTTTGAAAAAATGATGGATGAATTATGTGACTCTTTCAAAAAAATTGTGAAATATTTTTATAACTCTGAAAAGAATATCGAAAACTATTCTAGTCGCTTATGGGTATGTTGATTGTTGGTAAATCAAATTTCAAATGCAAAAGGACTATTTTTATTTATATCCGACTTTTTGTGGCTAGTTGAGCCTTAAATTTTTTTACTCTCAAATTTTTTTAGATGTTTTTCCTACTCTAGATAAAATTGTGGGATGACTTAACTTGAGACCATACAAATTTGAAAATTGATGACCCTAAGTGAATATATGGACTTTTAGTGACCCTAAATTCAAAATCAAAATGAGTATTGTGCTCATTATTTGATAATCTATGTTTATTTGACCCTAAAAATATTGTTGGAGCACCTTCTGACTCTTTAAAAATTTTAGATTGTTTCCTACGGACAAAAATTGTGGGACGATATTTCTATCACTTATTGATTATGCAATTTCTAAAAGCAATAATCTTAAATGAATGTGTTGCCCCTCAAGAATGACTACTATTTTAAAACTAGTGAATTGACAGGCACGTGCATGCAAATCGATTTACTTTTTTAATTTTAGATAAATTTTCAAATGTATTTCTTATTTTGTTTATTTATTATTATATACAATTTAATTTATTTCCTAGTTTAAAATTTTTCTTAACTTCCTTCAATTTCCTTAACTTCTCTTAACTTATATATTATAGCCATTCTGGAAAATCTGAAATTTGAACACCAAAAAGCAGTTAAAGGGATAAGTTGTGGTTAATAGTATAATGTTTTAATTTAAATATATTATTGATATAAATTTTTTTACACTATCATTCAACCAGATATTCATATGTGCATGGTTACTAAAGGAATATCCATAAATAACCTTTATATATTTATTTTGAAGTGACATATAAAGAGTTTATCATCATACTCTAACAATGTAAATTAGCCAATAAACAAATGACAATTCATCCCTCATGAGAAGTTATTTGAAGTTTGAATTTGATTTGGGTATAAAATAATTTATGTGGCAATTTTATATTGGTCGACAGTATAAAGATCTTTGCACTGTTAATGCCTGCTAATTAAGTTCTTAAACAAATTTATATTAACTTTTTGGTCCTGAAAATAAATTTATGGATTTAATAGGAATACATTGATTGTATAAAAAAGTATTACATATTTATCTAATTATAAAATAATATGTTAGTAAATATAATATTATAAAAAAAATTTATGCCTTTAGTGTATCAAAATTAAACTCTAAATTTATGTAATGAAAATTAATTTTTCTGACTTTTCGGGCCAACTCGGCCCATATGCTGATTGACCGAAGCCGGCCCAATGGCCTACCCGAGAAGGCGGTGTAGCGATCGCCTATAAAAGAAGTAAGAAGGCGGGTTTTTAAACAGAGCACGGGGAAGACACACTGAATATGCACTGTGACGTTCCTATGGCGATGATTGATCATTGATCAGTCACTCTGTCTAATTCCTTCACCAACGCGGCGCACCAAGGTTTGCCCCCATTTCTCCGCCGCATCCACTCAACCATCATCACCATCATCGCCGTGTGATTCTTGCACCGAATCTTGATGCTTCTTTCACCATCGAAACATCGTTCGCAAGAAACGTGAAGAGGAGACGGAACCGTTGCGAGCCAAACATAGGAAGGCCCCTAGGGTTTTGCGTGACTCGTCTCTCGCTAGTGACGATGATTGTTAAATTACTGACTTTGATAGTAAACGATGATTCTTGCACCGAATCTTGATGCATCTTTCATATGTAAGGGTTCGTGAATTTACTCGTCTCTCGATAGTTAAATTATACTGACTTTGATGTTTAGGTAAAGACAAACATAGCTATTTAGGTAATGGGAAGAAAAAAAGCAGAGAAGAGAGAAGACACCTCTAATCTTGGCAAGGTCTTGGTGATTCTTGTTCGAACAAAATCCTTACGGTGAGATCGATCAGTTAAATTATGCTGACTCTAGCCCTAATTATAATTCTTTCACGGATTACTCTTGTTGTAAAGCAACGGACAATCCTCATGGGCATTGCTTTGGACGAGATTGTCAATGTGCTGTATGTTAAAACATCCTTCAAGCGTTGTCGAGAACCAAAAGATTGTTAAAAAGAGTGGTAAAGAAGGTTGCGAAGCCAAATTCAAATAAGTCAAGTTCATTGACTTCCTTCGCTCCTGACACGATTAAGAAAACTTCTTTGGAGGTAGAAAGAACCACTGACAAAGGTTCAGATATAGGAAATTAAAGAGTTGGTAACATGGCGAAGCGTCCATCTAGTGATTCTAGTAAGGAAGTTCAACTGATTGATCCTGATTGTTTAGATGCAATTAGTTCAGCCCTTGGCTTGCAGCATGCCAAATACTGACAAGCTTACTAAATCGTTGAGTGACAGTACTTCTGAAGTCAATCGCACAGATGATGACAAGAAGCAATCATATCAAAATGAAGTGTCTCTATCAGAATTCAGCTGATAATTTAATTAAGACGCATCTTCTTAATGCACAGCATATTTCTATTTCTGCCAATGGTAGAGTTGCTGGCTTTAGTTCTAACTGTGCAATCGCTAATCACATACGAAGTTTCTGACTTGTTCGTTTTCACTTCCCCTGCACAGTATACAGCAAAAATTCGTGAAGCTGGATCATGCAGCCGGAGTACAGAGTACTATTGGAGCATTAGAGGTGACTCATCTTTGTTTTCTTATTACAGGAATTATTTTCTACATCAGATCATTTTCATCTATCTCAGAAAAACCACTGATATGGCGCGGCGGTGTGTTGAAAGAGCGATAGAGTTCTGTCTCGGTTGGAACTCTAGTTTTTTTTATTTGCTTAAATTATCCTATCAATTTTATAGAGTATCTTATTGAGGAAGCTGTGGGGATATTCTTCTATCCCTTTAAACAAGCTGTTAATAATTAATACAAGATAATTAGCTATACAGGGTCCAAAATGATATGAAAAATAATTAGAGAGATTACAGGAAGGCTAGAAAACTATGTGATTCTGATCAAGTGAATAGGAAAGAAGTATAGTTGAATGCAAAATAGGAAAGGGAACAACTCTTGTATGAATTCCAGTTGAATTAGCTAGACTTATGCATAATCTCTGCTTGTATGTCTGGAAGTTAGAGAAATGTGTAATTATGCTGATAAAGTCAATTGGAAAGAACTATAGTTGAATTAAGAATAGGAAAAGGGAACAAGCCGTGTATGAAATTGATTTACATTTTATTTACACTCTTTAATCACAGGCGCTCTGCTGACACTTTTCAAGTCTATAAATATTTGGGAACCTGAATCCGAGCTGGTGGAACAGTAGGGACGGTAAGCAGCTCAATTATTAGTCCATGATGCTTTTTTTGTCTTCTTTGATTTTTCACTCAAATTTATTTAGAAACTTCTCATCATTTCTATTCTTACAGTTCTCTCAAGGTGCAGGTGGATGACATTTGGAGAAGCAGTTGGTGCACGGTCAGCTATTGGCTCTGGATTGACTAATTATGGAATCCCAAAGGTTAATGCTAATTTATACTCATGCAGTCAATTATTTATTCTAATTATTGGCACAAAAGATCATGTAACCTTTGGTACATGCGTTTGCAGGGCTCTTACATTGGCTTTTATTTTATGAATAGACCAAAGTGGCTCATTGTTGACCATGCTTTATTTGCATATTCATACATATCAGTGCCTTTATATGATACTCCTGATTTGTTGATTCTATTCGATCTGTTAGGCAGCGTTTTTTATTTATATTCACCTTGGCCTAACCTTTAGATATAACAAGAAGGAAATGTTTGCTCTGTAGGTCCTTATGCTGTCAGGTTATTGTCAATCATGCTGTTGTACAGGTAATATTATATGACCTTCAACTTAATAAAGTATGCCTCTTTGCTAGTCTATTGTATTTTACTTTCAATCTTTGTCTATGAAACTTATGTATCTTGTCACCTTACCTTGCAGTTGCTGAGCTTCCTGTCAGATATTCCGACTGTACGACTAATTGTGTTGTGTCTGTGTTTATGATTAAGTGCAATAAAATCTTCATTTACGAAGTAAAGTTGGTGCGTGGATGATCACATTCCATCACTTCCATCATCAGCTGGAGTTCAGTTTATTCAAAGCTACTGAATCAGGTAATCTAATTTCTTTGTCAGACTCAAAGAATGTTGATTCTCTAGAGTAAATATCACTCCTTCCCATCTAATCCTAAAGAAATTTCAACAAAAAACATGTATTTCATTTTCTAATTATTCTTCGCAATGGAAGTGCACCATTTGTATGTTGCTCTTCTCAGCTTTTTGGTATGCAGGTATGCTAACTTGGAGTCAAGTCATTTTCTTCAACCATAATATTGTAGTTTGATTGTCAGAGTTATAAATTTTCTTCTTTTTGTATAAAATAACCTCTGGTTTTATATATCAGTAGTAAATGTGATTTAGTACTATTCATTGCCACTTATAATTTTCATGTTGTTTGTTCCCCTTTCACTTACTATTGACCCATGAAATTTGATATTTTCGTCCTCTTCATTGTGTTGGTTTGTCTTTTAAAAAATTTGTTCCCCTTTCATTTACTACTTACCCTCTTTTAATTTGTTAGAAAATTTTCTGATTTTAACTTGTTTTTCCTTTCATTTTAACTTGTTAATAAGTTTTCTTTGTTTTTTACTTCTTATTTTTTTTTCCTGTTTTTTGTCATTTTGAATTTTTCCTTTGATTCCAACTATTTTTAAACTCTCTGTGTTTTAAACTTTTATAAATTTTTCTTTGTTTTTAATTTGTTAAATTTTTTTCTTTGTATTTAATATCTTCAAGGGTTGTTAAGAAAGGGCTGTTAAGAAGAAAAAGATTGGCAAAAAGTGGTTAAAAAGGTTGTGAAGCCAAATTCAAATAAGTCAAGGTCAGTGTCGGCAAATAATCTTGATGGAACAGTGAAAGCAGATAATGTGAGTATGTCACCTGTAGTTCTTAGGGCATGTTTGGTTTATTTTTTTCAGTTTCCAGTTTTCAGTTTTCTAGATTTGCGAAGAAAAAATTGAAAATTGAAATTTTTAGGGCTTGTTTGGTTTACTTTTTCCAATTTTCATTCAGTTTTCAGTTTTTCCTTTATAAATCTAAAATCAAAACTGCTTTTCAAAGAAACCAAATGCACTCTTGGGCTTTCAATTTTTCCTTCACAAATCTAGAAAACTGAAAATTAAAAATTATTTTTAGTAAACCAAATAGGCCTTCACTTCCTTGCTTCTGGATGTGTAAACTTTCAAATCTCTTTATTCAATTTTAACTTTTTATAATCATCCCATGTTTATAATTATCCCATTGCTCTCTACTCTCTCCATCTTTGTCCCTAATCACTCCCTGAGCATAACTACATCCAGTCTCTCTCTCTAACCATTTCATCTTCAGCCTCATTTCCTTCACAGCACCAACAACAGCACACGTGTGAGCATACAAACGAGCGAGATAGCTAGAGACGGAGAAAGGTCAAAGATCGAAGAAGAAAAAGATTGGAGACAGAGACATTCAACGGTGCGAACATGTTCATGTCATGGAACTTGGTGCCGCCGGAGGTGTTCCATGTGGTCAAGAACAATGTTCCCATAATGGCCCCTGCGATTACCACGTTTCTTGCAGCAAACATCTAATCCCTCAATCTGATACTTTCTATATTTTTTTTCCCAAATCTTTATAAATTATTCTCAACCTTGTATGTTTTCTTTCTAAGCTTTGCTTTTGCACAAGAAGTTTTGAGGACCTCAGAGCCAGGGTTTGCAAATTGCTTGGTATTCCTTAAGGCTGAAAGAATCTTTACTTTGTTTGTCAGCATGGCCATGAAGTGCTGCTATGTGGCTCTCTTTAGATTGATCACTTTCCATTCTGGTTTTAAATTAAGTGGCAGATACAACAGTCAAAATGGCTAAAGCTGGATCATAGTGGTGGGTGTGGATTTTATGTCAGAAAATGTGTGTGCCTGGGCCATCCTTGACCAACCTGGTCATAACTTATAACGAGGTATGTCTTTTTCTTGTTTGCCTTCTCTGCTTTTGAAGATAGCCATTAGCAGGCCCAGGCATAAAATACGAAGATATGTGAAGTACGTCTAGTAGATGAACTCTAAATATGTTTCCCTATGACACGAATCAAATTTGTTGCATGCCCGCTGTGTAAGAGATTAATAAGTTTCATTGTTTGTGCTTCATGAAGGAACAGTCCTTACTTTTCTTCTGGTTATATGCAGGTTGGTGTGTATTGGCTGTGTTCTCTGGCTACTGCAGCCTGCAGTTACTCGCCTACTCCTGTTTGTATGGAGTATCTTGAGGCAGCTTCTAGGTCTACCTTGCAGGTCATATACATTATCACCAACTTAGAGACAAGGCGTGTGAACATGAGGTTGTGCCAACAATAACCTGTACTTCATCAAATGTTCCCTTGACTATTCTACAGGTTGATCAGACACAAATTTTATGTTCCTCTTTCACTTTGTAATGGCCATATGGATGTATCCACTAAGCCCCTTCAGTGCCTTTTTCTTAAGTTGCTTTATGGTCCCCTTTTGGTGCAGGCATTTGCTAAAGTGCCAGATTTGAGCATGTGGGCCTGATTCTTACATGGGTGCAAATATTAAAGAATTGTTCCAGTAGATGACAAAAATGACTGATGAAGAGATTGCTGTCATAGATTTTGGGGACGGTCTTGACTCTATTGGCCCGTTACTTCCACAAATGCATTGAAATTTTGAAGCTTGGGGTATCTTTTAACTTCTTGATTTCCTTCTTTTAATGATACTGAACCAGACATATTTAGGGGGTTTTGACATTAACCTCCATGCCCGATGCAGGTTTTGGGGGCAGCCTTTTTTTATTTTCTTTGTTTCTTTTCCTTGGTAGAAGAATAGGGGTGATGGTCATGGGAATGGTAACTCATCACATATCCGGTGAGTTGTAGACTTTTAAAAAGGTGCATAACTCTGAAATTGTATTTAAAGGAGGATTAGTTTTGATGTTGATTCCTATTAATGTTACAGATTGATATGCTACAGGAAGAGAAAACATGTAAGTTTGATTATATTCAAAAATAACAACTAAAACTCACAGCGGAAAAAGGCACAAGTGAAAAGTGACACATGTTAGAAAAAGGTGTGCTTCATCTTAACCAAAACCAACATATGTTTGATTATACCTCTGACTTTTGCTTCTTTTTTTTTTTCTTTTTTCTTTCAGTTTATATTTTTCTCATGATTTCATCATTTAATTTTTTCTTTTCCTGTTTCTAACTTTTTATTTTTTATTTATAATTTTTTTATTGCTTTTTTGGAAAATTTTCATTATTCTTACCATCTAAAAATTTCTTTTGATATTGAAATTTGTGGGATATTTCACTCACCTTAAAAATATTGTGGCATGATGTTCTTATCTCTTATGATATTGCAAATTTAAGAATTGATGATAATAAATAAGTATGTTGGCCTCGGTGACTTGAGATTTAAAAGTAAAGTGAATATTTATTTATAATGCGAAATTGGAATACTTTATCCATCTCTTTATAGCAACTAAATGATGGGAAAAAGATGGAAGAATAGGATCTAATCTTTTCAAAAATTGTTGGATGCTTAGTGACTTGGAAAAAATAATGGAATGATATTCATTATAAATGAATATGTTGAATCTCGCTAGCTGGAAATCCAAAAGCAAAATGAATATTTTACTTATACTTGAGATGCTTTATTCGACTTTTTTTAGCATCTAAATTTTGGAAAAGAGATGGAAGAACTACTTGACCTTTTAAAAAATTATGGGATGTTTTGTGATTTGCAGAAAATTATAAAATTATATGTATCACAAATAAGTATCTTGACCCTATGTTGCTTGAGATCCAAAAGCAAAATGAATATTTTATTCGTAATGCGAACTTCATGCTTTATCCAATTTTTTTTGCAGCATCGAAATTTTGAAAAAGAGATGAAATAATAGTGACCCTTCCAAAAATTGTGAGATGTTTTATGACTTGGAAAAAAAATCATGGAATGATATTCATTATAGAGAATATGTTGACCCTTGATGACTTGAAATTCAAAAGCCAAATGATTATTTTATTCATAATGTGAATTTGAGATGTTTTATCCGACTTTTCATAACATCTTAATTTTGAAAAAGAGATGGAAGAACTATCTGACCCTTTTAAAAATTGTGGGATGCTTTACAACTTAAATTATGGAATGATATTCATCACAAATGAATATATTGACCCTCAGTGGCTTGAGATCCAAAAGCAAGCTGAATATTCTATTCATAATATGAACTTGAGATGCTTTACCCGACTATTTGTAGCATAAAAATTTTGGAAAACAGATCGAAGAATTGTGACCTTTCAGGAATTGTGGGATGTTTTGTGATTTGAAAAAAAATTATGGAATGATATTCATCATAAATAAATATGTTGACCTTGGTGGCTTGAGATTCAAAAGCAAAATGAATATTTTATTCATAATGCGAATTTGAGATGCTCTATCCAATATTCTTGTGGCATCTAAAATTTTGGGATAAAGATGGAAGAAATGTCTAACCCTTTCAAAAATTGTGGGATATTTCATGCGGCTTGGAAAAAATTATGGAATGATATTCATTATAAATAAATATGTTGACCTTGGTGGCTTAGGATTTGAAAGCAAAATGAATATTTTATTCATAATGCGAATTTGAGATGTACTATTCAACTCTTTTGTAGCATCTAAATTTTGGAAAAGAGTTGGAAGAGTTATCTAATCTTTTAAAAATTGTGGGATGATATAATAGTTCGAAAAAATTGTTGAATGGTATTCCGTGTCTAATATGATGCTATAAATTGAAGAAAAGATGTCTCTATATGAATTTGTTGACCGGTGGTGTGCTGAATGCAAATTCAAAATAAATTTCTATTCATCATTGTATATTGAGGTTGTTATATCTAACCCATTATGCTTATCTAAACTTCGAAAAATTGTGTGGTGAACATTTTAAGACAATAAAAAAAATGTGGGATGTCTTTATGACTATGGGGAAAAAGTATGGGCTAGGATTCCAATTTCTTGTGATCTTACAAATTCGAGACATAGTCACTCTAAATAAATGTGTTGACCCTTATTGATCTGTGAGTAAAAAGCAAATTGAATATTTTGTTTATGATGCAAACTTGGGATTCTTTTTAGCACCTAAACTTTGGGCAAAAAATATGTAAGAATTGTATAACCCTTTCAAAAATTGAGGGATGCTTTATGACTTGGAATAAATTATGGAATGATATTCCTAACTAATAAGGCTCTACAAATTCAACAAACAATGTTCGTACATGAGTGTGTTGACTCTATGTGAGTGAAAATGTAAATGCTAACTAAATATTTTGTTCATAATGCATATTATGGTTGTTCTATTTGACCCTTTTTGCCTATCTAAACTTTGAAATTTTGATTGGTGAACTGGTTGGCACTTATAAATTGTGGGATGTTTTTATGACTCTCGAAAAAAGCGTGGGATAGAATTCCAATTTCTTGCAACCTTACTAATTTGAGACGGAATGATCCTAAATAAATGTGACCCCTAGTGACTTTGGATCCAAAAGCAAAATCAATATTGTATTGATAATGTGAACTTAGGGTGCTTTATTCGACTCTTTTTATCATCAAAACTTTGGAAAAAAGATAGGAGAACTATTTAACCCTTTCAAAACTTGTGGGATGCTTTATGACTTGGAAAGAATTATAGAATGATATTGCTATCTGTTAAGCTGATTATGTGGTTCTATCTTGCAATGCTTTTCATACGTATTAGAGAAACTTCCAACTTGTTAACATGAAGCTGGAGTTTCTCAATAGGAATGCCGATGAAAGATTTAGAGAATTCATGCAATGAAATTTTGCAGTTTGTGGTATCTTTTTAACTTCTTGGTGACGTGACTTTCAAAAGTGAAATGAATGTTTTATCTATAATGAAAACTTAGAATGTGTTGTATGAACTTTTTTTAGCTATTTAAATTTTTGGGGGAAAAATGTAAATTTCAAAAGCTGTAAGATAATTTTAAAAATGTATATCAAATGACATTCTCTATTAAGGCCTTGTAAATTCAAGAAGCAGTGTCCCCATGTAAATATATTGACCCGAGGTGAGTTGGAATGTAAGTAAAAAATAAATATTTTATTCTTGGTGTATATGGATAGTTTGGAAGAAAGATGGAAGAACTATATAATGCTTTAAAAAATTGTGTGATGTTTTATGACTTGAAAAAAATTATTAAATGATATTTCTATCTATTAAGGCTTTGTAAATTCAAAAAGTGATGACCTTGAATGAATATGTTGACCCTTGAATGCAAACGGAAAATGGATATTGTATTCATGATGCAAAATTATGAAGCTTTATTTGCCCTTTTTTAACTACTTAGGCTTCGAAAAAAAGGTGGGTGAATTGTTTGGCCCTATCAAAATTGGAGAATGCTTTTGTGACTTGAAAACATTATGGGATGGTATTCCTTTTTATGACCATGTATAACGCTGAAGTAATATGTCGGACCTTTGCGAGCTAGAATGCAAATGCGAAATGAATAATTTATTGAACATTCATGTTGAGAATGCTTTATCTGACCTCTTATGGCTTTCTGAACTTTGACAAAAATAATGAGTGCACCGTCTTTCCAAATTTTGTGGGATGATTTTATGAATCTTGAAGAACAAAAAGTGCGGGGTAATAAACTAATTTCTTATGGCCTTACAAGATCGAGTAGAGATGATGCTAAACAAATTTGTAGATTCTTGCTAACATGAGATATCGAAGCTAAATGAATGTTTTGTTCATAATACAAACTTAAGATGCTTTGTCCACACATTTTAGAATTTTGGGAAAATAAGATAAGTTACGTTGTGGGATGCTTTTTAGGCTTGAAAAGTAAAAATGGAACAATGACATTCATATCTATTAAGGCCTTGTCAATTCGAAAAGCAATCCCTTGGTGAGTAGGAAAACGAATTAAAATGAATATTTTATTCATAGTGTATATTTAGGGTGGTGTATCTGACCCTTTGTGCCTATTTAAACTTTGAAAAAAGGATGAGTGAAGTGTTTGACCTTATCAAATTACATGGGATGCTTTTTTAACTCTTGAAAAAAAGAGTGGGGGATTGTATTTCAATTTTTATGACTTTACAAATTTGAAAAGCAATAATCCTAAATAAATATGTTAACTCAAGATCTACATACAAAATGAGTATCCTATTCATAATACAAACTTTTGGAAGTTTTATCTAACTATGTTTTGCAATCTAAACTTTGAGAAAAAGATAGAAGAATCGTCTCACCCTTTCAAAAATTTTGGGATGCTTTATGGCATGGAAAATGATATTCCCATCTATTAAGGCTCCCTAAATTCTTAAAGTAATGACCCTAAATGAATATGTTAACCGTTTGTAAGCTAAAATACAAATGGAAAAGTAATATTTTATTCAAATTATGAAGTTTTATTTGACTTTTTTTAGCCATCTGAACTTTGGAAAAAAAGGGTAAATGGTCTGGCCCTTTTAAATGTAGTGGAATGGTTTTATGTTCCAAAAAGTTTGGGATACTATTCTAATTTCTTATGACTTTACAAATTTGAGTAGCAATAATCCTACACAAATATGTTGTCTTAGACATGAAATTCAAAAGCAAGATGAATCTTTTATTTATAATATAAACTTATTATCCGACCTTTTAGCTATCTAAATTTTGGAAGGGAAAAATAGTAAATTCAAGAATTGTGGGATGATTTTAAGACTTGAAAAAAAATGGAATAATATTCCTATCTTTTAAGGCTTGATAATGAATATATTGAACATTGATGACCCGAAATGCAAATAAAAATGATTTTTTTATTCATAGTTCATATTCAAGATGCTATATTCTACCCTTTATCCCTATCTAAACTTTGGGGAAATGATAGGTTAACTATTTTACCCTTTGATTTGAAGAATCTAGTTCTGGACAGCCAAAGGTGTTGCCTAAGATTTTTGGTCGTGAATTAAGCTTGGGGAGTATAAAACCTCAGTCTGTAACTATTAGCTTCTCGCCAAAGATGAAGGTGATTCTGGTTTCACTTCTAACTCTTGTGAAGTACAAGCAGTAGCATTATGGACAAGCCATGCTTTTGGAAATTCTTCCAATGGGTGTGTAGGGGACAGTAATGAAGCAAATTGTTTCCTTAGTTAAGTCCAATGATTGCTGGGAGTTTCAATCCTTAAGCAAGATGTTCTTATATAGACCTGGGCAATGAAGATCCGTCCTCACCTCTTCCACAAAGAGCAATGTTGGCTTATGAGCACCCGGGACCAATGTCACGACCCGACTTGGGCACATGACCGGCACGTGAGGAATCCTCATTCCCACGTAAGCCTCGTGATCTCTGAGTCCCTCTATATGCATAATTTAATATAAAATCCTTTTCCAAAACATAAATTCATCTCTGATACAAAACACATGAGTTGCTCTTAATACAAAATAAACCATAGAACTCGTAATCATGAAAATATAAAATATTCATGATAAAAATATGTCAGACTATCTCTATGGTCCGACTCCCGTCATGCACACTGGAGCACTCTATCTCTAAACAGAATACCAAAAGTACTTCACTCACAAAGTGAAGCTCACCAACTGGGAAATCTCTACTGCGGGGGAGGAGATGGAAGAGAAGAACCCGCAGTGTCTACTGCACCTGTAATGGAGGAAGAGAGGGGGGTGAGTTTCATCTAAAACTCAGTGAGTAAGTCCTCACCCGTAACCCTCTTATGGGACAGTCAAGGGAAATAAATGATAATATATATATATATATATATATATATATATATTCATCAAACCAGTTAATGCAATAATTCTAAAGTTCATATTATTAGGAATAACAAATAATTCTGAAATCAATATTCTGTAGAAATCATAAACCACAGTATGCTAACAAAGAAACAGAAATATCTGGTTATGCCCAATGCATGTGACATAACAAATCTCTGGTTATGCATAGCATAACAAAGTCTCTAATCTCTGGGGCACCTAACTAGGTCCCATTCATTATTTCTCTGACCCTAAAGCGACTTGGTATACCAAGGTTAACGGAATAACTGCCGTTAACTCACAGTCTGTTTCTCTATAGCTACTGTCCAGTTCAACCAAAAATTTAAATCTTTTCTCTATATCTCATAAATCTTCTACCCTAGAGTTCACAAGCTCTAACATATACATATTCTCTATTATGGAAATCATCACAATGTTTAATAAATCTCTAAATATATACTCTAGCTCTTTGATAAAAATCACTTTAACAATAATGGTCCCATGAGTTTTTAAAAAAAAAAACATATATCTCATGCTATAATTTATTGAAATTAACTCTAATGATCAACATAAGGATCATAGGATCTAAACCCACTCACTGTTTAAAGCCGGGAGTATGTGGGCCCCACCAACTCAAACTGAAGAGTTTGGAATGGCACCAACAATTGTCATAGAGCAACCATAACTCTAGATTAATATCTAAAAATATCTAGAGAGTTCTATTCTAACTCTACTAAAATTGGGGAAACACCCCCACTTGACAAAAATGAGAAAAATAATCGAACCAAATCCAAGATCATGGAGAAATAAAGACATAATCTAATAACATGAACTTACCTTGAAGCTTGGAATGATGGATTGGAGTGAATTTGAGAGAAAGAGAGAAAAATGAGGGAGAAGGGGAGAGAGTCGCATTTCTGCTTCCTTCTGCCCGATTTGGGGGTTTTAAAATCCCACTGACACCGCTATAGCAGTATATGACCGCTATAGTGGTCTAACCGCGTCTCATGGTCCGCATAAAGACACTTATGACCGCTATAGCAGTACCTCAGTCCGCTGCACCACTTGAACACGTTCTGGTGACCGTTATAGCAGTCCTGGACCGCTATAGCGGTGACAGAAATCCCCAACTTCTGTGTTTTTCAGTCATTCTGGCATCTGGGTTGTTCCAAAATAAGGAAATACCCCCCATTTGGATTCAAATAAAATATCACAAAAATCAAAAGTCCATCAAATTAGAATCCAAATTTTGAGTTTTAGTTTAAATCCGAGAATTTCTGAGATTTTCTAAACTTGTGGATTAATAACGAAACATTTGCAGGTTTCATAAAATTCATTAAAAATCACTCTTCAACTTGTTTTCCCTCAAGGAACAATTACCGGGACTTTTGATCCCAAGAATATGGTTCTATCATATAGCCCTCCAAGGAGGTGTAGGATCTAGACTTAGTAAAATTTAGGACCCGACGGTGATTCCCAGGGAATCCTTGAGGCTATATAGAACCTTACTGCTGACCCGTATACCTTGGGTATCACAACCAAGGACCTTTCAAATTCCGTGGGATGCTTTTTTGACTCTTGGAAAAATAAATGTGGGATTGTATTCCAATTTGTATGACTTTACAAATTTGAAAAGCAATAATCCTAAATAAATATGTTAACCCTTGGTAACTCAAGATCTAAATGCAAAATGAGTATCTTATTCATAATACAAACTTTGGAATCCTTGATCCTGGGTACTAAGGGACTAACATTAGTTCCCATATAAAACAAAAACGAAGTGCCTCATAATTTAATTTCAAATAATGGTTCAAACTTTTATTTTTGTAAAACAAGTCTTCCCTTACCTTTGTCTAGAGCAACTTTGCGAGAGCCTTTTGTATGTCTTCTAAGATCCTGTGCCCAAATGGGAATGACAACAATGGAGGAATTTAAATATGGGTTTGTATCTGAAGGCTTGTCAACTAAAATAGCAATTGAACTATGAGAGCACCATAGTCTTGTCAATTTTATCTTGGTTGTTCAAGCTATTGAAATAGCTTTTGCAAAGAGCCAGAAACGCACCATTATTTATTTATTTTTTTGGATAAGAAAAGAGCACACATCTCCTCATCCATCTACCAAGATACACACCTTATAATGTTTTGATCTTCATTTGCAACCTTTCCTTTCTTTTACTCGCCTTCCTCTCAATAACTTTCCTACCTCTTCGCCAAGCTTTTGAAAGCTAGATCTTGCAACAATGTTGCCCTCAATGCCGCTACTGCTATTGGTGGTGTTGCCACTAGTGGAAATGCTGATGTTGCAGTCACACCTGCCAAGAAGGAAAAAAGGGCACCTGTCAAGGATGCGGTGATGCGATTGGGGAAAGTAGGTAGTGGGTAGTTCAGGTGGGTACAGGTGCCGGCGAGTGGGAGGATAAGGCAGTGGCCCATGACAGTGGTGATGGTCTTGCAAGGCTCAATTCAGATATGAAGAAAGACAAAGGCAAAGGAGACCCATTTTGCAAAAAACAAAAGTTTGGGCCCTTCCTAATAATTAAATAGGTTAAATACATTTTACTTCCCTGGATTTTAGGCTATGTTTAATTTAAACCCTGACTTTTTATATCGTGTAACACAACCCCTATAGTTTTCAAAGTGTGCAAAGGAGACTTTCTGTCAAATAGATATTCATTTAATCTATTAAATAACCATGTAACAATCATGTGACTTAATTTCTAGAGAAAATTGCCTTTGCCCTATTCCCTTATCGTAATCTTCTTTCAGAAACCTAACCTTAATTTGGTTGAAGAACTTCCATCGAAGAAGATGCTTTAGCATAAGACAAGGCCGCTTACAAGCTCCGAGGTGACTTCGCCAAGCTCAACTTCCCCAAACTTAGACACCAAGGTTCCTTTGTTAGGGAAGACTTCGACGAGTCTATGTAATACTCTGGGTATAATGTTTTCTAGGAGAGTTTAGAGCAGTACACGTGTTCTTAGGTAAATCTGATATCACCATAGGGTTCCTTGGAACCCATTCATGTTAATGGTAGGTCCCACTTGAATTATTGCTCAAATATGTGAGAAAAATAACTCTGCAGCGGTCATGCACAGTAAGGCAGTGCTATAGCAAAATATACACTCTTTGTTGAGTGCTACAGTACTTAATTTTTAAAAAAATCCCCAATTTTGGGGCCCAGACCAAAAACTCACCCCTTTCACTCTATTTTCTCCATAAAACGCAATCTTCCCACCTTTCCACACCATTCCTTCACCTTTTCTTCATTCAAACTTCAATTTTCTTCCTTTTCTTTCAATCTTAACTTAGATTTTCACCTTTCAAGCTTGAAGGTATGTTGTTCTCTTGGTTTTGCTCTTTCTTTCCTGCAATTCCTTCTTGTTCCAAGGGTAATTTTGATGGTTCTTCATGTAGTTCAAGAGATGAGGATCTTCTAATATATTAGGTGTAGATTTTAGTTATTTAGAAGTTTTAAATGTTGCTTTGGAATTCTATTGCTTCAATGGCAGATACTAGTGTCATTCATGCTCCAAGAAACCTTGTCAGTGTTGAACCTTCAACTTTTGCCACTTCAGGTGAATGGGTTCGCATTTGTAGCCTCTATGTTGTTCATTATAGTTATTTTCATGAAAATATGACTTTCTGCTCAATTCTAGAGATTTTTGTATAAAGAGATTTGAGATTTACTATTAGTTATTGTTGAATTGAGAGCATGAAACTTGTTTCAGATAAAACTCATTAGACCATTATTACTAAATTGATTTTATGCAGAAATTAGGTTGAATATGATTGTATTAAAGATTTCATAAGCAGTATATGATTTTAAAGAAGTATGTTTTATTTGATTAGAGATTTTGAACCCTAGAGCAAAAATCCTCACAGAATTTTAGAGAAAAGAATTAGTTATTGGAACTGAGCTAGACAATAGTCATAGAGAAAAGCCAGCGAGTTAACGGTTAGAAAAACAATCTCACAGATCAAATATTGGAACCTAGTCAGTTATCCACATTTCGGTTATATAAGAACCATAGATTAGAACAAATTATTAGGCCTTGATTGATAGGCATAACCACAGATCAGAGGTTTATGTTTCTCTATTAAAGTATTGTTGGGTCAAATTATAGAAAATTGTGATTTTGATTACATAATTATAATTGTGAAATGTTTTAAAGCTTTACTGCTATTATCGTTATAATGAGTTGTGCATCTTTCCTTGGTGTCCTATGAAAGGGGGCTCCAGGTGAGGGTTCACTCACTGAGTTTTGATAACAAAACTCACCTCACTCTTTTTTTTTATATATTTTCCAGATACAGTAGCTACTGAGGGTACCTCATAGCCTTCTTTAGCCTTCTTTTTCCCAGCAACGTTAGTTTTTAGTTGGTGAGCCTCTTTATGTGAAGTGTTGCCTTTTTGCTCTATAAATGCTCCAATGTCTATTCAGGTAGGGTCCTGAGCTATAGGGCATAATTATGTTTTGCATGGTTTTATATATTGAATGATTGTTCTAGACTGTATTTATATAATTTTACTTTTCATGATATGTGTATATGAAGGACTTTATTTACATTAGGTGATATTATGAAATCCACCTTTTGAGACAAATGTTTAGAACTTTGATTTGATTATCATAATTTAGCAAAGCAGGTGATTTGTATGTAGAAAATAAAGCTATATTTCAAATGGTTTTATGAATTACTATGTATGTAGAGCAATGCAGGTCACAAGGCTTATGTGAGAATGAGATTTCTCACGTATTGGTTACGTGCCCAAATCGGATCATGACAGTTTAATCCTCTTCACTCCTCTGTTGACGCCAAGCTTCGAGCCTTATGCAAAGGCCTAGCTGAGATGTTGAAGCAGGGGAAGTCCTTTGCTGATGATGTTGATGAGCCATAATGGGAGAGTGGTTCGAATAATTTTAATCTTCTTGAGTGCCCTATTTATGAGATCGATTGGGATTTTCTATGAAGAAATCAAGCTATTCGCATGATTCAAAATGGTTGTGACCCTTAGCATGTAGGTTGTGCACTAGTTTTCTTTATTTTTACCTATTATATGATATGTTTGGTGTCTTTGTTGTTAGAAATGTAGTTGCCAGTTGTGTTGGGGCTTTGCCCTTTCTTATTCATCAAAAATGAGAAAGAGCATCCGACTAAGGATTTCAGCTTGGGTTCACAACCAAAATTATGCTACTGTTGCTGTGGTTCTCAAATAAGGGGGGAGAGAGAGAAAAGAATGAGAATTGGTGCTGGAGAAGGAGTTTTGAGAGTTTCACAGCAATTTCATTGGGGATCGCGGTGGAGGAGATGTCATTGAGGAGGGCAGAAATAAAGCATAGTAGTGGAGGTCATGGGTGGAAAGGATGTTGGAGTGGAAGGAGAGTGTGTGGCGAAGGATATCGACAAAGGTAACAATAGAGGGTGGTGGTTTTGAGAGCAATGGAAATAACAACTATATAGTTAAACATAGCTGCCAAGATTGGGATTAAGATTCTGAAAGGGCATTGCGGTTAGGAAATAGGAAAACGGTAATTTTGTTTAGAAAATAAGACATATGAGAGGCAAATGGATAGTTACTAGACTAAATGGATGGCTGTTTAACAAAAGGTCTCTTTTTCACAGTTTGGAAAACTATAGGGAGTCATGTTGCATAATTTAAAAAATTAGGGTCTAAATTGCACATAGCCTAAAAATTAGGGTCTAAGTTGAACATAGCCAAAAATCCAAGGGTAAAATGCATTTACACCTAATTAGATTATAGCATACTTCATTTTTTTTTTCTTTGTATGAGGAGCAACGTTGGTCCATAAGGTGAAGGGGTCAATGAATCCTTCACCATATTTTGGTGGGTAACAATTCATCTCATTTGGTTTTAGGAATCCCCTTATGTGAAATAAGCTGCAGAATAGAACGCCTTCATTACCAAATATGAAGTTTTTACACGATAAGATGGGATGGGTGTATCAATCTTGGCTCTCCTTAGAGGAGAAAAACCCTTCCTCTAAGTTCTCCTTTGAAATATTGTTATTAATGAAGCAACATATTAGGACCATGTTGTTCTTGTTTAAGAGTTTGAAGCTGAAAAATGGAATAGCGTTGTTACATTTTGTTTTTGTTTTTTAGGTAGATAGAAAATAGATGATAAAGATGAGAAATTAAAATAATTTTGATTAGGGAACAAGAGTCTTGGGGAGAGGGAGCCAGGTGGACTATCAAACCCTGGCAGGTAGCAATAGCTCTAGTTGATTTTTTTTCCCTCAAATGAGAAATAATGTTTTGTTTCTCTTATATATATTTTTAATGTAAAAGAAAATTTTATTTTTTGATAAGTATAAGGGCATTTGCAAGTTATAAACTCAAATAGATATTTTAAATATAAAATGAATAAAAAATAAATAAATACATTTCGCATTCTGAACTAACCAATGATTTGCGAGGCTGCTTTTCATCCAAACATTTTAAGTGTTAAAAAATCTTTCATAACAGAGATCAACATGAAAAGTGATGCAGCTTGAAAAGTGCAACATCTCCTTCTAAAGTAAATCTAAACATCTATGTATTTGTAAAACCATAAAAAAAGAAAAATAAAACACTCATAAAGTGGATAAAACTATACCACTAAGGGGATAGAAAATTACCTATAAATAAGGGGAGAAAAAACCCAAGTATAAATGGCACACAATTAAAAAAAAAGTTAAAGAATGAAAAGAAAAAATAATAGGGATGTCGCCACAAAAATACAGATGACAGCCATCTTAATAACACTATATAAGAAAAGACCAAAGAAAAAAAAAAGAAAGATGAATTTGTTCCTCTTGTTTACGCCAACAAACATTGCAAACGGATGACCTTCTTTATTTTTTCTATAAGTAGTATCAAAACAAACTACATCACCAAAATATGAATACTCAACCATCATCTTGGCATCCACCCAGAAGATATTAGTTATCAGGTCATCCTCATCAACTTGTGTGGCATAGAAAAAAAAAATCTTATCTTTTAACTACATTTGTTGTAAATACTCTAGAGCACCTCCTGTATCTCCCAACCTCATTTGAATTGTTTGTTTGGAATGTAGATAATTACTATAATCTTCTTGAATGAATCCAAGATTCTCATAACCACCAACTCGTCTAGCCATTAATTCACAACTAGCTTATGGAGTGATTCTAGAGCAATCAGCTAAATCAACCTTAGCTTCTTGAGAAAGAGTTGTTTTCCTTTGAGATCTAAGCAAATGACTCTTACTAGGAGTTGTAGTCTGATGTGTATGTTCAACAATAAATTCAATAACACAATATTTTCCAGTCAAACAAGAATTGACTTTCATCCTTGCCAAACAACCAAGTCTCGTTTGTGCACAAGGATTCTTAACATTATCATCTCGTTTATCTTTCTCGCGATAACCTTCACATGAATAGAAAAATATCCTATTAATTATCTTACCATCATTGCCTTTATGCCCGTTACTAATTCTAATGCTAAAACTAACTCTATAAGCATAAGAATTATAAAAAGCATATGCAGCCTCTTCTATGTCAAATTTCATCCCAACTTTAGGTATAACTTTAGGAGGAATTTTATCATGTATGTCTAAAATATTCTCTCTCGAGGCCATCACCACTATCATTATCAAATACTTCATGTTCTTCTTCTAGCATAATTGGCATATTGTTTAACTTCTTCAAAATAGATAAACCTCACTGAAATAAATTGCATGACATTCACAAAAATAATATTTTCGCTTTGGAATAGTAAGATTAATTTTAAAAAAAGTAAATATCCTCTCTTAGCTATGTGAAGGGTTTTCCTCTTCTTCACTTGAACTGGGCAATGTCATAATATTTCCACAATAGTATATTACCTACATAAATATGATATAATAAGAGTTATATACTTAATGTTGCTAATTGAAAAAAAAAAGAGAAAAGGAAGAAAATTATGGTAATAGAAGGTGAAGACAATTTATTCTTAACTAATTGATATGTAACCCAAACACAATCATAATTTATTTTTGATTAACATCATAGAATATAGGCTCAACTCACCAGAGCTAGGTGAGGAGCAAAGGATATAACCAGTTGAGCCAGCATTATACACACTTACTAACGACATAACCACTTGATCAAGTATAAGGACATCAATTTAGTAAAACAAAACAGGTACACAATACATCAACTAAGACAAGCACATGCATATTTATCAACACGAATTACGTATTTTTACATACCTTATTTATTCAATTATTAGCCAATTTATGATCAAATTCAAAAAAAACAATGCAGGCATAAGGCTAGAGGCAGCAATGTACGGCCCTGTTACTATTGGAAAAAGATCTAAATAAAATCATAAGAATTTAAGGATTGAATTCCAACTAGCTTAAAGCACATGAAAGAGACTTGCATTAAATCACGACAATTTTAATCATCTCATCACAAGAGAAATAAAGGATGTAAACGTAGACTCAGAATCATGGGGTTGCCTTTTCTAGAACATAATCGTGTTTTCTCTTGTAATTTTTTTGTTTTGTTTTATGCTTTTAGAAACATAAATAAACACAAAGGAAATCAACAAATGTATGAAGAGCTTACAATATGAATAGACTGATAGATAGTCGACCTTGTGCAGGATAATAGTTTTGAAGGTATCAACAAATGTATGGAGAGTTTACAATATGAATATACCAATGGATAGTCAACCTCGTGCGGGATAATAGTTTTGAAGGTTGCAGTGTTCAGTCACGCAGTGTTCAATTGCACAAGAGAATGACCTTGTGCACGACTATGATGTTTAATTTGTAGGGTGCAGTTGTTCAATCGTGCATGCGCTAGAGTCGACGTCACTTATAATAAATTAGGGATTTTTCTATTTGACGTCCAACAGCCATTAAAGGGTTAAATGGATTATGTGTTCAAGTTTGACGTGTGTTAAATTGTGGTTGGGGACACGAGCAAGCGCAGGGGTACGGGAGAGAGGATTTGAATCCGTTAGCATAAATTACAATTCATGAAAAAAAAAATAAAAAGGGGAATGCTTGAAGTGTAGGCTAAAGCCACCACATAAGCATATCCGAAGATTCGAAGGCTTAGACTTTGATGCATCATTCGAAGGACAAATTACTCATTCTCACGCGACATGTTATTTTAGCTTTTTTTTTTTGTTTAATTAGCTTTCCATTGTATTTTAGTTCTTAGCTTTTATTCTCAGTTCCATATGTAAGATTTCATTTTGTATAAATTCTTCATATTAAAGCAATTTCATTCCCATTTTTCGTTGATCGATCTTGCTCGACTTGTTCTGTAAGTAAATAGTTGAGGATTCCATTTGTTAAGGTGTACTGAAGCACTCTCTTTGGTGTAAATCACGTAAGTCAAAAGGTATAGGAGATCAATCGGATATGTTTTTCCTAGGTATAATTTAGCCCATTACATCTTAATTAACCCAACACTCATATATTTTAAAAATAATTCTCTTTCAGTAGGACAAAGCAGAGAAAATATTACAGTTCTGCGAAGGTGAAGTGGTCGCGGAAGACCCCGTGACGATGAGCTTACTTGCTTCTGCTCCAAGCCTAAACGATGGTTTGGGTCGTGTTCAAGATTCCACCATTTTCCTATGTTGCTTCCTTACGGCTTACAATTTTTGAATCAATCAAAGGTAATATTTTTCACCATTTTGATTTGAATCTCCCCTTAGTATTGTGACCAGTTCTGACGTAATAGCCACTTGTTCAAGAATTCCCCACTTAGAAGTTAACACCTTAATTTTAGGAAAAATTTATGTTTTTATATACTTTCATTTTTTTTTGCATCCAATTTATATATATATATTATATGTGCTATTCTTATTGACTGAGCATACCCACCGAGTTTACAAATTAGTATATATACAAATGTGATTTTACAGTTTGACTTACTATTTTACTGATTATGCTACAATGATATTATTATAATATTGAATTAATATTAATTTTAATTGTTGCTAAGAATACATGAGATCTATAGTCAAATCCACGTGATACGTCACTCAATTTCCTTCACTGTTTCATACGTCGTAAATTAGTCATCTTACTCGTTTTCCACACACTGGATCAAGTTGCCAATATTCCAATCTTGTACGTTCGCGGTCAAGGGCAAACCACATTTCAAACCAGCATATCAAGAACGGGTCAATTCATAGCCCCATTTTGAACATAGATTACTCGGTGCCAATCCCTATATAAACGTTGTGTGTGTCACCCCTCCTTCCACCAAAACAACATTTCATTCATATCACAAGCTCATTATATTCTAGCTCTAAGTTTACTAATTAACTGGCCAGTTAAACTCCCTTCCAAAAATATACTATTTCAAACAACAAAAAATAGCTTTTTATTTTCTTTCTGTTTCTTCATTGTCACTTACTGAAAGAGAGATCATATAGATGGCTTTCTCTTACAGGAAGATCCTCTTCACAGCTCTGCAGCTTCTGCTGATTGTCTTCACCATATTTGTAGCTTCTCCTGAATCAGGAGTAGCATGCAGACCATTATTACAGCAGGAAGAGTGGTACAGGGAACTCGGCCTTCTTTTTCCGTCGCTTCGGGGCCCTGCGCCTCCCTCAGTCGGAGCTCCCGGTCATACTTAAGCATGATCAACGAAGAGTATTTCATATATATTGTTGGGAAATTTATTAATGTGGAAGAGGGATATAACATGATGGTGAATGAAATAATCAAAATGTTTTTATTAATAGTGTAGATAATATACAAATGGGATACTGGCCGGAGCTTGATTATAGTGTGGCCTCTATGCATGTGTGATTAAGCTCTGGGAGCTCACCCAAAATGGTGAGGTATCTAGTCTATTTATAGTCAGCTTGAGCTAGGCGATGCTAAGCCTCCATATTGTTGTTCAAGATCTTCATATAATAATAGGTATTTAATTGCTACTTTTTGTTACAAGGTTTATCATAATCTCTCTAATACACCATCACTTTGCAAGCTTTGTTAGACATTTCTAGAATGAACAGCATTGTCTAGCACATATGTTTGTACTTTAATTACATCCATTAATTCTCGATTTGTTGAATAGATCTATGGATACAAATTGTAGTAAAATATTTTGACTTATTGATTAAGTAATTTGCTCAAAACGATTAATATTATATAACATGGTGCTTACTAATTACAAAGTAAGCACTTAATCCTTTCAAATTTAGTGATATTATGTATTTATTTATTGGACGTCAAAAGAGAAGAGTTATTTGTACGTATATTATGATCCACTCGAATCCCACACCCTTGTTGGATGGGTAAAGTATTTTAGCCCCCCAAAAAATAAGAGTATATTACATCTCATGTCAAAATATTAGCCCAAATACTTGATTGTTTCAAACCGTTCAATACTTATATTTTGAGTAAACCTCCAAGTTAGTCCATGACAATTTCAGTGTCGAACAAGTTGGTTTCTGACAATTAGAAAGTGTTAATTTGATCCATGACAATGTCAAAAATAGGACATTTAGTGGCCCCTAGATAGAAAAGATTAATGATATTAGTAACAATTTCATTACCGGACAACTTGGTCTCTAACTTCAAAATATATTTCTTCTTTTTTTATCAATGTAAATAATGGGTTTAATACCATTCATAATTTTATCTAAACTTATTTTGATTAATTTAATTGATAATTAAATGTTTTATTACAAAGCATTCAATTAAGCTTACTTTTTAGCTTTTATGTGCTCACTACATACCGTAACTAATTCAATATAAAACTATTTTATCTAATTTTTTTTAAGATTATTATTTAAATGATATAACAGCCAGTTTTTTTTTAAAAAAAAAAAAGAAGTAAAAATGAGCAACAGTCAGGTTGAATTAATAAATCATAATATACCAATACAGTAAATAAACATAGTATTTTACGATGTAGGGAAAAAATTAAAAGATAAATGAATAAACAAAATGTAAGTAAAAGCTATTTTGCTATTTTCTCTTCATTTAATGAAGCAAATGGTTTTTTTAAAATTTAAAACAAAAGTTGAAAGGTTATCAAAAATGAACGCGTCAAAAGTGAACATCTTAGTCGATGTATATGATGATCATATGAAAAAATGGTACTGTAGGACGTGACTTGCTAAAGCAAAAGTCATTATTCTGCAATTCCCACTTCCTTGATTTCAATTGAAACTCGGTAATGTTCAAGATATATATGAGACCAAGCAACTTGTTGACAAAAGTAGTTTAATCTAGTTCTAATTTATATTAAAATAATTTTTTTTGTATTACAAATTTTCAATGAACAATGGCACTTGAGAGAAAATCTCCGGCTTGGAGTTCTAGTGAAGAGGTAAAATTAGAAGCAGAAAGTGATCTTATATTCGGCATGTGGAGTGGTCTTCCCATGACATTAGCATAAAGACTTCCATTCTTAGCTCTAAAGATATCAAGTTAATCTGAACAGAAAACAATTATATATCAAGCAGAGGGTGCAACTTTGTGTCGACAGCAAGTGTTTGTGATTTTCCAGGACTGAACCTCTTCATACTCATTCATATTCATTGTGGATCCATTGGAGTCAATGTTATTTAAAACACACAAATGGTTTTTTTCCCCACTCCAAGTGAGGTTCCTATATATGGCAGTATCTTGCGACTTCAAAGCATACTACCCCCTTCTTAATTCGGTTACATACAACAGAAAATGTGGGCCAATTCTCCTCTTCTAGAGTTGAAGAGTATGTCATCCAAAAGCATTTCACGCCGGTTCAATTCTTCTATTTTGTTTCTTTGTCTGAGTATTCACAAGTGAGCCAAAATTTCAAGAGCTTAAGACCATGTGCGGGCCATGCACAAGACTAGATTTAAGTGAGCAAGCTAGATCTTTACATATATCGACTTGGCAAATGGCAATCTCATATACATTTGTGAGTGCATAGGAATAATATAACAATAACAGAAACTAAATAAAACTTGTGTTTTTTTGAAAATATGCTTTGCACATTCATATCCTCTTAATAAATATGCATTCATCACTGGCCTGGACTGCATCCTAACATTATCAAGTTTCGAAACTTCAAATCAAATGAAAACAGAGAGGAAGTCCCACTATTCATATATGGGGTGATGAGGATGAAGAGGATGGAAGAAGGAAGGAGATGTGGAATGGGGATTTTCTTTTTGTATAAATGATGTTAAGGATCAAGTTGTAATGAAATTGTCACTAAGACGTTAATGTTTTCTGTCCAAGGACCATTAAGTGTCTGACTTCTGATATTGTTAGGAATCAAGTTCACACTTTCCAATCAAGGACCAATTTTCCCAATGCTGAAATTGTCAGGGACCAATTTAAGGGTTTACTCCTTATGTTTTCTATGAAGTGAGTCTTGTGTTTGAGTTTTGTACTTCAAAAACTACTTTTGTGAGTTTTATCCTGCAAGTGAACTAACTTGACTTGTACCAATTTAGTCCAAGTCGATTATACTTCAAAATTTATGATGGTTTGGGGAAAAAAATTATCATGGTAGTAGATTCTTTCATTTTTTTTCACAAAATAAGTGACGTTTAAACGAATGCCTAGCAGCCTATATTTATCTTGACACATATACCAATTAGACCACTTAGATTGGGCTTCTAATTTCGAGTGACAAATAAGGTGAAAAATACTAGAAAAAAATGACAAAAAAAGGAAGAAGTGCTATTTCAATACTTAAAAAGTGGATATTCATTGAGACCTTAGCTTTTTCATCATTTGATAAGATGAGTTAATGAAAGAAATGAGAACCATAATCACATCTAATAATGATAAAGTGGTGTCTCAAGAAACATCCACATTTTAGGTGTTAAAATAATATTTCTGAAGAAAGAAAAGACAAGTAGCAGTTAGTTAGAATAGGGGGAGGATGGCATTGATTTCGTGGGGTCACATGCATCTTTTTCCTATTCACGTTTCTCAGGTATTTGGAAAGCGATTGAAGAGTGGCTGGCACTGCACGGATGAATAACTCGCTGTAAAGAGTGGTGGTTGGCAGTGTAGAAAGAGAGGGGAGGGGAGCAGATGGAAGGTGATAATGGGGGTACAGAGGGGGGGCAATGGAAAGTAAACTACTTGTATAAGCTCTCATACTGCAAAGCAGAAGTGTCCATAAGACGAGTTGGACTAGGTTGCATCAAACTTGAACCCACCCCACTTTATAGATTGGGCCAATTTTTAGAATATGATAATGACCTAACTAGTGAACAGGTCAATTTGACCTTCAAACCACATATGAAAATTTAAATATTATACATATTAAAATTATAAAATTTTATAAGTAAGAAATAAAATTTAAGAGATATTTTGGCTCATATATATATATATATATATGTCAAAACAAATCATATCAATATCAAAATAATATCAAGTTATATAAAATATTTAATTGAACAATAAAATCATGTAATTTATCACTAATTATTATAAAAAAAATATCTTTATAAAACTTATTTGACTTTGGACCAAGTTATTAGGTCAATTCAAAGTATGACTTGAACCCAATCTAAAAAGTGCACCAAGTCAAATTTTAAGACCCAAATCCGTCTCTATAAATTTTAGGCCAGGCAAGGTTCTGAACACCTCTAATACAAAGTTTTCCTTTCTCCTTCTCTTTCATTTCATAACGAAGTAGTAAGGTAAGAGATTATCTGGGGATTGGGATATCACAAATTTGCCTCTTACTTCCTTGATCAATCATGAGTTAGGGTGGTGGGTACCTACAAGGATTCCACTAGGAGTATCAGTACTGGTTATTATAATGCCCGGTGATGAAGTCAGAGAGTGATAGTTGGTGCAAGAAAGCATGGACAAGAAGCAACTCCTGGCAGACTTCCAAGCGAAGGGGTACATGAATGAACCGATTACACACCCGAATGAAAGGGGTCTTGAGACTGTGTAGGTATGAGACTATACAGTTAAGGAGGGCTTATATGAATTGATTTGTATTACCCATACAAACAAGATACATCTTCTTTTTGGTGGCCCATCACTAAAGAACTCCATAGTTAAACATGCTTGACTTGGAGCAATTTTGGGATGGGTGACCTCCTAGGAAGCGTGTGAGTGAGAACAAAGCACGCTGAAAAGACCCATGTTGGTTTGTGGAGACAGTCGTCAATCCATAAAGCAGCAGGAGATGTTACAGTTATACGGTTATTAAGGGTATAAAAGTTTGAAAATGATACCTATAGTCTATTTGAATACCCCCTTATAAGTAGGACATAATGCTTCCATGTCCACTACCCTTGTTTCTCGGGAAATGGTTAATTGGTTTGCGTGTGAGGTGTCGTGGAGGTTCGTGCGATAGTTGGGCTCTTGAGTGGAACGAGATCGGATCACGTTCTAAGCCCTATCAAAGGTCGGAAGGTGTATAGCCTTTCCGACTTGATTCGCTTTCCTCCCTACAATCTTAATCACTTGGGTTAGGATGCACTTGGTATGTGTTATGAAGTGGCCCATTAGAGAGTAATGGGCCATGACAATTGTATCAAAGTATTAAGACCGTAACACATTCAAAATCTAAACTCACACGTCACAACTATACCATCAAAAGTACCTATGGTGCTTTTTAGTTGATTGATGCTAGTTCAAAATAAAATGCTAAAATCAAGAACTTAGCTTGTTTTTTAATTAGTATTTTTTAGAAAAAAAAATATTGAAACAATAAATAAAGTAAAATAATATATTGTCTTCCTCCTTGAATAATTATTTAATTCTTAATTTTAAACGCTCACTAAAATCAAGAAAATAATTGAAAAATAAATATTAATAAAAATTAAGAATAATTTACTAAATTGTCCTTTTTCCTTTTAATACTCAAATTTTTTCTCTCTTCCTCCACTAAATAAGTCAAGACTATAGTATTTAAGAGGGTGTTATTAAAAAGTAATAATTAATACTACTTAGATTTTGTAAATGGATCATTATTTTTTACACAAGAAATTTTTTTAAAATGGATAATTATTCAAAGACAAAAAAATACTATTTTTATAAATCTAAATAAAAATATATAAAATTAACAAAAATTAAACCTTATAACCCTTAATAATATTATTATTTGTAATGCAACAAAAGGGTATGGAGGACATGACAACAGAAGGAGGAGGGAAAGCAAACACTGAGTTGGTTACAACAAACAACCCCGTGGCAGAAGTTGAGCTTGGCAAAAGGAAGAGAAAAAAAAAATAGCTCCAAGTTGAGTAGCTATGCAACTTGAGGTATAAGGAGGAAAACACAACAGAAGAGAAGGTATTCTAGTATGAGACTTCCATTGTCCATTATGGATAATTTCTTCTATCCCCTTCTCTGATCTTGATTCCAAATTCTGATCTCTTATGGGTGGAGCCTAGAAGTCGATGGAGCAAGATTGATTTGCCTGTTATTTTACCTTAATACATCATTGTTATCTTCTTTGTCGTTTATTTCTTATTTCAATTATATACATAACTCTCGGTTCTTTCATACTTGCTTGGAGGAATTATACTTGGAGTACTTGTTTATGTGATTCATATATCAGTTATTACATTATTCTAAAAAAAAATTTAGAAACAAAAAGGTTGAACACTAACATATATATATTATTATAATAATTAATAAAAATATATCATTAAAAGGGTAAGAATAAAACAAACCTAACGCCGCGTTAATTTCTCCTTTGTCCGAAAATGAGCTTAATTGTCATATGTATATAATTTTATATTGTATACGGTAGTATAACATATTTATGAATTAGTAACGTTTGAAAAATATTTATGAACAATACAAAGGTATCAATAAAATTCGTTAATAACATAGAATACATACTACATCTGTAAAATTTTATTAAATAAGTTTAACAACATTTTTTATATTTCTAACAACGCTTTTTGAATTTGATAAAAATATTTGAGTAAAGGTTTGGTTTGATGTTTAAAATTTTATATGTAATTCACTTTAGTCCCTGAAATTAATTAAATATCAATTTTATTCTTAAAAAAAATAATTCAAATTACTCTTTTGAGTAATATTCGTGTTGAGTAATTCAAATCAATTTTTACAATTTCTGTGAATAATAAATTGATAACCTTTTAATTTCAAAAACTAAAGTAGAATATACATTCAATTTCAGTAATCAAAATAAACTTTTACTTGAAAAGATTGTGACAATACTCTTCTTCTTATTAATGATAAAATTCGAACATCGTGTAGAGATATAGGGTATAAACATGCTAGCTAGTAGTGGCAAGTTGCGACACATGTTTAATGACCAAGTGTTTCCTAATCGTTAAGTGGGTTGTGTCCGTAGCAAGAATGTCCCCTTGTTGTTGGTGTTGACTTTTCAGTTCTGAACACCTTTCTCATGGCTTGAAAAGAACAAATCAAATACGAGTAACTTAGACCAAACACCCATATGCATAAACGCAGAGAAATACAGCGTGTCTGAGAACGAGTATGATATATTAGTTATTACGATTAAATATATGTAAGTATTTGTGACAATCTTGATGAAAGTCTAAAACAATACAATATCATATGTATGCCTGTTAAAATTACTAAATAATTTTATACTCTCTATCTAGTCAGTCTCCAATATAGACATGTCAAGTTACACAAGAGCAATGACCAAATGGTATACATGGTCATGGTCTAGTGCAATAGTTAAGTTCTTTCATTTGTGAATTGCATGCTCCATTGCCCCGTTAGGGTGACAAAATGATTTAATGAATTTATTATTCAGCAAGCCTAACAAAAAACAAACACGGCCCAATGATCTATCCATATTATAATATAATGTTTTTAATCGACTGGATTTAATAAATATAATTATTTAAGGATTGTCACATAAAAGAAATCCAATTTACAGATTGAGGGAATGATGAATCATTTATAATTCATTAAGATTCATTATTTTTAAAAAGATAAATCTTTAAAATATAATGCAATTTTAAATAAATAAAGAAGTTAGAATTCATCAACAAAAGATAATTAATGAATGAAGTGGTTAATTTTTATTTTTTTTTTGTATGTTGGAAAAACAAGGAAATTTAAACATATAACCTCATAACAAAGTGTCAAAACCCCTCACCACTAATTCAATCATAATAACTTGATGGAGTGGTTATTTAAAAAAGTCATGAAAAGATTAAACCTCTTAATGTTGTGTTTCATTACACCAAAATAAAAATATTAATTCACGCTCAAGCTTAAAGAAAATATTTACATAAAGAAATGTATTAGATATAAAATAATTCATAAACTTAAAAATGGATGTTAAAAATAAATATTTAAGAGAGACACAACATATTTAATGATGATAGGTGGTGGAGTCTAAATTTTATGTCAATTCTTAATGTACATTTTCCAAAATTAGTATTAGTCATATTGTGAAAAAAAAGTCACTTATAATGAATCAGCTGGATCAAAGCAGAGGAAAGATTATATAGTTCCGCGAAGGTGAAGGGGTCGCAGAAGTGCCCGTGACTATGAGAAGATGATGAGCTTACTTTCTTTTTCTTCAAAGCTGATGCATGGTGGTTTGGTTTATGTTCAACAATCCACCCTTTTCCTATGCTGCTTCCCAGTTCCTCGTGGCCTAAAATTTTTGAACTAATCAAACTTTTTTTTTTCTTTCGCCATTTTGATTTGAATTCCCGCCTTAGTATGACCAGTAGTTTTGCCGTAATAGCCACGGATTGAAGTATATACACTCCAAGGTATACCTATGCAATATTTTCTTTTGATGAATTCCGAGTAGCTAAAATCTTAATATTAGGAAAAAGAAAGATTATGTTTATACTTTCTTTTTGGCATCCAATTAAATACTAAAAAAAATTGCATTTTGCCTAAAAAACTTTAAAAATATACAAATTGACACTTGAATATTTTTTAAATGTGCATTTTAGCCTTTTTATTAAATTTTTACTTACTGATATTTCAAAATATGTGTACTTTACCCCCCAAAAATTATAGATGTGCAATCTCACACCCGAATGAGTGTTATTTATGTTAAAAATAGATTAAAAAAATCAATAGAGGAGTCAATTTGCATATTAAGAAAATATTAAGGGATGGATTTGTATATTTTTAATGTTTTAGAATAAAGTGCATAAGATTTATAATTTAAAGGGATAAAGTGTAATTTTTCCTAAATATTATATGCTATTCTCATTGGGCGATATATATATATATACCGCTAAGAATATATGAGATCTCTCTATAGTCAAATGCACCTAATTTTCTTCTCTAATATATATAAGTCGTAAATTAGCCATCTTACTCGTTTTTCAAACAGTCGATTACGTTTCCAATATTCCAACCTTAGTACGTTCTTCGCAGTCAAGGCAAAGCCCATATTTAATTTCAAACTAGCAGAAGATCACGGACTGGTCAATTCACAGCCCCAATTGAACGTACATAGACTATTACTCGATGCCAATCCCTATATAAAGGTCGTTTGTGTCTCCCCTCCTACCACCAAAACATTTCATTCATATCACAAGCATATTATACTCTAGCTCTATACCTTTTTACTGACTAAACATTTAAACCCCTTCAAAAGCTATATTCTTATTCCGTGTTTCTTCGTCTGCTTATAAGAGAAACAAAGAGAGCATAGATGGCATTCTCTTACAGGAAGATGCTGTTCACAGCTCTGCAGCTTCTGCTGATTGTCTTCACCATTTTTGTTGCTTCCCCTGAATCAGGAGTAGCATGCAGGCCATTACTGCTGCATCAACGGTGGTCCAGGGGACTCGGCCTTCTTTTTCAGTCGCTTCCGAATGGCCCTGCGCCAGGCTCAGGCGGAGCTCCCGGTCATACTTAAGCCATGCATGCATGCATCTTGCAGATGGAACTAGCACAGCACTGTCCATGCAATTAATTGGATGGAGTAATTACATTGAGTTGCAGAAGTTTCATGGGGCGTATCGATTAATATTATTATTATTACTTCAAGTCCTGTTTCTGGTTTCAAGTTTATGTATTCACAGATTTTTGTTTTATTTTATTTTTTCAACATTAGCTTCATATATTCATTTCAATAATCCTGTACAGAACAAATATACACATACACGTACGTCTTTGGAACGCTGATGTAATATATATTATTTTTAATTTGATTATTAGGGTATTGCATGTTCATCTTTTGGTGAAAACCAAAACAACCCAATGGTTGATATTGATAAATGTATAAGCTCTTCAATTTCAGGCATAATCATTTTCCTTGTGGCACGTTAATTCGAGTGATTTTTCAACTTAATTAATCAATTATATGTAGTGCACTTGATCGTTAAATTTACGCACTTAATCAACAATTAAAATTGCAGCCAGTTGGGCATGAGCATAGCACTGGTGCGACCTATGCAATTTGCCATCGTAGAAGTCCTTGAAAGAAGAAAACCCAAATTTGAAACTGTCAGGCAGAGATCACTTGTGGTCGAATGTCAATTCAATGTTCAAACAAAGCTCGGTCATCATATTGTGATAAACTATCTGTGAATCCTTAATTTAAACTTACCGGTCAAAACAAACCATGCATAAAACAACATTAATTTTTATAGAGAAATATAAAGATCTTTGCAAAATCTAGACTAAGTGACAAAGGGACAGGAATAAGGGACAGCAGATTTCAGTCCCCCAATGAACCCTCCACCAATTCTTAATACCAGAGGTATGTCTGCAAATTCGTAACGACAAAGAAAGACAAAGAATGACCCGGTTTTGGCTGGGGCCAGGGGGATGGGGATGCATTACAGTTAAAGTGTATAAAAATGTTATTTTAACACCAAAAAAGTGGATATCGGGACAACCATCTTGTAACTATTGAATATTATGGTGATCTCCACTCATTTCATTTATCCATCAGATCCAATGATTAAAAACTAGGGTTTAGGATACACCCACTTTTTGAGTGTTAGAATAATACTTATCTTGAATACATATAAAGAGGTACATTAAAAGTAGGGGATGTATAAAGGAGGGCTTAGGCACCATTGAACCAAATCTAAAATCGGTCCATAACTTTTAAATCGCGTCAATCTTAAAATCAAAATCCGACTTGATGATGACTCGACTTATGGCCAAGTCGAATTGAGTCAAACCAACCTTCAAATATATATATGAGGATTTGAACATTATAATAGTAAAAGTTATAAAATTTTATAAGTAAGAAATAAAATTTAAGATATATTTTACGATATATATTTCAAAACAAACTAAATCAATACAAAAATAACATTAAATTATATAAAATATATTAATTCAATTATAATATCTTATAAATTTTAAACAATTATTATAAAAAAATTATCTATAGAAGAATATTTAATTTTGGGGTCAATCAGGAAAACTCAAAGTATAACTAAAACTAACTTAAAAAGTGTGTCAGATCAAATTTCAATACCCGAGCTCGATCCAATAAATTTTAGATTGGTCAGGTTAACAATGTATTTGAAGGAACGGTAAAATATTTATGAGAATAGAAAATTTGACAAATTACATGAAAATAATCTATTTTCCTCTCAATTTATTTTAGAAACTCCAAGTAATGTACATTTATTTGAAGTCTTTTTCTCCCCTTCTAAATCCCTTCATTCTCATCCATCCAAGCGTATCTAAAGAGACGAGCCCATCTATCTGACAGCCACAATGAATAGAGTGCTGAGTTGGACATGCGATGTACATATGAAAGAGCTTAGCTAGCTATTGCGCAAGAACATTATACATTTGAATGTTATACATTAGACCATATGGTCATTGTTCTTGCGCAAGACGTCAAGTTAACTTCTATTGAAAATTAGCTAGATTGAGAGTTTAATATGATTTTTTTCTATGGAATACATAAAATTGATTAATATAAAATTTGATAAGGTCAATATCCTTTTCTTACTGTATATTGACTTTTGATTTTGACCCAGCTATATTAAACTTAATATATTAGCTTAACCCAATCACTTTTAAGCACACTTTTTTTTTTCAGCGTGTATGCATGGGTGTTTGGCGTCCAATTTACTCGCATTTGATTCGTTCTAACTTACTAAGTTCAATTTCAAGCCACAAGTTGAGAACTGAGACGTCAATACAATCCCACATCACTCGGTAAGTTCTAGCAACGGACACATATGACCCACTTAGGATATTCTTGGACCCACGAACAATTAATTGTCACCGCATGTGTTCCACCATATCCTCAAAAATTAACAATTCGTTACATATTTTTTTGGGTTTGGATGGATCTAATTGCGATGAAACCGCATTAGTGCGGAGGGACTGACCTAACTATGTTATTCATGAGTTTTGTGGCTCAGACTCGGTAAGTCAAAAAATGAACAAGGCCCATATTGTGGAAAGAGTAGTATTATGTGTATAAAAAAGATTACACAATAAATATATACTACACATTTTATTATTATAATACGTGATAAATGAATGAAATAAATAGGAGCCACCTATAACATCTAATGGTGATAAAGTGTGTGGTATATATTTATTGTGTAATTTTATTATACCTATAATATTATTCTTATAAAAATAGGAAAAACAATGCTGCAATTAAATCGACATGCTTGCATGTAACGCGGCGTCTTTTATGCTTCACAATGTTAACGAAGAATAAACGAGCACACATGTACATACCATGTGTTTTGTGCAATTTTGACCCTTTCTTTTTTTGGGGTAAACAACTGAGGCTGCGGTTTTGACCCATTCTATCATATATGCTCCTTAATTTTCCCTGTTTTATAGTTTGGCTAATAATTTGTCCAGTTATGAATACTTTATTTCACACTAGTTACAAAATTCAAGTCATAAAAAAATTTCTTTGCCAATTCTTAAGATTATGTAAATTATATATCTGTATTTAATTTAATTGAAAAATAATTGAGATTCATGTTGTATGTATAATGTATTGGCTGTATGTGAGGGCTGCTTCCATGTGTATTAAGGATGGAAAATACTTCGCTAGAAAGCTTGAACATTCGATTTTTGTTTTCACTAATCTTCTTTGGAGGCGGTTTATCAAAATATCTTCTTTGGAGGTTATTTATAACTCCCATTGATGCTTTTAGTATGTTTTATTTAGTCATGAAATTAAATGTGATAGTCTTTCCTTCATCAACCTTTTGAGAGTGACAAAAGAAGTCACGCCCTGCCACTGGTGACAAAATAAAGCCGCTAGCATGGTCGTTGTCAGAAAATTATACATGAAGCAGGGACTTTTAACAGTACCGAGCAATAGAAATCGCGCATATTTCAAATCGATGTTATTTAACGACGTACACCACTATTGCTGATTTGACACATTAAATTTGATGACCCACAAAACGAAATAAGCTAACATTAAACCATATAAAAGAATAAAAAGTAACATAAAAAATACAGAGCAGTTTAACAAATATATATACACACATGTTGTGTAATGACGGGATCAGAGTAGCGCAAAATAAAATATGTGGAAGCGTAAAATAATAATGGCTGAGAATTTCGTGGTTAGAACAGCTACGTCGCACTTGAGCCCACAAGAGCGGCAATCGAATATTGGAAATATGATGGAGATCTGAAAGGTGAATACACTCCATTTATGCACCTGTCCCGAAATCTGGCTCGAATCGCTTACATTTTCTGCCAGCCAGATGTATCTTTCTCCCTCTATATAGAGAGAAAATAAACAAAACAAAACACTCTCTAAATTCTTAGAATAGAGGAAGAGAAGAATGGATTGTTGGTGGTGTCTCAAGTTTGATGAATGAAGCTCTATTTATGAGCTTGGATTACCTGTGGTTGAAAATTGAAGTCGCATGTGTGAAAGCCTCCATGCAGTGTGTGGCCTCCATGTTTGAAATCGCGTCTTGGCCTCCGTGTTTGAAATCATCATACTAGAAGCTCCAAGTTTGAAAATTTGTAAAAAACCTAGCTATTATAACAAATCTCGCGCTTGGCTTGATTTTATCAAGTTTCAAATTTCAGTCGCCTTTTCAATGTGCCCATAAAGGCGGACTCACATATTGTGAATCTGCAAGAAAGCGATCTTGGAAGCTTAGCAACGATGATTGACTTTGTCAACACGTCTGTTTGGATTATCTGGTCTTCTTAATTCGTATAGCGCTTGGAAATAATCCTAGAATAAAGTGATATCGGCGTGATGTGTTTGGTTCTCTCGTGATCACGTTTGATTTTAGTAAAATGTATGGTGCAACTGTTTGTCACAATAAATAGTTGTAACATCTTGTTCCAAGCCCAAATTGCCTACCAAACTTCTTAGCCAAATGGCTTCCTTCAACTGTCACGCTATGTATTCGAACTACGCTAGTGGATAGTGCAATAGTAGGCTGTAAAGTCGGCTTTCCAACTAATTGCATTGCAGCGTGAAGACATATCCCCCAGAGATCTCACTTTTATCAACGTCTCGGCGTAATCTGTAACATAACTTTTGTAACACTAGCACTGGTGTTAGAACTCTTGTCATATACCAAGCCAACATCGTAAATGCACCTCGAAGATATCAGTATCCATTTCGCCTTTGCTGCCAATGCATCTTGCCGATGCCCCATATATCTGCTAACAACTGGCGTGTGAAATATCTGGACGAGTGCATATCATAGCATACATTATGCTTCCAACTGCACTAGCATAAGGAACATGTGACATCTGTTCCTCCTCTTCAGCGAATTTGTGGTGAATGTGCGGTGATAATTTGAAATGAGGCACTGAATCTCACAGCCTTTGCATTTTGTATCCCAAAGCGTTCAAGTACCTTTTCAATATATTTCTTCTGAGATAAATATAATTTGCCAGCACGCCAATCCCTGTGAATTTCCATGCCCAAAATCTTCTTAGCTGCACCCAAGTCTTTCATTTCAAATTCACCACTTAGTTGCTCCTTCAGCTTCTTGATCTCAAACATACTCTTAGCGAAGCTGATGAGCATGTCATCAACATAAAGCAACAAACGAACCATCTGAGAGCCTTCTGTGGTAAACACAACAGTCATAGTCACTCCTTGAGTAACCATAACTTAACATGAAAGTGTCAAATCTTTATACCATGTGGCGAGAGATTGCTTTAAGCCATATAACGACTTCTTTAATAGGCATACATTATCCTCCTTGCCTTGAATAATGAAACCAGGTTCTTTGCATGTAGATCTGTTCTTCAAGCTCACCATGAAGAAAAGCTGTCTTGACATCGAGCTGTTCAAGCTCTAAATCAAACAGTGTAACCATAGCGAGCAACACACGAATGGAGCTATGTCTTACAACGGGAGAGAATACTTCATTGAAGTCTATTCCTTCCCGTTGGCTGAAACCTTTTGCAACTAAGCGTGCTTTGTACCGAGCTGGTTCAACTCAGGGGATCCTTCCTTTTCTTAAAGATCCATTTGCGACCAACAACTTTATGTTCTTTAGGTGGTTTCACCAATTCCCAAATGCTGGTTCTTATAAAGAGACTCATCTCTTCACTTTCATTCAGAATCCATTGTGCGGACTCTTTACGAGATAGCCTCATGGTATGTGGTGGGATCTTACGATTCCATATCCTGCCATGATAATGCAAAGAGACTATGTGCATGACCATACCTGCATTGGTGGTTTTATTTGCCTCTTTTCTGTCTCTAGTGAGGTTATAATGTCTTTTAGCTGTTGTCTTGCATCTGACATCAACAATATCTTGTTCTTCTTCTTGAATGGGTTGATCGGTGCTTCTTCTTCCATCTGCTTTGGTGGTTACTTCAAACTCCACCTACTTGCTAGCATCTTGGTTTTGTTCCATAAATCCCAACCTTCGCGTTTTTGGATGAAGCATGGATGATTCATTGAACCTTACATCTCTGCTTGATTATGAATTTGGATGACTTAGGTTACGTACCATAATCTATAACCTTTCACCCAGTTTCATATCAAGAGAAATATGCATTTTAGTGCCCTTCGCTCAAGCTTTCCATCATCAATATGAGCATATGCGAGGACAACCAAAATTCGCATATTTGAATAATCAGTGAGTAATCAGGACCATACCTCAATAGGAGTCTTCAAATCGATCGCAGCTTAGCGAGACCGATTCACCAAATAGCAAGCCATATTGTGATTCACCCAAAATTCTTTAGGCAAACCGGCATTAAGAGCATACATGAGCCCTCTCCAAAGAGTTACATTCATACGATTACGCTACTCCATTTTGTTGGGAGTCTTTACAGCATTTACGATGCGATGTCTTACTATGCCTTCATTTTTCGAACTTCGTTGAACTGACCTCCACAAAACTCCAAACCATTGTCGATTCGGAGGCTTGACTTTCTTGCAGTGCGATTCTCAATAAGTGCTTTCCATTTCTTGAAAGTATGGAACACATCATTCTTGTGTTTCAAGAAATAAACCCATACCTTTCTCGAAATCATCAATGAATGTCAATAGGTATCTAGCACCACCTTTTGTGAAATAGGTGCAGGAGCCCCACAAACGAGTGGATGTAATCCACTTGTGCCCATAGTCTGTGGATTGCGATCTTGAACTTGACTCTCGTCTGCTTCCGTGAACACAGTGTTCACAAAAAGTCAATTTTTCAATTTTGTGATCACCCGCAAGCCAGCTTGCTCAAAAATTGACATTCGCTTTCACTCATATGCCCTAGACGCATATGCCACAAGCAGTAGTTTACGATCAATCAAAGGAAGATGATCTTGACGGCACCAACAACCGGCATACTTCCTTGAAGTAAATAAAGACCGTTGACCAACTTGCCTCTAATCACAATAAGAGCACCTTAGAGATTTTTAAAACTTCACCTTCGTGAGAATACTTATAACCTTGAGAATCAAGGTGCCCAAGGATATAAGATTTTTCTTCAAATGCAGTATGTACCGAACATTAGTCAGCGTTCTCACAATTCCATCATGCATCTTGATTTGGTACATGCCAATGCCAATGACCTTACAGGGCATATCATTTCCCATAAGGACAACACCGCCATCAATTGGTGGTAGATGTAAACCAATCCCGGATTCAGAGCACATGTGGTGAACAGCACTGAATCAAGAATCCAATTATCACCAATTGAACTGTTGATACTTTGTGAGAACATTATCGGTACTTTCAGCTACACTTGTCTGTATCACTTGAATCTTGGCCCCCTTTTGTCTTTGAGTCTCGGACATTACGCTTTCGGTGCCGCTTTCCTTCTTGCAATATCGACACTTGCCTTTACGATATTCTAGACTTAGATCTGATCTTCCTTTGCTACTCGATCCAATCTCCTTTGACCTTCCTCTAGCAACCAAGCCGGATCACGGTATCATCCGCATTGCTAGTATCATGCTCCATTTTATCGCGACTTAAAAGTGCAGATTTTACCTCATCAATTTTGAGGTTTTCCGACCATATATGGCGTCTCACGAAAGTGCTTGTATGAAGGAGGTAAGGAACAAAGTAACATCATTACTGTTGCTCACTTGAAAATGTCTCGTCCATATTTTTCAAATCTGTGACGAGTGATGTGAACTCAGCTATGTGAGATCGGATTGATGTCCCTTTTGCCATACGGCATGTACAGAGCGTTGCAACACAAGAGACGGTTGGCCCGCCGTCTTAGTCATATATAATGACTCCAACTTGGTCACAGCGTTTTTCTTTGTTTTCTCCGAAAGGACCTCCTGTAGTACATAAATGCTGTAATGCACAATGGTGAATAATAGAAAGAGCCTTTTGATCGGCATCTTCCCATTCAAATTCCTTCATTGTCTCGGGCCTCTTTTCCTTGTCAGAAAGTGCTACTTTTACACCTTATTTGTATAAAACGACCATCATGCTGAACTTCCACGTTCCAAAATGTCAATGATCAAGCTGCTGAATATCAAATTTGGCAGTAGACATTTTGAACAAATTAGCCCAGAACTCTATAAGAGCTCTGATACCAGTTTGTTGTGTAATGACGGGATCAGAGTAGCGCAAAATAAAATATGTGGAAGCGTAAAATAAATGACACTGGGAATTTACGTGGTTTAGGCTTAAAGCCTCACGTCACTGGCGAAAGCGACAATCAAATATTGGAAATATGATGGAGATACAAAAGGTGAATACACACTCGCTGCCACCTAATCCCAAATACACTCGAGAATACCTTACGGTATTTCTCTACCAGCGATGTATACTCTCAACCCTCTATATAGAGAGAAAATAAAGAAAACAAAACACTCTCTAAATTCTTAGAATAGAGGAAGAGAAGAATGGATTGTTGGTGGTGTCTCAAGTTTGATGAATGAAGCTCTATTTATAGAGCTTGGATTGCACACCATGGTTGAAAATTGAAGTCACCATGTGTGAAAGCCTCCATGTGTGAAAGCCTCCATGTTTGAAGTCACCAATCTTGAAGCCTCCATGTTTGAAGCCATCATACTAGAAGCCTCCAAGTTTGAAAATTTGTAAAAAAACCTAGCTATTATAACAACACAACATCAAATTTTTGGTGCTATAAAGTATTAAATTTGGGACATATTAGGTGTGTTTAAAACTGAATTAAGTCAACAAAAATGAAAAATCGAAAAACTTAAAAATATTTTAAAAATAGGCTTAAATATCTTTAGATCCAAGAAAAATAAATGGATTTTAGTAATTTTGATTCTTAATTTTTTTAGTTTAAAATTTTTTTTTAAATTTCTTGGTTTTGGTCATTATTATTAGTCTATTTCTATTAAATGTTCAATTGACTAAAAGAAAATCACGTTATCTAATCTCACATGATAATAATGATCTTATATGACATATTCTAATCTTATTTGACAATAATTTATTTTATCCGATCTAATAACTCATTTCATAATAAGATTATGATATAACATGAAACATTAATGGGTATTATATGCAGGATTGGAGGACGTGATATTGTATTATCTAACTTAGCATTTAATTGAAACATACGATAATGTAGCATGACTAAAATCAAACATTTTATAAATGTTTGAACTGAAGAAAAAAATTGCAGGGACCAAACCCAATTAAAATTTCACTTATTTTTCAGAACCAAAAAGGTATTTTAAGGCTTAAAAACAATTCGATGGTTCGTAGTTAATATTTAAATTTGATGATAAATTCAATTAGACCTGAAGACGGAGAGTTATAAATGTATATATTTTAAATCATATTCCAGCCATAAAATTCTTATGTTATGTATACATGCTTATTTAGAAAATTTCTCACCAAACACATAATCAAATTTAATTTCCACTCTTGAATTCAAACAATAAGATTAAACTTTAATTTAGACTTTTTAAGTAGAATTTTGTATCTATATTTTTCATGTATGGCTATGTGTTCTATGTTTAAGTTTGTCATTGTATTATTGAATTTTGTGTATTTGCATGCATCTTTTCGTGTTTCGGGAAGTCAATTTTATCATGTCTTGAACTTTGGTGTGTTGTTCCTTTTAGTTTCTTCCACGGTGCAATGTAATTAATGTCATCTTCTCTTTGAGAGTTGGGTCTTTTATAATTATCGAAAAAAATTGACGAATTTATTAGAACTTGTATATATTTTGATAAAATTACATTCACTTATTTTGATGAATCATCTTTGCATATTAAAAATTCTGAGTAACTTGAAATGCTAATCGAATCCAAACTGATTAAACTATATTTAAATTCATACTTTGATCCAAGCAGATTAATATTGTAAAAAAAAAATGGTCAGATTGAATTAGATGACATTTTCCCTTCAAATCAATCAATTTGTTCAATGATAAACCGGACAATGAATAATGAATAATGACATTTAAAAACTTATGTTCTATTTTTATCGTCATTCATTCGTTCATACTATCCTTTTGGTACCACATTGATCCTCACTTTGATCAAGCACGTTCCAGGCAGCGGGGTTATTTTGGCGTCCAATTTACTCTGATCCGTCCGTCCCGTTTTGGCTAGTTTTCAACCTTCAAACCATGCATCTATTTGCCTGGTCAAGCTAAAAGTTTCATCCAAAAAACCGCAAGAGGAAACGGTCAATTCATAGTTTGCACTCCATATACGTAAATAATGTGTGTGTGCCGCTGCCACCTCTAATTTCACCATATCCATGATGTCACAATTCACAAACACACAATTTCTTTTCATTCCATTATCCGAATTGCAATTAAAAGTTCAGGAGAAGCTAAGAGCATTTTTAATTTGTTCCACGTGCAGAATATATATATATATATATGTATGTATGTATATACAAATAAATAAATTCTTCATAGCTAGTACGTAGAACCATTTTGGTTGCTTCTTCTCATTTGGAGCAGCATGGCTTTTGTTGTGTAGACTGTATAGAGGCTCTGCAAAGCCATCAAATCCGGATCCAATTCGCCATCCACTAGCTAAGATAACTTGGAAATGGACGAGCACGTGCATACATGCGTACAACGAACTGAACTGGGCGTGTGTTGTCTTCTTTTTTAAAAGGAAAATTGCACTTAATCCCATGGTATACATGCTTTATCTAAAAATTTTAGGAAATGTGCAAATCTATCTTCTTATAGATCTTTGTGCCCTTTATTCCAAAACTTTAAAAGTTGAGGTAAAGTGCACAAAATCTATAATTAAGAAGTAAAGCTAAGTTCAATTTTCCCTATTCTTTATAATTGAAACTAAGGGTGAACGAAACATAAATTTTCCGTTATCAAATCATATATATCCTCTCCCATATTCCACCAATCACTCTTTGTCTTTTTGTCACATGAAATATCTACATTTAATATCATTTAAAATTTTAAATCAGTTACTATATATATATATAGAGAGAGAGACAAAACATTAATTTTAGTCCCTCTAAAGTCTTAAGTCAGATAAATTGGTTGCTCTAAAAAATAAATTCTCAAATTAGTCCCTCTAACATTAAAAAGTCAAACAAATTGATCTCTACAAAAACTTTTAAATTAGTCCCTATAAAATTAAATAATCAAATAAGTTGGTTCATAAAAAATTGAATAATTAGATAAATTAGTTTTACTGTTAAGTTGGACTAGGGAGATTTACTTGTCTAACAATTCATTTTTATAGGATTAATTTGGATTTTTTTCTGTAAGGATCAATTTTTGTCTTTTTAATTTTATAAGAATCAATTTGAGAGTTTATTTTTTATGGGAATCAATTTTTTCAACTTAAAATTTTAGAGGGACTAAAATGAAAATTTTGTGTATATATATATTACTGGTTTTCCACACGATAAATGATTAATAAGAGAGTGAAGAGAACATAATTTATAGACGTGTTATTTCTTTTCGGCTAGGCCCCTTTTCCACCTAATTTGCTTGTTCTTTTATGCAAATTCTGCTATCATAGTTTCCTGTTGTCACTGATACGATATTTTTCTTGAGCTTTGAGGACAATCAGTGTGGTTTGCATATTCCTTGTTACTATTTCAAGAATTTCGCACGATACATTCTGTTCCGTGTTACTACGTACGTTACATTTTTGGTGTTTTTATTAGCTCATCACATGAAGATTATTGATCAACGAAATGTTGATACAATCCTATCATGCCTTAACTTCTGTTATTGATTTGGGTTAAAAAAACCATCACCTCCATTCTCTAATAAGTGTCTATTTATAAAAAAATATTTTTCTATTATTATTTGTTCTTTTAAAAATTCTAGATAATATTAATTATTTTTTCCTCTTAATACCTTTATAAGATAAAAAATTAGTTGATAGATTAAATATAAGAGCGAATAAATTAGAATAGGTGATAAGAGTAGTATTATAAAATATATTTAAATTTATCAAACTTCATGTTCATCCAATTATTTTCTTAATATTTATTCATAAAAAAATAAATACTTATTAGAATGAAGGTAATACATAATTTTGATTCAAATTTGAGGATCTTTCACGTGGATAATTTGTGCTAGCCATTTACATCATGTTAGTTCCCCAAAACCTTTATATTAATTTATTAGTTTCTCAATTATGATAACTTACATGAAGACTTTCCTTTGATTTACAAAATAAACGGACATTAGATAATAAAATTGACATTATCTTCTATGAAACGCTTTAACATATATACACGTGGGCGCTGTTGTATTAGAAATTAAACAAATCAAAATAACAAAAAAAAAATTTGAGTTTCATATATCTTAAAAAAAAAGAAAAAGAAAAATTCAAACCCTGTTAACCTCGAACATAAAATATTAATGTTTTGACATTGAGGTTTAAATAAAACCTCGTAACGCACACAAATCCGTCATTACTTCTCTGGCTTACGACATTATTGTGTTTATACATCCACTAAAATCAAATTCATTAAAGAATCAAGAATGGGCATAAAATAAAATATGGCAACGGGGCCTAATTACTCCAATTGCGCGTTTGTAACTGTCAAACAACAAGTACTTTGATGATGTTAATTAATATATATATGATTAGCCAAGCTAGCTAGCTAGCTAGGCGTGAGCTCTATGCGCATGCACGCACACCGGTGGGTGACGGTGGTGATCTATTAATTCCAAGAACCAAGATGCGTGGCTTAATAATTAATTAAGGATGGTGGGGATCTCCCTTTGAGGGAGGCGCAGGCGCATTTGGAAGCGACTGAAACAGAAGGCCAAGTTCCCTCGACCACTGCGAACGCAGCCACAATGGCCTGCACGCCACTCCTGATTCAGGAGAAGCAACGAAAATGATGAGGTTGATCAGAACGAGCTGGAGGACTCTCAAGAGGAACTTCCTGTAAGAGAATGGTGCCATGTTAAGACGCTTCTTTAACTTTTCGTGCTTTGGAGGTGTTTGATTCTCTTTCCTTTTGTAAAACTAATTGAGGCAGGGTAGTGAGCTTATTGTTGTGCTGTGCTGTGATATGATATGGTTTGGTGGATGGGATGGGATGGGATGGGATGGAAGGGAGGACGCACACAACGTTTATATATAGAGAGAGAGAGAGAGAGCGGCTCTGTTGTTGCTGCTGCCTCTAACCGTGGGGCTTGAAACTTCAGGTTGGGTTGACCGCGAATGGTTTGAAGGTTGGAACTTGGAATATTAGAACCCAAAACTCATACTCCGTAAGCCCATTCCACGCGCATAAAATCTTTGAAAACCAAGACGACTAAATGCCTTATTTTACAGATGCAGATAATTAAGATTGAATGAGTGCGTTTGTGATTTTGTAGCAATAAAACAAACCATAATAATAATGATAATTTTGATGCACTAGTATATGTGTAAGAGAGTTTTACTGTGATCCAATTATCATATAATTTTATTTGTAAAAATTTTAAGATAATGAGTGGTTGATCGGTCAAATACTTATAAATTGGATGTGTGTGTAAAGTTTTTTAAAACCGACACTATATTTAGATTAAATATATAAAAAAGTAATACTTTTTTTTAATCCTTTTACTCGTTTGTGTTTTAAAAAATACAAAACTAAAAAATAAATTAATTTTTGTCTTGTTTCTAATATTAGATATATAATTTTGATTTTTTATTGGCTATATAAATAATTAAGTTTAATTAAAAATATATTCACTTTTTTTAAAAATATCTGTCAATTTTAGACAAATATAGATATTAAAAAAGATAATAAATAATATTAGTAATTGAATAAAATATAGCGAATTGATTAATATATCTCTATATATTAACTAATATAGCACAATGTTCAACACTAATATTAAATGAAATACTTTGAAAATATAAAATTAATTAGCAGCTATTAGAAGAAAAATTAATGTTTTATTAAAATGTGAAATTGACAAATATTTTGAAATATGAATTTGTCTAAAAGTGGATAAATATTTTTAAAAGGAGGGAGTATAATATAAATTAGTTATAAATTTTTTTTGAAAAAATTATTATGTAAAAAATAAATTTTTATTTAATTATATTTCTTAAGAAGTAATTTTTAATGTCTTCAGTTGTAATTTTATGAAAAAAAAATTGTATTTATCATGTCCAAACAATTCAATAATTTCTAATCATGATATATAATCATTTTACAATTAATTCGAACAAAAACATATTTTTGCATATGTTTTTTATTGTTATACTTTTGAACTTAAAACTTATTCAAATGGCCCAATATTAGATTAAATTTTACAACAGTACTTCTGTAGCCATATTCTTTCTTCAAAGAAAAAGGAAAAGTGATATATAATTAATTTAATATGAAGAGAGAAAATAATTTTAATTTTTTTCACTCAAATTCTACCATTCTATTGAGACATACATATTATCTCACCAACCCATTGTATATTCGATAAATCCTCAGATATGCCATTTTAATTTAGTATAGCTGAACTAGTACTAAGATGATATTAAATCATATGAATTTCATTCCTTTAAAATGAAGAAATTTGTAAACAGAGAAAGTAAAGGATTAATTATACTCTCACTCATCAAGGTTATTATATTATATCAAGGTTCGTATATTTTAACAAGAGCTCCACTAGAGTAATATTTACTAAATCTCAATTCTTGTAGAGAATATGGTGTCTTTTAATATTTTATTTATTTATTTTATTAAATTAGTTATATCTAATTATTATGAAAAAGAATATAAGAGAAGGGTATTCCCCATAATTTATGTCAATTTTTTAAATAAAATTTAGTTTCAGTAAAATGAGTAGTTCATTATAGATAATACTAAATATAGGTTGAAGGGGTTAGTTGAGCCATGTTTCTTGGGGTGGATACCTGGGGTGAAAAACAATAATCATAATAAAGGTTTAATGTGTTTATTTATGTAGAAAAGAGTAAATTTTTAATGAGACTAATAAATTAGAAGTAAAAGACATTTAACTCAATTCAATTTAAACAGGATCCGTTTAATTAATGAGAAATTACATAGCCATATGACAATCTATTCGAAGCATATACTCGATATATGTAACCATCACTATGCTATCGTTATGGTGACCCCTTGTCCTTGACATGCAACACGACATGTATTATGACCTCTCTGGGATGTCTATTCACAAGTCACAACATAACTCGTTCTCATGTTTGGTGCACAAGATGTTATATTTGATTCGTCTAATTAATTATATTTATTTCCAAATTTCAGCCTTCACGTTCAAACCACATTGCTCAGTCAAGCTAAACGAGTTTTTATACTACTGGAGAATCCAAAACGCACGACACAGTTCAAATTACGGAACTAAAAGAAACCCTTCCAGTCAAACAATGAATCAATGGGTCTGGTGGGGTCACTGCTCAGAACACATCTATAAACATTTTCTTTTTCTTTCTTAAATTCTTTAAAAATGCCCTAATAACATTTTATGTGTAGCCCCTTAGAAAAATAATGTTTGGCCCTCCAAACAAATGATTTGCGGCTCCAAATCCAGCTTCCAAAAGTTCACAAAAGGAAGAAGAAAAAAAACTCGATGTTCATCAGTTTCTTTTCATGTTTAATATATAAAATTTATGGGTTATATATCATTAGAACTCATTTTGATTATATTTTTAACAAGGTTGTTGAAATTAAATGTTGAATTATAGGCAGTTTTTTTTTTTCCTTTTAACTATAAGAACGTCCAAGACTCTCTATGAGATTTATTAGTACATAATAAAAAGCATCTTCATTTGTTGTCATAAATCAAACTCTAGTTTAACGAAGAGATCAACATAAAAGAACAGTATATTAAGTATGAGAGCTCCTAAAACTTAAGTATCACACTTAATAATTATATCACATGACTTGCCGATAGGAGACTTGTTGCAATGGCTGTTTATAATAAACAAAGATAAACATGGTACATTGCCTTTCAGTGAGATCTTCTTCACAGTTCTACGTACTTATTATCATCTTCACCATATTCTTGTTGCTGATCTCCTCAATTTGGAGCAGCTTCGTCAGGTCATTTCAGATGGTCAGTAGTTGATGAGGAATATGATCGATTTCTATTGCAGTCATTCCACGCAAGAGGCACTTTCAGTCTGTGACGCGCGTTTGTCAAGTTCCAATCAGAGTCGTCCATAAAGTGATTAAAAATATGTAAAATCATACCGATGACTCTGCATATGCATATAGCCGTACTTCTTGGGCTGTCGACTCTTTAATTTTCCTGTCCAAGGTTGGTCATGTAACACGAAGCTCATAAGTAGAGTAACGAGTTTTACAAGTGCATTAAAGAAGTTTAAAACATTACTATTCTTTCTTTTTTAACCAGTGCACTAAGGTGCGGTAGCACTCGTTAATATATATTTTTATAAAAAATTTATTTCAATATCCAAAAGTATTATTTAATTGAGATATTCATTCTATCATCATTAGGTGGCTCCATTGTAATTGCTTCACGGGCACTTCAATTTGTTTATTTTGGGTTGAGTTTTGCTGAGAGCACAGAAGACTGGTAGAATTTCGTTCATTTTTTCCAAAACGAATGCAAAAGTATCTTAACCTAAGCTGTTATGAAATGTGACTTTGATTTTCTTTTACGGTCAGCAAAAAAATGTGATATTGATCAAGATTCGTATCATATATTTGAAAATTGAAGATTCAACACAAGCCCACTGTTGTCTTGTCCGGTTATTTTGAACAACCTGTTCTTATTCAGTAACAAGAATTTATTAGGATATCTAAAGTAATAAAAAAAAAAACCTGTCAAAAGTTTGAAAGATAAATTGTGACTAGCTTATTACGTACGTACCTAGTGAATTTGAGGGGAGGGAGGAAGAAATGGTCGTACAAGCTGGCCATTTGTCTGTGAACTACTAACTTCATTCAAATCTTTTTGTTTTCCTTAGTAAAATTGAAGTCCATAAATTGGCATATTGTTTTCCTTATATTCAGGAAGGTCGAATACTCAATTTTGTGTCAAAAAAAATGTACTGTTGTGAGTTGCCATGTGTGTTGCTCACAAATCAATAACAGGCAAGTTGGGTTCTTTTTTAATTTCATAAAATTGTGACAATAACATTGTGCTTCCGTTCAATCTGTCACTTGTGACTTAACTAGCCAAGTAACCAACATTATTTTGCAGCCATACGGCCATATAATGTGATGGCTAGAAGTTTTGTTGACATCACAAACAAACTCTTGTTGGTTTTACTCAATTGTCTTAGGCTGCGCTGCAAAATATGCCTCAGCTTGATGCGTGGAAAACTCCGAGTGCATGAAAATTGAAAAGAAGTTCAAATGCAATGGAGCTGGCATATCGTGTTTGCCCACCTACAACGTGCACTATGGGGTAGGAACGTAACACATTTCAATAATACTATTTGAATATTAAGAGTAGGTATCTCATTTAAATACTCATTTTATTATAATTGAATAAGATAATAATCCCTATTTATTCTATTTATTTATTTCATCCAATAATAATAAAGTAAATGTCTAATTAGATGTTTAAATAATATTATTAAACACATTTAATAATATTATTTAAATATGTAATTGGATATTTACTTTATTACATTCGAATGAGACTAAAATATATACACCTTTTTTCTTTTCATTCTTTAGGAAGGCTTGGATCAGAAGTAACCTGATTTTCAAGTTTATGACCCTAGACTAAATATGTGTCAAAGGAGTGAACATATGTATAGTTTATGTAAATTAAGCTGCTCTAATGGCTTGCCCTTTGAGGGGGCATAAAAAAACAGCGGAAGAATTAGTTGTCTCTTTGACCTATTGCTGCAATTTTTTGACCAAAACCCTCTCTGTTCTTTTGAAAATTATACAACCCAAACACTATTCCAAAATAATATTTTTTTTTTTATTCAAAAAATAAAATATGCAACCAAATGTACTTGCTTTTTACATACATAATTATACGTTTACTACTTTAGGGTTGAACCAATCAAAACAGAACAAATCGTTCGCTATTTGTTAATTCTATATATTATTCAAAAACAATGAAATCGATTAGAACTTAATTAGAACAAAGTTGGCCGAATTAAATGATTTTTTTATATATTATTCAGCAGTTTACTGTCAACTGATTTTTTTTTAATTGTAATTTTGGTCGCCCAATTAAATGCTGTTAGTTGAATATAAAAAAATTACAGATCTCTTTTGAATTCGATTCAGTTGTGAGCATTTTTTCCCGCAAGTATCAATATTTCATTCGAAATGAGAAACAGACAAGTGATTCTAAAAAGTTTAAAGAGTAGATGCATAAATTAGGCTGTTACTTATTATTGACCCAGTCATCGAGACCTATTCCTGTCCGAGTAGTTTTCTTTTTTCTTTTTTATTTTTTATTTTTTTGAAAAAATAAATACATTAAAGAGTCGTGCACACAAGCATATTTTTATATCTCTCAATACGTTTTTCATGTAATCTATTAGACAACATTCTTGTTTCACTGAAACTTTTCGTTTTCCTTGGTAACTACCATAAGTTTTTAAATAGCACAAATTATATACATGACTAATGGTATTTTGACATTCAAAGAGTGAGTATCTATTCATACACCTACTTTATAACCATTGGATGTGATGGATGCTAAGGATAAGGAGGAACTATCATCACATCTAACGATTATAAAGTGGATGTTTAAATAGACATCTATTTTTTTAGTGTCAAAATATCATTTTACTTATATACATATCAGTATGTGTGTAAGCATTGTTTTTCCTTTTTTCTTTTTCGATTAGCGAATCTTTTCGACAGAAGCAGTTTAGGGTGGGAAGTAAAAAAATTCCACCATACATCCTAGTTACACATGCCAGGTCAATATTGCACTTTGGAGATCAGATTCTGTGATATAATATCGGAGACATTAATTGTCATTTTCAGCCATTTCTTTTTTGGGTCGATATTTGCAGCCAATTAAATTAAGATTGCCTATAATTGTCCTAGCTTGGAAACAATAGCTAACTTATTAACTTACAAGCCCATTAATCACTCCCATACATTTTTCTTGGTTCAATTTTGTGTGATTGCATAACAAGCCACCGCCACGAGGCGCCAAAAAAAGAAGCAGAAAATCAGTATGTAGAATTCAGATATGGTAAGAGCTGCTGCAGGATACTCCTAAACAGGACTTGTCCAATTATAAAATCATATGTCCCATTGTAAAATCATAGTCTACAAAGTCAAGCAACAATTTGTAATAAGTTACATCCATTTCTGTATCCAAAACATATGTTCTGTACTTCAGGGTTAACAAACTTCAGTAATAGATGATCAAGACTAAAGATGTTACTACATACATAAATATGCAAATGCTATATTTAGTTGTCTCACAAATCAATAACAGGAAAGTTAAGTTGACTTTTTATTTTTATTTTTATAGAGACATTGTTTTCCGTTCAATTTGTCACTAGAAACTTAACTACCAGCTGAAGTATCCAACATTAGTTTGCGGCCATAGGGTCATATGCGATGGCTAGAAGGTTTGGTGACATACATCACAAACAAATTCATGTTGGTCATACTCAATTGTCTTAGGCTGCGATGCTGTATATATATATGCCCCAGTTGGTGTGTGGAAAACTTCAAATGCATGAAGGAAGTTCAAATGGAGGAGCTGTTATCACGTTTAATTGATGAGCCTAAAATATACACTTTGTGTTTGTTCTTTAGGGAATAAATGAAGAAGGCTTGGATCAGAAGAAACCTAATTTTCAAGTTTCTAACTCTTGACCAAAAGGTCAAAGGAATGAACATATATGTAGTAAATTAAGCTAGAGCTCAAATAGCTTGCCCTTTGAGGGGCAAAAAAAAAGGGTAGAATGAGCTCTGCCTCTTTGACATGTTGCAGCAATTTTTGGACCATAACCTCCTCCTTTTTCTTTTGAAAATTATACAACCCCAAACACTTTCGGCAAATAATATATCTGTTTTTTTAATGAAAAATAGTACATTGTTTTTCCCCCCTGTTTTTTAGCTTAGAAATTGTTATTTGCTTTCGTATTTAATTACGCTTACTACTTTAGTGTTGAACCAACCATACAAGAAGAAATCGCTTACTATTAATATATACATATACCGATTAGAACATAATTGGAACAAAGTTGGTCGTATGTCCTTCAGCTGTTTGATGTGGACTGAAATTCTGTCTCTTCTCTTTATTTGCAATGTTCGTTACTCAATTAAGTATTGGTTAGTTAAATGAAAAAATTCACAGATCTCTTTTGAATTTAGTTCATCTCTTCGGTTGTGAACATTTTTTTTTCATAATTATCAATATTTAGTTGTAGATGAGAAACGGAAAAGTGATGCTAAAAGTTTAATCATTTAATCCCCTCATTTTCTCATTTTATAAACATTTTCACTCATATTTTAGGTTGTTACTTATTATTGACCGAGTCACCTGAGACCTATTCCTCTTCAAGTACGTAGTTTTGACCCTTTTTTTTGGAAAAAATAAATACATTAAATAGTAGTGTACAAAAGTATATAATTTTGTATTTCTTAACAAGTTCATGTAGTTTATTAGACAATATTTTGTTCCAGTGTAACTTTTCCTTTTTATCTTTGTTGCGGATCTTCCCAACTGAAGCAGATGAACGTAGGAAGTAGAAGTTATAAAGGAAGTAAAAGTTCTACCGGTCATCTTAGTTACACCTGCCAGGTCAAAAATGCATTTTGGAGATCAGATTATGCGACATAATATAGGACACGTTAATATGAGTATCGCTATTCTAACACCTCAGAGTGGGTATCCAATTGGGACACCCACTCCATCATCATTAGATATAATGAATAAGTGGAGAAAGTTGAGACTACCATCACATATAATGGTGATGGAGTGAATATCCAAATTGGACACCCATTTTAGGATATTAGAATAACATTTTTGCTTTGTTATAAGCCCACCAATCACTCCCATATATTTTTCACTTCGATCAATTTTGTGAACAGGCCATGCGATCCCTTACAAAAACAGAAAATCAGTTTTTAGAATTCCGATGTGGTAAAGAGCTGCCGCAGGATACTCCTGAATTGGACTTGTCCCAATATAAAATCAGTCTATTAAGTGATGACGGGAATAGACAGTCCGGTAAATGATATAGCAGACTTGCATGAGAGCTTTTCATAACGTCATCTCACAGTAATGGTAGATTCAATAAATTTGATCACCGGTTTTGCAAAGCAAGAAAATAGTAATCACCCCACCATAACAACTTAGACAACATCATCCAAGTTTTTATCGAATGGATCCATCACTTTTTCTATAGTTCCATTATGTACTCCAAAAACGAAAAACAAAAAACAAAAAAAAAAAGCCCTCAAGCATCGAGCTTTGTGAGCATCTTGATGAGAACCCCATGATCCTAAGGGTTGAGGGAGCTCAACATAGAAAGATTTAAACAATGGGCTAAATAAGAGAATCACACAACCAGGCCATTAAACTCTCTCATATTATATACTATTTAGTTAATCCATTCTCAATTAAAGTAAAACTTCACCTCCCACAATTAAAACACCAACATTAAAATCTAGCTTAATTAGCTTAAACATTCAAGCAGAGAGACATTGCTCGACTGTTGTCCCATTCCACTTCCTCAATCTCGTTAAGCAACCCCAAGCAGTCTGAAGGTTATCGTAATGTAATAAGAAAAAAAAAGGGTATGCAAGGGGGGTGGTGTGACTGAAGCAGGAGCTACATTAATACAATTTAGTTTCAACGGTATAAAGTCAAGCAACAATTTGTAATTTACATCCATTTCTTTATATCCAATACAAATATTCTGTACTTCAGGGTTAACACACTTCAGTAATAGATGATACAATATCCCACTTATACCCAAATACAGATGGTATCACCTAATAAAATATGAACCACCCCTGATCAAGACTAAAGGCGTTGTTACTACATACATAAATATACAAATGCTACCTGCAATGCAACCAGGTGGATCAAATGATGTGATCCACAAGTGATTTGGCGGAGATTCAGAAACTAACAACTATACAAATACGATGCAGTGTAGCTCACAGACGAATTGAGCTCAACACAGCATTATTAATGTCAATAGGGTAATTGAAAGGCGACTTTGTGACAAGAGACCTCCACGCCTTCTTCTTTGGGTTATAGATTTGAATGTACAAAGTTCCTACCCTCTTATGGTGTCTGGACCTTCTTGTTTCTGTCAAATCAACTGCACTTAAATGTGTCAGTACATACAGCTCCCCGTTTACTGCTACAAAACCAAATGATGAATTATAAGGAGCTTTTCTTGGCACACGAGACTCAAATGGCCATCGATTTGAAGCCATGTTGTATCTGCAAGTTGTATTTATCCCAAAAAAAAGAGTCAATAACAGATTTGTAACTTCAGAAGCTTTGGAATTGCAATTTAGAAGTCAACAAACAGAGCCATCAAGAATGCCGCATGAACTCTACTAAACATGTGGATTGCAAGACGTTCATGCGATACAAGGATTTATAATGGAGAAAACAAACTCAGCACAGAAATCAATTAGGGTACGGGTTTGAATGAATATACTATACATAATAACAGGGATAAAGCAATGTAAAACAATTAGCAAGATAGCATTCGACTTCTAGTCCACTACATGATTGATAAGCAAGCAAATTAACCAATGCAATTATGCAAGCATCTCAGTATTTTATAGCAAACCCACATCATCCGTTCTGTTATAAAAAGAAAATTCTGAATAAATGAAGCTCAATAGCCTGGAAGAAGGCAAGAACATTTCCCACTGCATAATCATGGGGCAGTTATATGCTTGCCAATTTGTCAAGATCCATTGGAGTGGGGAAAAAATTTACACTTGCAAGTTCCTAGGCCTGATTACAAGCATTTGGCTTAAATTTTATACCAGCACCTGGTTTCCATAATTCACACTACCGTTTTCACTAAAGTGTAAACATTTCATATGTTTCCATAAATTTCATTTTCAAGCCACTCCAAACTTCAAGAATAATCCAGTTCAATTCCAGAATCATAAAATTTTCTAGTTCAATTCCAAAATCATAAAATTATTTTATTCTACACATATTACAACTGACCCTATATAGTTCTCATTAAAGTGTGAACATTTTTTTTATGTTGAACTTAATAAATGAATAAATAAATCATGTTGTTGACAACCACATAAGGCACTACAGCTGCAGCATATATTTTTTCTTAAATTATCCTAGGACCCAAACCTGCACCTGCCCAACCACAGACCTAGGTCCTGGTGTTATACACAAAAGACCAGGGCTGTGGCAATTACAGGGAAGTCCATATGAAAATAGAAAAAGGTCAACAATCAAGTTGATGATTGTACAACCACCAACTCTGTATCCATTATACTGTTATAATAAGTAGTACTGTTAGCAACTATTTACACAAATGCAGATTAAACCTGAAAAAAAGTATTCCATCTACACTCCAAGAAATACAAACCAGCACATTTGGCAGAATCAGAATTTAACTGGATTGTTACTGGAATCACGTCACAAGACAGCCTTGTTTGACAATACTCTATTAGACAATCAAAGAAAAGAGAGTGCTCAACCAGAACAACAGCCAACAAAGACCATAACTTCGGATGCTTAATATCTCCCACAAATGCTTTCCAATTATCAATTATTCTATTTGAAGGTAGTATTAATAAGGAGCACAGCTACTTTTTAACTTTCAACCTATGACAAAGTCAATAACTTCTAATCTTTAACTAAACCGACTAAAATATTTAATGTAATAGACAAGTTTCTGAAAGCAATTTGTTGACAATTAGGGTATAATTGCAGATCAAGTTTAACAAAAAAAAAAAGAACAAGCTTTCATACTTGGCACAAGGTGCAAATTTGTCCAATAGAGTGATGAATTATACTTAAACACTAAAATTAGTTTTGAATAAAACTTGAAAAGCATTGAGAATTACTTTATTGTGCACAGTGAAGATGGCCCACGACTAGGCCCTGATTAAACTTTTTCCTAGTGCACAGCGTCATTCAGCAAAAGCTTCAAAATAACGCCCTTAACAGCTAGGGTATTTGTTCCAATCCTATTTAGCAAAACCCTAAACCTGAATTGGGAAAACTATAACAAAATAGCAGAATGGACTTCCCCATTAGTATGTTAACCAGCCTATTCATATATGGCACCAAGATTCAACAATAGCAAATTGATATTCTATTCACTGCTTTTAAGGTCCAGGACCCCCCATGTGAGCTTGGCGAAGGGGGGCCCTTGTGAGGCCTCTAGGTCATCCCTACACGGGGTATGGGATAAGGGGAAAATGAAATGTAGAGCAATTTGTAGAATCAAACCCCACTATTTTCTATCATGTTCCCAACTCTTACCAACTAAGCTACCAACAAAGAACTCAGGTATTCTATCTTCATTATATAATTAAACAGCCAATTTGCATATATTCCATCCTCTTTTTCAAATAAGGCCTAGGATCCATCGTGTGCGCACTGGTGGAGAGCCCCCTAACAAGGCCCTACGTGGCCCTTCTAATGGGGCATGGAGGAGGGGTCTGGACAAAGGACGGAAAGGAAAATAAAATAAAGGGGAGAGCATGCAAGGATCAAACCCAACTACAACTAATCTCTGTTAACTCATCCGGACTGAACTACAAAACACAAGTCTCGTATAGATCTTCTTAATAGGCTTATCAGGATCACACCTAACAAAAAACCACACATGTAATCGCCAAGAAACAATTCATTCACATTTAAGACCTTCGAAATATAGGTCCACACTACACACACACACACACTCTATGACTGGCTGATCGCAACATCATCCAATTGACAAGATTCATCATAACAATCAAAAATCAAATTAAAAACAACAATAAAAAAAAGTAGAGTACCTCAAAATCTCATTCCCATCAAGCATGTAAACTGAAGGATATCCTCCACTCCCATCACCACCACCACCACCACCATCATCATTCTCCTCAACCACAACAATCTTCCCAGCCCTAACCCTCTCCCCATCACCCCACATATCCCCAACCTCCCTCCACCTCCCACCACCACCGCCACCCTCCTCCAATTCCATAACCACCGCATCCCTATAATACTCATCCACCGGAAACACCCCCGATATCGTCCTCGACGCCCCATAACCTCCCATCACCCAGAACTCCCTCCCTCCCCCACCCACAAAGCCAACACAACCCGCACGGAAGCCAGGCAACCCCTCCACAGGGAACCACCGGTCCCTCCTCACATCATACCGCTCCACCGCACGGATCCTCGTGCCCGCGGCGGCGAACATGGTGTGCCGCGACCCGCCGCCAGCAACGAGGATCTGCCCGGCGTGCGGGACGACAGCACATGCAAAACTCCCCCTCGGAGAAATCATAGCGGCGCGTGGGGACCACGTAAAGTCGCGGAGGCTGAGGCGGAAGGTGGAGGAGGAAGGGGAAGGGCGGTCGATGGGGAAGGAGCGGGTGTCGAAGAGGGAGCCTCCGAGGACGTAGAGGTGGTGGCCGAGGGGGACGGCGGCGAAGTTGCAGAGGCCGTAGACCTGAGGGTTGCAGGGCATTGGTGGGAGTGGGCACCATGCGAGGTTGTTGGGGTCGAAGAGGAAGGGGGAGGCGATTGATGGGTCCTGTGGGAAGATGCAGAGGAGATGGTTGCTGCGGCGACGGAGGAGGAGGGAGGAGAAGAAGGGCTTCGAGGAGAGGACTTGCTTCCACGACTTGCACGTTTGTTTGATGCGCGCGTGGTGGGAGAACGGGACCATGGACAGGATCAGGGACCCGACGTCGTTTGGAAGGCCCGGGATTAGGGTTACCGATTGGTTCTCCATCATTGATGGTGGCGCTGGTCGTGGTGGTGGTGGAGAGGAATCGTGATGATTATAGATCATTTTTGTATTTTTTTGGTTTTTTTTTCCCCGGTTTTGTGTGGCTGTAATTGTGATTGTGTGGCGTTTTTTTCTAGCTGCGTGTGTGTGGGTATGTGTGTGTGTGTGTGTGTGTGTGTGTGTGTTTCTGTTTCTGTTTCTGTTTGTGTTGGTTCTGGGTCAACGCTTGGGGGAATATCGCCGTGCGAGTGACTAGAGAAGTACTTATTTGTTGTTGCAATCTTATTCTTGGGGATAAAGGAAAAACCGACAAAGGCAGGGGAACGGGAAAGGGCAAAAAGAGAATTGCATTTTTAGTTTTTTGTTTTATTTTTTCGTTTTGTGCAAGATAGCGGAAGTGGAGCACTCGTCCACAATTTTCCAGTGAGGTGATAAAAATAAGGAATTAATTATTTTTAAATTACTTCACACATAAAATATTTTTAAATAATTTAATAAGATTAACACAAAAAATACATATAATAAAAATTATTAATTACATAATAAATAAATTTTTATTTTATATTTTATTAATTTTCTCATACTTATTACAAGCCACAATTCTTACGAGATCATCCACACTCAGCAACTGGATTCCCTTTATTTATAGGATTTCTTCGTAATTGACATGAATTTATTTAATAGATTTTATTTTTATTTGAAAACCATTATAATATGTTATTTTTTTAGTCTACATCACGCCACGTGTATCTATTATTGGGAGCAATTATATTTGAGTATGGCATAAAATTGCTAAGATAGTAAGTTTACTGGTTGTAATTATTTTATACACCTTTATGTTGATGGTCTCGTGTTCGATTTCCCCTCTTTTTGCTATTTAAAAAGAATTTTTAGCTTTAATATATTTGTAAAAAAGAATGGGATAAAACTGCTAAGGTAGTAAAATTATTTTAATATAAGTATAATAAAATATTCGTGAATAGATATTATTTATTCTTATATAAAATATTGATTCAGTTTTGATATAATATTAGTGTAAAAAAATTTATACATACCCCTCTCCCTCTCTTTCTCTATTGAATTTTACTATTTTATTTCTCTTGACCACCTCCTCTCCATCTCCCCTCTCTCTTTCTCTGTTGAATTTTAATGCTGTATTATTTAGTATGCAAAATTATTCAAATAGAATGAATGAGTATTGTCCCAAGGTAAATAACAAATGAAATTAATTGGCAAAGGTCAGATTATCAGTTTAGAGAAATAAAAAAACTTCAGTGAAAAAGAATACTTAAAAATAAAAAAAATAAAAAAATTGATAATGAGTATTTCTTACACAGTAAACTTGTCTTGTTTTCTTGTTTTGTATTTCCTTCTTACAATGGTTGTCCCACAAATGTGATTCGATGAAAGCATGCAAATGCAGTTTCGAAAGCTCTTTATTTATAATCGAGGAGCTGACCGAAGTTGATACTGAAGTCGGTTATAATCGACTTTTAATAGGTGTCAGAACGTATCAGATTACCTAAGAAATTGATTAATAAAAGTAAACTATAATCGACTTGATCTTTGGAATCGACCATGTGAAGAATAAATGCGTAGAAAGTCGATTATAATCGACTTCTATGTTGAGTGATAATCGACTTCTATTATATAAAATGGGATAAATATGTAAACGTGTTTCAGATGATGGATTCACGTAATATCACCATTAATTTATTTTATTTATGTAAAAAACTCCATAAATAAAGGCATATGATTTGATAACAGAATAAAATTCTTTTATACTGAGTGTGTTAATTAAAATTAATCCCTTTACATTATATGTTGATAAAAAAAAATTCTAAAACTCCAAAGACGAAGGACAAAGAAGTATAGTGTTGTTGTTCGAGCAATGTTAATTTATATATGGAAAACGGATATTAATTGGCAGACGTCTTACTAAGAAAAAAATAAATATAAAACTTTGGTCTCAGCTATGTACTACTAAATATATCTTGTGTACATTTTTTTTGTTTCTAAGTGTTTAGTAAGTAAGGATTTCTATTTTTACTTTATAAATTAAATATCATTACTATTTTGTGTTGCTTTGTAAAGGGTTCACTTTATTGTAAATTGAATACTACTTTATAAAATAATAATGTTATTCTAATATTTAAAAATGTGTATTTCATTTTAATACATATTTTATTATTCTTAGATGAAATAATGGTCTCATTTATCCCTATTCATTATTTTATCCAATAATAATAAAGTGATTATCGAAAACTAGATAAAATTGAGGCATGTTAAAAAGAGAGCTTCAATATTGTTTAGAAGTGAAAAAAAATTTCGGTAAAAGTTCAGCACTCAGGTGTAATATTAGAAGCATTATCTCATCTGCGAGAGCTTTCCAGGTTCAGGGCAAAAGAGGGAAATACCACAATCACACTACAGCTTTCTCCATTATACTTTGCTGAGCTAAGTAACATCCAGATACGGTAGCTGCGCTGCTGAAAGTGGCAAATGAAGTACCCCTCCTAGATCTTCACTTTCTGCTGCCTATGAAGAAGGTGAGCTTCAATATCAACTTATTCTTGGATCAGCTTTGAAGAGTGCACCTCTTCTTGTAAGAGATCCATGCGTACTTCTCAATTAATATATATATTCTATGGGGAAAAAAGGACATACTTTTTTTATATTAATATATAGCTATCTTTTTTTCTTCGTTATTGGTTACACAGTTTAATTTGGACTGCTGAACAAGGCAAAAAGCTCAATGGAAGGAAACTACGCAGCCAGAAACACGCATAAAGAGGATCATGAAAGCTTTGGGTTTGAGAAGCATACATGGGGAACTTCTTCATGGCCTCCGGGGAACTATTCTTGTAGCTTTTGCAAGAAAGAGTTCAGGTCAGCTCAAGCATTGGGTGGCCATATGAATGTTCACAGGAGGGATATAGGGCAAGATTAAGAACATCCTTAATGACCTCCCCAACCTCACGGCTTTCTGATTCTCCTAAAATACCTAACCCTACCATTAAGCCTAATAATAACCCAAATACTCATCTATCTTTACCCTCTTCACCAATATCATCATATGTATCTGCTGATGCACGTAATAATAATAATAATAATAATAATCGTTCTCCTTTTTATGGCCCTTCTTTGACTTTGTCTTCTTATTCTTCACTCTCCCTACCACCAGCTTCTACAAGTGGAGATAAGAAACCAAGGCTTGCATCCCAGGTTCCTCTTTTGAGTCCTCAAAGCAGGGAAATTAAGATGATCTGTAATACAAGCAGTGGTTTAGGAGTTGAGGGGTTAAACTGTTAAAGGGTTGTGCAGTGGAGGATGAACACAAGGTCTTCAAGAATAATTATGAGCACAACATCACATTGGAGTTGGAAATAGGATTGCTTAAACACCCAAATGACAAGTTGGATTTGGAGCTTCGATTGGGGCATTAATTAATTAACTTCTAGCTATATATATGCAGCTGATATTTGGTGCAATTTTATACAACAATAATATGTGTGATGATCCAACACTGCAACTCTGCAACTTAATTTGGATTTGTTTTAGTAACTTCTTCACTAGTCAGATTTTACTCTTGGTCTTCACTAGTCATCTTAAGCATCTGACATAGACAATGAAAAGAGATCTGGTTTAGTTTGACCCAATATATACGAATATTTGATATGATTTCCTACAAACAATAATTAGCTTCCCCACATTCTATCAAGAATCAAGATACATAGACGAACAGGTGATTCAGAAAAATATTCTTCATGATATCCAGACTTTTTGCTGGGTATATGCACCCGTAGCCTTTCTTGAGGGAAGTAGTTTCTGCCATGTTCTTTAATTTCTTGGAAACATACACAACCATGCATGTTCAAACAGCGATCTTTGAGATGACGAAAAGATTATTTTAATAAGAGTTTTGCTTCGGCACTACCTAAGGGTACTTAATTTGAAAAAGTTCAAATTTTTGTGGTGAGTCTCATATGTTAAAGAAATAAAACACATCTTTCTAAGATAAACATTTTCTCTTTTATTACCTTAACCATTATTTTTAGGATACTATTCAGATGAATATTTTTTATCATCATAAAATCTTCAAATGAGATTGACAACGTGTAAGGTACACATGTAAATAATGGAGATTAATGAGTAAATAATTGAAGGTTATTTTAATTACATTACTAACGAATATAATGTAGTCAACATGGTAGATATTTTGCTTGAGTAATGAAGAGTTTAGGATGACAAAAAACTCATCCTATAAACTTAGTGAGCGCTTTAAGATAGATCATCCACCAATAAGGAAAACATAAGAATCAAACCCAAATCATAGTGATACATGACCGGAAGGTCGACTAAGTGACTTGACCTATGTTAGCCAATATGGTATATATTGAAAAAGGTAAAATGCATTTTACCCCTCGAATTTTAGGTTATACGCAGTTTACATCCCGACTTTTCAAACTTGCATCGCAATACCATGAACTTTTTAAATAGTACGCAAAATATCCCTCAATATAATTTTGACAGCTAATGAAAGTATAGTTTACACTTAACCCCCCTAATGTTTTTAATTTATACAATTCGACACCCTCCTATTACGTAAAATTTTTCACTATTTAGATAGTTTACAATATCACGATACATATTTTAAAAAGTAAGGGTATGAATTGCACATAATTTAAAGTTTACAGGAGTAAAATACATTTAACCTTATTGAAAATGGATGCTGCAAAAGTCTTCCTAAACATCCCCTTCACTGCTAAATAAAGTAAGAAAGTAAATACTATTTTGAAAACTTAAAACATAATCAATTCTTTCTTCACTTTAAGAGATGTTTTTTTTTTGGTACTTAAATGTGGATTTTTTTCGGATTAGTAAATAGAGGGTGTTTAGGAGAAAAAATCATTTCTCTTATTACTTATATAACTAAAATTATAAGCACAAAATTTTCTACATCATTTTTAAAAACAAATGCATTTGTTACCTAACTGAAATTCAGACTTCTATTAATTTATACATGATTTCTCATATGTCTAATAGGCGCCACTTCAAAATAATAATATAATATACTACTCCTTCTTTATATATGTTTCAGTGAACTAAATAAAAAGACCACACTAGTGTGGCTGACATTTCATCTGGATCCAAATTAATCTTTAAATCATTAAGATCATGAGTCCTTCAATTTTATAAGATCCTCACTTTCATTTATTTTTCGAATAAATTATATTCACCTTTTCTGAATTTTGATAAAATTTATCCCACATTCTTTTTATTTGTAAAATTTATTTAAAAAATTTATTATTTTGTAAAATTATCACACCGAGTTATTCTGAATTTATGAAATCATTACATTATTTTTCCTTTGATCACATAATAAATAGTATATTTAAGAAAAATTAATATTATTTGAATAAATAAAAAAAAATTAGAGTGAATTTTATTAATGCCAAGCCTTAACTACTCCACGCGCATCTCATTCACAACTTACACTAGAATTCCCAAGACTAGTACTAAAATAGTATGTTAAGCAGGTATTCATCATTCAGGGTCGTTCTGCTGTGCATGGTGCTATTGGGAAGGAATACTGAAGTATGTAAGTGGCAAGTTGAGGGGTAGACGCGTGGCACCAGTAACATTGCACCAAAAATATCATACCAACTCTGCCCTTCTCCTTCTCAGATCAACCACCACTCCACCTGATCACACCATGGCCGTAAAAAATTGATTTGCAGTCTCTCAAAGTTTCAATTAACTAGCTCCTACAACATTGGATTTCATTGATTAAACTGATAATGTAAGATTGCCCTTCCTCAAGTAGAACGTCACAGATCAAAAACTCAAATTAAATTTAAAACAGAACTCAAAACGCGAAAAGAAACATCATCTTCATCGCCGTCATTATCATCATCATAGACCGATCCACGTCACATTCAGAATTCCCTGAACAACTTTCGAACCTATTCCAAGCTTAAAGAACAACACCATAGTGAAAGGCCCCTGCCTCAAGATCATAGGGACAATATTAACCCTTCCCGTCTTCTTTTGGTCTAAACCCCAAAACCTCAAACTCACCAAACGCTCCTCATCATCACAATATCCATCTTCCTCGTCTTTGTTGAAACCCCCAAAGAGCGAGCTTCGAGAAGCTTCCATCCGAATCCTCCTTAGAAAAAAAAAAATTGTAGCTTGGGGTGGCTCAGAAGAAGGTGACAGAGGCTTCAGTCGGCGACTGGCGGAACGCAGCGATGGCGACAGAGGCACTGCTGTGGTGGTTCTGCTTCGCTCGTACTTCCTTCTCTCTTTTTTGTTCTTTTTCTTTTCCTTGATGATGTTGATTTGTGGCTTTGATTTTGTGCGTGTTTGTGTGTGGGCCTTTTCTTTTCTTTTCTTTTTTTTTAGTTTCAGGCTTTTACTTCTTGTGATTTTAAATTTTTATTTTTATTTTTTTAATTGTGTGGTTTTTTTTGTTTCTAATGGTGTGTTGATGATGATGGGGCCGTGGAGGTTGTCTGGGGCAGCTCGCTAAAGGTGGCCGACACGATGGCATAATGGCAGTGGACCACAGTGTTGCGCGGTTCTTGAGTGCACGGCGGCGCGACTGGGACAGAATCTGGGTTCGACGGTTAGTGGTGATGGGCATGGTGGTGTATGGTGGGGGCTATGATGGCGGATCTGGGCATGAAGAAGCTAGCACTTTCTTGTTTTATTTTCCTTTTACAATACCAATGAAGGAGGAGAAGGGCAAAATTGGTATGATATTTTTGTTGCAATTTTGCTGGTGCTACGTGTCTACCCCTCAACGTGCCACGTATATGCTGATATTGAAAGCTTCGTGCTTCTGTTGCTCGGAAGACCAAAAAACATACAAACCAGAAACAAACATACATAAGATTACGTAAGCATAATAATATATATATATATATAGGGGTGGAATGAAAAGGAGGGAGACCCAGAAAAATGTCAGGAGACTCAGGAGAGACATTCAACATGTTATGAATTTTATGTCTTTTTGAGATAAACTGTCAATCAGAACAAAGAAGTTAGAGAAAGGGCATGCTAGAGAGAGATAGAGATGAATTTTCTTTGCTACATAGTGTAGTGTAGCTTTATAGAGGGAACTCAATTGGCCTTTTCCTAGTCCAATTTATTCAAAGTGGTAGTTTTGGTGTCTGTAATGAGGGTCTTGTGTTTCCCAACATAAGATATGTTGGCACGTTCCCTATGTGATGTCTGCCTTACACATACCATGATGGCCTTTCCCAAAAAACAAACACACGCAGCATTTTGTCAGTACCAACCAAAACGAGGAATGCAATTCTTTCGCCCTTTCTCACTCTCTTGATTGGCATGTGAAAATCAATAACCAAGGGTTAATCAAAATAAATCAGGATAAATGTTCAATATGTAATAAAAGAAATGATAATATAATTATTTTATAAATTTTAAAAAGATCAGACTAATGATTTTATAAATTTAAAAATGTTCGGGAAAATTTCACTAAGAGTACAATATGCCCAATAAATCAAGTTTCACAATAATTGCATGGGGGAGGTTAATAGTTTGAAATATGACTTTTCCAAACGAGAGGAGGGCCAGGGGAAGAGGCTTAGTTGTGAAGAATTGAAGTGTAGGAAGTGCAATGATGTCAGTTAAGTATGAAAGAGGAATATTGAAGATGAAGAGAATAGATGAAGGGGCATTTGGGTCTACAACCCAAGCTGCTAAAAGTGCAGTTCTAGTGAAAGAAGGAGGAGTGGGTTAAAGTGAGCCAGTCGGCGCACGTCACTTTCCTTTACCATTCACCCATTCAATTTAATTTATCCTTTTTATTCTTTGCTTTTGCTTTCACCCAAACTACCTTTGCCCATCAAGTACCCACACCACACCCCCAGCCTCTTCCCAAACGCAAATTGCAACAGTGAACTGATTTGCATATAAGTTAAAGAACTTACACTGTAAAATCTTCGACAAAATAGAACAAAAAAATTGTTAGAAATTTAAAATATTTGTCTAATTTTCTTTGTTAGAATATACATATATATATAAGTAGATTATACTAGCTAATTAATTCTATTTAATGAATACCATTTTTTCTTGAAAAAAAGTGACAATTTTTTTGTGTGTCAGTGTAGTATTTCTCCGGAATAAAAGCAGTGTAAAAACACAAAGTATAGTTGAGGGGAGGGAGAAGTTTAAGTGAGGAAAAAAACTTAATTTTCAACTAGAGAGAAAGGTGTTATTTTCTCTTTTTTCACTACCAATAAACCCCCAATTAGGTCCTATAAATTGGCGCTTCAAGAATAAAAATACAT